>CM065372.1:5217354-8117354 GCA_033032245.1 Poecilia picta
GGGCAGTCGGTATTTAAATCACAAATGCACACACAGTCGACGCCCAGAGCGAAACCCAAACACAGAGAGTAATGAAAGCAGAGACTGAAAGGCAGCGTGGAGCTGCAGCAGGGCTGGCAGGCGGCGTGGCAGAGCTGTGGCAGCCAGTTTTCAGGGCCAACAGAACCGAGGCCTCACATCATTCAATGATCCAGCTGGAGCCAAATCCATAATTTGACCATAAATCTGAAATCGACTTGGGCACCGTCTGCCAACGCAGGAGCTCACTCTTCCAGATGTTAGTCCCGGTTCTTTTATTTTCTTTTTCCTCCCGCTCATCAGATAAATATGTATACATGTTAGGGTTCAAACTGGAGCACAGAGCTGTCCAGGTTTCACATTCCCATCACTGGGGTGGGGGGGAGGTTTACGGCTTGATGAAGTCAGGTCATGATTTCATTTAATGCAGCCACTCTGCTCCTGCTGATTTACCGATTTATCCGACGTCGGATCAAATCCCTCCCAAAAAGAAAGTCAAAGTGTGTGACTGCAGTGGATTTACCCAATCAGGAGGGTTTTTGCTGGGTGTTTGTGTTTGTGCTGCATGTTGTTTAAATCAATTACAATTAAAACGCCTTTGTGATATCCGTACCTTGATGCACAAGGAATACTTAATTTCTTGAGAATTGCTTTATGGATAAAAGCTGAAACTGATTTAGTAGCTGAGCTAATTCTAAGCTCATTTTAAAAACAGTAGGCTAGTTGTTTACCTTTTTTCACTCATTAACTCTGAAATTGTTCATTTCACATTAAAGCTGCAGTATGTAACTTTTATATATATAAAAAAAATGTTTTGTTTTTTACATATTTTTTAAAACTGTAATCCTTTTGTGACAGTTTATGAGACAGATAAACTGAATAGATCGATCTCCTCCGCCTCCTCCCTGAGCTAACATCGGAGTCTCAAGCAATGCAAAAACAACCAATGAGAGCCAGGAGGAGGGTCTTGGCGCTGTCAATCAATCTCATGTACATGCTGCTCCATGTGCTAATGGTAACAGCTAACGGTTACAGGAAAACTGTTTATCGGTCGACTTCAGTGGCCATGCTAACTAGCCTGAACATTTTATGCTAGCAGCAGCACAGAAACATGCAAGAGGTGGAGAGATGGTGACAGTTTCAACAAATATATAAAGGAAATACTTTTTATAAACGTTATATACTGCAGCTTTAAGACTTCGAATTATCATGTAGCCTAAAAACCTATTTAATTCTTTCTGTTAGGAAACGAGATGCATCCTTCTGTCTGTCTGGATGTGTGTGTGTAGCACTGTGGCACAGGAACTTTTTCCTAACAATTACTACTTTGTGGGACTTTCTGTTCATTGTAGGACACCATTAGAAAAAGTACTAAAAACCTCTGTACATTTGGGGAAAATTGGTTTGTTGGTTGTTTTCTTATAATGGTAATTAAGTGAACTTAAGAACAACAGCAGATGCAGCGATTTGTACTAAATATATGGTATTTGGTCTATTTTTGTTATTTAGTTTTACGTGTTTTTGTCATTGCTTCTGGTTTATTATAATACTTTGTACCATCAGAAAACTACTTCATTCTCATTCAGTCATTACTTGCTGTCCTCCAGCTTCAGCAAACGACTCCAGCCTCCTTTGTTTTAGCCATTCATCAGTCTAGCTGTGTAACCAGCTAACTGGGTGTTACACAGACCTCAGTCAACCTCTGCTTAATCTAGATTGAATGTTTTCAAATATGTAATCTATTTTTTCTGTCATTTGAAAAATAATCACCAGATTTCTTGACTTTAGAAAGAAACTGCAACAGGAGACAAAAAAGTGAATTGAGAAGCTAATTTACTGAAAACTGAACTAAAACACACAGGCTCCTTATCAGCTGATTAAAAGTCTGCATCTGTGAATACGTTTGGGCTTCATCTGATTCCTCTCAGATATTCACACTGTCAGAACCCGATGCCAGTAGGATAAACAGAACAGTGGACTTCTCACTGGGAAGTCCTTTTGTTTCCATTCAATCTTTTATTTGTACTGGTGCACAAAGCCAGTCTTCAGGGGTCAGAGTCCGCCAACGTTTAGATCTGTTTGTGCTTAGACAGACCAAAATCAAATAATTAGGCCATTAGTAGGATTTTGCACAACTTGACTGCATGATGAAATGAGAAAGCCATTGGATTCAGATGTGTTGGCCCTGGGACATGCCTAAACGTTGCAGCACACTAACCCTCACAACGGTTTGAGTTTGACAGGCCATCCAGAGATCCAATGCAGTCATAACTCAGACCATTTAACCCACAGAAGTACCTGTACTTGAACTCCACAGTGTGACTCTCGCAGCGTATGCGGTTACAAAACACTTGTCACGCCTTTGTTATTCCACATAATCTGATTGAAAGCAAATCCTCCAGCAAAGTGGATAATGCACACACACACAGAGACTGACTGAAACTAAAGTATGCCGTGTTTGTGTGACCTGAGTCCAATTTCCTTGAAGAAGGCTTTAGTTGAGTTTGCTGCTCTCTCATGTGAAGGTGGGAGAGGTCTATCCAGACTTTGTATTCTTTACATTCAGTGGCCCACTGTGGAAGAAAGCTATGTTTTCAGTTGTTGGTCATAATAGACCTGGATTCAGGTTACATTTGAGACAAAAAAGTCAACAAATGGAAAAAAGAAAGTAACCCTCCCTCGGTCTTAGCGAAGCGCTCAGTAAGAGTGTGACAAATGGTCCGGTTGGACAACGGGAGAAAGATGGGGGTGTCCCATCAGACCGTCAGTTCCTCAAATCGCAAGAAAAAAACTTAATATAAAACAAAAACTTATAAAAGCGCACCATGCCTAGTAAGAAGCTCACAAAGAACTTGGAAAGTGAAGCTCACAAAGAACTTGGAGAGTCCGGCTGTCTCTTCAGAGGTCCAGCCATACATCTGGCTACCAAAGCAGGAGTTTTCCTGGGTCTACAGAGAGTTATCTTCAAAGGGAATACAACACCAGTCGTATTATGTTGGTGGTTTACAAAAAAGAAAAGGGAAACAAAAAGCACTAATCTAACCCCAAAAAGCTGAAATCAGAATGGCAAAGAAAAATAAGCAAAGGAATTACTGCACTGAGGCCACATTATTTATACAAATAATGAATTTGTTTCAATACATATCCAATCACCCCCCTCCCTCCCCCCGCCCCTAAAAAAAAGGAAAAGGAGTTTATAAATGATCTTTCACTGGGAGCAAAGCACCACAGTTCAGCTTGTGTCTGCTACATGAAAATCTTTGAGGCATGTGGAAAACTAACACCAGCCCATGTTGACATAAAGTGATTAGTTTATTATAGGAGCCAGTGGCCTGAGGAAGATGAAGAGGAGGAGGAGGGTTTGCTTCCAGTTTGCAGCAGTAGCGGCCGGTGAGTCCTGAACCGGCTAATGACGACACCGCCGAAGAATCCGCCGTGGCCCGAGGTCCGCCACACAGAACGAGAGAACCGAGAACACTGGGAATGAGCCAGAGCGGCCGCAGGGGCGCACCTGCCTGGCCTGGCCTCACCCCGCGGGCCGAGGCACGGGGGAAAGTATCTAAACCCCCCCTACCTAACCACCCAATTTCATTTTTCTCATTGTGTGGGCTGTGTTTTGGAAAGAGTGGGTTAAAAGAAAATTAATCAACCTCTAATTACAGTAGATTGACGGGGCATTAAATATGAGGAAACTCGACCAACTGAGCTAGCATGCTACCGAGGCCAGAGGTTCACGCCAAACAGCTTTTCTCTTCACTCGTGTTTAGGAAGGCTGAGAAATATCCATCATTTATCAAGCTGCTGAATCAAAGGTAGTAGGGAGACCTGTGTTTATGTAAAAAACTAATTTACTTTCCTTAAAATCAGCTTAACGCATGACTGTTGATTGGAGCATTACTTAGTAGCTATAGGCCCAGGCGAGAAGGCCTGGGCATTGTCTTTGACTTGAGAGAAGTAGAATTTGTTTGACTGACCTCTGACCTCCGAACAATCTAAAGGAAAACTGAAGTCACTTCCTTAGCTTTATGGAACGTCAAAGAGTCTAAATGTGAACAAGGTACAAAAATGTAAACATCCATTTCCAAGCAAAGTGTTTCCACCTGTGGTGACGAAGCAGTTGGTTCTGGCATCAGGCTTCTGCTGCTCTGAAAGTCAACGGAAACGCTTCAGACCTGGGCGATGGTGAACTGCAGAGGATGGATGGAATGGAGAGTAAACGCCACTTCGTCTCCGAACGCAACCAATCTGCAAACCTGCAGGTTTCATTCTGCACCGCTCTGAAACCAAAACGCTCGGTTTTATTCACCGAGGTTTTCCTCCCCTTGACTAAAAGTTCCTAACCCCTGATCCAAACGAACTGCAGTCTGAACTTTTTTTTTTTATCATTCATTTTTATTGCGCTTAGATCTCCATTTGGAAAAGTTGCCTCATTCTTTTCTACAACATCAGTTCATGTGACAGAGCTGGAGAAACATCTTTCCAATCCTCCTCACTCATACTTTATAAGTCAGCATGACAAAACACTCGCCTGATAGCAGCGAGCATGATAAAGTGAGAGATGTGAAGGAACCCGACACCTTATGAGACCATGCCTGACGTCTCACAGCCCGGCGGAGAGGCGAGGCTGTGGCTAATGCGAGACAGATCTGCTCTCTCTGCCGAGTGTCTGTTTGTGGGCTCACACAAAGATCCTCCATCAGAACGTTGACCGACAAACGCGTTGCATTATTGGCCTGTGTTGCTTTTAGCAGTTGAAGCAACACTTAGCAAATTCCTTCGGTTTTCTGACTCGCAGCCACAATGCTTTCATCTTCGGTTGTGGCTGCAGTCACACATCAAGACAAAACTCGGCGTAATATCTCAAACCTTTCCAGGTGTTTTCATGCCTTTCTAACCCACAGATTTTGGCTGGATTTCTACATTCTGGTTTTCTTTTTCTCTGACTAGCATGTTATCACCGCTAATGAAAGCACGACGAGGCCACGGTCTGCTACTTCTGCTTCTTTTGGAAAGTACATTTCCTGATTCTTTCAGGACAGCCATATTCACCACATTGAACCGTTATTGAACCAAAGTATTTGTGGCGCTGCTTCAAACTCAGCTTTAGCCGTAACTTTTTTCACTTCGACTGAGAAAGTTCCTGACAGAATGGCCCACCTTTAACTGCTCAGTTGGAATGTGAATGAAGAACTCCAGCCTATAAATATCTGCATACAGACAGTGCTAATGTGGCTATTTTTATTCTCAGATGGCCACTATAATTTACAGCAGGAATAAGTACACATAAACTATAACATAAAATCTAACTATATCTCACCTGGGTCATCTTTAGCTTCAGTCTACGCAATAAATTAGCACTGTTAATATGCAGAGGGCTGTGTGAATAATGTGACAGCCATAGCAACAAAAACATTTGGGAAGGTAGAAACATTAAACAATGCTAACGTCGCTGAAGCTGCTACAAGCAGCATCATCTGACCTCACATCATGTCTGACGGAGATACCAGACCCAGAACCAGCGGGAGGACCACCAGAAGGATCAGGGAGTTTTATGTTGGTTGCTACACATTTTGCACTTGTAATGAATTTTCTGAAATATTATTATTTAAGAATGTCTGTCACTCAGTCCCTGCTGCCTTGTGTTTGTTCATATTATGTAATATTGATATTTTCGAACTTTACCTTATGTTGTAATGCTATTCCCTTACTTGGAGTGTTGCCTTGATTCTTTCATGCAAGTTTGGGAAATCCTTTGATCTCCCGTGGCAACTGGTCAACTGTGCAAAACATCTGGGTGGACCTAGCCGCGCTTTCAAGTTTTAGAGCTTCCGCCTCACAGAGCAGCCCTTTCTGCATCTCCCTCACTTGGTTCCTTCAGACTAGCCAGGAGTAATTAGCAAACACCTGGTGGAGTGTACATCTGCTGAGCTACTTCTCAGTGCATCACTGGTAAAAATGTTAAAGGGTTAATAACAGAGGAGCCATGTTGTGATGACTTCCTGAAGGCAGAGTTTTAGAAAGAGCAGGAGTTTCTTAAAGAGACAGAGCTCCAATTTCAAGGTGATAAATTACAAAGTCAAATTTCTTTTAAGCCATATTTCATGTAAACAGTATTTTAATAATAACTGAGGCTAACTTGGTTGTGCTGTGAAATGGCTTTGTGTGGCTAGAAAGCCCCTTTAACCTGTGTACAAATCTATTTAGTGACTTTATGTGAAGCAGCCCAGTAAACCCCACACCACAACACAACTTTGTCTGTTTGACATATCATTTTCACTCAGGACACCCAGGTGGAACCTTTTGGGAAAAGTATTTTATTCCTTCCAAGTGATCAAGTCAGAAGGTTCTTCTGGACTTAAATGTCCAAAGTATGGTGGGCTCATCAAACAGCACTTAAATGAGAAATGATTTTCCAATGAGAGATCAGAGTCCAAATGCAGCGACTAGTACTTCATGCCAGCATCGGTTTTTGGGGCCAGATTTCTCAGTAATTTGAATCTGCTTTGCCTGAGTCCAAAGTGAAAACGGAAAACCTGATGAAACCAGGGTTCACTGCAGGTCAGGCCTTTGTAATCAGTGATAAAACAGGTTAAGAGGAGAGAAGTGCAGTGGTGCCTCAAGCCACAACTACGACATCCTGAACAGAGGACCAAACCTGACAGCCACTGAGCTGCTGCCAAGAGAACTGACCCTTGTTAAATCAGTTCAGTTTTCCCCAGAGAGACTCTGCACAGTTCTGATGTAAACTTGGTGATTGGAAGGACAGACTTGCAGAAAGACAAAAGACAGAGGACCTGAAGAGTGGAGCAGTTTAACAGCCCTCTAATATCAGTTGGTCACTTTTAGTTTGACCACATAATCTTAAGTCTGAGGAAGAATTTGTCATTTCTGGTGGATCTTTCTGAAGGTCAGAAGGAACAGTGCCGGTTCAGGAACACCTGGGACTTTTAACAAGACCCAACAGGCTCATGATGGACGGGCTTAGAGAAACATTCTCCACCCTCATCACGCTCCAATGGTGTCTGCTCAGATCACACAGGATCAAATGGTCACTGGGGAAGTAAAGTCACTCTGCCATGTGGTATAAAGATGAAATATGATAAATTGGAGTGAGATATTTCTCCTTCTCATTCAGATCTTCAGATTGTTCTGTCACCATCCAGTGGAAAGCTTGTTTACTGCAGGGAAAGCTTTCAGCTCTTATTTGGGATATAGTTTCTACCTGACCAAAGTCAGCACACCCCATCTGTTCCTGCTTAACCTTGATGTGTGAAACACAAGGTCTGATCAGTATTTAAAGAGAAAATAGCTCCAGGTGGTGGATGGATAGATGGGACATGGGGAACAGAGGAAACTGTTTTTCTTCCTCACTTTTCCAAAACAAGCCTGTCCATCCAACCGAGGAGCAACATGGGTGGATGTGTTCGGGTCTCAGCTGGATGTTATTAAAGTTCCTCTGGCAACAACACGGTCAGGAGGTGAAGGACCGACAGGTAAATGACCTGCAAGACCTTCAGTCTACACTGTGACCAAAAGAGACGCAACTTTACCTTTAGGATCTATTCAAAGTAAGTTTCCATAATTTAACCATCATCAGGTGACATGGAGGAAGGCTGACAGTGATTATGACTGGAACAGCTGATTTAGTTTCAGCTCAAAGGACAAAATGCTGCAGAGCCAACAAACAGTTTCAGGAGCTGCTTCCATTAAAAAATGTCTACAAAACTCCATCAATATTCCACTAATTTAGGGGGAAACATCACAATTTTGTAATTGTGATGTTTCCATTACATGTGATTCCCTTAAAATTACATGTAAGTCATTAATAAAAAACCATACACCGACATTCTCCAACCACTTCCTGTCATCTTCTTCATGGTTTGTACCAATGGCAACATTTGGACGTTGATCAGGTGACTTGTGTGATGTGTAAAAATGTTTCGGTTGCAGTTTGACTGGAACACAAAAAGCTACATTTTCATTTACCACATAGTCGAGTAATTTGAGGTTACAACAATGAACCTGTTTAATGAAGGCGTGCCAATTTTGAAAAAAAAGGTTTGGCAGTAGAACAAGATGGGTTGTTTTGTGAATGGATGAAGAAGACAAGAGGAAGTAGTTGGAGAAATATGATGCACAATGTTTTATTGACTTATTTATGTGCTAATTTATTTACACTTCCTCAATGACATGGTAAACATGAAGCCCTTTCCACCTGGAATTTACATAAAATAAACAGATAAAAATGGTGAATACATTTCAACAGTATTATTCTAGTGTTCCCTTTAATTTTGTGAGCAGTATATATAGTATTTTTGAAGACTTATTTAAAATGTTATTCCCTAATCAAAAACATACCTGTAGTGTATGTATGCTGGAGAAATTCCTTAATCTCCCATGGCAACCATTCAGTGGTGGTGGAACCGAGCGTCACCTTCGAGATGTAGCTCCTCCTCAGAGCTGCATTTTCCAAATCTCCACCTGGTAAAAACGTTAAAGGACTAACAGAGGAGCCATGTTGTGATGACTTGCTGAAGGCAGAGTTTCAGAAAAAACAATAGTTTCTTAAAGAGACACAGACCCAATTTCAAGGCATTAAATTACAAACTCAGATTTCTTTTCAGTCATATTTCAAATATGACTGAAAAGAAATGATGACAACACCTGGTGACATATGACCATTTCATAACAACTGATGGTGACATAGTTACTTGATTGAGCAATAAAATGATACTATGTGACTGGAAAACACATGATGCTGCCCCTTTAATAGAGGAATATAATGAAAACTGGTGAAAACGCCACAGAAAATCTTCTATTCTGAGAGTATAAAAAAAAACGTTCAACAATCATGGTGACTGCTTCGTTATGACACCAAGAGAAAACCTAACCTCCATTCAATCATCTTCAGAAATCGAGACGTGAAAAATGCAGCAGAGAAAAATCCGTTGGACGACGGACATATTCCCATGTGGATTTATGGGACCCCGGAAGTTTTTATGGAAAACTTGGTTTGCTTTTCTTCAACCCTCACTGGTTGAGCTCTGGCTCTGGCTGTTATTCTACAAGGGCAGCTGTGAAGACAGATGGGATGTAAAATCAATTTGTATTTCATTTGCCCTGCATGATCACGGCTTGCAGCAACCACAACGTGTAAAATCAGACAGACAGAACCAGACAGAGTTACGGCCAAAATCCCCCAACCATGTATTGGGTGACACCATTAGAAGATATAATGCAACAGTGGTAAAAAAAAAAAAAAAAAAAAAAGAACCCATAGATTTAACTACAATCAGACTCTAACTGGGACTACATTTCAGTCAGATGGGCATTAATGTTCAGCTGCATGATGTTATGACATGAAACTATTACAGAAACAGTAAAAAAAAAAAAAAAGGAATTTATAATCCTCTTGATCCCAGCACCGATCTTTCCCCCTTTTTAAAGATTCAGTGGAAAAACATATTGTTGAATAATGTCTCTCTCCTGCCTCGCTGCATCGCTGCCAACATGTCACCACATGGATTCCTATTAGAGCAAACTGCTGGCAGGATGGGGCTGTGTTTCCTGGAGTGTGCCACATTCCTTCTCATTAATCGAGGTCAGCTTTAAAAGGGACCGGGGAGCCGCTGCAGTAACACGTGGTACCTGGAACCGCTGTTCCTGGAACGGATTCCAGCAGTAAGAAGATACTGGCAGCTGAAACGCACGTAGAATGAAGGAGGAGTGGAAGAAAAAACAAAGAGCAGCTTTACCAAGTGCAGGACGTTAGCAGAGACAAAGGAAACAAGAGAGATTCTCTGTACCACAGGAGTTTTTCCTAAAGCTCTGGACTGTTTCCACAATTTTTTGTTGTTTTTTTTAGCTGAGCATCATGTTACTATGTTACTCCTTCATCATAGTCATGTCTGGAGTGTAGCTTTGATTCTTTCATGTATTTTTGAGAAATCATTGAATCTCCCGTGTCAACCAATCAGCTGTGCACAAAGCCTGGGTGGACCTAGCCCCGCCTCCTCAGACACACAGTTTCCAAGCTTCCTACCCTTCCAGAGCAGCCCTCCGCTGCAGCTCCCCCACTCAGCTCCTTCAGACTAGCCAGCAGCAATTAGCAAACACCTGGTGGAACTTGGCCTTTGCTGAGCTCATTATATGCTGGTAAAGAGCAATTGTTAAAGGGCTAATAGAGGAGCCATGTTGTGATGACTTCCTGGAGGCGGAGTTTCAGAAAGAGAGGAGGCAGAGGTCCAATTTCAAGGTGTTTAATTTCTTTTAAATATTTGATATAAACAGCAGTTTTATAACAACAAAGGAAACATAGTTACTTGATTGTGTTATAAAAATGGCACAATATGCTAGAAAACGCAGAATGCAGACTCTATTATTTGACTACTTGATGCTAGACAGTTAGCTTCTACAAAACAATCCTCTATGGAGCCGATTTGGTCTACTTAAATTATACAAGTCGTTTTTTAACTGAATTACTAGAACTCAAGCTCTAAACAACTGTTTATGGTAAGTGTTTGTATTTAGCTAGTGCCTTATGGTGAACAACTGTTCCCTGAGATGAAGGCTGAAAAAGGAGAGTGATGCCTTGAGGTACAAATCCAAGAATGTCCCATTTAATCTGGGCAGTGGATGTGGGACGATGATGCACTCGCTCCAATTAGGAACTGACTGAGCGGCTGCAGGGCTGTGATACATTGGGACTTTCACTAACAGCCCAATCTTTTTGGCTAAAACCAACATTTTAGTGCGTGGCTGAGGGCTAACCCCTCACGGAAATGCAAGTCACACCAGCTTCATAAGATGCAGTCGCATGGGTAAAATGGCAACTGGTGACACCACAGAATGTGAAAACAACAATCATGTCATTTGGTGCTGCCGTCAGGGTTATATTTGAATAATGCTGAGTCTGGAAACACCCAACGTTTTTAACAAGAGCTAAACGAGAACGGCAATTAAAAAGAAAGAAAGAAAGAACGTTCTCCCAGTGATGGATCTAGTGCTGAGAGACTGTAATACAACAACATAATTCAATTCATAATTCAAGAGGGTATTTGGAAATAAAAGTATCGATCTCACCATGCTAGTGTCTTTTAGATACGGATACCAACTTGGTATCGATATTATCGATATTTTGGATCGATCCACCAATCTCTGCTTCACAAAATATGCCTGAAATGCGGTGACATTTCTGCTTTCACAATTGGTAACAGTGAAAGCAGTGGAGGGAAAAACAGGAGAAAACTCAGGCTCACAGGTATTTGCTTCCGAATGTAGGGGCGAATAAAAGACAAAGGCTGACTTTAATAAACAGGAGTCCGCGGAACATCCTTCACAGCCGATTACTTCATTATGCTACAGGAATCAGAATCAGATTTCTTCATCGAACGGGAAATGATTTCTGAGCGTCTGTAGTCTTGGCGACACTTCATCAGTGTTGATGACGAGAAGAGAGAGAGAGAGAGAGAGAGAGAGAGAGAGAGAGAGAGAGAGAGAGAGAGAGAGAGAGAGAGAGAGAGAGAGAGAGAGAGAGAGAGAGAGAGAGAGAGGAGGAGAGAGAGAGAGAGAGAGAGAGAGAGAGGAGAGAGAGAGAGAGATGGGTGGGAGAACGAGGACCAGTGTGGAATTTCACTTAAGGTTTTTCAATGGAAAATCTGTCTCAGTGGATCTGGAAGTTTGTCCACCTGAACGCGGTCAGGAAGGAGAAGACAAAGAAAACTTGGTTTTATTGTTTTTACAGGAAGTGACAGTGGGAGCTGCCTCACCAAACCTCGACACTTCATGTTGCTGCTCTGCTATCAATTAACAAACCATTGAGTTTGCAGGCATAGATGTTTGGATTTCAGCTCTGCGGCAGAGTTCAGTTTCAGGAATAACAGCGGCAAGCGGCGCGTATCAACACAGTATGTCAGCCGACCGATCCTCCAGGAGAGGGACACACTTTTTGGAAGTGTTTGAGGTCATTTCAGCTCCCTGGGATACCAAATACCAAACAGAGAGCTAAGCTGACGATCCAAGTCTTTGTGCTGGATCCGCGGCACCACAAGTGCGCTGAAATCTTAATAAACATTTTGGTCTCGATCTGGATTCACCCGCTGCAGGAGGGAGATCTTTGTGTGGTCCTGGTTCAAATAAATACAGCTAAATAGCTGCCATCGTTTTGAAAGGCAGAAAAAAAAAAAAAAAAAAAAATACACAGCAGACAGCAAACACCGCTGGGGCCCAAACCGCTAATGTGCGGTGCGCCTCGCTTCTGTGCGCCACTTCAGCTGCTGCGGTGGTTCGACGTGATTAGTTTGTTTAGCTCTGAATTACCGCCCTGCCCTCTACGTGATAAACAAACATCTTTTATGGTGAGATCAGCGCTGAGTGGTGGCCAAACAGAGATCCGAGGGCATTCCAGAAAAACTCAAGAGTATTTAAAACCAGAGTTTCTGGAGACTGGCAGCTTAGGAAGGCAGGTTAGTCTAGGCTGTGTTCACACTGCAGCCTCAAGTGAACCAATTTTGATTTTTTTGTAAAATCTGATTTTTTTTTTTTTTTTGCCATGGACATTCACACTTCCAACTATATGCGATCTGTGTGTCCAGTCTGAACGGGCAAACGACCTGAACGTGTCCCGCATGTGCCATAGAGGCGCAATAACTTCAGGGTTCTCAGTGTTTTGTTAAGCTCCTAAAAAGAAGAAGCGTTCAGTGTTTTCCGAAGTAAACATGGAGGCTAACCGTGGAGCTTAACTTGCACATTTGAAGTTGGTTTCCGACCGGAGCAGCATATTAACAACTTAATCCTCATTATAGTCGGTCAGGACCCAGAATAGTCTGATCCGTCTGCAGGTCCAGTCTGTGTCATGAAACAAAAATCAGTCGGTTAGAGTGAACACTTAGTGTCTTCATGCTCTATCAAGTCACATATTGTGTCCCCAGATAAAACAACGTGAAACCTTCTGAGTGCCAAGTTGCTGTAAAACTCTGTGCGTCAGGATGTGTTAAAAATATGCTATTACTTCATTCAGAGATTTATTCATTGTTACAAAGCAGCATAAAAAAACAAGTTCACATGAAAACAAATCAATCAAAAGGGAGATATGTATTTGGTCATTGGACTGTACATCCAGTCTCCATATGAGTAAGTAAAAAATAAAACATTTAAAAAAATCTCACTTTGTGAGTCAACATAAAAACAATCTGATGGTTGCCATTTTAAATATAAATAATGAAAACATCTTGTTTCTGTCTCATCCTTACATGTTTTGATTTACTGTGTGATCCTACAATATGCATAATGACTCCTCTGTTGTCAGGGGAACAAGGTTCTCCCTGGTCAGGCATCGGCTCAGTCCAGGATCACAGAGGATGACTTCAGTTCATTGATGGAGAAACTTAATTTACAAAACGATTGGAATGAGCTTCATTGTTTGTCCTCCTTTCACCTCCTCCCTGACTTATTTACTGTACCTTCGACCCTAACAGAGTTTGCTGACTGGCCGTAGAGCAGACAGATTAGTCAGGTAACCATCGTTCCCTGAGTGAGGCTTCACACTCCAGCTGGCGAAGTTACTTTACAAGGCAGGTAAGGTATGAAGAAACATGTTAAAATGTGTATTTAAAGGTTCTGACTGGATCCTCCCAGATGAAGTGGAGAGTTTGCTGAAGACTTCAGTCAGTCTGGTTCACAGTGGGGTTCATTGGCTGACCAGTGTGACCGGTCTCTGGTTGTTAGCGCAGCAGAGACTTTCTGTCCCTGAACCCTTCCTACCTTCCCCTGCCTCCTCTCAGTGTGCGAGTTGTGAGGCTCATGAGTGACCCAGAAGTTCAGAGACGAAGGCAGGGATCCAGTTCCTCCCTGCCTGGATCTGATGTATATAAACACCTACAGGAGGCCAACAGCCTTACTGGGGGTTGGCAGGTTTGACTCATTTCCTTCTACTTGTTTAGATACACTGACTGAGGTAACGCAAAGGCACCCTTCATTTCTTGAACTTTGTTTCATTTTGTTGAAACACTTCCCCACCCACAATTTTTAAGTACAGACTTTTGTTAAATATTTGACACATGTAAAAAAAGACAAACAAAAAAAAAAGTCACTGTGCAACTTCACTCTTTTGCAAAGTCCTTGACCATAACAGTCTGCATGTCATAAAACTCAAACTGAGCAAGTCATGTTACACTTTAGGTTTCATAACACATGAACAATACCTTGAAGGCATATTAAATTAAAAGTCAGCACAGAGGGCCAACTTCACTTTCTCCCAAGGACATGAGTTTTTTTGGGGTTTTTTTTTTTACAACTGTGACCTTTTCCAAGCTCACCACAAAAGTTTATGACATGTGCACCATTAGGAAAAGTATTTTCTCTAGAAACAGACTCTTTCCACTGGATGCCAAGACATGATCCTAATGCAACAGTCTGGATAAACAAAACTGACCAAAACAAAACAACCAGACATCCAGGCAACCCCAACACAACCATGAGGCACACAATGGTTCACATCAGCACCTGATCAACTGAGCAAGGAACGGTCATTCTCATTGACATTTTTAATTTCACTAGTCACATGATATATTGCTGAACAGAAAAAGCAGCTGTGGCAAAGGCATCATGGTGACCGGTGGTAAATCTGAGGCAGCTCTGTGGTAAGAGTCTGGTAATCAGAAGGCTTTCAGTTTGATTTCTCCAAAATCGTGTTTGTGGGTCTTTGGTACAGAAAAGAATTTGAACTACATTTACGGAAATCTAAGTATTTGCCATAATACAAGATTTTATAAAAGTAGTCTGTAACTTTTATACAGGCAGTGATTGACAGCACTAACACCCGCCTCCTGGCTATGATTAGTTGTTTCTGGTTAGCACTGGGAGAAGGAAGTGGAGCTTCAATAGGTTATCCGTCTCATACCATAATGTCACATCGTTTCAGCAAATATGAAAAGGAAAAAAAAGGTAAAAGCTACAAACTGCAGCTTTAAGACTTGGCAAAGAAAAAAAAAGCTTCCAAAACTCCAATTGCCAATTAAAAATCTCTAAAGTGGGTCTCACTTTGCACTGGGAAGATGCACTGCCATAGAACATTAAAGACACAATGAGAGATATTAAAGAAAAATTTTTAACCTTCAATAAATAAGATTTAATAAGATGTAAGCAACTTCTACACCATGTTGAATCCTAACCCAGCTTATTGTACCGCTACTTTTAACACCAGAGGATTTTCAATTCCGCAGCTCATCATCACTGAGCTTATAAGGACACTTTGGATAATATAACATTACAAACCTTTCTTGCTTCAAGAATGGGAATATTAAGGTACTGATAATGGCAGGGAAATGTTACAAAATGGAAACTTCAATATGACAAAATGAATTCTTCTTCAGCTTTAAACAAGCCCTTTTCCCTCCGAAAGTAACAGTTCTCTTCATTTAAAGGGGAGTTCAGTTCAAACTTGCTGAGAGAGGAATGTTTGCTGGTTTCTATATTTGGATGGGAGGACGTCAGAGCTAGAACCTTTTTAACAGTCTTCACCTCGGCTATATGGGAGGACTTCTGGATGATGCAGCTGGTTGTCCCGGAGACGCTGTCCTTCCCCTGAGCCAAGTTGGTCAAGGCCATGGCGGCGTTGATCTCCTTCCAGTACGTCTCATCTTTAGCCTTCTCCTTCTGCGTCGCCGCGACGCCACCGTTGCCCCTGACGACCGGCACAACACGCAAACACGCACAGAGAGAACAAAACAGAGAGCGTTACAGCTCACGTTCAGCTGGTGATTGGACACAGGTTATCTGGGGAGAGAAGGTCGACTCACTTGTCATGTTGACTTGATCCATGGTCTGTGGCTTCTGAAAGCAGAGAGAGAAAAACTCAGTAGACTCTCTGGGTCAGAACACCAGGACACTCTAGGAAAAGAGATTTTTAATCTCAAGGAGATTTTTATCCTGGTTAAATAAAGGTTGATGATGAGGACCTGCATGTTCAGCTGATTAGTGGATGTATCTGTGTGTGTGTGTGTGGTTTTTGACTTGTGTTTTGTTCTTCCAGTGGACACCGTGTCCTCAGCAAACATGTGCTGCTCTGGTTTCTGTCTTTATTTAAGATGCTGGAGGAAAAAACACGTTGTAGCAAGAAGGCTTCAAGCGTAGAGGTGACTGATAGGATGGAGCTGAAAGATGTTTCTTATGACTCATAAAGTCCACGGTGTAATATTTAGTTGGAAAACAAATGGAGCCCAGCCAGCATAATTGAGTTGTCTGAAGAAATCAGATCGAAAGAGACGGAGCGAAACAGATCAGAGGGAATGAAAAGGCAGCGAGTGAGTCAGTGGGGGAAAGATGGCCGCCTGCTGGCTCTCCTCCCCCCTCAATGGGACCAATCTCCATCTCATCTGTGAAACATTAGTGAGAAACAGCAAAGTCATTAAACAATGAAAGTAAAGTTGTCTTTATGGCAGCCAGAGTGTTTACTTCAGCTGTTTACTGAGAGTTCTTGGTGTTTTTAGATCTCAACCTGTCTTCTGTCTCGTGTCCAGCCTTCGCTCAGATCTGCCCAGCAGTGAAAATGGCAACACAAGCTTGGAGTTTCATGAGGCATTAAAAGACAGCAGAACATCTGGACCTTTTAGCTGTGCAGCCTCCAGGCGCTCTCCTTAAGTTCACTAAACATTTAAGAAGTTTGCTCTTTACCAGCTAGAGATGACTGGATGAGCAGAAAATGTTCAAAAGAGGAAAATGATCTGAAAGTTTCCATTTAGTCCAAAGGTATGAAGAGTGTCAGACGTACAGCAGGTCAACCTTTGTCCAGAACAAATCCCTCACAGGGAAACCCGTCTTCTACAAACTCACTCTGCACATGTCAGTCGGTTCCTCCTCCTGAGTCACATCTTCATCTTCACTGCATCTTTTCTTACCAATATAAAAGTCCAACATCGTGAAAGCCAAAACATTAAACTGCTCTGATTTTACAGCTTTATCTTGGTCACTTCTCTTTCTGCTTTAAAAGCCTCCAGAGTTTCCAAACATCCTGATCCCCTGATCTCATCTCTGCAGGCTCCACCACCTCCGACTCTCCATCTCCTCGCTGCTCTTCTGTCTGCTTCCCATGGAGTCTGAGCCATGATGACAGGACCAGGTCTGAGACGCTCCGGGCTGATAGGGCCTGATTAGGAAACACTCCTCTAGTTTTCTGCTTCATTTTTGGATTCTTCCACAGAGAGGAGCCTGACCTCACTCACCACAGTTCTCTCCTTAGAAGAAGAGAAGGAATGTGTGAGAGGGAGATGAGGACGTGATAACCCAGAGTTACAAACCACTCACTTTTAGTTCAGGTTGTAGTTTGTCAGAGACTTCCAACAATATCCTCACATTCCTGTCTGTCCACAATTCCCTGCTGTGCCGTCTTTTCCTCTGCTGTCGTCCTGCTTTATCTGGGAGTCTCTATTTCACTGAGGTTCCCTCGGTCTCCATCCTCTGCACTAAAAGTAGAAACCTGTTTCACAGTTTGATGGGATCTGTTCATCCCACCTGGACGAAAAAGTGTGTGTGTGTGTGTGTGTGTGTGTTTTCTATCCCAGCTTTCAGTGATTCAGTGTGTGAGGCAGCCATTGCTCAGATGATGTGCTCTGATTGGTGGAGAAGGTTCACTAAGCTACCATAAACTCACAGACACCAACTGGTTCCTCTGGTTGCCCAGAATCACAGAATCTGGAGACACACCTCTGCTTACAAAGAGTCTATTTCCAAAGCTTCTTGCCTAAAACATCTGAAACTCTGATTTTTCCAAACAAAAGCAGCTCCAACGACTCAATAAATCACTGGCCCAGTTTCTGCTGCTGAACACTCAGTCAGCTCTGCTGCTGCCTCTGGGCCGCTCTGACTGCACGCTTTATGGAGCACCAAAGGGGAAAAGCTGAGATGTCTGCTGGTTCCTGGAATGGAGGTGGAAAATCCAAAATACTGGCCGACTGAACACTGAGGCGAGAGGAAAAAGATGGAGGAAAGACGGAGCGATGCTCCACCTGTTCAGATGACTGTGGTGGAGACTGGTTTTGCTCCCATTGTTTCCATCTGCTGCTGCCGTTAGTAACTAGCACCAAGCTGTGGGTTGGACAGGAGCACACTAACACACACAAACCACTTCCTATTACCCATCAGCCTTTCAGCTGATTTATCTAAAGTGTCTTTTAATCAGTCAGTTTTTAGCTCCAAGTTGCTCCCTGCTGCTAAAAAGAACTTTTTTTTTTTAATCAAATCAAAGTCGACACTGAGCTGAACAGACACACGGTCTGATTGTTCAGGACCAGAAAGGAATCAATGCTCAGACAATACTTGATGCTGAATCAAAATATAACCTCTTTTCTGTCTGCCCATATATGGTAGATGGATATTTGATCATTGCATTAATGAAATACAAGGTTTCTGATGATTACGTTATTTTCCCAGGGGAAACAGAAATCAACCATGTGGTTAGTATGGCGACACAGAGAATAAAAACAACATATTAACTCAATGAGACGTCAGCAAACTTGCATGTTTCTTAATCCAAGAGAGACCTGTGGTGAGACTGAAAGCTGAAACCTGATTGGTCAACATTGTTTCCCATTAGTGAAGATCACACCTCAAAATTGACTAAAACCCAGAAGAGCAAGAACTCAACATGTAACCAGCATGTTTGTGTTGTTCCACATTTTTTCAATCTGAAATTTGAACAAACAAACAAAAAAAAAAAACTCGTTGACCATCAGGAGCAGTGGTGGTTTTTTATATGAGCTAGAGGCTACAGGGGCAGTTGCCCAGGGTGTCATTAGAAAGGGCCGAAACTCCAAGAGCTAGAAAATAAAATGAAGCTCATCTGCTACTTGTATGCATGTGCAGTGTAGTATGTTTTTCTTGCTTGCTGTCTCAGTAATGAGACAGCAAGCAAAAAGACGTCTCACAATTGCTTGCATTTTCATTGGTTGCAGGGAGGCCAGAGGGCAGGTTTACCCAGGGCTCCATTCCTGCCAAAACCAACACTAGTCAGGAGATGTGGATTCTACTTTTGAAAAATAAATCTCATATTTGACCATAAACTAGTCTAAGTGGCTTTACTACGCTCATTTTAAACTAGTGAGTGTTAGTTGGAGCTCAATCCTCTTCTATTCGTTTCCTTCTTCTTTCTGAGGAAAATCCAGAGCCTGTTTAGCTCCCTGGATTCCTGGGATGAGTCCTCATTTATCACCACCTGGGAGTGTCTCAATGACATCGAGTTCTCCTGTGTGGAGCAAAGTCTCTCCTGTGGCCTTCTGGGTATTACACTGCTGAATGAATGAATGAATGAATGGATTTTATATCAAATGGGACAATGTACAACATACATTAGGCAATGAAGATGTACCAGGTTGTGGCTACCACTGCTAATTTATATCTGTAGCCACATCACTGCTAATCGGTCAGACGAGGTTTACAGTCGTCCATAAAAAAAACTGACCAAAACCTGGCTCATTGTTTGGAAGAGAAGCCAGACAGATATAATTGGAAAATGGAATCAGGTTTAGACCAAAATATGGAAGCAGTCATGTCAGAAGTCTCATTTTAACATCACTTCATATTTAACTTTGTATGTAAGAAAAAAATCCCCCAAACTGCCTTCTCTCTATCCATTATGGCTTCTTTGTTTCCTTCATTTGGTTGACTACGCAGATGGGGAACTACTTTCAAGCTCTCCATTATTTAGTGATCAGTTTAGGGAACAATATCCAGATTTTGCTCTCTGGTGCCATTTTCATGACGTCCAGTAGGTGTGTTAATGGCTAAACCATGGAAAACAAATGGAGTCTGTATCCACGACTCATTAGGAGTCATTTGGCAGAAATTGATCCACATGATACAGAACCAAATCTGGAGCTGAGTGAGAAGGGAAACAGTCGGCCAGATTTTGCCTTTCAAGATCCCATTAAAGGCTCACTGGCCATGAAACCTCTGGCCCTGTGTGATGGAACTGTGTTGCTTCCTTGTGTTCAAGAAAAACCCTGTCGGACTGCAGAGTGTTAGCATGTGGCTCCCGGTGTTTGATGTGCCCTGACAACTTAACGGCCATTTATTGTCATGGTAATTTTACCGTTCTGCAACAAATGTTAGCTCATCGTGCCTTGCTTTCAGGATCCTGGAGCCTGGAATATATTTGGTGATGTTTGTTGCTTGAGTTGGAAAAATCATTATGAAACAAACTAAGTTGTTTTGTTGCCATAATAGCAAATAAGCTATGAGAGAGATGATTTGTGAAAAGATCGATCTTGTCCACCTCTTCACTCAGTTAATTTTGCAGTATGAAGAAATGCACCACTCCCAGTCGAAAACATCCATCAAGCAAGTGGGAGGGTCTTAGCGCTGTCAGTCAACCACATGTACTTGCTGCTAAATGTGCTAATAGTGGAGAAACAACTTACTGTTAAAAGAAAACTGCTTATCTGCCGTTATCGGTGGCCATGCTAAATACACTGAGCATTCACAACAGGGTATGCTAACTGCAATGTAGCAGGTGCTTAGACCCGCCTCCTGGCTCTGATTGGTTGTTTCTGGACAGCACTGGGACAAGGCAGAGGAACTCTGTTTTTTTCTCATATATTATCTCATACCACACATACTGACAGTTTACATACTGACAGTTTACACAAACATATAAAAAAAAGTAATTTTTTACAGAAGCTACATAATGCAGCTTTAATGTTTTTTTTAATTTTTAATTAATTCATCTTAAGACATTGTTACTACAACATCCTCCAGTATTATCACATGCTGCTTGTTTTCCTTCCACCAGGCAGCTCTAGTGTGGATGTGATGTTTGAGGTCTTGGAGCTTCACCAGTGGGATTCCTTTCTCCTTTCAAGGCGACTGAAGTTTAGTTTTTAACTGGAGCCAATCCATGATCTCCATTTGCTGCCACGTCTGACTTTGTAGTCAGGAGTTCTGGCTGAGCCCACAACAACCAACTGGGACACATACGGACTTTGAACCAATGGGACGGCAGCTACCAGGTTCACCACTTTACCTTGATCAATCCCAACTTTGTTACAGACTCTAACTTACCAAGACAATCTGACCAGAAAACTCCCTGGACAAACTGAAGATGTGAAGATCTTTTAAAGCCAGAGAACAGAACCCAGTCTGGGCTTGAAGCGTTCAGTAATCTTAAATCAGATTTATTTGGACGTTGTGTCCTCTGGAGGTGATAGAAGAACAGATTTATGTCAAATCTGCAGCACAGGGACACATTTGTCTCTCGCTATAAAACATAAAACTCTTTGTAAAAGAAGAATGTGTTCTCTAAAGAAATATCTGGAATTTGCAGCAAACCGGAGAAAAAAACTGCAGGAAATGAGAAAAACTTGACCTTGAAATCATTTCTCTCTCTCCGCAGTCTTTCATTTGCTTTGTTCCTAAAAAATCAAATGTGGAATGAACATTTTATTTTCTCAAGTCTTATTCTAATTTGGATCAGATCTGATTTTTCCAGCTTGTCCCTTTTGAATGAATCTTTCCATTTGACCCAATAAGCTTCTGACACATGTAACAGAGTAATACTTGTGTAAAAGTATCAGAGTCCAGGGAGGCCAAGAGGGAGACGTCAGCGGCCAGAAATGATAATAACCAGAGAGATAAAGCAGTCAGTGTCTATTAAAGGCAGCAGGTCGGCCAGCTGAATTCAGCCCTTCTGGGATTTGTCTTGATAAAATCTGCTGCAGTGAAAACAGCCTGATGTTGGCTCAGGTCAAAGGGTTTTAATTGTTCCTGTCGGACTCATTGATTCATTTCAGATACACACACTCTGTCTGCTTCACACTCAGACAAGAAGAAACATTTTGTCCAAATGAGACACAATAACAGCAGCTCTTCCCTCCAACAATCCAGCTCAGATCTGGACCCTCCTTGTTCTGGTCGTGTTCAACACAAAGGGAAAATGTTACTACTGGATGTGACGTCCACCTGAACAAAGACTCAGTGTTCTCAGCCGATACAAACACAGCTGACCTTGATTGGTTACATCTCAGAATCTCCTGCAGAGGTCCCACATTCAACTCTCAGTCTCAGCCTGTTGGACATTTTGCTCTGCTCCCTCATCTGGAGCCACATCAGGATCAAAGACGGGACAAACAGCAGCCTGACAGTCTTCAACATGGCCTTGTTGTGTCTGACCGGTTAGACCCTGGTCAGCTGGAGGTGAAGCTCCTCCCACCTCTCTGGACGGCCTCAGAGACAACCAGTGGTTCAGTGTGAGGGTCTGACAGTGTGCAGGTTACTGGATATGCTTGTGTGTTTCAGACAAACTGCACCTTGTTTAAATTTGACAAAATCCTTCAAGAAGCTCCTGAACAGCCTCTCCATTTCAGCAACTATGAGGAGAAGATTCAGCAACACATCCAACATGTTCAATTAAAGGAAGAAGACAGAGAGCTAGCAGAGAGATATTAGAGACCCTGCAGAGGGACAGACAGCTGGACATAATGGACAAGCTGCAGGGATGAAAACAAACATCCAGGAAGACAAAGATCAGACATGAGGAATGTGGTGTGTGTTGGAGAGTTCCTGGAAGAGTCAGTGGTCTCCTTACCGGCTCGATAGACGAAGTGGGCCTCAGCTTCAGAGGACGACGGCGACAGCAGCTCGTCGTCGAACTCGTTGGAGCTGAAGGAGCCAGAGTGGTTCCTCTTGCGAGCGTCCATGACAGCGTTGGCCACCATGACGTGCCGCAGAGAGTCGTTCAGGTAGCGGTGCAGCAGGCTGCTCTTGTACTTGGGTGGAGACACGTAGTCCTCGGCCTCCACGGCAGAACGCAGCCCTGGGTCCATGCCGATGGCCACGCCCACCATGGGGGGGCCCTCCTTCTTGATGACGCTCTGGTACAAGGGCTTGGTGAGATCCTCAGGGCCGCTCTGTGTCCTCTGAGGGTTGTCTCCATCTGCAACATCAGGACATGCTCACATGACTGTTCTGTAGGTGGAGGACAGGAAGTCTTCTCCACAACAAGAACGATCTCTTACAACTTCAGAACAAACTTCTGTTGCCATGGTGATCTGTAGTACAAGATAAACCTCATTTTTATTCAGGCTCTTGTCCCGACTCCTAACTGGGATCAGTTAACAACATAGAACAGTGTAAATGAACCTCAACTCTCCACAGCCAGTAAGGAAAACTGTGTCTGAATTGATCTGTTGGTTTGTCTCTCAGGTCTGATCTTCAGTTACTGACAGTGAACATCTGAAGGGAATCTCATCTTCAAGTCTCTCAGTCGACTCGTTGGGTTGTAGAACTCTCTATGGTTCAAGAACATCTGTTGTTGGTCACATTGATGCAGAAACAGTAAAACTGCAGCATAAGGCCTGTATATACATATGGTGATGTAAACCAGTGGAGTCACTGGTTCCAGTCTCTCCATCTTCATCTGGGTCGCTGTATTTAGGTCCCATCAGTTTTTATGTGGTCATAAAGTCACTAAAACAATCAGTGGACGTCCACATTGGAATGACTCATTTCCTCCATCAGATGTTGGACTCCAGGTTCAGTTATTGTCTCAGTTCTGTTCACCCAGACTGAAGGAAAACGGTTATTTGGAGATAATCTTTAATTCAAGCAGCAGAACCAGGAGACTTCATCCTGCTGCTCCTGCCCACATGTTGGCATCGCCTCCAGAACAGAAAGTCCAGCCCAGACTTCAGACCCAGAACCAAACCGTAATGAATGCTGGTCCATTTCCTCTATCTGAACTCAACCTCTGTCCCCTGCAGAATTAAAACCTTCCCAGAATGCTTTGCAGCTGAGGAGACTGAACTAAAGCCCAACTTCCCACCTGATGAAACAAACAGGAAGAAGATAAAACTGATGGAAACCCAGAGATTCTCTGGCAGCAGGGAAATCAGAGACACGTCACTTCAGATTCTGGTTCTGCCAGGACTGCAGTTCTGTCATTTGGCCGGGTTAGATGTCTGGTCCAAATTGAGATGAGAGCTTCCATTAATCAGAACCACATGGTTCTTCCAGCATCTCCTCTGTCACCAAACAATCAGACCTTTTGATTGAATCCAATAAAAATATGAAACTGTTCTCCTGATCAGAACATCCCGTCTGCTCTGGACTCCAATCAGAAAACAGTTTTGACTTCAGCCTGGATTTGCTGCTGCAGCTCCAGAACAAGCTGGACCGTTTCAGGACAGTAAGAGGAATGAAGACACGGTCAGCAGGGTCAGATCTGCTCCCAGAAATAGTCTCTGGAACAAAAGCACAGGCTTCAGAACATAATGGAGGGCCTCTCAGCACACGGGCCAGCAGTGGGAGCGGGCTGCGGATCGCTCCAGAACCAGAATATGACAGGGAGACGAGTCAGGGAGATATACGGAGCCTCTGGTGGTGCAGCGGCCTGCGGCACACACAACACAAACACCATACACACATTCCTCTGGGAGCCACACGCTCAGCTTCTCCTCCTCACACACTGAGGGAGAGATTACTGACACCACAGCTCTGAACTCTCTGTTCATTCACTGCAGGACGACTGATAGAAGGAGAACATGCAGTGTTCTGGTTCTGAGCTCAGAAGATCAGATCCAAGTGTTTGTGCAGTTTGGACAGTTTGTCCTCAGAGCAGCAGGTGAGGTCTACCTTGGGAGCAGCTGTCGTCGCTGCTGACGCTCAGCCTCTCTGCGTTGCCCTGAACGTATTTGTTGTAGAGTTTGATCCGGAGCGCCCAGCTCAGGTCCGGCTGCCTCACCGTGTTCTTCAAGCGTCTCCTGGCGTTGGCGAACCAGTTGGACACCTGAGAGGGACAAAGCAGGAAGAGGACACACACGGCAAACAGGAAGACGTGTTAATGTCTAGAGTCCAAACTCGTCCACATCCACAGCCAGACTAAACGTTGATCCTCCGTGGAGACGACGCCTCACTGCCTGTCACCAGTCTCAGGGAGAGAAACAGCAAGAGGAGCGAGAAAGAAGAGAGAGACAGAGACAGAAACAGAGACTTAGTCCAGCTGCAGCTCTCTGAACGGAGCTGAGAGGAACATCACAGACGTTCCACAGGAAAACTGAAGCCTCTCAGCTTTTTACTGTGTACACAGAATCGGCTGACGGCCAGTGAACGCATCATTTCATGATCTAATGCTCTGACTGAGACACACGTCCCCATCCTGCTCATTCTGGACACGTCCAGCCTCCATCCAATAAGACGGTTTTTCCATCTCTGTCTTTAAGATCCAATAAAAGAGACACTTGAGCCGCTGCTCTTCCTTACACTGGGACTGGAGATCATTAGATGTTCTACTGGAATAACTTTTCATGCTCAATAGATTTCAAGCTGCTTATGAACGGTCAGGGACGACGGCCTCATGCTGGACTACTTAGTTTTCACCTTCTCTCCTTCAGGATCACATTTCCCACCGTCTTCAATCTGCAGCCCAGCGGGAAGCAGCAACCAGTCGACCAGCAGGACTGGGAGGGGAAGAGACGGTGTCCTCATGAGGACGGAGGTCCCAGAGGAGACAGCATGTTACCACGGAGATGGAGTTCAGGAACCATGGAGACGGCACCGGATCATGGGCTCCATCTCACAACACTGACATCGAACAAAGCTAACTGCTGCGCTACAACATGACAGATTTAGCTGCTGTTTAAAACCTGCTGCCAGGTCGGCCTCTCCAGGGAAAAACACACAGGAAGTGATGCGTTCAACGCCACTGGCAGCCTCAACAGCAGTTTGTCTGGACTAAACAGTGGAAGAACTGGGCTGTTCTCAGCAGCAATCAGTGGAAAGACAGAAACACATCATGGTCACATCTGAGTTTATGTTCACACTTTGGGACAAAATGATCACTTGTTCAGTCCAAGAATATTTAAAACGACTGAGAGGTTAAAGATTTATAACTATCTGTTTTCATATTACTAACTGGCAAAAAACAAAACGTTTTATCCTTCATAAAGTGAAAACAGAACCAGGTCCATCAAAAGAGAACAGGAAAAAAACATATTTTTGGTGTTTGAAGAAAAGTTTAGATATTCTACAGGGTTGAACTTTTCACCTCAGCAACACAAAGTTAAAATATTTAGATCAAGAACTGATTTGCATGAAACCATTTTTCAAAATAAATATTTCTAAAAATTATGTCTTCAATAAAACTGAAAATATATGCATTAAACACATTATGTGTATCTATAATGATTTATACATTTCAACAATTGATAAAACACCATAATTATATAATTATATATGGAAGTCATTTATTATAATCTAAATTTAACATTTGTTTAAAACATATGACATAATTTCTCATTATTTCTGGATCTCATTTAGCCTGACCAATCAGAGACAGTCTGCAGGGAAGATTATGTTCTACTGCAGCTGATTGGTCAGCAGATAAACTGTTGTGCAGATTAAACAGCTGAATTTTATATATTATATCTACTGGATGATTCAATGATTTTATGACTGACTGTAAATCAGAAAATAGAAAAATAAATCAAATAATCAGATAATGATTTTAGTGGAATAAATTTGTATTTTGTTATTTATAGTTTTCTTCTTTTAACACATTTCTACATTTACCTAAATATGATTATTTCAACCATTATTTTACCAGTCTGTTCCTTGAGAGAAAATCTCATTTATTAATTTCTAGATGAATTTATCAATATTTAATATTGTATTTAAATATGTATCTCATTTTTATTCAGATTGTTGCATTTTGACCCTCTTGTTTATTTTCAACAAATCATCCACCTTTAACCTCTGGCCCCACTAATGACATTCTGTGCATTCTGAGAGTCTTGACTGACAGACACCAGGTCATGGCTGCATGTTTGCAGTTAACAGTCACTCCACTGTTGCCAAGTCAACAACTTTCTTGCTACATCAATAAACATCAGTATCAGCCAAAATCAGAATAATCAGGTTAAACATTTTATAGATCAGTTACCAGCAATCAGTCAGAAAACTGCAATCGATGGACCTCTAAGGAATATCTAAAGAAAATCATTTGGGAATAATTTGCAAACAGGTAAACATCTATTCTTCTTTCTAAGAGAAAAATTCAGCAGACTTTATCACGATTCAACAAAACATATTTAGTTCTGACACTATTAGACTCTCTGGGACATGAGATGAAGCTGAGCTGCAGCTTTTGGAAGAAACAATCAAAGCCTGAGACGCTCAGCAGAGAGAGGAGAAGCTGCAGGAGGATCTGGAAGGCAGAGGAAACAACACTTCACTCCTGCTCAGCTGCTGCTAAACGTTCAGGAACAGTAAAAGCTGAACTATCTAAACTCCAGCAGCCTGATCACTCTCCTGTCTCTGTGACTTTTCTTTCTCTCCTACTGGAATCAGAGCAGAAGAAAGCGTCTCACCTGGACCAGAGTCATCTGTGAGCCGAGCGCCAGCAGGATTTTCTCCGTCTTGGTCGGGTACGGGTTGTCTCTGTGCTTGTAGAGCCACTGCTTGAGCGGCCGCGCCATGTCCTGCAGGGCCTGGCGCTTGTGTCGCACTTTGCTGCCGCTGGGACGACCCCTGTGCACCAGCAGGGACAGCAGCATTTAGACGCAGGCAAACAACCGGACACACCCCAGGGCTTCAGCAAGCAGAGGTCAGAGATTCACGGCGAGTCTAAAATGTCGACAGATGAATCAGAGGAACGTCCTGAACCCACAGGAGGAACAACTGAACCTGCAGATGTCAGTATGGTGCTGCTCTCCACTTCTCCTTTAGCTCCCAAAACGGCTCCACTGGCTGCAGATGGAACCCATTTTAGTCGGACCTCAAAGCGGGCCCGAGGTTCTGGTTCTCCAAATATATTCCTTGTAATCTGGATCAGCCTGAACATCGTGGAGCGTATTTCACTCTGACCTTTGACCCCAGAGCTCTGTTAAAGAATGTTCCTCATTTGTATCCAAAAGGAAAATTATTTTGTATAAAACTGTAAGTAAATTCAGGCAGCGAGATAAAAAGTGTTCATGGAAACTGGCTGACTCTGCCAACATGTGTTTATGCTAGACTTTCTTTGGTTTTAACTCATCCTGTTTTTTTTTCTTTTCGTTTTGTTTCTTTTAGAGATTTTCTCTGGTTCCAGTGGCCTTTATGTGGTCAGACAGGAGAGAGAGGAAACATGAAGCAAAGGTCATCAGGTCAGGACTGGAACCTGACAGCTGTGTTGAGGACTGAGGCCTCCTCATGTGGGTCACATGCCTTTTTCACTCTTGCGCCACAATTCATCCTGTTTTGATTAAATTTGACATTGATATTAATAAATGATTTCAGTTAGGCTAAAAAGAATTATTGCATTTGCTAAATAAATGTTATTTATAGTTACAGTTTCCAACTGAACATTTTGATTAAAGTGTTTAATCGAAGAAGAAAATGTTTTTCTTTGGAGCTCCAGTCAGGAATGCCTTTGGGCCTGTTATCCCAACTGTTTCCAGTTGAACCTCCTTAACATTTTGAATAATCACCTTTTTTATGTGAATGATTTTAATGTATTTTATAAAATTTATTTGAACAAACAAATTGAAAGGTTCATCCTACTTATTTGATGTAGGTCGGACTTTATATATTAGATTCATGAAATAACTTGTCTTTAGACGCGGATCTAACTGAGTCTCTGGAGCTACTGAACAAATATCAGCTGCTTCTTAACCTTAATTCTGATCACAACTTTAATGGTCATTAGATCAGCATCAGTCTAGAAAAGGTTTATTATTGATCTACATTACAACCTCAGGACGAAAATATTTAGAAACTACAGTCTGAACAGAGACGCTTTAAAATCATTTTAGCCAAATTTGGAGCAAATGCGTATTTACGCACGACACCAGAAAAACTTCCATCATGTTCATGAATTGATTTATAGTTTTCATCTAAAATCTTGCTGTTGGACTTTATATTTATATGGGTTTGAAATCTAAACCCATATCAGTCTTAAAGTCTCTGGTTTAGATGTTTCATTTGCGGCGCTTATTTGCGCAAAACCCGAAGATTTAATCCCGCAGATCTGAGGAGTTTTTCCCCGTTTCTCTCTCAGCTACCGAGTGACCAGCAGGTTGACCAGGCTGTCAGATGTCCCCCCCTGGGTTCCTTCTCCCACTAAAGCCGCCCCTCATCCCCGCATGCTGAGCAGCAGCTCTACCAGAACAGAGCCTCACATACCCGCTCCGCCTGTGTCTGGCCGCCTGGTCTCTGATGGCCGGGCTGCTGCAGAGGAGGTCTGGATGTTGGCCGTCGATGACCTCCAGGTAATTTCTGCTGCTCATTTCCACTTCCTTCGCCTTCTGCTCAAACAGGACCTGACTGCTCAGCTTGTTGAACACAACGGTGTTCATCTTTGGCCGCTCGGTCCGCAGATCTCTCTGCTGCGCTCGAATCCAAAAGGTTGGTGGAGGAAAAGTTTCCCCGCGTCTCTTCTGCGGAAGAATAGATGACATTTAGTTTGAGGATCATATGAAGTAAATCCTTCATCTAAACTCCTCCACATGCAGCAGCTTCAGAGTTAAAGGCGAGCGGAGCCGCGGCGCTCTGACTCCACTTCAGAGTCTCTTTGGAAACGATCACAACCTGTTTGCTTCATTCAGTCTCTCCTCCCGCTTCTAACGCGGAGAGGCGCTTCTTTCTGCGCACTTTCATTGCGCATTAATTAGCACAATCAGCTAAGAAATCAATCCGGGATGAGTCGGTGCGGACAGCGGAACAGTTACTGGTTCTAGATCCACTTTCCTGCTGCGCTGTGGGGAAAAACCCAAGGAGAGACACGCAGACTGTGGATGGAGCAAAATCGTTGATTCTACAGGAGGAAATTCATAAGAATTGTGTCAAAGCGACTCTAAACCCCAGTTTGAAGCAAATGAACCGACTTCCTGCTTCAGAAACGACCTGCTCTCTCTTCCTCTCTGCAGCTTCATCACCATCAGCTGATCTGTCTCGGACTCGGATCCATCAGCAGCAGCTTCGTGAAAACAGCTGGAATAGTTCCTGGACATCGCTACAGTGATGCTGGCATGATGTGGCCTATTCAAAGTCTGGTTGGAGCAGCTGGAGCTGCGCCTTCAGAACATCTCCACCTGTCCTTCATTCAACAAGTGAGTGGATCTGTTACCTTCAGTTTCCTTCCCCGGCTCCCTCCTGCGTCTCTCGGCTGTGCTGAACAATAATCCCGCTCCCAGCCGCCCTTGCCCCGCTCACATGTTCCTGCCTGAGTTTCTGAGCTCCAACCACACGGACCTCCGTCTCCTCCTCTGGTTTTATCCGGCGGCCCGGGACTCTGAATATCTGCGCCTGCTCATGTTTCCTTGCACAGAGGCTGAGCCTGCGAACATCCTGCTGCTGCTTTAGGCCGGTTCAGGGGCCGCGGCCCCCAGAGGGAAGGAGAGGGAGGCGGGCAAGACTCTGAAAGAAGCAGGCTGACTGTCTGAGCCACTGAGGATTAGAGATCCAATGGACAAATAATGTCTGTTTAGGAGCTGCTGATGATGATGGAGTTTGATTTATGATGTCAAAAGGTTGAATAGATTTTAGCTGCTAAAGATTCATGGTTTGATTTGTTTGGTCTGGAAGCTGAAGGACAGAGCAACTTAAAACTTTCACAGATGAAAAAGATAAAACAGCAGCTGTAGCTGAATCTGCATTTCTTGTTCCTGATTATGTTAGCTAGTATTGGCACTGTAGCACAGCCAGCTGCTACTGGAGGTTAGAAAAGTTGGAGTTTAAAACTACATTTCTCTAAATCAAATGCAGTTTTAGTGAAAATATCAAGTTTGTTTGCTAGTCTTCATTATCAATGTTGCTGAGGATGTTGCTTCCTCGTCAACATTGCTGATCCTAATGACTATCAGGATTGTTATTCTGATAATTATTAGTAATTATCAGGATCATTGTATTTATTTAATTATATCCATAAACAAAGTTGTCCATCTTCCTTTGGACCATCTGCCTGAAGCTGAAGTTACCATGTCTGCTCTCTGCTACTTCAGTGAAATCCAGACAAATAGAAGAAATAGTTGGACTATAAATAGCCAAGCCACAGCTGATTACTCCTGTCACATTATGTGTCCATGACTCAGAGGTTCTGAGGTTCTCAGTTGTGGTTCCTTGGGGTTTATCCAGAGTAGTTATTCCAGGGATGTGACTAACCATCTGGAGCGTTCAGCCTCTGTGTGATTATTGTTTATTTGTGCTTATTTTCATTTAACAGGGGGAACTGACTTTTACTAAGAGTTTGGGCAAACATGCAGTGATTGACCCAGTCATGTAATGGGCTTAATTAAGGTCAGGGAGGGTTTATTTGCCCAGGTTTTCCACAATTTTTTAGGTTGGACTTCTGACCTGAGGTGAACTTCTGTTACCTCCTCTGACATTATTGCTGATATCCAAACCTGTGGCTCAGCAGCAACTTGCTGCAGCTTCTCTTTAATCTTAATCCACCTCAGACTGCTGCCTGTCTGTCGTCCTCTGTGGTTGAATAAAACCATTCAACAGGTAGACCAACATTAATCATGATGTCCCAACTCCAAAGGGATCGGTGACGGGGAGTCTGCAGGCGATCCTTATTCACAGCTGTTTCATCTCAGGCTGGACTTCAGGAATTACACTGGCATCTGCTTTCTTTGGTATCCATTCAATGGCTGCTTTACTTGGACAAGTAATGAGTATTGAGGCCTGGCACCAGAGTTCTGATGTCAGAGACGGTGGATATCTGCTGAGGAGCTTTGCAGACCCAAGATGCTCTGCAGCTTCACATATTGCAACAGAAACTCTTTACCAAATCCTCTTCTAACAAACCTCTTTATGACACTGAGGTTAAGAATAAAGACATTGAAAATGAACCAAAATAACAAGTTGATCCCTGGTTTGAAAGAAAAAGAAGAGATTTTCCTCAGAGTTACCTTTCTGTATTGTCCAATCTGTTCACTGTTGTTAAACACAGATTTCACCTCCTGCATGTTTAGATCATTCACAGAAAATATAACAACAATAAAATAAACTGATTATAAGCCTTTTAGTTCATTTAGTTGTGAGCTCATTGTGACTTAAAGGAAACTGAAAGGAAACTTAAAGTCATTGCATCAAAGTTGCATTTGCTGTCTCGGTTTACGAATGATCTGAAATCTAAGGAAAAATACATTTTAGAAAGATATTACCTTTGTTTAATAATAACAGCAGCCTATTGTGTAAGAACAGTGACAGAGGTTCAGTACATGAAGATCCAGACTTGTAAAATCAGAAAGCAGACATTTAGAACCCATCATGGCTCTGGCTGGAACATCCTGTTTTTATTCATCATTCAGTTAGAATTAAAGGAGCTGCCAGTTAAAGTTGTCCTTTACAATAAATCTGTTTCCTCAATGGAAATATGGTAGGTCATTACAGACCAGATTATATTTATGCTTCTGTCTGTAACCACAATCTCTCATTGAGGATGATGTTTTTCCTCTAGACTTGGACCTCATTGCTCCATGTAATCCAGGCTGGAATTACAAGCTGTCTCACACAAACTAAAGCCACAGGCAGATTCGTTGGGTAGCTTAGCCAACTTTGGAAACTGTGACTGAAGGGAAAGTGAGCAGGTTGTTTAAATGACCCAATTCCAGCTTTTAAGAGACATTTTCAGCATTTGGGATGCCAGTCAGAGCCGTGAATTAAGTTGTCTGTACTGAAAATAATCGGGAAACTGAAAGCTGTTTGAAGTTACTGGGACTGATGTCTAGAATCATAGAGAGGAAGAAAGTAGAACAGCCACTACTGTCTGAATCCCTGACCTCTGCTATAGCTCTAAATAAGGCTTTCTAAAAACACACAAATGGTGACTAAAGAGGAAAAGTTTGTTCAGTGACGGATGTCCGTCAGCTAGCATGTTTTCCACTCTGAACTCAACCCTCTGATCTTGCAAACTGAAAGAACAAATCAGTGTTTTTGTGCAGCCGTCCGTGCCAGAAGTCCTCCCTTGTGTTAGAATAACAAAGACTCAAAGGTCATGTTTTACCATCAGTGTGAAAACTTAAGAGAAACATTTCAGATATTTCTGCGTCATCACCTCTGAAATGCTGCTTGTGGTATCTCTGCTTGTTGAGTCTTCAGCTGCATTTCTCTGCAAAGCTCTGCAGTATTAGGGAGTGTTTGGGCAGACTGACAGACAGCAGCGAGCGAGACTGGATCACTGCTTATTTCTGCATTAAACAAAAGAGAAGGACAATTACTGACGTCACATTTAAAGTGCCAAAACAAATTAAGAAATCGAACGGGAAAAAAGGCCAAATTACAGAGATAAATCAATCCTCACCTGACCTTTCATCTAATTTACAGCTTTCCCAAATATTCCTGCAATTTCTGTGAACAAACAGACAACTTCTGCTGGTTGGTGCCGTTTTCTTCAACCTTGTGTCTTCCACTCGAGTCCAGAAAAGCAATGTCTTTGATGAAAAACTCTGGGATAGTAAAAGAGTTGGTGGGGAGCCATATAGCTCTCAGGTTAGCTTAAGTTCCAGTGAGGGAAACCTGGCTGGGACTCTGGTTCACTCATCCCCATCTGCTGTGAACCAGAACTGCCTGTTGGCTTCACTATCCTTCAACTTTCTCAGCTCAGCCAAACAGGAAGAAGCGAGGGTCCAGATGGTTTAAAGGTCACCCAGAACCTACTGCTGATAGAAAGCTAAAAAATAAGCCAAGTATCATCACAATGCACTTGAAAAAAGATGGCAGTTAATCACTGTAAAGGAAAACTCACTTCAAACATGCTGTTTTTAGAAATGACCTATTGAGGCCTCTCAATGGACTTTTTTTATACAAGCTTATTTGTAGCAGTCATGGCTTTCAAGTTTCATCCAATCAAAGTCCTAGTCTGGAAGATTTCCCAGTTTCCTCAGTTCTGAAGGTCAGGTAAAGAACTGAAAGCTCTCCGTGTCAATGTATCGTTAGCCGAATACTTTCCGTCTTTGACCGTTTTTTAAAAAAAATGTTGAGAGAAAAATCTGGAGACCATTTGTCATTTTGACAGATCACAATTCACACTGGAACCACCTGATCTAGAGTGATGAAATTTAGATTTTATGCACAAAGGTAACTTCATCAATCAATGACAAAAAAAATTTAAAAATTCCATCAGAGCATCATCTCAGAGATGGACACTGTACTCAACGTATCTCATGATCTCGTGTTTGTCAGGCTTGACAAACATGCTGAAGAGTTTTGAGTGACAAATACAGAAAGCAAAAACAGTCTCCCTGCTCAGGAGCCTCATGGAAACAGAACCTTTTCCTCCCATGTTCACCAGAGTTTAACCAAGTAATGATTAGGTGTGGGTACCATGGTTCTTGTGGTGGCCAGGTTTCTGAGCCAGGGGTTTTTTTGTGTGAATGATTTTAGACCAACTTCAAGGTCAGGAGTGTGGGTAAAATCTAGAGACTGTGGCTGTATTGTAGTGAGTGAGTCAGGCTTGAGGACATATTTCTTGATAAAGTTTACCCTGATTCTGTGACCCTGCTGGGATGGCAGAAAAGCTCATTTTTGATTGAGAACAGAAGCTGTGTTCAGGCCTCAGCTAGCAAAGTGTGGTCCTTTGTTTGGAGGAGTTCTGAGAGGACACATATTTATGATGGGAGAACAACAAGCTAACCATACTGCTGTTGTGCAGTTTTTTTTTTATTAGAAAATGTGGTAGCACTTTATTTGAAGGGGTGTGCATAAGACTGATCTGACACTGTCATAAACATGACATAACATCAGTCATGAACATAAAGAAATTATTTATGAATGTTTATGACTGTTGTCATGAAGTGTCATTCGGTATATAATAATGACACTTTTAATGCGAAGTTGCTCTAAAAGTTGCATTAAAAGTCCATTAAAAATGCCATTATTAAATTATCATAATTTACAAAATCATGTAAAGTTGGCAATTTTAATGGACTTTTATGCAACTTTGCATTATAAGTGTCATTATTTACTGAATGACACTTCATGACAACCGTCATAAACATTCATAAAGACTTCTTTATGCTCATGACTGATGTTATGTCATGTTTATGACAGTGTGAGGTCAGTATTATGCCATCCCTTCAAATAAAGTGTTACTGAAAATGTTTCTTGGAGGGGATGGAAAAGTCACTTCTAATATTTAAAACTTTTACTGTTTATTCGTTTGTTTATTGAATGTTGCAGCAGAGCCCTTGGGTTATGTGGGATTTCTGAGCAACTTTAAAAGAGCAGTTCCATTTTAATACAACTGAACTTATCCCGCAAAAAAAAAAAAAAGAAAAGAAAGAAAAACAGAAAAAGGAGGACTGTGTGGTAGTAAAAAACAAAGGTCTGGACACTCTCCTCACAGTAGTCGTGTGAACCACGGACTGAAGTCTGGAGACGGGGTGAAGGTTAGGTCAGTGGTGAGACACTTTCCATGGTTCATCAAAACAGAAGAACTGCCATCAGGGTTATCCTTCTGCTTATCCCTCCACTTGACAATTATTTAAAAAGTGTTGGGTCCTGGATGGTGACATGGAAGGTCAGAGTTGGATATAATTGCTGCACCAGTCAGAGAGCAGAGACCGAACCTTTAATTTCACTGAGTAATGTCCCAGAGAGCACGGACACGTCTCTTCTCAGAGGGCTTGTGGTACAACTAATACTCTGAACTGTGGCTTCATGACAAACCAGCCTTAGGGCCGAGTTCCTTGAAAAGTTCTGCTGCCTCCTCCCAGCCTGACCTCAGAGCTGCACACGTTTCAACTTCTGGGACATGCAGGACAGAAATGCCTCCTAAATACTATTCTGTGAACTATATGCTGAGTTATTGTTTCATTATAAACTAGTTTCTAAAGCTAATTATTCTATTTCTTTATTCATTTGATGGGTCTTGTGTTTTAAACTAGGCACTTTCTCCATGCTTTAGCAAAGTGCTGTGAAGAAGTACTTTGTGCCCCATCTCAGATGTGTTTTTGCTTAAATAATTTAGATCAAACTAATCTTAGTAAAGGATAAAGATGGCCTGATTAAATACAATAAACAGTTTTCAGTTAATTATTTCATTCACTAATGGGAAAGCTGTCCTAACCGCCCTGGACCTATGGGACAAATAATTGGCCTCTTAGCTTTTTAACTACCGTAGTTTTGCCACCACTTGCAGCAACAATTGGTATTAATAGTTTGTGATAACAGGCAGAGAGTCTGAAATGTGATCTGAAATACTCACGAGTGAGTATTTCAGATCACATTAGAGCATCTGAATGATGGTTTATGTCTGACTTTCCTTCAGCTGATTTATTACAGTTCAAACTGTTTCTTGTTTCTTCCATTTGGTTTTTATTTCTTTTGTTGTACATTTCCAACTTCCAAATCATGGTGTTGACAGTTTTCAGCCCTGATCTTCAGACGTCTTCTTTAGTCTCTGTGTGTTTTCAGTTTTACAATCTCCTCTTTCTGCTGCTACTTCCTCCAAACTCTAGACCCAGCTGACTGGGAACAACCAACATGTTCTTGGTGCAAATCCTTCCTGGAGTCATGATTTCAAATCCTTTGAGTTGACAGATGTCTTGTGGGGACCATCAGTCTTTCATCACTGAGTGATTCCATCATTTCTTTCTGCCGTATTTCATCTAATTGGTTGTTTGTCCATAATTCATCCTGATGGCAAACAGAAGCTGAGCTATTGGACCACATTAAGTATGACAATGTGATGTCATATGTTGCCATTTCTACCTCGGGGTGTTTAGCAGTCATAGGACAGTCTGATGGATCAGAACCTAGAACATCATAACAGAACCAGCTTCTCCAGAGCTGATGTACCCTGAACGTCAAGCTAACTGCTGTGTTTCCAGGTAAACTCCACATTTTAGCTCCACATGGTGAAGTCACTTTGTTCAGAGATGAAAAATCTTTAGGACCTTTTCCTGACAGCACTTCAAGCAGCAGTAACCATCCATCTTGTTGTTCTGTGATTTTCCCTCTGAGTTTCTGTCTTCACCAGTTTGTGTTGTTTTGTAGAGGAAGTTCCATCTTCACATGAAACCAGCGATCTCAGCCACTCTTCCCTCATCATGCTCTTCCAGTGACCCCTACAAGCAGCTGCTGGTGCTTAGACTTCAAAGAGCGATGAAAATCTCAGCCACATATTTTCTATGTTTTACTAATTTTCTGTTCTTGCATGCAGCACATATTGATGAAAATCCTTCTAGACTTTGTTTCAGCGACTGAGGTGGAGAGCCCAGCATCTCGGAGCTTAGTGAGTCCAGGACAGCAGAGGATCAGAGGAGGATCCATGATTGAAGCCAACAGTTTGCTGTGGAGGGCCTGTGGAGCCCAACCCAGACTGTTTCTAATAAACAGAACCAGAAGACGAACCGAGATCAGCAGCAATGATAACCACTCACACATCCCAAGAAATGTAATGTCTGCAAGCTGAAGAAGAGAAAGAAATGAGATTAGTGAAGGAATCTGCAACAGAAACAAAAAGGACAAGTTTATGAAAAAACCTGAGCAGATTTTCTGTTGTTCTCTAACTAACTGGGATTTTTGTAGCTGCTGCTGACTGAAAGCAACACTAGTGTGTTGGGACACAGATGATTCCTGCAGGCCAAAAGGAGTTTAAATTTTACTGACTGAAAAAATGAGCTGCTTTATAAAATAGATTTGACAGCTTCTAATAAACGTTCAAACTAAAAATGGAATCAGTGGGAGGAAGCTGTGGAAGCACAACACACTGCTGTTCTACAGATATTTCTTGGCACTTTTCTCACAGTTGTAGCTAAATTCTTGTTTAAACTTCATTTAGTCAAACAATATTCAAATTAGAATATAACTTTTTTTAACAAACATTTATACATAGAATACATATTCTAGATTTGATTTTAATAAAGATACATTTTACAGTGCATATTGTTCCTTCAATAAAAAACTGCAAATTCTTTTACTCAAATACACAAACAAAACCTGATCACATTTCCAGTAAAATCAAATGAACAGCTTACCGTTACTCCTTTTTAAATCGAAGTCCTTTTTCCCATGAGCTTGATCAGTTTGCCTCTGAAACGCTTCTTTAGTGACTGCTTCATGTCTTCTTCAGCTCTGACGTAAAACCAGCCACGTGACTGGAGCATTCCTTATACTGCTGCTGATTTGACTGGAATGCTTTCAGCTGCTGAGACCTGCTGCAGAGTGGCACAGAGTGTGCACAAATCTGCACCTAAAAGCAGATCAGTGCAACATTTCTTCACCAGTGCTGCTAACAAAATGACATTGATGACCTTTTATTACTGAATGCTAAATAGACTCAGTGTGTTCAACAGAACCAAAGTGTTTTCTTGCATTTTTATAAATGCTGCATTGCAGCTTTGGGTCTGTTCATATGGATATAAACTACAGCAGCAGACTGAGTTCCCAGAAGCAGATGTGGCTGTTTAGATATTGTGGTCTCCTCTGGATCACTTAGCAAAAACAGAGACGGGGGCTCCAAAGTGTTTCACTTTTAAAACACATTTGGCAAAAGAAGCATCAAAAATAATCTTTTATTTTAATCATCATAGATTCCAGACTGTAGGAGAGCAAGAGAAGGGTTTGTTTGGATGAACTTGTGATGATGTCATTGACAGAAACAAAAAGGTCAAAATAAAAGTTTCCAGGTAAACAGAAGCAAGAGGACAAATAAAAGCACTCTGATCATCACAGACTGACCTTTCATCTGAGTCTCCTCTCAGATTATCTGATAGAGCAGATCTGAAACCCTTGGAGCTTTTTGCAACTTTTCCTCTTATCAAAGAAACATTTAAAGGGGTATTATGTATTTCCCAGGCACACGGTGCCATTTTGTAGCACAACCAAGTTTCTTTATTAACTTCAGTTGTTTATATATATGTATAGATACACACACATACATAAGGGGAGTCAGAAGTAGCTGGTATGATAAGTTCAGCAGATATTCAGCAGATACCATCAGGTGCTTGCTAATTGCTGCTGGCTAGTCTGAAGGAGCTGCAGGGGACTCAGAGGAGGGGTGCTGTTAGGCAGAAACTGGGAAGCTTGGATACAGCAGCCTGCAGACGGAGCTGTGTCTCGAAGGCGGGGCTAGGTCCAGCCAGATCTGCATAGCTGATTGGTTGTCAAGAAAGATTAAAAGATTTCTCGAATATGCATGAAAGAATCAAACGCAACACTTTGATAAGGAAATAACATAACATGAAGCTCAGAGAAGTCGATTTTACATAATATTTCCCCTTTAAAACAGTCTGTAGTTAGCTTTCTAAGGAACACATGATAAGGTGAGTAATGTTGATTTTGCTCAGATGAACTCGACAAGATTCCAAATAATTCTTTCAGAAAGTCATTTACTTTATTAACATTTTAATCTGCATCATTTCCACCTTCTCATTGTTGATTCCCGACATTTGGGCTATCTGGACTCATCAGGTCCTGCTCACCACTCTCATACCTTTCCTACATTCACTGGCGCATTTCCAGGGCTTCAGATGAGATCAGCAGTTCTCATTTCAATAAACAGCCCTCTGATTGGCCAACACCAGCAGACGGATGTTGCGTATACATCCAGCAGCAAACTCCTGGATCTCGTCGGTACCAGAAGCTATGAGCTCGATCAGTGGCTGTGGAAATGGAAAGGACAGAAGTTACTGGAAGGAGAAAGACAGTGGACAAAGTCAACTTTGACAAGAAAATGACCATACACAAATGTGTTTTGAGAGCATTTAGTGTCATCTTCTCACTGCTGCCACCAACCAGAAATGGCAGAACATCCACTCTCCAGGCATGCCTCAGCAGAGGGCTCCTGCGCGTGAACCACAGAAGTCGACAGCTTTTCTGCTGCTCCAAAGGTCAAGCTCTATCCCACTGTTAGTGGCTTGTGTAATGGATCTGGTTAGATTTTATAGAGGAACAGCAGCTTTGGGCTTTACAGAAATCACCAGCTTTGGAAGTTTATTTTTGATGAAATAAAACTTGCTTCAATGAGCTGCTAATGATGTGGAGGAAGCAGAAAAACCCAGACTAAATGAAACACCACTGAGTAGCAGGTGTTTTTGGCATCAGCTTTTATTCCTGTTTCTCATCTGAAATTCCTGCATAATGTCTGCAGCCAGCAGTAATGGAACCAAAGTCAAAGTATATCTGTGCATAAACATGCTAAATCTGGTTAATGTGGGCTGTGTGGTCTAATCACAATGACGTCCCACTGAGGTTGCATGAAGCTGCATGTTTGATTATTCTGGATAGTCAAACATTCCAACCCTGAGGTGAGCACTGAGGCCTTCCTCCTCCTAAACACAACAAGGCCCTGATAAAAACCCAGCTGAGACATCTGAGGCTCTTTTAGGCTCCAGATATCGAGGATTTGTTCTTCACAAAAGGAAACAAGATTCTGGCAAAGACCTCTGGAAAAACAGCGAGCGTCAACATTTCTCCTGGTTTCAGTCAACATTAGCTGTGTTTCCTTTAAAAATGTGCATAAAAAATGTGCATAAAAATTTTGCTAATGTTGAAACAACAGAATTTTGCAAATGTCATCAAAAAAGATACACGTTAATTGTTAATAAAGAAAACACGATGTGTCATGATTTTATTTTATTTGGCAAATCATGACACTCAAAACTACTTGTCGTTTTTGTGGTTTGTGCCAGTGGCAACATCTGGTTGTTGATCATGTGACTCATGTGAAAAATATTTTCCAATGCAGTTTAAGAAAATCCATCTGTTTTTATGGGACCAAAACATCACTTCCTTTTAATCAAAACATTTTAGCAAATAATTTTTTCAAAATTTAAGAAAAATTATTTTCAACATGTCAAATTGTGCAATTATGTGGTCAATAGAAATGCAGCTATCGTCACATCCCTGTTCCTCAAGAGCAACACAAGACAATATCAACAAGACCAAACATGGTGCCTTCGGAAACTCGAGATGAGAATTATTTATGACACATTTAGCAGGATTATTATTCCATTCATCAGAGCTCCAGCAGCACATTTCCCTCCAGCAGCTCCAGAAAACATGCAGCTCCCTAAACAAGGCTCTTTAGTAAAAAACAGGATGCCTGAAAAGTGCAAGAGTTGCTTTATTTGCCAGCCTGGTGGCGTGTTATTCAGACGGGGCCAAATAAGGTCTCCTGAAGAGCAACGCTAGGCTAAGATAAGCTCGTCTCTCTTTGCAGTCTTTCTTCCAGCTCCATCTCTCCCTCCCAGCTGGGATCTCTGGGAATATAATCCAGCACTTGTTACACATTCCCTGACTGAAGGAACATCAACACTTGCTCAGCGTTTGAAAACTGCAGCAGGAGTTCTGAAGATGTTTCCAGGGAGTCCAGGGAGCTCCCCTTCCCAGCTTCCCCATGTTTTACACTCAACTGTGGAGGCAAACAGGACAGACAGACGCTGTGTTCAGCCGGTTTGAGGGGAACTTGGTGCAGAAATCCAGGTAAACAACATTCCCTGCAGCCTCCAGTCAGCCACAGATGCTGAGCTGCTTTTTCTGGGTCTCAAAGAGGAAAAGGAGGGAAAGATTCAAGCTGAACCCAGAGTCTGTTAGAGCTGAACAACAAGAGGGACAGAAGCTTCAGTCAAAGGTTCTGAGACGTTCCCCTCTTTGGATTTAAATGATGGTGGTCCTATTAAAACTGGAGCCACAGCTCCTGTATCATCTGCTCAGCACAGCACAAGCTGAAAATAGTTTTTGTGCAAACTAAAAGGAAACCTGTGAGGCTGAATCTCCAGGTACTCCTGGTTCCTCTTTTGGCTCATTTGATCAAATCTCCAGAAGAACAAAACAGGAGAGAAGAATTAGATGAAAACACACCGTGCCAGGGTGAGAGGGGAACTCAGAGCAACTAAAGAGCAAACGTTTTTCTCATTTAGATTAGTCAAATCCTAAAATACACACCAGGACCTGGCAAAAGCTGCACTCTGGAAAATGTTCAACTGAAAATGACCAATAATTACGGTTTGCATTTAGTAATTTACAGCAATTTCCTTCACAAAGCTTTGCTTATGAAAGAGGCTGTTTAACACAAGCAGCTGTCTGAATCTGTCTGAATGGATGTTTGGCTTCAGCAAACAATTCCCAGAACTTTGGAGGCAACATACAGGCCAGGAGGAAGGCAGCTCGATTTGATACACAACACAAAACGAGGCTCGTCCAGAGGAAAGTGGGAGATCCTGAGAGCAAAGATTAGATCAGTATAGAGGCTAGTTACTCTCTCAGGTGTTTTGGTTGGAGAGCATTTCCCCTGAGAGAAGCAGCTCCATCATTTCTGGTTGTTTTCATTATTTATCCAACAGAAAAAGACAAAAATATGATTTCACTAAATCATGAAGTCCAGAGTTGGAACAACACACTCAGCTGTGGAGACGGACAAACTCCCAGGTTAGTATCAGCATTGGTCAGATTGGTTCACTCTGACCAATGAGGCGATCTGTGTTGTGTTTCCATGTCTGACATTCAGATTAACTGCTGAGCTGCTGCAGCTACAAGAACTTTGGTGATTAAGCTCTTTAAAGTCCAAAATACCTCATGGCGAAGTGTTGCAACTGTGAGCTGCAACATTAATAACAAGCGCACACACAGATACACACACCCACACACACACTAAAAAGGAGGAGTGTTTCACACTAATATAGACACATAAAGGAATGGTCCAGTTTTTGTTGCGGCTCAAACTCTAAACACATTTGATTTCAGCAGCTTTTGTAAACTGGGTTGAACTTTGAGGTTCAGTTCAGCTGAACCATCATGGCTGATGCTTCTGAGTTCAAGTAAACCAGTTCAATGAACATGGGAACATCTGGCTTCAGCTGCCGAACCAGTTTAGAGTCCAGTTGGTACTGGGAGGCCGTTTCACACACTTGTGGTCACAGATGGATTTTTATGTGGTAGTTTTTCTGTAAAACCTCATTTAATGAAAGGATCAGACAGCAAGGTTTTACCAACATGCTGAAACATGAACATTTTGTCCTCCATAACAAGACTTCAGTCACAGCATCGTCTTAACGTTCAATCTGTTTTACTGTGAGACACAAATAGAGTGTGTGGAGTTGAGCAGGAACATACAGAACGAGCTCCTAGTTGGAAGACATGATGGCCTCAATGAAAAGGCTGGTGGATGTGACCAACTGAGGAAAATAAACAGAACCATGGATGGGTTTCAGCTCTCAGCCGTTTCTCCATCAGTTCTTGGTCTGAAGCATATTGCTGCTGCATTCTGCCCTGAGGTCCAGCAACAGCCCTTAGCAACAGTTGCCCCCAGCTACAGTCCTTTGCCTTGTGCTGCAATGGCATCTAGGGTCCAGTGCAGGGTTGGCACTTTGCACACACTGAGCTGTTTGCTTTTCTCAATTCCCATGATGGCTGGAAAGTGGAGACTTGTTTCCACCGACTGTTTCTGCTCCATCGGTCAAAGGCTCTGAAAATAGTCTCGGCCTCTCAAAGTTTATTACTTTGTGTTTTTCACACGTCACTGAAACAAGGGCAGCAGGAGACCAAAGCACATTTTCCTCAATGTAGCTATGCTAAAATTAGCCTCAAGACTGAGAAACAGACTAGAAACTGGAAGTGAGCAACGAATAAGGACTTAATGAAGACACAGTCTTCATTAAGTCCTTGATTAAGTCAAGTCAAAGAGGAAACCCAACTGACCTGGACAACTCCTTCCTTATGCATGGTGATGATGTTGTTGGGTTCTTTGGACAGTTGGTACAGAGCCATGGTTGTGTTAAGGAGGAGTGAATTGTCGTTCGACTCCAGGTAGTGAACCATAGGGGCAACAGCTTTATGTTCACCAAAGCATACCCTATTGGAGCTCCATGTGCAGCAGTGGCCGATGGCCTCAGCCAGGTGGCAGCGAAGTCTGACATCAGTCTGCAGAGAGAACAGGAAGAAATATTTGACCAACAACATCCTCCTGGTCAGCTGATATCTGAAGAAACTGGAAGCAAAACACCAGCTAAACCTCAACCTGACTGTAAACCAGATAGAATCTTGGTATTCAGACAGTACAAGCTGTTTTGTTGACAGTAGTGACATGTTCTTACTGTGCTAGTCAACCGAGCCAGCAGTGGGACAGCCCCGCGATCAGAGAGGACGCCCAGGATCTCCTTGTCTTTGGCTAGTTTGGCGATGACGGCACAAATGCTTGTCAGCACCTCGTTGCTTTGTGATTGCAGTAACTGAATGATCAGCTTCAGTCCACCGATCAGGAAGAGAACCATTTCCCCAGCGTCCTGCAGCCACAGAGACAGACATTAGCTGCTGCTCAGTGAAGGTCAACACAGGAGACGATGCAATGGAGGGACAGTGATGTGGAAAAGGAGAGGAGGGCAGGTTGATAATATTTAGGAAGTCTGGAAGAAGAACTGGAATCAGTCCAAACCTATCCTGTAGTTTGTTTGGTTTGTTGGCCTTTCCTACTATGAATAAAGTCATAGTATTACAACTTTAATCTCTTAAAGTGTTTAAGATTATTTTAAATGGTTGAAACCCTGTTGCTGTATTAAGTCTCTAATTAGCTAGCAAATCAACCAAAAAGCTCTCCTAGAAAAAAACATACAGGTGCGTCACTTAACTGAAGGAGAACGGACCCTAACAACTGCAGTCTGATAGCTGAGTTCAAAGAGGTTTTGTTCATTCAGGTGTGGTTGAAACATGTTTATGTGTGGCTGTTCAGCCTGCAATTGCTCTGACAACGGCAAGGGAAAAAACAACAGAAAAGCAGAGACAATAACAAAGCCTGTGTCCCAGCTGTGACCTGGAAGAGGGTCGGTGGAAAGTTACTAAATTTTCAATATTTTTTAGCCTAATTGTTATTATTTATCTATCTTATCTTGGCAGACATATTTCCATGAAAAGATCTAAAGATCTGTAAATGTAAAGATATAGTTGCAAAATTATCTTACTTGGCACTAAAGTTAGCATTTCCAGGTCTGTGTACATGTTTCTCATTCCAATATCTGCTCTTCTACGATTTAAAGAGATCTCTCATTACTATGTTGTCAATAGTCCTAGATTCTGGTTCACCTGTGAGCTTTCAATCTTAGACATACAGCCAATGTAATACTTGAAATTGGTCACCTGCTTAAGGTCTTATTCAATGTTATTAGCTGCACCGTCCAGAACGTTCTCTTCCGTCATTAATGGTTGTCACTTGGGGCGTTATTGTCAGGCGAAGCAGTAAGCAGGCTATAGGTAGAGGAGGTACTAATAGCTTTTATTTTGAAATATGGGCCATTTTTGTCACAATTTTATTTATTTCAGACTTGTTACAATACAAAGGCTTCAACACGCCTTTAAAGTGAAAGATGTACTTTAATATTGTGACTATTTTTAAAGTAACTGTTCTGTATTTTTATTTTAATTTTCCTTAGTATGGCTCTAATACTCTGTTGTATCAGCATCAGGACACTATTTAAAAACCCAATGTACCATATCATTGCCACAGAATAAAACAAGAATGTGACTCAGTGTATAATATTCAGGACTTTGAAAATGCACCTGAAATTTCTTTCAATGCAATAATTATGGGCAACTGGATGAAAATCACAAAGTCTGCTGCAGCTCAGCTTCTTTAAATATCATCCACATGTCAGAAGATGATACATGGTTCTGTGCTGCCGATCAGAAAAATCTATTCATTTTCATTATTGTTTCTGGTTAAATCAAGCAACTTGATGAAATTCAGCAAAGATAAAAAGCAGAAGCTGATTTGAAGTTTGGCTTGTCAACTCCTGAGGGAGAACTGGATGTTCTATAGTGTTCTCCCCTCCACCAGGGAGCTCAGAGCTGGGATCAGGAGTCAGTGCAGTGTATGGGCCCTGTGATGCCATGCCAGAGGATGAGGCGTGTGCACAGTGCAGGCCAGTGAGGGAGCTGCCAGGGCCACAGACCCCCGACACACAGGAAGCTTTTCCTCAGGAATACTGATGATGGCTGGCTGGGAGTCCCTGCGACAGAGGAAGCTCTCTCAAGCCACCAGCTGCCACAGATTACCCAGAATCCCTTTCATGCCCCGGACGGGCCCCAGTTCTTAATGCTACTGCATTAAGAGGCTGCACTTGGAAAGACATTTGTTGCTAACCTCCCCCTCCACTCTTACTCAGGATGAAATGAAATAGAAAACATAAATTCCAGGTAATAACCTACAAACAGTTGGTGAAGCTTCTGTAGATATCTGTGTCCGCAGAGCAGCAACATCACTGCATGAAGTATTAGAACTATGCATTTACACCACTGTTCTGTCATAACTTTACAACCGATCTGCCATTAGATGAAAACATTTTGGGTTTTCATCTAAACAAAGACAGCAGTAAAGCAGTTGGATCGGTTCAGCTCATCACTGCCTCGTCCATAAAAACACAAAAAAAATGTCTTTATGAAGCTTCCTCAAAACTGGAACGCAGATGTCCAAATAACACCTGTTGTTGAGAGAAGGGTAAAGCCATAACCTGCTAATGTGTTTATGATTATTGATATTGACTGAGCGGGTCGGATCGCTCTGTTCTGATTGAATGTCTTAAAATTGTTCATGATTTCACTTCTGATGCAACAAAACAGCTCCATATAAACTGAGCTAATGTCTGACAAATGATGTTCCAGCAGATGGTCTGGCCTTTATATTGTAGACACAGATATATTATAACATGCAGTGCTAATGTCAGTTATAGTGATGTCTAAATACAGGTAAGATCTTTTATTTTCATGACATAAAATCAACCAACAAAAGCTCTTAATGTTGAAGTAAACATAGCAGCAGCTAAAATGATATAAGCAGCATTTATGGTCATGTAGTTGTTCCAGTTTCATAGTGTTTTTATTGTAGAAGTGGCTTCACAGAAGCTGCATGGTCCACCATCTCTCAGCATGTTGAGGGAAGATTTTCAGGAAGGAAATCAGACCCACAGGATATTACAGACTTTCTCTCAGTCTGTTCTTCACTTCATCAATCCCAGTGTGCCAAGGAAGCTCCTCTGCTTCATATTAGCCCAGGGTTCATGTAAGCCTCTGCTGACACAGCTCTGCCTCTACTGACCTCCCTGCAGAAGCAGCAGCTTGAGAGACAAGCTGGGTGACAGAAACGGACTTCTGCCTTCTGACTGAGACAAGCCTTTAATGTGAAAATGTATGATTGATAAATGTGTGGACTTGATGATTTAAAAGACAAACATTCTGCCTAGATGAGGAACAATGATGGACTTTCTGTCTCCCAGATCTAAAAAAACGTATCTTTACTTTACCTTTGCATTCTCGATGCACGGACAAATGGCCCATGCAGCACTAGCCTGAACTTCTGCATTGGGGTTCTTTAGCAGTGACCACACCAGGCGGACTCCATCGAGCTGGTCAATGATTCTGAGGCAAACACAGAGAATCGTTTCATTGTAGAATCCAATCAAAGTGAAGATTTGGCTCCATCAGACCAACCAGAAGCAGATTAAACAAGGACTAGAACTAAACAGCATGGAAGCAGAAATTGATTTCTGCACTTTTTATTCCCACTTAGATCTTTTGCAGGGTCTGTGGCCCATCCACTCTCTACTCATTTTCCACACAAATCTCAGAAAAGCTCAGGTCAGAGGTCAACCAACACACATCTGGATCTAGTTCTTCCTACATGGATTTATAAATAGATGCTGAGACAAACCTTGACTTGATGTTTGCCCAAACTTCATGCTTTGGCAAATATGAGAAACTCCTTTCCTGAATTGGAAAGGAGTTCTGTTTGACTTCTTCCCAACACAAACAGAACCAGAGACAGGTGGTTCCGTGTTTCAGAGAGTCTGAGTGAAGTTTTCTGAAGCAGCAGTTTGATTTCATCTTATTTACATGACTGGTTTCAAACTGGAGTTGATTCTGAGAGGTCAAAGATTTACACCACAGACCCTCCATTGTCTGCTATGAAAACATGGAACATGTTCCCCATGTGTGCTTCAACTAACAAAGCCCACACTGATGCTGTCATAATGACCTAAACGCTCCCTAATCACAGCGTCTTCATGACTCCAATGAGTGGACGCTCATCAGGGACGTCCTCTGCTCCATCTGTCTTCCTTCTGCACAGAAATCAGTCCAGAGGGATCAGAACATCAGACTCCAGTCTGCAGGGCCTCTTCAGTCCAGGACCAAAAATTCAAGTGAAGCTTCATATCATCCTCCAAAACGGCTCAAATCTTCCCATGGTGCAGCTAGAAAACAGATTTCAGTGAAGCTGCAGCCGACAGTGACGGATTAGAGGGGAGACCACAGACCTTGAAGGCATTAAAAATCCGTCTTAACTCTTGTTCTTCCACTGGACTCATTGGAGGAAGTGTGATGTCATTAACCACACACTGGTGGAGAATGAAAACAAACAGGAGGATCTGATGGAAAACTGGGAAATGATCATGGACCTGATTCAGGATCATGATGAGGGAAGAACTGTGGTGACCAGCAGAAGGTTTGATCTGAGAACAGGAACTTTGTTGGTGACAAGATGTCCAGCAGGGACAAACATGTTGCAGCTGATTGGGTTTTATCACACATCATCATCAGCAATACATCATCTAAAACTGGTAATCTGACAAACATTTCTGTCAGTTCTGGTTTGGAATAAATATCTACTGTGAGTTATGCTAATTGCTCTGCAAACGACTCAACATGTATGGAAACAAGCCACCGGGCCCAACATCCAGACAAAGGTTGTTTGAATAAGAGCTCTGTTGACAGATGGAGGCTGACAGACTGGAAGATCTGCTGTAAAATGTAGAACATGGAGAACATGATGATCTGATGTAATAGACGTCTCTGCTTGTGTCAAGTCAGCAGCTTTATTTAGACAGGCTTCATTGTTATCCAGCCCAGGGTTTGTTTGTTTCCCAATGTAACAGAGTCGTACCACAGCAGAAGCAGCTAACTAACACCATAAACTCACAGGTTCAGTGATATTTCTGCCCAGTGATAATTAAGGCGGCTCTTATAGCCTGGATCAGGTTTATAAAAGCAATGAGGCGCAGATGGAAGCTCCATGATGCTTGAGGTTAAATGCAGAGAGAAAGCCACCGCTCTAGACTGCTTCTCTGGGTTTTCCAGCCGTGGAGTTTTGGACGGGGCAGGGCTTTAGGCACGTTAGTCTGAGCAGCTCAGCGACCGCAAGGCTACAGTAAAACACTGAGAATGAAACCACAACCATATTTAACACAGCAGCTACAATAAACAAAGCTTTTAAAATCGGTCATTGGGCTAAGGATGAAAGAGACGCCTACCTGCACAGCTCCCAATGAAAACTACAGGAATCTTTCTGAGCAGCAGCCCAGGACAGGTTAATGAGGCTGTGTTTACATCCTACAATTGGTCTCATTTCCTTGTAAAAACACATGACATCAATAAACAGCCAGGAGTGAGTTTGGGCTGATTCACTGATTAGTGGAAATAAGCCACTAATCACATTTTAACAGGCGCCTCATGGACCTACTGTAAATATAAGCAGAGCATGAAACATTGAAAAGGAAGAGATAAACTTACACCACGTTGTCCCTTTCTGTGGCACAAGCTCCCACAGCCTTTGCTACATTTACAAGCAGAGCCTGGTTAAATGACACAGAGCAAATGTTGGATCAATAAAACAATGAGTTTGAACAGGAACTGCAGGAAGAACCAATGTTACATACCTGGTTTGTTCCATTGAGCAGATTAATGAGAGCCCTCATGCCCCCACCGTTGCAGATGATGGACTTGTTAGCTGGTATCTGAGCAAACTGTCCCAGAGCTCCCACTACATTGACCAGGACCTCTTCAGGCTGCTCAGTCAGCAGACCAATCAGGATCTGCAGAGCTTTGTACTCCTGGAAGCTTTGAGGGAACAACAACAAGAAGACATGATTTCATTAGAATATAATTAAGGTGCTTTGATTCAATTATTACAGGAACTGGACAACTAACATGGACCAAGAGTCAATTCAACAGATCTTGTTGATCTTGAGAGAGAAGACGAAACTGTGAAACAAAACTGAAACTAGTTTAGTTTTCAACCCAGAGGCCAAATTTATTAAAGATTTTAATGATTCAGTGATTTGACAGCCAGACTAACAGTGTGTCTCCTGAGCCCGACTCTGTACAGAGCTACATAATCATCTGATGACTGCATGGGTCAAAGGTAAAGATTGTTGTCCCTTCAGTAACATCAGCATCTTGCTGTAACTCATCAGGACAAACGATTTTCCCACGGCTCCTCACAGCCGTCGCTCGTCTTCGCTTTGCAGAACCAAACCTTGGAAACTCTTCCTCCGTCTTTAACTGAGTGATTTTGCCCTGTTTGCCTTCGCTATAGAGTCGTAAACTATAGTCAACATTCAGAAGGGATATACTGTGGTTCCACTAAAACCTCAGCAACCCTCTGGTGCACAGTTCATTTCTCTGAATGTTTTTATTCCCAGTTACGGTTGCTGGCATCATAGCCTGTAAGCTATTGTAGACGGCTAAGGTCATCTGTTCTGGGCAGGGTCCACTGAACCACAGCCTCTTCTTCAGAGTGAAAACATTGCTAATGAACAGAGGAGCTGCCAATGTTAACTTTAGTCCAGTTCAGCATCGAGAACATCAATGGTCTTCCTCCATCATCTGAGGTATCATCTGCAGCTCACTACCCTATAATGATCTTGTTTTGATAAATCAACACTGTGTCGTGTCTATTTCTGTCAGGTCCTGCTGAGGAAATTGTTTTCTGGCAGGAGTAACTTGACACAAAGCTGCCTGAAGCAGCTCCAACTGAAAACACAGGCCTCTACATGGCTGGAGGCTCATAAAGCATGTTAGAGCAGACAGGGACCACAGAGGAGCTTCTGTGTGAGCATCACGTCGTCATCTTCAGTCTTTTCTTCACCAATTCATCATTATAGACAATTAATTGTCGACTGTGATGACTATGAACTTCACAGAAAGTCCAGGTGATATTAAGATGTTTCAGAGACTCTGAGATCTCCAGCAACGACCACAGAAACCTCACAATCATTATATCAATGAAGAATATATTAAACAGATCAATCTATCAGAGCAGAGACCAACATGGGGGAACGCTGAGCTGCAGTCGGATGAAGAGAATAATCATTTAAAGAGGAGATTATGTTCTGCTCATGGTCGGCCTGCAGCAGAACTAAGATGGAAGGAAGCCAGGATCTGGAAGCAAACTTCACAATCTTCACACAAACGTTGCTGCTCTGGCAAACACACTCCAAGACTTGGCAGTCTCCACTTTCCACTGCAAACTTATTGCCTCAGCCTTTTGTTAAAGCCTTTTACAGCATTTCTGTGTGTCTATAACACCTTTGTCCACAGACCCAAGAGGCCACATCTGGACACAGCTAAAAATCTGAACTAAATGTTTCACCGTTTCTCAGTCCTCAGATTTTATTCAGAGTCTTGTCCTTGGTTCAGTGGGAGGCCTTTAAAAAGTACAAACTGTGACAATGTGCTTTTTACACATTTATGTTTCAGGACATGAATCATTTCTCATTTCATTCCTTCATTAAATCAGTGAAGGTTTAACATTTGCTGCTACTTGTCTCAAGCCACATGACCTCCATAAATCAGCCACTATAGTAAGACTGAATCCTGTCTGCAGGAAGATGAATTTAACTTCAAAGACAGAAAATCTCAGATGCTCCAGTAATTACAGCAGCCTAAAATCTACCAAAAGGATTTTATGTTCACTTGTCAGCCTATGATAGATTGTGAAAAGAGGGTGGGGCCTTAAAACCTTGTTTGATTATCAGCCTCTTTTTCCTGACAGTAATGCTTTAACTTCACTCAGATTCTGATCAGAGACTCAATAATCCTGAGAGAACAAAAACAAATCTACTGACATGTTTCACTGAACATGAACATCTGAACAGCTTCATGTTGGTTTCCTTTCAACAAGTCGGCCATGTCAGACAAACAGTCCAAAACAACAACATGTGACAGTGAAACTCTACAAGATGAGAGCACTTTTATTCTGAAAGGTTGTTAAAATGCTGCACCAACCTTCAGTTCAATTCAGTACAAGGGAGAGCAAAGTGTTCTTACCATTTCTAACTGAGTTGTTACTAAATGTGACCATCATTGATTAAAGCATCATAATAATTATTCCTGTTAGAGTTATTATTAGTAATAGGGTAACTATATTACCTAGCAACAATGTGACAGGATTATGTTTGGAGGAGTGTGTGTTTTCTGACTCATTTTATAACAAGCTGCTTCATCATCATCATTACCAAGTTGGGATGGCTTAACATGGACTTTAACTGGTCCATGTTAAGCCACTTGGTCAGTTCTGATCCAGAAAGTGATGACAGATCCTTCTCAGAGCTGCTGAGAACTTTTCTTCTTACTTTCAGAGCTTTACAGCAGTTTTGAGCCAAACATTATTTTTAGATTAAGAAAACTGTTTTTACAACATTTCATCTCAGCTGAAACTTTCAGATTCATATTTATTTTTATAAAATATTTAAAGGACAACAACAGAAGAAGATGCAGATTGATGAATGTGTTTCTGTTGCATTAAATCACTGCATGTGGGTTCCTCCTTACACTCTCAGTCACCCTGAAGAAGAAAATAAATATGGATCAGTCAGTCTGTCAAGGCCTCAGTAATGGGAATCTTTAGGGCTGCCAGGACTCAGCCTGAGGGTTTGATTTATTTTAGAGGCAAAATTACTGACTTAACTCATCTGACACTAAAGTCCAAGTCAGGAACCATTCCAACCATCCAACGTGACACTTAATAAATCTAGCCTTACATGACTAATGATTAAAGGTTCCATCAGCTCTCTAACATTAAAAATGTCTCCACTGTGATCCCGACAATGGGCCTTAAATAACATGACTGAGGCCTGTAAAGTCTGCACATCTGCCTGATGTGCAGACTCAATCTAAGATCTAAAAGTAAACACTCACATCAAAGGTCAGAGCTGATAGAATCTGAACAAAATCTGAACATTTTACACCAATAATCTCGTCAACTGCATAAACAGAGAAAGGATCCGACAGAGGAGAGTGGAAACAGTGACACAGTGAGTCATGACTAAGTGACGGCTGCATATAAAACTCACATATGAACTGATGGCACAGAGCTGCACAGGCTAAACCTCCTGTTATGGATCCATTGTGTTAATTCTTTACACACTGAGCAACTGCTGTGAAGCACATCAGTTCAGCAAGCACAGGCTCCAAAAGTTATTGGCACATGGGGATAAAGTGTCTAATTCTTTTTAAACCCCTTTCACACAGTAATGTATCAAACACTGCTCCGGTGAGCAGGTAGAAATTTGTTGAAGTCACTCTGATCTGCTATTCACCCTGTCCCCCCAAAAAAATATTCACAAAAAGAAAGGCAGTCTACCATGTCTAACATGGTATTTTAGCATGCATCTCCATGACTCCAGTTGGAACAATAAATAGTAAAGTTCTGTGCATACATAGCTACGTTCTCCATGCAGATTGAACACTTCCAAATGGCCCCGGTGGCAGCAGCCAGGAGCTGCTTGTTTTCTGCTTTAGAGAGCATCGACACCAGAGGCTGCAGGCCTTGGTGGCGGCGGACCAGATCCCGGGTCAGTTTGTCCTCTGCACACTGTGAATCAAACAAGAGGTCTGAGAGAGATCTGGAGTCTGGCTCTATTCAGTAGCACAGAGATCAGGTGTTTGTATCAATGAAGGGCTTCAGTCCAAATAAAACAATATAAATAAACTTCAGAGCACTGAGCAGAGCAGGGGACAGAAACCCAAGTACCTTAAATATTGCACTGGCACAAAGCATCTGGAGCTCCTCACTTTCACTTCTCAGGTTTTTCACCAAGTCCTTCACCATCCCTTCATTTTCAATAGCAACCCTGTAGTTTTTCTGTAGGAACAGAAAAACACAAAACAACACAAGCATGAATAAATATTCAAACACATTGTTTACATGCTTAGACATCATCAAAAATTCCATTACCTTTAATTTATCCAACATTTTAAATTAAATTTGATCTTGATTAAACTTTTCTTTATTTATTGATAGTAGTTGTCAGTGGAGTTGTCATCCAATCTGATGCAAACATGCCTTCTGATCAAACACGTTCATCATTTAAACCTCGCTGCGGACGCTGTTGTTTCTTGACCTTTTAACCTGCATGCTGGACACTGTGTGTTCACCTTGAAGCTGACCAAATCCTCCATCATTTAAAAGTGAGGATTTCACCAATAGTTTTAAATGTCATCCTTGATCCAAACTGCAGCCAGACTGACAGTTGTGGGGAAACTGAACATCTCCAGCACACAAGGAGAATCATTTCATCCAAGGAGCCAGAATGTCCTGTTTTTACAGTTTACACCGTTTTAGACTTTTGTCATTAAAATGTCAAATAACTTTGACATTGGAAATTTGTTGTTTGCTGTACTTCCAGGCATACATTTAAAGTGATCATCTGCTTGAGTTTGTTTTAATTTGTCACATTTGGTGTTGAGAATTTGACTCATTTATCAGTTTTGACATTCTCAAGAGTTTATATATGTTTTGTTTGGCTGTTGTATTTTAGTCCTTGTTGTTGTTGTTGTATATTTTGCTGTGCAGCCATTTTTCTCTCAGCTCCCATCCGTACCTGGTTCCACTAATCATCTCCTAAGCTTTGCAAGTCTGCTGGTTTCTGTTACATCTTGCCAGATTATGCTGTTCTGTCTTCTGTTTCTTTGTCACACCTGTTTCCAGACATGATATTTGTCATTGTGTCATCTCTATTTTTGGATTTTGTGACAATTATTTTTCTGTTCTCCAGTTTCCATTTGAGTCCTAGAACTACTAGAGCTCCTAAATTTTTCTATTCCAAAACAAAAAAAAAATAAGAAAAAAAGTACCACAGATGTTTGCAATACGCAAAAATATTTAATGAGAAAATTAAATTAGTAAAGTTTGTAGAAGTTTTACTAGTTTAAACTGGTTTAGTCAACAATAGAATAATATGAACCTGAATCTCAGTGAGATTTACAGTAACGACTGTTTCACAGAATCAGATTAACATGTCTCACCCCAAAAGAACAACATTACTGGATACAGAGGCTCTTCTCACCTGTGAGGCACATTCCTGCAGGGTTCCCACAACAGGGATCACCATGTCCTCATATGGAGACCGATCAGGAATCCCAGTAGAGGGATCCCCCCAGCTTTACGGATGGCCTCCCTTGTTCTTGCTACTTTTGCTGAGGCTCCACAGAGCCGAGGCTCCACAGGGGCCACCTCCAAATTCATCGCCATGTCTTCCGGTTTTTGCCAAGCAGGAGAAGCAATCCAGCAGCTTCACCTGATCAAAAAGAGGATCCCAGACTTTTAAACAACTCAGTGAAGCCGACATGATTCCAGGAACTCCCTGAGGTTTGCTTCCTACTTTGAGGTGATAATGGAGGGTTTCAAATGGGAACAATAAGTAGTTAGCCATTATTAAGGGTGTAATTAAAACTCTTATTACCACCGGCTGCAAGGTTGAAACCAGCAGTGTGACGGTTATGGCCTTCAGAGTTTGAACCCTTACTTCCTGACCAGTGACAAAGCTATAACACACTGCACAGTTAAAAAGTAGAACAGCATGAAAGGAATCCACCTTGTGACCAACTCGCATATGAGCACATTTGATTTGAATCTGAAAAAAATATACAGAGGACTGGGGCTTTAAATACTGCTACTTCTGTCAACAAACATGAATGCATGTCAGATGATGGAGGAGAAACTCTAGCTGCTTTCCCCAGCATCCACTCTAGTACTTTCCAATAATGAATGGACACAATCAAGTATCTGCTCTGCACCACAGGGAGAGAATGGAAATGTTTTATATGTCTTACACTTTAAAGAAGAATTGATGTACAGGTGGAAATGAAGAGAAGCTGAAATTGTTTGACCATAAAGCTTTAACAGCTTTGTAACGCTGCCAATCCTTCCTATAACTTTGTGGTAGTAGAGAGGGCAGGACAGCTGTCAGACCAGTACAATACCAGAACCAGGTCAGCTTTCAGTTTTCTCATGTTACACTGCAGTTTGTTCATGTTACAAACATGAACAAAGAGGCTTTAAGGTGACCTATTCTGAACAGGTTAGGTCTATGGGCTATATAAAATCCGTTTTTTTACCTTTCCTTTTTGTTGCACAAAATCATTCTTATATAATGAGATTTCAGCTCACTTCTACTTACTTAGAGCTCCTTTCAGAATGAACTTTTTTAGAGCCTCTTGTCACTTTAAATCAAAATAAGATGCTGGTGACTATGCTCCCTAACTCAACATTTACACTCCCAAGTGAGAATGCTTGCAAACAGATCCATATATGTAAAAACACACATATTTGAAAAGCAGAGGAAGTGAAGTCTCCTGCACAATCAACAAGAATGCAACAAGTGTTTTCGGAATGGTAAGTCAACAACAAAACACTTGTCTTTTCCAGAAGCCATTGTACAGCACATGTAATTGGAAAACCATCTGGTCTATAGTTGACGGGCTGAACTCTACAATGGTTGGAGGTTTTGGAAATTGTTTGTTTTCCAGACACCTAAAAACATTAATTCACTGACATAAAAGAGCTAGGTGTTTTCTTTAAGAGCCTGGACTGTCTTATAGAAGCAGTTGATGCCTGAATGGAAGCACCCAAAAAGAAGCAAACATCCATCATTCCGAGCTGAGACTCACCAGTTTCCTGATTCCTCCATGTACCCTCACAGTTCTTCTTGCTCTTCTGAACTTTGCCACATGTGCAATGGTCTCAGAGGCCAAGGCCTGCAGCTCCTTCACTGGTATGTCCAGGTTGTTCACCATCCTCTGCAGGCCTTTCATGTTTACAATGGTCTGTCGGATGATAACGTTCTGGCTGATCTTTGCCAGGATTTTTAAAGATCCAATCTGATCAAATGACAAAAGCAATGTATAGAAAAAAATAAAGAACTATTACTTTACAATGTGCTGAAACTGGAATGTATAGGAGTCAAACACTCAGCTGTATTTCCAATAAAAGTAGTCAAAAAGTCAGAATAAAAGCAGTTCTTCACTGAATGATCATTCCTGCACATGCGCAGGCTGAGTCCTTGGTCCCTTGGAATTACTGTCTCACAAGAAAGTTGAGGGCTTACGCGTCGAGTGTCATGTAGCTTTATAGACTCACATGGGTAACCGGCAGATCACCGGTGACTTTGTTGTGATTAATATTCGACCTACACATGCGCAAGGATTATCATGTAGTCCTTGAAGAATCTGCTCTAGCGGTCAAACCATAATTCGTTGCTGCTTTTTAAGTAACTTTTACTTAAAAAGCAGTCAAACATGTCATACTGGTGAATAACAGCTGTCTGTGTCTTTAACAGCCTGCTCCCTATACCAACACTCCTGTTACACCAACTAAAACCCATACTGATACATAGAAGCAGTTCTTGTCATGACTGTAATCCATGCAGGTCCAGTTCAAGTAAAACTACTCACTTTGCTTCTGACGTCTGTAGTATCCAGTAAGTTCAGGAGGAGCTCCAGTCCACCTAAGTCCAGAATGGCCAGTTGGATGACCTCCTTCATTAGATCAAGATCCATCATAGCGCAGAGAACAAGCACAGTGGCTGTCTGGTCTGCTGCCTAAAAAGATGTTTATCAAACAGGAACAAAGAAAAATGAAAGAACATTCAAGGCTAAAAGGATTGATGCAGTGCTCATAGTATTACTCTGTGTGTAGTTTCTCTTTGATTGACTTTGGCTGAACGTGTTTGGTTGTTACTGCAGGTTTGTACATAGCTGTGTGGTGGTAACCACTGTGGGAAACATTTATTCTGCAGAGAGACTGAAGCTCCCAGACCAGAACCTGACACTGTGTTGAATATTGCATGCTTGTCGTCTTGAAGTTATATTCTTCGAACCTAAAGAGGAACGATCTAGCATCAGCACACAGCTTCATTCAGAAACTAGTGATCAGGCCTGAATTCTGGGTGTGGTGATGGAAACAGACCTTAACCGCCAGAGCTACAAATTCAGCCTATCACCTGAAAAACATTTCCAGGATTATACAATCTGTTCTGCTTCTGGCCAGCAGAGGATGGATACCTTAATGAGGACACAGCTTGCTGCAATCAGTTACTGTTAAATTCATTAGTTTTATGAAAATCTCTGTTGATATTTAAACAAGTTTAACATAGTCTTCCTAAAATATCTCTAGTTTTATCAGCTCAGTTTCTTTCTGCAATAATTAGACTGAAGCTTTAAAATCTAGCAGTAGTTCTACCTGCTGCATCCTTCCTGTTTATAACAGGGATGATGAAACAAACCTCATACTTTAATACTGATACATCAGAAATTGTAGAGTGAAGTGAGAATTATGTAAAACAAACACATGAATTCATGTTTGTCAGAAACTGACTTCAGTTTGCATTCTGAATGTTGTGTGAATCAACATGAGCCTCATAGAGGAACAAGTCTGTAGCCGTCCAGGTAGAAAAACTAACACTTCAGACCCCTGAGCAAATATCCCCACATAAACATCATTAAAACATCAAACAGATCAGCATGCGTCACTGTGTGAAAGTGTTTCACTTTCTAAACAACAAGCAGCAGTCTGTGGTGTGAGAGGGAAAAGATCTGCTCCTAAAATAAAAACAGATGTTTAACTTGGTTCTTGCTGACTGGCAGCCACTGATGGTGACAATATTATAAAACAACTGCAGGTGAAAGGTCATAAATAACTGTGGGGTTTCCAGACAGAAAGAAAGCAGGGACATGCTGTTTAGAGTTACATGCATCTTTCTGCTGCAGAAAAACACAAAACCCTAAAGACATCAGCACAGTCCTGATGTTAAACTTTAAAATACAATGCATAGTGTGTTGATTTTATCTGAATGTTGCCTCTTTTGTATCATTTACATCTCTTTATTCTTTGCTGGAAATAGTGAATTCTTCCTTTAAGACACGGAATTTCCTTCCAATTATTTTTTATTTTCTTCAGCTAAAAATTCCCTCACATAATTTCTCTTGACTGGAGAGTTTTCCACAAAACATTTCCTTCCTGGAGTGAGCAGGATCTCATTTAGCAACAAGCTCTGGAAGTCAGAAAATGATCAGTTCCAACAGGACACCACAAAATTGTTTCCTGAACATCAAGCCCTTCAGTTTTAAGCTATAAAACAGAAAAGAATGAAGTGTGAAAGTTATTTCTAATATAATCTGTCTGAGTGATCCTGACAGATAACATCCTTTTTCTAGATAACATAGAAAAGGGATCGGAAAAAATCCATCATAGATTTACTTCTCTGTGGTTTGGGCTAATAGGGATACAGCTGTCTGTCAATGCTGCTTCCTGAACCTTGGCTGTGATATGCAAACCAAACAGGTCTGTGTCAGAACAACAAGAATCCAATCAAACACTTCAGGAAACATCTCCATTCAAAGCAGAGCTTTAAATCAGAGCAAGTGACACCGATTTCCTCTGACATCCTTCAGTCACAGACTCGGATCACGAGTCTGGATCTAAACAGCTGGCATGTCTTACAGGAATACAGGCTTTGGGAACAGCTTTGATTGGAAGACAGATGGACAGAAAAAGAGCTCTATTTTTACTGCCTCCTGTCAGCTATGGCCTGCATTGCCTGAGCTAGAAAAACTCTAACTACAATGGGATGAATTCTATCTGTGGAAGGAAACAACAGTGTTCTGGGTGATGTTCTCATACCTTAAGGTACTTCACAAGTTTCTGGACCTGCCAGTATTCAGACTGCAATTCAGTGTTGGTGTCAGGACGTCTCTCTGTCTGCTCCTCTTCCTCCTCACTTTCACTGGAGCTCCCGCTGAAATGTTCATCTGAGAAGGATGCTACTATGCTTTTCCTGAACACAAATAGGACATCTGTGACTGTAGATAACCACAAATGCAGGAGTTGGAGAATGGATCCATTTCAGACAAAGGGATGGGCTGGTACATCATGATTCATTCTGGGAGTTTAAATGGATAAACAGCCTGGCCATCCCACACTAGAGCACCCACTAACTATATTCATATTTAAGTTTCAAGTTAGAACTTCCACAAGATCTAAGCAGTGGGAAAATACATCAGAATAATGTCCCAGGAGGACAGGAGTTGTCATCACACAGAGAGTAAAGATTTGTTGAGCCATTTATGTAACCTCAACTGCAGATGTTTCTTTAAAACTGCAGAGCTGGTTAGATCAGGAAAACTGGGCACTGTGGACCAATGAAATCTGCTCCCGGTTCAAATGAGAGGTGGCTCCCATAAACAGCCAGATAGCATTTCCAGGGAGAAGATTATCAGAGAGAGGAAGCTCATTTGAGTGGTTTTCAGGATGCGGCAGATGAACACTCCACTCAATGAAGCTTCTCCAAAGCGACCAGGACTGTGGTGTCCTTTTGTGGCGGGAACTGATGAGTGGACCGACCCTGGAGTCTTCACTGAATTGACAGAGAATGATGGCCAACAAAGAAAGCAATCAGAGATGGTGGTTAAAAACAAACTTTGTTGATTCCACTAGTACTAGTAGCAAGGAACCACATATGTGTCAATATTCAGTTCCTTCTGTCAGCATCCAAATCTGAGGCATAAAATACCACAAAGTCTTCAACATCAGAACAGTCTGAAATGTTTAAAAGGTCAACTCACATCAGGTTTATTATTTTTAGAGTTAAACTGTTCAATATTTAATCTTCACTGTTAAAAGGTAGATAACAGTAGAAATACCTGACTGGTATCTCCTAAGAGAGATGCCACTTTGGAGCTGCTCTGCCTTTTTTTCTTTACAATTCTTAGTAATAATAATAATAAAACTGGATTTATAGCACATGTTACATGTAAATCTCAAAGTGCTAGTAAATGACAATAAAAGCATTAACCATTGTAAAACATAATAAAAACTAATTTAAATAATCAATTATAAGATCTTAAAAACAAGAATGTTATCAGTTCTTTTCAAAAAGACTTTGTGGTCTGTGGCAACCTGGGGTGGTGTGGAAGCTCAATCCACAAGTGAGGACAAACTGAGAAAAATGCCCATTCTCCCACCAATGTTAACTTTATTTGAGGAGTTTAGAGATGCTCCTGTGTTGTACATGGATGTAGAGATGTAGAGATTTAACGTAAACAAAGCTGAACACATGACACATAGCCTACCTGGGCATGCATCTATAAATAGAATGTGGAGGGCTATATTGGGTGTCTCATCTTCTCGCTGTTGACTTGACGTGCTTCGCAATAGTCCATGTTTTGGGTGCTTATTGGTTTCTGCAAGTCTGAGAGTATTTTGTCATCTGTGAGAATGGACATGCTGTGTCAGATAGAGGGTCTGCTGTTCAGATCTACTGTCTTCTATCATTCAGGTGCATCCACCTGCCTCCCGGATCCCGGATGCTGGTGGCACCAACTGCGCAGGTGGATCCACAGCAGTCTCTTATAGAGACTGTAACAGCAGTCTCTTATAGTTGGAGACTGCTCCTCTGCCGGTGCATCCACCGGCCGAGGAGCAGTCTCCAACTATAAGAGACTGCTGTTATAGTTCATCAGGAAAAAGTAAAAGGTGAGAACAGCTCTGTATTCTCCTGTTGTACTTTAAGAACCATGGTTTATTATGTTAAAACGGAAGAAAATAGAGGGAGCTTTGGTTCTATTTCATCGCTACTGACCACCAGAGCCGGTGCTTCAAGCACTGAATGATCATTCTTGTGCATGCGCAGGTTGAGCACTAATGACAACAAAGTCACCTGTGACCTGCCGGGTCACAGGTGACTTTGTGGCAACCGGCGTTCAATCCCCCTTTTGTTCTTCTCGCGTGCCTGTGCTCAAGACACCTGTGCGCGAGAATGTAGAAGAATAGGTTCTTGGGTTTTGTAAAGCCTGTGCGATGTGCAAATGGCCTATTGTGGCTACACCTTCAGTGCTGGCGAAATGAGCCAGACAGACCGATGCAGGAAGGTTGTCCAAAAGAATGAATCACTTCACTACTGAGCTGGCCCAAATGAAGACTCTTCTCCAGTCCTTTCAGGTTGATTGTAATCGCAGCGCAGCGCTCCCTCATCCCAAGCGGGATGAAGCATCAGTCAATGATGACGATGCTATTTTGGTGGCGGCCTCTAGCAACCATTTCTGTGAGGACCTTCCGGAACTGGGCTCCAGGGCCTGTGGGTCTGACTCCATGGCCTCCCAGAAAGATACGGAGGAGTCTGTGACAGTCGCCATTCAAACAGCTCTTGCCCATTTACAGATTCGTGTTCCTCAGGCCCAACCTGCAGCTTCCAGCGCTGAAGCTGCCTTTGTGGTTCCTCCCTTGGAGGAGTATATACGGGAATTACATGCTTGCTTGTCAGATACCAAGGCAATTTCACATCTGACAATGGGTAGCAGGGTCCAGGCAGCCATGCAGGAGGCACCCAGGGTTGGCTTGGGGCAGATACCAGAGGTGGAACCGGGCATTGCCTCTCTTATGACCTTCTCTGTAAAGCCTATGACTCTGTAGCCTGCATGTGCCGGATTGGGAACTCTCTCTCTCTCACCTTATGCTGGCCCCGTCTTCCTCCTTGGAATCTGTTCCACTGGACAACCCCACACAAGGCTTGGTTGATGCATCTTCTGCAGGTCTTTGCTCTTATGACGAGGTAGCTTAGACGCACACTCTCCACGCTGGTGCATGCTTGCCGCCAGGTCTGGTTGGCACAGTCACCACTTACTGAACTTTATAGAAGAACTCTCCAGGCCCTGCCTGTAGTTCCAGGGAAACCTTTCAGCTCTGCAGCACTGGACGCCTTGGACCGTACAGCTCAGGCGTCTCGAACAAAGTAGTAGCTGGTAGGGCTTCACAGACGTAATTGCCAACCAGTTGGCAGTTGGGCAGCTGCAGGTCCTTCACGGAGGTCCTCACGCCCATCTCCTTCTTCCATTGAGCCTTAGGGTCAGAGATTGGTCCAAGGACCTTCTCCAGATCAGAGAAACCGGGCTGGAGACCAAGCTGGGGCCAGGTCATCTCACCCCTTTCGAGCCACACAGTCTGGCCAGAATCCTCCCAGGCCTTCAAGGGGCCAGGGGGGCCTGCAGATGATGCCTTAGGGCTTGCGGTCAGTTATTTTACCCCAGGACAGCTCGGGTTCTGGCCTGCCCACACCTCGGACTTGTGGGTGTTGTCCGCCCTGTCTTGGGGATATTGTCTTCAATTCCACCACCGCCACTCGTCCCTGGCCAGGTCAGGATGGCTGTGATCCTCGACACAGTGAAGGCACAGGCACTGAACCAAGAAATCTGCCCCTTTCCCCGGGTGATTGGTTCACGTCCATAGATCTCAGGAATGCTTATTTTCATGTTCCAATCGCACCACCCCATTGGCGGTTTCTTTGTTTTGCTTTTCAGGGGAGGAACTTCCAGTTCAGGGTCCTTCCGTTCAGACTGTCGCTGTCTCCCAGAGTGTTCACCCAATAAGTCGCAGCAGCCCTTTCTCCTCTGCAGGCACCAGGCTTACGGATCCACCCATATCTGGACGAATGGCTCATTTGTGCCGCGACATGGGACCAGGCGGTTCGAGACACTCAGTTAGTGCTTCATCATGTGGGATGCTTGGGCTTGCAGGTGAACATGGAGAAAAGCAATCTGAATACTTCACAGTAGACCATCTTCCTAGGCATTGCCATGAATTCCATCTCAATGACTGCTTGCCCGTCACCCCAGCAGGTCAACAGTATATTGAGCGTGCTCCCAGAATTCAGGCGCAGCATGGCACTACCTCTGGTGCCGTATCTTTGACTTCTGGGCATGCTTACAGCTGCATCCACCATAGTGCCCTTGGGGCTGCTGTCATTGCGGCCCCTCCAGGTGTGGTTGAACAGCTTGAATCTAGACCCCACACAGAACACTCATTGACTCAGAAGACTTTGGGTGGGGCCTCAGTGTCTTCAGTTTGTGTCCCAAGGGAGGGTGAGGTTGTTTATAATGACGGGGGACCCACTCGGTTCCCTCCTGTGCCGTCGGGAAGTTGTGTTTCCGCATGCATCCTCCACGGGGCCAGGTCAAGAAAACTGTTGTGCTCGACTAAATGACTTCTGACCTGGGCAGCTCCATACTTGGCCAGCCTCAGACTCAGAGCAGCCTACATTCCGGGATCACAGAACATGCCAGCAGCAGATATTCTATCCCATCAGAAGCCGCTCCCAGAAGAGTGGAAGCTTCACCAAGAGGTAGTGGAGAGGATCTGGAAGGTCTACAACAGGGCAGACGTGGACCTCTTTGCCTCAAGGGACACGTTTCACTGTCCCCTTTGGTTCTCCTTGGACGACAGCAGCCCACTGGACCACGATGTGCTGGCACACCATGGGCCCCGGACCCTCCTTTATGCCTTTCCACCATTCAGCCTACTTTTTCAGACTCTCCTGAGGGTTTGTCAGGGGGGCACAGGGTTCTGCTGGTGGCCCCCTTCTGGCCAGCGAGGAATAGGTTTCCTCTACTTCGCAAACTAAGCTCCAGCTCGCCAATGCGTCTCTCCTCCAGGAGGGATCTTCTTTCCCAGATGTGGGGGGGCGGGGGTCGGATTTTGCACCCCAAACCGGACCGGTACCAGCTCTGAATTTGGCCCCTGTAAGGCCAGGGCCCACTTTTTCAAGATACACTGGGTATCTTGAAAAAGTGGGTCAGTAGGGTGTACAATGGCTCATGCATGGGAGCCATCCATGCAAGCTGTCTATGCTAACAAGTGGGCAGCCTTTGCGACCTGGTGCCGTGATGAAGGGCAGGACCCGGTGCAGTATTGAGTCTCTGACATACTGACCTTCCTGCAGACATTACTGGACCAGGGACAGTCTCCATCTACCTTAAAAGGTAGATGGAGACATGGCATGTCACTTGAAATGACATGCCATTTCCTGTTGGCATGTCATTCTGAATGGTTGTTCGGTGGGCCAAGACAAGGACGTTGCACTGTTTTTGAGAGGTGCTTGGCGTTTGCACCCACCCAACCACCCTTTGGCACCGGCATGGGACCTTTCTTTGGTGCTTGAGACTCTTCTATCCCTCCCATTTGATCCCCTGGCATCTTCGGACCTCAAAAGGCTCTCACTGAAGATGGCGTTCCTTTTGCCAATTGTTTCCGCAAAGCGCGTGGGGGAATTGCAGAATATCTCGATAGTCGATCCCTGCTGCCAGTGGAATCCTGATGGCTCAGGTGTTACACTGTGGCCAGATCTGACATTTATGCATAAAGCGTCACTGGCAGCAGCCAGTACCCAGCCACTCCATCTTGCCCTGTTTGACATCGGATGCTCCTCCGAACCACTGTGACCTGTTCGTGCCCTTGAGGCATCAATGCTACGGCATCCTTCCGAAAGACGAATAGCCTTTTTGTTTGCTACGCTGGCCCACGGAAAGGTCAGTCACTTTCTAAGCAGAAATTTGCACACTGGGTTGTGGATTTGCTCTCCAAGGCTGCCTTGCAGGACCGGCCACTGCCGGCGGGAGTGAAGTGCCACTCTACAAGGGGCATGTCAACCTCGTTTGCTGCCATGACAGGGACGTAACGTAAACGGCATCTTGGACGTTACATGCCATGTGGCCTCCTGGACATCACTTAGTTCCTTTACTCGGTTTTGCAGGGTGAATGTGGCTGCACCTTATCCCCTTCAAGGAATTCTGGAGCAGCGTACCTCTACATCATATTCGGATGAGTGACGTAGTGGTTGTCTCTTGAATGTAGCCAATTTCTCGTGACCTTGTTGCTTGAAGCACCGCCTCTGGCGGTCAGGGATGAAATAGAACAAAAGCTACTAGAATCCCGGTTTGACCATCCAAGAATGCTCGGTCCCTCGGAATCCTTGTTTCTCGCGAGAAGGTTGAGTAATTGAACGCCAGGTGCCATGTGACTATATAGAGTCACATGGGTCCCCAGCAGGTCACAGGTGACTTTCTTGTCATTAGTGCTCAATCAGCACATGCGCAAGAATGATCATTCAGTGCTTGAAGCACTGCTTCTGGCAGTTAGTAGGGATTCATAGAACCATAGTTACAGTAGTAACTTTCGTTTCCTCCAGCGTTTCTTACTATCTCTTGTTTATGTATTGTGAATTTATTTCTATCACCACTTCTGCTGCTGCTGCCACGTAAATATTTGCTACAGTTGTTGCAAGTTTCAGTGCCTTTGCTGATTTTATTTAACAAAACACAAGCTTCTTTCTTCTGTGATGCTGTAAACTGGGAACATTTTCACCTGTGCAGCAAAAACTTTCCTTTCTAGACCCAGACATTGAAATGATAATCTGTAGCACTTACCTTCTCTGGGAAGCTGTGAGTCCAATTGAAGATGCTGCTGTGAGTCCACTCTTCATCATGGCCTTGGTTTTGGATCCCAGTCGTTTCCTCTCTGCAGAGATCAAGAGCTCCTCTTCCTCTGCTGCACTGCAATAATTTAAAGTAAGAGTCATTATAACTGCTTCTATTTTTTTTATCATCATCATTATTTAACAATCTGAGACAAGGCTGGTACTTTTTAGCCACTGAGATCCTTTCAACTTGAGCCAGTTTCTCCTCCAGTGTGTCCACTTATCAAAAGCTCCAGCTGCAACAGCTCAGCTCTTTCTAGATCTATTTATCAGTCAGAGACCAGATGTGATCGCTGGGTTTTTTTCACAACTTCTCTTGGTTTGGTGTCTGTAATTGGGCAGACAGGGTTCCCACACTGTGAAGTCTTTATTAACTCCGATCACAGAGCCATCAGGAATATTACCACTGATATTCATAAAGCATCCAATCGTCTCTTCATAAAGTGTGACTCCTTGCAGGCATGCTGAGCAGATGTAGAGAGAGCTCGGCATCCTTCTGCTCCAAAGCTCTTCTGCACTAACAGAGGGATCACTGCCTCGCTCTCTTCATGGTAGTCTGGTCAGATTTAAAGCCACTTTTCTTACTTACCCACATACAGTCAGCACACCAAGATTCCTCCATCTCTCACATGGTTCACGTTTCTTCCTGACGTACAGAGCTCGCTGTAGATTCTCCCACTCTCGTTCTTCAGGTGTCTTAGGTTGGGCTTGTTCTATTTCAAAAACCACGTGTGCAAGATGAATACTCTTACGAGGTTTCTGTTCTACGAAGTACTGATGGTGACAGAAAAAGACAGAGGATAAAAATAGAGACCAAAGATTCCCTTTTGTCAAATATAATAAATCTTGATGGAACAAATCTGTAAAATATGTCTGCAGAACTCTGCAAATGTTACTTATTAAATCCAAATGGTCAGTTTGATTCCTGCTACTTGTGAAGATGTGTTCTTAATATTGTCCCAACCAACATCAGAGTTTAGTTATGTTTCAGTAGGAGTACTGTCTTAAGAGATTGGATCATTTAGACTGCATACGTTTGCTACTCTGTGAACGGTTCGCCTAGGTCGCACTGACCCCAAATGATGGTCTGATGGGGCAACACCATTTCCCTGATGTTCTAACGTGACATTTTCAATGCTCCTCCTGAGAGTCACACTAAGGCAGCAGGAGAATTAATGTCTAAGTGAAAACAACAGAGCAGTTATTAGAGGCAAATGAGAAACCCTGAACTCCCATAAAATCCTTTGTGAACAATATGCAGGCCTGCATCAGGACTGGGTCTTTACTGAGGAACTGGAACAAAAGAACACTCTCCCAAAGCTTTCCAAAGCACAAATCCCTCTTTAATCATTAAATGACATCAAACGTCTCCCATTCCTCAGAATTGAGCTAAAAGCTTCCAGCTCAGTCTGAATTGAGCTGCTATTCTTCAGGTCTGGTTCTGGTTCTGGAGGATTTGAAGCTCTAATAGCAAACTTTACAGCCTGTAGAAAAATGCCAATGTGCCTGTCTGAATGGAGAGCAGGTCACAGTTTAATCACAGACACCTGCTTCTGCAGGAACAGCTCAGATTCTGATTGGCTGATAGGAGCTGCACGTTGTTAAGGGCAGGGAAAGGAATGAACATGTACGTCTGCAGGTTGGGTCACCATCAGCTGGAGCAAAGCACGGCCCATCGTCTCTCATTAAACACAAAGTGACTCGCTACTGGAAACATACAAGTTAATTCACCCAACCACAGACTAACAGGCAGACTTTATTAGGCTAACCAAGATTTCTTATATGTGAAATGGACAAGAGCCATGTGTTTGCTGAAGGGAACACTCCCTAGAATAAAATAAACTCTGTTCCAGATGCTTTTAAAACGCTGTAAGTGAGAGTGATGTTGGAGAGTTCTGAGCATTAAAATCCATTTTATATGTAGGTGTCCTATCGTCCCCTCTGGGATCCTCTGGTCCAGCACTGCTGGTTAAACTTCAACAACAAGCAGACATGTTCAGAGATCAGCTGCTGGTGTCTCTGGCTGCTGCTTTGTGGGTTTGAACTTCTGCTTTGCCATCAGGGGAGGGAGTTGCAATGATGCAACTTTGTTTCCTCAATTAGACCCTGGAGAGATCACAACCATAAGAATGACTGTGATTCCTAAATATCTCCCAGATATGGTGCTTGTGTTCCATTTCACTATAATATCAGCAACAACTGCTTTAAAATATCCTGCAGAGATAAAAACTTAAACTAACAGGACAGTGAGCTGTATGGCTCAAAGCAATGAAGGAATCTAAGGGGAACAGATCCAGACAATGACTTGTTCCACCACAGACTCCTTCAGTTAGTTTTACTGCAGCTCTCAATCATTTTTATCTTCTTCAGGCTTTAGGCATCACCCTTCACACAGAACTCATAAAACATTAAAACCTAAATGTCTTTTTTAATCGTGGCTCACTCTGGCACTACTCAATGGTTTGCTGAAGCCTCTACTAACCCCACAACTACCTACGATGACACCTCCAGGTCTAAGAGCTGAAGGAAATGAACTGAGGACCGACAGGTGACTATAGGCATGCGTCTCAGCCTTGAGGAACGCCTCAGTTCTCCCCTTTCTACTCAAACAGACAGACCTTCATCTTTTAAAGTAATCTTTCTAAGGTTTGCCTTACAGCAGTGGTCCCTGATCCCCGGTCCGTGGACCGGTACCGGGCCGCTCGATAAATAATTAAACATTTCCGCTTCATGTGTTATTTAAGTCTGAAGGATCTTTTATTTTGAAAATCTGTTAACAGGATGCTCTCGGTTACTTGCGCGCTAACACGGAGCAACAAGCAGCAAAATGAGTAAGAAACAGATCAGATGCCTTTGGAAACTCTCTTACGGATCACGCCCCCCTCTACCCCACCCGGTCCGCAGCGGAATTGTCCGAGTCTTGACCGATCCGCGGTAATAAAAAGGTTGGGGACCACTGCCTTACAGGACGTAGTCTCTGCTCTTTGACTCATTTTCAACACAATACTTGAGCAAATAAAAAACAACATCCTGTCTTAGAAACCTGCCTGTGAAGTTCTCATTTATAGCAGTCTAAATGTTCTGTTATGTGTAGGATCCAATATGACTTCATAGGTAAGTGTGAAGGTTTTAACCAACAACTGTCTGCAAAAACTGGATGGGTTCAAGGACTGAAAAGAAAAAAGAAAAAATCCACAAACAGAATCTCTAAGATCTTCTTAATCTCCTTGTAATGCTTCAGATCCCCAACATCTCTGTACATTCTTACTGATGCATGACAGCAGTATTAATCAAACCAAACAGCTTTGTTGCTGACAGACTGTTCTTTTTTTTTCTCTAATATGCATCACAGTTTTTAGAAATCAAATTAAATATCTGTTATTGAGAATTATGTCATTAATGAAAGGATTGTTCTAAAAACATGCTTTAGAAACTTTTCCTTCAGTTTTAAAGCCAGAGCTGATCCTCAGAAATCAGGTGGAGAGCATGAAAGAAAACTTCAAGCATCCGATGATCCTGTGATGATGGCACATTTTCCATCAACAGTGTGAGCAAGAGAACCCAAGATCAAATTTCTAAATGATTAATAGAGTTTTTTAAGAACAAATGGAGTCCATTATTAAGGTAGTCTCTTATGTTGTCAAATTACTTCAGTTGGAAATAGTACTATTGAATAAAACACACATATTTCAGTGTCTGGAAATGAGGAAAATGTGCCTCTAATATATGTGTGTATATTGGCCTAAACGAGTCTCTGCTGTTTTGACTGAACTTGGAAGAAAGCAAATCAGAAATGTTTCAACCCAGTGACAACCACACAGTAGCACAATGACTGATTCCTCACTCCTCACGCTGTTCAGTCACAGCAGCAGCAGGGTTCAGATCCAAGATTCTTCATGGACAAAGAGGAATTATTTATCCCAAAACAGGTTTAAAAAAAGACGTGTTGGTGTGTAAGCTTAGAAACATCTTTTCCACTGTACCTGTTTTCTCACGTTCTCTTCAAAATGTGGAGATACCCTCTTTAGAAGTGTCGCTATGTCTTCATAACAATCACCTTGTCTCTCATAGAGACTCTCGTCGTCTTCTTTGTCCAACCCCTGTGGTAAAAACATGCAACAAAATGCAATCATCAATTATAATAAAGCAGTAATGCAAACCAAACAGTCTTAAAACAGTCTACCTATCAAACACTTGAAATGAAGTCAAACACTTCATTTCTTTTTCTTTGTTTATTTATTGCATAAAACTAAAAATTCCAGCATTCTTTTTCTGCAAATGCATCAGCAAACAACCAGTTCTAAAATTCAATTTGTGTTTCCAGTTCATTAAAAATCAGATAATGGATGATAGGAAACAAAAAAGGGGATAATCTGTTTTTCCTTCCAGTTTCTAAGAGATTCAAAACTCTTCTCTAGATCAAGGAACGTGCAACACATTATGTTTCATGACCAATTTCAATTACATTTCATTATTTAAATGAAAAACTGCACATTAATACACTGATTAACCTGACTTGAAAAACAGCTTCAACTACAGTCAAAGCAATGTGTTACTGCCTGATGCTGCTGCTTCTTCTACTCTTACCATATTACGAAAGACTCCAGCAGAGCTGCAGGTGATGTATAGGGCCTCAGCGTCACATGGCTCAATAACAACGTAACAAATCTCACCAAGCAATTGTCTCCAAGGTGGAGCACGACAGCCGTTTGGAAATTCATAGTCTGAAAGAAAAAAGAAACACTAAACGTGAGCATACAAGGCCATTTAAAACCTGCAGGAATGTCCCAGCAGACTTTTTATGGAGGGACTGAGGAGGATGGGAAGTCAAAGGAAACCAAGGATGGAAACAGAAGCTGATGGTGATCGAATAGAAGCTCTGAGGAGAGCAACTCTGGATCATGAATCACACTTTCATTTCTAACTAAGAACCTCGGTCCTACAGTTACACTGCCTCACTTGGAGAGTATTTGAATCGATGCTGCTGAAGAGCAGAAGGACATGGAAACTTGTGCTGCAGGCTTTGTTTTCAGTTAGACAACAAGCAATCTGTTGTCAACCACAATCTGTCAGATAGGATGACCTCCACGTTGGCTCCAGCTGCACAATATTAATATTTTTTTGTTATGGAAAAGCCAGCATTCCTGTTAACAGTGAAATGTGAAGAAGATTTCAACCTGATGTGTATCTCACTGACTTCAGCAGCATCTTCTCCCCTTCAGTGCAGTAATCTCTCAAGAACCCCACTTCCTCCTCCACTGCGCTGGGTAAAAGCTTGACTTGTCTGGAGTCAAAATGTAGAAAGATAAACACAGATCAAAGATCTTATCTGATTCAGTCATGGTACCATCTTTTATCATGATGCCTGTTTCTGTCAGGCAGGTCACAGCAGATCAGTTTGAATGAGGACAGTAGTTGTGGTCTGATGGAATGTGAAGATATGTCCAAGTAGAGAGAGAGAGGTACTCACTTTGCTATTTCTCCAACAAACTTGTTGAGGATCTTTTCATCAGTGTTTCTGAGCAGTATAAACAGCTTGACCCTGATGTCTAACTCCAGAGTTGAGAGGTTTTCCTCTGATGTGTCAGCGAGTCTCTGACCAACAATCTTAACCATTAGGTCTCTATTTTCTGCACTCAGAACAGATCATATTTACAGAGTCAAACACAAACAATGATAGTTATTATTTTACATAATTTCATCTCCAGAACCCAGGAAATCAGTTCCACCTACTTTTCTCAGACAAATACTGTCCATATTACCACCTCTGTCTGTGGTGCTAAAGTAAAAAGCCATCAATGAAAAAGTGCCAAAGGCAACATAACTGGATGCGTTCAGAGTGCCAGCAGAAACAGAGACAAATGAGGTCAGGTGGTGATGGAGGAACGCTGGACAACTTAGGATAGAAACAGTTACCTTGTAGACACGCTCGGACCTCATGACGCTTCCTGTCATCTGCCAGTTGGAGCAGTTTAGAGAGCTGGCTCAAGGTACGAACAGAAATAGAAGGTGGAAAGAACTGCAACAGTGGCTTCCCCTCACTGTCTTTTTCAAGGGACTTTACACCTATGGCACTGCATGGGAAATAAAAGAAAGAAAAAAATGGGTCACCTACAATTTTGGGAAAACAGGTAAAATTTCATCCAGCAGACAGAAATGCTTTTCATCTAAGCAATATTGAAATGAGTAAAAAATTTAAACTTGACTTGTTTAGGCTGAATTTAACTGGACACAGGCTACAAAGGTCCACTAAGATGTTTCTCATAATCTATTACTAAAAGACATGAAATAACCAAATGGTTTTAATAGTGTGTCAGAGCCTGGGAGGAATGTTTAATCCTGTTGGAGCGTTTCTCCACTGCTAACCAGGCAGGTTATTGTGTCAATCGCACAATAAAAGTAGACCAGAAGATATGATACTAAATGGAACCTCACTGAAGATGAAAAATAAATGAATTAAACAAAACTAAGCTATTCAGCTTGATAGGAAAACAAACTTTATGAGATTGTGTTGACACTAAGAGACTGAGCGATGAGAGACAGAGCAGCAGCCAGTTCATCATTAGACCAACCTGATGATATAGTCGTCTTTGAAATCATATTTCACTAAAGAGGTGTTCCACTGAAGCGGCTCATCAAACACATGCTCTGCCTCCTGCGGGTGCCTGGAAACAAATTTCTCCGCGTAGTTCAGGATTTGTGTCACTAAAAACTCGTTCAGTGGAGTGGACTTCAGTTTGTCGGAGCTGGTCCACTGGGCCGCCCTGGTCAGTATGAGCCCCATAGCGCCTCCTGAAGTTCAGAAATAGAACAAATTGGAACAAAAAACTCTCAAGTGCCGCTTCAGCTCAGTATCGGTGTAAATAACAGACTCCTGACTAAAGAACTTCAAGCTGAAAAGCTGTTTTCTGAGTACTTTAACCATAAAGAACTGCAGTACATTAATATAAATTTGAGCTATTTCTGGTTTTGCGAGTCTTTTATAATGTTACATATATCTTTAGCAACTGAGCATTGTGCGTTTGTAAAATAGAGCAGATAAAATGAAAGCTTGTCAGTTGCAGTTAGGACCGTTAGAGAGCAGCTAGTAGCATGGACACTCTCTAAGCTAGCTCACCCTTTCTACACAAAGCAGCTGGTGCTCAACTATCGTCGAACAACAAACTTAGATACTCATCTGGAGGCAGTCTGAACATAGTTAAATGCTAAAAACGATTTATATTCCCTGACAAAAGTGTTTACGTTACTTAAAATGTAACATTACCGTTCTTTGGTAACAAGTTGGTTCTGTGGAATCTTCAGCAGGTGACACAATCAACGGTTACCACGGCAACCAAGCGGAACGTTCTAGCGTCCCTTCTTTGTTGCTATGATACCGTCAAGAACAACAGAAGCCGGGCTGGGCTAAACTCCCTCTTCTTATTAATTTTATTTTAAATAAATAAAATTAAGAATAATGAAAGCAGAGATGGGTAGAGTGCCGAAGAATAATTCTCAAATAAGAGTAAGAAGATAAAAAGAAAATATTTATATTATTTAATATATAATATTGTAATAAAAAATATAAGGAAAATAAATTAACAATAATAATAATAATAAGAAGAAGAAGAAGATTGTCCACCTCATATTTAAGAGCCTGTTTCCTCTCTTGCTCCTGGTTTGGCTCTGTCCTGCAGACAAACACTGGGGACTGAAAATACTCTGTATTCACTCTCTCTGTTTAGACCCAAAGGTTCACTCAGTTCAGAGTTATTCTCCACAAGCTGGAAGGTCCTGCTGCAAGACGAACGTTCACGTTCCTCTGCAGGTCTTTTATCTCAGTGTTCTCTGATTTTCCACAACGTTCTGTGTTTAAACCACTGAAACCAAACACTGATCTGCCACAGAGACAAGGAGACATCTTCAGTCTCCATACTGTCACAACCTTCCTGCTGTCAACCATCCTCTCCAGTCATGACCTCTGACCCAGAGAACGTCTTTCTGATTATCAGTAAAATCACTGATTTCCTCTGATGCTGACCTGTTTGGCTCTTTACCTGCCAGCTGAACCAATAGGAAGGTGAGCTCTGTCTTTCAGATTGTTGACAACAAAGTCAGAGCAGGTGAAGCGTCTTTGTCTCCACAGCTTTTAGGAATCGGCTTGATGGGGTCAGAATGTGAATCGATCAGTGAAATTCCCCCTGAGGGGAGGAGAGGAAGCAGCTCTTCTACAGTAACAAGACAAATCATTTCTGATGCTGTTGTTGTTAGAGAAGTGAATTTATGGGCTTTCCTCCTTCTGCAGGTATTTTACTTGGAGGAGTTTCTGAAAATGTGCCACTGGCTGCTGGAGTCAATGTTGAATTCTGTGTGCAACAGAGTTCAAACACACTAGAGAGTTAAGTTAGTGCATGATTTAATGTGAGCACCTGACTGGCTTTGAACAGGAAAAACAAAGAAAGAAGATGGATTGAAGACTGGGTGAAAATGGGAAGCAGAAGCAGGATAAACGAGGGTCTTTAAATATCTAACCCAGGTCTCTTTAGCCGACCTAATTACTGTTTGTTAAAGCAGAGATTAAATGGAAAGATCTCCCAGACTGGGTTTTTTCAAAGGAAAACTGATCTGCAGCGTGTTTAGAAGCACCTGCTCTCTTAGATGTTCTGTGACTAAAACTTAATACAGCATAATAAACACAGGCTGCTCTTCATACTGTTTCTCCACTGCAGGAGCTCAGGGCCTGATTAAACTTCATGGAAACTGCTGGATGACACACAGAAACCTACTGCAGCCTGTTTCAGTTCAGTGTGTCCAACAATCCATTTCGGCCCAAATGAAACACACACAGAGGGAGTGTGTGAGCAGTTAGAGTGATGATAAGGTGCTCAGGCTCCTACTACTGTTCCTGGGTTGGAGAGTCAGAACGGGTCTCTGTTGTTATTTTTCAGTCACATTCTTCTCTTCCCCTTGTTTTATAGGCTTTGTGTTAAATCTAGATCAGAGGGGCTCATGTGGTTAAAGCAGGGAAATATGAAGGTGACTGGTCATTGTAGGAAGGAGCTGCTAGATATGTGTGACCACATCCCAAAGTTGTAAAATACTCCCAGAAACCAGCCTGTCCTTTCCCACAATCCTCTGTGATTTAGGACAAATGGGAAAATGGGAAAACCTTTTAAACTTGGTTAAGTGGGGTGAGAGATTCTTTAAAACTGACCAGTAACGTTCTTCATTATTATGGTACATATGATGCATTCAGAGTCCAGCTGCTCAGCGTCTTTTAATCTAATAATAGTAGAAATATCATTTAGTGATTCACGATGAATGTTTGAGCAACAACAGTAGCTGCATTTAAATCAGTCACATAATTGCACAATTTGACATTTTGAAAATAATTTGCTTAATAGAATAACAGCAATCCTGGAGAAAATAAACATCCATCCATCCATTTTTCCTACACCCTTGTCCCTTAATGAGGTCGGGAGGTGCTGGTGCCGATCTCCAGCTGGTGTTCCGGGTGAGAGGCGGGGTTTGCCCTGGACAGGTCGCCAGTCTGTCGCAGGGCAACACAGAGACAAACAACCATGCACACACACCTAGGGGCAATTTAGACAGACCAATTAACCTGACAGTCATGTTTTTGGACTGTGGGAGGAAACCGGAGTACCCGGAGAAAACCCACCATGCACAGGGAGAACATGCAAACTCCATGCAGAAGGACCGGGGCTGGGAATCGAACCAAGAACCTTCTTGCTGCGAGGCAACAGCTCTACCAACTGCGCCACTGTGCAGCTAGAAAATAAACATGTTTTTCAATAAACATTTTGGCGTTTTATTTGGTTGTCATCAACAAATATACGCAAATATTTAGTGCATTAATGGAAACACACTTGGTGTCTAAACTTCCTTTCCTGATCAAACTTTCTGAATCTCTCATGTTGATTTATCCCAAATGAAAATGACTGCATGCAACGTCAGAGTGAGACATAATGTCAGCTACATGAGAACCAATCAGATCTGATCTAAATGAGTCTCGGTAAACAAACCCTGATACCTCTGAGAAGATTTCCATATCACTGCTTGGACTTCTTATGCACACAAACCTGTAATTGTGGCTTTGGAATGATGTGGTTCGTTTGTATTTACAGGGGTTGAGGCCTCGGTGCCACTGTTTTCTTTGGAGGGGACAGACCTTTGTCAAATATAGAAGCATTGTGAGATTTATGGCCATAAAACTTGTGGAGAAACCCAAAGTCAAACTCTGCATATAGAAATTAAACTTTTTTGTGTTTTTCTGGTTCCAGTTCTGTTCAGAACTCGACTCCTTTTTTATGAAAAAGTGGAGCTTAATGTGAACATGTAACCACAAAACATCTTTGAGAAAGTCACATCATCCTAAACTGGAATATTTTCAGCTGCTCTGATTGGCTGGTTTCAATGAAGGTTGTCAATTTATGTAAAAATAGAAGAGCGATAATAAAACCATGGGAATAACATTTTACATAAAACCTTGTAGGAAATACATGAAGGCTGCTGTGAGGATGTATCTGATTCATCTTGACCTGTTTAGTGAGAAGAACATGTAGATGAAACAAGAAGACTGAGATGGAGACGGATGTTGCTTGGAAGATGGGAAATGGAAAAGGTGGGAAGAGAAGCTGATGAGAGGACAAAGAGGACAGCATGTCAGAGTCAGAGGTGAGTCAGAGCCGGTTCCCTTTACTCCCATCGTTAGGAGCTTCGGCCTGAGACCTTTATGTTGGTGCAGCTCCAGTGCTGCTGCTGCCAGACCAATCAGTGAGAGGAAAGGAGAGGAATATTGGTGCTGGGAAATAATGACACATCACTATGAAAGACATGAAGAGGGAAAAAAGACTTTCCTGCTAACAGACACATTCAGTTGAGAGCAGATTCTGCCTGGAGACAACTCTGTTGTTCATCAGCTCATTTATTCTGGGCCCAGCAGAGTGCAGCTCTGTTCTGATTACAGTCGGTGGTTTTGTTGGTCTTAGCAAAATGACCAACAAAACCTATTAGGTTTAAACTTTGATCCTTAATAATGTTCAAGCAGGTTTACCAGTTTCAGAAGAGAAGTCAGCAAAGTGAGCTCTTATTACCATCTACATGTCGGCTGAGCTGTAGTTCATTTTCTCCACAGCAGAACTCGCATGTTTGACCCTTAGTCATCGTTCTCTTTAAGAGCCTCAGTTAATCCCACACTGTGAACTAACATGCAGCCTCAGCAGGCGGCAAGAACAGAGATTCATGACTGAGAAACATTGATGGTCCTCTGCTGACCCATGTTGGTTTTACTGAAAGAGAAATTTCTGTCTGACCGTTCTATCTAAAACCTCGTTTCATTTGATGTGCTTGGAGCCGACTGAGCTGCTGCACAGGAAGGGTGTTTTACAAGAAAACTAAATGTACTGGCAAATGGGAAACTGCATTCAACTGTATAATAGCCAATGTGCTCCAATGTAATTATTCAAACATTTACTGAAGCAGGTTGGATTTGTGAGGCATTTGTGTCATTTAAGTCCAAGATGCTGAAATTCCAAGGGTGAGATTTAAAAATGTTTCTATAATTAGCAGAGAAAACTAAAAGTAACATGAAACACATTATGCTTGATCACATTAAAAGCCTCGTAGAGCTCAGCATCTTGAGGCATTTCTTTCCTATCTTAAAGCAGAAATCTAAGGCAAGAAGGCAAAACCTGATCCTCAGATAATGGCTGTCAGTAACCCATTAGGCCCCAACAGGAATGTGTCCAGAGCTCCAACAAAGAAAAGCAGCTCTTAGGGACTATTTCTCTGACCACTTTGCTGTTTAAGAAGTTGGAAAGTGAGAAGATATTTCTGTACAACTGTAGAACAGACCAAGACATCCAGACTGAGTTTTTCAGACACCAACCCTTTAACTGACTCCCAGAGCTCTAAGGACTGATTAGCCTGTCTGCAGCCTGGGTGAGAGTCCCTCAGGATTGACTGAAGAGGGCTTAGTTTCAGACTTGAAGTAGGATCTTCAGATGAATGAACCTTCAGCAGAGTGGTCAGAGCATCAAGCAGCCAGACTTTAGCCTGACAACATTTCTCCTCCTCAGAAAGTTCCAGTTTCTGGAAGGCAGAGCTCCACTTCCTCATCATATAACTGGTTGTAAACCAGTCCCTGTGGACCATCACTCATTATGGCCAAAAGCTGAAAAGCTCCCCATCCACTGCAGAACCACTCCCTACCATCAACACCTACTGAGACCTGACATGGAGGTTCTGACCGTTGGCTCGGATGATTCCCTTTGGTCCTGCTGCCTTTGCCTAATGAGTCCCCAAACATTTCTCTCTGGCACTTTTACACATTAGAAGGTTCTTTCTTCACTCATTTCATGTTGGCCTCATGCTGTACTTCCTCATCAGCAACTCGAAGGTCCACAAGTCCTCTCACTGGAGGATAAAAGTCTCTGGCACTGGAGTTATGCTGTATGGTTTGTTTGTCTTCGGACCCGGCCACATGGTTTCTCTCACAAGTCAGACTGATTGGTCAGTTTATGACGTTGGATGGAACCGACTTTTTTACAGATCCGTTCTCTGTTCACCAGCTGGGCCTCAACAGAACCTGGTAGCACCGTCTGCTGCCTGCTCAGCACATAATATACTGGCATCCTCTGTGGACCAGTGGTTCTTTACTGGAAATGACATCAGCTCATAAAGGGACAGGCCTCATTACACAATCACTCTGCTTCTTGTTGGGTTTCTTAACCAAGAAGAAAGTCTCACAGCCCTGTTTCATTTGGTCATGGTCTGAATCTTTTGTCATGATTGAGTTTGTTTTCATTATCAAGTGAATTCCCATCATGCCTTTCTTTGGGCTGGTGGCCCATTAAACAGGACAAGTTCCTGATTAGAATCACATACCAGCAAACAGTCAGAGTTCATGCAGCTATACCCTGAACTCTTCCTCATTCCTACAATCTTCCATCAACCAAACTGATTGAAACGTTGAAGGGAACTTGAAGGTTCAGGGGTCAAACTTTGACTTTAAGGTCTTAGAGATTTGTCTGATTTTCATAAACACCTTCAGGCCTGGACTCTTCTGATACATTGAGGGGAAACAGTTCCTGACATCAACATGTTCTGCAATAACAACATAAAGTCTTTATGGTTGTTAGAAGGTCTTTGCCTGAAGCTAAAGGTCCCACTGGTGACAAGTTTCACCTTCTATGGATCTCTTGGGTTTCCTCCTAACATCCATGAAAACAACATGTTTTACACTGACTGAAGTTTGTACCAGCAAAGACTGGAGATGAATATTAATGTTTAGTAGTTTATGAAATTCAATGTTCTCATCAGAGAACATTGAACGCATCATGATAGTAAGTTGAGGAATTTGTGTCCCTGATGGATCTTCAAACTTCAGGTGGAATAATATACATCTGTTAAACACCTGTCAGGATTTGACTCTATTCATTTTCAAAGACAAACTGCAGCTCAGAAGAGCAGCAGCTTTCATTTTGCTAATTGAAAGCCAGGATACCCATCATCACAGACCTTCCTCAGTTTCTCTTCAGTTCAGTCTCAGATGACCATCAGCTCATCTGAGACTTGAGGTGATGCTGATGCTGATCAACTGGAGAACACAGAGGTGCTGGAAACTCCAGGCCTGATGCTCCATTTGTCAGTAACATCATCTCCATGTCCATTTACCACAAAATGAGGAAAACGGGAGCGTCCCTGGCTGGTTTCTGTGGTAAAGTAAAGGTAATGGACTGAGTCGCCACATGAAAGGCTGGGCGAAAGGCAGGATAGAGAAACAAGAGAGAAAGAACAGCAGGAGCCTCAGAAAGAAAAAGCCCAGAGTTCTCAGCAGGAGTCCTTCTGATGCTAACGCTGAACAATTAGACATATTATCCAGACAGAGCTCCTCAGACTGGGCCCTGGTTAGGATACGGTCCGTAAATAAAATTGATTGCAGCATACATGGAGACGGGAGACGGAGACATTTCAGTTTAATGGTTTCTAAAATGCATCAGGGGAACGCTGAAAGACCCACTATGGCAGCTCTCAGACTGAGACTTTTCCATTGCTTCCTCTTGTCCTTCTCTGGCTGTTTCCACCTTCTGCTAAACAATGGCTTTCCATAGAATTATGGAGATGAATATGAATTCATCACACAGAAAGAACGAGCCTCATCAGACCTTTCTACACAGCAACATGAATCTCCTGGATCTGAGACACAAGCAGAGCTTTACTTCTTATAAATCTTCAGACTTCCAGCACGTTCTGTTAAAGCGTTCTGGTCGTCAGATTTTTGATTTGGTGGCTGCTCATGACCAAGCTGGGGAAGTCATTGGCTGCTCTTTACTCACACAGCAGCTCACTTTTCAAAGGACATCAGAGAAACATGAAGAAAGGGAAAACAGGGATTTGTTATCTTAACTCAGTTAAGGCCAGACGGCCTCCTTTCACTGCATTAAATGAAGATTTATGAAAGCTTCCCATTCCTGTGCTTATATTGTGCAGTGCCATTTAATACATTACATGTAAAGTACACACATAGTTTTAAAGCATCATCACTCATGTTAAGTACCTTGGTATATGTGGCTGATTCTGTCTGTTCATTAACCAACCTGATCTGTGAACACATGTTTCTGTCATCTTCAACTGGAAGTAAATAAAGAGCAACATCTGGGCCAACGCAACACACTCCTCATGGAACAAGCTGACAGCATTTCAATAACTGGCAAGCAGAACCAGAGGGTCCATCACTACCAATGATAACAGTCCATCAGAAACTCATTGGAATAAAAAATACATGTCTGAACAGTCCAGAAACCATTTTTACAGCAATCTGAGAGGAATCATAACACAGCTCAGATTCCTTAAAGTGAAACGGAGTCAAAAAACACAGAAAAGTTGGAGCAGATGAAATACTTGGTCATTTAACACATGACTTTATGTGAAGTGGAGAATGGAGGTAAAAATCTAAGAGGTTAGAGGCAGATTCCTTCAATCTACCACCAAGATACTTTTGGTTCACTTCTTGTGGTAAAACTGAACATCTATTGTCATGGTTTTGTTGATATACCTGATGCCCATATACTTAGGAGAAGGCGAGAGAAAGATTTTAGAAAGTTCCTTAAGCAACGTAAATGGTGGAGCTCCTGATCGGGGAGGTGTAGCTGGAAGTTTGGGACGGTGAGCCATTGAGGTGGTGAGGACAGGATGAACGGGGAAAATGTGAAGTAGATTATTGAGCTGGAGAATCTGAGCTTATTGAGAGATGCAGAGGTGGAGGACAGGCCGGGTGGTTGGTCTGTCGTTGGTGGAAAATGGAAAGCGGTGGGTGATGGAAGTGGTGGAGGTTTGCACAATGGTAGAGGAAGAATCCAGAGGGCTTAGGTTACCACTTGTACTGCTTTCCAGTTACCTGGGAAGTGACTTGGCACTGGGTTTGACGTCAGACACCATGTAACAATATTCTACTTAAGTCATCAGAACATCACAATGGCGACGCCCATAAACATATATCAACATAATTTAAACTTTACCTTTCATAGGCAAATTTCTAGATTGTTCACCTCTAATTTGTTCTGTTTAGAGTTGGATGTGCTAGATGAAACATTCATTTTAGATGCAGTTTTTTATGTGTCTAGTAAAATACCCACATAAAATTACTATTGTTGATGTGATGAGCAGCCACACAGAAACGTGAAGTCGTAAATGGCAGTACTTGGGAGCTTCTCCCGGTTTCTGAGCAGGACGTTCAACTTTGGAGGGCATTCCAGTGGGAATTTCCTAGTTCCACAATTCAGGTCAACACTCAAGTAATGAAGGGTCAGCTCTTCCTATGATGATCCTGAATTAGGAACAGGTGCTCAGAACAGGATCTGCTCAGCCCCACCTTCCTGACTTGGTAACTGCGGTCCTGAGCGCCATCCGGAGGGGAACATGAAAACTAGAGAAAGGATAAACCAACTTTACAGATACATCCATCCAGATTCCTGTCAATTACCATCTATCTAGTTCTGACAGCACAGAGACCTGTGACAGAGACCATCCCATTCATCGTTTGGGATGGTAACCCAAAAAGATGGTTTTGGGTTACCATCGTGTAAATGGTAACCCAAAACATTGTCAGCTTCTGGTCAGGCACTATATGTAGTTTAATGCTCAGCATTTTAAGTGAGATGGAGGAGATCAAGTCCCAGTGAGCTACAATTTTATAAACCAACTGGATTAATATATTAGCTGAGGTTGGAATGTAGATGAAGTTCTTCAAATTCAGCTGGGATGGCATGAAAGTACGGAAAGTATTTGTTGAATGACTTACTGCTCTCGGGTGCTCTCATTTACAAGATAGAATACACAGTGGCACAACTACACATTATTAAGGAGGATGTGAAAACATAAATCGGTGCCCCCACGAAGAAAGGTACGTCAGGTCAGGGTGAAGGAGTGTAGAAAACATCCCCCCCTAAGAACTACTAAGAACTGTAGTATAATGTCATACAACTTGCCTGATTAACATCATTTACAGAAAGGACTCAAACCCCTTGATTTTCTAGAGACTGTACACATCGGATTCTGATCCTAAAACTTGAGTCAAAAAGGTAAAGACAGCATGTAGTAAAAAGACCAGATTGATATATAAGAATTATATTCATCCAAATGAAGCCACGAAATAGTTTATGACATCACTGCCTTAACGATAAAACTAACACTGAAAAGCTGTGTCACCACAAGTGTCACCATATTATTTTGGTCATTTTTTCCTTCCACTCAACACACAGGAATATCTACTCCACTCAAGAACAAGACATCCTCAGAAATCTCCTCCAAACAGGCAGAGAGCAAAAACACAGCTCTAATTTACAGAAAGAAAAGGGAACATTTGTGTCAGTCTGCATTGTGGGTGATGGGAACTGGCTGCACAGCTCACTAAACTGACTGAAGCCATGTGGCTTCTGGTTGACCCCTGGGACCCTGACCCCCTCAGTGCAGCAGAGCTGGAACATGGCTGCACTCATTTGGCCTTCTGGTTTCACTGGGAACGTCCAGCTTTAGACTGGAGGACAGATATGGTTTTATAGAGAACCACTTTACCAAACAGACAATTAGAAACACACAAAGATACAAGTTCATGCTGAGAAACTCAGAGACACAAACCACCCTGCAGGATTCAAACTGAGTGGGAGCAGAAAACATGAAAACACACACAAACACACAGGCTGGTGAGAACATCAGTTTCTGGAGACGCCGCCTTCGGCCAGGAGCTGCTCTAGAATATCTGCTGGTTTTCTGCTTCAGAGTAGATGAGCGTTACAGCTAAATTGAAAGAGTCTGTAGTTTCCCAGCATTAAGAGGAAACAGTCAGAGAGGAGTATATATTTATTGGATCCAGTGATTGAGTCTGGTCAGAGATAACAGCAGCCAGAACTTATTCATTAGCAGTTCATGGAGCAGCAAAGCCCTGTTGAAGTTATCCTGAGGCCAAAAACTCTCACTGTAGTGTTTTTGTGTATTTTCAATGGTTTTCTCTGTTGCATTGTGTCTGTTCTGTGGTTTCATGATGGCTTTCTGCTGTAAAATCAGAGCGGTAAGAAAAATCCTCCTCACCTGCTCTTTGTTGAAACCAAACCAGCCAGGGGTTTTTGGTGGAACACATTAGGTTTTCTCTCTTTCATTCTACATCTTCGCTTATGTAATAGAGTCAAATGTGAGGCCGTCTGGTTATTTGACACAGAAGAGGATTTCCTCTGGGAAAGCTCTTCAAGCTGAGCACACGGTTGTTGTGGCCTCTTATTTGGGAGCTGAGAGTATCGTTCTGCTGCTGCAATGAGCCACAACACAAACAAGTTCATCTCCTCTCCTTCACTGAGCTGCCTGTAATTTCACAGTGGACATTTCCACTCGTCCAGCCCACATCACAGCTCTGCCACTCATCCCTCCGACTCAGTGAAAAACATCGCTTGCCTCCACCTCCACCGCAGCATGCCCTAAATATAACACCTCCTCCAACAGCGCCACCACCCTCCATTCCTGCTCTCTGCATGCTGGGATTGTCTGCGTTCACTCAGGACCACAGACTTCCTTCATGTCCAACTCTGGATGGAACTGTGTGTGTTTGCAGCACTACTACTCTTCTTCTCAATCATCCTTCTGAGCTTTACAACTAGCACTTTAATTAGTCGGCCACAAATATGGGAGCAGAGCGACGGCGCCGGGGCCAGTTTCAGAGACAAAGGGCCCCGAGCAGAGGAGGAGGCCCAGACGGAGACCTGGGGCCCGCTGTCTGGACACCACTTACAGCACAGGGCCCGGCCCCGTCATCAGCAGCTCACTCTGAGCTACAGACTCTCCGGTGAACAGCAAGCTGCAGCACTCTGCCCCTAGTGGACAGGAGAGGAAACACAAGAGATGGACTGATGGAGTTTGGAGGCTCCGAGTTTGATGTTTGACTTTTGACAAGTTTATGTAGAAACATAAACATGTCATGTCAATAGATCCAATAAGTAGCAGAAAATAATCACAACCAATGATCAATAATTTACAATAACACAATAACACTTTCCTTCACTATGAGACCAACTGCTGTCTTGATTTTTTTTTTACAGATATTGTTTGTATCTTTACAGTATCATGTTCATTATGTGCTGCTTTTACTTTCTTTCTATATAGTTCAGTTCACAGTTAAACTCTCTAACACAGCAGAGGAAGGCTGTATTTCTATTTAAACTTCAGGATGTGATGAGTTTCTGCAGCATCTGGAACTTCAAGTCTGATCAACATGAAACAGTTGGAGGTTCAGCAGAGGCTTTGCTTCTCCACTATGATCTTTGTGTTTCTCTCTCTGCATACTTGTTATTGTGAATGTCCGCCTCAAAGAGATGTTTGGAGATGAAGTGAGACTCCACACCGTCACTCTCCTGGTTCTTCTTGGGCCGACTGGTATCTGGACAGAGAGAGAGAGAGAGTGATGAACTCAGACTAAGTGACTCCCTGCTGCTACACAAACAGTTTGAACCTGAGCCACATTATTACAGAGCTGAAGGCCTGAGGAGCAGCATACAGGAAGTGCAAGGCCTGGTATCTATGAGGCTGTAAAAGCTCCAACCTGCAGCAGACATTCAGCTCTGCTTGACACCGTCTCAGTAAACGTGTCTCCTGTAATGTGGCTACAAGGCCTGTTGGCGTTAGTAGCTGGAAGGCGACCCGTTAATTTAGCCGCTCACCCGAATGCCTCGTTGAATAACTGTGCAGCGTTGGGAGTGGAGCATTTTGCATGTTTTTGTACTTGTGTCTGGGTTTCTACTGTTTCTAGAATCAGCCCAAACGTAAAAAAAAAGTAGTCTTTATAGCAATAAGTTTGTGTTTTTTTTTTGTTTTTTTTTTGGTGAGTAGACATTTCAAAGAGCAAATATAACATCCCAAATTAGCAGATGCTGCATCTCACCTAGCAACACTAGCAAAGTTGATCTTGTTACCTAGCAACCCACGCATAGCTCCTGTGTATGTTCTGTGCAATGGCTGCTGGAAAATACATGCACTTTATTGTTAGCTTATCATTCAGAAAACATTCAATGCATTCTTGCTGGTTGTGCAGGAGGCTCCACTTCTGCTTTTCAAGGATGCACAATTGTATAACAGATGCCATTTTCATGTGAGAGCATAAACATGATTTAAAGCGGCTCATTATAAAAGGAGTTCTAAATAAGTAGAACTGAGCAGACTGAAATCTCATCCTCTAAGAAGGATTTTGTTAAAATAAAAATGTCATGAACATGTTTTGTATCGCCCATCCTAACCTGTTCAAAGAACCTCACACTGATGCTAAACTCCAGTTTTGGAGACATCTGAAACAACATTGTTGATGATTTAATATGAAGGTACAGAACAAAGATTTCTTTTGATCAGAAAGAGATCCACAGCTTCCTCTTGAGTTCATTCATGCCGACCCCTCAAGGTCCTGGACAGAAAAAACAAAAACAACAACAAAAAAACATTCCATAAATGTTCAGCAAAACCAGCAGAAAAGGAGATTCTTCAGGCTCTTCTAGTTCTCGGCTGGAAAAAGGAAATACAGCAGCAAACATTTTGATAAGTTTCAGGAGGAAAAGCACAAAGTGACTGGAGTCAAATGAGTGATGAGTTCACAGCCGGGTTGTGTTGTTGTTGCTGCAGCCTCACACTGATCCTACAGAACCCTTCAGAACCGGGGCCGTTTGGTACTGAACTCATCCTGCTGGTTGGACGGCAGTAGATTATGACCAAACATGCTTTAATACTTGAACAGAATTTGACCTCAGTTCCAGTGAAAGTCTCCAACTTTCCTTCCTCCACAGAGAAATCAACCAGTTTCACAGAGGAGCTGAAGAAAAAAAAAGCTTTTTTCTCCGACTGCTGCGGGTCAGCTGGACTCTCCACCAGCACAATAAGTGGGAGCAGACAGACTGATGACAACATGCTGATTAATGCTTTTTTTTTTTTTTTTTTTACAGTGGCTCATATGAAGAACCAGGAGAATTAAACTCAGAGAGCAGATGCTTTTGGTTCATTAAAGACCTCTGAACTGAAAACTTCTGATGGTTTATTCACCTGTCTCATAATAATAATTGGAAACAAAGACGGAGATCATTTTTTCTTTGGCAGAACCTGGAGCCTTTTTAACATCCCCTGGGTTCTCCACTCTCCCTCTGTCTGTAAACCAGACACAAATCTCATCATTAATTCACAAACACGTTCTCTTACAGCACTTAATGAGTGAAGATGGAGCAGAAAGAAGAAAATGATCTTGTATAAACCTGTTCCTTTCTCTATGATTATTCAAATAAATGTTCATGTCTGCATACATTAAATCGGCGATATCAATCAATCAATCAAATTTTATTTGTATAGCACATTTCAGCAGCAAGATATTTCAAAGTGCTTTACATAATTAAAATAAAAACAGCATGTGACAGTGAATAAACAGTTAGAAAGACAGATCATTTTTTTTATTTAATTCTTGATAGAAGATAGAATCAATAGAAGATGCAAACGATCACTTTCCTCATTATTAACTCAGATTTTGGGGTTGCTGCGGTGACGCAGGGGTCAAGCATAACCCCCATAAGGAGGCCTTAGCTCTTGACGCTGACATCGCAGGTTTGATTCCTGGCCTGCTGGCCTTTGCTGGACTTCTTCTCTCTCGCTCTCTCTCTCTTTACTTTATTGGCTCAGCTCTTTCAAATAAAGGCCACTGGAGCCAAACAAAACCTTAACAAAAAAACCCTCAAACACGTGCAAGACTTAAAAGTTTTTTTTCCTTATAAAGTGTTTTGAATTTGTTCATAGTGGAGCTATTTTTTTTCTCATCTCCTCATAAAAACTGTTCCATAGTTTTAATGATATGCGCAGCTTTACTTTTCAAATGCTATTGTCACTTGAGAACTTTGGAAGACAACAAAGGAGCATTTCTGTCATCTACCAACACTGGGATGTGGACAAAACGCTAATCTATGTACGACAAGATATGAACAAACTGGCTGACGGCTCAGGTTGGGGATGTCAGGCAGGTTTCACAGACAGGTCAGAGGTCAGAAAAGCAGTCAGAGGAACGGAGGAGCTGAGTGGTCGGCTTATTTATTCGGATCAGTTAAGTGGAGTTTGTTTGGACTCGGGTTGAGGAATGTTTGAGGAATGCAGCACTGCTGTTTGAACCGGGTTCTGTTGTTGTAGCTGTGAAGGTGGCAGAGCGCGGTAATAGAGGCTCTGTAGTGATCCTTATCTCAGTGGTGCAGACAGACAATCCAGCAGGACCCAGACCTGCACACACAGGCTGAGGGGGAAACATGGAGCCTCTGGATCAGAGGGACCAGAGGAGGTCCAACAGAACTAGCAGCTCCAGTCTGAAGCCAAAGCCAGCAATAAAGCAGAAGTGCTGTTGTTTTCTCTGAGCTGTGCTCCTGGGTTTCTCTCTTGCTTCAGCACTAAAAGTGTTAGACTATGAAGCGCCAAAGCCACCAAAAACTGGACATAGAGACACTCACAAGGGACAGAATGAGCAGCACCTGCTAACGTTGACCTATGGGTCAAAATTTCTGCCCAAATTATAACTTACATCTCAGAATTGTAGCAACACAAACAAGGCACTAAAGAATTAGCCCACTATGGTTTGTTTTTGAGCAAGATAAGTGGGACGGTGACCTCTGGATGACCTAAAAAAAAATCATTTTTAATATCTCAGAAACCAAAGCAGAACAAACAAAAATGTATTGGCACAAACGGAGCACTAACCACTCAATGTATTTGCTGGGTTTTTTTTTTTTTAGATGGGTTAGCTTCACTCAGCTGCATTCAGGTCACACAGCCAAAAGCTGTATGTCCAGGTTTTGGTCAATTCGGTGCTTCTTCTTAGCCTGTTGCTCCACGGCAGCAACAGCGACATGAGCAGGCAGCAGCTTTTCATCAACACAAGCTTTAAAGGAGCAGCAGTGTGAGCTTTCTGAGCGTCACATCATGTTATGTAATTCCCTTAAAAAACATACCTGGTGTGTTGCTTTGAAACGCCGCAGCTGTGAAATTGTGTTTTTTGACATTAGCAGAATATTGACAAAGATTTTCCCATATTTGTAATTCAATCACAACTAGATATGGGTCAGTTCTGGAAAAACAGAGACTATTGTTAAATAAGGAAAATCCAACGAGTCTGGCCAGAAGAAGGACAGCAGATCAACAGACAGAACGCAGAGTCTTTCTTCCTCCACTTCACTGAGTGTCCAAATGTCCACAGGCTGTCCTCCACCCGGTGGAAGACAGGTGGAGATGCTAATCAGCTCTTTGATTAGCATCTCGACCTGATGAAGCCCATACTCTGAGTACCAATGCCTGGCCAATCAGGCGACAGCTTGGAGTAGAGAAATAAAGGAGGGAAACATTCTCCTCCTTCTAGATTAGATATTTAATAAATAAATTAAAAAAACCCTCCTGAAATATCCACCTGAAGCTGCTGGAACAGATGTGTGAGCTTTCCTTTGATTAATGGAAACAATGAAGAGATTCCCAGTAAAAACTTGAGGAATGCTGTTTCTCCGTTTCTGTCTGAGGCGTTCATCTCATTTTTGTTCTCATCAGAAACTAAAAAAGGAAAACAAGGAGAAGTCGACAGCTCCCTGCTGCTCCAGTTGGTCCAGACAGAGATTTCATGCTTCACTGCTGCACCTGGCTCAGCTCATTGTTCCAACATTTACTGCCAACACTCGTCTTCCAACCACAAGCCCAGAAGGAGGAACCACTAAATTCAATTCAGGACCTCGGCACATCGTTGTGAAGCTCTTTGGGGAGCCTAGCAGCAGCTGCTACTCCAGGCAGGTGCAGCCAGTTCCATCATCTGTACAGGTTTAAAGGACACAGAGAGAGAGGTGCAGGAGGTGAAAGTGTTTAATGGACTGACTGATGCGAGTTCTGCACCGTCTATCTAGCTCCACTCTGCCTTTATAAAAACGTAAATAGTATTGTATTATTTAATAGTATTATTTAAAAATAATATTCCATCACCAACAAGATTATTCTTGACCATCTGTTGGTGAAAACTTGGCCCACAGCAGTTCGTCAGTTGAAGAAACCTCTCAGAGCCTGTCAGATCTTTTATGGAGGGTTTTTTTAAGACACAACAGTCACATTCTGTTTGTTAAAGTTTTCACACACTTTGTTTTCCAAAATCTGGCTTATGTTTGGTAAAAGAAAATCTGAACGATTAATGTAAAATAGCTAAAACTACACAGTAAAAAACACAAACTCTAACAAAGTATTTTTGTTTTTGACCAGTTTCTAGGGGAGATATCTCATCACATTTGAAGGAAGACAAAACTGATTTATAAGTAAATGTTCTTCAAAATATTACCAGCTTAAGTCTAATTTTTAAATATTGATGAAGGCACTTGTTTCATTGGCAGATTCTTTTTACTTATAACTTGGGGAAATATCTTGTCATATGTTAAATAATCTTCCAATAGAACAAGTATTTTTTCATCAAATAAGCTTCTATATTTTGCTGAAAAGTTACTTATAAATTTGTTTTGTCTTATTTCAAATGTGATAAGATATTTGCAGTAGAAACTAGACCACAATTATTTGGTCATTCTTTGAGTTTTTGGAGTGTTAAGCCCACACCACTTTGCAACTGCTTTAAATCACCAGATTTAGCTGAACTGCAACCTCTGAGCAACACAAAGACTTCTTAATAGACTGATTCATTGTGCAAATGCTGATCTCATAATGATTTAAAATATTAAAAGCAGACATTCGTATTTATTAGATGTTGCTGAAACCTGAAAAGTTATAAATCTCTCCGTCTGCCTGCTGCCTTTAACTGAGACTTTATTTCACTTTTATGATTTCATTATATTTTAATCAGTAATAAATAAAAAGTCAGATACATGATGCAGAACGAATGAACAAAATGAAATGATGAAGTGAGACTAAATAACAGCCTCATTCTTTCCACAACATCCTCAGACAGCTGTGTTTCTCTGCTGACAAACAGCTCAGTCACATTTTTCTCTGCTTGTTCTTTTCCAAACAGTCCCTTAATAAGAGACGGACCTGCCGACCAACGCTGAGCTCCAGATGAAACACGCTGTAAGTCACAGCAGCACAGCAACACAGCTTTTGGAGAAGCTCGTGTATAAGAAGCAGTGAAGGCACGCGGCCTGGATATAGTCTTACACTGAACTGAGGCAGACTTTGTTCCACTCTGGCCAAGCTGTGGCTTTCATGGTCTGTGCCATCTCTCCTGTGAGTAATCTACTCATTCAGCACCAGAACCCCTTTTCCCTCCCCCCCACAGTGGAAAACATCCCCCCATTCATCTACATTTCTCCTGTAAAAAGCCATCAAACTGGAACTGATATGGAAAAGTTGGCATTATCACAACGACCAATCAGAGTGGAGCGTTAGTGATATCCTGTTGAAAGGGAAGAGACAGGTTCTGAAGATTTAGACCCAAAAAACTCACAACTGGTCACTCATTGAGCTCAATGTAAACAGTCTGCTCGCTGATTAAGCTTCAAGTTAAACTATGAAACTTAAATCTGTTCACCATGCTGCCATCTCTCTTAATCAGAGAGAAGAGGGTCCAGTTTTATAATGAAATTGGATCCAAGCAATTATTTCAGTCCAGTTGAAGAAGGTCCCACCAGTACGACAGGTATAGGCCTCTGACTTTTGATCTCAGAAGATTGAAGTCAGAATTCTGAGAAAACAGTCTAAATCCTTTTTTTTCCCCCATTGGCCCTAATCATCTTCTGTACGTTGGAGCCATGACGTTCAGAATAACATCGGCTTCAGGTTTCTGCAGCTTCTCTCCAGAAGAAAACAGAAAGAGCCAGAACAATTATTCTTCAACAGACATTTTATCTTTTGTTGGACAAACCATTGGGGGCAGACATTAACATGATCTAGTGTGGATGGATTGACTCATGTCCAAATGGAATGATAAAATTAAGGACATTTGGGAAGAAAACCCTCCGTCAGCAGACAGCAATGTGTAAGAGGATGATCCAAGGAGAAAGCTTAAGAGAGGGAGAGGAATGTAGGACATGCCACAAAGATCCAATATCTGCCTCCTCAGTGAATTGAATTGTATCGAATCAGAATTGTTCTAGCTACTGTGTTAACTTGTTAGCTAGATAGTTAGTTAGATAAGCAGCTAGTTAGATAGTTGGATAGGCAACTAGCTAGATAGATATTTAGGAAGGTAGCTAGATAGTTGGATGGGCAACTAGCTAGCTACATAGCTAGCGAGCTATGTAGCAAGTTGGCTATGTAGCTAGTTAGCACTCTCTACACGGCATTCTTAGATACACAAAACACATAAAACAGAAAAAAAATAAAATTAATTAAATAAAAAGCAGAACACTGATCCTGAAGGGGTTTTCTGTGGGTCTTACTGTAGAATGTTTAATGCTGTAAATAAAGAAAATGCCAAATCTGGAAATGAGAAGTACTCAGATGGAGTTATTTGGTGGAGAAATAAGGAGATGGATTTATTTAATTCAGCAGAGGCATGAGGTATAACTGAAGGAGACCCACAGCTCCGTTGGAAGCTCTCCACAGTTCCTCTGAGCCCAGTTTCCAGTCTGATAATGTCTCACAGCCATGTAGGAAATTTAGCAAGTGTGTAAGGAAAGCAGCCGGCAGCCTCTGTAAGCTGAAGCTACAAACTACCCACTCAGACTCCAACATACCGAGAACCACTAAAACCCTGGGCCTAACAAATATCCACAACTATAGCTGCGTTTCCATTACAAATGTGCGGAAAACTTTGTCAATTCTGTTTATGCCGAACAAAAAACAATTTCAAAATTGCAGCGTCTCTATTAATTCTTGAATAAGTTTATTCATCATCCTCCAAGCACTTCCTGTTGTCTTCTTCATTGTTTTTACCAGTAGTAACATCTGGTTGTTGATCACATGACTCGTGTGATGCAAAAAAAAAGTTTTTCCATTACAGTTTTGAGAAATTCACAAATTTTAATACATCTGAAAAACTGTCATATCAGCACAAAACTGACTAAATTAAACTTTTTTTTTTGTAATTCCAATTCGTACAATTTTATAGTCAATGGAGACACAGAAACAAGAGAAAAGTTGATCTGAAGAGAAACCGTCACAAAGCCTGACAGCAGAGAGCAGCATCAGGTCTTCCAGACGTCACATGGAGGCCATCAGTAAACACCAAGCAGCCATGTTCCCTCCAATCACAACTCATTTCACTCAAAGAGTGGTGAGGGTAGAGTGAAAGTGAGACAAAGAGGAAAAAGCTCCCAGTGAAACCAGCTGCTGTAGTGACCCTCCATCAGGGGCCCGGGGCCTGACTGTGGGCTCCAGAACCATCCTGGTTCTCCTCCTCAGACTGAATGGAGACAACATCCATGGAGGTAACCAGACATGGCATTGGGGGATGAAGTGAGCATTATGTTCTCGGCTCTATGCTGCGGTTTGACGCTGTAACACTTAGTCCAGGTGCTGGGCACCAAATGTGGGACGCATTAGCAGCTCTTCCTGCCTTGTTACACGTCCAAATTACAGGACTGGTTGAAAGGATGAGGAGGAGGGATGGTAGGCAGCCAGGGAGGAGTGGAGGCTTTCCATTCTGTCAGCCATTATTATTGCAAGATGGAAGAAAATGGAAGAGAAGACCTGCAGCTCTTCTAATCTGATGGTAGACAGGAGAACTGCTGTTCTCAATTCCAGGAAAACATGAGATATTGATGTGAAAACTTTAATTTGAGGATATTTAGTAATAAAAGAACAAAATATTGAGCAGATAAAAACAGAACTAAAATTCCTCCATTGCTTTTACTTTTCTGACATCAGATAATCAAGAGGGAAACCAAGACATTCCTGTTTTCATCTACAGTTGGATTCATATAAACAGGGTCCAGAACCACAAGTAGAACCTCATTCAATTTAATATTTAACTTCAGATTAATCCTGACTCTTTGTCTATTTTTGAAATAACGTTTTTTTTGGAAAAATTTTAATAAATTTTTATACCTGAAAAACAGTTTTCCAAAGGAAAACCTCTAATTTCTGAACATTTACCTTTTTCTTCATATGTAGCTTTGATTTAAAGATTTAAAGAGTGTGTGTGCTCCTTTTATTGTGTATTCACAGCAGAAATATAACATAATTCATTTCTGGCAGTAATACATTGAAGTAATTCTCCAAACATTTCCGGGCCAAACTCTACTGTACGAGTTCTCCAAATGTTCCTCCTACAACTGTAACAACAGACGTCTGCAGAAATGATTATGGTTCTGCACTGAAGTGAAGTTCAGGTTCTGATCTTTGTGAATACATCCAGCATCTGTTTCCAGGAGCAGCCTACATATCTGGTCTGGTAGCTACTCTGACCTTCTGACAGAGGGAGGTTTAGCTGGGGTTAGACCAGATGATGCTTCACATCTTTAGTCAGTTTCTGCAGCGGTCATCCCAGTGTTTAAACTGGGTTATCTGGAGAGAAGAGACTCACAAAAGACGAGGAAAATGGTCTCCAACCCAACTCTTACAGGCTTACATGGTGGACCAATGTTTCAGACGTGAGGCTGCTAAAAGTGTATTTGCGTCAGAAGCAATTTACGTTTCCCCTCCGTCTCATCCCGCAGCTCTACGGGCTTAGAGACGTCTCATCTCAGAACGATGCTGGTCGACCCAGAAGCTGCTGCTAGGTTAGCAAAGAAGAATAAAACTCACACTGACAAATAAGTGGCTCAGATTGTTGGGGAAACTTTAAAGCCACAGTTAATGATGTTCACTGAAAACAACCTGGTAAGTACCAAAATTACATAAATATGATATTTAAAAAATATGGTCCAAGATGGGGCTGCACAGTGACGCAGTTGGTAGAGCTGTTACCTTGCAGCAAGAAGGTTTTGAGTTCAATTCCAGGTCTTTCTGCATGGAGTTCGCATGTTCTCCCTGTACATGCGTGGGTTTTATCCAGGTACTCCGGTTTCCTCCCACAGTCCAAAAACATGACTGTGAGGTTAATTGGTCTGTCTAAATTGTCCCTAGGTGTGAGTGTGTGTGTGCATGGTTGTTTGTCCTGTGTGTCTCTGTGTTGCCCTGCGACAGACTGGCGACCTGTCCAGTGTGACCCCGCCTCTCGCCCGGAACATTAGCTGGAGATAGGCACCAGCACCTCCCAACCCCACCAGGGGACAAGGGTGTAAAGAAAATAGATGGATGGATGGATGATCCAAGATGGCTACCGGAAAATCAGGCCAAATCTCTGTTGTAGAATAAATGGGGACGCTTATCAAACCAGTAAAGAAATCTACTTTAATCCAGGTGTTTGAACTTGATTTTAAGCTATTCATTCTGAGAACAGTTCCACTATATAAAAAAAATTATATGAAAGAAACTCTGGTTCGTTCACCATACAGCTGCGCTGCCAATAGTTCTTCTAAAGCCACAAAAGTTCCTCCACTGAAGTCATCAACCAGAAATCGTGATGGTTTCAGAGATCAAAACACAAAAAAGCAGTCAAACTTCACCCAAACTATTAAAATATCAGTGGTTCTTTCCGTTCACGGATAGTGAAAACCTTTCACGAATAGTGAAAGGCTTTCTATGCAATTCTATGCAGTTTAGTTTTAATTTGTGATCTTTTGTCTCTAAACAGCACCCAAACTTTGCTTTTAAGACTCTAGTTGCGTTTTCATTGTCATATAATTGTGCAATTTGACATTTCGTAAATAAATTTGCTTCATGGAAATACACCAATTAAAAGAAAAAAAAGTAAATTTTTTGTTAAAGATTTTAGCCTTGGATAAGGTGCTGCTGCTGCTGGTGGTGGTGGGTTTTGACAGTATCAAAATCAGTTTATTTTGCAAATCTGAAACCAAAACGCACATTTCGCATCACACGAGTCACATGATCAACAACAGGATATTGCCTCTGGCTCAAACCAGTTGGAGGATGATGGCGGGGCGCGGTTTTTAATGACTTATTGCGTGAACAACCTTATTCACATCTGATTTTTACTGCGTTTTTTATTCAATGGAAACAGTACAATTGCTGCGTAATTGTACTTTTTTAACATTAGCATAATATTGTCAAAGTTTTACACACATTACTCATAGAAACTGAGTCAGTGATAGAAGCAAGAAGAAATAAAACCAAAAAGACTAAAACCTTCCACTACCGCCTTCATTCCCCTTCAGTAGCATTGGAAAAACATCTGTAGCTTCTAGTGTTCCAACCCTTTGAGATTGGGCCAACGTTACATCCAACCGGCTGGAGAGCCGTGCAGCAGAACTCACCCACAGGACGTGTTATCAGAACCTCCAGGGGCTTTTCTCCTCTTCAGTTTGTTTTATTTCACTTAAGCCTCGCTAATGGCTGAAGTCGAGAAACGCCGTTGAGCTACTGGAGGACTGGATGTTGTTCGAGTCATAAAGGGGAAGAGGAGAGCCCTCAGGTAACCGAGGTAACGGAGGTCATGTGGAGGACGGAGCGAGGACAAGCTGGAACAGAACAGAGATGAAGGTGTTGAATATCTGGCAAAATATGAAGTATGATTTGATGCGGTGTGATCTGAGGTCACTCACCTACTGACCTTATCCTTGGTACAAAGATCAAATAGGAGAGGAAAGCATCGAAATACAGTACAGGCAAATGTGGATGCTTTTTTTAAAAAATCACATACATGTATATTCCAAAAGGATGAAAAAACATATTCCTCAAGATGAAACTTCAAAGTGATAATTAAAATATGAACTTAGTTTTACAGAGGACAGAACTGGAAGCAGCTCTCTGGAAAGGCCTGTAGAACCATTACAGGTAATTATCATGAAGTTTGACTATGACCAAATGAACATAAAACAGACTCATAACACTAAGCACATCACAAACAACCCTGAGCATCATATTTACAAAGCGTGTTAAATCCACCTTCAGTTGTTTCATCCAAATACGTCCCTCATTATACATGTCTGCATTTTCATTTATTTAAATAAATATGGAGTGAGTGGAAGGTACCTGCCTAAAGGTTATTTTAATCTGACAAACAATCCTCTTTGAAGCAGATCAAATATTATAATTGATTGAATATGACTGTAGAAAGCAGGCGGTGCCTTGAACTCAAATCCATCCAGAACTATTATCAGAGATGTGTTCAGAGCCACAGCAAAGGCTCTACAGGAATCACCAACACATACTTCATTCATATCACGTGTAAGGTTCTTGTTTTCTTCCTGTGGTGGTAGATTAATGAATTCCTTGAGTTGAGCTGTGGATCCTGGATGTAACCTCACACTTGGCCTTTCATGGTTCATAAGATTTCTAAGCAGGCCTGGCCTCTGTCCTCATTTCAAGGTTACGAATTGGTCATGTTCACACTTTCGTTATTCTAAAATTTGACTTAAAGGAAAGCTGACTTTGTAATTTAACGCCTTGAAATTGGGCTTCTGTCTCTTTAAGAAACTCCTGCTCTTTCTGAAACTCCACCTCCAGGAAGTCATCACAACATGGCTCCTCCATGAATCCATGAAAAATGTTTTTTCCAGCGCTGTACAGAGAAGTAGCTTCAATAGTCAGCTCAGCAAATCTGCTGTTCCACCAGGTGTTTGCTAATTGCTGCTGGTTAGTCTGAAGGAGCTGAGTGGCGAGGGAACAGCTGCTCTGTGAGACGGAAGCTTGAAAACTGCGGCTCTAAAGAGGGGCTTCATCATCAAAGGCAGGGCGAGGTCCACCCAGGTGTTTTAGATAGCTGAGTGGTTGCCATGGGAGACAAAGAGATTTCCCCAATACGCATGAAAAGAATCCAGTCAACATTCCTGGTATGTTATTGATGAAGGAATAACATTGTCACATGAAGTTCATTTAAAATGAAGTTAATCCATCATCTAGATGGCAAAACATAAGTGGTCACATGGTGGGATTAGGAGAAAGTACTTATTCAAAATGTTGACAGATATGATGTGTTATTGATGAAGGAATAACATTGTCACATGAAGTTCATTTAAAATGAAGTTAATCCATCATCTAGATGGCAAAACATAAGTGGTCACATGGTGGGATTAGGAGAAAGTACTTATTCAAAATGTTGACAGATATGATGTGTTATGAACTTATTCTTTAGTTGTTTTAATAAATTTTAAGTAGGAAGAGCTCTAATTGTCTGAGGGACAGAGTTTCCCTGAACGAGCATCTGTAACCAAAAAGGGATTAAAAGCACTACACCGGACAGGAACGATACAATACAACCTCCTCCTGCTGGAATGTGATATTGTAAGCCAAACCACATTTCTAACAGGATGAGATCTGCTTTGGGAGAGAGAGGATGAAGTGAAGCTTAAAGAAGAAACAATAAGGACAACAGGAGAATGAGGAAGATATTGTTAAGAAAATATATTTAAAATAAGCTAGTTTTAAAATGTAACATGACTTGATGGAAATAGCCTAATTATAGTTTTAAAATTATAACTTATTTTGGCCTTTTGACCTTTATGTTACCTGTAGTTAAGGCAGACTAAGATTTAAGACCAATATCTAGGTCCTTTCCTTTTGTCTGTTTGGGAGACAATCATTAGGAAGTTTCAGCTTTCACACTTATGTGTGAAAGCCATAAACCAGCAGGAGATCAGGAGAAGCTCTCCTTAGACAATAGAGACAAAATGGCTTTAGAGAAAGGGTCAGAGACAGGTCCTGGTTGGATGGGCAAAGTTCCACCCTATTTGAATAAATTAAAGAAAAAGGATAAAACTTTCCACACAGAGTAACAAATCAGATTTTGCTCTTTGCAACTTCTCCAAGAACGTTCTTGCTGTCTGTTTGTCATTCCATCTTTTGTCTTTTCCTCTTCTCAGGTAAATATATGTGTTGTTTGTGCTCTGAGGTTTTCTGATGTTTTGTGATGTGCTTTTCTGGTGATAGTTTGCATCTGTCTTGAATAAATGCTGATTATTGTGACGCTGTTGTCTCTGCGTGGTCTCAGTCCTTGCGCACAGCATTTTCTGAACCGTGCATAGAGAGGATATAACGAGTAATTGATTTCTCTTAACAATAGCTTAAATACTTCCCAGAGCTGCCTTATTATTCTGTGCAAGGCTTTCATCTGCTGCCTATCTGACCAGGAATGGTTCACATTGTCTAATGGCCTCCTGGCCTTGTACATGAGCATTCCTGCTCTAATGAAGCACCATGTGATAACAGAGCAGGATGGAGATCAGGCAGGAAACCGTCTGTCTGAGAACACTGAGATCCTGGGAGCCAACCTGGCCAGTTCAGAGAGCCACTTATCCTGACATCCAAGGAGAGACATTTGGGGAGCAAAAGACTCTGAGCTGAAGCTGGGGTCTGAAAGGAGTACAACCCCTGTTCTCCCATGCCTGCTGCTAATTCACCACAGAAGATGACAAATGGAGGAGATGAGGGCAGCATTTAAATAGATGGAAGTGCAAAGGGAAGAGGATGTGCTGCTGGTTAGAGGACCAATCAAGTCTGAAGACACATCAGCCCCGAGCAACAATCAGACATGTTGTAAACAAAGGTTGAGCCAAACTGTTTCAATGAAGCTAAAATCAAGAAGAATCAACCAGATGTTATTTATAATCTGCTGATAGAAGCGAACGTTGGCTGGACTGCAGGAAATAAGATGAGCCCAAGTTGTTCCAGAGCTCTCTACTTTGTAAGCTGTCATTGATGCTTCCACTGTGCAATCTGGGAAACTATTTCATCCTTTTTGTTTCAGTGTGAAAACCCAGTCTCACTGCTTGGTATGGAAAGTAGACTGATCCACAGCAGCACCATTCAGATTTATTGATTGGACCAAAGGTTTTGGTCATGAACACCAAAATTGTTAAAATGACTTTTATTTGTAAACATTTTACACTTTGCTAATAAATGAATTGTGCCTTTTATATTGTAACTGCTCAATACGATTTTACTCAAAATAACAACAGAGACTTTAGTACAATAAGGATTGCTAACGCTTTATTTGAAGGGGTTGTTCATAAGACTGACATGACACTGTCATAAACATGAAGGAGTCTTCATGAAGGTTTGTTGTCTTGAAGTGTCACTGAGTAAATAACACTTTTAATACAAAGTTGACACTTTCAATGGACTTCGTGCAAATGTTGTTGCTACATAACATTAAATTGTCATACCAACCAAATAATGCAAAGGAGACCCTTTAAATATTTTAATGCAATATTGCATTATTTAATAAATGACTCATAACAACTCCTTTATTTTTATGACAAGTGTCATGTCAGTTTTATGTACATCCCTTTGAATAAAGTCTTGTCAAATTGGTAAACCATTGTAGATCCAAAGTATACAAAGAGGTTTTAACAGCTGTTATTACTGTTCCCAAATTTTTGGGATGATTTTGGGCTAGAATATTTTTTAGCCCAAATTTAGCTACAAGAATTGGACACGTCTAATTATTTTTATTTTTTTTTTTTTGCTAAGGTGCTTGCTGTTTTGACAGCAAATGTTTTGTTATTACACATTTTTTATTAATGTTATCATTACATTACTGCAGCCAAGATATGATTAATACCAGCACCTGACTGGGCCGCGCCTCAGACACCCCTGGATTAGACCATGAGATGTGATCTGATCTTCAGCCAGGGAGGAAAACTGACCTTTAACTGACCTCAGATCCCTGGAGGTAGCCCTGAGTTATGAGCACAGAGTGTAACTAATAATTCAACAGATAGACTAAAAGCACGAAATGAAAATGTAGGACGTGGCTGAACCGTGAGGGTGGCCTCCACAGGGCTCTCCTTGGGAGAATAACACTGCTTTTCTTGTTCATTACTCTCGTCAGTCGACCCTTGTATCTGAACATGAAGCAAATGACGGGTTCAGGAGTTGGACTTGTTTTCAAATGGTTCAATTCTTTACTGCAGAGAAAGGGGAGCAGGAAAAAATATGGGAAACATTTTAATGTATTAAGTGAGACTCAGAGACCCCCAAGGTGAGAGATAAGTGGGTCCACATGTTTATCAGACTGTAAAGCAGTCGGTCAGACAGTGGAGAGGTCTGCATGTCAGACAGAAACAGACTCGCTGTCAGAAAGCAAAGAAAGTCTTCAGGATTTTCAGAGCGTCTGGAAGAGATCCAAGGACTGATGGCAGGAAGCTGGAGTGAAAGGCAGGAGGCGGTAATGCCAGGCTGGTCAGTCCAGCTGAGAGTTAGCTGGTCTAACACGGAGCTGATTAAAAACTGCCTTAAACAGCACCGGAGGCTCTTTAAAGGTCAGTTTCTAACCAAAGAAGGAATCAATGGAAGCAGAGAGGGAAGGGATTATTTTCATCTTACAAATGTTCAGTGTAAACGGACCCACTCACTGCAGCTCTCGCCAACACCAATATTATTCCAACTGATGGAGCTCCTGGACTGGAGAGGAAGAGGAAGAGACCCCCTCTTCAATCAGCACCTCTGTCCTCCGTTTAGTAACTTCAGGCTCTCCAAGGTTTCCTCCAATTAACTTGTAGTTTATGGCACTGGGGTCACTTTAAGATGGCCTAAATAGCTATTGAGAAACAATTGCTTGCTAGAGGTGTGGACTCAAAATTAAAAATTTTACCCAATCGCTAACGTTTGCCTGTGATGTATGTATAATGAGCTAATTCGACGCTGTGAAGCTTACTGGAAACCACCATTCTCCACTGTAAAGGGAGAAATGCTTAAGGAAACAAGACATCTGTTAATGCCAATTCAATATTTGGAATAGTGGCCCACAAGGACTCAACGGCTTCCTCACTTCCTCCGCTTGCTATTGCTAAAGTGCAGACAGACTAAAACTCTAAAAAAGCTCAGAAATATACGTCATTGTTCACAACTTCTCCTATTCGGAGATTGGCCCATTAGTAATTCCACAGAGGAATTCAAATTAGTTGGAGAAAGCCCAGACTGAGCTGTGAAGTGAGATTAGAAGTGAGTGGAAGGCAATGGCCAGGCTAGTTCTGTACAAATGAATGGAGGGAGTTTTGTAATGCAAATAACTTCAGAAAGCATATGTCTGATGGCCAAGGAAGAAAAAAATGAGAAAATCAGAGGACAAACGGGGCAGAAATGGAAGTAAAACTAATATGGTGAAATTACTTGATGCCTTAGTTGTCTATCAGAGTGTAGTGTAACACCTAAGCTAGCTAGTCAAACATAAAGCTAACTAATATTTAACCAAGCTAGTTTTTCCTGATTGAATTGACTGATCTGTCAACTCAAACTCCACCCTAAGCGTCACACTAACTCTCACCTACGGTGCCCAAGTGGCCTGCAGAGGACTACATTTCCCACTTGCCCTCTGCTCATGGAACAAGGGGGAAAGTTAGAAATCCCCAAACTCCTCAGAGGAAGTGGGTCACTAAACTGAACCAGTGAGGGAACAGCTGAGCTGTGTCTGTCTACAACCTTTCAGCAAGCCGTTTCTGGCCGTCCAGCAGCATGGATGCCAGTGTGTGGTTGAACATAAGCTGGAAATAAAAACATCTATAAATCAGTGGCTACAGGGCTGAAGCAGAGGTAGAGGCTAACGCTAAGTTTAGAGGTGGTCAGCGGGGCGCTGAGCTGAAGGTTATTTCTGAGTAACGCTCCAGTAAAGACTCACAGAAAGAGGGAAGCAAATCATCAGCTGAACATGTCTGTCTGAAGGAAAATCTATTCCCAGTAAGAACTGGCTTCTGGTTCATTGGGAGACCAGAACGGACGTATCAAGCCAGTTCCAAGGGGAGTGCATCTAGCTGAGGGTTTGTTTGAAAAGGGCTGAATTAAAGGAAGGAGAGAAGCACTCCGTGACCAGGGATAATCTCTGGACGGATGTGGCCTCAGTATGATGGTAGAACTGGCAGGATGGATGAGGGTAGGATTTATATGAAGGGTTATTATAGAGTTATCTTAAACTGGCTAATGCGTATGCTTCCAGTTCCAGCAGATATTCACTAGTTCATGAGACAACAGATGGAGTCAGGTCAGATTACTGAAGCTACACATAAAAACCTTCATGTCACCAAGCTGACCAAGCACCAACTTTTCCTCTGCAACAATCAGACTGGGGGATGATCAGTAGATCAACATCTATGAGGACAAGCTCCAGAATCCGGAAACAGGCAGCGCAGCCTCTTCCTGCCTGACTACAGGCTAATAGAGGATGATAGCAGGACTGAACAAAGCAGATTGCTAGAAAATCTTCTGGTTCTGGACCGGAGCCAAATAAAGGACTTTTATGTTGAAGAGTTGACACAGAAGGATTGTAGGGAGAGGTTCAGATCAAAGATAGACTTTGCTTCTGGAGCAGTTAGTGGTCAGGTACTCGTGGATTAGGAGGAATGTTCCCATGGTTTCCTTTCCTGGCTTAGAAACTTTTGGCTGATAACAGAAAAACAGTCTCCTGTGTGTAAAAAAACCAAAACAAACAAAACAGCCTCTTATTCTATGCTTTGCCAGGTACCATCGAATAGGACAAGTGGTTCTGGCTGGAAACTGTTTCTTACTCTTGGAACCGGTTTGGACCGGATCTGACCAACACGGGGATCATCTTTCGCCTCACATTTGACATGCTACTCCGTTGAATCCTCTTGGTTTAAGTAGGCCTTCTTAGAGATTATCTTAGCTTTGTCTTTCCAGGATTGTATTCAAAGAGTTTCTGCAGAAACACCTGCTGTTTAAGTTACTGAAAGTCAGAATTTAATGTAGGATGACTGAGAACAGTTTGTCCCCATCGGTGGTTTGCATCTGACTTAGAACAAAGAGGGCTTTTTCGCTTTAAGAGTGGGGAAGGTAATGAACTGGTCATGGTTAGTGGTAAACTCGGATAATTATGAGGAATGATGCTTTGTGTGAGTGTGTGTTTCTTTAAAAGAGCAGAAGTATTATGTGTCTGCACAGAGTTTACGAGAGTTTTTCGTTCCTCCCTGGAAAACTTCAGTCCCAAAACAGAGACCTGTTGGAGAAGACTGCTTGGACTCCAACATCGGTTTCCTCCAGGAGACCCTGCGGCTCAATTTGAGGTTGGGTAAAAATATTGATTCATCAGTGCATTGCAATTCATCTTCTTCCAATTCAGTGTGGTTCATGGCATCATGAACAACAGTTTCCATGGTTGCGCGCACTGGTTCCAGGAAGGTTTGAGTTTTCAAAGTAATTTTTAAATTACAGTTACCAAATTTGATGTGAAGTTGTAGTCTTCTTTGTTGTCTTGTTATTCTTCTTCTTGAGCTTATTGGTGGTTGCCAAACAGCTATTTGATGTGCATTACCACCACCACAAGGTGGTAATGTACCACCAGCAGGGGAGTGTGAAAAGCATATTTGATGTTGTTCAAAAATTGTTAATGAGTAATCAAAAATGTGAATGTCAAGAAAAACGTGAATTAAGTTTAAATTTACTTTTTTATTTTAATGTATTTCTTATTTTCATTTGTGGGAATTGCTATGTGTGCATGTTGTGTACAGATGGAAATCAGAGTCTTGCTAAATCTGGTGTATTTTCAGCAGTGTTGTACATTCGTTAATATCCACTGTTTGATTTAAATGATATCAATTCAATATAGAAGTTTTTAAAACAATATCGACTTAAAATTGAATAATTTGTGAGGTTCATAACAATACCCAGCACAACACCTGTGGTTTAAAAGCCAGAAAAGACTCAGAGCAGAGAAAGACCCATGTCTGGTTGGAAGCTGAGTGATGGGAGGCCTGAGGTCTGGGGGAGGATTAGGAAATCTTTCACCATCACAAATAAGGAATATTTGCTTTCTTTGCCAGGAAAAAAAAGCTAAAACAGAGGAGAACGTTTTGGACATACATTAAAAGACACCAGCCATACCAGGATACGAATGATATCCTCTGGTTTCTTGTCGTCCACCGGGATCCCGTTGACCTCCTTCAGTTCATCTCCAGAATGAATCAGCCCTGACATATAAAAACACCAGAATTAAATCTCTACAATCATCCTAATATTGATTATTCTAATCTTCCAACTCAAGTGAGCTACTGTGTGAAAGTGCAGCGTGTTCGGAGCCAGAGGTTGTTTACAGAAAGGCAGATTAATGTTTACAGTGACGGTGATCAGTGGGCCTGGAAAGGAATCATGATGTTATTGAGGACATGTGTGGAAATTTGCCTTTGGCTCGACTGTGGCAGAGCCGACACACGCAGGTTGGACGCAGTGAACACACACACACACATGCAAATGTGAAACATGTGGACAAGCAGCAGAGCTTTGGCATCTGTGTTCACTTTTAAAGAGTGGATTGATTTAATCTACGGCACAAACATATCGTTTCTCTGCTGCAGAATCAGGTTCTGTCACACCTCCGACATGCTGACAGATAAACGTGGAAAGAGCAAGAAGAAGAAGAAGAACTGGAACTGACCGCTTCTGTCTGCTGCTCCTCTTCTCATGATCCAGGCCACAATGATGGCTCCTGTTCCATCATCACGTCTTATTGTTGCTCCCTGCAGAGGAACCAGAGAGGCTGCTAACATCAGTCACATCAAACTGAGTTTTTTTCTGCTAATGTTAAACTTGAACTGGTTTAGAGCATCGTGTTGTGGAGCTATCATTTTATAGGAGGGACTAGGGCACTGTACTGAATACATGATGTGGAAATATTGAAGCAACATCTCAAGACATGAGCAAGGAACACTTGGTTATAAATGGCTCTTCCAACCTGACAGTTGTATTGTCTGTATTCCTAAGATCTTGTCTGTCCTTGCAACCCAATAAAATCCAATAAACTCAGCAGTTTCCAACCAATCCCAGAACTACTCCAACCTCATGTTCCAACCAATCCCAGCACCCCTCAAACATGAGAGGTTCCAACCAATCCCAGTGCTCCTCCAAACATCACTGAGGCCCCAGCCTGGCTCAGACTCAAAAGAGACACATGGAGTCATCTTCAGTCAGACCTGATTACCAGACAGTCTGGTCATCTGGTTGTCATGGCTGCAGTTCATCCTTTCAGCTTTTATGTCCATTGTTCCCATCATTTCCAGAGAATGTTTTGATTTCTGACACAAAGAACCTTCTTTCCCCCATACAGCTGAAGAGCTTGTTGCTGCCTCATTGGTGCAGCAACAGATCACTGCATCTTTCACTGTTAGCTTTCTCCTTAGTCCAACAACATATCCAGAGTAATTCTGGCAACTATCAGAATCAGACGACGAACCTTAAAAAGCTTCTGGTTTTGTAGCATATTAGTGACACCATTAGTGTGTCATCCTGGTTGTTTTCACAACACATTCAGACCTGATGGTTTTCCACTCAGATAATGATTTCCTCAAGGCATTTGGGATCTGTGAAGAAAAGAAAACAACCGAAGACATGAGAATGAGACAGCTGGAGGACCTGCTGACCTCATAGAATAGTTATAGTGATTAGAGACAGAAGAGAGGTCTCAGGAGGTGAGAAATAACTGCAGTCAGCAGTAGGAGGAGACACCATAAGTCAGGTCGAATCTTCTGCTTAAAGTGTCTTTCTGTGATGCAGCTGACACTCACAGACAGAGAGACGATTTAGATGGGAGACGGACAGTAGCGTAGCACGAGGAGTCTGGAGTAAAACTCAGGAGAGTATTCACAAATGTGCTCATTACATTTCCAGAGTTTTTCTTGAACATAGTTTCTTCTCTTCTGGCTGAGTGCCAGTGGTGTGATGGATATTTTTATTGTGTCCCTGGAGGCTCCTGCACGCTGGTGGCTAACAGCTAACAGCTAACTAAACAGAGCAGCAGCAGCCTTGAATTCTGAGTCACGACTGACACAAGGATCTCCACACAAACTCCACAGACACTCTCTAAAACGCACATATGACTGGCTGAATGTCCCCACATAGGGCAATTCATAGAAATCCTTGTTGGACACATATAGCGTAGAGGACATGTAGAACCCAGGATGCAGGATTCAGCTTTTTGTGCCAGAAGCAACGGTGATTATAGAGCAACGCAATCATGAATCATGGAGTCATGAACCTAAAGTCCAAGAAAGCAAAGAAAAATTTGGGGCTGGTTGGGCCAGAATTATCTGCTTGATGGTTGGGTCTGGGTTGACGTCGGGCTTTTGTGGCCCACAACACATACACAGGGTTGAGCCAAATGAACAGACATACGTACAAACATAAAAATATATAGCTATGTTAATCTACTTACAGTCTATGCAGAGGTTTAGATAGTTTAACCTGTTGAGGAAATCTCTGCTTGAGCAGCAGTGGAGACAGGATCCCATCAATCACTCATGCCAGATGATTTGCAGGCGATATAAAAACGAAAGCAGTAAAATCTTAACATAATATAACATCTAAAATTGGTCTCACCTCCCTATTGCTCACACCTGGTGTCCAAGCTAAGTGTTCACTGTGTTATAATTACAGGTTATGGATAGAAAACAGTGATGCAGTGGCCATGCTGGGTCAACCTCCTCCAGAGTCTGTCAGTCCCACCATGAGGCCCGTCTGATGCCTTGGCAGCAGATCTGAGGCAGCTGGAATAAACCCAGGAAATATTCCAGGCTCCTGAACTCAGCATAACCTTCTCTGTGCTGTGATACCCTCTGGGTGCTATCATCAGCAACCAGCCATACGTGGCCACTAACGAGGAATGCTAAACAAATCCATCAACTGTCCTGGATACAACATGCAGTGTGTGATGTGGGGGTTTGAGGGAGCAGGTAAAGACTCTCAAGCAGCCATGCAAGGCTGCTCCACATATAGCAGCCCTGCATGGACTGATAGTGAGGCTTATACTGAGCCGTCATCACCTACTGGCTCATGGAAACCATTTCCAAAGTGGTGCTTGGAAACAGCACCAAAGGTCAGAATGGGAACGTCTATGTCTGTTCAAGCAACATTTATGTTCGACTGACAACATGTGTAGGTATGTTGAGCTATACTGGCTGAAGTGAAGCCAGAAGCCCTCTGAGTCTGATCAGTCACTGAGTCTGATCGCTTAACCACTTAACCATCAAGTCTCTACCTCGACAAGAGCAATTTTATAAATCCAAAAGAGAAACTGTTTTGGATTTATAAAATTAGGGGAAAATGTCCTCTGACATTTCCCCCCCAAGTCTGAAGCAAAGCCTTGTAGCTGTGCTCAGTTGGAGGAAATCAGAGACAAACCTTCAGAAATCTTCAATTTCTCAGTTTGCATCTGTTCACGCTGCAGTAAACACATATGGGTGAGACTTTAGTCTGTAGCTGCGCTTCCATTAGCCTTAAGAGCCCACTATTTGATATTTCTAAAATAAATTCAGTTAATGGAAAAATGTATTTTTCGATGTGAAGTGTTTGTATACTTCTGCAATAGAAACTTTGTTATTTTGAGTCACGTGTTCAACATACAGAGGTTACTACTGGTGGAAACCACGAAGAAGACCACAGGAAGTGGTAAGAGGATGATGACTTGGCATATTTTACAAAGACCTTTTGCATGAACAAACTTATTCACCTGTGATTGTTATTGTATGTATTTTTTTCAATGAAAGAAATGCAATTGTGACATTGTGGGTGGCGGCTTCACTGTAGCGGAATTTCAACAAAGTTTTGCATTCGTATGTAATGGAAACACAGCATGGTGATGAAAGGAGGTGGAGTGATGCTCATCCGACACTTAAGAGGATGAAAATGAGCTGAATGTTTTATTACTCATTGCGTTCGGTTATTTTGGACTGAATGCGAAGGGCTTCTGAAAAATCAAGCAGTTCTGACAATGTTAGCCACTGGCTGATGGGAGGCCTGGTGAGTCGTCTGCACTGGATCTGTGTGGCTTTAGTATTGCTGACAGACACTAGAACCTCTGCAGCTCAGCCACGGGCTCAACTAAAACCACTTTACTGTTCATGACCTGCCAGTGAAAACAAACAAAGCTCCATTTTAAACTCACAGCCGCCTGGCCGGAACAACCACTCCAAACATCAGCCATGAACCCAACCGAACACCAGAGCATCTGACAAACATCGTTCTCCTCTAGATTGAGAGCGACAAGAAAAAACAAATAGGAATGGCTGAGGCAGAGAGACGCAGATAATAAGACATGATGTGAATTAAAGCAAAAGTGGAACAATGACAATGGCCTCCTGCTGAGCTCTAAACACTGACACAGAGGAAACACAAGATGGTGACCTTCACAGCAGATCTTAAAAACCAGGAGGAACCAAATGCAAAGTGGGAAACCTGGACATAAAAATACATCTACCTCCAATCATATCTGCTGTTGGACAGTTTGATAAATCTCTATTATGATATATTAAGTTCTATAATGATTGTCTGGGTGCTGTAACAGAGCGCCCCCTGTTGGGAGAGCCTTCACCCAGCAGCCCATCAGGAGGGATGGTGACCAATAACAGCTTCTCCTACTACTCTACTCTGCTCCCTGTCAGCATCCAGACTGGTTCTGGTTTCCTTTTTGTTTCCTTAACTCCCGTCTGGACCTTCCCTTTCATCATTAACAATTCAATTGAAGACTTGCTCTAATAATTATGAGGAACAGGAGTGATTCCAGGAGAAGCTGCCATCTGATGCACCGCAGACAGTCGACTCTTTGACAGGAAGGTGCACCTTCATTTATCTTCCTCTTCTGAATCTTTACACCTTAATGTTAGAACTGGTCATTACCCAGTTCTTATGACAACACTTAGCAGCCCATCTCACTGCTTCAGACAGGTGGGGGGTGTTTGGGTGTGTGAATTTCACCAAGCATGTCTGTCTCCATGCTGCTGCCATGACTCAGTGTGTGAAGAGCTCAGTGATTCATGCAAGATGAGTGGAAATGCCATCCCCCTGCTAGAAGCTGGACAAAGCCACAGGTTTTCTCTCTGCATGTCTGTGTGAGAGCTGGATGAGCTCATATAAAGAGACTGTTGTGTCACAGAGAGAGGTCCGTCTCTGCGCTGGAATTGTTTCAGGTTTCCCCCTTGGTTATCCTGTGTAAAGAAAACACCACTTTCACATGTCTCTTCTCATTCACAGAGTGAGCTGGAAGCAGTGCCGCTGAAGAGAACATGGCCTGACAGGCAACAAAAGCCTCATTCATCCTGCTGATGCTCAGAACACAAGGTGGAAATGTGCAAGAGCACCAAGATGTGAGACCAGAATCACAGATGATGAGAGAAGGATTTATTTTAGAGGGCTGTCAGATCAGGATCAGGGGATACCTGTGATGGGATTCTGGAAACTGTGAATGTTTCTAGCTTCACTGCTCTGCAAGGTGAAGGTATGAAGACTTGTGGAAAAACTAAGACCAGGGTTCTTCAGATCTAGTCCTTGAGGTTTGATGTATTGGAGTCTGTAACTTTGAGTTGCATCTCAAAGTTGCAAACCATGAGGTCATTAGCAGGACTCTGGAGACCTAGAATACACTGAGGAGGTAATTCAGCTATTTGATTCATGCGCTTTGGACCAGGAACACATCTCAAAGTTGCAAGATGCCAGTCCTCAAAGACTGGATTTGAAGACCCCTGACCTAGACCAAGTAGATACTTAGCAGGAACATGCTAACCTCAGTCAGGGAACAACTTCATATTGACTCATGAGAGAAATGAGCTATACTGAGACTGAGAAAAATGACAGTCAACATCAGCAGAGCTCTCCATCTTCTTCTGTGGTATCCTCACCCCCACAGACACTGGGAGCAATCCATCAAGTGGACGACATGTTGCTTTTAAAGCTCGTGGGTCGGTCTGTAAAACACTAACATGTGTGCTGTCTGCTCGTGTCTCATTAGCTGCTTCATTTATTTCCAGTCTGAGTCGTTCCTTTTCTTTCAACATTCAGATGGAAACAGACAACAAAGAATTCTCCTTTTCTAAACATGGACATCCATCAGGTCTCTTCCTGGACAACGTTTCAATCAGGAGCTTCTCTCAAGATCAGCAGACAAACTGGGACGCCACTTCGTTTCTAAGCCTTCCTTTGTCTCCACATCAGCCCACACTGAGCTCAGAATAATGAGGATGGCTTTTAGGTGAAAGGGAGGAAGACGATGACTGAGACTAGAGCAGATCTCCAGATGAACTAGAACCAGAGAGGCTCTGATCTTGAAAGTGTCAGCGATGGAAAACCACTGAGTGCCAGCAGTTCATTCCCATCACTGCCATCCATGGAAAACCAAACTGGACAGATCCCAGCTCTGAACCGTCTCATCAAAATGATCAAGTCATTATTAAACACAGAGAATCCACAGATATCCATCCTGCAGCTGGAGCTCAGACAGTAATAATGTTCAACATGTCGTCTGCGTTCATAGATCCAGTCACTGCTCTGGCTCTGAACGTCTTCCAGTTGTGGTCCCATAATGAGAAGTCCATCTGATCTACTGGCTCCCAGTGGCTGACGGCTGGGCCTTGAAGCTGCACAGATTGATTGGTGCTAGCTGATGCCAGGCAGGACGATGCGTCTGCTGGATGCCACAGAACCTGCAGTCTCCTGTTTCCACTGACTGGGAGCCAGTAACTCTCAGCTATAATAGGAAAACCCAACATGTTTGTTCAACAAACAGAGCAGACAGAGTCAGACATTAATGCCGTCACATTCCTGGCTGCTAAAGATGTTGAACAACCTCAGATGTTGATCTGATCTGATGAAAGAAGAAATGGACTGAGATCATTTTACACTAAAATGTTATAATCTGTTGGGTAAAGGTTAAACTGAACCAGAGGAAGATGGTGAGTCAGTGGGAGGATGACTGAAGATGAACTGAGCAGGAAGTAAATAAAGCAACAGGAGCCTCCAGCGACCGAGTGGCTTTGAAACAGCAGACAGTCATGTAGAGAAGGAAGGCGGACACAGCGGGGCACACACAGCCAGAAGCTCCAAGTCTGCTTTCTCCATCCGAGTCCCAGAACTTCCAGTAGATCCAGATGAGAGAAACAGAGTCGACCACAACAGCTAGTTGGCCTCTAATGTTCTCACATCGTAGCCATGGTGACCCTCAGCAGCTGCGGGGACCCATCTGGAGGCGTCCTCTTTGGCTCGGAGACGAACTACATGACTTTGACAGTCTTGATGGGTTGTGAAAAGACAAGGTGTTCTTAACAGACTGGTTTTGTTTCACGATTTGGTGGGGTTCTCTTTTCTTATCCCATTGTTTGAAAGCACATTTCTGTTGAAATTTACACACCAATTTAGAAAAAAAAACTAGTTTCTTTATAAAAAGTGTTGGCACTAAGATGAGGTGATTTTTTTGCCCATATTGAAATAGGTTTATTTCCCAAAACTGCAGTTGAAGCACTTTTTTCCCATCACACAAGTCACATGATCAAGAATCAGATGATGATGTAGTATGTTTCTTAATGACATATCATGTGAACAGACTTATTCACAAGTGCTTAGACAGATCAAACCAGATCCTCTCTGATTCCACCCATCCTCTTCATGGTCTGTTCATATGGTTGGCGTCTGGCAGAAGATTCTGTAGCCTCCGCTGCAGAACAGCCAGATTCAACCGACGGGCACACTTGGGCATGCCTCGATTACATTTCTTCAGAAATTTTCTAGTTATCGTAGTTTCATTTTCCTCTTTTTAAGGGAAACCAGCTGCAGGTTGGATCTGGACCAGGTTCTAGTTTCATAGCATCCTCTGGTGAAACAGACAGTAAAACTGGAGGTTCTGTTTTAGTTTCAGGTTGGATCTATGCTGTGTTTTGGCTCTTCATGATGACAGACTGTCAGTCATGTTAGCTGATCTCAGGTCAGCCATGCTGGTAATCAGTATCAACCCCTAGAGTTCTGGAAACATCTTTTGCTTTGTTTTATGTATCCGTTCTATTCCACTTCCACTGCTGGCTGAATGTCAGACCTCTGATTTATCACACTGATGTGATTCCTCACTATTTTCAACTTTTCTGTCTCCATGGATACTACTTATAAACTCAAAGGGCTTGTCACTCTAGCGCACAGCTGGAGCTTTCCGGTCATTTACTCAAATACATTTTCGTTCGTTATGATTGGTGAATGATGTTGCTATGGGATTTTGAAACCCCGCCCCCCTGATTCAATTGACCATTGGATGTGTCAATCACCCAAATCAACCAATGGGCTGCAAATAACCTGTCCTGTAGGTTTGCTTTTTCAATTCGATGCTCAATGTTTTTATAACCAGAGCACCCAGGACAGTGCTTGTTAGTAGCACTTCACACTTACATTGTTTCAAAAACCATTGTTAATAATTGCAAACAATATTTATAGGAAGCTATAAGTTGGGGAAACAAAAAAAATGAATAAATAAAGAGAGAGAGAGAGATATTTGTAATTGCACACATACTGCAAAAAAGGATACATTTGGAATGTTCGCTTGGAATTTTATCAACCAATACCTTTCCAAAATGGCTGTGCTTAATTTTTTTGGAATGAAATTTGGTACAGTAAGTGGTACAGTAAGGACCTGTACTGTGGATTGCTGGAGGTTCTGGGTTTCAACTGCATGCTTTGTATTCCATTAGACTTTAATATTTTTATTTTTTCACTAAGTTCCATATGTATTTGCTCTTACTCAGTAATACAAATGTTGATTGTTAGACCTCTACAGTATTCTCTGGATTATTACCTTTGTAACCAAGTCAAATACACCTGGTAGATCATGAGATATATAGAATTCATTTTTGGGGGAGTCATTTTTGAGAGCTCTCCAGAAAAGATGCTCCGTTTTACCTGGATCTGCCGTCTGCCTCCCCTCCTAACAACCTGGAACAGAGCCACAACCGATTCCCTGTAACCTTCTTGGAAGTTGCAGCAGCAGCTGGATGCTAATGGGGAGCACATGGAGTGTGTCCTGGCTGCTGATCACCGATACGGAGCAGAACACAAGTCCAAATGTTTTACACACTCAGGTCTCTAGAGGGAAGCATTGCTGCTGGGCTAAGAGTCAGTGGACATCATTATGTCTCGGAGTTGGTGGATTAGTGCAACCAAGGTATTTTTTTCCCATTTCTGTTAGTCACTTTTATTTATTTGTATTAATTTAAATATTTATTTTAAAATAAAATCCTCCTTTCCTTAACTTCTTAAGCACAAAACTAAAGCAAACTAGGACATCATTCAGTGTGTCAGTTATCACGTGGTTTTAGGGTCACATGACACCAGCATCTTAATAGACAGCTGCTGCTTATATGGCTGCTGCTCACCAGCCTTGGTAGGAGATGCTGTCCAACGCTGCTTCAGGTAGGCTTCTAGCCGTTTGAAAGTTCAACTGTAGGAGGGAATATTAATTTGTAAAAACACACAGCATTATGGACATTTAGAACTGTCCATGTCAACCTTTAGATGCATCATTGTGGATTAAAACCTTCACCGGATCACAAGGTTTGACAAGTGGGAACTGGAGAGTGTTTTGTTGTTTTGTTTGTTTACATTAATGGAATTTCAACAAAGTTTTACGCATATTTGTAATGAAAATGCAGCTATTTTTACTTTGTCAAAAGGAAGAGTACAGCATTTCATTCTTGTCCCATCTCCTCCTCCTGGGGTAAAGGTTTAGACTTAATGTTTATGATGGAAATAAGATGGCAGAAATTAATGTTTAGATATCAGTCTCAAGGAAAAGAAGAAAATGAACCAGACACATTTATAAACTCCCAATCTGAGTCTGACAAGCTTTGAAGAGAAAAAGGAGAATCTTCCACATTAATGTGAATTACTGCAGTGTGTGCATGTGTGTGATATGTGTGTGATCTCCCCCAATCCTCAGTCTCTCTTACTTCACCTCATCAGTCCCAGCTGATTCGCTTCCTGACTGATGTTGTCTGCAAACTCTGTGTTGGGTTGGATTGACCTTTCCCCCACTGGAAGCTGAATTAAAGGAACAACAGTGAGATAGATGTCTGACACAGGATTCTGTCTTGGTGGTGCAGCAGAAAAGCAGATCACTATGGATCTCTGTGCAGCAAGTCAGGATCGATTCTGACAGTGTGTCTGCTGTCGAGTGGCTGTGGAAGTTCATCCCTGATATCGGTCCACTGATGATGCAATATCAGGGTTTTGTTGACATGATATATGTCATCACTGTTTTTACTCTCCAGGTCGTTAGTGCTGAAGTATTCCTGGTTTCTTTGGGAGTAAAAATAAATTAATCATCAGCAGCACAGACTGATCTGTTCACACCCCTGCAGTCTGACACACACACTGACTGACTATCAGCGTGTTGTGTGTGTGTCTGATCTGCTGGGAAGGAACTTCAGAGTGAAATGTTGTTTCTGGCAATAGCCAAATAATCCTGAGGACAATGTGGTGAGAAGCCTGATCCTCCAGGGTGAAGCCAGCTCTGTCTGGCTGAGACACCTGGAGGATCTGATGGACGGCCTCCAGTTCAGGATTAAAAAATGAAAGGAGTGGACATTTATTTTGGAGCTGTCTGTGTCTGGTTAATGAGGTCAGCGGCTGCAGCCAAGAAGAAAAACAAGAGAAAAGGCCTGAAGCTGTTTGAGACACGTGGCAGAATGAAAGAACAGTAGCTGCATTTCCAATCCAATACAAATGTTTGCCAAATTTGGCCAATTAGTCAATACTTGCAAAAAACTATTTCACAAATGCTGCACTTCCGTTAAATAATAAAAGTAGTTAAAATGACACATAAATAAGTTAGTTGTACATGAGGTTTCTCTGGTAGTTTTTTTTCTTCATAAGTTCTTTTACGTTGATGCCAGATGCAGCAGATTTGTTTGTTGCAGGGCAGAAGATCAACTCACATTTGGTCTTAAACAAAACGTTCACACAATCAGTTGTAGAACGACTTTGAAAAATCAATGGAAATGCAATAAAAAACAAAAGTTTTTCTTTGACATTTAGATGATAAGAGTTCTCATCAAATGCACCAAGAGACCCGTGGGTCATCTCACTGTCTGATGTCATCAACCAGGAGGACAGAAGATCCACATTTTACCCGGACACAGGAACATGTGCCGTTATCTCATGAGGTGAAACATCTTCATTATTTCCACCAGTTTCCGTTCCCTGAAGGGAAACACCGGACTAATAAATAGCAGCAGAGGTCAGAGTTATGTCTTAGTCAGTCCTGCTTCAACAAACTGAAGCTAGGAAAGGGGGAAAAAGTAGAAAGGAATATTAAACAATGGAGATGGTAAAAACAATCTCAAATCTGGTATATCAGCCTGTCATTAAAGCACCTTGTCCTACAACTTAGTGTGTGGACAGATGCACGACACATGCTACCCCTTAATCTCAGCAGCTCAGGCTTCACTTCTGTTATGTAGTCACTAAATACACTAAGCTAACATTTAATAAAATTAAAAACTTTATATAGCTAAACAGCAGCCTTAAGCCTCTGATTTTATTGATAAATAAATGATACTTCTGTTCATTTGACTCGCTGTTGGCAGTAGACTGAGGATCAGACATCTTCAAGGGAAACAGCCAGTCTTGATTCTTCATTCTGATTGGCTCAGAGGAGTCAGCCAATCATTGGATTGACTCATCTTGGTTCTGTTGGACTGTTTTGGTCCGTTTTACCTCCACAGTGAAGCATGAGCGTTTTCGAGAAGGTGTCGAACACTGACCGGATTAGACACCAACATCACTTCCTCTCCCACAGATCAGTGTCGATCATGTTCCAGGTGTTTTGATCAGTGGCGCCCCCTGTTGGTCGCTGTAGACAAAAGCCAACTGGAACCAGGCCGTGTTGAAGTGTCACTTTGTGTTGGTCAGTAAATTCAGCCTCTTGTTAGCTGAAACCAGAGCCTGAGATGAATCAAACCGTGGATTTCTCTGCGCTCTCTTTCGTCCTCGGCCACAGCTTCACCAGAGCTCATTCTAAGCGGCGTGACGGCTGAAAAATGATCCGTTTTTGTTTTTTTTAAAACACACACATTGTCAGGGCCGTGCAGAGATCACTAAAGGGGCAGGTGGGCAACAAAAAAAGGGCACATCTTTCCCGGCTGGGAAAGTTTGCTGTGAGACTGCTGAGTGTAAAAACTCAACTTCTGCGCTAACAAAACCGACTTTGGAAGAGATACCCAAAAGAGATCTGACTTAGGGAACAATATGGCCAATCTCAGCTGGGGAAGTTTGCTCTGAGAAGAAGAGAAGTGACTCTCAAACCCTAACCTGTGTGCTACAGAGAAGAGCAAGAGAAGAGAACATCTACGGTGTTCGTAGACCTTCTGGCAAAGGCTATGTAAAATATCAGCAAAAATGTCCTGCTAAACATTTTTGTTGGTTATTTTAACTGACAGCATGTTAACATCTGTTGCGCTCCTCCTGAGTTTTGTAAGGTGTTTGACAAAGGTTTAAGTAAGTGAGACTGTTGAGTGTAAAAACTCAACTTCTGCGCTATCAAAGGAGGCATTGGAAGACCGAACCCAAAAGAGATCTGGCTTAGGGAACAATTTGGCCAATCTCCAAGAGCTTGTCAGAGTCTGTTGTATTTCATTGCCTCTCTGCTTAAACCGATACTCCATTCTGAAGCAGAAACGATACTTCAACGTTTTCTGTCATCTGACAAGTAGCAAGTCTACTCCACTTTATTCACCAAAAACTTTCTTTATATAATTCACCAAAAACTGTTCTGTAATCTGGAACGTTTGCTACGTTGAGCTCCAGTTAGCCGCTTTATCTCACTGTGCGAGAGGCAACTGCGTCATGCGTCACAGGCAAAAGGTCAAAGGTAACAAGGTGACCGGAGGGCTTATTATGTTGCACAAAAAAAAACAACAAAAAAAAAAACCCAAATAATTTTAGTACATGTTATGTGTCAGAAGAAGGCTTAGGAATAATAATACCAAAAAAAAAAAAAAATTTGACCAAAAGGGCACCTGAGGGCAGGAGCAAAAGGAGCAGGTGCTCAAGCACCTGCTCCTTTTGTTGAGACCAAAACACCAGGTTGAAGACTTTTATCATGCAGTTTTTGGTAAGGAAAAAAAAGGAGAGAAAAAATATTAAAACAATAAATCAAGCAAACGTGCCCTGTGACAGACTGGCGACCTGTCCAGGGTGACCCCGCCTCTCACCCAGAACGTAAGCTGGAGAGGCACCAGCAACCCTCCAGAGCCCACTAAGGGACAAGGGTGTAAAGAAAATGGATGGATGGATGGATCAAACAAATGAAAATTACTGTTTCTTTTAATTTATCATGCGATTAATTGAGTTATTGTTTATTGTGACAGGTATAACTGACATTGTGAGTTAGAGGTGTTAATATTTTCTCATTTCCACTCAAACACTTCAGGCCAAAGAGCAGAGAGGAAACACACACACACACACACACACACACACACACACACACACACACTGCGGCTCTGCCATTTGTGATTCAGAAGTAGCTGGGTGGGACGTATGTGTGTGTGAGGGGGAGACTGTGTTGACAGCCTGCAGGCTGCTGTCAGATCCAATCAGAGAACCGACTGGGACCAGTTTACTCCCAGCAGGCTCTCCCGGAGCCGCCGCTTGGCCCAGAACGGCGGCAGCAAGCTGGGTCGAGTTCTGACAGAGTTGGACCCAGAGCCTCTGGCTTCCAGGGTCCAGGAGAGAGAAAACTCAGAGAGACGAGGCCAGCAGCTCCATTCCAGAAAAATCCTAGGAATTTATTATGCAAAAACCCATAAACTACATGACAAAATGCACATTTACGCATGGGGGTTTGGGACATTTCACTCTAGTGATTCTCATGTAAAAAATAATATATTGAATTTTAGAACCATGAATAATTCCACATTCATATGTATTACATGTTTACATGTGCTTTTCACATGTGAACATTTGTCAAGTCCTGTGTTTGTCTGCACGAAAATCAAAATCATGTTTCTAGGAGTTCAGGATCCTAAGATCGACTTCCAGACGGGTCAGCACAGCTTTAAACATTCAGACTTCAGTTTATGGGACAAAGCTGAGCAGGAAGCTGGAAATCATCTAAAAACACCAGCAGTAGAGAAATGCTGAACGTTTCAATCAGCAGCATGGAAACGTTGCTGCTCACGTAATCTCACGTAAAAAAAAACAATAAAACTTAATGTCTTGAAAACTCAAAGCATTCTGACTCCTCCGTCTGTTCTGCTGCTGCAGGAGCGGCTCCGCTTCCTTCATCAGTCCTCATCATTGTCTGAAACCTGGTGAAAGGAGTGAGTGAGGCTGCCAGTGTGTTCAGTGCTCCAACATACCACAGTCCCTGGAACATCTGCTGAGCTACTTGCTGCTCCTCCACCTCCACTTACTGAGGAATTTCTGCTTTTATTTGCTATTCAGGAGGTTTTCCAAGCTTCTGTCCATGACGCATTTATGGCTTTTGAACTTTCTGTCCACACAGTGAGGCAGTGCTGCTGCTAGTTGATTAAAAATCTGTTCTGTGGAATAAAAAACTAAACAAACAGAATAGTTCCAAAAACAACCTGTGGTCTGAAAAAAAAACAAAAAACTGGAACACCAGGGAAGAACGGATTGGACTACGTTCCAACAAGGAACAGAAGCTGAACATCCATCTTTATGTTTGTCAGAAGACAAAAAGAAGTGTTTTTAAACCGTCTGTTGACTCTTCTGTGACCAAAGCAGGAAGAAGAACAAACCCACTGAGCTTCCATCACCAAAATGGAGGAAAGTTGAGGAAAAGGAGCAGCACCTCAAACTGATTCAGAGAGAATCAAAATCTCTACTTGATGTTCAGAGAAAAATTCCAGTCAGCCCATTGGATGATCTTTCTCATGGTCCAGTTTCTACCTCCACCAGATGTACCAGTGTCATATTTCTGTTGATCCACCTGGTCAGATTCAGAACACCGCATCAAGGCGCCACTGCCTAGTAGAACAGATCCAGTTCAGGAGACAGGAAGTGGTCAATCACAGACAGACCTGCAGGGCTGCAGCAGGAAAAGCTGAGAGATGATCCGTTTACTCAAACAGGATGAGAGGAAAAGCTGGGATTTGGGTTTTGTTCTGGCACAGTAGGTACGTTAAAGGATTCTGGCTTAACAGCAACAGGTTCTGGACAATGTGCGAAAGACATCCTCCAGTTGGGGGAAAGCCCAACTAATTGGGCTGGTGCTGATGTTCAGCACCAGCCCAATTAGTTGGAAAGTTATGAAAGCGTCAGGTGAGCCCACCTTCAGTCGGATCAGAACATATCAGAAGACACTGAATCAGGTTTTCCTCTTCAACCAAAGAGTAAAGTGTGAAGCCGCAGCCTGAAGGTTTAAAAAGAAGAAGGATATCTGTGAACACCAAAGAATAGAGAACCTGGGTTTGCTTTTAGTTCCGACAGGATTTTACTTCCCAGTATTATGTACTTTCCAGGCACATGATGCTATTTTGTAGCACATAGAGTAACTGGATTAACTTCAGTTGTTATAAAAATGCAGTAGAGATCAAATATGACTTAAATCATTTAATGTCTTGAAATTGGGTCTCTGTCTCTTTAAGAAACTCCTGCTCTTTATGAAGCACCACCTTCAGGAAGTCATCAAAACATGGCTGCATGGCTCCACTCTTAATCTTGTAACAATGTTTTTACCAGCGATGCCCTGAGAAGTGACAATAGATTGAGCTAATAGTGGTTGTTGTTTCACTCATGGTGGTCAAAGAGCTGAGTTTTAGCAACATCAGAGGAGACTTTATCTAGTTTTCTGTCATTTTCTGGGATAAACTTATAATAACTCATTAATAATTCCCCTAAGGAAGTTCTGTGGTTCACTTCCAGGATAACAGAAGCTGTTCACCCTCAGTCTCCCTGGTAACCAACAGCTACAGACTGGAAATGAGCTCATTCACTGAAAACCGTCTCAACTTTCCACTTGGGTCCATGAATCCCCAGCAGCAAGGTGAGCCATCATTAAAGGTCTGCAGCACTTTGTGCAGAACAAACTGGAGAGGCCACATCAATGATGCAGAGGAAGAATGAAGCAGGAGCCAAGCCTATTAGCAGCTAACAGGAGAGGGATTTATGGCAAGCTGACTGACCACAAAATGAGGGATCTCAGAGGCCGCCTAAAGGCTGCTGACAGAAACTTGGTCAGAGGAGAGAGTTCCACCTGAGGCAGGTGGAAACCGAACACCGCTTTAGATTTCCTGTGGATTTTTCTGGAGTGAGAACTTGGCAGTAGAACAATGAGTGAGGTGACATTTATAAAAAGTTTGCTTCACCTGCTTTCATCAAGAGGGGCATAGGCAGAGGAAGCGGGGGAGACGGGGGGGACATGTTCCCCCCAATATTGGAGAGAGCCACGTTCGTTCCCCCCGTAATTTCACCGCAGTTGCGAAGAATTTAAAAATCTTCCACTCGCATACTTTTATTTTGAAGGCGCACCTCAGTGCATTAAGCAGAGCGCTTCCCCCCCCTCCCCCCCCCTCCCTCTGAATGCTCAGAGTTAAAGAGGCAGCAGCGGGAAACTCCATTTGAATGAGGTAAACCATCTGTCAGGAGTTTTGCCATGAATATCGCTCGTTTATAACATCTTGTTGTCAGTTTACTTTCATATATAGAACTAAAATTGTCCAAAATTTACAATTTGCTAAACCAACACTAGCTAAATTAGCTAGTTAGCCAGCTGTGTTGGTTTAGTTATGCTAGTTAGCTCTCCACAGCAGAGCTCCCATTTCCTGTCGGTTCTGTTCCTGAACTGATGAAAAGTCTGGAGAACCAGGAGAAGTGATTCATCTGGATGAAATCATCTGATCCCAAAGTCTAATAGAGTCTCCAGCAGCATGACGGGGATCAGAGACCAGAGTCACGTCCTCATCAGGGACAGAATGCTGTCCTCTCTCCATCTCCATCACCTCCTCTGGTTCTTGGCCTCCAGACAGAAGCAGCAGAACCTGAGGAGCCTTTCTGAAGCAGGTGAGGCCTGAGTGTTTCCATGATGGGAAATCTGTCATATTAACAGGATGCGTGTGTTTTCTCTGCAGCGTTCAGCTCCTCAAACTATCCTTGTTGCTGCCTTGAGGAGTAACAGATGGAACCTGTGCAGGTTTGGTGGTGGAGCGTAAGAGAAAGAGAATGTTTTTTTAACAGTCCCCTGCTGACATTAGCCAGGGTCTCCTGAACGTTGGTTCTGACTGAGTCTCTGCTGTAAGCTGAGATAGTTTGACTGTTTGGTGTCTGGAGGTCTGAACATTGGGTCGGTTCGCTGACGGCTGCTTTACATCTCAGTACCAAGTAGAAAACTTAGGAAACAGAACACCGTCTGGATCAGAACCGTTTCCAAATGAACAAAAGGACAGTAAGAATGGGAGGCGCTGAAAGAGGCTAGTGTTGATAAAAAAATAAAAAGAGAAGTGTATTTTTTATGATGGCAACAGACAGTAATTTTTTGGAAGCTGAGTTTCTGCTTGGTAACTTGAGTGACTGAATTAAAGTAACTGGTCTGCGAAGGTTCGACAGAAGAACTCAGGCTCCTCTTCAAAGAACATCTCCTAATAATCAGGCGTAGTCAGGAAGCCAGATTGAACCCAGGAGCTACACCCTCATGTCTGGCCGAACATCTCAGAAACATAACCCGACCTTCATTAGTCTCACCATGCGCTCTGAACCATGCCATGTTTTCTTTGGGGCCTGAGAGAACCACAGCCTGAATGTGACCAGGCCCGGCCCATCATTATCTCTGTTCAAGCCGCCTTACTCTGTGGCCATCCATAACAATCTGGCCATCAAATAAACTCGTCTGGTTTCCTCAAGACCCACCATCAGGGTTCTGACTGAACCGTTCTGAGGCAGACCATAAGTCAGACTCTTTTACATGCTCACACCGCCACGTTACAACCCTGGACCTTGAACAAAGGTTTTCTTCAAAAAGATCATTGAGAAATGATGTGGAGGTTTCTCCTTCAGTCGTCTGACATAATATAAACCTTGTGGCTGCACAAATGAGACAAAATATGTAAATTAATGTAATAGAAAATGAAAATGGTGATTGATATTCTTTCAGGAATAGAGAAAATACACACACTAGAGTCAGGAGTAGCATTACAAGCCGTAGACGTTTTGTTTGTAATTCTGTCGGTAAATTAGTGAATCAGAGGTAAAAGAATCTGAACATGGGAGGTGATTTGCTGCAAATGAAGTTTAATTTATGTAACTGTTTTGTTTCTGAAGGATGAAAGAGGTCATTGCTTACTTATAGTGTTGTTGCGGATTATCCAGCCCCAACCATTCCCTTTACACTCCTGGGCTGACTAGTGACCAACTCTCCATCTAACAGGTCCAGAAAAGCCCTAAACCCTTCGAGTCTTACTCTAAATTAAGGTTTAATGGGATAATCTGTTTAAGCTGGTGTCAAGAGAGACTCATTCAGCCACTAACTGCCTACATCCAAGTGCCAAACCCTTTTCCAGTTAGTGAAGCAATCAGCCGAGTCGCCCTGCAGCCTCCTAACTACAAAAACCACAGCAGGTCTGTCTCTAATTAACAATGAGCATTAGACTAGATCAATTTTAGTAGCTCCACATAAGCTGCAAGGGTGTTGCTTCAAATCAACTAAGGCAACTTTTGACAAACCCCAAATCTCTAGAATTATGTATCTCGGATTTTTACAATCATTAGAAGACCTGCTTAAAAGTTGACTCAATTAATTTGATTATCCATGCTCATAGTAGAATTTTGTTTCACCTTTATCAAACAAGCTTTTTAGCAGGGTGAAGCAACTTTATAAATTAAATAATCAATGATTTCAGAATCTAAATAAAATTCTAAATCAAATATCACTCTTCTACTCTTCTCTAATGGCTACAGCCTCCCCTACTGTGTGGTGGTGATCCCTGTCCCTGTCGATGCCTACACAAAGAAGGCTGACGACCCTGAAGCCTATCAGAGAAAGACCTGACAGGGACTGGAGCGACGGCTGGCTGACCTTTGTTTGTGAGCGTGCAAGGATTGAGGTCACTCTGTCTGCAGTGGGACACCATGCAAACAGTAGCAGAAAATGGTCCAGTGACCATAGCCAGGAACAACAGTCATCTTCTCGTATTAGAGAATTAGCGATTGTAGTTGACCCAAAAAAGCATCGACTGCAGAGAGACCAAGGGCTCCGGATGGCAGCCAAGCTGGAGGAGCAGCGATGCGCTGACCACTCGCCTGCTGAGACAAAGAAGCTTCCTTCAGATGCCCAGCGAGACGAATACTGGGCAAATCCCAGACCAAGCAAGCCAAAGCTGTGAGCAAATAAAAGTAAAACTTTGTGACTCAGAGAAAATCACAGCAAGAGCTGCAGAAGAGCCAAACAAGAGCTAAACAAACACCGACTATAAAAACCTTTGGATGGACAAGCATGGAAGAAAGAGGAGAGGAAAAGGCAGGAAAAGACCCACTGAGGTAATAAAGTCACTGTGAGGAGACGTGAGGACAAATGTGTGGACATACAGAAACCAAAAGAGAAACTTATTTCTAGCAGCTATGTTTTGATTTGTTTTGGCCGGACTGTTATGTGGACTGGACCTGGCAGTATCTCACTGTGGACCACAAGGTTCTGTTGTGGCTGGTGGTGGACCAGCCCAGAGGTCCTGAGGCCCAGTTTGATGCTGCACAGGACGACTGAAACAAGCTTCAGAGTAATCGGAGGAGCCCGGGCTCGCAAAGCGTCCCATACACAGGAAGTGACCACTACACTGCCAACCAGCACTTCCTGTCTCAGACCCAAACCACAGAACCGGCTGAGAAAAGAACAGCTTCACACAGACCTGATTTATGGAAAGCATTCAAAGTGAAACAAATCAACTGTGATCCATCAAGTCAACAGCAGCGTAGGGTCAGGTGTTTAAAAGACAGAAAAGACTGGAACTAATCTAACATTATAAAACTCTGTGTCCACACGGACCACTGGGGACAGATCCATCAGTCTGTCTGCAACTGAAATACATCTGTTGTTGTTCGATGGAGCCACTGATGTACATTCAGAGAAACGTTCTGCTTCATCTACCTCTTACTCAGTCTGAAGAAAACAAAGTAAAAGAGGTTGACAAGGTAACATGATATCAGAAGCAGTTAAAGATAAATGGAACATCAGAAATGGTCATCATCATAAATAACACCTCACTAATGGATGTTTACAGACAGAAAGAGACAGAGAGGGAAAGGACACAGTGGAAACACTAGCTGTGTTTCCATTAAAAATGTGCACAAAACTTTATCATTCCACTGCTGTCAAAAAAACAACTTTGCAATTGCGGTGTTTACGTTAAATAAGAAACGCAATTAGAATCACACAATACTTTATGTCATTAATAAGCAACATCCTGTGTTCTTTATGGTTTGCCCCATCAGTAACATCTGGTTGTTGATCATGTGATTCGTGACATTTCTGCAAAATAAACCAGTTTACCAGTATATAACCGAAAAACCATCTCATCCTAGCATCAAATCTTTTTTCTTTTAAAAAAATTAGTCTTCTCAAAATTGGTGTGTTTCCATTGGGCAAATTGTTATCAAAATGTCAAATTGAGCAATTATATGCTCAACTTTTATCTCCAGCTACTCATGGAAATGAAATAATGATCACGGTAGCTATGTTTCTAGTGACCATACAATGTTGCGCAATTTGGGATAACGAAGGTACATTCGCTTAATGGACTTTCGATAGAGTCCATTAAGTCTGAGTAATTAATGTTAGTACAAAAACTTTTAGCGCTATCATTATGTGGGTTTTTTGGCCATATCTAAATTGGTGTATTTCACAAAACTGCAATAAAAACACTTTGCATCACACGTCATGTGAACAACAACCGGATGTTACCACTGGCAGAAAAGGCGAGGAAGACGACAGGAAGTAGATGGAGGATGATGATAATGTGGCATGTTTTTTTTAATGTTTTATCGTGTGAACAATTTTTTTTCTGTGTGACTTTAATTTCATTGCTTATTTAATGGAAACACCTCAATTATAAAAATTGCGAATTTTTTTTCTACTTTAGTGGAATTTTCACAAGGTTTTGCACACATTTGTAATGGAAACGGAACTGGTGACGATGAGTTGTGCACAAACACAAACAGTCTTTAATCTGAATGGAGAAAGTCAGGCAGACAGTGAGTAGGAGGAGAGATTTGAACCAGAGGAAGGCTCCCAGTGTTTTAGGGTTCCTTCTTCACAGCTGGAACAGGAACGGACAGGATGTGTCATCAGTCCGCCGGTCCTTCCAACGGCGGCTCTTCTCTGAGTCACACGTTCAGGTATAAAGTAACAAAAGCTGATTGTTAGGTACAATGTGAAAGCCGGTCTAACAGCGCTCTCTCAACTCCAGGTCATGGAAGAACATGTGGGAAAGGAACAGAAGATGTCGTCTCCTGAATGTTACAGCAGAGGTTTATGCTCCGTTTGGGAAAGAGCAATCGATTTATGCAAGATGCTGGTTCAGTTCCACCAGCGTAGAAAGATGACTTCAACAAGCATCATGGATTGTTGCAAATCAACCATCACTGCGATTATGCCTCATTGCCACAAGGTAACTCTACATGCCTGAAGCTTCAGGGCTCACAAAGAGACCGCTGTTCTGTCAGAGGCCATGGTTTATGAGGCAGCACCTTATCTCCACTGCAGATCAAGACGCTGTAAAAACACAAAATCTTACTAAGTATTTTTGGCCAAGTTTCTAGTGCAAATATCTTAGTACGCCACTGGAACTAGTACTTTTATATGAATATCAAGGAATTATTTGCTTAAAACAAACTTCTATATCTTACTGAAAAGTTACTTGTAAGTTTGTTGTGTCTTATTTCGGGTTTGCTCTAGAAATATCTTATTACTAGCAGACAGGTGAATGACACGGAGACTGCAGATTCCCCCTTCACCTTTCAGTTGGTGTCAGGATTAGAAACCTTGCAGGTGGCTGGAAAGGCCAAGTGTGGCAGTGTTCATCCAAAGTCCTGGTTCTATTCACCTGGATGCAGACGTACCAGTGCCACACAGTGTCTCTAGAAGGTCTGGAAATGGTCTTGAAACTTTGACTCAACATCCCACAGCCTGCTGGTCAAACTGAGTCAACAATCTGAGAAGCTGTTTTAAGGTTCTCTGTAATGTAAGTGAGCATGTCCAGCCCAACAATAACTGATTTAATGCTCAGTAAGGTTTGGAAGAGCATGATGGAGGAAGGAAGTCATCATAACCCAATAAAAAGAAGAATTATGCATATTCAAACAAATAAAACTCGTCTTTCCTTCAACTGTCTGTCTGGTCTTCTCAGTTCTTTCATTGGATTTTTTTTTTCAATAAACATCTGCTTTCTTTGAAAGAGTTCTTTTTTCTGCAGAGATGATGTGGAAATTCTTATTCTGATGTAAGTGGAAACAGGGAGCTCTTCCAACAAATCCTAGCGTTTTGGTACAGTATCAGTGTGGCAGTGAGCCGCCTGCTGGCTACTGACCAGGACAAATGTCTGAAGCGCCCAGAGGATCCACCAGCCCCCTCAGCACAGACCAAGTCAGCCCCAAAAACCTCCAAATGTCTCCAACAAGCTGAAACCGACCAAAGACCAGATGCTCGGGATTCTTTTCTTTCAGGATGGAAAAACAGATTGCAATCCCAGATTGAGAAGAGAAGTCTTGCCATATTCTTATCAAAACATAAAATACATCAAAGTGTGCATATGTGACAGCTAAGTTGTGGTGAACCGTAGAGCGGTTTACAATATGACTAGGATCTCACTGCTCAGCCTCATTATACAGCCATCACCTTTACTCAACTGAGAAAAAGCAAAGATGCTGAAATTGTTCGTTTGTTCTCCCAAACATCCGGACCTCCAGCCGGTGGTTATTAGCATGTCTGCTAAAAGCTTTGTCCCGTTCAAACATTTCCATGTGTCGTCTTTCAGCCTCCTCCTCTGCAGCTGTGTATGGATGAAGAGTCCTCACCTTTAACTGCTGTGTGGGAGCCGTAAACCTTGATAGAACCTGCAGGTCTGGCTTGGAATAACACTGCTAGCTTTAATGAGGTTAATAAAAGGCCAACGGGGTCTTTAGAAGAGACAGGGGAAGGTTGGAGCAAACACTAATTTGTATTCATACCAACTCAAAACAAGAGTTATTTACATACTAACGGCTCACAATCTCTCTACAGAACTCCACTATGATAAATATTACCAAGCTCTTCAACTGTAGTCGTGTGAAAATGTAACAAATGAATCACCAAAGAAGATTATTTTCTGAAAATATTCAGAAAAGAATCTTGTCTGATCATTTTTAATTTATATGCTGATTGACTAACAACTGGCCTTTTCATTCAAATGACTCATTCTAGTCTTCTCCACCAGAAGACTAGAATTTTTCTAATACACAGTCCAGTCACATTAATGTGACCACCACGTACTTTCCACTTCAGAGTTAAATAACCAATCACAGAAGGCAGGTGGCAGCACAGTGCAGTTGAGCGTATGTAAAGGGTGTGTGTGGGCTTCGGAAAACATTTCAATCGTTGGCGTAATGCAGAAACGAAGCGATTTATCCGACGTCCAAAAGGGCATGATCATTGGCTTTCGGGCCAAGGGTGGAAGCATTTCCGAAACGGCTGAGTTTGTGAACTGTTCGCGTGCCGCCGTGGTAAAAGTGTACCGTGCATGGCAAAATGGGACTGTCCAAAATCAACGACGTGGCAAATGTGGTGCACCACGGGCCATAGATGACAGAGGCGAACGACGGTTGCGGAGATGCGTTCGGGCAGATAGACGGGCTACCGTTGAGCAACTGACCACTAAAATGAACCAAGGGGCTACCACAAGTGTCTCCCAAACCACTATTCAGCGAACATTGCTGCGTCTGGGCCTCCGAAGCGGACGCCTGGTTCGTGCACCTATGCTGACTGGTGTTCATCGACGACGAAGGCTAGAATTTGCACGCCAGTACAGCAGCTGGACGTCCACTGAGTGGCGACAGGTAGCGTTTTCAGATGAATCGCGTTTTATGCTCCATCGGACAGATGGACGTTGGCGTATAAGGCGTGAAACCTCTGAAAGGAACCACCCTGCAACCATTGCAGGAACGGTCCAAGCTGGAGGCGGGAGCATTATGGTCTGGGGAATGTTTTCCTGGCATTCTCTGGGTTCACTGATTATTGTGGAAGGCACGATGGATCAATACAAGTACGCATCTGTCCTTGCGGACCATGTCCACCCCTACATGCGCATTGTTTTTCCTCAGGATGATGGCATCTTCCAGCAGGACAATGCGAGGTGCCATACAGCTGCCAGTGTACGTGCGTGGTTCGAAGAGCACCAGGATGAGTTTACCGTCCTCCCCTGGCCAGCAAACTCACCTGACTTAAACCCAATCGAGCATCTGTGGGACCATCTCGATCGAGTTGTTCGCGCCATGGATCCTCAACCGCGTAATCTAGCGCAGCTGGCCACGGCATTAGAGTCGGCATGGCTCAACATCCCAGAGAAGACCTTCAGGGACCTAAGTGACTCTCTTCCTGCACGTCTCGTAGCAGTTCGCTCTGCGAAAGGTGGTTATTCTGGCTTTTGACAGATGGTCACATTAATGTGACTGGACTGTGTATATGATCACAGAAGCAGAGGAAATGAAGCTACAAGGAGCCACCGCCCACTCTCCCAGCAGGAGGCGCTGTGACCTCTGAATGGCATAAAGCAGAGGCTGATAGTCAGGAGGTCACAGTCAGGAGAGAAGAGATGTTTGCATCAGAAAGGTGGGAAAATCCATATTAAAAAAAAACCAAAATAAGTTTAATAAACATCATGAATGCAAAACAAAATTCATGGAGAGAAAAAGTTGATGAAAATGAGCAGGAAACACAGACAGAGGAGTGAGTTCAATGTCTGGATCTCCCTGAGTGGAACCCAACCAAACTGAGCGGAGGCGAAACGGCTCCCTGTCCCCTACTGAGTCCAGAACCAAACTCCATCCCAACAGAACTGGACCAGAAATCACTAAGCAGCAGCTGTCTGGAGGAGAGGAACGGCCTGCAGAGCAGCTGGAGAGTTTTCCTGCAGGCTGGTGGGAGGTGGAAGAATGTTTCTGACTTCTGATTGATGAATCTCCTCACTATGAAGTGTTTGTGGCATTAAAGGCTCGTTTTCCGTGTCTTCTTGTTCCAGTCTGGATCAGAGTGGTTGTGTGTTAGACCTAGTGCTGTCAAATCGGCAGTTAGAGATTGAATCACACCAGCGCTGCGATTAATCACATTAATCACGCCTAACTTTGTTAGCTTGAAATATATCCCTTCACAGCTGACGGGTAACGTCTCTACCCTAAGAGCTGTAAAGAGGCTTTTAGGTGAAGATAGGTAGGTCGATTAATCTGCGTTATGTAATATTACCACGTTAAAATTGTTCGATTAATCGCATGCCTTATTAGTTGTTAAAAACAGGAAGCAGTAAAAAAAAAAATTGTCCCGACGAGCCGAACTGGGACAGGTTGGCTCGACTGAAATGTTCCAAACCACCAGAACCTCACCGGAACAATCCCTCAGCTGGATCCATGGATCCATTTCTAGGACACCATCAGCTGTTTATTGTTTTATGGAAGTTTATTTTCTCACTATTTGGTTTCATGTATTAGACTAATCGACACAGACGTCTGCTGTTGATTTAGGCTGAACACATTAGACGGTCCGATCTTAAACGTGTCCATTTGTCTGCCCTCGTGTTTTCTCTCCAAATACTCCAATAATGAGGGTTTTCATTCAGTGGACACTTAAGACGCAATCTGAAATATTATTTTTTTCCCCCTCCCCCCAGTTCATATCTGTTGATGAAACCGGAGATTTGTGATTAAATAATTGTAATAACATTTCTTTCATATTCTTCAAACCGTGAGTTCCACTCACTTGTGTGGTACAAGTGTAGATTTAAAGGCCTGCAGATGGACCGACCACCACATCTGGAGGTGGGATTGTTTCTGTTCCTGTCCACATGTTTTATCTTTTCAGAAGGGAGTCGATGTGAAACATTATTAAATATAATTACTTCAAATTTGCCTTCAATTTTATTCATGAGCAAGTCTCTTTTTCTCCCCCCTCCACCAGGGTTTGCGCACAGGAAACAGAGAGCTCCACACAAAAGCAGCACAGTCTTATTTCTCACACTGCATTTCCTTACATCTCATCCAATGTCAGCAGAGACGACCCTTGACCCCAGTGTGTCCTAGTAACACTTCCCACGTACGGTAAGCCATAACTCCTGAGAAAAACTAACACATACAAATGTTATTCTGTTACCGTTTATTGTGTGCAGCTGCAAATTTTTATTCTTCTTTTTAAGCTCATGTTCATTTTGAAAGAACAAACTGAAAACCAAAATAAAAAGCACATCAAGCATAAAAGCATAATATTAACTTTGTGAATCATTAAAATGGGATTTAGTGAAATGAAGATTTTTTTTTCTTCTAAATTGCAAAAACTGTTGCATATTTGAAAGATTTCAACATTTAGTTCTTTTTTTTGTTATGAGCAGTTAGTTGTAGATAATTTTGCAGCTGTAATACACTAGAACAGGACACATTTTGGTGATTTTCAGCTTTTGTTTTATTCGTTCTTTCCTTATTTAGAGCTACAGTATGTAGCTTTTATAATGTATAACAAATAAATAAATAAAAATATATATTTCTTACATATTTGTCGAAACTGTCTCTATGTCATGACAGTATGGTATGAGTCAGATAATCTGTGGAAAAACATAAATTTTGCTCTTCCTTCTTGAGCTACAATAGCGATCTACAAAAATGCAGGTCAGAAACAACCAATCAGAGGCAGGAGGCGGAGCCTGGCGTTGTTAGTTAAATACTTATATATTTTTTAAGATAATTATGTTGTGATTTCCTTTAAAAACTACAAACTACTGATTGTAGTTGTTCTAATTATTGACAAAACTTGTGCAGTTATGTCATTTTGACCTTGTATAGTCAGCCTTTGTTTTTAGCATTGTCCGGGACAACGGGTTTGGCTCATTCTAGCGCATTTACAGCAATGTCTGTATTAAAAGTGCATTGTCCCTACCAATTAAATTCAATCAATCAACCTCGTGTACTTGCTAAACTAAACATGCTGACGGTGGAGAAACTTCCAGGAAAGTTGTAATCCGCTGTCATCTCACTGGCCATGCTAACTAGCATTAGCATTAGCATTCAGGACCAGCTATCTGAGCCGAGTGAAGCGAACACAAAAGACAAAATTCCAGCAAAATGGAACGAGAGGTTCGTGGTCGTTCATCCCGGTTTGTGCCCTTAAATTTTTGTTTGTTCGTTGTGCTTTGGTTTGTGAGATAAAGTTTATTTATGTATTTATTTTAGGTCCAAACTCCAAAACAAACCCGTGAGGCCCACTCTCTCTTTTTAGTGCTCGGATTGTGCCGTTAAAACTCGTTTGTGCAGCTCAACCAGATATTTTTCGTTGTTGGCAAATTGAAAGGCGCCATATTGTAAACCGTTCTTCGTGTGTAAGTCATACTTTCTAGCTGAGGCATTTGGAAAAACAAAAACAAAACAACAAAACACTCAGCTGGTGCTTATTACGACATGTCTGACTCTTTAAGCAGATCTGTAAATCTTTAAGGAAACAACAACAACAGTTTGTTCTTTTTCTTGGCCACATTCCTCTCTGGGGACCTTCTAATGTCCTGAGTTATTCGCTGACGTCAAAACCCGGCCGGTGCCGAGTAATCCGGGACGTAACCGGGTCTGGCACGCGGGGACGCGCCGCCCATGACGCAGAACGTTCTCGACCACGATTCACCTGCGTGAGACCATCAAAGAGGAGGGGGAGGGGGGGCGGGGGGATTTTATGGGCTTTATTTAGAAACCCGAGTCCAGCCCGGTAATTGGCCGCAAAGTCTGTAATCGTAAACTGTCTGGATTTCTACTCTGCGTGCGCAAATTTCCACAAGGGACGGAGGCCGCGGTTACTACGGTAACTGCTCAACATCTGGATGGAGTAAAGCAGAGCGCGGAATTATCCATGAAGCAGGTCCAGCGTCCGTCCGGCTGCTGTCCCTCAGCTTTAAGCGTGTGTGTGTGTGTGTGTGTGTGTGTGTGTGTGTGTGTGTGTGTGTGTGTGTGTGTGTGTCGGTGACGTTTCACCGACGTCAAGCTCGAGAAGTCCCTCATTCTGACGTCATGCTCACCGGATTTTTTTCATTTTATTTGTTTATTTCTTCGTCCCTCCTGTGTAACCGGCAGGTTAAGTGGATCTGGCTGCGCTGCGGCTCCGCGTTGCTAAACTGTAAATTTGCAGCGGTTTGTTTGTCATTCACCGAACTCAACACTGGAAACAGACTCTGGGTTCTTCTTCTCTACCTGGAAGTTAAACTTAGACACGGGGTGGAGACAATTAGTCATCTTCAAGTTGTGGGTTTGGTTGCAGCTCCATCCCACACACCTTGACGTGCCGTTGGGCAAGGCACTACTCACCGCCCGTTGATCTGCTGAGTGTGGCGTTTACGTGACTATTTGAGAGGCTGGTGAGAGCAGAACATCACCGGGCCCTGAAAACAAAGCTTATATTTTCAGTGAGTAACTTTTCTTCATTTAAAGAGGCAGTATTATGTGTTTTCCAGCCACATGGAGCCATTTTATTGCACAATTAAGTCATGTTACCTTTAGTTGTTATTAAAAACATGACTTTCTCAAGCTCAAGTGTTTTTCCATTAACCCTTTAATGACGTTTCAGTGAGAAGGTTTCTATAATGAGCCCATCAGCAGACAGGCGGTTCCACCAGCTGTATGCTAATTTCTGCCTGCTAGTCTGGAGGAGCTGAGAGCGTTTAGGCACCTCTAACAGTTGCCACAGGAGACTAAAGGATTTCTCAAACATTCAAAGAATCAAAGCAACACTCCAGGTATGTTGTTGATGATGGAGTAACATTAAAACAAATTTTTTTTTACATAGTACCGCCCCTTTAAAAAAAATGATATGAGCTGCTGAATCTACACATTTGTAACTACATCATTCCATTTAGTGTGTTTTAAAGCAAACTCCGTGTTACTGAATCAGCTCCTTGCTGAAGGTCCAAAAATCGAATGAATAACAACCTGGAGACTTCCTACCTCACCTTCTCTCCTTCAAAATAAAAGCATACATTCTGGTGTGAAATATATACATTGTATCCACCACCATTTATAAATTGTATCCGCAGCAACTTTACTAAATCAGAATACCGCAAAGTCTTCATTATTTATTATTAATTTTTCATTCTCTTAAGAATGTAGAGCTAATTAAAGGATCTAAACAAAACCTTAAAGTGCTTCCAGTTTCTCTTGATGGCCAACCTGTTGAAACTGTGGCACATTTTAAATACCTTGTGTCGTTCCTGGACAGTCAGATCAACTTTGCTGAAAACACTGACAATATTTTGAAGAACTGTTCTCAGAGACTCTACCTTTTAAGAAGACTTGGTGATCATGGGGTGACCCAACTATGTCTTGAATTTGGGGGGAAAATCATTTTATTTATCACATCACTACAGAAGGGTTCAGTGAATGCTCGTATGAAACTGGTGGGTTCGGTACCTCAATAAACGTTAAGAACCACTGATCTAGAGGCAGTTCGTCAAATACTCAACGGATCCTCACCGGATTATCTGAAGGACCTTCTCACTCCACATTCATCCACCAGATCTCTACGATCACAAGACTGCAACTTCCTCCACCTTCCTCGCTCCAGATTAAGGTCCATGGGAGATCAGGGCTTTCGCTGTCGCTGCCCCCCGTCTCTGGAAATCTCTCCCAGATTATTTGAGAGCTCCACAACCACTGATTGACTTTAAAAGAGGCTTGAAGACTTTTTTATTTAAGCAAGTTTATTCTGCCTCCACATGATTTTTATGATGTTGATTTTATCTCTGATTTTATTTGCACTGTGTAGCACTTTGAGATTTTTGTTAATGAAAAGTGCGGTACAAATTGGATTGATTATTATTATTATTATTACTTCATCTACATACATGTGTGCTATAGCGGCCTGTCACCATGGAGATGAATATCTATCATATCTAACAGATATGTGCATGTGTTAGTAGCTCAGCCAGCCGCTGACAGAGTGTGTGTTCGGCACATTCACACTCTGGGTGTTTACGGTCCAACAGGTTTTCCCCAAAGCTGCAGAACATCCTGCTGTGAACATGAGCCAACCACACCTGACCTGAACCCAAACACACACTCAGCTTCACACACTTCCTTCAGAGTCCAGCAGCAACAAGGAGAACCGTATCCACTGAGGAGAAGGAAGGAAATGCAACAAGCCTGAGAAAAACCGGATAGAAAAAAACATCTTGTGTATTTTTTTTTTTACATATATTTCTAATTTAATTATTTATTTAGTAATTTATTCTTGAAATTGTATAATGCTTAATTCATTCAAGAACTACCAATCCCTCAGGTAAATGTTCATGCCGATCTTTGGTCTCCAGGTGCATTAACACCTGTCTTAATTGGACCATTCTTCCTGTTTGCTGTAACGGGGTTTTGTATGGAGGATTAATCTTGCCATAATTAAAAATAAATAGACATAAACAAATGACTATATAAACGACTACAGGGACAAAATGTAGCTTTACCCAAAAAAAACTACACAACAGAATAACAGAGGGAAGAGACATTTTTTATAACTGATTAAGTATAAATGTGCATTTCTGTTTTGATTTCAGGTGATTCTCAGTCACTTTTGTCTCTAATAGATGAACTGCAACTGCTATTCATACCCATCAGAGCAGACCTCGGCGTGTGCTCAGGGAAAACCAGACTGCAGCCGCAGAAAGCAGATACGTAATTCTGTTGCTTTATATATTTAGACATTTGCTGCGACTGTCAGAAATTGTACCTAAGCTAGCAGACACAGTCTTTGGCTTATTAGCCTTGAATGATGCACATCCCTTTCTAAGCTGTGACAGGGTGATTTAGAGCCACTTTGGTGTGAAATGATTTAGATGGATTAGAGTGTGGGATGCCTGGGCTCTGTTTAAACATTTGTCTTTGCTCTGACGACAGAGGAATGTGGCGCTTTGTGTGATCAAAACCCAACGCCTAACGGCAACATTTCCAGCACAGCAACGACGTCAGCACAGCTATTTCTATGTCTGCCGACAACTTCATAAAGCTTCCTCTCACTTCCCATAAAGGTCTTTATCGTTTATGCATATTTTCCACCGCAAATTTTATTTTATTCTGTTGGTGTTTTAAGTGACAGACCAGCAGAAAGTAGTGTGTAATTGGGGAAGTGGACAGAAAATGTGTTGGACTCAGTTTTGTTTTGGAGTGCATAGAAGCAAACTTACCCTAAATTTGTGATGTCATTTCTCTGTATAAATATGGGAACAAAAAGTGAAAACAATACATCTTATTCCTTCCGAGTGTTGGTCACATAAAAATCCCAATAAAACAAAAAAGTAGTAATTTGTAGTTATGTGACAGAACACGGTAATGAATCATTGATCCCCATTTAACAAGCTACTTCAACCATAACGTTTAATATTAGCAGATACAAAATACAAAATGTTCTTAAAAAGTGATCATTTAAATATGACAAAATGTAATTGACAAATTACATTAAATGAGTGGAAATATGTTGATTCAAAAATACTTTGATCCCAAAGAGAAATTTAATGTATCTTATTTTAATAGTAAATGTAAGAGTCCAGAGCAAACTTAGTATATGGAGCTAAATTGGGGCCATAAAGTTTGTTGAAAGCAAAAAAAACAAACAAAAAAAAACATATGTATATAAATATATGTGTGTGTGTGTGTGTGTGTGAGAAACCGAAAAATACCTTAATTTGGAAAATAGTTTATCATTTTCAGTTTAAACTTTTTTTCCTTGAGCAAACTTTTTGGCCCCAATTTAGCTCTAAAAACTTGATTGAAAGTCAATGTTCCAAGGAGTGGGAATATTTCTAAATGCATTTGTAAGAACGTGACATTTTTTTCAATTAATTGATAAAGATATTGACTCCAAAAAGGAATTTTATTAAGTTTAATACACTGGGCAGATTAAAGTCAGATATGTGTACATTCAGCTTTACAATTCTTACATAAAATACCCCCATTAAAGTCCTAAAATGTACAATTTACATGGTTTTACATGGTTCAACTTGTTTCTAACCACAAAAAATAAAACAGTGGTTTCATTTTGAGGAGTACATAAAAATCTAATTCAATTATATTTAGCTGATCTAAATTCAAATGCTCATGTATGAAGCGTTAATATAAGTTAAAATCTTTATAACAAAACGGTCCGAGAGGACTATTTCCCAAGATGGACAAAGACGAAGACAAAGAATGGCACACACAAACATGCAAACATAAACTGGTTTAAAAACCGCATCCTGTGTACAGATCCCACTCAGGACACCCAACGCATCAAGGAGGAAAAGATACCAGCATTCAAACACGTGTTCAGAGTTCTGAGTCACAGGACACTTTGAACGGGTTTTCTCAGACACCGGCGCCTCAACGGTGTCGATTTAATACTTTATGTCTCCGCAGACGAGCGAGTCTTTGTCCTCACTCAGCGGTGCCCGCCTCTTTTGATTTCTGCGCTCTTCAAAAGCAAAGGGTCACAGTCCAAGTCAATAACAGAAAGTAAAACGGCATTCCCAACACTGAAGTAAAACGAGGCAGCTGTGCGGACGACGCATGCTCCGAGCCAGCAGCCGTACATCTGTGAGGAAGAGGAGGACGGGGCAGGATGAAGCACATCCCGGTTAAAAGCTGCAGAGAAGTCGGGCCAGCATCGATATGGATGCGGTTGCTAAGGCAACGAGCTCTTAGGACAGAAAACAGCATGCTGGAAGCTGAGAACCCTGGTTCCCTCCGATCACACAGAGACTGAGAATAAAGATGTCTGACGAACTTTGGCTTCCACTTTTAGACTTATTTTGACTAAAAAAAACAACTTGAAATAGAAGCAGAGATTTTGAACGAGGTCCTGAAAGATAAACAAAAGAACAGCAGAAAGAAGAAAAAAAAAAGCCCAACTCATTTAAATTCAGACTGAGCTGCGCAGCATCTTTTCTAATTGTGCAAAACTAGTGTCTTAGTGGAGACGGTTGGCCGTCTGGAGACAGAGCTCAGCTCAGGACGGGAGACAGAGGGAGACGGGGAGAGTCGGGATGCAGATGTTAACATGTGCTGCCGTCACGTTGTGAGCTTTAAAGCATGGAGCAGTAGCCGCCACAGGCTCCGCCCCCGGCGTCTTCGTCCGTCAGCTGCACTGCCCTGCCGTGGCCCTCGCTCTGCCACAGCCCGGGCGTCTGGATGATCTTCTCCACCAGCTCCTCAAACGCACACTGGACGCCGTCCTTCGTCTTGGCGCTGGCCTCTGCGTGGACCGGGGACAGAGTTAGACGGCATGGACCAATGGGACAGAGACACGATGACTTGGAAAAGCAGCTTCCCTCATGTGATATTCGGCTCTACCTCATACGCTCACCAGGTCACTTACCGATGAAAAGCATGGAATGTTTTCTTGCGAACTTCAGCCCTTCGGCTCGCTCTACGTCGTGTTTATCCTAAAACAGGAAAGACGTCTTAGCTTCATTTAAGACAGTTAAAGTCTGACTACTGATTGAACTAGAGATGCACTGATCCAATATTAAAGGGGCTTGAAACATTGACTTTGTTTGCAGCGTTGCATCATGTTATAATGTCAACAAAGTCATATCTGGAATGTTACTTTGACTCTTTCAATGCATGTCTGAGAAATCCTTTAATCTCCTGTAGCAACCAGTTGGCTGTGCAAAATGCCTGGGTGGTCGTAGCCCCGCCTTCGAGGCACAGCTCCTCCTCGAAGCTGCAGTTTTAAAGTTTCAAACTTCCATCTCACAGAGCAGCCGTCCTCTTGGACTCAACTCAGAGTAGCCAGCAGCAATTAGCACCTGCTGAGCTCATTATAGGAGCCACGTTTCAGTGCAACGGCAGTGAAGACATTGTTAGTGTCAACAGAGGAGCCATGTAGTGATGATTACCTGAAGGCAGAGTTTCTTAAAGAGACAGAGCCCAGTTGCAAGGTGTTGGAATACAAAATCAAATTTCTTGCGTTATATTTGACAACTATTGCATTTTTCTAAGAACTTGGCAACTATGTGGCTGGAAAACACTTTACTATCTGTATCGGGCCGGATATTGGGGGAAAAAAAAATTGATTTTGGCATTTTAAACCAATCCAGCACTGATTTTCTGTATAGGACTTGTACTGTTTGATATCTGCATATTTACGTTGTGTACCTGTGCACCTCTACGCAAAACTTTCAGCAGATTTTTAATAAACACTTCCTGTTAGGCTTGAATGTGGAAACGGTCGCGTCCGACCCGCTCACCTTATCGATCTTGTTTCCGACGAGCATCTTGACGAGGTCGTTCCTGGTGCAGTAGGTCTCCAGCTCATTGAGCCAGTTGTCTAGCTTGGTGAAAGTCTCTCGTCTCGTCACATCGTACACTGCAGGTGATCAGAAAACAACGATAATAAAAAACTGAAGCTCAGACCCACAGGTCTCCGTTAATAACTAAAACATTCTTCAAAACATGCTGGATGTTTAGTAGAGGCCTTGAGTCTGAAAGGTAATCACTGCAAATTAGTGAAGCACAGATACGAGAATCTGACATTAATATTATTGATTACTACAGCTTATTACTAATAATATTTAGATTTTATCACATTTACACCTTGACAAAAAAATAATACCACTGATTTCACCAGTGCCTTTCTGCTTCAGTTAAACTACCCACAATTCTCTGACCATATAGATACAGCAGTTTCCAAACTTCTCTCCTCCTTTAAATGGATGTTTATCAAGTGAAATCAAACTGAAAAACATATTTGAGTTAGAAACGGGAAACAAGCTAGTACTGGACTAAAAGATGCTGTAAAAAAAAAGAAGTATCTTTTTTTGCACACCTCACAAACGTTCAGTCACATTTCTTTCTCAACTTTAGTTTGTTGATTCCCAAACATCATATTTTGTGTTAAGTTAACTGCATGGCACATTTTGTGTAAATGTCAAGAGTTTGAAAACACATCCATAAATCAAACAAGATGAAACAAATGGAATACAAGCAGAAACAAAATTGACAAATTAAATTAGAAAAAAATATATATAGATAAAATACTGTCAGATGTCATTTTGCAAGGCCAAAACAAACTGTTTCCAGCTTGGATTTAAAAATGGTTTAACAGTGGGATTTTACAGTTTCCTGACGTTTTTGTTTGTTTGTTTTTTAAAGGTGGTGGTTCACCTACCCAGGATGACTCCCTGGGCGCCGCGGTAGTAACTCGGCGTTAGGGTTCGAAAGCGCTCCTGTCCTGCAGTGTCCTGCAAAACAAAAAGCCACCCAAGGTTACAGAGTCTAGACAAGACATTCATGATGCACAAGTGCCATCTTGTGGCAACTTAGAGGAACAGCAACCACACAGGCAGGTTTGGTTCTCGTTTCTAATCGAACAGAAATGAAAGCCTTTAATCTGAATGTGAACATTTGAACTCACCCATATCGCCAGCTTTGCCTTGTTTCCATCCACTGATATGGTCTTCACCTTGAAGTCGACACCTACACAGCAGAAATTCAGACAATCGGTCAAATCGCCGTGGTTACCTCATGCTCCACTGTGATGACTCTCACAGGTTTTAATCCATCAGTGCCAAGAATATCACATCCAGTAGACACACAGAACCACAAACCGTCTCCGAACCCCCGGTAGCCCCCGGTAACCGGGCCCGTCCCATGTCTTATAGATAAACGACGCTGTGACGCCACACTGGGGGGACAGAGTGCTTTTTGTGACTTAAACTCGAAACAATGGGAGTCTGTGCTGAAAACTGAGGCAGAACCAAATGCAACCAGCTGTCAAACAGCTCAGAGAATATTTAAGACCAAAAGCCCCAACAGGCCCATACGTCAGCGTGAACAGAGAGGAACACGCCTTCCTTCCTCAAGCGAAGAGTTAAGTCGCCTCGGTGTCTCGGAGAATGGAGGCTAATAAACATAGAATAAAACCTAAAAATAAAAAAAGTGAATCTGAAACTACTCTGTAGCTCCACGCTGCAGGTTCATCCGCCAGCGAACTTACAGACCAAGTTTGTTGACATCGTAAAGAGTTTATATGGTGCATTCTTAGAACATTAGATCAGACAAAGTAAACAGGAAATCATGGAGGAATTTAAACTCTCTTCCATTCTGACTCTTCATCGCTTTGACTCCTTACACAATCTGATGTGTGTTTCCCCGTGAAACGTCCAGGAAAGCATCTGTTTGCAATCGCCCTACACAACGAGACGCCAAAACGGTGGAGGTCGAAATGAGGTCGATCTGTGTCGGCCAGAACGGCAGAAACGTTTACCGTCTTTTTGTGGAATGGATGTAAAGATCTGGTTTCGATGAAAACAGGACCTTTATTTTGGTGAAAAGAAGGAACTAGATTTCTCTCACTGCTGAAATTCTCTTAATGGCAGCATTTGGGAGAACTGGATGCAAACAAAAAACCATAAGTGATCATTTAGAAAGGTTCAGTGTTGAATACTCTGTTGGGCTAACAAAGGAAGTAGTGAGCAAAGAAGGAATTTTTCTGAAAAGAGGCAGTATTATGCAAAATCATCTCTTTTTAGCTTGATTCTTTCATGCGAGTTTGAGTAATCCTTGAATCTCCTTTAGGAATGGTTGCCAAGGGAGATTCAAGGACCTTTAAAGGCTTGGTCTGAGCAAGAGCTGCATGTTCACACTCAGCTCCTTCAGACTAGCAGCAACAATTAGCCAACACCTGGTGGAACTGTGAATCCGTTGAGCTCATCATACAAACTATTTCTCAGTCCAACGCTCCTAAGAACAGTTATAAACGGCATGATGGAGAAATAATGTGACAACTTTCTGAAAGTAGAGCGTTGGTACGAGTGGGAGCTTCTTAAAGAGGCAGAGCCCCAATTTCAAGGTGTCAAATCATAAAGTCATTTTTCTTAAGTCATATTTGACTTAAAAGAAATTTAAGTCAAAAATTTTATTTGCACTGTGTAGCACTTTGAGATTTTTGTTAATGAAAAGTGCGGTACAAATTGGATTGATTATTATTATTATTAAATACGACAATTTTATTATTTAAGTCTTTAAATATGAGTCAGTTTTTATAAGTTTTTGTTAGAAAAGCTGTTACCTTGCTGTTAAGTCAGCATGTCACCCACACTGCATGGTCTAAAAAACAGAACTTGGTATTGGTCTCTGTATTCCGGTTTGTCCTTCACAAACTGTTTCATCTGGGCCGTCGTGACAGTTTATCTCTTCTCATATAAAACTCAAACTTCTCACTGCTACCGTATGAATTACAACTAAACATCTTTGAGAGGAGCTTGACTAAAAACATGCAAACGACAAAAAAAACGTCACTTTATGTCTAATCTGAGAGGATTGATAAATGAGAACATGCTTGTTAGTGGGAACATTTTTCTCTTAACATGTCGCAGCAAAAGCGGGGAGAGTTCAGGTTTGTTTTGATTCTTCAAACCCAATACTGTGTGCGGTTCTGCAGCGGGAGCAGAAACTCTGACAGATGTGGCGTCTTAACTCACCTATCGTCGCCGACTGCTCCGGGTCAAACGTGTCATCTGTGAATCGTAGGAGGAGGCTGTTGGTGGGAAAACAGGAAGTTAAGTTCACGTCTCGTTGTGACTCACTGCTTCGTTATCCCTTGATGATTCGGCTCTGGACGGCGCTTCCTGTTTCCTGGCTCAAATGTCCACCGACCTCGTCTTTGTCTCTATTGATTACCTCGCCCTTCACTTGCATCACACACACACACACAGGCTTCAGATGATGTCACAACTACACATGAGCCAGGAGGACAGAGATCACTTCCCAACGGTGACTGATAAAGTTCAAAGTCCTCCTTCAGAAGCCTGATGAGGAGGCTCGCTTCTGACCTCTGACCCCGGCAGAACTCTCTAGGGCGACAAACAGCACTGAGTGTTCACTGTGCAAGAGGGAAGGAGCTGTGCTGTGGAAATTACTGGTTCTGGGAAAAATCTACTGCATGTCCTCCCTGCCAAGCGGACAACTTCCTGACGATCACATAAAACAAATCCGCTCGCCTCCCCGTCCCTAATGACTCTACCTCCGCTTAGGATTATCATCATCATTATTGTGACATATGGAACTAATCCTGACCTGAACTTGTTTGTTTTAGCAAACAAAAGCCCACTGTAACCGATGACACCTAATAGCTTAGTGGAAACGCTGCCATTGGTCTGAATGGCGAGCTAGCGATCGGCCAATCGGAGTGCGGAGCAAACCCTTCTGATGCCTGGGAACAGAAAGACCAACAGCATCGGGCAGAAGATACGGACGGAAAGTTTTAGCATGACAATCTGTCGTAATATTGTAACGATAAGAACCATTTGTTTTGTCAGGTAACTGTGTAGCTGTGACTCCATGATTCACAGCCCCAAAGACAAGGGATGCTGTTGAGAAACATTCACATTTAAAATATGCTTCTTTAGGACACCAGCCTCATAAAGAAGTGGGATTTATAACAATAGAAACAAACGCAGCATCTGCATTTAATCATATTTTCAATTTATTTGGCGTTGATTCAACAGAGAGGGGAACATATAGCAATAAAACCCAGACAGTTTTAGGTTTTTTTTTAAACGTTACAAATTAAATTTTTTAACTAATTAATTGGAATTTATTGTGACAATGATAAATCAATATCTTATCCTGATAAATGATAAACATCTGCAGCAACAAGCGCCTTTAAATGACCCATCCATCTACATTACAAGGCTCCTTTTGGGTCCCGTTAAGGAATTAAAGTCAAAATAATTGCATCCCAACTGTAATTACAAATGACGGTCATTTCGCTACAGTAGAAAAAGTAGAATAATTGTCGGCGTTCTTGTTAGAGCAATTTTGTTTACAATTGTGCGTAAATAAAATGATACTGTACCAAAGGAATGTGAAGGCATGAAAGACGAACAACGGGCTCAGAGATGTGGATCCATCCATCATCACACAGGAACCAGACCTGCAGCTCCTCAGAACGAGTCATGACTCCGATTTTAGCCTCTTATTCCAGGAGACAAATTCTGATCCCAATTTGTCTTCCGCAAATACGTAACTTAGCCAGCATGTTCTCCTTTGTGTTTACTCATTATCCGTGTTCCCTGAATGGTCCTGGATGACCTGCTGCGGTCACATTAAGCACCGAGTGGCTCCCAGCGCAGGATCACATTTATGAGTCGATCCAAGCTGCTCCTAAAAACTCCGACCAGGGTGTTTTTAGGAGCTCAGTTGTTTAGCGTCATGGTAAAAACATGTGGCGGTGAAGAGAAGGTGAACTGGACTCCTGCGCTGTAACCTCATCCCGATTGCAACATCGTTAAGGCGTGGACAAAGATGAGCTCACCTAGCAGCTAGCCGCTAATAGCTAGCAGCTAATAGCGAGCTAACAGGAAGCTGCTACTGTTCTTTGGTGTTTATTAGCCCTGACAGCTTTGTAAGTAGTGCTAAAATTAAAAACAAACCCCAATGGAAAATGTTCGTTCAGGTTAAACTCAGCTCCGTTTCTGTTTAGCAGGTTTGGACGCCTTTGATAAAACAGACGCTAGCAAGGCTGTAGCACTAGCCGACATCCAAGGCAGCGCTGATTCTTGCCATGTTCTTGACCCGAATAAAGCTTCGTCTTACCTGGACTTGCCGACGCCACTTTCACCGATGATTAAAATCTTCAGCGTCGTTAAGACGTCGTCTTCCATTTCCCCCTGCGAGAGCCTGGTTATCTCTTTGTAATTTCAAAGGCAGAGATAGAGAACTTGGCTCCTGGTTACAGCTGGCTGGGAGCACAGATGGTTTGACTCGGTAAGATGTCTCACTTCAAGCATATCCGGAGTGACTTGTTGGCACTTCCGGTTATGGAAAAGAAGACGGATTTTTTTTTATTTGGTTTCAGCAGTCAGAGAATAATGACATATGCTGTGAATTTGACCAATTAATAGTAAAAAAAAAAACACACACACACACACACAATAAAACATATAAATTTAAAAAATGTTTTTTCAAATGTCAGTCCCGTTTTATTATTTTTTCTAAACAGCGGAATTTTTGGTTACATTACTTATCCTGAAGCAGCAGGATGAGTATGAACTGTTTTATGTCCATTTGCTGAAATGAGTAAATGCTTAGTTTTAGTTAGTATCGAGCCAGATGTAATGAGATGCTCTTCTTCCAACAACTTCCACTCTTGATTTATGTGTCCACAAGATATTTTCCCAAAAATCTTTGAAATTAAGATGTTTTTGGCTTTACTTGAGTTAATTTATGTGCTTTTTAAAAATTCTTACCTTGGAACTCTTAATGGAAGTGGTTGCCCAGCCTCTGTCTTGTTGTTGAATCATTAATACTGAGGTCTGCGTTTCTTTAGATGTTATTCCTGGTTTTCAGTGGATATCTTGGCAGAATCACCACCATTCTGTTTATTTTTGTAGCTGATGGCTCGTTCTGTGGTTTGCTGCAGTCCCAAACCTTAAGAGTTGGACATGTAGTCTGAAAAATATCACTGACTTTGTTCCTGTTCTTGAATTTCTCTAGATTGGGAGATTATATGCTGCTTTTTGATATCATTAAACCAACTTCCTGTTGTAAATGTCTGCCAAAAACAGCACATTTTGAGATTTTTTTACTTTTGCAGTCCAGAAATTTTAGGGTTTTTTGTAGAAAATTCCTGAGACCATTCTCAAAGAAAAAAATCTGAAATTTTGAGATTGAACTCAAGAAATTTTCTAGGCCAAAATGTTTCAACTTTTGAAAGTCTGAGAATTTCCAAAAGTTGGAAATTTTTTTGACTTTTTCGAAATGATTTCTAGACAATTTCTGAGACTAATCTAAACATTTCAGAGCTTTTTCTCTCTTTCAAATTTTTGACTTTCAAACTCAGAAATTTTCTTGTTTTTTCTAGAAAATTTCTGAAATTCTAATCAAAAATTTTTTGTGGAAATTTTACTTTTATTTTCCTATCTAGAATGGCCGTAATGTGCTATCATAGTATGCTGCACATTGTTCAGACAACACAAATTAATATTAGACCCTTACCATTATAGCATGGTATAATAAGAATTGAATTAATTAATTAAGTAATGGTGTTAAAGAGAACCACAAATTAGCCACACACACAAAAATACAATTTTTTTGGTATTTAATAAATATCTTGTGAACAGCACTGGGAAAAACATGGTAATAAAATAAAAAAGGCACTTTAAAAGCAATATTTTTGAAAGGCCCGTGTGTTGTAGTTTAGAGGCATCTGGGTGTGAGCACACTTTGAGGTGATTCAGGTGACATCTTCAGTCATTCAGTGTGAATAAGAACAAAACTGGCACAGAAACAAATTGATAAGAAAACACGTCGGACCTGAGGATTAAAAAAATGTCATAAAAAAAGAAATGTGATTACATCAGAGCTGTATCTCAGAGCTGTATATAACTGCAGACATTTCTTGATTGTTCAGCATTGCTGTGACGTCGTTGTTTTAACAAGTGGTATACAATCCCTTTGTGGTAGCACGCCATCTCTGCACCACAAATAAAATACTTCTGTCTTGTGTTTTGATTTTTATAGTAGGTCAGCACTCTGCAATAGTGCAAAGAAAACCCAAACAAACAAACTGAAATCATTTGCAAATTCAAAACTACATGTACAACCACTTTATACGCTCCTATTGTCCGATTTTTACTGCATTCTGCTCGACATTGTTCAGAATACCTTATTGCAATCGTTTTCTAAATATACACAGACGCACATGACACGAAGGGCAGCAACAGTGACGCGTTAAACAGGAGGGCTGACTGCTAAGAAGCACAAACTGGAGAAGTCTTCCTAAAGCCGAAGGCTCCGAATCGGACCGGTCCGTCAGCAAAAACAAAACGCAACACTTGGAAGTATGTACAAAGACCGCATACTGTACATCAAAAATACGACACGTGGGGTATAAACTGTACGTGTTAGTAACAACAAACAGGACGCAGTGGCTGAGTGATACAATGCTATGGCCAAGCAACAAAGACGAATGCACACATTTTCCGTCATTCGCTCCCGCCGGACCGGCTGGCGTATGACTGCAGCTGTTGCAGAGTTGGTGTCAGAGTTCAGGAAGGAACCCGGGGCCATCATTTGCCCTCGTACTTCGGATTGACCACAGTTGTGACAGCACTTTTGTAAATTGGATTTTCACCCTGGAGAGCACAAAAAGCAACAGTTCAAATTCAAAACCCTCACAGGAAGTCGGCTGAACAAGTACAGCTCCTTAAAAAAAGGCTTTTTTTCCCCCTTCTTTGGAACGTTTTGTCATTTTATAACCACAAACTTCAAATCCCAATAACTTCAAGGTTTATTGGGATTGTATGCAGTAAACCAATACAGAGTAGTAAATAGTTGAAAAGTGGAAGGAAAAGGACATAAAAGTGATGTGTATGCATTCAACACTCTGATTGGATGCATAGTTCTGGTGAAAGTTCAACTCTTGCCCCAGACTCAAGTCTTCTCAGGTCGGTCTGAAATAGTTGTCCACCCAGTTAACCTCCTCCACCCATCTTCTGATCAACTCTGAACATTTTCACTGTCCCTGGTGGATAGAAGCCTTTCCCACCATTCCCCCAGCATGGGCCACAAAGTGATATTTTGGTCTCATCTGATGATGGTAGACTTCATTCTTTCCTTCTAGGAAGGTTTTATTGTTGTAACTCCTACAATTGGAATTCCTACAATTCTGTTGAAGGGGGGAGGGGGGGGGGTTGGCGATGTGACAGGCAGAATGTGACAGGCAGCCAATCAGAAAGCACGGATTCTCCGCCTGCTTTCTGAGGGGAAATTACCGAATCCCAAACAGCTGAAACGGTGCAACGCTAAGCTTGGCGGCAGGGCTAGCAAAGCATGGCGGGCCGCCATGCTTATAATACACTGGGGGAAACCCTGGCCTGACCTGCCGATTCAGATACTCATTTTTTGACTGAAAAATCGCTAAATAAAGCTACCAAATTGCTAATTTGGCCACTCTGGGGTGACCACTGTTAACCTGTTGTGCGGGTCAGTCAGTCAGTCAACCCTCTCACGGCGGAGCAAAAGCGGGCAGTAGCTAATTTTCATTCCCTTATCCAGGTAAATAAAATTCATGGAGAAGATCAGTTTCTCATGCGAGAATCGGCCAATCATCGATCTATCGATCTATTGAATCTATCTATTGAAACGGGTGGATGGTATATTCTATACCTTCGCTCTGCTTTAAACCTCCTGATAATGCTGATAAACTGTCTAGTAAATTCCCTGATCTTCCCAGAACAGCTGATTCTGTGATTAGGTCGGTGAACTCAATACCAGTTAAGTACCTTTTTAAGGCAACTGGCTGTATGGAATTTTATTGTGAGGCATCGAGGTAAACTACCCACCACTTTTCAAAACTTTATTTGCCAAAAAATTTGAGGATTGTGTTTTCCTTACTTTCCACATTCTTTTTAAGCTCTACTTAGTCTTGGTCTAAAAGAGAAAAATCTCTTGAGAAAATATTAAAGTTTGTGGTTTTAATGTGGAGAAAAATGCAAAAATGTTTAAGAGGCACACATACTTTTGCAAATGCGCTGTAGTTTTAGTTTAAAAAAGAAAAAAAAATGAACACACAAATTAGTCGCTGAATGTCAGTAGAGATCATCCCTTATTGAACACGTCTTGTATGCAGGTCACACTTTAAGGACATGCCAGACAGCCACCAAGCCTCTTAAACACAATTACTCAAACACTTACCACATAATGCTTTAGTTATATGTTTTTCATACCACCCAATATTTCCAAATGTGAGTATTTTTTGCTGCATTGTTTTGTCACAGCACACTCATGCAGTCTTTTATAAACTGTAAATCTGAACTTCTGTAGCGGCTATGTTAAAAAAAAAGAAGAAAGAAATACAGTAAAAAAAATTAGAATAAAGAATGGAGCTAAAGCTAGAGGACACAGAAAGAAAAAACAGCCCATGCAGGAAGAACAAGAGAGGAAAAGAAATACGAACTCAAAGGACAGCGCCTTTACGTCCATAGTTCGGGTTCTGGAACTGATTGATTGGACTCTTGTAAATTGGGTTTTCTTGCTACAGGTGGAGAATGAGGACAGAGGTGAGAGTTCACGAGGAACATCAGAACAGGAGAGAGGAATAAATAAGAAGCATACTGGGAGAAGAACAAGGTCAGGTGAGACAGAGGACGGAGGACAACACAGCGCTGCACCTACGTCTTTCTAGAGATGCTACGTCTGAGAGAGAGATGATTTTAACATTCGGTTTAACTTAAGAGTTACATGCAGAAAAAAAAAACTAAGCTGATGATATTCAAATGACAAAGTTTTCTTGCCACTCATATAACTCCTACTGAATAACTGATCTGCTCTTGTTGAATCCACCAGGCCAGTAGCAAGAACGGTAGAATACTGTGATCTACTGACTGGAAGATCCTGACCTCCACCGTTCTCTGTATGCTAACGCTACATTGCCGTCCTTTGACATCTGCCAACTTCACCTTTAGATGGTGACTATATTGCAGCGTGAATACCTTTGTAAAAACAAACAAACAAAATAAATACGTAATAAATAAAATGTCTGTTTCCTGGAATAATTTGCATCGAAATGAATTGTGAGAACTGGATAACTGGGGAGAAAAAATAATTGTTAGTTTGAATAATAAACTGAGCTTAATGCACCTCTTGATAACTAGGACCAATTAGAATATATGACTGAACTGAATTGTGCCTTGAGACGACACTTGTGAAAAGGCGATTGATAAACTAACTGCATTTAGAATAAATTTCAGACAGTCAGGTGGAGGGAATGAATACAATTGTAATTTGTTAAGAGAGGACATAATCAGCTGCTTTTGCAACATTATTTTCCTTGTTTTTCTAAAGGGAGAACTTAAATACAATTATTGTCACTTAAATAAAATTAAAACCACACTTTATTCCAAAAGAGTGTCTTTTTTTATTTTTATTTTGCCTAAATCATCTTTCACCAAAAAACAGAAGAGGTATTGATTTTTTTGGACAAAATCACTTTTTGTATTATATGACTTAGGCCATTATTTTAGGAAGGTGACGATACAAAATCAAATTTGTCGTGTTAATCTGAATTCAAATCAACTGTGATATAACCCTGCCACTAGGAGGCGGAGTACGACTTCATATGGTCCTGAGTAAATTCCTGCTTTGCCTCCTGTTGATCTTGGCTGCCATTGTGACATGAGGGAGGAAGCGGGGCGGGAAGAAGGCTTGGCCCCTCCCTGGAAACATTTTTGTTATGCACAGAGCACATAGCATTCCCAAAAAAGTCCACACTGACTCCCAACATTTTTCCTTTTTCGGTCGAGCCCTGTTCAACAGCAACAAATTCAATCTGTCTTCACAGCTGCCAGAGCGCTCAGAGCGGGAGCGAAGGCGCTGGTAATGATATAAACATGGCAGTAAATCCCATCTGCTGCTAAGAACAACTGATTACCTTCCCTGTAAAGGAACAGAGCAACACAGAGGGCCGAGCTGCACCTGTTTTCCACATCTGACTCGCCTCTGCTAAAACGCTGGCCAAAAACGTCGGCGGGATTTCCAGACACCCACCGTATCCCACTTGGCGTTCATCTTCTCCTTCTCGAACTTGGCGAACTCCCTCCTGTCGTGGATGATCATCAGGAGCTTCCAGATGAGCAGCAGCGCCAAGCCGATCAGGACGATGCCGGCGACCACGCCCAGGACGATCGGGATGAGGTCCGGGCCTTTGGGGCAGTCTGGAACGGGGCAGCAGAGTTAGGATCGCCAAACGTGTCCGGCTAGGACAACCTCTGCAATCGCTACGGGGGCTGGGGTCTCTGCTCACCGGCTTATCCAACACGTAGACCACCTTCTCCGAGCTGTTGGTGACGTGTACACGTAGTAGATCCAGCAGTCGTTGGCGTCCTTCTCCTTGCAGTGCGTGAGGGGGTAGGATTTGTCGGTGGGCTGGGGAAACTTGTCTTTGGTGTCCACTTTACGCATGGTGAAGTAATTGCATTCCTCCTCACACACGTCTTTCTTCACCCCGGTATGAAACATCCGGCACTCCACGCAATCTCTGAAGAAAACCGTATTAATAATAGTAAAAACATGTTAAAAACTGATTGTCACAGAGTCTTTCTGGGAAGGGAAAGCAAACTGTTAACATTAAAATCTCTTTTGATGACAACCTTTATTGTGGCTTTGTAAACGAGGTGAAGCTAAATCCTTTCTGTGGTTGTAGCTGATGTTTCCGTTCCCCTCACTGTCCTCTGCAGAGCCCTCTCTACTCTACATTCTAAATTCCTCTCTATGTATTTCAACTCAGAGAATTCCTTTGTAAAGACCTTGTGCTTTAAAGTACAGACGTGCCCGTCCAATATTAATATCTGTATTGGTCCTGATATTGAAAAGAACAGTGGATTGGTGCATCCCTACTTTTAAGAAGAAATTCTGCCAGACCAAAAACAGAATTCAGTGTTCTTGACTTTGTGAATGGATTCAGTTGTGAACATAGAAACTTAAAGGAGGTTTTCATTCCACCAAAGTCATTCCTTACTTGTGCTCAGCACAGGCTGAAGGACAGGTGGGACACGTTTCGCACTTTGGGCCCTGGAATTTGGGGTCGTCGCACTTGCAGATGCCGCATAGGCATCGTCCCCTGCCGTTGCAGATCTGCTTGTTGCTGGCCAAACAGGTGCTGTCGTCCAGGGAACAGTCGCAGGCAGTTCCGTTCCACATCGGGTCGCAGATGCACTTCCTGCACTCGCAGCGCCCGTGTCCTGAACAGCAGAGAGAACGGAGGGGAGAACGACGGAGCTCGTCTAAGCATGATGTATTATGGTCATATTTCTTACGGCACAATTAGCATCATAAAAAAATATTATAATAATTCTGCGATGATCAATCGATTCTGAGGTTCACAAATTAGAATTTTTAATTCCATTTCTAGTTCATGCCGGTTTCAGACAATTTTAACTTCTCTTTAAGAACTTGAATTTGAAGAGAACGGAACTCGAGAGGTTTTTTTTTTTTAAACTTCTTGCAATGCACTGTTATTATTTATCTATATTTAGGATCAGAGGCAAAGTCCTACAGTGACTTCATGAGGAAAGTTACTGTAAAACTAGATTTTATCATTTTAAATGAAAGACATTTTAAAAAGGGGTTGTCCAAAGCAGTAATGGGTGATATGGACTTAAAAGTTTTGCTACAATATTTTGTGGTATTACTTTGATAACAATAAAAGTGACACCAACAAAACAGAAAACACCCAACCCAAATAAGTTGTGTATATGAGATTCTTTAATTGTTTTCTTCAAGAAAATATTATGTGTTTATTTTATTTCAGAGCAGGTAAAACTAAAACAAAAAAGTCATTCTTTTTATAACTTGGGGAAAAGAATTGTGACCATTAAGTATTTCCATGGCCGATTTTGGTCCATGTGGATAGAGCTTAGACATGTAAGTTGTAACCTAAAAAATCAAATAATGTTATACTAATATACTAACATCTAATGCTGAATACTGGGATGGTGTGTCAATGGCTGCATCAAACTACAGTATTAGAAAAGAGCACAAATGATATTTTTGGTCATCTTTCGGTTCTTTTTCTGGTCAACTTTCAGTCCAGTTTCCAGGTTTTGTGTGTTGCTCTCACTCACAGTAAAATGACACGGTGTGACTCTTAAGATTCTCTCCCCTCCACAGACTCACCTCCACAGAGCTTGTTTCCAGAGCGGTCGCAGTTGAAGTTGTCACACTCGCAGAACTGCCCGCTGTACCTCTCCTCCGGGTTCTCCCTGGCTTTGCACTCACAGGTGCCGCACACGCATTCCCCGTTGTTGCTGCAGATGTCCGTGCCGTTGTCCTTGCGGCAGGTCCGGTCCATGTCCTCCGTGGACACTTCGTTGCTGCTGCACTCGCACTCCCTACCCACGCGGCCCTCTTTGCACCTGAAGCAGAGGGTTAAGGGTCGCCAAGGGAATGGGGTTTCTTTAGATAATAACTGGCAAAACAAACAAAAACAGGTGTTGGAGGGATTCGTACCTGCAGGCTCCACACTCGTAGGTCCCGTTCCCGTTGCTGCAGACCTGGCTGTTGTTGACAGCTTCGCTGTGGCAGTCGCACTCGCAGATGAAGTGGAGGATAATCTCCACCTCCTCTGTGAATCCCAGGGGCTTTATCTTGATAATTTCAGGACTGGTATTGTTTGGACAACCTTTAGAGGTGATGCTGATGTTAAGTGGACCTGAGGGAACACAGGAGAAACGCTTATTCACTGATGTCAGACAAGCTGCTGGTGCCACTAGAAATCTTAACTAACGTGGTTGGGAAATCTTAATCTTAATTCAACTTCTTTTTCTTGAAAGGGCTGCAGTTTAATGCCTGAAAGACAGTCTTAAAAAAGCTGAAAAACCTTTATTTAACCAGCCAAGTCGAATAAATTCTCATTTTCAACAACAACCTGTCCTGAAAACATTAATGCATCACACAACAAAAAATAGATTAAAAAAATAGCTAAATATCATAAAACAAATGCTGTAAATGCTTTGAAAAGTATAAAAAGGTATGTGATTGAAAAAAATTCTAAAATAAAACCACTAAAGCAAACGACAGTATAATGAAGTATCTTGAATAAGATCAAGAAGAAAAAAAAACTAATCCAACTAGAAAATGTTTTGGAAAATGTTCAATAGGATTTTTAGTCCTGTGTAGCATTTTCTGCTTTATGCTGCTCTAAAGATAAAATGGAAAATTGTTAGGGTGGGCAGCAGTTCTTTTTATTTTTTGCTTGAGAAGTTGCAAACTATAGCATATTAACAATACACAGAATAAATATTTAGACAGTAAAACAAGGGCCATTTCCCTTGCATTTTCCTTCCAAAAACTTTGATATATAAAACAATATCCATTCCTATGTTGAGCACAAGTTTTATTCCAATCTTCATTGTTTGTCAGACCTAAAATTAATTTGCCTCCTTAGCGACTTCCTTTGCTTTTGCTTTATTGTTATACAAAAATGCAGAGTTTTCCCAAGTGTATTATAAGCCTTTGTTTTTAGACAAATAAAAAAATTAAAACCGCTTAATTTTTTTTTAATAACCTGGACTGCAAGCTTCTCTGTTGCGCTGAGCGTTTCACTGGCGGAGCAGAATTATTCCTAAACAAAGGGTTTATAGTGGATGCGTTTAACAGGCCACAAAGCCAGAGCGCGCACCAATCACACTGCTGGCACCTCTGCATGTTGCCTCGCACACTGCTGCTGCTTGATGTCTGAAGTTTACCTTATACTTGCTTTACATCATACAGTTTTAGAGTGGAGTGTTACCAGAACCAGTTCTTCCAAGGATGCCTTCTTGATGACACTTAATTGAACATGGCTCACATCCCAATCTAGCAACATTAGAAGTTGCTTACACCCCAAACTCTTCCACTGCATATTAATTAACACACTTTTCTCACAATCTTTAAATTTCCTTTTTGAAAAACGGTTGTTTTTTAAGCTTGTTTCTGATGTGATTTTAGTTTCATTTTCATTGTTTTTTTTGAAGCTCTTATCTTCTTATTGCTTGCAGTGATTGCTATCAATCTAAATTCAAATAGCTCTGCAGGGTAAAAATAGGGTGTGTTGAATGTATTGTTGATCTTTTGCTTACTGCAGCATGCATGTTCAACATTGTAGAATTAATCTTTTCTAATCAAATGACAATGCCTCCCTTGTCCAATGAAAGACTTTATGATATCTGTAACATAAAAACATGATCTCCCAAATCCCACCTCATCTCCAATGGAGATATTGGAGCACTTCCTTCCATTTTCGCCCTTATTGATTACTCCGTTCTTACAGCGAGACGTGTACTCGATTGTCACGTTGTTTGAAACTTTGGTGTTCTCCAGAATCACTTCGGAGGAAAGAGCCTGGCAAAAAAATCAACACAAAAGATAAGACGACATAGCTTTTTCACTGGAATGCCATCTGGAAGTCCGGTTCAGACAGCAGAGAATAAACAAAGCATTAGCTGCAGATTAAGAAGGAATGCAGGCACAACTTAACTCGGAATGCTGCACAAGGTTCCTGTCGCTCGTTTGAGCAAATGATAATGTGATCAGTTTGACTGGATTTGAGTTGTACTTAAAATCCTAAAGAATGTACTTACATTGTAAGCATCTATGATGAGGTTGATGACGTTGCTCGAGTTGGCAGACAGAGTGCCTACTGCAGATTTGGTATCAGATTTTTCAGTTCCTGCAGAGTTAAAGAGGAAATACCAAGAACAACATTTAACAAAAAACTCTTGTGCTCTTGTCCTTAAAACCAGCCTCTACCAAGGCTGAAATGATTAACGTGATTCATCGATGATTGAAATAACTGTCAACCAATTTAGTAATCAATTAATTGTTAACTGGAATATAAAGGACCAAAAAAAGGCCATTTGCTGAAAGAACAAAACAGTCTGAGCAGTAATTAAACCAAAACTGTACAAATATGTAAATATTCTACCAAAAACTCCTCAAATGGCATTTTTAGCTTCACCTGGTTTGAGTTCTGTAAGAACAAGCTCCTTAATAAAGCATATTTTATTACCCATCTTAAATGGGTAACAAAGGTGGCTTTATAAAAATGGGCCATTTATAAAACAAAAAAAAAATCAACAGATTAATAGACAGTACTTTAATACTTTAGCTGCAGATGTATCTTTAGCTACAAATGTTCAAGCACTAATTGAATGCTATGTCATTACATTTTTTGGGAATACAATTTTTATTTTCTTATTCAAAAAAAGTAACTGTAGTATTGTATAAAAAAGCACAAGTGGTTAAATAAAAAAATATGTGGAATTTGTCAATTTATTTTATCCAATTAATCGATTAATCATCAGAATGATCAACACAGCAATCAATTGCAAAAATCTCTACATATTTTTGCAGATGAATGTACTGAAACTGTACATTGTTGCCAACTTGTGGCAGACGTTTGAGGCTAAAATGTCATTATGTTTACAACAAAAGCTTCAGAGGAGAAAAAAAAAGGCTAATGTGTGCTAACCTGATAAACGGGCTGAAACTCTTCTGTGACGGCAAAAATAGTCTGAATGTTGTTGTCACTCAGCTTCTGGACCAGGTGAGCGATCGAGGGGTAGTCCTGAAAAGACAAAAGAGAGAGTAGGTTACCTTCACGTCACAGGAAGCCTTCGATGCTGCCAGAACAGCCAAAACAGCAGACATTCCCTACATAGTAGTGGCTCATGGTGTAGATGTTGTTCTCTAGGTGGCATTTCCCGTCGTTGGGCAGCACAATGCCACCCAGCTTGCCGTCGCCAGCAAAGTGGAATCCGGCGTCAGTGGAAAACACCAGTAAGCGGGTTACGTTCCTCCAGCCATCTGTTTCTGTAGAAAAAATGAACAGAAATACCAATCTGCAATCACTTCAAATCTCTGGAAACAGTTGTAAACGAGCAGCTTAAAAAGAAACATATGAGGGTTTGAGTCGCATCCAAAAATAGAAGACTCATAAAATATCTCCACCCATTTAAATGTTACTAGATACATCTGGTGAGGTGAAGCTGCTAGTAAGCGGCGCGAACGGTGGGAACATTACCCTCAAGACCTGAACCTCATGTTGATGTCAGCGATGTCAGTGGCTTACCCCACACACGGCCACTTGCATGATGGCGTCGAAGCCGCCCTCAGGGGAGTCCAGGTTCCCCGAGATCTGCTGCTCCCCCACCAGTCTGTTGAAAGTGGACCCATTGCCGGTCAGCGGCAGCACGTTCTTGTAGCTGAACGGGCTGGTGCAGTTCTGGTCGCCTGTGCATGGATTCAGCAGCTTGGCTGGAGTGGTGCTGATGTAAGGCATGACTGTCTTCTCCACAAAGGAGCCAAAACCTATGAAGAAAACAAAATAAATCAGTTACACTACAGATAAATACATGTCTCCGTGTTTTGGTGAAAGGATAATACCCTAAACCTGCATTCAGATGGTGAGCCCATTTCTATTCATTTGTGAATATTTTGCATGAATAAACTTATTCATGAAATATGCTGCGGCATCATCCTCCAACTACTTCCTGTCATCATCATCTTTGTGGTTTGCGCCAGTGGCAACAAAAGAAAAACAAGTTGTTGTTTTTTGCGAAATGGCATGTTTCTATTAAGTGAATTTAGTTTTGAAATTTTTATGCAATTATATGGTCAGTGGAAAGGCAGCCGGTGTGAACTCTTTGAAGTATCAGCAAGGTGTTAATAAAAGCTGTAAATAGGTAATCATCTTTATACTTAAAAATAAACTGTAGACAGGTACAGATAGATACAATAAGCAATTAAATCAATTAATCGCAAGATAAATTCAAATAAGTTTGATCATTTCGGTTCGAATGATTGTTTTTTCTCTTTCTACCAAAGACTGTATGACAAACAGCTTCAGTCTGGCCATTTGTTCTTAATTAGCCTCTGTTTCAGGTGCAAATTTGCTTAGAGAGATTTAAGTGCACGTTTTACTTGTTGTTTCGGTTGTTTTGTTTATTTACTTTAAAGATTCAAAGTGTCACTGAGCTCTGGTGTTAATGTTCGTTAGAAATGAAAGTTTACTGGTATTTGAGAGGATGCACTTGCATTACTATGTCCTTACCATTATATTTCTTGACTATAGTCTCAAAATGACAATATTATTGTTTATCGCAATAAATTCCTGGACAATTTACCGACCTGTTTTTTGGGACAGGCCTAACTGTAGCCACTTGTAATTTAAGTGTGCTATGATTTTGAACACATTTAAAATCATTCGTGGGGATTTTTCACCAAAATCCCCACAACCTTTTAGCAGACTATTTTTGTCTGCCTAGTACAAGGAGTTCTATTCTTGAAAATGTATCTGATTCTGTTTTACATGACTATAAATAAATATGCCTAGCCTCTCCCCAAAATAAGTGCATAATGTCTTAAATACATGAGGTCAAACTGTGTCAGAGATGCTTGTTGAACCAATTTCAAAAGCAGAATCTGGCTATTGTATAGATTTAGAACAAGAGGCATACATAAATTTAGGTTTGCTGAGGAATAAATGGGTTAAATCCCCCTGTTTATTACCACTTAAAATGAATTTTATACAAACTTGTCAGCAGTTGCGTCAATAATGAAATAAAATGTGAAAACAGATTTGAAAAACAGGCACTGTTGACAGAATTTCTGAAGTCTGTTTCAGTTCAGATTGCAAAGCTTTCCAATGAGAAGGCAGAGAAGCTAAATGCTAAAATGATGAAGGTGATACAAAAAGAAAAGTCCTACTTTGTAAAGCTCTGAGGTAGACAAGCAGTAAAATGTCCAAGCACAATCCATTCCCCGTTTCATAAACTATAAACAACAATAAGAGACTTGAACTAATGAGATTTCCTGACCTATCTTGAAGTCAGATGTGATCTTCGACATCTCATGCATCAGACTGGTCCCCAGGTTCTTTACGTTCTCCAGATCGTCCTTCATGGAGAAGGACAGGTCCATCAAGTAGTACAGGTCAATGGGGTAATCCTCTGCACGCTTAAACTTCAACTCAAAGGACTGCGGCTCACCTTTATGTAGTTATAACGGACAAGAATTGTCAAAATTACAAAGTGACTGATATACAGAGCTGGACCAGATGTGAAGTTGATGTTTACGCACCAGATCGGAGGGTGAGGCTGACTTTTTGGGGCTGGACCTGGGTGATCTCCTCTGGTTTCAGTTCTGTTATGGTTTTGCTGCGATCGGTCACCGGCTTGTTCTTGAGAATCTTCCGTTTCCCCAGCGGGTTCTCGATCAATCTCTGGTTGCAGCCCCGTTTTATCAGAGACTGCAGCTCGTCACACCGGCTCGACACAGTCTCGCCCTGTTTCAGGAAGTCCTGAAGAGAGGCAGCGCCGAGATCATTTATGACGGGATTAACATTTTGAGGTGCTTCAGTCAGGGTCCGTTGGACGGATTGACAATAAATGGAGAAATTAATAAACAGCTTGTTCATGTAGAAAAATTTATTCCTGTTCTTCCGAATTCTGAATCGATTGAAATTGCTCAAATCAATTTTAGCCTGCTTATGTTTTTGCAAAATTAGGTTTTGAAAATTTTTTTGATATCTTTTTATTTAAGACAAAGCCAAGCAGCTAAGATAATCTAAATCTGATCATTTAAATTGTGAACAAACCCTATTTTTATTTAAATATTAACTAATGGAATTTGATACAATTGGAATTGTTTCAAATGAATTTTCTATTTTTTGACTGCTTTTCCTTTTGTCACAGTCACATAATTAAAACAGAATCTCTAAATAAATTGGTTTCTGAATCAAATCATGACACTACAATACAGAATCAAATAGTAAGTCACTGAATAGCATCACATTACTTAATCATCCTTTAACTTACAATCTCACTGTTTAATGGTTTCCTTTTCATTTTTTATTATTATTCATTTAGTTTTTTTACATTTACTGTCCCATTTGATTTGCTTAAAATGCAAAACAATAAGCCAGGCCTGTGTTGTTTCCAATCAGAAATGGGTATGAAGAATTTTGATAATAGTTGGAAGACACATAAAAAATACACTTGTGTAAAGGAGAGCATTCTATAGAACAAAAACACGTGATTTCACCCCTGTGCACTACTTTGCAGTGAGTGTAGCTGACAGCTCTGAGTTACACACCGGGTCTGTACACCAGCCACATTTGGCTCCAGCCTGGATGCACTCTCCGCAGTGTTTGGCATTTCTGTTGATGCACTCGTTCCCCTCTAGATGGAAAACAAAGAGAGAGGAGTGGTCAGAGTCAGAGGGAGCAGCGCTACAGAGCGACAGAAACTTCATACATTTACGCATCAGTAGGTGTGAAACACTGATTGAAGGCTAAGATTATTCCATCTGATTCCTGGACGCTACAGCACAACAGCTTCTTCTACGAGTTCATTAAACTGAAGTAGCAAACGCTTCTCTTATTTGGCCATTCACTAAACAACACAACGACATCATCAAAAGAAAGTTTTAGCTCCATATTAGAAAAAATAATAAAATCAACTTTACCTTTCTGAGAGTTACAGCAGTAAAAGAGTCCTATAAAAGCAATGAAGATCAGCTTCAGATCCATCTGAAAACACACAGACAACACATTAGGGCTGAAACAATTAATCGTGATTAATCGATTTTTGAAACAATTGTCAAGTAATAAATTATTTAACAATTATTTCATCAAAATATTTGTCAAATATTTTGATGAAATAAAAATATTGAGAATGTGCCAATTTTTAAATCTGATTAATCGATTAATCGTCAGAATAATCAATTACTACAATATGCACTAATTGCAGCCCTAAAAGACATTATCACAAGAAAAATCACCTTTAGGTTTCATGTTTTAATTCCAGTTGATAGGACTATCTGCGTGAAGGTCTTAATGTTTGCATGCGCAACACCACTGAGCCGAACGAAGCCGACTGCAGCAGAGCAGACGGATCTGTTCAAGGTAACGGGCTGCAACTGTAAATGGCCTGCCTGTAATTGGAGGTCGTAAATTATCCAGAGACAGTTGCTTGGCTTCTCTCTAGCGGTCACAGAGGAACAGACAGCTAATTAAATTCAGACCACTTTCGCACACAAACATGTATCCATGCAAAGAGCAGGCCGCCACTCCTCCCCAGATTTCCCCCATTACTGTAAATAGCATCGTCTCCTTGGAGTCCCACCCCTCCGCTGTCGTGTTTATTGATCCCGCAGGCTTTATGGTAGGAACTGTATCGACGCACCTTGGTCTAATCCTAATGCAGAGCTCAGGGCTCACTAATGGAAGCGGTGACTGCAGGTCCTTCCCCTGAAAGGAAAGGTTGATTTGAGACATGTACAGCCTTGCTGGGTGTCTCAAAGCACATTGAATCTTTTATTTCTGCTGTTTATTGTCTATAACCTACTAATAGTCTTCTCTTCAGTAAGAAAATTTTGATATATTGATAATAATAAATACTACACAGAATGATTACTGGTTGACCAGGAGTTCGAATTTGTCAAGAGTCATCTGTCCTCTAGTGATCAGAACCAAAGAAAATGGAAATAGAAACTCTTTGGAAAGAAATATATTATCAAATTAACTCACATTTGAGATTGGAGATAATTTTTATCAAATAATACATCAACTTTCCTCATTTAAAATAACTGTTTAAGTAGACCTGTACAAAAGTGCTTGTGTGCAAACCAAAGCAGGAAGGTGCTCTCTTACAATGTTATCTCTGAGGTACTTGAAGACTGAAACTGTACTTACATCACTTCCAGCTGTCCTAAAGAAGCCCTAAAATTTTAACAGTTTATGTTTTGGAGATGAATACTGTTTCCTAAACTTCACTGCAGATGATTGTGGTGTTTGGAATGTGCAAGAATAACTTATTTGTTTCCTGGAACAAAACGTGGATGTGGTGAAATGGTCAGTGCTATAGAGGCCAGCAAAGTAGAGTGTAGATGTGAATTGAAAGGACGATGGATTGTCCATCATTGTCCTTTATAGAAGCATACGTTTCTATTCAACTGTTCCAGGTCTATAATTTGTCATGCCACCTTTCACTGCAAATACAACTGCAAGTCTTTAGCTGCACTTCCTTAGCAGTTTTTCACATCTAGACTTAAATCTTTATCAAATGATGTTTGCAAAAACAGCTCAGTCTCAGTCAGATTGGATTTAGGGGAAAAGCTTTCCAGCCTTGCCACAGATTTCCAATTGGATTTTGATCTAGATGTCGATGGCAGCCATCCTAGTTTATGAATCTTCTTTAAGCTTAATCATTCTGTCGCAGTTTTGGCTGTATGTTCAGGGTTGTGGTTCTGCTTAGCCTCTGCCGCAGGCTGATGTCGTTCTCTCCCTGTTTCACAATGGGGATGATGTTGTGTTTCGGTTTTCTGCCACACGCAGCATTTTGCTCGTCAGTCAAAGTCCTGATTTGGTCTTATGCTGTTGCATGACTTTTTGGGGGTTTCTTTCAGCAGTATTCTTGCGTACAAGTGATGCGCTATTGACTAGCACCATTAAATTATCCCACATGAACTGTGACTCATAGCAGATTTCCTCGCAAGATATCTGCAGTTTTCAGCAAATCAAATTTAAGACCTTTGAATTTGAATGAAATTTAAAACCGAATAAAACTATCAATACAATATTGGGGAATTCTGCTGTACTACAATCAAGAATAGCAAAAACGGACACATCCGGAGTCTGTCCGTTACTCTTTGTCAACGGCTTTGTGTTTCTCACATTGCATCTCTTTCCAGGCTTAAACCCTGTAGTGTCAAACATTTTTTTTTTTGTGCAGAATGCCTACACCTACCCTAGTATGAGTTGGCAACAGAAGGGACATCATCCATCCAGCTGCCAATTTTTCCTGATTGTTTCTCTACCAAGGCTCTTTAACAAATTTCTGAGAGCCTCACAGAACAACTGCACCGAGGCTTAAGGTAATCAGGTAACAAACTATGTCGCTTTGGTAATGCTACAACTACAGTAACGTGTTAATGTAATGAAAGCTGCACAACAGACAAAAACAGAACAGGGAATATTATGACCTCGAGACACATCAGTGATGTAGGTTTAGCTTTTACTACGCAGGATAGCAGGAGCTTAAAAAAAATACCGCAGCTAAATAATAGCTGGAATGTGAGGCCAGTACTGTGCGTGAGCGATAATCAGAAACTGATGGAGATTTATTCCACAGAGAAGCTCCTGTATTCGACACTGGATATCAAAGCATGAGGTTCAAATTAAATCCAGAAAAACAGAGATAAGAGGACAGAAGCTTTATTGTGTTGAATTATTTTAACTACCAGCTTCTGCTGATCTTTTATAGGGGCTGGATTATAAAATTACATTGCCTTACACTGTTGGGAAAAGAGGTTCTGACAGTAAGTGTGTGTGGTGTTGACCAGTGCATTCCTGAATGCCTATGTGACTGCGTGTGTGTGCGTGTGTGTTCATTTAAATAGACACAGAAGAGCAGACAGCCTGTCTGCAGCCCCCCAGATTAGATCTGGCTTAAATCTCCAGTGCTGTGCCTGGGACTTTTGTATTAGCCTGTGTATTTCCATTTAAAGTTAAAAAGAATAATAAGAAAGAAAATACATAATCAATGACTGACAATGTAACACCACTATAAAAATACGGATTTTATATAACTTGAGAACCTTCTGTTAAAACAGAGACGTAGAAAGAGAGGTAACACAGAGTGTGGTCCACATTAAGGAGAATAAACCACTATTTCCAGAGAGACCTCACTTCAAAATGATCAATTTCACACAGCATTCCGACAACTACAAAAACATTCAACTATTTTCTTTTCACCGTAGCTCCGGTTCTGTTTTCACTTCAGGTTTGGCGTTCTGAAGGATCCATTCAGATGCAAAATAGGCCTATAAAACTCAAGCTGGGAGTCAAGTATCTTCAGGCCCACGGCATTTAGAGGAATGCTGGTTAAAAATATAAAACTTAGAGCTGGAGTCAGAGAGCTAAAGAACAGGAAAAGAGCACAGTGATGCACTGTTTCTAAAGGTCATTTTCAAATGTTACATTTGACTTACAGTTAAAAAAATTTCTTTCAACATTGGTTTTAAAAAGTTTGTTGTGAATTAGGGCACTAGGTATGACAAATTAACCAGTAAATCTACCCAATTAGAGTCTATGTGATAAACTCTAAACTCCACAAAAGCACCACAACAGGTCCAAGTTAGCAAATATAAAATAAGTATGGACAACATTATTATGAATGAATAAATATGAGTGGGTTTTCTTAGCAATAACAACAATTATTGTAATTTTTTTTCATCAAAGCAATTAGAGCTTTCCTACATGTAATGATTTTAATATACAACTCTTCTCTGCGACAACAAAGAGTCATTTATGCCAACAGTATTTCTTGTGCTTTTGTTATCTTAAAATAGGGTTAAAAAAGGTTTTAGTTTGTTTTAATTTAACACATTAAATTCTATGTCTATTCTATGATTCTATGTCTGAATCCGTTTGGATCACCTTACAAAATTTCTGTTTCATATCTGGATTTTTTTCAGATTATTGTCTACAACAGCAGAATTTCTCCCTGGAATTAATAAAGTATTCTGACTCTGATTTTAGTTTATCATATCAAGAGTCTCATACCAAGCAACGTGAAGATGCTAGATCAAAATAATAATTAAAAGAAAACTATTTATATTGACCAACAATAAACAGTGTTTCTGCCAGTGTATTATAAGCCTGGCAGGCCACCAGGCTTAACTTACCTCCAAATTTTGTAACTTTTAAGATTCTTCAACATAAAAACGGAATGAGCCACTGGTGGACTGCACTAGGGCCATTAATACTGGAAATAGCAGGTTTTCCAGGGGAAATCCTAAGTAAACCTAACTCTGAATAGGAACATAGACAAAAACACTTATAATACTCAAGTGTATTCATTTCTTGTACACAGAACAGTTGTGTAAACTTGATTATCACTCTTGCATTGCTTAATCTGTCCAAATCTAAATAATAATACAGTCTGAAGCTCCCAAAAAATAATATATATATAGTCCACCCTCGAGTTTCTGACTGGTTCATGTTGACGAAACCACAAAATGGAGTGAGTAAGTAGGCATCTTTAGCCTCGCTGTCTTTTTTTCCAGTAGATTCCCACGAAGGAAGTGCAGTCTTCTCTGAGCCTACCCAGATTCCTAACCCTCCCACTTGGTCTCATAGACTAATGTCAGTGACCCTGTGGAAACCAACAATTTCCAAACTGAGCTAAAAAAAAACAAAAAAAAAAACGCTTCAGTGCAGACAAGGTTCGGGGCTGTAAACTTAAAAAATACTGGTAAAGTGATAAAGAAAAACCATGCAGCCCCAATTTTTATAATATGTTGAAAAAAAAGCTCCCCTGCTCATCCAAACCACCCAAAGCTGAATGTCAATGTGACTAAATCCAAAAAAACCTACACAGTTTAGAAACCAAACACATCATTTGCCAAGAATACCGCACACTCTTCCATCATCCAGTAATACTCAGATTTATGAGGGTTGAAATCTATAAACTTAAATATTCATGAGCCAAAAGATGTAACAAAAAACAAATGTGTGGAAGTGAGAGGGAGGGGTCCAGCAGACCAACCAGAGAACTCCAATGTAGAAGAAACCTGAGAGAACCAGATGACATAGAAGTTACAGACAGCTCCTTTAGTAGAGCAAGGGCAGCTCAGCACTGGCTGTTAAAAGTTTATTTAGCTGTCCTTGTCATTCTTCCACCGAGATGGCAACACATAAACACACACACACACACACCTGAGCTGTGACTAAAGGCAGCTCGGCTGTTTATGGACTTCACACAGGTCTGTCATTCGGCAGGAGAGGCTGGAACATGCCAGATAATTGTGGTGGGTGTCTAACAGGGGCAGAGATTCTAAGGCATTCCTGAGGATGATGAACACTGCTTGACCGTGATAGTGACCCGTCAGGCTGATTCTGTACATCCACTACGAATACCTGTTGAATTTGCAGAAAAATGGGTTTCTGCTTGCCAGACCCTAACCAGAAACATAGTAACTGGAAAGTCAGATGTGCCCCGTCAGGCCAAGATGATAGGAACACTCTTCGGTGACAATGCTATTACTGAGTGAAGAAGCCTCAATGCTGGCCTCTTTTCAGTATCAGCAGCTGGGTTTCTGTTGACCAGAATATTGCACAAAGAAATTACAATAAAAAATTTGCTTAATGGAAACATGACAATTTTGACAAAACTTGCATTTTTCAATAAAACTTTTTTGAGCTATGATGATTTGCTGGATGTTACTACTGCAGAAAATGAAGACGACAAGAAGTGGTGGGAGGATGATGCTTTGTTTTTGGGGGTTTTTTTCAGACAGTGTGAAGCTGACTTCACCAGAGCTCTCACAGCATCGCACAGTTCATAAGAAGTTGTGCGTCATTCAAACAAGTTGAATCCATGACTCTTCTAGAAAATCACAAATTTCCACAGGCGCCACACGTAGCCAATCCCAAGAATAAGAGTTTGTTGTTGTTTTTTGCTCCAGTGCCTGAATAAGGCTGACAGATGATGAGAGCTCACACCATGGCTGAATTATGAATATATCTGTAGCTGTTAACATTTGTTTTGCCATGATTTTTAATGACTTACATGAACAAGCTTATTTGTGATTGATTTTAATTTAATTTCTTATTTAATGGAAACACATTAAATAAAATCCAGTGGAAAACAAAATTTCCAAACCGAACTAAAAAAACAAAAGGAAAAACACGCTTTCTGTGCAACAGAAGAAAATATAGGCAAAGATTTGTATACAATCATAATGGAAACACAGCGACTATGTGTTTTAAAAAGTAAGACAAACAAAAAATAGAAATATAAGCATATCTTTGAAAAAAGTGCTAAATGGTGGATTAGTTGATTGCAATGTTGCTTTGCAGCCAAGTCTGTTGCAATAAGCAATTAATTAATCTCATGATAAATTTAAATAAGCTCAATAATTTACATTCTCATGATTCATATTTTTTGAAGATTGAGAAAGAAAACTTCCAACACTTTACTTACAGATCCAGCTGTTATATTAAACCAGCAGATAACTAACTCAGACATCCTCAGGAGACAGAGCTGAACTGAATCACACACAAGAACCCGACAGGACCGACTCCCTTCTAACTTAAACCATACTGCCAAATTCTCAGAAGAGCTGACCTCAGTCACACTACAATGATTAATGACTAGTAGCATCAGGAAGTAAGCAGTTAAAGCAAAAAGCAGTGTTAAAGAACTGGTCATGGCTGGGAGGGGGCAGTGAGGGAGCTGGTGCTTCCCTTACTGAGAATGGGTGCGAAAGGACAGAATGGAGGAGAGGGAAAACAGGAAAGGGCGGCGCACAGCTTGGTAGGAGAAATGGTAGCCTTGACGCCTGAGAAAATACTTTTTTTGCCTAAGCCATTGCTTTTCATGATGGTGAACAAGTTCATTTTAATTTAAAGTTATGAGGAAAAAGGAACCTAAAGAGGCCCGTCAGTCTACAGAAACATGATTAATACACTGTCAGTGTTCTGTGGTTTCAATTAAAGACGTTTCAGGGATCTGTTCAGCTATTCCACAGCTCTCCTCCTACCCTCTCGTATTTCCCACACAATAGTTCACGCTCCGCCCGCGACCCCGTTCCTCCACTTGCAAGTGGAGCCAAACCAGTGGCCCCTATCCCTCCGCGTAACTTCAGCAGCGCCCAATGAGCAACATGCTTAAACTCTGAGATGTACAAGCGCAGGGGTGTTAAAGAAGAATACCAAACAGAGCTCGTCTGTGTCCAGCTCCGCCTCCACACCCCCCGGTCTGGCTTCCCACCATGATCCGATCCAGAGGACCTTCTCTTGCCACACAATAGGAATGAATCAGGCTGCCCCCAGGAACTATGACACAGACTTTGACACTCCAAACACCCACACTCACTGCCCTCTCATCCCTGAAAGAGTCTGTGTGAGAAGCAGCCCTAATGAGACGTGCTGATGGCTCAACTCCGTTGGTTCATTGTAGCATTTAGGAATAATCTGAGGATTACAGTTTGATACAAAACAGAAGAAACTCTTTCACTGTACTGAAGAAAAAGTGGAGTTAAAACCGGCGAGTGACGGCAAGTTGGTATCATTAGATTCAGATCTTTTAAAAGGAATAAATCTCCTCAGTGAGTGATAATGACCAGTAGAAACCTGGTAATTACCTGTTTGTTAAAGCTCAGTGAGCAGAAGCAGGAAAACAAAGCATGAAGGGTACACAGGTCTGTGCATCAGCAGGCTAATCATATCCTTGATATTTCAGGAGATTAACCCAACAAGCCCCAACAATGAGGCTTGATCTTTGGCATATTTGTTTGCAACTTTATAAATTCAACAAGTCAATTAATTATGTGTTTCTTTCCATTAATGTGTTCCAGATATCACTTGGAGCTGGGGCTACATTCACACATCAGGTCAAATGTGACCCCAATCCGATGTTAAGGCCCATTCTCTAAGTATCTGACCTTTTTTATTTCTGTATGAACTTCCCAGTTCATTAAGACCTGCTGTGTGAACATAGCATAAATCATAAGAGTTGCAATTTCTATCTTGACAGATTTAACTGATTTCTACAGGTTTCAGCAACTTAAGTTTAAGTCTTTCTAAAGAATTTTTTGAACATGTTAAAATAGATAAAGTTCCTGTGTCAAACTTTGCAATATATTTTGTAATGTTATTGAAATAATTACCACAAACATCAATGTGAAACTTCACTATTTTACAATTTAGTTTGTTAATCACAACCAATAAAACACAACCAGGTTTGTGGTTGAATTAGTTTGATACAGTATTTTTTACTAGGAAACATTTGAGGTTGATTTGCATTTGTGTCTAAAAAAATATAGAACAGAATACCTCAGTTTGATTCAGGGGAACAGGAGAAATGAGAAAATGTAGTGAGAGGAGAGAGGCAACACCCCCATATGTGCTGATCTCAAATCTAGAAACCAAATTAAATTGCAAAACTGTCATTTCAGCTTTTGTTTTAACAATATTCTAAGAGAAACACAGGCATAAAAATATCGTCTGGCTTGCTGTAATGGTGACATGTAAAATTTAAACTGCATTCCCATTTTTTCTTGGTTAGCAAACATTAGCATGGCAGCTTTCTGTGAATCCATATGAGGTGAAATACAGGGCAACATACTAGCACGGTCTTCCAGAATTTTCCTAGTAGATAATTCTGGAAGTGTTCGGAAAAAGTAATGTGCATGTAAGAAATATGGTTTGAACCACAAAGTTCTTTGTTAGAAACATCTGCTGAGATTTTCATAAAATTAAGTTATACAACCAAATTAAGTTGGTATGGGGAAAATGAAGACAATTCACTTTAGTTTGGAGGAAAAAAATATTTTGATGCATCTTTCAAACCATCTGTAATATTTCCTCAGAGGCCCAATGTTTGACATATTTGAAAGTAATATGAGCAAATTCAGTAGTGTAAAACAGAATCTGCTGCCAGTCCTGAAAACCAATCTGTTCTGTTTTTCACTTCCTGTAGTCCCAGATATTGTCTACAATCCCACCAACATTCCTCAAGTGTTCAGCAAGGGCTAAAGATACACCTCTGGAGGGGATGTGGCTTTGGAAAGACTGTAGTATTTCCAGACAGAAAAGCTACAACATTTAACCAGAAGTGATATCATTTTTTGCCCCTCAAAATGTAGCTACATTGTACAGTGTTCACCTCTAATCAGACCCTACTCCTACAGAACATTTAAGGAGAAACAATGAAGGCAAAAACCACAACCTTTGGAGTGAGGCCAACTAGCTATTACTGTTCACATCTCTATTTCTGGGCTGGTTATTTCTGACTCCCCATGTGGCTGCTCTTGTCTCTCAGCAACATTGACTTAAACTGTTTTCCCACATGAGCAAATACTTTCTTGGCATCTTCCTGAGGCCAAAAACTAAACTAAAGCTTGTACTGGGAAACATCCAGCCCGGCAGCTCGTGATCCGTTGGAACAGGAAGCGGCCAATGAAACATTTCTTCAACTTCTGTCACACCGCTGTATCTTTCCACATATGTTGTATCTGAAAATGTCTTCTATGTGGGACTAAGCCTGAAGGAATGGAGTGTAGTTAGAACATTAAGTTGTGTTAAGTCTAATAAGTTTATGTAGGTTTATGGAGTGACCCTGTTTTGTGCCCTTTATCTTGATTATTAAGATAAACGGTGAAGTGATGAGGAGTCTGGACAGATTAAGTTACTTTTGCGTCACTGTTTCCATAATTTGAGTGAATCACCTGACTGACTGAGGATGGGGGTTCAATGTCCAAAACATTGGACCAACGTATAAGTCAATATTAGAATTGTTTGCTAATAATGTTATCGGAAATTGGTCCCATATCAGCCAAAAAAACGAGTATCAGAATATATCGGCCCACATCTAAAATCTATGATCTAAGCACTTTGCTCCAAAGCTTTGCTGCAGCATTTAATCTACTTCAGCATTTCTTGTATCCAATACCTCGCTCCATTATTATTAATTAACCTTATTATTTTTATAATAAATGAGTTAATTTTTCTCATACCTATTGCTGTTGACTATTCTTCCCTGTTTGAGTAATATCACTTGATCAAGCCTTTTCTAACATTCCACACAACAAAATAAATAATAAATGTAGGATTTGAGCCCATATCATTGTATCAGGTAAATATCGGTATCGGCCAATATAGTCTAAACTGCGATGTTGGTATCGCATCAGATGTGAAATCTGAAGTTGCATCGGGACGCTTCTAGTCAGTCGCCTCATAGATTTTTCTTTATAACGTAATTATTCAAGGAAATTTTGTGTATTTATGGATCTTTTCCTAGACAGGGTTTCCCCAAATGTATTATAAGCCTGGCGGGCCACCAGGCTTTATTTGCCCCTGTCCCCCTTTCTAAGCATTGTTTGTTTATTTATAGATGACACATTTAACTGGGTGCAAGAGTGTGTGCACTAATTGTGTCGAATTGCACCTGCCCATTGGCCTCGTATGGTTTCATTTCCAAATGTCAATGCCTGATCGTGCACGTTCAAATGTTTTTAACTTTTAACATTTTTTAATACAAAAACACGGTGGGCCACTGGTGGACTGAACCTGCATCTGTACCATCAGGCTTATAGGTTTTCTGAGGGAAACCCTGATAGACATCTGAAATAAAATGAATATTGGGAAGTTGAAAAACCTCAGCACAATGCTGCTTGACACATTATTGGCAGAATCCGTTTTCCATTTATTTTCTTTGGCGCTGACTACTAGCTTCCAGCCACATTAGCTGGAGAAGGAAAAAAGATTGAGGACACAAAATGATTATTTAAGTTTTTTTTCTAAAAATATCTTCATATGCCTTGGAAATGTAAGGCAGACACACAAAAGTGTTATTAGTAGAGGTGTGCCGATGGATCGTCACCGATCATAATCGGCCGATTTCAGTGAAATCGGTGATGATCGGGATCGACCGATCATTGGCTCTTGAACCGATACCGATCACCTGCATCTCATTTCTCAGCCTGTGTGTCCAGCTGGTCTCGTCTTTCCTTCACTGCGCAAACGCGCAGCAACAAATGCTAAATGATGTGTAACTATATCGCACTGAATGAATGAGGACATTTGCGCATTGTATTGCGGCGGAAAATAGAAGCAGGTCAAAATGCATCAACACAACGAAGCTAATACTATGGAAGCGCATTGCTATCACGCAGGAAAAAAAAATTCGAGCTATCAGTTATAACGTGATATGTATCTTGTTAAAACGTGATACGTATACGTTTAATAACGTGATACTATCTTGTTAAAACGTGATACGTATCTCGTTAAAACGTGATACTATCTTGTTAAAACGTGATACGTATCTCGTTAAAACGTGATAATTTTATGTCCAGAAAGTGGCGGTGTTATGTTAGCCTATTAAAGTGGGTCACATGAATTGGTCAGGTTTCCCTTCATGTTTGGTCCACACGGATACAGATGCTGCTTTGCACTGTGGTTAAAGCCTTTAATAACATGAGCAGGATCCTAAACAGAACCGGATGCACAGAAGGAAACGTCAGTTCGGTTCTCTAGCTGTGGCGCCGTTCCTGACTGTCTGGATCGAAGCTGCAGTTGACTTCCGATTGTAGCTTCTGATTCGGGAAATGGCTAAAGAGCGATTATAACGGAGGCTCAGATGGATTTGCTGAATATCTGATGTTCAGATTTTCTTTTTTAACAGTACACTTGCTGAACAACGGCAACAGCTGTTCGTAACCAAGCAACCGAAATCATCAGAAGACTAGATAGTGGCAAAAGACAAAACTAGATCCTGTTAAGCATTCTTCAAAATAAAAGACTTCCTCTTTCCAAAATAAATCATAAAGCTTTGAATTTAATTATTTTTCACCTACCTTGTGATTTGTGAAACATTTATCTGAAATGTGAAGCTTCAGTAATGACAGGTTTAGAAACCTTTTTGCACCTGGAATGCATTAGAAATTAACTATCACATTTACAATATTTTCTATTATTTTAACCTTCTGTTTTCTTTCATTTTTATATTTATAGTATATATATATATATATTATATATATATATATATATATATATTATATATATATATATATTATTATTACAAAAAGTTGACGTGAAAAATAATTAAATTCAAAGCTTTATGATTTATTTTGGAAAGAGGAGGTCTTTTATTTTGAAGAATGCTTAACAGGATCTAGTTTTGTCTTTTGCCACTATCTAGCCTTTGTTGATTTCGGTTGCTTGGTTACGAACAGCCGTTGCCGTTATCAGGTTTTAACGTGATACTATCACGTTTTAACAAGATAGTATCACGTTTTAACGTGATACTATCACGTTTTAACAAGATAGTATCACTTTTTAACGTGATACTATCACGTTTTAACAAGATACGTATCACGTTTTAACGTGATACTATCACGTTTTAACAAGATACGTATCACGTTTTAACGTGATACTATCACGTTTTAACAAGATACGTATCACGTTTTAACGTGATACTATCACGTTTTAACAAGATACGTATCACGTTATAAGTGATAGCGCTCGAATTTTTTTTCCCCTGCGTGACAGCAATGCGCTTCCATAAAAACAATGACGGAGTTTGGCTACATCGAGGCTCAATGCAGTAAAAAGACATGGAGGATCAGACAGCAGGTAAAGCAGCGCAGCTACAAACACTCACCCGGATTAGCATGACGGTCAGAAAGATAAACTAATAACCTGTAAAATGATTTAAGTCTTCGAGCTGCGATGTAAGACGCTGGTTCTGCTTTTGAACTGCTGCTCCGCTACAGGTAGTAATATTTAATATTTAGTAATATTTGACACGGAGCCGCTTCTGCTCCACCTGGTAGCGACTCTCACACCGAACCTGTTTAAAGATGCAGCATCTAACCTAAAAAATACATTTTACACACGTATTAAAACTTTCGCTGTCCTAACATGAGACAGATAATCTCTAAAAAAATAATCGATCTCCTCCCTGTTACTCCGCTCAGTCAGAAACAGCCAATCAGAACTAGCAGTAACCAGCTAGCCGCTATGCTAACAGGAAGTTTTCATTCAGTAACTCAGGATTGTTTATTGTAATGGATCCTGTTTTTGCCTTTGAATGTTAAGTTTTATACTTGAATTTTTTGGCAATGTTGAGAGGTTTTATTTTGGCTCTTTGAATTATTTAGCTTCTTCAGAGCCTCATATGTTATCAGTCTGTTAAAGATAGTATTATTGGTAGCAGTTCAATTTGCACAATGCCTGTTTAGTTTAGTTTTCTTCTTGGAAAAGTTATTAAAAACAAGTTTTTGTCTAAATTAAGGTGAATTCATGGTTCCTTTTTCTACATAATGTAACAGTAGTGTTTATTATAAAAAAATAAATAAATAATTATGTGATCAGTATCGGGGATCGGAATCGGCGATCGGCCCTCAGGGGTGATCGGTATCGGGAGAAAAAAACCTGATTGGCACATCCCTAGTTATTAGATTCTATAGACAAAGAATCTTAGCAGATGCACCTCATGAATGCTTCATGTCTCTCTTTCTTTTAACCAGATGACTCTTTTCAGGTTTACCCAACATTTTATTAAATGGATTATGGCGTAAGCAGTTTATTAAGTGGCTACCACCCTTAAGCACTTTGTATTGCCTTGTTGTTGAAAATGTGCTATATAAATAAAATTGCCTTTATCTTTACCTAATGGTTCCTGTAAACTCTACTTAGGAGGTTAAATATCTCATTGTTCTGAGAACAAATCTTCAGCACTAAAACCCACACTGTCACATTTATGTGTGAACACAAGGTGATAAAACCACCAGGACCTGTTTTCTTCTCGTTCTGGTTATAAACCAAGGGTGAAGACGCTGCATAGGAGATTCCATGTGAGATACCAACTAAACCAATTTTTTTTAAGGCACATATAGTGGCTACCTAAAAGTAGGTGAAGTAGAACATCTTAGGTTTTTTTTATTCATCGTTTCAATATTAATGCTGATCCAATAAAAGAAAGTGCACAGTAGTCCTCCACAAATTCCCCATGCATGCTGACGCTGCTTTTCTTCTACTCAAAACACAGGAAACTCAACTTGAGCACACAGGAAGCTTGCATCTAAATGCCCAGGAACGAGCCAACTCCCACTCAAAAATGACACAGTGGCTGTTCAAACATGTGAAAGAGAGATGAATAGAGGCCAAACTAAACCGCTTCGCTGCAAGAGCATCAAATGTTTATTTCAAATGTTAAATGACCCTAAACGTGTCATCACCGACGTCTAAGCATGGAAACTGTTTCATACAGAGCTGGAGAGCAGCAAGCAACTGACGGAGATGTTCTTTCTCTGAATCGGTTGACAAAGATCAGCTCAACAACACTGTACTCGGGAAATATTTACATATATGACAGCAGCTGACCGCAGCATAAATATTTCCAGCTGTGAGTGTGACGCGATTAATGAAAAGCTGTTAGACAGAACAAGTTTGCAGTGTGTGTGTGTTAGCTGCTCCAGAACTGCAAGATAGACTTTTCAAAGTTGAGTCTTAATCTAGTTTAAGCCAAGCAAAAAGGCCATCTGTGTGCCGCTCCACCGTAACTGGAGCAATAATGACACTCAGATGTCTTTCATTAGGGCCCAGACTTAACACTTTAACTCAGGGCTGCTATTTCCGTCGCTGCAGGAGAGGAAAAGCGGAGCAGATTTTAGCAGTAAGCACTCCGCATTACGCATATTTCCTCAAGGGAGCAGTGAAGGAAAACATGTCATGGGAGATTATCAGGAGTCAGCAATGTATTTCAATATCTGCTAGTTGTTAAGCAGAACAGCGGACCTCTGTAACTGCTCTTAAACCTATTAGTTTCTGACCTGGATGGATATTCAGACATTAACTAGTAGAAGCCTGTGCGTGTTCCTTTTTTACATCATTTAGACAACTCTAAATTCCAGTAGATCTTAGAAAACACTCAGCATTTGATTACACATATGGAAAGAAAATCTAATCAACCATTAATGTTGTTGAGTTGATCACATTTGTGTGACATTATGTGTTCAAATAAAACTAGAGATAGAAAATATTCTATCGCTTATAAGTGAATAATAAATGCTCATTCTGTAGTAGTAATAATAATAATAATAATGACCAGCTGAACTGGTAGGACTGTTGTGACAGAGTTTAGAGAGTTACTTTTGATTAATAAGTTAATAAATTGGTCAAAATTAGGCGGTATTTTCATAAACGGATCACTTGGTAATCAGCTGCTCTCACAAAACAGTGGCAATGCTGTTTCTGTAAAGTTGTTTTTCAATTGCCCAGAAGCGGCAAAGAAGCTTGTATTGTTAGTCGGGCAAATCTGCGGTACGCTTTGAACCCGGATTCCACTAACTTTAAAAATAGAATAACGTCCTGAATATCATATACAAGTAAAAACAAGTCAGAAAAAAGTATCATACTGCTGAATGTCCGTTGACAGGTAAGTTAGATGAAAAAGCCCAGCACAACCTTATCATGGATGATTCTGCTATTATACTCAGTGCAGCCTAGCAACAGTCACTCAGACTAACCTGTGTTTGGATGACTGTGATGAATTCAGATTTATCACAGTATTAGTTGTTCATCCATACCACTTGTAGCTACAGTAATTAAAACTTTGAGCATGGGGGCAAAATGCAGATGTAATTAGATTCATAACAAGCTGTGATTCGTTTTGAATGCACACTAGTAGGTTGCAAAATGTGTGGAGGCAACATTCAAAAGCATTTTAAAAATTAGAAGTGAATGTCATTGTTGGTTTCAAAAGGACATTTTTAAGAGGAACTAACAACATTCTGTTCTATTTTAGAGCTTTAGATGGAAGAATGTCAAAGTTATCTTTGTATCACAGCAAATTGCACATTTCCTCAGAAGAGAACCTCCCTAACTGGTCAGCATTCTGAAGATGGACTGTTTGAATGTGATAAGACATAAAAAGTGACTATTATGGTAGATGTGGTCAGATGGGTAGCTACTGTTAAAAAAAAACATGATAGAAAGAGCAGGTTCCTGTTCTGAACAAAAAAAAAAACAAGTAGTTCTTCTTTACAGCTAAACGTTTTTCTCAGTCTACTGGGGAATTAAAATAAGCATATCTGCACTTTTCTAACCTGTCTTAGAGAAACTAAAATATTGAGTATTCATACACATCATATTCAGTTAAATAGATTATTATTAAGAAGTTCATTTACTACAGTTACTCAGTTCAATAAGTGAAATTGTTATATAGATAACGATACAAATGTGCGCATAACATAGTTAATTTTTGGCTAAGGTAGAAAAAATAAACACAATTTCACAGTTGCTGTGTTTCCATTAAATAAGAAATGCAATTAAAATCAAATTAAAATCATGTGAATCGGTGTGTTCAAAACGATAAGTCATTAAAAACATGCGGCGCCATGATGCTCCTACCACTTCCTGTTGTCTTCTTTGCATTTTCCACCAGTAGCAACATCCCAATGCAAAGTGTTTAATTGAAAGATTTGTCGATTTTTACTTTATTTTTAAATTGGCACGTCATAAAACAAATTTATTTTCATAATTCAAATCTGAGCAATTCTCAATGGAAGCACGGCTACTAATGTTTTTGAACCTTTAATTTTGTTGATTAACACGATTTTTTACTTACAGATAATGAAACCATGACATTTAAAATAAGACCAATTAGAAAACCTTTTAATATCTGAATATGGAATTAATAGAAAACATGTTTCATTCCTGCTTAACGGTTGTTTTAAATCAATAGGCACTTAGTAATCTGACAAACAAGCTTCATTAGAATTAATAGATTTTTTATTTAATTAGTATAACTGTGTATGTACATACTTGCTGTTTTTTATCTGTTCTTTACATTTAACATCTACATGCTGTGAGGATGTGAAACTTAAATGAAAATCCTCGTTTGTGGGAACAAATTTGGTTGATTTTAAACAGAAAATGACAAACTTAAGTGACCCACTCGTTGAACTCTAGTGCAAAAAAAAAAAAAGATAAATATAACAAAAAAGACACAAACTTTGACAGGCTTAACAGAAAAATTAAGATTATAAAGTTACAAAACTGCGAGTCCAGCTGGGAAACTTCACTGCATGTCTCCTGACTCATTTCCTGCCTCTAATTGAACAAAGGAAGTTGATAACATGGCATTCAGGTCTGGCCTTGCATTCTGGTATAACATACACATTTTTCCTCACGTCATTTGTATTTTTTTTATTCCACCAGGATCAGAGAAATAAAAAAAAAAATATTTCTGTTGTTTTCTTTTGGTTCCAGTTCGGCCATTGTTCTCACTGATTAAAGAACGGCCGGCATTCACAGCCACATCTCTAAACACGCTCACCCATGTGGGCAGGGGCGTGGACGGATGAAGGGCCTCAAAGTTTAGTCTTCACGCGATCACAACAAACACGGTACGAGAGAGAGAGAAAGAGAGACAGAGAGAGAGACAGAGAGAGAGAGAGAGAGAGAGAGACAGAGAGAAAGAGAGAGAGAGAGCTCAAAGGCTTCTACTATTTACCACCAACGCAGCGTGTTTGGCTTCGTCTCCTCAGCAGACCATGGCGAGCAGAGGTCAGCTCTAACCACGCCGCTCCTCCTTGGTGCTTCAGAAGCTGTTTTTAGAAGCAACAAGCAACACCAAAAATGGCCCAGAAGAGTATTTGGAGCTCTGTGGAGTGTGAGACTGGCAGGGAAAGAGCGAAAGCAAAATAATGGAGCTAAAAACGGTTGTAGAGGTCATAAACACACCACTGGGAGGAAAACCTCCCTTCAATCCAACTCTGAGAACATTTGTATTAGTGGTTGGAAAGGCAAAGAAATGTGAAGATCTGTAGAATTAAGCGGAAACATTGAGGTCACCGTAATGTGCCAAGCTAAAGTATTCCCACCCTTAGAAGTTTTCCTTATTTTGTCACAAGAAACCTCAACGTCATTTTATTGTGGTTTTATGTGATAGACCAACACCAAGCAGTAGATTATGATGTGGTGGAAGGGAAATGGTGTCTTAATCATTTGACCATCTTACTTCCAATTTCATTTCCAAAACCTTTTTACCATCCATTAAACAAAAAGTGTCACCAAAACAAGACGTTTAAAATTAGAACGTCTAAAGACGCGTGTGGTACTTTGTTGCAGTCCATGCAGTTCTTTGCCATAGATACATACTAAGATTGACAGAAGACTCAATTTGAGGAACAGGGAGATTATTCAAACTTGAAGGGAAGATGTGTGAAAATAAAAACTGGTCCCACCTGGCAGACACCACAGCGGGGGTCCCAATCCGTTCAGCTGATAGCTGCCGGCTCTGTTGCCATCTTACCAACCTCCACCCCACATCCGTCCTACATCTACCCTCCCCCTCAATTAGCCTTTCCTCTCCCTCCCCTCCTTGGCCGTCCTTCCCGGCTGACATCCTCTCATTCTCCGTCTGTCCTCGCCTCTGTTCCTGCCCCCATTTCCTTGATTAAACTGCGCTCCCGTGTGGAGTCGGCGCGGTCAGATGGATTTATAAGGCTTTCATCTTCCATCTCGCTCTTCAGATGAAACAGCAGGAAGGAGTGAGGCGACGGGGGGGAACAGGGTTTTGCTGTTTGGTCCCACTCAGTGGAAGTTGTGCAACCTGCCAATCATGGGCCGAGTTGCTTTAGAAAAGCCAACGTCTTTGTTCAAAACGCAAAGTCGTCAAAAAGCGTTGAGGACAAATCCCCGCTTGCGAGAGGCTTCAATCCTCCAGGGTGATTCTCTCCCCGCCTCATGTGATGAGATCCGACAGGAATCACAACACACCATGTGAGATCACTTGTCGAAGCCCCTTTCATATGACCAGGCCTGCGCACTAAAGGGCAGATGCATTTAATCAAACGGAGAAGACAACATCTACGCTGGGCTGCAGCAGAAAGTCCTCCTGAACCATCACTCGTGAGTTATTTTGGAAAAATAAACTGAGTTTTTCCACAGAGTTCACATGTGTCAGGTCTCATAGCCAAACTTTCCCACACATACCAGAAAGTCTTAATCTTTTTAATACAGATGCAAAAGTCGGCTGTGACTTCCTAAAGAGGCTTTTGTAACAGAATATGACAACAACAAAAAGATCAATGGATGGATGGTTGGAAATCAAATTAATGTAAAAGATGAATAGCAAGATGGATGGTTACACTAAACAAACATGGAGGTAGAAAATAAAAAATGGATAAGTTAATGGAAGGGCGGTTAGAAATAAAATGAACGGATTGATTCTTGGGTAAACAAGTGGATCATGAACAAATGGAGGGATGATGGAGATATTGTACCTGGGTGGATGACAAACTTGGATGGGTGGAGTCAAAGTAAGAGATGGGTGGATGAATGGTGGAAAACAAAAAAAATAATTGATATATCCTTTTTTATTCCACACATCCCGTTTTGGAAAAAAGAATCAAACTAAGTGCAATACATGTTTTAGACTGTAGGAACCTGGTTGGACTCCAAAGGAAAAACTACATCACAGTTTGTCGCAGTAATTAGACTTTTTCAGCTCACTAAGCGATTACACAGCATTAAATCAGACGAGGAGGCGTTTGAAAGTCATTTAACCAGCTCAAAAATAGTTAGGGAATGAAAGAAAAAGAAAAGGGAAGAGAAAATGTCCAGTTTCATCTCGCTTACCTCGCCGCTGTGCTGTTATATCCGAGGCGACATACAGGAGCAAAGAGCGGTTCTCGTCCAGCTGCCTGTGATGTCCGGCTGGCTGCCCTGCTGGCACCGGCGGACACTTTCTTCTCCTCCGAGGACTCAAAGCTTCCTCCGACTCTTCATGCCACTCAACTTCCACTTGGACGATGAAAGCATAAATGTCACCATATATTTAAGGCGAAAGAGGGAGCAGAGAGCCTAAAAAGACACAACCGTATCCCTGAAGCGCCGGGAGCGGATCTTCTCTCCTCAGAGTAAATTAGGATACAGCGAGGGAGACGCAGCAAAGCGGCCCGTTAGAAACAGCGCTTCCGTCTGATTCTCTTCACAATAAAATGCAACTTTTAGAAAAACGATTATATAAAAAAAAAAATCAGAACTATCTCATTTTGAACATTTTTTTATATATAGTAAAGTTCATTAAGGATCGAAATTATTGCTTTAACACTGAATAAAAATACTACAGTTTCTGACCATTCAAGATGCTCAAACAAATGTTTCAATATTGGAATTGTGATTTTTTTCCTGAGTAATATTAGGTTCATGAAACACAAAAAACCAAAACACACACATAACAAATAATATGGTATAGGAATTCTGAAATAAATTACAAATCAATATCAATTTTCTTTGTTAATTGAGGTCTATCTCTCTTATCTTGCATTCATATCCTTCATAAAATGTACGAGTTTCTGTCAGAAGGCGAGAAGAGGCCTGCAAATAATTTTAATCTTTGGTGGCCATCTGTGAATCCAGTTCAGTGTCCTTTGGGCATAGATTGGTTTTGTAATGTACAAAACTAAATATATATATAAAACTGAAACTGGACTGTTGCAACACATTTCAAAGTAAATACTATTCTATCATATTGAATGAATCACATTCCAGCACACCGAAATTAATTACGCACTTAATTTTATTTAATTCAGATTTTTTTTACTTTTATTTTGAAGGCTGAGGCAGGACCACGACACGTCACTACCTGACCCCTCTAAACTAGATGCCTATTTATACAGATGCTGCTCCAGTATTAGTTCTGTGTATCATCACATCATCATCATCATAGCAAAGCCCTCCATGTTTTAGCTTGAAAGATTGTTTTACGCGCCTTTGAAGTACTTTTTCTTTTCTTTTTTTCTACTTTCTACTCATTTCTGAAGTTTCTAAATGTTTTTAGTAGGATTTTGGCGAAACAACTTCCTTTTAGTTTAGCTTTCCACATAATGATATTTGCTTCTTTTGGGTCTCTTTCTGTTCAAATAGCAAAGTCAGTTTATTTATTTGCTTTAAGCTCAGTGGTCAGTGTTACTCAGTGTTACTGTCTTTGCTCTGGAGACTTTGGTGGAAAAAAGAATGTAAGAAAAACAAACTATCAGGTCCGGAAGCTCCTTAAATCCTGTTTAGTCTCCAGGGTAAGTTTACCATGGGATTCTTTCAGTCCCTGCGCTGTGAAACGAGCCAACTGCCCCCCGACAAGACGGACGGAAATGATGTCTATTGACTTTTTCTTATGGTTACAAAAAGCTAAAACATCTAGATATTTTTTGTCATTTGGTATAACTAAAAAAAAGTTCCCGTTGGCACAATCATTTAAACCGAAGTATGACAAAGCCGGATGAGGCGCTATAATTTAACTGATATGAATCAGACCTGCAGATTAGTCAACACAGCCTCATTCGTTCACATCCCAGATAAAGTTAAAATGACTAAAAAATATCTTCCTTTTGACTAAGCAGCAGGAAATAGTCGCCGATGAAAGATAGAAGCCGTCTGGAAAGCCAGACGTCCACAGGCGTCCAAATATTTTGACACTTCCTGTCAGAGAAGATATAGAACTAAGCAGACAGTCCAGTAGATTGGGTGTTTCATTCTCATCTGGGTTTATCGTCTTTGTGATCATCTTACCTCCGATTTTTAAAGGTTTTGGTTTCTCAAATGGGTTAAATCCTAAGAGGAAACCCCAAACAAACAGGAAAGGGAAGTGGGTTTAGTATCTAGTAACACGTTTTGTTGTTAAATTGGTCCGACGCGTTAAAGTCTAGATGTCATACAGCTTATGAGATGCGCTTTATAGTTTTATCTTGAATTTTACCTTTACTCTGATGCCCCCTTGTGGTGGAATGTAGATCATAGAATACTACATGATCATAGAAATAAATGCAAAAGAAAAATGTTTGATAAAAGATTTATCAATTAAGAGTCAAAACATATGTGGTGAAACGGTTAATATTCAACAGTGACACTCAAAGTAATGTATATGTTACTTCCTCATACTATCCCGTGACACTGACTTGTAAATGGCTGAAAAGAGTAAAACAGAAAGAAAAAGGCTAGAAGTATAAATGCTCTGTAGGGACAGGACGTCTCATGTTATCATAAAATGTAGGAGTGTGTGTGGGTTTGGGGTATTTTTGGTTAAAATGTTTGTTCTTCCTTCAGTAAAGTTACTCGCAGTGGGTAGAATAGCTAGAAATTTCATTCAAGTAAGAGCAGAGATGCTTTAAAATAGTATTTGTCCCTCAAAAAACATTATTTAAATGTATCTGAATGAATGTAGCTAATTACTACTCACTTCTCTAAATGTAATGGACCATTCAGTGTTGCTAATGGCAACAAGACACAGTGAAAAGGAGAAAAGGTTTGACCTCAAAACTTTATAAGGCTGGAGTTCAAAGTTCAAATCACAGTGGTGTGTCTGAGACTTAAAATGACATTGAAACCAAAGTCAGCTCAATAAAGTCCATAATAAAATACTTTAACACACTCTTCTGTTTTTAAACCAAAATTTTACACACCTTTGCTTTTTAAATACTCTTGTGATCACTTCAAGTTCAAATATTCCAAAATTATTGTTTCAGAATGAATTTATTAATGCATCTGTTTACAACTTACCTTATTGATTGATTGATTGATTGATTGATTAATTGACTAATCACCTGATCTATATTATAAAGTCCCAGTAAGTTTTTATTTTCAAAGTTATAGTCGATCGAAATGGTATGAATACCAGAGAATGTTTGGTAACGGTTGAATTTTATTGCTTAAAAATGTGTATTAGTATGTGTCAAGTTATTTTTTAAACTGTGCAACTTCCCCACTTGAGAAGGGATGGATGAATCTATGCAGACTCTCAATGACAGGGATTTACTCGAAGGACCAAACCGTTTTCTTGCTTTTATCTTCCATTTATTTCACAGTGTATGGACACGTTCTCCGTTGAGACAGAAAATGCAGGTAAAAACCTTTAAACAAACCCAAAAAGTAATTAGTAATCTGTGTAAATTAATTTCACTCAATTACAAAGGAAATAGCAAATTATACAATTAAACATACAAAGTAATCAAAATTAAATAAATAAGTAACTAAACTTAAGTTCTTTAACTTTAAAGTGCATTTCAAGTTAATATTTATATTTACATTTTACACATTTCTTAACATACAAACATCTGCTTCTCAACATTAATCATAAATATTTATTATAAATTTGGCTTTATGTTATTCTTTTGAAGTTGATGATAAATTAATTAACAGTTGAACTTAGCACCCAAATCCATTTCAATACAACAATCAATTCAATCATAAAAGTCCATCAATCAACGAAAGGCAAGCGTCATCACCGCCACAATCCACCACTTCAGTTCAGCTGTCACTATTGGGTGCTAATGATCCGGTCGGCCAAACTGGAAGCCTGGCTGGAGGAATGTAGACAACCTTGCGGTCCTATCTGATATTACAGCTTATGTCTCACCGGCCGCCTCTGCTCATCTACAAGATCATCCAGTTTTACACAGGTTGAAAAGGATCTGTGATTCAAAAAGTCCCCAAACTCCTGTCCTCTTTGTTTAGCTGCTTTCTCTTGTGTCTTCTCCTTTTTCTTTCATATTCCATGTAAAGATGTGTCAATTCAGAGTTTCCCCCAGTGTATTATAAGCCTGGCGGGCCGCCAGGTTTTACTTGTGCCCCCATCAGGTTAAACATTACTTATTTCTTTTTTTTTATTTATTTACTTTTTTTAATACCTTATAGTTGGTGTTTACATATTAATCTACCAATATTTTAATAACACATAATTATCATGTGATATTTTCAGATTTCTTGTCAACTTCAAGTATTTTTTAATTCAAAAACATGGTGGCCCGCTGGATGAATGACGATGGCAAGTTTTCTAGGGGAAATCTTGTAATTGCTAATAGATTATCTGAAATTAATAATGTGTGTAAAGAAGTTGCAAATAAATCTCTTCTGTGTTGCCTCTTCTTATTATTTTTTCTCCTCTATTTTTTTCTGCACTACCAAAATCCCTCCCCCAAAAAGGCAATAATTGAAAGATTTTTGCTTGTCTAAAAATAAAAAGCAGTAAAAATAGATCTTTGGTTTAATATCTTCTAATGATAGGACATAGAAAGCCAACTGTTGGGTGGGGTATGGTGCTCATCAACGTATCATTAGTGGTCGTTGCTCTTCACTGCTGCTGTGAAGTGGAACTTCAGAGATATTGCTGGAGTTGCTTCCATCTGTTCCTATCTGAGCACAAATCTTCACCTTTTCTCACTTAGTGTCAGACCAAACCGGCTTCCAGTTACAGTAAAAAGAAGTACGCCATGTGTTAAATGGGATTTTACTTCTCAAGACATGAAAAACGAATCTGGTTAAAAGGTCATTCTTATTTATTTAACAAAATCAGAAATGAAACCTTGGCATGTGATGTACTCCTTTTGATACCAGAGTATTTTCGGGTAATCTGTCCAATCCCAAAATAGACAAAAAAAAAAACCCATCAAAACAATTAGTAAATTCACATTAGAGTTACTGATAAAGAAAAGAAACAAAGTGTCATAAAATGTTTTTCTTTCAAAGTCTTTTCAGCATGTTTTGAAGTATCATGTTAGAAAAGGCTGATGTAACTGGAAACATTTTTGGTCTCAGTCTTCTAAAAAAAAATTAGTTAGTTTTTTAAAGTTTTATTAGTTTTTTTTTTTTTAAAAAAAGACTTAATGCTATAAAGGAAACATGGAAACACATTTACCTATTAAATTCTATAACGTAACAAACTTACCCACCCAATGGTGAGTCTGTGCCTTACTAGAGGCACAAAACTAGGAAACATTTCAAGGTCTGAACCTCGGAGGACTCTTTGTCTGAGATGTATGGTCCATGCTAGTTTGTAACTTCTACATTTTGTTTACTACAGCCAGGCTTAGCGTCAACATCTGACACAATTATGCTTTGTGTAACCTGTAGATGGAAACACGACTAATTTGCATTTTCTCTTTTTTTTTGCGTTATCTTAGAACAACACTCCAACTTAGCATTATAATTGGATGCAAACATAACTAGCTTTGTGTCCATGCTTATAATTATTGTGCTGCTGTGGTGGAATAATTTCCTCCATAGCAGTAACTGCATTTCCTTTACATAATGAGTCATCAAAAGTGGTTTATTTCTCAAAACTGCAGTGGAATTGTCATAGACACCAGGGACGGTGTCAGTGTATGCTCCATATAAAACGGGTAACGTCGAGGCAGAAACAAATCCGTGCTTCATAAATCGTCCGGAAGTCTGTTCTGAAACCGGATGTCAGGTACGCAGACTCTGGAGCGATTACAAGCTCACATTGCCCCCTGCTGGTATCTTTCTGCTACTGCAATAAAATTAGGTGCCAAATTTTGATATTTGAAATATACATAAAAACGCATAAATTAATTCAGTAGCAAAATAAATACAATAATAATAATAATTACATAATACTAATTACTTTCTTTAGCATCACACATGTCACATAATCCCCAACCGGATGTTGTCGCTACCATGACGAATAGGACAGGAAGTAGTGGGAGAATCATGGCGTAATATGATTTTCAATGACTTGTCACGTTTTGTTTTTTGTTTTTATTAGTATAAGGAATACAATGACAGAAACTCACAACAACTTATCAAAAACCAAGAAATACAGATCACATCTCCTAAAGTTTACAAACCACAATACTTACAATGTCTCAAAAAAAAAAATTAACAGAAGAATGAGACAAAGGCATTAAATGATAAAATAAAAGGATTAAAATAAAAAGGAAAAAGATATAAGGGGCTACAAACTAAAAATCTTTCATTAACTCATACAATTTTGCTGCATTTAAATTCTGCATCTTTTTTAGACAACCTTTAAAAATAGAAAGCTCATTTTTAAGAGCATTGATTGAGAGGGAGCATTTTGAATAACGGCATTTATGGATATAATACTTAGTTACAATAATCAGAATATTGAATAAAAATTCCAGATTTTTGTCTTTAATATATAAGCCGAATTGAATGTTTGGTGAGGAAACAAAATCCAAGTTTATTTTCTTAAAGACAGAAAGTTACGAAGTTGATCCCATAAATGTAATACTTCCTGACATTCATAAAACAAATGTTTAGTTGTTTCCAAATGAGTTGTACAAAAACCACAATTCAACACTAAATTTAAATCTCTTTCTTAAGAACTCATTTGAAGGATATATGTTATTTATAATTTTAAAATGTAGTTCTTTATGTTTAGGGGGAATTGGAAATTTCAAATAATTTGTCCTTATTTTGATTCTCATAGATTTGTTAAAATTTTGTAAGAGAGCAGTGCTTTTTGTTCTTCCTGGGTACATGTTATTAATTCAAACTGGTTCAAAAACCTGTTATTGCATTTATTACCTCTGATGTCCACATACTCAATTTGAATCTTGTGGAACCTTGGAATAGAGAAATTAGATAAATTGTTCTTAACAGACAGAAAAAGGACATCAGGGATGCTACGCAATACTTTTTTATAATTTGTTAATGAACAGTCAATTCCATATTCCCTGTTTAATTCTTCCAAACTGAGAATTTCACCATTTCCATCCAATAAATGAACAATTGACCAGATTTGTTTATTCCACCAGTCATTCATAATATAGATTTTCTACCACACAGAATGGCTCTGTTGTTCCACAGTGGGACATTATGGGGACTAAAGTTGTGTTTGAACATCAACTTCCACTGTAACAAAACCTGTTGATGGAATGCAGAGAGTTTTAGGGGGAGCTTAGATAATTCAAAATCACATTTCAATAACAACTCAATACCTCCAACTTCCTGAAATATGAATGACGGTATAACAAACCAAACAAGATCACATTTTTTTTAACAGGGATTGAAGCCATCTTATTTTTAAAGTACCATTCATAATTTCAAAATCAATTGCCTTAATACCACCTTCCTCATAGTTTTTTAACAAATCTCTTTTTCTGATGTAGTGGTGTTTATTTTTCCAAATGAAGTTAAAATTTAATTTGTTAATCTGTTTTATGAGATTTGGAGGGACGGCTAATGAATATGCAGGATACGTTAGCCTGGATAAGGATTCAGTTTTTGTTAATAATGTTCTATCAAACAGCGTCAAATCTCTCTGAAGCCAATTATTTAAGGTTTTGCCACATTTATCAATGTTGTCTTGTAAATTTTTTCTTACGCTAGTAGCTTTACATTTAGCAATCCACAATCCTAAATATTTAATTTCATTTTTAATTGGAATATTAGAAATTGAAGAATCAGAACAGTTATGGATACTCATAATTTCACATTTAGCTGCAGCCCTGAGGCTTGAGAGAACAACTGTATTTCCTTTAGAGCTAGAGGAATCTGTTCTTTATTTTTTAGGAAGAGGGTTGTATCATCAGCAAACTGGCTAATGATTATTTTCTGGTTATTTATTTCCAAACCTTCTACATTAGAGTTATTGATTGTTATAGATAGTAATTCCGTGACTATCATAAATAATAGAGGCGAAATACTGCAGCCTTGTCTGATTCCTCTTTCTACTTTGAATCTGGGGCATGTGCCCTGAGGCAGAGACACACAGCTGTTGATATTGGTGTATAACATGGTGATCATACTAAGAAAACCATTTCCAAATCCAAAATGTCTCAAAGTGTTAACAATAAATTGATGTTCTACAGAATCAAATGCTTTGTGGAAATCTAAAAACAACATAAAACCATCATCTTTTATTAAGTGACTATAATCGATCAGGTCCAGAACCAGGCGAATGTTGTTATGGATGGATCTACCTTTAAGAAAGCCGGATTGAGTTTGACTATTTATTCCAGGTAAGCCCGTTTTTAACCTCGTTGCCAGAACTTTCGTTAGGATCTTGTAGTTTGTGTTTAACAACGTGATAGGTCTTAAATTATTTAAATTTTTCTTATCTTTACCAGGTTTTGGGATTAGTTTAATTACACCTTGTCTCAGTTTCCATGAGTTCCTTCCTTCCAACACATTCTACTACAGCCTGGAATAACAGAAATTTTAAATCCTCCCAGAAATGTTTATAAAGGTTAGTTGTAAGTCCGTCTGGCCCAGGGGCGCGATCAGACGCCATATTTCTTATAGCAACATCAAATTCAGAGATTCTGAACTCTTCATCACAGATTTCCTTAAAATTATCATCAATAACAGGAATCAGATTTCTTACTCTTTCAAAAAACGATGAAGTAATTTGTTCTGTACGTGAAGATTTATACAGATTGCTATAGAAATTAAATACTTCTTGTGTTATTCTCTTAGGCTCAGAACATTCCACTCCATCAATCATAAGGCTATTAACTGCATTATATTCCTGCCTACGTTTTTCCAAGTTACAGAAGAAGGCACTATTCTTTTCTCCTTCTTCAATCCACCTGGCTCTGGACCTTACATAAGCACCTTTAGCCCTATTTATATATATCTTATCTAATTTAAATTGTAATTTATTTATTTTGTCTTTATCTTCCTCACTCCAACTTAATTTTCTGTAAAGTGACATAAGATCTGTAATCACCATTGTCTCTTCTGCTTTTCTTTTTCTGTTTAAATCTTTACCAAATTTAATTGAATGCTTTCTAATGCTATATTTCAAGAATTCCCATTTCAGAATTGGTGTTTCAACAGAATTGTCATTTGATATATTTAGAATAAGTTCCTTAATAGATTGACAAAACTCTAAGTTTGTAAGAAGCTTTGCATTGAATTTCCAGTAATTATTAGGTTTGTAGCTTCTATTTACATTTTGCAGATTTAAATTGATGATGCAGTGATCACTTAAAGGACAGTTTGCTATCTCTGTTTCTTTAACACACTCTAGGACTGCAGCAGAAACCAGCCAATAATCAATACGTGATCTACTTTGACCATTAGGTTTGTGCCAGGTGAACTGTTTGACTCCACTGTGTTGCTCCCTCCAGACATCCAACAATTTTGTGTTATTAACAAATTCTTTAAGAATAGGATTCAGAGTTTCTTTTACCAGCAGTGAAGGCCATCGATCCATCCATTCATCTCGAACTAAATTGAAATCCCCTCCAACTATAATATGATCTGTAGGAAAAATAGCAGTGAACTCTGCAATAACCATCGTCGTTTGATGTAACAGATTTCTATTGTATTTATCATTATTATATCCATAAACGTTTAACAAAATTATTGGAACATTATCAACTTCCAAAACACAGGCTACCCAATGTCCATCCTTGTCCGCTCTTTCACTCAAAATCTTACCCGGACATCTGAAAAAGCAGATGGCGACTCCAGCCGATCGATTTGTTCCATGACTGAAGAGAATTTTATCTCCCCATTGCTGTGACCAGAACGTCATGTCAGATGCATCAGAATGAGTTTCCTGTAAAAAGGTGCAGTGAGCTTGTTGTCCTTTGCAAAACAAAAAAACAGCTTTCGTTTAAGTGAGTCTTTTAGTCCCCTTGTGTTAAAAGAAACAAAAGAAAAATCAGTTTTTAACTGAAAAACAGAACACATGAACAAACGTTTTAGGAGAGTGGGAAGGAAAACCCCTTGAGGTCCCATTACCAGAACTGACCACTACCATTCCATACTAATTCCTGCTGTATCTCAATTCCCAGCTGAAGAAACGTCCATGATGCGTTTTCCTTCAATGAAACCAAACGGGCCCCTGAATCCCGCAGCTTTGCCTTCTTTTCTTGCCTTTTCAATTTTTGGCCACAGTGCTCGTCTTGCTTTCCAGTCATCTGGTGTCAAATCTTCAGAGAAGCGAACTCCTACTTCCTTGCAGATGGGAGAAGTTTTAGTTCTCCTCCAGATGTCCAAGGTTCGTCTCACAAACCGAATGATCCGTCTATCTCTGTTATCCACCTTTCGTCCCACTGTGAACCACATCAACCTCTTCGTCTATCTTTGAAGCCAAATCAGGTGCAATTTTGCACAGAAGTGCCACCACTTCTTCTCGGATGTTCTCACTAGACTTTTCCTTCTTTCCTTTTAAGCGGAGGCACCATCTTCTATTGTATCTTTCACTATTCAGGACTCCTTCTTTTAACTGCCTGTTCTCTTTGGAGAGTGTATCCACTTGTTTCTCCAATTCTATTATTTTCTTTTGCTTTCTTTAAGTTCCTCTGAGTTGAGCTGAACCGACTTAGCAATAGCCGCTAGCATAGCACTGTGCTGCTTCATTTACGCGCCAACTTCTTCCATGCGGTCATCAACTTTCTGTCCTAAGGCGCTAATTGCACTCAAAATAGCCTCCATGTTAACCTCCTCCTGGTTCGTACCTTTCGTTCTTTTCTCCATGTGTCTTTTTTCCGGAGTGCTGGCCGGGGTGTTGGCTTCCCTCTCCCGTTTGCTAGCTGCAGCTAATTCCATTGGCACCGCGTAGTCGTGGTCACTTTCAGAGGTTTTAGAATGCGGAGACTTGACTCCAGGTGGCATAAACTTGTTGATTTTCTTCATTCTTCAAGCTGAGTATTGATATTTCAGATATTTATTAGCAGTTTATTCCAAAAAAATAACTTCCAGTCGGGACCTCTTTGGGAGCTCAGAGAAACATGACTAGCTCAACCGCCATATCCCCGGAACTCTTTTCAATGACTTGTCACGTGAAGAAACGTATTCACGGCGATTGCATTCGCGTTACTCGTTAAATGTGGTCTTCTGACATTAGCTGAATATTGACACAGTTTTGTGCACACCTGTAATGGAAGCACAGCTTGTGTGACAGACTAATATAAAATTACTTCAAATTATAGCCGTTTCTTGCGTTTTCACCGCACCTCTCATTCATGAAATAAAACCAAAGTGGAATTTTGAAGTTAGGTTTAAATAACCTGGTATTTTTTTTTTGAATAAAACTCTTAAAGTTGTTTCGTTTTTTCACTTTTAACAGAGTTTTTACTGTGCCTTTAACAGCCCAGTCGTCGCTATCACGTTACTCAAATGAACAAAACAAACGTTGTGCTTGAGAAGGGCCGCTTGTTAACCCCCTCGCTGCCAGGTCATGGATGAATTCCGCACATAGCAACAGTCATACCCAATGCTTTTTAAGGCCTTTGCTGTTTTATTACTTTTTTTCCTACAACAGCAAATTACAGAAGCAGTATTGAAAATAAAAGTCTCGTTTTTCTTGTAAAAAACCAAAAAACAAAGAAATCTGCACAAAATCTGAATGACATTACAAAATGAAGCGCTAACAGGGCATGTACATGTAAGGGGAGGGATGTTCCTTTATCTAAAAAATCTGTTCTGTCTTTTCAATAATGAAAACTTATCTTTTTTTACATTTTGAATCCATTTCAGATCATCTGAAATTTTACTTTAAAAAAACGAGCACAAGTTTTTTTTTTCTCTTTTGACATTCTTTTTTTTTTTTGCAAATGAACACTATAAACACATAGACCTCTTAAATATATTTCTCAGTGCAACATTGTTGGTTTCGAGTCCCCGCTACAGAATCCTTTATTTTTTGTCTAGCTTGCTTCAGCTACCGCCCTCTGAAAGTGAAAGCTGAGAGCTCCGATTTGAAATGGGATAAAAAATAAAAAGCTAAGAGTGTGTGTGTGTGTGTGTGTGTGTGTGCATGTGTGTGTGTGTGTGTGTGTGTGTACAACACGGCACGACATACAAAGCACACGGATTTAAAAGACGTCACCCTTCTTAGATACAAAAATTGATCAAGTTCGTGATTGGATCGGTCGGTTGGTGAGGCATATCGATGAGTTTCATTGTTGGGCTCACAGGCCCCGTCCTGTGTGTGTGTGTGTGCGTGTCCTCGACATTCTCACCATCCGAGTGTGTTATGGTGGGATTGTCTCATCCGTCCATCTGCAAACATCTCGACTGAGATTGTAAAAGTTCACACTTTTTAAAACATTGAAATGACCTAGAAAAAAACTTTGCCAGGTTTTGCAATTTTCCACAAGTGTCCTGGTGTTCCCCCCCCTCCAGGCCAGAAGGGTGATCACTTGATGATAAGCTGTGTTCTTGCTGTACTCTCTGTTGGTGAGAAGCCCCTGCAGTCAAGAGGTGTGTGTGTGCGTGTGTGTGTGGGTGTGAAGGGGCAACAATCCTTTGGTAAAGCCACGGAGGGATTCCCAGATAACCTGATTCAGGTGATGCCACTCGATCCCCCACCGTGTCGTTCCAATGACATCGGCTCTGACATCACGTCGTTATGGCTGCTACATGTGAAACGCATAAAACTCTCGCAGGCCCAAGCGAGACCTTTCAGCTACACATCTGGGTTTATCACGAGACACGTCCGATAGCACCGTCGTTCAGTGAGTGGGTCGGCTCCTCTTCTTAAAAAATCGGCTTCCTATCAACAAAGTGCATTCAAGCTGCATTGTTCAGATAGCACTTCTTACAGTGAACATCCACAGTGATGCTGGAGGGAAAATAAAAGACAAAAAAATTAAATAAAATAATAATAATAGAATGTTGGTTTATGGTATTCCTTTTGGTATGCTGGTCGACATATATATATATATATTTATTTGACGTAAACATGTCTAATTTTACCCTTTAATTATGTCAAATGAGACATTAGCAATGGAGGATGTTTTTCATGTGCATGTTTTACCCTTTTATTCATCCATCCTTTGAGTTTTTTTGTTTTTTTTTTAATGAAAGATGGCTTCCATGCACAAAACTAGCGTCACACACACGCACAAAATCAGTCTTGCTTGCCTGAGCAACGGAATCTACGGCCGACGCCACACTTATGCACGAAACAGTCAAAAAGATTGTATTTACACACACATACACAAACATACTCACTCACACTAATGGAGGGGAAAAAAGGGATACTGCAGCTTTTTTTTTCTTTTTACTTTCTTTAAAAAGGGCAGTAAAATATATTAAAACTTATTTACAAAGTTTTTTTTTTCTTGGACAGAAAAACAAAACAAAAGAAAAAGCGCTGCAATAAACTATAGTCCTGTTTCGCAGGAATTCGTAATGTGCCCCTGTTTCCTTTCATTATAACTTAACCCTAATATAATTAAAAAGAGAACTCAGTTCAACGGAAAAGGCCAAACAAAAGGTACTAAAGGCACTGTCAGAACCATACGTGAATGGGACCCGAACTGCAGGGTGGTCAAGGGAGAAAAGGATCAGGGTCGCGTTCGTTACGCCACCCTGCAGTGGCAAAATGTACAGTTTCATTGGGATATGGTTCTTTAAGGGTTTCGATACGTCTCTTTCAAAGCGTGAAGAGAAACAACAGCTTTCATGAACTGATTCTACAAACAAAACCTCCCCCATCACATTTCTCCCCCCTCACACCTCCCCCAAAAATGATAAATACTTTAAACATTATTAATAAATTGGTCTCAACACCAGCATCCGATTGTAGAAATTAATGAAAATCAAAATACAAAATTATAATATCATCTAAATCATCTGTACATACTTTTTTTGTTTGTTCTTTTTCCTGTATTTTTTTTTTATTTGTACACAGTGTCCCCTACTGGTAGGTTCTTTTTACTGCAGCTCCTGAGAAAAAAAGCGTGGATCAGTCCAAACCTCCCACTGGTTTCCTGAACCCTGACCCTCATCTGTTGAGCGGAGGGTGTTTGGCAGTTCTGTTGAGCCCGCTTACGGGGCCGGCATACAAAATATGCCTAGAGATGTTTTTTTTCTCCTCCTTCTTCTTTTTGTGCGAGCTCTGCTCCGTCGTTTAGTCTTGTGACAGCAGCCTGACCTATCTCATGCCTCTGAGTATGAGTTCTGTACATTGAGTTTGTCCTTTTTTAACTTGACGCCATCCACCAACTCAAAGTTATAGTTCTCCAGGGCCGATAAGTTCCTCTCCGACATGCCGCCGTGCGAACAAGCGCAGTACAGGACCACGCCACAGATGGCCCCCAAGAAAACCCCCAGGGCCGACATGGCGATGATGGTGATGAGGATGGGATTGAGAGTTTTCAGCATGTTGCCAGCACCGCTGATCTGGTTAGTTTCTACCAGGTCTGGATAGTCGGTGATGTCCTCAACTGAAGGAGAGAGAGCAGAAACAGAGGAATGTGATAAATTCAGAGAAATCCTATCCATGCTTCATGAACACATTATGTCATGTCAGATCCATTAAACCAAATGTGTTAGTTTTAGACCAGCAAAACAAAAGAAATGCAAATCTGGTAAGTGGAAGGAAACAGTAATTTCCTTTCAAAATTATACAAATAATGATCTCAAAGATAAAGCATACATATGTATTCAGAGTAGGGGTGCACCAATTGCAATTTTCTGGCCGATCACCAATTAAGATTTACATAAGGTCTAAGCTGCAGATTATAATTTTGGCTGATATGGATTTTTTGTCTGAAATGTTGCTAAATATAGTAAGAGAGTTGCTGAGTTGGCAATAATGTGGTGAAAATTGGGCTGCGCAGTTGGTAGAGCTGTTGCCTTGCAGCAAGAAGGTTCTGGGTTCGATTCCCGGCCCCGGCCTTTCTGCATGGAGTTTGCATGTTCTCCCTGTGCATGTGCGGGTTTTCTCCGGGTACTCCGGTTTCCTCCCACAGTCCAAAAACATGACTGATAGGTTAATTGGTCTCTCCAAATTGTCCCTAGGTGTTCATGGTTGTTTGTCCTGTGTGTCTCTGTGTTGCCCTGCGACAGACTGGCGACCTGTCCAGAGTGTACCCCGCCCTTCGCCCGGAATGTCAGCTGGAGATAGGCACCAGCAACCCTCCCGACCCCACCAAGGGACAAGGGTGTCAAGAAAATGGATGGATGGATGGTGGTGAAAATTGTTAACTACAAATGTTCAGACATGACCTAGTGTCAGTCAAACCTCTCTCACGGAAGTGCAAAAGAGGACCATGGTTGATTTTTAGACCTTTACCAAGGTAGATAAAATCAGTGGACAAGACTTAATTTCACATGCAAGTATCGGCCGATCAATGAGCTCCAAAAATGATAGAAACCAGGGCTGGTTTATCAGTGCACTCTAAATATCAACTATTGAAACTCCACTTGAAATGGCTTACACATTTCGTTGATATTGTTCTCCGGTACCATTGGCTCAGTGGGCACATCAGGATCTATAAAAATAGGAAATTACAGATTAATCCAATACTTCAAGGAACATCTTCCAGACCAGCGCGAACACAAGAACTGGACTGTGATCCTCACCTTCACAGTCTGATTTGCCAAGCCCGTCGAGAACCTTAATGTCATCTACAGCAATGTCTCCCCAACTCTTCCTCTGCACAAGACCCTCAATCACCACCTTTGAAATAAAAGCATATACAGTTAAAGTCAATCTGATGTTCAAGTTTCAGAGAGAAAAAAGTAGATCAATTGACGAGACACTGACCTGATAGGGTTTGCTGATCCGCGGCACAAGGACACGTCCTTCCCTCCAGCGATTCCCTTGGTGACCACTGACCGTCCAGAGCAGGATGTCAGCAGTTCCTTCCTCTGTCTGCTCACGCTGTTTGATATGCAGTGTTCCGATGTGCGACCCGTACATGTGGTACCAAAAGGACACACACAGGTCGGAGTCCTCAGAGCTCACCATGGGACTCACTAGTCGAGCCACTTCGCTCTCCTGGAGACCGGTCGCTAGTGTATAGATGAAGTTTCCTGAACCCCCTGTTGGACAGTTAAATTTAGTTTACCTTGGGGTAGAAATGGATGAAAAGTTTCTTTTCTATGTAGGCCAACAGATTGAGGTACCCACCTGTGTGGTCCATGTTGGGGCCAGTGTTGAGAGTTGGGGTGCCACTGGACTGGATCTGCCACCTGGAGCCAGTGTCCTCTGAAGTCCAGCGGCAGAAGGAGGGATCATTGGGCCAACCAAAGTCGCAGGCAAACCACAGAAAAGCTGAAGGCAAGTTGAAGACAGGTCAAAATTTATTGAGAGATCTCATTTTATTACAAAAGGAGAAATGTAAATTGCTTCGGCTGGAATCCAGACAATTATTGAAAGGTTTGTAGCCTGTGGTCATGATTTAACCACAGGCTACAAACAAGAACACCCTACTCTACAAACTCTAGAGGGCAGCAGATCACTGTAGAATGAAAGCCTCAAGTCCCACTTGTTGGCAAGGCAAAAGTTGGAAAATGAAATCAAAATATGACACGAGACAGAGAGAAAAGTTGGTGAAGACATCACACCGTCCTTTTATCACGACTGCGCTTAATGATATTTCTTAATGAATGTAAGAGGGTTGAGTAGGGAACAGACGGGGAGACATGCTGGGAACACACGCCAAACAATGACTGGGGGATGGAGACGACAAGGTCTGGACACAGCTTAGAAAGAGACATTCAAAGCATCCCGCTGAGAGATGAGGATTTTAATGAGAGCGGGGACTTGAGATTTCAAGACGGCAGCGCTGAGGCGCCGTTCCAACTGTGCGGTAACCTACGGCGTGCCGGAGCAGCCTCCGCAGAGGCCAGAAAACGTGCGAGAGCTTTTGGACAAAGAAAGACTTCCAATCAACACACAGGAGAGGGATGTTTGGGATGTTAGGCATGGTTTTAAGCTCCAGCAGGAGATGCCTTCGGAGATATAATGAGATTGCCTTCCAAGTGACAAAATATATGAGCCAATATTCCCTTTAATAACGGCGAGGGTTTAACTAGCTTCTGCAGGCTATGACTCTATTTACCCATTAAGCACAAAGGCTGGAATTCTCATGTGGAACCACATTACAGACTCCAAGCCACGTTCACATATAAATCCCACTCCCAATTAAAAGGCGTTTGACTTTCTTTTTTTTTTGTTCCACTATTGGAAGGCTTTGACTGAGGCACCCAACAAGCCCCGGATAAGATGAGCAGCCACATGACGCATTTGGGCATTTCATTAAAAGAAAAGGAGACGTTTTCCTGCTCAGTACCAATGGAAACTAGATCCTCGGAGATTAGGATGCATACTTTTTACAACTACAGATGACTTTGTATGCTATTGGGGTGTTGTGTGATAGACCGACACAAGGCGGGACATAATCTCAAAAAGTTGCTTCGTTGCAAAATACTTTGAAATTAATCCAGGGATGGAAAGAATCTGAGAACATCAGGACATTTTGGCCAGGTCTCTACATGGGCTATTCTGACATAGGAATATGCTTCAGGGTAAATTATTGCATTGTATTTCTGACTGTTTATGGCTTTTGATGGAGTGTTCAGCAGTGTTTTTGCATGTAGGCCAAACATAAAAACTATTTTCTCATCTTGCCAGGCCAGGGCACCTTGGTTTGTCCCTTACATTGTCTGTGGTAAATGCAGACAGGACTTCTTTATTTTGTTATTTAACAATGGCTTTGCTTCCTGATACTCTTTCATAAAGTCGTATCAGCAGAGTGCAAGACTAATAGCCGTCCTGTCAACAGATTTCCCCACCTGATCTATGGATCTCTTGGCTGCTTGCATGATTAATATGCTCTTTCTGCATCCTTTCACTTTAAGTGGACGGTCACGTCTTAGGAGGTTTGCTGTTGTGTTGTACTTTTTCCATCTTCATGCAATAGACAGTGCTACAGGAAACGTCCAAACTTTGGCGTGTTGTTTTCCAGTTTGCCACAGCTTTATCCCTGACCTGTCTGCTGTTCCTGGATCTCGACAGTGTCGTTTGTTACAAACACCTGTTTTTATTGCAACATTAAATCAAACCCAAGTGGACATAAAGAACCAAAAGAAAACGATAAAAAGTTCAAGGTATTCAAAGACGTTTGTGAGGCAACATACACTCATGAAACGAGTTAATTCTCCTAAATCGCTGTGCATTTTCTCTAAGACACAAGGTTGAGTTTAAGGCAAACACACAATACATGTCACTTTCTTCCATTAGGATAGCCGCTGCCCCAGCAGACTGCAGACAGACCATAAAGCCAGCTGACTGAGTAAATGGGGATGGGTGGAGCCTACGGCCCATTAGCCAAGGTCAGACTGGGTGCTTTCTCCCAGCTGGCTGCTGCCTCATCAGCCCCGCTATAGGAGACACTGCTATGTGTGCTTGGCTGGGGACGTGGCCCCAGAGTCCACCTAATTTCCTTCGGTCATCTGCATCGTGCTTCCTTGCTCTTTGCGCCAGCTCCTTTTTTTGCGTGCGTCAGTGTCGTCCCGGTGATTAGTGATTATGCTGAGGAGGCAACAGCGGAGCACCGGTGCTAATCATCAGCTAGCCTCACGTCGTGCAATCCCTCTCACCCCGTCAGCAGGAGCCTCTCCGGGCCATATCATCAGCGTTAATAACAGACCAACGCCAGAGGAGAAGAGGGACCTGCCTGGCGATGGCATTCATTACCTTTGGTTGGTTTCTTGTGGTTTAAAATTAAAACTCAGCAGGTAAACGAGAACAAAACCTACAAAACTTTAGAAACTTACCTGGAATGGGGTCCACTTTCAAAGTTGTGGTCTCTGGCATTGTGGTGCCACCTGTCACAAGATGGAGCAGCAGCACAGTTAGCCTTGTTTGCATTGTGATTCCTTTCTCAGAATTTGTCTGCATTCATGCCAGATTGAGCTGATCACTTCATGCCACTTTCCATTCATTTCCTTTCAGTACACCCTTTCATCGACTATCGTCGCCTATGACTGAGACAGTGCCATTCTCCTCATTGGAGACTGCTGGTTAATGGAGAGCACCAGTGGCGGTGCAGGCTCATTGAGTTACTGGGTTAGTGGGAAAGGAGGCCAAGAGGACAACGCATATGAGAGAGCTAATGACAGAAAGAGGCAGAGCTCTGCTGCAGAGACAGGTGTGTGTGGATCGGTGTGTCCCCCGTGAGTTTTCACGACGGGTGTGGGGGGACGGGAGGAAATAGGAAGACTGACAAGGAAGGTAGGAACTAAAGGTGCAACTACACAGTCCAGTCACATTAATGTGACCACCACGTACTTTCCACTTCAGAGTTAAATAACCAATCACAGAAGGCAGGTGGCAGCACAGTGCAGTTGAGCGTATATAAAGGGTGTGTGTGGGCTTCGGAAAACATTTCAATCGTTGGCGTAATGCAGAAACGAAGCGATTTATCCGACGTCCAAAAGGGCATGATCATTGGCTTTCGGGCCAAGGGTGGAAGCATTTCCGAAACGGCTGAGTTTGTGAACTGTTCGCGTGCCGCCGTGGTAAAAGTGTACCGTGCATGGCAAAATGGGACTGTCCAAAATCAACGACGTGGCAAATGTGGTGCACCACGGGCCATAGATGACAGAGGCGAACGACGGTTGCGGAGATGCGTTCGGGCAGATAGACGGGCTACCGTTGAGCAACTGACCACTAAAATGAACCAAGGGGCTACCACAAGTGTCTCCCAAACCACTATTCAGCAAACATTGCTGCGTCTGGGCCTCCGAAGCGGACGCCTGGTTCGTGCACCTATGCTGACTGGTGTTCATCGACGACGAAGGCTAGAATTTGCACGCCAGTACAGCAGCTGGACGTCCACTGAGTGGCGACAGGTAGCGTTTTCAGATGAATCGCGTTTTATGCTCCATCGGACAGATGGACGTTGGCGTATAAGGCGTGAAACCTCTGAAAGGAACCACCCTGCAACCATTGCAGGAACGGTCCAAGCTGGAGGCGGGAGCATTATGGTCTGGGGAATGTTTTCCTGGCATTCTCTGGGTTCACTGATTATTGTGGAAGGCACGATGGATCAATACAAGTACGCATCTGTCCTTGCGGACCATGTCCACCCTACATGCGCATTGTTTTTCCTCAGGATGATGGCATCTTCCAGCAGGACAATGCGAGGTGCCATACAGCTGCCAGTGTACGTGCGTGGTTCGAAGAGCACCAGGATGAGTTTACCGTCCTCCCCTGGCCAGCAAACTCACCTGACTTAAACCCAATCGAGCATCTGTAGGACCATCTCGATCGAGTTGTTCGCGCCATGGATCCTCAACCGCGTAATCTAGCGCAGCTGGCCACGGCATTAGAGTCGGCATGGCTCAACATCCCAGAGAAGACCTTCAGGGACCTAAGTGACTCTCTTCCTGCACGTCTCGTAGCAGTTCGCTCTGCGAAAGGTGGTTATTCTGGCTTTTGACAGATGGTCACATTAATGTGACTGGACTGTGTAATTAGAGCTGTATCTATCAGTGCCAGCTCACATGTAGACGCATGCATGCATGCATGCTGACGAGCGTGCACGAGAGATGCCAGATTGGCTATGCTAAGAGAACTCGGTGGCATTGCGTAGATGGGAGGAGGAGAAAGGGAAGCAGAGTCAGAAACAGAGTAAGAGAGGCAGGGGGCAACGGGAGGGTGAGGGGGGGAGTTTGGACGCAGTCTCATGAAGGCGATGTTAGCACCTGTCACGTCGTAGTCATCACCTGTGCCGCTGTGGCAGCTCGCCTGGTCGTCGTCACACTCATCGGAAGGGGTGGTGCTGGGCGCTGGGGTGGTCGGGGGGAGTGTCGGCGCTGGAAGACAAAGAGTGAGGCGAGACAGCAATCAGCACTGACTGGATGTCTGAGCCAAACCGGTATTGGTGGCTGGATGTTGATGAGTCAGATCTTATGCATATGTGACTGGGGTCAAAGGAAAGCACTGCACTCGCTTTTATCAGGAAATAACAAGAAATCTGCATGCAACGACCGTCATGTTTAAAAGTCCTCAGTTTTAATTTGGATCTGCATCGTTTAACTCAATAAACAATATAAAAAAATGCAGATTCAGCGTTATAAAAATTCCCGATTAGCTTTAAAATAAGATGTGATCACTCTTGAACATATGGGTCCCATTTTTCAGCCTGTTTTTACCCATTTAGGCTTTCTATGTAATTGTTGTCCAGATAGCTGTAAAACAGATTTATAATGTTATTGTAAAAGCAGCTGCATTTACATTGACCATACAGTTGCCCATTTTAATAGTTCAAAAATAAATTAGTTTAATGCAAACATGCCAATTTTGAAAAAAATTATCTTTTGATAAAAAGTTTTGGCAGTAGGATGTGTTTTTTGTTGTTGTTATTTTTTGGCCGTATCAAAATTAATTAATTTCACAAAACTGCAATGGGAACAACAGGAAGTAGGCGGAGGACGAATACATATCGTGTGAACAAAATTATTCATGTATGATTTTAATTGTGTTTCTTACTTAATGGAAACACCACAACTGTGAATATTGACAAAGTTTTCCACACATTTGAAAAGGAAACGCAGCTACTGTGGAAGATTTTCTCTCACGGTGTTGGAGACCAGAGGTCCCCCGATCCAGACCTCCAGGGTCGGGGTCCTGCAACTTCTAGATGTTTATATGATAGACTGATCTTTGTGGTTAAACAAGAAAGCTAAAGAAATTAAAAATTAAATATGTGTAAGTACCCCAACCACAGCTACATACTGGCTTTCAATGTCAGCTTTCATTCTTTGTTTTGTTCTTCGGCTGGAGCTACTAGTAATGCTCCTTTTATCAAGTTGAAGAGGTGTGGGTGTATAAATACAGCCTTGAAGTTAATGCATGATGCTTGAGCGGTTGAAACTACAAGATGCAAAAAAAAAAAAAAAGGCAACCAAATGGCTACATAGGCAGGGCAACCATGGTCTATCATTACAGCCCTGAACCACTTCGATGTGGGTAAGGCCCAAGATCCACTCCACGCTCCGCTGCCGCGCAGCCGTCCTGCGGTGTGAGCATGCATTTGTAAGTTTTTATACCGTCTGAGTAATGATCAGGCTTCCCCAGAGCAGAGGGAGGAAAGAGAGCGAGGAGAGAGGTGGAGCAGGGAAGAGGCATAGACAGATGGGGGTGCGGGGGGGAGTGTATGGGGTGTCTGTGCACGCGAGCCGAGCCGATCCTCCCGCTCTCGGCCTCCACTCGATGAAATATGAGGCTGATCAGCCCCTGTCAGATTCAGGGTGGGAGAGGTCAGGGATGGGGTCAGTGCTGCGTTAGGAAACCCTCTTACAGAAATGAGGACTTAGCCCTCCTGCTGTGGCTCTTTCTGCACACACACACACACTCTGGCACACGCTTGCAGAGACAGATAGGCACCTGTGTATGTGTGTAATTGTATACGTTGTCCTTTTAACCACAACCTTGGCGAGGTACTTGTGGTTGCTGTGAGAGCATCCGTCTCTATGAGTCTGTCTGTTTTTGGCATTAACAGTGAAAACAAGCATTATCGTCTGTCTGAAGCTCCCACTGGGAGTCCATCAGGTTTATGACTGAATGGACTGCTCTGAAATCCAATATGTAAATCCACCACTAGGCACTTTCTGTGCTACACAACTGCACTAAGGTGTTGCTCTTCATTTCGCTACATTTTGTTTCCAACAAAAATAACTTTTTAATATATTTATATATATATAATATTCTAAAATATTACCAGGATCTTCTAAAGATTTTATTTGAACAGTAAATAAGTTTTTGCCATTTTTAAGCCAGGTTGTACATTCATCATAAGTCTACAAACTAAACAAATGAACCAGTGCGATGTGTTCACCTAGCAGGGGAGTCGCAACAGGTTGATTTTTGCAACCTGTTGCAAACATGTTTAATTACCTCCAAATTTGAGATAGTTGATCAACTGAACAATATCTCCATCTCCACTGACTACACAACGGCACTATTTGACATTTGGAAAATAAATTTGCTTATCAGAAACGCAACAATTTCAAAACAGATCTTGTTTTTTGATAAAAAAAATTGTGGTACCAGGATGAGATGGTTTATCTGCTGGAAACAGTTTGTTAGGTGTGATGCTTCTGGTTCTAGTCATTTTTACAGAATACTTTAAGTCTGGACTTGGAGAACCAAAGTGACAAGTGGCTTTGAATTCAACCTGAGACTCGTAATCTCCTAATGAGGCAGTGACAACGCTAAGCACAGTCTACTTGTAAAAAGGTTCAGACACATCAGGAACACTACAGTTCTCACCATTAGTTTATGAGTCGAGTTAAGGTGCAATGCGACAAAACAAATAACTGAACTTTAGCCATGGTTACATTTTTTAGTAGCTGTGATTTGTGAAACTTCAACAAAACCCAGAAGGATACTTGTTGTAGCTCTGCATTTTCAAAAATAAATTAGTTATTGGTGAAAAATTTGATTCAGTGCCTGTCAAAATTGGGAAAAGATTGTGCTTTTGTGACTATGTGCTAAACACGAAGCTCCTTAACATACGATCTAAAATAGTCCCTTTGCTAAATTTCAGGCACCATATGAATTCATCACTTGAGTTATGCTTCATTTTCAGGCACATTGTAAGAGGCTTTCAAAAGCCACATGGAAAAACAAGTTAGCAGTGAGTGCCGCTAAAAGAAAAAACCTTGAAATACCTTCATAAAGTCTGGGAAAGCCAGACTTTATGAAGGTTTTGTGCCTCTCAGCACAAAACCTCAGACCAACAGTCTGACTTCTTTGACATCGACGGAAAGAAATAAAGGACGGCTCGGTCGTTTCGCACAGTACTCTACATCTGCTCCCATAGAGAGATCGCTAATAGATAGAAACAATATGGATCAATTCAAATATACCAAAGTCCACTGGCTCCTTTGAAAGACCAAAGACGAGGACGGGCTGTGAAGAGGGTGATGGGGGCCAGGCGGCAACAAACCGACGAGGCCAGGTGGGCTTTTATTTGATCCCCTCCAGAAGTGGCCAGCCATGAGGGCGGCTTTGATGTAACAGGGAGAGAAGACAAACCGTCCCTTGTTGGAATAAACAGCATGAGCTGGACAGCTGTGTGCTGAACACAGGAGCCTTCATGCCCATCATTAAATAACCAGGGATGTTGTGAAGAGATGACGTGAAAGCTGTGTCTAGTCATGTTATTAGTCTGGCTGATAGATTGCTCACCTCACCGAGCCTGACACATCACACGCAAAGAGATGTAACACACTGTAGGCTCAGACTGTGAGAACTCTTATCTAGATGTCCCGACTGTACTCACGTCATCGCTTTGGATAGAAAGTAATCACCGGTTTTCACCTCACCGCTTGGAAAGAGAATTTGATTATGCCGGCTAAACGTGTTTCTGCTGTCAACGGCAAAGATAAAAGGTTTCACTTTGCCACCAAGAAATCCCACCGGCCCCCACAGCAGCCAGCCGAAACCAGGTATTTACATACGCTGGGAGGAAGATGCATAACCAAAAAGTGTTCCTGCTTTGGGTCAGTTGGAGCTTCCAAATATTATTTGTGTTTTTAGTGTATTTTTTTAAAGTTCACATTAATTTTCCTAGTATTTAGTAAATTGCCTTTTTGGGGTCTCACAATAATTTGTTGGAATTTTGGTTGATTCCCTCTTTCAACTCACCAGTCTCTCCCATCTGGTCACACTTGAGGAGTTCAACATTTCAAAAAAGTGATTTAAATCAAATTTTATTGAACTGAAATGAGGCTTGGTGATGGCCACTGCAAATAAGTTTTTCGTCCTCAATTCACTTTGTAACTATGTGATGATATGCATTAGAATAGTGTCTATTTGGATTTGGAAAGCCCTTTTACACCCTAACATTAACTTCCTGTGTTCTTCAATATTTCCACATAATGAAGCCCTAGGCGAAGATTTAAATATTCTTTAATCAAGACGCCATCTATTTAGTCACATGTGCCAGTCTCTTCCTGACCTGATTGATTCCTGTTTTAGTTTCCACAACATCACGCAAGGGAGCAGTGTGTTGCCTTCAGTCAGATATTGTTAATTATTGAAGGTTTACAAACCCAATGTATACATAGGCAAAGTATCCTCAGTGTATGTAAACTTCAGAATTTGAGAAGATATTTTCTCTCGTTGAGGAAATAATTTTGCTAATCCTAATTGACTGAAAACCAAGAAGAGCTTCGTCTGATTTTATATCAGACAGTATTGAAAAAGTTGTTTTGTGTTTTTATATTGTGCTTGCTTCCTTTCATCACTTCATTATTTATCATAATAAATTTCTCATCATGATAAGAATTTTGATTTATCGATGACAATTGTTAATGTTTAAACCCCGTAAAACTGTCCATATTGATGGTTTTTCTATTTTTTCCACTGTTTTGTTCAATGACAATTTAGTGATGCAAGTCACACTTCCTTATGTGACTGGTGTCCTGTAGAAGCACATAACTAATGGAAGTTATTTTCCAGATCCTTATTAGTGTTTGTGTGGTTATAACTGCTGTCAGACAGTTATCCAAGAAAGACCTAGTAAATATGTTATCTTCACTTTATCGTTATCACAATAGTTCCATCAAATATCGTGATGAAAAACTTTAAGCCCATAATACTAAGATCAAACAAGATTCTTATTCAGGGTTTTTTTTTTGTGTGTTGCTCATGTTTACCTTCAATCTCGCAGCCGAGGAGCTCCAGGCGCAGGCCCATCCCAGCTGGAGTGGCCCTCTCTGGATAAATTCTGATGAAACGGGTCAGCAGGGGCTCCACTGTCCTCAGCTCAGGAGTGTCGTAATTACTGTTACCTTCAAATATCTGGCACAGCAAAAAAAGAGAGAGAACAGTAGGTACAACATGTAATATGCTGTACACCCCCCGAGCACGCTCTCTGGGATTCTTATTGCAGCATTCTGAACTTTACAGTAATACGTGTGGGTGGCGAGCGCCGGCTTTGGTGGAAAGTAACAGGAGACTGGCGGGAAATAAAAGGCGATCAGCAGATCTGCGGTCTTGCTGACATCTAAACCGCAGCATACGTGGGTGACACAGAGGGTAAAAAAGACAAAACAAAACAAAAAAGCAGCATGACGCAGACCTTTTGGTCAAAAGAGCAACTTTCCGCTCCCTGAACTCTGTTGCAAACAAAGAAATGACTGTTGGAGGGGGGGAACAGTGGGAGATGTAGGATTCAGGAGCAAGCAAAGAGGAAGGTAGAGGACTGATGGAAGTGGATTAATGAGGGTGATCACGTGAGACAGCCTGGTGTGCTTTAGATGCTGGGGTACCTCTCTGGTGAAGTAAGAAAGGCAGCTAACTAGGACAGTCGGGGGTATGGATCTCTCCTGCTCCCATCATAAATCAACCATCAGCCCATCTGGATGAGATTTATGCCCTGTCAGGGACAATTGTAATTGGGGACGGGGTGTTGCAGCTCCTCTTGGAAAAGTATGTAGCTCTTTATGAGTGCATGATGTGTGTGTGTGTGTGTGTGTGTGTGTGCATACATTGTGCCATAAGTGGAGTGTGTGTTCTGTGGATGCAGCAAAGCTGGCAGATAAATCTTTGGTCATTTGCTCAGTTAGGAAGTGATTTCTTCTTTCTCTCCAAGTAGGTTCTTACTGTCCCCTGACAGACCTGAAGAGTGTGACTCGCATGTAATGCCAAGCGGCGTGTGGGAACTTGGGATTGCAATGTTTATTTTAATGCAATTCAAAAGCGCAGCTGAGATTGACTCGCTGTGACTGTTTTATTACTCACAACTGGCAGGTGTGAAGCTCTGGCGAAAGTGGACCAAATTTATCATAATCAGAAACAATGTACAGATTTATCAGAGATGTTTTCAGAAGCACCTTTAAATCGGGTCAGAAAACAAGCCATCTAGTTTAATTTGTTGCCTTGACAGAAATATGGACTTTTAAAGGGGCGATGCTATGTGTTTTTCAGGCATATAGTGCCATTTTATTGCACAATCAAGTAACTATGATAACTAAGTTGTTAGAAAAATGCGGTATATGTTAAATATGACTTAAACAAATTTGACTTTGTATGCAACACCTTGAAATTGAACTTCTGTCTCTTTAAGAAACTCCTTTTCTTTCTGAAGCTCCACCTCCAGGAAGTCATCACAGCATGACTCCTCTATAAACCCTTTAACAATATTTTTTTTATCAGCGTTTCACTGAGAAGTAGCTCGTATAATGAGCTCAACCACCAGGTGTTTGCTAATCGCTGCTAGCTAGTCTGAAGGAGTAGGGTGGTGGAGTCACAAGGGAAGTCTGCTTTGCATGCAGTGGAGACTTGGAAGCTTGAAAACTGCAGCTCTGGGGAGGAGCTTCTTCTTGAAGGCAGGGCTATGTCCACCCAGGCGTTTTGCACAGCTGAATGGTTGCCATGGGAGATTAAAGGATTTCTCAAAAATGCATAAAAGAACCAAGACAACATTCCAGGTATTTTTTTGATAAGCGAACAACATCATAACATGTTGTAAAACTCAAAAATGTCAATTTTACATAACACTGCCTCTGTTACATTATCTAAAGTTCTTAAGCGACTTGGTTCTAGAAGCTGATTTGTCTAATCAAACTAGCTAGGCTTCCATGGCATTGATGGAGCATTCACACTCTGAGGGTTAAATGTTTGTCACTGATCCACCTGGCTGCTTTGCCAGCCATCCATCATCTGTTGTTTAATCTAAGATCAGGTTGTAAGGGTAACAGGTCCAGGTGGGAATATCCTTCTCCCCAATGACACTTCAGCTGATTCAGAGGGATTCCTGCTTGTTCCCAGGCCAGAAGGTTCCTCCCTCCCCCCCACATCTAGGTTGAACATGTGTGGAAAACCTCCAAATGTAGGTTAATTATCTCTACAGCTGAGACTAGCCACCCTAAGAACGGCTCCAATTTTAGTCTGTTGCATCTGGAATCCCATATCTCAGCGCTAACAAACTTATTTTCATTTTGAGTCACATGAAGATTATGAATGTTTTCAAAGAGCCAGATTTGCCAGGATGAACTGATGAAATTGAGTTACAAATTGTTACAATATTAATAAATACAAAATATTTTCTCATTGATCAGACTCCTGGATTTTGCGATTGATTTTTTGTGATTTGTGTGTGTGTGCTGAAATAGAAATATTTGTAAAGAACTGCAATATTTGTGCTGATCCATGATGGTAAATGTGACTTTTTGTTACTCGCCGCATCGATCATGGACTGCAGCTTGATGTCACGGCAGGCTGAGGCAACACTGAGGTGAAAAGTTACAACATATCTGCAGAAAATGTGCAATAAATTCACAAATATGAAATATGCAGGGATATGTTGATTTTGCGTTCATTTCTACAATCGCGAATTGCGAACAAGAAATTGGATTGACTGATGTAATTTGGCAGCTTACAGGTAAAAGCCACTTCGGTTTGATTGATACAATATTATTTAAGATATTTATGCACAAACTGTTAATTTGAAGCTTCTGGTGTACAAATCTGGCCAATCATATGATTGGCCAGATTTGGCCCCCAGGCTTTGAGTTTTAAACATGTAAGAGATGTAAGGGACGGGTGATCTGGGTGATGCAGTAAGTGGACAGCAATGCTTTTTGTCAAAACTGCTAACACTACAGCAGACGAGATTCGATCCATTTATTTATCATCCGCTTCATACCATCACCACTCCTGAACAGCAAAATGCTCAAAATTTGTCCCCTTGATGAAGAGTCCAAGTCTTCGACAATAGTGAGAAATTCCTCTACTTGTAATAGGTTTCATATTTCAGAATGCTTCAACCTTCACCCTCATCAGTTTAAGTGGAACCTTATACAATATGACAGATTTTTTGGTAAGGTCTCTTCAGAACTAAACAAATGTCCAAACGGTTTCTTAAACCCCCCAACCCCAACCTACCTTTGGTTTGTTTCCACTGGTGTCAGACACCACCCTCCAGTCGGAGCCGTTGTTGCTGTACCCGAGGCGGAACTTCTTCATGAAGACCTTGTTCTCACGGTATTTCCCTCCCTGGATGATGAACCCCTTCACCAGCTTCTCTTCGCCGAGATCCACCTGCAGCCACTCGTTGGTGAAGGGCTGTGGCTGGGGCAGCAGTGTCCACCCGGTCCTGCTGGTGAGAAGGCGGGCGTTCTCGGGCACCCAGCTCCGGTCGGTGTGAGAGGACGCCGTGATCTGGTTGTCTGTGATCAGGCCTGACACCATGCCCAGCATGCCGGAGCAGGGGTACTCTGAGAGACGAAAGAGGAGCAGGCAAATGTGCTTAACTTTTTTTTTTGATGCAAATCTGCAGAGATGCAGCAGATGTACAGAAAGAACTTCATCTTTAACCAAAGGGGTTGATGTCCAAGATCATGTACAGTGGTAAGAACATAGTCTGGGTCTGAGTCTTGCATACAGGATGGCCAAAGTCAAAGGGAGGAGGCTCATTCCCCAAACTCTTTGTGATGTTGCTGTGATCTCTACCTCTGTTCTCTCTCTCTCTATGTGTTGGTAGATCTCGTGCATACTAATTCTTCAGCCTGAAGCGATTGTCTCCAGGCAGCCAATTAAAACTCTCTTCCCGGCTGGTGCTTCCACCTCCCGCATTCTGGGAGCCCTGTTATTTTTTTCTCCTTTCTATCTCTCTGCCCCCTCTCCATAGACTTACATGTATCTACACACGAAAACACAGTCTCTTTGTGCCGTTTTTGCTGCCACAGCAATCATCTCGCCTTCTGTTTCACAGCTGTCAACATCTGTGGGACTATATCTTTGAATGTATCGTTGTTTGCCTGTCCGGTGTCCCAGATTTCCCTCGCTCTTTGAACTACTTCTCTGATCTTGTCTTCAGCTCTTGATAAATTTTTAGCTCTTTGCACCTTTTGCGTTTGGTTCCAAAGTCAAAACGCATCTCTTTTCAGATTTACTTCACTTTTGTTTGTGAACTTTACTTGCACTCGAAGTTGAATGGAGGAGGCTAGAAACCTTTGGGTATTCAAGCATTTTGCTGTTCTTCTACCGCTTCTCCAACTCTTTCATTCCAACCTAAAAGCAACAAATCTAAGCTATGATTGGCTAAACTAATCTAAGCTATCTCCACTATTGAAGAAAAACCGACACTTGTGTTCATTTTAGAAAAAAAGCGTACATTTTCAGCTTTGCAGCACTGTGGGAGAAAAACAGAAGAAATATTTGCAGAACAAGGCCTCTTTCAGCCAACCTCTGCCTATGTGAAACGGTTCCCATGAAAACCCATGAGATTAATTCCTAGTCGTGCAATCCAAAAAAAAAAAAGGAAAAAAAAAAAACGGCTATCACTGAACGCTCAGAAGCATTTTTCTGGGACTTGTCTCCTGTTTTTCTTTCGTCTTAGGCCAAGATGTGTTGAAAATGATCAGAGGAGCTGGCCTTTGGCTGTGTGAAACTAAGACACTGCGATATGAACGCCTTTGAAGTGAGGAGAATTCAGGGAAAGGTGCATATATGTGTGTGTGTAGAGATAAAAGCAACTGATGCGACTCCCCCCAGATCATCTGGAGCTGTTAATCGAGCTCAGCTGCGATTACAGAGCCAGCGCACACGCCGTGACACGCCCCGGTGGAACAACTGTTTACATTTGTGTGTATGGGTAAGAGGAGCAATGATGATACAGGCCTGCCAGCCACGACCGAGGTTTGGGTGGAGCATCGGCGGCTTATCTAATCTATTTTCAGCGCTGTGGCGTATTTACCAACAACTGATTGGTGGATCCTTTTATTAATGAGTAGCTGTTTGCATCAGAAGGCACGCGACCTTGGTCGTATGCGGCGAAGAATTTTGTGACATTCAACCCACCCTCTTGTAATCTCCTGAATAACTGCTTTGAAGTTAACCAAAGACACTACCTCTCAGACTTAATGAACGCCTTTCTTCTCTGGTCTCTGTCACATTTTGGTGCGTTGCTTTGGATGTTGGTGACTCGATGAAAGCAATGATGAACTCAGAAAACTCTGCGTAGGATCGAATGTGGAAGAGGGGAGTCGAGTCACAGGGTTTGTGCAGCCCTGTTCAGCCTCGGTTTCTCTCTACCCGACCATGCTGGGAGCTGGCAGAGTCTTCAGAAAACCAATGGGCACTAACGTCATATTGGAGGCCGTGCGGTGACTTCAATCCTGTGATGTGTTTACGCGCGGCGTAGCGCTCTGATTATGTGCCCCGCACACAGGCCTCAGCTGTAACCCCCGCTGCACCCACAGTGCCATCTGCTCTTATAGGATTGACCACACATATGTGATGCATAAGGGACTCGTTGCCTAATAATAGAGAGGAGGACCACAAAGTCACTTCACAAATTTGACTCCAAATAATCCCGATTCCATTATAGGCTCTGTTACCGATAATCAAGGTTTGAAAGAGGTTGCCGTTTAAAAGCGCAATCATTTTTCATCATACCATTCCTGCGGTTGAAAGTCCTTTTAAAGTGACAGCAAAAAAAATCCAAGAGTGATGCGAGTCTTATCCAACACTGACTGACACTGTAATGCCCTCTCCCCACCTGTTGCTGCACGTTATCGTCAAGCTGAAAGAAGGTTACGAGGTTTGTTTTGTTTTTTTAAGGTTGCTTTCACACCAGCCCTACTTAGTACTCTTTTATTGAACTTTGTCAGAAGTGAACTCTGGAAGGAGGAAGTTGCACTCGTGTCTTCTTCTGTGGTTTTCGTGTCATTTCTTTTGGTAGTTCCCATCACATGTGAGAGGGTAAACAGGTATTTAAAAGGGTCTGGATCGGTTTACACAGAACCAATCAGTGAAAGTGAACCGCATCAGCTGAAAATGTAACAAATGTTGCAATTTTGGTCCCCAATAGTGCTGAGTCTACTGGACTATAAAGGGTGAAAACACTAAGAAGAACAAATCTGGTTGTTTGGGAATACAACACCTCACTTGATAAAAAAATAAAAAGATAAATAAAATAAGTCTGGAGTTTGCATGTTCTCCCTGTGCATGGTGGGTTTTCTCCGGTTTCCTCCCACAGTCCAAAAACATGACTGTCAGGTTAATTGGTCTGTCTAAATTGCCCCTAGGTGTGAGTGTGTGAGTGCATGGTTGTTTGTCCTGTGTGTGTCTCTGTGTTGCCCTGCGACAGACTGGCGACCTGTCCAGGGCGCACCCCGCCTCTCGCCCGGAACGCCAGCTGGAGATAGGCACCAGCACCTCCCGACCCCATTAAGGGACAAGGGTGTAGGAAAATGGATGGATGGATGGATAAAATAAGTCACCCCCAGAACTTGGGACCCTGGGCTACTGCTTCTGTGAGCCCAAAGTTTAAAGTCCTGCTAAACCCATGGAACTTCTCACTAATTTAAGTCACACTGTTGTCAATGAACACTCACTAAAGTATGAACGGAGACAGTTAAGCTGCCAGCTGAAGGTTGATTTGAGTTTTTTGTGACACTCCATAAAAAGCTCAACGCCAATATCTATAATCTTCCACCTACATTTGTTTCTTTATGTATCAAATTTCAAATATCTGATAACTGTTGCGGATAACATCGTCATAACGATAATAATCAAATTCTTCTGTTATTCGAGCAAGATCAGAAGCAATTGATACATTTCTGATAAAAAAATGTAATCATGATACACATTCTGCATAAATACGGTGAGAACCTCCTTCTGGCCCAGATCCATTCAAGATGTTGACAGAAAAAAAAGACTAACTCTTTTCTGCCCTTAATTTAGTCAAGCAGGAATCCAAATTGAATACATATGTTCATATCCCACAGAGACAAAGATAAATGTGATAAAGCCGCACTAACTGGAGCCACCGGCATACACACTAATTTAAAACATCAACAAAAGGGCAAGGGGAAGAAAACTGTTGCTAAAATCAAAGTTACATAAGCAAAAAGAAAAAGAGAGAGAAAAAAAGCTGTGGCTAAAGAGAAGGCTGAGCGCAGATCAGCAAGAGCCCACCCAGCTCCGTCAGCAGATGCATGCCAGCTGTTTACTCTATTTATACTGAATGAGATTCATCTAAACACGAAGTCATGTTAGTAGATAATTCCCATTCCTTTGCCACTATTTGGTATTATGCAGCTGGGGCCTGGACTGGGATTAAAAACCAGACATCTAACTGAGGCAGCAGAGTGAGTTTGGAGTTCTGTAGTCACTGCGGCTAAAAACGAGTTTTGTATTTTCAGGGTGGAAAGGGGAATCATGGGTAATGCAGACGAGCATCAGCTGTAGCCAACCTGATATCTTGCAGCCGTAGACCTCGAAGCGCAGCGCTATGCCCGTTTCCCAGGTAACTGGACGGATGCGGAGGAATCGCGTCAGCGTGGGTTTGGGCAGCTTGGTCTTGGTGACATCCGTTGGGTTGGTGTTGCCCTGGAAAATCTGTGAAAGAAAGGCAGGAGACAAACTGATTATTGACAGAATACAGGGAGAGAGACGCAGAGAGGGAAACTAGAGTTCATATTAGCTGCGTTTCCTTTAACAATAAAATTGCACAATTTGAAATTAATGGAAAACATGTCAATTTTGGGGAAAAAAATGCATTTTTGTGCTAGGATGAGGTGGTTTACCAGCCATATTGAAATAGTACTTGGTAAAACTGCAGTGGAAGCACTTTTCACATCACACGAGTTATATGATCAAGTGCCGGATGTTGCTGTTAGTGGAAACGCAGAAGAAGACGACAGGAAGTGGTAAGAGGATGATGGTTTGTTTTAGTTTTGTTTTTTTTTTATTTCAGACAACATGCAGCTGGCTCCACCAGAGCTCTCACAGCATCACGCAGTTCATAAACCGTTGTGTGTCAATCCGACGTGTTGAGTCCACAGCTCTTCTGTAAAATTGCGCACTACAATTTCCCCAAAGCACCGTATATGTAGCTGCTCCCAAATAGGTGAGGCTCGTCATTCCAATGTTTCCTCTGATGACTGACAGACGGTGAGTGCTAATTTCTTATTTAATGGAGCAATATCAATAATAGTGGAATTTCGACAAAGATTTTCATACATTTTCAGTGGAAACACAGTCAGTGTCAAAGAACAGCTATACGTTCAAGATGTTTCACGTGAATCTCAAAATTGTATTAACGTTTCCTGAATAGAGTGTCAGCAGTTGCTGAAATGGCAAGGGGAAGGGAGAAGCCCTTGCTTCACATGTCACAGTCGAAACAGGAAGAAATGCTGTGAAACCTGAGGCTGGATGTGTAACAGTGATCAGATCCGATTGGCTCAGGGTGCCCTTTCACCGTCCTCCGCTCCCAGATCGGGTGTGGGGATTTTACTGCGCCTGTCTTGTCGAAAGGTCAGAGACGCCGGTGTTCTCCCCTGGGGTCAGATGACTGTTTACTAGCGCTACACGACGAGGCCGGCCACCCACCCGAACGACCGCCTGCGGTCCGTCACAGTTCATTCTGAGTAATTGAATCTCAAAGGTAACCGCGTGGCCTCCTGACCTCCCTGACTGAGGAGTTACGAGGCGGAAAGGATTCCAGCTGAGCAGAGTGGGATGCACAGATGGAAAGATGGCAGTTTAGCTAATCTAACATGATGGGGCTGAACCATTAGACCAGGCGACCTGCTACCAAGTCCCTCACCCAGCATACCCATCGTCTACATCACTGAGGGACCCTTCTAAAGTCGGCCACTTCCTTAAATGCCGTGCAGGGTCTTCTCTCTGCTCGCTAACCTAAAGTGGCTTTTTTCTTTTTCCTGAGCTGCGCTAAGATGCCAAACTGCAGGCTCAGCATGTAGCAAATGGTACCCTTCCACACAAAAGCACTTTAGAGGCTGGAAAAACACACGGCAAGCTTTAGGCGGCACCTTTAAGCTGCCACTTTACAAAGGGAACAGTGTACTCTGGAGAGAGGCCGTAAAAGAATCAAGCTTGGGGGGGAAACGATTGTTTGGATGGTCTGTTGAGGCTGGGAATTTTATTTGTATTTTATTTTGAAAAACGCCTTATGGGTTTTGCCACACAAATGAGGGGACTGTGAGGGGTTCAAATGCATCTTTAGCCCCTCCGGACACCCGCAGCTGAAGCTGCCTTCATCTCCAGATGGACAAAGCGGGGCCTTTTTGACGAGTCCGATCAGCGATCAATGGTTAGAGCCAGTCACACTCCGGTCAAACATGTCACTCGTTTTACTTCCTTCCTTCCTTTTTTTTCTCTTTAGTCTTCGAGGTCCTCCTCTACCAGCTGCTCAGACATAACAAGCTATTCTTTCATTCAACTTTCCCACCTATTTGTCACCACAACTGACATCTCTGCTTTCCTGCAAGCAGCAAGCAGATATCAGTTGAAGTCATGTGCCAAAATCAATAATCTAAAAACAAAAGTTTTTCAAAAATACTTCTGGAAGTCAATATAAAAAAAGGGTTTTACAGTTTTGTATATTTGTTAGGGATACATCACCATCTGCATTGACTGATTTCAGTCATTTTTTAACTCATTGTTATCTATTCAATAAGTAAACACGTAAATATTAGTATCAAATCTCTTTTCAAATTCACATTTGAAAAATTTGTTGTTCCTCTTACAGCAACAATAATGAATTCTGGTGTACAAAGTTTATCTTTAGTCCCTGACATGTTTCAATTCAAGTCAAAGGAAGCACAAAAAGTTTAATTAAACTATTTAATAAAACATGCAGATATGTGTTAGTTTGAATCATTCACCCTAATATTAAATCTATTAAGTTACCATGATAAACCAACTCAAAAAATTAAGTTTGACAAATTTCATTAACAATTTGATTTTTTTTTGAGTTGAGGCGCCATTCTCTTTTTTCAGCGCACACAGATGGGTGTCTTTCTATCGTCAGCCAAGCTAACAATGCTAACTGGCTAATGCGAGGTGGTGAAGCCGTAAATAAGCGATTGGAAATTAGCCAGAAAATTCCCATCGTCGTTCTTTAAAAAACGTTCCCACATATGATTTGCGGTCTGAAGCAGATATTTGAGTCGTACCTTCTGTTTGGAGCCTTCTTTCAAGGTGATCCAGTCCTCTCCGTTGGAGCTGACATCTACTTTGTAGGACTTGACGAAGTATATCTTGTGAGTCTCCTGGGAAATGGCACCCTGTGTCCCGATGGCAGAGATGAAGCGCAAAAAGCCGAGGTCCACCTGCAGAGGGGATGGAGATACGATTATAAGTTTGGGTTTTTACATAGGTAACATGCAACACTCTGTTCAAATCAGGAGCAACCTTTTAAGAGAGGCTTATAATATACAGTTGGTATTAATAAAACACAAGCAAGTAGGGGAAGGTAAAACCAGAGAATCACCTCTGGCCACAGTCTCATCAACTTCCAGCAGGAATTTAATAAACAGCAATGAAACGATAGGCGCATTAATGAAAAAGACACGGGATGACAACTTAATTTCCTGAGATGGGAGACAAGAGGCTGCTGGATGGGAGTAGAAAAACGTCTGGAATCACATTATCAAAATCGGCCAGGAGGAAAGAAGGATACAGAGTGAATATAAAACGCTGTGCATTTAAAATATGCAGGAGGGGGAGGGATGGTGCATTTACAGACTGTGATATCTTACTGGACGGTTGATACATTTTCACATAGAAAAAGCCACATGCAGTGGGGGGTCAGACGGGACCATGAGTCTATAGTTATGCCGTGCTTTTTGTTTGATATATGCGTATGTGGATTTCATTCATTTGAGCTTATTTATTTCCATAGATCCGCACACCGAGCCTGTTCACAAGGGTGACCACAGCTGCCAGGAAAGAATGAGCGCAGACACCACTTTAAGTTCTGCTGACATCTGTTTATGTGGCAGCAACGGGATCCAAATTGCCTTCTGATTATGTAAATGATGCCGTCTATCACGTGTGGGACCAGAGGTCTGAATAATACCTCAGCTGAGAAATAAACAGTGCCCTTAAAAGTGAACTTCTTAGTATTTCATCATGCTGCCCACTGGATCTTAAATGTATTTTATTATTATTTTACGTGATAAACCAAATGATTGTGAAGTAAATGATGTTGTTTTTATAATCTCATTAGTATTTTTTTTGGTTATTATTGAAAGTAGAGCTTTCTGAAAAAGATGCAGTGTTTGATTATGTGTTTGTTTATTCTGCAGCAACCCACAATGCAATGCTTATCTGGCCACGGAAAGGCGTTTGGTTCAAGGTTGCAGCATACAGTTGGTATTTAGTTGGTTATGTTAAATTGACCAAAAATTCAGGCTTAAAAACCTGACTAAAAGAGGACTTGTAAACTGATGTTAACAGTTGTTCTGCAACTAATTTAAGCCTGATGAAGAACGGGCAAAAAAAGCCTTGAAATGAGCAAATGTGTTTATATGTGCAAAGAAAACCCACATAAACTTGGAGCTGTAATTGCAGGTTTTGATGAAAACCACAGTTTTGTAAAACAAAACAATTAAAGGGATAGTATTATGCAAAAAAAAAAAAATTTCACATTTACAAATTGTTATAATGTTATTCCCTCATCAAAAACATGGAGTGTTGCCATGATTCTTCCACACATGTGCAAGAAATCCTTTAATCTCCATGGCAACCATTCAGCTGTGCAAAATACCTGATTGGAGCTAGCTCTGTCTTCGAGACGCAGACTCTCCAGTTAGAAAACACCTATATAAACTACTTATTAGTGAAACACAGATAAAAAGTTTGTTAAAGTGTTAATAGAGGAACTATGTTGTGATGCCTCCATGAAGGCAGAGTTTCAGAATGAGCAGGAGTTTCTTAAAGAGACAGCGGCCCAATGTCAAGGGGTCAAATTACAACGCCTATTTGATAGTTGGTAAATATATTTTCATAACAACTGATGGTAACACAGTTATTTGATTGTGTTTTCAAATGGCACAATGTGCCTGGAAAACATATAATGCTGCCCATTTAAAACCGTGCATCATTTTCTTCCACCGCACATTAACCTTTCATTCGTCGATTGAATAAAATCCCAATAAAAGTACATTGAAATGCATGATCGTAGTGTTACAAAATGTGAACAGGTTCACAGAGTACGAACAGCTTTTACAGGCTACTTCACCCAACACAACTCAACCCCCAACAAAGACAAAAAAAGTTTGAGCCAAGCTGAGAAACTTTCAAAGAATCCCAACCCCTCTGAGGAAAAAGCAGCGCAACTAGTTTTAACAAGCATTAGCAGCACCTCTGACAGGCTGCGCTGACATTAATGAGGAGTAATGGTGTTGCGTGCCGGCGCCACTGTAACGCAGGAGCGGTGCAGGAAGCCAGGGTGTCGGAGGAGACGGGTTTCCAAGATCACGGCGAGAGACGAGAGAGGCCCTTTGATGTCGACGCGAGACGGGAACGGGCCCTGATGGATGGAGACCGGTGGATTACTGAATCGACTCAGAGGAGATCCCCTGTGTTTGCACCTGAGGAAGAGAGACAGCTTCCAAGATCCTCGGCGCAAGAAGCATATAGCAAACAGACACGGATTGTGCAAGCATACTTTGGGTAATTAAAGCCAGGGTTATCTGCCGCCACGCATCTTAACAGGGATCCAGCATGTTAAAGTCATAAAGGCAAGAGTCAGCTCCAAGACCCCCCCACACCCCTGTCTGCCAGGCCCATATACAGCAATCCACCGCACTTAATGATTCCAAGCTAAGAGAGCTGGAAAGGAACACAGACCCTGCCACAGAACGCTGGTCACTCCAGCCCCCTTTAGGTTTCTTCCAGCGGTAAAAAGACATAAACAGATGGGAGCAATAAATGAGATTCCACCGTACCCGTTCTCTCTGTCTCATTCCAACGATTTGGATGGATGGAGCCGAACACACACACACACACACACACACACACACACACACACACACACACACACACACACACACACACACACACACACACACACACACACACACACACACACACACACACACACACACACACACACACACACACACACACACACACACACACAAAAATCAGTCATACAGACAGAATACTGTTGTTCCTGTCAATTGGCTCAGGGGACTTTCACAGTTAAACCCCACATTTTTTTTTTTTTGTGGATCCGCAAATAGAAGTAAAATCAAATCCTGTCGGCCTGAGACGGTTTAATGACGCAGGGGCTGAATTCTTCTCTGTGGGGTAAATGGCTGTTTGTGGCAGAGCTTGATGGGAAAAGCAGCGGATGGCAGCGAGGTTTGGACCGCGGGTTCAGCAATGAAAGGTCTCCATTATCTACATCCAGATATCTCTCCTGACTTATTTTCTGTTTGGAATGAGGGGCAAAAGCACAATGAGGCAGCTTATGCAAAGCTTTGGGCTTAAATAAATGATAATAAAAAATGTTTTAAAAAACTGAGAAAAACAGCAGAACAGAGGCTTAGAATACCTTCTGTGAAACTGAGTCATTAGGAAGAGGCTGAAATGAGTGGGTAGTAATAGGGAACACTTGGTGCTTGCATTTCAAGTCATGTACTTTTCAACAAATTACTTATTTAAGGAGCGCTGTCCTAATACGCAACTTCAGTCAATCCCTACCCCCCCTTCGTTTGGTTTTTACATCTGTATTAATATGATTAACACTTCGTTTTAGCATTCTGCCATTCATCAGCACAAACTACGACACTATACTCTTACGTGAAACAGTTGTGTCAAAGTGTCAAACATAAACTCCTGTTTCAGTTGCTCCTGGATGGTCAGGAACCTCATTGACAATTTTGATTGATTGATAATAGTGAATCAAAAAGGGGAGGAATCAGATCCCCGACTCCAACGTCTTTGTCTGTCCGCCTTTCTCATCAAAGCTTTAAAAAGCAGCGGCAAAAGCCATCGAGGTGGATCAGCAGTCTTGTCATCGAGAACTTCTTACTGTGAAATGTCGTCTACTGTGCGGATGAGCTGTTAACATGTGATGACAGTCATGCATGACATCAGCAGTGTCTTCAGTGACTTCTTGAGATACTTCTTCGAAAATACTTCCATGAAATGAGTTACGGCAACATTTATTTTCTCTTTGGGATAAAGTATTTTTGAATAGAATTGAACAGAATATATAAACATATGTTGAACATTTCCTATCCCAGTAGGTTAAGCTCATTACTGGCACGTTAGTAGTCTGGTAAAAAACAGACACTTGTTCTATGCTTTGCTTGCCCAATCGCTAACGTTTGTCAGTAAAATTTGTAATGCACCACTTTGACGACATAAAGCTTACCATAAATTGCCTGTGCTCTAAACAACCATCGTATGAAAAGAGAAGTGGCAATTCAAACAAGGCAGCTATTAATGCTAATTTAATATTTAGCTCCACTGCTATAGCTAAAACTACAGGCACACTACAATTGTAAAACAGTGCAAAAAACAATGTCATCGTTTACAACTTCTTCTGTTAGCTGATTGGCTCGATAGAAATTCTACTGGAAGAATCCAAGTCAGTGGGAGAAAGCCCAGAATGAGCTGTGAAGAGAAATTAGAATCAAACGTAATTGCACAGGAAGGCAATGGCCAGGCTAGCAATGTCAGCCGCTTCCTGGTTTTGTTCCACTGGCATTTAAGGAGCTACCCATGACTGAATTCCAATGATCTTGTTCTGATTGAGCACAATTCACCACAACCCATCAAATGTGAGTAAATGGCTATCAACCCAGTGTGTTTCTGCCTTAAATCCACTGACCAGCTGGTTGGACAGACATCTCACTGCTTCATCACTCCCTAGAGAAGCCAGAAAGCCAGCTAATCCTTACATATGATGACAGATGAGAAGCTGGAACTACATTTCTTGGCAGCTCAGAGACATAGCAGTAAGATTGACTTGCCTCTCCGTGCCGCCCTTTGTCCTTTCAGAAAACACCAGGGGATGATGAAAGGGGGTCTCAGTCGCAGCTTTAAGTGTTTTGTAAAAAGATCAGTGGCTCTTGAAACTGTTTAGATGCTGGCTTGGCAAGTAATTGGGTGATGTATCTGTCTATCGTTTCAACATGAACAAAACTTAACCTATGAATTCAGTTTTCCAGTGATGTACGACTCTCATGGCTCTCAAAGTCTGACACATGTCTTGTACAATTCAACGCAATAACAAATAACTCTGGTCAAAGGAGAAAAAATATATAAAGTAGGTGTGCGCATCCTTACACTAACACCTTGTGGAAGCAACTTTTGATTTGTTTTCCACATCTCAGCAGTATTCTTTGACAGGAGTCCATAAGGATTCCACATTTTGACAATAATAGACTGGTTTATCTTGCTGAAGTTCTCCACGTCCATAAGACTGTGAGGATTTCTTTGATTCACAGCACTATGTATCTAAGCAAACATATTCCTATATAGACCGTTCCAACAATTGACTTTTACTCTGAAAAATGGACTATTGTCCCATATAGAACACAATCAATTCTTTTTGCAAGTTTCTGTAGCTTTTCCAGTTTTGGTCTTGGTCTCCTGGAAAGTTATTGGGCTTGTTGCTTTCTTGTCAATTGAACTGCTTTTGAAGAAATGTTCAGTTTTTGTACTGGATCTTCTTTAGTTGTGGCTATTGCCACTGCATCATGGTATTTAAATACTGTTCCAGAACTTTTTGCACCCTTCTCTTTACTGATACCGCTGCACAATGAGATCATTTCGGCCCTTTCTAATTTGTCTGCAGACTTGTTTGTTTTTCAGTCAAGTTGTGCTTGCTAAAGCCTCGCTTGTGGTGCAAAACAAGTTGGTGCGGTTTGGTACTTTATTTTATTGTCAGACATATCCAACTGAACTCTCATTGGGCAGGCGGAGTTAAACCCGAGTGCCTAAAATGTCAGACTAGCTCGACGACATGCACCTGCTGCTTTCCACTGACCATATAATTAATTATATTTACAAAAATAAATTCACTAAGTGGAAACACGGCAATTTTAGGAAAAAAATTAACCGGTTTTCTAATAAAAAAACCCCCCATTGCGTTAGGAGGAGGTGGTTTTTCAGCTGAATCAAAATTAGCATATATCGCAAAACCGCAATGGAAACACTTTTTCTGCATCACACCAGTCATGTGATCAACAACCGGATGTTACTACTGGTGGAAATGACAAACAAGACGACAGGAAGTGTTAGGAGGATCATGACGTAGCATAGCTTTCAACAACTTATCGCATGAACAATCTTACTTAGTGTTTCTTATTTAATAGAATCACTGCAATCTGCAGATCTATCTACAAATTTTTTAAGCCTTTGTAATGGAGATGCAGCTAGTGATGTTTCTTTGTCCTCCAGTCAATGGACTGTGCTGTGTTGTGCCAGTAGCTCCACCCTAATCATACCGTACCATTGTCTTATGAGCCTACAACTTCACTAAGCGCGTCCAGGAATGCTGCGTTACGGGTCGTTTGTATGGGACCGCTGTTGTCATGGAAACAGGCAAAAGAGCGAACTGAACCGCACCACTCCATGCTTTACTGCTCAGTGGAAAAGGGGAATAAATGTCACATTTTTATATTGGCTCAATTTGTTTCTTTCTTATCCTAGTCATTAACATTTTAACAGTGGTTTGTAGATTTCAGAATGTTAAAGTTAAGAGACAATGGGTTCTTTTACTGTCTGAGGAATGTTTAATGGTACTGAAACTTGCCAAAAAAGTCATTTCTTGCAAATTTGTGAATGTCTTGGGCACCAAATTCGAAATCTCTTGCAATGGGAGTCAAGAAAAGAAAGGCTCATCGAGGTAAGCTGTCACAGGATGCAATGTGGAGAAGGAGATGAAACAAAGCATGGTGGAAGGGAACAGGAAAGCGGAGATAGCGGAATGCAGAGGGGAAACTCAGGGAGGGGAAGTTTTGCCACCGACGGCGAAGCTTTGCAAGATGTGGAGGACAGAAGCATGGGGTCTGCAGCAAAGAAGTGCACAGACTAGATCAATTCCACAGACAGGGGAGGATAACAGGGCCCAGGTAATGAGCAAAGCATGATTTATTAATGGCTGCTTGTTAGAAACAGAGGGAACGCTGGCGAGGCTGCGCTAACAGACTGAGGTTTCTCGGGTCAAGGAGGAAGGCAGCCTGTCAGGGTGCTTAGATGTGGAACAAAATCTTCCATAAACCGCAGAGGCCTCTGTATAAACAAACAGGCTCAGATAATGATTACAACTGGGACTCTTTTTAACCCAATGCCAAGAACAGCACTTACTGACCTATAAATATAAACCAATAACATTTAGAAATCGTACAAAAACCCAGTGAGGATCTTGGGGTAAATAAATCCTCCTCAGATATAAACCTATTTGTCATTGAGAACTGAAAGGCTGAATTGTGTTTGATGGCTGATGTAATCATTCGGAGGGAGACATGAATTATGACTCCTGATCTACCATCGCTGCAGTCTGAGACTCTGCTGACTCAACAGAACCAAGCATCTATCTCCTCCACGTTTAACATTTGGTTATATTTCCAGATAAGTGCTTGGACTCAAGCCCGTCTAAACAAATGACACCACACATTCTGGGCATGCAGGAGCACAGAGGTTCGGCGAGGACCACACAGTCTGACTCATAAAAAAATGAGAGCCAGGGTAAAGAAATAATTGCAATCTTTTCAGGCAGCTCAATATCAGAGCCAGACTACAGGGTGTAATTGTCCTCCAGGAACTTTCTTTCTGCTTCAGCATTGTCTAAAATATACACTGGCATATTAGGGCCTTTGTAGATGAAAAATAAAAAATAAAAATAAAATAAAAAAGGGAGCAAATTTCCACTACAAAACTCAGACGTTTTGAGAATAGTCTAGAAAATTTTCTAGAAAAAACTAGGACATTTCTGTGTTTGAAAGGTCGAAAAATTGCTAGAAAAAAACCTCAGAAATTTTTGATAATTTAATGTCAAAAATTATCAGAAGTTTCAAAAAAGTAGAAAATTTTAAACTTTTCAAACTCAGAAAATTTCCTAAAGACAAACTTTTTTAAATTTTGAAACAAAAAAAATGTCCTTGTTTTAATAGAAAATTGCTGAAGCTAATCTTAAAATTTCAGAGTTGCTTGCAGCAAAATTTATGAAATGTATCTCGAACTTTCTGGGAATTTTCTCACAATTTTTTTCATTTTTCAAACTCAGAAACCTTTTCGTTTTTTCAATACATTTTTTGAAAACAATCTCAAAATTTCTCTGCTTTTGTCCTCACCAATTTTTGACTTTTCAAACTCCAAAATGTCTTTGTTTTTTCTAAAAATAAATAAAAACAAATCTCAAAGTTTTTTGGCCATAAACTTGCCATGTCTTTTATTTCTTTAATCTACAAAGTCCCCAATACCTTGTAAAAATAAGTGTTTCTGAGCCCATTTTTGTGTTTATTTTTCACCTTTTTGCTATGAGTCAAAAATAATAACTCAAATGCCGCTGTACCCTGACAGCCGCTGTGTGCAGTCTCCAGTGGTTTCTCACACGCTGATGAGACCAAAAAGGCAAAAAGAGAATCAAGTCGTGCTCAGACTTGTAACACCGTTAGACCTGTCAGTAGGTCTTGCATGCGCAAATTAACTCTCAGCATTTAAACAGAGGTAAACACATTGAGCATGAGCGCAGGAAAGTAAATGATAGGAATAACAGAGATACATGGTATTTAAGTATTTATGAGTGTTTGTATAGATATAGTTTAGTTCGAGATAATTTTCCAATTACACCCTTAACGGCAGAGTGTAATCACTGGGTCGAGGTATTACTCAGGGTATTGTCACAGAGTTTGAACTATATGACTCAAAGTTGCATGACAGACTAAGAGTGGCTGAGAAAAACAACAACATGGCGAGAGGTTCGAGGCAGAGCTTCAGAAAAGGCCTCTGAACACTATCTGTCCCTGCCTGATCGGCTTATAATTGAGTTGGATGCAGCAAACAGTTCTCTGCAAGATGAAATAAATGCATTTCTTTAAATCCATTTCTCTACTTCCCCAACCGAAGGGGGAAAAAACGGCTTCCGATTACTGCGTTTTATGTGTCTGTGACTGTGTGTGTGTGTGTGTGTGTGTGTGTGTGTGTGTGTGTGTGTGTGTGTGTGTGTATGTGTGTGTGGGCTGGTGCCTACTGAATAACCGAGGCCTCTACGGAATGAGTTTATTCGTCTTCCCTTACCAAGAACGACAAAAAAATAAATAAAAATAGAGTGAAAATGGGAAAGAACAGAGTGCTCCTCTGTGCGTTCTGAATTCAAAGAGCAGCAGCTGGCAGGCCTCAATCCACCAGGAAACCTCTGGAAATGTTTCATGGATTTCCGATGACGGCGCTGTTAGTCACCAAGTGGATGCGGAGACTCAAATCACCTGTTTCCTCTTTTCCCTCCGTATGATAATGATAAAACGGACGACAGGCTATGGAGATGGGGGTATGCACGACAACTGGCTGAAGTTATGAGTTTTCCTCACCAGAGGCAGGATGCTAAAACGGCCTGACCCAATTCGCTCTCTAATTTCCCCAGTGCGGCTGAAGAGACGCTTTAAGGGTCTTATGTAATTCTTTACATCAGCATCTGTGTGTGGTTTGGACCTCACAGGCAGCCATATTTGCACTATATTCATCTCAGTTAAACTGCAGAGATCCCCTCAGAGGTACACATGTTTTGCTACAACCCCACAGGGGGCACTAATGCACTGGTTTGTGAACTCTCTGCTCATAAAAGAAGAAACCGACTAAAAAGAAAGAAAATATTGCTTTCTCACTCTGTAATTTATGCTTTTTTGCTCATCTCTCTACAATACGCTTCATAAAAAAACACACACACACATTATTGCTGTTTTCTTCCTCTGCTCCTGGATGATTTACAGTTTTCTGTAAGTGCCGTGTATTTGGCGCCACCCTTTGACTGGGGGTGTTATTAGGACCGCAGTTGAGACAATCACAAATCTCTACACTACACATGGAAGTTCCCTAAGATTCCTGGAGGACCCTGGTGGGGAAGCACAGATGACAATATTTATGTCCCACAGGCATGATGCTTAAGCAAAAAGTAGAGTGAAATGGAGGTTGGGGAGAGGAAGGGGCATAATTTTGCCTTAGGCTCCATTTCCTGAAAGTGTAATTAATCCTTCTTTCTTGAAAATGATATTACTTAGATGCTGCAGGACCTATGAGCTTCGCTGCCGACATTCCATTTATCACATTATTCACCTGACAGAATTACAGTTTATTTTTAGCTCCCCACACCTCTTTGCTGGCATTTAATTATGCATGTCTTCTCATTCACCGACGATCTGTTATGGTGACAAAAAGGGATGCATAGTTCAGATGACACTGATAATAAGGTAAAAAGTTTTCAGTTTTTCTCTTTTCAGCTGTGAAGAGGTGCCTGATTAAAGGGGCAGTGTTATGTAAGACCAACCTGTTTGAGCTTTGCATCACGATAAAATGTTTTTCCCTGATTAAAAGCAGACCTGGAGTGTTGCTTTGATTCTTTCAAGCATGTTTGAGAAATCCTTAATCTCTTACAGCAACCATTCAGCTGCGCAAAACGACTGGTGGGACAAACCTCCGCCTTCAAGGATGAAGCTCCTCCTCGGTTGCAGTTTCCAAGCTTCTGCCGCACAGAGCAGCCCTCCCTCAGCTCCTTCAGACTAGCCAGCAGCAATTAGTAAACACCAGGTGGAACTGCACATCTACTCAGCTAATTATACAAGCTACTTCACATTGAAATGCTGTTAAAAAACATTAATGGGTTAATAGGGGAGCAATGTTTTGATGACTTCCTTTTGGCAGAGTTTCAGACAGAGCAAGAGTTTTTAAAAAGACAGAGGCCCAATTTCATGGCGCTAAATTACAAAGTTACAGTTAAGTAATATATATATATATATATATATATATATATATATATATATATATATATATATATATATATATATATAAATAAACTGGAGCAGTGGCTAAAACAGATCCCAGGAACAACATCAGACATCTCAGTCCAGAAATGTGCAGTACTAGGCACAGCCAAGATACTGCGCAGAACCCTCAAGCTCCCAGGCCTCTGGTAGAGGACCGAGCTCAGAGGATGAAAGAGACCACCAGCGGAGGGTGAGAAGGGAATTTATATATATTGAGATAGATATATCAAATATTGAGGTATATATCAAATATATAGTAATAATATATAGTAATATTTGACATATAAATCAAATGTTACTTTAAAAATGCTTAAAAATACTTAAAAATGCTTTATATATACAGAATTTTATATATACTGACAGAGTGCTGTATATGTACAGCGCTTTTATAGCAACTTAAGGTACTCAGATTATTTGATTGTACTATAAAACAGCATTATGTGCTTGGAAAACACATAAAACGGCCCCTTTAAAGATTTCAGTTTGTCTCAGTCAAAGACAGGGGAAGGAAGGAGTCTGACTTTGAGGTTTCTTGACTTGTGAATCATCTTTGAAGATAAAACTTAAGGGTCATTCCTGAGTCTCCCTACTGACCCTCCTCCACACACACATACAAAACACTCATGTGACTCACGTTTTGAGTCAGGATTATGAAACCAACAGTCATTGTTAGGGACAGAAAACACAGCAACCTGAAGGTATGTCATGTCTGGATTCTTTCCCAGGATGCCCAGCTGCACATGATCGTTTGGTGATGACTACCGACTAAAAGGGCTTTAGGCTCCCCCACACCCCATCCTCCTCTGTGAGGCAGACACTGAAAATGGCACTGATTGTGCCTGAGCTAAGTTTATTTTTTTGTCTGTAGGTACTTATGCAGCACTCATTTCATTACGTCATGCGACCACTCATGTTTCGATTACCGGCCGACTGCGGGTCTCTATCCTCTCATTGATTTTCCCATTGAGAGCGAGGGGCCCAGAAGCGGCACGGCAAAGACAGCAGCCATTGTTTCCACTCGGATGGCATGATGATGATCTCACCGGCAGCTGCATGCCAGCCTCATGCTCTTTTGCTAGACTTCATCAAGTGAGAAGTTGCTGTTAATTACCAGTCCATATTCGGAGCACTCGAAGCACTCGGAGAACTCGTCACTCGACGAGTTGGTAAGACATCGGAACGAGGTGCTGATTTAAAGAGGGAGACAATGCAATGGGACGCAGCTCTTTCTCGCCGATTGCTGATTTGAAGTAATGGAAACCGCATTAAGATGGAAAGAAAACAGGATGCGCTGGCTTAGGGTCGGATGTTGGCCTCGGCGTGAGGACTAGAGTGGCGTTTTTGGTCAGGAAGTATGTAATTAAAGGTTGCTTAGCCGGTCAACCAGAGATGTTTGCTTTATAGATTTGAGGAAACACAGTCAAGACAATCTGGTGCACCCCTCCCACCTTCCAAAGGTCCAAGGTTTAAGACTGACATGTTTCCATGAGTGATTGACTTTACCTTGGGGGGTCATCACAAACGGATAAGATAAGGGAACATTTTGTGACAACAAACAAAAGCACGAAATGCAAAGAAAGGTATCGTTATCTGTCAGGAAGTAAAGATAAAAGAGACTCTCGCAAGACATGAGCTGGGTTGTCCTTGTATGATTAAACCTTTCAAGCAATCACTAACAGAGACAGACCACTTGTAAATATATAAATACAGTTGCAGACAGAAGAAGCTAGTGAAGCAAAATCACCATTATGGGATAAGATATACAGGCTTTCAGGTATTGACACTTGGGCTCTCTCCAAAACAGTCTAAATTATTGATGCAGTGAGCATGTGCGATCAATGGCATCTGCCTGACGGAGGCTCAGCCTCGCAGTTTGTCTTTTATCGGCTCGTTCTCATTGCTCTTGCGGCTCTCGGTACCCATCACGTCTCCCCCCCCTCCCACCAATCAAACGCATTTGACAAACTCATTCTGCACAATGTCAGCAATTCCTTCAAAAAAGTTCCAGAGGAAACCCTTACGTCAGTCTGTAAACATTTCGTTCTTTCCCTTACGGAGACAAATGTGTTGCACAGATGCAGGTGTTTCCATGCCAGTCAAGAGAGTCCGTAGATGAGGAGACAGCTCATTGACTCGTCTGAAGGTGTAATTTTGTGAATTTTTCCCCTGAAACCTCCGGCAGAGAGCTCCTACTGCTTAAACTATTGAGCGTCAGACAAAGGCAGTTAATATGTGCAATGAAGCTGGAAAATTCAAGTTTATAAGAAAAAAAAGCAAAGGAATGAGAGCGGATGATGAAATATAGAAGAAGGATATCCAGAGTCAATCGGAGAAATAGTAGCGGCGCTGAATTGTGTCACAAGACAGATAGTCAAGAGAAAGAAAAAACTGCTTCTGTTCTTTCTTTCTCTCCTCAAGCCATGATTCTCCTTTAAAAGGACATCTGTCCATCTGTGTGTTCACCAACGGGGGCTGATTAATGACCTGGCTAACCCAGCACTCAATACTCAACCACACTACACCAATCTAATTAGCCAACGAAGACCGCCCATGAGTGTAGCATCTTGTCCTCCTCCTCTCTGTGCATCAGAATGAGGCAGCATTAAAATGGATGGACAGAGTGAAGGGAAAGGCCTTGGACTCAAAGGCTGCCTATCATGAATAATAAAACCGTCTGGCCGAGACGGGAGTCAGAGAATGATCATGAAATATAAAATAAATTGATTGCTATGAATCTGACTGCGCACCGAGATGATTTGTACATGCCGGGAGGGCGCCCCGGCTTGTTGCAACGCCACTGACATGCTTAATGAAAGAGAAATGAGAATTTCTACTCTTCTAATACCACCTGTGATGACTGGAGCTTGGTACAAGTGCAACTCATTCCTATGAAGAGCAGAAATCATTAGCCAACCGTAAACCCTGCTGCTGCATTCGAGATTAGAAATTCAAAGGTGGTGGGTGGGGTGAGGTTGTGGGGGTTTGGGAGGGATTCAAGGTTTTGATCTGATTAGTGCTGGGAATCTTAACTCAACCATTACAGCACAGAATCTTGAAAAACTAGATTTTAGGGCCAGGTCAAATCCTGAACATGATCGATACAGCAACAAGGCCAACAAAAAGAGCTAATTTTTTTCATTTAAAATACCCTGCATTTCCATTGCAAATGGAAAACTTTGTTGATGTTCTGCTGATATCGAAAAAATTACAATTTCGCAACTGCGCCTTCAACTTTAAACTACTTCCTGTTTTCTTCTTTAACCAGTGTCAGCATCCGGTTGTTGATCATGAGTGAAAAAAGTTTTCCATTGCAGTTTTGCCAAATAAACCAATTTCGATGCGACTGGGGAAAAAATCATCTCCTCCTAGCGACAAAACATTTTATTTAAAAAAGAGAGTTATTTTGAAATTGCTGTGTTTCTATTAAATAAATTTATTTTCAGAATGCCAAACTGTGCCATTATATGGTCAATGGAAATGCAGCTTATGACAGGGAAGCTTGAAAATCTCTCCACATTTGGCTGTTAGCAAAGGACTTTCCTATGAGAATGACTAATACTTTTTTAACAGAGGTTTTAAGGGTGGCCTTGCTTCTTCCTGATCCACTCAGACGCACAGTGAGTTCCTCTGCAGGACACGTTGAGCCTTGCCAAACCCTCCTACTCACACAGGTCGCCAAGCACACACACGCACACACATAAGAGGACACACACAGAACTTTGTGCATATGCGGTTACACACCAATTAAATTAGCTTGAAGGAATAACAGAGGCCCTTAGGACAATATTTTCATTGCAATAATAACGCAAAAAGCTTGCTTATGTCCCTCCCCAAGCAAATATTTGGCTTTGGGTCAGCTCTATTATCTGTCCCTTGAGATATCCCCCCTGGGGCCAAACTTTTAAGAAATGAAGCATAAGCTGCTGAAAAAAGTCGAAAAGCAAAACAGGCTGTGTATTTATAAGAGGTTGGGGTCTTGGGTTCATAAATCAAAGACAGTGCAAATGCATGGAGGTGAGGCTGTGGTGGGGAGGGGGCTATGGGGAGTTCTTTGTGATGTGAGTGGACTCGGTATACGTGTCTTATCCACATCATGGGATGACAGAACTAAATCCTTAATCTTCCCACATAAAGTTCCCTTGGTGGGTGATGATCACTCTGTGAAGATAAGCCAAGGGACAAAAAATATGACAGAGCCTGAGCCAGTTTGCGCTCACGGGCGCGTGTGTGTGTGTGTGAAGCTTGGCAGGTTGCCTGGATTAAATCTGAGCATCTCCGGAGGCAGTTTCAGTTCCAAAGGATAGGGGGGAAATTATCAGGTAGGACTGGAAGACAGAGGCAGCCGCAGGAAGACAGGCTGATAGGGACAGAGTGGAAACATCAATGTAAAAGAATGACTATGGTAGAATGGATGGATGAATGGATGGCTTTCTGTTAGGGAAAGTGAACAATGTGAACATTTGGAGAGAGACAGAGATTTTAGGTACAAACGAGAAACAATTATTCTTTTGTTTGGGCCAGCTGTCTGTGACAAAGTACAGTCTTATCCATCCTGAAGCATGGGGCTCAACCTGGGCAGGTAGTCAGTCCATCACAGGAAATATGACTCTTTCTTGCTAGAAATTCTGCTTAAATGATGTGACTAATAAGAAAAGACAGTATAAACACAGACAATCTATTTAAACCAATTCTATATTTATCTGTTTTAAGAGACTGGGTCTATTGGGTATTGAACTGCTTACGGTTTGCGTGGTCCAGTGGGGTGGCTCTGACCCCACGTGCGCTTATGAAAGGGTTTTTTTGTGTGTGGTTTTGGGGTCTGATCATCAACCCAACCTTCATAACCCTAACATTCATTACTAGGGGCACTTTTGATTGGAAAGTGACCGTAACATACACAGTCCAGTCACATTAATGTGACCATCTATCAAAAGCCAGAATAACCACCTTTCGCAGAGCGAACTGCTACGAGACGTGCAGGAAGAGAGTCACTTAGGTCCCTGAAGGTCTTCTCTGGATGTTGAGCCATGCCGACTCTAATGCCGTGGCCAGCTGCGCTAGATTACGCGGTTGAGGATCCATGGCGCGAACAACTCGATCGAGATGGTCCCACAGATGCTCGATTGGGTTTAAGTCAGGTGAGTTTGCTGGCCAGGGGAGGACGGTAAACTCATCCTGGTGCTCTTCGAACCACGCACGTACACTGGCAGCTGTATGGCACCTCGCATTGTCCTGCTGGAAGATGCCATCATCCTGAGGAAAAACAATGCGCATGTAGGGGTGGACATGGTCCGCAAGGACAGATGCGTACTTGTATTGATCCATCGTGCCTTCCACAATAATCAGTGAACCCAGAGAATGCCAGGAAAACATTCCCCAGACCATAATGCTCCCGCCTCCAGCTTGGACCGTTCCTGCAATGGTTGCAGGGTGGTTCCTTTCAGAGGTTTCACGCCTTATACGCCAACGTCCATCTGTCCGATGGAGCATAAAACGCGATTCATCTGAAAACGCTACCTGTCGCCACTCAGTGGACGTCCAGCTGCTGTACTGGCGTGCAAATTCTAGCCTTCGTCGTCGATGAACACCAGTCAGCATAGGTGCACGAACCAGGCGTCCGCTTCGGAGGCCCAGACGCAGCAATGTTCGCTGAATAGTGGTTTGGGAGACACTTGTGGTAGCCCCTTGGTTCATTTTAGTGGTCAGTTGCTCAACGGTAGCCCGTCTATCTGCCCGAACGCATCTCCGCAACCGTCGTTCGCCTCTGTCATCTATGGCCCGTGGTGCACCACATTTGCCACGTCGTTGATTTTGGACAGTCCCATTTTGCCATGCACGGTACACTTTTACCACGGCGGCACGCGAACAGTTCACAAACTCAGCCGTTTCGGAAATGCTTCCACCCTTGGCCCGAAAGCCAATGGTCATGCCCTTTTGGACGTCGGATAAATCGCTTCGTTTCTGCATTACGCCAACGATTGAAATGTTTTCCGAAGCCCACACACACCCTTTATATACGCTCAACTGCACTGTGCTGCCACCTGCCTTCTGTGATTGGTTATTTAACTCTGAAGTGGAAAGTACGTGGTGGTCACATTAATGTGACTGGACTGTGTATATGTTTCTGAATTCTGGGAGGGTCTCATCATGACCTAAGCCCACCTTCAGATAGAGCAATTGACAAATACTGATGCTTTTTTAATCTTATTTATCCTTCCATCGTCACTAGCTATGTTTTATGGGAAGCAATTACTTTTACTACAGGAGAAAAACAGAAGGTGTGCTACCTGAATCCACTCCTTGTTTGAGTCCTCTGCAGGCGTCCATGCATTTTCGTAGTAGTTGAGTCTGGAGCGCTCCGGGGACCAGCTGGGGTTGTACTGGGATGAAGCCATGATTTGGTCTGATGTTATCTCCCCCGACTCCATTCCCAACGGATCGCTGCAGTCAAAGTCTGAAAGGCAGGGGGAGGGGAGAGAGGAGATGAAAAGGGAATCAGAAAAAAAATAGATAGAGGAGACAGTGAAAGACTTTCAGCTGAATTCTAAGCAGTCAATATGTAGTCAAAGAATGTATCTTCTGTGTCGCCCCCTTATGCCCCCGCTCCCTGTCCTCCTCCTTGAATCCGAGCAAATCTCCAGGGCGGAGGACGAGGTCTCCACATGACTGGCCTGAAGACAACAGCACATCGACGGCAAACCCCTTCTATTCCTCTTCCAGCGCTTTTTAATGGAAGCTGGAGGGAAAGTGTCCGAGACGTAAAAATGTCTTCATGAAACATTCAGCGTGGTTCATGCTCGTATTAGGCGCTAACAGTGACTTTCGCTTCGGTTGTTTTTTTTCCTCCCCCTACTGCCTGAATGTGTTATGTCTCCCTGAGGGGCATTTATCTTTTTTCTTTTTTTGTATACCACAATGCTTTCTTGGTCCAAACAGGAATATGTAGAGTCGTTGTGTGAAGGAATGCTTTTAAAATAATTTGAATTCTTTTTTAGAAAAATCCCCTAAATATAAATTCCGTTGCTCATTTTGAGGCCTTTGGATGAAGAGCAGCGCTGGAGAGCCATGCGGTGGCAGCCTGAGAGCTAACACAGATGGTCTTCCCCATCTGCCGCACCGCTAGCGCACCCTTACTCAACGGGTCACCGTGTGTACAGCTTGCGGTCTTAATGCGCAGCTGCATATGCGCAAGTTCATGCCTGTAAGTATGTCAGAGTACTAATAAACTGTCTCGCACCTTTCCCGCTTTCTCTCTGTGGAAAAAAAACAACAACGAAAAAACCCACATCTCTTTAAGCCAACGTTATTAACCAAGATCATTGAAAGCACAAAGAGGTGTTTTGTTTTGCCTGAGCTTATATCTGATCATGTGGCTTACCGAGCACGGCCTGGGCTTAATGGCTGAGAAAATACAAGAGAAGGAACAAAAATAAAAAGGATAAGGCCTCTTTTCATCACTTTATCACATCTCATCAGTGGTTTTCAGCTACCCTTCGCCTCACCACGTAACAGCATAAAAAAAAATCTACTGTGCATTATGCATTAGGGGATTATGAAAGATTCAGTTGGTACAAGCTTAGAAAAGCAATGGCGATGTTTGGGGACTTTCTATCTCCAGAGCATCTGAGACGATGATGCAAAAGCCAAGCAACTCACTCTTCAATTGAGGTATTTACAGATGGCAGGTCAGATAGTCAATCGCTCCCATCTAATGGCGAACGTAAAAAATTGCGTTGCACAAGCTGACTCTGCTCGTTACGTGGAGGCAGGCCTTGCTTCTCTTGTTTTGTCTGTGCTTCAACATCATCTCCCTTTCCCCCCTTTGGGCAAGACAAAAATCCTTTTTGGAGATGATTAGTAGACTTGTTGAAAGTCTTTTGCTATTCAGAGAAGGACTGTGTAGGTGTGTTTGCGTGTGTGTGTGTGTGTCTGTGTGTGTGTGTGTGTGTGTGTGGGTGCGGGTCCCCGTGTGCGGGGTGGTCTGGCTGCAGGACAGATTTATGAGCCTTTCCAGAGCTCGTCTTCCTTAATGAAATGTTTAGATGGAACGTTTTGCAAAATGGGGTCAGCGGGGGTCGAGCCCCGTGACAGCGATGTGGCATGTAAAAAGCCCTGGGGGTGTGTGTGAAAAGAGTGTGTGCTCAGGCAAGCTGCTGACAGAGACCGTCTAGGCAAACGTGTTCCGCGTGAGCCATTGCCGCAATAAAGAAGCGGGAGGTATTTGTTTAATAACTCTTAAACTCTGTTCAGCAACTGGCAATTTGTCATAATTGGACATTTGCTTTCTGCCTGGATTATTGCTCCTCTGATGCTTTAATCTGCTTCCCTGCAATTCTTTTACACATCCTTGCCTGAGTTTAAGCTCCTCAACTTTCCTGAACCTCTCTGGATGTATTATGTATGTTTTTTCTACCTCAAAAATAGTTATTGGTCTTCTGAGCTGTAGCAATCTAAAACTTAGTTTAGGGGAGATTGCACAGGTGCTTTGAAAAAACACCATGTCTTTAAAGGCAATAGTACCTTCTCTTTGCTTAACACGTAACTCCAAAAGGTAGAGTTTAAGCGACAGTTTAGACAATACTGTGCTATTAAATGAGAAGCTGCAATGATTACAATATTTCCTGACCCATGCTCACACCTTTAGGGAGAATCATGTGACTACAAGCTTTTCATTGTATCAAGCAATGTGGAGACACAACAGAGAGTGAGAGAAACGTCCTAGGGTACATGGGGTAGGACTTACTGTATATCCTATTTGTAACCAACAGATAGCCCAGTCATAAAAGGGGAACTTATGGAGAACCATTTCACTCTACCCTTGTTGTGTTTAAGGTTTTACCAATGTAACATTTTTCTTTAGATGTTTGTACTCTGTCAGGAAGTGAAATTGCGTTTTGAATTTTTAAAAAGGAAGTCACACAGGTCTGGTTTAAGAACTTCCTTCTTAAATAATTTCATTGAAAATAATTCAAACTAAGCAAGAAACAGTAACATACATTGTAAAAAAAGAGGTCTGAAATAAAAGTAACAAATCATCAGCATAAAGTTTGACTTTCCCGTTGTCTTGAATAAGGACTATTGATCACGGCCATGTTAACTGCATCAAATAACAGTGGACTAGGCTGCATACCATGTATAAAGATGAAAGGTTTTGATTTTTGATTGTTAGGACACAGTCAGGCTCTGCTTAATGAAGTGCAAATCAAAAAAGACAAATCTTCCCAACACAAACAGATCCACAAATTCGACCGTTGTCTTATTAGTCCATATTCTCATTATTGAATACATTGAGAAGGTGTTGAATATTAAAGCTATTAAAATTTCAGTAGTAGAAATGAAACACATTTTTGTTTTTCCTTGTTTAATGAGCTTAAGAAGCTTCATAACAAGAAGTGTGGAGCTCGCCCTGTGTTAATGAATCTGAACAGAATGCAATAAAAGTATAGCTATGACTAATGAGACAAAAGATTTATATAATGCTTGTTTTTCTGCTTGTTTTTTATGGCTGCCAGAGTTTTTACAGTTATATCAACGGGTTCCTCTATCTTCGTTATTGAGCCAGCTCACCCTCTGGGACGGTCCGGTCGAGGACGGTGAAGTTGGCAGAGAAGCCTTCCTTAGCGATGGCGCTGTCGGTGTTGATTGTCAGAGCCAAGATGCCTGTGTAGGAGATGATCCTGCCGGGGGTGTTCTGACCACAGTACCTCCCAATGTAAGGCCCGACTGCAGAAGGAAGTGAGAGAAAACGACAGACATTACAATTGTGCACAAAAGGTTGTCACTATTCCACTAGTATCAGAAAATGTATTTTTGTTTTATTTTTTTGCAAATGCGCTGTTTCCTTTAAATAGGAAATAAAAATAACACATGAATTAGCTTGTTCGCATGATAAATCTTTAAAAAAAACATGCGCCACGAGCCTCCAACCACTTCCTGTTGTCATCTTCTTCGTGGTTTACGCGCCAGTGGCGACATCTGGTTGCTGGTCACATGATTCGTGCCATGCAAAAAAGCTAAATTAAAGCTCCGCGGAGCCTCGAGCGGCCCTCGCAGCTAGCGCTGCTTCGGCCTATAGCCACCGCGGGGTATCCAGCACCGCCACCTGCCTGCCACCGCGTACAGTCTTGCAGAGTTGAAGCGCGCGTCCGCCATGTCATACGCAGCGTTGAGTTTGGCATCATTCCCTGGTCACACACACCGAATTTCATTCAGATCGGTCAATGTAGAGAGGAGATATAGCCGATGTAATGACCTAGTAGGCGCAGTGGAGTGAAATGACATTTCAATGCTGTTGGGCTCTTAAGCGGGCAAAAAAGGTCATACGTATCCGGTTTGGTGACTATCGGACGGGGCGTGTGTGATTTAGAGACAATCTTGTGTATATGTCGAGGTACTGACATTTGGCCACGCCCTCATGGGTCAGCCAGCATTGACTGAGTTCATCATCAGTTTGCAGACAACTAATTCCATATGAAACACAGATTAAAAATAAGAATTTCGGTAAAAAACATGCTACTTCCTGTTAAAAGTGGGCGGGGCTAAAGTGACGTCACACTATGATGACATAGGATCGTTGGGCGTCCCCCAGGATGACTCATGGCAAGTTTGGTGCAGCTGGGCTCAAAATCACAGAATCATCCTGATTAGGTTAAGAGAGCCAAAGATGGACCTTTCCAATTAATAAAAAGCACTTCCTGTAGAACGTGGGCGGGGCCAAGGTGACGTCATCATCTGAGCATGACAATCTGATGAGAGTGGGTCTGTAGTCAGATATAGGAAGTGTTATGCAGCTGTGAACTTCTATGTGGAACTTATGTCACTTTAATATTTTATGGCGAATAGTCAAAGTTTGGGACCAAGCCACGCCCACATGCTTTGATGTACAATAATTCGTGTGATAACTTTTGACCTTTGATGTCTCAGCTCTCTGCTGACTGAGTTTGAAGTGTGTATCTGCAAAGCTGTAGGAGGAGTTCGATCAGATGCGACGCCTCTGACAAACAGGAAATGGCGAGTTTAATCCAAAATGGCCGACTTCCTGTTGGGTTTGGACTATGGCTCCAAGAGACTTTTTTGTAGGGCCTGACAAGATGCACACATGTACCAAGATTCACATTTTTAGGTGAAAGCATGGCTTGGGGCTGATCATTTAAAATATTCTAGGGGGCGCTGTAGAGAAATTAGGCCACGCCCACCAAATATTACACTGGATTCCTGTTGGGGGATACAGTAGCATCGATCTCAGTGAGTTTGGTGAAGCTGGGCTGAAACATGTGGAATCTACAGTCAAACGTATGGCGGCGGCGTGACGTCTGACTTCGCCGCGGTACTACAGCCACGCCCTATACTGTAATCTCTTGGGGCTTTAAAGCAAGTGAGAGGAATTTGTTATCTGTCATCCAGCACCGAATCATCTTGATTAGGTTTAGAGAGCCAGAGATGGAGCTTTCCAAGAAAAAAAAGTCACTTCCGGTTCTCAGGGGGCGTGGCCTAAGTGTTGTCATCATTTGACCATTGATTCTTATAGGGGACCCGATGGTAATCAATCACTGAAAGTTTGGTCCCAATGTCTGCTTCTGTGTAAGAGTTATAACAGTTTTTTGTTTCATGGCGAATAGGTGAACTTTGACCCCTGGTATGACCCCTTCAGCATGCACGAAAACTCACCGTTTTGATAACTTTTATAACCCAATGCCTTATGAACGATCTGACCGAGTTTGAAGTCAATCAATCGAAATCCCTAGGAGGAGTTCGATCAAATGCAACGTCTAAAAACGGCCAAAATGGCTCAAAATCGGAACTTCAATCCAAAATGGCCGACTTCCTGTAATACTTGCAACATAACATTAAATGTAAACAATGTGTGTCTTGTCGAGCTCTACAAGTGTACCAAATTTGAAATCTGTACGATAAAGTATATGAATAGGAAATCCTCTAGGGGGCGCCGTTGAGCCGTTTCTTGTGCGATTTTTGGGGCGACCTTAAAATACGTAATTTTCACGCAGACTTGACGCGACCGCCAAGTTTGGTGAGTTTTTGAGAATGATAAAGCCCCCAAAAAGCCAATTCATTTGACGGAAGAATAATAAGAAGAATAAGAAGAATTAAAGCTCCGCGGAGCCTCGAGCGGCCCTCGCAGCTAGCGCTGCTTCGGCCTATAGCCACCGCGGGGTATCCAGCACCGCCCCCTGCCTGCCACCGCGTACAGTCTTGCAGAGTTGAAGCGCGCGTCCGCCATGTCATACGCAGCGTTGAGTTTGGCATCATTCCCTGGTCACACACACCAAATTTCATTCAGATCCGTCAATGTAGAGAGGAGATACAGCTTATGTAATGACCTAGTGGGCGCAGTGGAGTCAAATTACATTTCAATGCTGTTGGGCTCTTCAGCGGGGATCAAAGGTCATACGTATCTGGTTTGGTGCCAATCGGAAGGTGCGTGTGTGATTTAGAGACAATCGTGTGCATATGGCGAGGGACTGACATTTTGCCACGCCCCCACGGGTCAGCCAGCATTTACTGAATTCATCATCAGTTTGCAGACAACTAATTCCATATGAAACACAGATTAAAAGTAAGAAATTCGGTAAAAAACATGCTACTTCCGGTTAAAAGTGGGCGGGGCTAAAGTGACGTCACACTTTGATGACATAGGATCGTTGGGCGTCCCACCAGGATGACTCATGTCAAGTTTGGAGAAGCTCAGGTCAAAATTATGGAATTTACAGCCAAACGTATGGTGGTGGCGTGAGCTCTGTTTCGCCGCAGTCCCACCGCCACGCCCTCTACTGAAAACTTTTGGCGCCTTAAAGCAAGTGAGACCAACTTGTTATCTGTCATCCAACACAGAATCATCTTGATTAGGTTGAGAGAGCCAGAGATGGAGCTTTCCAAGAAAAAAAAGTCACTTCCTGTTCTGAGGGGGCGGGGCTTAGATGACGTCATACTATTACGACATAGGATCGTTAGGCATCCCACCAGGATCACTCTTGGCAAGTTTGGTGAAGCTCGGCTCAAAATTGTGGAATCTAGAGCCAAACGTATCATGGTGGCGTGAGCTCTGTTCGCCGCGGTCCCACTTCCACGTCCTCTACTGAAAACTCTTGGCGCTTTAAAGCAAGTGAGACCAACTTGTTATCTGTAATCCAACACAGAACCATCTTGATTAAGTGAAGTTAGCCAGAGATGTAGCTTTCCAATTAATAAAAAGCACTTCCTGTAGAACGTGGGCGGGGCCAAGGTGACGTCATCATCTGAGCATGACAATCTGATGAGAGTGGGTCTGTAGTCAGATATAGGAAGTGTTATGCAGCTGTGAACTTCTATGTGGAACTTATCTCACTTTAATATTTTATGGCGAATAGTCAAAGTTTGGGACTAAGCCACGCCCACATGCTTTGATGTACAATAATTCGTGTGATAACTTTTGACCTTTGATGTCTCAACTCTCTGCTGGCTGAGGTTGAAGTGTGTATCTGCAAAGCTGTAGGAGGAGTTCGATCAGATGCCACGCCTCTGACAAACAGGAAATGGCGAGTTTAATCCAAAATGGCCGACTTCCTGTTGGGTTTGGACTATGGCTCCAAGAGACTTTTTTGTAGGGCCTGACAAGATGCACACATGTACCAAGTTTCACATTTTTAGGTGAAAGCATGGCTGGGGGCTGATCATTTAAAATATTCTAGGGGGCGCTGTAGAGAAATTAGGCCACGCCCACCAAATATTACACTGGATTCCTGTTGGGGGATAGAGTAGCATCGATATCAGTAAGTTTGGTGAAGCTGGGCTGAAACATGTGGAATCTACAGTCAATCGTATGGCGGCGGCGTGACGTCTGACTTCGCCGCGTTACTACAGCCACGCCCTATACTGTAATCTCTTGGGGCTATAAAGCAAATGAGACGAACTTGTTATCTGTCATCCACCACAGAATCATCTTGATTAGGTTGAGAGAGCCAGAGATGGAGCTTTCCAAGAAAAAAAAGTCACTTCCTGTTCTCAGGGGGCGTGGCCTTAGTGATGTCATCATTTGACCTTTGGGTCTTGTAGGGAACCGGATGATTAACAATCACTGAAAGTTTGGTGCCTCTGTCAGTTTTTGTGTAAGAGTTATTGCAGTTTCATTTTTCATGGTGAGTCGGTGAACTTTGACCTCTGGTATGACCCCTTCAGCATGCACGAAAACTCACCGTTTTGATAACTTTTAATCGTCGATGCCTTATGAACGATCTGACCGAGTTTGAAGTCAATCGATCGAAATCCCTAGGAGGAGTTCGATCAAATGCAACGTCTAAAAACGGCCAAAATGGGTCAAAATCGGAATTTCAATCCAAAATGGCCGACTTCCTGTAATACTTGCAACAAAACATTAAATGTAAATTATGTGTGTCCTGGGGAGCTCTACAAGTGTACCAAATTTCAAGTCTCTACGATAAAGTATGTGAATAGGAAAAACTCTAGGGGGCGCCGTTGAGCCGTTTCTTGTGCGATTTTTGGGTGGACCATAAAATACGTAAATTTTCACCAGACTCTATGCGCCCTCCAAGTTTGGTGAGTTTTTGAATATGATAAAGCCCTCAAAAAGGCAATTCTTTCGGCATTAGAAAAATAATAATAATAATAATAAACAGCGCAATTACAATAGGCCTTCGCAGCGCTTAGCTGCTCGGGCCTAATAAACCGATTTCTATACGGCCAAAAAAAACCCATCTAATCTTACAGCAAAAACAAGTTTTATCAAAATTGGGAGTGTTTCCATTAAGCAAACTTACTTTCAAAATGTTAAATTGAGTAATTTTATGTTCAGTAGAAATGCAGAAAGTAAGTTTGTTCAGGTGAAAAGCCTTTAAAAACATGCTGTGCTATCCTCGTCCTACCACCTTCTGTCATCTTTTCCCGCAGTGGTAACATCTACTTGTTGATCTTATGACTTGCGTGACGTGAAAGATGCGTTTCCATTGCAGTTTTGCGAAATAAACCAATTTAGATTTGGCCAGAAAAACTAATCTCAGCCTAAAAACAAAAACCTTCCATCAAAAAATGTCAAATTGTGCAGCTTTATGGTCAATAGAAACGCAGCTAGTGTTAGACTTAGCCTAACTCAATATTTGTTGGTTTGCCTCAGCCGTGTCACACATGGGTTTAACTAATAACTTCCCCCTTACAGAGGTGTGAAAACTAGTGTGTCAGTGAGGTATGGCACTGACCCCATAAAGAGGAATGAGAAAAACTTCCTGGCATTCCAGACCCGCTTGCCTGCCGGACACAAAGAGAAAGAAGGGTGACCTGTGGTGTGGGGCCAGGTCACCGTCTCCGTCTATTTGCTCGGCTGTAAATACCAGGAACCCCAGACTCATTTTCTTTGACAGCCACTGCCCGACTGGTTTTGCAAAGGAAGTCAAACAAGTAGAGGCAGAGCGGTGGACAATACGAGGGTATTAAAAAGATAGAGAGCAATAATAAAAGAGAAGTATGCCTTCCACTTGGAGGCTTGAGAAGAATGGGGGAAGATCGGGGAGAGAAACTTTTAGCGGGAGACAGAGATAACAAGAGAGGAACCTGGGGGGAGAGAGCGATAGGAACGAGGGGGAGCGAGAGAACACGGCGACCTTGCTCCAGTCCTTTGATGTGTGCCGTGATCCATGCCCATTTATGAAAGTGTGTTCCTGTCAGTGCGTGGGGACCTGCAGCTTATCTGCGATTAGTAATGCTGTGATCAGCGGCGAGTGACAGTCCTGCCTCCCCAAGGCCTCCTGTCATCCAAAACATGCCACTTCCAGCACAACTCCGACATAAAAGGCAAAGGCCAGGCAGCGGGGGTGCAAGGCAAGGGAGGGAGGTGCTTATGGGGCAGTGGTGTGACGGCTCAGATTAATCTTCGTAAACCAGGTGTCCGGTATATATTTGAGGGAATACGGTGTGCATTTAGGCTCAGTAAGACCTGGGCTAAAGGAAAGAAGAAGAAGAAGAAAAAAAGCCTATCTACCGGATTATCTGCATGACTCCACAGCGGCATGAAATATTAAAGAACCTCGCCATAAACTCTGCGCCTTGCCTTCTACAAGGAAGAAGAAAGCCAGAGGTTGTTCTTTTCTTTGCCAGCGCCTGTCCAGTGAGGTGTACTTTGAGAGGCGAAGGGTGTGTGGGGTGGGGGAATAAGGAGGTGTGAATCCCCAGCTGCTTGCCCGGACATCTCCAATCTCGGCACACTCCAGCAGCAAGCATGCCTCCTGTGCTAATGCGCTATCGATCTGGCAGGCACAACAGGAACTGACTGGCAAAAGGCAACACTCTATTTTCCTCCCGTGGCTTATTTTTATACACCGCTATCTGTCACGCACAGCAACCTTCAAAGGGTGTTATGGAGAAGAAGAAAAAAAGGAAAAAAGAAGTTCGTGACAAGTTTCTGCCACTGTCGGACAAAAGGAGACCCCTTTTGTTTTATCCTACCACTGTCCTCAGTTAATTTTAATAACTAGAGAGGACAGCAGAAAATGTTTCCTGCTGTCTTCTGTAAAAACTATGTCTCAGAAGGCGATAATAACCAGACATTTTCTCTCTTTTTTTTCTCTCTCTTCGACCCTCTGACAAGTCTTCTCAATCAGGCGCGAACCTTGGAAATGAGACACGCGAAAGCTCGAGGGGGAGAGCCTGTGAACGAGCCCCGCTCCAAGGAATCAAAAGGTCACCTCTGCAAAGTTAACATCTTCAGAAATGTGAACTTTAACTAAACTCCCCAGCCCTCACCCCCTCCGGAACAGGCGCCTGTGATTAACACTTCAACCTTATCACCCAGAGAACGCGTGGAGCAGCGAATACTGATGCGCACCGGGGTAAGCGTAGCTAGATAAAAAAAACAAAAAAATCTTTCAGTTTTCAGCCACAGACGGGTTAGACAGGCTTTCATCTCGCCTGCACCCAGGGTTGGGATCGCCGACAGAAAGAAAAACTTCAAGATGTGATTTTGCTCGGCGAGTTAAAAGACTAATCTCAGGCTGTGGAAGCAGTGCTTTGAACCCTCCTGGTCCTCATCTCAGCCCCATCCCACTGACTTATAAGATGAATAGATTTTCGAAAACTGTTTCAGGGCAGTGTTTGATTGTGCATGTTTGCGTGAGCGTACACAAGCAAGGTTTGGTTTGAGTCAGGTCTGAAACGGTTTAACTGAATGAATGAATGAATTAGCTGGGGTATATTTTTTTCCTACCTCATTGGTGGGAATTGCAAGGAAGTTACCCAAGGAAATTCCTTTTTGAGTCATTTCCTGTAAAACGGAATTGTCAAACGAAAAAAAACAAAACAACCTCAGACCCAACATCCTAGATTAGACCTTGAACTCCCAAAAGTATTGGCCCAAAAACATTATCACACATACCCAGCCTGTGACATGAAAAACAAAAGCACGGGAGGCTCTTTTTTGCCTCTAAAAGTACAGAAGGAGTGTTTGGCACTGAATGATAACTAAATTTAAGCTTATGACGTCTGAAAGACGTCTGCAGACCACCAGCTCGAGGTAAAGCTGTCTTACTGTGCGGAGATGGTCATTTTCTCAAGAAAAGCTGTAAGAAATAAAACTGAAACCATTATTCTACCCTGCTGTATTATCCTGCAGAAAAAAAATCTCTTTTCTTTGGTGTTCACAATGTTTGGTAAAATCTCGTTTTATTTGTAAAATTGCATTGAAAACTAGTGCCAGCAAACAGCTTGTACTAAGACCATTGGCATGTGAAACGTAGCAGAAGCACAAGTAGTGAATAGATGGTAGACACAAGACAATATCAACATTTCTGCTTCAACAAATGGTTCACAAACCAAAAAAGTTCGGGCCCCTGAGTTGGTGTTTAAATGCTTTTCCAGTCCTAAGGTCTCTGTGATGCGTTTTTCACAAATCAATTGAAAGCTTCATGAATCTGAAACTTTTCCAATTGCTTACCAGCTGTTGACTCACTGCGCCTATTTTTAAACAGTGTCCAGAACGCTGCCACAAACCATTTAGAAGTGGTGGGAGCATCCTCATTGCGTTTTGTTACTACGAGAAGTCTTTGCTAGCTCATCATGTCAGCAGAATAGGGCGAGTCAAAAGCGGCTCTCTTTCCAACACCAAAATAAGAGTTTCAATCATTTCTGGGAATAAGGACAATACTGACTTCCCCAGATAAAGTTATAATGTCACAGTAGATGAATAGTGCTTAAATGACATATGTTGTGTTTAATATTGCAATATCTTGTGGCATGAGATTCTGTCACATCTTCACTTATCCAAAACTGATACTAAATTATAACTAACTAAAGCTTGTTCACTGAATAAGTAGAGATTTTAAGACTTAAAATAGCTCAGATACTTGACGTGAATTTATTTTGAAAATTCGTGAAACCAGGCTAAACTTTGATATACCTTCAACCTCTAAATGGCTGAAAAATGTTTCCTAAGCAATGAGTAGAATATAAGTCAACAGGCATCAGTGGTAACCATGACTGTGTGATGATTTAGGATGAGTTAATTATAATACTCTGCGAGTATTAACTCAAATACACATTTCAACAAGCTGCTTTTTTGCTCACCTCCTGGAAAGCCGTCCCAGATTTCCAGCCGGTCATAGCGGCAAAAGACACCAGTAGGGGGCGTTGTGTCGGGTTCCAGCTCAAAACTCTCGAACTCCAAAGTGATTTCCGACATCTTTGGGGCAAAGATCATGAAGGTGCAATCGAGGTTGTTGGGGTATTTCTCCGGAAACCCCGGAGACTTTATGACGCCGCTGTTGGAGGTGAAGTTCTTGGAGCACTCGGGACCTACAGAGGCAAGAAACAAGACAGTAAAAGTAAAAAGAGAAGCTCAAACACATCAAAATGGTGAAATTGATTTGGTTGAGCTTCCTCTGCTTCCCATCTGGTCTGTTGAGTCTGGAACAGTTTATGACCCTAAGCTGAGGGACCACCTTCATGGCTCTATTCTCAAGGTGCCGCATCTGGATCTCTTAACTTTGCCCCCCGAGTTACTCTTTGTTTTCCTCCACCGCTTTTTTGGACAAACATCACTCCACATCCCACTGTGTATGCTAAATCAGTGATTCCTGGAACATCTGGACCAACCCTGTAAACATTTGTCAACGGCCTCAATCACCAGAGTCAAAGAATGACGAATAAACAGTTTGAGTCAAGCCGTAATTCCTCCTTGTCTCACGCGCGCATGAGCCGTCATCCAGACATGTCGGCAAAACCCATGAGAGGTGCTCAAGCCTGAACGACAGAAGGGTGAGCAATGGCTGCCCATTCATCAAAGCACACACTCATACAGTTTTACACGGAGGAAAGTCAAAATATTTATGCACAGCTTCCCAGAGAGCTGCCTTTCAGCTGATGAGGAACGTTAACATGCTTCCCATAGTAGCTGCCTCTCATGAGCACAAAATTATGATTTGAAAATGAATGACATGTTAAAAAAAAAGAAAAGCATACTCCCAACAGCTGAAAGATGATTTTTACAAGCATAAGGGGAAGCGAGGTTAGGATTTGTAGGCTCAAATCCGGGTCCAAGCTTTGCTCAATGCAAATATACATAACATCAGGAGAGAAAAAAACAGAGAAGTACTGTCATTCAGGGCAATTATTTGGGGCCATTAGCGGCAGAAATGTACCCAGGATAACATCATTTTCATGCCAGTCTGGCAGCTGGCGCTATGAGTGCAGATGGGGCCAATAGAAACCAAAATTGCAGGGAGTTATCGCTGGATAGAGCCGCTGTGCTGCAGTCACTGTAGCTTAAATGAATGTGGCAAACTGCTTTTTCCAGCGTCACTCAAGCATCGGGCCTGGCTCCTAATTGAAGACCATCAGGCCCACTTGAGACTGTCCCCCAGCAGAGTGAGTGAGGGGCTGGAGAGCCATATTGATTTTCTTTCTTCCCAAGCTGAAAGCCATGGCAAGCAGCATTTTGACTCGAAAAAGAGTTGACATTAAGCACAGCAGCTAAAGTGTGGCCTTCGAGAACAGTGGGTACCATTAATTTCACAGCTTCCCCCTTGTATTTACTTCAAGAAAATGGAGAGATTTTGCTGAAAGATGCTGTTCCTTGGATGTAGTCCTGCACTTACCTTTCCTGCATTTGAGATAATGTCAGGCGTTTTGTGGTGTGGGGGGAAAAAAACAATAGATGGAAGCCAATTCTGTTAAAATCGTTGCTGGAGAGTTGGAGTACTCTTCAGAGCTGTTGAATTTCCAATGGATATTGGCATTAAATCTCACTCACTTGTCTGCACCCTGACACTTACAGCTGCACAGAACAGATTGGAGGTTTGGGGATGGTTTACTTACAAAGGGTGTCTCCACACCAGCCCTGTGTAGTCCGCTTAAATCAAACTCTAGTTCGTTTGCCTAGAAAGTCTGGTTCATTTGGGGAGGAACGAATGTGAACACTGGAACTCTGAAAACCCTAAAAAAAAACAACGAGGTCTTGTTTCGGTTAACGCAAACTCAGGAATTGTTTGAATTAAGTAGATGCAAGTGGAAAAGTACAGGAAACGGACAACAGCACAAAGTATACTGAGTAACTATACCTAAAACAAAAACTGGTGTCTACTGCTTGAGGGAGAAATTGCTCATGGTCTTTTACCCAAGAGAAATCCTACAAATGCTAAAATCTGGAGCTATACTCCATTATTGTTTACATTTTGTGAAGGAGGAAGTTGCACTCTTCTTCAGAGGTTTTTATGTGGTTGTCTTCAGTAGCCAGCACCACCACAGGTGAGAAAGTGAACAGGTTTCTCAAAGGGTTTGGGTTGTTTGGCCCAATGTAATGCGAAAGAGAACCGCACCAGCTGAAAATGTAGCAAACGCTGCAATTTTGGTCTCCAATCAAGCAAAGTCTACGGGAGTATTAAGTGTGAAAACACCATTAAAAACCCAAGTCACACAGAACTTCCATTACCTTAAATGTTCAATAAGCTGGAACCTATGAGTTTTCAGTTCCGTCCTTCTGCCTCTACCCTCTCTACTCGGGTTGTGACGCCCTCAAAGTGACATGTGAGGCAACCAAACATTAATGCAGTCACATGTATTCTGAATCTGTAAAATAAAATTTAAGTACCTTGAGAGAATCCTCACAAGCACATGGAGTACATGCTAAATTTTCATAAACGTCCCTCGGCAGGACTTGAACCCATGCCATTCTTGTGGGGACTTAACAGTGGTAACCATCTTTTTTGTGTGTGTGCAGCTCCTCAACGCAAGTATCCCTAATCAAATAAGAATACTTGCTTATATTTGTGGTTGTTTGTCCCTTTTGCCTTGTCCCACATCACTTGTCTTGCATTTTTTATAAAGACATTGATCCAGCAGCTCAACTGTGCGGTTTCTCTCTTCTTACTGAATTATCGTGACTGAGGTAAAGCCAAGGGCAAACCTCTCTACTGACAGCTTTAGTGTCCCTGGCTGTATACAAAGGAAAACAAAAATGGACTGGCCAGAAAGACAGAATACTCCAGTTGCTCCCACTGGGCAGATTATCATCTGGCAGATCTCTTTTATCTACTACTTCCTTGTAAGGGAGGGGCTAACTCCCCAGCTTCTCTTTACTACACCCACAATGCTTTGTGCTACAATCAGTGGTGGGGATATGGAGGGGGCTTTTACTGATATCAGTCATGCCTTTTTGTGGTATTGTCCACACACACACACACACACACACACACACCACACACACACACCACACACACACACACACACACACACACACACACACACACACACACACACACACACACACACACACACACACACACACACAGTTTGTGTTGACAGGGAGCTTCTGGAGACAAATATATTGAAGGGTCAATTGAATTCTTACTCCCTGCCCCCAAACTTAATCTCTGTCCCACCTTGTGTTGTTTTATTGGCTCACTGTTCATTGTTTCTCCTGGCGGACTCCATGCCGTCATGGGGATAGAGGTTAAATCAAAAGGCTTTTGTAAATACATCTGCAACCGAAAAAGTAATAGTTTTGTCTGCAGTCCAAGTACTTCTTCTAAACAAACAACCAGAGTTATGGCCGGACGCTTAAGGAAGGAAAGAGAAGTGACCTTGAGCGTGCATTTACTAGCGCCTCCTAAAGTGCCATTTGCGACACGGCTCAGTGAGTGATTAGACTCTTTTCAATGGGTGAAGTTTGAACTTGGGAACTGGTACATAATGAAGCTTTGATTTTAATCTGGGCAAGTGTTCGAGACTTGGAACGAATCTTCAATAAATTTGGTACTGAGAGAGCGCCGTGTCTTTCAGGCACTGGCTTCCCTGATGACTTGTTTCTCTTCGACTCTATTAAATCGTTGCTGAAAGGCGGACCAGAGCTAATCATAGGAACAACATTTGGTCAAGAAAGTGGTACCAAATGTGACATTTTTTATAGTCTTTCCCTCTGCCTCCTTCCTTCCTTTTCAATGGCCCCACGTTGTTCTTTTTCAAGCTAATCACCGTTTCTGGCCAAGGCGACGGTGTTGATCTTGGACTGCAAAGGAAATCACCACTGTTTATGTACCATGTTGTTCTCTCGCTGATCATTACCCAGCCCCATTCCTCATGACTTCCGTATACCCCCCAACCCCCCAGTTAATTTTCCCCTTATGTCACACTGACAGACGGCCTGATTGTTGGTGGGAAATTAACTCTTTCGGCACTACATCAACCATTAACAAGGAGCGTGTGGAGATCCAATCACTGAAACAGATGGGGGAAGGCAGGTTTACACTCACCAACACTCTTCCATACATCCTGAGGCTCAGCTATGCCGACATGGTATTTACCACATAAACTGCATTCTTGACAGGCCACCCCACCTCAGCAGAGAGAGAGAGGAAACCTGCCTGATAAGATGAGGTACAGGCTGGGGTGCAGTCTACTTCCTCATCGCTTCAAAGAAGTTTGTTATCTGGCGTCACCGTGCCAGATGCTGCCGGGCTCGTGTCACTGACCAAAGCCCCAAAGTGCCTCCTGTACACGTGACAGTGGCCTCATTGTGGGATGACAACAGGATTTCTGAATGAAAACTTTTGTTTTGTAGTGGGACATGGTGAACCTACTTCCAACAGAATTAGCTGTGTTTCCATTCACCACAGAATTATGCAATTTGAAATTATAAAAATAAGTTTGCTTAATGGAATTGCGCCAATTTCAAAAAAAAGCTGAGATAGATTAAATACTTATATTTCTTAAGAAATTAAAATAAGAAATACATCTATTTCGTATGAACTTTTTCTGTATCACACGAGTCACGTGATCAACAGACGAATGTTACCAATTACAAAGAGAAAACTACTTCCTGTTGTCTTCTTTGTGTTTTATAGTTTTTTTTTTTGACAGACAATCTGCAGCTGGTTCCACCAGAGCTCTCACAGCAGTGAGAGCATAATTGTGCGCAGTTGTGTCATTCGAATGTGTTGAATCCATAGCTCTTCCGTAAAAACTACTGACCACAATTTCCTCATACGTAGCCGCTCCCAAGTATAAGGGTCTTGTTGCTCTAATGCCTGAATAAGACAGCGACGTGTCCTAGCTAATAGAGCCGCTGCTGCCAGTTTGACCATGTTTTCTTCTCTGGTTTATATAATTTATCTTGTTCTTCTGTGTTAAACCTGTTTTCTTTCCCGAACAAACCAATTGAAGGCACTAGTGCTGTCTGAGATTTCTATGCATTATTACTATGTTTTTGAACTCATGCTACTCCTTTGGAGCTCACCATCTTAGCTGCCACTAATGAGTCATGTCTTCCTATAGGTTTCTTCCTACTGAGAGTTATTTTCTCCTATTGCCATCTGGATTCCGAGCATGATGGATTGCCGTGAGTGAAGCTATATTTGGCATATAATTTGGATTTGCATTGGTTATTGCAATTATATTTTGTTGTGAAATTATCCCATATACATGAACTCAATGGATTTCCAAATAAGACTAATCTCGAGAAACAAATGGTACATCTTTGTTAGTTTTAGGTAACATGATGTTTTCAAGTTTTCCAAGTTAACCTCGTGTTGGAGTAGCACATTGAGACTATCCGGTATAACTCTAACCCTAAGAAGAACAATAATTTGGGAGTTACAAATCTTAATTATGACATTCTTACTTCATTATTTCTTCAAAAAAAAAACAAAACAACCAAGGCAACTCCTTTCTGCTCAAAAACTCCTGCATGCATCTCATTCCCTCCCCTCCTCTCCTACTCTTGCCACTCTTTAGCCAGTGAAGCGTCGCTGCCAATTTGCAGGCTATAAAATAAATAGCCCGTGCTAATTAAGATGGCTGGATGGGACCGAGGAGTGGAGAGGGGTAGAGAGAGTGATGTGGAAGCAGCCAAAGGGAGCCACAAAACAACCTGTTCCCTTCCAATTAAACACTTTGCAGGCCGCAGCTGATAAAAGCCAGAGTGGTGAGCGCCAAGCGTTTTCAGGAGTGTGTGTGTATGGGATGGGGAGAGAGAGTGTATTTAGTTTATGGCTTTGGTGGGGTCAGCGTGCCCATGTAAACATACTTGTATAAGCTGGCACATGATCCCAAAGGAGGTGTGTGTTTACATATGTTTGCTTTGCGGGTTTATTTATCTTCAGTGTGACCTTTCGCTGGAGTTTAACTCTTTGGGACTATAATCACGGCAATAAACAGCCGGCGTTCTCTGTGTTTTCCTTCATTGACATGCACAAGTGCAAGCCTCCTGTTTCTCTATCTGTTATCAGAGCATCTGTGTCTCGTCATTAACGTTACACATGTTAGCCAACACATCGTGTGTGTGTGTGTGTTTTTTTTTTCCCAGCTAATACCCTGTGTTTGTTGATAAGCCGTGCTAATCAGCTAACTTTGTGTCTCCCGTTCTGCTTGGTTCTCTCTCGTTTTCTCCTTCTCTCTCTCTCTGACTCCAACAAACAGAGCTGCTAATTGATCTCAGAGCCCCTTCTTTTTGGCGGGAGAGCCAGCACCGCCGCAGTCAAAACACCGAGCAAATTCAAAGCGCAACGACGGTCTGGATCCACTAAGGAAGCAATGGCACACCCGTGGTTCTCCTCTCCACAGGGGGGCAGAGAGTGCTGGGTGCGAAAGAGCCAGATGAAAAGCTTTCTGCCTGCATCTCCCTCCCTCACCTCACTCCCCTCCTCGTCCTCCCCGAACTCCCGACTCGACTTCGGGTTCAATCAGCGAAAAAGGCACAGCTTGTCTTCAAGCTCCAACTATTTATACTCCGGTCTCTGTTGTAGCATATTTTCAGCTAGATCTGTTATTTTCTCATCCAAGCTGCTCGAGAGCGTGTTCTGCTTCGTCAAAGGACTCCCGCCCCAACACGGCTCATTTCTAATCAGCCACCGCTAATAGGGGAGACCGGGGAATACCGAGCTAATCGTGAAAAGAATGTAGCGATTTAGCCGGCCTGTATGGAGGTTGGGGGGGGGGGGGGCGGCGGGGGAGCTGGAATGGACCAGCGTGTGCAGATGAGTTTGCGTATGTCTGGGCAGAGAGCCGCTTTGATCTCCTAAATGGCCCCGCACTCCGCCAGCTGCCCTGCCGCCGCGGCGACGACGCGCAACAAATCCAGCCACTCAAACACACGGATTAAAGCGAAGGAAGAACCTCGTCGGGCTATTCATCAAGTCTCCAAGGTCACGGGGGGCCTTCCCCCATAGACTGCTGCTAAGGTTAATTAATGAAAGTGAAGACTATACCACCTGTCTGCTTACTAGTCACTCTAGAAAGGCTCCCCTCATCCTTCATCTTCTGCCAGTTCAAACAAAGGAAGGCCGCCTATCAGCAGGAAATTCTTCTTCCAATTCTGCTGTGCTCTGATAAGACAGACGTAACCTCTTAACATTTGAGCCGACAGGCCAAGTTCTGCCCTTTTTTTTTTTATGAAACATTGGGAACGGTGACATTATAAGGACTTCCTGATGTGACGCCCGTTTAAAACAGACAGAGTTGTACTTTCTCCCTCAACTGACTTTCCAGCTTTGGTTCAAACCGGCCCCCTGTTGACTGCCATCTGATGAGAAGGGAAAAAAAAACACTTTAACAACATTTGTTCAATCACTGCTCAGCAAATTATAGCTTTGCTTATAGTGTAATATTTCACACCAGGAAAGAAAAAAAACCTGCTATAATTATGAAACATATGGGCCCATGATTCATTTGTTTTGAAAGAAGCATATTGCCTGCCATATTGCATTTGCATAATGTGGCGCTCTGACGCCTTGACTAAAGCACAAACAAAGCATGAAATTAGACAGAGTCTTGTTCTCCCTTCGTTATCAAGAGCCTTCCTCCAGTCTCCAGACTATCAAACTATCGCAGATGCAGTGTCGGACGCATTGGAAGCTTCAACGGTCTTTTGTGACGTCCGCTTGCTTCAGAACACTGGGATCTGGATCTGGTGCTGGACGTCACGCACAACTTCACTGCATTCCAACTCAGCTGTAACTCGGACTGCTAGTCCAACTTCTAAACTTATAAAAGATACCACAGTGCCTTGTAATTAGATTGCAAACTGACAAAAGTGGAAATAAAGTATTTACTGCAGCAGTTTCCATTACATTTTTTTATACGTCGGGTCGTTATGTTGGAGTTCAATGTTGTGATTTTGATGGATAATACCAGTTGATCAACAGTGCAGTTTTGATCTGCCCATTGTGATGAAGCAAAAGGGCCCTGTGCATATTAACATGGGCATCTGGCAAAACAAATACTTTCTGCTGTGCTTACACTTGGAATCAAATAAGGATGGTGTTTCCATGTGAACTGGACATCCAAAAACTGTTGAAAACATGATGTAGGAGCCCACTTGATTCATGCCCAAATCAGAGCTGGCGTCTCAACAACACTGAAGAGTTATTGAGATGATAACAATCGGTTTTTCCTGACTGTCGTTCCATAAGGCTTCAAATGTAAGCTAAAGAAGTCAAAGATGTAATGAGCTACAATTCATTTGGTAAAATTTCTAGCCTTGCACTCCTTTAGTCTGCTTAGATTCTTGTTTGATTGAATTTTGATGTGGATAATGTCAACGATCTTGCTTCCTCCTGGTGCAAACAGTTTACATCTATTACACTGTTTCTGACTAGAACACCCTGTCAAAAACATCTAAAACATTAGAGAAGTGGTTTCATCCGCAACATCTCCATGTTTGGGAGCCATTTTCTCCCTTTTTCAAAACAGGAGGTTGCACCAATTCAATGTTTTGAATCAACTCTATTGGACAGATTTCTAAAATTTGCAAAACTATGAACCTTATGGACTGAAATTGGGAACCACTTAATTAAAAAACATAACACAGATACATAAAGGAGTTCAGGAAGGTGAAAGCATAGTTTGTAACTTACCTGTCTTAAAGATCTCATATCTGATGGAGAATCCGGCTCCGTGCGTCTCATAGTCCGACACAAACTTGATAAACAGCTGGTTTCCTGAGGAGACGACAGCTGAGGGGGCGATCTTCCCGCAGTACTTCCCCACCAGCTGACCGTTCTCATCCACACCATCTCGCACCTCCACGTAGTCATATCTGTCAGGAGCAGAGCGAACAGAGCCTCAGAAGTGGGGTTAACATGCTACAACATGGTGTTGCTCTCCATTAGGAGAACTGTGCTTTTCAGTCCTCCACCTGGCATTTAGGGAGAAAGTTCAGTGCCTAGACGTATACACAAAGGACAAGAAACACCATGCTGCAGAGCATATTGCGTGAGTAATGTAGTGGAAATAAAACACTGTGCTAATGAGGCTTCGGGTAAAAGCTAACAGAACAGGTGGGGAGGCGATTTACGTTCATTACAATTTAGACATAAACGGTGAGAAGGTTTCCAGCTCCCATCAGCACTGATGTTAGGGTTCAGCAAACTACTTTAAAGAGACAGTTTTTGCAGGTGCACCATGCTGTTTAAAAGCACAATCAAGTATCTATGTTACCTTCAATTGTTAAAAAATGCTATATACATCTAATTTAACCCCCTGAAATTGGGTCTCTGTCTCTTTAAAAAACTCCTGCTCTTTCTGAAACTCCGCCTTCAGGAAGTTATTATAACGTCTTTCCTCTAATAATCCTTTAACAACATTTTTTACACTGAGAAATAGCTTCTATAATGAGCTCAGTAGACGTGCAGTTCTACTAGGTGTTTGCTAATTGCTGCTGGCTAGTCTGAAGGAGCTGGGTGGGGGAGGGCTGTTCTGTGAGGCTTCAGCAGCTTGGAAACTGAAGCTCTGAGGTGGAGCTTTGTCCTCAAAGGCGAAGCTAGGTCCACCCAGTTGTTTTACACAGCTGAATGGTTGTCACAGGAGATTAAAGAATTTCTCAAAAATGCATGAAAGAATCAAGTCAACACTCCAGGTATGTTTTTGACGAGGGAATAATATTATAACATGATGTAAAGCTCAACACAGGTGATTTTGCCCCTTTAAGTACCAAATGCAAGCTAAGTAGTTGTTCAGATCCAGTCTAACCACCGGAACACACTCACAGCATTCCTAACACATGTAGGATAAAATATAGGGCTGGAGCTTAATTACATTTTCTGTTTTTAGAAAGAGCAGATGTTACAGGTATTTATAATCCACACACTTCAGCATCTCATTCAAACGGATTTTCAGACTCCCGTCTATGGAATGGGATTACATTTAATTAAGTCAGAGTGGAGTTTGCAAGTAAGCGAGGTGAGCTTTGCAGGGACACGAGCCGTGGCGCAGAAACACGTCCGAGGAATCTGCCGTGCGAAGACCTAAGCTGCTAAAGGAGAAACACCGAAGGTCTAGCCAGCGAGGGTGGTCCCAACAGCCTGTGGAGATATCGGTGTGTGCGTGCGCTCTCGGGCTCTCGTTAAGTCGACAATAAACGCTTTTGATTTGCGGTTTTCACTCTAGTGCCAGCCTATGGCGGTGGGCGCGTGTGGGTTTGAAGGACAGGTAGAGACGACTTTTCCATGCCGTGTTTTCATTCTGAGTGAAAGCTCTCTTTTTTTCTTTTTTCTTTTGGTAGGTTTTAGGTTTCCACTCTTTCCAATTGCTATTAATGTGTGTATTTCTGACATGTTTCCAGCATTGCCGGCTACTTATTGAATATTTTCCCGGCGTAAACGTTTGTGACCGTCACCTTCGTCATCATCAGGGAGCAGATGAATAAGCTGCAATTCAAAGACAGTCAAGCGGAGATTAATTTTGATGTATGGGAGAATAACAAGCAGCAGGTGTGTGGTCACGTTCAGTCATACACACACACACACACACACACACACACACACACACACAAAACACACACACACACACACACACACACACACACACACACACACACACACACACACACACACACACACACACCTCCTTCTGCCTTCACAGAAAATGTGCGCCCCCAGGCAATAGGGGCCTATTTTCATAGTTTTGCCTGATTCCCAAATTACTGTCAAAACATCAAATCTCCTTAGTGATTCTGAACTCACTTAATGCATGGCTCTTTTTTTTTCTTCTCTCCCACCAAAACATGATTTACACTTTGAATGGCAGCGCTGTCGGGTGAAATCATTTAGTTGCGGTTTGACATGCATCAACACGTAGGACTTGACACCTTATTTTTTTATTTATTTATTTATTTTTTATCCCCCACCTGTGTTAAATTTAGAAAAATACTATTTGCAAAATGGAAGCCTTGTTACGGGGAAGGGATTTAGAGGAAATGGGAATGAGGGTTATGAATATTAAGGCGAGAGGTGAAGGTAGGTAGCAAGACGAGAGGACAAAAAAGCGCCGCTGCTCCCGGTGAAACAGAAACCGAGGGGATGACTCGGTTCAGCTCGACTCCAAAACATTCTCGTGTAATTTAGGATTCACCACAAAATAAGCTAGCGTTTTTGTCACCCTCCAGCCACAAATTTAAATGTATTTTATTGGGATTTAATGCCATAGACAAACGCAAATAAATGTCTCAAAGTGTGGTGTGCGGGTTTTAAGGTTCAGATCTTTATAGGAGTTTCAATAAAAAAAAAACAAAACACATCAACAATTAGTATTTAACAAGAGGGTGTGGCATTAAAATGTCACTGCTTCAACCAATAGAAGTTCAAAATGCAAAACTTGCTGATCAAAAAACATTTAAAGCACTGGTTGGACTAAAAACAAATAAATACATAATTCTTAAAATGTGAAGTCTCTAACTTTAAGAGACACCAAACGCTCCTTTAAAACTCAGTGGTTAGAAATACAAACCACTGCCATCGATAAGACTGTAGAACAAACAATCCCATAACATGATGTAAAGCTCAAAAGGTTGATTTTACATTATACTGCCCCAGTTTTAATTAATGAAAGTGGAGATTATTCTGGATTATCACCAGTCCCATGACTCTGAGTCTAGCACTGGGAAGAAAGAAGATCCCATACTCTAAAATGGACACCTTCAAGATTGACTAAATCTTGAAAACTGAAAAGCCAGTTGTGTTCAGGAGAAACTGTTTATTGTCAGGTGTGACAAAGTTTGAGCCGCTTGGTGACAGGAATGTTTGGAGGTGTCTGGGTAAGACAACCCTAAGAACATTGCAGCTGGTATTGCAGCAATACCAGCAGTAATAGTAATATTGCTGCACTCCATAAAGTGGATGTCATATTTAAGGTGGAGAAATCCCTTCATATATAATTTCTGAAACCATATGACTGATTTTCCTCCTCCATATTAATTTTGTTGTTTTTAGAAATCTATCTGCGTTTCTTGGGGAATCTTTGACCTGCTCTGTTTTTTTTTTTTTTTGCTCTTTTTGGTGTCTCCATGTTTCTCCTGTGATTATTTTGTGATTTCAGTCCAGGTCTTTTTCCTCCTAATTCATCAGGCCACCAGCTGTGGAAACAGCCCCGCTCGGCTTCCACAGGCACCGCTTTGTTCCACCTCCCCCTTTATCAGCTACAGCTCCGTGAAAGAAAACACTAGTTTTGCATGTTGTTTACAGTGTGTTTCTCCCCTGTGCTGTGATCAAACATCCAGGAAGTCACTCATTTGGTGGGCTCCTGTTAGAGTGATGTCATACCATCTATTTTGAATAGAAGTTGAGTTTTTTTTTTTCCAGCCACAAAAGATTGAGCAGTAGTAGTAGGTATGAATTTTTTTTGGGGTCTCCTGGCTCACAGCAGAGAGTATTAATCTTCCCGTAGCCCTCCTCTGGTCTATCAGCAGACTTATAATTCACCTCAGATCCTCTGTCTCTGCAGCTATCTCACCCTTCCCCGCATTGCAACTGCCAAAAGCCGAGCTTTGCCAGACGCCTTGAAAAATTGATGCTGAGATGCATCACCGAGACGAGGAAGAGCAGGCCACATTAGTACAGCTGGGGGAGCTCTGCCTAGTGTCGAAAATGCATATTGTGTCGGGCGAAACGGTGTGTTGACATTCGCAGATAAGTAGCATCACTCTTCTTCTTTCCTTTTTTTTTAACCAATCAAAGAAGAAGAAGTTGTTTACTGCATTTTTACTCCGGCGTATCATCAGCTCTGATGGCCCTCGTTAAGGCGACGCAGCGGGGGGGAATAGAAGGCAGATGGAAGAGAGACGCACCCGTTTCGAGAAGAAGGGGGGTCCTCGCTGTGAATGATGGGAACCTATCTCTTCAAAATAACTCTATTTGTGCCTAAATGAGCGGCGTGCCAACCAGAACTCCAATGGTCCCACTCCGGTGCGTCCACACTCCCCCAGCTCAGTTAAACGCGGGTCCATCCAGGCCCTCGTCATCTGGAAGGCATTTACAGGGGGAAGCGCTCGGCTGGGCGGTCCGATGCCATTGAAAATCTCTCCCATTGCCAGCTGTGCTAAATGTAGCTCCAATCTGTCGCTCTAAGCACCTGTGGGTACTCACTTCTGTGGTTCAGGGCCTTTTTGGGGGTGCGACAACCTTGATCTGGGATCATAAAACAAGTTCGTGGTCTTGTCCCACTTAGCAAAAGCCCCAGACACAATCACAGTTTGGGTGTTTTTGGCACTGCTCCATTTCCCCCTGACCTTTCAAGTTAAATGTAGACTTTTCTTCTCAGCTGGATGTGAGGTGATGCTTACGTTTTATGACTTCTATTCCATTTTCCTCTTGACAATACAATCCAGTTGAGCCATGCAACTATTTAACTTTCAAGTCTGCTTTGGGTCTTGGTGGGCGAAGGCACAACACACACACACACACACACACACACACATAACACACACACACACACACACACACACACACGCACGCACACACGCATACACCTATAAGTACACGCACATTTGGACACACGGTGAGCAGCCTACCACAGCGCTAATAGTGAAAACGGTTTGCCAATCCAGTGGGGAAATTAAAGAGAAAAAAAAAGAAAGAAAAGGGGGTAGGAGAGTAAGGGGGAGAATGTAATTCTCAACGACCTTCGCTTCACCAACCCAAACATATTAGGCTGCCTTCTTTCTTCAGGCACAGAGAAAAAGCAATCCGCCAGTGTCAAACGAGAACATTAGTCCTCCGCACAAAGCTGAAGAGAAGGCGACAAACCGGCAGTCTAACAATATAACAGTTATATTGCCTGAAGCTTTCCCATGGAAATAATCTGTCCTCCCGCCCATAAATGTCTGCTTGATATGGTTCTACAAAGGCAATGCAATCTGAAGCAATGGAATAATGCTATGACAGACTGTATAAGCCTCATAGAATTGGTTAGCTTCCTTAATCAGACCATTTATAAGTTGGGGCCATTCTGCAGAAAACCTCAGAATAAGAGCTTTTTCTTCGCTGCATCCACAACTATAATGTCTGGCCCGTTTGCTTGGGTTTCTCTTTTCTGGTTCTGACATAGTACAGCTTGTTGTTGGAGGGGAGTACATGTCACCTACAACATGTCAAAACACCTCCGGGTAACACGAGTGCAAATACCTTAACAATGAACTCAGGACAGCTCTGTGAGGTCCAAGGAGATTTAGCAGAGAGAGAGAGAAAAAAAAAAGGAACCTGGCTGTCAGCTGTCAGAAAACTCCAGCTCCAGCGGATCTCGGGTATTAACAAGTCCCCATCTAACAAATGGTCACTTGGGGCCCAGGAAAAACATCATTAACATTTGTACTGGGGCCCAAAGTCATGCTGATCTCTGAGTTACTGAGAGGGCTAACCTCGCAGGACTCCCACGCTGCCTCACAACCGCAAGGGAGATTCATTAACCCAACCAAGGCCAAGAGGTTCCCTTTTTTTTCTTTGGGATCAATTGAGCCATAACTCAGTTGCCCTGGGCAGATACAGTTACACTCTCCAGCCTCTTTATTAGATACACCTTGCTAATGCCTGAGTTGCATCCCTGTTTTGCCCTAGAACTGCCACAATCTTTGTAGCAGTGATTCAACGAGGTGTCGAAAATGCTCCTCAGAGATTTTAAACCACATTGCAACAGATTTGTCAGCTATACATCTGTATGCTGTTCCAAAACATTCCAAAGATCCTCCACTCTTGTGAGATCTGATGACTCTGGAGACCATTGGAGTGGAGTGAACTTACTTCTATGTTCAAGTTAGAGACAATTGTGGGTGGGTAGAATACCCAATCATTGTACTTAAGTCAGAGCAGAACATTTTTGTTACTCAAATAAAAAGTAGCTGTCAAAGGAATTCTTTAAGTAAGGATAAAAATGTATATGGTTAAAGGCTACCAAAGTACTGAGTAACTAATCAAAACATCAATTATTTCATATTTTCATATTTAAAAATAAAATTGTTACACAGACCAAAATATAAAGACATGTATAAATAACAGATCCACCAAAAGAATCAGTTTTGCAAATCAATTTCTTTCAATATATAACTTATGTTATTTTGACAGAAATAGTAGGTGTGTATCTGGTAAATCTTTGGCTAAAATGAGCGTCTTCATTCGGTGAAGTTTCTCACAGAGGTCAGAGTATCCAGAAATTTTACTCAAGTAAACTCAATACTTAATGATAAAATTACTCAAGTAAAAGTAAAACGTACAGCATAATAACAATGCTCTTAAAAGTATATTATTTTCCCCTAGAAGTTACTCAAGTAAACGTAACTAGTTAACCAACTCTGGTCTTCTGGACACCAAGGTTGTGATGAAACTGAACCAGTCTACCAAGTCGTCCTCATTTTAAAGCTCGGTTTGAGGAAGTCATCTTGATGTTATTGTTCACATCTGGAAACCTGTGTTGCAACATGTCTTCATGTATTGAGCTGCTGCAAAGTGATTTTCTTATCTGTATAAATAAGCAGCTGAACAGATGCACCATCAGGCATGACAGAATATAGACAACCTCTGTAAACCATATCTACGTCTCTGTGCTTACAGCTACAAAAATCAAAATAAGAGAACCCTTCTATTGACTCGCACAAAGAGATTATTTTATTTTATTTTTTTCATCAAAGCACCATATCAAACTGCTTTGGCAGATGCTCAACCACAGAGCATAAAAAACAAAAATCTGCAGACGTTTAAAGCTATCATCATCGCAACTAATGTTGGAACTCCGCAGAACATAGCTGCAGGAGCTCCAGAATGTGGCAAGTCACTCAGCAGGGACCAAACCACCAACCAATCAGAGCTGCTGGCTTCAGAAGTGGTTCCTCCAGGGCGCGTCTGTTTTACACACCATATATATTTCCACAAGCATGGACGAAGATGAAATATACGGATGCAAAAGCCGGATATTTTCCTCCTGGTTGGCCCAGCTGCACCCGCTCCAATAAGCGTCCGCGGGTGTCGCCGCTACTCGGCTTGGCTCTCGGCTCGGCTCGGCTCAATGCTGCCGAATATTTTTAGATCCCGTAGCTCGTTGTTCCCAATCTCGCCTTGGCCACGAGCTTGTAGAGCATATTCCTTTGCTGCAATTATCATTAGCACTGATGGATTTAGCATGCTCGCATCCATTAGCTTCTCTAATTACACTGTTGAGAGATCTGCTGTCGCCAACAATCAAATTAATGAATTTGGCCGTTTAGGCTCTATTATTGCATCCAGCCTCCCTCTGCAACATGCACAATAATCCTTTATTCAGAAAATACAAGCGCACAGTGGCAAGACGGGGAGAGGGGAAAGGATTTCTGCCCCCAAGGGTGGAGGCCCAGTTCATGAGTCACAACAGGGATGGGTGGAGGGTGTGGAGTTTTGAACGAGCAAGAGAAAGTACTCCATCGCTCCCACTGTAAGACTTCCAACGCTCTGACCCCTGAGCAAGCGCAGTTCTGTTCAGCTGATGCGCTTTCTGCTGCTATTACAGGCCGCGACACGCCTTCGGGGTCAAAGAAGAGCTGCGCCTACTGCAATTCATCTTCCTAGGAGCGAGTTTCTCTCCTAATTAAACCTGTGAAGTGTGACAAATAGGTCAGAACCTGATTGTGTAGTAATCTCAACATACACCAGTTGCTCCAGCACAAAGACGGGTTTCCACCTGGTGTTCATTTTGGCGGATAATAATATTAATTGGTGGCGTTCTCTGTTTCTGGGTTCAGAAATAGTTTTCTTGACAGAATGTCACACCTTTCCAGACCCAGTCTTCTAAAACACCCCCCTGCATTATTTTCATACTTATCCAATTCCAGACTTTTCCAGACTCCTTGAGGCTGAGTTTTGAGCTCATGACTTAAGAACTGTGAACATTTTTGACCTTAACCAGTTCCAAAGAGAATTGTTTGTGTTATTCTGTTGAAAAATGTGACTTTTGCCCGAGTGTTCATTAAAAAAAACGGTTTGCATGTCACAAAATCAAGAAATATTACAAACTGGGCAACAAATAGTGATTATCAAATTGTTAACTTTTATTGGTCCTTGCAAGCTTCATGATCATGATAATTTTCTTATTAATTATTGACTGCATTTACAGCATGACATATATCAAGGACCTCATCTCTGTTTCTATGACACATCATTTTTTTCCATCACAAAAATGGAATTGACTAAGTGCCGTGATTTAGAAAACTGCTAATGGCAAAATGAAAACACATTTTGTACTGTTTTTTCGGCTGCTAACTGGGCCTCAAACTTAAAAATTGCTGTGAACACAGCAAATCTGAGTGTGTAAATGTGAATATTCCCACTCAGAGTGTGTGCTTTTTGCAAATGAAGCAACCCACCCTTTGGCTTGTTTAAAAAAAAAAAGTAAGAAAGAAAAAACCTTCATAAACTTAGCAGTAATGGCCTTTTTATATAGTCATTCCGACTAAGAGCTGTGTAATAGATCAATTATGCACTCTCACTTGAAAAGGTTCAACGTTTTCCTAACACCACAGCCTGAAACGCTGTGATATGATTCACAAAGCACCCCAGCAAAGCTGGAAACTGGTATGAAATTCAAAGGCAAAAAAAGTAACGAGAAGCAAAAGATAGAGGGGATGAAAGGGAGGCATATGTTGTCTTGAAGCGAGAAGGAGAGAAAGAGAAAGAGAACCTGCTACAGACCATTTCTGGCAGTCATTACTGGAGGGAATGGCTTCCATTTGTCCCACCTTGACATTTGAGAGGATCTCTGATTACACAGAGAGCAAGGGGGCGGGCAGAGGTGAGCGAGGAGAGAGTCCTCCACAGGGGTCGGTGGCGTGGCGCGGATGATGCGTTGTCGCTACAACAATGAGAAGTCAAGGGTAAAAATAACAGGGAGCTGGGAGGGAGGGACGACGTGGCCCAGCAGGAGGTGGACTTTTACAGTTGTGCCTTTTAAACAACAACCTCTCTGCCTTGTTGTTGTTGCTCCCTCTCCCCATGAAACACCTGAGTGACATGAATACAACGACATGCTGCCGGGAGGCTGGGGGGCGGGGGTTGTTTCTTCGAAGTTCGTTATCCGGTTTGAAACTGAATCTGATTTCATGTTCTGATTCCAACGTTACAGTCGTGAAATAAGATTGGGGGATGACAGAATTGTTTGGTTTTGCAAATGATGAATTGAATTTAGTGCATCAGTGATCTGACACGTTGTAGTTCACTACAAATGACTTTTTTTTGCTAACTTACTTTGTAGTACATATATAATAGGTGTAAATCTTGTCCCATCACAAAATGACTAACTATCACCTTGTTTGTGCAGCGAGTCACAACGCCACAAAGTGGATCGAAAACCTTAAAACCCCAGGAATCTGAATGTTATCAAGAACCTGTGGATTAATCTACAAAAGCAAGTGGATCAACAGTTATCAACAGACTGATTAATGGCAAATAGATTGTTTTTATTAAGTCCAAAGGACCCCAAAGCACTTCACACTACATTCAGTCATTCACCCATCCATGCACACATGGTCGCTAGCTACTGGACACCAGCCACAGCTGCCTTGGGGCAGTCTGTCAGAGCCGAGGCTGCCACCGGATCCTCTGACCACTGGGCACTCTGGTGAAGTGTCTTGCCCAAGGACACAACACTGATTGTGGGACAAACTCCTACCACCGTCGACTCCATCGCAGTCAATGATTAACTACCGGCACTAAGAAAGCAGGAACCAGTCATAATTTAACTCAGAAATACCCATCACAATCTAACTAGTTAAGACTGAATTTCAGAAATTTTAATTGTAAAAATAACTTTTGGCTGTGGTGGCCTTTACTTGACAGTGAGTTGACAATAAAGCATGTTGTGAGAGAGTGGGAAGACATAGTGCAAAGGTCAGCGGGCCTAGACTCAAACGAATGACATAGAGGACTGAGGCCTCTATGCATAGGTCGTGCTCCCACGTACGCTGAGTTCTAACATAAATGTTAATTTTATCTGTTAGTAAAGGTATTTCAGAGCCACAAAACACAACATTCATGTCAATGTCAATTTTTGGCATAAATATTGAGATATTTGAGAACGAGTTGGACTAAGTAACTCAGTGAGATAAACTTTTAAGTAAAATTACTCCCACGTACTCTTTATGGTTCAAACATTTCATGAGCTGGCAAGTGGCAACAGTAATTATACACTTTCCTCCAAAACCACAGTTAGCAAGTAAATTGTCCGCCTGCTTCTGAAGCTAGCAGAGAGCCACCGACACGCTCCTGCATGTGAGGAGCGTGTCGTACTTAAAGAACCCAAGAGAAGCAGAGGACAATAATGGAGTCGGAGCAGAGGTCAGGCAGAGGTAAAACCATTGAAAGCTAGTCAAAACCACCATGCCTGCTCACAATGGAGAGGAAGTGAGGAACAGTAAGGTGTGACTGCCTTTGGTGGTGTTATGGGAAACTGCTGAGCAAGATAGAGAAGGTATGCAGTGTTGTAGATTGAAAGAGTCAAAAAGATGATAGAGCTAGTTCCAAAACAAACTGCAACATAACTATAAGGGGTTCGGCAACATGAGCTCTTGCATGCTAACATTCTCACACAAGGATTTGCAAAGGAAAGGACGCTTGAGGGCAGTGGTAATAATAACTGTACTGGGATTTATTCAATTAAACACTCCATCCGTTCCCCCTGGTGCTCTTCCTCCTCTTTCTCTTCCTTGACCTCCCGGGAGTCTGTGAAAGGGTTGACAGAGTGGAAAAGTGGTGGGGAGGGTCAAAGAGCAGGCTTGGCTGGATGCATCATGACCCGGTCATCTGGCTGGACTTGGAGGACTTGTGCTCACACCCCTTGGGAATGTTAAGGATGATGGTGTATGCAACTAACCCAAACAGTCAGAGCCAGTCTAAATCAACCCAGCAAACAGGAGATGGCTATTTCTAAATCTTTACAGGAAACAGACATAAAATGAAATGGAAACATAAAAAAAGAATAGGATGTTTCCATAAGGGGAAGGATATTTGCAGGCGCAAGCAGGTAATCCGCTCTTGTTCGAATTTGGCAGCTTCCTATGAATGTAGATCAGTTCAAAGATGCATAGTCTGGCGTTCAAATCCCCATCTCTTGTGTCTTTTTTTAAGCCGGCAATGTTCCCTCTGCGTACACAGAGCTCAGATTTTCCAATGATGGAGCACTTTAGAGGCCAAAAGGTCCATGCTGCGCAGGACACGTGCCAAGTGGTACATCTCCTCTGGCATCGGCCAAGGAGGGGAAATTTCTTGGCACTACACCACTGATTTAGTTTCTGCTGGTCAGTCACCTGCTGCCAACGTTTGAAGGACAGTGTGACACTTCCCACTTGCTCTCCTGACAATCAAACATTGCCTGGCTTATTTGAGGCCTTCAGCACTGAAGAGAGAGCCTCTCCCGTCACTTATCTGGTGCACACAGGGGTCATCCTGGAACGGCTGGCCAGGCGCCAGAGGAGCGGGCTACTAATAATACTTTCAGCACTTTAGCCCACTGAGATAATGCCAGAAAAGATTGCTGTTAGGCTGTCCTCTTTCAAATTTTCCCTTCTCTAATGGAAGAAATAGGGGGCTGCGAAGAGAATGCGATTGTTGCCGCAATGAAAAGGACAAACCACAACTAATGTTGGCAATTTAGTGTGGCGAGATCATGCAAAGAGCAAACAAAGCAAGGGATTGTTGAGTGTCTCCAAGTCAATCAGAGAGCAGCTGGGTATCAACCCATCAATCACTGTCTTCCCCACTGCACTGGCCCAATCATGGAGAGCTGAGTGGTGGAGAAACACAAGCAACACTCCAGCCTGCTGTGGGCAAACATAGCAACCTAAAATAACCCCAGGAAACTAAGAGAGCTTGGCTTCCTCCTTCCTGTACCAGCCTCTCCTCTTTACCCACTGCACACAAACTTTGGTTTCACCAAAGCACCTCTGGGAACTTATGAGTTAGGATCCCCACGGTTGCTGAGCCCTCCCTCTTGCACACCAGTCCAGAAAGCACAGGGGCATCGGAGCGACAAACAACCTGTGCCGAACTGAAGTCACATCAATCAAAATCATAGGGTACTACTCAAGGTTAGACCACTGACTGAAACATGCCTGACAAGGCAGGACATGCTGCGTTAAAGTATCCAGAGCTCACCACATCAGCTCAGCTAAGATTGTATCACCTCAAGAAGTTGCAGGACTAACATGTCTTCCCTATGCATACTTTTCTTCTAATGTTAATCTGCTTTTCTTGAAATTTCCAAACTGAATTTGGGTCATCCTGTAGGTCAGGATGGACAGGGGGCCTATTCAACTTGTACTCTAGTGCTCACCAACTGGCCAAGGTGGTCCTACAAACAACGGCTTGAAGGAACTCATTATCATTCCCAAATTAGATTATTTCTTGTATTTTGTGAAATGTGAGAGTGGGAGAGACAAACACAACGTCTAGCTAACTCTAAATTTTTTCTGACTAAATCATTGGCAAGGGAGAGACTCCCACTGTCTAATCCATACAATTCATTCCTTGTAATCTTTCCTGAATAAAAAGTAAGATAGAAAGCAGCTGACGTCTACAGTTTGTGTAGTTCACAGCGTCAATATAGAAAAACTTCTATATAAAGAAGCTTGTGTGGGTTCAAGGCTGAAAGGAACAAAGAAAAGAAAAACATCAGCCATGTCCCAAAAGAGCTCATGGACATTATCAGTCTATGAGTGGCTCTGTCCAATCAGATAAAAAAAGAAACAAAACAGACGGACATGTGAGAGTGTGGGGCTTTCATGCTGTCTCAGATTTCTGACTGGTGCTTGAAACCCAGTGGCTTATTTATGAGCAAAAACCTCTTTCCCTCCTCCTCTCCGTCGGCCTGCCTTTCTCTGCTCGCTCCGCTGCGAGAGGGGAACTCGTGTCCCGCTGTGAGGCAGAGTGGCTCGCCTCCCAGTTGTGGTCAGGCCGTGCATGAATCAAAGCGGTGACAGAGCAGCGGGGAGGACGGCAGATGCCACGGCCAGAAAGCTTTTCAATCAGACTGCCCTTCCAAGCTGCGGCCAAGGTGAAACACTTCACCGGTGGATTAAAATAAAAAAAAGACATTCAACAGCCTTATGCGCGCGCGCACACTCACAATGACCTATTTTAATCCTGCTCATTAGCCAGGAAGTAACCCCTCTACAGTTAAAGGAAATAAAAAGAAAGAGTAATGAATGTGAAGGCCAATGCCTGTCTCATACAACATCTCTGTCTCCTGTCTGGGAGTCTTTGCCCTCGATTTAATTAACATGGTGAGCACTCAAAAGTGCATGAGCGCTGCCGCTTTGCTCCCCTTTTGTCTTTAAATGCCGCCTCTTCCTCATCACTGAAACAACACCGCCGCATTGTAAACAGACGTTTAAAACGCAGGATGTCTTTTCTTTTCTCTTTTTTTTTTTGCACCGTTTCACCATGCTAACAACATAGGGTATAATTGGCGTGAGGCGCAAACAAGTCGTACTTAAAGTGGATTGCTCTTCTGACAACCTCTTCTTCAGAGGGGCACCCGCTTCAGTTTGCAATTTAAGACCTAATTTGATTTCCACTGCTATGAACTGTGGGAGTCTATTGTTGTGGAAAATACCGGCTTGCACACTTTCTGCTGTCTTTGATGAGGAGGGCAGTTAAAAGAAGCGGCGGGCCTCTTTCGCAATCAAGTTCACCGCTCCATTTCTGTGCCTCCACTTTAGACTACAACGCCTCTTTGACTTGTGCTTTAAAGAGGAAAACAAGTCCTCTACCAGATCGTGATCAAGCCAAATAACTCCATGTCAACGGTCCATTGACGAAGAAAGGCTGCATTTCTCTCTTGTTTGTTTTCCTCCCTGACAACTGCTGATAAACCAATAATCTGTTGGTAGCAGCCTTACATTGAGTGGTGAGAAGCGATTGTTCCTCCTCACTTTGCAGCTGTGAACTTTGAATGTTCTTTGTTATAGAGCCGCCAAATCAGAATGAATGGCATTAACAAAATGACTGCCCCCCCCCCCCCAACCCTTAGCTCCACACTTCCTAGAAACAGGTGGCTCTCTTCTCAGGACACTGAGTTGGTGGGATTCCGTGTGACAGACCCGGCTTTAGATGTGGGGTAGGTCAACACCTCTCTTTCCTCAAGCTGCTCTCGTGGGCTTGAGCATGCTCAGAAAGGACAGGAAAGTCAGGATGTCTATTGTATGAGGTACACAGTGGCGAATGTTTTCTTTCCCAGCAGGCCAAGAAGCTCTACAAGAGGAAAACACAGTGGGATGTAGATGTAAAGGAGCAGTGATATGGAAAGTGAGGAAAGCTAATATTCCTCTTCCAATTTTTCAGTTTTGGCACCTGAATGTAGGCGACGGGCTCCACTTTGGCTTTTGAAGTGTGGCGAGCCAAGAGGTTTTCACTCACTTTCCCCCTCCTTAAATAGCATTCCTCAATCGCTCGGCTGCCTTATACATCTCTTCTCAAACTTCTCTCTGTGTACCCCAAACACTGTCACAGTGGAATTTTCTGTGGCGGACCGGAAAGAATAACATCACCCAGGTAGAGAAGCTCAGACTTAAGAGAGGCTGGGAAGGGATGAGTCTGCTTCTGTCTTCCGCTCTAGTTTTCGACCCAACTCTTCTGCTCCTCCAAAACAAACAAGACTGAAGCTCTGCCTGACTGCCTGACTGACTGCCTGAATGTCTGAATTTTATTGTGTTCAACATTGAGCCACTTTCTGGTCTGGTCAGCAAATCCACGCTATCAAGATTCATGTGTTGTCAGGAGCTCGCCGGATCCAAACATGTTGGCGTCGTCGGTCAGCAAGATAGAGAGAAGTGGGAAAGAGGAGGGCATGGGGAGTCAGGAGATGGACTGTAGGTCGGGAAAGGAAACTTCAGTGGACTTGTTAAAGTAAGCTCTGAATCTCAAACTTTACCTCTAAACAAACCTCTAAATAGAAAACAGTAAGCCGTAGTATTCCTTTTAAAGCAGATGAATTGCCTATCAGGTCTGCCGCTCTGTCACTTGTGTAGATTTAAATCCACTGAAGTTTCCATTCCATTCCAGATGAGCCTGACAGGCCTTATCAGCTCCCCCCTCTGAGGAACATAGACTATATGCATGGAAGGGGAGTGGATCGCGAGCATATCTGTTTACCTTGTTGTCTTTGTTTCACCTCGACACAGCTAGCTCATTTCGCTGAGTTTTACAGCAAATTGACTTCAAATATTTGTCTTGATGCGGCCCGCACCTTTTCCCTCAAACTTCATTAGCTGGGAGAGGCGGCGGGGAGGGCGGTCCCGCCCCACGAAGTCTCCACTCCGTGAAAGTCTACAACGGTGCGTGAAAGGTAAACACGTTGTGCATTCAGAATCGCAAGGCTCACTTAGTCCCCCCTTATCTCTGTGATGGAGTGTTTTCCTCCTGCCGCTCTCAGGATACAGGCCTCTGCACTTCCCTAAACAAACCTGTCAAGGGTAGCGCGCCCATGAAACGGCTGCTCGGCAGCCAGACTCCGCTCTGCAAAGACTTGTTTTGCTTTTTTTTGTTTTTTTCTTTTTTTACGAGCACCGCTTTGAGTGGTTCTTGTTTGGTTTGCTGATAAGGCCCATGTCGGAGGAACATGTGGTGCATGTGTGTTCCACTGGCCCGCTAATTAGATTGTGTGGCAGGGCAGTGAAGCATGCATTGTGAGCGCCGTCCAACCCCCACTCGCTTTAGCAGCCTATCAGATAAGGAAGCCATTCTGGATCTCATCAGTTTCCATTATGGAAGGGCTGATTTGGTGAGTGGCACTGTGATGGGGATTCTAATACATCCAGCTCAAATGTTGCCCAACTGTACAACTGACACAAATAGTGCTTTGAAAAAAAAAAAAAAGTGTTAACCTCTAAAATTTTTTCTCTTTGTCACATTGCAGCCACAAACCTCGATGTATTTTGCTTGGATTAAGAGTGGTAAGAAGAAAACCAAAAAAGATGTTAAGTTGAAAGGGGCAGGATCGTGTATTTTCCAGGCACATAGTGCTAATTTGTAGCACTATGTGCCTGGAAAATAGTATAAAAATTCTGTATAATTCTGTATATATCAAAAATGACTTAAAAGAAATTTGGCTTAGTAATTTAACACCTTGAAATTGGTCCTCTGTCTCTTTAAAAACTCCAGCTCTTTCTGAACCTCCACCTTCAGGAAGTTATTACAACATGGCTCCTCTATTAACCCTTTATCAATGTTTTTACCAGCGTGGCACTGAGAAGGAGCTTGTGTAATGATCTCAGCAGACATGCAATTCTACCAGGTGTTTTCTAATTGCTGCTGGCTAGTCTGAAGGAGCTGAATGGGGGAGCTGCTCTGTGAGGCAGAAGCTCAGAACCTTGGAAAATGCAGCTCCCAGGAGGAGCTTTGTCCCAAAGACAGGGCTAAGTCCACAAAGGCGTTTTACACAGTTGAATGGTTGCCAAGGGAGATTAAAGGATTTCTCAAACATGCATGAAAAACTCAAGGCAACACTCCAGGTATACTTTTGATGAGGGAATAACGTGATAAAAAGTTCAAATAAGTCGATTTTACATAATAATGTGCCTTTAAATGAGATCAAAATGGATCTATTTGACTAATACAATCATTACATATGGAGTAAAAGTAACAGAGCACAATAAAGGGAAGATGATCACAGTAGATGAGAAAATCTGAATAAGGACTTCAACTTCCAGCAGTACTATAGCTTTATGGCTAAAGCATTGTGCATATAATAGTACAGTCATAGTCCAGACCCAATGGACAATCTAAAGCAAGTTTTGAAAAGTAATGTTCAAAGATACCCGCCTTGCAATTTGACTGATGTTGAGCGGGAAATGCATAAAGTTTCGCCTCCAGACTGGTGAAGCTGGTAGCAACACGCTGTGAAAGACCTGCAACTGGAGCAGATGGTGATTCTATCAAATTTGGCTGGTTCTAAATCCAAATTTGTGCCACATACTTTTTTAATGGTTTTTATCTATGAAAATGTTGTAAACCATGAATCATTTAAATTTTATTTCACAATTATGTTGCGCTTTGTATTGGTTTTTCACATAAGAGTATTACCAAAGCATATGTGTCATCGAAGTGTAATAAAGTGCTTTGAAGTTTGTAGCTGCTAAATCATAACCACGGGGAAGGTTAAGGGGTTTAAATATATAATCGTAGAACTCTACAATATTTTAATACTCTGTTCACACTGACACCCTTATGTTGCAACTAGGCGTGTCACCATAACAAATTTTGCTAGGCGATAAATTGTCCCAGAAGTAACTGCAAGAAACGATAGTACTGTTGTTTTGAGACCACTTTCCGGTAATATAATGGTAATGGCATAATAATCCATGAACACGTTCTCAAAAATCAATAAACTTTACATTCTAACTAACATTGAACACTGGAAGTGGAAAACATTTTAAATATCCAAGATAAATAAACAGAAGCAACAAATAAAATGAATTATGAAGTCTATGAGAAGAAAATGTTCCTTAAAAAACCAAAAAAAACAGGGCTAGCTGAGACCAAATTGAAGACTTGTGTGATCCAGTTTTTCAGAAGTTGGGATACATCACAAAGTGTGACTAAAACCTCTGTGCACCAACAATATTAAAAATGAAATGGCTCATAGAGTTAAAGACAGGGGGTGAAAGGAACTGAAAGGGGCCACTCCGGTTTTTGGGTGAAAGCTCTGCGAGGCCCACATGAATCGGTTCCAGACTCGGGTTTCACGGCCGTCTGCCAGGGTCATTTGTTAATGGATCCTGGAAACAAGCGATTAGGATCTTTTCTGACCACAGCGCCGGTGCTAACGTCCGCTTTGAATGAGCGTTTCATCAAAGAAAAACGCTGATTGTCGCAAGAATTGGGACGTTTATGTTTTTTTTCCCATTTTGGTCAACGGATAAGTTCATATTTTATTGCTTCTTTCCACTAATATGAGCATTAAATAGAGCAATTGAATTGGGGAAGTTCCTCAGATATAGCCGAGTTCTGCTGACATTCAGTGTCTCCTAAAGGAAGGAGGGCTCCGTCTCCCCCAAACCAGAAGAAAACTCACATCCAGGAGGCCTGGAGGAACCCAATCCTGCCTCCACCATGTCCAAGATGTACATTCCTGACTAATTAGATTAACACAGCCCATTGTTACTGACCCTTCCTCACCCTCTGTTTCTACATATTGGACCTCATTCATATTCAAACCCCCTCCCTCTGGTGCTGACACTGGAACCAAAAGCAGTTTCAAAGAGCATCCAGCTGCTAAAAGACAGCACCATTCATAGCCTGCCATAAATCTCTGGCAGCAATAAAGAAAGGTTAAAGTGGGATTTAAATCCAAGGTTTGAAAAGAAAAAAAAAAGAAGAAGAAGGGAAGCTGCCGCAAGTGTATACGGGGGGACCATTCAAGGAGCACAAAGGGAAGCGTAGGGTCCCAATTTTGGGTGGAGCGGGGATACAGTAACAGGATCCAGCAAAGCTCTGTGCTCTCTGGAGGCCCTGCAGCGTAAACAAACAGCTGAGACAGAACAGGGCCGACACACACACAAACACACACGCGCGCACGCATGCAAACGCTTGCAGAGAGACGAGCAATCAGAGCGAGGCAGTGAGCCCAGCAAAGCTCACCTCAGGGCACCCGCACTGACACAGCCTCATCACATTACTGACTGTCTCTGGTTTCAGAGGCTCAGGCTACCTGTCTGACAATAGGCCGGCTGCTTAGCCTTTTGCTGGATGCAACAGCTCGTGGCTCACGAGTCCAAGGACGATCAGTTACTGGACCATCACAGAGAGGTCCCATTTTAAAGACGCATAAGTGTGTTTTATAGTTGCTAGGGTTGTACCAATCGCAGTTTTCCTACTGAAATTCGATGACCAATCTTTACAAAAGCCTGACCTGCAGATTCTGATTTTGGACAATACAATTTTTTTTGTTAGAAAGAAGTGTGGCTAAATGTAGGAAGAAAGTCACTGAATTTTCAACAGTGAGGTGACTAGTGCTAGTTGTCAGTCACGTCTGTCTCACAGTAAAACTATGAGAGACTGGTGGTCCACCAGTCTACTGATCTCAAAAAATTAAGGAAATAAGGGCCAATTTATTAGTGCACCCCAATCAATTAATGTGGAATATTTCAGTCCAGTTTCAACTATTCCTATGTATTATAGCTTGTATAGATGTCCTGGTGCCAAAAAGTGCTAGAAACCTACTATTTTGGTGTTTTCAGACACAGAATAAAGGTTTATGAAATCTTCATATGTTTTAAAGAATCTCTGTTCAGTGTTTGACCAATCTAAATTTTTAAAGTTTCGAAATGCAGTCCTGATTCATCAGGAAATATCAAATAGCTTATTAATTCAGTAAAGAATGAGAATCTTGAAATGAGCCACCCCCTGACAGTGATGCCACTCTGAGCCATGAGTCATATCACAAATACTGGGGCTGCCATTAGAGGAATATCTAAGCTTCAACTCTGATATCAAAAGTAGCAGTTAATCTCCAGGAACCTCTCACATCTTTATCGAGTAAGGAGAATGTGTCTTAACTTGGGATTTGATCTTCACTTTCTCACAAACTAACCCCAGCTGATATCTTTGAGAAAGAATTTGGAACAGCAAAAAGAAAAAAAAATAAAAGTCTAATCAATATCACAGCCCGATGACTTCACACCACAAAGACGCAAAATGACGGACTTTCCCAAAACCAAACAGCAGGACGAGACATTCCTTCATCCTTCTGTCTCACCGCAGAAAGGATCGCTTTATGATTACTTGTTGGCGTTTTTAGACGCTAGATGGCGCAGTTTGACGTGCAATAAGGGAGAAAGGGAAGAAGGAAAGCGAGGGGGTTGAGGAAAGGAGAATCTCTCCCACAAAATACACACACACACACACACACCTGACATGCACACACACTCATGGTCGGAACATAGGCTTTCTGGGTGAACACGGATCTGGACGGGGTTCCGAACAACTGCACATCTTAAAGCATAAAGAAAGAAGGTGCGTGCATGTGTTTGTCATCACTCACTTGCACTCTCGGTCCTCCAGGTCGAAATGCGGGTTGAAGTTGATCAGGATCCGCTGGTGGGGCCCCGGCGCCGAGATGACCCACATGCACCTCTGAGAGGGCGGGTAGGACATCGGGTATCCGGGCGACGTGAGGTAGCTGGCGCTGGAGATCCTGATGTTGCCTCCGCATTTATCTGCAGAGAGGAGCGAACGACATGCTCTCTGAAGAGTGTTGCACACGCCAAAAAAACAAAAAAACAAACAAACAAACAAAAAGAACCCTAACCAATGTCATAGATATAAACAGTCATCAGAAGATACTTCAATTCCTATTAAAAAGAAAACACACGAGTCAGCATTTAAGTTACACTGGTGACAACCGACTAAGTTTAACCGTGAAAACCGCGTTTTATGTGGACATGTCTGAACCAAGATGTCTGCCAAATGACACGCAGTAATATTAGCTAATGAAGACGAGATTGTGTAGTTGAAGAACAAAACATTATCATTACTTTGTTCCCATTAATATCCCACTAGAAAGCCAATAACTTTATAAAATAATCTGCTTTAACTTGGTGCATCAAGCCGTTTCCATTGACAACCATGACTAAGATGTGGCTTTCATGGTCAACAATTGCCTCAAGGTGGCTAAGCGAGTTCAACACAAGAGACTCTCTCAGCCTCAAAGTCTGAAGAGTTTTTTTTGTTTTGTTTTGTTTTGTTTTTTACTTCTCCCATGTTTTGGCCAATAAATGTTCTCTGTTGTACTCCTCACATCTCAGGGTAAAGGCTGTTCACCACATCTTTAAAGTTAAAATGAAATTTGTTGGGAATTTGTTAACAAAGTAGCTAAGTGTAGTTAAATTTTTACCACTACATGCACAGGCGCGTATAGTTGATTAAAAACGTCAATCATATTAATGGGTAACATCTAAGACTCGTTTTTAAAGCGTACGGTCATGAAAAACTTCTTGCTTTGATCAGTTTTTTTTTTGTTTGTTTGCTTGTTTTGTTTTGTTTTTACCGATTTTGTTCGACAGAATACAGGGGTAGACAAGAAAAACAACAACTAAAAACATCGCGTGTTGCTTAACCGGAACCGGAGATTAATCATTTAAAAACAAGAAAAGGAAAATTAGGCCAACACATTATTTATCACGAGCGCGTTTCCCCCACTAGATCTCCTCTCTGCCACGCGACCCCCAGACAGACAGAAGCCACATCGACTTTGTGTTTAATATTCTAATAAGCATATAGTTCCAGTTTGGAGAGGGAGGCAGATCAACCCGGAGTCTGAGTTCACACACGTTTCTGCGGAAAGTTTGGTTTTGAAGTCAGGCTGATCTGTTCCTCCAAACTTCCCTCATCCTGACAGCGCGTTTCATCATTAAAAATAGGCAGAGTCTATTTTTAAAGGCCCACTTTTTTTTATACACAGCTATATATTTATTTATAAAGCATCTGCCGTCAACATGAGCGCTTTGATTTTTTTTGTTATAAATAAAAAAACATGTACTGGATGCTTGAATCTATTAATGTACGCATATAGTAGATGGACTTTTCAACTGCATCCTAAATCACATAAACAATTACTTTTAATAGGCTTTAAAGTGCCAATTTCAAAGTAATAAATATGGTGTTTTATTTGAGTTTAAAGTTTTAACTTTTGATGTTATAATAATAATAATAATAATAATTTTAAAAGATTTTCTGAATCTAAGTTTTAAAGACAATTCAGACGTTCCCAGTCTTCGCTTGCCTCAGACTGACTTCAGCTCGGAGTCAGAGTTTGCCCAAAGATCAGCGCAGATCAGAAAGGGGCTAATCTTCAGGAAAAACAGCGGGATTATGTGGCTTTGCTGGGTACATAGCAGCTTTATTTATACTCGTATCAGATGTCACACTTACCGTTCTTAAAAGCCTCGAGCACCACGAGGAATCCCATGAACAGGACAAAAACTAATCCACAATGCATCCTCGTTCTGTCTCCTCCAAAATAAGAAGAAGAAAAAAAGAAGGAAAAACAAAAGCACTCCAGGAAAAGAAATAGAAATTTTCTTTAAAAAGAAAAAAAAAATCCTCCAAAAGCTTTTTGTTGTTGTTTCTTTCTTAATGTCTCTCCGTTATAGTTCGAGAAAACAAAACAAAACAAAACCAAAAAAAAAAAAAAAAAAAATAGAAATGTACTTAAGCAGCAAAAACAATCAAAAACAAATTTAAAAAAGAGGGAGGGGGGGGCGAACGTTCCAGGTCCGATAAGTCGGCTGTTCCGTAGCGATTTCACGGGTCGCGGCCCACACTCCCTTGTCACCTTAACGGCTTACGAAAGGGCTCGTGGTACCTCGCCTGCGCCAGGCGGCTCTCGGTCTGCAGCGCCCGCCTTGCCATTCCCACTCGCGGAGACGCTGAAAGACGCGTCCTCTCCACCTCCACCTTGCTCCTTACCGCTGGATGATGGCTTAATCCTTGGCTGTGGGACTGCACAAGAAAAAAGAATAGTAAATAAAATAATATTAAAAAATCTACGTAGGAGATTCTATCTGCTTTTAGCGCGCGCTCTTGCACCTTCCTAACTGCTCCTTTCGCCCTGGATGTTGAATGTCGCTCTTTTAGCCATCCTGTGTCTGGATGGCTCCTTATATTAGCGGGTTGCACACTGGCAGAGAATTCGTTTTTCGACAAACTCTCTCTCTCTCTCTCTCTCTCTCCTCTCTCTCTCTCTCTCTCTCTCTCTTCTCTCCCCTCCTCTCTCTCCTCTCTCTCTCTTCCTCCTCTCTCTCTCTCTCTCTCTTCAGACAGTAATGGAAGATGTAGTGACTCGACAGGACACACTGGCTCCGGGCCACGGCCAGATAACAACAAGACATGTTGACCACCATAAACAGACTATTTTATTCATCGAAATTGGCTTCGCTTCTTGTTTTGAGGTGATTACTGCAAAACTTCCCCGCTGTGACTCCTGAATCCTGTCCAAACGCTCGTCTTCCCACACAACTCAAGTGGAACTGGATCACATGTCATGTTCTTTTCTCTCGGTTTTTTTCTCTGGAGCCACATAACTGTATTTATTTCATTTTTTTTCTCTCTCTCTCTCTATGTGAATTTCTAAGTCTATTTTTTTTATTTTGCGCACCAGCGCGCCTGTTTGTTAAAACCTGCCCCGCAACCGTGACACCATTAAACCGGACGCTCTGAAATTTAGAGGAAATCGATGAAAGCGAACATTTCAGCAAAGCCTGCAAGTCGTTTAGCTGCTGGATCAGAGAGAGAGAGAATGGAAACCTGATGTACAACACGCAGCGCGGTGAAATTGGAAATTGTGACATAAAATAGTAGAGAAGTGTGTTGGATGTTAACCGTGTTTCATTTTATTAACGACGAGGAACAAAGGAGAGAGTTTGATATTTGGATTTGGTCAAAACGGTTAAATTCATGGATTTCTGTGTAGGAGAGGGGGAAAAAAAACCAAAATATTGAAAAGCGGTTCCTGAACATTTCTTTTACAGGATTCTGCGTCGACTTTTCTGCCAATCTTGGACGTAAAGTCAAATAAAAAACATCTGCATTCACCTGCGTCTTGAGGATCCGCGGACCGGCAGGCATCCAGCCCTCCTCTCTCTCTCTCTCTCTCTCTCTCTCTGCTTTCCAACAAGAGCAGAACAGAGCAAAGTGCTTCCCTTTTGATTTCCTCAAACAAGTGACAAGAAAAAATATCTCCCAAAAGCGAGCAGAAAGAAAACTTATTTCATCTCCAACTTTGAACCGCCTCGCAGAGTCCCGGAGGTTGGGGGGGGGGGGAGGTGGGGCCGCTTGGCGCACAGTCGCTGCCCGGCCGAGCGGCTCCTCCGCTCGGCGTGCGGACAAGCAATCACCCCGCTGTGAGAGCGGCTCCCTCCGGCTCTCACTCAGCGGGGCTGTCAGTGAGGAGGGTGGAGACGGAGAGGGGCGGGGGAAACAGCCAGTTCCCAAACAGAACACCTCTATCGAACAATAAAAGTAAAAAAAAAAAATAAAATAAATAATAATAATCTTTCAAAAATAACTTTCCCCCTTTTCTCTGTCTGTGCTCCTCTCGGCGCGCGCGCCTCTCCGCTCCTTCCACCGGCTGATGTAAGTGAGGGAGGGTCTGAGCTCGCGCCAGCCCAACACGCCCCCCTTTACTGGAGGGAGAGCGATGGATGCGCGCGAGGCTGGTTCCTTCCCCCCCCCCCCCCCCCCGCGTGCGCGTGAGTCTCTGCAATCGATATGCAGATTTCACGCAGCTGCCTGGCCGCTCGCTCTCCGTCAGCCTGCAGCCTTTATTGGATGCGCCAGAAAGTCTCAGTAAACAGAAGAAAAGAAGAAAAAAACAAAACACATGCGCATTCTCAATGAGATCTATCTCCCAGTTGTGATCCGTTCACCGACAACCTCCCTCTTGCCTGCCTGATATTCTCCTATGATAAAGAGCGGAGCAGCGCCGCAGGACGGCGTCCAGAAGCCTTATAAGGATGTTGGGGGGGGGGGGAACCTCTGATTCCATCTCCCGTCTCCAGAGGAGCGGCGGAGCCCACGAGGAACATGAAGGATATTAAGACGAGCGTTGAGGTCGCCAGTACAGCTTTACACACACAGTCCCGTTGGCACATCGTGTTAATATCGCTGGTGAACTGTAGGCAACTTAATGCGTTTTTATTGTAGACTATGTAAAACTGCACTGCACTGTGATGATTTTTTCTTCTTCTTGATTCTTTGTAGTATGATGGTTATTCGGTTAGTCCCTTGAACGGAATTATGCGGAATAGGTCATCACTATGCGGGATGACTTTGAGTAAAAAGTGGGATGTTTGGTTCTGAATATGCTTGACAGCTTCACCTGATCTCCTTAAAGGGGCAGCATTATGTGTAATCGACTTTTTTTTTTTAGCTTTCATATCATAATTATTCATTCATGGAAAACGAGTGTTGCTTTGATTCTTTTATACATGTTTGAAAAAAAAATCCTTTTATTTCCATCGACAACCACTGAGGGGGGCCTAAGCGCGTGCTCTCACAAAGCCCCGCCTATTTCCACAGAGCTCCTCCTCTTTTCCCTGACCGCTCACTCCTCGCCTTGTTCCTCCCCACTCAGCTCCTCCAGACTAGCTGCAGCAGTAACTAGCAATAACCTGGTAAAACTGAGAAGAACTGAGAGTCTGATTAGCTCATTATAGGAGCTACGTCTCGGTCCAACACACCTAAGAACAGTTGTAATGGCATAATGGAGAAACCATAGTAGGGGCTTCTTAAACAGACAGGCCAAATTTCAAGGTGTTAAATTGAGAAGTGAAGTTTCTTTTCACATTTGTTTGACATATTCAGCATTTTCATAACAACTGAAGGTAACGTATTTACGTGATTGTGCTATTACATGGCTGGAAAACACATAATACATAATAAAATTCATAATACAATACAATATATTACATACGTTGTCCTTTTATAAATGGGTGGTATTACAAAAGCCCATCTCATGCTAATACCCTCCTCATAGGCATGTAGCTCTTGTTACACTCTTGGAAACTTAAGAGACACTGAAGTCAAAGAAATCCACAAAGATATGTCTGAAGCTATGTCTGACTATTACAAAAAAATCACTTTTGACAAAAAAATGACTTAGGGAATTTTTTTAAAGGTGATTATATTCAAGCAAGACAGTTATTTAGACACCTTCTAAAATCTGAGAAAAAGAGGAGATTGCTGGCATCTCCATGATAAAAGTAGCACTCCTTCATTTGTATTCCATAACGTGATTCGAGACTAAAGACATCAAAGTTGTGAAATCTGACACCACACCAAATCTGAAGAGTTGAAAAGAAAAAAAATCAAACATTTCTTTTCTAGCACGAGGTTTCCAACTATCCATAACTTTTATAAAACATTATGAAATATCTAAAAAAAAAAAAAAAAGAAACTCATTGCAAAATTCTTATAACAGGAAGTGAGACTTAAACACAATACTATTTTTTTCTAAATAAAAAAAAAACTGTTGTTCTCCTTTTTAAAACGCTCCCTCTCGGCCTGAAGGCTTAAATCTGCCTGAATTTGAAACTGAAATTGAATTGTCTGCAATAAGCGGACAACTCCAGGCTGCTGACCTCCCTGGTTAGTAAACCTTTTGTCCTGAAGGGGGCGTCAGAGCTGGGAGCAGCTTTCCTTACAGTCCGCTGTGCCTCTGAACTGCTGAGTTGATAAAGTGCAGTGCACTCACTAAACTGTCCTCACGGAAGGTTATTAATAGAAATGATAATAACAATAATTATAATCTCGTGAACAGTCTGGCTGTGCTGTGTGTTCAAATCAGGGTTGTACATTTAATGGGTTTGGTTTTTTTTTACTATAGTTTTAAGTCACTATGACTTTTTGTTCATCTAATTCAGTTTTATTTAGTTTTTGGAGTGTGTTTGGGAGTTTTCATTAGTTTATTAGCTAAATATTGTTTTGTTTTCCTTAGTTTTAATGGCAGTTTTAGTTTATTCACACTTTGGTTAATTCAAAAAGGTTCAAGTGTTGTTTTGTGATTCCACATCAATTTAGTAATGAACGCTCAACAAAATATATCGTTTAAAAAAGAAAAATAAGATAAATGTTTTTAATTATTGCCGAACAACCAACTGACTGGAGTTTCCTCCCAACTTTTGCTGCCGCCATTTTGTGAACGAGTGTTACTTTTGTTTTCTGCATTAGTTACAGCTTTTATTCATTTCAGTTAATAAATCTTTTTATCAAATTCAGTTTCCGTTCTTTCCTTAGTTTTAGTTACCTATGTCCTTGGTGCAAATCTGGGTACAAGTGAATTGCTCTGTGAAAACACAAGTGCCACTTTGTCATTTTGGAAGGCTTACATGTTAAACACAGAGGGCTCTATATTGAGATTTCACTCTGCGTGAAATGAAGTTTTTTTTTCACGTCTCAATAGACCAAGATAGGCTTCTTAGTCCTTGCATGTTGTTATTATCACTTTATTTTATTCCCAAAGAGAGATGGAGACAGAGGCTCGAGTGGCTTTATTCTCAGTAATTCTCCGTCTCGCTGATAACAGTGTTCATATTTTTCAGGGCATCTCTATCAAAGGTAGCTCTAACAAGTCTTCGGTGTCATCAGGATAAAACAGGAACAATGGCTCAGAGTCATTTCACACACACATCACAACACACACACACACACACACACACACACACACACAACACACACACACACACACACACACACACACACACACACACACACACACACACACACACACACACACACACCGGCATATCTAAAATGAGGGTGGAGGTTGAGGGGGCAAGGGAGAAGGGGGGGGGGTAGTAAGAGAACAATAAAAGAGCCATTTAAAGGATTTGCTTCTTTATATATATCCACGCTAATCTTTACTACAGCCCTGATGAATAATTAGCTCTGGTACAAAAGCAGACATTTTACTGCTCCTGCAAGCAGCTGTCTTGATTTCATTAGCTTGCCCTTTATTCACCGACATGAATGAGTCAGGGGGAAAATGGACAGACGAGGAGCGTCAGGCCTGGTTTTCAACTGAGAGGTCTGTCTCTGAGGCAGCTGCTACGAATCTAGGCAGGGTTTTATCATTTCTCTTCAAACTTCTGTATTCTGTTGGCAGAGTTAGGGTAAAGTAAAAAAAAAAAAAAAAAAGCGTAATGGCCTCTGAATGGCTGAGTAAGAGGACAGCAGGCAACAGATGTAATCACGTTCCATTAGGAGTATGCAAAAAAAAAAGTACAAATAAACAAAACAAGATATGAATGCGAGGTTTTTGAAGACTTATTGTGTTTTCACACCTGATAATCTAGTAGTCTCGGTTCGATAGGGACCAAAATCGCAACATTTCTGACATTTTCATCTGGAGCGGCTGGTTTTCACACTGCACTGTGTCAAATGTTCACCTCATTGATTGTGGTGGCGCTGCACCAAGAACTACTGAAAGAAACGACACAAAAACCTCTGAAGAAAACTTGCAAAACGTAAACAAATGGTGTCGCATCATTTTGTGGGGGTTGTGGGTTTTCTCTTTTGTGTTTGGTTAAAGACCACCACCCATTTTATCCTGCTGGCGCCAGACTCACACATTTGTTTTGCTTGTATTTACCCAGAAGGCCTTACGCTGCAGTGCACTTCCTGCTTTTGGAGAATTCCGCTTGCTTTCGTATTCAAACGAAAGCAAACGAAAGTTCGCTTTTGGGGTCTGCATCAAAGTTCGAATACTTATTTAAAAACTTCAAGCTTCCATTCAAAATATAATGTGGAGCTCAGAACAGACAAAACAAACGATGAACAGGAGAACAATTGAAAACAGAAAAAGGATTAAATCCGGTGTGCATAGGACATCTTTATCCTTCTGGAATCCTTCTTATCCTTTTCTTTCCCTTTTGAATCAGCAGCAACCTAATCAACCTAACACACCCACAACCTAAAAAACTACAAACATGTCTACTTTTACAATTCTAAGAACCGGAAGAGTCAACAAGCATTTTCCACCTACTCCAGTGAAACAAGCACCATATGTACAAGTTCATATTAACTGTAATATAAATCATTGCATGCATGCAGCAGTGACAGCATGGCATACTCCTGCTGATGGAGGCACGTAAACACGGCTCTTACGATTTAGTCAGTCTGTCAGAATGAGGTTTCCTCACCATTTGCTGTGTAGCAGTGTCTATGTAGCCACTTGCTAGGCTAAAGGTGTTTCAGTGACTAGGTGTCAGTATGTGGTAGTTGGGACTCCCACGCTCCATCTAATGCCTGGACCAGTTTTATTTTAAAGTTGTGCCTGTCCCATTAACAGCATAATCTGATGCACATGTTTGAACAATACATCAAACTGCCAAATTAAATATGACATAGTTGCAGCTAGTAAACTGGGATGATAAAAAATAAAAGTCATCTTATTCATCTATAAATAAGCATTGGTCTCCTGCATAAGGGTATGATAAGCTACCAGGCTCTATAACCCTGTGTCTTCCAATAACTTGGACCTTTGCCTCACAAAGGAAACAATTCTTTCTGTGCTATCACTGATGATTAGCTCTGAGTAAGTCATGAGGGATGCAATGTTCTCATTAAGAAACATTCCAGCAGAAATATTGCTGAGTTCAGTTTCCAGGAATCTTCAACTGATATTAAACTGGGGACTGTAAAGGGGCTGGCAAACGTTAACTACAACCAAGACTGCAATGCATCTTTCTGGGATTGAACACTATAACTTGTGAATTTGGACTAAAAGGATATGTTAATATAGATTTTATTATTTGAAAAAAAAAATAAAAAAATAAAACTCAGAAGTGTAGCATTCATTTGTATTTCACTCTCATTGCTCTGATATTCATATACAAACTGCAAAAGAAGTCACTTAAAGAGTTGACCTGTGTGGAATCTAATCTTGGTATGAATCCAGATAATGTGTGGAAAGGTTCCAGACATTACATAAGGAACATTAGTAAATAAACATGGAAACCAGATGAGTCAGAAAGAAAGTTTGATCAGAAATGTGAAGCCAGGCTAAGTTCTGAAGCAAAATCGAAATGGGAATATTCTGGCTCCACTGCAAACCTAGCAAGATGCAGCTGTCCTCCTAAACTACATCTGAGGTGATCGAATCAGAAACCAGGACAACTGAGTATACACTGCCAATTTAGCCTTTCACCTAAAAAAAGAAAGCTGTTGTTTAGATCATGCTTTAAGAAGTCCTGTTTACATTTTTCCATTAGAGTTTTAGGGATCACAAGAAGATTAACACCGAGCGATATTTTTTGGCCTACATGCAAAGCTAATTACTGCACATCTGCCTAAATCCATCACATCCATGGAAAAGCATGGTGGTGAAACCAAAATCATCTTTTTTCATAAGTACTAAGGAAGAGTTGATGGAAAAGATGGATGGAAATACATGTAAGACTAAAAAACTAATTAAACAGCAAAGGACTTGACTCTAGCTGTGAAATTTAAGAAGTGCAAACACTTTTGCAAGGCATTTCTCAGTAAACGTAACTGGTGCCTTAGTGTTATTAATGTTCTTTCAGTTTTATTAGATCTAGTTTGGGGCATATATCGTATTTGGGTTTGAATGCTCCAACAAACAAAAATCATGTCCATTAGACATGAAGTGACCTGAATCTGAATTTAAAATATGAAGAAGATTGAACAGAACCAGGCAACATGATAAATCAAGCAAATTTGTTCCTGGCAACTGAGTAACTAGGGCCAGTTTTAAGATTTTGTCATTTGTGTGACTTCTTCCTCCAAAATGATTAGAACTAAATGTTGTCAAACACTTGTCTTTTTTGCGTGCAACTGGCTAAAATAACAAATGAGTTCATCTTATTCCCTAAAAAGATTTGATCATCTCCTCCAAATATGTGGCTTAAGCACAAGAAAACTTTTCTTCTTTGTCATAATCAAATCTGCTTCCGTCCTCAGGGGAACGGGTCAAACCACGCATTCACAGATCCCGTCGATTCCCTGATTGCAGCTGCACAGTAATGTCGGATATTTTCAGCTCCACTGCCCCAAATGACTGGTTACGGAGAGCCGGCCCTGATGTCATAGAATCCAAAGTAAGCTCCTTGTAGTCAGGTCTGACGTGCTGCTTTCATACAAAACGTTTAATCCCCGGAATTTACGCACTAAGACGTGAGGTGTTTGCTTGCCGCATCGTACCCCAGTCACAACTTTCAGGGTCATTACGGCCGGACTTGTATGTGACTTGGAAGTCCATGTTAAATACCCTATTTTCTTTATCATCCACTACTACTTAAATGCAGCATTTGTGACAAAGAGAACTCCATGACAACTGCTGTCTATAAAAAGGTGCAGAGTGAGGGATTATTATGCACATGAATAGGAGCTATAAGAGTTCTCGGAGTGAAGCAGCTGCTGTACCTGTTTCACACTTGTGGCAGCTGTTGATAATAATTGGGCAAAGAACGTTTCACACACTCTCTCCGGCAAATTCCTCGGTGCAAAATGACACACCTTCAAAACTTTGTGTTGTAATCGCAGGCGGAATGTACGCAGCTCGAGTGAACCGGAGGGAAGGCAAGGGGTTGGATAGCTTCAAAAACAGAGCAGAGCGAGAAGCAAACAGAGACCGGGGAGAGCTCGCATTCTTACGATTGCGACAGAGAGGCCTGGGTGAGGACACAGGAAACAGTAGAAGCCACAAAACATCCCCACTCTGCTGAGAACCTCTGCAGCGGGTTTGATCTCGCCGCTACAGAGGTACGGTTTGATCTCTGTGGCCAAGGCAAAACAAAAACGGGAACAGCAGAGCACTGAGGTTTGGAAATCTGCTTACCAGCAACCCTGTTAGGTATAGCTGTTCAAATAATTTGTTAACACAAAAAGAAGCAAATCAGCCAAACACAAAGGAGACTTTGAAAGTGAAGTGGTTACTGGTCTGACATAAACCTCAACCGTATCTGGCTTACAGAAAAATGGTCTGAAAAAGGAAAGTATACACTCTTGTTGATGTCAGAGGTCAGTTGAGACTGGACAGACTAGTTTAGTTTAAGATAAGCGAACTGACCACCAATGTATGGAGATACAGCGGGAGAAGACTACACTGGGTGCCATTACCGCCAGTTAATGACTAGAAACTGAGACTACAAGTTACACAGCTTCACCAGTACAGGTCAATAACAGATTGGACAAATGTTGCCCGATCTAACAAACCTTGAATTTAGCTGTTCATATTATATTCTGCTTTGAGTGCTAGTTGACTGGATTGGGAGGTTGGCCTCAGTATTTACACAGTAAATGGTGTTTCTCTCCAGACCATGCAGCCCAGGGGACTGACCTTTGCCTAAATGAGGTCAAGACATCAAAACCCAAGGTCCTTTTGGGTGCTGATGTCAGGCAATCGCAGGTGCAAACCAGTGTCACCAAGAGAGTTGCTGTGGCAGTCAATTGTCTTGCACCAGCATGTGTTTGGAGTCTTGCCGTTCAATAGCTGGTTGATGCTCGTATCGTTTTGGGATGGTGTTCTTTCCCATCAGATCTTGATGAGAGATTTTAAGAATCCAATTAACTCTGTAGATGAGAAACCTTCAGTTTGCTCAAGTTTAGCTAAATAATGGTCCAGATCTAAGATAGACAATAGAAAGATAGACAATATCAGACTGTTTGATCTGTCTTGTTGAAGAGGCAGATCTTTGTCCTTGGAGACACATCCCCGATTCAACAGTTAACCTCGATTGTTGAAGCTGTTGTTTTTTTTTTTGTACTCCAAAACCACTGAGCGGACACGTTTAAACTCTGGGACTTGTTAAAACTGAACACCCCTGAGATAGACTGAGTCGCAGCAAGGGTGCCAGAGGAATAACATGAAATCTGAAATGTTTTCCAGGATGTTCTGCTTTCTAACAGAAGCAGATGGGGCGGAGGGGCCACTAAGGAAGACAGCACAGGAAAGAATGGAGGCGGGACGGGGAAACAGGACAAAAACATAAAGAAATGCCTTCATTAGAAGTAGAAATATTTACAGTGACATTTAGTAACACAGGGAGGATGTAGGAATAAATATTCAGGACGTTGCCGGGAAGCATTGAGGGTTTCTCAGGGGCAGAAGGATGGTGAGAGTGATGGCTCCTGAATTAATGATGAGGAAGCCTCCTGTCTGTCTCTATGTGTGCATATGGGGCTGCATAAGTGTCTGCACATGTGATAGTGTTTATCTGCAAATGTGTATGTGTGTGTGTGCGTGTGCATCATAAACTCACATACTCAAACACACATTTAGCTCAGTCTTGCAGCACCCCAATTTCCCATCATCACTGATGGAAATTACCCAATCCTAGATACCTAATCAAGCGATCGTTTTTTTTCCTCTTTCTTCTTCTTCCGCTTTTTCTTTTTTTTTTTTTTTGGAGACAGATTCGCAATTGTCTCTGATGCTTAATTACATTTTTTGGAACGCTATGGAGAAAACCGTCTGGCAAATTCTCATTTTTGGCATAGATATGTTTTTTTCTCCCTCACCCCCCTTATCGGTTGGGTTAATTTTCCATCCTCCACATCATTTTTTTTTTTACTTCTTCTTTCCAGGCTGAGATGATGAATATTGTGCTGCTCATCATCAAACGTGCGGGGAGAAACCCCGGAGATCGGGGCAAAGGAGGGAGGGATGGAGGGGGTGTGTAGATCCGGGAGGGAACTGTCAGGAAGAAATGCTATGTAGGTCAATGAAGAATTGCACTGGGATATTGCCTCCTCAGCTCACAGTCTTGGAAGCTGATTTGATTTCCGGTGAATCCATCCGACTTGAATTATGAGAGATTACCCCGCTTAAAATCACCTTGGTGACTGCTGCAGGAGCTCTGGATCCTGGCATGAGCGTCGGCTCAATAAATACTTCTGGTCTGTTCGAGTTCCCTTACTATGGGCGGTGAAGATATTCTCAGAGACAAACGTTCATGAAAGGTTGAACCAATGAAGAAACATGTCACAATTTGACATATCTATGTCCATCTGTCTCTCCTCAGCATAACATAAAATGTTATTTTCTTAGGCAACGGACAGTGATAGAGACCTTTTGATCACAAATGACGAGACATTTCTATTTTTTTTCCTAAGCTCAAGCTTGAATGTGCTGATAGGTGAAACTCTGGGCCCCACCTCGCCCTCCACTCTTTGTTTTGGTACCAATCATCTCACAGGGTGGTAAACCTAGCTGCCCCCTTTCGACCCTGCGGCTTCACGGGAGTTAGAGAAACAACAGGGTGGGAAACTGAGCCTGAAACAGCAGCAGTGCTAGAACAAAACCCCGCGTCTTGGTAATTAAGAGGAGGAAATCCTTAACAATGGCGGCCTGCGCTCTGAAGGAAAAGACGGCCTGAAACGGTTGAGACGGGCCGGTGAGGAAGATGAGACGCTCACCTTTGTTCCGGTTTGTGAATGTTTTCGGAGTGCTGGAGGGTTGGGAGGGTTCTTGTTTTAGTTTGAAAGAAATAGGACGCAATCATGAAACATTTGCCTCATTATCCTTGGATTTTTTTTTTGTGAATGTATGTGTGTGATATTTTTCAAAATTCTGCACAGACTTCTTAAATTTCTGTCATTGTTGTTATATCCAACGTGAAACCACTGTTGATCTACTAGATTATTTACAGAAAACAGGCAGTCGGGATGTGACTAAAGCGCCTCTGAGCTCACCGAGAACAAGCTGATATTTTGCTCAAAGCTCCCTTGGTCATGAGGTAGAGGTTGGATTATGTCATCTTCTGCATGAGAAACAAACATGCATCACAAGATTGTAGTTCCCCAGGAACACAAGAGGTGGTCACAAGGCAAGCAAATCTTTTGAGCAATAATGCATCACTTCTCTATTTTCCCATTAGACGGAGAAAGACTGTTCAACTAGAAGCAAACCAGCACATCTTAAGTCTCAAATGAAATGTGTTTGTACCAGAAACCCTAAAAATATGAAGTAAAACTACACATATGCTTTACTAATAAAGTTTTTCTCCGTCTAATGGGAAAATAGAGAAGTGGTGCTGGTTGTTATGGAGTCAGACGCTGATTTTCGTCTCAATACCAGCCAATCAGCTGCTGGAATGCTTGGGGCCGGGTGGAACGCAAGTTGTAATGCGAACACACCCATTCTGTCCCGTTCCGTGCACTGTGAAAGCGCCTTATGAAAAGTTTGATCTCCTCCACCTCCTTCTTGAGCTACTATTGCCGTCTGAAGAAATTCAGCAACCAATCAAAACCAGGAGGCGGGTCTTAACGCTGTCAATCGATATATGTATCAGGCTAAATGTGCTAATGGCAGAGAAACAAGTTACTAGTACAAGAAAACCATTTACAACTAGCCTTAGCATTAACAACAGGTTCTGCTAGCAGTTAGGGGCTGGGTTGAGGGTGACTGACAGCGCTAAGACCCGCCTCCTGGCTCTCATTGGTTACTTCTAGTTAGCACTGGGAGCACAAGGAGAAGGAAAGGGTATTTCTGACAGAGTATCTGTCTCATTAATATACTGGCACAACATAGTGACAGTTTTAACAAATATGTAAAAAAAAGAAAACAAGACAACATATTCTTTACAAAGGTTACATTCTGCATCTTTCAACCCTATTTTTTGACTTCTTACTGTTGTTACCTTTTGTCATCCGGTGCTGTTTTCTAAAAAGAAGAGTTGCTTCATGTGTTTGCAGGATGTTAAAATTGGAAACCACAGTAGAATAACAAAATCTTGAACTTCTTTCCTGTTGCGTGTCTCAGTCTTGCTGTGTGTTGTTTGCCATGCTCCATAGTTTTCATATTGGAGTATCAGAGAGAATACGTTTAGAAAACCAGCTGGATCATTTGGACCACTGAGTCGTATTGAATTGGTATATTTATCTCTGCTGGCTTTTTGCATTTCTGTTTCTTGCCCATTGGACATCTTCACCGTCTTCTAATAACTATTTAGCGCTGGGAGCTAATGTGTCTGTTTTGGTTAACCAAGTCCAGCTTTTGGTGTTGATGTCTAAATGTGGCTTGAAGATTAATAAGAGTAAGGTGTTTGGTGTTTTGTGGGGACATTATGACCAGTCAGTATCTTATCAGCTGTAGAAAAATAATCTCTACTTTTCATAGTTAGAATTAATCCAGCCAGTAATTAATCCAATGTAGTCTACAATAAATTTTAAATAGCTCTAAAAATTCTATAATATTCAATTTAGCCAATATAACAAAATAGGTGCTATTATGGAATTCCTAAAAATGGGCTTAGCTTTGTGAGGGGAAGACAAATTATTTATGTTTTTGAGTCAAAACTGAGTGGAAAGCCCAGAAACAAGATGTCAGGGTGGACCTTAGCCACGCCTTCGAGGCGCAGTTCCTCCTCTGAGCTGCAGTTTCCAAGATTTTGGGTTTCCACCTCACAGAGCAACCTTCCACCAATCAACTCCTTCAGATTAGCCAGCACCTGGTGCTTCTGATGAGCTCGTTATATTAGCTACTTCTCAGTGCAGTTAATGGGTTAATAAAGAAGCCATGCAGCGTTTCAGAAAGAGTGGGTGTTTTTAAAAGAGACAGAGGCCCAATTTCAAGGTGATAAATTACAAAGTTAAATTTAATTTAAGTCATATTTGACATTGTTATAACAACTGAAATGAACAGCTATTTGATTGTGCTGCATGCCACTACATGGCTGGAAAACACACGATACTGCCCCTTTAAACATCAAAGTTCAGAGTACCGTTGAGATCATACATTGTTAGATTAGGACCTCTTATTCCAGATGAAGTTACAAAATGACAACCAGGCCAGACATGAAGCCAGCCCCATCATACCGTCAAATCATCCCCACAGAAAGAGTCAATTGTGTAACAGATGGCGTCTTGATCTTAGTATTGTTGAGTCAACACTCTGAAGATTCAGACACTAAATGTAGCAACTTCTGAGATTCTTGGCCCAAACTTTCTGCTTAGAAAAAATCTTTTCACTCATGCACTCAGACTGTGGCAAGAAAGGTACTCAGCCAAAATGCTGATTTCATCATCGAACATGTGACAAAAACTAACAAAAGTATTGACATTTCTTTATATTTGAAATGCAGAATGGTCATCATGAACGCGTTTGAAAACACACTGCGATTTGCGGTTTCTTAAGAACGGGAAGCCAGATTATTCTGACGATCAGACAGGTTGTGGAGCAACCGGTGGGCTTGTTAAGTCTATGAGGAGGAGAAGAAACAAGGCTAACTATTTCCATCAGTATCCATGGCGATGTACAGTCTTTAGCATGCGGCAGCTGTTGTGGGATAATCAGGTGTTTGCTTTCATCTGCAAATCAAACTGTTCTCATGATCTTGTTAGATCGCTGCCTGTCATGTTGCGTATCTCACTCTCACTGATTTGCGGCTACACTTAGAGATTCCAGCGACAATCTTAAGAAGTTATTTTAACTGTTACAAAACAGAAAGATCTAATTAGTTTTTCAACAAAACAATCATAAGCATAAAGTTAGCTATCAAAGGTCTCACTAATCTGATTTTAAGGGTCTTATTTGACACACCAACACACATTAGTAGATAATTTTGACATGGAAGAAAAAGGATTGTTTTCCAAAAACCTTTACAATTAAAAATCTAAAATGTATTCTAGATTTAGAGCCTTTGGTGATGTCAACACTGCAAAAACACAAAATCGTATCAAGTATTTTTGGTCAACATTTTTGTGTAAATATCTTAGTACACTTGAAAAAAGACAAAACAAAATTGCAAAATAACATTTCAGAAAGAAATCTAAATTGTTTTTAAGCAACTAATTCGTTAATACTGATTAAAAAAAAGTCTAGCTTCATTGGCAGATTATTTCATTTACACTGTTACTAGAGAAATAATCTGCCTGTGGAACAAGTACTTTGTCATCAATATTAATTACTTACTTAAAACAAGTTCCTATTTCCTGCTGAAAAGTTACTTGTAATTTAGTTTTTTTATTTGATGTTTCTAAGATATTTACACTAGAAACTAGACCAAAACTACATATTTTATGTTTCTTGCAGTGTTTGCATGCTAGCAGCTACAATATTTTCACCGTCTTCTTTACAAAATAGCTGAAACTCATTCAGATTAGATAGAGCAACTCTATATCTAATTTTGAAGTTATGAAACAGATTGAATTTCACTCCGGGCTTTGACCGGGCCACTTTATTACAAGATTATGTTTTGATCTGAAGGATCCTGCATGAGCTCTCTGAGTTCATGAAGGAACTTCTGACTCATTCTCAAGTTTTTGTGCAAACTCTGGCAGGTTTTCAACTTTAACTCCCTCATATTTGGCTTCACTCATCTTTTAATCAACTTCGGCCAACTTCTCTGTCTCTGCTACAAAAAAGCACCACACACTGTAAAAAACAAAATCTTACCAATTTTCTAGAAAAAATATCCTAGTACACTTGAAAACTAACTTACAAGTAACTTTACACTAATATATAGGAGCTTGTTCAAGCCAATAATTCCTTAACATTAATGAAAAAGTAATAGTTGCACTGACAGATTCACTTATATCATGAGGAAAATGTCTGCCAATAGAAATATTTTATTTCTTTTCTTTCAATATTAAGGAATTTCTGACTTAAAATATCACAATAGGAATGTGATCAATATCAGTAAATAATACATCTGACATTCAATGCTCCATAAGTAGGATATTCAGTGAACGCCACCTGTTGTGGCAAGCTAAGCTAGGTGGGTGGCATCAACTAACTTACTCACTCTTTGGTTACCTAGCAACAACTTATTGAGTAACTCGTCAGATTTCGTCACTGTGCTTCACAATTGCTTGTGAATCTGAGGAGTTACTCAATAAGTTGTTGAGTTGGGTATATATATTATATAACAACATTGTGGAGTGAAAACTATGACTAAAAAAAACTGTGGAGTGAAAACTATGACTAAAACCCCTAGTTTGGCAGTACGCAGTATCTTTACAACAAAAAAACCGAATCAATAATGATTGATATCGACCAATGTGAAAAGCTTATATCATGACTTCAGCCCCATTTTCCTTCTTCTTTGTGATTATGAGCAACTTCATGTTGGTTTTCCACTTCAAATCCCCCATCCCAAAACACCACGAAGCTGCGTTCATTAACAAGAAATTGACGAAATCTAAAATATTCTACAAGTACAAATTCAATTGAAAGACCATTAAATAGCTAAACAACGTCTGTGTCTCGCCCCCTCTCCCCCCCTCACTTCCTCCCCTGTCCGTATCGGGACAATAGAGACATTACCCTGACTGCAAAGTGCTGCCATCAGAGCAAGAACAAACTGACTCCATTTCACTGTGTCAGAGTGCAGCCCAGAGAGAAACCTACATGTCCACCAAGACAAATGGAGATGGACAGCAAAAGAGAGAGAGTGAGAGAGAGAAGGAGCTGGAGAAAAGATAAGAATGGACGAAGAGAGGAAGGACGTGGTGGGGGCGATGGGAGGTGAGACAGGAAATATTAGAAATATTTGGGAGTCGGTCGGTTGCAGCGGAAAAGACTGGCAGATGAGAAATGTAAAATAAAAAGAGTGCATCAGAAGTGAGTGATGGAGCCGGGCGAAAAGCCAGAGATGGACGAGACTTTCGTCGCGGCCGAAAGCAAAGAGGTAAAAAAAGAAAAAAAAAATATAAAAGAAGAACGAGGGAGTGGGAGATAAAGAGATTTGGAGTTGGATGCAGACAGAAACACGGGCGCAGATAAATGGATGTTGACAGGGCGAGTTAAGAAAAAAATGTAATTGGATGCAGACAGAGAAACTGAGCTGGAGACAATGAGAAAGTGAATCAGAGGAGTGAACACGCCGCGCAGCTAAAGGGGAATAGCTGGGCCGATCTCCAAGTAAAGTGCTGTGAAATTACTTTTGTTATGAATGTGATCTAAGGAAAAATGAATATAAATAATAACTAAACTGAAATGTCCCTCGTAGTATTGAATTCATAGTAAATGTTCACAATTTATTGGTCTGTTCTGACACTGAAATATGGTAGAAATGACTATTTTTAAATAATGATGGTTAGTTTACTGTATCATTATTGTCCAAAAAGTGCTAAAAACAACAACCAGTTTGTGACTGTTACTACAATTTACATTGAGGTTCTATTAAAAGGTAATCAGTAATGAATATCAGACTTCTATCCACCACAAATCTGGAACAGACTTCCAGAAAACAGCGAAACAGCCAAAACACTTAAGTTCCCTTAAAATCAAGACTAAAAACTAACATTTTTAAAGTTGGGTTTGAACCGTAATTAATAGAATACTGACCAACATCTTTGGTGTGTATTGAAGATGTTGATGATGGCACTCATCAAAATGCAATGTTTGTGTTAAGAGAATAAAAATTGCAAAACTTTACTTGTTCTATCCTCTCTGCCCGGGTTCAGAAAAATGCTGTGCGCAAGGACTGAGATCAAGCAGAGACAACAGCGTCACAATAATCAGCATTTATTCAAGACAGATGCAAACCATCACCAGAAAAGCACATCACAAAACATCAGAAAACCTTAGAGCACAAACAGATAAATTTACCTGAGAAGAGGAAAAGATAAACAGATAGCAAGAACGTCCTTGGAGAAATTGCAAGCGCAAAATCTGATTTGTTACTCCGTGTTGAAAGTTTTATCCTTTTTTCTTTAATTTATTCAAACAAGGTGTCTCTCCGCTCGACCAATTGGAAGCTGTCTCTGACCGCCTTCGAAAACGGCACCTCCCTTCAATTTTGTTCGAGCGATCAAAGAGAAGTTTCTTTAGTGAAGTTAAACAGATCCCTCAAGTCCTGCTAGGTTTTATGACTTTTGGATGTCTCAAGAAACGTATTTGGAATTCCCTGTTAATCCACCCAAACAGATAAAGGCACATTTGTAAGCTTTTAAACAAATACTTTTCGGGTAAACTGCAGGTCAATGTGCCAGAATAAGTTATAACTTTTAAGATGTATTCAGGTTTATTTCACTAAATGATGTTATCTCCTGAATCCTGCAGAGTTTTCTCCAGGATCTGGCTCCTTCCTGAGCCAAGAGCATCAAAGCATTTCACAGGTCTCTGTGAAACTCTGGTTGTCTCCTTTTCTCCCAAAACAAACCCTTAATCCTATATTTGATTCAATAAGAGTTATCTCTGAACTTAATATGCTTTTGCTCTGTTATTCCTCCCGAAGCCTCCCTGACATTAAACTCATACAATAACTATATTAACTGCAAAAAGTAATTAGATACAATTCCTAATCTGCTTACACCATTCGTATAAAATTAAACCATCCTAATCATTTTCCAACTACCTTAATTCTACAGGTAAATAATACATTTTAATCCGAGCATGCAATACTAAGAGTAATCTATATGATATTAGTAGTTTAAACAGTTTAAAGTTCACAGCTCTAAAGTTCATAAGTTTACAGTTCAATAGTTTAACATACCTGAAGGCTCTTTATTTCCTGAGACCTGAGTATCTCCTGTCCTCCCAAGATGTCTGAAAAGATCGGAGCCTATAGCTCCACAGATATATTGTTTAACAACGTCTTAAAAGGTTTTCTCCATCCATCACTTGTTCTTTGATATTTTGAACCCAGCCATGGCTCTTCCTGCCAATTGAACTCACCCACACAAACTTCTTCAAAATTTAAGTAAAAGATTCAGCTAACTAAACACAAAAAGATGGTTATATTTTCTAAATGCTAGAAACGATTATATTTCCTCAACATTTGTTACTGGTTTTCCTAATTGTTGACTGTATGGTGTGTTTTATGACTTTGTATTTTGATGTAGAGCACTTTGAACTGCCTTATTGCTGAAATGTGCCATACAAACAAACTTGATTGATTGATAAAGCATTAATGAATTACTCCATTCCTCAAATGTGCTATGCAAATACAATTACCTTCCATTGCTATGTGTGAAAGCAATATACAGTACATTGACAAAATGCAGGGAATTGACATTCAATTTAATGCAAAGAAAATTGACCATCACTTACTGACATGATTTCTTGTCAGTCTAATTTTGATATGAAATTCAGGAAGAGGTTCAATAAACATCAACCCCAATCTGAAAGACAACGAAGGATTAAGTTTACACTGGATGCCCTTGGTCTCCAATCCCTCATTTGGCAACACATCTACAACTATCATTTATCAATAGCCAATACAACAACATGTGGAAAGTGATTATTGTTGAACACAAGAAGTTCCACAAAAACAGCTTTTTGCTCACCTTATCTAGGAGAACTAATGATTACTCTCCGATTTGACAGCTTCTAAAATAGATGTGGCCAGAAAATTTAAGCTAGTGTACATTTTTTACAAGCATCCAATAGGTTTTTGCCATATTGATAAGAACTATCTGGGCTTCCGTCTTCATCAGATGAGAGGAACAGTTTAGATAAATAACTTGGAAGTGCTGCATTTACTGCTTTGCAGGCCTTTTAAACACAGGAGGTTGTTATCAGAAAGCAAACCTACGATGTTCCTGGTAAATATCAGCAGCTCTGTGAGGCACGGAGCCTGGAGAAGCACATGTTTATTAGTACAGACCTCCCACACATGTCACACCAGCAACTAAGTACTTTCACAATGGCTTGGTTTTTTTTTTTCCCACCATTCTCAAGATAGCAAGAGAGTGGGCCAATATGGCCTGAAAAACACAAACACTGGCTGACATATTCCCACTCTTAAAAGCAAAACCAGGGATAGCAGCATGGAGGGAAATAAACGTTATACATTTTTAATTTTTCCACAAAGACTCATGAAATCCTTCTCCGAAAAAAAAAAAAAGGAAGCCAGACCACATTTTCCTTGGACGGCGGACAAAAAGTGACATATTTTACGGCTGATTACAAAGCGCTTTGGTGAGAGGAGGCCGTCCTAACAAAAAAAATGTCCAAAAGGAATGAGATCGCTCCGATTCGCGGCAGCGTTCGCAGACCAGACATATGGCTGGGCGGAATCGCCGCGGCGCTTTAAAGACACGGCACCCTGGCACCACAACACGCAAACAAAGCGCTTGATCTCGACACGTTGCCGTCTTGTTAGCTGCTTCTTTAATTTGCGATTGGCCATACGATCATTTCAGGCTCTGTTGATTTTCAAATAGAATCCCTCTGCCACCCTCCATCTTCCCTTCACCCTTCAGCTCCACTGATATGAATCAAACGCCGTATTATTCAGTGGCTTTTAGTGTGTCAGCCGAAATGCCCTGTTATCAGCTCGCCTGTCGGCTAGCGGCAGACTCAGACTGACATTGTAATGTTGTTGACCCCTGACCCCATTTGTTCCCCTCACCAGCGTCTCATGCTTTATCGTTTTTTTTGTCCAACTCTGCGCCTCTTGCTGTCACTGTAATGGGCCTTAGTGGCAAACTGCCCGCATGAACACCCCAGTACTGTGGTTATATAGAGTGCTTTTGTTGTTCGGAAGCACGTACTTCCTTTCTCCAAATGAGGGCTTCTGGGCGTCACGGTTTCCAACTCTCCCTGTTCTCTCTCACCCCGTTACGCCTCCTCCTCCGTCAGGCTGTCACACTGAAGAAGTCCACCTAAGCAGACACTTAATTTGTCTTGTTTTGTTATTAGTGTCTGAGGCCAGAGAGCAGCCCACAAACACATGCGGCCCCTCCTGTATCGATTTGATGTCCTCAGCAGCGTGGCAGTGATGCACAGATCACCGTCTCCCGTTTTGATTTTAGAACAACTGATACGGCTATATATTCTACCGAATGTCACGAGACAAGATAGAAAACCGGATGGGTGACATTTAATGTAGTATTTCCTTCACCTTTGAGAAGGCAACACATATGAAAGGCTGGCTGATGAGCTAATGAAAGACAACCGAAATGCAGGAAGCTAAAAAAAATGTTTACTTGACTCATACAAAAAGGAAACTCTTGTAGGGTAAAGGGACCTTTATCCTCTGTAACGCAACATTTATCATGTACTTAAGACAAATAAACAAGTCTTTATTTGGAAAAATCCCATAGGTTTGCTCACCAAAATAATACTTTGCTGAAACACCACTGGATTATTTGCCCCACTAAATGTAAATATGTTCTTCAAATTCCGCTTCTTCCCACATTCCATGAATGCACCACTTTGCTCCACAGGTCAGGAAATCGGAAGAGCTTTGAAACTTTGAGAATTTTCAGGAAATGGGAAGAGCTTTGAAACTTCAAGAATTGTTATCATTTTGTAATCACGAAAGCAATATAGTTGGGCCAGTTATGCGGAAATGCCACTAAAGGCAGACTAAGTTGATGAAGAATTTCCTGGTAAGTCATTACATTTGTTTGTATGAATTGTGCTGTTCTTTTCTTTTATGCATGAACATTGTGTAGACTGGAGTTTGTCATTAGTAAAAAGACAAAGAAAAAACCCCCCAGATATGCTGTTTGAAATTGTGAAGCTATGAGCTGCTAATGCGTTGTGTGTTGTGTTGTGGTGCGTTCACACCAAACGCGTTACGCGTGTCAAAAACGCGCCTGACGCTTTAAGTGTGCACTTTTGGTGCATTCACACCAAATGCGTTTTGATCGTCAGGCCCGTCTGGTTTACATTCAAAGTCTATATGGAGCGTCGGACGCGTCCCACGCTCCAATCTCGCCGCTCGAGACGCGTCGCAATGGCCCTCGAGCGCCTCCACATAGCTCTTTTAGCTATCTCTTTTGAATGTAAACCAGAGGCACGTGACGCTCAAAACGTGCTTGGTGTGAACGCCTTGTCACATGTAAGCTAGCGCAGCCATATGGCTCTGAGATTTTTTTCTTTTTCTTTTTTTTAATGCTGTAAAAACCAGGCCCTTGTACTACACTTTGCATTATTAAGCGATTCGGTTGTTGAGAAACGATTGTGTCTTAAATTTTATAAAATGGCTGACGTTTGCCCTTGACTTATGCGTCATGTGTGATTCTCTAAAGCTCACCGGAAGCTGCCTGCGCTGTAAACAACCGTCTTCCACTGCAGAGAGAAAAGCACCAATCCAAATTAGGCGACTGTTGGTGTTAATTCTCTGTTTGGAAGCGTGACCAACACAAATTGTGCTGGAATTTTTTTTTTTTCGAGAATAGTTGCACAGGAAAGTAATGACCGGACTAGCTGTGAAACGGCTAGGAATTCAACATGTTTAGGTCTTATGAGTGATTTGACCATGCTCTGAACTACTATTGCTGTTTTTATGACAAAGTTATATAGTGAACTGGCTAGTAACATTAATATATGGAAATGGATAACTAACATTTTGTAAGAGGTGGTTCATTTATTTGACTTATTTTATTTTGAAAATGCAAATGTAACATAAGGGTAATTAAGTTAGGTGGAAGAATAATTTTATTTTAGGAATTAGGAGTTGCTTGCTAAGGACTGAGCTGAGATGCCTGAGGACTAGATGCTGGACATATCTACCCAGAACGATTCACACCATGGCCGCTTTTTCCCAGGAGGTGGTAAGACCTGAAAGGGTTTTTTCCTTTTTTTTCCCCCGCCTCAAATTATTTCCAGAAATGTATTATTTTACTTCATATCTCAACTTTTATTTGCTACTTTTCTTTGTGCCAGGCCTGATTCCATAAAATGACGGATTCATTAAAAATTATGAGGAACAAAACTCTACTCTGTATGAACTTTTAAGTGCAAAAACTGAGAGGAACAGTGGGCACTATAGGAACTGAAATGAGCTCCAGGGGTGAGGGAAACTGAAGGAATTGAATGTATTGTTTTGTTTGTTCTGTCAATGTGTTTTGGGAACAAAATTTAAAGCCTGATCATTAATGACCCTCGTTCAAGGCATGAACTGTTAAGCTTAAATTCTTATACTTCATTCTTTACCTAAAAACTTTAGGTGTATTTTATTGTGGTGCCGGTTTTTCAGAAGTACTTTATGGACGTTCTAGTTCCATTGGCAAATTATTTTTACTCATAACATGGGAAAATGTCTTGTTATAAGTAAAAATAATCTGAAAATGGAACTAGAAACTTTTCAGCAATATTAGGTAATTATTTACTTAAAACTGGCCCCTAAACCTATCTTAAAGTTACTTATAGGCAAATCTTTTTATCATATTTCTAGTGTACTAAGATATTTGTACTGAAAACTAGACCAAATACTTGGTAAGGTTTTGTGTTTATGCAGCGTAACCTTTAGCTCTCATTACAAATAGTTTGTAAAGGATCAAAATACTTTAACTGCACAATGGCAGGATGGAAAATGCCCTAAACTTCTCATAATTGATGATTTGAAACATTTAAGTGCAACGACACATAAGAAACTTACCAAAACAAAACAAAAAAAAAACAACTTTCACAGCACTTCAAGACATTTTGTAACTTCAAGTCAGTCACAATCCAACTGTTTTTACATATATTCTCAGCTGTAATGACTGTGGCATTAATAGTTTGTCTTACAGACAAATGGCTCAGTGTGAACAAACCCGTTCATCCGTCCTGTGTGCAGTGAAATATTTGTGCTCCCGCTGACAGGTCTGAACATTAAACAGATGAAAAGCCGCAGCTCAAACAGAAAAACCGCTTAATTGACTTATTGTTACAAACCTCCCACCCACACCCTTCCCCCCCCAAAAAAAAAACAAAAAAACAACAACAACAAAAAACAGGCAAATAATGTTGGAAAAACTTTGAAAGCAGGCAAAACAAATTATCATACCACATCACATTTATGAAGCCTGGAAATGATTACTAGGACTGCGTACAGTTTACTTGCTTAAAATCAATTCTTTAAAGAATGCTTTCTCATTTGTCATTCCAGAACGTTCCGCCCGTTCTTGCACTTATCCAACAAAGCAGTCAGTCAACATGTCAGTGCCCAGCCCAGTAGCCTGACAGACTCATATATTACAGTACTGAGGGTCTGCTAAAGGTTAGATAAGACTTTTTTCCTTTTTGAGTTGTTTTATCAGCTGGCCACTAAAAACATTCTTTTTTCCATTTGGCATCTTCCTCCACTCTCAGGGTTTGTTTGCATGAGATTGCTGTCGGATAACTCCTGGTATTTTTGGACGTTGGGAAAATGTTTCACGTGTAGACGCCTCCGCTAAGACACCTTAAATCCAGTGTAGCTGTCATGCCAAGGCAATAGATGGTGCTGTGATTTTAGCTTATCGTCGAAATGAGCATGTGCTTTCGACACCGCTTCCACATAGTTTAGAAATTAATAATTCGTCACCATCTTCAGTGAACAAAGTGCTCATGCAACAGAAAAGTTTTCCTGCTAATGGGTTTCAAAATGTGCTTTTTACTGGACTATAACTGCATGGCTTGATTGCAACAAAGATGTTACATTTTCACTGAAATCCGGCTGGGTGTAAACAGGGTCTCATTCTCCTCACATCTCTTTACAACCTCTTTTCCTCTTGTTAGTAATCTTTATCCCTTTATCCCTTCTACAAACTAACAGTTCAGTTTCAGTCAGGTAATTGGGCATACTGGGCATTTACCAACTGGGCATATTAAGCTGCGTTCAGACAGAACACGATTTGAGCGTCAGGGGCGTCTGGTTTACATGAAGTGTCTGTGGATGCATGTCATGAAGTCTCGTGGCACGTCTCGCCCATGGAGCGCTGCACGTTTGAAGCTATTCGAGTAATCGACGCATGTCCGACGTGACTGACACCAGAGTTTACTGCTGAACGCAGTGTGTCAACCACTCAGAGAGACTCCTCTGTCTGATGTCGTAGCCTGTTATTGGGGTTCTGCTAGGAAATGTAGGCACCGATACTGGTTAGCAGGTCACCAAGCTGGGCTCTGGTGAGACAAAAAGAGCATTGGTACTGACTCTGGTCAGTGTGCTGCTAGGTTGTGAAATGCACCAAACTCACAACACCTCTGCATTATCGGTTCAATTCAAAAACAGTGCAGGGTTGTTTGACAACAATAACATTATCTTGCTTTTAGTAAACAAAGCCAAGACACTTTCGCAATATTTCATCCACCATTGTACAAAGAGACCAGGAGAGAACAAAATGCAAGAGGCTCTTCTTAACATGTGTCTAGTGTGATTTTTGATGCTTGACATCAAGTGTCTGACTTCAAAGTGCACAACTTTGAAATGTTGAATGCATTTTTACATGCGAAGCACATTTGGTCTGAACGCAGAAGCAAAAAGTGTTTGCAGATGCCCAAGTTTGCAGGTGGAGTTGTTTTAGGACTGCACTTCTTCAAAACTCCTCTTCTCCTACCAGCTGTTGAGTTCAGCTTTTATCTGACCCATTTACTGCTTAGAACACAACTGCAGTGCCTCAATCAAGCCTCATTTCTACATTCGCTTAGTGGCTGACACAAGAGAATCTGGCTGTGACACTCTTCCATTTTATGAACCGCCCAAAGTCATTCGTCAACGCCCAGTGTCCTAGAGGTTTTAGATCTTTTTCTGGTTCAGCACACCTGAATAAAATGATGGTTAATTAGTAGGCTTCTGCAGAACTTTTACATGCTGAGGAGGTCGACCATTTGAATCAGCTGCACTGAACACAGATTCATCTAAAATTGGCATTGGCCTTTGAGGATCGGCGGTGGACACCCATGTAGAGAGAGAAATGTTTGATTGGTAACATGGTCATATTCACACAGCTGTGTTCAGGAATGTGTGTGTCTCTTACCTTCCTTTCTGCGGGCTGCATTCAGCAGGTGTGTGTGGTTCCAGTGGCACTTCATCAGCACCAATCAGGGAGGAGCAGTTAGCAGAGCAGATCCCCTGAGGCAGACGCCAGATTGTTTTCTCTCTCACCAGTGGTAATCAGGCCTCTAGTTTGAACTTTTGTTTTGTGAGGAAACTTTTGGTTGCCTGCACCTCTATTCCTTCCTCGTCAGCTGTCCAATACTGGCTCCCCGTAGTTACCTTGCTCTCTTTCTTCGTCTGCCATTAATCCTTCCGAGACCACCTGCTGTGTTTCTCCTCCACCCTCCTCTCTGGAAACACCAACCTCGCCCTCCAACGCTCAATCTGTTCCCCGCATACTGGAAATCAACTGGAGACACCTTCTTGAGCTCACTGCTCACTTTTAACCCATTTTCTAATTTTAAAGAGGCGGAATTATGTAAAATCAACTTTTTTAGCTTTACATCATGTTGTAATGTTAACATGATGAAAAACACCTGGAGTGTTGCTTTGATTCTATCATGCACATTTGAGAAATCTTGTAATCTCCCATGGCAATCATTCAGCTGTGCAAAAAACCTGGGTGGACCTAGCTCCGCCTTTGAGGACAAAGCTCTTCAAACCTCCTCAAAGCTGCAGTTTCCAAGCTTCTTCCTCACAGAGCAGTCCTCCCTTATGACTCGGCTCCTTCAGACTAGCCAGCAGCAATTAGCAAACACCTGGCAGTACTGCACATCTGCTGATCTCATTATACTTCTCTGTGCAGCGATGGTAAAAACATTGCTACATTGCTAAAAGGTTAATAGGAGTCATGTTGTGATGACTTTCCAAAGGCAGAGTTTCAGGGAGAGCAGAAGTTTTTAAAGAAACAACGACCCAATTTCAAGGCTTTAAATTACAAAGTCAGAATTCTTTAATTCATATTTGATATAACTATCATTTTTATAACAACTAAAGTGAACATAGTTACTTGATTGCGCCATAAAATGGCACTATATGGCTGGAAAACACATACAACTCCCCAAATTCCAGATTTAAAAAAAGGAGAAATTACTTTGTCACAGTTGCTTTTGTATTTGCTCAGGCTCTTGTGTTTTTCCTGATATAAAATTAGTTTGATGAAATGAAGCTTAGCCCTGTTACCCTGCATCAAGAAGGTCCTGGGACTGAAGCCAGGGGTATGCATTGCTTCTCTGAGGGTACTCCAGCTTTCCACTGCAGTCCGAAAACCCGTCACGTACATTTAGTGGATGGATAGAAAGGAAATATTTAATGGCAACAAATAAACCCAAAACAGAACAAATCTGTAAGAGAAAAAATAATTTCCACAGTGTCTCCCTAAACAGAATGTTGTAATTTATGAATCTTGGATCATTATGATGGTAAAAAAAGAAAGGAAAAAAAAAGATGAAGAAAAAATGTTTTTTTTTAGTTCAGAGATTAATAGTGTAATAGTGTGGGTCCTGCATAGCCTCGGGACGAAACCTCTAGAACATAATCTGATTATCATATGATTAACCTTATCATCTCTATCAAACTCTTGTATTATTGTTGTTCGTTTTCACATTTTAGTCATAGAGGTTTGGCTCTTAGAAAAAAAAAAGAAAAGCATTTCCCAAAACATCATCAATGTTTTGATTGACCCATTTTTTTTGTAATAATTGGTCTATAAATGCAAGACATGTTGTAACCTAAACCACATCAGTGAGGGTTAGTTAATGCAATGAACACTCAGTCTTGACTCCCATTTGTATTTCAAGATTTGGTCAAAGCCTTTCAGGGCAAGAGGCTGGGCTGCCACAGAATCCCCATGTTTGAGAAACCTTTTCTTTTTTTTTATATTCCCCCCACACACACCCACAAAACCACACACACACAGACATTTTAGGATTTGTAGACGGGATCACTGCCTACGGAGGCAGAGGAATTGCGCCACAGGGGCAGAATCAGAGCTTGACTCAACTAGACTAAACAAGGAAGATTTGCAAGCATCCTGACATTATGTGGAACTTCCATGTTTGTGGAGAGATTTTTGAGTTGACCCTTCACAGTCTTCACTTCACACAGCTGTGCTGTTCAGCTTCACTTATCCCAGCTTGAAGTGAGCTGACCACAAGCTTATTCAAGTGATTTAGGCTGGATGAGGATCACTGGCCGTAAAAACAGGAATACATCCGTAACCAACATAACCTCTGAGATCCCAACAGTTGGCTCCCATCAAGATTGTTGTCAAGACCTTTGAAATGGATGTTTTTGTTTGTCTTATACTTTCTTCGCTGAAAAGTATTTATACACCTTCAGCATTTCTACATTTTTTATGTGTTGTGTGTCAAACTACAGTTTATATTTGTTCCTGGTTGCCCTGGATTTATCTATTGTGGTGGACAACCACTATATTTTCATCAACTGTGGCAAAATACCAACTGGATAACATGATACTGCCACCACCATACGTGATGGTGGGGGTGGTATGTTCAGGGTGATCCACACTAGTAGTTTTCCAGCATACATAGTGAGTAGAAAAGGTTACTGTAATTTTGCTCTCAATTAGACCATAACATTATCTGTAACAAATTTGGTGTGTCCCCTGTGGGACTGAGCATGCTAACAAACTGCAGCTCTTATTTGTTTCTTTTAACAAGATCTTTATTCTTACCACTATTCCAAACATGTCAGATTTGTGCAGTGCGAGCTTCAATTCCTTTAGATACCAACTGGCCTCTTGGTTGCTTTTGTGATTAATGCTAACCCAGATTTTGGGTTAGCATTAGACAATGTCATTAATTTGTCACTAGTTTTCTATGAAGCCTTTCCACAACATCGACAGAACCTGTCAAAAATACACCCAACTTGACTGGTGCCAATTGGTCGAACCTGATTTTTTTGGGGTAATTGAAAGATTTTAATTTTGGGTTCCTTTATTCGCTCATCAACCTGATAAAAGAGCAGATTGTGTCCAAGCTGTGCCCATCTGAATAAATCTGTGACCAACATAAAAAATGAATTTGGCTTTAATCTTGTCAAGAAGGACACAATCATTACAAAGACTCAAACTGATAAGGAACTTGAAGATACTTAGACAAATCTGTTGCTAGCTACCTTTTCATTGACTGTATAATTGGAATTACAAAAATAAATTGGCTTAATGGAAACGCATTGATTGTCCACAGTGTATGAAAAGTAATGATATCAACATGGATTGAGAAGGAAAAAGAAAGAAGTCTCTATACTTTGTCGAGATTTACTAAAACGTGAAAACTGACAAGCCAATTGTCTTCTTGAGAAATTTTTTAAGCTGAGATGTGATGAAGTTTGAGCTGTTTGGTCACAATGATGATGGAAACATTTGGAGGTGAACCAAAGAACACAGTGACGTTTGGTACTGCTGCACCATAAAAAGTGGGTGTTGCATTCAAGATGGAGAAATATCTCCAATTTTTTAAAACTTTTATCACAGATCAGTCACTCAATTGTTGAATCTTGGATACCATCATAAAGTTGAGGATACAGTATCCCTTAATATGTATAAGGGATACTGTATCCTCAACTTCCAACTTCCATCAGAACATGAGGCCCTTGTTCTAAGAAGCACATACATTACAACTAGTTTTTGAATGATAAAGCAGGCTAGCATTATGCTCCGGGAATGAGCAGAGTCCAAACTTTTGAACATGCATGCAAGGACCATAACTGTCCACTGTTGTACATGTTAATTTACCCAACAGGGCGCTCAAATTGCCCCTTCCTTTGACTGTATGACTTTCCATGCACTTTCTATAACTAGGTTTGTTGTTTTTCTTTGCATCAGAAGGTGTTCTCTGGCTCTTCACATGTCTTTGTCATGCTCAGTTTCCAGGCAACTGAAGGGCATGGTGATGAGAAAAGCAGAACATAATACAGGGCTGGCGTTGCTGCAGCAGGAACTTGACAAGTTTAATGAAGACAGGCAGGGAAACAAAGAGGGGAGACAAGGAAGGGGAAAAAAAGAGTCAGCATTGACTGTGGGTCAAATGAGTGAGGAGAGAGTGGAGGAGTAGGAGCACACAGAAGGCTTCCAACCTCTCACAAATTGAAGCAAAAAAAGAGCAAAGCCTGACCTTGATATATGTGGCAATAAAGTTGTTAAAGGCCTCAAAGGCATTTTACTTCAGGGAGTGATTCAACGAAATGACCTCACTTAGTTATGATGCTGCTTTGGAGAGGGCCCCTACCGCCTGAACCCACCGCTCTCCTGGAGATCCTCTGATATCAGCACATGAGAAATGTTTTTCTCGGCCTGGCTCGGCTCTGCACCCAAGCGCTCGGGGTTTATTTGGGTTTCCAGTGCCGGTTTTGTGTGCCGTAGCCGATCCGAGTGCCAGGTGGTTTTTTTTCTTTTTTGAAGGTTCTGAAATTGTTGTGATCTGTGTTTTTCTGTATGGTTATTTTGAGATTTTCTGTGTTTAGTCCTGTTTCCCTGTGAGTCTCTGTCCTGTCCTCCCTGTTTATTGATCCCAGCTGGGTCTAGTTTCTTGATTACCCTCCCTGTGTATTTAAGTCCACCTGTTGTCTTTGTCTGTGTCGGATCCTCGTCGTGTCACCACTCTGCTTCCCTGTGCTCCCTGTTGTTTGGTTCTTTGAGTTTTTCCATTAAATCCATCATTTTTCATATTCATCCTGGGTTTGCCTGCGTTCAACTCACCTCATCCAAACCAAACCATGACAGAAATGGGATAATTCGATGACATATTTGCGGATTCTTAGAACTTTTTTGTGCTTCTTTAACAATGGGAGCCCCTTTCCATCTGTCAACACTGACTCTGGTTATGAGACTTAATGACTGAGGGAAGCCACAAAAAGGTAATGCTTGTTGTGAACAGGACTTCTCACTGCGTTGAACATAAACACGTTTAGCTGGCCCTGTAAAAACTCAAGAGTGAAACATGACAAACAAAAGCAGGACTATAAAACCTCTAAAGCCTGAATCGAGGATCAAGGCTCACCTTCCTCAAGCTTAACCAAGAAGAACCTCTCTGCGTCTAGATTTTTTTTTTTTTTTCATGGGGACCAGCCAAGGGCACAAACTGTGGAAGGGTGATGAACAGTGGGCCAACATTTGAAACCAAACAAAGCACACGGAAATGTTTAGCATGTGAAAACTATGCAGTGGCTAAGGGCACGGGCTAATTTTTCTTGTCACAAAACTATCTTGTTTAGCTTAGCCTGTTTAACTTAGCATAGCGTAACTGTATACAAGTCTGTTTTTAGTGCTGTTATGCTAACTCTGTTCAATTCACTTATCAACTTCATATTAAAACCATTGAACCATTATAGACAACAAACTGCAACCAACCTCATTTTCTCCTTTATGAAGTTGTTTTTTGAGTACAGTAGTCTGAAGTTGCTTTTTTTATTACTAAATGTTATATACATCAAACTGCCAATGGTACTAGGGATATAAATGATCCATGTGAATTAACATGTAGTATCCAATTAAAAAAAACAAACATAAAAAAACAAAAGTAATAATTAATAGTGTTTGTAAAACAACAAAATGAGCATTTGTCATTTTTTGAAATGGAGTGTAATCTTTGAACACCCCCACATCTACAGAGAAGCTGGAGGTTTGAAATGAAGAATACGTGTGGTTGGCTTTATTATAGCAAGTTATAAACAATGTTTTGTTTACCTACTTGTATGGGGATTTCTTTGTGACAAATTATGTTAATGATTGCTCAGTTGGTTGCACTGTTGCCTTGCAGTAAGTGTGTCTTTGGTTGCCAGATGAGATGGGCACTAGTGACCCTGAAATCATGTGAGGACAAGCATAGACAAAGGATGGATGTCGATGACTTTTTGGAGGAATCTCTTCAGACATTCAGAATATTTATCTGTATTGCAGCCTGCGTTAATTCTGACAACATATTTCAACCGAGTTCTCAGTTTTAGTCGTTTGACTGGAATGTCTTGTAGTTTTAGTCAAAACTGAGCTGACATCAGTAGCAGTATATTTACAAATATGCAGAAAACATTGTCTATATTCTGTTAGTGTTAAAACCCCCACTATTTTCCAATTGTGCTGTTTCCTTTAAATAAGAAGAGTAATTAAAATAACGTGACTAAGTCATTAAAAACGCCATCCTCTTACCACTTCCTGTCGTCTTCATTGTCGTTTTCACCAGTAGTAACATCCGACTGTTGATCATTTGACAAAATAATTATAATAATTATTTTGACATCAACTATAATTGGTGTCATTTGACACCAATTATGATGAACACAAAAAAAACATAAAATCCTAGTGAAAAATCTTGAAACAATTTTTTTTCCGGAATTGACGTCTTTCATTAAGGAAATGTAATTCCAATTTGTGCAATTATATGGTCAATGTTAACACAACTTGTTTGCTAGTTTAGGCAATTGACTCGATCTGTGCTGCTGCTTCACATGTGATTTTTCTCGCTTTCATCAGAAAACCCCAAAAACAAACCCTGTAGACCATCGCCCCTCTCCCCGCCCGTGGGGATCAGAAGGTCTCTCCTCACATGCAGAACATGCAGAAGACATATTCAGGGGGTAGAGATGAGCTCATCACTCCATATGTTGAGCAGCATGGCCATGCTGTGATGAGATTAGCTAATACATACGGATTTAAACATTTACACGAGTTGTCTGACTAATGCTGTAAGTCACTTCAGCTGTTGTTTAGCTTTAGATGACTGAATCCTACTGTGACATGAAATTTACACTGAGGTAATCAAAATTCCAAATCTGTCATTTTCATTATAGTTCAAGTTGTCCGTTTTTTAAAAATCTCTATTAAGGTAATTTTACAAACATTTTTGTAACAATAAACAAAATTATTCCCAGTAGTCCTTCAATTCAAGTCTGCTCTAGAATTACCTGCTATTTATTTTCATTCATCTTCCCAACAACTCTGATTTCTTTTTTTGAAAAAAAAAAGCTGCCCACACAGCATGATGCCACCACCACCATGTTTAATGTGCTTTGTTAGTTTCTCACCACCCATACTGACTTGCATGTAGATGAAACAGTTGCATTTTCTTCTCATCTGACCAAGTTTGCTTACTTTTTCCTGTAAAATAAAGTTTTCTTTTAAACCGTACATCATTTTATCATCCCGTTTCTCATCTGCTGACGTAGAACATTGGAACTGGCTCCACATATTGCAGGAAAAATCTGTTTGCTGTAAACACGATCAAGACTTTACGTCTTCTAAAACAATCTGTCTCAGAGATGAACAGAGATTCCCACCACATCTTTTTCTCTTTCTCTTTCATGCTGTCAACACTTCCTGCATGACTCCCTGTTTATCAGGAGGGATAAATGTGGAATGTGTTTTTTGTTTTGTTTGTGTGTGTGTGTTGGCTCAGTCCACATCAGAAGGAAGATTGTGGAGCTTTTGTCTGAGTTAATTATAAAAAAAACAAACATCAAACAACAGAACAGAAACTGTCTCCCTGGACAGTTTTAACTGGCTGGACAGCTTGTCACTGCTGCAACGCCACACCCCACTGCCAAGATAAGGTGTGTGTGTGTGTGTGTGTGTATTTATGTGTGTTCCCCTGATGTGAAGTTGTGTCTTTTGTCATGCCGGGTGTCCTGCATCAGTTTTACTGGTAAACGGATAAGAAAAGTGTCCAGAGACTGTAGCTGCACACAAACAGGCAAAGAAATGAGATTTCTACAATCCTCAATTCTGGGAATATTACTCAGAGGCACAGCGTCTTCTGCTTATGCCTTTTGAATTTGTTACCAATTTAATTTATGTATGTCATTTTGATATAAGGTTATACATCAATATTGAAGGCTTTAAAGAACAGTATTGTGTTTTCCAGGCACATAGTGTATATAAAATATGACTTAAAAAATTACTTTCTAATTTTGGGAATGTATTATAAGAAATTCATGCTCTTTCTGAAGTGGATTACAACAGTGCTAAACGTCTCTGGGAAGATTTTAAAAATTCTCATTGAATCTTTCAATCCGATCTACATGCGATTAACCCATTTGGTGAAGACCAGCAAAAATATTAGACTCTTCCTGCTGTAAAGTCCATTGAAGCGTGTGATTTTGATATTACAAAATCACAAGCTGAAAAAAGTTCAAAGTCATAAATATTTTTGCTAAGACGTGTACCATAGTGCTCTCAGCCACAACATCAATCCAGTGTGATAAAAGATAAATGAAGATATAAACTGAGATAAACAGACTTTAACTGTGTGGTGAAGAGAACAGACCCAGATACTGGCTGCCATTTAAACCAGTAGTAAATAAACATGTGGATAACCAGAACATGAGTAGGTATGTTAGTGATTAAGTTTCCTTCAGATCTGTTCATCGTTCATTTTTCAAACCTGTCAAATGACCATAGAAAAACGTACACACTAGAGCTTAGTAGTAGAGACATTTACAGACGTGTTTCCACATTACACAGTCGTTTCACTGACTCTGTGCCGTCTTTCATCTTGCACTAAAATGAATTTTTTACATTTCGTTTGATCTGGGCTGGTTTGAAGTACTTCTGAGGTTGGGAGTTTGTATCCTGAGGCTAGCAGCGGTCAGTCTAGGCAAGCAGCGGTCAGTGTAGTAAGAGGGAAAGGGAAGGAAAGGCATGATGGACTAGTCTGTCTACAGCTGCTCAAGATAGGAGATGATTGACAGCAACTGAAACTCGGAAGATTTATTGTTTATTTTTACCTAACATGACTTTATTCAAAATGAATGCATATTATTATGGCAACATAAAGGTTGTTTGTTTAGAAACAAAACGACAAAAAAAAAGTTCTGACATTGTGATGTTTGCCTCGCATCACAAGACCCATCTCTGATCTGTGACGACAGTGGTGACAGTGGTATCTTGTCTTGTATCTTGTAACTGGATAAGCCCTCACTCCCTCCATCTCTGTCATTGTGTCCTTGGCTAAGACACTTCACCTACCTTGCCTGCTGGTTGTGGTCAGAAGGGCATGGTTCAGCTCACGGTGAACTGATGGACAATCCCAGCTTTGTCTCCACTCCAGAAAGGTCTCTTCCTCCCTTGCAGAATCTCTTCAAAGCCTACAGGAGCAAGCCTACTTGGGCAGAGCCGGTGCTGCAGGTTAGTACAGAGGGACAACGGAGGAAATCCCAGAAGTGGATGACAGCATCTGGCATTGCTTCAAAACTCTGGCCAAATTCCCTTGGGATTAGAACATTGCTCCAAAACTCAGAATCAAGAGCTGATTGGTTTGTCAGAGAAGACAGAGTGGCAGACAAGACAAGGAAGTATAAGAGGACAGGGAATGTTTCAGGATCAAGATGGCAACTTGGAAAACTTGGTCTGATGAGGCTTAAGCAAGGATTGTAGTTGTCAAAATAGAAACTGGGTCATACATCCCATTCAATTACAGAAAAACTGCTGGAACGCTGTGACAAGGCAAATGTACAATCTGGCACTGGGTATTGGACAGGTGAGTGATGCTATGAGATGAGCTCAACTGAGTTACAAGATCAATTACAAACCATGACAAAGCAGGGCCGTATCATGTTGAAACCCAAAGATTTATTTTGAACGCTCCAGTAATACTAAAATCCCTCACGCCTGTAAGAGTTCTATGAAGACCTGTAAGACTTCTAAGATCCCCTTTCCAAAATTTCACTCTAATTTGTTGTGGAAGTGTAAGCACTTTCTTGGGCCTGGCTTTGTATTTTTCATTTTTTTACTGGTGGTTATTGAATCGGCACAACTACAAACTGCATGGTATGGGTTAGGACAGTGTTTCTCAACCCTGGTCCTCACCGCCTCCCCATCCTGCATGTTTTAGGTGTTTCCCTTCTGCCACACACCTGAATTGTATCTCTGGGTGATTAACAAGCTTCTGCAGTACTTGATGGTCATGCAGTCATTTGAATCAACTTCTGGAATAGAGGCACATCTAAAACATGCAGAGCAGGGGGGTTGAGAAACACTGGGTTAGGGTGTGGTATAAGCATATCTACACTACCACAAGCAGCCTTTATTTCTTTTTCTTTATACAAGAAATGGTTGTAAATACACATATATAATGTTCCCTTTACCCTTTAATTTTTGTTCTTGAAAGCTTACTTATTTACTGTATGCTAAATGAGGCTTTGAGCAAGTAGACCAAAGTCAAATTACTTGTTTGTGTACAAAGTCTTGACCAAAAATGCTAATTATGATGCCGAACAGTTGATGAAGCTGTGACTGTGTGTAGTCACAGTTGTGCAACACATGTTGTTAAGGCAGCTGGTAGCACATGCAATATATTTTGAGATTTTAAGTCCATAACTGACATTACATTATTCATGTCAAGGTTTAGGAATCAGCTAAAAAATTAACCAGAATTGCACTCCTTTTTAAAAATCCTAATTGTTTTGATTCAGTAGTTTTAAGTACATTGTTCTATATCTTTTTTCCATTGTATTTCTTGTTGATTTTAACTGTTAAAGGTCATTCTAGGGACTAATGTTGCTAATTAGCAATGGCTATATGGACTGTGATGTAGAATGTCTTGATTGTCAGTGTAATAACTGAAAGTGCTAGGATTAGAAGCCACAAGGAAAGAAAAAGAACCTGCTCATTGCAGATTTTAAACTGACACGTTGTCGGTTCACAGAACATCACTGGAAGATAAAGACGGCAGGAACACTGTACTTTAGCATCAAGGAAACATTGAGTTAAGTTTAAACAGTGAATTGCTATTTATGCTCGAAGCAGGAATGTAAGGTAAACTGTTTTAAACAGTGAACAGTGTAATACCAAACTGCCTTTCTTTTAGGTTTTACATGACATGACAAGTTCTTCACAATAACTCATATTTTAAAAGTCCTAAATTGTGGATCATCTTTGTTTCCTGTGTATGGTATTTCTAGAGTGTTGACAAAATAGAAAAAAAAACCCAACATGTCCATGAAACCATAAACCAAATCAAAGAGTGAGCCCTTCTAAACAACTTTCCTCTCTTATTTTCTTTTGTTTGAACTAAACCGAGAATTAGCAAGAGAGACTGTTTGAATATTTCTGAAGAAAGGTTCTGTGAAGTTATTATCAGGAATGGCTCCCTTACTAGGCAGATGATAGATAAGAGAGCCGCTAACAACCAGCTTACTCTGAGGATTTATTTCCATTTTGGCAAGCTCACAATGATATAACATTGAGTAGAGGTAAGGGAACTACAGCTGATTACTTCACAAAACATCTCACCTGAAAAAAATCCAATCCATCCCTTTAATGAGAATCCATCCTCTGGCATTCTGGGAGTTAGAAACTTTCAGGTATTCGTGCCCTTTCCCTTGCATACCTGACAGCCGGCATCTCTTATATACTTGGATTAGACTTTTTGTCTCGTTTCCCCAGGGCTTGACGGTAGTAAAGTCCTAAATTGCCCCTTAGCTGTGCCCTGCCAGTTGCTAGTGTGGCCCACAGGGTGCTGTGATGAAACCTTGCTTGAGCTCTCTGGCTTTTTCTCTATATCTTGTCCAAAAGTAGTAAGTGAGAAATTTAGACTTGGAATTTGAAGTTTGTTGATATGCCTCTAAAGGACAATGGACCTTATGCTGCAAGGCAGGCTTTTTTCTACTCTTAACAGACTGATCAAAGTTTTGAAGCCCTTCAAGATGGTTGTTAAAACTGTAGAAGAGAAACTGAGGGAGGATTTGGTGTTCTAGACAGGACCTTGTTTTTGTGAATACTAATCCATTGACCATATAATTGCCAAATTTCTCATTTTGAAAAATAAATTCGCTGAATGGAAACATGCCATTTTTGAAGATTCTGTCAGCTTTTTTGATAGGACGAGGTGGTATTTTTTGGCCGTATCGAAATTAATTTATTTCTCAAACCTGTAATGAGAACACTTTGTTTGCATCACACGAGTCACATGATAAACAACCGGATGTTGCCGCTGGTGCAAACCACAAGGACCAAAGCGACAGGAAGTAGTTGGAGGATTTAGGTGCCACTTGTTTTTAATGCGTGAACAAACTTATTCACGTGTGATTTTAATTGCATTTTGTAGTTGGTGGAAACACCATAATTGTGAAATTGTTTTTGTGCACGCACACATTTCTAATGGAAACACAACTACTGAATTTGCTGTTCTGACTGGCATTCAAAAGGGAACTATAAAAAAATCAAACAATAATGTGAGGAACAACGTGCTTGTCTGAGACCTTTAAGAAAATCCCACCCTGTATGTGTGGACATTTTGTGTGCTCAAGATAAACAGCTATCAGTTTGGCAATAATATTCTTCACACGCCATTGTTGGAAGCGTCTTATCAACTTCAGGTAGAATCATATCTTGGGCCACTTTTATTAAAAACCACAATTTCAATATCTTATTTTCTAGTGGAGTCACGTCTGGGGACCAGTGAATGATACAATAAGTCGGTATCTTATTCAATTGAAATGCCATGGAGCAATAACGATTTGCTACAGCAAACAGCTTGCAAATAAAGCTTGTCACCCTGAGCGGTAATAAAAAGCCTCATTTGAGAGAGGTGATATTAGAGCCGTGTGGAATCAAATAGATAGAATCTGAAGTGCTCGATTTCTCTGTTTTGAATGGAGGCGCTGTGAAGGCTTTTCTGGGCCCCAATAAATATTCACATTTTGAGGGGAAAAGCTGAGGGAGTCGAGCAGCGTGGCACAATGCTATTAGAGCTCAGCTTAAAAGTTTCACTCGTCCTTTTACTTTTGACAAAAGATATTTTAGGATGAATATGTAAGTGTGCTTTCATGTAGATGCAACAACATCATAGTGGAAATTAATCATCTGGTTATGATCCCGCGGTGTGAGAGCTTTGATTTTCATTCGTGTTTTTGTTATTCAATTTTTTTTATTTACTTACTTACATCTTGGAATTTAATTCATTAATTTGTTTAATTTGTTAGTCCTTTCATGCTTTAAATCTTATCTGTGCAGTCGACTTCTCTCCTTAAACTTTCTTGCTCTTAGTTTTTGGTCCATGGCACTTTACTAAAGGACCAGTATTATGTGTTTTCCAGCTTCTTGGTGCCATTTAATAGCAAAATCGAGTAACTATGTAATTTATTTATGATTGGAGTGAGACAACAAGTGCTGCCTTCAAACTGTGATGAACCAATTGACAGCACTAAAACTTGCATGAGAGCCACTAAACGTTCAGGATAAAGAAATTTGGTCAATCCAGAAAACCTTGTGTTAATCTGAAATCTGGTGACCTTGTCTATACTGGTAAATCCTGCAACTAAGTTTGACATACACTTGTTTTTCTGCTGCACCCATGTTTGATAAGTGAGATCCACTGAATGTAAATACAGGAAACGGATGGCTTTTTGTTCCCATTCTCTGTGCTGTACATAAATCTTTACTCGATTACAATCTGGCATTAAAACACACAGCCCCAGGTCCCCTAAAAAATGACACAGGTGCCTTTTTATTTCACCTTCACCTACAAACATATAACCCTAAAAACAGTCATTACAGACTTGTACAATTTCAAATGTAGAGCTCCATGTTTGCACCGGTTAAAAACACAACTTTTATCATGTCAAGTGTTAACCTTTAACCTCCCGCTGCTTTGAAGTTTCTGCATGCACGGCGGCAAGCAAGGTCACACAAGCTTAACTGTCCTGTTCCCATGCCTGCGGGGTCCAGACTGTGCTTTCTGCTGCAGATAACCTCCCCAAACAATACAGGTCCCAGGACCCACAGGGCCGTCCGAGTCACAGATTATCTATGTTTACAGAGGTCACAGTCATCACTGTGTGTAGCAGGTTTATCTTTGACCTGGCCCCTTTGGTCAAACGGGCTCATATGTGAAGAGTTCAGATCAGAGCTGTCAGACGATTCGTAGATGGTAAACAAGATGGAACTCATCTAACTCCGCTCTGAGAGATAACCAACCGAAAAAAAAGTTCTCTCAGCCCCGGGACACAATTAGACTCCCTCATTGCACCTAGTATAACATTTTAGTGAGTATTATGACTCTGGGGTATTATTTAATCTTTTGATTAGACAGCCAGAGTTTGTTGTTGAGCTCTACCTTCATCATCCCCAGCTATGCGCCTCGTACCAGAATATGCATCTGGAATGTAAAGCACTGTGTGTGATTCGATTTATTTCTGATGAAAGTGAAGTGGTGAACATTAAATGCAAAGTCAAGTTCCAGCCTCAGTGCAAGTGTGTTTATATCCTATCTAGCCATAGAATGAATTCTGCTTAAGAGCAGCATTATCTAAAAATGTACTTTTTGAGCTGTGCATCATGCTATAATGTTATCCCTTCATCAAAAACATACCTGGAGTTTTGCTTTGATTCTTGAATGCATGTTTGAGAAATCCTTTCATCACCATAGCAACCATTCAGTTGTGCATAATGCCTGGGTGGACATAGCTCTGCCTTCAAGGACAAAGCTCCTCTTCGGAGCTGTGGCTTCCAAGCTTCTGATCTTCCTCCTTACAGAGCAATCCCCCTTTGTAGCTTCCCCACTCAGCTCCTCCAGACTAACCAGCAGTAATTAGCAAACACCTGGTGTAATTAGCTCATCTACTGATCTAATTACACAAGCTGCTTCTCAGTGAAATGCTGGTGAAAATGTTAAACGGTTAATAGAGGAGCCATGTTATGATGACTTCCTTCAGGCAGAGTTTCAGAAAGAGCAGGAGTTTTTAAAGACAAAGGCCCAATGTCAAGGTGCTAAATTAGGAAGTCAAATTTATTTTGAGTCATATTTCATATATATGGTGTTTTTATATTAACTGAAGTTAACATAGTTACTTGACGATAGTATAAAATGGCACTATGTGCCTGTAAAACACATAATGCAGCCTCTTTAATTGCGAATTTCAGTAGATAAAGAGATTTGCTACATAAATATGTGCAACTAGTTTCTAAATTGCCAAATCATTTGGAATGTAAAAACTAACTGTCTTAGCTTCTGGCTCCCTCACATTCACTCATAAACACACACACACACACACACACACACACACAGACACACACACACACACACACACTCACGCACACACAAAACACAGACGTCAGGTGACATGCCTTATCAATCAAGCCCGTTGCAAACAAAGAGGTGACCACAGGGCGATTGCCATCATCCTTGTACACCTCTTTTATCTTGAGTAGAACGAAGACAAGATGATCACCTGCCTCCAAATAAACTCTGTTTGTCTTGCGCTGTCCTGCGATGCTAATAGGCGACAAGAGACACGCGAGCCTACATACTCAAGTGCAACCTGAGGGGATCATTGAAAGTGGGTGAAGTAAACAAAGCGGATTTATGTAAACTGGGTGTAAACAAGATGGGAGGAGGAAGCGAAAATGAAAGGGCACTGCTCTGTAGGCAGCTGTGCAACTTGGTTGTTTTCAAGTTGTGTGGCCAGCGGTGAGTGATGTCGGTAATTATTTTTTTGTTTAGGATTTGCTTTAGTAAGGAAAACACAGCACACGAGCTCCTTTGACCAAAACTGCAATTCCACGGCTGGGGTGGAGCATCTTAATCAAAGATGGCATTTTGGGATCAAAGGATTTGAAAACAGTTGCAACAAACATACCCCCAAAAATAACAAAAAACAAATCAAGAAAAACACATTATTGGTTTTTGCAGATTGTCAAGTTTTGAATGCTTTGTCATGGAAAAAGTTTTTACCTTTTAATAACCTTCACAGAAAATTTAAAGAAAACATATTCTCTGCTGTAACTTTCATTTTAGATAAGAATGTTTTATGAAAGTTTGTTTACTTGTATAAACCATTTGTTTTACCCCTGATGGTAAATGATTTGTACTTGTTTAGCACTTTATCAAGAGTTGAGGATCCCCAAGCGTTTCACTCTACATCCACCTACTCAAACATAGTGATGTTGCTAAGTTACATTAAAGTTGCCCTGAAGCAGTCTGACAGAGGCGAGGCTGCCATACACAGGCGCCACCGGGCAACCGCCTGATTACAGGACGAACTCCTTCCACCTACCACTGTCATTGAAACCTGACTTTACAAATTGCTTTAAATTTGGCCTCTGTCTCTTTAAGAAGCTTCAACTCTTTCAGAATCCTCCACCTTTAGCACATGATCGCAATAATGATGCCATTTACAACTGTTCTTAGTTCAGCAGATACACAGTTCTGCCAGGTGTTTAATTACTGCTGCCACTAGTCTGGAGGAGCTGTGTTGGGGGAAGACACAGGGGAGAGGATCAGGGGGGCAGAATCTTGGGAGGCGGAACTTTGGGTAAATATGCAAGCGTTTAGGCACCCGAGTGGTTGCCTCAGAACATTCAATGATTTCTCAAACATGCATGAAAGAATCAAAGCAACACGTTAGGTATATTTTTGATGAGGAAATAACATTATAACATGATATAAAATTCTAAATAGTTGATTTTAAATAATAGTTTTGCAATGAAAACCTGAGACCTTTTCATGCGAATGTTACTTGAAAACCTTCTTAAGCATGCCGTGCACATCCTTTCATGGAAACATTGTTCAGGCACATTGTTCAAAAGCAATGGGCACCAAGCCCCCCAAAAAGGTAGATTAATAGCTTAGGAAGCATAACATTGAAGTCGAGGTCTCAGCTTCTGAGTTCCCCAAAAGTCAATCAAATCAAGTGCTTTGGTGGCCTTTGTTGGCCTTGGTTACAAGACTTGATGCAGTGGCGTTCAAACCTCAATATCCTGCATGTTTTTGATCTCTCCTTCATCTGTCAAACTTGAGTAAAATAATGACTGTTAGAATGCCTCTCCAGAACACTGACATGCTGTTACTACCAATGTGTTGAACCAGGGAGAGAACTAAAACAAACATACCTGCTCTTGAGGTCTGACTTTAGACACCCTTTACTTCAAATATCTCATAGTAACATATTGATGGCAGATTCCAGTGGATATCTTCAAGGCTTTTAAAAACAGCAAATGGACGAGCATCAAACCATTTGGCAGGTGGTCATAATGTTATGGATGATTTGTCTGTGTGATTCATAATATTCTACTGCACTGTATCCGAAAGGCAGTTTTTCAACCATCCAAAATATTCACTTGAAAAATCCAATGAGTATTTTGATTTCCATGCAGTCTACAGCTCAAATCACATGCACATGTTTGAGTAGAGCATGCTTGTCAATTTGTCTCTCGCTTAATTTTTTTTCCCTTTTTTTTTTTTCTCTCCCCAATCACTCCCATCGCCCCTGATTGCCGCACGCAGCCCACACTTTAATGAGGCCATTTCATTTTCTGGAAGCTGTATGCAAAACAAAATGTCTGGTGTTGACAGCGCTGGCTAGCTGGAGGCAATCCCATCATGAAACTTTTGCTTCCTCTATTTGCATTAAGGCCAGAACTGTCATCGTGACCTCGCCGTGCCCCAGTCTTTGGGATTACCCTTCCGACGTCGCCAATCAGTCCGCTCGTTTGCGCGATGTCATTGCCGAATGGTGAAGAGATGTTGATGTCAGACGCTTACTCTGTCTTTGGAAACACGGTAGTTGTTCTGATGGCATGGAAAAGAAAAGGCTCTTGCTTTGGACCCTCGCAGAGATTTTAGAAGAAGCCAAGTCGAGGTCTGTAAGATGGCGACTGATGGATTTCAACCAGCTGATGGCTTTGGAATAGTTGAAACACTCAGCCCAGAGAGGGAAGCGATCTGTCGGCTGGGCGCCACCGCATTGAGTTGATGCGCCACTTTTACTCCAACCTCCTGCTGCTGCACCTAATGCTCTGCATCACTTACTCATTCACTGCTTCATGCCTAACATTTGCACATTTTCTCCCTTTTTTTATTTGAGTAACTTCCTCTTTCCTTTTTTCTCTTACTTTCCTCTGGCCTATGTTGAGGCATTTCAAAGAAATTATCCTCTCTTTTGCTGATTGCCTCTCCACTGGTTGAAGGGATAATGTGCATGGGAGGTGGGGACTGCCAGGCTTTCTCTCAGTTTCTCGTTGGTGGTTTAATGCTGCCTGTCTGCCTGGATCTTTCTCTCAGACAGGGGGACTTGTGGTGATGAAGATGCTCATCTCTCTCTCTCCTCTGGAGGGCTAAATTACAGTGTTGTGCCATTAACCAGAAGTTGTGCTCGTGCCTTGGCAGCTTATTAACATATTTCATCTGCAAGCTCTTTTTTCCCTTCTTCACAATTTATCCGGGCTTCGTATTTTTCTTGCGGTGACACGCAGGTTATAAGTTAAAATAACTTATTTGGGTAATTCAAGTGAAATAATCACCGGTTCCACATAGGAACAGAGGAAAGCTTATAATTACAATGTGGAAGAACGAAAAGGAGCAAATATTTGGAGACTCCGATGAATTGTGGAGATGTCTGTAATGCTTAGGGTAAAAAATAGAAAGACATGGTGACCACACACATCCACAGAGGGAAAAGCAAATGTATACCCACACACTGGCACCAAACACACGGCGTTTGTCACATGCGTCTGTGAGCGTATGACAAAAGCTGGGGAAAGGAATCCGCGGTGGAAAACTGGCAGTGCATCTGCAACGCTGTCGGATTTCTGGGACTGCACACGCATGGGTACACAGAAACAAACCCACACACACACAAACGCACACGCACACACACACACACACACACACACACCCACACACACACACACACACCAACACACACCCCACACCACACACACACACAGTCATATAGATCCACCTGCCTCCACCATGCCTCCTCAATCTTTCACTCTCCTTTTGTCCGCTCGCTTTGTTCGGAGGTAATGGTCCGGAATAGTTTCTGGTCATCCGGAAAGAAGAATGTACAGATCAACAAGAAGGAGAGTTAACTGCAACAGTGTTGCAATGGATTACACTTTGACCCGGAGGGCAGAGCTGTAAAAGCGGTGGAATCTCTGGTGAAGATTGAGAAGGCGTGCGCGGCTGTTTGTTGATTCAGTGAGAAGGCTATCACAGAGCCTGGAGGAGCAAGTGTCAACTCTCAGCAGGACTTTCCATAAGCCGGCCAGGATAACACCTTGTTCACCGGGAGTCTATAGACAACCTTCTTCCAACAGAACTGGTTGCATAAATGGTTAAAAGAAAAATTCTGGACAAAGCTCATATTGTGAAATGCCTGACACAAAAAGTTTCCCCATTTCAATGTGACCAGGCCATGTGTAGTGGTAAGACTAAGCTGTACCAAAAGATGTTGAGTGGAATCCATTTTTACCATTAAGACGTCGTCAAATGATTTCCTAGAAAAGGTGGCATCATTTAGATCTCATGAATATTTAACTTATTTTAAAATATGTATATAGTTTTCATGTTTAATCTATTTGTACCTTAATTTACATTCTTGCCATGAGTTAAATTAGCGAAAAATGACTTGAAGTATTGAAGTTTCAAATCGTAGAAGTTCTATAAAAATCAAGCACACGTGTATGTGTGTATGTGAAAATGTCTTTGTATATTTTAGTGAGTGATGACTCTGTGCTATCTGAGCCTCAAAATTAACAATACACTTTATTTAGAAAGGGACAATGTACAGCTCAAACATAAATGACATCATAAATGATGTGCTGTACCAGATTGTAGCATAAGCTAATTTGCATCAGCAGCCCCTTGGCAGTTTATAAATAAACAATTTATTCCACTTTCTGATGAATATTTACAGTTTTACCATGGTATGGCCTATTTCTACAATCCTATTTTTTCCATATTGTGGAACACAACAACAATGCAGGAACAGATATGTGTAAACTAAAAATAAATTGGATAAAGTTAAACCTGTTGGACTTTGTCTAAATTGGCGAGAGTTAGACACTGATGAAATTTTAAGCCAAAAAACTCAAAAGTACTAAAATAGAATCTTGTTTTCTGCAATGAAAGTACAAATAATAGCTCAGCATAGTTCAATAAAAGTGTCCAAGGTTTATAAGAAAATAATGTTGATCGACATAGCATCAAAATACAGGTTTTATTCACATATGTAAAATTTTTAATTTTTGAACCTGACAGCATAAAGAGGGCCAATAAGTTAACATATTAAAATAGCACAATTTTTAGAGAAGTCCCGAGTCTTGAATAAAACCGGTGTTTCAAACTGCATTCCTATTACAAATGTACACAGATCTTTGTCTATGTTCTTCTAATGTCAGAAAAAACATAATTTCTCAAGTGTTTCCAATAATTTTAAATTACATTTGAACACACCATAAGTTATTAAAAATCATGGCAGGTACTGCTATAAACTATTACATGAGCTATATTCATAATTCAGTCATGGTGCCGCTCTCGTCATCCATCAGCCACCAGAGGAGACGTCAACATCTTACTCAGCAACAGGTTGGAGCAACAAGTCTGTTATACTTGGAAGCTGCTACGTACAGTATGTGCCGTTTTGGGGAAATTGTCGTCTGTGATTTTACATAAGAAATGTGGATTTAACAGGTTTCAATGATGCACAGCTTTTTATGAACTAAGCGATGCTGTTAGAACTCTGGTGAGACCAGCTACACATTGTCTGGCTCCTTTTACTACTTCCTGTCATCTTCTTCATGTGACTTGTGTGATGTAAAATAAGTGCTTCCATTGTAGTTTTGCAAAATACATCTATTTTGATACGGCCGAGAAACCGCCTCATCGTACTGCAACAACGTTTTATCGGAAACTATCATTTATTGTTGTAAATTCACTTTGCATAATCTACAGTTAATGAAAATGCAGCTAAAGTCTTGTCTCCTCTCGTACTAAAGCCCAGGGTTGTATTGTATTGAAAATATTTTATAAATGTCACACTATCTAGTCAAGTTTTATTGCCAAACACCTGAACTCCCATTAGTTTACAGAGCCGACACCCAACAGACCTCACATTATACATTTTGTCCTTCCTTGTTCTTTTGTCTACCTCTAAAAAAACCAACAACTCATGCAGGAATATTACACTGGTAGAAGTTATCGGAGTGGCACAGCACCTGTGAACTACACAAACCGATTAACATTTGCTTCTATTGCACCCGAGTGTGAAATCATCAGAAAAATACACGTGTTTCATTCCATTAATGGGGTACGAGTTAGCGCTATACAAACTTGCCATCAGTGGCTCTCCACGATCAAGCTAATTATTCCTCATCATATCCAGCAGGTAGTAATTACGCCTTTGTTACTTGCTATCATATTGTTGATACAATACACAGCTCTTAGACGGCAATTGTTCTCTGCGGTTGTGAATTGGGTAAAGGAGATTGTGCATTTAAATATGAGAGACGTAAAAATAATAAAATCAAGCCAGTGAGGAGAGGGGCGACTCTCTTTGTGTTTATTACAGAGCTTTTGCAAAAGAATATGTGAGAATAATATCATCATTCCAGATGCTCAATCAAGTGTTCTTGACGGCCACTGATAATCAATATGCAAATATATCAGCTGACACACTTTAAGACGTAAACAAAGAACAAACTGGCTATTTAAACCATCATTATATATATATATATTATACTGTATATATATAGTTATATCTCTCTTGTGAAATCTTCTTTATATATATATATATATATATATATATATATATATAGAGAGAGAGAGAGAGAGAGAGAGAAGCTGATTGCAGCAGGGTTTTTTTCTGAAGATGTTTGTCATACAAAGGGATGTCAAGAGATGGACTGGCTGATTTTTGGGAGTGGAACACTCTGAGGACTCTTAGCTGATTGCTGTTACACCCACAATCAGGACTGGCAGAGTCTCACACACAAACATTTCTATTTCATTTTAAAGGCTGTAGGTTTTTGTTTGTGTAGGAACAAAATGATGCTCTTCAAAGAAAACAGCATGATCCAAGACTTCATAAAAAATGTTTGACAGAAATACCACATCAATGTCAAAGTGCACAATCTCTTCTGTGATGAGCTGACCTTCTGATGTTTGAGTTTGCAATAGGTTCAGTAACTAAACCTACTGACATTTAAAAACGTATGTGATTCTAAACACATATATAGCAAGACAGAATATACTCTATGCTGTGTGTGTGTGTGTGTGTGTGTGTGTGTGTGTGTGTGTGTGTGTGTGTGTGTGTGTGTGTGTAAATGAAAAGGGCACAAAAGGAATTAAGACATTACAAGGAAACAGGGTAGAGGATTTCAAGTAGTAGGGTCAATGGTCCAGAGCAATGGAGAGTGAAGGGAGGTCAGGATGTTGGGAGAATAGTGTCAGGTGTAATAACAGGGTATCGGCAAGAATGAAAGGAAAGGTAGCACAAGACAGTAGTGAGACCAGTGATGTTGCATTATTTAGAGACAATGCCAATCCAGAAAAGACAGGAAGCTGAAGTGGACGTTTCAGAGTTCAGGTTGCCAAGGTTCAGTTTGGGATTGACCAAGATGGACAGGATCGAGAATGAGTACATCAGCTCATGTTAGATGTTTTGGAGATGAAGTCAGAGAGGCCAGACTGAGATGGTTTGGACATGTTCAGTGGCGAGTCACTGAACATGTCCAGAAGGACGATGAGACTGGAGCCACAGGGCAGCAGGCGGTGGAGAGGAAGACCAAAAATGAGATTTATGGATGTGGTGAAAGAGGACATGAAGTTAGCTGGTGTGAGGCTAGAGGATGCAGAGGATAGGAGTAAATGGAGACAGATGATTCACTCTGGGCGTCCCCTGAAGGGAAACTCCAAAAGAGAAGAAGATGATGATGAGTGGTCTCGAGCTAAATGTGATGAATTTCAGATGACAAGTAAACCAAAGAAAAGACACCATGAAATAATACAACTAGAATTTGTAGAAAGTAATAGAGGTTATAAAATTTTCAATTCTTTTTATATTCAAAATGTCTGAAGATGCCACAAATGCCAAAAAGTCCAAAACACCATTTGGTAGTTTAATATTGTTAGTATCTCATCTTCACATGTGAAAGAAATGACAACCTGTCCAACATAACTTGCAAAGCTCAAAAAAAATCAAAGTGATTCCCTGCAGTTTTTAAAGGTTTGGATGTCAAACAATTTCTCATCATGTTTTTGCCTCCAGCCTCTTTTTATATTTTTTTTAACACTTTGTTGCCAAGAAACAAACAAAGACTCTGGCGATGCTAGGAGAGAGAAACAGAGAGAGGAAACTAGGTGTTTGTGCTGAAGCCTGGTTAAAAGGTAGGAGAAAATTAAAGCATGTCAACAGCTATTTTAACTCAAGGTCATCAGAGAATGAAATCTACCTGGTTGTCATGGAGATAACTGAACTGTCATCAGACAGTTATGTAGATTTTAACACCGTTTTGTTGTATCTTAGTGAGGGTAGAGATGTTTACTTTGCCCCCTTAATCTCTCAGTAAGGGGGCAACAGGAAATGATGACTGTCTGATTTTCTGTCTTCTGAAAAATTCTTTATTTCCATGTGCACCAATCATATAACTACATGTTTCCCATTTTGGAACTCCCAGTTCCCCTAATGAACTCTGGTAACTTTCATAAACTGTAAAAATGTCTAAGGAACAATAGGCAGAAGACTTTAACTGAGCCCTGTAGCTGAGATTATTAGCTAATGATTTTATAAGTAATAATTGCACATTAAGAATAAGCAGCACACTAAACATGCACTTGGTGTTTTAGCTCTATAATGACACTACATAACACCATTAAATGTCTCTGTTGTTTAAACGTGAGCAGTTGTCTCTCTTTCTTTCTCTTCATTCAACCTGTATGTCTGCTGTAAAATTTTACTTTAGCAATTAAATCTAAGACACTTTGAAGAAAGTTATTTAAAAGAATTAGTAAAGATGGGGGGATTCAATGGGATGTCAGCTCATATGTGATATGAGGGCAGGAGATGTGTCAAAAACTATTGCCATGTGAACCAACATTGTAAACTTGAAAGTGCTCTACATTTATAAATGTTTTTAATTAAAAATGCAAAAATTAGATTTTATGGTATGGTATTGTTTTAACTTTTACTAACAATAGAAGAATAACGCAAACGTGAAATTCCTCAAAGGGACAGCATTATGTATTTTCCAGCCACAGTGCCATTTTGTAGCACAATCAAGTAACAGTTACTTTCGGTTATGAAAAAGTTATACAGTATATTAAATATGACTTAAAGGAACTTAAAATACTTTCCAATATAACATATCGCTCTTCTGTTAATCCTTTAGCGTTTTTACCAGTCGTAAGTCGATTTTCCATAACACTATATTGCACATTATTATTATTATCAGTATAAGCTACTTAAATTATAATCTCGGTCCCTGTTGAATGCTTTTAATGGCCAGTTTCAAAATTTAACCCTGCTAAATTTTCAGCTACATGACAGAAGTCCTGTTCTCTAGCATGCAGGAGTATTTAACTTTTTTCCTACATAGAGAAACTACACAGTCCAGTCACATTAATGTGACCACCACGTACTTTCCACTTCAGAGTTAAATAACCAATCACAGAAGGCAGGTGGCAGCACAGTGCAGTTGAGCGTATATAAAGGGTGTGTGTGGGCTTCGGAAAACATTTCAATCGTTGGCGTAATGCAGAAACGAAGCGATTTATCCGACGTCCAAAAGGGCATGATCATTGGCTTTCGGGCCAAGGGTGGAAGCATTTCCGAAACGGCTGAGTTTGTGAACTGTTCGCGTGCCGCCGTGGTAAAAGTGTACCGTGCATGGCAAAATGGGACTGTCCAAAATCAACGACGTGGCAAATGTGGTGCACCACGGGCCATAGATGACAGAGGCGAACGACGGTTGCGGAGATGCGTTCGGGCAGATAGACGGGCTACCGTTGAGCAACTGACCACTAAAATGAACCAAGGGGCTACCACAAGTGTCTCCCAAACCACTATTCAGCGAACATTGCTGCGTCTGGGCCTCCGAAGCAGACGCCTGGTTCGTGCACCTATGCTGACTGGTGTTCATCGACGACGAAGGCTAGAATTTGCACGCCAGTACAGCAGCTGGACGTCCACTGAGTGGCGACAGGTAGCGTTTTCAGATGAATCGCGTTTTATGCTCCATCGGACAGATGGACGTTGGCGTATAAGGCGTGAAACCTCTGAAAGGAACCACCCTGCAACCATTGCAGGAACGGTCCAAGCTGGAGGCGGGAGCATTATGGTCTGGGGAATGTTTTCCTGGCATTCTCTGGGTTCACTGATTATTGTGGAAGGCACGATGGATCAATACAAGTACGCATCTGTCCTTGCGGACCATGTCCACCCCTACATGCGCATTGTTTTTCCTCAGGATGATGGCATCTTCCAGCAGGACAATGCGAGGTGCCATACAGCTGCCAGTGTACGTGCGTGGTTCGAAGAGCACCAGGATGAGTTTACCGTCCTCCCCTGGCCAGCAAACTCACCTGACTTAAACCCAATCGAGCATCTGTGGGACCATCTCGATCGAGTTGTTCGCGCCATGGATCCTCAACCGCGTAATCTAGCGCAGCTGGCCACGGCATTAGAGTCGGCATGGCTCAACATCCCAGAGAAGACCTTCAGGGACCTAAGTGACTCTCTTCCTGCACGTCTCGTAGCAGTTCGCTCTGCGAAAGGTGGTTATTCTGGCTTTTGACAGATGGTCACATTAATGTGACTGGACTGTGTATTTTGAATATCTCGAGTTTAAAGCTGCTGGTTTAATGGTCACAAGAGAAATTGAATATAACATTCACTATAATTTCTAGTAAATTGTGCATCATCATAATTCAAATTTCATGTTTATTCATTGACTCAGTCAATGTTAGCCAATGTTATTTGGAATTAGAAAATGTCTTACAAAAGTAACTTAATTCTTCAACATATATTGATATTTAATAAAAATGGTAATAATCCAGATCTATTAGTTACCAACCCATTTTTTAAAGACATTCCATCACTGATTGCACCCCATCCCTGCTGTGGTTCTAAAACCTACTGGGCCCAGTTGATCAAAGCAGAATAACTGAGTGGTTTCCTTTTTGGAGATATTTTATGCTGGTGTCACATTACCCCCATTTTGATACTGTAGGCTATGAGGAGACTGTAGTAAATTACTTTAAGTGTCATCTGTCAAAGCAGTAGGAGACATTTCTATGAGACCCCAAGGCGTGAACGAAAAGGTGCTTTGTGAGTAAAAAGAAGGGGGTAGATGGGGATTCTCTTCTCCAGTAAAGCCTTGGGAGACGAGACCAAAACTCGTCTGAATGTTGAGCCTCACACCTTTTTTTTCGTTCAAGGATTTTCTCAGATTAACCCGCTTCAAAGTGTATTCTATTTTTCAAAAAGTGAAAGAGTCAGACGTGAACGGAAGCTTAAAAAATAAATCTTTTTTTGTTATCCGGTAATACCTGAGAACTCTGCCTGGGCTTTGCTTTTTCAAGCTTTGTGCGTGTTGTATCAAACAATCTCACTCAAATCATATTTGTTGAGGTATGTTTGCTGTAATATCATTGCCGGTGATGATGAGATGGGACAGTTTCACGATGTATAAAATGACACAGAAGTGCTTGTTTCAGGATGCTTCATGAAAGCCAAGAAATTCTCTTTATGCAGCAGTATTATGTTTTTCAAGTAACTAAGTTAACTTTAGTTCATAAAAATTATATGACTAAATTAATATGACTTAAAATAAATCTGACTTTGTAATTTAACACCTTAAAATTGGGTCTGTCTCTTTAAAAATTCTAGCTCTTTCTGAATCTCTGCCATCAGGAAGTCATCATAACATGGCTCCTCTATTAACCCTTTAACAATGCTTTGGACTGAGAAGCAGCTCGTATACTCAGCTCAGCTGAGCCGCAGTTCCATCAGGTGTTTGCTAATTGCTGCTGACTAGTCTGAAGGAGCTGAATGGGAGGGCTGCTGTGTGAGGCGGAACCTGGGAAGCTTGGAAACTGCAGCTCTGAGGAGGAGTGCCATCCTCGAAGGCGTAGATAAGTTCAACCAGATGTTTTGCACTGCTGAATGGTTGCATATTTGAGAAATTGAAGGATTTCTCAAATATGCATTAAAGAATGAAGGCAACACTCCCGGTAGGTGTGGTTATGACAAGGGAATAAAATTACAACAAGATAAAATGTTCAAAAAAGTTGATTTTTACACAATCCTGCCTTGTTAAGCAAAAAAACTGTTTCCAAGGTGAAGTCTTTAAAGTCTGCTGTTTAAAACGCAGTTTTCAGCAATTTAATGATTTTTTTTCATACAGGAGGAATCTCTCCCACCAGACTGTCCCTGGTGTAACCTGATGTCACAAACCATGCATTTAATCACATTCTGCCTACAAGGGATTTGCAAACTGATATTACCCTCGCAAACGTCTCCTTCCAGGCAGCTAAAAGTTTAAACGGCTTCCCGATCCGCAGAATCTGATTCTCTCTGACCGTTTCACTCCAAACTCCAGTTGTTGGAGCATTTTACTGCCAAATGATGCAAACAGCATCCAAACCGATGTAAGATTACAGATTACAGTTTCCCCCAGATTAAAGGGGCTAGCGAGCGCAGATGGCGCAGCTGCGATCAGTCAGTTGCTGTGTTTGTGCTTCTTTTGTACTAATGCGTTTGCGTTGAATGCGCCTCTTGAGCCCTCTTTTTGTATCTGTATTGTCCTCTCCGTGCTGATGCTATCAAACACAACAAATGTATCCACCTGTTATATTTCCTGTCGGGCCTTTCATCTGTGTACTCGCCGTTATCTGAGGGGAGAGCACGGACGGGGACCGGGGTGACATTTATCGCCATGTTGGTAAGTGAGCGAATGTCTGGGTAACATGCAGTCCTTTTCTCTTTATCTCTTGAGGGCGGGTGAGATGCACGTTGTGTTAGAGCAGCAGAAAGATGAGGATAGTTATAGGAGGTGGAATGCTGCTATCTTACTGTGTAATTCTACAGCTGCTGAAAAACATTACAGTGCCTCGCAAAAGTATTCTTTTTTTGATAAATTTTTCCCCATTCCAACTAGAGATGCACCAATTCGATATTGATATCTGTATTGGTCCTGATATTGAAAAAAATTCTAGATTGGGTATCGGTGACGATGTGCTCGATCCATTACAGCGGGTCTATGTTTTGTGCTCTGCGTGACATCATTCATTATTATTATTTTATTGTTTAGAATTCTTAATATCTCTTTCTGAACCATTTGAAAGAATGTTTGTTATACTTTATTTTACATGCTTGACCAGGGTAGTCAATATATTAGAAATTAAGGTGCAACAGCAGCAATAGATAAAAAGGTTTTTAATGAAGAATAATAATAAACTTCTGGGGTTTTAAGGTGAAATAGAAAAGTCACAATTAAATGGGCATAGTTGCCTATTTATGCTATATTTATGTAAAAACGTTCTTGAGCCTTATTTCATGTTATGATGTTCCTTCATCAAAGACATACCTGTAGTGTTGCTTTGATTTTTTCATGTATGTTTGGTAAATCCTTCAATCTCCCATGGCAACCTTTGAACTGTGCAAAATGCCTGGTTGGACCCAGCACCACCTTCAATGACACAGCTCCTCCTACAGTTTTCAAACTTATGCTTCACAGAATAGTGCTCTGTCACGACTCCCCCACTCAGCTCCTTCAGACTAGCCGCAGCAATTAGCAAACAGCAAGTGGAACTGAACATCTATTGAGATCATTACACAAGTTACTTCTCGGTACCACCCTGATTAAAAGCATTGTTAAAGGGTTAATAGAGGAGCGATGTGAGGACTTCTTACAGGCAGAGTTTCAGAAAGAGCAGGAGTTTTTAAAGAGATGTTAAATTACAAAGTCAAATTTCTCTCAAGTCATATTTGATAGCATTTTCTTAACAACTGAAGTTAAGATAGTTGCTTGTTTATGCTATAAAATTACACTATGTGCCTAGAAAACTTAAAACACTGCCCTTTTAAAACAGATTTAAGAGGTATGAATACTTTTGTTTTCCATTTGCTAAATTCTGTTTTGGCCCCAAAATGATCCAAATCTAACTCATCAGCACTGGACTAAAGCCCCATTGTTGAGATTGTGACTCATGTCGACAGTTGACCTTAAGGGAATTAAATACCATGTGATTAAATTCCTGCAGACAAAACTTCTGGAAGTGCTTAGGAATCTCCAGATAAGAGCTGCTGCGGTTTGCAGAACGTGCTGTCAGGCACGGTTAACCCCTTTTCTGAGGACTGAAAATCGGCGAGTCTGCTCCTTTGTGTGGGTTTCTTCGCTTTTCCGATGCCCCATTTATCACTGGGGCTTCCTGCTCGCCCCTTAAGCGGCTCCAGGACTCGAACAGACCGACGAACATCTGTCTCTCCGTCAAAAGTCCTCCCGAGTAAGTGCGACGGATCCCACCGAGCGCACGAGAGGCAGCCTGGCTTTAAATGACTCTGTTTAAAAGTTCTGATGTGGTGGGGGAGACTTCGAGGCAAATGGGTTCCATCAAAGCACTTCAATGAAAAACAAAAGTGGAACAGTATGTGTTTAACTCTGAGAGAGATCAGAGAAGTGTGTGTATCTTGTTTAAACCTCTCGTGTGTCACTCTAGTCTTTCTTTCATCTCGCTTTTTTTTTATCTAAAGGTATCAAGTTAGTGACAAGATGCTTGAGTAACGGAGCACAAGACCTTCTTTATTTTATTTTATTTTTTTTTTTAAACGGTGTCTCCCTTTCTGGAAGAGGCGATTGGCGCTCTGATGGACCGCCCGTGTCAGACCAGTCTTCTGCGAGCAAACAAGCAAATTACAGCCGCTCATTTCGACTGACATCTGAATTAATGAATTAAAAGACTGGGGAATCAAATTTAAAAAAAAAAAAAAAAAAAAAAAAGCAGCAATTTAAGGCTGAGAGAAAAGCGCCGTCTGTCCGCGTGTTGGAGGCAAACATATTGACGGGGCTGCGGCTGAAAAGCGGCTAAAATGCTAATGTCCGCTGAAATGTCATCAGTCAAATCGGCGCCTTCATCTTCTGCTCCCAGTGGCGTCCAACGGGAGATTTCTTTCAAGCCGGCATTGATTGACGGGGGAGGGATTGATGTGGTCTTCTGCCTGTGCTTGTCTGTCCGGCTTTGAACAGATGAAGACAAAGTCTCTGTTTGACTGTTTGTGCATTCTGCTGAATTCCCTTTGTCCGACCAAACATCAGTCATTCTCGACATCGCTGTTGGCTGCTTAGACGTTAAAACGCAGAGCCAAGGAACAACCTTCACATCTCTAGGGTGCTTTCGCATTTTGTCACATTACAACTACAAGCTGTAACAGCTTACAGTGGGAATTGATGCCACAGAACAAGAAAATATTGCATCATTGTGAAGTGGAAGAAATGGTTTTCTAATTTCTCTTCTTTTTTTCTTTTTTTTTTTTTACAAAATTGCCTGATTAAAGTGTGTCTTCTATGCATTAGTCCCCATTTGGTCAATGCTGTGCCTTTGAAATAGACTGTTTTAGAACATATCCATCTCTAGAAAAATGTTTGCTAATTTTTCCTTTGTGCAACATCTCAGACAATATCATTCAAACATCTGTGAAGATAAACAAAGTATCTATTGTGTACTTTATGAATGAGCAAAGTATTACTTTTCATTTTTCATCAGTGTTGAAACTGAAAAAAAATATAATTGACCGGACCTCATAAAAACTTACTTAGTTGTAAAATATCTTTAGGTTTTAAAATTAGACTTTTCATTTAGTACATGTTTAGAAAATCTTATCTTTTTTGTGGCTGTAGCCAAATTCCCACTGTAGCAGTGAGAACAAAAGTGGTTTTGAATTTTAAAGGCATTAGAGTTTAATTAACGCCTAAAAAAACATCTATGTCACACAGTATTAAGATTTTTATTCTAAAGAACCCATTTTAAACCGTGCATCATTCATATGTGCTGTTTTGTGTCAGTTTGTCTGCCAAAATTCATCTAGAAACCTTGACGTGTGCCTCTCCGACGTGCTGAAATATAGAAAATCTCATATTGTACAACAGCGTGGGACTTTGTATTTATACGTTTACAACATGTTACCTCATCATTTCTCCTTGGCATCGGCCATTGACTAGCACAAAAACACACAGTTGGCAAACAGAAGGCAAGGAGGTGTAAGTAGGAGCTCCAAAAAACAGGCAGAACGTCTCAGAGGAGGGACGTGTCTTGCAGGCATGTGGCTGGTCATGATGAGAGACTGGCACCTTCTCTGGAGCCAGCAGATGGCCAGGCAGGGAGGTGGTGTATAACCTTGCCAGCGAGGTGAAGGGACACTGTGTCGCTATCTGCATCTGCAGCCCCTTGTCAGGATTTTGGCAGAGCGACGGCGTTCGGCCGGCGATCGGCACAGGGAGACCTGCGGCTGAAGGGGATGAAAAATTCAAGTTGGGCAAAGGATGAGTCGAAGACCAGTTGCACACCTGATGCTGGGCGGACAGCGCGCAGGCAGAAGGTGGCGGTCTTCCAAACATGATCTGAAAGTATGAAGAGAAGTTCGAGTGAGATTGGCTTGGGCATCTGGGCAGAGTACCTGGGTGAAATTAAAGTTAGAGCTCATCAGAAAGTTTAGTTTAATTAAAGACCTGAAAGAATGAGTAGCAGTGCCAGAGAGAAAAAAAGTAGGTGTTAATATTCTAGCTAAGTAAATATTGAGGCCCAAACACAATAAAACATGGAGACATCCCAATGTTTAAAACATTAGAAAGGTAAACAGTAGTAACTAATACAGTTTTACTCTTTTATTTGCCATTTTATGCAGAAAATGTGGTGTGTTTTCTGGTGGGACAGACGGGTATGAAAATTATCTGTGAAAAAGAATTGCATCTTGCTAAATCACAAATTACATATTTAGTTTGTTTTATTGGTCTAAAGGCAAACCAGGCTTGATTCTTGCCATACTGTCAGAAAAAAGAAAACACTTGAATAGAATCTGTCTGACAACACAAAGTAGGCTAAAAGATCTCACAAAGCAACACATCATTTTTGAAATTCAGAGAAATTAATGTACAGATGAAGTACATTTAATTCTACATTAACTCAATTCTCTCCATAGAGAGAGCGCCATTATCATCAAACAACAAAAGTGGGAAAGTGGTGAACCTTCCTTGCAGAGGCCAGTCTATCAAAATTACACCAAGAGAGTATCAATGAGTCAACTGGGAGGTAACAAAGAACCCAGAACAACATCTAAAGCCCTGCAGATTTTACTTATATGAGTTAAGTTCATTGTTGATGATTTAACAAAAAAAAGGACTTTTGTTGCCTTTTGTTTAAGGCAACAAAAGACAAAAGCCTGTCTCACAATATCCCAAACGATCCCCAAATTTTCAGAGAAGATATTCTTAGACCAGTGAAGCAAAGGTCATTGAAGAGGCTATGAATTCTGCTCTCTAACAGAATAGCCTAAAGAAAAATGCCTAGTTATTGTTGTGACCTCGACTTCAGGAATATTTGGGTGAAATGGCAATACAAGTTCACCCACAAATCCACTTGAATGGCTCAAAGAACGTGAACAAATAAAGGTGTTCGTATAGTCAAGTGAAAGTCAAAACTCAAATTTTGAGCACTTTGAACTACTGTGTTGCTGCAATGAGCTGTACAAAAAACCTATATTGATTGATTTTGAAATCTAAGATGTCAACTCAACCTTAAACACATTCAACAGCTGGTTCAGGCTCAAACCAATCTTGCTAAATCAAAACAAGTTGGCATGAAGAATGGGCAATAATTCCATAGAGATGTAAAAGACTCAGTTATCCTACCATAAATTACTTTTAAATACTACTTCTTGCAGTTACTCAGATTCAGAGTGCTTAATTTTAGAATTTCAAATGCCAACTTGTGGCATATTTGTGAATGAAATCCTTGGGTATGTCAGTTCCTACACTAAGACAGCAATGAACTTGGACAAAATACTATACGAATGATCTTTTGACCGTCACTGATCAACCATCAACCATCACCCTCAGGGAATTGTCACCTAGCAGAGCTAAACAGAAGATCAAAGGATGGATAATGTCCCCTTTCATTTCTCAGAGGACTCCTGCTGTGATCGAAGCAGCAGGAGCGTCTACTGATAAAATGCAAACAAACCTGCAAGTCTTTTCTCTCTTGCTCTTTGTTGCTCCATCATTCCCATCCACTGTCTACTCCTGCCGTCAGCTGACAGGCTGATGCTAACCGGCTCACAGACAGCTTCACTGATCAATATTTGAGCAGCTGGGCTCCCCATCCATGTCACAGGGGTCCCCATCGTTCTCTCTGGGACTAGATCCAGGACATGCCGGGCTGTTTGAGGCCTACTAACCAAGGCGATCTTCTTCTAGCAACTTCCACTTCTCTTGATCCATAATAAATGGACTTGTGAATATGCTGGCAAATGTAAGCATGTAATTTCAAGGCAGGAAGGCTGTAGCGCTCCTTCATGGGGAACAAGCATGTATGTATGCTGTACACAGACCAAATGCCAGAGCCCTAACGTCACAAACTGCTGAACCTGATACCCAGTCAACGTATGACAGCGACATCGTATCGGTGAGTCAGAAGTCTGAGAAACATTTTGTAAAGAAGAACGTTGCACTGGTCATCTTGGTAGTTTTTTGTTTTGTTTCCTTCAGTAGTTCTTGGTGTAGCGTCACGACAGGTGAGGGGGTGAACATGTTTCGCAGTTAGTTTGGATCATTTGACACAGTTCAGTGTGAAAGCAAACCGTACCAGCTGGAAATGTAGCAAACGTTGCAATATTAGTTATCAATCAGATCAAGTGTACTGGACTATCAGGTGTGAAAGGATCCTTTCTAGAGCCCCTCACCTTCTTATAGCAATGAAGCCTAACACCTGGAGCATACACAGACTTAAGACAAAGAAATGCGAACAAGTAATATTACTATTCCATGTGAAAAAAAATCTGTATTTATTTACAATCAGTTCTGAAATTCCTATAAAATTGTTACCTGAAACTTTGTCCCAGTCTAGATGTGTTGTTTTTTTTCTACTATTATAGTATTTGATACTTCCTTCTGCCACACACAGCATAAAAGGCTTCCCGCCTTTTTGTTCCATCGCCACTCAATGCTCCGCACTATGTGTTTGTGTTCGCGGGACTCCACAGAAATTTCAGATTCAATTTCAGATTCCTGGTCTGCGGTCTTGATTCGTCGAGTCTCCTTCACCCCTCCTGACACCAAACTGTAGATTTATTTCATTCACTGTTTCCTTGGCAACTCTTTCTGAGAGCCCAGCAAGGTTCCAGCAGGAGACAGAGTGCAGTAGCGAAGTCATTATTTACTGCAGGGCTCAAGCTCTGATATTCATCGGCATGCTTTTACAGCATCATCGCCTCCCTTCCATGCCTATTTCCATCCCTCCAATCATAATGTACATAATTGCGGTCTCCATGGCGATGTTGTTGATCTAGTTACAGGCTGACCATTTTAGAACAAGAGCAATTATCTTTAATGAAAAACAAGGAGATAATTCATTTATTGTTTTGCCGTTTCTGGAAACGCAAGAAAACAGCATTTTCATCCAAAAACAGTACGCCTCTGAAAATGAAACCAGAGTTTGTAAAGCCTTGATTTAATTTTTTTTTTAAAAAAAACATGTACTTCAAAACTAATTAGTAGAGTTATTTTACCTGATAATCGCCGTTTTGTGGTTCAGTCACCCCACAATGAGCCATTGCAGGCGCCAAGGCCACCTTCCACTGGGTGATAAATCTAAATTTGAAAAGTGTGAAATTCAATAAGTCGGCTGCTTAATTACCGCCCGTGTTCACTTTTCCCACTCATCCATGACCACAAACTCAACACGACTGCTCAGAGCGGCTGCGACAAGAAACGGGGAACGAATGGAGTTCACCTTGTTCCAAAGCCATACATCACCAGCTGTCAAAAACTGTTTGATCGTTCCACCAGCGGCTTTGGGAAAACACCGTCCAAACTTGGTTTAACAATTAGAACCTCTAAGACAAACTCTCAGTCAGGGGAGACGTTTTTGCAACAAACCATTAAAACCAGAGAAAGTAGGATTTACTTCCACATGATGTATTTGGAATCTTATCCCAAGTTCTGCTGTGGAGTTTGTTTTTCTGTGGAGGCCCAATGCTTTTGGTCAAATTTGGATTTGGATTTAAAATAAGAGAAAACTAACATACACGCAACTTTTAGCAAGATATGGGAGTTTGTTTTAAGTAAATAATTCCTTAATATTGGAGAGAAAGTAATAGTACCATTGTCATTCACTTCATATCAATACATTTTTCCTCGAGATTGAAATAATCTGCCACTGGAACTAATGCTTTTTATCATTATTAAAGAATTATTGACTTAAAATCTTTCTGTAGCTTCTGAAATGTTACGTTTAAGTTACTGGTTTCCTTGTATTCCAAACGTACTAAGATATTTCACAATAGAGATCAAAAATACTTGGTAAGATTTTGTGTTTTTCTGGTATGAGCAAATAAAAACTATTTCATCCACTGTTTAGTTCTGCTAGCAGAACAAACTTTTAGTTAACTTTTACATTCTCCAGTTTGAGCAACTCTCTGTCTCTCTTGTTCCACCAGGGAGAAAACAGAAAATCTGAGTGTAACCTTGGTAACCACAAGGATGCAGAAGCAGGTTGCGGGCAAACCCACACAGCTTAGTCTTTTAAGCTTATGTTTGATACCTTCACTTTTAAACGTAAAATGTAATCAGTCATTGCAGTCATTTTCTGACTGGACTCTTTCCCCAGGGAGGCATGGACTGAAGGTTTCCATAGGACAAAAAACCCCCCTACAAAATACAAAAATAAAAGCATACTGTGAGATTTACTTAAAGACAAATGAACAAAAGGAAGAATAAACGGTTAAAAAGTGCATAACTCTATTCTTTTATTTCCAAAACAGAAAACTTTGTTTGATTTTATTGATTTGGGTTAATTGAATATGTTGCTGGAGTGATTTTTGGAGAGCCAATTTGTTTAAAACCTGTCTATTTGTATAAACCATGGAGTATACAATTACATCAATGAGCTCCACTAATTTGACCATGTGTACTTTTCAGATACAAGCACAAAACTTTAAAATCTAAGCAAGTTTCAAAATGTATAAAAGCTCTCTGATTTCCAAATACCCTTGAGATCAAACAAAATGCTAAAGAAACAAACGAGGAGAAAAGAAAGCCTGAAGCGACTGCTAACAAGCATCACTGCTGACCACATTGGATTATTTATTCACACTTTCACTTATGTGAGCTGCATGAAAATCTCCACACAGCCACTGCAAAAAAAGTGAAAATCTCCATAAAAAAGCTTCATCCAGACAAACCACAAAGGTTACCTTCAGTCTTGTTTTCCTGTGCGTTTTTTTATATTGTTTAAGCTGAAAAACAATAAAACCTGTTATTTCTAGGGCCCGTTGTCACCCCCTTATCCCCACCCGTCTTTCTTCTCTTTAATGACAGGTTATGCCGCCTTTCTGTCGTCACACAACTAATGGATCACCTTGAAATAAAAGCATTTTGCTTGTCAAAGCGACGCGACTTGGAAACAAACCTTGCCCAGACGGGCATGTGGGTGTTAGCGCGTCCTTCACCGACCTTCAGGGAGGGGGGTTGCCTCGCGCCCGAACCCGGCCTTCGTCACCCAAACTGTGGCAATTAGCATCTGGAGCCGAACGGAGGGGTGATCCTGAACAAAACGGAGCGAGAAAACGTCTGCATGAGGGAGCCAGAAGGTCAGGGGTAATTAGGAGCCTTTGTGGCCCCTCTAGAGACTCAGGGGGAAGGCCTACAGATGGGCCCTCTGCTTTTAGACACTTTTGTTTTTGATTTGATCAAAACCCCACCCAGAAACACCTGAGGGAGGCCCTAACCCTCCGCCCATAAAAATGGAAAAAAACAAGCGACAGTGAGTGCAGCTATATCTGAAAGAAAAAGAAAAAAATAATCTTTCTCTGACCTGATTGTTTCCTAAGTCTGTTTTTTCAATGTTTTCGGTGCCCTGACCAGACCAGACCGTTTTGCTCATTCAGAACACATCGCTGTCAGAATGTCACAGAGTTGTGCCGGGTGATTTAACTTTGTGCGTGCCACCACCGGTGCTTGACTTTTAACATCCAAATGTCAATTGTGTCACCTGCGCTCACATTCAAGCCTTTAGCTTGGCTTCTTCCAGTGACCTCAGAGGGGTAAAAAATCAATTAGAGGAAGAATGATTCGCTTGACCTCATGCAGCAAAAACGGCCTAAAAACAACCGAGGCGCCAGAGAACAGCAGCTCCGGCTTATTAGGCAAAAAAAAAAAACTACTGCTGCGATATCTATCAGAGAGGGAATGATATAAAAGATTATGTGTTGTTGGGACATCCATTTTTAAAGGGGTAGTGTTGTGTAAAATCAACTTTTTTGAGTTTCACTTCCTCTAATAATGTTATTACCTTATCAGAAACACACTTGAAGTGTTGCCTTGATTCTGTCATGCATGTTTGAGAAATCCTTTAATCTCCATGGCAACCATTCAGCTGTTTTTACATTTGATCCTAGCTCCACCTTCACAGACAAAACTCCTCCTCAGAACTGCAGCTTCTGAGCTTCTGCTTCACAGAATGACTCCGTTACTCAGCTCCTTCAGACTAGCCAGCAGCAATTAGCAAACACCTGGTGGAGCTGCTTATCTATTGAGCTCATTTTATGCTGGTAAAAAACATTATGAAAAGGCTAATAGAGGAGCCATGTTGTGATGACTTCCTGAGGGCGGAGTTTCAGAAAGAGCAGGAGTGTCTTAAAAAGACAGAGGCCCTTTAAGAAACTTAAACTCAAACAAGGCATTACGTCTCATAATCAAATTTCTTTTGAGATCTGTTTGATGTATACGGCATTTTTATAACAACTGATGGTAACAGTTACTTGATTGTGATATAAAATGATTCTATGCCTGGAAAACATACAATACCCGCCCCTTTATAGCTTGTGTGACGTGATTCCTTATTGACCCTAGTTCTCTGTCTGTCTGTCTGTCTGTCTGTCTGTCTGTCCGTCTGATATCTCATTAGGGTCGGGAACCCTCCAGTTTGCTCACAATCTCTCCCTGCTTTCATCTAGCAATCATAAAGTTTGCAGTTAGTTCTGCGGAGGTGAAATGATTTCTGAGAAAGCGGAGTTCTGAGAATGAGAAACAAACATCCCTTCCTGCTGGAACCCAAACATCGCCCAGTGTGGTGTGTGTGTGTTTTTCTATTCAGGCCTATGTGGTGGGAAATGTAAATGATAAACAAACGTATTATGACAGAAGGTCAACATTGGACTGCGGCGCTGACAGGCGAGGCAGTAGGAAGAAATTACTTCTGATTGATATTTTGCCTCTTGTCAGCAGAGCAATTTCAATCTAAGCAGACGAACAGGAATGAGAATTCTCCCCACGGAGATGCTGTGTTTCACTTCACTGCTATGTAAATAACCTGTGTGTGTGTGTGTCTGTGTGTGTAACATTTTAATGAAGGAATATTGGCTAACTAAGACTAAATGGATGATCTTTGGTAAACTGTGCAGGTCACTTGTAGTAAATGTTTTTTGCATGATGGATAGTGTGTAATTGCTAAGCTTTGTTTAATCTGAATCTTAGCGTTCGGCATGCTAATTCAGCATAATGCGTGGCATGTAAATATCAGCTAAATGTCATGTTCATTAAGGGGCTTCTGGATGCAGGACGGCCCTCCGTAGTGGATGCAGATGACTGCACATAATACTGCCTGGGGTGGGGTTGGGGGAGTCAGGAGGGGACGGGGGCTTCCCCCCCCAGCGACTCCATCCGTCTGCATCTGGGTGTGACTGTATGTCTGACCAAGTATGTCTGAGCTGGCTGTCTCCATCACGCAGCTGCTTTTCCCCTCGGCGGCTGACGAACAGCGACTTGAATGTTGGCTTCGGTGTGAAATGTCAGCTGTCTGTTTTCCCTGGATGTGACATGTCACTCTAACGGGAGAGAGTCTGCTCTGTTTTTCTCATCGCCTGTCCGTTTGAGTGTTTGATGGAGCTCATGTGTTCATGGTGCAGTGGAAACCACTTCCCAAACTCGTAGATCATCCCCACTGCTCACAGAACACTGCGTTGGCAACGATTGTTGACTTTTTCTTTTACATCAGTTCTTCTTGTCCATCATGTTACAAAAAATGCATTCATACCTCTTGAAGCATTCAGCTTCTATGCACCACAAATCTAGAGCAAACTTCCAGAAAACTGCAAAACAGCCAAAACACCAAGTTCCTTTAAGTCAAGACTAAAAAGTGTGGAGCTGCTTTTGAACCATAATAAATTAAACATTGATCAAAATATTTGATAGTATTGATGATTTTTAACATTTGTACATCACAAATGTGACGTCTGTTACTAGTTTTCAAAATTGTTGGCACTGTAATGTGTTTAAGACTCACTTTGAACTGCAGTGTTGCTGAAATGTGCCATACAATTATGTACCATACATATTATTTGTATGGCACAACTACCCCCATCAGCTCCTTCAGACTAGCCAGCAGCAATTAGGAAATACCTGGTGAAACTGCACATCTGCTCAGCTACTTCTCAGCTCAGTTCTGGTAGAAACGTTGTCAAAGGGTTAATAAAGGAGCCATGTTGTGAAGACTTCTGAAGGCGGAGTTTCAGAAAAAAACTGGAGGTTTTAAAGAGACAGAGGCCCAATTTCAAGGCATTAAATTATGAGGTCAAATTTCTTTTAAGTCATATTGATTTATGTTGCATTTTTACAACTAAAGGTAACATAGTTACTTGATTGTGCTATAAAATATCTTTATGTAATTGGAAAACACATAGTAATGCTCCTTAAAATGTTAATTTTCATGATGCTGTTTGTTAGTTTTGTTCTTCTGCAACAGACATCAAAGGGCAATTAGCTGCCATGGATTTTTAAGGTTATTTACAGGCGTTTGGAACATCTGGTTTAGATTTTGTTGGATGAAAAATGTAAAAAATGATAATAATCAAGTCGGTAAAGTGAAAGGTTCCTACAGCTGAAGTACGTTTGCCATGTGTTTTTGCATTTATATCACACATGTTGTCTCAGCTTTACCAAACAACAAAACACAAGTTAAACCCAGTTTAATACACAAACACCTCACATGTGGAAACAGTAGAAGGTCAGCCAAATCATCTATGTCTTCCTTCTTCCTGTTCCCATCATCATCCATCCCGGGGCTCACTAATCTCCCTCCGGTGAGGAAGAAGCTCCCCATGGTGTCCTGCTGCTCCCAACTGGCAAAGCTGCAACTCTGGCCTTTTCCTCCTCAGGAAACCACAGAGAGCAACGTGGAGTGTGCGTCTGTGTGTGTGTGTTGGACAATTATCTAGAGGTGTAGACATGGGTGCCGCCCTGATAATTAGCTAAATAGGACTCTAATCGTGGACTAGGCCATCTGTCCAAAGGGGGCGGAGCACACAAAAGGTCTCACACGTTTTTAATGAGGCTTAATATTCACACAGGGCTCATTATGTGACCCAGACTCCTGGTTTTTGGCTCGCCTTTAGTCGGATGTATCACCCATCTTACTTATTTATTCATGCTTTTCCCAGCATGCCCCATTTATCTTGGTTTCCTCTATGTTTTGTGATGTAGATCTGCAGAAACACAAGTGTAATTTTTGGAGAGGTCAGTTGTATTATGATAACTATCTTATGATAACTATGCCATCATAAGTTAACTATCTGTATCTTATGATGGCATATTAGCACAATTGTTGATAAAAAGAAGTACATTTCTGACAAAAAAGTTTGACATTTTGAGATAATCTCAGAAAAAGAAAAACACAGAAATTTATATGTTTGAAAAGTTGAAAATTTGTGAGAACAATTTGCAAATTTTGAGGTTTAGAAAAGAACTTAGAAAAGCTCTTGGCATTTTCTGGGTTTGAAAAGTTGACAAATATTTAATTTTTAAACTGAGAAATGATCAATCTTATATCTGAAAATTTCTCTAGCATATTTTCAGTGGTTTGCACAGTTGGATGGTTGCCATGGGAGATTCAAGAATTTATCAAAAATGCATAAAAGAATGAAAACACTGCACGTAACATAATATGAAGCTTGAAAAAGTCTGTTTTAAGCCATACTGTCTCTTTAAAAAGTTGTCTCACTCTTCTGTCATATAACAGATACTTTTAGAGGAATGAGAACATGGATTTCCTTTCATTATTTTTTTTAAAATTATAACAAATGCTTTGTTTACTTATTTTATCATGTAAAGTGTTATAATTGTACATTTACTAAATAATGTTATATTTCTAAGGTTACATTAAGTGTTTGTAACTGTTTTTGTAATCATTTTTTTTATGATGTGGACCTCAGGAAGAGTAGCCATTGTCATGACGATGGCTAATGGGGATCCAAATAAACAAACCATCACCAGTAGATTAGAGATGCATCAACTTTTTCCAAAACAGAAAATATAGGGAGATGCAACTGCAAACCAAACATCTCTACAAAAGATTCAACATTAGCAAAAAAATGAAAAATAACTGAAGGATGGAAAACAAATTTCAATCCAGCTGCAGTGAGCCAGTAAGAGCAGCTCTAATGGAAATGATGAATGGAAGTTCAAGGAGGCTCATCTGATAATTACAAACCTCAGAGTTTGCTGCTCTAAAACAGGGAGACATTACAGGAACAAGACATTTTGCTAAACCAAAGCTGAGGTCATCTTGCCTTTTTCTTGATACAATATTTAGCTTTTCACCAACGGCCTTTTTAACGTCTCACCATCATCTCTGTGGGCCTGCCACACCGCGACTCGTAACCAGAAACTTCTGCACATTCGATGAAAACGTTACCATCAAAACAGCCAAAGAAGATGTTGAGAATTCCAGCTGTGCTAACAAAAATCAAAACTATATGCAGTGGGTTGCAAAAGTATTCCTACCTCTAGAAATTTTTTATTTTTTTTGTCACATTACAACCTCACCACAAACCTATTTAGTGATTAGCAGTTAGGGAACTTCAGAACTGAATACTTTTGCACACCACACTTTTTTTTTTTTTTAACTTACAAATAAATGTTTTGAATTGGTCTGTCTTGATAACAAATTTTGCTGGTTGATAAATTTCCCCAGACTGGAAGTAATCGCAATAAACGATAATATTGTTGCTTTGAGGCGACTTTCAAGTAATAGATTGGAAATGGTAAAATTGGCATTAAGAACACATTGTCAAAGAAAAAAAAATTCTAATGAACATTTAAGAGTGGAACTGGGAGACATTATAAATATCAAAATAAATAAACTAAACAACAGAAAAAACAGATATTATTAAGTTTCTTAACAAAATTGTTCTTCAAAGAAAAGAAGAGGACTAGTTAAACCAGACTGAAGACTTTATTCATACAGTTTTTGAACAGAAGAGATAGAAAAGAGAGACAGTTAATCATGCAAGTGTAAATTAGTGAGCTCATTTTAATTCATCATTTGATTATTTGATTTATGGATTATTGCGACAGGCTTAGTTTTGAATTGTATAATTCTCATTGAGCTTCACAGCTCAAGCTACCACTTTGTATTGGTCTTTCCCATTAAATTTCAATAAAATATATTCACGTTTGTAGTAGTAATGTGACAAAACATGGAAACGTTTAAGGGGTATGAATACTTTTGTGAGCCACTGAATATATATAATTTTTGTTAATAGCTGCAGTGTTAGATGATGACTGATGAGCTATCAGAAAGTCACCACGCCGCAATCAGTTGAAATATTTTCAAAATTATTTTAAGCCCAAGTTTCCAATGTCTTTTTTTCTTCCTCTTCCCACTTTGTGGCACAAATACTCCATTCGAGCTCCGATGTCAGACGCAGGCTGAATATCCAGAGGACCAAACATCTGCAAGTCCTTACATCGATGGCCGCTGTGCTTTCTTCACTTCACTCGTCTGTCTGAGCACACAGGGCAGCGTATCGACCGGGCGTATTGAGGCTGGGTCACGGGCCAGCCATTAGCGAACACTGGGCTGGAGCACAACACCAGGAAACGGGGTGGGTGAGCGCCGGTTGTTGGCTTTTTTTTTTTAATTTTTTTTTAATAAAAGACCATGGAGTTGTCATTTTTAACCACTGCCGGACAGGACTTGTCTATCGATTTCATTCTTCAGCTGGAAATATTGATAGGCTCTGTGCTCCATGTCGAGGAAAATCAATGACGAGATGCACAAAAAAAAGAAAGCAGAAGAAGCAGAGATAGAAAATACAGATGGGTGTGAAAATAAATAGAGGTGGGAGAGAGAAAAGGTGGAGGAGAGTTGTTGCTTATAGCAACCAGAGGGGTTTCATTGGACAGAGAGTTCAAGGAGAAGAAGCTGGAGCCGCAAGGGTGTCATTTCCACACCAAATACGGAGGAGCAGAGAAAGTGACGGTGAAGAAAAATGAGAAGAATCAGGATCTAAAAGGACACAGAAACAGAAAAACAGCAGCAACAAACTTGAAGTGCAGTAAAAAAGTTTATTCTTACAGATTAGATTTACTTCTGCTTTTTTTAATTTACACTTGAGTTCACACAAATGTAGCATGTATCACTGTCGAGGAAAATCAATAACGAGATGCACAAAAAAGAAAGCAGAAGAAGCAGAGATAGAAAATACAGATGGGTGTGATAGCAGTATTATTTGGATTTCAATACACATAGTTGATAATTTTTTTATTTATCAACTATGACTTAAAAGAAATAAGATTTTGTCATTTAACACCTTGAAATTGGGCCTCTGTCTCTTTAAGAAACTCCTCCTCTTTCTGAATCTCTGCCTTCAGGAAGTCATCACAACAAGTATCCTCTATTAACCTTTTAACAATATTTTTAACAATGTTTTTACCAATGTTGTGCTGAGAAGTAGCTCCTATAATGAGCTCAGTAGATGTGCAGTTCCACCAGGTGTTTGCTAATTGCTGCTGGCTAGTCTGAAGGAGTGCTGAGTGTGGGGGAATCACCATGTCATGCTCTGTGAGGAGGGAACTCAAGAGCTCATCCTCAGAGCTCAACTAGTAACAACTATCACCATGCAGGCGTGGAAAGTGGCAGTGAATGTTTTGCTAAAGCCTAATATTGAGCCCACAGTCTTTGCAGAATTGTTTTAATTCAGCCACAATTTTTTGTGTGTTGTTTTTTATAACCCTTCTGTGCCTGTCTCTGGCTGTACCAGATTACTTCAAGTCCAGACTTTGACTATGCCACTTCAAGACTCTCCTGGTGCTTAATGACAGTGCACATTGGCTTACTGTCACAAACAGATAGTTAGATAGACATTATGATTATCATTGACTGATACGGAAAGTTGTTTGACAATCAGAAATATTAAATTAACAAAAAAAGGGAAAACAAATCTGTAAAGGGGGTAAAATACTTTTTTACATTACTGCAGATGTGGAAATGTAGACTAAGAAAGATGAAAAAAAGGACATTGTTTTTGGGGAGTGACGTTAGGATAAACACAAACAGAGAGAACAACCAGATAAGGAGAAAATGTGAAAGTAAAAGGGGAAATAAGGACATCCATCCATCCATTTTCTTCCGCTTATCCGGGGTCGGGTCGCGGGGGCAGCAGCTTCAGAAGGGAGGCCCAGACTTCCCTCTCCCCAGCCACTTTTTCCAGCTCCTCCAGGAACCCCAAGGCGTTCCTAGGCCAGCCGAGAGATATAGTCCCTCCAGATTGTCCTGGGTCTTTCCCAGGACATGCTGGGAAAGACATGCTGGGAAAGACATGCCTCCTCCCGGTGGAACGTGCCGGAAAACACCTCACCAGGGAGGGTCCAGGAGGCATCCTGACCAGATGCCCGAGCCTCAACTAGCTCCTCTCGACGTGAGGAGCAGCGGCTCTACTCTGAGTCCTCCCAGATGACCGAGCTTCTCACCCTATCTCTAAGGGAGAGCCCGGCCACCCTGCGGAGGAAATCCATTTCGGCCGCTTGTATCCGTGATCACGTTCTTTCGGTCATGACCCAAAGCTCATGACCATAGATGAGGGTGGGAACGTAGATCGACGGTAAATTGAGAGTTTCGCTTTTTGACTCAGCTCTCTTTTCACCACGACAGACCGGTACAGCACCAGGTTCACGGCAGACGCTGCCCCAATCTGCCTGTCGATCTCCCGCTCCCCTCTTCCCTCATTCATGAACAAGATCCCCAGATACTTAAACTCTCCACTTGAGGCAGAACGACCCCCCTGACCCGGAGAAGGCACTCTACCCTTTTCCGACTCAAGACCATGGCCTCGGATTTGGAGGCACTGAGCCTCATCCCGCCGCTTCACACTCGACCGCGAACCGCTCCAGCGAGAGCTGCAGATCACGATCTGATGAAGCCAACAGGACCACATCATCTGCAAAAAGCAAAGATGCGATCCTAAGGCCACCAAAACGGATCCCCTCAACACCTCGACTGCGCCTAGAAATTCTGTCCATGAACGTAATGAACAGAATAGGTGACAAAGGGCAGCCTTGGCGGAGTCCAACTCTCACCGGAAACGAGCCCGACTTACTGCCGGCAATGCGGACCAGACTCTGACATCGGTCATACAGGGACCTGACAGCCCGTATCAAGGGGCCCGGTATCCCATACTCCCGGAGAACCCCCCACAAAGCCCCCCGAGGGACACGGTCGAACGCCTTCACCAAGTCCACAAAACACATGTAGACTGGTTGGGCGAACTCCCATGCACCCTCCAGGACCCTGCTGAGGGTGTAGAGCTGGTCCAGTGTTCCACGACCAGGACGAAAACCACACTGCTCTTCCTGAATCCGAGGTTCGACTATCCGATGGACCCTCCTCTCCAGGACCCCTGAATAGACCTTACCAGGGAGGCTTAAGAGTGTGAACCCTCTGTAATTGGAGCACACCCTCCGGTCCCCCTTTTTAAACAGCCAATCCAGAGGAACTGCCCCCGATGTCCATACGATATTGCAGAGTCGTGTGAGCCAACACAACCCTACAACATCCAGAGCCTTAAGGAACTCCGGGCGGATCTCATCCACCCCCAGGACCCTGCCACCGAGGAGCTTTTTGACCACCTCGGCAACCTCGTCCCCAGAGATTGGAGAGCCCAACCCAGAGTCCACAGGCTCAGCTTCCTCAACAGAAGGCATGTTGGTGGGATTGAGGAGGTCTTCGAAGTATTCCGCCCACCGACCCACAACATCCCGAGTCGAGGTCAGCAGCACACCATCCCCACTGTAAACAGTGTTGGTGCTGCACTGCTTCCCCCTCCTGAGCCGCCGGATGGTGGACCAGAATCGCCTCTAAACCGTATGGAAGTCTGTCTCCATGGCCTCTCCAAACTCCTCCCACGCCCGAGTTTTTGCCTCAGCGACCACCCGAGCCGCATGCCGCTTCACCCACCGGTAAATAAGGACAGTTAGACAAAAATAATCCCTAAATATTATTTTGGGGGAAATGCCTTGTTACAAGTAATATGATAAATCACAAGTAATATGATTTATCATCCATCCATCCATCCATTTTCTTCCGCTTATCCGGGATCGGGTCGCGGGGGCAGCAGCTTCAGAAGGGAGGCCCAGACTTCCCTCTCCCCAGCCACTTCTTCCAGCTCCTCCGGGGGAACCCCAAGGCGTTCCCAGGCCAGCCGAGAGACATAGTCCCTCCAGCGTGTCCTGGGTCTTCCCCGGGGCCTCCTCCCGGTGGGACGTGCCCGGAACACCTCACCAGGGAGGCGTCCAGGAGGCATCCTGACCAGATGCCCGAGCCACCTCAACTGGCTCCTCTCGACGTGGAGGAGCAGCGGCTCTACTTTGAGTCCCTCCCTGATGACTGAGCTTCTCACCCTATCTCTAAGGGAGAGCCCGGCCACCCTGCGGAGGAAACCCATTTCGGCCGCCTGTATCCGTGATCTCGTTCTTTCGGTCATGACCCAAAGCTCATGACCATAGATGAGGGTGGGAACGTAGATCGACCGGTAAATCGAGAGCTTCGCCTTTTGACTCAGCTCTCTCTTCACCACGACGGACCGGTACAGCGCCCGCTTCACGGCAGACGCCGCCCCAATCCGCCTGTCGATCTCCCGCTCCCTTCTTCCCTCATTCGTGAACAAGATCCCCAGATACTTAAACTCCTCCACTTGAGGCAGAACGACCCCCCTGACCCGGAGAAGGCACTCTACCCTTTTCCGGCTCAAGACCATGGCCTCGGATTTGGAGGCACTGAGCCTCATCCCGGCCGCTTCACACTCGGCCACGAACCGTTTCAGCGAGAGCCGCAGATCACGATCTGATGAAGCCATCAGGACCACATCATCCGCAAAAAGCAGAGATGCGATCCTAAGGCCACCAAAACGGATCCCCTCAACACCTCGGCTGCGCCTAGAAATTCTGTCCATGAAAGTAATGAACAGAATAGGTGACAAAGGGCAGCCTTGGCGGAGTCCAACTCTCACCGGAAACGAGCCCGACTTACTGCCGGCAATGCGGACCAGACTCTGACACCGGTCATACAGGGACCTTACAGCCCGTATCAAAGGGCCCGGTACCCCATACTCCCGGAGAACCCCCCACAAGGCCCCCCGAGGGACACGGTCGAACGCCTTCTCCAAGTCCACAAAACACATGTAGACTGGTTGGGCGAACTCCCATGCACCCTCCAGGACCCTGCTGAGGGTATAGAGCTGGTCCAGTGTTCCACGACCAGGACGAAAACCACACTGCTCTTCCTGAATCCGAGGTTCGACTATCCGACGGACCCTCCTCTCCAGGACCCCTGAATAGACCTTTCCAGGGAGGCTTAAGAGTGTGACCCCTCTGTAATTGGAGCACACCCTCCGGTCCCCCTTTTTAAACAGGGGGACCACCACCCCGGTCTGCCAATCCAGAGGAACTGCCCCCGATGTCCATGCGATATTGCAGAGTCGCGTGAGCCAACACAACCCTACAACATCCAGAGCCTTAAGGAACTCCGGGCGGATCTCATCCACCCCTGGGGCCCTGCCACCGAGTAGTTTTTTGACCACCTCGGCGACTTCGTCCCCAGAGATTGGAGAGCCCAACCCAGGGTCCACAGGCTCAGCTTCTTCAACAGAAGGCATGTTGGTGGGATTGAGGAGGTCTTCGAAGTATTCCGCCCACCGACCCACAACATCCCCAGTCGAGGTCAGCAGCACACCATCCCCACTGTAAACAGTGTTGGTGCTGCACTGCTTCCCCCTCCTGAGACGCCGGATGGTGGACCAGAATCGCCTCGAAGCCGTGCGGAAGTCTTTCTCCACGGCCTCGCCAAACTCCTCCCACGCCCGAGTTTTGGCCTCAGCGACCACCCGAGCCGCATGCCGCTTCGCCCGCCGGTACCCATCAGCTGCTTCTGGAGTCCCACTGGCCAAAAAGACCCCATAGGACTCCTTCTTCAGCTTGACAGCATCCCTCACCGAAGGTGTCCACCAACGGGTTCGGGGGTTGCCGCCACGACAGGCACCAACGACCTTGCAGCCACAGCTCCGATAAGCCGCCTCGGCCATGGAGGCACGGAACATGGTCCACTCAGACTCCATGTTCCCCACCTCCCCCGGAACGTGTTCGAAGTTCTGCCGGAGGTGGGAGTTGAAGCTCCGTCTCACAGGGGACTCCGCCAGACGTTCCCAGCAGACCCTCACTACACGTTTGGGCCTGCCAGGTCTGACCGGCTTCCTCCCCCACCACCGGAGCCAACTCACCACCAGGTAGTGGTCAGTGGACAGCTCCGCCCCTCTCTTCACCCGAGTGTCCAAGACATACGGCCGCAGATCCGATGAAACGACGACAAAATCGATCATCGAACTGCGGCCTAGGGTGTCCTGGTGCCAAGTGCACGTATGGACACCCTTATGCTTGAACATGGTGTTCGTGATGGACAGACCGTGACGAGCACAGAAGTCCAACAACAGAACACCACTCGAGTTCAGATCAGGGGGGCCGTTCCTCCCAACCACGCCCCTCCAGGTCTCACTGTCATTGCCCACGTGAGCGTTGAAGTCCCCCAGCAGAACAAGGGAGTCCCCAGGAGGGGCACTCTCCAGTACCCCCTCTAAGGACTCCAAGAAGGGTGGGTAATCTGAACTGTTGTTCGGCCCGTAAGCACAGACAACAGTCAGAACCCGTCCCCCCACCCGTAGGCGGAGGGAGGCTACCCTCTCGTTCACCGGGGTAAACCCCAACGTGCAGGCGCCAAGATGGGGGGCAACAAGTATGCCCACTCCTGCCCGGCGCCTCTCGCCGTGGGCAACTCCAGAGTGGAAGTACGTCCAGCCCCTCTCAAGGAGACTGGTTCCGGAACCAGAGCCATGCGTCGAGGTGAGGCCGACTATTTCTAGCCGAAACCTCTCAGCCTCGCACACTAGCTCCGGCTCCTTCCCCACCAGAGAGGTGACGTTCCACGTCCCAAGAGCCAGCTTCTGCAGCCGGGGATCAGACCGCCAGGGTCCATTGATATGATTTATCAATGGAACTGTAACTTATTCATAATTAAGAGATTATTGACTTAAAACAAACTCCTACATCTTACTGAAAAGTTACATGTAATTGTAATGAGACATTTGCACTAAAAAACAACAAAAATCCTTGGTAAGAAGTTGCGCAAAAAGTGAATAATCAAACTACAGAGAAGGGATTAGGGAAAAGAACAAAAGGAAAGACTAAATCAAAAGCGCTAACAGGGACCGATGATATTTGCACACCTGGGCAGTTTTAAATTCAGAGTGTGTTCTCACATGAACCCCTCGGGGCCCGTAAATGTCCCCGCAGAGAGAACTTTGAAAACACACTCACACACATAGAGGAGTCCCCGGCCTTCAGAGCATCAACGTTGGGCCGTCCACGGCTAATTACCCCTCAGAGACATGAAGGGAATCACTCTACTGCGTCTCACACACACAGATTAACCCTATTCCCATTCTGCCTGTGGTGACAGAAGGACTCCATAATGAATCTGGAAAGCTTTATAAAGCATCTCTCGGCTTTCCCTCTGCCTCTCTGATTTTGTTTGCAAGCAGACAAAAAAAAAGCACAGTTTTTTTTCAGACGGACAATCCATAACAGCCGCTTGTTTGGATTGACCTGGGCTGCATTGTTCAGATTCAAACATTTTTATGCGCCAACGCATTCCGCCGTCTCGTTTCTATGCCTCCTGTGCCAGTCTTTGTCTGATTTGATAACTCTGAGAGAGTTGAAGTGATCAGCGTAATGGTCCCTTTGCTTAGGCTGTGTTCAATAATTGGGCACTTTTCTACTCTGCAATTTGATGAAAACCCTCATTCAGACCGCAAGATGACAGACGTTAAAACTCAATAGGTGTTGCAAAAGTTAAATGTGGCTAGAGGAAGAAGAATGTGCACCACCTTAAGAACTTATCATTATCTTTTATTTTTTAGTTATTTATTTTTTGAGTGTGCAGCTGTCCTAATAGTGCTATAAAATTAAGGAAAAACAGCACATTTTGTGTTGAGGGGTTTACTAATTACTGTCATCCCTTATTGGGAAACCAAAATGAACAAATTAAGAAAAGTCGTTTGTTACAATGGCCCCCTATTTTTCTGCATATTACATTTGGAACTAATTTTAAGCCATCTGATGGATTAACGGTGTAACACCCAGCAGGAGAGTAAATAAAAGTGGAAAAAAATATTGTTTGATTTCATGAAAAAACAGTGCTATTTATTAATCCGTCACTTAATACCACAGCTTGTGTCACTGCAGCTGACACAAGCTGACAATAAGTTCATTTATTACATAATCCAACATCAATGGTCCATACAACCATGAAAAAATATCTGCAAGAACCTGGAATCTCAGCCACCATTATCACACTGAAATGCTAACAGAACACGATGTGAATTAATAAAAAAAAAACCATAAAGACCTTGAAAGCAAATGCCAGTCTAAACAGAAAAATAGCAACCTTGCTGGAAGATGAAACTTTCATGTGCTGCAGCTTAAACTGTGGCCATGGTAAATATGTAAAGGAATGAGAACTGATGGTCTTGAACAGTGGCGTACACTGTTGCTTCACAACTGTAATAACAACATGTCACTTTGACATTGTGCATATCCCTGGTGCAATTGAGTATTTTCTCTCGGTACTCTGGCTTCCTGTCATAATCTGAAAAACCTGGGTTTGACCCCGACTGTGGAATAAGGAGTACAAAGGATTCCTCAGTGCAACTTAGCTATTCCTCTGTGTTTGGTATGGTTTACATTGAACATGCCTTAAAAGGGCAGCATCATGTGAAATCTACATTTTTGAGCTTTACATCATGTTATAATGTTATTCCCTCATCAAAAACATACTGGGGAGTGTAGCTTTGATTATTTCATGCATGTTTGAGAAATCCTTAATTCTCCTGTGGCAACTATTCAACTGTCCAAAACACCTGGTTGGACCTAGCTCCGCCTTTGAGACGAAGCTCCTCCTGGGAGCTGCAATAAGACCAGTCCTTAAATACTTGAAGCAGTATCTCATTGTTGGTTTGGTTGTCAGCTCTCTGTTACACCTTCACTGTGTGGTTACTCATGCCACCACAACTGATGATCATTGTCAATTTCTAACTTGTTAACCTACATGATGCTTTGTCTGCAAAGGAAGTGTATTTTATCTTCATTTCTTCATCTTACTATTTCAGATCAAAGATAGCAAAGTGAACCTGATATCTGTCCTGTTTCCAGTCAGAGCATACCATTTCAGAACTGACTGTGCAAGATTTGATTGTCATGTCTGTGGCAAAAGCTGTTTGTGTGCCACCAGGAAGTTATGGGCCCCAGGAGACAGAGCCTGAGTGATAAGCTGTGTGCCATCATTATGCTTCCTCCTGTCGGCCCCTCGGGAGTCGTTCCCCGAAGACAACACTCAGCCTGATGAGACAGAACCAGAACAATAACCAGCTACATGTCAGCTGTTACAGTGACTCTGTACTGACATACAACCCTGTTAATTATTTGCATAAACTGATGAGACACTTTACTTTTAGACAGACAGATAATAGCTAGCTAGCTAGGTAGATAAGTCACATTTATTTGTGTTTATTTGTTCTTTTCATCATAAACAGATTTTACAGCCACTAATTATGGAACAGAAATAAACATGACATTTTTTCAAATGTCATGTCAAATGTGTCACATGTCAAATGTGCCCTGTTTTCCTGATTTTGCATAATCATTGCGACTAAAGATAAACACACAGATCAGTTTCTCTAGATCTAGCTGTGACATTAGTCCTCTAATCCTGGAAATGTTCTTCAGGCGAAAGAAGGCCGACTTTGTAACTGTCTTTATGTGAATCTGAGAGTTCAACTTGGAGTCCATCATTACACCCAGATTTTGGATTTTACACATGCATAGATCTTTAAGGACTGTATCGTACCAGTACCATCACAGTTTGGAATACCTGGGTTGTATTGCTGTCCAGCCCTACTGAGAGCTATGTGTATTTATAGACATTCATAGAAAAAACATAAACTGGAAGAAGTGACACAATGAACCGGCTCTAGCGCCAAACAAAGCCCCGAGCTTCCGGTCCAAAAGTAGCAAGCTCTGCCACTTCTCCTATCGGTATCTCTCCTGAGCAGCGTCTTTTCAGAGGCAAACAACACCTGAGCATTCAATCTTCTTTTTGGTGTGTGTGCGTGTGCACCCATGTGTGTGGGTGTTCAGAGACACACACACACACACACACACACACACACCACACACACACACGCCCTCAGTGGGCCCATCTGTCCGTTGTATCCACACAACAGAAGATAATGGGCCTGAGTATTCCTCCCCGCTGCCCCGCCAGGACCACGGAGGTGTGAACACATTCCATTCCCATTTCATTTAACAGCGGTGGGAGGATTCTGAGAAAGGAATGATAAAGAAAGTGTCAGAAGGTGGGAATGATACTTCCTTTTCTTGTACAAGGCCAGAGAGGGCAGCGTGCAATAAACGGTTTCCAGTCGGCTTTTTTTTTTGTATTTTGTCATTTATTTCCCTTCCTCCTCCTCTTCCTCTTTCCCCCTTTCTTTCATTCCCTCTCCCTCCCATGCTACTACGCTAACTCGCAGGTTTCTGCCTTCCATTTTTCATTATTCCACAAATGAGGCCAAGCCTGATCCGCCCCGCTATGAGAGACTCTTCATTTTCCATTTGGCCTTTTTTTAATAGCATACCTGAGAGTCCTGAAGCCCGCAAACTTAATTGGAAAACTAAAAATATGAAGTAAGTGCACATTCAGGGGCCGTCCAATCACTGCTAATAAGACCCTTGTAAAAGCAGATAGCTTTGAGAGAGAGGTGCGTGTGTGTGTGTGTGTGTGTGTGTGTGTGTGTGTGTGTAGGGAAGGGGTTGGGGGGAGGAGGGGGGGGGGCTTTCAGGTCAACTCTCAACTCCCATTTCCCTCACAACACCTGCGCACGGTGCCTTCTTCTGCAATTAGAGGCTTTGCACAGTCATTTCTCTCCCACCACTTTTATTGCGGCTGCTGCCCAAGACAAACAGCAATAAAGCCGGGGGGTAACCATGGATACATGAGGGCCATGTCTTCTTTTTTTTTTACCTCCTTCTTTCTTGCCGATGCTATTGAAACATCCCTCTTTTAAATTTAAGTGGTAGGAGTCGGTTATTTCTCCCTTGTTCCTCAGGATGATGATGAACAACATGTGGGAAGGAAACAAAGCTGCTCAGGCGGCGATAAATAACAAAAAAACAAAAAACAAAAGCCTCGAAGGTGAAGTTAGAGAAGTTAAGAAGAAAAAGAAAGATTTTTTTTATTTTCAGCCTTGCTTTTTCCTGTCTTTAGCAGAGTTGTTAGCGGTGAAAGCGGTGGAGCAGCAATAACGATCGCAGAGGCCTTCTCGCAAAAACCCGAATAAATAAAAGGGAAAAAAAAGAAGCAACATTAAGCAGGCGTGCTGCAGTCTGCCACCCTGACTGACTGAACATCTAATCTGCTGATGGAGCTAATGAACACATCAGCTAATTAGACACATAGACGGGCCTGTGCTTTTACAGTCACGCAGCAAACAATAGTCGCCTCAACGTAGCCATCAACGATGCCATGAGGTTTTTCACTTTAGTCACGTTACAAGAACAAACTTCACTTTTCTTATTGATATCAAAAAACTGGTGCATGTTTAGATCTTTTTCACAAATAATTCTATAAATGTGGTTTGTGTTCAGCCTGAGTCAATACATTACGTACATTTTGTAGGAACTGGACTCTTTTATTGCTGTGTACGTTAAATCTGTCAAATATTTGAATGATTTACTGTGTGATTTGTTTATTAGTTTCTTTCATGTCTACAGTCATAGTCACTATTCTCCCTGGGGTCCACACCACAAACATTACAATAAACTAACACTTTTACAAACATTACAAAAAAAGATGTAATAAAATACCTTCACACACAAACAAAATCAAAAATTCAATATTCAAATCAGCCACATCAATAATTGCAACATTTTACAAACTTAACAGACTGACAAAACACCTTTAAAGCAAAGAAAATGAAAGCAAACAATGTCAACAATTCAGTATTATTTGGAAAATACATTTGTTTATTGAAACATGCCAAATTTGGAGAAAAAAAATTGTTGATAAAACGTTTTAATGATACGATTTCAACTGTATCGAAGTAGATGTGTTTCGCAAAACTGCAATTGAAACAATTTTTTGGCATCTTCACCAGTTGGGTGTTACTACTGGCAGAAACACTGAAGTAGACTACAGGAAGTGGTTGGAGGATGATTTTTTTGGGTGGGGATGGAGGGGGTGCAAAGTGCAGCTGGTTCCATTAGAGCTCTCTCAGCATTGCACAGTTCATAAAAACGTTACATCATTCTAACATGTTGAATCCATAGCTCTTCTGGAAAATCCCCATAAAGCCGCATTTGTAGTCCCTCCGTAGTAGGGGGGACTTGTCGCTTCAACGCCTGAATAAAACGCAGACATCTTCTCTGATTGGCTGATGTAACTGTTTACATTCTTTGCTGACATTTTGTTTAATTTCTTATTTCATGGAAACACTACAATTTTGCATTTTTAATAAAAAAATGTTTTTACATTATGATGTAGCAGAATAGAGGCAAATATTTGTGCAAATTAGTAATGGAAATGCAGTTTATGTCCCAAAAACATGCACATTAGATAAATTGCCACTCTAGGGTTTTCTTAAATATGAGTGTGTGCGTGTGGTCATTTGTCCTGTGTGTTTCTGTGTTGCCTTGCCTCTCGCCCAGCGACTACAGGAGACAGTCACCAGTTCACCTGGAAACGGATGAAGGATATCTCATTAAATCCCAACAGCACACTGAAGAAGTTTGTGTTTATAACATGATTAAATGTTAAACAGTTCAACACATATCAGTGAGTTTTCTACTCCTCCCCTTTGCTTTAGAGCCAGCAGACCAAACTGAAGGCCATCATGTAGTTTCCGTTTTTCTCTCTCACAGACGTAATCGACTGCAGGTTGGTGTGGCAAATTGGGAGTTCCTGTGATAAAACCTGACAGGAGTCTATCCCTCTGTCCACAAAGATGATTTAACACTGTTTTTTTGTTGTTGTTTTTTTTTTTCACATTTCTTGTTTTCTCTCCAAACACCTCACACTTGCACTGAGCGATCGAAGAAAATCGCGTGATAGTGCGGGCGAACTACCATGATGCAAAAATAAAACCTGATTTTAGGGGAGATAAAGTTTAAAGAGAGAGAGAGAGATAGGAGAGTGGCAGGAGGATTGAGGAAAGGTCAGGATATGATTGTCCCAGAGAGGGAATATGACAGTGGTAGTAATAGATTCTTCTCACACCTTTCCTGGAGATGACCTGCCTGTAGGAGAAGGCCTCTTCACTAATCGCTGGTGAGAGCCCTGAGGAGGCAGCCTTCAGAGACCCATCCGGAGGTGAGATCCATTCTCACCATTCTGCCACTGCGGCGCGATGCATGCCCAAAGTACAACTCTATTTGTTACTAAAGATAAATGTAAAAATACTTGTTTTTAGTCAAGCTTTTCTTTTTTGGAATCAAAGAAGAAGCCGGTGGGGATGAATGTGTCTCTCCAGTATTCCCCTGCAAAGAACGGCTTTTATTTAGTGACTTGTAATCTGAAGCGTTGTGAAGAACCGGAGCGGGTTCACTTCCTGTCCTCCACTTTGTAGTGCCGATACCGTGAGGGGTTTTATTATCCCGTTGCATCGCCGGCGCAAGCTAGCAGCGGAGTCATCCGGGTGGGTCCGCAGTGAAAGCTTCCTGATGTTTGCCAAGTGCTTTTACAGCAACAGCTTCTGTACACCAGCACACACACACACACACACACACACACACACACACACACACACGCACACACACACACGCACACACACACACACACACACACACACACTACTCCAAATCCTCACTTTCAGTCTCTAAATCAGTCCTAATCCTTCTGGGTCTCACCAAAGTCCTGCAAACAAACATAATGGGCAATAATCAGCTCTGCAGCAGGCCGGCTGTTGGCTTATTTTCGCACGCTCAGATGACCAGACACAATGATACTGTTTTCCTAATAAAACTGGAGGATATTAATCTGCTGATCTCCTGCTCCCTGTGTGCACTGAAGACAAGTTCCCACTTCTCTGGTGTGATTCCTTCTCTTTTTGTCTTTTTGTTTCTTTACAGATGGGTTTGTGTCTGCGTGTGCGGTGGCCGATACTGAAAATACACTAATGTCAGTAACAATAAATCACTCCGGAAATTATAATGAATCGTTTTATTGAGACCTGACATTTCAAAATGTTCCTATGCAAAAAAGAACAACTTTTTTTTTTTTTAGAAACTTTATGTATGTAGGTGTTCTGTTGTATAGGTCTTGCTTAAATGGAGAACATGATGCAGAGGAAAATATTCAGATCCAAACACTTTGTGCTCGGGTTGAGAAAAGCCTAACACTGCAAATATACGAAATCTTACCAAGTATTTTTGATCTAGCTTTTAGTGAAAATATCTTAGTACATTTTAAAGAAAAGGAAACTAATTCATAAGTAACTCAGCAGATTATGTCACTTATAATATGGGAAAATATCTTAAGTGAAAAATATTTGCCAGTGGAACAAATATTTTTTCTTTGAGTCGTAACAAACTCCTATATTTTGATGAAATCTTGCATATAAGTTTGTTTTACTTCAACTGTTCTAACTTTATTTGTGCTAGACTAAAACTACTTGGTAAGGTTTTATGTTTTTACAGTGTACAACCAGGTTAACATATTATAAATAAACAGTCAGAGTCATAATAGTCAGGTTAGATTCAGCTCATTCATGTAATAAATGGCTCAGTAAAAGTCCACACTGGAGGCAAAATGAAAATCTGTTGCAAGACTTAACATGTGCTTGTCATCCAGCCTGACTGATTTGAGTCCAAATTCATTCCATAATCCTTAATTTTGATTTTAAAACCATATTTCTTTTCAGCATAATGTATTATTTAGTGTTAATCATTTAAAATCCCAATAAAACGCAGAAAAGTCTTTAGGTGTAGATGCGCAACACTCAAGACTTGTTTGTTTGCACTCTTTCCCACAATCCTTATGTGTAAGAAATCTTTATTTTCCTCACACATTCTTCCTTTATGTCTGTGTTTTTTGTGTTTTTTCCCCTCCTGCATGTCCTTGGGGGTCTCTGCAAACACCGGGGGCCCCGCGGCGGTACCCTGGCCGAATGCAGCCCAAACAATGAAAGCCTCATCAAATTCAGTCTGGCATGTGGTCCTGCCTCTCTGAATGGAGAAGCGAGCAGCACCTGGTATCTCTTGTGCCTCCATTACGCACTGCCAAGATTGGAGAAGATTGCTCTGCCAAGACAATAATGTGGACAACCTGCAGAAGTGGAAGACCCCCGCATCCCCCATCTCTCTTCCCTTTTCAGCCGCTGCTCACTTTCAAGCACTTGTCAGTAAAAATGTATGTGTTACCATAGTTTCTTCTCTCCCCCCCCCACCTTCTAGACTGCCCTTTACTGAATAAGTCATCAAAGGTCTTTATCTCTCGTCTCTCTCTGTCTCTCATTGTGGGCTGTTAGCTTTCCTTATCACGGTGGAACAAACTGCTGGGCCCCATTCGTTCCTCCAGCCCCTTACAGTGTTTTTTTTTTTTTTTTTCTCGGTTGAAGAAAGCGGACTCTGCCAAATGTTCTGGCAGTGACACAAATGCCGTGTTCTGCCACGTTAACGTTTTTCTGCTGTATGCTGAAAAGCAAGAACAATATTTAACAGGCTCTTATTTGCGAATGTGTCAATATTTATGGCCTTGACCCTTAAAGCTGCAGTATGCAACTAAATGTTTTTATATTGAAACTATCTCCATGTTGTGGCAATATGGTGTGAGACAGATAATATGTAAAGAATCAAGGTCCTCCAGTGCTACCTGAGAGAAGGTAAAATGCTGTCTTAAGTTGTAAAGTTCTATCTGGATATTATATTAATATGATTCATTTTTGTCTGGATAGTGCAACTACTTTTGCAGAACTCACCTCAGAGTCTCGATGTGGTTTGGATTTAGCAGGTTGTCACTGTGTTGACGTTAAAGCCCGTTTACTGTCACAAAGTTGTGCCTGGATTGTTTGAAGAAGTTGCTTGTTGATCCCACACTGTTTCAGGGATCATGGACAGAATTGGGAGCGATCCCAGTCACTTGGATGAGAAGCAACTCCACACATGGATCTTATCAGGACGCCTTGACTATTAGCATGACGGAGAACTTATGGCCGAGCTCGACTTTTGTTCTTTGCACAAAATGATTTTCCAGATGTCATAGAAGATTGGAAAGAGGATTCATCAGGGACAATAACTTTGCACCGGTCTTCTGTTGTCCATTCTAGTACTTCCTGTTCTATTTCAGTCTGCCATTGATGTTTTTATTGGACTAAAGTAGCTTCTTTGCTAACCATCTTGCCACATGGCCGTTGTCCAATAAGTCTTCGCCTCTCTGTGCGTGCAGACACCCACAGGACATCAATGTTAAACTGTCTGAACTGAATACTATATGGTTCTGTAGCATATTTATCAGTAGGAAATAATTCTGGCACTTGCAAAACCTACTTGCTTTTGGACATACGAAGGCCTTTTCATGTAAACAGTTCCTCTCTCCTTAAAGTTCTGTAAGATCTGTAAAACCTGTCTTTATACAGGCAACAGTCTTAAAAGCAACTTTTTTTCAAAGGACAACAAGAATCCAGTAGTGCAAAATATTGATACTTTATAAAGTGCACAAAATCTACATTAACCATAAAATTGCGCAAATTGAAATTTTGAAAACAAATTTGCTTAATAGAAACACTGCAATTCCGAAAAACCGTACGTTTTTCAGAAAAATGTTTTCATGACGGTATGAGGTGGGCCGTATCAAAATGGATATATTTCCCAAAATTGCAATGGACTACAACATTTTTTTAATCAAATGAGTGATCAACAGCCGGATGTTGATCAAGGAAAACAAGAATCCAGTAGGACAACAAGACTCTTGAGCTGTCAAGAGTCTGACGTAGAAGATGACAGGAAGTGGTAGTGCTATTATGTTGTTTTTTTTCCCCCTGACAATGTGCAACTGGCTCCACATCACACAGTTCATAAAAAGTTTTGTCATTCCAATGTGTTGAATCCACAGCTCTTCTGAAAAATAATTTATTACAATTTCCCCAGGATTCCCAAGTAGGCGGGGCTTGTCACTCCAAACGCCTGAATAAGATGCTGACGTCTCTTCTGCTTGCTGAATTATAAATCTCATGTAACTGTTTGCATTTGTCATTGTCATGACAAGCTTATTTGTGTTTGATTTCAATTTTAGTCTTGTTGTGTCCTTTTCATCAATCTCATAAATGCAAGTTAGGAGAGTGAAAACACATCTAGTTTGCTTTTTTTTAATTAACATTTTTATTACGAAAGTTATTATAATAATTACAATTACAATAATATAATTATATTGATTTCATTCTCATTTTTTACATTCTTTCTCATTTTTCTCACTTCACAATCATTGACATCACATTTCAAATCAAAGCATTAACCTGAATGATGGCAAGGTTTACAAAAAGTCAGACAAAACAGGCTTGACATATTCTGTCCACTTTGACCTTGTCTTGTAGAAAGTGTCCCTCTACACGTTGACAAAAAAATAGAGTCTCTCCAATACATAAATCCCTTTAACTACGTTAACCCAGCCTTCAGTTTTTGGACGTTCCCATTTGAGCAATTTTCTTGTGAGGCCCTTTTTGCTCCCAGCCGGTAAAATGTACAGAAGTTTTTGACCATTATAGTTCACTTTGTCCACCGGTATGTTACATAAAAGTATGCACTCAAAAGTTAAAGGAAAATCTAATGTAAAAATGTTCTGTATGTTCATGGATTTGAGGCCAATATGGCTGGATGGCTTGATGGAAACGGTTGGTCCCACCCCACCACATCTTCAGCAGGTCTCCCCCCTTACCTGATATCTTTTCTGCTCTGGGGTTATGAAAAATCTTATAATGCTCTTCCAGCAAAATTCACACCCAGTCCTCGATCTTGTTGTCCATGATATCTTACAAATATGGTCCCAATTTTCCTCTGGAATCGTTAGGTTTCCTTCTTTTTCCCACTTCACTTTAACATAAATAACAAAACAAAACAAACAAACAAAACAATGCTGTCCTAAACCACAGGATGGTGTTGTACAACATGGAAATGGTTCTATTGCCAGCTTTTGATTTAGTTTATAATGTAAATATTTCCACAAATCTCAGATTATGTAAATGTACTTTTAGATCCTGATTAAAATAATTTCTGACCTGTAGATATCTGAAAAAGTTGTATAAATCATATTTTCTCAAAACATTGGAAAGCTCCCTTGTGGACAAAAGAGTAACTAGTTAGGCCTTTCGAAACCCATTTCTTCAATCTATCATCATGTTAATTTAAATTTTAGAGGCATTTTCCAAACCACTGATTCTAATTTACCTCATTACAAAATTTATTCTAAAATTTGTCAACCAAATTTCAAAATGTCCATTTCTGTTTTAAGTTGAGAGGAGAAAAAAACATATTGAAATATTACATTATGTTGACCAGCTCTAGCAAATTTTTGAGACTAAACATAATAGCATGTGGTTTAGCTAATTAGCTCCCCTCTGACATCTGTGCTTGAGGATGATGCACTCAGCCTCTCAGGCTCCCATCAGAGTTGTTTGTCATGACTTGGAGATGTTGCTAGGCAGATTGGTTGGTGAGCTTCTAGGCATTACTTTAGCATGTTAGTTGCTCTCTGGATGCTGAGCAGTAATGAAGGTTGGAGCTAATGTGCAGCTGAAAGTTAATTTTTATAATCAGTCTGCTATGGAGATGGACCAAAGTCTTGTCACTGCAAAAATATAAAATCTTACCCAGTATATTAGGTCTAGTATGTTGTGTAAATACACTAGTTTTATCTCATTTCAAGCATACAAACTCACAAGTACAGTTTTAGCAAGATAACAGAGATTTTTATAAGACATTAATTTCTTAACTTAGACTAAAAAGAGCTAGTTCCAACAGATTTATTTATTTATGGGAAAAATGTTTTGCTATAACTGAAGAAAATTATTATTATTATTATATCCCCCCTTGTCCAATCAGCAAATTAAACGTAAACAAATGTTTTCTGGTCAGTTTCATGAGCCACAGTCAAGCCTGACTACTACCAAACCTGCAAAATTAAGAAATCACATATCATCTTCATAAAATAATGAGCAAAGCCATTTTTTCATTGCCAAATGATGATTAAAAAAAATCACTTTTGGCAAAAAATTATTTCGGCCATTATTTTAGGGAAATGATGATGCATACAACTTATCTAAGTATTTATCTTAAAAAGCCAAAGATCTTGACTCAATCATAAGTAATTCATGAACAGGTGCAGTTTGCAGTGATTTGAAGCTCCACCAATGGGAATGCTGCTATGCTGTTTCCATAATTGATTAAACCATGAATTCGGCCATAACCTTAAGTTCCCCTGCACTCTGGTTATACAGAAGGATCATAATACTGTAATTAAAATCATTCAAGATTCAGTTGTCATTTATACTCCAATAATCCTCAAATCTGATTAATTTCATCAGTTTTCAAAAAAAGAGCCAAAATTCCTATTCAGTGACGTGAAAATTTGCCAGTTATTGCACATACTTGATAGCCATTAGCCACCACTGCTGCCAGTTATTAGATGTAGTTTACAACTGGAACCGAGTTGGTTAGATTAAATAATCATTTGAAAACTGTACTTTTTTAATTTGCTGGTTTTATAATCAAATTAATTTCAGATCTTAAGCGATTAAACGTGATACATAAAGCTGCACAGATGTATAATCTTCCTTAACCTAACACAAAGCATGAGGTTGCCCTCCATGCTGGGTCATTATACAGAAAAGTAAAATGAAGTGAAGGCATTAATGTAGAGCAAATTACAGTATCGCTGCCTTTTCATTGCACAGTAAACTTTAATGGGCTTATTAAACGATGGCAAAATGTATCGCCACATGCCAATGGTGTAAGAGGGGATCTACTTTCATAGGCCAGGCAAATGTAGTTAATGATTTATTGGCAGTGCAAGGGGATTATCAACAGGTCAGTCGATGGAACCACGATCCCCGCATCATCTTGTTAATAGGTTCAAAGCAAACAATCGCTAATCACAGCGTGCCAGGAAATGTCGTCAAGGGAGCTGACCCTGATTCTATAATGGGAAATCAAGGCTGACGGTACTTACTCACCACATAAGGAAACGATCAATAGTCAAGAATAATGGGAGTTCTTTTTAATCCAATGTGAAATCCTCAATAAAATATTAATGTAAGAAAAGCAGCTGTTTGGTCGGACGTTTGCTGTGAGCTGCATGGCCATAAAACATCTTCGCCCGAGCTTTAATCTCCAGATCAGAACGTTCATCGGAGTGGGAAAGATACGGGAGCGAATCCTTTTTTTAAAAAAAATAAATAAATAAAACCCTAGATATCGGGAGATTTCATCAGCTAAAAGGACAGCGTGACTTCCTGTCGAGAGAGAGAGAGAGAGAGAGAAAAAAAAAAGAAACATGGCACCGTGACTCAAAAGACGACTCAAAGCCTCAGAGGAGACACAAAGGTTCAGAGACAGTTCACTCACTGGCACCCGATAATCAATGTGCGTTAGCGCGACAGCATCAGATGGGTTTCTGGGGCACTGAGCATAAGATCCCAGGCCGTCAATAAAAACAACTTCACTCGTCTCCACAAGTTCTGACGCAGGTCAATGAAGGAGAGTGCATCAAAGGTTTGGATTGATTCGGATTGATTTTTGTTAGATAATCCTGTGGGAAAACATCCTGTGTTGGCAGTTATTTACAGACACGTTTCATGCAGAAGTCAGAGCGCTTTCAGAAAGAGTATACAATATGTCAATCTACAACCACAAACCTTCAGGCATTGCGTTAAGATATTAGACCGAATCAGAGTGTTTCTATGGGTAAACCTTACATTTTTACCCCAAATTCCCTTCATAATATCCATCATAATTACATATAATCAGAAGTTGCAAATTACTAAAATGAGCGGCTGTTGATATCAATGGCCAAAAATATCCATATAAAAAATTGGAAGAGACATAAACCCAAAACGGTCGCAGCTTTAAATATAGCAAAACATGGTTGGACAATTAATTAAGTCGCTGAGAGTGAATACAAATGCACACACTGCACTGTCATGATTTTAATTAGTAAAAATATTTTTCAGAAGCATTTTCTTTTGTTAATTTCATACATGTTTAATGTAAGAAATGGTTGGTCACACATCTGTTAATTGAAAACAACCTACAAGAAAAATATGTCATAAAGCTGCCAAGTCTTATTTGTTTTCCAATGAAAGTTCAGTTTAATACCGACATGTTAGAAATTGAGACTTTCTTGTGCCTTCAGACACCAATATGAAACAAAATACTGTCATAATTATCATCATCATCATCATCATCATCATCATCATCATCATCATCATCATCTCATTTCTTCTTGCCTTACTTTACATCAGTGTTTCTCAACCCTGGTCCTCACCAGTCCTGTCCTGCATGTTTTAGATATTTCCCTTCTGCCACACCTGGATTGTATCTCTGGGTGATTAACAGGCTTCTGCAGCACTTGATGGTCATGCTGTCATTTGAATCAGCTGTTCTGGAATAGAGGCACATCTAAAACATGCAGAGCAGGGGGGGGTGAGGACCAGGGTTGAGAAACACTGGGTTAGATCCTTAGAACTGAGCTTTCATTCGATTTCTCACTGCCGTCTTTCGCTCAGAGGAAACCGTACAGTGGCTCCAATGCTGCTGCTGCACAGTAAAGTCCGACAAGTGTTTCCTGAAATCTCCCAGAAACGTTCCGTTACGTATCGCTTCGCCCGCACAAACAACCTCTCTTCCCCGTCTCACACACATTGTAGGGACCAATGTGTAGCTGAATACATCTGAATGACCTTGACTTGGTAAAATATTTGAGTGCGAGAGTGTTTTGTGTGCTGACGGTGCTGCCTGTCAGTAAGTGACTCGACTGTTGAGAGACGGTTTTCTTACAGGCGATGCGGATTTACATGCTCAGCAGTTGAGAGACTTAAAGACAAGGGGAAGTGGGGGTGATACTGAGGGGAAGGGAATGAGCTACCTATCATCTGATGCGCTCCTCTCTTGCATAATCCCTGCTTTCAAACGGGGGAGAAAATGCTGATGAAGCTACAGGAGCAGAACAGTGGAAGACGGAGAGGGGAAAAAAAAACAAAACAAGACTGCCCTCTGCTTTTGGTGTACAAGTGTGAATTCCTGACAAGGCAGGCATCTCCTTCTTTTGCTAAGTTTGTGCGTTCTAACTGGATCAGCAGTCTGATGAAAGGCGGCAACGCCCCAAAGCTCGGTTTGAATCCCTCTATCAACAGTCAGCAATTGCCTTCTTTGTTAATATGCAACTTCTGCTGCACACCTGTGGGTAAAAAGAAAAAAAAAAACCTCCCTGGGATGAAGAAGACATGTTCTTCCTTACCGCATAGAAATAAATAAATCCATCGCCTTCATCCGGCTAGCTTTGAAGCGATGCAGAAGAAAAGTCAAATTTATTACAAATAGAAAGAGAAAACTTCTCTTCATTCTTTCCTGCTTATCTTGATTCCCTTGGGTTCTAAATGAGCCTCAGAACCTTTTGTATGAGGAACAGAATTCTCCAGAGAATGCAGTGAACTCCAGGCTAGCTCCCCGTTATGCCTCCATTCAACCTGGAAAACATTAACATCTCAAACTTGCAGAGCTTCAAACCTGCTCCTCCTGGATTGATGCACTGAAACAGCCTCGGGCTCTGTCATTTATTATTTCTGTTGCATAAAGAGAGCGTGCGCATCCATATGTGTGTGTGTGTTGTGTGTGTGTGTGTGTGTGTGTGTGTGTGTGTTGTGTGTGTGGTGTGTGCCGTTACATATTGGTTAGTAAAACGGAAAGTATTTACTATTTCTAAATTACTTCTGTTGAAACAGCACTGACCAGCTGGTGAGACGTGTTTGTCGGGGTTTTGGCGTGTTGCACGTCGAACAGCAGGAAACTCTGGCAACTGGTTGCTATGTAAAATTAACAGGCAACACCGGTAAGCCAAAAATCCTTGTCTGTGTTTCATACAAGCTATTTACACACCACACAGCATGCATGAAATCAAGAGAGGTATGGTGGTGCATATTTTAAGTGCTGCAGTATTAAACAGGGAGTATGAAGTGTTTTCTGTCCACATAGTGGCATTTTCACAACAAAATCAAGTAACCGTGATACTTCAGTTGTTCAAAAAATGGGTAACACTTTATTTGAAGGGTGTGCATAAGACTGACATGACACTGTCATAAACATGACATAACACCTGTCATGAACATAAATTAGTATTTATAAATGTTTATGACAGTTGTTATAAAGTGTCATTTGGTAAATAATGACACTTTTAATGCAAAGTTGCTTTAAAAGTTTCATTTAAAGTCCATTAAAAATGCCAACTGTGCATGATTTTGTAAATTATGATAATTTAATGCAAAGTCGTCGTAGTTTTTTAATACAGCCAATTAAAGATGCTGAAGGTGGTGAAAAATTAGGGGTAATTGCCCTTTAGCCATTTCTCGAGTCGGAAGTTGCAATCAGAAACCAACCTCAGCTTCGTTGGTACAGTTATATTGAATAATTTGGAGCAATAAACCTCTGGTAACATAGTACTTTAAATGATTGCTACTGAAGTTATGTGCTATTATTTGAACCAGCTTCATCATCCACTACAAAATTGTTCAATTCCGTAGTCCTCAGCAGCAAGGTTTTACTCTACCTGAAGATGTGAATGTGAATGGAGCCACCTGTCTATTTAGAAATCCGGCCTGCAGCCCATGAAATCAAAGTTCCGTGCAAACCACTTGGCAAGAAATTGACACGTGGAGGAATGAGACAGGGCCCTGATAACCAAAGATGGCATTTGTTTGAACACTCGCCCGCTGCCTCCAACAGCTGAATTAGACTGTGCCTGGGAACTGCCTCAGAGCGATCTGCGAACAGAGTCGCGGCCAGCTCCACACCTGTTCCCTCCAACGAATTCTCAAGTTTTTTGTTTTTTTTTCCACAAGAATACAAATCAAAGTGGCCGTCTCCCGATGGGAACAGCGTTATCAAACGCTGGAGACGACTGGGACAGATAGAGAGGGAAGCTGTGAAAATCAATGTTTGCGCTTGTTTTGCATAGAGAACGGGATGAAACAGAAAAAATACATTTAAAGATTACCTCTCTCTGATCTATTTCTATATTCAGATCAAACTCGTTCCTTGGTAATCACCCGCATTCTCACGCGTTTTGCCACCGCCCTCCACCATCAGGCTACATCCAACATTCCTCATCTGTGTGGTAATTTTTTTATTCACGATTTCCTTCCTTATCTCTCACTCGCTTTGCTTTCATCCTCTAATTCTGCGTGACGTTGAATTGAAAACGGCAGCGGAAGTGGGTGCTCGGATTGTTCTTTATTCATGCACACTTCCTTTGCAAACACAGAGACGTGGCGCATATACTGAGTTTCTGCAGCTGGTCGTCACAGCGGACGTACGCGAGGAACACCGCCGGGACAGCACACACAACCCCCACGTTGGTTCCTGCCATGTCTTCCTGCCATTCAGAACCAAACACACCTCACCAGCCGGATTGGGATTGTGTCGTTTCTCTTTTCAGCGAGTTCAACTGAACCCAGCATCTGCAGAACGTGGGCAGAGCGTTAACAATAACACGGATTGTTCTGTTTGTTTCAGGTTTTTCCTTTAATCTTGCGGACTGGTTAAAACACGGATCCAGGCTAACCGCTGAACGAAGTAATCAGCCCTTCGTATGTTAATTACAGATAGCAAACAGCTCCTTCATAATGACCTCCCCTGGGCCTCTGCATGGTTATGGCGCGGTGTTGTAATGGGGTTACTCCCACTCCTCTGTGGCTTCTCAACCACCATCTATGAAACCAAATAAGTATTATTAGAGTAAACACAGAACATTTACATATTCATCATCACAAACATGACCTAAAATTGTACCACCGAAGCGCAGAGAGATGAAAGTCTTAAGACTTTTAAACAACAGCAGAGTGTGCAAAAGAGGTGAAATGAGTCTGGATGTCATTGAGTCGCATCAAGATATTATTCCATTACACAGAGACCAGCCTGGTGCCTGGGAGGAGAAAAACCTGTTCGAGGTTCATGTCAGGGTCTTGTTTTAGACATTTTGGTGTTACTTTGCCAATGCCTTGGTACAAATTATATTAATCACTAGTTTATTTTTTTAGATAAAAAAAACCCTAATAAGAACCAATCTATCTGGTTTGGGAGCTGTCTTTAAATCCGTGTTAGGAGTTCTGGACTTCATACCCAGAAAGCTTTTTGATCTACCCAGTCCAGTTATTGAGAGTTGACTGTGAGCTAGACTAATTGCGTCCCCTGACGCCGAGCCGCTCCTCATCCAGGAGGAGGATCACCCTAAAGTGGAAACACAGATCTCCATCCACAGCAACTGCAGAGTTCAGAGACAGGTTAAGAACAGTGAAATGCAACCAGTTCAGCATTAATGTGAAATTGATTTAAAAACCCAACGGTTCTCTCTCATATTTCTTTTGAGGAAAAATGCAACGACATCAGATTTTCAACCTCAACTCATGAGTGTGTGGTGGCAACGTTTAGATAATGGCATCTGTGATTTCCACTAATGGTTTCCATTGCTGCTTTTTCACAAATTCCAGCCACCAATATTTAAAGAGTTCTTGTATATTTGGTGCAGTTAAATCTACTATTTCCCATGAGTGTTTAAGATTCTTACTTTAATAGAAGACAATGAGTAGATCTTGATCAATTTGTAAGCACTGCAAAAATACTGTGACTGGCTAGCCATTAGCCACTAACAATGCTAATGTTGGCAACTGCTAAGCAGCTTTCGGTGCTAAGCAACTGTATGTCTTAGACATACAGTTGGAGATTTATGGCTTCTATGGCATGGCGTTGCCCTCAGGCCAACAAACCACATTTCTGTACCTCACGTTGCTCTTTTATTTTATTTTTTGGGGTTTATGATGTAAAATACCTCCAGACATATTTTTGTCCAAATAAAAGAGGTATTGAGGTTCATGTGACCTTTTACTTAGAAGAGGACCAGTCCTTTTTATGAAGCGGAGGTGCATGCTACACCTGGCATCCTACTTGTAAGTTATACATCACTTTTCTTCATATTTAAATTTGGGTCACTCTAACTAAAAATATTTTCATATCTATGAGTATGTGAATAAGCATTGTAGATTATTTCAAGACAATTTTTTTTATTATTTATATGCTAAAATTGTGTTTTGTTTGTTGCTTCAGGGCAACATTGCGCAATTAGGGCCATTTTGCTCAGACAATATTATTCTAATGTGATGATATTCAATTGATTACAAAATAATTATCACAGCCAATTTATTTACTTTATTATTGACTGACAGGAACAGGAGATGGATGAAAGGTCATTTCATGGACAAAAGGTGCATGGTTCATAAGCTGGGGTCATTCCCAATGACAACATGAGGATCATTGTTTGTTTATCCTCAAAACTGACTTCAGTCCCAAAGAGTGATAATCTGGTTATCAATGAACAAATGGCCCCATTCCAAGGCAGGTAAAGACTGAAGCAACACCTGCCAAACCCAAAAATATGGATCTGCAAGGTATTTAATATGACTGGTGCAGATGGTGTTCCTTACAACCTGTACAGGGCGAGCCATGCAGCCACCAAATCTACCAGATATGGGACCTGATGGAGATGTTATCCTTTGCTTGGCTCAAATTCAGGGTCCAATTTTATGATTGATATGTAATTAAGGGCCACCAAAGAATGCAGGAAAATATTTTTTCCCCAAAAAAACAAAAAGCCGTGCCATAGAGGGTTAAGTCATATTTGATAAATACTGTATAAAATAACATAGTGACTTGCTTAAATGCTATAATCTTTCATCAAATGTTTTCCTTATCTTAATGAAAGGAAAACTTTGGGTTGATTTCCAAAGACCATCGTCTTTATTGTCTTGTTTTGTGAGCTGGATGTAGTGTTACATAGACAGCAGAGACAGATACCTTAAATTGCTTCCAACTAATGTAGCAGCAGCTCACTGGCAGGTGATGATAATTTTGGAAAAAAAAAATATACTGATTAGGGTCTTTGGTTCCAAAGTACTTAGAACACAAAGAACTTCTTATCTTGTCATGCTTGAAAAAGTGAAAAGTGCCCCCCTATTGTGACCCTTCAGTGACTCCCAGTCATTTTGTTAACTCCTCCTGCCAGAATATTTACCATCAGGCTCTAAACTGACACAGGCACCTTCTCAGCGTTTTCTATGCACATGTCTTTTCCTTTGTGCATTCCATCGTACTCACCCTGTCCTTTTGTCCGCTCCTCAAGGGAAAAGCTATTTTGACCATACGAGATAAGCAAAGGGAAGGTTTTCAGAATCACACACACAGAGAGAAACGGAAAACAGAGGAATAGTTGTTACACGGTACACATTCCTCCCTTTTTTGCAGCCATGTCTTGTTTGTACACAGGGAATGTGGCAGAATCTCATGTTTCACCAGCTCCTGTCAGGTAGCTGCACCGCCACGTCATCTGGCGCTGTCATCCCTGCAAACCCAGTTGTTAGGAACACTGCAGTGTGCTGTTGAACTGCTTTGCTTCTTTCAGTCGGCGTCAAGAACGGGACGCAAAGGGGAATAAACCAGAGCAGGCGTAGGATCTGCATTTCCCGGCACCGCTCTTTGTCTGAAACCTTTTTTTTTTTTTGTTCTCCCAGCCTTTCCAGTGATGCTACGTGACACCAGCCCGATGTCTATCACGGTCCTCATTACACCTCTGTTATCCTTTCACCAGGGCCACACAGAGGATCCCTCTGTCCCCGGTGGTCATTTCTCTAAACACCCCTCCCCCCCACCATCAGCCGCTCTTTCACCAAGAGCTTTTTCCTGTGCAAAGATTGTACAGCTTATGTGAATTTCTAAAGGTCAGGCGTCTGGATTTGCACCAGTTACATTTAGAAGTGCAGAAAATGTAGTACACTTGACTTGTAATGACATTTAGGTCATGACTGCACCGGCGTTGAGGAGGAGGAATCTCAAGTCGGGCCCAGAATGACGTGGAAAGAAGAACAGCTTCTGAAATGCCTTGTGAAATCGTTCACACCACTTTAAACATTTTCGCATTTTTTTTGTCCCAATGCTGAAAATTTGTGTGACAGTCCAACACACACAAAATTGTAAAAGGGAAGGACATTTTTATTCTTTTAAATGTCTTTGACAATCAAAAATCTGAAATGTTCATAGAGTTTCACATTAATTTGAGGATATTGCTTACCTGTAATGAGTCGGACATGCCTATGTTCACTCTAATGAACCAGTTGCCTCCAGAAGGCCCCTGTTCCTTTTACATATCTCTCTTAAAAATAATTTATTCACAGAGTAGTTCAGTTCATAAAATGCCCAGTTTTAATTTTGCACGTTAAAATGATCTCTTTTACTTTATTAAACTTATTAATATGGTTGAAAACAAACACTGCACAGAACCCCCATCATACCATCTCCACTGTGAAACATTATGGTGGCAACGGCCTTCTGTGTGGATACTTTTTTTCTCTTAAATGTCATAACTATTCACTTCTATTTCAGTTAAATTGTTAGATATAATTTAAGACAAATAATCCACTGTAAAGAACAACACATAAAAGTCGGGCTCCAAGCACAAGAAATACCACAAACCACAGAGGAACACTTGTTCCAAGGTTTACAGAACCTTGAGTCAAAGTTCTTATTGTTAGCCGATCTCTTGACTCATTGAAACTACATTCATACATAAACTTTCTCAGAAAGGCATAAAAACTTGGGACATTAAGAATCAGACACAACCAGTGCCTGTCAGTCTTGGAACCTTTTGATGGATTCTGAGTGGATCTTGAAAAGAAAATTCACCTGCAGTAAAGTCATTACGGCTTTCTTGTAATTACGCCACAAGTGAGTGATATAAAAAAGATTTATTGGAAAAAAGCCACTTTAACATAATCTGTGCACATGTAAAATGTATGTGCCAACATATTGGCTTGAATGTCATCATCTTATGGTGAGTATTTCATTTTCCTCAACTTGTAAGACCTCATCTGCAAAAAAAAGAAGGTGGAAAATTTATGAAAATGTAAAAGTGAAGCAAAATGTCATACCAAGTCCAAATCAACTGCATACATTAAAAAGAGATGATTTGCAATCAGCCCTACAATCATTTAGCATACAGGACTGGAAACCTCTAATTAAAATGTTTGCAGGTCTTTGTAACTAATTAAACACATTTTATTTAAAAACCCTATATTGGCAAAATAAGCAAAACCTTTGATTCCAAAAAACTCTTATCCAATAAGAAAAATCTCTGTTGCTATATAGCAACAGAGATAATTGTTACTTTCAATCTGTTATTCAGGTTATTCAACAATCAAATTGGGGATAAACAATCATATTGTTTCCATGTGTTAGGATAGCCCATTGTTATGACACAGTGTGGTATGAATACTTTTGCATAGTCAATTGTCACGTCTAAAGGACAAACTAGTGATGCAGAGTCCACTTTGGAAGGACGACAACCACTGCAGCGGTGAGAGCTAGAGATGCTAATCCAGCCAGGAGTGCCACTTTAATCAAATGACCGTCAGACCTCTGAAGAAAGAAAGGGGGGAAAAAATCTACATTCATGAGGCATTTTAAGTTTTGTATGCAATGGAAAAACAAGTGGAAATGGAAACTCTCAGACAAACTTAATTCTCAAAGGCATTCTTCAAACTCGAGCCTGGAGGGAGCCGCCGCAATCGACGGCGCACTTTCCACAGGCAATCAGCGTCCCTCCCTGAAAGTTTGAATGGTTTGTGATGATGATTAGTTGACCATGTTGCGAGGAGCTCTGAGGAGTGGATGCAGATGCGGCTAATTCCGGGGGGTTGGGGCGGGATGGAGGAGGTTCACGGAATGCTGATTGTGTGGCGCACACGGTGCTAGCGGCTAATCAATACAGTCAGCATCACTATCCCTTTGCATCTTCATTTGAGGGCTCAACACCTGTGACTGAGAGCCTGGTGCTAATTTCAGCTTGATTACTGTTAAAGCTCATCTGTTTCTTTATGACCACCCCTCCCTCCCTCAATTAGAGGACTTGCCGGTGCAGTTAAATCAAAGCAAACAAATGTATTTTCATTTGAGAAACTTAGTTAAGTAAGCAGCCACACAGCATATTGAGTGCATGCATAATGCAAAGGGAGGAAATTTTGTTGTTCTTGTTGTAATTATGAAGCTTTCTGATGAATCTGGCAATAAATATTTCAAATGTAAAACATGTTCCTCAACTCATTTCCATACGTGGGTATGTTTACAGTAAATTGCATTATTTTGAGTTTGGCATAGGGATATCATTTGCATAGCAAAATGACTCCTTCTGTGCCAAGCACTCAGCTCTATACACTAATGTACGGTATAGTCTGTCAAATGGTGGTGTGCGTGTGGTTGGGGGGCGACAAAAAGCGCTTGCGGCTATCATTCCTTAGCCTTTTGTGTTTGTTCGGTTTGAAGCAGGAGCCGGGGCCACGGAATGACTCCATTAATGCAGAACCTATTTCTCCCCAAATCAAAGAGAAACACCCTTCCCAGAGTAATGACAACCACTTCCCTCTTTGCCTCTGGTCGTTCTCGTTTGCTCATCACAGGGAAGGAGGTCACGGAGCTACTGGCGGCATACAGTAGAGCAACGTTTCCTTTAACAAAAAGGCTGGAGTGGTGCTTTCATCACTCAAACAATACATGCAACTGTAAGACAATCTTGTTTTCAAGGAATTGCCTCACACAGAATTGGCCAGTCTGCCTCTCGCCTAATGACCTCTGGAGTTAGACAACAGAATATTCCAGCTGCAAGGTTAAGCGGGTATCGACGATGGATGTTTCAACATAACTGGTGAGTATGACTCACTATTTGCAGGACATAAATACATTTTATTGCTGCGTGGAGTAGATGTTGACGGGCTTTGTGTAATTTCCTTCATTCGTTCTCTGTTGTGTCTGAATGGATGAAAATATAGTTCACTCCAAATTTGTGTGACAGTGGAGAGCCTAATGGTCATGCATTAAGTTTTTTTCAACAAATTACCTCTGCTTTTATTCACCTATATCTTAAAATGAACACTAACTGTATTTGTAATTCAAGTACAGGACTTTGAGTTTGTTTTTTGTTTTTTTTTAATAGCAACATCTGAGCAGTGCAGAACACAGTACTCAACTACTGTGAGTTGCAAAAGATGTCAAAGTTTTATAACTCACAGTCAAATCTTGCTCAACTACAGGTAAAAGTTGCTAGGTCAAAAGATTACATAAGTTGAAAATATCAAAGCTATATCTATTTAAAAAATCTAAAGTATGCAAAGTACAAATTATATTTTCCAATATCAGTACTTGCTGTGTTGCTTTTATAAAATTGCAGAAATGACCTGATGACGTATTGACAAGTAGAAAAGCTACAAAAAGTCAACACCACCTGTAAAAACTTCAACAAAATATTGCAATAAAAAATGGCAGCTATTTTCATTGTTTCTTAATTTAAAACACCCCCCGCACCCCCAAAGAAAAAAACTTGAAGTGACTTTTTTAACCCCACAAACAGCAATACTTGGAACAATAAGTAACACCACACTTAACACAGAACCTTGTCAACATCCAACATTGAGCTAAGATCTGGTTTCTCCTCTTTCAACATGATGTAATTTTAAATCCCAGGTGTGAGCAGCGACTCTGATTGGTTTTCCTTTACCAGATCTTTAAACTGCATTCTGTTGAACTGAAGCTACATGTTATGGCCCTTTTCCCTGGTCCTATTCAATTCCACAAAGTATTCAGGTGTTCCTTGCAGATGGTCACCTGTTGTGGGACTCTCCTGAAACCTCTGATGGTTTCTGCCTCTGTGGCCTCAGCCCTAATTAAACCGGTGTGAAAAAGACGTTAATTGTTTATTGCAGGAAAAGGTGAAGACAGTAGAGTACTGAATGATAACTTAAAATGAAAAGGCTCACGAAAGCAAACACACCAAGAGTAGCTGTGTTTCCATTAACCAATATGACTGCAAATTGAAATCACGAAAAGAAATTTGCTTAATGGAATTATATAGTGTAAATAAACTCAAGTTTTTCAATGAAAGGTTGTGTTTTTTCAACTGCATCAACAGTAGTGTAGTGTGCAAAACTGCAATGGAAACACAATTTTTGCATCACAGAAATCATCTTACCAAAAACCGTATATTTCTACTGGCAGAAAAGATGAAAACGACAGGAAGTATTTGGGGGATGATGGCACAAAATGTTTTTTAATGACTTATAGAGTGAACAAAATTTTTCACATGTAATTTTAAGTGCATTTCATTTTTAATGGAAACACTGCAATTGCAAAAAAAATAAATAAATAATTGACATTAGCAGAATACAACTACATTTTGCGCACGTCTGCAATGGAAATACTGATGCTGTCTGATAATGTATGTGGCTGGACATAAAATTAGAGAAGGTTTTCTGACACATTTTCTTTTTAATGTGGTTCAAAGCAGTTCAGTGTTGCTGAGTCGTGAATGATGTTTTGCTACGTTGTTGCGTCAACAACAGTAAGATAATTTTGGGGTTGTTCCTGGGCTCTATCTACAGGATACAGGACAAATAGAGAGAGAGTGGTGCTGTTTTCAGATACTACTTAAGAAGCAGGAGATAACGTTCAAAATAACATTCAAACTGAAGCGCAGAGAACATCCAAAAATACAGAAACCTTAACATGTCAAAAAAGAAAAAAAATTATGCCATTAGAAGAATGTGAATTAACACTTTGAAATATACATTTGGTCAAAGTACAATCACAGATTCATTGTATTTTTACTTGGATGGTATTTGATAGGTCAATATGAATGGGTGCACTATCAAGATGTGGAAATCATACAGGCTTTTTGAAGCTCTGTATTAAATGTGACTTGGGACATATCTACAGACAAAAATATTTGCCCATTTGTCATTAAAAAGTATTTTATGCCTAGTGTCGTTAAAAGGACAGCATCTCTGGACATCACTAGGTAGTTTTAGGTCTATAGATAAATATGTAGGTAGGTAGGTAGACTGGACCTTGTTTATGCTCAATTGAATTTCCTTACGGTGTTTTGCTCTTAGTGTCTTTTTTCACAAGGGAAGACAGAAGAAAGGAGAAGAGTGGGTTTTGTGGATAGGGATTGTGTGCATGTGTGTGTTTGTGTTGGGGGTTTCCTTTCATATTCCCAGCATGAATCCTCCAGAAAGTCATTACCTACTACAATAGACTTTCTGCTCTATTTGCCTGTCATATTTTTCCATCTGGCCTCTGAAGTGTGCCACCCTCTGTCCAGACTCTAAAAAAAGAAGTGGCCCAGACAAACAACCCTTTCTACCGTTGCAACAAACCTGCCTTTGTCTCTGACTTGAAGATGTACTGGGAATACACAACTGACATTTCACTCCACGCTCATGACAAACAGTCTCGCACAACAAGGCCACCGAAGGTGAGGATCCTTCTCTCCTATGATTGCCATGTGTGTGTCTGCTGCACCAATGATTTCAGAATGGAAGCCTCTTGGTAAGACATCTTATCCTGCAAAACTAAAAACGTGGGAAAATCAGTATTCAATCTCACAAGGCTGGAAGGCTCTAGAGACTCCGGGTCTGTGCTGCAGTGCAGAGCTTTTCATTAGGACTGAACAATGCGGTGTATCAGTCGCATTGAAGACAGAAGCGGGGCTGTCTATAGTATGTGCTGAAAACTCAAAATTGATTTTCCAAATGTGTCTCTACTAAAAGTAACCATATCCCGCTTCTCTTTAACAACTAAGTGTCTGCGGAGAAACCGAGCAGATTCGGTGGATCCAAACAAAACACTTGGCAAACCGCAGCGAAACCCCCAGTCTTCCCGCTGAAATCTCAGTATGTGGGAACTTTTCAGACCACGGAGGGGAGAGCTCTCACCTTTCCTTCCATCTACCCTTCCAGTGTTTTATGTAGTTCTTTATTCTGTCATTCAGTAGGCAGTGGGAGAAGACAGTAACCTTCTTGGGATTGGCGTTGGGATTTAATTTTATATATATATATATATATATATAAATATATAATTATATATAATAGGGGTTGCACCGACTAGTCGACTAGTCGATTCTTTTCTCTTCAATGACTTTTTTCTTGCCCAGTCGACTAGTCGCAATCACGTGACACAACATATGTTTCCAAGGAAATGAAAGAAGATGGACCAGGTGAATTAGCCAGAAAGCTCAAATTGTATATAAATGTAAATAATTTCACAAAGAGGAGCTGCAAATTACAGCATAGGCTCCCGCAATAGGGGCGTTGCGTGGCGCGGTGGTTAACATGAAGTTGGGGGGGGTTATCACTCAACTACCCCCAACTGATCAGCGTCATCCTGCGTATTGAAGCTTCTTACCTGGCAGCTTTGCGCTCTTATAAAAATATAGTTTGACATCTGTAAACTAAGTCCAAGCTTCATCCTGAGAATCTGATCGAGTCGATCTCTGCCGTCTGCATGTCGGTTCAGAGCCGAACCGACTCTAGTCAGCAGAGCTTCATGCTGCGCATCGGGCGGAGGAGCAGCGGGAGGAGCAGCGGGAGGATTCGTAGAATTAAACTGTAACCAAACGGGATCATAATAAGTTTTCTCCAAAGCACCATTATGGTCAGTGTGATAATTTGACTCCTATACGAGTAACTATCCAGAGATCGTCAGTATCAGCCGGTGTTTAGAAAAAAAAAAAAGTCAGACCGACTTTGTGCAACGAACTTTTCTCCGCTGCTCACAAAAAATTATGTATTTATTGCTCTTTTAATTCTGCATAATAGACTTAGTAAAAGCGGGAGAAGGGGAGACGGTGTAGGGGTTAATATTTACCGTGAAAATAGCTCATAAAGCCTCCAAGTTGTTGTGAAGGATTTTGCGCTTACGTCACTATGACGACTCGTATTATGAAGTAGTCGGCCTTAAAAAATATGCAGTCGTTCAACCCCTAATATATATTATATATATATATATATATATATTATATATATATATATATAATATACAATTTTTATATATATACATTTTTCAGCAACAAGGCAAATCAAAGGGTTTCTATAGACACGTTGTAACATGACGTTGCACACATATAATCCCATCCTCCAGCTCCCTGCTGGAGGGCAAAAAACTGCTTGAAGACGAAGATGATGACTATTATTGGTTTTAGCTGTCAAGTTGTCAACAAAATGTGCTAAATCTTAAATGCACACATGATTTATAAACAAAAACGGGACACAGAACTTTGCTGATTGACAACATAACAGGTCAGGAAAAGGTTTTAATTTTTAAAAAATAGCAAGGGAGATGGAAGTAGGTTAGTTATGCTAGCTTGACTTTGATAACCTTAACATGTAAAAGGGCTGTGGAATTCGGTGTGTTTCAGTTCAGTGAGGAAAAGAAGAGGTGACCCACACATCAACTCTGACAGATCATCAGTAAAGAAAGTGTTTAAATTGTTAGTGTTTGGACAATCACTTATCAATAAACACAAAATAAACATCAAGCCTGTAACATAATATTGCAAACAGACTGCAATATTATGTGTGGGGAATATTTGTGTTTTTTGTTGTTGAATCCTGATACCTAAGTAGCTTTGTTGCCAGTCGGTTACTTTGGCAATGTGTCTGTGTAGAGTAGCCAACACTTAGAATGAGAAAAAAAGTACATCAGTAGTTTTAAGCAGATCTTCAACGATTCTTCAGCATTTTCTCCTTTTACTGCGGCGCACCGCACTAAATTAATAATACCTACACCTCCAGGTTTCATTTTATTAACAGAATTGTTAAACCAGAGCAACATGACTACGGATGGCAATTGAAAGAATCGTCTTTCTGCCCAACAGCATTGTGCACACACGCTACATTTCCACATCTAAACAATAATATGAAACGTGTCTATAGGGATTCATCTCACTGCACACACACACACACACACACACACACACACACACACACACACACACAGACGATACAGAAAAACACTTTTGCCACTAAACCCACCAAATATCTGCCTCGTGGCATTCTTCCAGCACCCCAACGTTTCTCGCTCATCTGTAGTTATTTAGGTGAATATTTCTTTTTTCGGTGTGTGCCTGTGGCTTTGAAGCGCCTCGTCTGTATGTTTGGAATATGTTTGCATTTTCTGCTCCGAGACAAAGCCTCCTTGTGATTCCGATGGCTGTTTCCAATTCTGGCAGATGCTGCTCAGATTTGCATAGCAAAGTGTCCCACCTGTTCTGTGTTTGTCAAACACAGATAGACGGATATAGTGTCTTTATTTTAAGAAGGGAGATTTGATTAAAAGATTACTAATTCATCCTCACAAAGCTTGGGTTTCTTGGAGGGGGCTGCATGTTTTTGGATGCAGCCCCCCCCCAGCAGAATTAATCTTTAATTCTGCTGCTTCTGAAGTGAGCAGACATGACTTTGGAAAAAAATAAGAAAAAAAAAGCACTATTGATACAGCCTAAATGAAACTTTGACGCAATAATTTTGAGGACATATCTTTCCAAAAACATGCTTTATTGGGAATCTCCAAGCTAAATATCTGCAAATTATAATCCTAAATATAATTTTAACCATTATATTTAGGAATGAATGTGGAAATGTCCCAGTTTATTCTTAATTTGGCCGGTCATTTTCATGATGCATATTTTCTCCATCTGTTATTGTTTATTTATTTTACTTAAATACGTTAAGATTACATTTCATACATACAAGTATGCATTGTTCCTAATGGTAAAATGTCTAATTGAAATGAATAATAACTAGGAGGTAGGAGACAATCTGCCATCAATGATGTTCCTGTTTGAATCATGTACTGAAAAGTGAGAATTGAGTTACTGTCTGACAGACATCTTTCTCCTACAAACAATAAGCTTTGATTAAATTATAGACTGGACTGCTGGTTATTTAACCAGACCCGCTTTCTTACATGTAAAGAAAAAACACATGGCTCACCTAAGAACATACATTTTTATGGATACATGAATACATTTTTATACCTTTACTGGAATAAAGTAATCCTACCAGTTCTTTCATCAGTCCAAAGCTAGGTTAACCTGTAAAAATAAAAAGACTCCATTTACATTTGCTAGCATATTTAACTGCAACTCCTTTGAGATGGATGCAAAGGCTCTGAGCAATCTAAAGTGTTCTGAGGCTTACGAGTGCTTACACAGTTAAGAAGTTTGGTTGTGTTTTGTTGAAGGAGTTTGGGCACAAGACGTGTAGCTCGAAGCAGAAGTGAATCGCAGCCAGAGTTTAAACACCGGGCGCTGGTTCCAGCTTCATCGCCGGCAGAAATGCAGACAGTTGGCTGTTCTTGTGTTGAGGGACCAGGGCTTTCTTGCAGCCACTCAGCTGGACTGCGAATTGTTTAGAACACATCTGATGTTGGACTCACAGGATTTCTCAGAGGCACATCAGGAATAGGGCTTACTTTGTATTTGTAAGAAAATAACAAGGTTTTCTTACATTTTCTATGAACAGTGTAATGCGGTGAGAGCTCTGTGGGAACTAGCTGAATAAAAAACGATCATCCTCCTGGTACTTCCTGTCGTCTTTTTTCACTCTTTCTCCAGAAGTGACATCTGGCTGTTGATTATGCAACTCGTTTGAAAACCACCTCATCCCAGTGCAAAGATTTTTTTTTTTCCAAAAACCGTGTATTTTTTTGAAATTGGGATTTTTCCATAAAGCAAATTTATATAATTTTTATTAGCATAATTGTATGGTTAAAGGAAAAGGTGTTGATAAAAAAAAAACAGTTCTACCTTTGAGCATCAAACAGAATCATGACAAAAACTGTCGTTTCACAGTTATGTAAAGGTCTCTGGTAACTGTGGGATTTGTCGTGGTTCCCCACAGTGGAATACACAAAGACCTGATATTGCTCTAAACGTGAGGCTGTCGCTGTCCTTCATCGTCATTTCTGTTAGCATTTGCTGCTAAGAACACACACACCACACATGTGTGGCAGAGCACACACTCTCCCGGTTAACTCTGGCTTTATGAAACATTTCCCAGGAGGCTGTAGAGAGAGTCACGTAGATCATTTTCTCATTTCTCCTTTCTGATGAAAGCTTGTTTTGAGAGCCCCCGCCTCCCTGCACCCTCTTTGAAAGCACAAACTAAAGTGACTGGAGTGAATGAAGATGCTCAACAGGATATCATAGCTGTCAAGGCGATATTACATTCCAGGAATTGTTCCTTGGACCATTGTTAAATTTAATTACGCTCCAACTGAATCGTCGGCGTCATCTGCATACAAACACGCGTTTAGATTGCACTGCGATTTAATGAGGGGGGAAAAAAGAAAAAGAAAGTTTGACAATGAAGTTTGGCAATAAATAACTGCATTTATCATTAGCGATGCGGTTTATCGCAGGCTCGGAAGTTATTCAAAGCCAAAGTATCGGAATGATCTCCTTCCACTGCGAGCTGACCTATTCTCAGTAGTATGTGTGGGGGGGGGGGGGAACCAATATGTGAGCTGACTCCCGTCTGGCAGCGGACGGGAATGAACGGAGCGATAAGAGTCCAGAGCCAGTCGCCCACTGCCCGTCACAGACAGCTAGACGTGTGACAGATCATAAAATTAACAGGCTGCTCGTTTTTTTTCTTCTTCTTCTTTTTGACATACCGAGACATTGCACAAACAGAACTGCAGTCCAGAGATAGCAAGGCGAGGCAATCACCGCGGAGAGACGGAAGGGTCAAGGGGAAGGTGGAGGGGGGGGGGGGGGGGGGGGGGGCAATTTATTGTGCTTGAGGCCTACCACTGTTTCCTGAAACTTAGATGTTGTTGGAGGGAAACGATGCCGGTTTGGAGTTCTGAGAGGCAAAATTGCATTTCTCCTTAAAACATTTGCTGCAACTATGTCAGTTTTTCCCCCCTCCCGCACTGTGTAGAAACAAACGGTCAGCAGGAGGATGCAGAAGCAGATGCCCGATTGTCGTAAAGATTTGGACTGTTCTGTTCTCCTCTGTAACCCTTCCAATAGTCTGATTTGACAAGGATCATACAGTATCTTACAAGAGTGATAATATTCCATTAATCTTTCATGATTCCCCTAAATAACAAACAACACAGTGGATGTCCTTCAATTCACAGAATTTAAAAAAAAAATCTTAGGCAGACTTGGTAATTTTACATTTTAAATTCATCCAGCAACTTTTAACTTAAAAAAAAAAGACTGGGGATTCTTTTACTTTAGTGAAGCACCTTTTGATCTCCACATAAGTTAAAATAATTTGAATTATTATTTTACACAAAGAGCATGTTGTGAAGACTACATATGGAGTTGAAAAAGGATTTATTATTATTATTTTTTATGAATTATATCTGAGGTCCTTCCTCAGATATAATTCATAGATATCCATCAGGTGTGTCTTCTTGTTCAGGCCGTCGGAGCAGCTCTGCAGGATGACCAATGGAGGCTCCGCTGTGGCCGTCTCTGCTCCGGCTGATAACCCGTTACCAAAGTGGAACCCACTCGTCACTGTGGGCCAAAGCAGCACAATGTTTGGAGCAGGTTTTCCACTCGAATGGACCCAGTGTCTTTTGGAATTCTATCGAGTCCGCCGCTGGTCGGCTTGAGGATAAAAAACGAGGGCAGTCAACAGTGGAAAGATGTATGAACATGCTTTTTTCTGATGGAAGGTGAGATTGGGAAGTCCAGGGGGGAAACGGGCAGCTTTGGGCTCCAGGGTGTACCACCTGTTCTTGTGTTATTGTTTTTTTTGGGGGGGGGGGCTTTTTTTTGGCTTTCACAGCTGAAATGCAAAATCTACCCTTTTTTCTTAGATATTTCTTTTTTTCTCTAATTACACTACATAGCACAATCCCCCATTGGTTTTCTTTCAATCACTGCTTCAGCTTTTTTTTCTTTCTTTTTGGTTCTGGCTTCCATACATCATGTTCTGAGTTTGCCTGAAGATTAAATTAATTTTCAAAAATAAATTTCAATTAGATTTTCCCGCTCTAGTTTTCAATCTTGCATTCACTTCTTATTTCTAGATTTGTTTCACCAAAAAAAGTAAATTTAAAGGGGCCGCGTTACGTAAAATTGACATTGCATGTAATAATTGTATTCCCTCATCAAAAACAAACTGGAGTGTTGCTTTAATTTTTTCTTTTTCATGCATGTTTAAGAAATCGTTTAATCTCCCGTGGCAACCATTCAGCTGAGCAAAACGCCTGGGTGAGCCGCTGGTAAAAACATTGTTAAAGGGTTAATAGAGGAGCCATGTGGTGATGACTTCTGAAGGTGGTGTTTCAGAAAGAGACAAAGTTTCTTAAAGAGACAGAGGCCCAATTTAAATTTTTTAATCAGTAAGTCTAATTCATTTTAAGTTCTATTAGATATGTAGTATTTTTATAACAACAGAAGGTAACAGTTACTTGAATGTAACTGACACTATGTGGCTGGAAAATGCTTACTTCCCCTTTAAGATATGTTTCTACTAGACAGAGTAGAAACATTTACTGTGAGGTAAAAGCCTCACAGTATGGTGAAGTCACATTCAGTCACTTATTTTTTGATTCCAACCTGCAGCATCAAATTGTATCGTTGCACTAGATGTCAGTCAGAAGCAAATTTTTCAATAAACCTTGGTAATATGAATATTTTTTTAACTTCTAAAAGCTACTCTTTAAGTTAAGTTGCTGTTTGCTGTGAAATTAAAGGCGGAAAGCAGAAGGAAGTGAACATCTTTTAATTATTCATTAATTTATTGCAAGTCATATAATTATCACAGCATGTTTTCCTAACATCACTTAGAGAGCAGTGGTGTCTGGAAATGTTTCCACTCAGGCCAAAATCACCAGAAAGAGTGAAAGCTAAAAAAAAAACAGAATAGAGACTTTTTCTACTTTCACCTGTTTGTAAATAAGTAAATATAGTAGCAATATTTTAGTGAAGCAAACAAACTAGCCTGCATTTATAAAAAAAGGATACATATAAATCATTGTAGTTCTAAGACATTAACAGGATCAAGCAGTTTTTCTTAGAATAAATGCACACTTTCCTGTAATCCTGTTTGTTGTTTTATATTGTTAGTCAAGAAAAGCTTTCCTCCCCTCTATATGTCACATCAAGGACAGGATGTGACTCACTGTTTTCTTTGAAAACATTTGCTGCTCTTTGGCCAAGTGTAATGAAGGCATTCCAAGGCAGCCTCTGTGTGAAAGTCACTGGATTTTAGAGGTCCTACTTATGAAAACAATCAAATCAGAGTAAATGTGTTAATTAAAAGGCAAGTACTTCCTGTTGTACCATTTTTCAATTCTTTGGAGATTGGAATTAAAGGCTAGAAGCTAACCCTGGGAGATTTGAAAAGTGTCTACCTGAATCAACTCCCTGTGCTGGTGGGCCAATTTGGCACCACTCTTCAAATGCAGTCAGGGGCCACACAAAATCATTGCAAGGGCTGCAAATGGCTCCCAGGATACACATTGGGCATCCATACCTTAATAATTCCCATTAAATGGGACAGAATTACCCTATCAATAATAGCTAGTTATTCATGACTTAAAAGAAATTTGACTTCATAATTTATCTTTAAGAAATTCCTGCTCCTTCTGAAATGCTGCCTTTAGGAAGTCATCACCACATGACTCCTCTGTTAACTCTTTAGCAACGTTTTTACCAGCACTGCACTGAGACGTAGCTCATTTACTGAGCTCAGCAGATGGACGGTTCCTCCAGGTGTTTGCTAATTGCTACTGGCTAGTCTGAAGGAGCTGAGTGGAGACGTTTCATCCTCAAAGGCAGGGCTAGGTCCACCCAGGCTTTTTTGTACAGCTGAATGGTTGCCATGGGGATGGAAGGATTTGTCAGGTATGATTTTGATGAGCAATATAACATGATGTAAAGCTCTAAAATGCCTATTTTACATAATAATGCCTCTTTAAGTCACAAATTTGTTCATGGCAATGTTCACTTTTCCTAAATCCCTTTGCTTCAGAGGTAAGATTTTAAGTACTGATTTGTTCCTTCAAGGAAACTGAAATCAGTCTCATGAAAAAACAAAAACCGCCAGAATTTTGTTTATGGTCAGTTAATATCTTAACTTGACACTTTCACTTATTTACTTAGCTACCTTAAGAGGAGCCAAGTGTGAACTTATATCTTAAAACTATTATCTCCAAAACACCTTTGAGCATGTAAACATTATTTCACAAACAAACTTTACCTCCCTGAGTATTTCATGAATAGGCTTAAGAAACCTGCATGTACTGAGACTGGAACATTTAAAGCAGTTCTGGCCAGACTAACCCTCCTATATTAAAAGCAAAGCTGTGTAAAAAAATATTGTTTTATTGATTTTTTGAATGCCATGTTTTTCTGTGTGGTAGGAAATCCACCCACCCCAGAAATGCTTTACATATTCCATTATCAGTACTTGTTTTGCTCAAACAGATTACTCTCAGTGTACTGCCTATTTGGAGCCCGGAGTTCAGGAAGACACAATAATAATTCTGTATTTCTCCACATTGTACGCATTCAAACAAAGGAGCTACGTTAGATCTTGAGGAACTTTACACTTTCCCGCTTGATGTTCCAACTGTACTAATCGTTCTGTAGGATTCATTTTTACTTCTCACACAGTATCAAAGTGAAAATTTACTTTCATTTATTTTGCTCATATGCGTTTTTATTGAAACATTTTTGCATTTCAAACATCTTCTGCATCTTCCTGCCTACCATTTTGACTGTAAATCCATTTATAACGTGACAACATTGATCCCGACACCCCTTAAACTGTTGTTCACAACGTTGTTGGCGCATTGTTTTCACATTACCCACAAATCTCTGAAGTAGCGATGAATATGTATAACCGCCAATTCTTTGGATGTGGAGGGCTGCTCTCTTCACCAGAACCAGTGTGGTCACAGTACTGTGAAGAGACCATAGTTATGAAATGCCACATTGAATTTAGACATTATGTTGAGACACCAGACTTGTCAGGCTATGTGAGATTTATAGTATAATGAAAAAAAGGAAAAGAACAAAAGGGGGTCCACATGTGGACTGTCTCATTTAGCCCCCCCTCCTCTGTTTGTTTCCCATAATGCTGGGCCCACAGGGAGTCAAGTGCTCCAAATGGTCCTCTCCCTTGGAAATAATGTGTGCCCCATGCTGTTGTCAGGATGACTTAGCAGTTACCTGGTGAGAGGTGCCAAGCGTCACCTGGGTTTCTTTTTTTTAAACCATGTGGCTGAGAAAGTTGCCTCCCAAATAAATATATCTAAAAACTGGGGCTGTTGATATTAACACACATGATTAATCAAAAATTTTAATGCATTAATGTTGCATAATGCTGATTAATTACTTTACCTATTTTGACCTAAAAGCCTCTATTACTTAGTTGAAAGCAGTGGTTACATGGTCTTGTACTGCGGTCAACAGTGCAAAGTCACAAATGAAAGCAAAAAGACAAGTGACGAAAGTAAGACTGATGCGGTCAGCACTAAATTTTGCTTTAACCCTCCCGCAGTCTTAAGAAGATGCTCAAGAGGAATGTGGCAGATACAGACTGGGGGGGTTTGTCCCGTCAGACCGTCAGTTCCCGAAACCACACACAGAAGCATCGTCAAAGCATACGCTGGCTCAGTGTGACCCTGCTGGACCGCTTACAGAGTAAAAAGCTCATTGGGTCCAATTGTCTCTGAAGACCGGTGGAGGATTAAAAAAAAAATCACTGCAGTAAGAGTGGGTGACCTCGATTCAGTTTGACTCCTGTCCTCAGTTCCTGTCAGATTACTGTCAAATAAAGGCCACTAGTGCCAGAAAAATTCTCTTAAAAAACACATATGAAAGGATATTTGGATAAAGCCAGGGTAGTATGTAGCTTGTCTATTGCAACTGTGAATTTTCTTTCCGCCGAACTACAATCAGTTTGTAGTTAACGTTTCTACATTACGTCCATCCATCCATCCATTTTCTTCCGCTTATCCGGGATCGGGTCGCGGGGGCAGCAGCTTCAGAAGGGAGGCCTAGACTTCCCTCTCCCCAGCCACTTCTTCCAGCTCCTCCGGGGGAACCCCAAGGCGTTCCCAGGCCAGCCGAGAGACATAGTCCCTCCAGCGTGTCCTGGGTCTTCCTCAGGGCCTCCTCCCGGTGGGACGTGCCCGGAACACCTCACCAGGGAGGCGTCCAGGAGGCATCCTGACCAGATGCCCGAGCCACCTCAACTGGCTCCTCTCGACGTGGAGGAGCAGCGGCTCTACTTTGAGTCCCTCCCGGATGACCGAGCTTCTCACCCTATCTCTAAGGGAGAGCCCGGCCACCCTGCGGAGGAAACCCATTTCGGCCGCTTGTATCCGTGATCTCGTTCTTTCGGTCATGACCCAAAGCTCATGACCATGGATGAGGGTGGGAACGTAGATCGACCGGTAAATCGAGAGCTTCGCCTTTTGACTCAGCTCTCTCTTCACCACGACGGACCGGTACAGCGCCCGCTTCACGGCAGACGCCGCCCCAATCCGCCTGTCGATCTCCCGCTCCCTTCTTCCCTCATTCGTGAACAAGATCCCCAGATACTTAAACTCCTCCACTTGAGGCAGAACGACCCCCCTGACCCGGAGAAGGCACTCTACCCTTTTCCGGCTCAAGACCATGGCCTCGGATTTGGAGGCACTGAGCCTCATCCTGGCCGCTTCACACTCGGCCGCGAACCGTTTCAGCGAGAGCCGCAGATCACGATCTGATGAAGCCATCAGGACCACATCATCCGCAAAAAGCAGAGATGCGATCCTAAGGCCACCAAAACGGATCCCCTCAACACCTCGGCTGGGCCTAGAAATTCTGTCCATGAAAGTAATGAACAGAATCGGTGACAAAGGGCAGCCTTGGCGGAGTCCAACTCTCACCGGAAACGAGCCCGACTTACTGCCGGCAATGCGGACCAGACTCTGACACCGGTCATACAGGGACCTGACAGCCCGTATCAAAGGGCCCGGTACCCCATACTCCCGGAGAACCCCCCACAAGGCCCCCCGAGGGACACGGTCGAACGCCTTCTCCAAGTCCACAAAACACATGTAGACTGGTTGGGCGAACTCCCATGCACCCTCCAGGACCCTGCTGAGGGTGTAGAGCTGGTCCAGTGTTCCACGACCAGGACGAAAACCACACTGCTCTTCCTGAATCCGAGGTTCGACTATCCGACGGACCCTCCTCTCCAGGACCCCTGAATAGACCTTTCCAGGGAGGCTTAAGAGTGTGACCCCTCTGTAATTGGAGCACACCCTCCGGTCCCCCTTTTTAAACAGGGGGACCACCACCCCGGTCTGCCAATCCAGAGGAACTGCCCCCGATGTCCATGCGATATTGCAGAGTCGTGTGAGCCAACACAACCCTACAACATCCAGAGCCTTAAGGAACTCCGGGCGGATCTCATCCACCCCCGGGGCCCTGCCACCGAGTAGTTTTTTGACCACCTCGGCGACTTCGTCCCCAGAGATTGGAGAGCCCAACCCAGGGTCCACAGGCTCAACTTCTTCAACAGAAGGCATGTTGGTGGGATTGAGGAGGTCTTCGAAGAAAGACAAGTTTGGAACAAAAATAACTGGATTAAACTCGATCCCTTCCGTGAATGACAAGTCTTCAAGAATGCCCCACCCACTGATTCTGAATGTAACAGATGCATGGACTCAACTCATCCTTCACCCATTCATGTGTTCTCTTTTTTCTTCTTACTCGCTCGATACAGCTCAGTACCCTGGTTCACTTAAGCCACATAACATCCTGACTGATGGCTCCCTCAGCAGCACTCTAAACGACTGGGCCCATAACCATTAGGAATTATGGAACATGAGCACTTTGCCAGCATTCAGAAACATACACTCCTGATTAATCAGCAGTGTATGGGATCCCCTTGCCACTCCTTCATGCTAGCTGCTGTAATACATTGACACAATGGACGACTGATCAGCGAGGCACCCAAATGATGTTGGGCCGTCCACCATCGTGAAGAGTCCGGTGATGTACCGGGTCATTAAAAGCGACACCCGATACAAAATGGCTATTCTCATCTCAACTTTTACAACTTAGCTGGTTCTTTGAGAGAAATCCATGTACTGGGCTCAATGGTAATCAAGTCATAAACATGTAGACAGATAAACAAGAAAAATGGAACTCTATCCCCATAAGGGGCTAACTGCTGTTAGCTAATCAGAGGAGGCAAAACGGCATCAATTCAAATGACTTTAGAGAACTCATTGTAGCTTTTAATGCAACACATTATGCAATATGATCACCTGATGGAGGAAAACAGGAACTTCAGCGTCTTGCACTTACTTTAGAATTAACCATGTTAAAATGAACCATGTAAAAGTATTAATTCTGAATGGAAATGCAAATAGGGTGCTTTCATTTTGGAGGTGGTGAAGTGATGATGTCACAATAGTTAATCCAATTGATATTTTATGAAACTTTAATGACGGGTACATTTTCTGAAGTGACATTCTACAAATTCCCCATGATCAAAACCCTCCTTACTTTTTGCAGGCTGACAAATAACATTATGGAACCTGAGCACCTGTTATAACCTCGGTGTGGTGGAAGGCTAACGGCTAGTCAGACAAACCACTGTTTTAGCTAGGTTTAGCTATTTCATAAACTTAAACTTTGATGGGATACAGCTCTATGTCAGCAAGTTAACTTTTTCAGTAGTTAAGTTTTTCTCTGGACAACTGTTAAAAAAAAACAACAAAACTTCAGTGCTACCACATTTAAGTCACACTAGCTGTTGAAGTAGCTGTTAGCATTCCATCATTCCTAGGATTTCGTTTTTTGTTTCTTCAAAGTTGTATGAACGAATGACAATATGACAACTTTTTATCATAGACGGGAACTATTTCTAAACATAAAAGTCACAACTATCCCCTTAAGCTGTTGTCATGTTTGCATTATGGAAATAATCAGAAGTTTATGTGTAAATTAGCATTTACACACATAAACTACTGATTATGTAAATAATCAGAAGTTTATGTGTAAATTAGCATTTACACATAAACTACTGATTATTTACATAGAAATTGGAGGTTGGGAGAGAACTAATAGATGGAAAAACTTTTACTAGCCAGATCATTATTCAGATACATTCTAAATGTATTCGGGCCTATTTTCATTCAGCTTGTTGCATTAATATTTGTACTGATATTTCATAGACTTTGTTTTGTCAATGTTGCTACATGACTGTTTGTGCTTAATTTTTTATTTTATTCCCACCTTGCTGCAAGGAGGATTTCCCTAAGGGGATAATAATAATGTGACATACAGAGATACTGGAAGAACAGGATCTTGTTTTGATCCAAAAGTAAAGCTGGATAAACACTCAGAACAATATAGTGATATTCACATAGTTAGTTGGACAAGAAATTCTTCAGATGTACCATTCTTACTAAGTGTAGGAATGATGGTTTTCAGGAGGCAGGGAGGTTTTTACAATGTCCAGCTGGCTTCACCAGAGCTCTCACAGAATCACCGTTCGTAAAGTTGTGTGCCATTCAAACATGGTGAATCGATACCTCTTCTGTAAAATTGCTGACTATAATTCCTCCAAAACGCCGCATACATAGCCATTCCTAAATCGCTCCAGTGCTTGAATAAGATGACGCCATCCCCTCTAATGCCTGAATTATGAATATAATCTCATGCAACTGTTTACATCCGTCACTGCCGCCATGATTTCTAATGACTTATCTTGCGATAAGCTTATTCATGTGTGATTTTAATTAAAGTTTTTATTTATTGGAACTACCACATTTGCAAATTTCCATTTTTTTACATCAACCACATATAGGCAAAGATTTGCGCATGTTTGTGTGTTTGAGTAGCTGTGTAAATGAAGTGCAGCTACTCAAACACACTCTTAAAAAGCTAAGTACTGCCATTTAGCAGTGTTGTTTTATTGGGGTTTTTTCCCACCTGCTTTGATTCTGCAAGGAGAAAACCCGTAAAACACCAGGCCTGGTTTTTAGGTAACTCCATCGAGCCGTCTGACAAGCAGCTGGGGGAATGCTACGGTAAGTGCAGTTTTGAGCCTGAGTCGGCTGCTGCTGCGTCGTTGTTTATTTCCCCACAAACAGCCAGACGCAGACCGCTCTCCGTAGCTGACACATGAAAGCCTGGCCGCATTTCAAAAAGTTTCCGCAGAGAACGCGGTCTGCAAAAACACCTGTGAGATAACACTCAGGGAGGATTAAACTGCCATTTGATTCTCACTATCCCTTTCTTCCCCCCATCTCTCTCTCTCTCTCTCTTTCTCACTCTCTTTTCATGTGTTGCGTTTCAAGTAAAAAAAACTGCGACTGTGGCATTCCTGCTGCCTCCAAAGGCCAGCCTGCTGATATGATTCAGAAATGAGCCTCTCGGATTTGTTTATTTAATCCAATATTTATAACCCCCGCGCATGTTGGAGAATGCAAAACAGCTCATGCCTCTACGGGCTTTCAGATAAATCTAAGTTTAAAAGAAAACAAAAAAAACGTTGAAAAGAATACAGAAATGAGAAAATAAGAGTATTAAGAAGATTTTTTTTTCTTTGAGGAATATTTGAAGATCAGTGCAGAGTAGATAGCTGGAGTCGACCCTGAGAGGAATTATCACAGCGGGCGAGATGAATTTTATTCGGCATTGTCGTAGTTCATTTGCACTGCTGCTTGTTGACAAACTAATCCCCACGTCTGGTCAGAGAGCTTAGGCAAAATTGCAGAAGTGTGAAAAACTAATGCTCAAAAAGCCCCAAATTATTATCACATGCTCAAATAACTGACTTATTAAGCAAAAACAAGTTGGAAAGTGAATTTACTTATACTGTTGAGAGTAGCCGTGTTGATATTAAATATAGACTTGAAAGCATGAAAATAAATTTGCTTAATGGAAACACACCAGTTTCGCAAAAACCCTCTTTGATTAAAAGTTTTTGCGTTAGGATGAGGTGGTTTTCCAGCAGAATCAAATCAGATGGGTGATGTAAACTACAAAGGAAAGGTTTTTTGCATCACATGATCAACAGCTGGATGTTACTTCTGGCAAAAATACGGAATAAGGCAATTGGAAGTAGTAAAAAGATTAGTTTCTTATTTTTCTATGGGATAATGTGCGCCTGGCTCCACCAGAGCTTACAGCGTCGCACAGTTCATGAGAAGCTGTGTGTCATTCAATGGTGTTGAATCCAAAGCTCTTTAGAACAACAATTTCCCCAAAATGCCGCATACTTGGATGATCCCAAGTATAAGGGGCTTGTCGCTCCAACGCCTAAATAAAACAACAATATATCTCACATAACTGTTTACATCTGTCACTGCTGTAATTCTTACAGTTATTGCATGAACAAGCCTATTCACGTGGGATTTTAGTTTCATTTCTTATTTAATAGACGTATCGCAATTGCAAAATTGCTTTTTCAGCATTAGCAGAACATGGACAAAGATTTGTGCACATTTTTAATGGAAACTCAGCTACTAACATCCATGTATTTTAGATATTTTTTCCCCTACAGAGCAGTATTGCGACAGCCTTTCTAGGGAAGCGTCCGAAATATTCCGTCCTCGTTTGATCTCCTCTGATCTCCTCCCAGTTGGCTGCATGTCTGTCAGCTCCCCCCCGCCCCCACTTTTGAAAGCAAGCCATGATGTTCTCCCAGATGGGAGTGTGGAGCTCTCTCTGACTCCTCGCTGCACGTCCAGATAAATTGGTCAAGGGTCTCATCTGCCGCTGCTGTTCTCCCCCCTCCGTGGCCCCACGCCTCACAGGACGCCTCCCGCCACCTCCAGAGACACAATTCATCGAGCAAAAAGCCACAATTTGGTTCGAGAAACAAACATGTTGCTGGATACTCCCATGATCATGATGACCAATCATCACAGATAATCTAATTTGTTTTTAGCATGTTTGGGTTTGTATTAAAAGCCCTGAAACATCTGATCAGACATGAATACAGATAAATACACAAAAAATAGAAGTTAGATGTAAAGTAAAACATACTTGTTCTAATTTTTGTCTGACTTGCCAAATTATATCCATCTCTCTCATGAAAAGTAAGTATTCTGAAATAACTTAGTGCTAAATCCACAGAAGGTTTTGCTCGCCTAGAAATGTTGCCAGTGGCAGTTTTACATCTGCAGTTTTTCGATGTCTGAGCATTTCAATTTTTTGAAATGATAGTAAATGTTAGCTACTACCTTAATCCTATTTAATTCGGGTGAGTTTCTGTAGTTTAACCAAAAATACGTACACCCGTTTCTGCCCCTTTGACTTTCATTTCTGTTGTTGTACGTTAACTTTTCAACTCCTCAGTGTCTATCTGACAGTTTTTCTTGGTAGAAACCTCTCCATTATATCTGAACTTGCTCCATATTTTAGATACATCTGACTGGAAGAAAAATAAGTTGCAACTCTTCATGGGGTTCATGTTTCTTTCTGACATTTCACCAAACTTCATTTTGCAATCACTAAAAATCTGCTTAATTAGACTTGGTAGCTATTTGCTTACTGTATTTTGTGTAATATTGTCCCTACTATGTCCTATATTATTTATCTAAAGGACATAGCTTACAAAGCCAGAATTGAGCTCAACAGGCTGTTAAATCAAATTGTTTTGCCATTGCTGGATTTTGTTTTTTTTTTTTTTGCTACACAGTTAAACAAAGCTTTAAATATCTTTCAAGTGTAGTGATTCAATACATTTTACCTAGGACTCTAAATGGAGATCTGACAGCACTTTACCGTAGAAACATGTTGTGTGAGTCACAAAGCGTCAAGATGATTGCAAACAAAAAAGATCAAGAATGAAAAATGTAATAGCTCAGCATTCTCTCACCCTAACAGCAGATAACTATCCCACGTGGGTTCTCACATGAGTTAGTGGTCATGGGAACAAAAGTAAAGGAAGAAGCAAAAATGGCTTGCCTGGCAGAGTTCCTAGACAAAAACCATTGCTAAGGAAGAGGCTGACGAAGAAGAACTTGTCATCTGTCTTTTACTGAGGGACTATTAAGAATCTGCGCAGTACAAAATCACTTAGCACAAGCAATTGCAAAAATTTAATTGGGATATTAATTAGAATTTCTCATTAAAGCCCCCGTTGTCATAGGAAATTAGCTTAATGAAAGGGAGGCTCTGGGTCGTCATCCTTTCCCAGCAGGTGCTCACTTCACCCCGAGAAGAAGAGTCGCGTTCGGGGCGAAGCAACACGTGTTAGTGGGAATACCAACACCAGGAGGAAGAAACATGGTTGTAGTTCACAGACGTGTGGAAAAAAACTGATTCAGGAAGCAAAGAGCCATATTTTATCACAAGCTAATGCCCTTGAAATGTCTTCAAATTTTGTACAGTGTAACTTAACTTTGATGTGTAAAACTGGATCTTTATTACAATGGAACACAAAGATGTGAATTTTCAAAGCGAAAGGAAAATGATATTGATTTGTAATGTTTTTTTTAAACTAGCTTCAATCTAGAAAGTGCTATTTGTATTGCCACTTCACTCTCAAAGCTTGAAATAAAATCCATCTCATTACTGCCTACAGAGGTCTTTTAATTGATAGAGTTTCCCTGTATGGAATCTTAGATATCTTTATTTATATATACTTATTTTCATCTGTAAGAAAAAATTCAAAACCATTCATTATTGTTTTTATTCGTTGTCACAATTTGAATCTACGTCTGTGTATCATATAAAATGAGTTTGAAAAAAAAAACATAAAGAGTACAAATGCATTTACAGTTTTCTCTGAATATTCACATTTACTTTGTGTCTGCATATTTTGAGTTTAGATGTATAATTTTTATTTTATTTATCTTTTTCCATTGATGAGTGGAGTCTTCTATGGAAAAAATAGTTATCTATTCTCACCACCAAAGGAATTGTGTTGTCTTCCACCCCTCAGCAGATCAGTGAGCAGGCAGAGTGCAGTTAGCGGGAGACCTTTTCATTTGATGGGACGGGTTATTGAATAATCAGCAGGGGCTCGCCATGACGCCATGCCGCGCTGGGGACTGGGCCAGGTGCTCCAGTTCACAAAGTTATTTATTAACCAGAAATCAGCATTCTAATTTATTCTGCCACCACAGCTGCCATTCCCACGGTCATCTCCCAGTTACCGCACGGACTGTTTATCATCTCTGTGTCCCTCTGTCTTTATCTCTCTCTCTCTGTGTTCTCTTGTTCTCATTCGCCAGTGTACCTCCCAAACCCCCACTCATCATCCAGCCTGCCCCCTATGTTTTCATTTGCACAGATTGCACATGAATCCCAAATCCACAAAAGTAACAGTTTTGAATTTGAATAACTTGTCTGACACCAGGGTTTGTGAGACGAGGTCCATATCAAAGCGTTCTGCTGACAGGTGTAGTTGTGGGACACGAAGCCCTAGATTTGCAACGTGTCCTCAGAAAAGTTTAGAAGCAGTTCATGATTTCCCCGCAGTGGATAACTTTCAACGCAGCATCACGGTATAGAATCAGCTAAAATGAAGGCAACTAAGTATCACCAGCTTCCATTACAAATGTGTGCAAATCTTTGTTGTTAATCTGCTAATGTCGACAAATCAAAATTTTGAAATTGCATTGTTTCTATTAAATAGTAACTTTACACATAGCACACATGTGCCTACTTGGCTGGGGGCTATATATGTGGCAATTTGGGGAAATTGTAGTCGCCAATTTTACAGAAGATTTATGAATACAACACATTCTACTGACACGATGTACGATCCTGTGACAGTTGAAAAAATAAAAAAAACAACCCATCATCTTACTACCACTTTCTGTTGTCTTCTTTGTCATTTTCACCAGTGGTAACATCCAGTTGTTGATCATTTGACTTGTGATGCTAAAAAAGTGTTCCATTGCATTTTTGCAAAAATAAATCTATTTCAATAAGACTGAAAACCCACCTAATTCTAGTTCATCTTTTATCAACAAACTTTTTTTTTACAGTGTGTTCCCATTAAGTACATTTTTCTTCGTAATTTCAATCTGGAATTCTGTGGTTAGTGATATCACAGATATTTTGTCAAAAACCTTCAATCTCAAAAATATCCCGGCAGTCTTCATGAAGGCCATTTTTAATTTTGGCATTATATTACTTTTCCATCAAATAGCTACTCGAACGGGAAAAGGGCTTCTGTTCTCAGTATGTGCTTTACAGAGAACAGTATTGATACCCATAACTAGCATTAGCTTTATTTCACATGTGAACAATCATTCTCTTCAATGCAAATAATTATCCAATGTCACTGTGATAATGGTTTAAAACTTCTTAACAATAGTTTTTTGCTCAAACCATTTCAGGTATAAGCAACTGGGTAGTCTAGCTAAGTGCTAGGTGTTAGCTTCAGTATCCAGGACAAGCTAATGTTGTACATTTTTGAAGTATACATCCTCTTCATCTTTAATTACATAGCTACAGTAGAATTATAAGTCTACTCTCAAGACTGTCACTTCCAAATGCACAATACATTTTTTAAAATAGACGATGCGTTCATTCCTCGGTAACCTAGATACAATGCCACGTAGCATGAAAACGTGTCAGGCCTGTCAGCCATCAAAGCAATCCCACTGGCTGGCCAAGAAAACCTATTTCACTTTAACTAAGCCTGCAATCATTTACAAAGCCTTCCATTTGGCTCCCTTTGAAAAATATATCCTCATTTTGACAAATAAACCCACAGGTAAACAGACAAGTCCATCCACTCTGTGTGAAAACAAAACCAAGGTAATTTGCATGAGTGACTCGAGGTGTCTAAGCAGAGGAGAATTAAAGCTATGAAACCGAGCTATTGATGCCTCGTATGCCTCCACTGAGCTCAAAGAAACACCTTTCATCTTTTGTCAAGTCACACAATGCCGTTTGCAACGTGGAGCAAATGTATTTTTATTTTTTTGCTGAAATGATATGTTCCAAATGTGCCATTGTACAGTTTTCCCATCAAGTTTCCATATGTAGCTGACAAATAACAACACGAGGCACATGCTGAGACGAAAGGCCACACTCTGGGCGCCGCAATTTCTGTCTTTACAGAAATAATTCAGAGTAGATCATAATGCTCTCGCCTTAGGGCATTGTGCTTTCCAGTTTCACATTGCATATCGCAAATTATTGAGCTCCTTGTGCTGGGAAAACACAAGCCAAACGCGCGATCGCCTCACTTCCTTTCAGCACCTCCCAAGAAGACGACAGCTTGAAACCTTGCCAACTGAAAAGTGCCGACTGATACCATAGCAGAGGAGGAGGATGGCACACAAAAGATCCACACATACAACATGGTTGTATACTCTGACTACTCGCAGATCTCCTTATAAATACATGGGAAGTACAAGCTCCTGTATGTAACAAACCAAAAGCTAGTAACATCACAGCAACATCTAGTAACATCACAGCAACATCTAGTAACATCACAACAACATCCATCCATCCATTTTCAATATGGGGCCCAGTCATTGGTCGGGACTGGAGCATTTCTTCAAATTGCAATAGTTGCTCAGTGAGGTGGAGGAAATTGATCTATTCACACTTTTTATGACATGGTCATATGTGTAAAAAACATATGGTAGTAAAAGTTACATACAGCAGTTTTAATTTTTTGTTTTGGTGGGGGGAAACATATTAGAAATGATTACTTTCAAAAATAATAGAAAACATTTAGGGTAACCTATAAAATAAATGTAAGTGAATAAATTTTTTATAAATATATTTGAGGGTTTTTTTGAGTGCTCTTAGGAACCTTTCATAAATAATCCAATAAGATGCCTTTCAAATAGCAAAGTTGTACGTTGATATTCATAAATCTGGACATGTTTACAAGTGCACAGCAACCAAGATGTACAAACCATTCAAGTGATACAGTGCTAAAACTGTAAAAATTCATGTTACAAATATCTAACATTTACTCTCCTGCATTCAAATTCCAAGGATTAAGTGCATTCCTCTTCTGGGAATCAATGTTAGCTTCCCCAGCAAAAGGCAACCCTTTGGACTGGAGTGTTTGAACAACGCATTACAAAACCAATCTTATCATGTCTCTGCCCCGTGACCCTGCACATCCAGGTGGTAATAGGTGAAGTGGAGGCTGTTAGACCCCCACCCAGTTGTTCATAAACCATTTACGCCAGTTTGTAAATGGAAGTAGCCGTCTGCGTGTTGACCTTGCCATGCACCCGTGAGTACTGGAAGCTCTGGTTGTCTCCATTTATTAGGAATGGAAGTGAATAGTAGAGGAGTTGATTGGACTGACACCAGACACCAGGTACCTTCCCCCCAGTGGTCTCAGGTCTTCCACCATAATGCTAATAGACACTGACAAGCTCTCTGAACACAAAATGTTAATGACTAACAGTGTTAGCGAGATGTTACAAGCTCAAACTGATATTATCAAAGGCTTTGTAGGGGGCAGGACACTGAGAATAGAGAGTGACTTAAAGACAGAAAATAACATGATAAAGAAGAAAGAAAAGGAAGCTTTTGTGTGCGTACTAGATGAATCAGTCAATACCAATAAGGCATATCAGATCTAAAGCATTATATGCAAGACTTTTCTTTGCTAAAACCTTAATTCGGTTATGTCTGCTGGACAAGAATTCCTTAGTCGAACTTAAATCATCAGAACACATCGCCACAGCAAAACATTTGATCATGGGTGTTTGGTTAAGTAGTAATTTGCCTGTAGGCTTCTAATAAAAAGGAGCACTTCAATGCGCCATAGACGCTACTTTATCCAGCCTCAAAAGTGCTAACTCCAATCACCGCATTTAGGAAAAAAAATTACAGGAAAAGACGTCATTCATGTTCATTTAAGACCCTTTGAAAAGCCACCTCCCACTGTGGAAAGAGTAATAGTCATTCTTTTGGAACTCGGCGAGGGGCCCACACATTTTTATTTTTTTTCTCGGAGAAATAAAGAGTCAGAAATCGCACTGTGATATTCAAAAGATCTGAATAAAATGAAAAGCAGGCAGGTCTGTCGCCATGGAGTTTGTGTGGCGAGTGGTTCAGTCAGGCCAACTGGCTGATCAGTCATAAAAGATATGGACTTAAAAGTTTCGTCCATTTATTATTATTATTAATTCACCATCCAATGTATGTTAATGTGCTGCTTTTACCATAAAAATGTCTGCTCGAGTTTAACAACAAGTAATGTTGGTTATTCTTAAATGTGTGCAAATAAACATGTGTAAAGCCTCCATGTTATTCATGTGAATTGGTATAAGGTAAATATTTTCTCCAGGTCAAATGTTTTTTGACATTTTACTGTGCACTGCCAGTAAAACATTAGCTGCAGCTGATACACTGCTTTGTGTTTATGAAACCTTTTGTTTTCATATTGCTATCATTATGGATTGTTAAATTAAGTCATTTCATGCAACTTTACTTTATTTCTAGAAAATATTTTGTGACAAAAGAACAGCGTGGAAATATTGAAACAACGTCTAAAAATATCAGAAATAAAATTAAAAAACAGCATGGTAGAACTACTAAAATACATTTCTCTCAAAAAGTTACTCCAGTAAATGTAAATAGTTTAATTAAAATTCATGCTTTGTTCACACTTCACTAATTCACATGAATTATCAGTTAAAACAATATATTTTTAACTGCTCTGGCATCAACAAGATACAAAATAAAAATAGCCGACCTGAATAAGTAGATGTTAACGAGCTTTTTCGAGACAATTAGTAATTTATTTTCGACCTGGCAGATGTTCCCCTTGGCCTATTTACGGAGGAAATGCTGTCCGACCACCAACTATCTGGTAGACTCATGGAAGTTGTTTCAGATGGAAAAAGATGCTAACTTCAGGGTCATGAAAATGACCTGATTCATACCCTATTTAACAGCAGCTAAATAAGTAAAACACAAGTCTGTTTCAGAATTCAACACCAAAAAACATGCAAACACTTCATACACGAAGAACAGAACATTCAGTCTGTTACAGTTTTATGTTTTGCGATTATTAAGAGGTGATTGTCTGAACACAGCAGTAGTAGATTAGCTAATTATAAAACCTTCTCTACTGATGATCTGTCAGAAATTTGGATTTGGAATTCTGCTGCACATCTACATGTCAGATTGCCAAAGTCATGCTAGCTTAACTGACCTACTTCCGTACTCCACGTTATTTTTTAAATTTAAATTAAAACTTTTCACTGACTTGAGAAATGTGATGCCTTGCATTATGTTGACAACTTGACGGCTAATACCAGTGGTGGACCGTCAGCTGGATGGTTTACTTTCTTGCGTGTGTTTAATGGTTTGATTTACAGACATTGTGGAGTTCAAAAAAAGTTTTAAAAGTTTAAAACATTTTTCGTATGAAAAGACTTTCATTAAACTTTTTTTGTTTTTGTTCTCATATTGGCACAACATTTCCACCAAATTTAATCAAATCAACTTTTAGGATCAGAGGTATAAATATCCTTACTCAGCCAGAGCTGACGTTATAAGCCTCCTCGGCAGTGTGGTAAAAACTTATTAACAAATAACCACAATTATATGCAAATGATTTTTCAATTTATTAAGATGTATGGATGATAATAAAAAATATATTCTGTTCATTATGATGAATAATGTGCAGACTCTGCTGATTGTTTAGATTATATTACGCTCATTTGAATAACATGCACTTAAGAAAAACTAATTTATCACTGCAGCTATTTCACACAAACACGTTAATGATATTTGCTGAATAAAATCTGCTTTGTAAAAAGAAAGCAATCCATCATATGATCTACCATAACAAAAAAATGAATAGAAAAAAAACATTGGCACATGTAATTACATTGTATTGATAGAAGTTAAACAGTTTTGAGGTTTTACATGATGAGACAGCAATGCTGCTTTTTCCAAATTTATATCCAAAACATATAAATTCACATCAGTGTGAATATGTTTTTAGAGGAAAAAATAGTTCCATCTTTATACCCTGCATTTAAAAGCATAAACAGGTTGTTCAGCTCTTAACGGTCGCAGACAATAAACAATTAACAGCGTCTATTCACTGCTGCTCTTTTTAGAAATTTAGCAAAAGCACATGTCGCTTCACATGTTACGCGATTGTTGTGAAAAACAAAAAGACAAAGTCCAACAAAAACAACATATTTCCTTTACAAAAAATGCTCCGGCTCCGAGCAACTAATAACACTAATAATAAGCACAAGAGTTGCCTAGTTACCTGCACTTATGCTATTTCAAGCATCGAGAGTCTTTTTATCCTTCTACCTCCTAATAACTAAGCTCTATTGATTTTTCCCTCTAAACATCTGTCCTATTAGTTGGTTCTCATCAAACGTCTGATGATGAAGATGAGGGGTGAGCAAACCGCTGCCGCCATAACAACGAATCCCCATTATTGTGACCCTGGAAAAATACATGGGAGGAGATGGCAGACGGGAAATAATAATGGAGCACTCATGGAGGAAAAGAGAGAGCAGTGTTGCATCTGGATTGTGAGTTGTTCCCTTTTGAAAGGCCATCATTTGTTATTAGGTCTACCAGTAATGAACCATGGAGGGTCCCACAAGGTAACTAATTTCTATTAGCCTCCAACAGATGAGATAAGCTTTGGGAACATGGGGAGGGATACAATAAACCTTGTAACTGCACTAAACACGTATTTCTCAAACGTAAGCGCCGTCATTTGTCACCGGCAAACGCTGTTTAAAGGGGCAGTATCATGTGAAATTGACTTTTTTTGAGATTTACATCATGTTATAATGCTATTCACTAAACAAAAACACACCTGGAGCGTTGCCTTGATTCTTTCATGCATGTTTAAGGAATCCTTTAATTTTCCCATGGCAACCATTCAGGTGTGCAAAACACCTGGGTTGACCTTGCCCAGCTTTCAAAGATGAAGCTCCTCCTCAGAGCTGTAGTTTCCAAACTTCACGACTCCCCCACTCAGCTCTTTCAGACTAGTTGGTAGCAATTAGCAAACATCTGGTGGAACTGCACATCTATAGAGCTCATTATGTGAATTAGTGATGCTGTGATGACTTCTTGGAGGCAGAGTTTCAGAAAGAGCAGGAGTTTTTAAAGAGACAGAGGGTCAATTTCAAGGTGCTAGATTAGGAAATCACACCTTTAAGTTACATTATATATATATATATATATATATATAGCATTTCATACCAACTGAAGTTACTTGATTGTGCTATATTGCCCTACATGCCTGGAAAACACATAGTACTGCCTCTTTAAACAGAGGTTTTACTGGTCAAGAGAAGCTCAGTAAATACTGCATTCCCTTTGAAACGCTCCAGTGCACCGTTGCTATGGTAAAGTACAATAAATAGCTTTTAAAAAAAGATGGGTTAAGAGAGGGGAAAGGCGTAAATCATAAAGAATCTCAGGAACCCCCGGAACATCTGTGCAACCTCCATAAACGCTCCATTGGGACAGATGCTCCCTAACATGGAATATTGCCTCCTCTCTCCCCAACCCCCCTCCCCCCCCCCCACACACACACATGCACACACACACTTGTACACACACTAAAAGAAGAGGCCCCGTTTCAAGCAGGATGGGTGAAGCAGTTCTCGGTTCACCTCTGTTGACCCTACGTCCTTCAAGAAGATGAACCTCAAACACGTCAACGTTCGAGTAAAAATAGAGGGCGGGGTTCGATTACGGGATGTGTGAGGTTCATCTCTCTGTTTTTTGTTCTGGGGGAACACGCAATCAGGGCTAAAAATGGCGATAGAGGAGGAACCGATGCATGAAAGAGAGGCGCACATGCTGAATGCTGAAGCCTTCACCGTCTTTAACAGCTCTTCAATCAAACTGATGCATTTGCCCTTTTTGCAAACTGAGTCTGTGGACAGCCAACCCGTCCCTCCCAGACCCAGAATCCAGCACCAACCCCCCCAGCCCCCCCCAAAAGGAAAAAAAAAAAAAAAACTAATTTCAATGTGAAAGTAGGTAGAGAGGGCCTGGAATTGGACATGCTCTAATGGCCCTGACCCAGGGTTTTTTTTTGTTTTGTTTTTTTCATTATATTGATGTGTCTGGTCGTAATTTCTACGCCCACATTTCATGTATACCACACAGCTAAATGTTGAGATAATGAGACTTGTAGTCAATGAGATTTAGACAGTTCAATCCAATTCAAATTCATTTAATCAAGGACAGCACATTAAATAAAGATACATGTCAAGAAACAGAGCAGCCATTGTTTTGAATGTAGGTTTGCTAACCATGTGCTAATTAGCAAACCCAGTTGTTGATTGGACAGCAAAATTTAAATGAAAGACTCCTGTCACACAGATACATAAGCTGAATATCTGCAGCTATAAACAAGGAAAACATGATAGAAAACTAATTCTTCTCAGCAAAGTACGTTGGTAGCCATTTTTGTCAATGTGAAAGCCTATAAAACTCAGCAGCAGCAGGTTTTAGCATATTCCAACAAAGCAAACAAGTAAGCTGACTAAAAAAAGAAAGGAAAACCAAACTTTTTGTGGATGACACATCGCAGTGTTAGCTGCATATGTTTTATCCTCCCACAGTTTAATTTTTCATTTATTTGCCTGATAGCTGCTAGCAGTGGCGGAACAAGTCGGCGTCGGGCCGGGGGGCGGGGCAGGGGGGGGGGGGGGGGGGGGAAGAGGACGGACAACTACTGACATTGAAACACCTTTCTCAACAGGCGGGGGCGCACTTTCTCACTTTCTCGGTCTATACTCCGACATTCAAGCGACTTGAATCCATTCCTCCCTCCCTGGCTCCTCCAGACCCGGGCCCCCACCAGCCCCCCCTATAGCTCCGCCCCTGGCTGCTAGCTTAAACCATCTGGCATGTTTACTTCATCACTATTACAAATACAGAAGCTTTACTAACATTTTTACCTTCTTTAAACACAGCATCAGTCCTTACTATTCTTTTGCTTTTTTAGCTAATCATCGTGATTGCTAAACATATTCCCAAACCACGGTTATACATTTTACCTCATCTGCTCAAGAGTTACTTGTAATTGCTCAGTTCTACCAGCAGCTTACTGTTTTGATTCTTTGTCATAATTGTTCAAGAACGCCTCTGCCAACAAAACGGGAGGGGCTTAATATTGGCGTGTTTTTGTGAAGCGGTGTACCGTCTGAGATGGATGAAAATTGGCCTGTTGGAAAGAAATCGTTGAGAACATTTTTTTTTCCACTTTAGCTTAAATCAAAAACCTAAAATATTTTTGACAACCTAGCTGAATCTGTCAGTATTATGGTTTGGTCACAAGAGATAATTCCAGTAATTTTTAAGTGTTTAGTGGGATTTTTTTTTTCATATCATGTTAATTGAAATCTGCAGTAATTAATGTAATAAGCAGGTTCCAAGTTGTCATCCAATTTTCCTGTTTTTCTTAAAAATAGAATTAGGAAGATAAGAACTGACCCGCAACAAAGAAAATTTAAGAGAATCTTCAAGAACGCTCCACTAATATTATATCTCGGCTTCACATAATTTAGCTATAATTTGTGCAGGCGACTGAAAGCGGAGATCAGAAACAGGTGGAGTCGTGAATCAGTCCGCTCACTTCCCAGGCAGCAGCCTCTGCTGGGTTAAGAGGTTAGCAGGTTGGTACATGACATCCATCTCCTGCCAAGTGGTGTTATTTTTGTCTGGGCACCTGCTTTGAAGCCGGCTGGAGCGCCATGCGAGTGCAGGCCGTGTCCTCCAACACTTCGGAGCACCTGCACTATTCAAAGTGTGACACTCGGCGGCATCCCGCCGTCACTCCTGAACGCGACGTGCTGACAAGTCCTCTGCTTGTCCCTCTATATTCGGCCGATCCAGATTCCAAAAATGAGTCGCAACTGCTTTGGGGGTCACAAAGGAGTCTGATGCAGATCATGTTTAATTTTTTTTTTTTTTTTTGGTGTATATTAAAGTGGAATTGTAAATGGAGTTTAAAAGTAGTCCTTAAACATCAGTGGAGAGGAACACGGTGGAAAATCTTCAAATCAAGATGAAGAGATCAACAATTGTTTTTGTAATTCATTTAAATTCTTTTGTTTTTGTTTCTTTTTTTTTTTTACATTATGTTGTGTTTTTACAGTATTTTCCCCAAAGACAACATGACTCCATTTTTACCAGACTATTAATGAGAAGTAGCTCATGTAACAAGCTATGCAGGTGTTTGCTAATTGCTTCTGGCTAGTCTGAAGGAGCTGAATTGGGGAGTCATGGAGTTGGGGTTCTCTGTGAGGTGGAAGCTTTGAAACTTCAGCTCTGAGGAGGAAAACAAAGCAACATTCCAGGTATGTTTTTGATGAGGGAATAACATTTCAACATGATGTAAAGCTCAAACAAGTCAATGTCATGTAATACTGCCCCTTTAAAGCATCCAGATCGCAGTGCAGTTCCATAAAACATGAAGAAGGAAAATAGAATGACTGGTTTAAATCATAAAAGATTTTTTCTCTGCTGGCGGCCCTGTTCTGACTTTCTTTGTGAAGTTTCCAAGAGTTCTTGCATTTTTGTGGAGCACAACAAACCTTATCGATTACAAAACAATGTTCTTTTTTTTCCCTCTTCCTCCTACGCAAATCCCCAAGCAGACCATTTTTCATGAGCTCTGTCGCAGATGTTCGCTATCAAACTACCGGCTCTTTAAATGTTTCATGAAATGATTAAAGCTCACTTAACATGCTGTAATTTCAGGGATAATTGTTGAGTAAATGCTGAGAAAAACAAAAATGAGGGGGAAAAAAATTAAGGTCCCGTTCTTGGTTGGTGCTGAAATTAGAGTTTATCCTTGTAATGAGGTAGATAGCCAGTTGTTACGCTTTGTTAAAATGGAAAAAGTTGTAGCTAGATTATGGTTCATCTAATTGAGTGACTTTTAAATATATGGTTTCCATTTAAATCATTGTGTCCAAGCTGAGTATTTTTCAGATTCATTGTTTTGTTCAAGTAAAGAACCATTTACACGTTATGTCACGCTCTTCAGAAAGCAACCAACTCTGCCGTGACAGACGTCAGAACAAACTATGCACACATTAGCTTCTATAAAGCTTGGCAACAAACAAAAAGTTGTTAGCATAATATTGTATTTAGGACAAAAAGTGGACAAAAGGTGTAAGAGGAAATACCAATTAAACCACGTGGTGTTAATTCAGGCAAGTTCTATGATTTAATCAAATCAACAAACACCCTAGGAGGGAGAACTTAGCAGTAATTTTTTTTAAGCTAGCTAATTCCAACTTTTGGCAATGCTGCTGTCCATAAGCCCTGACTAGGTGTGATACTTCCACAGACAAATTATCTTGACTTGCTTATTGGAAAAAACACCTTGGGAACAATTACAGTCTCCCAAGATGGGAGTTCAGTCCTCCCATCTCCCACGCTTGTCATGGCACCTCAGCGTGATTAAGTGACCTAGTTGCAAAGGGTCAGTAGGAACTAATTCTTTGTTAATATTAATTTGAAATTCAGGATACAAAAAACCTAAAAGCCTCAGACTTTAGTGAAGTGGCTATGGCTACTAGCACAGCTCATTAGCTGTGTTACCATTACAATGTGCGCAAATCTTTGTCAATATTCTGCTAAGGTTGAAAAAACAGTTTTGCAATTGTGGTGTTTCCATTAAATTAAAACCACACAGACCACAAATAAGATTGTTCGTGTGATAAGACATTAAAAAAATCATGGCAGCAACTGATATAAACAGTTACGTAAGATACAGCCATAATTCAGCCATGGCGCTGGCAATCATCATCTATCAGCCACTGGAGGAAATGTCGGCTTCTTATTCTGTCGTTGGAATGACAAGCCGCTGATATTTGGGAGCTGCCCTTTGGGGAAATTGTAGACGGTGATTTTGAACAAGAGTTCCAGATTCAACACATTCAAATGACACAACCTTTTATCAATCAACTACATATTGTCCACATAAACAAAAACAAGCCAACTACTTCCTGTTAACTCGTGACTCGTTTGATGAGGAAGAAATGTTTCAAAACAGCTTAAAAAAGACACCTCAATCTCTCAAAACGTGAGATTTTTCAAAATAACAGTGTTTGTGTTCAGCAAAATTATTTTTGTAACCTCAGTTCGCACAATTTTATGGTTAATGGAAAAGGCAGCTACCTGATCAAGTGTTAGGTTTGGGCCAGCAACGCTTGCAGCAGCTGGTTAAGCCAATCCCAACATATATCGAGTTTCAGGTCATCTGTTGTCACTGTTTAAATGCTGTACACAAGTCATTACCAACTGGAAATAACAAGAAGGAACAGAAAACACATTTAGCAAACAACTGGCAGAAAAGTTTCATTTTATTTTCCTAAGCGCTTGTTGTCATCCAATGCTTCCCTGGGCAACATCACCTCACATCAAAAGCAGTCACTCCTCTTAAAAATGGTGAATCTCATCCTCCTGTAATACTTTTTCTGTCTTTAGAATCTGTTTATTTTGCAATAGTTTTTAATCAGTACATCCCAAAGGCAGCAGTGGGCAGATCAAGAACCATTACCAAAGACAATAGCATGTGTAGGGAAGGTTTGGCTAACACTGCTGCTCTATTGGATTAGGAGGCCAATGAGAGGGAAAGGCGATACTTCATAATGATGTGTTGTGGCTGCCTGAGTAGGCATGGTCCGTGATGAATCGGAAGGTCTGGCTTCATAAATTATAATTATTTCGTGCCAACATGGTTTGAGCGAGCTACTTAGCATCGCAGCATCTATCAGTCGACCCATATGGCTCAGAGATTAACAGGGGACTCTTTTTTTTCTTTCGCCCCCACAAAATATTTCATGATGGAGAGGAAAGAAGAAAGGAAAAATAATATGGTTCTAGAAGTAAGGAGTCGGAATTCCACAGAATTTTTTTATTCCTCCTAATTTTTTGGTAATTAATGTCCACAAGAGGTGGGCTAACCTAGTATATTGGCTAACTTCAGCAGGTTAGCCAATAGGCTAGGTTAGCCCACCTCTAACAAAAGATTTCCCTCATTTTTGTTGTTCTGCTCCAAATCTGTTATTTTTGTATGTTTTTTTTTTATTTATAATACTGACACAAAAGGTAACATTTCTGAAAGTGTTCCAGTGTGTTTTGAAATGTTATTTTCTCAAACAAAAAATATTTTAGTTAATTCCTTTGGCATGAAATGGATTTTCTAAATGTGTGTCCTTTCTGTGAAATGTTTTTCTAAAATACTCAATCTGAAATTCCTTTTTTAGAAAAAAAAATTCATGTTGTGTTTTATGTTCTCGGTAATTGTTTTCATCTTTGTGAAGGCTGTGTTTAAACAATCATCTTCATATTTTTTTTTGTTCCATTCAGGTTATAGATCATATTCAAAAGGCTGGATTTGAAACCTGGGGAACAGTGGAGATTCTTATGCATGTTTATATTATATATAAATATACTAATATCATATTAAATGTCTGTTTTAAGTTAAATATTCCTTTATATTGATGAAAAGTACTAGTTCCACCTGTAAATTATTTCATCCATAATATGAGGAAAAAATGGAAGTAGTGCTTTTTTTTAAACATTAAGAAGGTGTTAAATTAAAACAAGCTTGCTGAAAAGTTTGTCATATTTGAAGTGTACTAAAATATTTGAACTAGAAACTCAAAACACAAAATCTTATCAAGTAATTTTGGCCCAAAGTGAGGCGCTTCATGATCATTATATAATAAACCTGTGGTTCAAAGTGCCTTGTTCTAGTATTTGTGCGATATTTGTTTCTGATGCAGACCCAGAAGGCTATAACTCTGTTTTATTCTGGAATTTACTTGCTTGTTTGTGGAGAGTATTTAATTCCCATTAGCTATGCGTACATTTCTCGCATGCTTTCTTTTTGCATGTGATTCCCCTTGAATTCCGGGCTATTCTGTAAGTGCCTGGCTGCTAAAGTCAAAAGTAAGAAGAAGAAGAAAACAAAAAGATGAAGTCCCACTTGAACAGAGCGACACATGCTCAGACAGGCTTGTGGAGCCAACACTTGTTCTGGGGTTTTGTAATTTCTAATTACCATGCAATTCCAAGGGCTAAGTCTGTCCCAGCCAACCCGCATTCCCCAAATCATGTAGCAAAGTCATGCTTCATGTCAAAGCAAGGCTTGTACTGTAGGTATCTACGACAAAAAAACAATGAACATGTCGATGTTAGATGAACTGGCTAATGTGAATCCTCAAGTGAACACTAAATTCCTAATAAATGCGGAAGGGGAAACCCGCAAAGATGATAAGCGACGATCCAAAGTGAGAAGAATTGCTCAGATTAAGTTTGGCTTCTGTCCTGAGGCTCATCCAAAGCTTCCCTGATGTTTCCATGCAAGCAGGCAACAAGTTGCTCCGAGCTCCAGCAGGTTTTAACATCTCCTCTGTGGTTTCCCCCCGCCGCCCCACCTGAACCGGGCCGCCAGCGCTGAGAAAAGGGCCTATTGTCTGAGGAAAGAGCATTTCTTGGCCTTGAAACAATCATGCTGTGGGGTTTTCTCCGCTCTCTCAGAGTTGCTTGAAACTCTGCCATTTAGCGATCAGCTTTTATGGTTTGCAGGTTTGCACCTTTGAAAGCAATAAAATTTTAGTTGGATTGTTGGACAAGGCACACAGTGCGTCTGTGTGAAACAGGAAATGTTCAGTTTTCTTAAAAAAGAAAAAAATAGAGCCTTAAAAAGAAATGTGTTGCAAGACTAGAGTGATTTTAAATAAGAATTATTTCATTTAATTTTACCACTTAACTGTTAGGTTTCTTGAAATCTTAAGCAGCCCCGAGCATGACACCACCACCACCAGCAAACGAAATCTACACTTTGATTTAAGCTCAATCTGAGCTACAGTTGCATTAAATGTAACAGTTAGTTAAATATCAGATGCAATTGTCTCTGCTAAATGTAGCTGACGTATATTTAGCCAAATGTAGCTAAAACATAACTGATAAGTATCAAATGTATCATTTGCTACTTTGCTACATTTAATAAATGTAGTCATACTTAGCAAATGTAGCTAAAAAAAAGCCACATTTGCATGCATATGTCTACATTTAGCTAAATTAATCTAAATATCTTATCTTCTACATGTCACTATATTTAGCTAAATGTGGTTAAATGTAAGGCTACATTCAGCTAGTGTAGGTAAATGTAACTTACATTTAACCACATTTAGCTGAATATAGCTGTATTTAGCTGATGGAGCTGAAGATAGATAAATGTTTTAAATTCAGATAAATGTAGCTTTAAAACTGCAAGAAAACCTTGGTAACGTTGTAACAACTACTCTGTTTAAGTATACATGTAAGTCTGTCATCTGAATATTTGTGCCTTGTACGATCGTGTGTCTCAATCATCCTGCTGTTTGCAGTGATTCTTTTTTTTCCTGTCTCTACCCAAGTTCTCTTGCTGTGAATCCCCGATACTCGGCGAGGAGTAACAATCAAACTGCTGCATCAGTTTCAGCTGGGATATAAAATTAATACAACAAACGGTTTATCCTCAACATTTCTTGCCTCTCCAGTCTCTTTATGGAGTCGTAAGGGGGGGAGGAAAAGAAAAAGAAGACAAAAAAAATCACCTTTAGAATTTAATGAAACGGCGTCAGGTTTGACAGATCTCGCTGAAAGTGAAGCGAGTCTAGAATAGCCGTGGCTCACAGGTGAGCGGGAGGGGAGAGCCTGATAGGGACTCTTGTTACCATAGGCCATATGCCTCCTGCAGCCGGTGGACTGGCTGTAAGGTAAATAAAGCTGATGACAAACAGCAGCAGAGAGCCGCTCACCTCCTTCCTCATCCCAACAACGCCGGCCGCCAAACGCATTAGCATCAGCTGGCTGATACGTTTGTAATCTATTCCGAGCATGGCAAACAATACAAATTGGATTTCTAATTTCTACTGACTCATTTATGCGACGCGAGCGTGTCGCCATGGAAACATTTTTGGACACGTGGCAACTTTCATCAGAAATACTTTTATTTCCCGTTTTCCACTGAAATTGCTTTCAAAGTATGTGTGATTTCTTTCTTTCTTAGTTTTTTTTTTTTTTGCAAAATGAGTTTCACATATCTGAATTTTAACAAACTCTTCAACTCCTGTTACCTCCAGATGCCTCCACACACAAACTGCCTACTTTATATACACAAACACACACTGTTGTACCTACAGAAAAAAAGTTTGTCGCACAACAAAACCCAGGTGGATCTCAAACACACACGTAGGGCTCTTACACATTGATTGGCCAGATTAATTACAGCATAGCTTCCAGACACCTATCTGCTCCTAAAGCAAATTTCCATTAAGAAAAAAAAAGGAAAAAGAAAGAAACAGAATTTAAAATCAATGCCCAGGCCTCACAATGCAAGCTAAATCTCAGCCCCAAACACACTTTTGATTATCCGACTCCGAAGAACAACAAAAGCAATTAAAGATACCGTTCTCCGGCTCCATTGAGCCATCCTCCCCATGCCAGATAACCTAGAGACACCAAGTGTTCTGATAAATGGGCCGTGAACTTCTATCTGCTAAAATAACAACGCGGTCTAATGTGTCCACCAGGATGCTTATCACAATGTAATCATTGTTGCGTTTGCACTAAGAGTGTTATGTAGGTCAGGGCTGTAAGCGGGGGGACGGCGGTTATTATTTAGCTTTGCCTTGACATTTAAAGTTTTCAAGTGTATTCTTGAGCCACCCTGATAGAGCGGCTGCCGTTTCTGTGTGGTGAAGGAAATATCCTTAGCATTACATCATGTTCTAATGCTATTCCCTTATCAAAAACGTACCTGGAGTGTTGCCTTGATTCTTTAATGCATGTTTGAGAAATCCTTTAATCTCCCGTGGCAACCATTCAGCTGTGCAAAACGCCTGGGTGGACCTGGCCCCGCCTTCAAGGACAAAGCTCCTCCTCAGAGATGTTGTTTATGTTTCATGGCATGTTATATGCCGGGAAAATGTGGGAAACGCTGTTTATGTTGCAGCATATGCTTGTGATGCTACACTGTTTGTGAGATGCCTAACTTATTTACATATTTACATCTGTGGCTTGGAAAATAAAACAGTTTTTGGGAAATACTATGCTCTCAGTATATTTATTTATTTGTTTTTTCTGACTGTTTAATTTAAAATATCTCTGACATTTGAACATTATTTTGATTATTAACCCATGATGTCATCGAGATACATGATTAACGAGGTCTGAAATGCAATAGTCTAGGTTCTGACCCATTTAATAAACTTTATTATTATTGAAAAGCCCAATTCTTTTAGGAACTTTATCACCAAGTGAAAGATGATTATGTTAATTATGATGGTTTATCTGATTACAGGTAATGAAAGCGTGACATTTAAAATTGTAATATTATATCAGACCAATAAAAAAGTATTTTCAACAAAACATGGACTTAATGAAAAGTACATTTAATACCTGTTTAAAGGTTGGCACTTTTAATATGACAAACGAGACTCATCGGGCCGTGTATTGAAATTAATTGAATATGACTGTACATAGGTACCGAGTTGGACCAAATAGCATCGCTTGGATGCTAATTAAATGGGGTTATGTACGTCTAGGATTATACTGGTTCATCTAAATGTTCCACACAAACCTTTTATTGAGTTTCAACATGCTTGTTCCACAAACTGAATTTGAGCAGTTTGATTATAACTTTAATCAAAGATGCCTTGGGCAAGTATCCAGCAGATGAGACATGATATTAAAAGGTGATGGTAATTGACTGAAACCCATTGAGTGATCAGAGCGAATCCTAACTTGTGGATTTCAAAGTATCTCTGCAGCTCAAACGAGTTGCACGCACACAAACACGCCTCGCCAAAGTCATTTGGAAATCGGTTTACAAATCTGTGTCGGACATCCCATCTGTGCTGCCGGATGGTCTGTCCATGCGAACACACAATTCGTCCAAGATCCACATTCATAAAGTGTGGGTTAACATATTGGTTCTCTTGTCACGCAACCAATCTTTTTGATTTGTAGCCAGTGAGTTTTTCTCTCTTTTTTTCTTCCCTTCTTTCATGCAGGATACTTTTTTTTTTAGATTAAAGGAAACATAGTTGGCTCTCAGAGAGTGTGTTTAGCTTAGAATGTTTTGGCTCAGGAGGCTGGACTAAACTGGAAAAGGTTTTGAGAATCTAAGATCTTTGATTAGATTTGGCAAATTAACAAAGCTGCACAATAAATCACTAAAACACAAGGAATTGCCATAATAAAAACAGATATTGATATTCCTATTTAAAAGGACACAAGAAGTATCTCTTTAAGGCGAATATAATGAAGTTTTTTTATTTCTCCACATTTGCAGCAGAAATTACATCTTTTTTGTTTGCGTCCATGTCACGTGTTTGTCAGGACTGAGTTGGAATGTTTTGATCTTAAACATCAGGGACACTATAACTTTCCTTAAAGGGGCAGTATCATGTAAAATTTATTGTTTTGAGCTTTACATCATGTTATAAATGGTATTCCCTCATCACACCTCATCACCTGGTGTGTTGCTTTGACTGTTGCATTTTTGAAAAATCCTTTAATCTCTATGACAACCACTTAGCTGTGCAAAATTCCTGGGTGGTCCTTGCACCGTATTCGCAGACAAAATTCCTCCTTCTTGGAGCTGCAGTTTCCTTCTGAACTTCTGTGGTTCCCACACTCGGCTCCTTCAGACTTTAACAAACACCTGATGGACTTTGCTGAGCTCATTATAGGAGCTACTTCTCAGTACAATGCTGGTAAAAACATTGCTAAAGTGTTAATAGAGGAACCAAGTTGTGATGACTTCCTGAATGCGGAGTTTCAGGAAGAGTAGAAATTTTTAAAAAGAAGCCAAATTTCAAGGTATTAAATTTCGAAGTCCGATTTATTTTAAGTCATATTTTGGTATGTATAACATTTTCATGGCAACTGAGGGTAACATTTCTTGATTGTGATATAAAATGTGCCGGTAACACTTTATTTGTCAACTTTGTATTAAAAGTGTCATGATTTACCAAATGACACTTTATGACAACAGTCATAAATATTCATGGAGACTTATTGATGTTCATGACAGGTGTTATGTCATGTTTATGACAGTGTCATGACAGTCTTATTCACCCTCCTTCAAATAAAGTGTTACCAATGTGTCTATGAGGCTGGAAAACACGGTATTTCCCCTTTAACTCTGAGGCTTTGGTCAATTTGTTAAGACCAAACAGCTCATAATGACATAGCCAAACGTTGTCTGAAGTGAGCAATGACTTCATGCTGTATCACATGAGAAATAATGAAAAAGCTTGACAGGGAGTGAGCACGCTACAAACACCAGATCACCACAATCTCAGCAGCTGAAAGTTTCTCTTTCTTTAAATTTTCCACTTGACCAAACACCTGAAATTGTCCAAACCTCCACAGCTGATTCAGGCATGTCAGGCAATTTACTCACTCCTGTATGTCTCGTCTCCTCAGTCCTTCCCTCTATCTCTTGTTCTCTGTCAACATGGAAAGATGAGCCGCCTCTGACACTACAGAGTGATTTCTCTGTTCAAACTGAACAATGATATATGTTGCTGAACAACTTTTTACTGTCATGGGAACAAGGAAAGGCTTTATTGCCACAATACAGTCTTGGAAAAGATAAATAGGTGATATTGTGCTGCTTTTAAAGACTTTAAAAGACGAAATAGCAACCAGTTGCAACTAATCAGAAGGAGTGAACTGGTATAAAAGCATAATAGCAACATAACAGAAACTCACAAGTCACAAATTGAAACTGTAAAATGTGGTGTTCCTCTAGGCACAGTTCTAGGACCTAAATTCTTTATACTTTATATTTATATTTACTATATTTTTACATTATCCAGTATATTTTTTATTATTTTGAATGGCTGCTGATAATAGAAACTTTTCTTTCTTTAAATATTATGAACAAACTACTACTAATAGTGGAAAAGACCTAAGTTTTAAAAAAGTGATGAGCTATCCTTATTTGGGAAAAGAACCTAATTTTATGGTATTTTCTGGTAAACTGTTCAACAATAATGTAAAGTTACATATAAATGGAGGTGAAATTGACAAACACATTTTATGACCTTAGTTTATTTGAATATTCTAAAGAGAAAATTTAAATAAAATCTAGATGTTTCAGTTATCGGCAGGAAACTATGGAATTCTGCATTTTTTTAGTGAGCTTCAAAAGAATGTAAAATTATAAAAGCCCATTATTACACATTAATTGTGTAATGTGAATATGTGTACAGATGTATGCATATTTAAATGTAAAATAAAATGCATATTTACATGTAAATATGCATACATACATAATTAAACTTATGTATGTTTACTATTTATCTATTCATGTAGATGACTAGAAGATATCTCTCAATACTGTAGACTGCTGAAACTATTGGTAATTTGTTTAAATGTGTTAAATCATTGGTTTGTTAATTAGTATTTTATTTTTCCTTTTGCAAGTAAATGATTAAAATTCAAACATAAACTCAGCCACACAAGGATCACAACACTGGGGAAACTACAGTATAAAGGCCTATTCTAAAAGATTTGAAGTACATCATTTTCAATCAAAAACATTTAATTTTATCCCTTCTTATTTTTTTATTTTTGGTAAGTCAAGCTTCATATTTTATGGTCGAAAGAATTTTTTTTTATACGCATAATGAGGTATCTTAGCGCTGTCTTGACCTGCTGTCATTTTGACCAGGATGTCCTTGTAAACAAAATTTTAAATTTCATGGGGTCTTTCCTTGTTAAATAAAGTAGAAATAAAATTTTACATGGCTGTCAACCTACCCTGGAGTGGAGGTCACAGTAAATTGCTGCCCAAGGTCAGACTGAGCAATTCACAGAGAAACTGAAAAAAAACAAAACTCTACAGCCATCAATTAGCATGTTGAGTCTTAAAGTTTTACCATCCATTAATTTAGACAGAAAACACCAAAGTAGGGATGTTTGGACATATTTACAGCACAATGTGTGGCAAACAACTTCCACTGATTTTGACTTGTTTTGTAGTCATGGGACCTTGCAGTCATTGGTAGATAGTCTACCATTGACTGCAACCAATATATATGTTGCAGTCATTGGCTGCAGTCTACCAATGACTGCAACATACAATTTCAAAGTTCACCAAGAAATCTACAGAAAACTGCCTGAATAGGAAGCAGTTGAAATGCTCCATCGTTCCAATCAAAGCTAAGATCTCAGCCTATTTAAATTTTGGTCCTTAATAAAAATGAATATACCAAATAAATGTTCCTCCTGTAATCAATATTGTGGGATACAATTAGCAGCTCACAGATTTCACTTTTTTGTAAACTCTATCATGATTATAATTCCCAAACTCTGACTTGATATCTATATCCCAACATGGTAATGCTCCCAGTTCTCAATAAGTACATGCTGAGACTCAACAAAGACATTGAAAAGCCTGTGTAAACAATAAAAATATATATTTAAAAAAAAACATCTAATTTTTGCTTAGAGGCCAGATCACTGACCTGTTAATGCAACAGGAACAGAGTTTGGGGAAGCAAAATCAGAGTTACTGGAAATAAAACCGACCACTTCTCTAGAACAACACTGGATATGCTTTTTAAACATTTTGCATCAGTAATAATGATATAGCAAATTTACTTCTGCATTTTGGCTGTGAATCTAAAAAAAAAAAAGAGAACAACAGCATATGATGTATTTAAAAGATTATAGTGTTAGAAAAGGATGATATAAATTTATCTGATTAAAGGGGCAAGAAAAAGAAAATTGTGAACTGTACCGCTAACAGAACTCATCCATTATAGTATGACTGGGCCCACTCCATTGCTATTACTTCTAATCAAGAAAAAGTGTGGATTTACAAAAAAAGAGGAAGAAAAAACAAGACATTTATTTTCTTTCATAGTTATTTTACAGTGGTCGGCCCGGTTTCTCCATCACATGAAGTTTTTGTTTAAATCTCTCTTTTTGTCCATGTACTTAGTTTGCCTCGTAGGATACAAGAACTTGCATGTTAGGTTAAATAAGGACATAAATATAGTACTTTCGTTGTGATGGACTGGTAATTTGATTCTCTCCAAATAACAGTTTGGATTAGCTCACAACCTGTCATGACCCTTAATGGAACAAGCTCGCGTGGAAAAAAAAATCAATTGAACGTTACATTACCAAGGGAAAGGATTTTGCATGTCTGCCCAAATTAAATCCGTTTTCTATAACCCCTTGTGCCATGCCTGGTCATGTGAGGTGGTACAACAGTCAGAAGGTACACTCTGGACTGGTCACCAGTAGATAAATAAATGTGTATATATACAGTGTATATATTTAAAAAAGTACATGAACAACATTTATCAGCTTTTGCCAAGAACCCTCCGTTTTGACCCGTGCCTCTTTTTACCTCTCTCTCCTACAAATCCCTCTTCTCTGACTGATAAAAAAGTGGTGATGCATGAGGAAAATCCCCAGTCCTTGTTTATCCCTTAAGCAAGCATTATGCTAATTTGTTACGCTGTGATGTCATCCATGGCTCCGTTGCCAAGGATGCCTTAAAGACTGTTTGGGTGCAGTCTTTAGGACAGAGATAAAGTCTCATTGGCTGTAGACTTTGAACTTTACAACAATCTACAAAAAATCTGAGACAATATTTCAAATTAAAGGAAAACTCATGCAGCGTACAGCCTATTATGTTTTCATCTTGAAGCATGAATGATTACAAGGACTTAGAAGAAGAATTGACCTACAATCCATGAGGTGCATGTTGGGAGGTGATTGTATCTGCATTTTTAAACAGGTTTGTGAATATATTGCACTGCCTGTGTGATCATTTCAAACATCAGAACCTATTTGTAGATCCAGTGGAGAAGTTGCTGAACAAGTCTCTTAAACCCAACTTATTTTTGAGATGGTATTTTCCTTGGCATTTTTGAGATCTCATTCAGGAGATCTTGATTTCTCAACTTTTAGATATCGTTCAATGTTCTGAAAAAAAAAGGTTGAAGTCATATTCAAAGTGTTTCTTTCCATATGTGACTTCAAATAGATTGTCTTGATGCTAATTGATTCATTGTGGCAGAAACTACTGTAGATGACTCGTTGGTTTGACATGTATGGTAATGAATGTCATCAATTTGAAGAAAGGTGCTTCCAGACCTTTGGAGTTTCTTTGGGGACTCCTGAGGCCTTTTTGCACTGCAGGGTCTGGAGCGGCGGCGGGGTAGACTTTTCTTGTCAGTCATTTTGACTGACATCATTAAAGAAAATCTGCCATAATATACTTCGGACCTGTTGAACAGCTGAATAGCCACATCGTGCCATCACACATCAAGCAAATGATTTTAGGCTATGTAACCTTTACTCCACAACGACAAACTACATATAAACAATGAAAGTTATTAAACACTTAAATGTTTGTCTCATCAGTGGACACTTTTAGCAAGCATTGTATATAACAGGTGAGTGGACTTGATTAGTGGATTAGATTTTTTTGTGGAATAATGAACACTTCTGAATCTGAATGCACCAGATTCAGAGAGGAAAGGATTGCTGGGTGCCACACCTTGGAATCAGAGACAATAGACAGTGAAGTGGCAGACCAGACTGGGGTTTTTTTTCCCTTTAAACATCAGCCCCACAACGGTCAATATTCTTGCTACAATTGTTATAAAACCCTATTTAATTTAGTCACAATTCTGCCTCATTGTCACTGCCATCATCACAGAATCAAGTTCAAGGTAAACATGTTTGGCGATCTTGTCCGACTGATGCGTCAGGTTGTTTTTTGTTTTTTTTGTTGTGTTGTGTGCCAAAGGTCATGGCAGAAGTTCAGCAGAGTGCTTATTCATGACATTTATCCTTTTTACTGTCAGTTAGCCTTACTCAGGCACAATGCCATGACAGGTTATCCATGCCATTAGCAGAAGACACAGAGACGGCAGACAACAAAGACGAGGCTGTCTGATCGGCGAGCGGGGGTAATATGTTTACGGCGGAGAAGAAAAAGGGCGGAGGGGCTCCAGAAATGACAGGGAGAGAATTGAGGCTCAGAACTGGGATTTGTCTTACATTTCCCTGAAGCTGTACTGAATGCTGCCTATTATTATCCTCAGAAGAAAGAATTTATTTTCTATTTGTTTGGCGGGCTTTTTTCTTTTTTGGGTCTCAGGCTTGATATTTATTTATTCATTTGTGCCACCAGTGGCGCCTGAAAGGGGAGCTGTGAAGTGCATCACATTAACTGTATTGACATAAACAGCTCACCAAGCGCATTGCCTCTGCCTTTGATGAGGGTTTAAGTAGGAAGCCATTGAGAGACTTATGGAGAAATGTTCCCATGGGATCAATAGATTAGAGCCCTTACTAATCTTAGTGAGCAAGACAGCAGCTCTCATAAGGAAAAACTCCAGTGATATCGCTAACATATGCTGCGCCATCACTCTCCACTGCCCTCAAACCGTAATTATTTTTCACTCTCTTACAGGGCATGAACTTGGAAGCACAAGTACTGCCATCTTTTTCCATGTGTTATGATATTTCTCTTAGGCTTTAAGAAAGAGAGAAATGCTCTGATGTGATGTGTTCTTATTAATTTTTATTTTTCAGAATAGTCTGATGTATTATTCCAGATCGGGATCCAGTCTGGCCCAATAGCAGACAGTGTGCCATTTTTGTTTTAGTGTCACTTTAATTTAAAAGAAAAATGATGCAAAACACTTAAAAATGAAAGTGTGTGTTAAAATCTGCTTTGTAACAATCATTTTGGCCTCCATATAGATCAAGTCAAACAGCACATATGTGATGTCTTCTTTTGAGTTGGTCATCAAGTATTTTTACATTTAGAAGAAGGTAGAAAAGAAACTGCAAATTGGAAAAGTGACAAAATGATATGAAGGTAAAATGTAATGGAAGGTGAGGTAAGTTTATTTGTGTAGCACAGGTAAATCAATAGTACTCTCACTGCAAAAAAATACAAAATCTTACCATGTATTTTTGGCAAATATCTTAGTTTTGTCTTATTTCAAGTGTTCTAACTTACAAGTAATGTTTCAGCAAGATATAGGAGCTTGTTGTAAGTCAATAATCCCTTAATATTGATGAAAAAGTACTAGCTCCAATGGCAGATTATTTCACTTATTGGAAAAATGTCTTACTTAAACTCAGTGGAACTAATATATTTTAAAAAATCAATGCTAAGGAATTGTTGAAATATTGCTGCGTGATATGTAAAAACTCCCTTATGTACAATTGTTCACATCATATTCCAGGTCAGATTGGTGGGATCACTTAAAGTGATTCAGAAAACATGCAATATGCTCACAAAAAAGTTAGCCATTTGTTAGCAGTCTGACATTTTGGATTCATATTTTTCTCTTCCATCTTTCAGAAACAAAATATGAAACAACAACCAGCATGTTTTTTTTATTATTATTTTTATTTGGCTACCAATATTGGCTTACAGAAAAAAAAACACAAGCAAATGGGCCTAATCTTTTTTTGTTGGGATCATATGAGTTTTTCTTTACACCCATTTAGTCCATAAGCAATTTCCTGAATGAGGCGACCAGAGTGTGACAGATCCAAGGTGAGTCGTCCAAGACCGAGTTTCAATTAGACTTCTCTGTGGGCACTGATCCTCTGCACTATTAATCAATTCATTTCAATTAAAGCCATCCAAGAAATGATTAAATAATTACCTGCAGGCTCAGGGAGTCATATATCCTTATTATGGGAGCCCATTGGTCATCAGCTTGAGAATGTCTGACCAGCGCCAGATGTGGCACAGCAAATGACGAAGCTTGATGACGAAGACGGTGAGTAGGAAGGCAACATTTAATCATCTGTATTCTGTTGAGCTGAAATGAAAATGGAAGATAGTGTCAGAGAAAAGTTCTCTGTAAATCTGAAATTTGTGATTTTATCTCTGTGTGCCGTACAGGTCCACCATGGCCAGCTGAGGCGGGATGACAAGGTCAGTGGGCGAACATGGATCAGTGGACATCGAGGGGCGGCACAGGAAATGTCATGGATGTCTGCCTGCGCTAATGCAAGGTCCTGTTCCTGTCATCATGCAGATGTTTGGCTCTGTGGGGAAGAATGAATGGAGATGATGAAAGGTAAAAAGGGTTTAAAATCTTCAGAGATTTCTGCTTCCAGAAGCAAAATAGTCAAATGGACTAGACTTTACTCTTTAGAATATTTACCTTCTTAAAATTCTAGTTTGTATTTTTCAATTTTCATATTTCCCTTATTAGCAGGAGAAAGTGTAAGCTTAGTTTGTCGACCATCAAAGAAATCTTGTCTATCTTGTCGTCAGCTGCAACTAGTTGCTACAACTACAAGATTAGTTGCTAACCAATGTAGCTTAAGAAGCTACAAAGTCAGTTGATGGAAATGGAAAAATGGAAAAAATACAAAATGCTATTTTGTATTGTTCAATTTTCATACTTCCCTTGCCAGCAAAAGTAAACTGTAACCTTAAGCTAAGAAATCTTACCTACAACAATTTACTAATTACAACTAACTAAAAAATTTTTAAATCTAGCTACTTGTAGCTAGCTACAAGTAAAAAACAAAGAAAAAATCATCATAATGATTTAAATGTTTTCTTAGTAGTGGCACTTCTTCCCAATTATGCCTCAGCATATGCAAAAGTGAAGAAAGCTAAATGATTATTATTACTATTACTAGTAATAATTACTATTTTTATTACTATTATATAATTCACGTCTTTATATCCATTCACATATATGTTTACAAAAAATTCTGTTTCTGACCAAGAAAACCGTCATTACAAACAGATTGACTAATATTGTTTTATATGATTCAGTGTGGGCATATGTGTGGGGTGGTAGTGTGGGGCCAAGTGGGAAAGACTTTCCCATTTCCTAATTCATTGAAAAACCGCCAGTTGTACTTTGCTCAGATCAGCCTTTTGTCTAAGTTGTTTGCCAATAAGTCTCATAGCTCTCTATTCCTTAAAGAAGCTTCTTTCTGAAGCTCCGCCTTCAGGAAGTCATCGCAACATGGCTCCCTTATTAAACCTTTAACAAAGCTTATACCAACATTGCACTGAGAAAATGAGCTCAGCAGAGACGCAGTTCCACAAGGTCTTTGCTAATTGTGGCTAGCTAGTCTAAAGGAGCTGAGTAGGGGAGGGCTACTCTGTGAGGCAGAAGCTTGGAAACTAGAACTCCAAGGAGGGGCTTCGTCCTCAAAGGTGGAGCTAAATCTACCAAGGCGTTTTTTATAGCTGAATGGTTGCCATGGGAGACTAAAGATTTCTCCAACATGCATGACAGAATCAAGGCAACACTCCAGGTATGTTCTTGATGGGACAATAGCACTATTACATGGTGTAAAACACTAAAAAGTCGATTTCACACAATGCTGTCCCTTTTAGAAAGTAGAATCAAAGACATAAAGAAAGAAGGAACAAAAATGTTGCCTTCTTTATGAAGTCGACATTGTGTTACTTTTTAACAGTAGTGGGGACGGATTCTCAGAAGAGGCCATTGCTCTGGACTAAATCAGTTCACGCAGACTTTTTTATGACAGAAACAAACATAAAACTTCCTCACGCAGCATGTACAGTGAGGCCAGTTGGGTTAAATAGCTGTCATTATCAGGCAGTGTGGCAGTAGAATGGAGGTGACCCCAGACGGCTCTCTATCTTCCAGCCCCGCTGCTGCACATTAATGGTTAATTGGTGTCACAGGGGACTGCTGATCAAAGGCTTTCTAACCAGTCCCCCCATTTTCAAGCACGCTCTGCTGCCATTCTATTAGCAAGACGCGCACGTCAGACGGAGGCGGGGTGGGTGGATGCTCCCGTCCTCAGTTCTAATTCAGATACCCCATGCCGCCACATGCAGGCACACCTTCCTCCTATGTGATAATTATCACACCCCAAACACACAAATATGCACAGGCACACACGGCGAATCCCATATCTTGAGCCACAACCATATCTGCAGCTTAAAGCGCCGCTGTTCTGACAGCCATCAGCAGAAATGGAGGCAAATCTTATTTACCTCGCTAGGTTTTCAATTTTTTTCTCACCCTCCTCTGCTCCCCCCTTCTCACCCTCCAATTCCATATTAATGACATTTTCATGGTTTCTCTCCTCACTGCTGCCTGCTCACCCAAACTTCCTCTCAGCAATCATGCTAATTTAGTGAGTGAGTGGCTTTTAGGTGCCCAGCTATGATGGCTGCTGTCACTAAAGATCAGAGACCTTTTTTATATACGTATAAAAAAGAAAAGAATTGAAATGCTGGAGATTTGCCTTGGATTGTCTGTTGATCAAAAGGAACCAATTCTTTCACTTAGGAGTTATATTATGTGGAAAATGTTTTATGCAAATTCCAGCTTTTTTTTTTCATTTTAGCTTCTTTCTTCATTTACTGGGTGATGAATTTTAAGTGAATTAACACTGGTGTTGAGCACTGAACTTTGCATGTCACACTGTTCTTTTTATTGATATGATTTTTCTTATTTTATTTATTGGGCTGAAGTAGATGGTGAATTTCTTTCAAAAATTAGGTTCTGCAAAAACCTTAGAAGTCATGAAAATCTTACCCTCAGTGGATTTATCTTTACTTTGATGAAAGTTTGGCTTGCTAGCTAGCTGGTAATTCAAAGTGCATTTCCATCAAATTAAAATAACTGTAGGGGAAATATTGCAATTTATGCAAATGTTTTTTTGGAAACTTTTAAGTATCTTTTACAGGACGGCTAGTGTCATAGCTCTTTACGGAGATGGCACCACAAAATCAAGGATCAGTGTGTGCGTCCAGAGCATGCGGCTGGGATAGCAGAACCAAAAGAGGCGTGGCATTAGCTTCACCTGAACGACATAAACATGTATCAAGACGTTTCAGGTGACTCATACAGAGTGTTCAAATGCATTCAGTGCTTTAAATAAAGTTGTGTTCAGTCAACATTCTCTCCCTTTCAATTGATCATAAGGTATAAAAAAACGTGAAGATTAAAGGTTACAGTATGTTCTAAGAACAGGTTAGTGACTATTGCCTTTGAAAATTTTACATCAAAACAAAACGAGAAGTTTAGGTTATTTTTTCCAAATGGAGTGACTAAAATTGTAAAAAATAGTGTTTGTTTTTATTGTTTTTTTTTGTATTTAATTTAGTTTCACTTTAGAAACAAACAGTAGCTCAACAATTCATTTTGCAGTAGAATGCTAATATTAGATGGTCGTTCTTACTACATAAGCATTCTGTAATTAATTTATCCACTGAAAACAATGAACTTCTTCAAAGACTTACACAATTGTAAGTATGTTTTTGAACTCCTGTGATATTTTTGAAGGTTGAGTTATTGTGGTAGTTTTTGCTTTCGGATATGACTCACATTTTAGGTTGTTTTCTTTTGTCCATTTCTGGTCTTTTCTTCAGTCATATAAAAATAGTTTTCAATGTTTTCCCATGGCTTTTGGAACCTATTCTAAATCGGTGCTACTGAAAGTAGAAACAATTTGAAATCCGTTGTGTGTCAGCACACTTCAGTATGACTCATCTAATTTGTGTTAAAAGCGGCAATTGATGTGCAACAGTTGATGTAATACGTGACCTCTGATGTGCATTTCTGCTCCTCATTACGTCTGTTCATCAATAATAATCATACCTGTTTTTATTCACTTTGTAATCACACAAACTAGCCTATTTGCTCCTTTATTTCTTAAGTATGACTCCTTGATTCTGGACCCTGGCATTATGCCTGTGTGACTAAATCAAGTCCTTCATCCTTCATCATTCAGTGCTTCTGTTTACATCTTATACTCTATTTCAGTGGTTCTCAACCTGGGTTCGATCGAACCCCAGGGGTTCGATGAGTCGGTCTCGGGTTTGGCGGAGCCTCTGCCGCGGAGGTAAAGACCCACTTGTGTAAAGTCGTGATGACGCCCCACTTTGCCATCACTTGCTGCAGAGGATCACGTTACATTGCTTAGCCAATCAGTGGTGCGGAAGAGCAGTGATTGAAGGAGCTCCACTCTCAGCAGTTATTTGAACTTTTGTCTTTAATTACTTCAGCAAAGCTCACAGTTTTTCCAAATTCTATAGTCTAAATCTGTTCCTTAGTCGCATCTTTTCAGGGTTGGTACTGCCTCTAGTGGCGTGGGGGTGGTAACACAACTAATATAATTACATTACTAAATCAGAATACCACAAAGTATTTTTTGTGCCTGGGGGGAGGGCGGTTGGAATAAGAAGGGTTCGGCGAATGCGCATATGCAACTGGGGGGTTCGGTACCTCAAAAATGGTTAAGAACCACTACTCTATTTTCTTGGACAATTAATCCACAGAACTATACCTATGCTTGCTGTGTAGCAGAGAGAAGTATATTTTAGACAGATGTGGACAGTCCAGTCTAATATTTGCATTGGACTGAGTACTTGGGCTAACCACCTATCCAAACAGTGCAGTCTTGTGGTGACAGATGTCATTTCTTGACATATTTCTGTAATAAAAACCCCACAAGTCTCAAGGGTGTATGCAGTTCCAGCCACTCTGTGGACTACATGAGGCTTATTATGTCATTTTCAGCTTCAGTTGTGAATGTTTGTACAACTGAAGGGTATTGACACAAACTACAGCGGAGTAGCTGACAGAATTTTTTTTTATTCATGTTTGGAAAACAACACTGTGTTAAAGTGTCAGAAAATATCAGCAGAGGCAATGGTGGATATCAGCTAGTGTAGAGCAATGGTGGTTTTTGATATTGGCAGTTGCCCAGGGCGGCATTAGAAAGGGATGGGCCACCATGAACTACAAAATCGGCTATGATGCAAAGTCAATTTTTTTTTAAATTGTTTTTGATTTGTTTGTACAAATCAAATCATTTTGATAACACCTGAAGGTATAAAATTTCACTATGTGCCTGGAAAATATATAATGCCTTTTAGTGCGAAAACAACTGGAACACACTTGAGCTATGAACTGAATACACAACACAGAAACTGATGGTGTTCGTGGTTGCTTTGAAAATCTACCTTTACTCAGCAACCTTTCCAAGAAGAGAAAAAAAAGGCCATATGAGCCAAACAACATTTGGTGTGCTCATGGTGCAGAAACAGTCAGAGACATTATTCAACTTGTTCGCACTTTTTTATTCACTCGTACCATGTTTACACATTCAGTTTTCATGTGCACACCTGCTTTTCATGTGTGCAGGCTTTGAAACTAATTAAACCCCCCATGAAAAAAAAAGAAAAAAAAAACATCCAACAGAAACTAGTGGAAGAGCACTCCTTCAACTGTGTTGTGTACCTGTTATATTGTGAGTTTGGCTGGCCGCCTGGAATAATTAGTGTTGCCCTGGGTCTGAGTCTGTTTGCTGGGCTCACTGAATATTCCCTCTTATGCTCTTTGGCTGCCAATTAACTCACATGCACAAACGGTCTTTCACGTGCCACAAGCAGTAATTTTGGCGAGTGTTTTTTAGAGAAATCTGATTGTTTTGTGCATCTCTTGCGTTGTTTTCGACATATTCAGGTTTTGATGGGATTCCAGAGGTTTCAGCTAGGGCCGTCCGAGCCGACTTAAATTGACCTGACAGCACCTACCAAAAGTCTTTTAGCACGTCTAGAGAAAACATACTCGTTGTGTTGAGGAATGAACTCCGGAGACCGTGCGCTGCTGTTTGTGTTAGCCAACCCTGAGAAACGCCTATGATATGTCAGGAGAATAAAAGGCATCCAACACGCGGGTCTGAGGCCTCGCGGAGCCGGTTATGCATCACAAAGGAAACTAGATAAACGCATCATCCTCATCACTCTCGCGCAGCAATTTCCCAGTAGTGGGTCTTCTTGATGAAGTGCCAGATCTCCTCCCTGTTATTCTCCTCGCGCCAGCCAGGTGTCCACATGCATGACTGTATTCATCAGTCAGGTGGCTGCGGCCTGGCTTTCTTTCCTCCTTCTTTCCCATCCTGCCTGCTGTCCCCAGCTGTGAGCGAGACTCTGCTGATTTATCGTTTATACTTTATCAGTTGCCGTTGCCGATCGCCAAAGTGAACCGCCATAAGAGGCATTGATTAAATAGATTGTTCTTTTGCGAGGCATGCTGCACGAATATGTTTCGAAGTTTGAATATATCCGCATGATTAATGCATCACCTGGAAAATCCTGGCGTATAATCGACAGGTATGATGGCAGATGAAAAAAGGTAGAGAGGTATGCACGATTCCAGAGGATGAACAATAATTACAGTAATCAGAACGAGGCCTGGAGTTATTGCCACATGAGCGTGAGGCTTCTCTCCCTCCGACACCTGCGTGAGTCTTGCAGTTGCGCCACTTCTTTTGTTCGGACGCAAAAGTGATTAATGACGAGACAGAACATTCGTCTTCACTCTTCCTGTTTTTCTTTGTCATATCCAAATCCACTCGGCGTATCTGTAATTACACTAAATCCCACATAACTGCAGACTCGAGCGCGAAGAAGCAGTGTTGAGAAACATCCGATCTCACCTCCACCCCATGCTGTCAAAACCTTGGAAGCCTTGCACAATTTCTTCCCCTGAAACATTAACAGTAACTGGGCGTGTGACGATCATAAAACGATCTGCTTTAGAGTCATTCGGCATCTTGCGTCTTCACAACATTCGACCTGTTCAGGTGATCCTCACAAATGTTTTGTCAGATTTTGTTCTTGTCTTGTAGGCCCATTCCCTATTTCTAACTTTCTTCTGGTGAAGCCATGGTACTGGGGATTTGGGTGTGTGCGTCAACTCTTTTTGAGGCTTACTTTTCTCCTGACTGATACCTTTGAACATTGAAATCCTTTTGATCTTTTGTAACATCTCTTCAAACCATGCATTCAACTAAAAACAAACAAAAAAGGCTTGAGGATTAGTCCACATGTTTCTGGATATTTGGGGAAAATAATAAAAACTCTGTTTTATATCGCTAAAAATGACTATTTATGAAAACTCCAACCAAAGTGGAGATTTGAGAAAATTCTACATTTGTGTTTACATGGGAAAATGGTGCTTTAGTGTTCCGTGCATAAGAGTCTATGACACATTGTGCCAATATATCCACGTACTTACTTTGACACCATTGCCAATCAACAGACTCAACATGTTGTTTTATTAACTTTATATTTTACTTTTAACTTTGCACATATGCACACGCTGAAGGGAAAAATGACAATTCTTTTACTTGCATTAATAATCACGCTGCTGCTGTAGAACAATTAAAAAAATAAAAATTAAACCTAGAGATGTAGGCATTAGGCCATGCAGTGAAAGAGGGGGCGGGCGGCGGGGGGGGGAAGCAGAAAAATCATTGAATAACAACGCAAAACAACTTGTGTTTTTTTTTCTCCCTCCTTGTGTCGGCTACGCCACAGACTTGCTACCATAGTAACTGACAACAACATCACAAATGTATCAGAATTCAACACCAAAAGACGCAAAGACTTCCCACACAAAGAACAGAACATTGATTAGATTAGAGTTTTATGCTTTCTGGCTTGATGTTTATTTTACAATTAATAAAGCAATTATTTATAAGTGATTCTTGTGGTAGATTAGCTGCTGCTTTATAACTAATATATCACAGCGGTGGTTAATTAGCTAATTTGAACACCTGATCTACAGGCGTGTAAGTCACCAAAATACACCAAATTCCCCAGCACATCCACATGTTAAAGTTGTCAAAGTCAAGCTAGCATAGCGACCTGTTTCCATCTCCCTCACTAATTTTCTTTTATTAAAACTTTATTCCGACCTTGTTATCTAGTTGTCAAAGTACTGCAGTCCATTTCTTTTATATATACATTTAAGGTTTAGTGCATAATGCTGACAGCTTGACAGCTAAAACCAATAGTAGTCATCGTTGGCGAGCAGATTTTTGCCTGCTACGATCCCTGGGGGTCGTTGTCTTGCACACATGATGTCTTGCTGCAATTTGTCCATAGGGAATTTTTCCTAAAACAGACTCAACATGTTTAAGGGTATGTACACAACCACGTTATTGGAACTTAGTAGCTATTGCTTAAGCACTTAAGTACTTCAAATACAGTTCAGAGTCATTAAAAAAAAACATTAAAATATTCTTATATTTTGGCACTAGCAGGAAGCTAGGAAACATATCTTGCTAACCTTAGCATGCTTTCTACTGCTTCCCTATGTTCCCTATTACAGTTCAGCAATTTAAATGATTTTAAAGCAAATGATTTTTTTATCTTTATTAATAGACACCAACCAGCCAAATGGTAACTCTACTTCCTCTTTTAATTCAAATCGACTATACGTAAAACTGTACCATTTGAAGTCTTACTATGAAGTCAGCTGAAAACAAAATTGATATTTAATTGAGTGGACTAGATATTGGGTTACCTTGCTTTGCAAAATCTCGAAACATTCCCACTAATAAACCCGTGAGTCTTCAAAAACATGCACCAAATCGTTTTTCGCTTGGCGGCTACTTGCTAAGCCATCAAGGTTTGAGTTAATGAAAATGCCTGGATGAAGGGGCTCTCTCTCACAGCACTTCAAAAGCGAGGAATTAATAGATTTAGCTGGTCAGTAGAGGACCACTGACTGCAAATGTCACATGGAACTAATCATTTGCTCCAGAATAATATTCAATGAGACAATGAGTCATTGCATAACCTTTGGACCTGGACTTCTTTTTTTATCACACTCTCTTCTAGACAGAACAGAAAGAAATCACTGCTGGGTATTTTACGGATCATGTCAACGTCAGAAAGGGACTTGGCGCTTCGTGATGAATGATGGGAGCAAACCGCCACACAGCAGATACTTGCACAGTCTTCACCGTGGCAAAATTAATTTTTTACACCCTCACATTTTGTGATGCGCTGCCCAGGGCTTTGCTGTAAACACTCTGTCAATCGTAAATTTTAGTTTGTGTAGTTTGTGGTGAGATGGATATGGACAGTAAATCTCTCGCTTTATTGTTGCTGCAGGAAAGCCACAGTTCATTCATTTACTTTCTTGTGAAAATACGTGTGGCAGATCAATTCTTTCCCCGGTTTCAACTCTTTCATTTCGTGATTAAACTGAGTTAGTTTGGGAACTTTATAGTGAGAGATGCATGCATACAAATGAGACACGTGGTGAGGATAAAGGCTTCCTCGGGGGCATTTTACACTCAGCAGGCAGAGTTGGAATTTTTTTTTCTTTTTCTTTTTTTCTATTTTTGTATCAAAAAAGAGAACAACCAGTCCTAGTTAGTCTATTTAGCATTATATTTTAAAATATATTTTTTATACAAAAAAGTGAAAGTAAAATTGAACATGTAAGTTGAGCATTGGATGTATTTTCACACTCTTACCCTAAACACTAAAGTCGCACCATAAAACATGGTGGTGGCAGCATCATGCTTTAAGGTTTCTTTGGGAACTCAGAGTGATCGCAATAAAAATCACAGTTAAGAAAGAATCTCTTTCCACAAAAGTTGGTGTCAACCAACTTCCTGGCATAAACCTGATATCTTTCCTTGCTCTCTGAAGCTGCTACCTAATGGAACACTCAGATGTTGAGATTTCTTCCATTTGCATCCAGTCATGCACGTATGCAGTCATCATTAGTGTTCAATGCCTTCTTATCTGTTGAATCGCTTACATGCATTAAGTCAAGGGCAGCTCATTTAGAAAATGAATAAATCATTGAGGGAGTGCATTAGTAATATGGAGATGAAGAACAGCTGAAATATTAAAACATGGAATGTACTTTTTTTTTTGCAATTGGGAGCCCACAGTACGAGCCTTTGTACCACAATGTCTGCTTTTCACATGGTTTAATTAGACATGATATCTTAATTTGTACACAGATGTACGGCAAAGTAATTATACAGTATTTTCCAAAGACTAAGCAGAATGTAGTGAAATCCCTCTTCCCTGCCTGTTTATTGATAGAAAGCTCATTTATAGACAGTGGAAGGCTGTCTTCTTTGAGTAAGACTTCTTGTCCGGCCTCTTGGGACAAACTCGCTGCAATTTATCACAGTCACTAATTATCCATGTTATAAGCCACACTCTTCCAGGAAGAGGAAAAGGAAACACACACACACACACACAGAGAAAGAGAGAAAACATGGAATCACAACAATGAAATCACGGCTGACACAAGAGCAACAGGAATGAAAGAACTGTATATTTTAATTGTGTGCTGCTCACTGATTAGAAGACTACGGGGGAATACGGACCTGTGCAGTAAAGGTTTTTATCTTGCCTCCTAAGAACCAGCCTCTTATTCTATGCTTCACTTCGTTCAGAAAGTCTGGGATCTCAACTGTTGAGAAACAATTGCTTCAGCAAAGCGTTGACTCAGTTGTAGTTCTATACCCATTCGCTAATGTTTGGCCACGACGTATATTATGTTGCTAGTTCGATGCTATGAAGCTTACCGGAAATTGCCTGTGTTGTAAACAACTGTCCTCCACAGTGAAGATGCACATGTCGAGCTGAACAAGGAGACTGTTGATGTTAATTCAACAGGCGTGGTCAACACAGAGTGAATAACTTGATTCGTTTCCTCTGCTGCCATTGCTAAAACTACAGACTACAATTCTAAAACAGTGTGGAAAATCGACATCATTTTTCACAATTTCTCCTTCTGTTCGTTGATTGGCTCAGTAGAAATACTACAAGAGGGACACAGGACGTGGGGGAAATGCCCAAATTGTCTGTGAAGTGAGTTTTTAAGTTAGTGTTTGAACAAGAAGGCAACGGCCAGGCTAGGTATTTGTACTCTCAATTTATTTCTTGTAAGAAAAGAATAGAATTTCATTCAGGCCAAGTAATTCTAAAAATGTTGCTCATTTAGAAATTATTTTGATCACTCAAAAGGTAAAAAATGACAGGATACATGGTAAACTACACTGTTTTACAAAATAAGACACTTCCCTATAACTTCTAGCTTTAAGAGCCTTTCAATAATAACATTCAATGTTCTTTCCCCCCTTCCTTCATTAAGCTGCAGCACATCCACATTATTCTAGGTCAGTGGTTCCATCGAAAACCTATCTCGCAAAGAGATCAACAGCAGAGCTAATTACGCTAATAGGCTCTGGCAAAATGTTTGATACCAAACTACTAGCTGTAATTTAAGAGCTCATGGGAGACGGCACATATTCATTTGGGTACTCCTTTTCTTTTTCTTTTATCTTTTACAACATGTTCTCTCTGTAAGAGGTGCCACAACACAGAATGAAGACTTGACTCTTAATTTGTAGTGACATTTTAACACTTGAGACAGTTTAGACTCTACTTGTCCCAATATTTCCCCATAAAATCTGTAATTTTTCCCAAAAAAAAAAAAAAAATAGAAGTTCTCCTCTTTGTTCTGTCTGGAAATGGAAGCAACTTGGAGCAAAACAGCTTTATCTCTCTAATGTTTTGCTAGGCTAACATTTATTTGAAACTGATTGTGCACCACATCACATTAGGCTGGAATATAATGGCAAACATATGTTACCACCAAAGCGAGGGCTACTGGGGAAACGGCAAAAACTCGCTTACAAAATGCTTAATGACAAGTGCAGATGGTGAAAAACTATTACAAACTAGTTCCCTTCTGTTATGCTGCTGATTAAATGTGGAATTAAGTGTGGAATTTTTGGGGTCACTGCTGGTGATGCTGCATTAATGGACTAAAAAAGGATACATGAAGTACATTGCCAAATTGCTTAAACCTTTCTACATTTTTACATGTTCATCATGTGAACTGTGTGTTACACAAAAACATGCAATTTAATCTCATATATCCAGTTATTCTGTTTGTTAGAGAACATTAGTGAACAAACACCAGGAGGAAGACCAAGGAACACAACAAACAGGACAGTAATATAGCTGTGAGGAAGTTTCAAATGGAACAATATTCTAATATTGTAAGTTTTGAACTTCTTATGGATCAATCCATTATCGAAAAATGGCAAGACACTGACACAACAACAAATTTACCAAATGGTGGTTCACCAAACTGAGTCATCGCCTAAACATCTGTGGCAAAATTTTAAAATTTGACTTAGTTATCCTCAAGTTATTCTGCAAAGACCAATGTTCAGAGATTCACGTGTAAAGCTGTAATTTCCCAAACAGCTTTGCAGCAAAAGACGGTTCTACAAAGCGGACTGAGTGTGGACACTACAGCTCTTATCACTCTTTTCAAATTTGTATTTGTACACGTTTTTTGAAAACCATGCAACAATTTGCTTCTCAATTATGTAGTACATTTTGTTGATCTTTCACATAAAATCACAATGAAATCCATAGGAGTGTGTGTTTTTAATGGGATAAAATGCAACAAATGGGATTGAATACTTTTCCAAGATTATGTAAGAAACCTAAAATATCGTGTCTTGGCAATATTTTAAACAACAAAACAAAAGTTCCTACAGCTGAACTTTTGTGTTGAAATCAGACACGTCCCGTTATCTGCAGACTGCATGCAGAACTATATAGGTGATTAAAAAAAGAGTTTAAAACAACCTGTTGAAGAATTATCAGGCAACAAAACCTGAAAATTTACTTTTAATGTAAACTCAGACCAAAAAAACAGTCATTCTGGGGCCAGTAAGGATGTGGTTAATAAGACCAACTGGGACACATAAACGTAATTGAAATAAAAACCAGCTGCTCTTTTGTCTCCTCGGTTTCCTCTCACACAGTTTGTGAAAAAAAGGAACTATCCCAAACTGAAGCCAGCACTTTTACAGTTGGTCCTAAATCAATTGGTATTTTGGGATTTTAGGACAGAGTTAATCACTTCTTTGGGAGAAATATATTAACTAAAGGCATCTTTCAAAGCTTATAAATTAATAGATGGTTTATGATCTCAGTTAAAAAACAGTATTGCTTGAAGCTAATTTAGTATGTTTAACTGCTGTTAGCCAAAGACAAAACTTCCCTTCTGTGAAAGGAATGATTTGTCATCGTGGATGTCAGCTGCTGTGGTCTTTGACCTTACTCTTCTATACAACGGCATAACAAAGGAGCGTTGACTTGAGGAGCTCTTTTCACCGGAGCCTCCAGCCAGCGGTTTGCCAGAGGTGACTGGAACTGCTCAGCCGTGTGGTCGAGAGCCTGCCGAGAGCTTTTCACACCAGTGTTTAATGAGCTGCGTTCAGGTCCACTCCACATTCATCTCACTCCATTATTGGCTCCAAAAAGCTTTTTAAAAGTCGTTTGAGCACTCAGGCTGCTTAACCAATAGCCTATTCATGACAGCGCCAACAGTCCTTCTCAAACAGAGCCAGTTAATTTGTGATTTACGACTAAACAGTGAAAAAATCTTTTTAAAAAGACATCTTAGCCCATCCAATTTGGTGCCGTCACTTCATCAACTTGAGCTTGAATACTGAAATCTATTGGTCGCAAGAGGCTTCAAAACCAACACGCTGCTGTGTTGGAAACAATGCGAGGGTGAATTCAGCCTCCAACCTACTTGTTTAATGATGTTTGGAGCTGAAAATGTTCCAAACTCAAAAAATTTGAGGAGCAACGTTGGATTGGCTTCATTCCTATTTGAGTGATAGAACATTTATTTCTGTCCACTTCAGTCCCTCTTTCTTTGGGACTCCACAGGGCTCCATTCTCAGTCCTCTTCTCTTTCCTTTGGACCTTTGGGCTTGATCTTTAGAAAACATGGAGATTCTTTTCACTGCTATGCAGATGGCTGCAAAAATGTCCTCCCGCATCTTCTGCTTGTTCAAAATGCTCCTACTTTCTGTACACTTCGGACAATCTTATGGGATTCCGCAGGGCTCAGTTCTTGGTCCTCTTTTTCTTTTGCCTACTTTCTCTATGCAGGGGACTGCCAAATTTACCTTTCGCATCTTCAGCTTGTTTAAAATGCCACTGCTTTTAACTGGTACGCACAGACATGAGCACATACCTACTCTGTCCTCCCTTCATTGCCGTCATGTGCACTAGGGAAATTAATTTCAAAGTCCTTATTTTGAACCTTTATTTAATAAGGGTTGACAAAACTCTTTGATTAGAAATCTCTTTGATAAGCATGTCCAGGTATGTTATGTTGTCTTGTAAATGCCCAGATGGTCTTCCTCCTCCATACCTCTTAGATTTGCATCAGTCATATCTTCCTTTGTGGGCCCTTAGGTCAGGTGACCAGCTGCTTTTAGTTGTCCCAAAAACTATGGAAAAATTGAGAGGAGATGGAGATTTTTTTTTCTTGTGGCTCCCAAACTTTGGAATTTGTTGCCTTTGAATATTAGACAGGCATCTCTACTTCCTGTTTTTAAGTCTCGCTTAATTTTTTCTCGATAGACTTTGGCCCAGTGTGAGTTGATATGTTCTTTTTATTATCTTTTAATGTGCTTTACAAATAAATTGGAGTTGGATTTATTGAGAGTTCAACCTGAAATGGACTTTCTGGATAAGGTGTGTGAAAACATCGGCTCTCTGATGTCTGAAGGCCTTGGTGTGCTGTTTGCACCGCAATGGCATGATGAGGAAATATCTTGTAATGAAAAAAAGGGTTGCACTTACCCTGGAGTCTTGTGCTGACACCGCGGGGAAATGAGAACACCTTATGATTGAGGTTTTTCAATAATAGAATTTACTCGTTTCATCTTCCGTTCGTTTAATTTGTAACCGATTGAGTTGCTGTTCGTTTCAGCCAATCCAAAGATATGTATCACTCTTATTTAACCTATTCTCATGCTTCCTGCCTAAAAAAATCTTTTATTAGCAAATGTATCTCTGCTCTGATAGTGACTTACGCTTAACATTGACTTTTATCATTAATTAAACACCAACATGGCACAGATTCAATGGCACTTACATTGCACAATTAATCCATTTTGAAAGACAGATGAGATTAGAATAAGAAGAACGTTTAATAGGAGAAATCAATGTTTTGGCCAAACATTGGCTCTAAGTCACTTATTTTCCCATAAATCTGTCCTAAGACATTTATTTGTCCGATGGTTTATAATGACATCACACCCCAAACAAAAGCACAGAGTCATAAAAGAACTCTCAACAAGACCACTGTAACTTTAACTTCAATTCAAGTGTATAAGGATTTCCTGTGCCAGGAAGGATTCTTTTCTCAGACAAGCGAGAAAAATAAAGGTTCCATCTTCAGCTTTCTAAAGATCAACCTTACAAAATTTTATTGCAATCTCAACGAATGACTTTTTTTCAAGTTTTACATAGATTTTTCTGCATATTTTATCACTATTAATACTTCTACTAAAAAAAAAGTGTTTATTTAGTTGTGTTTCCATTACAAACATGCACATAAATTTGTCTATATTTCGCGAATGTTGAAAAAACACCATTTCCATTAACTAAGAAGTGCTATTAAAATCATACGTGAATAAGCTTGTTCACTCGATCAGTCATTAAAAAACTTACCGCGTCACCATCTTCCTACCACTTCTTCTTCGTGGTTTGCAGCAGCGGTGACGTCCGGTGCCTGTTGATCACATGACTCATGGCAATTCAAAAGAAAAAAAGCATTTCCATAGCATATTTGCAAACTAAACCAATTTTGAAAAACCACCTTATCCTAGGGCCAAAACTATCAAAAAAAATTTTTTTTTTGTTTAATTATTTTCTTTCTATTCAGCAAATTAATTTTCATAATTTTTAAAGTTACATCTTTGTGTATTAGGATATCATGGACGTTTCATCCAACTCATTTTCTACGCCTACAATTATAGAATGTGGTTGGACAAGAAATGCCTTAAAAGACAGAAAGTCCTTCTAAATAAAATATCCATCTCTGAAACACGACATCATGTGGCGAGATTGTTGCCATTCCCATCACTTGACTGAAGGAGGAACACAATGCAACACATCCGCCGCTTATTTGAGCAAGTGCCAACAGGACCTGCTCATCATGACTTATTTACATTGTTTAGTCTGGCTGGTCCCCAAAGAGGCCGGGCAGGGCCAACGGAGGAGGAGAAGCTGGCTGAACGAGCACAACAGGGCCGCTGGAACACACACCAGGCATTTTACATATTTATAGAGTCAGAGGTGTTGCCGAGTTGTTTGTGCTGCCCCCAAGGGTCGAGCTACAATAAGATCACCGCGTCTAATGTTACCTCGCCGCTGCAAACACGGGTGGAAGCGGGCAGACATGAGCAGATTGTGTCCTTGTTACACTCTCACCCAGGATGACAACAAAAACACCTCGGCCGGGGATCACAGGGAATTCTTTACGGGAAGTTTTTCTGGACAAGTACGCTGAGCTCATAACTATTCATTTGCACACTCTTGACTGTAAGAATTCAGAAATGAAAAAAGAAAAAATATTTCTCCTAGCCAAAATCTCAGTGTTACTGTATCACATTTAAAAATGATACATCAGTGCTGCATGTGTTTTGCACATCATGCCTGCCTGGATTTAGTGGTTTCTGGTGAGCAGATGACTGATTCCGAACGAAGTGGAAGAACAAAAAGAAACTGATTCATTCATTCTGTAATGATTAAGGGCATATTTTCCCCGAGATTGATTTGAGGAGGCCGGGCTGTGGAAATGAGATCAAAAGTTAATATTTTAGCAAGGAGGACTTGTATGTTTTGGGGAATTTCAAAGTCTTGTACTTCTCCTGGATTGGTTCGTCTGATCAGCATCCAAAAAAAAAACTGGATTCCATTATGGGGCATTTCACATAATTTAGGTCGGGCTGCATGCATCTGTAGGGCTCAACGGCTTTACTTAAAAGGAGAGTCTGATCCGATCGTCTCTGTGGAGAGTTTTTAAAGACTTTAAAGGGACGGTTTTATGTAAAATCGACTTTTATGAGCTTTACATTATTTTTAAAATGTCCCCTTATCAAAAACATACCTGGACTGTTGGTTCCATTTTTTCATGCTTGTCTCAGAAATCCTTAATCTCTAGTGGCAACCATTTGGCTGTGCAGAACGCCTGGGTGGACCAAGCTCCGCCTTCCAGGATGATGCTCCTCCTGGGAGGCGGAGTTCCAGAATGAGCAAATGTTTCTTAAAGAGACCAGCCCAATTTCAAAGTGTTAAATTGGAAAGTAAAAATTATTTTAAGTCATATTGATACACAGCATGTTTATACAACTGACTGTAACATAGTTACTTGATTGTGCTATTAAATGGCTCCATATGCCTGGATAACACACAGTACCTCCTCTTTGAAACAAAAACACAGTTCTGCAATGTCTGAGAAACTATGCCAGAAAAGAGCATTATATGTTGCTTTTTTCTTTCTTGCGAACTCATTACAAACGATTATACCAAGACATTTTCTTCACAAGAACATAAATTGGAAGCAAAGTGAACAGGCCTGCTACCATCAGAACATAATCGCACTAAACCCTTTTCTGAAAGATGAAACTACAACCAAATCTTCCAGGCGTACGGCCGTTCAGATCATATTTCCTAATTATCCCGACATACTCCAGACTGCACAGCGCTAACCGGCAGCCGAGAGTATTCAGGGGATGAAATAAGAGGGGAGTGGGGGAAAGACTACGGTGGGTAAGGCTCATCTTCTCTACCGAAGGTTTGCCTTTTAGAGGTTATTGCCTTTAGTGAGCCATTCCTTACTGTGAGCAAAGGCGCGCGCTGCATTATCGGTTTGCGGGGCTTCGAGAATCTGCTGCACCACGTGGAGCACGATGGGCTCCTCCTCTCTGTGGAGAGGCCCTGTGGAAATAACACCAAATAAAAGAAAAATTCTCCCTCAGGATCTGACAAAAAAGAAAGTGAGGCTACCTTGCCACCTGCAGCGTCTGGCACCTCTCTTTTCTCTGCCAATTAAAGGGCTGGGGGGTGGGGGGATAGACAGGCCTCTGGGCTCGAGTTTGCATAGTAACATTTGCATAAAATGAGACCATCTGTTTTGAAAGCTTTTAATCTTTTGAATGTTACTTTAATGTGGTAACGCTGTGAGTTTTGATTTTGCCTCACCACTGATTTCCTTCGGGGAGCAAAGCTACAGCTAAAGAATACGAAAGTGAGCAAGACCCACATGAAATACAGCCAACACGTCATCCCATTATAAACGGTGCGTTTGCTTGGAACCGAATGACAGTTTGACACATATTCCTAATAAGACAGTGACCTGATTACTTTTATGCAAATCGTGTTTGTCAGTGTTGGCTCAGAGCAAATGACATCAAGTCACGATAATAGATTCTTTTTAATTGGCTTTAGTAAAATGTGTTTGGAATAAAGCTCGGTTTTTACACAAATTACATATTTTCAGTTTAACCATAGTATGTGAGGGAAATAATTACTAGCAGCGCTAGACAGGGTGAGGTTTGGTGTCCAAAAATCTAAAAGAAAGTGTAAAATAGTCGAGGGGTAAGAGGCAGGGGTGAAAGTAAGGGGGTACGGCAGGGTACTGCGTTCCCCTAAAAGATTTAACGGGGTTAAATACGGGGTTACGCAGTACCTGCAAGAGAGGGGAGAGACTGTCTGCTGTATAGAATCAACGGGTTCACTGTGAGTTTACCCACTAATCATCCGTGAGTAATTAGTTTTTCAAAACAATCTAAAACACAACTTAATCAGTTAATAGCTTTTTCTCATTTCATATTGTTTCTGAACTCTTCGTGCTTTGCTAGAGCAGCGGTGCAATATATCGATCACGGAAGGTTTTGAGTCGATCTCAGCGGTAGGTGACAAACTGAACGCCGTCAGGAGGCTGAGACCAGCACGTCCTCCTCTGATTGGCTCATCAAAACGTTCATAACTTTATTAAAGAACAACAACAACAAAACATGTTCAAATTAATGACCCAACAACAATAATAATCTCATTGATTATTGTTTCAACAAGGTGTTGTGCAATTCTGCGGGTTTCGGTTCCATAACCAAAATAATTAGCAGAGCACAAGTTTACAATTAACTAACCAACCACCGCTGTGTTCATGAGAGGCTTATTAATAATCACAGAATAAATATCAAGCCAGAAAACCAAATATCACAACTGGCTGAATGTTATATTTTTAACGTAATCTCTGGTCGGCTTCTGGAGCGCAGGAGGTTTTGCCATGGCAATGGGTGTGCTTAAAATGACAGAGAGAGACGGAGAGTAAAAAGGGGAGACTGGGTTAGAGTTGATCACCTTTTCGGGTTGTTTTACCTTTTTTTACCTTTGCCTTGGTGGATCACAGCCGCTGTGATTTCTGAACGTTCAATAAATACAAACTTGCACTAAGTACCTCGTTCTTTGTGACTATACGCCATTTACAACAAACATCAAACACGGTAAATATGTTTCATTAAGTATTTAACAAACAAATGGTTTCTACTGTGATAATTAAGTGAAATTAAAATTGTCTAATAAAATAGTTTGGGCATCTTGCTTTGAGCTCAGAGTCTGAGAGGCTTTTCCTCTATCAAACTATTTATTTTTGCCTCTTATTGTCAAGATGTGGTTTTTAGATGAGGTGAGAAAGACGCAGGCAGGCCAGGATGAATATGATGAAGATGGTTTAATGAATATAATCCAGAACGGAGGCACAGGGAACCAGACTGACAACAGTTATACACGCAGTGATTCTTGAGAATAGGGACAAAACAGGTCCTATGGATAAAGCACAAAATTTGAATAAATTATACACAAAATATATTTTTTTCAAATATTTGATGTGAGCACCACAATGTATGTTTCCCAGGTATTTGCTGAATATTTCTTCATTTTAAACATTGTAGTCGGTGAATGATGCCTGTAAAAGCCTTTGTCCAGGAGCAGAACTCAATACTTTAATTGTTTAAAACAATTTTAAAAAATCTAAAATCATATATTATGACAATTAACTATAAGTAGTCATATAAATAATTAAAGATATCAATAAATTGAATTAAAATTCATTTTTATATATTTTCCAACTCCATTGAAATTTGTCCTTAGTTTTTGTCAACACTGTCAGAAATGAAAAGAATGTAAAAAAATCAGGCATTATTGGGGGCACCAGAACTTCTGAGGACCTCATGACCACTTCCTTTCTCTTCCATTGCTAAGAGGGCTAGATAGCTCTGGTTAGCTTAAGTTATTCTTTAGTTTTTTCTTCTTTTTATTCCTAAGTTTTTTGTCACAACCATGATGTGTCAACACCGTAACTGACATTTTACAAAACTTTGAAATTTTGTGAAATAAAAGCTTAATTTTGGTAAATTGTAAATATTTCATGGACCTGATGAGCTACAATATGGCCTCCTTCAGATAACATCCTATAAATTGAGTTAGTTTGGCTTTTTGTCTCCTCTGTCAGATATCAACTCCATTAGAGTTTTTGTGACTATCAGTGAAATTGTTGTCAAATCTCACTTAAATGTGCAGTTATTTCATTTTAATGTATTTTACATAAATTGCATTACTTCACATGTACCAAGTTTTTCATTTTACTCACCACCTTCAGTTCTGTGTCAACTCCATCAGATTGACTTTTTGTTGTTTTAAATAATATTTATTTTGTATCTTGAGAAGCTTTTGTCTGTAAAATGAGTAAAATATCACTAATAGTGTCATTAATCATGTCAGATGGTGATGACAACGTTCTGGGTCAGGTCGATTAAAAATGTAATTTCTTAAAAAAATGTTGCAGCTGGGAGCCTGTACCTTTACATTTAAAAAGATTATTTGACATATTTGTATACATAAATTTGAGAAATAACAAATTATGGGAAAATTAAAACCCATTTTGTCCCTATTTTCAAGAATCACTGACACCATGGGTAACACATGACGACGATCCGACGAAGAACACAGACAACAGGTGAGACTAAATACACAAGCTGTAATCAAGGGAACGAGACACACATGGGAGACAATCAATGGGGAAGACGCAGAGACAGGACTCAGGGAACAGGATCACACAGAGAAAACTCAAAAAATAAACACAGAAAACCACGGATCACGACACTTATTTAGTGGAAATATTGATGTGACTTAGGACTTTCTCCAAAATGACAACCTTTTCAACCTATATAGCTCCACTGTTGGAAAAGGCGCAGCTCATGAGACAAAACAAGGTCTTCATAACAATTTTTGCTGGTTCCGTTCTGAGGAAACAGCAAATATATATAAAAACATTTTTAAATTCTACCTCAGACTGAAAACTTCAGTTCAGTTTTCATCTGATTTTGCATAAGAGGACAAAAAAACCTCAAAAAAGAAAAACCCTTTCCTATCACCTGTAGGAATGTCCAGAACACGGCAGCTGTTCTACATGATGGTACAGTGCTTACAAATGTTTCCTATGTTGTGTGACTCAGTAGCTGCGTTTGACATAATGGAAACACACCAACTTCAAAAAAACTTTTTTTTTTAAATAAATGTTTTGGCGTTAGGATGACGTGGGTTTTTTGGCTGAATCTCAATTGGTGTATTCTGCAAAACTGCATTGGAAACACTTTTTTTTCACTTCACACAAGTCACATGTAAAACAACGGAATGTTGCTGCTGACCCAAACCACAAAGAAAGGAAATAGTTGTAGGATTATGGTGCTGCATGTTTTGCTAATGACTTATGAACAAACTTATTCTCATCCAATTTTAATTGCATTTCTTAATAGAAACACCACAGTTGTAAAACGTGTTTTGTTTTGTCTTTTTGTTGGGGGCGGGGGGTTCAGCATTAGCAGAATATCCACAAAGTCTTGCACACATTTGTAGTGGAAACACAGCTATTGAGTACTTGGCTACCACAAGTGCTGCCAAAAAGTTGACTGCTTAATGAATCAGATGTGCAGCAGAATACTGATACAGAAACAGAAGAGAGCGGTAGGGAAAACCCACTGAGACCAAAACAAAGATAACCCCCTTGGTCCATAACACATTAACCAAAAGTGTTTGCCAAAATGGTTAATTCATAGCAAAAATCAATAAATGGATAAGAAACAATACTTTGACATTTTAAAGAAAAGTTTCATGCAAGTTTAAATTCTTCTGCGGTACTACTACCAGCTTGTACAAACAAGAAGCACCAAGTGGAGCCTTAATTTTTGCTTCATGCATTTCATGTCTTCCTCGTTTCCCATGCTTTTGTAACATCTCCAGTTTTAAAAATAAGGGTTACTTTCCTGTTTTTTTGTCACACATGATAACTTAGTTTCTAAGTCGTACACCTGAGGGAACCGACCTCTTTGTGTGCAATAGCAGTTGATCTTCTGTTACATAGATGGTTTCAACTGATCTAGTTTTAAATGTTTGCCTCAAATTTTCTCTCAAAAACAGTTTTGCTAACTTAGGAATTTGGTGGCAAAGCAAACAAATATATTTCTGTATTTCACCAAGTGAGCATAAGACTGTATTTTTTTAAATTGAAATATCAAGTCACGATAATAACAAAAATTTGTAGCAATAGCAACAAGATTTAATCAAAGACATGACCAGTTGATCAGTTACAAAATCAGATTGTGTGGGTAGTGACTTTTTTAAAAATTAGGCTTTTAGAGTTCCCTCCTTTATCCACGATGCCACACTCCGTCAAGCTAGGATAAGGCATCTGCTGTGACCTCACCTGGCAGGGCCGTGTTTACGACCAGCCGGCGTGCCACTGTGTCACAGAGGGCGATCGTTTTCCACAAATGAGAAATTAGGCATGACAGTGTGATCCTTTCCACAGGGCCTCTGTAGAAGAGGACACCCTTTCATCAGAGGCCCCGCTTCCCACGCACGTACCAGAACCTGTCGGGCGCCGTCTAAAGTGTTGCCTTTTAGGGTCCCGCAACAGATGGCGGACATGTGGGACATCTCGAGCTCTGAATCTTTTCCCTGCCTTTTCAGCGCGTGTGGACCGATGTTGATGCTTTTTCTCAGTGATGAGCAGAGTGATTTTTAAATGAATGGTATGTAAATGAGGTTAGAGAAATTTGTATCTCAGGTCTCTTGATCTCTGCCGGTCGACCTCCCGCACTGCCACTAATGGTAACACATATTGATGCCCCTGAAGACCCAGTCGGGCACTTCAACTTAGTTTGCCATTACTGTGTGTGCTGCAACAAGTGCTTCGGTTGATTAGAGAGCTTCACCTAATTAAGAAAAAAATGATTTAGATTGTAGCCTTGTGAATTGCAGGAGAAGAGAGAGGGACCACCTTTGTCCTCTGAAGCAATCAAGCCAGTGGCCCTAGGGTGACTCCTCGTTCAAACGGCTTGTTGGGAGATTTTTGTTTGCAGGCTTCCTGTATCACAGGTGAGCATTTCCTGAACAACAGGCAGCACATTGTCCTTCATATATTACTACTAACAATGATAGAATCATGACACCATCCAGAGTACTGGAACAAGAGTCAGACAGTAGCTGCATTTCAACTACCTTAAAATTACGCAAATTGCAATTGCAAAAATAAATTTGCTCAATGGAAACACGCCAATTTTAAATAAACTCACCTTTTTGATACATTGTCCCATCAGATTCGTCATTTCCGAAACCACACACACAATGAATACTTGTCAAAGCCCAAACAGGGTCAGCGTGATCCCACCAAACTGAACCGAGTAAAAAACCTTGCGTGGTCCAAAAGACCCTAACTTTTAAGACGGCAGGAAAGTTAATGAGCTATCGCATAAACAAACTTTTTCACACATGATTTTTGTTGTTTAATGGAACCACAGTTATTGTGAATTCGTGGGGGGGGGTTTTCAACAGTAGCGGAATATCAACAAAGTTTTGCTCACATTTCTAACTGAAACGCAGATACAGATTGTCCTGCATTTCAATTTACCCAAAAATTGCACAGATTGGAGTCACAAAAATAAATTAGCTCAATTCGCCAATTTGAATAAATGTCACATGTTTTGATACAAGGTTTCTGCAATAGGATGAGGTGGTTTTCCAAACAGTATCGAAATTAGTATGTTTTGCAAAACTGTGATCAGCAATCGGATGTCACTGGTGGTGGAAAAGACAAATGAGACGACAGAAAGTGGTAGGAGGATGATGACTTGGCATCATCCTCGTATCGCATTAAACAAACTTTTTTATATGTAATTTTTAATTGCATTTGCTGTTTAGTGGAAACATCGCAATTGCCAAGATTTTCCTTATTTCCATCCTGTCCCACCAACAACTTGCTTTTCCCAGTTACTTTTTTTTTAAGATTCCCAAAACACCAAATCATTATAATTACTTCTGCATAATGACTGTAATTGGGAAATCTAAATCCCAAAGCCTATGTCTGGTTGTGGTATTTAATAGTGACACTATTTATCACAGAAGGGTCTCAAAGTTAGATCGTGTCATCGACAGCCAGCTGCAGCTCAGGCCAGTTCAAAACAACTGTTACCGCTGCAGCAATTAGGAAAAATAACAATTAGCCATGAGCCAACTGGGCTGGGAAATAAAAAGGACATGAGCCATACAGAGAGACTTCATCAAAAATTCTGAATATGAGATTGACTTATCAGGTGGCCTGTTGGGTGCAATTCAATTATCTCTTTGTTTTGCTACAGGGAATGAGGAACGGAGATGGAAATGTAACGCAGTGAAATAGCAGGAGGCTGCTGGTAAAGATAAAAGGTCAATAAAAGCAACAGAGTGAAAGAGAAAAGTGATTAGCAGTAAAACTAATAGATTGTGGAGTATTGTTTCTGAGAGAACCATTTTCATTTTACTTGCTTTGTTTTAGTTGGAAATAGAAGTTTTTAGGGTTTCTCTGTTTTCCTTTCTGGAAAATCTGATCTCTAATGGGAAATCGTAATGCCCCCGCTACGCTTCCTGGGTCGTGGCGTTCCAATTAACACGGCTGTACCATTGTTTTAGTCTTTTGAGGGAATCAAGCTCGTTCGTCATATTTTGTTTACTTTTAATAGCTGCCACAAAGGGACTTTTTTTTCCTGCCATCCCTAATGAAGCTTGATGCGAACTAGAAGTTGGTCCATCTTTTTTTTTTTTACGCCTCACTTCCCAGAACCCAGGTCATCTTCTAAGAACCTCTGATGTTATCAAAATCCACTCTCCAAATGCAAATCTCATTCAATCTTCCTGTGATCGTCTGTCTCTCTCTCTCCCTCTCCTGTCCTTATCTCCAAAAAGCTTTTCCCTTAGAAAACCTGGAGGAGCCGACTCTGTGCGCCTTCGCGCGCGATAAGAGGGAATAAAAAAGAAAAGTCGGTGCGAGTTTACCACCGCCGCATTGTGCCGGTTTGATCGCATTCCAATTCGTGCGTTGTTTGAGGCTGAAAGTGGTGGGCATGTGGGACGCCCTCCTCTGCAATGCAATATTAAAAGAGATCTTACATAATTCATCTCTTTTCCCTCTGTTTTTTTTTTCTTTTTTGGAGAGCCATCCTCAAAGTGTCACTGGCAGACCCTTTTAATTTTGACAAGCCTGTGAAGCTGGTGTGCAAAATCCTGACTGCTTGGCTTCACGGCTTCTCGCGGGACGGGTTGATATTGGGATGATAATGAGGCGCTCTTTTTCAAAAGAATGGATGAATTAATAACCACTCGTCAGTCTGGGAGGAATAGTTCAAAGGCCGTCATATAAAGAAGTGGCTCTGCTTCCAAATGAGAGGAAACATGATTTATTTATGTCATGGACAGTGCGTCGGTGGTGTTTTTTGCAGTCTGGAAACAAACAGAAACCACTGAGATTTTGCTGAGAGTGGAACAAACTGTCACTGAAAGGATTTATTTATGCCACACCATGTTTAAGAGAACAGATAAGGATTCAGGTATACAGATGACATTACGTTATAAAACAGTGTCTCAAAGAGTTCAATCTTCACAGAGCTCATCTTCATGTTTACTCCATAATCCGGAAATGGACAGGTGCAAACGTTCCCCATCTTAGAGGATACTTTCAGGTAGACTAGAAGATCAATCAAGTTTAATTGTATTGCACATTTAAACAACACAGCAGTTCAAAGTGCTTTACATCATAGAAACATCAAAAACACATCATATAGCCAAAGGTTGTAAAACCCAGTAAAAGCCATTACATTTTGTCGATTATCAATACACATTAAATGTGTTGGTTAATGTTCCATTTATTGTGGTTTAAAAGCAACTCTAAGCAGGTGGGTTTGTAGTCTAGTTTTAAATGAACTCAGTGTAATAGATAATCGTTTGTCATGTTCTTTAAAGGTGGCCTTTATGGAAGAAAAAAACTATTAGAGTTTGTTACAAGCCTGGCTGTTTCCTTCCTTCGCAATCTGCTAGCTTAAAATCTCCCTTCACAGATAGTGTGGGCTTTCTCCCATTTACATGGATTCCTCCTACAGAGCCAATCAATTAAAATCACCGTGGAAGGAGAAGTTGTGAATAAACATGGTGATTTTCTGCGCTGTTTTAGAATTGTAGTCCACCTGGAGTTTTAGCAATAGCAATGGAGGAAGTGAACGAAGTCATTCAGCTACATGTTGGCCTCGCCTCCAAATACATTTACATAAACAGACACCTCGTTCAGTTCGGCACGTCTCGCTTCGCAGCGGAGGATGTTTGTTTACAGCACAGGCATCTTCCGGTAAGCTTCACAGAGTTAAGCTGATGCATTACATACGTCGGATTGATTACGATTGCGATTGGTTAAAGTTTAAAACTTTATCAATATTTGTATCAGTATGAATATCCCAAAAGTTTGCAATTACAAAATCAATTCACATATAATGGCATCAAAGCAAATTTCTCCACAAAAGAAGTTCTAGGTGAAAAGCTGGAATGACTCATGGAATAATTATAGAACACTTTTATGGAAATGTTTTACATATGTTGTGAAAAAGTCTTCTGTATAAATAAACTAGTCATATACTTTCCTCAGGTGTGATTTTGACCGAGTATTTTTTTTCCACCAACTGTTGTCAAATCATTATGGATGCAGTGAACTCTGACCTGCTGCTCTTCCCATTGGCTCATTCTGGCCGTTTTATTTCCTGTCTCTGAAACTAAAGACTTTCTTGGAAATGTTCCGGTACATTTCTCCATTCCTACTCTCTTTAATTACAAAGTTGACATTTCAAATATGAATTTTCCCTGTTGTGTCTGCAAAGTGTTATTGCAAATTGCAAACACAAACCGTTAAGTCAGCAACATTAGAGTTTCCCGGCTACATAACTGCATTAATATAGAGCTTTCTATATTGAACACATTATTTATTCAATACCTGCTGTATAAGACTTACGCATTTGTATAATACATGCACTCAGCATATAGATTATGATTTCCTTCCACATTGAGATGGTATTTTAAGTTGTTTGAAATGAGCTTTAAATGTCTTGAAAGTAGTTTTGACCTGAGTGCACCACGGTGTTCGAAGTGTTTTTTTTAAAGAAAGTTTATGGAAAATCCAAGTAATTACTTCATTCACAATTAGATTTTACGTTTAGGTTGTCTTAAATTGATTACATTTGCTGACAAAATTTGGGGATTAGTCTACAACGGCTCTGAGAGTTTTTTTCCCTCTTCTGTTGCTATATCTGTTATGAACCAGTGGTGGGTATTTATCATACCGTTTATCATTTGTTGGGATAAATGTCTTAACATGAGATGGTGGTTTATTGTTGTCGCAATAAATTTCAATTATTATTTAAGAAAATATAACCCTAAAACTGTAGGAATTGTAATTTTTTGTATTTTTATCCACTGTTCGATAAAAGTATTAAAGTTATCAGAAAATTTGAAAGTATGATTAAATGCTGATACTGCATGTGCTTCTTGAGTAATGCCAATAGCACTTCTTTATGACTGGTCTCTCAGAGGAGCGTATTATGAATGAGAATCTTTTTTCAAGAATAATTTTGGTTTTGTGGGCTACAACTTTACATAACCTCAGCAAAAAAACAATTCTTTTAAGTCTGCACCTATCTGATATATTTGGCCCAAATATGCCCAGCTCATGTTGTATATTTACATGTTGTAATTTTAAAAATGTAATGATGGAGAATTGGACAAATATTTCCTTCAGGATTCAATCCAAAAGAGAGCAGGGTGATTATTTGGTCGCTCCGGCCAATTGGATTTCATCCTAATCTTTTTAGGGCCTGCCATTGCAATGCATAAGGAGAGCAGTGACTGACCTGCGAAGCAGGTCAGTCACTGCCTCCATGCATTTGCATGGCAGGCACTTACTGTTCTTCTGTCAATAGAATGTCTCTTTATTATTATTATTAGGGCCTGCCATTGCAATGCATAAGGAGAGCAGTGACTGACCTGCGAAGCAGGTCAGTCACTGCCTCCATGCAATTGCATGGCAGGCACTTATTGTTCTACACCTAATAGAATGTCTCTTTATTGGGGCCTGCCACTGCAATGCATAAGGAGAGCAGTGACTGACCTGCGAAGCAGGTCAGTCACTGCCTCCATGCATTGCATGGCAGGCACCTATTATTCTACACCTAATAGAACGCCTCTTTATTAGGGCCTGCCATAGCAATGCATAAGGAGAGCAGTGACTGACCTGCGAAGCAGGTCAGTCACTGCCTCCATGCATTTGCATGGCAGGCACTTCTTATTCTACACCTAATAGAATGTCTGTTTATTATTATTATAACATCTTCTTCCATTACCGTTAATGCGGCTCGTACCGCTGCGTGCCCACCCACAAAAGTGGTATCAAATCGAGCGGCTCGTGCCCGGGAAGGGAGCTATTACTTTTATTGGGATTCTGACTTAAAATGACGACAAAAATTAATAAAAACGAAAAAATTGGAGATTGAGGAACTCGCAGCATCAGTAACCTTTCTGTCTGAAACACACACACAGGACTCCTGATGGCTTACTGAAAAACTGTGTTTAACTCGCCCTCACAGGCATAAATATTGCCCTATTGGTCTAAAACTTGGTCATAACATAGATACACATCCCTGCTCCCGTAAAATGTTTTCAAAAATTTCCTAGGGCTTATTGATTTTTGTCAGGGTCCTTCAGACTGGCGCTGGGTGTCTCCCAAGTATAGAAACGAGGGAGAAGAGGATTTTCCCGCTCTTTGTCTCCTCACAGCTGCGGGGCATTAATTACCATAGTAACGGGTTCCAGCCAGCGGCAGCCATTACTCTGAGAGACAGCAGAGAGTATTTCCTGTGACTATTGATATTTTGTTTAGATAAAATTATTATTTCTCTGAATTTTTCAGTGTGAAATGACATCCTTAGTATGAAGGCTGAAAGATTTAGACAAATAAACTATTATGGTCTGTCTTTATTTTTTTTAATATTTTGTACCGTGAGTGAGAACATGTGCGCAGCTTCAGTCTCGGTCTGAAGCTCGTTAATCATTAACAGTGTCAATTAGCGGTGCGCTGCGATCGTTGTCTCTTGTTGCCAATAACCTGCATGTGCAGCTGGACTCACAGCGGCGGAGCTCGTCAAAATATATCAACACAATGAAGCTAATACTTGACGCAGATTGGCTACATCGAGGCTCACTGCAGTAAAAAAAGACATGGAGGATCAGACAGCCGGTAAAGCAGCGCGCAGCTACAAACACTCACCCGGATTAGCATGACGGTCAGAAAGCTAATCAAATAACCTGTAAAATTATTTAAATCTTAGATCTGTGATGTAAGACGCTGGTTCTGCTCTTGAACCGCTGCTAGCTACAGGCAGTAACATTTAATATTTGGCACGGAGCCGCTTCTGCTCCACCTGTTAGTGACTCTGACCGAACCTCTTTAAAGCTGCAGCATCTAACTAAAAAAATACATTTTACATGCGTACTAAAACTTTCGCTGTCCTAACATGAGACAGATAATCTCTAAAAAATAATCGATCTCCTCCCTGTTCTGCCGGAAACAGTCAATCAGAACTAGCAGTAACCAGCTAGCCGCTATGCTAACAGGAAGTTTTCATTCAGTAACTCTGAAATGTTGATTGATCCTGTTTTTGCCTTTGAATGTTATGTTTTATACTTGAATTTTTTGTCAATGTTGAGAGGTGCAAGTAGGAGCTTAATCAACATTTTTCTGACTCTCCACAGGTTTTTGACTACTATTTAGCTCAGGTTAGCGTTGATGCTAATGTTGAGCATCAGAACACTTTTCTTACTTATTAGCAACATTTCATATAATGAATGGAGTAAGTAATGACAGACAACACGCTACTGATTCCAAACATGGAACTGATAGCAGTCATGCTAACATTAGCATTTTGGCTAATTTCACCTTATGTGTTAATTTTAACAAAATTAATGGTGCAAGTACAGCTTCATCAACATGTTTTTGACTCTCCACAGGTTTTTGACTACAATTTAGCTCAGGTTAGCATTGATGCTAATGTTAAGCATCAGAACGATTTTCTTGCTTAATACCAATGTTTCATATACTGAATGGAATAAGTAATGAACGTTTTATTAAAAATCCGACGGGCACACTTTGGCAGGCCCTTTAAAATTTCTGCGGAATTTTCTAGTTAGGGCCTGCCATGCAAATGCATGGAGGCAGTGACTGACCTGCAGGTCAGTCACTGCCTCCATGCATTTGCATGGCAGGCACTTACTGTTCTTCTGTCAATAGAATGTCTGTTTATTATTTATTATTCTTCCATCACCGTTAATGCGGCTCGTACCGCTGCGTGCCCACCCACAAAAGTGGTATCAAATCGTGCGGCTCGGTGCCGAGAAGGGAGCTATTACTTTTGTTGGGATTCTGACTTAAAATGACGACAAAAATTAATAAAAACGAAAAAATTGGAGATTGAGGAACTCGCAGCATCAGTAACCTTTCTGTCTGAAACACACACACAGGACTCCTGATGGCTTACTGAAAAACTGTGTTTAACTCGCCCTCACAGGCATAAATATTGCCCTATTGGTCTAAAACTTGGTCATAACATAGATACACATCCCTGCTCCCGTAAAATGTTTTCAAAAATTTCCTAGGGCTTATGGATTTTTGTCAGGGTCCTTCAGACTGGCGCTGGGTGTCTCCCAAGTATAGAAACGAGGGAGAAGAGGATTTTCCCGCTCTTTGTCTCCTCACAGCTGCGGGGGATTAATTACCATAGTAACGGGTTCCAGCCAGCGGCAGCCATTACTCTGAGAGACAGCAGAGAGTATTTCCTGTGACTATTGATATTTTCTTTAGATAAAATTATTATTTCTCTGAATTTTTCAGTGTGAAATGACATCCTTAGTATGAAGGCTGAAAGATTTAGACAAATAAACTATTATAGACTGTCTTTATTTTTTTAATATTTTGTACCGTGAGTGAGAACATGTGCGCAGCTTCAGTCTCGGTCTGAAGCTCGTTAATCATTAACAGTGTCAATTAGCGGTGCGCTGCGATCGTTGTCTCTTGTTGCCAATAACCTGCATGTGCAGCTGGACTCACAGCGGCGGAGCTCGTCAAAATATATCAACACAATGAAGCTAATACTTGACGCAGATTGGCTACATCGAGGCTCACTGCAGTAAAAAAAGACATGGAGGATCAGACAGCCGGGAAAGCAGCGCTGTACTCTCACAAACGGGCTCAGAGGTCACAATGCATTGTGGGAAGAATACATATTTCCTGTGATTATTCATATTTTGCTTGCATAAAATTATTATTTCTCTGAATTTTTGAATGTGAATTAAAATACTTAGTATGACGCTTGAAAATTTTCAAGAAAAAAACAATGACCTCTTTATTTATTTTTTTTATTTCAGACCGTGAGTCAGGAGGACATGTCCAAAGTTTATATAGATGTCAGTCTGGTACTGAATTTCATTGAACAATGAGTTCAGCTGTTGATTGTTGCTGTGAATCAGATCAGCCACAGAAATGTGGTGATGGATCTGGCAAAAGCTTCAGTCATTAGCAACACGGGCAACTGTGGCTTTCAATTGGAAGGTTACAGGTTAGACTCCTGCTTTCTCCAGCACATGTTACTGTGCCCCTGGGCAAGGCACCCAATCTCAAATAGCCTACTAAGCTGCATATCAGTGTGTGAATGTGGGACTAGCCTGAAGCAATTTGTCAGAAATAGTCAAATAAATTGCTATAAGTTCAGTCTATTTACCATTTAAAACCCATCAGTTTATGTAATACTGATTTGCAATAAGCCATTTCTACAGTGTTAATCTATGCACTGCCATAGGTACGGCTATAGTATTAACAGTCTAAATCACATTTTACAACTGGCTTGTGGAAGCCAGAGCATTAGCATTTTTAGACTACAATTTAGCTCAGGTTAGCGTTGATGCTAATGCTGAGCATCAGAATGCTTTTCTTATTTATTACCAATGTTTCATATACTGAATGTAGTAAGTAATGACAGACAACATGATAGTGATGCTCCACATGCTACTAATAGCAATCATGCTATTATTAGCATTTTGGCTAATTTTGGCTTATGCAACATACTAAATGGTAGAGTGCAGCTTAGTGAACATGCTTCTGACTCCCTGCAGGTTATTGACTACATTGCATTTTTCTTTAGCATTAATGCAAATTTTTTTAGCATCATATTGCTGCGTCCAATCCGACGGGCACACTTTGGCAGGCCCTTTAAAATTTCTGCGGAATTTTCTAGTTATTATTTATTATTCTTCCATTACCGTTAATGCGGCTCGTACCGCTGCGTGCCCACCCACAAAAGTGGTATCAAATCGAGCGGCTCGGCGCCGAGAAGTGAGCTATTACTTTTATTGGGGATCGGAGTTACGACGGCGACGTAAAAAGCGAAAGACGAGCGAAATTTCCAACTGCCGAAACCTTAGAGTGTAACTGAAATCAACTGCCGTTTTTTAGAGTGAGAAACAGAGTGGATTTTTGACCCAAAGATGATTTTGAAATCGCTCTCATGCCTTCAAAAATTGCTCTATTGGTATGAAAGTCGGTCATGACATAGATAAATTTGTCTGCTCCGGTAAAATGTTTTCAAAATTTCTCTAGGTCTTACGGTTTTCTTTCCAGGTGCTTCAGAGTAAAATTATGGGAAGGGGTAACTGACGTCGATCCCTCTATATTAGATACAATCTGCCCTGCACTTCACTCCCCCAGCTGACAGTTGGAATTTAGGATTGATCACCATGGCAACAGAAGACAGAGAAAGGCAGAGCTTCTGCTTTGGACTACAAACCGGCCATATTAACTGTAGTTCTATCTACGGCCATGACTCAGAATGTCAGAATTTACAACATGGCGGAACTGTCTGTTACTGCAGAGGAGGACTTGGCTGCTATTTAGAACTACTTGTGTTTTTAGCATTATATAACTGATTTAACTTAATCACAATAACACTTGGAATTAGTGTGGCCATTTCAAATTAATCTTACTGAAAATTTCAAAATAAAAGCCTCATTAATGCCAGTAAGTGCACCACCACCTCAGTAAGTGCACCACCACAGCCAGTGCAATTATATTAGCTCTAATTATATTGCAATAAGAAATATTTCAATAATTTGAAATAATTCTTTCTGCCAGCATTTAGGCTAAAATTAGAATATTGGCTAATTTTACACACTGGATAAGTGTGGCTATCTGAGGGCACACATTTTGAACCTTACAGAAATTTTCAAAATAAAAGCCTTGAACATTTTTAAATCAACTATTGGTCTTTTGGGCTTTACATCACTGGTTTAACCAAACCACTGCTACACATTGAATTAGTGTGGTCATTTAAAAAGAAGCTTACTGAAAGTTTCAAAATAAAAGCTTGCATATTCATCTCATGTCATTGCACCACCATAGGTGGTGCAATAATTTTAAACTACTTTTTCTTTTCATTCTCGGGATGCCAGCATTTAGGCTAACATTAGCATTTTGGCTAATTTTAGTTTATGCTTTAATATTAACATAATGAATAGTGTAAGTACAGCTTCATCAACATGTTTCTGACTCTCCACAGGTTTTTGACTACAATTTAACTCAGGTTAGCATTGATGCTAATATTAATCATCAGAATATTTTTCTTAGTTATTAGCAACATTTTTTTAATGAATGGATTAAGTAATGACAGAACACATGCTAGTGATGCTCTAAATGCTACTGATAGCATTGATGCCAACATTAGCATTTTGGATAATTTCACCTCATGCATTAATTTTAACAACATTAATAGTGCAAGTATAGCTTCATCAACATGTTCTTGACTCTCCACAAGTTTTTGAGTACAATTTAGCTCAGGTTAGCATTGATGCTAATGTTAAGCATCAGAACGATTTTCTTACTTAATACCAATGTTTCATATACTGAATGGAATAAGTAATGACAGACAACATGCTAGTGATGCTCTACATGCTACTGATAGCATTCATGCTAACATTAGCATTTTGGGTAATTTGACCTTATGTAACATACTAAATGGTGCGAGAAAAGCTAAGTGAGCATGCTTCTCACTCCCCGCAAGTTAGTGACTACATTGCAGCGTTCTTTAGCATTATTGCTAATTTTTACCATCAGAACACTTTATTAATTCGACGGGCACACTTTGGCAGGCCCTTTAAAATTTCTGCAGGAATTTTCTAGTTAGGGCCTGCCATTGCAATGCATAAGGAGAGCAGTGACTGACCTGCGAAGCAGGTCAGTCACTGCCTCCATGCATTTGCATGGCAGGCACTTATTGTTCTACACCCAATAGAATGTCTCTTTATTTATTTATTTATATATATCTTTATTTTTCTTCCATTACCGTTAATGCGGCTCGTACCGCTGCGTGCCCACCCACAAAAGTGGTATCAAATCGAGCGGCTCGGTGCCGAGAAGGGAGCTATTACTTTTGTTGGGATTCTGACTTAAAATGACGACAAAAATTAATAAAAACGAAAAAATTGGAGATTGAGGAACTCGCAGCATCAGTAACCTTTCTGTCTGAAACACACACACAGGACTCCTGATGGCTTACTGAAAAACTGTGTTTAACTCGCTCTCACAGGCATAAATATTGCCCTATTGGTCTAAAACTTGGTCAGAACATAGATACACATCCCTGCTCCCGTAAAATGTTTTCAAAAATTTTCTAGGGCTTATGGATTTTTGTCAGGGTCCTTCAGACTGGCGCTGGGTGTCTCCCAAGTATAGAAACGAGGGAGAAGAGGATTTTCCCGCTCTTTGTCTCCTCACAGCTGCGGGGATTAATTACCATAGTAACGGGTTCCAGCCAGCGGCAGCCATTACTCTGAGAAACAGCAGAGAGTATTTCCTCTGACTATTGATATTTTGTGTAGATAAACTTATTATTTCTCTGAATCTTTCAGTGTGAAATGACATCCTTAGTATGAAGGCTGAAAGATTTAGATTTATTTTTTTAATATTTTGTACCGTGAGTGAGAACATGTGCGCAGCTTCAGTCTCGGTCTGAAGCTCGTTAATCATTAACAGTGTCAATTAGCGGTGCGCTGCGATCGTTGTCTCTTGTTGCCAATAACCTGCATGTGCAGCTGGACTCACAGCGGCGGAGCTCGTCAAAATATATCAACACAATGAAGCTAATACTTGACGCAGATTGGCTACATCGAGGCTCACTGCAGTAAAAAAAGACATGGAGGATCAGACAGCCGGGAAAGCAGCGCTGTACTCTCACAAACGGGCTCAGAGGTCACAATGCATTGTGGGAAGAATACATATTTCCTGTGATTATTCATATTTTGCTTGCATAAAATTATTATTTCTCTGAATTTTTGAATGTGAATTAAAATACTTAGTATGACGCTTGAAAATTTTCAAGAAAAAAACAATGACCTCTTTATTTATTTATTTATTTTATTTCAGACCGTGAGTCAGGAGGACATGTCCAAAGTTTATATAGATGTCAGTCTGGTACTGAATTTCATTGAACAATGAGTTCAGCTGTTGATTGTTGCTGTGAATCAGATCAGCCACTGTAATGTTGTGATGGATCTGGCAAAAGCTTCAGTCATTAGCAACACGGGCAACTGTGGCTTTCAATTGGAAGGTTACAGGTTAGACTCCTGCTTTCTCCAGCACATGTTACTGTACCCCTGGGCAAGGCACCCAATCTCAAATAGGGTTAGGGTCAGAACGCTTTATTAATCCGACGGGCACACTTTGGCAGGCCCTTTAAAATTTCTGCGGAATTTTCTAGTTGGGGCCTGCCACTGCAATGCATAAGGAGAGCAGTGACTGACCTGCGAAGCAGGTCAGTCACTGCCTCCATGCATTGCATGGCAGGCACCTATTATTCTACACCTAATAGAACGCCTCTTTATTATTATTATTATTTATTATTCTTCCGTCACCGTTAATGCGGCTCGTACCGCTGCGTGCCCACCCACAAAAGTGGTATCAAATCGTGCGGCTCGGCGCCGAGAAGGGAGCTATTACTTTTATTGGGGATCGGACTTACGACGGCGACGTAAAAAGCGAAAAACGAGCGAAATTTCCAACTGCCGAAACCTTAGAGTGTAACTGAAATCAACTGCCGTTTTTTAGAGTGAGAAACAGAGTGGATTTTTGACCCAAAAATCATTTTGAAATCGCTCTCATGCCTTCAAAAATTGCTCTAGTGGTATTAAAGTCGGTCATGACATAGATAAATATGTCTGCTCCGGTAAAATGTTTTCGAAATTTGTCTAGGTCTTACGGTTTTCTGTCCAGGTGCGTCAGAGTAAAATTATGGGAAGGGGTAACTGACGTCGATCCCTCTATATTAGATACAATCTGCCCTGCACTTCACTCCCCCAGCTGACAGTTGGAATTTAGGATTGATCACCATGGCAACAGAAGACAGAGAAAGGCAGAGCTTCTGCTTTGGACTACAAACCGGCCATATTAACTGTAGTTCTATCTACGGCCATGACTCAGAATGTCAGAATTTACAACATGGCGGAACTGTCTGTTACTGCAGAGGAGGACTTGGCTGCTATTTAGAACTACTTGTGTTTTGAGCTTTATATAACTGATTTAACCCCATCAATGTTACATAATGAATTAGTGTTGCCATTTCAAATTAAGCTTAAAGAAAATTTCAAAATAAAAGCCTTGACCATTTCTTCATCATGTAATTGCTCTTTTGGGCATTAGATAACTGTTTAAGACAACTACTGTTACAATTGGGATTAGTGTTGCCATTTCAAATGAAGCTTACTGAAAATTTCAAAATAAAAGCCTCATTAATGCCTTCCAGTAAGTGCACCACCACAGCCAGTGCAATTTTATTAGCTCTAATTATATTATCCCGTCAAAATATTGTCTTTATTAGCTTTTCCACTCAAGTTATGGCACTGGCTTAGCCAGTGCCATAACTTTGCCATAACATTAGCATTTACTCATTAGCATTAGAGTAAATGCTAATGCTCTGGCTTGCGTAAGCCAGTGCATTAGCATTTCAACTGATATAAGCTTATAGCCAATTTTCTTACTTATTAGCCATGTTTAGTACACTAAATGGACTGAGTCAATGACAGACAACATGCTAGTGTTGCATCACATGCTACTGACAGCAATCAAACTAATATTAGAATTTTAGCTAATTCCACCTTATGCATTAATTTTAACAAAATAAATGTTACAGGTAGAGCTTAGTCAACATGTTTCTGACTCACCACATGTTTTTGACTACATTGCAGTTTTCTTTAGCATAATTGCTAAATCTTGGCATCCGAATGCTTTATTGGCAAAGTTTAGCTTATGAATCAATTTCAACATAATGGATGGTACAAGTACAGCTTAGTTAACATGCTTTTGCCTCTCCACAGGTTTTTGACTACATTGCAGCTTTCTTTAGCATTACTGCAATTTTTTTAGCATCATATCGCTGCGTCCAATCCGACGGGCACACTTTGGCAGGCCCTTCAAAATTTCTGCAGGAATTTTCTAGTTTATTTATATATATCTTTATTTTTCTTCCATTACCGTTAATGCGGCTCGTACCGCTGCGTGCCCACCCACAAAAGTGGTATCAAATCGTGCGGCTCGGCGCCGAGAAGGGAGCTATTACTTTTATTGGGGATCGGAGTTACGACGGCGACGTAAAAAGCGAAAAACGAGCGAAATTTCCAACTGCCGAAACGCAGAGTGTAACTGACATCAACTGCCGCTTTTTTAGAGTGAGAAACAGAGTGGAATTTTGACCCAAAGATAATTTTGAAATCGCTCTCATGCCTTCAAAAATTGCTCTATTGGTATGAAAGTCGGTCATGACATAGATAAATTTGTCTGCTCCGGTAAAATGTTTTCGAAATTTCTCTAGGCCTTACGGTTTTCTGTCCAGGTGCTTCAGAGTAAAATTATGGGAAGGGGTAACTGACGTCGATCCCTCTATATTAGATACAATCTGCCCTGCACTTCACTCCCCCAGCTGACAGTTGGAATTTAGGATTGATCACCATGGCAACAGAAGACAGAGAAAGGCAGAGCTTCTGCTTTGGACTACAAACCGGCCATATTAACTGTAGTTCTATCTACGGCCATGACTCAGAATGTCAGAATTTACAACATGGCGGAACTGTCTGTTACTGCAGAGGAGGACTTGGCTGGAATACTGAACTACTTGTGTTTTGAGCATTATATAACTGATTTAACCCCATCAATATTACATATCGAATTAGTGTGGCCATTTCAAATTAAGCTTACTGAAAATTTCAAAATAAAAGCCTTGACCATTTTTTCATCATGTAATTGCTCTTTTGGGCATTAGATAACTGTTTAAGACAACTACTGTTACAATTGGGATTAGTGTTGCCATTTCAAATGAAGCTTTCTCAAAATTTCAAAATAAAAGCCTCATTAATGCCCTCCAGTAAGTGCACCACCACAGCCAGTGCAATTATATTAGCTATAATTATATTATCCCTTCAAATTATTGCACATAAAATCAGCTGACTGATTTTTGACAATTTTTACATCATGCAGTTGCTCTACTGGTGATTAAATAACTGGTGTTACCAAACCGCTGTGACACACTGGATTAGTGTTGCCTTATAAATTAGGCTTACGGAAAATTTTGAAATAAAATCTTGCATATTCATCCCATCTCACTGCACCGCCATAGGAGGTGCAATAATATTAAACTTTTTTTCCTTTTCTTTCTCAGGATGTTTCTGCCAGCATTTAGGCTAACATTAGCATATTGGCTAATTTTTGCACGGTTTTCGAATACATGGCTCGGTTCCTGAATGGGAACGATTTGTTTGAAGGGCTTTTTTGTTGGAAACTGGCTTGTTTAATCAGAGATTTCTCTCCCCTTCTGTGCCAGCAGCAGGTGCACGGAATTAATTACCATGGCAACGGAACACAAGTCAGAGGAGCGCCTTTGGACTACAAATACGCCATCATTGTAGTTCTAACTATGTTGGACCACTCAGTGATTAACAGGGGGTTGAGAAGAATGTCAGAACTAAAACATGGTGGAACTGTCTGTCAACATTTTTGGACTACAATTTAACTTAGCCTAGCATTGATGCTAATATTAAGCATCAGAACACTTTTCTTACGTATTAGCAACATTTCGTATAATGAATGGAGTATGTAATGACAGACAAAATGCTAGTGATGCTCCACATGCTACTGATAGCATTGATGCTAACATTAGCATTTTGGGTAATTTCACCTTATGCATTAATTTTAACAACATTAATGGTGCAAATACAGCTTCATCAACATGTTTTTGACTCCCCACAGGTTTTTGACTACAATTTAGCTCAGGTTAGCATTAATGCTAATGTTGAGCATCAGAAGGCTTTTCTTACTTAATATCAATGTTTCATATACTGAATGTAGTAAGTAATGACAGACAACATGCTAGTGATGCTCTACATGCTATTGATAGCATTCATATTAACATTAGCATTTTGGCTAATTTTACCTTATGTAACACTAAACACTACTAAATGATACGAGAAAAGCTAAGTGAGCATTCTTCTGACTCCCCGCAGGTTATTGACTACATTGCAGCTTTATTTAGCGTTATTGCTAACTTTTTAGCATGCGAACGTTTAGTAAAAATCCGACAGGCACACTTTGGCAGGCCCTTTAAAATTTCTGCAGGAATTTTCTAGTTATTATTTATTATTCTTCCATTACCGTTAATGCGGCTCGTACCGCTGCGTGCCCACCCACAAAAGTGGTATCAAATCGAGCGGCTCGGCGCCGAGAAGTGAGCTATTACTTTTATTGGGGATCGGAGTTACGACGGCGACGTAAAAAGCGAAAAACGAGCAAAATTTCCAACTGCCGAAACGCAGAGTGTAACTGAAATCAACTGCCGCTTTTTTAGAGTGAGGAAGAGAGTGGAATTTTTACCCAAAAATCATTTTGAAATCGCTCTCTTGCCTTCAAAAATTGCTCTATTGGTATGAAAGTCGGTCATGACATAGATAAATTTGTCTGCTCCGGTAAAATGTTTTCGAAATTTCTCTAGGTCTTACGGTTTTCTGTCCAGGTGCTTCAGAGTAAAATTATGGGAAGGGCCAACTGACGTCGATCCCTCTATATTAGATACAATCTGCCCTGCACTTCACTCCCCCAGCTGACAGTTGGAATTTAGGATTGATCACCATGGCAACAGAAGACAGAGAAAGGCAGAGCTTCTGCTTTGGACTACAAACCGGCCATATTAACTGTAGTTCTATCAACGGCCATGACTCAGAATGTCAGAATTTACAACATGGCGGAACTGTCTGTTACTGCAGAGGAGGACTTGGCTGCTATTTAGAACTACTTGTGTTTTGAGCATTATATAACTGATTTAACACAATTACTCTTACAAATTGGATTAGTGCGGCCATTTCAAATGAAGCTTAATAAAAATTTCAAAATAAAAGCTTCAATAATCCTCTCAGATTAGTAATATTAGCTGTTGGGTTCAGCTGTTGCACTATTGCAATGAATTAGATCAGCTATAGAACTATGGTGTTGGATCTGGCAAGAGCTTCAATCATTAACAATTGATGATGAACAGTGTAACACCCATCAGTTTGTGTAATACTGACTTGAAATAGGCCATTTTAACCGTGTAAGTCTGTGCACTGCCATAGGTAGGGTGATAGTATTGGCATTATATTTCTGATTATAGAACTGACTTGTGGAAACTAGAGCAATAACATTTTTGGACTACAATTTAACTTAGCCTAGCATTGATGCTAATATTAAGCATCAGAACACTTTTCTTACTGACTAGAAACATTTTGTATTGTGAATGGAGTAAGTAATGACAGACAACATGCTAGTGATGCTGTACATGCTACTGATAGCATTGATGCCAACATTAGAATTTTGGGTAATTTCACCTTATGCATTAATTTTAACAACATTAATGGTGCAAGTACAGCATCATCAACATGTTTTTGACTCTCCACAGGTTTTTGACTACAATTTAGCTCAGGTTAGCATTGATGCTAATGTTAAGCATTTGAACACTTTTCTTACTTAATACCAATGTTTTAAGTAAGAAAATGGAATGGAATAAATAATGACAGACAACATGCTTGTGATGCTTTACATGCTATTGATAGCATTCATGCTAACATTAGCATTTTGGCTTATTTTAGCTTATGCAACATACTAAATGGTATGAGAAGAGATTAGTCAACATGCTTCTGATTCGCTGAAGGTTATTGACGACATTGCAGCTTTCTTTAGCATTATTGCTAATTTTTACCATCAGAACGCTTGATTAATCCGACGGGCACACTTTGGCAGGCCCCTCAAAATTTCTGCAGGAATTTTCTAGTTGGGGCCTGCCACTGCAATGCATAAGGAGAGCAGTGACTGACCTGCAAAGCAGGTCAGTCACTGCCTCCATGCATTGCATGGCAGGCACCTATTATTCTACACCCAATAGAACGCCTCTTTATTGGGGCCTGCCACTGCAATGCATAAGGAGAGCAGTGACTGACCTGCGAAGCAGGTCAGTCACTGCCTCCATGCATTGCATGGCAGGCACCTATTATTCTACACCTAATAGAACGCCTCTTTATTATTATTTATTATTCTTCCATTACCGTTAATGCGGCTCGTACCGCTGCGTGCCCACCCACAAAAGTGGTATCAAATCGAGCGGCTCGGCGCCGAGAAGTGAGCTATTACTTTTATTGGGGGTCGGAGTTACGACGGCGACGTAAAAAGCGAAAGACGAGCGAAATTTCCAACTGCCGAAACCTTAGAGTGTAACTGAAATCAACTGCCGTTTTTTAGAGTGAGAAACAGAGTGGATTTTTGACCCAAAGATGATTTTGAAATCGCTCTCATGCCTTCAAAAATTGCTCTATTGGTATGAAACTTGGTCATGACATAGATAAATTTGTCTGCTCCGGTAAAATGTTTTCGAAATTTCTCTAGGTCTTACGGTTTTCCTTCCAGGTGCTTCAGAGTAAAATTATGGGAAGGGGTAACTGACGTCGATCCCTCTATATTAGATACAATCTGCCCTGCACTTCACTCCCCCAGCTGACAGTTGGAATTTAGGATCGATCACCATGGCAACAGAAGACAGAGAAAGGCAGAGCTTCTGCTTTGGACTACAAACCGGCCATATTAACTGTAGTTCTATCTACGGCCATGACTCAGAATGTCAGAATTTACAACATGGCGGAACTGTCTGTTACTGCAGAGGAGGACTTGGCTGCTATTTAGAACTACTTGTGTTTTTAGCATTATATAACTGATTTAACTTAATCACAATAACACTTGGAATTAGTGTGGCCATTTAAAATTAATCTTACTGAAAATTTCAAAATAAAAGCCTTAACCATTTTACATCATGTAATTGCTCTTTTGGGCATTAGATAACTGTTTAAGAAACCCACTGTTACAAATGGGATGAATGTTGCCATTTTAAATTAATCATATGAAAATTTTCAAAGTAAAAGCCTTGACAATTTTTACATAATGTAATTGCTCTATTTTGTATTAGATAACTGTTTAAAAAACCATTGTTAGTAATGGGATTATTGTTGCCATTTCAAATTAAGCTTCCTAAAATTTCAAAATAAAAGCCTACTTAATGCCCCCCAGTAAGTGCACCGCCGCAGGCGGTGCAATTATAATAGCTTTAATCATATTATTCTGTCAAGTTATTGCACCACCTTACGCGGTGCAATAATGTCCTTTATCAGCATTTTCTCTCAAATTATGGCACTGACTTGCGCAAGTCAGTGTATTAGCATTTCACCTGAAATAAGCTTTTAGCCAATTTTCTTATTCATTAGCAATGTTTAGTATACTAAATGGACTGCTATAGTTCTAACTATGGCAACCCCTCAGTTAAAACATAGGGCTAGTATTTAACTTGTTTAACACAACCACTGCTACACAATGGATCAGTGTTGCTATTTAAAATGAAGCTTAGAGATTTCAAAATAAAAGCCTTGAAATATTGGTCTTTTGGGCTTTACATCACTGGTTTAACCAAATCACTGCTACACATTGAATTAGTGTGGTCATATAAAAAGAAGCTTGCTGAAAGTTTCAAAATAAAAGCTTGCATATTCATAGGTGATGCAATCATTTTAAAATACTTTTTCTTTTCATTCTCGGCATGCCAGCATTTAGGCTAACATTAGCATATTGGCTAATTTTAGCTTATGCTTTAATATTAACATAATGAATGGTGTAAGTACAGCTTCATCAACATGTTTCTTACTCTCCACAGGTTTTTGACTATAATTTAGCTCAGGTTAGCATTGATGCTAATGTTGGGCTTCAGGATGCTTTTCTTACTTATTACCAATGTTTCATATACTGAATGGATTAAGTAATGTCAGACAACATGCTCGTGATGCTCTACATGCTACTGATAGCATTCATGCTAAAATTAGCATTTTGGCTAATTTTACCTTATGTAACATACTAAGTTGTGCGAGAAAAGCTAAGTGAGCATGCTTTTGACTCCCTGCAAGTTATTGACTACATTACAGCTTTCTTTAATATTATTGCTAATTTTTACCATCAGAACGCTTTATTAATCCGACGGGCACACTTTGGCAGGCCCTTCAAAATTTCTGCAGGAATTTTCTAGTTATTATTTATTATTCTTCCGTCACCGTTAATGCGGCTCGTACCGCTGCGTTCCCACCCACAAAAGTGGTATCAAATCGTGCGGCTCGGCGCCGAGAAGGGAGCTATTACTTTTATTGGGGATCGGACTTACAACGGCGACGTAAAAAGCGAAAAACGAGCGAAATTTCCAACTGCCGAAACCTTAGAGTGTAACCGAAATCAACTGCCGTTTTTTAGAGTGAGAAACAGAGTGGAATTTTGACCCAAAGATAATTTTGAAATCGCTCTCATGCCTTCAAAAATTGCTCTATTGGTATGAAACTTGGTCATGACATAGATAAATTTGTCTGCTCCGGTAAAATGTTTTCGAAATTTCCCTAGGTCTTACGGTTTTCTGTCCAGGTGCTTCAGAGTAAAATTATGGGAAGGGCTAACTGACGTCGATCCCTCTATATTAGATACAATCTGCCCTGCTCTTCACTCCCCAGCTGACAGTTGGAATTTAGGATTGATCACCATGGCAACAGCAGACAGAGAAAGGCAGAGCTTCTGCTTTGGACTACAAACCGGCCATATTAACTGTAGTTCTATCTACGGCCATGACTCAGAATGTCAGAATTTACAACATGGCGGAACTGTCTGTTACTGCAGAGGAGGACTTGGCTGCTATTTAGAACTACTTGTGTTTTTAGCGTTATATAACTGATTTAACCCCATCAATATTACATATCGAATTAGTGTGGCCATTTCAAATTAAGATTAAAGAAAATTTCAAAATAAAAGCCTTGACCATTTTTTCATCATGTAATTGCTCTTTTGGGCATTAGATAACTGTTTAAGACAACTACTGTTACAATTGGGATTAGTGTTGCCATTTCAAATGAAGCTTACTGAAAATTTCAAAATAAAAGTCTCGATAATCCTCTCAGGTAAGTGATATTAGCTGTTGGGTTCAGGTGTTGCACTATTGCAGTGATTTAGATCAGCTATAGAACTATGACCTGGCAAGAGCTTCACGCATTAACAATTGATGATGAACAGTGTAAGACCCATCAGTTTGTGTAATATTGACTTTAAATAGGCCATTTGAGCCGTGTGAGTCTGTGCACTGCCATAGGTAGGGTGATAGTATTGGCATTATATTTCTTATTATAGAATTGGCTTGTGGAAACTAGAGCAATAACATTTTTGGACTACAATTTAACTTAGCCTAGCATTGATGCTAATATTAAGCATCAGAACACTTTTCTTACTTACTAGCAACATTTTGTATTGTGAATGGAGTAAGTAATGACAGACAACATGCTAGTGACGCCAAACATGATACTGATAGCAATCATGCTAACATTAGCATTTTGACTAATTTCAACTTATGCATTAATTTTAACAAAATTAATGGTGCAAGTATAGCTTCATCAACATGTTTTTGACTCTCCACAGGTTTTTGAGTACAACATAGCTCAGGTTAGCATTGATGCTAATATTAAGCATCGGAATATTGTTCTTAGTCAGTAGCAACATTTCGTATAATGAATGGAGTAAGTAATGACAGACAACATGCTAGTGATGCAAAACATGATAATGATACCATTCATGCTAACATTAGCATTTTGGCTAATTTTAGCTTATGCAACATACTAATTGGTACGAGAAGAGCTTAGTCAACATGCTTCTGACTCCCCACAGGTTATTGACTACATTGCAGCTTTCTTTAGCATTATTGCTAATTTTTACCATCAGAACACTTGATTAATCGGACGGGCACACTTTGGCAGGCCCTTTAAAATTTCTGCAGGAATTTTCTAGTTGGGGCCTGCCACTGCAATGCATAAGGAGAGCAGTGACTGACCTGCGAAGCAGGTCAGTCACTGCCTCCATGCATTGCATGGCAGGCACCTATTATTCTACACCTAATAGAACGCCTCTTTATTATTATTTATTATTCTTCCATTACCGTTAATGCGGCTCGTACCGCTGCGTGCCCACCCACAAAAGTGGTATCAAATCGAGCGGCTCGGCGCCGAGAAGTGAGCTATTACTTTTATTGGGGATCGGAGTTACGACGGCGACGTATAAAGCGAAAAACGAGCGAAATTTCCAACTGCCGAAACGCAGAGTGTAACTGACATCAACTGCCGCTTTTTTAGAGTGAGAAACAGAGTGGAATTTTGACCAAAAGATCATTTTGAAATCGCTCTCTTGCCTTCAAAAATTGCTCTATTGGTATGAAAGTCGGTCATGACATAGATAAATTTGTCTGCTCCGGTAAAATGTTTTCGAAATTTCTCTAGGGCTTACGGTTTTCTGTCCAGGTGCGTCAGAGTAAAATTATGGGAAGGGGTAACTGACGTCGATCCCTCTATATTAGATACAATCTGCCCTGCACTTCACTCCCCCAGCTGACAGTTGGAATTTAGGATTGATCACCATGGCAACAGAAGACAGAGAAAGGCAGAGCTTCTGCTTTGGACTACAAATCGGCCATATTAACTGTAGTTCTATCTACGGCCATGACTCAGAATGTCAGAATATACAACATGGCGGAACTGTCTGTTACTGCAGAGGAGGACTTGGCTGGTATACAGAACTACTTGTGTTTTGAGCATTATATAACTGATTTAACTTAATCACAATAACACTTGGAATTAGTGTGGCCATTTCAAATTAAGCTTAAAGAAAATTTCAAAATAAAAGCCTTGACTATTTTACATCATGTAATTGCTCTTTTGGGCATTAGATAACTGTTTAAGAAACCCACTGTTACAAATGGGATGAATGTTGCCATTTTAAATTAAGCGTATGAAGAATTTCAAAATAAAATCAGCTGACTGTTTTTTGACTGACTGATTTTTGACCATTTTTACATAATGCAGTTGCTCTATTGGTGATTAAATAACTGGTGTTATCAAACCAGTGTGACACACTGGATAAGTGTTGCCATATAAAATTAGGCTTACGGAAAATTTCAAAATAAAAGCCTTGACCATTTTTAAATCATGCTGTTGCTCCATTGGTGATTAAATAACTGATTTTAACTAACCACTGTTACACACTGGATTAGTGTGGCCATTTAAAATGACTGATTCTGAAAATTTCAAAATAAAGGCCTTGACCATTTCAACATCAACTATTGGTCTTTTAGGCTTTACATGACTGGTTTAATAAAACCACTGTTGCATTGAATTAGTGTGTTCCTTTAAAATGAAGCTTACTGAATGTTTCAAAATAAAAGCTTGCATATGCGTCTCACGTCAGTGCACTGCCATAGGCGGTGCAGTAATGTTAGCCTTTTTTTCTTTTCTATCTCAGTATGCTGCCACCAGCATTTAGGCTAACATTAGCATATTGGCTAAGTTTAGCTTATGCATTAATTTTGACTTAATGAATAGTGCAAGTACAGCTTCATCAACATTTTTCTGACTCTCCAAAGGTTTTTGACTACAATGTATCTCAGGTTAGTGTTGATACTAATGCTGAGCATCAGAACACATTTCTTACTTATTAGCAACATTTTGTATTGTGAATGGAGTAAGTAATGACAGACAACATGCTTGTGATACCAAACATGATACTGATAGCAATCATGCTAACATTAGCATTTTGGCTAATTTTAGCTTATGCATTAATTTTTCCAAAATTAATGGTGCAAGTACAGCTTCATCAACATGTTTCTGACTCTCCACAGGTTTTTGACTACAATTTAGCTCAGGTTAGCATTGATGCTAATATTAAGCATCAGAATATTTTTCTTAGTTATTAGCAACATTTTGTATAATGAATTGTGTAAGTAATGACAGACAACATGCTAGTGATGCTCTACATGCTAGCATAGCATTCATGCTAACATTAGCATTTTGGCTAATTTTAGCTTATGCAACATACTAATTGGTACGAGAAGAGCTTAGTCAACATGCTTCTGACTCCCCGCAGGTTATTGACTACATTGCAGCTTTCTTTAGCATTATTGCTAATTTTTACCATCAGAACGCTTGATTAATCGGACGGGCACACTTTGGCAGGCCCTTTAAAATTTCTGCAGGAATTTTCTAGTTATTTATTATTCTTCCATTACCGTTAATGCGGCTCGTACCGCTGCGTGCCCACCCACAAAAGTGGTATCAAATCGTGCGGCTCGGCGCCGAGAAGTGAGCTATTACTTTTATTGTCGATCGGACTTACGATGGCGACGTAAAAAGCAAAAAACGAGCGAAATTTCCAACTGCCGAAACGCAGAGTGTAACTGAAATCAACTGCCGTTTTTTTAGAGTGAGAAACAGAGTGGAATTTTGACCCAAAGGTAATTTTGAAATCGCTCTTATGCCTTCAAAAATTGCTCTATTGGTATGAAACTCGGTCATGACGTAGATAAATTTGTCTGCTCCGGTAAAATGTTTTCGAAATTTCTCTAGGCCTTACGGTTTTCTGTCCAGGTGCTTCAGAGTGAAATTATGGGAAGGGCTAACTGACGTCGATCCCTCTATATTAGATACAATCTGCCCTGCACTTCACTCCCCAGCTGACAGTTGGAATTTAGGATTGATCACCATGGCAACAGAAGACAGAGAAAGACAGAGCTTCTGCTTTGGACTACAAACCGGCCATATTAACTGTAGTTCTATCTACGGCCATGACTCAGAATGTCAGAATTTACAACATGGCGGAACTGTCTGTTACTGCAGAGGAGGACTTGGCTGCTATTTAGAACTACTTGTGTATTGAGCATTATATAACTGATTTAACTTAATCACAATAACACTTGGAATTAGTGTGGTCATTTCAAATTAATCTTACTGAAAATTTCAAAATAAAAGCCTTAACCATTTTACATCATGTAATTGCTCTTTTGGGCATTAGATAACTGTTTAAGAAATCCACTGTTACAAATGGGATGAATGTTACCATTTTAAATTAATCGTCTGAAAAATTTCAAAATAAAAGCCTTGACAATTTTTACATAATGTATTTGCTCTATTTTGTCTTAGATAACTGTTTAAGAAAACCACTGTTAGTAATGGGATTATTGTTGCCATATCAAATTAAGCTTACTAAAATTTCAAAATAAAAGCCTCATTAATGCCTTCCAGTAAGTGCACCACCACAGTTGGTGCAATTATAACAGCTGTAATTATATTATTCCATCAAATTATTGCACCGCCTTATGCAGTGCCATAATATTGTCTTTATTAGCTTTTCCACTCAAGTTATGGCACTGGCTAAGCCAGTGCCATAACTTGAGAGAAAATTCTAATGCTCTGGCTTGCGCAAGCCAGTGCATTAGCATTTCAACTGATATAAGCTTTTAGCCAATGTTCTTACGTATTAGCCATGCTTAGTACACTAAATGGACTTAGTCAATGACAGACAACATGCTAGTGTTGCATCACATGCTACTGATCAAACTAATATTAGCATTTTAGCTAATTCCACCTTATGCATTAATTTTAACAAAATAAATGTTACAGGTAAAGCTTAGTCAACATGCTTCTGCCTCTCCACAGGTTATTGACTACATTGCAGCTTTCTTTAGCATTAATGCAAAGTTTTTTAGCATCATATCGCTGCGTCCAATCCGACGGGCACACTTTGGCAGGCCCCTTAAAATTTCTGCAGGAATTTTCTAGTTAGGGCCTGCCATAGCAATGCATAAGGAGAGCAGTGACTGACCTGCGAAGCAGGTCAGTCACTGCCTCCATGCATTTGCATGGCAGGCACTTCTTATTCTACACCTAATAGAATGTCTGTTTATTATTATTATAACATCTTCTTCCATTACCGTTAATGCGGCTCGTACCGCTGCGTGCCCACCCACAAAAGTGGTATCAAATCGAGCGGCTCGTGCCCGGGAAGGGAGCTATTACTTTTATTGGGATTCTGACTTAAAATGACGACAAAAATTAATAAAAACGAAAAAATTGGAGATTGAGGAACTCGCAGCATCAGTAACCTTTCTGTCTGAAACACACACACAGGACTCCTGATGGCTTACTGAAAAACTGTGTTTAACTCGCCCTCACAGGCATAAATATTGCCCTATTGGTCTAAAACTTGGTCATAACATAGATACACATCCCTGCTCCCGTAAAATGTTTTCAAAAATTTCCTAGGGCTTATTGATTTTTGTCAGGGTCCTTCAGACTGGCGCTGGGTGTCTCCCAAGTATAGAAACGAGGGAGAAGAGGATTTTCCCGCTCTTTGTCTCCTCACAGCTGCGGGGCATTAATTACCATAGTAACGGGTTCCAGCCAGCGGCAGCCATTACTCTGAGAGACAGCAGAGAGTATTTCCTGTGACTATTGATATTTTGTTTAGATAAAATTATTATTTCTCTGAATTTTTCAGTGTGAAATGACATCCTTAGTATGAAGGCTGAAAGATTTAGACAAATAAACTATTATGGACTGTCTTTATTTTTTTAATATTTTGTACCGTGAGTGAGAACATGTGCGCAGCTTCAGTCTCGGTCTGAAGCTCGTTAATCATTAACAGTGTCAATTAGCGGTGCGCTGCGATCGTTGTCTCTTGTTGCCAATAACCTGCATGTGCAGCTGGACTCACAGCGGCGGAGCTCGTCAAAATATATCAACACAATGAAGCTAATACTTGACGCAGATTGGCTACATCGAGGCTCACTGCAGTAAAAAAAGACATGGAGGATCAGACAGCCGGTAAAGCAGCGCGCAGCTACAAACACTCACCCGGATTAGCATGACGGTCAGAAAGCTAATCAAATAACCTGTAAAATTATTTAAATCTTAGATCTGTGATGTAAGACGCTGGTTCTGCTCTTGAACCGCTGCTAGCTACAGGCAGTAACATTTAATATTTGGCACGGAGCCGCTTCTGCTCCACCTGTTAGTGACTCTGACCGAACCTCTTTAAAGCTGCAGCATCTAACTAAAAAAATACATTTTACATGCGTACTAAAACTTTCGCTGTCCTAACATGAGACAGATAATCTCTAAAAAATAATCGATCTCCTCCCTGTTCTGCCGGAAACAGTCAATCAGAACTAGCAGTAACCAGCTAGCCGCTATGCTAACAGGAAGTTTTCATTCAGTAACTCTGAAATGTTGATTGATCCTGTTTTTGCCTTTGAATGTTATGTTTTATACTTGAATTTTTTGTCAATGTTGAGAGGTGCAAGTAGGAGCTTAATCAACATTTTTCTGACTCTCCACAGGTTTTTGACTACTATTTAGCTCAGGTTAGCGTTGATGCTAATGTTGAGCATCAGAACACTTTTCTTACTTATTAGCAACATTTCATATAATGAATGGAGTAAGTAATGACAGACAACACGCTACTGATTCCAAACATGGAACTGATAGCAGTCATGCTAACATTAGCATTTTGGCTAATTTCACCTTATGTGTTAATTTTAACAAAATTAATGGTGCAAGTACAGCTTCATCAACATGTTTTTGACTCTCCACAGGTTTTTGACTACAATTTAGCTCAGGTTAGCATTGATGCTAATGTTAAGCATCAGAACGATTTTCTTGCTTAATACCAATGTTTCATATACTGAATGGAATAAGTAATGAACGTTTTATTAAAAATCCGACGGGCACACTTTGGCAGGCCCTTTAAAATTTCTGCGGAATTTTCTAGTTAGGGCCTGCCATGCAATGCATAAGGAGAGCAGTGACTGACCTGCGAAGCAGGTCAGTCACTGCCTCCATGCATTTGCATGGCAGGCACTTACTGTTCTTCTGTCAATAGAATGTCTCTTTATTATTAGGGCCTGCCATTGCAATGCATAAGGAGAGCAGTGACTGACCTGCGAAGCAGGTCAGTCACTGCCTCCATGCAATTGCATGGCAGGCACTTATTGTTCTACACCTAATAGAATGTCTCTTTATTATTATTATTTATTATTCTTCCATTACCGTTAATGCGGCTCGTACCGCTGCGTGCCCACCCACAAAAGTGGTATCAAATCGAGCGGCTCGGTGCCGAGAAGTGAGCTATTACTTTTGTTGGGATTCTGACTTAAAATGAAGACAAAAATTAATAAAAACGAAAAAATTGGAGATTGAGGAACTCGCAGCATCAGTAACCTTTCTGTCTGAAACACACACACAGGACTCCTGATGGCTTACTGAAAAACTGTGTTTAACTCGCCCTCACAGGCATAAATATTGCCCTATTGGTCTAAAACTTGGTCATAACATAGATACACATCCCTGCTCCCGTAAAATGTTTTCAAAAATTTCCTAGGGCTTATGGATTTTTGTCAGGGTCCTTCAGACTGGCGCTGGGTGTCTCCCAAGTATAGAAACGAGGGAGAAGAGGATTTTCCCGCTCTTTGTCTCCTCACAGCTGCGGGGGATTAATTACCATAGTAACGGGTTCCAGCCAGCGGCAGCCATTACTCTGAGAGACAGCAGAGAGTATTTCCTGTGACTATTGATATTTTCTTTAGATAAAATTATTATTTCTCTGAATTTTTCAGTGTGAAATGACATCCTTAGTATGAAGGCTGAAAGATTTAGACAAATAAACTATTATAGACTGTCTTTATTTTTTTAATATTTTGGACCGTGAGTGAGAACATGTGCGCAGCTTCAGTCTCGGTCTGAAGCTCGTTAATCATTAACAGTGTCAATTAGCGGTGCGCTGCGATCGTTGTCTCTTGTTGCCAATAACCTGCATGTGCAGCTGGACTCACAGCGGCGGAGCTCGTCAAAATATATCAACACAATGAAGCTAATACTTGACGCAGATTGGCTACATCGAGGCTCACTGCAGTAAAAAAAGACATGGAGGATCAGACAGCCGGGAAAGCAGCGCTGTACTCTCACAAACGGGCTCAGAGGTCACAATGCATTGTGGGAAGAATACATATTTCCTGTGATTATTCATATTTTGCTTGCATAAAATTATTATTTCTCTGAATTTTTGAATGTGAATTAAAATACTTAGTATGACGCTTGAAATTTTTCAAGAAAAAAACAATGACCTCTTTATTTATTTATTTTTTTTATTTCAGACCGTGAGTCAGGAGGACATGTCCAAAGTTTATATAGATGTCAGTCTGGTACTGAGTTTCATTGAACAATGAGTTCAGCTGTTGATTGTTGCTGTGAATCAGATCAGCCACTGTAATGTTGTGATGGATCTGGCAAAAGCTTCAGTCATTAGCAACACGGGCAACTGTGGCTTTCAATTGGAAGGTTACAGCTTAGACTCCTGCTTTCTCCAGCACATGTTACTGTGCCCCTGGGCAAGGCACCCAATCTCAAATAGCTTACTAAGCTGCATATCAGTGTGTGAATGTGGGACTAGCCTGAAGCAATTTGATTTGTCAGAAATAGTCAAATAAATTGCTATAAGTTCAGTCTATTTACCATTTAAAACCCATCAGTTTATGTAATACTGATTTGCAATAAGCCATTTCTACAGTGTTAATCTATGCACTGCCATAGGTACGGCTATAGTATTAACAGTCTAAATCACATTTTACAACTGGCTTGTGGAAGCCAGAGCATTAGCATTTTTAGACTACAATTTAGCTCAGGTTAGCGTTGATGCTAATGCTGAGCATCAGAATGCTTTTCTTATTTATTACCAATGTTTCATATACTGAATGTAGTAAGTAATGACAGACAACATGATAGTGATGCTCCACATGCTACTAATAGCAATCATGCTATTATTAGCATTTTGGCTAATTTTGGCTTATGCAACATACTAAATGGTACGAGTGCAGCTTAGTGAACATGCTTCTGACTCCCTGCAGGTTATTGACTACATTGCATTTTTCTTTAGCATTAATGCAAATTTTTTTAGCATCATATTGCTGCATCCAATCCGACGGGCACACTTTGGCAGGCCCTTCAAAATTTCTGCAGGAATTTTCTAGTTATTATTATTATTTATTATTCTTCCGTCACCGTTAATGCGGCTCGTACCGCTGCGTGCCCACCCACAAAAGTGGTATCAAATCGTGCGGCTCGGTGCCGAGAAGGGAGCTATTACTTTTGTTGGGATTCTGACTTAAAATGACGACAAAAATGAATAAAAACGAAAAAATTGGAGATTGAGGAACTCGCAGCATCAGTAACCTTTCTGTCTGAAACACACACACAGGACTCCTGATGGCTTACTGAAAAACTGTGTTTAACTCGCCCTCACAGGCATAAATATTGCCCTATTGGTCTAAAACTTGGTCATAACATAGATACACATCCCTGCTCCCGTAAAATGTTTTCAAAAATTTCCTAGGGCTTATGGATTTTTGTCAGGGTCCTTCAGACTGGCGCTGGGTGTCTCCCAAGTATAGAAACGAGGGAGAAGAGGATTTTCCCGCTCTTTGTCTCCTCACAGCTGCGGGGGATTAATTACCATAGTAACGGGTTCCAGCCAGCGGCAGCCATTACTCTGAGAGACAGCAGAGAGTATTTCCTGTGACTATTGATATTTTGTTTAGATAAAATTATTATTTCTCTGAATTTTTCAGTGTGAAATGACATCCTTAGTATGAAGGCTGAAAGATTTACAGAAATAAACAATTATGTCTTTATTTTTTTAATATTTTGTACCGTGAGTGAGAACATGTGCGCAGCTTCAGTCTCGGTCTGAAGCTCGTTAATCATTAACAGTGTCAATTAGCGGTGCGCTGCGATCGTTGTCTCTTGTTGCCAATAACCTGCATGTGCAGCTGGACTCACAGCGGCGGAGCTCCTCAAAATATATCAACACAATGAAGCTAATACTTGACGCAGATTGGCTACATCGAGGCTCACTGCAGTAAAAAAAGACATGGAGGATCAGACAGCCGGTAAAGCAGCGCACAGCTACAAACACTCACCCGGATTAGCATGACGGTCAGAAAGCTAATCAAATAACCTGTAAAATTATTTAAATCTTAGATCTGTGATGTAAGACGCTGGTTCTGCTCTTGAACCGCTGCTCGCTACAGGCAGTAACATTTAATATTTGGCACGGAGCCGCTTCTGCTCCACCTGTTAGTGACTCTGACCGAACCTCTTTATAGCTGCAGCATCTAACTAAAAAAATACATTTTACCTGCGTACTAAAACTTTCGCTGTCCTAACATGAGACAGATAATCTCTAAAAAATAATCGATCTCCTCCCTGTTCTGCCGGAAACAGTCAATCAGAACTAGCAGTAACCAGCTAGCCGCTATGCTAACAGGAAGTTTTCATTCAGTAACTCTGAAATGTTGATTGATCCTGTTTTTGCCTTTGAATGTTATGTTTTATACTTGAATTTTTTGTCAATGTTGAGAGGTGCAAGTAGGAGCTTAATCAACATTTTTCTGACTCTCCACAGGTTTTTGACTACTATTTAGCTCAGGTTAGCGTTGATGCTAATGTTGAGCATCAGAACACTTTTCTTACTTATTATCAATGTTTCATATACTGAATGTAGTAAGTAATGACAGACAACATGATAGTGATGCTCCACATGCTACTAATAGCAATCATGCTATTATTAGCATTTTGGCTAATTTTAGCTTATGCAACATACTCTAAATGGTGCGAGAAAAGCTAAGTGAGCATGCTTTTGACTCCCTGCAAGTTATTGACTACATTACAGCTTTCTTTAGCATTATTGCTAATTTTTACCATCAGAACGCTTTATTAATCCGACGGGCACACTTTGGCAGGCCCTTTAAAATTTCTGCGGAATTTTCTAGTATATATCTTTATTTTTCTTCCATTACCGTTAATGCGGCTCGTACCGCTGCGTGCCCACCCACAAAAGTGGTATCAAATCGAGCGGCTCGGTGCCGAGAAGTGAGCTATTACTTTTGTTGGGATTCTGACTTAAAATGACGACAAAAATTAATAAAAACGAAAAAATTGGAGATTGAGGAACTCGCAGCATCAGTAACCTTTCTGTCTGAAACACACACACAGGACCCCTGATGGCTTACTGAAAAACTGTGTTTAACTCGCCCTCACAGGCATAAATATTGCCCTATTGGTCTAAAACTTGGTCATAACATAGATACACATCCCTGCTCCCGTAAAATGTTTTCAAAAATTTTCTAGGGCTTATGGATTTTTGTCAGGGTCCTTCAGACTGGCGCTGGGTGTCTCCCAAGTATAGAAACGAGGGAGAAGAGGATTTTCCCGCTCTTTGTCTCCTCACAGCTGCGGGGCATTAATTACCATAGTAACGGGTTCCAGCCAGCGGCAGCCATTACTCTGAGAGACAGCAGAGAGTATTTCCTGTGACTATTGATATTTTGTTTAGATAAAATTATTATTTCTCTGAATTTTTCAGTGTGAAATGACATCCTTACTATGAAGGCTGAAAGATTTAGAGATTATGGACTGTTGTAATTTTTTTAATATTTTGTACCGTGAGTGAGAACATGTGCGAAGCTTCAGTCTCGGTCTGAAGCTCGTTAATCATTAACAGTGTCAATTAGCGGTGCGCTGCGATCGTTGTCTCTTGTTGCCAATAACCTGCATGTGCAGCTGGACTCACAGCGGCGGAGCTCGTCAAAATATATCAACACAATGAAGCTAATACTTGACGCAGATTGGCTACATCGAGGCTCACTGCAGTAAAAAAAGACATGGAGGATCAGACAGCCGGGAAAGCAGCGCTGTACTCTCACAAACGGGCTCAGAGGTCACAATGCATTGTGGGAAGAATACATATTTCCTGTGATTATTCATATTTTGCTTGCATAAAATTATTATTTCTCTGAATTTTTGAATGTGAATTAAAATACTTAGTATGACGCTTGAAAATTTTCAAGAAAAAAACAATGACCTCTTTATTTATTTTTTTTATTTCAGACCGTGAGTCAGGAGGACATGTCCAAAGTTTATATAGATGTCAGTCTGGTACTGAATTTCATTGAACAATGAGTTCAGCTGTTGATTGTTGCTGTGAATCAGATCAGCCACAGAAATGTGGTGATGGATCTGGCAAAAGCTTCAGTCATTAGCAACACGGGCAACTGTGGCTTTCAATTGGAAGGTTACAGGTTAGACTCCTGCTTTCTCCAGCACATGTTACTGTGCCCCTGGGCAAGGCACCCAATCTCAAATAGCCTACTAAGCTGCATATCAGTGTGTGAATGTGGGACTAGCCTGAAGCAATTTGATTTGTCAGAAATAGTCAAATAAATTGCTATAAGTTCAGTCTATTTACCATTTAAAACCCATCAGTTTATGTAATACTGATTTGCAATAAGCCATTTCTACAGTGTTAATCTATGCACTGCCATAGGTACGGCTATAGTATTAACAGTCTAAATCACATTTTACAACTGGCTTGTGGAAGCCAGAGCATTAGCATTTTTAGACTACAATTTAGCTCAGGTTAGCGTTGATGCTAATGCTGAGCATCAGAATGCTTTTCTTATTTATTACCAATGTTTCATATACTGAATGTAGTAAGTAATGACAGACAACATGATAGTGATGCTCCACATGCTACTAATAGCAATCATGCTATTATTAGCATTTTGGCTAATTTTGGCTTATGCAACATACTAAATGGTACGAGTGCAGCTTAGTGAACATGCTTCTGACTCCCTGCAGGTTATTGACTACATTGCATTTTTCTTTAGCATTAATGCAAATTTTTTTAGCATCATATTGCTGCATCCAATCCGACGGGCACACTTTGGCAGGCCCTTCAAAATTTCTGCGGAATTTTCTAGTTAGGGCCTGCCATTGCAATGCATAAGGAGAGCAGTGACTGACCTGCGAAGCAGGTCAGTCACTGCCTCCATGCATTTGCATGGCAGGCACTTATTGTTCTACACCCAATAGAATGTCTCTTTATTTATTTATTTATATATATCTTTATTTTTCTTCCATTACCGTTAATGCGGCTCGTACCGCTGCGTGCCCACCCACAAAAGTGGTATCAAATCGAGCGGCTCGTGCCCGAGAAGGGAGCTATTACTTTTGTTGGGATTCTGACTTAAAATGACGACAAAAATTAATAAAAACGAAAAAATTGGAGATTGAGGAACTCGCAGCATCAGTAACCTTTCTGTCTGAAACACACACACAGGACCCCTGATGGCTTACTGAAAAACTGTGTTTAACTCGCCCTCACAGGCATAAATATTGCCCTATTGGTCTAAAACTTGGTCAGAACATAGATACACATCCCTGCTCCCGTAAAATGTTTTCAAAAATTTTCTAGGGCTTATGGATTTTTGTCAGGGTCCTTCAGACTGGCGCTGGGTGTCTCCCAAGTATAGAAACGAGGGAGAAGAGGATTTTCCCGCTCTTTGTCTCCTCACAGCTGCGGGGCATTAATTACCATAGTAACGGGTTCCAGCCAGCGGCAGCCATTACTCTGAGAAACAGCAGAGAGTATTTCCTGTGACTATTGATATTTTGTTTAGATAAAATTATTATTTCTCTGAATTTTTCAGTGTGAAATGACATCCTTACTATGAAGGCTGAAAGATTTAGAGATTATGGACTGTTGTAATTTTTTTAATATTTTGTACCGTGAGTGAGAACATGTGCGCAGCTTCAGTCTCGGTCTGAAGCTCGTTAATCATTAACAGTGTCAATTAGCGGTGCGCTGCGATCGTTGTCTCTTGTTGCCAATAACCTGCATGTGCAGCTGGACTCACAGCGGCGGAGCTCGTCAAAATATATCAACACAATGAAGCTAATACTTGACGCAGATTGGCTACATCGAGGCTCACTGCAGTAAAAAAAGACATGGAGGATCAGACAGCCGGGAAAGCAGCGCTGTACTCTCACAAACGGGCTCAGAGGTCACAATGCATTGTGGGAAGAATACATATTTCCTGTGATTATTCATATTTTGCTTGCATAAAATTATTTTTTCTCTGAATTTTTGAATGTGAATTAAAATACTTAGTATGACGCTTGAAAATTTTCAAGAAAAAAACAATGACCTCTTTATTTATTTTTTTAATTTCAGACCGTGAGTCAGGAGGACATGTCCAAAGTTTATATAGATGTCAGTCTGGTACTGAATTTCATTGAACAATGAGTTCAGCTGTTGATTGTTGCTGTGAATCAGATCAGCCACTGTAATGTCGCGATGGCTCTGGCAAAAGCTTCAGTCATTAGCAACACGGGCAACTGTGGCTTTCAATTGGAAGGTTACAGGTTAGACTCCTGCTTTCTCCAGCACATGTTACTGTGCCCCTGGGCAAGGCATCCAATGTCAAATAGCCTACTAAGCTGCATATCAATGTGGGACTAGCCTTAAGCAATTTGATTTGTCAGAAATAGTCAAATAAATTGCTATAAGTTCAGTCTATTTACCATTTAAAACCCATCAGTTTATGTAATACTGATTTGCAATAAGCCATTTCTACAGTGTTAATCTATTCACTGCCATAGGTACGGCTATAGTATTAACAGTCTAAATCACATTTTACAACTGGCTTGTGGAAGCCAGAGCATTAGCATTTTTAGACTACAATTTAGCTCAGGTTAGCGTTGATGCTAATGCTGAGCATCAGAATGCTTTTCTTATTTATTACCAATGTTTCATATACTGAATGTAGTAAGTAATGACAGACAACATGATAGTGATGCTCCACATGCTACTAATAGCAATCATGCTATTATTAGCATTTTGGCTAATTTTGGCTCATGCAACATACTAAATGGTACGAGTGCAGCTTAGTGAACATGCTTCTGACTCCCTGCAGGTTATTGACTACATTGCATTTTTATTTAGCATTAATGCAAATTTTTTTAGCATCATATTGCTGCGTCCAATCCGACGGGCACACTTTGGCAGGCCCTTCAAAATTTCTGCAGGAATTTTCTAGTTAGGGCCTGCCATTGCAATGCATAAGGAGAGCAGTGACTGACCTGCGAAGCAGGTCAGTCACTGCCTCCATGCATTGCATGGCAGGCACTTCTTATTCTACACCCAATAGAACACTTAAAAACCTTTATTATATGTTTATTCTTCCGTCACCGTTAATGCGGCTCGTACCGCTGCGTGCCCACCCACAAAAGTGGTATCAAATCGAGCGGCTCGTGCCCGGGAAGGGAGCTATTACTTTTATTGGGATTCTGACTTAAAATGACGACAAAAATTAATAAAAACGAAAAAAATTGGAGATTGAGGAACTCGCAGCATCAGTAACCTTTCTGTCTGAAACACACACACAGGACTCCTGATGGCTTACTGAAAAACTGTGTTTAACTCGCCCTCACAGGCATAAATATTGCCCTATAGGTCTAAAACTTGGTCATAACATAGATACACATCCCTGCTCCCGTAAAATGTTTTCAAAAATTTCCTAGGGCTTATGGATTTTTGTCAGGGTCCTTCAGACTGGCGCTGGGTGTCTCCCAAGTATAGAAACGAGGGAGAAGAGGATTTTCCCGCTCTTTGTCTCCTCACAGCTGCGGGGCATTAATTACCATAGTAACGGGTTCCAGCCAGCGGCAGCCATTACTCTGAGAGACAGCAGAGAGTATTTCCTGTGACTATTGATATTTTGTTTAGATAAAATTACTATTTCTCTGAATTTTTCAGTGTGAAATGACATCCTTAGTATGAAGGCTGAAAGATTTAGACAAATAAACAATTATGGACTGTCTTTATTTTTTTAATATTTTGTACCGTGAGTGAGAACATGTGCGCAGCTTCAGTCTCAGTCTGAAGCTCGTTAATCATTAACAGTGTCAATTAGCGGTGCGCTGCGATCGTTGTCTCTTGTTGCCAATAACCTGCATGTGCAGCTGGACTCACAGCGGCGGAGCTCGTCAAAATATATCAACACAATGAAGCTAATACTTGACGCAGATTGGCTACATCGAGGCTCACTGCAGTAAAAAAAGACATGGAGGATCAGACAGCCGGTAAAGCAGCGCGCAGCTACAAACACTCACCCGGATTAGCATGACGGTCAGAAAGCTAATCAAATAACCTGTAAAATTATTTAAATCTTAGATCTGTGATGTAAGACGCTGGTTCTGCTCTTGAACCGCTGCTAGCTACAGGCAGTAACATTTAATATTTGGCACGGAGCCGCTTCTGCTCCACCTGTTAGTGACTCTGACCGAACCTGTTTAAAGCTGCAGCATCTAACTAAAAAAATACATTTTACATGCGTGCTAAAACTTTCGCTGTCCTAACATGAGACAGATAATCTCTAAAAAATAATCGATCTCCTCCCTGTTCTGCAGGGAACAGTCAATCAGAACTAGCAGTAACCAGCTAGCCGCTATGCTAACAGGAAGTTTTCATTCAGTAACTCTGAAATGTTGATTGATCCTGTTTTTGCCTTTGAATGTTATGTTTTATACTTGAATTTTTTGTCAATGTTGAGAGGTGCAAGTAGGAGCTTAATCAACATTTTTCTGACTCTCCACAGGTTTTTGACTACTATTTAGCTCAGGTTAGCGTTGATGCTAATGTTGAGCATCAGAACACTTTTCTTACTTATTAGCAACATTTCATATAATGAATGGAGTAAGTAATGACAGACAACACGCTACTGATTCCAAACATGGAACTGATAGCAATCATGCTAACATTAGCATTTTGGCTAATTTCACCTTATGTGTTAATTTTAACAAAATTAATGGTGCAAGTACAGCTTCATCAACATGTTTCTGACTCCACAGGTTTTTGACTACAATTTAGCTCAGGTTAGCATTGATGCTAATGTTAAGCATCAGAACGATTTTCTTACTTAATACCAATGTTTCATATAATGAATGGAATAAGTAATGACAGACCACATGCTTGTGATGCTTTACATGCCATTGATAGCATTCATGCTAACATTAGCATTTTGGCTAATTTTAGCTCATGCAACATACTAAATGGTACGAGAAGAGCTTAGTCAACATGCTTCTGACTCCCTGCAGGTTATTGACTACATTGCAGCTTTCTTTAGCATTATTGCTAATTTTCACCATCAGAACGCTTTATTAATCCGACGGGCACACTTTGGCAGGCCCTTCAAAATTTCTGCAGGAATTTTCTAGTTATTATTTATTATTCTTCCGTCACCGTTAATGCGGCTCGTACCGCTGCGTGCCCACCCACAAAAGTGGTATCAAATCGTGCGGCTCGGTGCCGAGAAGGGAGCTATTACTTTTGTTGGGATTCTGACTTAAAATGACGACAAAAATTAATAAAAACGAAAAAATTGGAGATTGAGGAACTCGCAGCATCAGTAACCTTTCTGTCTGAAACACACACACAGGACTCCTGATGGCTTTCTGAAAAACTGTGTTTAACTCGCCCTCACAGGCATAAATATTGCCCTATTGGTCTAAAACTTGGTCAGAACATAGATACACATCCCTGCTCCCGTAAAATGTTTTCAAAAATTTTCTAGGGCTTATGGATTTTTGTCAGGGTCCTTCAGACTGGCGCTGGGTGTCTCCCAAGTATAGAAACGAGGGAGAAGAGGATTTTCCCGCTCTTTGTCTCCTCACAGCTGCGGGGCATTAATTACCATAGTAACGGGTTCCAGCCAGCGGCAGCCATTACTCTGAGAAACAGCAGAGAGTATTTCCTGTGACTATTGATATTTTGTTTAGATAAAATTATTTTTTCTCTGAATTTTTCAGTGTGAAATGACATCCTTAGTATGAAGGCTGAAAGATTTAGACAAATAAACTATTATGGACTGTCTTTATTTTTTTAATATTTTGTACCGTGAGTGAGAACATGTGCGCAGCTTCAGTCTCGGTCTGAAGCTCGTTAATCATTAACAGTGTCAATTAGCGGTGCGCTGCGATCGTTGTCTCTTGTTGCCAATAACCTGCATGTGCAGCTGGACTCACAGCGGCGGAGCTCGTCAAAATATATCAACACAATGAAGCTAATACTTGACGCAGATTGGCTACATCGAGGCTCACTGCAGTAAAAAAAGACATGGAGGATCAGACAGCCGGTAAAGCAGCGCGCAGCTACAAACACTCACCCGGATTAGCATGACGGTCAGAAAGCTAAACTAATAACCTGTAAAATTATTTAAATCTTAGATCTGTGATGTAAGACGCTGGTTCTGCTCTTGAACCGCTGCTAGCTACAGGCAGTAACATTTAATATTTGGCACGGAGCCGCTTCTGCTCCACCTGTTAGTGACTCTGACCGAACCTGTTTAAAGCTGCAGCATCTAACTAAAAAAATACATTTTACATGCGTACTAAAACTTTCGCTGTCCTAACATGAGACAGATAATCTCTAAAAAATAATCGATCTCCTCCCTGTTCTGCCGGAAACAGTCAATCAGAACTAGCAGTAACCAGCTAGCCGCTATGCTAACAGGAAGTTTTCATTCAGTAACTCTGAAATGTTGATTGATCCTGTTTTTGCCTTTGAATGTTATGTTTTATACTTGAATTTTTTGTCAATGTTGAGAGGTGCAAGTAGGAGCTTAATCAACATTTTTCTGACTCTCCACAGGTTTTTGACTACTATTTAGCTCAGGTTAGCGTTGATGCTAATGTTGAGCATCAGAACACTTTTCTTACTTATTAGCAACATTTCATATAATGAATGGAGTAAGTAATGACAGACAACACGCTACTGATTCCAAACATGGAACTGATAGCAATCATGCTAACATTAGCATTTTGGCTAATTTCACCTTATGTGTTAATTTTAACAAAATTAATGGTGCAAGTACAGCTTCATCAACATGTTTTTGACTCTCCACAGGTTTTTGACTACAATTTAGCTCAGGTTAGCATTGATGCTAATGTTAAGCATCAGAACGATTTTCTTGCTTAATACCAATGTTTCATATACTGAATGGAATAAGTAATGAACGTTTTATTAAAAATCCGACGGGCACACTTTGGCAGGCCCTTTAAAATTTCTGCGGAATTTTCTAGTTTTAAACTGTTTTTCTTGGTTTATCTGAAATAAGCCCAAAAAGTCTTGGTATGAGCATGACTTGGCCCCAATACTGATAATTGTGTTTGCTGAATTTTTTTTTCGGAATCATCTTTGACAGATTTTTTTTTTTTAATTTAACGCAACGATTTTCTCTTTGAATATCTCCACGTTCTCCTCTCCTACCCGGTTTTTAATAAATATAATTTCTAGGTCATATTCTGCTGCTGCTACTTCTAACTGGGGGGAAGAAAAAAAAATATTTTCAACTTGCCCAAAACTTTTCAATCATGGGTTTCACGATGATGGAGCAAGCTCTGCACATTGAAAATCCATTACATACTGGTTTAGCCAACACCCAGCTGGATCCCGTCCCTTCCAGAGCGCTCCGAAATTCATTTCTCGTGGGCCGAGTCGTATTTAAGAGCAAAATGTGAACCGTTGTCTGGATGCCGCTGTCCCCACGTGAGCCATCTTTATGTTTTTTTTGTCTCACACATCTGCAGCCCTCACAGCTGGGAGACCAAGAAAGAGAGAGAGAGTCACCATTAACAGGCAATTTCACCCTTTCACTGCGGCATGTCTTTTCTCCATTAGGCCACTTCCTTCATGCGTTCTTGATTAACTGTTTCCCGACGTCTAAATCCACACTTTTTGCATTCCGCCACATCAAGGCTGAAGGCACGTGCGGCCCAGGTTTGGAGATCCATTCGTTCTTCCCAGGCCAAGAGGTCCAGCACAAACACTTGGAAGGTGGTTAAATGTTCCAAGGCGCAGGGGCTTTTCTCTAAAATCTATCTACTTAAACTCTATGAGGAAAACACTGTGGGACTGTTTTTTTTCTTTTTTGGCTATTAGAGCGCTTGAACAATTTACTTGCAGGCAGCGAACAATAAGCCAAAAATAAACACCCCAACGGGGGGAGGAGGGAAAGCATTATGAAGCGCTAAGCTGTCGTTCAATCCATCATAATTGAATATCTGCACTATGAAACGCATTCATCCTCCACGCCTATTGTTGACTTATTGTGGAAGTCGGTGAATGGATGTTGCAGATACTGCTGAATCCTGAATTCGGGGCCACGTGTTGGTGGCATTTGGGTAGCATTAACATGGACGCTCTCGGCTCTAATCACCCGGACTCTTCCTTTTGTTCATCTGTTTCAGCGTGTGTGTGAAGCTTTGGCCAACAAGGCGATATGAAAGGCAAGTGAAGAAAGATGCCAGCCCTCAGTCATGATGTCTAATAATCTTAGCGCCGCATCCGCCACGTCTGCTGTTGAAGCAAACAGATGGACTCCCACACTGGCAGCTCGGAGGGAATAGATAAAGCACTTCTCTGCCTGCTGTGACAGCTACTTATTGACTGTTGAGTAGGCAAGATTTAGCTAATTACAAACAGGTAATGAACTGAGCCTTGCTGTGCTTGCATATCAGATATGCTGTTGCAGTTTGTGAAGATTGTTATAATAAACCTCCATGGTGGCCTTGATGCATCCTGTTTTTATATAGTGCTGTACTCATTTACAGGCACTACTGCTAATGATGCAATAAAATGGATGGAGACCCAAAGTTGTTCCTTTTAATTTAATCCATTTGAAATATCAGGCAGTGAATACTGAACCATCTGAAACACATAAAGACAGTTAGAAAGTCGACCTTCTATCACCTGAGGAATACTTCCGGGTTTAAAGGACTAATGTTCCAGTGAGATCTTGAGAAACTCATCCAGGAATTTATCAATTACTGGAGCAGTTTCCTCACATGTCTGCCTAAAAACTCAATCACACAGCAGCGGTTGGTCCAAAGCGCTGCTGCTCATGTCTATATTGACATGACAATTTTGATGATGGGCACTTGACAAAATGCAATGTTTATTGCTTGTTTTCAATTGACACGTAATGAGTCAGTATGTTAGCTTCCACCACCTTGCAGACTTTTGGACAAGCTCATGGTGATGCATATTTTTTAGGTGAAGGAAATCTATTTGGTAAATGCCCCCCCCAAAAAAAATCTAACCACCTTCCTTTAAAAAATTTAAATAAATTCCTTGCAAGAGAGGATGGTGTTCTTGCAGAATAGCATTGTAAATGAAGTTGTAATTATGTTTTCCTGCCCAGGACATGCTTCAATTTCACCCTTTGTTTTGCAGTTGGGTGATGCAGTTCATTGGAGCAGTCATTGCAGGCTTCACACTGATATAGATGAGAAGCATTTGTGGGGAGGTTTACAGTCAGAATGGCTTTGCTAAATGGCCATTAAGAAGAAAAAGGGATTCCTGAGTTTGTTTTCAATCATGCTTGATGTTGGCCAATGTCAAATAACTGCAGAAGAAAAGTAGATCATGCTGTTTATAGGTGTTTCAGGTGTCATTGTTGAAACGAAAAAAAAAGAGACAGTGTTCCACTATGGCTGTTTTCACACCTGATAGTCCGGTAGACTCGGTTCAGCTGAGAACCAAAATTGAAGACACTGGTTACATTTTCAGCTGGTGCGGTTCTCTTTCACACTGCACTGCTTCAAAAGAGCCAAACCCTTTGTTAAGCCTGTTCCCAACTCGCCTGTGGTGGCGCTGCACTGAGAACCACTGAAGGACACAACACAGAAAACCTCTGAAGAAGACATGGAGCACAGTTTCCTTCTTCTGAAAATGTAAACAAAAATTCAGTCACACATTAGTGGTTGTACTATTATGTCTTTAGTAAGAGATTGTGAGTAATTTCTCCTGCTAGTGTTAAAGGTTTGCATTTGTTCTGATTGTATTTACCCAGAATTCCCTGCTTCGTGCTGTTGGAGTGGTCTCCCATCCGCTTGGCGTTCATATACTCAAACCGCTCCAGGGTTCACTTGAACCAAACGGAGACCTACATTTGCAGTTTGACCAGAGCTAGCATTCTTGGTCCGTTTCAGAGTTTGATTGCGTGTTCACATTTCCCAATGAAACCAAACTTTCTTGACAAACAAAGTGAAGTTCATTTAATGCAGTGTCGACCCTAATATTGTCTAAAATTCTCTTTTAAGGTGTCCCTACTGATTGTAACTAATAAAAACCACTGATCTCTATTATTTGCTATATTTCCCTTTGATCCACTCAGTTGCAGATAGAGAGGTATGTCATTTTTTGCCAGCCCCGTCTGTCACAGTGTTTCTACAGATCTAATATCCTGACTTGACAGACAACTTACTGAATGATAGTCATAGATTGCACATGGACAGACTTCAAGCAGCCTTCTGAGGTTTCTCCCCTATATGTTGACAAACTGCATACGTTACACAGATTATCTTCCACACTTTGTGCTGTCTTGGGATTGTGACCTTGTTCCGTTAGCTGTTTGCAGAGGGAAAGTTTACTGTAATATCCCTGAAGACGCTGTTAGAATGACAGAGATTTATGTTTAACTTGGAGGTGTGTGTGAAACGAGGAGAGGGAAAAAAATACAGCAATTACCTGCTTTATAGTAACCAGAATATGTGAAAAAATATATATAAAGACAAAATGATTGCCTTGAGGCAAGGTACATGCATCCATTATGCACTTTTTCCTATTGAAATGACCTGGGAAGAAAAAAGGAACGCATCTACTTTACATATTGTTTATCAGAAACAAAAGCTAAGGATATTGTTCTGTGTGAACATTAGCACCGTGGGCCATGCTGGTTTTGCATTAAGGCAGAGACCTAAAATAATCATGTTTCTACTGGAAGCCGGCAGCATTCAGAGGCAACGATTGCCTGCCTGCCCGCAGAAACGCGGTTCATTGCTTGAGATTAGCATCCAGTCATTCTGATATTAACATACAAGAAAGCTGACTGAGGGCAACAACAGTCGTACATGTCACGGTAAGAATAGGGATAAGAGTTTAAAGTTTCTGCGTGTACAATCTGCATAATCCGTAGATGCTTTATAAAATATGAACATATGAAATGAAGTCATTGTCTTGCAAAACCTTATCTGCTCCTATTTCTTGAACTTTTCCACATTTTGTGATGTTACATCCAGAAGTTTCAATGGACTTTTATATGAGAAAACAACACAAATGTGAAGTAGAAAGATAAGTGTTGAAATCTTTCATTAATAAAAATCTGATTGTAGCATTTATTTATAGTCCACACCTGGAAGAAAAATGTTTTGCAGTAGTTTGTGTTATCTCCCTGACAACTTGCAGAACATCTCTGTAGAAATTTAAGTCTGTTGAGCTCAACATTCAAGAGTACTTCTTAGTCCAAGGTGCATAAAAATGCTTGTGCTGACTTCCCGAAGGCAGTGTCGGAAAAAGCAGGAGCTTCTTAAAGAGACAGAGGCCAATTTCAAGGCGTAACATTGCAAAGTCAAAAAACAACTGAAGTTACTGGACTTAAAGTGACACTATGTGGATGGAAATTACATAATATACCACATTTAAGCCACTTTGCAACTTAATCCCTGATTTGTCTGCTGTGTTCTTTGATCTTCATGATGCTGTTTGTTGACTAATGTTCACCAAAAAAACAAGCAAACCTCTGAGGCCGTCATAAACAGCTGGGTTTATACACAGTAAAAATGCCAGTGTTGAATTAACACCCAAAAGTGTTTATGTGTCCAAGTCAGCTGGGGTTAAATTCAACAACACAGAGTGTCACATTAACATTTACAACAGTGTTAGTGTTAAAATATATTAAAAGTAACACCAGTGTAATGTTGATCACAAAACACAATGTGGTGTTAAAAACGTAAATAATTGACCCACAAAGTGTCAATATCAATCAAATCCAGTGGAAAATATTCAAACAATACGCAGAAATGGAAAGTTTAACTTTTCTTAAACCCATTTTAGTATTACAGACCAATGTTAATTTAACAAAAAAAAAAATGGGTGTCAATCTTTTAACACTTTCAAAAGTGTTACTTTAACACCTGCTGACTTGGACACATATAAACACTTATGGGTGTTAATTCAACACTGGCATTTTTACTGTGTACTGAGATTAAATTAGACACAGATGAGCTCTATTTACTAATTACTTTTATTCTGAATGCAGTTGATTGGATATCATTCAGAGGGGCTGGGCATACACACAACACTTTTATATTTTTAATTGTAAATTAGCTTCAAAATTCTTTTCTCAAAATCCTTTCACTTCACAACATTGCTTTGCTTTGTGTAGGTCTAAAGACAAAAAAAATCCCAATGAAATGCATCAAAGCTTATAGTCCTGATTGTTTCTTGGTGTCAGTCCATTAGCGTTCCTGCTTTGTTCCTGAAACGAACCAAGTCGCATCTTAAATCTACTGGCACTATTCTTCTCTATCCTGCCTTTAATGTCGACAGAGAGGTACATTGAATTTAGCCAAGATCGAGATGTGACTTGTCCTAATGGGGAGCAGAGAGACTGGAAGGAATAAAGCAGATCATCGAGAAGCCGGCGACAGATAAGCGTGGAGCAGGGTTAAAGGAGGAAGTCCGCGGTAGTTGCCTCTGGTGGCGATATCTCTGCAGAGCAGACACGATGCTTGAGAGGATTTGGCAGACAGTGCTGGCTGGTGAGAAGCGTTCTCACTGGAGGGGCAGATACTGAAGCTGTCTCAGCTGCTAACAAAATATCTACAGTAAGGCAATTCTGAAGGGGTTTTGTAAAAGAGACAGCTTCCGTCTTCTCTCTAACCTAAAAGCTGTTGCCCCAGGCTTGACATGTTGATTGTGTTTATAAGAAATTACAGATGTATCCTCAAAACAATAAAGAAGAGTCCCAAAAAAAAGCCTACAAATTCTGACTTGAATAGCCATTCCCTGACAATGCACACCAAATAAAGTCTGCCCAAAACCCCCGGACGGACAGCAGACGAGCTGTCACTGCGCCCCTTATCGTCAGCCACAGCATTGTGGACGTCAGGACTCCTGCTCTTTTAATTTCCTCCATCCCTTCTTTTCCTCTCCTTTCCCCACTTTTCCCTTGGGTCTGGAGCATTTTAAGCCACGCATATAATCTTCAACCACCCAGCCGGCTCTAAGCCTCAAAGAGTCACCCAGATATGGGCAGATGGAGGTGAGCTATCTTGCTAACCTGTTACTGTGGGCCTGAAGCGATAATCATTTCAAAACTATGTGTGTTGGGGGGTATTTTTAATAGCCCTGTAAAGGTGACGTTTATCTACCTTATCACATTTGGCAGATGCATAGGTGAGAGGGATGGAGACAAGGAAACCGAAGACATGGGGGGCAGGAAAAAGAATCAGCTGATAAGGGCCCCTCCCCAGGGACAGATGAGTCTGGATTTACCCCCCAAAAAGTGCTTTCTTTAGGAGAAAGTTTGGGGGATTAAGGTTAGTTGCTTTCCACTTTCTGTTCCACCTGCACCTCATCTCACCTTACCTTATCCTTCTTCCTCCTCCAGCGAGATGCTAACCTCTGGAATAAGCCTTTATGAGCTGTGCAATATGTCGTGGATTCACCTTCGGCTTTGCCCCGAAGTTCTGCCTCAGCATTCTTTTCCAGCCACTGCTAACACTCTGTGCTTTTCCCATTACTCTTCATCGAGCGTTGCTCAAATCGGGATTGGAGGCGGCGAGGCAACAGTGAGAGGCGTTTTACATAGTTTCCACTCAAAAACTTCTTTCGTGACAGAAACGTTTCCAGGCATAAAGGGGGGGGAGGGGGGGGGGGCAAACCTGTACGTTCAAACAGCTATTTCTACCGGTTTATAGTTGACCTACCGGGCAAGTTTGAGGTGATTCAGAAAGCTCCAATTGATGTTTTATTTGGAGCATGTGTGGTGTTACAGCATTACAGTAATATTTTATGGATGACAGACCTGGACTAGAGTCTCTTGGTGTCTGTAGGTACTTGTCTCACGGCCATTTCAGTCTCTTACATCAGTTGTGTTGCCGCTGGTCGGAATTCAGCCGGAACCCCCAGTTTTTTTTTTTCCTCCTCTTCATTTTCAGTATTTGTTTTAAGGGTTACAAAAAAAAGTTAGGTAAAGTCAAAAAAAGTTCCCCTGCCTACCAAAAGGGACACAGTTATTCATACTGATACAGAATTGACCTTCTGTCACGGTGCTGGTAATACTTTGTCTGGAAGAGTCAGGTAGGTAGTTGGCTACTATGAAGACTTTCAACTAGAGGTGTGCCGATCGATCGGTCACCGATCATAATCGGCCGATTTCCGTGAAATCGGTGATGATCGGGATCGGCCGATCATTGGCTCTGTTACCGATACCGATCACCTGCATCTCATTTCCCAGCCTGTCTGTCCAGCTGGTCTCGTCTTTCCTTCACTGCGCAAACGCGCAGCAACAAATCCTAAGCGATGTGTAACTATATCGCACTGAGTGAATGAGGACGTTTACGTGTTGCGGCGGAAAATAGAAGCAGGTCAAAATACATCAACACAATGAAGCTAATACGACATAAAACAATGACGGAGTTTGGCTACATCGAGGCTCACTGCAGTAAAAAGACATGGAGGATCAGACAGCAGGTAAAGCAGCACAGCTACAAACACTCACCCGGATTAGCATGACGGTCAGAAAGCTAAACAAATAACCTGGAAAATGATTTAAGTCTTGGAGCTGCGATGTAAGACGCTGGTTCTGCTGTTGAACCGCTGCTCCGCTACAGGTAGTAATATTTAATATTTAGTAATATTTGACACGGAGCCGCTTCTGCTCCACCTGGTAGTGACTCTCACTCCGAACCTGTTTAAAGCTGCAGCATCTAACTTAAAAAATACATTTTACATACGTGTTAAAACTTTCTCTATCCTAACATGAGACAGATAATCTCTAAAAAATAATCGATCTCCTCCCTGTTACTCCGCTCAGTCAGAAACAGCCAATCAGAACTAGCAGTAATCAGCTAGCCGCTATGCTGACAGGAAGTTTTCATTCAGTAACTGGATTGTTTATTGTAATGGATCCTGTTTTTGTCTTTGAATGTTAAGTTTTATACTTGAATTTTTTGTCAATGTTGAGAGGTTTTATTTTGGCTCTTTGCATTATTTAGCCTCTCCACAACCTTCATATGTTATCAGTCTGTTAAAGATAGTATTATTGGTAGCAGTTTAATTTTCACAATGCCTGTTTTATTTTTCTTCTTGGAAAAGTTATTAAAAACAAGTTTTTATCTAAATTAAGGTGATTTCATGGTTCCTTTTTCTACATAATGTATCAGTAGTGTTTATGATAAAAAATAAATAAATAATAATTATGTGATCGGTATCGGGGATCGGAATCGGCGATCGGCCCTCAGGGGTGATCGGTATCGGGAGAAAAAAACCTGATTGGCACATCCCTAGTTTCAACATTTAAGTCTGGAAAAAAGAACAACATACAATGTATACAGAGCTTATTGTGTCAAACTCCTGTATAATGGACAGATTTTAGATATAGTTGCTTCAGTTATGGTTATGTGTGGTTGTAGAACCAATTTACAAAAAAATATTTGATTTCAGATTGGTTTAGTTTACAGTGCTGTGGACACTGTTTACGCAGTACAGATTTCAGTATTGGGTGTTATACATCTGTACACATAAAAAAACTGTGATTTATGTCATCTGTTAATATCCACAAAACAATTGAAACACAATGATAGCACAAAATATAACAATAGAAACTATTAGCATATTAACTATTTTACCTTCAGTTCTTATTAAAATGTGTTACATATAAAATGTGACTTAAAAAAAACTTGCGTTTATAATTTAACAAATGGAAATTCTGTCTCTTTAAGAAACTCTTGCTCTTTCTGAGACTCCGCCTTCAGGCTGTCATAGCATTGCTCCTTCATATACATGTTAACATTTTTACCAGTGTTGGACAGAGAAGTAGTTCATATGGCAACTTTTGGCTACTTACTCATTTTTTTTCTTTTTTCGCATTTTTTAAATGTATCAATCAATTTTTGCACGATGAAATGGATTTCCGTTCTGTGAGCTCCAAGCGTGAGCACAGCTGAAGTAAAAGCGATAACGCATTCCCTTTAATCCAAAAAAATAAAAAATTGAGATTCAATATTCATCTGGCTGCTGACTTATCTCCCAATCACCTGCAGTCCAATCGGTCCTACAAGCTTCCTCCCGGTGAGAACTGATTGTCATCAGCCACAAAGCACTGACAGTGATTTCTCTTTAATAGCCGATCCGCCATTGTCACCAGTCGCCGCCATAACTTGCAGTTTGATATCCAGCAGACCGAACCGTGTGACAGCTCTGACAGCTACTGACACCCTCAGTCAAAATAATAACATCCCAGCAATCAGCTGGAGATGAAAGAGCACTGGCTTCCTGTTTACATGCGCACGAGAGCAAAACTCTGCCGAATATTTGCCAAAGTTGGGACTGAAAGAAAGAGGTGGGGAAAGTTACAGGTGATCCATACCATAAATAAAGGTCGTTCCGCTTAGCGATGATTCACACATTGAAGTGTTTAGCTGTGTTTAACACTCCCATTATGCTGCGGGGCAGAGATAACTTTCGACACACCAATCCCCCCCCCTTCCTTTCTGTCTCTGTTTTTCTTCTCTCAGAGGCGACGCGACTGTTGCTATCTGCACCTTTAATGCTGTAATTAATTCTTTGACACCCTTTTCGTCTCAATAGTGTAAATTATTCCTCTGTCTGCCTCTAGGTATTAGCTAACACTCTTTATTTAAAAAGAGGAGTGAGGTGAAAATTAAATCTCCTTAAGAAAGGAAAGCTAATATTCACAAGGCGAATTATGTCTGACAGCTTCTCTTTGTTGAAAACTTTTTAAAGCCTTAACTTTCATTTTACTTTATGATAGTCTACAGGTTGCATTAAAAATGCAATTTCCAGACACATAACAGGTGCGAAATGAGACGTTTGGTGAACAAATGTTATGTTTAAAAGAGAAAACTGTTTTTATGCAGCTCAGGAAACGGATTGGAGAAAGAAATCCTTCTGAAGAGGTAATAGTGTTATTTTTGGCTTTCTACCATTGGCGAATAAAAAAGCAGATCATGTACACAAATGCTAAAAATAAGACAAATGATGTATAAAAAAAATAAAAGGAAAATGACATGCTTTGTTCTACAACATAGTATTAGCATATGATGCTAAACCCCTGATTGTCAGCAGTGTTTTGCTTTTTATTCCTCTCTGTGTGTCTCTGTGCTGCTTTCTTTCTTTTTTAGAGACATTATGCGTTACAAGATGAACACAACTTGATTTCATATGTCATATACATTTTTTCAGGGGAATGTTTTAAGTATTTAGTGAATCCAGGCCTGTAGATTGTTCATCACAAAATTTCCTTCCAACAGCACGGCACACCTTTGTAGCTGAAGGGCAGCTGTAGCTTTGAGAAAGAGTTGTTAAAAGCAGAATTATCTATTCCTTTTTAATTTATAGTTCACATTATTTTTAAGCAGTTAAAAAAAAAGTTTAAAAACTCCTGATTTAATACATGAAGTAGTAAATGGCTGCATTCAGTACAGCTCCAGGCTGGAGCTAATGGCAGGGTGGCGCACTAAAGTTGTTATTTCAAATAAATGCTCTGCAGTCTTAGATTACAATGAACAGGGAGCCAAAACTTGAAAACGTGGCTCAAGTTCATTATTTTAGTCACATGATTAACTAGTTTAGCTTAGGTAGCTTAACTGTATAGAATGCTATTTTTAGCATCATTGTGCTAGCTCTATTCAACTCAACTTAAAGTTACTGAACCATTATAGATAACAAATTGTGAAGAATTGTTTAATTACCTAATATTCTGCTTCATGAAAGTTTGTTGTGTACAGTAATCTGAGGCTGATTGTTCTTATTATTAAACATTATCAGCCTGCCAATTGGACTAGGGATATAAATTAGTTACTTGGCTTTAATCTCATGTAAAATATGTCTAAGATTTTAAGAGGGGGGAAAGGAGAGGATCAGGGTAGATAAACACTGTGCCAACAGATTAATAGCCTCCATTAGTTGCCACCACCTGAAATAGTTTTTCAATATTATTATTATTTTTTTGTATACTCTCGTAGCCAAGCAATGACCTTTCGTGGCTAAATTGTGTCTTTGTGTAATGACTAAGTCTAAAAATATATTAGGAGCTTTTTCGTCACATTTGCATCCACACTTTGCAAGGATACAGCGATAGTCTAAACAGAATGTGTGTCTGTTGATCTGCTATTTATATAATATGTAATAGTAGTCTAATAAAGGAATTATAATTATATGTAGTTTGAATAATTACTATTTCACCCAAAAATATTTAATGGGTTATGTATAAAAAAAACTACCAAACTCAAGCGGGCAAACTTGATAATAGCTTAAAATAACGTTTAAATAAATTTTATGAAGTTGTCTTTAAATGGAAGTTTCTGGAGAAGACAAGAGAGAGTTATTTCATGAATGTAAGATTTTAACATAGCATCACATAAAATCCTGAATTCTCTTTAATATCATCCAAATCCAAATTTGTTGTTGAAGGAAGGAATGGAAATAAAGGTTCCTTACCATTATTAGAGACAGCAATAGTAAATTTGAGAAGTTTGCTTTTCTGGGAAGTCTTGATATTTACCCCACCAAATCACCCAGGACCTCCACCGAAGCAGCATCTGGCCGAGAACCACTTGCAAGCTTAGCTAAATCTCATTTGCCTTAGTAAGTTTTACCGCTCACTGTTTTTGCCTTCATTTTCACCATTTGGACACACTTCACCAGGATCCAAATCCTCCTCCCTAATCCGGCCTGTCTTCGCCTCGCCACCTCTTCCTCCCTCTCCTTTCTGTGCAGCTGTCTTGCTTCTCTGACGCAGATCGACAGCGGTGGAAGCACAGCAGTGGCAACTAGCCTCAAGCCCCCTACATGACTGCTAGTCTGGATGACTTCAGTCTTACCGGAGCACCGGCGGTGCTTCTGATCCTCACTGCCTCGTCTGACTTTAAGCATGATGGACGTAACTCCAATCTACGGAGAGATCGTGAATCGCGGGAAATGTAGTTGTGTTTATCCAGACATAAATAACTTTTAAATGAGGTCTTCCAACACATTTAAACTCGTCTGGATTGATTTTGGTACCCTGTCTCTCTCAAGACGCTGTTCTGTGGCAAAGACCACGGGGAATTTCATGCATGTTGATGCGGCTAATGGCCGCCACCTGAGCAATGCCATCTGCGCAATCATGCTGAAGTGGAGGAGGAAATGCTTCGAAGTTTGAGTAAACTGCCCCGTCACGTGTGGGCACAAACTCACTGGAAATTCTCCTTTAGCCTTCTATCTGTGCTGCCAGCTGGCATTCCATCACTGACCTGCAATAAAGTCGACACAGTCAGGCGAACTGTGTCCAAAGGACAAGTGAATCCAATTATCCCAGCTACTTCCAGCTGTCCCTCTGAATTTCCATAGGGTGAGGTCACCGCATCGTCGCTGCCTCTTTGACTTGTTTACTTGCAAGAGGAGAGCTGATCAGGACTGATGGCATGGCACAAAAATGACAGACAACAACCAAAACAAATGGTGTTAACAGAAAATTGAATCTCTTTTATAGAATGAAAGCATTTCTATTCAGGCAGGTAAATCAGGTTTCCAGTCATGCTGTTAGGATTGGCCTTTGAGTGAGAACTTCTCTTGAGGGGAAAAAAAAAGAGTTCATCCAGCTTCAAAGATATTGAGTCAAAAGGGTAACTCTGTCAGCTTTACCTTTTATCTCTGATAACGCCAGTGGCTGAGCTCAAAATTGAAATTATCAAAATACAATGGAAACATAGCAATTTGTACAAAACTCACGTTTTTCGATAAAAAAATGTTTTTCCGGTACGATAAAATGGTTTTTCAGCCGTATTGAAATAGATGTATTTCACAAAACCGCAACGGAAACACTGTCTTCTCATCGCACGAGTAACATGACCAACAACTGGATGTCACTACTGACTGTTACTAGAAATCTTTTAGCAAGTCTTGATAACTTCTCTTGGCTGCTTGGAGAAATGTCTCATAGAGAAGAGCAGGATTTAGATATCAGAGTTTTACCAGTTTAGAATTTCCCTTTGAAAAATAAATTAAGACTTCATGCATGCCAAATTTATGTATGGTGTATTTAAAATGGGTTTGATGTTCTGTCATTGTATTGTGTCTTTAACTGGCTCCTTTCTCTACCAATGACCAATGAAAAATCCTAAAACTCTAAAACACTATACAGATTTTTTTGTGTTGTTTTCTTAAGTGATTCGTGGTGCATTCTGGTCCTGAATCAAACCGAGTCCATTGGACTACAATTTGTCTGTTGAACTTGAGTAAGTTGAAATTTTGCTTTTATGTGATGTCATTTTTGGAGACTATGCCAACATAAATGTTAGAAACTGAAACTGAAGCTTAAGAAAGGTTTATTTCTAAAGAGTTTCCAGTATATTATAAACTGAACGATCCTACCAGAACTAATTGCACAAACATGTCTTGTTCTTCATTCTATATTAGCTATACTCACCCACAGCACAAATACCCAGAAGAGACTAATAGTTCTGTTTTTTTTTTCTCTGTTTACTGGTCTTCCCACACAACTCATTTGTAAGCTGACCTGCAATCATAACAGTGATTCATTTTCCTGGTATAATCTCTGAAAACCTCTAACTGGCAGATGAAACTATAGAGTAGGTCTAAGCTAATTAACACAGTAAAAGCTGTTAGCAATCTACTTTTTGTCCTAGAAGCCAGTTCTACTTGGATACATTCTTGCATCATAACATCATGCCTGTCTTGTCTGTGTTGCTGTCACATTTTCTCGTTCTCGTCCGTCATCATCTTCTCGACTGTAAATGTTGACAGGTATCACGAGTCTGGGATTTTGCAACAGATGACAACTCGCCATCCTTTCCGTCACTGACTGCTAACGTCTAAGAACCCTGAAACCTTCCACCTGTGTTCCAAACAAGCCCCACCGTCCGCCTTCATACATCTGGGTAAAAGTTTATTTGCACGAATGCTAATCTTTTCGTCTGCCTGTCCATCGATGTTTTTCATCTTCTTTCCACTACATTTTGCGGGGCATGTTGGAGGATAGCAGGTGGATTTGTGGCCCACGCTTCTCGCTCTAAGTTTAAGCTGTGAGATTCTGCACCCCCCGAGGCGGTGCGACACTTCTCCTCCAAAGGGTGCCTGCTTGGGTATAATTAAACTTTTGATGGGAGTTAACTGCTGCACACAGCAAAACGACTTAAGTCAATCTGGTTTCATGTTGTTTTCCCAAAGGTCTCTCAGATCTGTCTTTGTTTGCTCTGCAGGCAAACAGTTATTTATTTGTTTATTCATTCTTTGAGTAAAATGATGCACATTTCTATAATTTAGAGTAGTTGCAACAAATATTTTAATGTCAGCCCATTTGGACTCATTTTAAGCTTGTTATTGTTTAACCTTTTTAAAGTTTTTTTTGTAGCTTTATGTGTCTTTTATTATGTTGCTGTCTCCTCTGCTCCTGCGTAGAACAGGATGTAGAAAATCAGCTGTGACTTCAGGAAGTCATCACAGCATCGTAATGGATAAAGACAGTGTTTTTACCAGCATTGCACTGAGAAGTATCCACAAGGAGGAGCTTTGTCCTCCAAGGCGGGGCTAGGTCCACTCAGACATTTTACACAGCTGAATGGTTGCCAAGGAGATTACAGGATTTCTTAAGCATTCATGAAAGAGTCAAAGCAACACTCCAGGTATGTTTTTGATAAGGGAATAACATTGTAAAATTTTTATAAAGCTCCAAAAACTCTATTTTACATAATACTGCCCCTTTAAAAAAGCTCCAAACTCAGCAACTTTTGATCTTTTGTTTTGTTCTTTAATTTTTAAGCCCACAGTTTTTGACTTTTTGCTTTTTTCTCAAATGAAAATACGTTCAAGTAGTGCAAGTCTTGCTTGATCATCAATATGTAAGCCTCCTATATGTTGGCTAAATATTAATTTAATTAAAGAAAATGATTTCTAGGGGGTGGTCTATATCGCAGGACTAAAATATGCATTGTTCCAAGATTCTGTCTCATCTGTTCTGTCCCAGCTTTAAAAGTCACTCTTGCATAAACCTTCTTGGATAAGATGCATCGTCTACATCACACAGCACCAATCAGGCTATGTGAGGTTTATTTTCCACTTCTCCTTGTCATCCTTAATGTTTCAGCTCATGTTCCTGATAAATAATCAGATGAGACACACTCTCACCTGTCGGGTGTCGGAGCGTCCCCTCACTCCTCCGCCTTCATTAGTGTTACGGTCAGCTCTGACTGCGGGCCCGTTCCAGGGTCAGGCTACTACTGTGGGCTGTAATTGTGGCGCGTTGCACACTTGAGAGCTGATGCACCGGCCTAATGAATTGCCACAAAGTTTAATGCGAAATTACGTCGAGGTGAATGGTAATAGATTATCGGGGTCTGTTGGGTTATTCTGTAAGGATAATCCATTGCAAATTGATGATTACCTGCCTGAAATGATAATGAACATGTAAATTAGATTATCCTGCTCAAATGATATAATCTGATCACCCCTTTTCCCATCACTGGATTATCCGTCACAAAAGCAGGAGACACACCAATCCTAAGGAGAGAAACGTTCAAATACTATTTTATTTTATTTATAGCTCAGATTTATTTATTATTTTTCATACATTTTATAAGCTCTAATTGATCTAAAGACATTGATGAGCACACTGTAGTGTAATGATGTTTTAACATACCAATGTGTAATATTTACTGATTAAAACTAAAGGAACATTTAAAATTCATGCAGACATCGACTTTGTTTTGAGAACAGATTAATAATCCCCAAATTAGGAAAACTTGTACAAAATAAGATTATTAAAAGTCAAAAATGAGCATGCATGTAATAACTGGTCCCATTCCTTGTTTAACATCAGGCATTCAGCTGCTTACTATATCAGCCTGGTAACATCATGTTGTCATGTTTTCAGATTTCACAACCTCACCAGAATTTGCTTTAACTATGCCGCTCAGAGACAGTTACGTTCTTACATTACTGTGTTTGTGATTCATTACATTTAATATTTTTTACTTCATACCAGCAGTCAGCAGTTTTGATAAATGTTCCCTGAAGTAATCTTTGGCACATTTTATTCAATTCGATTACACATATTACATGTTAAACACAAAGCAGCCCTTGTTTTGTAGGCAGGTTTTCTAACCACAGGTTTGTTTGCAAACCCATTCTTTGGTTGGACCTTTTTAAAAGACAGCAAAATTAAAACTAAAGGCTCCTGTCATACATAGACATATATGAATTTCTGTGACTGTTAATAAAAACATGTTTCTGAGACCTTTGGTACATTTAAGTCACTTTCAAAGAAAAGAAAATATTAGACTGAAATACTTAAAGTCCTTTTAGGGATTGACAGTTGTAATGAAAAACGGCCTTATCATTATGTCCATTTAGTCCTAGAAACAGTTTAGATATTTTTGCCTGGTGTAGGGAGGGACCTCACGGGTCGGACTTGGAACCCGTTAAGTTCTAGATTTTTTTTTATTATTTCATGCAGTTGTTAACTGGAAGGCCATCCATATGAGAAAATTTACCCGAATAAAACATAAGAGTCCTTCGGGCGGTGAGACAGGATATTACCGGATGAGAAAACGTTTCATGAACAGTATTGAGGAGAACTTTGTAAAAGCAGCAGCCTGCCAAAGCCAGTGATCCGGTACAGAGCAGAGGACCAACCCACAGGAGGCGCACTGTCAGTGATGAGGCTGGCGAGGATCACGTTTGTCAGGTAGACTGCCAGGGATCTGGAGGCTACGCCCCCTACAAGCACAAAGAGGAAGAGGTTCAAATGAAAACGGGAGAAGGAGAACAACAGGGAAGACGAGCCCTGCTGCCAGAATGAAGTGTAACAAAGATAACACGTAGAATATCCTCCATGAAATCTATATGGGTTCTCCAAGGAGTTTCACACAGAACAGGTAGAGACTTGGAAATGGAAAAGAAGAGGCTGACAGGTGGAAAGAAAAACACAAGACGTATCGCCTCACAGTTTGTTAAAGGTATGGGGTGAGGGATTTCTACTTCTGTCCTATTGTTTCCAGTGACTGTTTACATATAAACGTGGAATGAAACAGGATTAGATTGGAGCGATAAGTTAAAGCAACACGTTGTGGTTTGTTTAGCAGTTTCTTTCAATGGCATCTTTCGGGTCATTGTAGATAGAAAAATAAATAAATAAAAGGAATCATTTCTGCCAAAAAAAACTCTGAAATTCTGAGATTAATCTCAGAAAATTGCAAATTCTGAAAATGTATACATTTTTCCAACTCATATTTCTCATTAATCTCCACAAATGTTTGACTTTTTAATATCTTAATATCCATGTTTTTTTCTAGATAATTCTTGCAAATATTTGACTTTTAATTTTTTTTTTCTTTTTTTCTTTTTTTTTTTTAAAATAAATTTCTGAGATAAATCTCACAACCTTGAGATTTTTTAGTGGGAAATTGCTCCTCTTTTCTTTTTCTACCCAGAGGGGCTCTAAAACCCCACTGTTAGATTCTGGACAGCATTTAAAAATTAGCTAAAGTTTCACCAGGCCCAGAAGAAAAATAATAAATCTCCCTGATCTAATGGATTCCACAGTGTGCGTCAGCCTGCAGCGATTTCCCACTATGTATAATGTTTCTGTTGCACATTTGTCATGCCTCTTATTAACCTTGATCACTGTGACAGATCATCTCTGTTTCAAGATAACGCCGCAGTAATGCGTCAGGATGCTGTCAGTCTCTTACCTTTTTTGTGTCGCCATGACAACCAACATTTAACACTTTGATGCATTTTGTCTCCAGGGCCTTTAGGTTAAGTCATCTGTTAATATTACCTTTTTACTGAACATGAGATGAAAATAAATGCCAAAGTATTAAAACCCAACACATTGCAGTGCAGTCACATAGTGGGTGTTTAAAAAAAGATTCAGAATAAAGATCAAATGAGAATATAACGTATTGAAACCTCAGTCTGAAGTCAATGTGTCGAAGCAAAAATCCTCCCATTTCACCAGAACTTTGGTTTTAAATTGTAAACCTGTGGTGAGGTTTAAACTAAGATTACTAAGATTACCAGGTTAATCTTACCAGGTTAATCTTACCAGGTTAACCAGGTCAAATCATTTGCAATAATTTGACATGATTATTGCAAAGATTTTATTTATAATAGTGTAAACTTTCTTCTGCAATCTACATTAAGGCACTTTTTATGAGGATTATAAAATTAATAAGATATAATATAATATATAATAATATAATAAATAATTCTATATTATTTATTCAGTCATGTGGTTGGAGCCTCAACAGAAAAACAGTTTAATGACATAGTAAAACCTTAAAGCTGCATTACCTAAAGTTTATAAACAAGATGTTTCTTACATATTTGTTAAAACTGACAGATTAATGCAAGACAGAAAATATGTGAAAAAAATCGAACTTCTCTGGTTTCTCTCGGAAGTGGAAACAAACTGTTCAGTCAGAAACAACCAGTCAGAGCCAGAGGGAGGGCCTTAGTGTTGTCAATTACCCTTGCGTACACGCTACTCACAACATGTTCCCCCTTGCTCTAGCTCAGTGGTTCTTAACCTGGGTTCGATCGAACCCCAGGGGTTTGATGAGTCGGTCTCAGGGGTTCGGCGGAGCCTCTGCTATGGAGGTAAAGACACACTTGTGTAAAGTCGTGATAACGCCCCGCTTTGCCATCACTTGCTGCAAAGGATTATGTTGTTCAGCCAATCAGTGCTACGGAGGAGCTCTGATTGAAGGAGCTCCACTCTCAGCAGGGATTTGTGTCTTTAATTACTTCAGCAAAGCTCACACTTTTTACCAAATTCTGTAGCTTTCGGTGTACTTCTAAATTTGCTCCTTAGTCGCATCGTTTTGGGGTTGGTACTGCCTCTAGTGGCGTGGGGGTGGTAACACAACTAATATAATTACATTACTAAATCAGAATACCACAAAGTCTTTATTATTTATTATAATTTTTTTTTTCTCTTAAGAAAGTAGAGCTAAATAAATGATCTAAACAAAACCTTAAAGTGGTTCCAGTTTCTCTCAATGGCCAACCTGTTGAAACTGTGGCAAATTTTAAATAATTTGGGTCGTTACTGGACAGTCAGATCAACTTTGCTGAAAACACTGACTATATTTTGGAGAACTGTTCTCAGAGACGCTACCTTTTGAGAAGATCTTGGGGTGACCCAACTAGGCTCTAGTTATGTCACTCCTATGTCTTGAATTTGAGGGGAAAAAATCATATTTATCACTGTAGAAGGGTTCAGTGAATGCGCACATGAAACTGGCGGGTTTGGTATCTCAAAAAAGACAAAGAACCACTGATCTAGCTAAAGCTGGTTCACCAGACCAGAACCGACTGTGAATGCTAAGGCTAGTTAGCGTGACAGCTGATGATTTTTCTGCTGTTGTGATTTGTCTCTCTGCCATTATGTATACATTTGTACACAAGGATGATTGACAGCGACTGATCTCTGACTCTGATTGGTTGTTTAAGACCTGGTAATAATCAAAGCAATTCTCTAAAATCCTTTTGTCAAGCCTTTGTTTATGAATGTAGTTGGGACATATTTTCATATAAATATTTTACCTTAAACTCAACTTTCTTTGACATTTGGCTACAGAACTCTTTATCCAACCATCATCTTTAGCTTGTGGTTGATGTCAGTGACTTGCTTTCAGGACTTTTGTCCAGTCGACTGTCTTTGCTAAGATGGAGTGTTGTCTTAATTCTTTTATGCATGCCTGAGAAATCTTTTTATTCACTCAGCTCCTTCAGACTAGCCAGCAGCAATTAGCACTTGGTGGTACCACTCATTTACTGAGCTCATTATAGGACCTTCTTCTCAGTGCATCTTTAGAAAAACACATGTATCCATCTATCTATCTATCTATCTATCTATCTATCTATCTATCTATCTATCTATCTATCTATCTATCTATCTATCTATCTATCTATCTATCTATCTATCTATTATCTATCTATCTATCTATCTATCTATCTATATACATATATATATATATATTATAATAGCATTTTTGCATTTTTGTGACACCTGATGTTAACGCACTTACTTGATTGTGCTGTAAAATGGCACCATGTGTTACAGTAAAACACAACACTGCCTCTTTGAAGCGTTCTACTAAGATTGCCTTGTTTAAAAATAACACGCAAATTGATCTATTCGTTGTTTTCTTCACCTACTGCCGCAATTGTTTGGCCCTCCAGCTCAGTTAGGTGAGTTACGCCTGGTTAGAACCAGAGCCGCTTCTCATTTCTCTGTCGCACGGCCACGACGGGTCACTGGAAACGCTCAAAACGAATTACAGTGACCGCTTCGGCTTCCTCTTCTCCACGTCGCTCCGGCCATAAATAATTCGGCGAGTTGTTTCGCCGCCACGCATCTGAATCAGCTGATGCATTTTTCATTGACCGGGGTCTCCATTAGACATGCTGATAGATGTCTCTGACACTTCAGGAGCACATTTTCAAACATCCACACAAGGATGATTATGAGCACAGATAAGCATAGGGGAAAGACAGACGTTTACACCCTCGGCACTCGCTCCTGTCCTCTTCCTCCTCACACATCCAAGCTTTTCAAAGCATTCTTGAAAAAATAACCCAGCACTGTCACAGCTGACCTAAAAATTACAGAATCATTTCCTAAATAACACCAAACTGGTCAATCAATGCATCCCATCATCATGATACAAATAGGAATAAGAAGGACGGAACATTTTTTCTTCTAACAGTGAGTCCATTTAAAGGAGTAGTATGATGTGAAATCGACTTTTTTGAGCTTTACATCATGTTATAATGTTATTCTCAACATACATGGTCTGTTGTCTTGATTATTTTATGCATGTTTGAGAAATCTTTTAATCTCCCATGGCAAACATTCAGCTGTGTAAAGCGAATGGGTGGACCAGGCACCGCCTTCAACAGCTAAGCTCCGCCTTCGAGATTCAAGCTCCATTTGAGGATGAAGCTCAGTTTTATAATAGAAGTCGTATGTGATATATGTAGCATTTTTTTCCACAACTGCAGTTAACTGATTGTTCTATTAAAGACTAGGATAATGTCTCCACCTGTTGTGATCGTAGAGAACCTATTGAACAGGAATAATATGCATTTTGAAAAAACACATACTTCCCCTTTAAAAATGTATCAAACAATAGAAGCTACAAGGATGTTTGCACAGATTTTTCTGCACTTGAAAAAGAAAAAAATATGGGAGACAAGGGAGAGGTAAAAACAACAAAGCAGAAAGTGCAGATCCTTTCTAAACTTTCCGCCGTTTTATCATTTCTAATGATTTTAGAGCCTTGATTTGCTGGGTTTTCATGTTCACAGAGAACACTTTCCAGCTTGCAGAGCCATTACTCAGGCTGCGTGGTTATGAAGCTGCAAGTTGCCTTTATTTTGATGTTATTTGTTTCTCTTATAACGTCTCTCCCCCCGCGCTAACGGGAAATTACTGGGAATAATTCAGAGCGAGTTTTAATAATGTAATCTTGTGCTCAGCAGGAAGGAGGTATATCTCAGGGTCTTTGCACATTCATTCTCTAATGCACTCAGCTGAAAATGCGTCTGCAGCGTCCTTCAAGTCTAACACCGACGCACACTCAGTAAGAAGGAAAAGAGTTCGTCATCCCTGCAGTTCACACAAAACCAACAATCATCACATCTCCGGCCTCGCCTCTCTGTCCTGTTGAAAAACACTGTGAACGAACTCCACTTTACAGGCGATTTCCAAAGAAACCCTTTCCATTGATCTGTTGTTTTTGCCACCTAATTATCTTCGAGGTGTAGCTCTTTGAATCGCTGTAATTTGCTCTGTTCAAGCATTTTGCTCTCACGCTTGAACATGACAGCGCGATTGTGCGGTCGCTTCGGTACAACACTCGGAGTGCAGCTTTCCCGACTCGCAGAGTCCGACGCTTTCGGGCGCAAACCGGAAAGTTCGCTCGTTTCAGTTTTTGCTGATTCCAAAGCGGTCGCTTGTCTGTTAAGTAATTCTTGTTATTATCGTATTCCTACAACCCGTGTGTAACCTTTTCTCCCGTGTTGTGCTCGGTCAGATCGACACAGTGGAGACGTCAATCAAGCGCTCCCCATCGGTTTTCAATCTAGCGTCCCCCCCTCAGAGCCCCGCCGCCCTGGGCTCTGGAGATGGAGAAAGGTCACCCCGGGGTCACGCTGCTCTGTGTTCTCATTCGTAGAAACCCTGCTGCTGTTCTGTTCTCATCACCAGCAGAAAAACCCCTGTCCGTGGAAATCCCCTTCAGGACAGCGCGCCTCAGCCCCAGGTCAAAGTTCACTTATGACTGAAGTTGGGTTTTTTTTCATTCATTTGCTCTCTGCACCATCATCACTGTAACCCTGGAAAAAATATTGTTTGGATGATGCTGCAGTAAATTCTTCAGTTTACAAGAGATCATGAATATTTGATTTGTTTACCCGTCTAAAGCAGAGCTGGACAGCGTTCCCACGTCGCAGTGTGCTGCCTGAAGGAGTAAGAGAAAATAATAAATGAGGGCAAAACTTGAGAAGGATTGTGGATTAATACAGAAGAAAAAGAAAAGCTCAATTGTTTTTGTAGGTCACCGTTTTCTTTTCATTTCCAAGGCAGAGGATTAATTTCAAAACATACCAATACAAAGCACAGACATAACACTTGGAGGTATTTCCACCATGATGTGCCAATTGGAACTTCACAAGTTTTTCTCTTTAGTAGAAAAACTCAGGACCGAACACAGTTCATACTACGGCTACATGACGGACAGCTCTGTCTGTCAAGGTCAGTACCATGTTATGTTACTTTATGGACGTACAGGTACATGACGTCGAGCTTTGTACTGAAAATATCCAGTAGCTCTGTTGGTTTGTACATCTACTAAACAAATAATGTGCTGCTTCCTACATGAACATGCAAAATGTTTATATGGTATCTTGGGCAACTGTGATTTTTTTTGCTTTTACATCTGTAATTATTTTTAATAGTATTTGCAAGTTATCTGCGTGTCCCTTGTAAGCATAAAACATCTGCTAGTAGAATAGAATAGAACAGAAGAGAGGAGAATACATTGTTCTCATGTGACATCACACTTAATCACACTTAAACTTTGTAACTGGCAGCCATTTTGGCAGGCAGTTGCTATGGAGTTTTGATGACAATAAATAAACCATGAGCTTAGAACTAGCTCTCGCCTCATTCCTAACTTATAAACAATATAAATACATTACAACTATTAGTCTATGACAATTTTGAATGACTCTACAGACGACTGTGTAATACTTAAATATCTATGATATTTACCGCAGTACTTACTGCCAAACTAGCAAAACTCATTTAGCCAAAGTAGATGTTATCTGCATGCTAAGGCAGAAGCATAGCCTGCATGTATGCTATTACATGAACTTCCTCTGCCAGTCACCAAAGACCTTGTTGTTTACGAGAAGAGTTTGCATGTCTGTTACAAAGCCTTGGAAATACAGATTGTATACATCTGTGGGTTTCAGTCCATGAAATCCACAAAATCCAAGAGTGTTCACAAAGATTTTATGTCAGTATTTCCACCTCATGTGCAAAATTAGCTTGAAGTGGCATGTTGGAGATAAACATGTTGAGAGAAAACTAATAACACACAGAATTAGAGAATTTTAAGTTGCATAAGAGAATATATAATGGATGTAACGTTTAAAAATTTGGAAAAGTGAGACTTTCAGCTTCTTCCATTCACTCCTGCTATGTTTTATATGCCATGCACCGGTCAGGATTGGGACAGAAATTTCTAGTCACCTAAATGCTTGAATAATTTTAAAACTTCCATCAAAACTTCATCACATTTGCTTTGTGCTGTCTTTGTTTCTTTTGCATTTTTTTCTTTTGCGTATTTCTTGACTTCAGATACATCGATGCATTACTTTTGTAAGCAAGACATTCCTTGCCCTTTTATCAATTACTTTTCTTCAGTTTAATTTCTTGCTATATTTACATTTTCATCTGGACAGGGGTTGATTTTGAGAATACAAATTTGCAAACATTCTTCTATCTTTGGCGAGAAAAAGGTTCATTTTGCCATATTTAAAGCAGTACTGCAATACCTAATGTTAAAGCTGCATCAGCATTATCAAAAGTTTGAGGGTAAAAAAACCCACTATTTTTTCTGCTTTTCACTCATTCTGGTTTTTCCTATATGTAAACTGAAATCCCATAGCCGATGCCTCAGGGTTGCTTTTCTGAATAATCAAATCAATGTTGTTATAGGACATTGATTTCCTGGGTTACTACGGTCAGAAGGGGACACTTACAAGATGAAGAATTGGTCAAACAATTAGGGGAACGAGGTCCTACCGGGGATTGTGTAGGTCCATCTACCAATTAATTTTCATTACCCTATGAAACCTGTTCAGCATTAGAAAGTTCCCCAGCTGTTGGTATTCTGTGTTCCCCATTCTGCTTAAGAAGAGAAAGAAAAACACAACATATTTGTGTTTCAATGTCAGCTGTTGAAGAATTATGTCCAAAAGATTTAGGAAAAAAAACATATAAATCTATATCTATACACTCACCTGCCATTATTAGAGACACTTGCTAGTACTAGTACAATTGCTAGTACAATTGCTAGTACTACTTTGATATACATAGTAGCTGAAGGTACCTGACTATGTTAATAAAATGGCACTATGTGCATAGAAAATACATAAAACTGCCCCTTAAACTTTGATTATGGTGCCGTATAAACAGAGCTACTGGCAGGTTTAAAATGTGGATAAATATTCTAAAAAAATGTCACTGTTGACGTCAGCGGAGGAAACATCGTTTATGTGTAGAACAGGAACAGATGGAGGCAAAACCAGAGCTCAAGAGGGTCATTTCCAGTTCAGGTCCTAATTTCTTCTTTCTCTTAACACTTTATATGGATGTATGTCTCCTTATACAGTTACTGTCTTCACTATAGATTAATTATAGGAGAAATGAAGCTACAGATAATGTATCTGGACGTTTGCTCTCGTGAGGTTATGCTGGGTTTCCATCAGGAGCCATAAATTCGAAGTGAGCCGGTGTAGCTTTGCCGTTTGATAGACACTAAAGAATATTTAGTGGTGTGCATTGCTTTCTAAACCTGTAATTCTCCACAGAGTACACTACGATTTAATGGTGGGAGTGTGAGGTGGACCGGCCCCAGGGCGACAGGGCCCCTCCTCGCAGCAGCTGTTGCCGCAGATGTAAGGTGACAGTAATCAATACTGATTATTAAAGTGGGAACACCATCTCCAGTGTGTGATTAATCTTCATTCTCTCGTGTTTACAGAGCCTCTCCTGGCTCGCTCGCCTCCGAGGGGGAGCTCTCCCCCATTATCTATCCCCGGAGACGGCGAAAAACAAAACACTGTCACCATTAAACATATTCCTTGTCCCGGCGAAAGCAGGCCCAGGTCGTCGTGATGGACCCTGAATGTGCTCCTGTATCAAAACACCGGCTCTGGAGGACACAGTTCTATGAAGACATATTGGTTTGTGAGGGCTTTGTGTTCATTAAGTACAGCTGCAATGGCAGAGGCCATTCAATGCTGCTCATATTCATTTAAAATATACGTATGTTACGTATATTTTTATAAATTTGTTGAAATGTCATTATGACACTATGGTATGAGATGGCGCTCATCCTGCTCCACGTTTTGCTTTCTGCTATGCTACCGCTAGCATAACACATTGTGAATGCTAAGCTTAGATTAGCATAGCCACCGATGATGCGGAAAAGCTGTTGTCCTGTAACAGTATGTTGTTTCTCAACTAATAGCACATTCAGTAATGAGTACATAAAGTTTGATTGGCAGCACTAAGACCCGCCTCCTGGCTCTGATTGGCTGTTTTTGGTCGGGCTCAGTGCTTTTCTTCAGATGGCCTTAGTAGCTCAGGGAGGAGGTGGACAAGATTGATATCATGATGTATTGTCACAACATGGTGAAAGTTTCAATAAAACTGAAACATGTAAAGAACAAATTCTTTCAAAAATTACATACTTCAGATTTAACCCTCCAAACTGTGAATTTCTTATAAACTACAGAATATGAATTAAAACACAGACAACTTTCAACTATATAACTATACAACAATACATCGAAACAACTTTCATCCTATTTTTTCTATATTAAATTAGGTTTGTCTCCTTAACAACAATAATAAATTAATCAAATTCTACAGTTACAAGTTTTAGTTTTATGGATTAAAAGTGTAAATTGATTAGCCTACTTGGGATTGATAAACTGAATCTGCAAATAGAGATGCAAAAATTAAATTACTTTTAACGTTTATTCTGTATCTGTTAGCTAAGTGTCATTTAAGTTCTACACTATTCTTGGGCGTTATCAGTGTTTAGTTTCAAAGAAACTTTTATTCTCTACTCTACAATTTAAAGTATTTTTAATTGTATTCCAAACAAAGGCCCAGAGTGATGGAGTCTTATCCAGCTGTAGGGAGGATGAGGTCATGTAATGCAATGAGGGAACAGATGCTCACATGTCATTTTCCCCAAGTCAAAGTCGAGTCTCAGGTCTTTGAAATTCAAGTCCAATTGGATGCCATCAAGTCAACCCATCAGACTGAACTGATGTAGGCCAGGAATTCAAATCCTGTATGCTCCAATTTCACATATAAAGATATAATAATTCTATATTTTAACATTAAATTTAACATGAAATAAATATGACCTGCTAATTTAAATATATTTAAAAATGATATGGTGGTTTCTTTTGGAAACTGAAGATTCCAGTTGTTTGTGTTTTGTTTTATTGTGTCTTGGTAGTTTTTTTTTTTCTTTGGAGGGGGGGGGGGTGCAATGAAATTGTCCCCCCTTTACTATATTCTGCACTATACAGGACACAATGTGCTAAACCTCTATAGTCTACTTTAAACAGTGAACTTTTGTGGAAACACTTTTTTGGAACGTTAAAAAGCCTAAAATTTAAGTTTGTAACTCCATGTTCCCCTCCCCCACATGTTTCTGCATATGGTGGGTGAGCTGGTTGATAAAAATGCTGCTAAATCTGCCCTCATTCATAAGACGGACACATTTGAATGTTTGCCCACCCCAAAAGACAAGTGATGAAATGGAAATCAAAGGACAAACATCACTTAAAGCTGCAGTACATAACTTTCATTAAAAATATGTTTTTATTTATATTTATTAAATTTGTTGCTTCTGCCTCCTGCCTGAAATACACCAGTCAGTAACAACCAATCAGAGCTAGTGCTGTCAATTAACTGTGTGTACATGCCAATTTCCTAATCTAAGTTACTGAGGTTTTAAGGTGGAACTACAGTTCTAAGAATCTGTCTGCACCAGAGCTGATAGCCTGAGTAGCCAGCCAATAACTAACAAGAAGAATGGCAAATACATATATACCGAGTGCAACAAGGCTTCAGGATTTAGCAGGTGTTTATTTTATATTTAGACTTTTCTGTTTTAAAGAAAAGCATGAGGATCATGTTCATTTCTGCTTCAAAATTTTGTGTAAGTACTGCAGATAAATTAAATGTTTTATCAAAGGTTGCCAAACCACAAGAATCTCATCCCAGCCAATGGCTGCATTCCTATGTGCAAACAGCATTTCTTAGAGTAAGCTGGTTGGTCAGATTCTCACCATCTGTTAATTCAATAAACTTGATCTACTGTTTGTGGGGAAAGTATTGTGTAAGTATTAGAAGATTTGCAATTATTGATCAAATATAGACAAAAGTAAAGCCGTCCTTCTTTGCTTGTGGGAAATTAACACCACAGAGAAACATATAGTCCGCGACACCGTTGATCTGCTGCAGATGTTATTACTGAGTTGATGACCTTAAACTACGCCTCTGAAAGTTATATCGGACCCACTTGTTCTTTTTCAAAAGTGAAGTTCTGTAACCTTGCTGTGTGGCAGCCATTGTGAAACAAACAATTCATCATCCTCGCTTGGCCGCATCCGCAATCAAATTCAGATTAATGTTTAAAACAGAAACAAAGCAAAAATCCAATTAGAGTCATTTAGGGTATAGATTGTTTGGTTTGGGGGCATTTATGCTACCGGGTCAATTAAACAGAGACTCAATAATGCAGTAATGAAAGTCAGGCATGGCGAGAAGGAGAGAACACCAACAGGCTCACGGGTGATGGTAACAAAAGAAAGCAGTGGCGTGTGTGTTTGTGTGTGTGTGTGTGTGTGTGTGTGTGTGTGTGTGTGTTTGTGAGGCTTGTGTTCTGCAGTCAGGCAGCTGAGCACTCAAACACGCTCAAATATGTGTATGATATGCATCGAGGGGTAAACCATTAACATTTTTGGACCGGCTTGAAGGCTCCCAGTGCCTCCCGTCTGCATCGCCTGTGACTGCAACAGATGGTCACCCATCTCTGAGAGCCCCCCACCACCCACAGGTGTCAGCTCCCACCCACACCCCCCGTCTTTGCCTCCGTCGTTAGATAATCTGCCGTCCCACCTCGCCTCCCCCTCCTGCTGCTCGTCTAAAAAGGAACCCCAGCTTCCCCACTACCCCCTTGTTAAATCCTCTCTTCCTCTTCCTTTTCCTCGCCTCCCATCCCTCCATCACTCAGCACCTGTGAGGATCCCACTGAGAGGAGATAAGGTATTTACGTGGCCCCTCTTTTTCTTTCTTTTCTGTTGGACTTGAGGGACGGAGGAGGAGGAGGGAGAGGAGGAGTGTGTTGGTCAGGTAAAACAAAAAGGGAGAAACTGTGCAGAGACACAGAGAGTTCCTGACAGCTGTTTCATTCAGAATCTCCCCTCTCGGGCTCCACATCTTAAAGAGGCAGTACTATACATTTTCAGAGTGATATTTTATAGCACAATTAAGTAACTATGGTTACCTTTAGTTGATATAAAAAGGCTTCCTAAATCCACTATGACTTTACTTACCGATCTAACACCTTAAAATTGGGCCTCTGTCACTTTAAGAAACTCCTGCTCTTTTCTGAAACTCCACCTTCACGAAGTCATCACAACATGGCTCCTCTATTAACCTTTTAACAACGTTTTACCAGCATTTCACTGAGAAGTAGCTCCTATAATGAGCTCAGCAGATGCACAGCTCCACCAGGTGTTTGCTAATTGCTGCTGGCTAGTCTGAAGGAGCTGAGTTGGGGGGGCTGCAGGGTGTTGGAGGGCTGCTATGTGAGGTGGAATCTTGAAAGCTGCAGCTCTGAGGAGGAGCTGCATCTTGTAGGTGGGGTTGGTCCACCCAGGTATTTTGCACGGCTGGATGGTTGCATGGGAGATTAAAGGATTTCCAAAACATGCAAAACAGCGCTCCAGGTATGTGTGTTTTTGATGGTGGAATAACAATAAAGGTCAAATTTATATAATACTGCCCCTTTAAGAAGACAGGGTGGTTACGCCCGCCGCAGCAAAATAAAAAAAAGGGACTAGGAGGAGATCTTTAGGAAAGTTCAGGGATTAATTTGACACAAGGCAGAGAGGATGGTTAAACATAAGGAGGAGGAAGAGGAAGATGAGTGGGGCTGGGGGAGTGAAAAGCTTTCTTTGTTAGAGTAATTGCTCTGAGCCAGTCTTGTGTGCAAACCGGTTAGAGATTATAGGATTTATTCCCATGTAGATTTTCAACAGAGTCGCTCTGCTTGAGCCATTCTGTTCTTCCCCTCTGCACAACGTGCAACCTGGGATGTTCGAGATAAATCCATATATACATAAATATCGAACAATGCGGGAGCGAAGCGTCTTTTGTTACCCGGGACAGGAAGGCAGAGTGACGCAGGCGTGGATTAAACACACACGTGTCAAGGTGAATAAATTAAATGTCAAAATAAATGACAGCAACACATACAGCCCAGGGAAGCATTTATGTCTAGTTTGGCTTGTCCACATTTTGTCACATTTCCAACTTCTATGTTTTATTTTATTGAATTTTATGTAACAGAGTAAAACAAATTAACACGATTGTGACATTGTTGTGTTTTTTTTTTTTATGTTTTTTGTGCAATTTATAAAGATTTTAAGGTTGTTCAGCTAATATTTTCATGAATGGTTATGATTCTAAATGAGCAACAAACTACCTCATAATTTCCTCTGGAATAAAAAAGCACCACCTAACTTGACATAAGCTAAACTAAGTCAAGCTAACTTAAACTAAGCTAAAGCAAGCTAATGTAACTTAATCTAACCTGAGCTAAACTAAATAACGTAACCACCACTAAACTAAAATAATCTAACCTAATTTAAACAAACTCAATCCAAGGTAAACTAATTCAATTTAACCTAAACTAATCTTACCTAAACTAAGCTAAGCTAAATGAAAAAGAAATGCAATTCTTTTTATTTATTTTTATTTTTTTGGCAAATAAAAATCTAAAATGCATTGTGTGTATTTGGGTTTGGCTCCCTTTGATCCAGATTTTTCAGATGTCACCTGAGGACTAAACTGAGTCTGGCTGGTGGTAATTTAATCTCAGAATAAATCCAGATGTTCTCTGGCGGTTTGTTAAAAAAAGTTGGTGAACAAACAGCATCAGCAACACAGCAGCCAGGTCAGGGGTGAGGCTGTGGAGACGTTCAGAGCTGGGCAAATTATAAAACTAATGTTGCGCTTTAAACATCTCACAGACGTCTGTTCAGCCCATCATCTGAAGATGGAAACGGTGTGGCACAGCTGTGGACCAAGCAGGAAATTGGAGTCCTTCAAAGTTGCCATGATGCGCTAAGTGTGGAGCATGAGGTTAGCAGGAGAGAGACAGAACTAGAGTCTTTTATGAATGTGTTGCTGAATTTTCACTCTGGACTCCATTTTAAGAGAAATTAAAAACATCTTGTTGCCAGTAAAACATTATGTTAAAAAAAACAGGGCTAAAAGGTTTTGGGTTTTTTTTTTTTAGAAAAAAATTATTTTCCTTTGTTAATGCAGTCTGAAGCAAAGGTTCATGATGGAGCTGGGTAGAGGAGCTAAAATATGTACTCAAGTAAAAGTAGCACATTTTTACTAAACTCAATAAATTGAACAATAAAGTTAATTTGTATAGGACATATTAGGAACAAGACAGTTCAAAGTACTTTACATCATAAAATCACAAAAATAAAAAGTCATGTAATATCATTTTGATGAGTGCCATCATTAAAATCATCCATTCATGTCGAATATGTCAGTCAAGGTTTCATATATTATGATCAAAAGCAGCTCTAAAGGTGAAGTTTTAGCCTTCATTTAAAGGAAATCAGGGTTTCTGCCGTTTTGCAGTTTTAATAAAGCTAAAATAGCAGTCAAGAAAATTACTCAAGTAGGAGTAAAAAAGTATTTGGCAAAAATGCTACTGCAGTACTCATCCTGATGTTTGATTTAATAGTTTAAAATTATATCGTCATACAGATAAAATATTAAAAATATATATTTTTCACCCACCTGTGGTTTTAAGCAATGGGATTGATTTGACCCTGCAACATTTTTACTGTGTCCGTGGTCTAGCGGGGTCACACCTGTAGAGATTTTATAAGACTTTTTTGGTGTGTGGTTTCAGGAACTGATGGTCTGACGGGACAACCTTTCGATTCCCCCACTGGCTGACTGTGACATTCTGAGCCTTGCCCTAAAACCACTGGATAATTACATAAAAAGTATGTGGAACTTTTGGCATTTTAAAATTAAGCTAAAATGAAACTTTTTCACAAATAAAAAACTTAATTACATCAGAATACAACAACTTCCCAACTGTGTGTTACAGTGTGTTGAAGTTCTGGATACATTTTCAGTAAAACTTATTGATCTTTGTGATTTTAACATTACAAACTAAGAAAGGATTAAACAATGTGCATGTTTTTGCAAGGAAGAGCACATTCTGTAATGAATAAAATAAGAACCCTCCAAACTTCTCCGCCATTGTTCTGTTACAAGAACAAACTCCTTTTGATTTCAACGAGACACAAACCGCTTCACCGAATCATAATTATCATTAAAGTCAACAGCGGATAAAGCAAGAGCATAAAAAAAAAACAAAAAAAAAAAAAACGGACATTATGATTACCGGAACTATCACACAAACAGGAGCATAAAGAAGAAAAATCATTTATTTGATGTTGAAAAATGGAAACGACCTCGATTTTGGGAGCAAAGATTAGAAAAAAATCAAAACGACTCACATATATTTGCATTTGCAGAGCTACTTTGTTTACTGGAAACACTTCAAAAGACACATTACCATTTCAAACGCTGGTCAAGCATGTCTGCACATAAACACGAGACGACTGTGTTTGTCTGGTTTATTTCTTGTTTCCTCGCTCGCCCTCAAACCAAGCGGCGGATCCCCGCAGTGAACTTCTGCCGGCTCTCTTTTGCTCGCATGAAACAGTGTGGGGCAAATTGCATTGTGTGTCTTAGAAGACGCCGCGTGCGGGACAGATGCCTCAAAGAGGCTCTGCGAGGAATCAAAGGCTTCCCTCTGATGGAGAAGAAACCGTCGCCATCCCCGACGGTTTCTTTCGACACATGTCGCCAATCAAACAGCTCTCAAAACACCTTCTGCTTTCAATCCGGCTCTTTGACGAGCTGCTTGAAAAGCAAAGTGTGTGCATGTATATGTGTGTGTGTGTGTTTTTGGATGTGGCAGGACATATTACCTTCCATGCACCACCAGGAAACGGCCCACGCTTGTTCACACGCTGCACGGCAACAGTGCGTCGAGGCGAACGGCACCCTCGGGTTTTACGGGCCTGACGAAAACTTCACATGTAAAACGTTGAGGCCTTTCTCGGGAGACTGATTGGAAAGCAGTTTTCTGCGTAATAAAGTCGCGTCGTGACTTAAAGGGAAACCCTGAAGACCTCAAACGCCGCCAGAGCAAACGTTAAAGTACTACATCTGACCTTTTACGAGGCTCCAGTGTTTACATGTTCTTCATCTTGATTGTTCTCCCTGGTTTTTGCGGGTAAAGCCCTCGGCTCCCGTCGCCCTCGGGGCTGTGGTTGTGTGTGCCGGGCGGCGTGTGACGCTCCGTGGGTGGCAGAGTGGGAAGAGGCCTCCAGTTGAATTGGAACAGGAAGAGAAAGAGCCTTGGGGGAACTGCTGCTGCCCGCCTGGCCCCCCGTTTTGGACCTGAGGAAACCCTGATTTCATGGTGCGCTTTGGGATCAGCAGTGTTGTGTCAGATAAGCTGGTGGGCCCACTTTGACCTTCCAGCCAGCGATTAGCATGTCCCCAGTCAGACGTCTACACATTCGTTTCCTGAGATAAAGGATACAGAAAGAAGTGCTTGATAACTGTCCAATCGCACTTTGTAATATAAACTAGTGACCAGGAAGTTTGTCCACAACATTATAAAAGACAGAAATGACAGAACCGGAAGAACAAAAAAGACTTTTGGATTCTAATGAATTGAACTGGAAAGTTTTCAAATATTTTTGTCATATAAATAAATGTTCAACAGATGCAGTTGTAAATGAAAATACCTATCAGTAACAGCTATATTGATATAAATGGAATGTATTTCAAAGCTGCCGTATAGAACTTTGATAAAAAAAAATATTTTGTGGTGAAAACATCAAAATCTGCCTTCTCTCAATGCTGACTACAAACAACCTATCAGAGCCAGGGGGAGGATCTTAGCGCTGTCAATCACCTCTCCATGTGGTGCTCTTCATCCTCCCTACCCCTCTCTGCTACACTGCAACTAGCATAGCATGTTGTGAATGTTATGTTGGTTAGCATAGCATAAACTGTTTTCCAGTAACAGTAAGTTGTTTCTTCCCCATTGGCATATTTAGCAGCGAGTACATGAGGATGATGGATAGCACCAAGAACCGCCTCCTGATTCTGATTGGTTGTTTTTGGTTGGGAGAGGTGCATTTCTTCAGACGACAGTAGAAGCTTTCCACAGATTCTCTGTCTCAACCTGGTGACAGTTTTAACAAATGAAACGTTAAACACTGCAACTTTAATGCTTGGTTGAAAGTTTCTTCTTTCCAAGTGTAATTTTTCCCCAAGAGCAGGAACCAGAAGGCAGAGTTTGTTTTAGTAAACCCAACTCTAATCTCTTCTGAATTCAGCCAGCTACTTTACGTGCGACTCAGCCGAACATACACTCCTCAATTTTCCCACACACACACACTCGCCAGATGTTGCTGAAAGCTGTAAGGGAAGAAGCGGCAGGTATGCGCGTTTAAATATCCGACCCCCACAACGGGCTCTTCCTGTACATCTGTCGAGATTTACGTGGTCAGTTCTTCCTATGAGAAGTGTCGGCTTGCCGCCGAGGCCAGATCAGAAGGAGATGGAGGTCCCTCAAGCCAGAGCAGGTGACTGTGGGTCAAAAACAAGAAAAAAACAAAAGGTCTTGTCAACCAGCTTTTATCTACAGACACTTCACCCGAACCCCATCTGCTTCTTATATCATCGCTCACACTCTCGCCGGCTCAGAGGTCCACTGGTCAGACCAGCAGAGGTCAACCGCACAAAGCAGAGCAATGAAATCAAAAGCAGCCCAGATGACAAGAGGCTGCTGTTGATCAGTGGAAGTCACTGAAGGTTTTCATTATGACGCATGACGATGGGATGGTGTTGTGTGTGTGTGTGTGTGTGTGTGTGTGTGTGTGTGGTGTGTGGGGGTGATTCAAAAGGGAGGATATTAAAGACTCAGCAGAGCTCTTTCAGACTGAGTAATGGTCGGACGGACTGGGGGCCACCGACAGCTTTACTGTTCCCTCAGGCTTCAAAGTGTTAAGTGTGTGAAGCCGATACCGCAGAGTACGGTAACATACGGCTGTTTTTTTGGTTTTACGCGAGGATAAAACCCATCGTGTTTTAATGGATTTAGATTACCGCCATAAATCCAACGGACGAGCGTCTGTGATGTCACATCTGGAGCAGCCATGTTAAAGGGAATGCAGTGGGTGTCGCATCGCTGAGCAAGAACCGAGTGGAAAACAGCAGGTTTGTTCATACTGCGTCTTAAATCAGCTGAGCTGGAGCCTCCCAGTCACAGCCGTCGCTCTGCAGGCCTTTACACACCGCTGGAGCATGTAGGTGGATAGTTCAAGGGCTGACGTGCTAAAAACAGTACAGTGGAGTTTTTGGATTCACCTGTCTTACTTTTTCTGTTGAACTTAACTGACATGTTAGCTATTCACAGACTTTTTCAAAAAAGCATATCGGAAATATGCAAAAGAAAGTGAAGTTTGGGGAGCTGAAACACCCAGATACTATTTTATTGACACAGTAATGGCTGCTGTTTGCCAAGCAAAGCTCTGAGGCGCTGGGAAGCTAATTTGAGACATTTTAACTCAATTAGTCCTGACCATTTTCTGAAAATGCAATAAACCTGCTATTTGACAATGTTGGCAACTTTGTTTGAGTGAAGGTAAATATTTTAAGAACACATTGAACTTTGTCATTTACAAATGCTAGCTGAGCTAATTGTGCTAATCACAAACAATTCTCAAGACAAGTTAGGATGCCCACTTCCAAGTTCTTGGGATTTTTCTTTTTTTTTTTTTTTTTTTTGTTTTTTTAATAAATGCAAAGTATGACATAGACTGTTGTGATCTGTGTTTTTCTGTATAGTTATTTTGAGATTTTCTGTGTTTAGTCCTGTTTCCCTGTGAGTCTCTGTCCTGTCCTCCCTGTTTATTGATCCCAGCTGGGTCTAGTTTCTTGATTACCCTCCCTGTGTATTTAAGTCCACCTGTTGTCTTTGTCTGTGTCGTGTCACCACTCTGCTTCCCTGTGCTCCCTGTTGTTTGGTTCTTTGAGTTTTCATTAAAACCATCATTTTCATCATTTCATCCTGGGTCTGCCTGCGTTCAACTCACCTCATCCAAACCAAATCATGACATAGACTTTGCTGTTAATAAAAATAATATAATAAAATAGTTTAAAAATAGATAATTAAGTTGTGTCTGTGTGTGTGGTTTTGTGAACTGACAGAAAATTATTAGGGTAGTGTTCTGTATATATTTTTATTTTTATCCAAAACTGGAATTCACAATAGTAAATCTCTGATTGGTGCATCTCTGCATCAGATGCAGCCAGATGAAATGACTGATGAAGCTAAGGTTGACGCACAACACCAGACAGTCCACTGTCAACTCTAAACAACTGTAAATCCAAAAGAGGTTCAATCCAAACGGGACACAACAGAGCAGAGGAGCAAACAGACAGATGGACGGATTAACAAATGAAGAGTGGAAAACTGGATGATATCCACTCACACTGGCTGTGGACACAGAAGAGGAGACCTTGAAAAGCATTGCAGGGATAAACAATTTTCTGCAGACAGAAATACATCAGGATAAAACATCCAGAAGAAAACTGACAAAAAAAGGCTTGAAAATTCATAAACCATGAGACAAAAACAATGTGTGTTTTTCCTGGCGAAATGTTGACTCACATCAAACTTTAGCTCACTTGCTTATGAAAAGAAGCTTTTTCCACATCCTTATTTGCATGCACATCCTGCTTTTAATTGGCCAAATTACAAAAAAACGTGCTTTGGGTTAAAAAGCATGATTTCCGATCTTGTTCTGGCGCCTGGTTCAGTTCAATGGTTCAGTGAGGACAGATCAACGGCTGGCAGCTGGGTGAACCAAACCCATGGAATTTAAGTTTTTGAATGCAAACATCAAGCGTTAATTGGCTCTATGACAGCTTCTGTCGATACAATCAGAGAATCAGAAACGGGACAAAAATAAACAACTTGGTTGTCGTGTTTTTCTGGACGCCAGTTGGAGCTGGAAGAGGTAAAATGCAACGACCGCAGCGGAGTATTAGGTTTTTAGCAATATAGTTTAATTTTATAGCTTTATATGTTACCTTCAGTTGTAAAAAAAAAAAACTACATATATCAAATATGACCTAAAAGAAATTTGACTAAATGTAACACCTCTGTCTCTTTAAGAAACTCTCACTCTTTTTGAAACTTACCAGAGTTGCACTGAGAAGTAGCTCCTATAATGAGCCCAGGAGTTGCACAGATCCACCAGGTGTTGACTAATTGATGCTGACTAGTCTGAAGGAGCTGGTTAGAGCTGCTGTGAGGCGGAAGCTTGGAAACTGCACCTCAGAGGCGGAGCTATGTCTTCGAAGTGGAGCTAGGTCCACCCAGCTGAATGGTTGTCATGGGAGATTCAAGGATTTCTCAAACAGAATCAAGGCAACACTCCAGGTATGCTTTTGATGAGGGAATGAAACAAACATGATATAAAACTCAAAATACTCAATTTCACATAACCCTGCCCCTTTGAAGTGCTGAATGTTCCTTCAGTGGTGGAGAACAAATTGGGGGATTTTTGTGAAACAGACATTAGAAGCATCTTTGCATCTGGCAAGGTGAAAACTAAAACCTCTGAAAAGCATCAAGATTGGAGCCACATGTCAGATCATTTCTCTCCATTTGTTCTATTGTCTCTCAATCATAGTCAATGTCGACTGAACCAGAGTGTGACTCAGCAGGGACGCTGTAAGAGCCCAGTTACTCCAGAGGGGGTCATTAAGCTCCCATCCCTGGCAGCATCTGGGGTTAAAGCCACTCTCTGCCCTCTCATGATCTCTGTAAATTTCTCATTTCTGGCCTCCTCTCTTCCTCTTCACCTCATTTTTACCCTTCTATCTGAAAGTGCTGCACAGGCGAGTGGACATGTTTATCTGGGTTGCATGTCTAGCTTTCCTGGTGTTTCCAGGCCAACCAGATGGATTCTCTCAAAAGTCTGTCTGTCTGTGACGGAGGGGGCAGATTTGGCAGGAACCTTTTTCAAATCTACAATCCAAAAACAACAACAAAAAAAATCTGCCCTTTCCCCTGGAGTTGAACATCATAAAATTTGACTTTTGGTTTTTTATGTGCTTTGGAGTCATCGCAGGATGTTACTGGAAGTTAATCTAAGCTCTCGGTGAAAATCCTCCTGGCCAGCTGTTCCACTGACTTATGAGGAGTGGAAGATAAAAGAGATGGACAGAAACTGACTTGATCTTTTTGGTACTTTTTTCAGTTGAAGCTTCAAGTTAGAGCTGCTGATGTAGCAACAAATAGAAAATGTTGCCTGATCCCTGAATGTTGGTCATCTGTGATGACACGTTGTATAATTGAGAAAATGTAAATGCCTGGATGTTTGTTGTTTGAAAAACAACATAAAGAAAGGGTTTAAAAAAAGAAAGAAAATGTTTGATGTTAAAACATAAAGTCCAGAATACCTAAGCTAGCTTCTTCAAAGGTGTGTCAAGCAGACTTCTAAAGGACAAGCTACAAGTCTCCAATATTAAATATGTTTACTTCTAAAAAAAATTAATAGCTAATGTTATATTTATAATGAGAAAATAAGCAGAGTCAGTGCAGCAGCTGCATAACGGCAGCAAGAAATAAGATATTCATTGTTTGCCTTTAATTATGCATCTTTCTCTGGGAGAGAAGCCATTTGTGAATGTTAAAGCAACACAATCAAGAGAAGTTATTGTTACAAAGGCTGAGACTACCCTCAATTTATTCACTGACAAGTGTAGACTGTATGTACAGAGAACAGCAGAGACATTTCTTAATACATCATTGTAAAAAAAAAAAGAAAGGGAAATTGCACAGTGCTTACGTTAGTCATTTTTCACCAGCATAGTACCATACTGTGGATAATAAAACACAATGAAGGATGATCGTAAAAACACAATGAAACAATAATATATTTCTCATTTTGTCTTAAAAAAAGAAAAAAAAAATCCCCCGAAACAATAGCTTTATGGGAAAAAGTCCGGCATTCAAACATTAATTACACAACACAAATAATATATAAAACATTATCAAATTTGCATATGATGAAGAAAAAAATCATTATTGCTGGCGTCCCTCCAGTTTAGGATAAAACATATAGAACATCAGTTAATAAAGCTGCTGAGTAGGAGCAGAGCTATGACACCACAGCACACACACACACACACACGCACACACACTCAGAAAGCTGGCAGAACTTTCAGCCGAGCAGAGCAGCAGATCTAAACCCGGAACGCGCAGATGAAAGCGGCTGAAAAAGCGCCTCGCCGCTAACCTCCCCGTTTGTGCCGGAGCGCTGGTGATTACTGCATCCGCTGAGCCACATGAGGGGTCAGGCCTCCCATGTCCTCTCCCTCCCACTCGGCGGCCGAGCCGTCCGTACGGCGGCTGACGAGTCCAGTCACTGGCGGTGTTTACAGAAACACATGGCCACCTACACAGAACCACGGAGGGAAGGCAAACAAGAGCTACTGCTGGGTTGCTTTTTTTTGTATACAGTATAAGCTAGCATGCTTCAAAGATGCCTTTTTATTCAGCTGTGAGGAACATCAAGCTTCTTATTCGTGTTTTGGTTAAGGAAGTCAAACAGGATGTGTAGTGAGTCGTGGAAAACAGGGTAGGATCATAACTACTGTATCTTTTTGATACACGGTCTGGCGTGGTTGCACCGATCCGCATGCACTTATGAGGTGTTTCTTTGTGTGGTTTCAGGAACTGATGGTCTGATGGGACAACCCTCAAATATGCAGCGTTTTGGGCAAACTGTAGTCGCTGGTTTTACAGAAAAGCAACGTATTCAATATGAAACAACTCAACTTTTTATTAATTTTGTTATGATATGAGACCTTTGTTGGAGCTACATTATTTATGGGCCTGTGCCCATAAATAATACCACCGATGCTGCATAGGAACCTGTGTGTTTCCATTGCAGTTTTACAAAAAACTGAAAAACCATTTGATGGTAGCGCAAAAAGTTTTTAACGAAAATCATTTCTAATCGAAATACAGTAGTTGTGAAAATAAATTTACCTAATTTATTTTCACAACAATTTCGATTAGCATAATTAACACAATTTGCATAATTTTATGGTCAACCAAAACGCAGCCAGTGACAGGCCAGGCTAGAACAGCCAACTCTGGAGGGGCTGCAGAGTTCCACAGCTCAGGTGAAAAAATCTACAGACAGAACAACTATTAGCTGCTGTTAGCGGTTTTGATCAGATGCGACCAAAACCAATACAAGATTATCCTGAACTCATCAGGAGTCAAACATGGATGACTTGGATGCTGATTAGGATTGATTGGGAAAAAAAAAAGAATTTGGCTAATATGCTACAAACTGTAGACCGACAACCTTCTAAACTGTCACAGATTAGGATGTGACTGTGACATTTAAATCTAAGAGAAAAACTCTGGAAGTAAGACAGGTCTAGTAATGTATTCCACATGGACCTAAAGAACTGGGCCAAATGTTCTTCATTCTGTAGGGACACCAGTTTAAGATACCGTCACATGATGAATGACACATATGTTTTCAAAAGCCAGTGACGTTTTTGTGCACTTAGGCAGCAAGCAGCTGATTCCTTTTATGTTTGTTCAAAAAATTACAAACATCTGATTTAGTTGAACTTGGTGTGCAGCTCAGATTCAGATCAGTTCCAATCAGCTTTCCTTTAAGGGTTTTGGTTTGAACTTTACATGAACCATATCATGGTATATTATTTACAAAGATTTCTGCAGTACTTTAGTTTGGCACTGGACTTGGGTAATCTTATGGGTTTAAGATGTATAAACCAGGAATATGGAGGCTCATACAGAGTTGTTAGCACCTCTGCTAAGTGTATGCTAATGCCCGAAGATAACCTGATCATTTATTGAAACTGGATCATCTCATAATACAAAAGGAAAAATCTAACTTCCTGTTTGCCTCACACACTCTGATTTCCAGGTTCTGATGCCTGGTCGTTCACCTACCAATCTTTGCAACTTTTCACATTTTTAAACTCAAAAACACATTAGGCAGCTGGTGGAGCGTCCTGCTGTCCCTACCGCCGGGCTCAGCAGGCCCTTCTGGGGGGAAACCCTCGCGTTACTCTACTGGTTCTTCCAAAAATCATCACCTTTAATTTCCTCATCATTAAAAGGCCTCACTCTGCCAAACCTCTCCCTGTAAGCTGAGCACGGAAACACAACGCGCCACTAATTATTGACTGAACAAAGAACGGGCTCTGAGTGGGTTCTTATGAATGGCTACAATCAAGAGGGAAAACAAAAATCAGCTCCATTGTACATACAGGTACCACCTGCACCGCCGACGTGCCGGTCTCCCACGGCGATGAAATATTCATTGAGAAACAGTTCTGGTTACAACCGAGTCACTACTAGGTGAAGCCAGAGGCGGCGTCATCACCCCCACCGCCCCCCACCGCCCCGCCTGCCTTCGCACATGACAGCAAACACAAAGAGCCGCATTCATTTTTGACTCGACGCATTAATTAATAACCCGGCGCTGACCCCGTTTTGTTCTGCCGGTTGTCCCTGGGTGAGTGGAGCAGAGCGAGAATAAAAGGAAATCTAAAGCTGTTTCCTTATTCGACTGAGGGAGCGGAGGGATGAGGGCGACAGCGTGAGGAGAGAACGGCGAGATAAAGCAGCCAGCCGAGAGGAAGAGAGAACGCAGGATTATCATAGTGAATATAGGAGGATGGGGGGAGGTGTGTGTGTACGTTGTGTGTGTGCCCGAAATCCAAGCTTTGACTTCACAGTTGGTCCAAGCTCCTTTGACCTCCAGTCCTCTGTGTGTGTCTGCATGTCGGTTCCTGCCTGCACTAATCACACAAGCAGACATGAAGAGCAACAATAAACCTGATTAAACCAACTGAGATCCATGGCGGCATCACATCTGAAGTATTTCTGGTTCGTTTAAGAGCAAATATCTTAATACCTTTGAAGACAAAAATGGGTTACGAGTAATTTTTCATCAAGATGTAGGAAAGAAGTGTCCAAAGTGTGACCTGAGGGCCATTTGTGGCCCTTGAAATGAGTTTGATCTGCTGCCCTCGACTCCAAACCACGAGTCAAAAACGGTAAAACTTTGGCCAACAAATTAGAAAACAACTGATGACCCCCAAAATTTGGAAATTAAGTTTTGCTTTGAAAAAGGCACCAACATTCTTTATTTGTGTTTTTGATCTGAATGGATTTGCAAAAAAAAAAAATCAATATTTTTTTTATATTTAATATTAATGAAATGAATTACGAGTAGTTAAAACACTTTATTTGAAGGGGGTGAATAAGACTGACATAACACTGTCATAAACATGAATAAGCCTTCATGAATATTTATGACTGTCATAAAGCGTCATTCCGTAAATTATGACACTTTTAATACAAAGTTGACATTATCCAAAATGTCTTTGCTATGACAACTTGACATTAACCAATAAATCATTACTGTCTAAACTTTACAGTTAATAACATAAAGTTACCTAATTTTTAAAGTGCAATCAGTAATACTTTTATAACAAATTTATATCAGTAATGATTTATTGGTTTAATGTCAAGTTGTCATAACAAAGACATTTTGGATAATTTACCGAATAACGCTTTATGACAACAGTCATAAATATTCATGAAGGCTTATTCAGGTTTATGACAGTGTCATGTCAGTCTTATTCAACCCCCTTCAAATATAGTTTTATCCAAAATGTTTAAACACCACAGACAAATTGGAGCTTTTTTTATGAAAAAGTGCAATTTCTAGTTTGGTCTGTCACAGTAAAGCAACAAGGTCATAATCACATTGTAAATTAAAACAAACTTGATCATTTGCATCTGCATGATTTATCATTTTTTCTCTTTTCTCTCTTTCTACCAAAAACTGGATCCCAAATGTCTTCAGTTTGCTGCTTTGGTTTCAACTAACTGATTTTTGAAGGATGATTTTGCTCACTTGTTTCTGTTTTTATTATTATTATTATTTTGGATATTTAAAACATATTCCAGTTCCAGTGTTAAAAGTTCATTAAAATGTAAAGAAATTAGAAAATGGTATCAAAACAGCAATATTATAGTTTATTGCGATAAACTGCCCCCCCCCCGCGGCGACGATACGTGATGGGTAAAACTCGCTACCTCTACCTCGTAACGTGCGCGAGGTGAACCTGCAAACCCACTCGTTGCGCAACTGGGGGGCGTTGAGGGACCTGGATAAGGGCTAGGGGGGCGCTGGGCCAAAGAAGGTTGAGAAACACTGACTTATACCAAGAATATTTATAAGTTGCCATTCAAGTTATTGACCTAAAACAAGTTCCTATATGTAGCTCAAGGCTGGTTTTGTATTGTCTAGAAATTATACAAAAAAACCAAACTTTTTTGGTGTGTTTGCAGTGCGGAGGGTCCAAAGCTGCTGAAGGATGGATGGGTGACAGAGAAGAAAGGCACTTTATACAAATATAGGAAACAGTTGAAAACCTCTGATTTCCTTTTGTTACAGCTAAAAAAAACCCTATAAATTTTATATTATAAAAAAAATCTGTCTTTAAAATATTACAAATTTATAACCAATCAATACCTTTTTTTTCACCAAAGTATATAAAACCAGACTCATTGGCTACGTTGTGTTCATGCTGTATAAATGCGTTCCCCCTGCCCTCAGGAATATAAAAACCGTCCCTTCTCTGAGCCCTGACGGTGGCCCAGTTTGGCCAGCTGAGTGGGTGACGGAGGAACGTCCTGCCTGTAGGGGCCTTTGGACCTTTGTGAGGTGTGGGTGGGTTTGGAGTGTGGCCCTGGGCTTGGCCTGGGGCTGAGGCCTGGTTATGGTGGTAGACGCCGCTGCCGCTGCCATCAGGGCCTTCCTGTGTGGGAGCTGCTCGGGTTTTGCTGGCCTCCTGTTCTCTCCGCCTTTGCTCCTGCCTCAGCAGCTCCTGGGTCTCCAGCAGGACCCGGGCGTTCAGGCTGGGTTTCCCCGTGAAGCCGTTGCGAGGGCCTGGACCCATGGAGAGCCGGGGGTTCTCTTTGGGCACCTGGAATCCCTCGGACGGTGGGTAGGACCTCTGAAAGGAATCCTGGGACGCCATGCTGGGGTTCTTACGAGGTTGCCTGAAAACAAAACAAAAAAGACAAGCAGGACAGTTACATGTAAAAGTGATCTTTTTTGTCATTTAGTGTTACAATAAATTCCAATTAATGACATTTGAAACTATTCGCATTGTTGGGATTGTTAGTTATTTTCTACACTGTCTGTTCAGTGAAAGCATCAATAAATTAAAAAATTAATGATATAGATATATCATTTATTTTCAGCTGTTCTGAAAGGACCTGAAAGGTTTGTTAGCAAACGTTAACTAAAAAATAAAAAAGTGTCTGTTGTGTATCGAGAAACACAACAGACAGGTCATGGTTAGCTTAGAAAGCTACTAATGAAATGCATCAAGTCTCTCTGTGCCTTTAACATAATTGGGGACACTACTTGTTTTGTGCGGCACAAAATGTTTCAGCAGGTAATGAGTCAAAGAAACTCCAGTCAAACGGGAAATGTCGACGAGAAACAACTTTTCGAACAAAGCTTTGTTCAATTAGAAGTAATACACTTATTTTTCCCCAGAATTTAGATAAAATGTTTAAATGTTTGCTAACATCGTCACTGCTATATTTTCCTAATATCATAAATTCCTGACATAAAGGGTATTAACAAAATGTAAAGGAACCAAAACATTTTGCACCGATTTATTTATTTTTGTACCAACGGTGAGAACAAAAGAAGGACGTGCCATTACCTTCCCTTAAAATACATGGAACAACATGAGGGAAGAAAAGAGGAATCTGTTTAAGCATTGCTGCTTGATTACCCTGCATCCAGCGGCATAATCAGTGAGACACGCAACGGACAGGAAACAAATGGCAGAAGCCTGAAAATGCCCACGGGACGATTAGTTCCACGTAGTAAACAAACACAAAAGCTAAAACCTCACAGAGAATGAAGAAATGTCTGCTTTTATCCATTTAACTTCCTTTTGGAGATGCAGATGGGTGCACTTACAGAACAGACAGAGTAATAGCGGGCCTCGCAGCGTTCTCTGCCTTCTACTCATCTCCAGCCGGTCAGCCGGCCTCGATGCTGACAGGACAGCAGGAGACGCACGACAAGCCCCGACTCGGGGAAAAGAAGAAAACCAGACGGGAACAGCTCTTAGTAACAAACCTGCTGTTTTTAACAGAAATTAGCTGTGGAAAGCCTTCGCTGGAAAAGGGTTCAATCTGTCCGTCCTTTATCAGGATCAATTAAAACACCAAAAAATTGTTTCTTCTTTTTTTATGGTTAAATTGCCCAAATTCCACTGTAAAATTATGGGTAAAACATTTGTTTTCTTTCATGGTTAGATGGCGTTGTCGTTGGTGATTTTTATGACTATAAATATATATATATGTGTATTTTTTACAGTGAAGCCAAACGCGCAATGGGAGACCAGCGTCGCGTTTTTACATTGAGAGTGCGAAGAGAAAACCGTCACAACTCAGTGACCTGTTCTGTGGTAAAAAGGAAGGTTTGTGAGAATGGTCGTCTCAAAAAGCTTTTAGGACCAAACTGTGTCTTATTGGCCCCGGGGTCTCATTCCAGACACAAACGGTTTAGGATGTTTCAGCTCAAACGCAGACCCTGTGTTGAAACTGAAACTGTGAAGTCTGAAAAAGAAGAAACTCATCAAATATCCTCTGTGTTTGGCAGAAATAAACAAAAACTGTAAAGCTTCTTTCTATAGTGCAGATCAAGGGCAAAAACACTCAGTTTTATTCTTAGCAGCAGCACTCATGGGCATCAGAGATAAGCTCCAGCCAGTGGGCTTGTGGTCATTCAAAAATATAACTATATAGTAATATATTCACACGCTCATTTGTGTTGCTGTTTTTTTTTCCTCCTAAAATAATAAAAAAAAACCAAGAAAGGTTAAATAGCCTAATGGTGGATGCTTGAATTCCAGTATCTCTAAGATTAAATAAAAGGCAGCACTGCAGCTGCTGAAAGCATGACTCAGCAATGAAATGTTACAAAGTTCATAGCAACATGAAAAATTTCCAAATGGTCAAATAATTTTCTGAAATAACTAAAAGGTTTGCTGGTCTGCTGTTAAGAGGAGACATTCCAAGAATTCAGTTGATCAAATCTTCATGAGCACAGACAAAGCATCTGCATTCCGAAGCATGTAAAGGTCATGTGTTTATGTTGTTGTACAAAGGCCGTTGTAGATAGAAAACAAAATGTAGGAGTATATTTCTGCCAAAAAACAAGGACATTTTGAGGTTAACTTTAGAAATTTTCTGGAAAAAACACAAACATTTTCTGAGCTCCAAAAGTCAAACATTTGGGGGAAAGAAACTTAACTCGGACGTTTTGAGATTAATCTCAGAAATGTTCTAAAAATATATATATATATTTGGATATTTTCTGAGGTTGTAGAGTGAAACATTTTCAACCAAGTTTATTCTAGAAATTTTCTGACAATCTCAAAACTTCTGATTTGTTTTATTTTGCTCATTATGCTAAGAAATGTCATTTTTTTCCCTCTACAAAATGTATGAGATTAATCTCAAAATTTCTGAGGGATTTATTTTCATAAACTTGCTCTTTTTTCATCTACAATTGCTCTAGGTGCTGTATGTTTTTATGGGATCATTGAACTAATATTTAGACAATACTTACAGAAAGTCCAAGCAAAGGTGTATAAACGAAACATGTAAGAGTCTCTAGGTTGAAAATCTTATTCCACTGTACAAAAAAGCAAAATGCTTTGCCAGAAACGAGCTAACCTCCCTATCAGATCCACATAAAGCCGATGCTACAGTGTGATTTATTTAGGGTAGCATCCTGAGATATGCAATAGACTGATGATAAAGATGTTTAATCTGGTGTGTATGCTTTATCTAACCACTATGTATTTACTACTGGAAACCATCTGTAAGCCCATACAAAATTAGCACTAAATCAACACAAACGCAAAGCTAATTCACGCATGTGGGGCCAGATACATATGTTTTTATGTGTCCTACAATGTGACTTAAATACACTGATTTTTTAAAATCAATTTTTTTACACTGTGTACATGAGGATGAAAGAGTAATTGATGTGAGGACAGATGCAGGGACAGACTGCAGAAAGAGCCCCACCACATGCTCTGTATCTGGGTTTCGCTGTCTGGGCAAGCCGCCATGCATTTACACTCTGCCTTGGCTCGGGGAGCAGCCAACGGCGCTCATGAGGGAGTTAGCTCGCTTTAAACTCAGGATGCCTGTTGCACCAGGCTGCGGTCTGCAGTTCCCGAATGACCTTTTAGGCTTTTCTGTGACAGAAGAGAACAGATTTAAAAGGTTTCGTTTCCACGGCAAAAAATGGGAGGAGAGCGGAGCGGCCATTGTTTGTTCTAAGCAGGAATGTAATCGCGATCGATGTGTCCGAAGATCTAGTTCTCTTATCACCTCTACCTCTGCGCCAGAATATGTCACAGAGTAGATTAGTTCCAGTTACAAAAGGAGAGAACGGGAGGGGGAAAAAAAAAACATGTTAGCAAGAAGTAGGATGGATTCAGAATGATGGAAAATAACAAACAAAGGCAGGAAGTTGGCTTGCAGAAAAAAAATTTGTGGCCGCTGTGTTTCTTTAAAGCAGCTGGGAAAAATCAGATTTCATGAGAAGTAGGAGAAAGATTACCTCCACACACACATTACAGACTTAAACTGATTACAGAAAAGCCCTTAAATGCATCCAACGCACAATGAAGCAGTCATTCCTGTAATGGACACAGAAAATGTTTTTTAAACTTGGAATTGGAAAAATAATATTGTTCTGGTGGAGGAAGCCACAGGAAGGAACCGCCAGCTACTGAAGCTCAGGGATTCTGGACAAGTTACAGTTAAAGATCCATCACTGAAACCAGCAGAGATGGAACATGATCTAGTAGACGTTCAGCCCTCTGTGGACTTACTGGAGACAGTTCTGGAAATGATAAGATCTAAACATAAATATCTGCAAATGCTGGATGGATGGCTGGATGGATAGATTACAGAATGAATGAATGATAAATGGATGGATGATAAATGAATCAACTGACAGACAAATGAACTCAACTCATAAAATCAGTCCTTGTTTTTAAAAATATATGCTTAAAAATTCCTGCTTGTACAGCCGTTGAAATCATAAATCGCTAATAATCACTAATAAAAGTCAAAAAATCAATTATAGTCAAAGTCTATATAATTTCCTGACTCTCATTCTAAATCAAAATCCAACGTTTCCCAGACTCTCAGCCTGCATTAGGAACCCACTGACCCCCTGAGTTGAGAACCTTATCTCAACAACAACAACCTGCGCCTGAGAGTGAATTTGTGTGTGTAAGTTTCTCTTTCAGGCTAATCAGTGGTTCCCCGCTCCTACTAAAACACTTGTTCCTCTCCGGGTCCGTCTCGCCCTCCGCTGCCTGTCGCCACTAATCCTGCTCCAACAACAAGCCTTCATTAGTGCTCTTCCAATCCTCACATCCCACAAGGAGAGTTAAGCCTGGCTGTCATCTGATAACCAGCCACCATGGCTTCTCCTCAAAGCTCTTTGAATCGTTCATTTTTTCCCCTTCTTTCTGAAATGTCACTATTTGCCTAATAAAGGAAAATATTGTAAAGCACATAAGTTTGTGGTTATTAGAGTGAGGATATAAAACTTTAGCTCTAATCAGGGGCCAGATAGAGACTTTTTTGAGATTTCACAATATGATAACCTTAAATTTAGTTTCACTGCATTTTTCAACAAAAAAAACGCAAAGAAAAATACATTGCTAATTATTAGCAATTATCTCTGCTGGTGCTCTGGCAACTCAGCATATTATAGCAATTTTAAAAAATATCTATTAATTTAATTCTGAGAAATAAACTTAAGCAAACTTCTAGAAAAAACCCCACTTGATACATTTAATCATTTCTAATTGCTGCCTGTGGACAATATACCACTTTGTTTGTACATCTGTTATTTGCACACCACCTTTTACAAAACATGTCCATTGTAACACTATAAAGACAAATGGCCTTTGAGCTCCCTTCATCCATTCATAAATCACCAATGGATGCAGCAGGTTTCACCACAGTTTTGAGTTTTGGAAAATAAAACAAGCGGTTTGGGGCAACAGGATGTTGGTAGCATTGACGTCAGTTCTACGTATAAAACTGTTGGAAATCTCCAGTCTTTTTAAAATAATGGTTGAAAACTTGGTGTAGTGATTCAGCTGTAGGCCAAGCAAATGCTGCAGACCCTTTGCATGAGATGGAATGCTCTTTAGAAAGGTAGGTAGGTCTGTCAGCTGCTGACAGATTAGCTTTCTAACTGTAGTTTTACATCACTGTTTTCTTAATAAGAGAGATACATGGCACTCAAAGTATAGTAGCCTTCTGTCAGTCAACTGACCAGAAAGGCAACACTGCATTGCTCTGTCTCTATACAGCTGAAGAAATCTCTAGCATCTAATTAAAAAACAATTTGAACCATAGAATCGATACAACAGAGAATATCAACAGTTCCGAAACCTTACTTCTCCTTGGTACCAGTAACTGGCCCGTGGATAATTGAACCCCAAGTTCTGACAAGTCTAAATCTGGGTCAAGTGTCAGGTCTGAACTCAACCTTTTTCCCTCTATGAGATTATGAGAGGAAGGCATATCAAAGGAAGCTCCAGACGGTCAAGATGAACTTTCCCAGGAGAAACACAGCTCACTGTGCGGATGCCTCCGGGCAACTGTCACATCACATGAGATGCCAGCAGATAACACCTTTGAAGGGAACGCATAGATCAGGCTTATACAGATCATATCGATTATGTGTCCATGTGGACCGCAAATCCATAGTCAGACGCAGGAACATGTTTTCATCGATCGGGCAGCGACTGGTGGAGAGTGGAGAGAAAATGGTTTGCATTAAAAAAAACTCAGGGAATAAGGTAACCAAAACAGAAAGACAGAAACCAGCAACCTGTGGACTTTTTCTACTTTAAGTGCTCTGTGTAACTTGTCAAGCTTACTATGCTAGCCCTTAGCATTGTACAATATCCTACATTTCAAGTGAGACAAAAGTTCACATAAGTTTGTTTTTAACATGAACATTTTTACTGATAATGTTTATATCTTATTGTTGAGTTTAATTTTCTTAGAAGTCTGTCCGTTCATCAAATGAGCGCCTTTGGGGGAGTTCCTCTTCCTCTTTAAGATTCAAATGCATAGGCTGAAGGGAGATTAAGAAGCTTCAGAGTAACAGAAACGACACTTTACAGAGAGACAGATGCAAATGAAAACATTGATGCTCGGCCTCCAGATGTAAGATATGGTACATTTTTGTTGGAGCGCCAAAAGGATGGAGATGGACAAGATTGGAGAGATGAAGAGCGGCCCCCCGAAGATCTGAATTCGAGTCGTACCAGAGGAGAAATGGAAAAGTCTGGACGAACAATTCTCTGATACGGCGCTGATGTTTGAGACTGATCCTTTCAGTCAGCACCGACTTAATCAGGCTGATGAACGGTCATGACTGCCATTCAAAGCAATCATTTTTATTAAAATAATCATCCAAACAGCGTTTGTAAGATTCATTAAAAAAGTATGTGGGATAAGTTGAAAGTAGCTTTGTAGGGGAGTGACTTTGAGGATATCTAAAGCAATAAATGAACGATTGAGAAAAGAGGGAAGAAAACATGAGAGGAAAAAGAAATTGATAGAAATGGAAAAAGTCAAATGAAGGGTTTGAGAAAGGGCAGGGAGGACGTGATAAGTCACAGGGAGGGTGAGGCGCCGACAGACAGATGAGGGGGAGGGAAGAAGACTGATGTCTCACCGTGGCAGAGAGTTGTACTGCCTCGGTGCCTGTTGGAAGCCGTCTCCGTCTTCTTGCTGCTGCTGCTGCTTCTGAGTCTCGGCTGTGGCAGAATGGCGTCCGCTCTGCGTCTCGGTCCCGTTGCTCACCTGGCACACACAAAACAGGAGTCAAGAAACGCGTCACTATGAGACACACGCATCAAAACAAAAAAAGCCTGTAAAGACAAACATAAACAATTTTACACAGCTAATGATACTAATTTCACACTCATGTTTCCTCTGTGGGACACATTCCCCTCAGGGCAGAATGCGGTCTAACAGCGTGAGGCCTCCTGGGCGTTCACCTGCCAGCAGGGAACAGTTACTGTGATGGCTGTGGCGCTAAAAAACAACAACAAAAAAGATCTTTACTTATTTATTGGTTAAGATGTTACTAACACAGCATGACCTCCTTCTGGAAACATTGAAATTCAAACCTTTTCGTTGAGTACAGATATTCAGTGAGGGGGAAAGAAGCCTAGAGTTCCAGTTCTTCCCTCTCCTCAGCTCAGGTCATGTGTTTTAACAGGCTTAGGAACTGAAATGACCTTTGAAGTAGGTTGACTTTGTGCCTCCTGAATCATCTCTGCTCTGATTTCATGCATCCCAAATATGACCCATTAATATAGTACTAGGTCCGTTTATAGCTGCAAGTCATTTAGAAAATATTGAAAAGGTAATAATACTGACAATGAAGCAGACAGCATTTTATTGTTTGTGTTGTTAAATCTTCATGTAGTTATGACATGTTTACTACTGAGATATTGTTGATCATTACCAATATAAATTTTACTGTTACATTAACTTAATGATTATTTAGACTTGTGTAAGTGTGGCTTCATTGTTTAGGTTTTTTTTTTTCCAATTTAATGACTTGGCAAAAATGGCAATCAAAATTGATTTAATAAAAACTGTATTCATGCTTGGGAGCGAAATCAACGTTAAAATGAGACATTTTATTACTAATGGTTATTTTTGTTTATACTTGCCTTAAATACTTGTGCAAAAGTTTTGTTTGTCATATTTCTTTATTGAAATTATGTTTTAGAATTGGTAAGTCAGAAATAAATCTGAAAATAATCCCCGAAAAAAATCTACGTAGAGGGTGTAATTTCACACCTAAAGTAAAAAAAGCGTATATTTTTGTCTGAATAAAATATATATTTTTTTATTTTTGCTGAGTTGTACCATATATGTAAGAATCCGTTTTTTGCATGCTGATGCCAATCAGTAGTTGCTTTGCAGACTTTAGGAACGTTTTGTTGAGGTTCTCGAAGATGACGTTTTTTTGTGAGGAAAGATCAATATGGATATAAAAATGCTGGACATATTACTTTAACCAGATGTTTTCTAACTAAAGCCAAATATTAGATCTAATACTACAATGTACAAAGTGTTGCATTGTGGGCCATTAGTTGGTGGAGGGTTGCATGGACTGTGGAGTAAGTGTTTAAAAGTTAGCCAGCCTTGAAAGGTTTTAAGTTTGCACAGCTTAACCTCGAGTGCTCCCCATGGCTTCTGTAATGCGCTCGGTTGCCACGGGGAACATAAACTCCCGAGGAGCAAGAAAACTAGTTGAAAGCATTTCCCCCAACGCCGTCAAAATGAAGCGTGAACCAGCTTCAAGAGTAAAAATAGCCAAGAGTTACTGTGGTTACAGAAAGTCACGATGAGAAATGTTGCTCAGAGAGAAACGAACCCCACAGAAAATCATTTAAAGCACTTCAAAGTCCCTGACAGGAGCGAGAGTGAGTGCGTGTGATGAGGAATTAGCTGTACCTGGGCACGGATCCTGGCGAGTGAGGCAAGTGTGGGATTTATGTCCAGCTTTAATCAAACTATTTCACATTTGATTCGAAGGACAAAACACGAAGGAGTCAGATGTTATCCTTGGACTTTAGACAATCTTGAAAATACACTTTTTTTGTTTTAAGAATTCATTGGCCGAGAGCGTGGTGTTAAAGAGATGATGAAAGAAGAAGCATGTTTTCCTAGGCTCAAAATTTCTAATTAGAAAAAGATTGACAGAGACATCCTCATGCTTCCCACCCTATAAACCTGTTGGCCTTAGTCTCCATATTCCCACAGTGTTGTCTTTGTTGTCTGATTATCTTGAAGAGTTGACATGGAGATATCGTCTCCCTCACCACCAGCGCGCCGCTAACGAGCTGGCTGATGAAAGAACAAGACAAGCCAATTAAGAGAAACAAGCAGAGAAAGTGTTGCGGACATGGCTTTACCGGGTGTCAGTTTTCATGAGGTTCGGACGGTAACGTGGCAATGCCAGGTTCTTCTCTAAAGTACATTTCTGCTTTGGGAAACATCAGTTGCTCTCTTCTGTTTTTACTGGATTTTGTGTTTCACAGCTCACTTAGTGTTTTTTTTTTACGTTTCAGGTGATCTCATGATAAATCCAGATGTTCCGTAAAGGCCTCAGTCTTTTTTTTTTAAAGAAAAAATTCAGACATCAAACAACCAAGGGAGACCCAGGAAAGGTTCAAGGCAGATCTAGGTAACATGGTCATTATTAACCAGTGAAGTGGCTGAAACTATAACGGTAACTATAGAGGAACTGCAGAAATTCACAGCTCAGATGAGAGAATATTGACTGAGCTGAAGTCCAACTGTCGTTTTTTTTTTTGTGTGTGTGTTTTTTCTCGCACTCTTCACAAAACACACCGAGCCGAGCTCAAGTGAAAAGCCTCCCACTGCAGTGAAAGTCATATGTGTGGTTCACAACAGCATTGTAAACACTGTAGATGTGTTTCCATCACAAAAGTGCACAGTTTTTACATCTATATTCTTCTAATGTAAAAAAAAAAAACACACACACACACATTTGCAATTGCGGTGTAAGGTACAAAACAGTTGCTTGGTGACTATCACTCATTAATCTAAATGCCTTTAAGAAGCAAGCACTGTCCTGAAAACTTCCAACTCGGTCCAAATGCTAAGCTACCCAGTGTTGGGATCAGAGTGTGCAGAGAGGGTTGAGGTAAAGGGTAAACTAGGTCGGTAGGGCTTGAACTTGCTGATTACTTCTTAGAGTTCTAAGTTTTCATGCTTTTGGAAGCCAAGAAAAAGGAACAAAATGCATTAGTGGGACATTCATGGAAAAGAACCAAGCAGGGGGAGTTCAGTGTTTTGGTCCAACAGTACGTACTTCATCACGGCTTCGGGTAATCGCTTTGTAAAACTATCCATTTTGCTCTCTGGCTGTAAAACCGAATTCTAGAAGTTGAATAGTTGGGTCTGTTTTCTGAATAAAGAAACACGCCCAGGAAATCCTGACCAATCACACAACAGTTTCAAATGTAGAGTAGGGGGAAAATTTCACCTGAAGGGGCGGAACAAGAAGCGGCGGACAAAAAGAGAACAAAATAACGTGATTGTCGTCACGCATTGTGATAATGAGAACCGATGCCTTGGACTTTGGTAATGAAAAGCACAAATCTGATCCTTATGGAAAAGAAGCCACAAGAAGAAAGTCGTCGATCAAAGAAATCCACTTGAACTTCTTTGCCAATTAAGGTTTTGCCAAATAAGGAATACAAGAAATGTGAAGGACATTTTTCCCGTTTTAAAATGTCTGTCTTAGCACCAGTTTTTCCTACATTAAAGTAGTAAAAACTTTAATGCAAGGTGATAAAATGTGAACTTGTAGAGCTACTCATACTTTTCAAAGTCCTATATGTTCTGTGTCGTTGCTAGTAGACTTATGACGGTGCATTATCGAATGGATTGATGGGATAAAAATCCACTGGCAGAATAGAAGTCCTGAATTTTAAAAAAGAAAGTCTTCCTGGAAACATCTTGTGTTCTTGAAATGGCTGCTTTCCTTTTCACTTGGACAGCTGCAATAACAGCCACAATTACTTTTCACTCCACGTCAATAGCAACTCCTTTCTCAAGCTCGCCAAGTCCTTAAAAACATAATAATATTCCACGTGGGTGGATGGAATTGGACTCGTATGTTTGAGTTTATAACAACACTTTCCCTCCGGTTCTAAAAGAGTGTAGAGCACATAAACAAATATCAGATGAAACGTGAGAGAGGGGAAGAAAACACTAGAGGAATTACACAGTCCAGTCACATTAATGTGACCATCTGTCAAAAGCCAGAATAACCACCTTTCGCAGAGCGAACTGCTACGAGACGTGCAGGAAGAGAGTCACTTAGGTCCCTGAAGGTCTTCTCTGGGATGTTGAGCCATGCCGACTCTAATGCCGTGGCCAGCTGCGCTAGATTACGCGTTGAGGATCCATGGCGCGAACAACTCGATCGAGATGGTCCCACAGATGCTCGATTGGGTTTAAGTCAGGTGAGTTTGCTGGCCAGGGGAGGACGGTAAACTCATCCTGGTGCTCTTCGAACCACGCACGTACACTGGCAGCTGTATGGCACCTCGCATTGTCCTGCTGGAAGATGCCATCATCCTGAGGAAAAACAATGCGCATGTAGGGGTGGACATGGTCCGCAAGGACAGATGCGTACTTGTATTGATCCATCGTGCCTTCCACAATAATCAGTGAACCCAGAGAATGCCAGGAAAACATTCCCCAGACCATAATGCTCCCGCCTCCAGCTTGGACCGTTCCTGCAATGGTTGCAGGGTGGTTCCTTTCAGAGGTTTCACGCCTTATACGCCAACGTCCATCTGTCCGATGGAGCATAAAACGCGATTCATCTGAAAACGCTACCTGTCGCCACTCAGTGGACGTCCAGCTGCTGTACTGGCGTGCAAATTCTAGCCTTCGTCGTCGATGAACACCAGTCAGCATAGGTGCACGAACCAGGCGTCCGCTTCGGAGGCCCAGACGCAGCAATGTTCGCTGAATAGTGGTTTGGGAGACACTTGTGGTAGCCCCTTGGTTCATTTTAGTGGTCAGTTGCTCAACGGTAGCCCGTCTATCTGCCCGAACGCATCTCCGCAACCGTCGTTCGCCTCTGTCATCTATGGCCCGTGGTGCACCACATTTGCCACGTCGTTGATTTTGGACAGTCCCATTTTGCCATGCACGGTACACTTTTACCACGGCGGCACGCGAACAGTTCACAAACTCAGCCGTTTCGGAAATGCTTCCACCCTTGGCCCGAAAGCCAATGATGATGCCCTTTTGGACGTCGGATAAATCGCTTCGTTTCTGCATTACGCCAACGATTGAAATGTTTTCCGAAGCCCACACACACCCTTTATATACGCTCAACTGCACTGTGCTGCCACCTGCCTTCTGTGATTGGTTATTTAACTCTGAAGTGGAAAGTACGTGGTGGTCACATTAATGTGACTGGACTGTGTATTTCACTGAAGCCAAATGGTGAGAAAATAATTAGTCACGCACTCCTCTTGATGGGACCTGGAGGTGCCTTGATGCCTTGGATTCATTCTGACGGGTTTGAGGTGGATGACGCCAAGCTGAGAGGAATGCATGAGAAATAGCCAGGAGAGAAAATCAGTCAGTGTAATGGCATTATCCAGGGAAGGAGAATCAGATTATTCCATGTTAGGCCTGGAATATAATGCCATATGAAATATGACATTTGTTGAAATCAAATCAAAGAGATGTCCATGTTTGTTTTTTATCCAATAACGTGAAAAATGATGTCAATACGGCACGCTTTTATCTCTCCTTGTTTCCTTTGCTGCTGTTATAGAGCGTGTTTGCAGAGAGAGAAGCAAAAAATAATAATGATAAAAACCTCCCCCACCTGTTTAAACATAAAAGCCAGGGGGACGTAATTATGGAAATTATTTGGAGCCATCAAAAGTCCCAGACAAGTGGAAGCACCTGGATGGGAGTTAAACTTTAAAAGGCAGAATAGCTGAAGTGTGGATCCACTTTCGATTGACAAAAAACCTTTTTCAATGTGAAAGTCACTTCCTGTTTTGGATCAGTGCTACCATCAAGGATTTGCTATCTTCGCCGCCCCTATCTTGCTATGTTTGGAGGCTGCCCACAGATGTAACCGCTTTAAGGAAGCAGCCGGGCCGTACACAAACAGACATATGGAAAACATTGACGCTGCTAATGGGCATACAGAACGAGAAGAAAGTGAGAGAATGGTAGTAAACTGCCACATCCTGACAAAAGCCCACTTGGATCATGATCCCCTCTTAAAGTCAGCACGCCAACCCAATTCCGCCAATTTATTATAAGGAAGCCCAGTCCATTTGTGGTTGGCGGGGTGTGTAGCTTCGGGCGGCGAATCCATCTGAGTGCAAGCAGTGTGGTCTGCTGTTTCCCGGCCTCCTTGCCCAAGAAACCAGAGAGAATGGGAAACTCGTCTGGTTTTCCCCCTATCACGTTCAGACTTGAAAAGAACAACAAAATATTGGGGCTTTTTTTATGACTGCGGGCAGATTTATAGAATCAATGGTATTTTTATAATTCAAATTACAACGCTGGCGTCCGTCTTATCTGTAAAACCGCTGAGACATAGTTCTGCCTACTTTCGCGATCACACCATGCTAAGGAGTGAAGGTGATCGTTTAATCCGTGATTTGGCAGCAGCACACTCACATGACAATACTGACATGATTGTAAAAAAAAATAAAAAAAAAATCATTTGCACACTAACGAGCAAGCTAAATCACTATGATTATCTTTCAGGTGCTGCACATATTTTAGCTTCAGTTGCTCGCAGTTATTCCCGACTGCAGTGCCTCGCATAAGTACTCATCCGTCATAATGAAGTTGTAGTGAAAGCATGTTGGGAAACAATAAACCAAGATTTAAACATCCCACAGAGAACTGTTTAGTCCATCAATCAAACATGGAAACAGCGGGGCAGATCTGCAAAAGTACCATAACGTGGCGTCCGTCTAAGCTGGGGGTTTGGAGTCGCAAGTTGCTCTTTGGATCTTCCATAACGGCTCAAAGTACCAGTAGCAATTTATTGGAGAAAATGTAACCAATGTTGTAGTTTTGATCCCCAATCAAACAGAGTCTACTGGACTGTCAGGTAAGGAAACATCCTATGAGTTGTGGACATCTTTGTAGTTTGACACGTTTTACAGAGTACCCAGTACCACCAAACGTATGGGAGAGGGTGCTGTGGTTAGACCAACACTAAACCTTTTAACTAACATACAAAACTTAATGCATGTCCTCTGCTTTGTGTTGTTGTATCACATAGGATTGTGGTTGAAATGTCACAAAATTCAAAGAGTTCACTTGCAAGAATACTTTTGCGAGACACTATCTGTATCGGTTAAACCTAAAATTGCCTGCAAATTTTGCATTTTAATGTAAAATTCACATATTGAATGTTTTTGTACTTCCATTTGGGTCTAAAAAAACAATACAAGCACGTAAGAATAACCACCCAGCAATTCTTGGGCAGTAAGTTAAGGTTTTTTGGTAACGGGGAAATGAGTTGTTTCAATAACTATCCTGTTGTTAAGTAACAATTTTACCAAGCAACCCAGGTTTAACTTCAGCACGTTAGGTCAGACGGTTTTACCGCTGTACGCACTTTACAACGGCTGCTGAAAAAGTTTGGTGTTGGCTTAGCGTTCAGAAAGCACTTGCTACATTCTTGTTGGTTGTACAGGAGGCTCCACTTATGCTTTTCAAAAATGTAAGGTTTTATAATAGTGCATCTTATTTGCTGCTATTTTCACATGAGAGTGTAAATGTTGACTTTGGAGGGTGTGGCAAGCAACAGATTATTTGTATTTAAAGTGAAAAGCCTTGGCACAGGCTCCAACATCTAGCCTCAAGAAAGTCAAGTGACTGTGGCTAAAAGTAGCTTATTCTGCATGTGATCACAGAGCAGGGAAGCAGCTGTACGCAATCCAGCCCCCCCTCATCAACACAAAGTACTATAACGAGGGCAACTAAAGTTTACATAAACACAATAAATACTTGTGGACACATGTACTCTGGTAGCATGAGATAAATAATGTCATAAAATCCAAAAGAATTCCCATAAATAGAAAATTTACAAGCTGCTGCTGGTCTGTTTGATCCGAGGCACCAGCATGGCGCTCACACTCCACTGTGTGGTCATCCTCATCATCGCCGCCAAACAACGCATATCGATTTTAATAGCAGAGAGGAAACACTCTGCAAAGAAGAAAAAAAACATAAAAGAACAAAAAAAAAGGCAGCTCTATAAAAAATATGAGCAGCTTCATGATAAACATCTGGAAATCCTCTCTCAGAGAGCAGCGGAAAGCGAGGGAGGGAAGCAGGAAAATCATGATCGACAGGGCTTCTTGTGTCTTGGACGTTATTCCATTAAGGTTGGAGCAAAGGTTCGAGTGCTGACCTGAGCACAGCCATTACAGCTGTTCACAGCAGCCACACCTGAGCCCATCGGCCCAATCCCCCAGGGAGAGAGGCTGGGGTCAAATGAACAGTGAGCATGCCGCCCCCCCATTGCTTCAGACGGATCCATGATTTTCCTTCCCCTGGTAGCCACACCTCATCAGGATTTCAGCTTTTCGGACAAAATAGTTGAAGCTTTGCAAATGCAAGTGATTATTGACTTTGAACGACATTATTTTGTCAATACATTAGCACCTGATGTTCTCCAATGGTGAAACAAACAGACGCTGCACACTCTCCTTAAATCCTGCATATTTCTACCTTCTGTCCTAGGCTCTCCTCTAACGTTTCTATAGACACGCAACATGATGTCACATGCCCAAAACTCTACTCCATGATGTACTTAACAATGGGTTAAGGTGCTTTTTGCCATGTTCTTGCTTTACTTTAGTCTGCAGGGAGTGTAGCAGATCAGTCTCACCTGCAAAAACATTCTGTCATGTAGTCTTCTTGACCTGAAATGGCCCGTTTTCATAACGATTTGGGATTTTTCTAAACCTCTTTTACCATTCTGCTTATTTGACAAAGTGACAAGAAGGCCAAGAGTCCTCATACAGGGTATTGCCCTGTTCTTATGAGAAACTGGTCACGTCATATTTCTACCTAAGGTGAAACAATGTTGTGTATTATGAAACACACATTCATAGAACCTCTAAGACGGAAATTCAAATAACTCTAGTTACATTTGTTGTAAGGGGATTGGCAAGGGTACAAATAACGGTGCCACCAGTGACAATCTATTTCAAGTTATGCTACTGAAATTGAAACTAAAAAAACTCAGCTTTTTGCACATCTTTACCAGCGGTGCCAGCTAACACGTCCCATCTGTAATCCAAGTTGGTGCAGTTTGCTTTTACAAGAAACACAGAATATAAACAGTGAAAGGAGGCAGCAGCTGCTTCTGCTCAGATCTGCGTGGAAGCCATTATGATGTAACCTTGGGTAGTGAGGGATGGCGTTCATCAAAGAGCAGCTCGTCGAGTCTTTGATGTGGAAGGCATCTGACCGCCCCGTTGGAGCATCTCATGTTTTTTTTTTAAACTTGCATTCAGTAAACGTTTGGATTTACAAAAGTGGAGGTCATTACGGTTTCCCTTTCATCAACGCGGGCAACATTGGAGAATGACATGGAACCGGGTCCACTGTAGGACATGACCGTATCAGTTTCAGCTCAAAGTGGATTGCTAATTGCTCTGAACAGAACACAACCACAAGGTTAAATTTTTGTGTGAGGGTCCTAAAATATTTCTAAAAATAGTAGAAGTGACTTTGACTGCTCCTGTTTTCATTTTTTCCCTCCACAGTTCTCATAGATGACCTCCGTTCATGACTGTTCCTGCTGGTGGATAGTTGAAGTAAGTTCCAGGTTTTCCTCCTCTATATTATCAGCCTGGCGGGCCACCAGGCTTCACTTGCCTCCTCTATTTGGATTTTTCTTTCATTGATTTTAAATTATTTTTTAACACACCAATAACAGTGATAGGAAAAAGCTTAAAGTGGCACAGACTACCACCTTTCACTCAAAATGATCTGCTTGAAGAGCAGCTTAGCCTGTATTTTTCATTTTGGACAATACTGCATCAACGTGCACATCAAATATCAATTCCTTACGGCAAGCTGCTAGTATCAATAATGAGGTGTATATTAATATCCTAAACCGTAAGTAGTGAAATGCACAGTTATTTTTCCAGTGCAATTGCGTTGAGAATCTTAACACATGGTGGAGTACATAACGTCCGATTGCGTAAAAAAAAAAAACCTGTGTTGGTGTCAATACCATGCAGTGGCATTTATGTATATTATATCATCATCTTATATGTGATCAGCCACTAGAATTTAGGGCATTTTGCCCAATCGGTAACACTGCAAGGCCAAACCCAACCGGATGACTGCTCATCGTTTAAAAATCACTGAAACTACATAAATTCTGCTCCTGTCCTAATCACAACCAGTTTAACGATAACGTTTGGAACGACAGTCGACTCACTCTACCTGCTATTTTCGGACAATAAGACGTCAGTGATCTTTAGCAGAAAAGCTAAAGATGACTAAAGATTAAAAGATGCCATTATCTCTCTCGTTATTCTGGCATTTGATTATCCATACACAACCTACAGAAAGAGTAGTTTTATGTAGTCCACTGCTGTATTTTCTTTGTTGTGTTATTTCTAAAATGTTCAGTCCTTCTATTACACTACCAAGGGGCTTAGCTAATTTTGTGGAGGGAACCCAGCTGAACCTCTCTAGATTGTATGCATTATTACACCAGTTGATCTGATTACAGGTGCTTCCTTTGTGATTACTTGTTTACACAAATGGAATAAGACAATGACTAATAATATGGATCCTCCTGGGACGGCTCAGTAGCTTGTTGCTAGAGGAACCGCACTGGTATGCCCAGCAATGTCAACAGTCACAAGCAATTAGGAGCTCAGATGCTGAAAGAGAACAACTTAGACTGCTTAGTGCTGAACAAACACTTAACATCTCGCAGTGAACGGGAGGAAAGAGAGAAATTAGGAAAACAGAGATAGATGTCTGCTCAGTGATTCTTTGCCCATCAGCTGGACAAACACTGACGCAAACCCAGAGCAAACAAAGGCCATCTTTATCCACACAGGAACTTTCTGGGAAGTCTGCAGATTGCTGCAGTCTTACCTAAAGTGATTTGGACAACCGCAAAAAAGGAAAAAACACAGCAGGACACGAAGGTCATACCAAAGCAATTAAACTGACAAAATGACACGGATAGTTCCCCAGAAAACGGTGTGCCGGTTAATTTGACTTTCAAGGTTTGACATTCTGACCCGTCGTTTAGATGACGGCTCCACTAGGTTCAACGGTTTCTCAACTAGTTTCTTTTTTTGGCAATAAGGACATGGAAAAAAAGAACAAAAACACACCTGTTAAGCCTAAGAGAAGGTTCCAACGACATGGCATCAAACGTCTCAAACTGTTTAAAAAGTGTCATTTAAACTTTTGATTTTGAAGAAAGCAAATAAAAATGTCTTTAAAACGATCTTCATTATTCTGGCAGTTAGAAAACAGAAAAATGTTGGTAACTGATGTCAAACGGGAAATGTTTATTCTGATTTCACGTCAGACAGTGTGAGAAAATATGTTTCTTTTTATGTAGTGATTGCAAACTTCAGGTTTAAACTTCAATTAAAATTACTAATAAAGACACAATCTATAAATATGGAAACTTTTACTCAATGGAGAAATGTTAGCAATAATAATAATAATAATAATAATAATAATCCATTTTATCTATAAAGTGCTTTTACACAGTTCAGTAATCAAGGTTAAAAACAACAACAATACTAACCTCTCGCAATCAGCGGAATATTAGCCATTAAAAGCAAACGTTGAGAAGTAATAGTTTAACAAAATCATTGATGGAGCCAGTAACAATTCATCTAAATTGAAGGAACTGATGCTTTTTGCAAAATTCTTTCTTAAATGTTTTAATTGGTGCCTAAGATTTTCTAGTTATTAATCTGTAACTTTCAGATTTTTTAGGGTCTACATTTGATATGATGCAGGAGCAGCCGCTGTCGGGTACGATGACTGACCCAACAGGCTGGTTTCTCTTCCAAAAAGCTCTGAGAACATTGTTGACGTGAGCAGTGAGTTATGGATTCTTTGAAATATAAGAACATTTTAAACGGAAAAATATGCTGGAGATGCAGTTTCTGACAATTCTGTCTGTCTCTCAAAGTATTTAATGAAACTTCAGCCAGTGAATACCAGAGCAGAGACCAAAAACATCAAAAAGTGAGATTATCGCCAAACAATATCGGGCCGCCGGTTGAGATGCAACACACCGTTTAAGATGAACTCCAGTCAAACCTCAACTTCTGATGCACAGCAGGGTGGGACGTGATTCAAGCCGAAATGAATTAACAACACAATTAACTTAATTACCTTTTTCCAATTATGAAGAGGAAATCCCATTTTTGTCCCAGATCAATCGTGGAAGTGGAGATCAGCTTAAAGAAAGTGCTCTCAAAGTTTAATTGAGAAAATGTAAAAATCCCTCTAATCATGTTTAATGAAAATTAAATGGAACCGGCAGCTCGGTGCCGTCAGTTTCCTTTTAGCAGTAAGTCCTGCAGAGGTAAACTGCTTGTCTTCAGTAATAAGTCTTCATCGACTTTTATGTATCTTATCCAGGTTGCGTCACAGCATGGTAGTCATGCAATGCATGACTTTGCAAATTTATTTCAAAAGTAAAATCTGAAAAGTGTGGCATTCAGCCTGAGTCAGCACTTTGTAACAGTCTGTGCATCCCAGTCTCAACTCCTTTCCTTAATATTTAGCTCCATTCATCTTTTCTTTTCTTTCTCCTGCTTCTCTGGGCCTGATGAAGAAAACGTCTCTGGAACTAATAGCAGCTTCTTTAAAACCTGTTACTCCAGTCAGCTTAGGTTTTTATTTGATTAAAAAAAGTCCTCACAAGTGTGCACTTATTTATGTAGAATTCCACGGTTTGACATAGACATTTGTTATTTTCAGACGGACGCCTGTTGGGATAAGAAATCAAACTTTCTGTTCTGTGCCTTCTGCTTTTATGAGGAGTTTTATTTTTACCATTCAAGAATTTATGACATCTTAATGGGAGTCTGTGTACTTATTCCATTAAAAATCCTCACCAGAGCATAAATGTGTGAAAGAAAAAAACAAAACAAAATAAAATTTAACAGAGAAGTCAGAGCTTATTTGGCAGAGGTGAAAAAAAAGTGAGGCAAGGAAAAAAATAGATAAATCAGTGGCTGATTCAGCATTTTTGTGACAGAGTGCGGCGCTCACCCAGGACTGGTCGAAGTTGTAGGAGGTCTGGTGTTCCTCTGGCTCCTCCACATGCCTGGCCTGCTGGAACTCGTGCCTCAGCCTCTGTATCCGGTCATGGTTGCTGGGAGCCATCTGACTGCTGTCGAGAGAGGTCAGGAAGACGTTAAAACCAAGACGCCGCAGCTGCCATTCTTCACCGAGAACCTCGCTAACGTTCCAGGTGTTGCCTCTAACTAGCATTTTGATCCAGGTGCTTTATTTTTCTTCCCTCCACTCTCCAACCCCACGCCATCACATTTAAATAATTTACTTGACCACACCGACGCTCCTCGGATAGCGAAATTCAGGGATCCCTTGATCTGACAGTCGTGATTTGTGCTCGCATATCTGGACTGACATTTCTCAAGTGCTTCTTTTATTTTTCTTTTTGTCTCTTTCTTCCAACCTTCACTCTATTTCTAGCCATTACTGCCAAAAAAAAAGAAACACCCTCATAACCGAGAATGCAACACAGCCGAATGATGTACGTCTCTATTCAGAATGCTGAAGAATGTCGGCCTTTTATAGCACATAGTCATTAAACAGCGTGGAAAACCCTCATTTACATCTCCTTCATTAAAGGCCTTTGAGGGGCCTGTCAATAGGAATCAATAGCGCTCCCTTAGCTTAATCAGGCTCTCCTTTTATCATCAGCTACAGAGGCAGCACATGACAAAACACATAATTATGATGAAACAACCGGCTTGATAATAAGCCCGAGTTTATGCATACCGCGAGGATGAAAGTGACCAAAGGTTAGGAATTTGCACTGGGTGGGGGAGGTAGGAGGGGTGGTGATGGACTGGAATGAGCGGTGTGGGTCAGGCAAGGACAAAAAGATAAAAGTACGGGGGATGTTCACGGCAGAGGGGGGAACGCGAAAGGTTAAATAAAAGCACGTGGGAAGGCAAAAAAAAACAAAACACAAAGTAAGCCTAGATAGATGTAACATAAAGAAAAAAAATCATGAAATGAAGAAAAAATGTCGATGACGACGAGCTTTAAAACGGTTCGTCGATAGGCGGGACTGACGGCGGCGGCGGCGTCATGGCCGCGTCTACCAAGAGCCGATCGCACAGGTGGCGCCGCGAGCAACAGGGAAGTGATTGCTTATTTAGACTCAGAGGATTCCGAGCGCAATTATGCCGATAATTGCAGATTAGAATGAGCACATCCCTCTGATGATAATGGGCACCAGGACACGCTGCCAATCAGGCTTCATTAAAAGCGCAATAAATAGCGGCTCCTAAATGATGCATGGATCTCGGCGCTTCCTTCTTAGCAGCACTTGGGGGAAACTCGGTTATCGTGTTATTCATACTGCCTGATCACAATCAATTGTATTAGTTATACTCCATTTGATTCCTATGAGTTTATACGTGTGGGGAGTGCATTAGGCCCTTTTTATGTGGACGAGGGCAATTAGGTGGATCACTGGGGTGTGAGGTAGCTTATGCTTTTATGGTGTGAGCTGATGGTGGAGGCTTTTTGTTGCTGTTCATTGCTAAATCAATGTTCCCTCTCTATTTATTTGAGGTGGATTAAATAGCAAAGGCCATAAAAAAAATGTAATTAATTAAAATAAGAAAGACATTCCTGAAAATGTTCTCTCTATCTTTTCCTTTCTATGCTGGTTGGTCTTTGATATAATTTGAATTGAAGTTTGTCCTTTAGCATTAGCTTCACACCAATGATTGAAAGTGTACTTTAACACCAATTGTTTTTGAAAGTCTTTGAAAGTTTTAAAAGTCTTCATATCCCTTATAATTTTTCACATCACAATTACAATTTCATGCAACAGACCATCACAAGGTAGTGTGATGGTCTTTTGCTAGCTTTTTGCTAAAGCTAGCAAAAATACCAGCTTTATGCGAATAGACATCTGAAAAGTGGGTAAGAATGTGTTTGCAAGGTACCTATTAAATCTCTCTTTTATTTCTGCTTAGACAGCGGATGTTCTGCAACCATCCCAGCTTGTTAAATGAGAGGCTTAACAAGACAGGAAGAGGTGGGAAAACTCCAAACACAGATCTGTGAAGTCCACTGCATGCAATTAGCCTAATCCCTGCTGTTGGTCAAAGAGAAGGCTAGACTCACTGCAAACAAACAGTTTCATAGATTTTTCTGTTTGACCCTTAAGGGAAGGTTTTTGTTACAATCAGCATCTCAAATGTGTATCAGCTATGAGAGCCAGGTACTTTATGCCGTAAACAGCTCTACTGACGTTCTTCTTCCAGTCTCACAACCAACCCATCTCTATAAATAAACAGGGGTCTAGTCCAGTGTGTGATAGATGATGTGGTGGGTTGAAGAATGTGAACAGATGAGTGAAAGCAAGTCCTGGAGCAAATTAAAGAATTAGAACCCTTGTGTTTCAGTAACTTGTGCTACAAATGGAAACTGTGTTGAGTACAGGCCTAGACCCCGGGTGAGATTTAATGAAGAGTAAAACTACTGTGACAGTACAAAGGAATTCTGGGGATTATCAAACTGCTATACAGTGGCCCCTATTCTCGGTCCTCTGCCCCACACAGCTGTGTCCAGACACCAGTTTCCTGGAAAGATTTCCAAGCTTCATGAAGGCAATATGGAGTAAGCTACATCTCAGAATTAAGCAAGGACACCAATTAGGAACGACGTCAGCCTGCTTTGACAAACAGTAAGCGTCTGGCACAGCTCTGTAGACTCAAAAGATGGTTTTAGTTGACTTCACTGTAACTCCTCGAGCCCGAGCAATTCAGAGGTTAATTAGTCGGTCGTGACTGTTACCAAAGAATCAAGGTCTCACTGCTAAATTTACCTCCGAATGCATCAGCGTCTGTAATGAGCCTAAAGTAGAAGTGAGACAAGGGGAGACTGGCACAGGAAACCGGCAACTCAGATCAGGAGACAACCTTACAGACTGGCAGAATGTGTCACTGCAGCATTAGGTGGTTATTAAGGAACATAAATGAGCAATTCTCATTAGTTTGCTTTTACCCGTGTAAGAGGAAAAAGGTCTCTGGTAATGTGTGCACAGAGAAGCTGCACACAGATTGACTGTCATGATCATAAGTGCGACAATTTAGATGCTTGTCCAGGGCATTCCCCAGAAAACATGCTAAGCCCGATGGTTGGGAACTCGGGCAGTCATACGTTCAGTGGCCTGCCATGTTTTTGATTTTAAAAAATGTTTAAAGTTGACAGAAAATTTGAAAGTTTCACTTGATAATTATGTGTTAATGGAAGATTAATGCTATAAATAGCTGAAAATAACCTGAAACTAAGGACAGAGATAAGCTTCTAAAGAGTTGAATCTGCTACTGCATTGACAGGTTGTTCTAAAAATATAGACCTGGTAGGTCTTAATACAAACAGGTGCTCCATAATCGTTCAATAAACGTATCATATTTCTTCCATTTCAGTCATGCAATACTGAATTGCTCTACCACATAAAATTTCAATAACACAACCGCATGCCAAACTTTGCGGCCGTAACACAACAAAATGTGAAACAGTTCAAGAGTATCGGTTCACTTAAAAAGCGCCGAAGACGCAGGCGGGGAAAGGGCAATGCATTTCCAGTCTGTTACAAGTACACAGAACATCCACACCATTGCTGCCTTTGAGCGCGTCTGAGAGCTTATTGAAAGAGGCGAACTTATGAATTTACACTCGGGCAGGGTCAGAACAAATAAGACTTCTGCAGCATATGAATAAAAACAACATTTCCAGTGATTCTCTACACCTGCCACTTTGAATGCAATAGCTGAAATAGAAGTAGTCTAAAAAGCTGCGGGCTTCGGCAGTAACACCGGATAAGTGCTCCGGTTTTCACAGCGGACGGAACAATGGCGGGTGTGTGTCCGACTGCGTGACCCCCGCTCCCACCTGTGTTTTTTTTAAACCTGGTGGCCTGCTGACAGGGGTCAGTAGCGCTCTAAAGCTGCAGCTGGGGGTGTGCGGAGGCCTGTCAGTGTAATAGTCATCCTTTGATCCAAGAGGATTTTTGCAGATGTCTCCTACACTAGAAGGCTTAAGCCGAGAGATGCAAACTATGCCTCAGTCCGCCTGTTTGCTTCTGTTGGCGGATCAAAGGCGCTCCGAGTCTCTGCATGTCCCATAAACGCTGCCACCAGCTAATAAAGGAGTAATCCCGTCACTCTGGGCATAACACATATCATATGAGAATACCTGGAGGTCAGAGGGTGCTCAAAGCCAGCTGGAGCCGGTGCGTCAGAATTATCGAGGCTAAAGTTTCCTCCGAAGATTGACAGGAGTTCAGCAAGTTGTCGCTGGGTGTTCATTTTCAAATAAACTAAACAAAAAGCTGAAGCTGACGGAGCACCATCGCGACTTTAAAGTCCGACATTCTGCTGTTTTCTTATCTGATCGATGTTGATTGAAATTCTATCAGATTATCTGGTTCCTTGCCGTGGCCCCAGTATCTCTCCGCAGCAGATGAGGGTGCAGGCTTCTTAAGTCTGGGCCCTGTGGCAATCTTGCATCAAGTCAAAGCCTCGGCTCATCTTTATTCCATCACCCTGTGGACTTTCATTTATTTCAAAGACGGAAAGATGAGGCTTTTTTGGGGGGATGGGGGGGAAACGGACAGCCTTTGGGACCAACTGCGATGATAGAAGGAGATTAGATCTATTTTACCCCTGGTCATATAATGTAGGGAAGAAGGACTGAGATAAAACATTTTTTAGGTTTTTTTTTATGGGAGAAAACCATCTTCAGCCAATCACTGTGATTTTGGGAAGCAATCAAATGAAAGTGTTTCAAGCATATATACCCCCTTCTGGCATTTCCTTCCTCGTTCCTTACTTTCATTCTCATCTTCAAAAAAAAAATAAAATCTCTTTTCATGCCTTACGGTACTTTCTCATTTTATTTCAACATGCTTTATCCTTAAATGACTCAACGATCCTTTGAGGTTTGCTAACATTAGCACATTAACTAATTTTTATATAGAAACTAAGCTTTACAAACCAAATGTAGCATATCAATGTTGGTCAACATGCTGGTGATATCCAACATCCTAGTGGCTGTGGAAACATGCTAGTGATAGGCCTCATGCTAATGTTAGAATGTTTTAAATATATTAGCCAATTTTAGCATAGTGAAAGTAGCAAGTCAATGTAAATGCTTGTGATAGCACATTCTACTAACAGCATTTATGCTAACCTTAGTATTTTAGCTAATTTTAACTTATATACTAATGCCTGCCAACTTAATGGAGCACGTCAGTGTTGGTTAACATGCTAGTGACAACCCACATCCTACAGGTAGTGTCAAGATACTAATCTACATGCTATTGAGAGGACTGATATTAGCCTTAGAGCTAAAATAAGCATTTTAGCCACATTTAGCTTACTAAATGTGGCTATGTAAGTTCATATTCTACTGACAGCAGTAAGCTAACTTCAGCATTTTATCATATTTTAGATTAAACACTAATGTTGAATGAAGCAAGTCAATGTTAGTCAACATGCTAGTCATACCCCTCAAGCTGTTGACTACATTTTAGCAAGCCTTAGTATTGTTGCTATTTTCCAGCTAATTTCTTCACATATACAGATCTTCCTCATTTTATTTCCATTTGTTTTATCCTTAAATACCTCCACCATCCCTTGTGGTTAAAGAGATAGTTTATGAATCCCCCTCTGTCCCCATCATGCTCTCCCACTAGCCTAGTAAGTGACAGCTGCAGGCCTGACAAAGGGCCTGATAATACCCTGGATTTGTCAGGCTCTGACTTCACTCGTGTGTTCCTGTGACTGGTGCACCATCAGTGGCGCCTCTCCAGCTGAACCTCCCGCACTTTGAGATTGCAGCCCTTGCTGAGGTTGAGCTGTGTGAACGGGTATCCATGGTTTCAGTCAGACTGCAAAGCAGCACATACGGAGGACCTCGGGGGTCTTAAGAGGCCATCATCTGGGATGCCTGCCGAGGCCACAGTGGTGGCGTGACTGGGGGCTTGGAGCTCTGATTAGGAAGGGACAGAAGCGGTGTCTGTGGAGTTAGGGTTAACTGTGCAATTCCAGCGGACAGTCCGGCATGGCAGGGTTCTAGTGTGCAATTCATCTGCCGATTCCCGGCGGAAAAAGATGTAAAAATAAGCCTGCCCCAAAGTGGAGCACAGAAAAATGTCATCTAGGGAAATAGAGCTGATAATTACGAAGAAAACAGGCATTTCTTCAGCGTCATCTACAACCTTGTACGGTGCCTTGTGAAAGTATTCACCCCTCTTGGCATTTTTTGTGTTTTGCTACATTGCAAGTTGTATTTATGTTTCTAAATATAAATTGTATATGATGCATCTGCATAAAGCATTCTAAGTTGATGAAATTAAATAAGAAAAAAATATGCTTAGTAAAATGAAATCCAACTGTGTCACACCGTTTCTGAAAGGTGGCCCCAGAGGCTGCAACGCCATCTTTAACCAAACACCACCATGAATATCCAAGAGCTCTCCAAACAAGTTAGGGACAAAGTTGTTCAGAAGTAAAAAAAAAAAAAAAATCAAGGTTGGTTTATAAAACAAAAATATCAAAATCTCTGATTCCCCAGAGCATCGTCACATCTATTTTCATCAAATGGAAAGAACATGGTCCCACCACGGACCCACCGAGAGAGGGCCGCACATCAATACTCAGGAGGAGGTGGTGGAGTCGATCCACATGAAACCAAAACTGTAGAGTTAAACTTGTGTTGAGATGTTTAAAGCTTTCGATTAGGGGTCTTCAACTCTAGACCTTGAGGGCTGGTGTCTAGTAACTTTCAGATGTGTCCCTGGTTCAACACATCTGAAACAAATAGCTGAATCTCCTCCTCAGTATGTAGTTACGTTCTCCAAAGTCCTGCTGATTGTATGACTCAGGTGTGTTGAAAAAGGTTGGAAGACCCCAGACGTCATGGTCTAGACAAGGTTGGGCTATTGTTGATCTCTTCAATGACTGCAACAATGAAGTTGCATCCTAGGAGTGCCAGACTACAATGGTGTTTAGAAAAGAGAACTGAAAAGAGGGCAATGTCAAGTGATTTGTGGATGTGAGAATGTCTGAAGTGCTTTGACAGGGTTAAGCAACATGTCAATGACTAAGACAGTAAGCACTAAGTAACCAGCTGATCTGGGTAGCAGTGTTGTGGTACTCGGGAACGGTCTTGGTCTAGAGTCCGGTCTCGAGACCATTTCTTGATGGTCTCAGTCTTGTCTCAGTCTCGGGTGCTGAGGACTCGGTATTTTATTTCAAGACCGATCGAGACCGCGACTGTGAAAATATCACTAAACATGCAGCAGACTGTCCAGTTTATTTGTTAACATCTTTGTTTTCAGTGAATGCAAAAGGCACCGATAAAAACACAACCAATAACGTGACTTGCCAATTACGTGTTTATGTTACTCCCCCCTCCCTCACCTTTCACGCACACGTGGCGCTCTGAGACATGCGCAGTGGTTTTCCCTCAGCGCAGAAGATCTAATAGTCAATAATAGAATAAAGCTGCATAAATCATAATAAACCCGATGGTCAGCAGCGCTTCGCTTTCACAGTCGGTGGGACAACGTCTAACTTTTTTCATCACTTAGAAAAGTATCTCAAAGAAGGTAAAGCTCCGTTGACGTGACGTTAGCAAAGCTAGTTGTATAGAGACGCATAAGCATTTGTGATGAAAAAAAGTTGACACTCACTGCGCTGAATTATTGTGCGGACATGTTGACATGAGTTGCACATATGAGACAAGCTGTGTCTAAAAGTCTTCAACGTGGTGATGCGACACTCAGGAGCAGTACGAATTTTCTGCACGGGTCTTTACTTATTAGACAGGACTGGAGTGTCACTGAGAGCATATCAGATTACCATATGCTGTCAGAGTAGCATACATCAGAGGTTCCCAAACTGTGGGGCGCGCCCCCTAGTGGGGGCGCCGTGTCATTGCAGGGGGCGAGGGGGTGCGGGAAGCCATCTGGATGAAAAAGAAAAACGAATAAATATGAACGCTGTATGCACTGGGTTTTTACTTTACAACGGCCAACTCTCTTGTTATTCCTCTGTCAATTTGATACAGTAGCGGTTTCCACACTTCCCATATCTGTGTCCTCTGTCACTTTTATCAGCAGTTAAAACTTTAATACGTTGTTAACATGTGGTAATCTGTTTTACGAGCCGCCTTTAAACGCAACATGAGCGCTACGACGCTGGGTTTACACCTGTGCGGCAGTGAAGGAGACCAGCTGCTGCTGTGCGGAGCTGCACAGGTGTGTTAGAATCATGGCAACAAACCAGCAAAACGCAAATAACTTTTCACAGTTTTCCACCCAAACTAACCGACTGTTTAGTAAAGCTGTTTGATGCAGGTAAAGTTAGCTAAAAGATGACTAGCTAGGTAATATCAATACATCACCTTAAGCTTGTTAACAAGTAGCTTATAGGCTAAGTTGTTGTCTATGTTCAGCTACATAGATTCATTATTGCTTGTTGCTCCTTGGTCAGTGTTCAGTTGAGCATTGCCTCAATTGCTATGTTTAATGGTGCAGACAGTGGTGGTTTCTGACATGAGCAACATGGGTAAACACCCAGGGCGTTATCTTTTTAGGGATGGCACGAGACCACCGCAGATTGTAGCATGGAGATGGAAGCAAAGCAGAACAAAGAGTTTGTTCAATTTAATATTGGTTACATTTATTATGTATTTAATATCTTTTTATGGGAATATGGATCTTTGAGATCAAATTGAGAAGTAATTTTGATCATATTTCACATTTTATCATATCATGTAGAACGCGGCGCTGGTCTTGGTCTTGACTTGGTCTTGACTTCCCTTGGTCTTGACTTGGTCTTGGACCCTAAAAGTCTTGGTCTTGTCTCGGTCTCGATACACTCTGGTCTTGGTCTTGTCTTGGTCTCGGCTTAGGCGGTCTTGAACACAACACTGCTGGGTAGTGTATGAAGCAGTGAATGTACCCGGTTAGAAAAAAACTAAATGAGAACATTCTGGAAACTGACTAGAAATTTGCTAAGAATCACTTGCAGTGCTGTGAGGAAAACAAAAGCTTTTGATGGCAGCCAACTTCCGTTTCTGCCTCAGTCATGTCTGTGTACCGTAAATAAAGCTGCAGCCTAGATCATAATCATGACGGTGCACGGAAATAACTGAAAATGAAAAATCGAGAGTCTGCAGCAGGTTCAAGAAAGACTTTTGCTGATTAATCCCAAAAGAAAATTATCCAGGTTTGTAAAGCCCATGCCTGAGAGGAGGCCTTGGCACAGGAAGGGAGCCACCCCTTATTCTGACACATTTGGCCATGCCTTTTCAACTTCCCACACCACTTCCTCTCCTGTTTCCTTTGGCGATAATACCATGATGTCATAAGAAAGCAAAAAGGCGATTCTGACTTTCGAGCAGTTTCCTGCAATTCAAAAGTGGAGGGCAGTCTAATCTGTTGGCTATACAGAAATGAGATAACAAAGTAAACACTTACAGCATGTCAACAGAGGAATCCCTTAAAACATGCATTTGAATCTCTACATAATTAACGCGACTTTAAGTAACACTCACAGCTGATCTACAAGCACAATGCTTTACAGTCACACTTTCTGAGAAGATAAAGCAAGCACTCGCTGTTCTGTCGACATCCTGGTTCAAATCTACAGCTTTTACCCTGCGTTGGCTTCCTGCCCAACATGCAGGTAGTAGAATTATCCTCTATGGGGAATTTACTTCATTAAAATGGAAACAGAAGGAAGTGAGAAAGAGACACACTGTTGTTTGTATAAATTATTCATTCATACTCACACCTATACACAGCTCTGTACTACCATTCACATGTACAACTTCCTGTCAGCTAGAGACAATTTAGGCCAGCCTTAGTTGACACTAGTTCATTTTTAAAACGCAATCCCGTCCGTCCTTCCTTCCTTCCATCCATCCATCCATCCATCCATCCATCGAGCCAGAGATGGAGCTTTCCAAGTAAAGTCACTTCCGGTTCTGAGGGGCCGGGGCTTATATGATGCCAGACTACGACGACACAGAATCGTCAGGCATCCAGCCAGAATCCTTCATGCAATGTTTGGTGCCAATTGAGCTTTGTATCCGAAAGTTATAGCCTTTTGTTTGTTTTGGCCAGAATGCCAAGTTCGCTGCTCTGCCATGCCCCCTGAACATATACAAAACTCAATTTTTTTGATAACTTTTAAAGCTCCATGCCTTAACTTCATTCTGACCAAGAATGAAGCTGATAGGTCGAAATCTCATGTCAAAGTTCGACGTGAGTAAAAATGAAAAATGGCCAAAATTTGAACTTTGACTCAAAATGTCCGCGTCCCTGAGCCTTTTGGGGGGTACTTCCAAGAGACTTATTTTCTTGATTTGGGGGAGCTCTCCCTATGTACCAAGTTTCAGATCTCTACAACCTACGGTTTCCCCCAACTCACTTTAGGGGGCGCTGTAGAGCAGTTTGGCCACGTCCGCGAATCCACCTGAATCTGAAAATTTTCCTTGGGGGACAATTTTGGGTGAAATTTGGTGAGTTTTTGAAGAAGAAATAATATTGCGATTACAATAGGCCTTCGGCAGACCCTCGCTGCTCGGGCCTAAAGAAAAGGGAGAGAAGGAGAGAGAACAGTGTTCTTAAGTGAGCAGAAAACCAGCCAGCATATTAACACGTTCTGCAAAACAAGCCAGTCGTTTTCCAGCTAATAAAAGTCTGCTACGTTAATGTGGTGTTTGCATGACTCATCTCTCAGTCTGCCACGAGTCAGCACTTCTTCTGTTCAGACAGACTGTATGCATTCATGAAGTCATAACCAGTGTTATTATTAGTCCATTGCGCAGTGTGGCTTGCATTGATCTTAAAGGGAAAAACCGCTGCTCACTTACATTTACAATGTAAATTAAATTACAATTATGCACTTAAACAGCTAAATCTACAAGTACTGAGGGCTATAAACTTGGAAACAAAGAAAGATGTTCCAAAGTTACTTGAAATGTAAATTTGAAGATGTTTTGCAAAGCACAAGAGGTAGAAGAAGTTAATTATCTAACTTTTATAGGTTTGGCTAAATCTAACTCAGCCTAACACAGTTTAAATGCCACATCAAGTGCTTTATTTTCATCCTGTTAAATAGATTTAAAATACAAAAGAAAAACATCAAAGAAAAGTCAGCATCATGTTCACTGCATGGAAACAGAAAACTCTGCAAACAGAGTTAGCCATGATGGTTCTGAAAATCTCAATGATTCATTCTCAGAACTCGGTGTAAAGATGGAGAACTGTGAAGCATGGGCCACTGATGGCAATGAATTGATTCAAAGAGAGAAAGTTTGCAGAGGGAGAAACGCACTTTAACACCTGCATTACGTTCAGGGCAGGGCCTCTTCGCACAGAGACAAAGACTCAGTAGTGTGAGACGATCTTCTAAGATGATTACATATTTGAAACTTGTAAGTACTTGTCGTAAAAACCTTCAAGTGGTGAATTTTGCTTCTGGTCCCAATAACTCAAAAAATGAAACAAAAGCAAATATGTGAGTCAACCCAACCACTGAAATTAGCTGAAGTATGCTTTCTTTTGTAGTATACAACATTACACCTGAGATAACTCTCCATCCCATGAAATCCAAAGAAAAGGTGTTGAAGCTTTATGCTAAGGTATCCAGCTAAACAGATTTTATGAGCCCATTAGGTTTTAAAGACAGCTTTTATGAGATATCAGCTGTCAATAAAATCCCTGACAACATTATAAAAGAAGCTGGTTATTAACTACACTGCTTTGTACAACCTAAAACAGTCAGTACGCAGGTTTCTCAAATCAAACGGCAGACACCTGAAGCCGGTGTGGGGCCGTGATAAGATACCTCTGCAGGTTTTCTACTGATCGCCACATTAAAACCGGAGAAGCTAAAGCATTCACATGGAAAATTGAAAACGTGTTCACAACCCTGAAACCGACAACCTCAATGCATTTTATTTCCAATAAGATTTTCTATTAATTTAATTGTAGCGTCTGTATTCAATTGGATTGATTTGAACATTGCAAGGCACTAAACCTTATGTGCAATGGGAAAGTGAAAATGGCCTATTTTCTAACCCTGAAGTTCCAGTTCAAACTCGTGTGTTGGCTTTCAACCTGAGGCCAATCAGCTCCCCTACCTCCCGTTTACTTAAACAACACCCTCTCAAACTGAAGCATCTATCAACTGCCCCCATTGCACTTCTCTGACCACCGCCAAAAGATGGGTTTTTCAAGTAAAATACACCATACATGTCAGCAGACAAATGTAAAAAAGAAAAACAAAGTGAATGTTTTTTGGTATTCTGTGCTGCTGGAAGAAGAATGGAAAAGGAAATTGAACGTTATTTATAAGAAATGACCTTCAATTAAATGTACGGCTAACAGAGCAGACTCTGGACATAGCCGAAAAAAAATGTCTTCTGTGGTTTTTGAGCTACTCCAGGTGAACGAATCCAAAGGTCTTTATACAGGGTACGAGCTTGGTGGTTGTTTAATGCAAATATATGGGAACCTGTCAGAATATGAAGGAGCAGATTGATCTACTCAACACATACAGATATTCACATGCACCCCAACCTCTAGTACTTGTTTACTTTTCTGGTACATTACCAAAGTGCACACTCTGACAGACTACCTGTAATGAAAAGCTAACATCAGAATTTAAACAGGCTTGAGAAGCAAAGGTCGATTGGTTGTATTTTAGATAAGATTTCAAAAATGTATCGCTTCAACAGACTTGCCTTCTTAGGTTTGCTTTCATACTATGGCTTTTTTTTATTCCTTCTTCATTTTCTTTGTTTTTTTTTTTGCCAGCGTGTACAGCCAGTTTTAATCCTTTTTTAATGACTAACAAGCAGAGCAGAAATCCTGCCTTTTATTAGGGCACTCGGGTTTCTCAGGTTCGTTCTAGGAGGCTTACACCTGTAAAGAATCTCATTTACTTCGGCACGACGTCACGCTGCGCCGAATACAGACGATCGCTCCCTTTTCCAAATGTCAGAGCCCTGACGCTCAGCATGTGAACCACGAGCCGGCTGTAAATAATTCACATCAGCCCCACGTTGCGTCCCTCAATGCCCTGTTCGCATCCCAACAAGTCTTCTCCTGAACAGCCCTCCCATCCCACCCCACCGTGCGCCGCCACTAGTTCTTCTATGCATAATTAACGAGAGAGATGAGGTGGGATGTCCATCACCCAGAGCCGACAAGAGCTGGAGCCACTTTAAACAATAAAAATATTGATGGTGGGTGTAATAAAGCAGGATTAAAAAGATGGATTTGAATAAATTTTTTCTTCTTTTTATTCTCCCCCCCCCCATTCAGATAGTTTCAAGTTGAAGTTATGTGGAAATGCAAAGAGGTTGAAGGTTGAGATTCTTTTGGTGCTCTCAACTGGCATTTCCATTACCGGATTAGGTGTTGGAGTCTCCAGAAAGAGGGGTAAACAACAAAAGAACAGAGCAGGTCAGAGGTCATGACATTTAGTAATGACCAGAGGGACGCAGAAAGAAAAGAAACATGTCTGGCAGAGTTTTTTCAATTGGGACTATCAATATTGTGTAATAATCGATGTGAAGGTCAAGAGGCTGGCAGATACTGACAGATGGATAACGAAATGAAGAATATGGAGGAAAACGGTGGAGGGTGAAGGGAGGGGGCGGAGGCTTCAGAACGCAAATGAAAGGTCAAATTAGAGCAACCCATTTATGGAACAGAATAGTCCCGATTGTTCTGATCAATATGGAAATCAGCTCAACTTCTCCTGATTTCTGATTGAGTTTGAGAACACACCACCTCTACTGTGCGTAATATATATATATATATATATACATATATAAAAATAAAAATTCCCTTCTCACCCTCTGCGGGTGGTCTCTTTTCATCCTCTGAGCTCGGTTCCTCTACCAGAGGCCTGGGAGCTTGAGGGTTCTGCGCAGTATCTTGGCTGTGCCTAGTACTGCACATTTCTGGACTGAGATGTCTGATGTTGTTCCTGGGATCTGTTTTAGCCACTGCTCCAGTTTGGGGGTTCTGCCCCGAGGGCCCCGATGACCTCAGGCACCACTGTGGTCTTCACCTTTCAGGCCTTTTCCAGTTCTCCCTGAGGCCCTGGTATTTCTCCAGTTTCTCATGATGTTTGTAGTCACTTGGTATTGCTACATCCACCACAACAGCTTTCATCTGTGTGTGTGTATATATATATATATATATTTATTCAAATGCTTTTTATTGTGCTGTATCACGCAATACTTTCCACCAAAAACAAATTGCTAATCATATGATTGATTTATAGCATCTTAGAAATTCAAAAGCGAAGTACTTTACATTTAATAAACTTAATGCAGGTCACAAATGCATCTGAACCACATCAGAGTTCACTACAACCGAACAGAGACCTGGGTTTTTAAGCAGGTCAGAGTTCGATTGCGCATCCATACCTCCCCAAGCAAAACAGACCTTCTAGGCAAACAAAGTAGAGTTGAATTAAAGCGGACTAAACAGAACTGGTGTGAAGGCACCCTTGTTGTGTTCCAATGTAGCAACACATTTTTTTCCTCCAATGTTAGTTTTTTTAATATAACTTTTTGAAATAACTGTTTTTTTAACTACCCATGTTATCCATATAAGGCATAGTAAGATTGTTGTCAAATTCACAGATTTTGAGAAATAACAGTGTTTACGTGTTAAAGTTCATAAAATAGAGTCTAAATTACTTTAGTAAACTGGGGGAATAATTGAAGCTGGTAAGAGTCAACCTCAAACAAAACTAACTTAAACTTTAGAAGCTGCAATGTATTTGTTAATTTCCTCAATCTCACCAATCCTGTTTTTAAACCACATTTGAAAAAGTTAGAATAAGATTAGTTGATTGAGTATGTAGGTTTGTAAAACTTCCTCCTTCCCTCCAATCAACCTGAAAGAGGTTTTGCATATGTTAATAGCCCCTCGACCTATGACCCCAAACATTCGTGACATTACTATCAACCCAGCCAGACATAATATGGAGCTGACACCGTCATGATCCATGGTGGCTTTTTTTCTTAATAAAGCCATTACGTTGCCTTAAACTGCTAAAGCCCTGACGTGCCTCAGCCTGCCTGTCACTGGATTTAATGGGGACTGTGCATCCATCACCTCGGCTCAGACATCAATCAATCAAAAAAGTCCATCTGACAGCTGGTGGCTCTCCCACCCCCAGTGCGTTAGCATGATCATTATAGCCACGAAAACACACTTAATCTCATTGGCTGTGAATATTTTTTCAATTATCACCATGACTGCGGGCCATCATTCCCCCTGTGACCGACATGCTAATCAGGACCAGCAGCAGTCAATAATCACAGGCATGGAAAAGGCCATCGGGTATGGAATTGGTCAAGTATAATTATTTATTCTAATGAGGTATACATTAATTAACTTAGCCCTGTTTTTTGAAAGATACCTGTCAAAGTAAACAGACCAGAGTAGATCTTATAGTCGGGCTATGGTAAAATCTGTGAAAGCTCCAAAGACTCGTCTCCTCAAGCTGGACAAAGTGGATCTCTAAGTGTTTTTTGTCCTCTTCAAAGATTTAGTCGACCATAAGTCTTCATGCTCCATATAAAAGAGGGCCGAGAGGTCAACTGTGACAAGCTTTTAGCCCACAAGTCAGATGTCATGGCAACATTCCAGGTGCACACACTACCTAATGAATCCATCCTCCCTGTGCTGGGACAGGAACACATCTAAAGCAAGTTTCGGTGGATGCAGCAGTCCTGTACTGTTAATGTTTCAGGCAAATGCATATAAAGCAGATTAGACTAAAGTTTGAGTGGGTCTCAGTGAACCGATAACATTGTGCAGCAATAGACAGGTGATCAATAGATATACATCTGATAGAATATTTGATCATTTGACTGATACAAAAATCACATTGCATTTTGGGGGATGTAAGGATTTATCTGGTCAACCTCTCTTTAGGTTGGTGACATCAACTAACTCACTCATATTTTGGTTACCTAGCAACAACGGTGCTTAACTGCTAAAAGATTAAAAATGGGTGTAGAGTAAAAATTGTGGATACAACATCACACATCATTCTGGGGGATGTAGGCAGAGGAAAGGCTTTACTCTGAACATCTCACAGCCAGCTAAGCTAGGTTGGTGATGTCAAAATTACTCTTTGGTTACCTAGCAACAACCTGTTGAGTAAATTGCGCAGCAGCAGTTTCAGGTTTCGCCACCGTGCCTCATAACTGATTAAAAGTAAACAATGGGTGCGTTCACAATGCAGCCTGAAGTGACCCAATTCCAATTTTTTTTGACGTAATGCGACCCATATCCGATATGTATCTGATTCAAATGCGACCTAACGTTCATCAGAATGAACGTCACTGATTCTCAACAAATCTCACTATTCTGTGTCCTGATACGCAAAAGCGGGAAGAAAAACAACAACCATGACGATGAGGATTAAGTTGTTAATATGCTGCTCCAGCCGGACAACAACTTCAAATATATAAGCTAAGCTCCACCATTAGCCTCCATGTTTACTTCAGCAAACACTGAGCACTTCTTCTTTTTATGGCAGTTGGCAGAACGCTGAGAATGCTGACGCTATTGCGCCCTCCAGCGTACATGCGAGATACTTTCAGGTCGTTTGCCTGTTCACAGCGGCAGAACGCATACAGGTCACATTTACTGGCAGTGTGAACGGCCCGGCAAAAAAATCGGAATTGCCAAAAAAATCAGAATTGGTTTATTTCAGGATGCAATGTGAACGCACCCAATCATGACGTGAAGTAGAAACTGTGGATAAACAGGAAAGGTCACAGCACCAGTTCAGCAGTGTGTCAGATATTTAAAACAAAAAACTAATCAATCATTTTCATCCATCCATCCATTTTCTGCCGCGTATCCAGGGTTGGGTCGTGGGGGCAGCAGCTTCAGAAGGGAGGCCCAGACTTCCCTCTCCCCAGCCACTTCTTCTAGCTCCTCGGGAGGAATCCCAAGGCGTTCCCAGGCCAACCGAGAGACATAGTCTCTCCAGCGTGTCCTGGGTCTTCCCTGAGTCAATAATTTTTATTAATAACCAATATAAAATGATTATATTCCGATACATTTTCCAGGTATAACATCCAGACTTGTGTGAGTATTCAGAGATCTGATACCTGCAAACAGCTGGTTGATAAGGGAAACAGTCAGTCACTGAGCCATGCGGTTAGCAATTCATCCACATCAGTTGGGTGTTTTGTCTGCCTTGGTTTGTCTTTCCTAGCAGGGTGACTTCTGGACTTCCCCAAAAATGAGCTGCTATCATAAACTGGATCATGGTGTAATCTCCTCTAATCCTCAGACAAAGCCTAACTGCTTCTGAGTCAGAGTAAACAGAGCGGTGAGGAGGAACGGGCAAGGGAGGGTGGGGGATGAGACGGCTTGTACACAACCAAAGTCTGTGTTCTAAATAAAGGAAATCTATCTCATTTTGTTCCTCTTGTGAGGTACTCCTGCTTGCAAATTAAGCAAACAGAAGAAGAAAAAGTATCTTCATGAGAACTGGCCGCAGAGGCAAAAAAAAAAAAAAGACAAAGTAATTCTAATAAACTCTCCTCTTGTGGGGTCTTCTATTTTTATCTAATAAGACATTGCTCACTTTGGCTACCCTGAGCATTTAAAGACTAAAACCCCAAAAGGAGCGGTGGCTAGGGACATTTACACAAAAGACACAGCAGAGTACTTAGTCAAACACCAAATGTTCCTTGTAATGCCAGAAAGAATAAAACCTTTGCCCAAGGAATGTCTACTACTGATTTTTTAGCTAAAAGCAGCTATGAAACCATGGTGACAAAACACTGTCACCTTCAGGTGGTTTTAGGAATGGATGTCAGGGAGGAAGCTGTTGGTTTTCTCCAAGCCCCAGACAAGCCACAGGGAGATTAGACCTTTGTGTTGATGAAGGGGTCCAGGTGGTCACGGGTTCGACCACAGATGGCAACCGCTACTACTAGCTGATGTGTGAATGAATGCAGCGGTGAGTCAGAGCTAAATTAAGATGCCGTCACTCGCATCTGCCTGCAAACACACACTTATCTGAGTACACACACACCCGCACACAAACTCATTATCCTTCACCGGCTCCCCTCCACAGTCCTGTATGTGGGGCAAAAGGGCATGGGAACAAAAGTATTAAGTGGAAGTGAGCCCTTTAATTACAGGCCTGTGTTTGGAGAATTTTCAATAAAGCCAAGAACAATAGAAGCCTTCAGTAATGGACAGCCTGCAGAGTTAACACACACGTCCTCGAGCTATGACAGAACACACACGCACGCACGCACACACAGCATCGTGGTAAAGGAGATCAGGATGTCACAGAAATTAGAGATGACCCAGGGAGTCGGCTGGTGACCGGGATCAGACAGTCTTCAGGTTTGGGTCAGTTTTCAACGGGTGAGTTCAGCACAGCTATGCACTACCAGGCTGTAGAAACAATTCTCTGTTAGTGAGGTGGGTTTTTTTTCATTTACAATATTAGTAAGGTGTTTACAAATGAAGGTGGAGAAAACAAGGAAATGAAGGAAGTTATTTCTCGGACAGGTTGAAACTTTGGCTGTAGGATATCAGGGTAAACGCGTAGTTCGGACACTATTGCGGAAACAAAGACAATATTAATTACAATTAATCCTGACATAATACCATAATAATTTTGAAGTTCAGCATCTCACCTGCTTAAGATACATATCCACATAGAAAGCAGAGAATGTTTGTCCAACACACCAAATACTTCAGTTGCATGCAGAACCTTAAGGCATGGTACTTGAAATATGAGACCCAAGCAAGTATTGCATTCAAGCAGTTCTTTGTAGTTGAGGTATTACAAATATTGATGTTGCCACAGACACTTCTCCTCCTAATATGACCAACAACCACTTACAAAAACTTAACTATTTTTTAAAAGTGTTCTTTTTTTATTCTTATAGATCAAACTCAAAATGAGTGTAAAGTGATGTCACCTGATCAAGGTTTTACCCCCAAAAAAGCAAAAAATTCAGATAGGTGCATTTTCTATGAAACCCGTCCCAATGTGGACTTAAAGTAAATTATTTACTGTAATAATTACCATTACATGTAAAGCTTAAGTGTGTAAAATATCAACATGGAGGTATAATTGCCGACATAATTTATACACCATAGAATGATAACTGCATGAAAATGGACTATCAAAAGGAAATTGGCTTATTTTACATCTTTGCTCTTTTTATGTGTTCCTACAAATCGCTAAAGACCGAAGGCACCTTTCTGAGAGCGGAGCCATTAAAATTAAAATCCTAACAGCAATATGCTCCATAATACGGTGTAGTTAGCGGCTTCGAGGATAATAAAGAAGTGATAATAAACGAGTCTATTGGCTCTCTTATGGTCCCTGAGTGTGAGGATGGGTGTTATTAGGTGGCTCCTTTTAGGAGAGAAAGTGTGAAGCAGGAGATTTATAAGAAAAAAAAAAAAAACTTGGAAGAGATTGTGACAATGTGTCCGTTTGAAACGTGACAGCTTTGCCTGTCGGTGCTTCTTGACAAGCGTAGGGATAACTGTAGATGCATGGAAAATTGATTTGGAACTCTGTGGATTTCACAAAAAAAAAAACATAAAATCAAGAGAGAGAGCGAGAAGTTGTGTGAAAAAAATAGAAACTTCTCTATTTCACTTATCCCCTCACTGTCAGAACTTCAAACACATGCAAGATACGACAGTAAAAAAAAAAAAAAAGGTATCAGACTCTATTTTATGTTTTTAAAAGTCATTCTTAAGCAATAGATAGACTGTCGGGCACTGATAGGAAGCTGTCCATTATCATCTTTTAGCTTCCTCTCCCCAGCTCCATTATAAAGCAAAGCGTTTGGCAAGGTGATATTCTGCAGAGGGAGAAAGGAAGCTTTTTCCCATTTCTGGTGGGATGACTATGTCAACAGAAAAATCAACTAAAGGTTACGCTACCGCGTCGCCGAACATTGTAAAGCAGTTCTTGGAATCTGAAACCATCTAAGCTCTCGACATAGTTTGATGAACACCAAAGTGTTCCTAAAAACAACTTTAATGAATCCCGAAGACCAGTAAATTATGCCAAAGCTCAGCTTGAACCATACTGCGAGATCTTGTAAAAATTAATGATAGGGGAGAAAAAAATAGACTGAAGTGTAAACGAGAAGGCAGCAACTTTAATGTGCAAACGCAGCTGGTAGTAAATGGAGCCTGCCAATTGGCTGGGGTTCACAGAATGCAGATCTTAAAGCAGGGCGTGGCTGCACTGCTAAAAACAGAACCCCTCCCCCACCAAACTGATTATAACAACAAAAATAATTACATTTTAAGAGAAATCACAGCTAAAAGGTTATCAGGTTATCATTCTTGAGATGCTGTTGCATTTTTTTTATTATACTTTTTTATCTTACCATGTTTACTGGCATGTTTCATGTTGGTCTAAATGTGGAAAAAGGAAGCATATTTTTGTGAAACATAAGTGTGTTGCTTCTGATGTGTGTAGTCTGATGTGTGTAGTCCATGTTTATCAGGACGAAGGGTGTGAAGGTCATGAGGTTCTACTGTGTCAGGATGGAGTATTGTACTATGGCAAAGCGATTCTATGGCATTTTTTCATTTGCCATAATTGATCACCATTGTGCTGTACGTTGTAAATAAGTGTCTTCATATGGCAAAATTATAACCAGCTTGACTAATGTATGGCAGCATTTTTTTTACTTGTTTCCTTCACAAATGGGCAAAAAACATTTTCGATACTCAAACGTCAAAAAACACAGTTTCACAATTGCGTTGTTTTCGTTACATAAAAAAGGAAATTAAAATTGGACAAGAATAAGCTCGTTCACATAATAAGTCGATAAAAATCTTATAAACACTTACGTGAAATAAAAATTCATATTTAAGCCACGGCCTCTTATTCAGGCGATGGAGGGACGAATTCTTTACTTGGGAGCTGCTACGTATGTGTGTGGCGTCTTAGTTAAATTAGAGTTATGGTTTTACAGTAGAGCCATGGATTCAATACTTTCAAAAGACAAACTCAACTTTTGATTAACTTTACAAGGCTGTCAGAGCTCAGGTGGAGCCAGCTGCATGTTGATGCCAGTGCCTGCAAATAAGCACTTTGCTGCTGTACACAAACTGGCATAATGTGAAAAAATTGTTTCAATTGAACATTTGCAAAGTATACCAATTGTCATTCAACTGACAAATGACCTCATCCTACCACAAAAAAAAAAAAAAGTTTTGCTTTTTTTTCAAAAGTGTCGTGTTTCCATTCTCTGGATTTATTTTAGTAATTCCAATTTTATGGTCAATGGAAATGCAGCTAGTAAAACACACGGCAAATACACAACACTGTGTCTGGGGTATTTGATCACAAAATGATGATCACAAATATGATCACAGATAAAAGACCAATTGAATTAAAAAAGCAACAAGTTGTCATTTTAACATAAATGAAAACGTATCAAAATTTAGTTGAATAAAAAAGAAATCTCATATTGAAAAACTTAAAGTCAATTGGATGTACTTTCTTGGTGAATGCATGTTTTAAATGCTGCTGATGTTTTGCTCACCCTGAATTAGCTTTCTGAGAGCCAGCTGGGTTTTTCTGATACGCTTGCTATGCTTACCTTCATATTTCTTTTGGCTGTTTAGCCATGGAAACCAGGTGACTCCACTGTGACAGCAAGTTTACACAAGAATGAGTTCATATTGGCTCATAGCTGTTAGAACATATCCCTGTGGGTGTGATTTTCCAAACTTCTGCAGTATAAATTGGTTATTGCTCCACTAGGTCCAATACTCTGCACCTCTCCAGGTAGTCTACTCACGACAGCTTCACAGAAACTCGCTAATGGTTTGAGAAGGTTATTCCTCCATTAGATTCATTTCCTGAAATAAATAGGAACTGTAGACCTTTCCTCTTCTGGCAAAACGTCGCCTGACAGTTAAATTAACTTACATCCAAGGACATGTAGTATGATGTCAAATACATTAAGTTTATATCGGTTTCACCAAGCTAACTAGCAACTGCGTGTTTGTAGCTTTAACTTCAAACAGTTCTACACTATAACGTATGAAAGTAATAATGTGGATTAGGGCGTAATGGTAGTTTTCTATTCTTAATTCGCACAGCCATGTACTAGAGCTGAATGATACGGTTGAATCGTGTCATAATATAAAGATTACATATCAACAGATATCAATAATTAGATACCTTTTTTGTTTTAAATATCTATTTAATTCAGTTTTCTCCAGTTTGTCTATTACAACCCTGTCTGAACAAAAGACATATTACATATTACAAAATGTTAAGATTGCTGCTCTCATTTGCCCCAAAGGCATTTCAACAGACTCCACACTCAGATCACATTCAACCGTTTGCTCCCTAAAGATGAACTACCTGATTCCAGCCTTATTTCAGCCCATTGATCACGTCTTACACAGTCTGAGATAGACGGCCGATGTTGAAAGAAGGGGCCACGCCATTACAGCCCCATCTCATCCATTTTGCTGCAGATCAATGGGACGGTTACTGAAATGGCCCTTGGAGCAGCGTGACTGTATCAGACACACATCAACCCTTCTTTTGCTCAACCGAGCTCGTCCACGTCCTCCCAGGCCTGTCCTCTCTCTCCTCGTTTGAGACGGGGCTACGACCTGGAACGGTTAGTACATAAAAAAAAATAAATAATGGTGCCTGGAGAAGGTTTTGTTGGCCTGCGTTCTTTGTAGTGCCACTCTGATTAACAGGTTGCACCAAAAACAAAGTCCCTTTATGATAAAGCAATGAATCTTTTAGAACACTGCCAAGATTCCTTTTAATAAAATTAAGGCTCTTTCTGTAAAAGAAAGCATATGAAAAAGAGAACAGTTGAGGGCTTGTAATTTGGATACAAAAGTGTAGCATGACTTCAGCCCTGAAGTGGATTAACAGCCTGCCATTAAAGTAACGGCGATGGTGATGGCCTCATCTTTTGAATCGCAACAAGGCCCTTGGTCGCTAGCGCCAGTAAACTCTAAGGTTTTACATAGCTGTGGATTAAAAGATGCTAAAACATTTTCTATACTGATCCCAGTGCTTAAAATCCTTTTAATGAGATGCAGAAATAAAACTGTGTTCACTTTTGTTTACCTACTTTTTCTTTGCTTTCAACAAAATACTTTGAGTTGCCAGGAACAGGGCTTGTGTAGAAACCCAAGCATCGATACCCACCATCAACCAGCTAAATTCACGTTGCACATTTTTTTGTCGGTGGGTTACAATTTAATCGAACCAAAATGCAATGAGGGATCTGGGATGTTGACGGTGAAAGAATATCTAGTGATGGAAAAAAAGAAACAATGAGGAACAGAGGAAGACATGGAGAAAAATACGTAAATGAAAGGCAAAAGTACAGTGAAGGAGAAACATGAGCTTTAATCGGAGAGGGGGGAGGTGGAAATGACAAAAGGAACCAAATGAGTGAATTTGAGGCGAGTGGGTGCAGCTGACGAAGGCAGCAGGTAGAGGCAAATGAAGAAATGATAAACAGCTCGGAAGGGGAGCAAGATGGCAGGCAGGTGGAAGAGAAGAGATAAATAAAGCAGACAATGAAAAAGGGGAAAAGCTAACAAACCAGCACTAATCTAAAGATACAATCCTGAAACACAAACAATGAGAAAAAAAAACTTAAATCAACTTCAATCAACTGGTGAAATGAATGGAAATAAGGAAAGAAGAAAATATCAAACATGATTCTCAATTCCTTCAATTGTTGACTGTGTGCTCTATGACTTTGTATTTTATGTTTTTATGACGTAAAGCATCTTGTACTGATTTGTTGCTGAAATGTGCTAGACAAGTAAACTTTATTGATTGATTGCTGACTATATGTTGTTTTTATGATGTTAAGCACTTTGAACTACCTTGTTACAAATAAGCTTGATTGATAGAACAAACAAAAAAAGTCTAAACATCTGCAGATCGATACGATTTTGCTAAAAGAAAAATTGCAAATACTGTAATAAAGCAAGACCATGGTATTTTTACTTAAGCTTATCATACTGTTAAAATTTCGCTCTGACACGCCAACAAACTGAATACATGTTACAAATATGTAAAGAAATACCAGCAGAGGGCTTTGTGTGACATTGGATTTCAATAAACCTTTTTTGTTGTTGTTCTTTTGTAAATTCATACATATTCTCACATAGACGTAAATTCTCCCACCACTGTATTCTTTTCAGCACAGACTGCCCAATGGAAACCGTTCAAAGAGAGGGAATGAAATAAAGCTGTCAGAGAACTGAGATTAAACGCACCACTACATATAAGAAAAAAAATCTCATTCATGCAGCTTAAGCTGGGTAGCTGCAGGGACTTTGGCGCTATGGTAACCTAAAAACGTTAAGGATGAAGGGAAGTTTGAATGAGAGCAGCACGAAGAAATACTTTTTAACCTCTCAGTGTTCACATGATTCCATTAAGCCTCTGCAAGCTAATGCAACAAAGTGAAGAGACGGACTTTTTATCAAATGAATTTCAGCGCTTCTGTTCAGGCAAAACCAAAATATTTATCAGACAACTGTAACAAAGTTTACTCCATGTAATGGCTTAAAATTTGCTCTAATGCTTGTGTGTTGGTGTAGTTGTGTCTGTTTGCTACAGATATTCTCTTTTGCTAGTTCAAACACAAAAATGTCATCAAGTATTTGTGTCTAGTTTCTTAGTAAACTTGGAGAAAAAAAGACAAAACTACTAAGTATCTTTTCAGCAATATAAAGGACCTTGTTTTAAGCCAATGATTCTTGCATATTGATTAAAAAGTACTAGTTTATTGGTAGATTATTTCAATTGTAACAAGACATTTTTCCAATATAAATGAAAAAAGATCAGTCAGTGGAACATAATATGTTATTATTATTATTATTGACTTAAAACAAGCTCCTATATCTTGAATACAAGTTACTGTTAAGTTAGTCTTGCAAAATTAACATTGCCATAACTTTGCCAGATGGTGCACCATCTTGATTGGTGCAAGATATTTGAACTAGAAACTTAAGATTTTGTGCTTTTGCAGTGGATCCACATGTACTTGTTGTCATTTCTTCTCACAAACAAACAATTTCTTCCAGTACACCCTTCACGTGGCTCTCTTTTTCATCAGTCTTCACATTTGCCTCCACCAACCACCCGGCCAACAGCCTCTGTGGCAATTCAGAAGACCACCGTGGGCGGTGCTGCTTTGGCGAGGGAGCTGTCCCGTTGCCATGCCATTTCAATCCGGGGCCAAGGCCCTCTCTCTATTGTCCGCTGCAGTACGGAAGCCGGCACCAACACTCAGATTGGCCGGTCCTTGTGCTGTTCCCTGACCTTTTCAGGCACCCAGCTGGCACTAAATGCAGAAATAATTATTATCCAAATGACTCAGGCCAGCGCTGTCCCCTCTTTGTGTGCCGATGGGGAATTAAAGGACAAGGAGGAAGAGGAAGGGGCGGGGGTTGGGGGGGGGGTTCTCAAGTGCTGGGGGAGATGGCAGACAAAGAGCACCACCCAAAGATTGGTCTCCAGCTGCCTTCTGCACTGTATATTATCTTGTCTGTTTCCTTTCAACATATCAATCTCCTTGATGAGTCAATATTGTCGTACTGACAAGTACATGGGTAGCAATTCTTTTTGTGGGCTCAACTGTTTACCAAAGTGCTGTAAGACTAAAAGGTGTAAAATTATATATTTTCTCATGGATGTTGAATGGTGTTTTGGTCATTCGTGAAAGAATTTAATTGGTAAAAACATAAAATAACTCCTTGAACTCTGGGTCTGGGTTTATGTCTTTGGGAAAGATGTTGATTGGTGCATTAGAGAAGAGACCAGAATGCATCTGGTCATTCTTCACAAGTTACCATTTTGAACTGAACCTGAAAAAATAAAGAGGTGAAATGGTGATTTGATGCTGCATAACAATGTGGGTTGTGTTTATTACTCTGGTTCACACTAGAGGTCAAATGGTGTCTTCTTAAGGTTTCATTGGGCTTTTACAAAGTAGTTGTGAGCTGATGGAAGCTTTGCTACACATTCCTCAGTTTGACCAAATAAATGTAGGGAAAGGCAGGCTAGAAAGATATATGTAGTTCTACTTTAATGTCATCAGCAGCCATCTTTCCACTACAGCAACATTTTGTTGTTGATCATGTGAATCGTTTGATGCGAAAAAAGCGCTTCTGTCGCAGTTTTGCAAAATACCCTAAATCTGTCACAGCCAAAAAACCACCAGCACCAACACTTTTAATCGAAAAATGTGAAACTGCATATTTACTGCAAATGAAGGAAAATGAAGGAAATTTATTTCGCAATTATAATTTGTCCAATTTTATGGTTCATGGAAATGCAGCTAAAGGCAAAAATTTAATTTGGGAAATTTAACCTTGAGCTGTGTTAGTGACACAGCTCATGTCACTAACACAGTGACATGAGCTTAATATTACTGCCCAATTAATATTGGACAGCAATATTAATTGTACTGTCCAAATTGTCAATAAAAGTGGCATCAGGTATTGTAAGGTTCCTTTATTTGGTTTTTCTAGTCCAATCATTTTTATTACAGAATTGATCTAAAAATAAATACCTTTTAACCAAAGTATTAATTGTTTAACATTTTTTTATTTCAACCCACTCATTGGTAGCCTTAATGTTGGACAACAGCTGGGTCATCTTCATAATTCATAAATGGATTGGACTGTTTTTGACTCAGGTCTGGTTTAGTACAATGTTAAGTTTACATACAAACAAAATTTCCCTGATCTGCTCCTGCTAGAGTTTTACACAGCGTACTTTCTGCCTTCAGACGCCTCTTGTGTTCTTGCAGACAGATGCGTAACTAGCCCCCTCCCTCAGCATTAACAGTGCCTTACCGGATGTAAGACATGTCCAGGAGTAAATCCTCCATAATGAAGAGAAAGTGGCAACAACAACTGTGGAAAAGGTCTGGACCTAATTGTCGGCACATTATGAAGAGCATTTCTGTTTATCACCCCTGAAAATGACTTGTGATAAATAAAGTTTACTATAAACGATATATGGCGACCCCTGAAAGCTTTACAGCCTTTTAAAACAGATAAAAGGAGATACCCAAAACTAGGAATATAAAAATATTTTAGGCAGACGAAAAAAAACAACAACCTGAAAACAGATGAAAACCTTGTGCAGAGCGAAAGGTCGTAGTCAGAAAGGGGCTCTGAATACACTACACTAAACTCAAAACAGATTTATATTCAGCCAGCCTACAAGTCCAGTAGAAATAGAAAATTTAAGATTAGAATTTGTTATGGATTTTCATATCAATTAAAGTTTAATTTCTGAATCTGCACTCATCCTTTGTCTTAACCTGAGTGATCTGGCTTTTTACCTCATCATCATTCAAGCTAGAAGATGCATTACATGCTATGTGTTTGAATATCCAGTCTTATATATTCAATATATTAGGATTCAGATAATGTGTTTGTCAGATTAAAAGTACCTCTTGAAAATAACAACCTCTATGCAGATATTAAACATACTTTTGATTAAACCCACATTTCTGTTTTTTAATTGGTTTCTTTTTGACGGTTTGGTATAATGTTCTATTTTTTAATGTCATGTTTTCAGTACATTCATCACATTTAACAGCAATGAAGGTTTTCAAATGTCAATTTCTGTGTAATTAACCCACATAATGCCTTATGCTTAGTGAAAAAATTCCTGAAATAAATGGACAAATTTATTGAATGGATCTGTAACACAAAATGCTTTGTATGTTTGAATTAAACATATTTATATTTTCCAGTGTGACATTGAGAAAATCAGGAAAAAAAACAGTGGTAAAAACTGGCTGTTGATCACAACTCTTGATCAGAAAAAAGTGTTTCCATTGCAGTTTTGCAAAATACACTAATTTCGACACGGCTGAAAACAGCCCCACCTCATTCTAGCGCAAATCGTAATTCCAACTTGCAAAATTTTAAAGTCAATGGAAGTGCAGCTAGTGCTGACTTGCAATAACAGCACTACTGCTACCGCTGCCTATGCACCTGAAAATAAGAGATGTCTGCATTTATATTTAGGATTTTCCCCATGGCGCATATCGGCATGTGGGCATGCTATAATCTAAATACATCATTTTCATATTCATTCCTTGCATTCTTTTCATTTCTGCTGAAACAGGTGCAGCGCTTTATAAAAGCTCCACTGAGATCCGCAGCCTTTGCTACAACCTGAACTCTATAAATAAACCCAGATCAAAGGAAAGTCCTGAAAGTGCTGCAGAGACACAGCGCTTTAATAAAGTTCACACCAGCCTCTTAAAAACCTGAAACTTTCACCCCTTCACCTCCGTTTAATCAGTTCCTGATGCAAGCTGCGGCCCGGTGCGTCGGAATCCGAAACGGGAATGCTCCACAGATGTCGAAGCCGTCCAAGTGCAGGAACGCCTGTTCGACACGCTGAGCCAGGGATGGACAGGGACGACAGCAAATGCACAACTTCAAAGCTCAGGCGTGAAGAGGAGAAAACCTCTGTGGATTTTGTTCCTTTCACTGCGAATACGCTCGCGGAATGCGGAAGAGACTCCGTGAGAGAAAGATGTCTTTGAACGGAAACATATGCGCTTTTGTGAAATCAGGGATGGTGCTGCACCGACAAAAGGGTAAGGAAGCGGGAAAGATGAAGCCATTACTGTGAATAAGTGCTAAAATCATGTGTGCAGAGCAGTATGACACAATCACTGCTGGAGGTTGACAGAGGAGGCAGTATGTCATTTCCACAATAATCGCGAATGTAGCTGAATTCAACTCCCTCTTGTAGTTGGAACCAAGCGTCTGCAGTCCTGCCCTATAAAGATGTTGCATATTATTATTCACATCTAGGAAATTTTGCATGTGCGCACAATGCCAGACGTCAAAAAGATAAATCTGTCACTTGCCATCCATAGCCATGCTGCCGGATCAATTCTCTTCACAAAATGGAAGCTGGATATGTAGATTTTATTAACGTAGTGTGGTGCGCAACAACAAAGAGAAAATAATGCCGATAAAACTTTGGTGGTATTCTTTTTTCTCGCTCTGTGTGTCAGCGCACAGATCCATTGCTGCAGCATTTGACTGAAAACAGCTCCGCTAGTGTATCTGGATTCAACACCATGAAACATGCAAACACAAAATGAACAGAGCAGTCAGTCCATCACAGTTTTATGATTTCAGGTTTGATGTTTGTATTGTGATGATTGTTAATTGACTGTCTGAACTCAGTGTTGGTTGATTAGCTAATGTAAACACCTGCTCTACTGATGATCTGGTATGAGGACCAAACTTAAACGTGCAGAATTCTGCAGCACATCTAGATATTAAGGTCATCAAAGTTAAGCTAGCATGGCTGACCTCCTTCTTCTCTGTGTATATATATATATATATATATATATATATAATATAGTATAATATAGTATAGTATATAGTAAATATATATATATATATATATATATATATATATTTACTAAGACTAATATTTAGTGGGTTATGTTGACAAATTGACAGCTAAAAAAAGTGATAGTCAATGTCGATGAGGAGCTTTTTGCAGGACCTTGCATGCGTGATGTCACATTTCAACATGTCTATTGTCTGCCAGCTTTCTGACTGAAGCCATCACATGATAACAGCAATACAAATGGGAATGACACACAACAATAAGGCTGTCCGCTCCATCTCATCGAGTCTCTATGGTGAAATGCTAAGGCTATAAGGGATGCTGCAGATTCCTCCCCAAAGATTTTCATCTTTACAGAATGTCACAAGAGCTTTTGATGCTCAAATCACTCATGAAAGTTTCATTTCTCTGCTTTGTTTTGCTTCAGGGCCAAAAGACCAGTGAATAAAAGGGGAGCGATAGCAAGTCTTATCAGTGGCAGGAGATGTAGTCTAGCTCCGTCTTCCCAGGATTGTAGCAATATCTCGGCTCGTAATAAAATAAATGTCACGTTTGCAGAAGTATTTAGGAAGGCTTATTGTAGCTGAATACAAAAGAAACGTGATGTTTTTTATTGACTCTGACCAACCAGAGATTGTTGGTACAGAAAAAGTTAAGTCCACATCAGATTTTCTCTTACAACCCAGGGGGTTTCTTTCTTACGGAAAGTGGAACAATTTGCTGTCTTTCATATTATGAAAAATTGCCTTCCGACTTGTAATATAAAAGGAGTGATCCAGAAAACACACACATGCACACACTTTGGTGGAGTAATGAAAGCAATGGAGAGTGGATTTGAGGAGATTAACCTACCAGCACTTATATTTAAATGCCTCTATCTGGCCTTGCTTCACCCAATCACATAGAAAATGTTAAGAAGCAAAGAAGGGAACAGTGGGGTTGATAAGATTGAGGGGAGGAATTAGGCCTAATCCGAGGCGCTTTCAGTTATTTAAATCTGCCCCCTTTGTCAAGGTACACAGCCAAAGCGCCGCGGAAACTTATTCCAAGGCAGCGAATAAAACGTCTGAAATTAAAAGGAGCAGATAAGTGAAAAACCTCCCTGCTGCTCAGCCATGTTCATTAGCTCAGCGCTGTTCAGGTAATGGCTGAAAATAAGGAGCGATGAATTGGACTGTCTTGTGTTGGCAGGCGAAGAGCTGAAACAGATGCAGCCTACTTTTAATTAAGGCCAACTCTGAAAGGGGTCACTCAGTAATGAAGAAGAGGGAAGGTCAGGAGGACTGGGGAGAACTGTGGCTCAACGTCAGTCCTAAGGGGAGGAAACACAGAAACACAACAGCACGCATTGGAAAAGCATGACTGCAAGGTGACTTTAGAAGGCAGCTGGATTCAATGCTTTTCAGATTGTTATTTCAAAACCATGTATTAATTAGTGAAATGAAACCTGGGGTGTTTCCACACCTGATAGTCCGGTAGACTCGGTTCGATCGGGAACCAAAGTTGCAGCAATTGCTATGTTTTCAGCTGGTGCGGTTCTTTTTCACACTGCACTTTGTCAAATGATCCAAAACCTTTGATTAAACTGTTTGCATGTGAACCTCTGAGGAGGACGCTGTAAACAAAAATTTAGCTGTATTAGACTTTAGGGCTTGTATGATTTCTTTTTTGTCTTTGGCAAAAGACCACAAGTCATTTCTACCTTTCAAGAGAGACACACATTTGTTTTGGTTGTATTTACCCAGAATGCCCTTGACTGTAGTCTGGTTCCTGCTTTGGATTGGCCTTTGGTCCACTTGGTGTTCACATATGTGTCCAAACCTCACCAGAGTTCACCCAAACCCGACTGAGACGTAGATTTTTAGGCAGACCACAGTTCTCGTCTTTGGTCTTCATCGGAGCTCGATTGTTCATTCACACTTCCCCAAACGAACTGGACTTTCTAGTAAACAAACTAAAGTTTGATTAAAGTTGACTAAACAGGGCTGATGTAAATACACCCGAAGTCTAAATCCTTCTGAATCTACAATCCCTATAGCGTAACATGATGGTGGCTGTATGATGACGTGGGAGTACTTTTCCAATGTAGGAACAGGGAATAATTAAGTTAAGGATTTAGCTAATTACAAACTAACCCTTAAAGTACGATCAGCGATACAATGGTATGATTTAGAACAAAGGACACTTAAAGTCCAGGCCTAAATCCAAGTGATAATTTGATTCAAGACTTGGAAATGGATGTTAAAAAATATTGTCCTGGAAATCTGATATAGGCTGAGAAAAAAATTGATGAGATTTTCGCTCTCTAGATATGCTTAGCTGGTAAAAACTGGAATTGTGCCAAAGGGTGGTTACACAAATTACTATTTTTCCTCTCACCTCATAATTCTGCATTATGTTTATAGCTTTAACATTTGAGGCCTGTGGCATTTTAACCACATCTATAAGTGAATAAATAAATCGCTGACCCACTCTGTCTTTAGATCACCAAAGAAAATATAAAAATGGCCAACCTGCGTTCTAATAGCCACACTATCCCATCAGAACGTCTGTAATGATTCCAGATCTTGTATCTGTGGGTGTGAAGAGAAGCATGTGAGACAGAGAGAAGCGACTTGGTGTCTCAGCAGGGGGTGCGGAGCCATCAAAGAGAATCCCAAAGACACTCATCCGCCTTCACTGATGAGCCATTGCGTTCGTATTTGCTAACATCACAAATGTGTGGATTTAAAGCGTGCGTATGAGAGTGTGTGGCGCGCGAGTGCATGGTGGATGTTCATTCTTAAATCCATAACAGGGAATTGCTTCTGTGAGTGTCTGACCTCCATCTGTCAGGAGCTGCTGGTGCCATATTTGGTTTTTATTTCATCTGCTGAGAATCAAAGACCGTAATTCTGCTGCAACAGGCATCGCCGCAAACGCTCTCACCATACGGAAAAAGTGTTAAAAAAAAAACCAGGAAAAAAAAGAAAATGATTTTATATTTGGATGTGAACAGTTTTGTGGTTCTGTGTTGGTCTGACACAGGAAGAACATCCCTGTCCTGACTCGACCTCTGCCAGCTGGCTGCTCCAGTTTCTGCTTATTAACACACAACACACTGCCGCTCTTAGAGTCTTTGTATCTTTGACAAAGGCCCCAGTGGGCTATGAGCAGACAGTACCCACTCTATCTATAGAAGATGACAGTGGAGTTGCCATGTGGGCTTGGAGCGGCTTGGTTCTGCCTTAAAGCCATGCATTCAGTTGAAACAGAGTTGATGCAAATTCTACAGAGAACTGAAGTAACTGAAAATCCTTTTTTTTAATCAAAAAAAGTCTTCAAGTCAAATGGAAATAATATATAATGTTGTCAAGTTTACTTTATTGTACAATTATTTTGATTTTGCATTTATTTTATTGCTTTTTGAAAGGTATGGTTTTGTTCTTGAATATTTAGGTATATAAATTTTGCTTTCTCCTTTCACTATCCTCTATGTTTAAATTACACGACTGAAACAAATTTAAATTTTTAAACTAGCTTCATCATTTGAAGTATTATTGGTGTATCCCATTGTTTTGAACATCTTATTTAAATTGAAGTAAACATATTGTGACAGACTAAACTCTGACTTTAGTTTTGTAGAAAATAGGGAAATGCCCTGTACCACATTTTCCATTCCAATTGCAAAATAATAAAAAAAAAAATTGCAAATTTTACATGTGCCACTAATACAGGACTGTCAACTTATTTTGTTTTAGGGCCACATCGCAATAATGGATGACCTCAAAATGCAGATGATAGCAGAATATATTGATAATATTACCCATTAACCAGATGTTAAAATATCAAGAATTTGGTCTCTGTATAAGATGAGCACTTTGTAATGTGGTAGATAATAACAGATAATAATAATAATAATAATAATAATAATAATAATAATAATAATAATAATAATAATAATAATAATAACTGCTTTGATTTAGTACACAAAATAACATTTAAGAACACATCTTGAATGTTCTCTTTATGTGTCCATCTAGAGTGTAGATCACATAAAAAAGCTTTTGGTCCCCAGGCCTCAAATTCACACTGTTCCAAGGCAGCGAATAAAACGTCTGCCTTGGAACAGACGTTCCAAGGCAGACGACATGTCTCACTGCATGTCTCACATGCAGTGAGACATGTCTCACATGCATGTCTCACTGCATGTGAGACATGCAGTCGAAAGTCTCACGTGACTGCATGTCTCACAAACTGCCTCGCGGTGCTTAGTTTCTATGTGTCATTTCTAGAGGTGTGCCTCGATCGGCCACAGATCATAATCGGCCGATTTCCGTGAAAAAGTGTATGATCGGTGATGCGATCATTGGCTCTTGTTGCAGATACCGATCACCTGCATCTCATTTCTCAGCCTGCCTGTGCAGCTGGTCTCCTCAAACGCGCAGCAACAAATCCTGTGATGTGGAACTATAACGCACTGAGTGAATGGGGAAGTTTGCGTGTTGCGGCGGAAAATTGAAGTACGTCAAAATGCATCAACACAACGAAGCTAATATGACATAAAAACAATGACATACTTGACGGAGTTTGGCTACATCAAGGCTCACTGCAGTAAAAAAGACATGGAGGATCACACAGCAGGTAAAGCAGCGCATAGCTACAAACACTCACCCGGATTAGCATGACGGTCAGAAAGCTAAACTAATAATTCGCTAAATTATTTAAGTCTTCGAGCTGCGATGTAAGACGCTGGTTCTGCTCTCCTGTTGAACCGCTGCTCCGCTACAGGTAGTAATATTTGACAGTCGGAGCTGCTTCTGCTCCACCTGGTAGTGACTCTCACACCGAACCTCTACTTAAAGCTGCAGCATCTAACCTAATAAAATATTTTTAATCTCTAAAAAAATAACCGATCTCCTCCCTGTTCTACATAATTACTCTGCTCGGTCAGAAACAGCCAATCAGAACTAGCAGTAACCAGCTAGCTGCCATGCTATCAAGAAGTTTTCATTCAGTAACTCTGGATTATTTATTGTAATGGAACCTGTATTTGCCTTTGAATGTTAACTTTTATACTTAAATTTGTTTGGCAATGTTGAGAGGTTTTATTTTGACTCTTTGCATTATTTAGCCTCTTCAGACCCTCATATGTTATCAGTCTGTTAAAAATAGTATTATTGATAGCAGTTCAATTTGCACAATGCCTGTTTTGCTTAGTTTTCTTCTTGGAAAAAGTTATTAAAAACAAGTTTTTGTCTAAATTAAGGTGAATTCATGGTTCCTTTATCCACATAATGTAACCTGTAGTGTTTATGATTAAAAAAATTATAATTATGTGATCGGTATCGGTGATCGACCCTCGTGGGTGATCGGAATCGGAATCGGCAGGAAAAAACCTGATCGGCCCATCTCTAGGTGTAGAAGTTGAATCGGTACTGCCATTATGCTGTACTTGGCTAAAAGGTTTTCATAATGGATTATTCATTTTCTTTTTTTCATTCACTAAACACAAAGAAAGCAAAGCAATAATACTTAGACCAGCAGACACTCCTTTGTTCTTATTGATCCTACGACGGTTGAGCTGCAAACGCGGTCGTGCACAAGCTTTGATCCAAGCAAGACATTCCGTTTCAGGTTTTGGAAATATGTGAATTTTAGTTCCACAAATATGATCAGGATACCTGACATCGCCTGTACAGATTCCCCACTGACGGTGGAGAACCATTCTTTTTCGAGTACTGACGCAATGACTTTCTGCCGGTCTGCTAGTCCACAATGTACATTAGTATGTGTTTACTACTGCTTGTGTTTGTGAGGCGGTCAAGCACGTGGTAGCTGCGCTGTGACATAAAATTGGCATTAGGCAATGAAACGCAGCCCCTGAGATAAGGTCCATGCCTTCTCCATAATTTTTTGTAAATTACAGAACAAACTGGTGATATAGAGTTAGTACAATTAAAAGCTGACCTTCAGTAGTTACAAAAATTTAAATACATTCATGGAAGAACATCAGCTATAAGAAGTAGTGAAAATTAGGAGTGGAACAACATCGCAACATTTTAAACTGTCATAATATTTATTGTCAAAGCCTCAAAGTCCAGCTACTATCAGCATGCAGCAGCAATTGAGCTTGTCCACCTTTCCACAGTGCTGCATTGCGCTCTGCAAAAATACACTGCTCCCGGTCAAAAACAACCAATCAGTGGCAGGAGGAGGGTTTTAGCACTGTCAATCACTCTCATGCTCACAGCTGATTCACCACAAAACAGCCTCCCACAAATGCTAATGCTAGTTAGCATGGCCACTGATGTTAGTGGTTGGACAAACGGCTTTCCTGTAACATTGTTTTCCAACATTAGCACGTTGAGCAGCAAACAGGAGGATGATTGACAGCGCTAAGGCCCTCCTCCTGGCTCTGATTAGTTGTTTTAGACCAGGAGCATTCGCAGACCACACTCCACACAGGGAGGAAGTAGAGGATTATTTGTCTCATGCCATGCTGTCAGAACATGGTGACAGTTTTAATAAATATGGATAAAACATATTTTTGTAAAAATTACATCCAGCATAAAATAATCTGTAAGCAGACCTGCAAATCTAATGGAAACACCACAAAAATACCCACAGCTGCATCTTCAATCTAACTTATTAAAACTGCAAGCTCGTCCCCGATTGCCCTGATTACCGTCACATGACACCGGAGCGTTGGTTGCAGAACAGCCCCAACATCGACCCCCCGAGTGTAGGAGGGACTTGGTGGGGAATAAATCATGTGGCAAAATTATATTCTGATGTGTGCCTTGAGTGCATATTGATTCGTAATTATTTGTGCTAACAGTGGTGAGGGAGGGACAATGCCATCCATTACTCTGTGAAAATAGGCAGGAGTAAGGGTGAGAGAGGGGGAGAGGGGTGATCAATGTGAGAGGAATAAGGATTGTGGTGAAAAGCACGGTGGCCATTCCTCTGTCAAAGCTGATCATTAGCCCGGGCAGAAGAGAGAGCCCTCTTAGCCATGACCAAGGCTTGCCTTTACAAAGCTGATAGTAAATTACATTCCATTCACAGACGGGGAAAAAAAAATAGATCTCACCGCTCACACAGTGGCACAGCCAGAGCTGTGTAATAACAGAGCCGGTGGACCGAGGGCAATCATCCATTGCTTTTTGCCCTTTTCTCCTTTGTATGTCTTTTGCTGTGCCACTGATAGCTTGTCATGAGCAGTGTGATTTTAAATCAAAGGGAAAGGTCCTAATGATGCCAAAGTATGAATCGCAAGCATACAAATGATTTAACATGGAGCCCGCAGCAGAGCAAGGTTATGATGTCGTGACAGAAAAACGGCAAAGACGCCCCGCGCTGTGCGAAATCACACAAAATAGATTTAGCGATTTTTTTGAACGAACACTAGCCGCGCTTTTATTGTCAGCAGTTAAGATACATCTCCGGGAGACCCACCCCCATTACCCTTCAGAGGGCGCCGTGTACGCCATGCGCTAACCCGCCGCCGGTGAGGCTGTCACGGTAACCGCTGGGAAAAGTTGATAGCACAATCACAATGTGGCTATGTAGAACAAGAAAACATCATGCAGGCCGTGTCGCGGACATTCATACATGAACCGACAGGCAACAATTGAGCTGCTCCCGCTTTTCAATAAATAACAAAAAAAGCACTTCTAGATGGGAAAAGGAAAAAAAAAAACCTGTATAACAATGAAGAAAAAGTACATTACCCTCAGCTGGGAAAAAAGGAGGAGGAAATTGTGAGCTATCTAACAGTGTTAAACAAAGCCTACAGGCGCAGAGACCGTAAACCTACTTAGCTACCTGCCATCTACACACTCACCCACACACACACACACACACACACACACTCACCCACACACACACACACACACACACACACACACACACACAGCAGCGCCAAGAAAAGAGAGCCAATCTCGTCCAGCCATTATGATTTGATAGCTCAAATTGTAGCAATGATTCAAGAGCGGTCCTGTGGGTTTTGTGGAAGAACCCAAAGCCTGTTATTGTACCACTGGACACCAGGGGATAGGAAAGGATGCTATTGCAGTAAGAAGCAACAACAACAACAGAAAAAAGATTAAATCACAGGCTATGAAGCCACTCTGGACAGTGAGGTTGATGTTCCAGGCGTGTAGATGGGGTGTTTTGCTTTAAATGTACATAGTCATCTTTGTTTGAGTGCAACCGAGTTGAAACCTGTTTCAGTGGTGGGGTGGGGGGGGAAGAGAAGTGTGAATTCTGTGCAGTGAGGTAAAAACATTGTGAAAGCAGCAAGACAGAATATATAGCTAAACATGATGGGTGACCTTGTTTTTTTTTTGTTGTTTTTGTTTTCTAGAAGTTATAGAAGTCAGATCAGTTCATCCACCTGCCAGTATGTATGACTGGAAGGCAGATATTCTGTACGCTGTGTTTTGAGTGGTTCCAGTAGGGAATGCTGAAAGCAGGCTGGGCCTAATGAGGTCTTTGCAGTAAGATAACACTGAGTAGTTCCATTGTTTGAGGGTCTCACTGTACTTTCATAATTTATTTATTTTTGTTTGTTTTTTTAAGTGTATATTTTTTGTACAGCTACTAAAATAACATATATTATCACAGTCACAAAAATGTTATCTATTACATATATATTCAACATGTCTTATGTCTTATTTTAATATATAAACTAACCAAGAACACACTTTAAATCAAGTTAACAGTGATTTTTTTTGCCATTCTGTTATGTAAAGTTAATACAAGAATAACAAGCGGATGCTAACTAATAGTTATTTAAAGGCGCAGTTTTATGTAAAATGTACTTTTTTGACATTTACATCACATAATAAGGTTATTCCTTCATCAAAAATGTACCTGGAGTGTTACTTTGATTATTTCATGCTTGTTTGAGAAATCCTTTAATCTCCTGTAGCAACCAATCAGCTGTGTAAAAATGTCTGGGTGGACCTAGCCCTGCCTTTGAGGACGAAGATCCTCCTTGGAGTTGTAGTTTCCACGTTTCCAAGCTTCAACCTCACAGAGCAGAGCTTCTCCATGATGCCTCCATTCAGCTCCTTCAGACTAGTCAGCAGCAGTCAGCAAACACCGGGTGGAAATGTACATCTGCTGAGGACTATAGGAGCTACTTGTCAGTGAAACACTGGTAAAAACCTTGTTAAAGGGTTAACAGAGGAGCCATGGTGTGATGACGTTCTGAGACGGAGTTTCAAAAAGAGCCGGGGCCCAATTTCAAGGCGTTAAATTACAAAGTCAATTTTCTTTTCAGTCATATTTGAAATATGTAAGATTTCTATAACAACTCAGCACCACTGAATGTTAAAATCCTCAGTTAAGTCAACAAAGAAGTATAACTACAGCCTGACACTCTGTATTTTCAGCTAAGGCTAAAAGCAGAACTGAACCAGTAGAGGTTGGTAAGAATGGAGAGTGCTTACGAGCTAGTCTGCAGACATCACTGGCCAAAGTGTCAGATAAATGCCTTGGACAACTTGCCTTTGCTTCTTTGCTGTCAAGAAATGATCTCAAGAAAATCACTAATCTCAGAAAAGGGAATCATCATTTCTGCTGTAAAAAAACAGCTATATTGATTTCATATTTTAAATTAAACTTTGCTTTGTTACACACAAACACACACATATATCTAACATATCTAACAGTGTGGGACTAGTTTTCAATCCAATGCGAAAAAAATGATGGTCTGATGAGTGCCAGAAGGAAGGAAGGAGAAAGCTCCAGCTGAGCAAAGGCCAAGCCCCCTGCTGCTGCACTCCAAGCCATAAGCTACATGGGCTGGTGCTGAGGAGGAGGTAACCTCCCTCGGGGCTTAAGGTGTGTTGTGTTGTACGCTTCCTGCCATTATGTGCAGCACCCTGCCAAGAAGTGGCGGATTTGAGGAGCAAGACCCCTCCCTGTGCTCATCTGAACGCCAGTTGGTTCACCAGCACACTTTGGAAAAACAGAAAAGCAAAAGTGGTGCAAAAGTACAAGTGATTTAAAAAAAAAAGTAAGCTGACAGAAGAGGTAGAAACACATGATAAATGTAATTGAAAAAATAGCAATTTTTAATCCTAAGAGAAAGAAAAAGGTGAATATAAACTTAAGGAGTTTATCAAACAAGGTGCAATCTACCTCCTGGGTCACTTTGATGACGGCCACTTGAAACAAAGTACTGCACTGAGGAAGGAAATATCTCCATCCTCAAGAAAATAGGAGGTCCTTACAGCCAAATTGATTATTACATTGTGTTTAAGTGGCACAGGAAAATATGTGGCCTAATGCCTCGTTCACATGGCAAGATTTTTATGTATATGTTTGTCCAAATTTCCCTCTTCTGGCACCCCGTGCACCCTGTTTATCAGAATTCATCTAAAGATTATTGTTAGAGCGATATAAAATCGGGGATATCCAACATGTTGGATTGTCTCGGCCCGATATCGCAGTAAGTGTGGTGTCCTCCGAGGACAAACGTCATCACAGCCTGTTGAACGTGCATAAAGCCAGTCAGAAAATAAGGTGACAGAAACAGGAAAGGGGATTCAAAATACACAGAGGACAAAACAAACTACTGCAGTGCAGCAGCAAGTCTGGAGGATGTCAGAGACGTCTTTCACTGTTAAAGTCCACAAATTATTGCCGTTGTTTCTTCATCCTTAAATGTAATAAAAAAGAGGTGTTGATGTCACAGCCAGAAACACCCGTCAAACCAATAAAAATTAACTCAGCAAAACATAGTGAAATATTTCATAGATGTGATCGATCTTCAACAAAATGCACTTTAATTTTGCACCTTTCTTACCCATGTAGTGAATATTTTAGTAACACAAAGAGAGAAGAAACTAAGCATGAGTGAATAAAGGAGGCCTGTTTAGCTTCTCATTTAACCGCCGTCTCTGACGCGTCTGCCGCTGCCTCCCCTCACACTCCGTTTCCCCTCAAGTCACTAAAAAACGCTCCAGTTCTAAATCTCTCTAATCCCCGAGTGTTTGTAAAAAAAAGAGAAAAAAAAATGGGGGAAAGTGTCTGTCTTTTAAAGCCACACTTTGAATGACACATGAGTAAACAAACAGACTTCTGGCTTTTCTCCGAGATGACATGTGAAGCCATAATTTCTCCAGACACGCCGGGCTTCAGATGGGCGTTTATCCAAGCGGGCCATGGGAACGCGCTGCAGGAGAAGTGACACATGTTAAAACTCAGCATACCGGAGGAGGCAGGCGTGGAGGGGAGACGAGTCAAAGGTCACCCAGCGTGAGAGCTGGCATGGTGGGAATAAAAAAAAGAAGAAAAAAAAGAAAATTGCTTTAATTAAGTCATTATATGAAAAGGTTGGCGTGTGACTTTTGACTTTTTGGGGAAGTGAGAAAATGACTCAGCGGCCCATGCTTGGAAATCTCCATCCGTGTGTTAGCTAACAAAACACACAAGCAGAATAAAATGTTTTATTTGTTTTCTGGCATCCAAAATAGAATTAAAACGGACGTCCTAATCCAAACATAAGGAGCAGCAGTCAGTACAGTAACAGTCGAGGCTGGAAGCAAATGAAACGTTTTCTCATCCACTCCACAGTACAGTCCATAAAACCACGCCAAAACCACAGAGCATGCTCTCCTCTGTGAAGATATAGATGTGACTCCAGAGCAAAACACAATATAAAACTTGGCTAACCTCTCCAACACAAGCAAATTAATTCCCCCACAAATGCAAGGCCCCTCCAGCTCAAATCTATTTTCATTACAGATGGGAAAATTAATAATCTTTGACTCACAGTCATCACAAATGAAAGATGGTATCTCGTGTTGCCAGGACTTTTATGCTTATTAGGAATAATAAAAACAACATAAAAAAAAACTGTAAGGGCGAATCAAAGATAAAGCAGCACTTCTGGTGGAGTGTATGTTATAGCTTTGCATTTACAGAGGCTCTTATCAAAAGAACAATATTGCATAAAATGAAAAACCGCAACGTCTATCTGGCTATAAAGCGTAAGTTCACTTTGAACTATTGCAGAGTTTGTTCCATTACAAGCACAGACTTCAATTTATTTTACTGACATTTTATGTGGGACAGCAAAGTGGTACAGAAAAGAAAGAAAGGGAGAAACAGAGAGAGAAAGGAAGAAAAAGAAAACGAGAAAGAAAGGAAAGAAAGAAACACAGAGGTAAGAAAAGGAGAAAAGAAACAGAATGAGATGAAGAAAGAAATGTAGCAAAGAAAGAAAGGAAAGAAAACTTTCCATCAACACAGAACACAAAACTTGTTGTTATTCATCATTGGAGAAAAACAGAAACTCAACTTTTACTTTTTCTTACTATCAAAAAAAGAAAAAAAAAACAGCGTAAACTTTTTCCCCTGCAATGTTGTTTATTTCTTCAAACAAAATAAACAATGCAGAAAGAAAAATGTGCTACATATAAAAATCCCTGATAAGTTTGGCATATGGTTATTGTACCAGTGGACTTGACTACTTTTAAAAGCCTCCTGATTACCACATTAAGTCATCCATGAGCTTAATCACTTAATGTCAGTATATTCTGCAAAAGACCTCTGGGGTTTGTTAGAGAATATTAGTGAGTAAACAGCATCATGAAGACTGAGAAAAATAACAGGTCTGGGATAAAGTTGTTGAGAATTTTAAAGCAGAGTTACAAATTTGAAACAATAATTTTGGCTTTGAAGATCATAAAAACCTACAACCCCGACATGCTTAGCCATCGTAACAGATAAACTAGAAATCATAGCAAAAGGTTATACAGCTATAAAGCTTTAGAGATACCAAAAAAAATTTAGGAGATGTATTGATTAAATTTTGCTGATTAAGCTGATGCTTTGGCCTACATACAAAACAATATGTTTGAAGGAAAATTAACTGCACATCGTTCCCGTGGCGACACATGGCTACAGCAGCATCTCGTTGCATGAATGCTTTTACTTTGGCAGACACAAGGAAACTGATGAGAACAGATAAAATATGGAAGGAACAAAAACGCAGAGCTATTCTGGAAGAAATGGCTGGGGTCAGCGGCCCAGTCAAAGTCCAGACCAAAATTTAAATTTTAGTAAAAGCTAGACTTCTGACTGTTGTTCACTGTCCACCTGAGCTTTAATCAAGCAATCGATCGATCAATCAACCAAACAGTAAATCAAGTTTATTTGTTTTGCACATTTCAGCGACAAGGCAGTTTAACATAATAATAATAAAAAAATAAAATATAAAAACAAAATACAAGCACAAACTTAGAAACCAGTAACAAACATAACATTTTCTCGAGAACCATCATCAGAATCATCAACACACATCAAATATGTTGGTCAAAGTTCAACTGATTATGACTAAAAAGCAGCTCTTCTTTTACTGCCACAGGAGCAGAAACATCAGTCTCAGCAAATCTAACCGTTTAAAAGTAACCAGCAGCAGATAAAAAGAAGTTCTTTAAAGTTCTGAATACAAATATACACCACGGTTCAATTCCACCTCATGATTATTCAGTCCTTTGTGTCGCTCTATCAATGAAACACATTAAACTTTGTGACTGCAAAGTGGCAGAATGTAAGAAAGATAAAATGATATGAATATCTTATAATTGTTTTGCTTTTCATGCCTTTTTTTTAAACAAATCAACCAAACCTCCTGCTGCTTTTTGCTTCAAAAGCATGTTGCTGTACTGGCCCAGCAGTGGAGAAGGGCGTAAATAATGCTCCTTTGACCAGAACCTGGAATGTGTGCGGGTGTGTGTGTGTGCCTGCAGGCCCCTGCTGCATGCCGTCCCCCAGGGAGCCGCCGTAGCTGCACACACCTGTCGACTCTCATGATCGCCAGCAGGATGCAAGGAGGCGCATGGTGACAAGTCCCACCCACATTTATTAGATCTCCCAGCGATCGGATCCATACGGCGCAGCAGGTCCGTGTCACTGCTGGTTACCCGAAACACACAAACACACACGCAAGCGCACGGACGGTCACACAAACACACACAAAAACGCCTCCAACGAAAATAATCCAGAAGATGGGAATAACATAAATCGATGTGGATTCACAGGGAGACCACCTAGCAGTCAATATCAGCCAATTTGTGTCAACAGCCGTGTTATTGTGTTTGACTTTGGAAAGTTGGCCGTGTCTGACATAATCCTGACTTCTGCAAGATGAAAAAGAAACTATAAAGTTGCATTTTTCTTAGCCAAGAAAAATATTATTTGAGGCGATTCATGGAAGCAGTCATTACCCTTACATTTTTCACAGGCGGTCAGGTTGAAGGGGCAGTATTATGCGTTTTCCAGGAAATTTTATAGCACAATTAAGTACCTATGTTACCTCAGCTGTTATAGAAATGCAGTAAATATATCAAATATGACTTAAAAGAAATTTGACTTCGTAATTTAACGCCCTGACATTGGGCCTCTGTCTCTTTAGAACCCTGCTCTTTCTGAAACTCTGCCTTCAGGAAGTCTTCACAGCAGCAATACTTTATGAACACTTTAACAACGTTTTACCAGCGTTGCACTGAGAAGCAGCTCATATAATGAGCTCAGCAGGTGTTTGCTAATTACTGCTGGCTAGTTTGAAGGAGCTAATTGGAGAATTTGTGGCCAAGAGGTGCTCTGTGAGGGGGAACTAAAAGTTGTCTTGTCGACAAATTTTCCCACCTCATCAGAGGATCTCTAAGTTAAAACTTCAGTGGGTTACTTTTATTTTATTTTTTTAGTAAATATGTTTTGCATATTCCTCTCTGCGGTGCCATTGCTGCTACCAGACAAATACAACCAATCCGAGGCAGGAGGAGGGTCTTATTGCAGTCAATCACCCTCCTGTCTGCGCTCCTCACACCCTTCCCATACACAGCAGGTACTGTCATTCAAGTTTAAGATGGCCGATGTGTTGCAGCTTTCTTAACAGTGGAGAAACAAGCCAACGTTACAGAAAAACTGCCTATTTCTAGCCTTCTGAGTTACAGGGAGGGACTTTAAGCTTTCGGATTAAGTCCACAGTTTTGTACAGCTTCAATACCATCTTTCAACTTTGGATGATTGGATAGAATTGACTTTTTTTATTGTCCAGTTCCTTTTGACAATGTGTTCAGAATTGGCACTACATAAATAAGCTGAAATGGGGTTTTTGCTCACCAACGTCTGCTAACAAACTTTGGGAGACCTTTGCAGAACATTTTTTCTGAGAACAAATTAGAAACAGATGGACCGCACTGGTTGATCTGGATCAAGTGAGCAGGCTAAATACAAAAGTAGAAATTTGATCATTACATGCAGTGGTAGCGGGGCGGATAGAGACTGTAAGATGTAATATTAAATGTTGAGATGTAACAAGATGCCACTTAATGGAGAACCACATAAAGACATAAAGCTACCATTTGGTGAAACAGACAGCTAAAATGAGCCAAAGTGAAAAGGTGGCAACAAATAAAATCTGTTTAGTCTGAACATGGCGTATGCGTCTGTTTGTGTGTGTGTGTCCTGGCGCCAGGTCTGAGGCAGGACAGGGCTGGCAGCCATGCTAACCTCCTCTCTGACTCTCTGTCTGGTCTGATTAGATGGGGTTTCTTACTTTGGTTTGCCAGGAGCTCTGCCAGAGATAAAGACAGGCTAACAGATGTTCCCCTTATCTCCGGACCAAACCTCAAGCCCATCAACCCCTTGACACGCGCAAACCAACAAATAACAACCTAAATGTGTTCGCACAGCGGCTGCTTCTGTAAAGTCTTGCATGTAGACATGTAGCAGCATGTAGATGTTTAAAACCGGAGATATTGCATGTGCACAGTGGTACAGGGCAGAAGATGATTTTAATTGTTGCATTAGAACAATTTCGTTAACAAAATGAAACCTGAAGATATATTTATTAATAACCCAGAAAAACCATTGAAGAACTGAAAACTATTGGTTTTATTCTTTTTTCTCGCTCTCTGCGTCAGCTGTGCTGCACACAAACCCGTTGCCATGGAAATTGACTGAAAACAGCTCCATTGATGTATCAGAATTCAACACCAAAAAACAAGCAAACATTTTGACAGGAATAACAGGACATTCTGTCCATTACACTTTTTTGTTTTCAAGTTTCATATGTATTTTGTGATTATTAATAATTAATAGGTGATTGTTTGAACACAGCTTGTGTTGATTAGCTAATTTAAGCAGCAGGTCTACTGATGATCTGTCAGAAAGTAGGTGGGTGGGCCCTTTTTTTAACTGAACAGAAACACACTAAATTCCACAGCACATCTACATATTAAGGTTATCAAAGTAAAGCTAACATAACTGTCCTACTTCCCTCTCCCTTGTTATTTTCCTGATCTTATTATCTAGTTGTCGTAGTATTGACAATTACAAGCAAAGCCCTGCATCTATTTTTCTTTTATAATTATTATGCATACATCTAGGATTTAACTTGTTATGCTGACAACTTGACAGCCAAAACTGAAGGTAGTCAATGTCAGCCAGGAGTTTGTTTGCTCTCTGCAGGGAGCTGGAGGATAGGATCTTGTGTGCATCAATTAAGAGGTAGTCTTACCTCTAATTGGAACACAAACACAAACTCATATCCTCAGAGGTGAACAAAACGAACATTTCCAAAGCTGCCGATAGCTTCTTTCGACGGAGGAAGAGGAAAAGTTTAGAGCCGCTCCGCCCCTTTACCTTCCTCCAGCCACATGCAGTCAGGCCTCAAGTGGAATGTTAAGGTGGCTTTGAAGCATCTAGTGAGCCTGACACCACACACTTACAGTTCCCACCATGCTGATTATATTATCTTTTAGCTTCTCGCACACACAAAACGGGATGTTTGAGAGATGGGGCGACGCATGGGTGGGAAAAAAAAACGAACAAAGACAGGAGGAAAGAAAAAAAAGTTGCAAACAGGGAATAGAGAAAGAGTAGAGGAGGCTCTAAATCAGGAGATGGAAAGATCACGGCCCGCCGACGAGAAGCAGAACTCCGGGGGCCCCCAGGGCTCGGGATCTATGTGTAGGCATAATGAGCAGAGCCAAACATATCCAGCCTCATTAATTTCAACTATCAAAGCTCCTTTCTCGGCGCACCACACCGCCTGCTTCTTCACCCGTCTGCAAAAAGCCCTCACTTGTCACCTAAGATCAAAACAACTGAGGAGAAGTGCCAGGCTAGAGGAACCGCGAGCTGGGGGAAAAAGAAAGAAAAGAAAAACACTTTGTACGAGCAACGGAGAGAAAGCAGAGGGAACATCTCCGCTATCTGCCGCATACCCAACCGGGGTCGGGATTTATATCCTGCAGATATTCTTAAACACCTTGGCGCGGAACGCAGAGAGAGGGAGAAATGTTGAAAGGCAAAAGGTTAATCATCAATATTTATGACTGGCATCTCCTCGGAATAGAAAGCAGACTCTGTTAAATAAAAAATAATAATAATAAAAAAAAAAAACAAAGATCCTAAACAGAAAATATAAACTTGTACCAGAAAAATAGTACTATAATCCAAAAATAGAAGCAACACAGAGTGTTTTTTGTTAATAAAGAACAATTTTATAAAATGAGGAACCATTGCAGATAATTTTTTTACGTGTTTGCAACAGTATTTTGAGAGGCGCACTGATCCACTTTTTTCACTTCCAATACCGATATCTGAGGTTTAGTATCGGCTAATACCAATCTGATACAGAAAAACACTGCTGAACTGACTTTAATTTTTTTTAAGGTAGACATACAGTATATGTGTTGAATTATCCATTTATTTGATAATTCTGCACCAGTACAGCACATTTAAATACACCAATAGTTTAGCAAGCTAGCTTAGCTCGGTCAAACGTAAAAACAACACAACTTTAAATTGTTCTGTCAGTGCAATCAGGGGTAGGACAGCCAATGGAAAAAAAGATAAAGAAACTGAAACAAACGAAAACAAATAGGTTGAGAAACATTTGGAGATAAAAATAAACTGGAACAAAGCTTCTTCAAATTATTTAGAAAGTGCAGAATTCTAAAGATAATATAAAATGACATGACATTTTATATTATCAGAGCACAAAGCATAGAATTAGATGGAATAGATCTGCCCTTATGGATAGGGTACATTGCTACAGAGACATAATATAGAATGTGTTTCAGTATCTGGAGTAATACAGATATGAATATTGGATTAGTGCGTCTCCAGTATTTTTCATTTTCCTCCTTATATTTCAGCATCAACAAGCTGCAGTAAGTTTTTCAAAGCAGTAGCTTGTCAACAGCTAATTTGCTCTGCCGCTTACTTGTGAGCTAGTTTTGCAAAAACAAAGTAGCACACACCATAGGGCGCATCGAGCTGGTATCCTTTCTGTAAGCTGCTCTTCCCACAGGGACAAGGCAGTTTTGTTAGCTTATCTCCATTGTGTCCTGAGGACTTCCATGACCACCGAAACCTCCAGACTCTCCCGCGTCTGACGGTCTCCATTCAGTCTCTGTTCTGATGCGGCCCCAACAAAGCCAGCTTTGACCGTAGCAATACTGCATCCCCTGTTCTGATACAGCGGGAGGTTTCACATGTCAGGCGCGGTCAGATGTCTCATAAAGTCAGGCACAGAGGCAGCTTTTGAGGCTCCGAGTTAAACAAACATATTAAAAGGAATTTCCAAAAGACATGTGATTTTTTTGTGCTGCCGACATGTTTACCAGTGTCTTATCATTTCCCATTTTGTCATAATATTTCAAAGTATGTTATTTGGATTTTGTGTTTCCCCCAAATCTGCAGCTTGAGGTAAAATAATTTAGATATTCCATTAAAAATCGAGATTTAAAGAGGCAGTATTACGTGTTTTTCCAGACATTTACTGCCATTTTGCAGCACAATCAATTAACTATGTAACCGTCTGCTGTTATAAAATTGCTCTATATATATATATCAAAAATTACTAAAACGGAATTGAACTTTGTAATTTGACATCTAAAGCTCCTGCTTTTTCTGACACTCTGCCTTCAGGAAGTCAAAGCAAACAAATTTGTTCACTCAGCAAACACACAGCTTTCCATCTAACGGCTAATTGCTGCTGCCGCTAGTCTAGGGGAGTTTGGAGAAAATAGGCTGTGATTTGTGTGAGGAAGGATTTAGGGAACAGAAAATGTCTGACACAGGAGATTCAAAGATTCCTCAAATATTTATGAAAAATCTAATCAACAACCCAGATTTGTTTTTTATGAAGGAATAACGTTATAATATGATGTAAAGGTAGAATAAAAATGAACCCAGAGCTGAAAAAAATTGCCTATATGTAGAAGATTTGAACATTTAGATACAAAAAAAACAAAACAATGGATTTTTACAGAAATTCACCATCCAACCTGACAGAGGTTGAGCAATCCCTCCCACATCCCCCCCCCCCCCCAAAAAAGTCATTTCAGTCTTCTAAAGCGCAAAAATGGCAGGTGATACCTTTGAATACTTCCAGCTTAACTGCAGTAAATGGGTAATTTACAAAGTTTGGACAGAGCACAAATGGTTATATATAAATATATACTATTTTCACACAGATATGAACGACTTTGTGTTTATCTATCAAATGCATCAAAGTTTCTGGTTGTAACAAAAGAAATTGGAAAAGTTTAGTGGTGGTGTGTGAGGAGGGGACTTTTTCAAGAGAGGAATAAAACATCTGTCAACGCGTGAAGAAAAGCAAAAGGGGGCTGTGGGAAACTATCAGGGAGTCTTACATTCTTGATCTTATCAGCAGGACTTTGGATTGTGAAAAGTCTATGCGGAAACTGTAGCAAATCTCTGCTTGTTTAAGTTTGACACTAAAAAAAACAAAAAAAACAACAAGAAAAGAAAGAAAGAAAAACATTCATCCAACATGTGGGTGAAAAGTGGAAAGGCTGTCAAGTGGCAGCCAAGTTTGTGTCATGTCCTATCTCGCCCAGTGTGGCATTTTATCGCCGTATCGCCTCCCCTCTAGCACAGAAGGGGGTTGGGGGGGCCTATAATAAACAACACTCTTCTTGCTGCAATCTTACCGTCACAGTTTACTGCGTCTTTTCTTCACTCCCATCTTTCTTTCTTTTTTTTTTTGTTCATGCATGCAGAGCCCCCCTCCACCCAACACTTTGTAAAAGTTCTTCAACTTGCCGCTGTGTTTCCAGGTAAGAGAGGAAAAAGATTAGTTTGCTAAAAGAAAACATCACAGAGAAATCTAGGTTAGCGCAAAAAAAAAGAAAAGACTTCCCTGTAATCTGACATGTTTGAAGGGAATTCAGGTAAGAATATGGAAAGCAAAACAAAAAACACAGAGACACTATTCTCTGTGGTCTCTACCTGGAAGACTTTCTGTTTTTTACTTTTATAAAGGTAGAGCACTGAGTTCTGCACAGAGATGTGAAGTTTTCACAGAGTGGAAGGAAGAAACAGAATTCACAATGGGAGCCGGCTTATGTGAGCGCCTGTGTGTGGGCGTACAGGTACCATGAGAAACTCGCTGCTCACCACCTTCATCAGGGTTTTACAAATGAATAAAAAGTGACAGGCCCTTATAGAGTCACAATTATGCCAGTCTGTTTTTTTGTTTTTCTGTTTTTGTGGGTACTTTCAGAGGAATGCAGGGAAGGTCCTTTTAGCACTTTTCTTTAGTACTTTATTAAAAGGTGAACACAGTAGGAAACACTCATCAGAAGGGGCAGTACTGTGTATTTTAGAGCTGCATAGCGCCATTTTACAGCGCAATCTATGTTAAGTCAAGTTGTTATAAAACTTTTATATATATCGAATATGACTCGAAAGAAATGTAATGCCTTGAAATTGGGCCTCTGTCTTTAAAAACTCCTGCCTTCAGGAAGTCATCACTACATCGCTTCTCATTTTAAAAACAGATACATCTTATATAGCAACAAGGAAACATGAAGCCACAGTTTCAAACCCAGTTTCAAAAATGCTCCTTTCTGTTCTCCCAAGACATCAGATTCAGCTTAAACGGCAAAAAGCTTTACAGACACATAAAATCATCTCCATGCGGCTCACAGTAAAGGATAAATCCTCTAATGTGAGCTGAAGTCTCACAAGACCAAGTAAGTCAAATCATGAAAGTTCTTACAAAGTACACCGTAAGCCCAAAATTTCTATAAATAACTTTGATGCAAGTACCTGAAAACCTTTTTTAGCTGTTGCTAGCATACAGCATTTCCTAAGACAGTTTTAACAGGAAGAAAAGCTCAGATTCTAACATCTTTGTAACGTTTAATTTCCCAGACCATTGTAGCACTGGTGTTAAACATTTCCAAAGACAGTTTCAGCTGACTGTTAGTGAAATTATGTATTCAACAGCCATCACAGGAAACTCTAATAACATTGCAACAATCTGATCTGATAATGGGAAATTAGTGGATCTTATCAACCTTCAAGCCTATTAAGAGGAAACAAAGAGGAGATACAGCTATCAATGTATTAAATGCCTTATTGTTTGAAATATTAAATGGACAGAATAGTTCAACCACACAATCAAGACACTAATAGAATTAGCAGTGCTATATGTGTATGTATAATATAAATGATATGAATATATATGATATATATATATGATTTTACCTGTTGAGACATAATTCAAAATGCAAGATCTTCCCTTTACAAAGAAAAACAAAACAGGTAAATGTTGTCTATGATATGTGTTAAACTAAAGAGTGTGTAAATAATCAAAATTTAATTGCCTTTTAAAATAATTTATTTACAAAATAAACAATGGTTTCAATTCAAAAACTATTTTTTCTGCCTAACTATTGGATAAATGAACATGTGAGCTCAATAAGACAAGATCATTTTTAATTTTTATATGTTATTTAAGTTATTCAGCCATCAGATTGGTGCAAACTGTTGTTATGCCTAAACAGCTTTCATGTGTTTCAGGAATCTCTAATCATTTATGAAAAAATGCTTGTTTAGAAACGTGTACTGAGGACATTGATGTTAGCATAGGGGAAGTCTGCGCTGCTGCAACATATTTAGCATTGAGATGTTATTAGTCTAGGATTATAGTTGATGTATTGTATTTGCGCCATTCCTGCACCTGCCTGTTGACCTCACTAGCTATTATTTCAAATTATGATGCCTGCTCATGCATCTTTGCATTTCTAAAATTTTTCACATTTTTAACACAAAAACACAGTGGGGTGCTGGTGGGCAGACCTGTCCACCAGGCTTACTGTTGGCCTTAGCAGGTTTTCTGAGGGCAAACCCTGTTTTAGCACAACAATTGTCTTTTGGATTGTTTTGTTGAACCAGAAATGAATCCCTCAGTGAGTCAGAGTTTTATTGTCCATCGCTGTTGTTTGTGTTAAAATTGATGTAATAAATTATTCAGAATTAGAGCAATAAAGTGAAAACATATGGCAAACTTCTGTTTGACCTTATTTTGAGACAAACATAAACTGGGTGGTACTCTCTAAGACAGAGTACTGCTGACAGGCTCAGTCCAGTGAAGCTCTTTGATGCAAATCAGTCAGCGTGGCTTTGAGCCATGGTGGGCCACTTTCTCCTCAGTCACTCTCACTGAGCTCAGGTCTCTCGGAGCAGCCGTCGCCATGCGGCGAATGACAGAAAGTGTCAGCAAGTCACTAATCCCTGTTTAGGCCTGTAAAAACAAAGACAAAGGCCTCACCCTCCCTCTGGCTGACTCCTGTTAGTCCTCTCAATGCCAGTCCCTCTCGCCCTCCCCTCCTCTCTCCACATCCCTACATCCATCCTGTCAGTCACTCGGCCTGGCCACCCCACGGCTGCTTAGAAGCTTTTACACACACACATATACTATACACACTTAGGACCATATGGAGAGGCCTGCTCATTGCCATTGTCTCCCAAGTTATCTCCTCTCTCAGCACCTGGCAGGGGAGTGAGGATTAGCATGCCTCCTAACTGCTTGAAGAATGCTCTCTACTCTTTGACTCTCTCCCACCGCACTTCCTGTTTTGTTCTCTTCCCATCGTGGTCAAGCACCATGTGTCGGACTGAATGAGGCTTATCCGTGAGGGGCAGGCTTTACATGCAGCGCTGGTTAGCTCAACACTGGCAACAACGGAGGAGGAGGCTAAGACCAATGAGCTTTGGCTTAAGCTACTTGACATTCTCTCTCTCTCTCTCTCACAACACACACACACACACACACACACACACACACACAAGGCCGCTGCTATGCATCCACAGTTACCTCTTGGTTGTCATAGTGCCAAAAACAAGCGTACGAATGTTTGTTTTAATTCAGTTTCACAGGGATGAATGTCAAAACATTGAAATGGAATAAATTCAATAAAACTGAAGAAAAACAGGAAAAGTAAAATCAATGAAAACAAAAAGTGTAGAAAAATAAGTGAAATACAATGATTTTTTATTACTTGTTGCATTATTTGTCGGTTGTAGGGGATCTCTTCAAAATTTTGCAATATTTGAGTAGAGATCATTGTCACATCTGAATCTGAAATGCAGGTGAAATGAAATAAATTACATTGAGTTGTATTTTTGCTTGCACAAGCTTTAAGTACTTAAAAATTGACATGATTTATATTTTTTTCAAGCTGCTTAAGCTACTGTTTAGTTATTTAAAATTAAACTTTATTTTATTTTCCACTTGTTTATATGATTTTATTTTAGCTTTTGTGACAATGGAAGCAGAAAATTAAATGAATAAAAGATATTTTGCCAAATTCATATGACCAATATGTGAAAATAAGTAAGATATTCTAAGATCTTGATGAACATATCCATTTGTTTTAGGAAAACGTTAGCTCATTAGATAGTAATAAAGTGAAGTAGAACTTTAAAATAGTAAACTATGAACGTGAGTCAGCTAATGTTTTATCTAAGCTAACATAATTAACAATATAGGTATGCAAGGTTTATTATTTTATATAAAACATGCAACAATAAAAAAACTTTTACAATTGCATAACTAGATGCTTAAATCATTGTTTAGAGTGCCTAGTATTTTCTTGTATACTGCAAGTCTTACGGTGCAGTAAACTTGTGCAAGTGTAACTTTAGCTGCATTCACAATTAAAATGGCATTTACCAAGAGCAACGGTAGCCACAGGTTGTTACCGAGTCCAGACCAAGGTCGATATTTAATACGCGCACAGATGCTGTTTGTGATTCATTTGCCTTCTGATAAGATGAGCAAACAAACAGTAGGGCCTTTGTGTGGGTGAGGTAAAGCCATCAAGGTCTCCAGATAACCTTGTTTACTCTTCTCTATACATGTATGTCCCGCATTATATAAAACTGCCATTCTAACAGCCCGCCGGAGTTAAAAAAAAAAGAAGAAAAATAAACAGAGCTTTGAAGTTACTCTTGTCCTTCAGCAAAAGCTTTTACTCCTTTCTCCTAATCTCCCCAACAAATCAGGGCCTTTTATGTCTCTCAGAACTCTATCTGAGCTGCGAATTGCACAGAGTCGAGACTGGGATCAATAATTAGTTTAACTGCATTAGGCTAATGTGCAGGAGAGCCATCTAAGTTCACATCGGCCTGTCTGACCAATATGCAGGTGGGTATGAAGACAGATAACAGAGGAGGGGCTCTGTCGCTCCTTACGGTGTAATTACAGGCGATTCCTCAGACAGATGCTGCAATGGCAGTTAATTGATTTGTGAATTAATAATGAGGAGAACAATATTTCTGCTGCCAATGTGATTCCACCGTCATGCTATCTTGCCAACAACAAGGTGCTCCACATGCTGCGGGGTGGATTTACTGTTCACACCGATAGTGATGGGGGGAGAAAACAAACCCATGTTACAACATTGAATATTTCATCTCCTTTCCCAGACTGTGTTACGTGTACTCCAGAACTTGCAGCAGTTGATGTTTCATTTATATGAATTTTTACCCAGTGGTGCCTCGTGCACAAGAAGCTGACCAGCTGCAAGTGGATTAGCAATTTTATTTTACCTCCAACTTCCTGAGGCTTTGACCTGGTGGTCATGAATTTAGCCAAGTGCAATTCAGACTATATCAATAAAAAAAAGTCCTTGAACCTTGAATCTGAGAGGTACTCAGAGTAGAACCCCTGCACCTCCACATCATCAAGAGGAGCTAGTTGAGGTGACTCAGGCATCTGGTGAGGATGCCTCCTGGACACATTCCCGTTGAGGCATTTCAGGCATGTCCCGTCAGCAGGAGACCCGTAGCAAGATCTGCAACACGCTGGAGGGACTATGTTTCTTGGACTGGCCTTGGAACAGCTTGGAATTATCCCAGAGGAACAGGTAATCCCAAGTGAGAGGAAAGTCTGGGCCTGTCTGCTTAGGCTGCTGCCTCCGCGACCCGACCCTGGATTAAGTCGAAGGTAATGGATGCGGGATACAATTCTTTTCCAACAAGACCATTTCAAAACAGACACCAGCTGTGTTCAAGTCGAAATTTAAGAGGGACAAGTTCTGATTGACGGTTTGTGTAATCTTTAAATCAAAATCCTTATTGCAACTATAAAGAAGACTATAACGAATGCATGGTTCAATCCTAAATTGAACCTTGTAATTTAGAAAACAGTCAGTGTTGCACGACTCTGCATAGAACACTGAGTTGAAATTAAAAGGCTTCTTTGGCACCTTTTACTTGTAATTTGTACTTTTAACGTGCCTAACAGCCTAACATGGTTAGCATTACAGAGGTTGGAGAGTAAGTGAACATTTAAAGTTAGATTTCAAAGTGACTTAGTCGGCATGTATATAGAGAAAATTACTTTGCATGTTTGTTTTCTTGGCTCTAATTAAATTTTTAAACATTGATACTGGAAATATATTATCCTTAGCGTGACTGGACTGAGTCAAATCCACCAGTTGTTTTCTCCCTGCATCTAATGTTGCCTAGGTGATATTGTTTTAACAGCTGAAAAGCAACAGGTTTTCTCTCTCACACAATTAAACACCATCAGCATCAAGCAGAATGGACGGAGAAAAAATAAAGGCTCCTCTAAGGCCTCTTGTCAAATGCTCTTCTATTCCACCAAAACTCCTTAGGGCACGTGAACAGGAAACAGAAGAAATGTAGCAAAGAAAGAAATGGATAATAAAAAAAAAGAGAAGGAGCTAGAAGTATGAGTGGACTCACATGAGGGAGCAGTGGGGCAATGGCCTGCAGGTAAACAGGGTTAAACCAGACTGGTTGTTAAAGGTTGTAGTGTTGTCATGACCAGGTAGTGGGGGGTACAAGAATGTTAGGGGGTCATAGGGGACCGAAAATAATGAAGAGGAAAGCCTCATTCACTTCCTTGGTTTAGCCTTTGGCCTATAATGAGGGCTCCTGACACCAGGGAGCACACTGATGCAACACATTTGGCAGCCTAGCAAATTGACCTGGGTGCCTGATGGGTGATTGACAGCTATTTCTAAGGGCGCCTAAGCTGCCCTGCGTGTGTGTGTGTGTGTGTGTGTGTGTGGGGGGGGGGGGGGGGGGGAGTGCGTGAGAGTGTGTTCTTTAAAGTGGAAAGTGAGTCAGACAAAGGAAGAAAAGGGAAAGTGAGATGGAGTGAGAGGGCAGAGAGGATGAGGTGACAAGGGGCTGTCGATGATGAAGAGAGGGAGTGGGGGTTGGGGGAGGGGAGCACTAGAGCAGCGCTGAAAAGGTAATTGTGGGTAATTTAATGCTAAACTAAATTAGAACTGCGAGTTCAAACGTCAAAATGGTCTGCAGAGTGAAAGTGTTTACCAGGTGGGGGTTTGGGGGGATTTATATTTGTGTGGGCTCTCAAGAGTACGTGTGTGGTCATGTGTACATACCAGTGTTGCTGCTTATGCGCTTCAGGATTACCATGTATCACCAGCTAGCTATGCACCACTGCTGTCCGATTCATAACTGTCCTTTACACTCGGCGCAAAAAGTGCCTCGCAAACATATTTGTTCCTTTTGAAATTTGTCACATTGCAACCACATTGAATTTTTGCTCAGGCCCTTTAGTCCAACATCCTGAAGTAAAATCCAGTGCAACTGATCACCTTTAGATTTTGCCTAAATAGAAACAGAGTTCATCTTTGTGTTGACTCTTTGATATTGGTCCCTGATAAAATATGGGCTAATCAAGTATGTGACAGTCTAAACACTAATGACATGTTTAAAGAATCTCAGTCAGGTTTCAGAGTTCCTCTTAGAACTTAAACAGAACTTGTAAAAGTTACAAATGATATTCTCTTGGTTCCTGATAATGAATCTGTGTAGGTTCTAGTTTTGCTACATATCAGTGCTGCTTTTGACCACTATATTATTTTAGAACTGAGCTGCAACACATAAGTACTTCTTCAAAACAGAAGTAAGCTAGTTTAAGTTCCTGTCTGTCAAATCCAGTTTCATGTGCACAATAAATCATCTTCACACTCAATAGTTACTTATGGAGAACCACATAATAGTAAAAGTGACAATACAAATTATTTATTACATCTTTTCTTAGGTAACTATATGGCTTTGACTGTTCACAGCAATTATAGCCCCACAAACACAAACACTGCTCTTTAAAAACATTCCCATTTGAAAGATAATTCTTTAAGACACCAGCAACATAAAGAAGCGTCATTTTTATCACTAACCTGCCTTTTCACATTTATTGGTATTTATTGATGCTTTCATTGAACAAACAGTGGAGAAAACAGTAAAACTCTAAATCCTGACAATAGGGACAGTTTCACAGGATTTTAAACATCCTTAATAGAAATTTATTATGCCAATGATAAATCAAAGCTTTATCACAACAAATGATAAATGATGCGATAAATACCAACCCCTAGTGTTAGCTATTTTTTCAAACAGGAATCGTCAGAAGTTTTCATTTTGAGGTAACTGTAAGTAATAAGGAGTGGTATACAATGAGCTCCGGTGGTTTTTCAAATTCCAGTTCTTAATAAAAAGAACAAACACAAAAACAAGAATGTTAAAGTCAATGTTTTATTCAAGTTTATGTGGTACAGCAAAAAATAAATACAATGGCAAGAAAGATGTCTGTCATGATATTTGTAAATCTGTCTCAGATTTACATGCATTCCATAGCTGAAATGATACTACCGGTCAAACCAAAGCACATCAGGATGCCTAAACTAACACCGGAGGTTTAAGTCTTCTTTTCCCTCCAAATTGAGTTTCTTGCCAAGGATTCCTCATAAATCCCAATCGCAGCCTGTAGCTTCCCAGTATCTCAATAGAGTGTTGAGTTCAGACTTCAGACAGGTGAGCAGAAATAGGGGAAGGATATTATTTATGCCTCCTTTAAACCGGATGACATATATAACTCTAGTGAATATGGAAACCGTGACAGTCGGTTGATTTATTTCACAAGCCTGAAAGATGCAGTCATCGCCGCTATAAAGCAAACTTCCAAATCTGAAAGGAGAACTCTCTGGAGTGTTCAGTTTATATACACATAGAGCACTCAAGTTTCTTTAAACATGTATTTTTAAAATAGTGTCTAAGTGTTGTCATGCAATACTGCAAAAACAAATGTGTCCAAATTGTTTTGGGTTGACTTAAACGTTAATTAATGTGCAACAATGCGTAATAACTTTGTCCCACTTTGCCACCGTTATGGAAAAAAGGTGATCAAACCAAAATTGATGAGATCAAAATGAAATAAATAACAGCGGTGATCTTTCTGCAGCAAATCAGCGGTAAATGAAATATAATCTTTGTCAAGTTGGCAGACAGTCTGAACTTCAAAAAAAAAAACACTAAACAGCAGTTAATTTGTATTTAAATATGCTTTTTATCGGTCTCAGATGTTATCGCACAAACAGTTTGAAGGAAGAATCGGCTACCTGGAGAATGCAGAGCTGACACATGAAAGCTCCTCTGCTGTGTTTTCACCCTGTCAGCATGCCGCAGGCACACACCCACCTAATTAACATCCATCTCCTGGAAATAAGCCAACGTGTTTATTTTTATTTACTTTATTATTATTCTGAGGTATAGATAAAGAAAAAAGCAAAAAAAAGATGAACTAAAAGCGGAGAACAAACCATTTCTCCCAGAATCATTAACAGTTCTCAGAAGTTGTCGTTTTGGCGACTACCTTCAGAGCAAAGGCGAAACAAGATGTAAGCGGTAAATGACGCAACTCTGCTTTATACGGATGATAATCGCGTCACGGCGGGGAGCCGAGCAGGTGAATTATCCTCTCTGCGGACTCTGACACCGCCATATTTTTCCTAAAGTCTCCCAGAGGAACAGCCACCCCCCCACCATCCCACCATCCCACCATCCTTCTCCCCACAGGTGGATGAGGCTGCTGGATGTGTGAAGACGTACAGTGAGGGTTGCAGGCTGTTGCGTCCCATATCTCTCTAATGGTTGTTTTAAAAGACAGACCGAAGGGAGCGATGAGAGGTGGATGGAGACGGTGCTTAAGCCGCGTCTCTGTCTCCAGAGACGGACGAGAGAGAGAGAGAGTGAGAGCGGCTGAGTTATGGAGCGCGGTGACGACTGGGAACGCCTCGCATCGCTCTGCTGTGCTCCGTGAATGATGGGATGGAGGATGCAGCTGGGGCCTCGACTTGAAGGAGTGAGGCTGGAGAGAGGGAGGGGTGAGGAGGTGTGGGGGGCGGGGGGTCGCTCTTCAGTGCAACTGCTCTCGCTCTCTGGGAGGCGCAGGTCCGCTTTGTGTCATTGTATTCTATTGGCTCAGGTTAATCTTTGTCTCTCTGCCTTTCCCTGTAGCTGTCGCCTTGCTTTCTTTTGTTACCTGACCATTTTCGATTATGTTTGAATAACTATCTGCTAATTGTTAAAATTTTGCCCCTATCTGATATTTTAGGGATGTCTTCTGACAAGCAGAATGGATATATTTTGTTCTGGTTTTATTTTATTTTTCAAAAACACATGAATACTGATGCAAACAAAACTATTTATTTCCTGCCATGGCGGTGGTGGTGCTGCACCAGCAAACACTGAAAAAAATGCCACAAAAAACAGTGAAAAAACCTAAGTGCAATTTCCTTCTTCTTCAAAATAATTATAGGAGATTTAAGTTGTTATAGTATTTCTCTTTTGTATTTGGTAAAAGACCATGTACCATTTCTCCTGCTAATGCTAGACTCTCAAGTTTGTTTTGGTTGTACTTACCCAGAATGCCCTACGCTATAATTCATCTCCTGCAGCAAACACTTTTTACAAGGTAAATAGTTCAGATTTAGCTTAGTAAGATGCAATGAAAGGTACACATCTAATAATTAGTAACCATGGAGAAAATGTCTTATTATCATATAGCCTGGCATGTACTAAAAACCTGGCAAGCAGGTGGACTTTTGTACACTCTTAGGTCTGCTCTGCTGTAAGGCGAGATACACTTGATGTACATTCAGACAAAGTCTGCAATTTCATCAGATCAACAACCCAAACAGACCAATACCATTGGGTTATGGGTCAGTTTCTAAGCTAGTTTTGGTAATACTACTGTTTATGATCCCAACTAGGTGTGCTACTTCCAAACAACTTAGAAATACAATCGTAGTCACTCTGCTCAATACTCTTCTCTTCCAACATCCATCATGGTGCCTCAACATAAGAAGGTGACATGAGTTGCAAAGAGTCAATATTGGGGCTGACCTACAGAAACTATGGATGATTGCAAAGTCACGTTCATGCAAGTTTTGGACTGAGACTGTGTCCGATGCCTATTCTTTAACCTTTTAACTCTCATGGTGACACAGGTGTCCTCATTGACCCTTTGTCTTACATGCAAGTAATTTGAGGGTGACAATTGATGGTAAATACATTATATAGTGTTTTTCCAATCATTTTGACCCCTCAATCACAGTTACTCATTTGTACTCACAAACGTACACACACTTATACACTGATATGCTGATCTTTAGGCAACTTAGAGTTGAGTGCCTTGCCCAGGGGCACATTGACATGTGACAGGAGGAAGCTGAAATCGAACCTATAACCTTCTGATCTACTCTACCCTCAGAGTCACTGTCGCCTCTGTTGAGCTAATGCTATGGATTGGAATCAGAGTCAAATAATTCTCGTCTCTTCATCTCTGTAGCGTTGTTTCTCTCATCCTCCGTCGATCTCTCTGTAATTTGAACCCTTCTTGTTTGACTGTGCAGAGCAGAGATGGCGACACGGCATGAGGTCTCCATCGCAAGGTTAGAAGCTACAGATGGTGGACTCAACACTGACTCCGTTAAGCCCGCCACTAATATAGAAATGACGTCTGTCAGCAATGCCATAGTGATGATGTATAAAGAGTATTCTCCGAGACATCCAAACACGATAAATGACAGGAAAGGAAGACGCTTGTATTACTGACCTCTAGGTGATCAGACCCAATAAAACAAGACAAAAAAACACAGGTGGGCTAATCAAAGGAGCTTCATCCTGCTATAATGAACACAAAGAAAGTGTCTTCGATCTATTTGCATACCTTTAAGTGTGTATGTGTGTTTCCACTGTAGGGCAACCCACAAGATCTCCTTTTCCTTTTTCCCTTTCATCCTACTCCTTTCTTTTCCCCTCCATCATATTTCTTCTTTTAACTAAGCTGATTAAAAGGCAACACCCCAACACCCAACTCACACACCACCTAACCCCGAGCCTTTCAGCTGCGAGGGGTGGAGAGGAGCCCTAACCGCGTTCTGCATGAATATTAAGTATGGGATTTGTGTTGCGGGTTTGAAATTGGAAATCACAAGTTTGACTAATCAGCTTTAGAGGTTCAACATTCGGCATGTGCATTTCTACGTTTGTGTGTGCGTTTCTGCGTGTGTGTGTGTTAGTGCATCTCTTCCTGTGTCTCCAGTGGCAACAGCGTGTCCCTGCACACATACACCAAGCCCTGCTGCCACCACCACTGATCCCGCTGTGAGTCAGAGTGCTTATTCACTGCCTCAGCAGGGCCAAATGCCCCCCCCCAAAACCCTCTCCCTCCATACACACTCGCACTAATGCTCCTCTCCACCCTCTCTTCACTGTATTCACTCTCTCCCACCTCCCATTTAAAAAAAAGAGACCCAGAAATAGCCCAAGAGGCTATTAGGAAAAATACAGCCAAAGGAGGAAGCTGTGGGGGTTTACAGTCCAAAGCCATTCAAGAGTACACTCCAGCGTCTCCCTCTCCCTCGCTCCCCCATGCCTCTCTTTGTTCCGATGAATCAGAGCTTCAGCGAACACGCTCCATTCTCTCTCTCTGGATAGCTGGGGCTTGTTCTCCATCCCGGGCATCGGTGGAAAATGAGGGGGAAGAAAGAGTGATAATGAGAGGTAAAAGAGGTGGGGTGGGTGGGGGAGAGAGGAAAACATAGGGGTGAGGAATAAGAGAGCGCAACAGGAGTGAGGGGAGAAAGAGATTAAGAATAAGATGTGAGGATGAGAGAAGGGAACATTAATGAAGCAGAGCCGATCCCATAATGGAGAGCGGATGAAATGAAGGGGAAGGAAACAACATGAAAAACCATTTCACGTCTCCATGTTGCAGCTAATGTTTCGCGTTCCCTTTTTGTCCTTCACCACTTTCCCCCCAACACCATCTCATGCCCACGTTTATAAAGTCTTCGCCTTGTTCCAGACAAGAGATGTTATTTCTAAAAGATAAAAGAGCGTCACTTTTAAATCACTTAGAAAGCCGTCTCTTGATTGGATGATGTTGGAACTGCTGCTGTCATTTTACAGTGCTTAAGCTCTTCCTTAAAGCCCAAGTAACTTTTTGAGGGCTGGAAAATTATAGATAACGCTCAGAGCGTATTGATGATAATTGCAATGATCTAAAAAAATGTTTTTCTCCCGTTTTGTAAATGTCATGAGGCACTCAAGAAGAGACATGATTTATGGAAAAGTTTTTTTTTCCTTCTTCTTGTAAAGCCCAGAAACTCTTTGATAAATCAAGAGGCACTTAAACTACAGAAGTGAAATTGTCTCAAGACTAACCAAGCGATTCCTTTTGACTGACAGAGTAAAAAAAGTACTTCTTGTACTTTTGGAAAAAAAAAAATCCCATTGTTTTCAATAAAGGTCAGGGCCAAATAATGGCCCTTTTTTCTGATTTTTGCCATTTCTTTGTTAAACAGGAAAAACTAAACTGATTGAATTTGTGATTTCACAATTGTAGGACATTTAGCAGACATATTCTGCTAGTTCTGAGAAGTCAAAACCAGTTATGGGTTCCTGCTGCAACGAAGGAAACAAAAAAAGGGACAACAGAAAGATATGTGGAGCGAGGTGTAAGACACACTGAGACTGGATACCAGAGGATTTGCAGGCCAATCACTGCAGAGGGTTTATAGAATGGAGGGCATTAGAGCGGCAGGTAAGCAGAAAGCCATCAAGCTGGTCACTGAGGCAGCAGAAGTCCAGTTGAGATGGATGTGGATCAAAAGAGTAGAACTTGAGGAAGGCCAGTGATACCTCGAGCAACAAGCTGGGACCCCATCGACCCCCACTGGGGTCACTTGGACTAAGAGTGCCTGAAACTGTGAGAGACCTGAAACACCTAATGACCCTCCCAAAATATGACTGATGAAGTGCTCAAGTGTGTCAAACATCATAGTTTTAATTGTATGATGTGCATGATTCAAGTTTTCAAATCTAAGCACATATTTTCAGCTGTTTGAATCGTTTTCTAACCGTGCTAACTAATGAGAAACATATAAAACATCCAAATCCAGCTTAAAGAGCTTTGATAAACCTGGTTTACAAAAATCCAAACCCCCTTTTCAACCGCATTTAAACATACTGCAAGTCAAATTTTCACAAATATATCGTTTTCCTCAATCTTTTGACCTATTTTCAACCTTTTAGATTTAATGCAACATTGTCTTTTTTCTATGCCTTTTCATTGGCTAAAGAGTGTTTCTTGGCAGGTAGTAAGCTTTTAAAAACCTCACAGTTACAAACATATGCAGCTATTATGGAAGACATTTTCACAGTGGTCAGTAGTCTGGGGGAATGCGGTAAAACAACAATTTCTTTGTTTTTAAACAATTATTTATGGTCTGAAACTCAGCGTAGTTTCACCTTCCTGTGAACACAAGAACCTGAAATGCCCCGATTTTACGACATTTTCTTTTAGAAGATCACAGTGATTCTGGAGATTTAACCATACTGTATTCATTCAATAATTTTTATCTGCAGCAGACACTGTGTAATAGCTGTTATCAGTCTGAGCACTATCAAACACTCTTATAGAACGTATGATCAGTCATCTATTAAACCAGTACGACGTGGTAATAAATCCTAGATACACACCAAGCACATTTAACAGGATATTTTCAAATTATGTGAGGACCAAAGTGGTGGCTCAGAGGTTGATCTGAGCCTCCAAAAAAGGCAGGGGATGTTATGTGTGGTGTTTCACTTCAACCAAGAGTGTCTGTGTTTCTGTTGACCATAGAATATTGGGAATATTGACAAAGTTTTGTGAACACTTGTAATGGAAATGCAGCTAATGCTGCTTTTGGAGGTTCAATGGGACAGAATGTGACTCAAGTGATTGTATTTTCAAAATATAAGCCGGTTAAAAGAGAACTTGACTTTGGTGTCATAAAACAAACATTTGAGGTGATTCATGGCATGAATAAAACAATGTACACCAAAGTACAAACCATGAGCTACAAACCAACCCAATAGGAAAATCTGTAAAAATGACCCCATTGGAAACATTAAGCAAGTACATCCGTTGACTTGGGTATGTCCAAGCCTAACGATGACAGAGAAAAAATAGCTGGGTCTGAAACTTACAGACTAACATGGCAGTTTACTCCACATCAGTAAACCAATTCAATAAGCCTGACCATGTTAAAGTGCTTTTCGTTATAAGCTTCTCCAGTTATTTTTCCTGGCACAAAAAATCAAGAAAAGCCCCACCAATCAGAGAGGATACAGCGGAAACCGAGGGATACTAATGTCATTCCCTTAAATAATCTTGCCTTTCTTTGAAAACAAGCCAGGTTTTGAGAACTTTGGCTCCGCTGTGATCCATGATGACATCATGAGGCCATTACAGTGGACCAACAAGGCCACGTGCTACCATTACCCTGTCACAAGGGACTAAGAGCATTTTTACAAGCATGCTGATGCCATTAGAAATGTCTGGTGGCTTCCACTGGATTTTATTAGGTACCAAAGTCTGGTTCAGGTGACCTAACAAAGCACTTGGATCATTTTTCAGCAGGGGTCCCTAAAGCTGAGTCTGGACATTAGCAGACGCTGGACTGGTTTCAGACATATACAAGGAAGCCTTTAGAATAAGCCCATTATGATGCAGCTTTACTCTGACAGAGGAAACGGCTGAGAAAATAATTGCTTGTAAGTCTAAAGAGCAACTAGGCAACACGATATTAGTGAGAGATTCTGATTTATATTTAATATCATAGACCAGGAAATGCAAAAATAGAGAAAAATTTTAAAAGACAAGAATTGAAAATGTTGGTGATTTGGCTTTTTATTTATTTATATTTTTGAAAGGCTCCTTAAGAGTCAAACTCTGAATACGGTTTAATACAGATGAAATATGCCTGTCGCTGGTCTTGAGGATTTGCTATGTAGTCACCTATTCAGTTCGGGGTAATTACAAAGGCTTTTGCCAAGATCCGATTCGTCTTTGGAAGCTTGTTTGAGACAGGAGGATTGGAACGACAATGGCTCAGTCTGACAAAGAAATATGGATACAGCTCTTAAAATAGAGAGAACTAATGCAGTTCTGTGTTGAGTGTGTGGGGAGTGATGGCTTAGATGGGGTAAGGATAGATTTAATTACATGCCCTGTACACACTGCTGGCTTTCACTTAACATGAACGAACTGCTTGAAACAACTGAACCTGAGTGACCACTTAGAAAATAGTGTTAGGGCATATTCAGTCATCTGATGAAGAGGAAAGACTCCTTTCAATGTACTTATAGTGGCATTTTTAGTAAGGTACTACTACACCTACACACTGCTGACAGTTGGAGTTTAATTACTCTCAAAGAGATTGAACTTCTTCATTAGAGAGCTGCCACTTTTCACTAGGCAACGGAATTGAAAGAGATTGTCACGATATGATAACCTTCAGTATCATACTGTGGTCTTGTAGAGTTTTCAGCTAGAGTCAAAAGCTGTTTAGCTGCCTCCTCCAGCACTGCTGGAACCAAACTGCTGAAACATTGCATTGTTGTTTAAAACAGGTTGATGACATTAGGAACTCAGTTTAAATAAATAATGTAGCTTAAGTTGATTTTCTACGCACCACAATCCTACTTCATGGATTGTGAGCAAATGTTCATAGGCCACAATGAGGGGTATTTGTAATATGTTTTGCGTCTTTCTCATTATTAAAATATTTGCCTATAATAATGTTACAATGTCAACAAGCTGTAAATGTAGCAATCGAGGAACGTGACACTTCATAGGAAATGGTTAATGTTTGACATGTGCACTAGGTCAAACTACATCATTTCAGCAACCATGCCACGCTGCACTACATCCATAAACAACCAGTTTAAACAACCATACGTCTCTGAAATTTTGCACCTGTATGGAACGTTACATTTAGAAAAACATGACGGAAAGTTGGAGCTTCTTAAGGACATCTTAAGGAAGACAACAATACTACCACCACTAGCTACGGGTGTAGCTGTGTTGCTACTGTTTTTTTTTCAAAACGTCTTGCATTGTATGCTTGCCCTAGACAGCCTGCACTGCCCCCTAGAGTCTAGCAGAATATGCCAACAGCGGGGACAAGTCACACAGAGTGTAAATGCCGCAAAAGTCATGTGTTTCTGATTACTTGCAAAATATAAATGGATAAAAATTAACCAAGCTTATCAGCAGCAGTACGTTTTGCTTTCCAGTAATCAGAAGCACCATGGCCTCTTTTGACTGACTATAAACATCAGATCACTTTCCTCATAGGCTGATGTCACTAGAATCTGTGCATTTATGCCTGACCCAAGAGATCAATAAAATCCAGAGAGGATGATGATATGATGATGTGCTGCTATGCTTTTCTGCTTGGTGAAATGACTCACAGATCAAACCCAAACCTTAAAGTCAGAAGGCACCGACCTACCAGCTGTGTCTCAGCCACACCAGATCTACGGCTATAAAAACCTATTTGACAGCACTGAGTAACAGTGTTGAAAGCAGTAATTCTATATTTGAGCAGAAGAGCTGCTGTTAGTTTGTGAAATTAGGTTATCTGTCATGTGAAAAGCCGACTTTCTTACACAACGGCTTCATACCAAAACGACAGGCACGCAGTATCGTGTGTGTGCCTGTGTGTGTGTGTGTGTGTGTGTTATTTAATCAAAATGGATTTCTCCGTGATTGAATTCTGCTGAATTATATCCCACATTTGCCAACAGCATGATCTCTGTGTGTGCACCCCAATTAGTTGCTGTGACATTTTCAAAACAAATCATCACATCGGGTTTAAATCTGGAGAGGAAAACCTTGCAAGTTCCACCGAGCGCTTGTCTGTTGCTGTAAGTTTGCGTTGTAGACGCGGCGTTGTTACAGTGTCAAGCATCAGCCACCTTAAGGAGAGTTGAGAGAGGATTAACTGGCTTTTTTGCTGCTACTGATTGCTGGGAATGGAAGGCCTTCCAGTGCTGATCAACAAACAGGGCCGTAATAGCCCCTGGTCGTGTTCACACTCCTTCCCCTCCACCTCATATTTGGCTTGTCGGGGTACAGCAGCATTAAATCACACTCCCTCCTTTTTCTTTGATCTTGTTCTAGTTCATTAGGTGCTGCCTGCATGTCCTTGAGGCCTTGAAGGGCGTTGCTAAAATATAGTACACGGATTCTTAATCAGATCCACTTTGTGCGGAGTTGAAGCCAAAATGTTTCGATATCCCTCTCATGTTCTCTACCCCATGTTTTCTTTTTCTTCTTTATTTTGCTCTCAGGCTGTTTGCCTTCCTAAATGAACGTAATGATACAAACGGAGGATAAATTGCCTTCTGCGCACTTCATCTCATCACATCTATCCCAAGGGTCCTTTCTGAGGTGGGGAGGGGTTCAAACACAAGTACACACATCAGAAAAATAATTCACTTGCTCTGCCTTTAGATCTGCGCTGCTTCAGTGTGGAGTTGCTGTGATGAGTTTGATATGTGTTTGATGTCTTGGGCCTGCAGCAAATGTGGAAAAAAGGGGAAATATCAGGGTATGGACAGTGTGTTGTACTTGGTTCCATCTTTTTCTTACAAGGTGAAAGAGAGATCATCAACTCATCTTCATAATATGCAAAATCAAAACTCTGAAAGGGAAGTACCAGAGCTCGTTCCGGTGTGAGAATGGCATTTGCTTAACATCCATTTTTGAGGAAAACATTCACTTTTTTGTGGCATTAACTTTAAAACAGCAAAGAATTACATGATGTATTCATGCTGATGAATTTGCATTCTCCTCTATATGAAAAACAAATAAATCTACATCCAGGTTAGGACTCAAATCTTTGAGATGCAAGCCTAACTGTAGCTGAAATCTCAGGTCATTTTCTCAACAACCAAGACAAGTGTCAGATTTCTAGTGACTGAAATTATTGTCCACACATCATATGTGTGCCATCTAGTTAGTCCAAAACTAAAAACGTCTTAGGTTCTGAGCTCCAGTCGTTATTTTAGTACTTGAGCATTAAACGTCTATCTTCTGCTATTAATTACTGATAGCAACTCTTGAAATTAAGGATGTATAATATTTAGTCCACTTGGATTAAAATGGAATAAAAAAATTCTGGACAAAGCAAAACACCAATGAGAATGTAAGTCACTATTAGTAACCACTTATGTATGTGTTTCATTAAAGCAAATTGTTCCTTGATGTTAGAAATATCAGTGTGACTCCCTTGGGGACGGCAAGTAAAGGTTATTAGAGACTTAGGAGCTGTTATTAAAGCCTTAATGCAGATGCAAGGCTTGTAGAAGATTCATTTGTATACCGATGAATTATTGAGAGGCAAGGATTTAATCAAAGCTACAGATGTTGCAGACAAAAGTGTTGTTAATCTCTCTTTGATTGCCTCTCAATTAAAAGAGACTATAAAATCAAACTGATTGTTGATTGCAGAGTTAATTACAGACACGAAATAAGAGAGTAAACAATAAAAAAGTGATTACTCTAGATTGGTTCCATGATTATCTGACCGAGGTAGAAATGCTATTGTTATAATTTATTACTTTAATGCTGTTGTACAATTGTCCTTTCAAACAATGGAGCACATAACAGAACCCAAGGAATATTTGTCTCCACTGGAGTAGAATGCGAGTTAGATTTGCTCCCGTCCACAATTTGTATGATATTTAAAGACATTTAAAGAGAAAGGCATAGCAGTTGTATGAACCAACAAATACTTGACTGTCAGCCTAAACTGACAGACCATGAAAGAAAACTGGTAACACACCATACCTATGGTGAAACATGGTGGTGGCAGCATTATGTTAAGGGGTTACCTTTTTTAACCAAGGGCAGGGAGTTTATCAAACCTGATAGAAAACTGTATAAAGGCCTGTCAAAGATTTAGCTCAATTCAGTTTATTTATATAATACCAACTCAAATTGGTTGTAATGTCCCACTAGGGCATTACGAGGTAAATCACTAGGTTCCTAGTTGTTACATAATGCAGTCAAATTCGCTTTACTATGGCGATACATAAAAAAAAGAAAGACTGCACTGAACTACTGACTCTGAACAGTAAGTAGTTATGACCTCCAGACAAACCAGGCTCACTGTGAGCAGCCATCTGCCCCAACCGTCTGGGGATTTGAGACAGGCCAACTTCTGTCTGAAATACAGCAGGGTTTACAATGGATAAAAGTTTATTTTAAGTTAAAAACATGTTTGATGTCTGTGGTAATGTCCAACCATTCATTGGCCTATAAATGCTTGCCTTGCAGGTTCGCTGGGGAGTTGGTACTTATGTCTGGTCATTGGGCGAGAAGCTGGGGTGCACCTTGGACATTTTGCCAGTCCGTCTCAGTGTAGTTTGTGGTTGTAACATGACAACATATCAAAATGTGAAAGGGTCTGACTACTTCTGCAAGAAACTACAGAGTACTACCTCTCATCTGGGGTATGCCTCACCAGATTGATGATTCCCAGGACAACATCCTGTAGCCATGAAGGTTAACTATTCCATTGTACCAATAAACTTTACTTAGAAGTAAATAGATTTCATCAAAGCTATGGATTATAATACTCATTATAATCCATTATAATAAGAACAGTTGTTACCTAAACTTTGAGGCTAACACGAGGAAGCAAAGGGAAAAAGAAAGCACAGCACTGTTTGTTCCTTTTAAAAGAAGATCTTTAGAGTTTTTATTTCTGCCTCCTCAACAGACATTTCATAACTGCTGAGTTGCCTGTGACTTTGGAGACTTTGAAAAGCTGAGTTCCATAAGCGTCATATCTTTTCGCTCACCCCGACCCCCTTTCCTGCGCATCTCTCTGACTCTTTCTTGCCCGCGCGCCAAGGTGTGTTGGAAACTCTGCTGGGTAATGGGGGCAGCAGTCAATCAAACTCGAGTTTCAAAAGGTGATGCTTTGTTTCACGCTTGCTTCCCTCAAATCCCATTGAGCCTTGCAACCTGTCACGACGTTGTTCTAAAAGGCAGCACTGACTCCAGTCACCCAAACCGCACAGTCCCTGGGCAGTTGGAGGGGTTGACTTGTCAGATGCCTGTCGAGAAATGAGGTCATTCCATTTTTAGAGGTCTGCCTCTTATTTTTTATAAGGTGAAACAAACCAATCTGAAAAGAAAACAATGTGCTCAGACGTACAGGCCTGGTTCGCTTTCATGTAAACTTCATGATAAACAGAGCAGAATCGATGCTTCAGACATTGAGGTTAGACGCAATATTTACCTTTTGGTTTTATATAAGGTCTTGACAATACCGAGCACAAACAAACCGTTGGTTTCCACCGGTGCCCCTCAGTTTTACTGATTCTGACAGCACTGTCAAAACACCACCAGAGCTGCCAGTTCTAATAACACAGCAATAAATTGTCAAATGAGCTCTTGTTGTAGCGTGATCCCACAGAGGAACTGTAAAACTCGATATGGCAGAGTGGGTAGTATCTCTGAACGCCCACACCAAGCAGGGGTCCTCGTATCTCCCGGTGGTTTATTGGCTCAGGTCTGACTCACTCTGGCTTTACAGTCATAGTGACCTTCCCATTAGGGCTCCATTACCAAAGGTCTATTGGGGGGGGGGTGCCTACGGAGGTTATTTATCCAGCTGCAGCCTCTCTCTTTCTGTGAAATTTAGTGGATAAACAACAGAGCAGCTTACCAAACATCGCAGAGTCATGGCCGAGTGCTTTTATTAAGGCATTAAGTGAAGGCACATTCATGTACAAACAGCTGGGGCATAAATGAGTTGAAGATTCTAAGTAAAAGTGTTAGGGCACTTGCAGAAATGTGAAGTTTACCTTATCTAACAAATTAACAACTACCTGATAGAGTCAGACTTGTGACTAAAAATCTGAAACGGCATAGTGCCAATTAGCTTTCCATGGCACTCAAACTGTTTTAACCTTGAAAATATACACCAATCAAGCATTAATGGAAGGAACTGCCTTCTGCTTTTCATAGATGCTTATGACTGCAGAGACTGAACACACTACCGGGTCTGCAGTATTGAGAGATGCTCTGACCAGGCTTTCAAGCAAATAAAAATCTGACAACAGTCAAACTCACTTAAATCAAAAATGTTCGCTTGCTGCCAAATATAACCTCCCCACTGACAGACGCAATTAATGATGAGACAATTCGTGTTACTCACTTCAGTTGTCAGTGGTCACAATATTACGTCTGATCGGTGTGTAAAAGTTTCAGGTTTCCTTAAACGTAGCAGATGTTAACAACAATTTAAATGTATTTCATTTCCATTTTATATTTCTAGAAAATCTACAGCCCTACTGAACCTATTAATGAAGATGATTCATTCGTCACATCCAACTGATTAAACCATACTTAGTTTTCTATTGAATACAACTTGCATAGTGAAACCAGTTCAGTTTCCATGGCAACTCATTTTGTGTTTGCTCATAGGTGGCAGTAGTCTTAACTTCATGTTTTGACTGAAATATTTACCACAGCATCTAGATTTAGATTTAGCACTGGGCCACCCCTTTGTCATTTAGCTGGCGGAATGCTAGCTGCTAGCATTGTTAGCATGTCCAGCTGGCCCAAAACTTCAGGTGGCCATTCTACGCATGTACACTTAATAAAAACATCAATTGGTATTTAATGGGAACAAATATTATTGGGAGAAATTAGTTCTTAAAATTGCTAAGCTAACAACTTTGTCTCTTAGCGCACCACATTCCATGTGGTCCTTTTGAGCTAACTTCAGTCTTCCTAGCAGTTCAACTCCAACTGCAAGTGTTAGGCCTATTTTAATCAGATATACAAAAAAAGTTCATGGAAGCAATAATAATCATATCCTTTCTCAGACAAGAGAGGCCACTGAAGTTGTGAGGGCATCTACTCTCAAAACAAATGCCTTGTAATATACTATTATTTAATATGCCAAAGCAGCAAGTTGTGCCCGTCATCCCGGCTTCACTCTCTGAAATGTTAGGAAATTAAACAAGAATATATCAAAATAGAGTTCTAGCACATGTAAGAAAAAAGTTGTGAATAATAAATAAGTTGAATTGGTTACCTTAAGGTCTGTTAAAACAGTTTAAATTAGCTCTGTTAACATGGAGTCAAACTGCAATTAGACACCAGTAAATACAGTTAAGTTGAATTAGTTGGGATATAATTACCATGTAATGTTACAGGTCTGTTGAGTAAAACATAAACCTCTTTTCTATATGTCTTCACCTGCACAAATTATGTTATTGTTGCAGATTTAAAAAAAAAAACAATAAAGTGTATGCAACCAAAATATGAATGAGTTTTAACTCATGTTTGTTGTCGTGAGTGTTGGAAAGGTCGGAAATAATTGCAAATTCTGTTTTATGGGAGCTTTAAACTTGACAGTTCCATTAAGATTAATTTAGAAATGCAAATTGCTGTTTATGTTGGTTATGATAGGCAAGTGACGGGAGTTTTAAATCTGAATGTGCTTCTGGCTCCTTTTTGAAAGCAGTAAATGGAAAAACAGAGGGAACCCAGAAGCAGTGGATATTATTGTATTTCAGACAAATACTGCAGGCAGGCACACAGCTGGGCTGGCATACATAAGATATGCAAAGCGAGAGGGTGTGCAAAACGAAAACCCAAGTGTCGTACACGTTGTGCATATTTGAAATCAAATCACTACGTTGAGAAAAGTTAATCCCGCTCCTTCAAATAAGCTTCACATACAGCAATCAATACTCAAAGCTCACAGCTGAAACTAAACAGAAGCTTCTGCATAAAATTAACATGAAACAATAAGTTTTAATATGGAAATAAATCTGCAAAAAACTGATAAATCTGCATATTTAAGGTGCTTTCAAAACAGGTAAAACGGGAAATACAATTTGTTGTTAAAATATTCAGCCCCTTTTTGTCAGTAGGTAGATGGGCAAGTGTTGCCAAAGATGGGCACAAATTGAATTAAAAAGCTCTTCATATAATTTTCCAAACCATCAATTTCCTTCCTCTTCACAATAATATGCTATTTTCTATAGGTCTATCACATAAAATCCCAATAAGATACGTTGAACTTTGTAACTGTTGTTGCAGTCACATTATCATCTATATGAAGCTGTAAGGTTACAGTTTTATTGTTCTTGCAAGACATGAAAAAAAAGAACAGAGATGTAACATATGAAGCAAGATACTACAAAAGAACATAAAGAGAGATGTGGAATGTTGTATTTTGTTGTTTTGTTTGTAAAACATAAAAGAAAATCTTTGGTGAAAAGGAAAAGGAACTTGAAATACGAGCTCAGATCAAGACAATCGTATTTTCTTTACATATTTGTAATCAGTTGTTTGAAAGTTGATACAGAGAAGATGGCGGATGCGGATCTTTGACTTTTGATGAAATACCAGGTATGTCCCAATGTGAAATGATCTAGCTTCCAGGAGGAACACAAGGTCTTGTTATTCTATATTTACTGTCGCATCAGGGTTACAGGATGAAGATCCTTCCTGATCAAATCCTCTTAAAAACATCCAGCAACTTATCCTGAGGTACTCTTTCCTGGTCACACACACACACAGTAACACAGTATTCCAAAAGCGCCCTGCAGGAAAAGGTCACTGCACTGCCAAAGACACATGTCAGTCTCAGGAGGTGAGTATTATCTAATCCTACAAAAGTTGGAAAGACCAGTAGACCAGTGGTCTACTGGTGTTCCCCCTATGAGTATCAATAAATGCATCTTACGTCAACTCAGAAAGAGAAAAGGGCATCAGGGTTTAAGAAGTTAACCTAATGAATGTTATAAGGTCGAGGGTAATTCGTTTACATCAAGTAAAACTGGAAAAAAATAAACTAAATTAAAGGAAAGAATGTTCTGGGAAAACTTTCCTGACATGACCCGATAACTTCAGAACTTACCTATTTGCCTGAAGCAGCCCTACAGCATCTGTTGCAGAATGTTTTCCCTGACATTACACTCATCTCTCATGCGCCTTCCAAACAGATTGGATTACCTCCACCGCAAAGGCAAAACAGAGATCTGAAGCCTCTGAGCCTACAAACTGTGTAAACGAGTGGCTACCGACTGGTAGCGGGTAGTTTAAAATATTGGGCATTTTGCTATTGGAACAGGAAAGCAACTTTATGGTGTTGCAACTTTATAAACTGTAGATTTATTATTTTATTGACGTGGCTGCACTTGCGTTCAAGGCAAAGACGTGTCTGTGCGACGAGACTCCCAAGGAGATTACCTGTGATTCCGGTGAAATGAAAAAAAAAAAAAGAAAAAAAAGTGAGACGACGCTAGATAATATATTCCGCCACATGAAGAATTACTGATAGGATTCTGATGTTCTTTTTACTTTGTTTCTGGATTTTACCAGCCTGCTCTGGGGAATGCCCTGTAGATAAAGCATGTGATAAAACGCTGTGTGAAATTCAGCGTTGATCTGTGAACCGTGTCTCGTCTTTGCCAAGTAAAAGTGAACAAATGAACTCACACCACCGTCTATGCATAATAGATGAGATGTAAATCTCCCAGACTGATGCAAATCAGTAAGCTACGGAGGAGCAAGGCTGGTCAGTCTCATTCGGACGACCGGTGGGATCTGAATTGGGTTCTTTACCTGTTTGGAGCCGCGGGTCGTCCGTTGCGGTGCTTGTTGACTTGGGCGTACAGTGCCTCCAAAGGCGGTCCATTGCGCTGTGGGTTGACGGGGGATCGAGGGCTCTGAGGGAGGTGGTAGTGATGGCCATAGGGGTCGATGCTGCCGCTGTCCTGAGATGACCCCAGTGACCCGATGCCAGCGTAGGTGTGCTCCTCATCCGAGCTGAAGGTGCGGCTGACGACGTCTTGGATCTCGGCGTATTCCCTCTCCTTCGCCTGTCGCTCCCGAATTTCCCGCGTCTTGGCCTGGATTCTGGAACAAACATCATCAGGATAAGCGTTAGACACACAATGTATGAAAAATGACATGCATATCATGAATGTTTCAATTTACTTCTGATAAAGCACAAAATCTGAAAAAGATTCCCCCCAAAAAAGCGGAAAAGTGTAGCCTACATGTACATTTGTCTCATTTACTCCGATACCCAAAGCTAAAGTATACCAAAATGAGTTGTTTTGTCTAGAGTCAGTGCTATATGATGGAAAATATTTGTTGGCTGAAATAGTTGAGACACACTGCACCTAAATTAAATAGGGAATCTTTAATATGGCTTAAAAATTCTTGTTAACAGTTTCCATCCAATCTGACTGAGTTTTAGGAACAGACAGGAACCAGGAGGTGCTAGAGCACCTGCCCTTTTTTCTTCTGAACAGAAAAAGTGCCCTTCTAAAATCTCTTTTTAAAAATTTATTTAGTCTATAGTGTGTGGCCTAAGGTAGCATTTCTGGATTTAACAACTTATATTACCACCGCCTCATATTTTCTGGAATATTGCCAGACAAAACAGACACATTCAGCTTCTACGCACCACAGATCTAGAACAAACTTCCAGAAAACTTCAAAACAGCCAAAACACCGAGTTCCCTTAAATCAAGGCTCAAGAACCACCTGCTTAGAGTTGCTGTTGAAGCTGTATAATAAATGGAACATTGAGCATCACATTGGACATGTATTGATGATTCTGATGATGGCACTTGTAACATGCGTTTCTGGTTTCTCAAATTGTGACTGTTTGTTGCTTTTATGGCTTTTTATTTTGGTATTTTTATGATATAAAAGGTTTTGAACTACACTGTTGCTGAAATGCATTATACAAATAAACGTGACTGATTGATTCTCTTCTGTTGAACATCACTAAACATCTGCATCAGACTACAATTGGCTGTTGATTTAAAATGTACAATGATGGGATGTAATAAATCTCATACCACTAAAGCAGACGGCGGTTGTATGTGGAGCACAAGGTGCCCCTTTATTAACACTTGAGCACCTGCACCCCAAAGCGTCTGAACCACAACACTGACTCTTTTGCAATGAAGTATGGGAAAAGAAGTGCCAGTCTCAATATGTAAACACTGCAGAAACACAGAATTTTACTAAATATTTCAGTACACTTGAAATAAGACAAAACTAACTTTTCAGCAAGACATAGGAGCTTATTTCAAATCAATAATTCCTTAATTTACGTGAAAAAGTACTTGTTCTATATTATGTGATTATTTCACATAACATTAGAAAAATGCCTGCTATAAGTGAAATAATCTGCCAATGGAATAAATACTTTTTAAATCAGTATTAGAGAATTATTGACCTAAAAACAAGCTGAAAAGTTACTTGCAATTTAGTTTTGCTTTATTTCGAGTGTTCTAAGATATTTGCACTAGAAACTAGACCAGAAATACTAGTAAAGAGAAGGTGGGAAGGAAATCTCATTTTCTTCTCTTCATGCCCCCTTCCATGTTGTTCCACCCCTGGGAACCCTGCCACACAACACAGCCTTTCACAGACCTTTCCCGTCGCACAGAAAGGTTCCATGTGAACGCCCATCTGTCTGCAGCTAACGAGACTCACGCTGCATGTGTGCGAGCAGATCTGGCACCGCGGGAGGAGACGGAGAGGACAGTGGAGGGGGGAGAGAGAGAGAGAGAGATACAGAGCGAGGAGCGCCGAGGACAGCCAAAAGGGGGCGATGGGGGCATCTAAACTTCCACAGTGGTGACCCCGGCAACAGCAGTCACCAAACCGCTCACTGGTTCCAGATGTTGGACACACTACAATGGGGAACGCACTCATGCACGCACAGGGAGCCTCCTACTGCTAAAACTTCCCTGTTACCTCTGGTCACAGGTGACCTCTGACCTCCCCCCCTTGCTGCTCTCCGAAGATGATTGGCAGGTTCGGAGCACAGCACAATTCCCCCTGCAGGACTGGCTCTCCCAGGTCTGTGTGTTTTAATAACGGTAATCACATTTCAAACAATCACCATTTTTCAGTGCCAGATTAACCCAATTCCCACATCCTGTCCATAGGCGGCCATGTTTACTCCTAACCGCCCGGAATCCTATTTTCTTGGTATTATCTGGAGAATGAGATTTGGAAGGCTGATGCAACGCTCCAAGTGTGCTGTCATCTTTAGCGACAAGCTGAGCCGCTCTGTTTTTTCATTTGAATATTTGAAAAGGTGGTGTAGCATAAAAAATTATCGATTTAGATAGTTAAAACTGGGGTGCTTTAATTTTGCTTTTCTTTATTTAGGAAAAAAAGGGCAAGATATGATATAAAAACCCAAACTTTGCACAAGGTTTTCCACCTGCACAATGATGTCAGGTCTCTGTCGGCAATGATGTTACTGCAGGTTCACGTCACTCCCCTGGGATTTAAAGAGTCTCTGGTGTTTTATGGACTAATCAGATCCATGAAAAACAGTCTCAGTGACCTTAGGGTTGCAGTAATGGCTTTAAGCTAGAGATGAAACGTCCTTTCCAGGCTGGAGTCTGACATGAAAAAAGTTAATAAACAGACCTAGCAAAACTGTAAGTCATGTGGCCGTCAAATGTCATTGTTTTATTTGGATCCAATTTGTGTTAAATTATTTAAACATTCAGTATTTTTTCCTGCATGTTTGAAGGGTAATATTTCACTGGTATAATGGAGAGTAATAAAAGAGGATAACTGGATGACTGAGTGGCATACCTCAGACATCACTGTTCAGCAGGCAGAAAGGTGGTTGTGCCAAGTTTATTTTTAAATAAGTCAAACTGCAAATTAACTTTATAAAGATGAAATGTATTGAAACTGCTGTCACAATGTTTCATATCTAGCTATGCATAAGAATTGCTAGAGTTTGAAATGTGAAGGTAAAGCAGGATTTTTCTTTTAGAAAAATCAAATGCTGTCAAGTTCAGTTCAGTTTAGTTTATCCATCCATCCAACCATCCATCTATTTGTCTATCCATCAATTTTCTGCTGCTTATCACGGGGGCAGCAGCTTCAGAAGGGAGGCCCAGACTTCCCTCTCCCCAGCCACTTCTTCCAGCTCCTCCGGGGGAACCCCAAGGCGTTCCTAGGCCAGCCGGAATGTCTTGGAGGGATATAGTCCCTCCAGCGTGTCCTTGGTCTTCCCCGAGGCCTCCTCCGGTGGGACGTGCCTGGAACACCTCACCAGGGAGGCGTCCAGGAGGCATCCTGACCAGATGCCCGAGCCACCTCAACTGGCTCCTCTCGACGTGGAGGACCAGCGGCTCTACTCTGAGTCCCTCACCTATCTCTAAGGGAGAGCCCGGCCACCATGCGGAGGAAACCCATTTCGGCCGCTTGTATTCGTGACCTCGTTCTTTCGGTCATGACCCAAAGCTCATGACCATAGATGTGGGTGGGAACGTAGATCGACTGGAAAATCAAGAGCTTCGCTTTTTGACTCAGCTCTCTCTTCACCACGACCGACCGGTACAGCGCCTGCTTCACGGCAGACGCTGCCCCAATCCACCTGTCGATCTCCCGCTTGCTTCTTCCCTCATTTGTGAACAAGATCCCCAGATACTTAAACTCCTCCACTTGAGGCAGGACGACCCCCCCTGACCTGGAGAGGGCACTGTACCCTTTTCCGACTCAAGACCTTGGCCTCGGATTTGGAGGCACTGAGCCTCATCCCGGCCGCTTCACACTCGGCCGTGAACTGTTCCAGTGAGAGCTGCAGATCACGATCTGATGAAGCCAACAGGACCACATCATCCGCAAAAAGCAGAGATGCGATCCTAAGGCCACCAAAATGGATCCCCTCAACACCTCGGCTGCGCTTAGAAATTCTGTCCATGAAAGTAATGAACAGATCACCACCCCAGGCTGCCAATCCAGAGGAACTGCCCGCGATGTCCATGCGATATTGCAGAGTCGCGTGAGCCAACACAACCCTACAACATCCAGAGCCTTAAGGAACTCCAGGCAGATCTCATCCACCCCTGAGGCCCCTGCCACCAAGGAGCTTTTTAACCACCTCGGCGACCTTGTCCCCAAAGATTGGAGAGCCCAACCCAGAGTGCACAGGCTCAGCTTCCTCAACAGAAGGCATGTTGGTGGGATTGAGGAGGTCTTCGAAGTATTCCGCCCACCGGCCCACAAAGTCCAGAGTTGAGATCAGCAGCACACCATCCCCTCTATACTATATATATAATTTAGTTTATATCAAACCTATTCATATTCAAATCATTATGCATAATTGCATAACTATTTGAAAAGGACATGGACAAAAGTATGAACTTAAACTCTGAAGCATGTGTCTCTTTAAATGTGCTCCCTTTCTGAATAGTACATGTACATGCATTACTTTTGCCATGATGTCACCATTTAATTTAGAACATTTGTTTGATATTTATTTTATATTAAATAATAAATTAACCATATTTAAAGCTCTAAGTGCTCCAAAGTTATTAGGTAATTAAGAGTAACATTATTCTTTACTAAGAAAAAGTATATAATTTTTACACCACTTCCTAACACCGATAGCCACGTCATCTCCTGGTATTGGTGGTGAAGTGTGCATGCACAGCTATTCTGAAACTAAACTCGCCACAAACAATAGGTCTATGTTAAGATAAGATAAACCTTTATTGTCCACAGAAATGTTGTACATAATTGAGTTGAAAAATATATGGTTTGTTAAAGAATAATTTACTTTTGCTATGTCTCATTTGTTGTGTTTTTTAATACTTACTAATTCCCTGATTATCTGGCAGTAACAGTTCAATAATCTGTACTGTACTGTCTGTAGTGTCTGTGAGCGCCACCAAACAATTACTAACCAAATTATTGAGAGAGTAGATCAGACTGCCGTTCTGTTGCAGCTACTTCAAGCATTTAGTATGCTGAGGTAAAGGAGTATTCATTTGTATAGGGTGTCTGAATAGTGCAGCACAAGATTATATAAAGTTATAATTGGGTGCGTATTGTGGCATTTGTGTAGCACTCAAAAAATACTACAAGTGTAGGTTATAATGCTTAAATGGTGTCTTCAAACTGTGGCAGCAAATATTTTAACATGTCCTAAAAAAAATGTGTGATAGCCTGGTTTAAATGGACATGTAATGGATAAAATATTAGAACATAGGGATGTATGCAGCAGTGTTTTAAGACTGATATTTATTTATAATTAAAATTATGCCATTTTAGTGCACTTTTTTTGTAGAATTGACAACCAAGTTGTACTTTTTGAAACGCAAACATTGCAATCTTGTTCTACGCTACCGTATTTACAAATAATTACCAAAATGCTGTGAAAAAACCCCAAAAACATTGAACAATAAAGTTATTCTAAAAACAGGACAAGAGTGCCGGAATGCATGGACCACTTTTTCGCTCATTAGCCTCAAACCTCAACATGCCTGCTAACAGCGTTTTACTTCAGCAACCTGTAACAGCTTCACCACCAACTCCTCTCCTCCCCCCACTTTCTCCTCAGAGACCACCCCTGTTGTCCACCACATACACTCCATTAGCCAATTAATGGCCCAGTATGTTAACATCCAGGAAAGTCTGGCCCACACCAAACATATTATTACTGTACAATCCCAATTACCTCCCTGTCTTCTTTCTCCTCCTCTAACCACAGCCAACATTTAGCAAAGAAAACAATGTAGTTTCAAAACTAACCCTGCAAGGGAGGTAATGGGACAGTAAAGTATCCAACTGCAGGCTTGCTTTAGGTTATTTAATCAAATTGATGAAAACAAAGAGAGTAAGTTTCTAGTTCAGCTCCAGCATTTCAAGTGTTTGGACTTTGAACAAGAGGAAAAATTGCATTAAGTTTTAAGCTTTCATGACTTTGTATAGGAATGGCATTTCCTCTTGGTAAATAGACCGTCTAGACAGTCTAAGTTCAGCCTCTAATTTACTGACTAAACATTTCTTCAAGAAGATTATGACAAGCAGATGACACCCTGCTTCTCTTTTTCCTACATGTTCATATCAACTACAAAAAACATTTAGAACATGACTAGTGTGGAGGACCATGTCAAGCTATTAGTGTTGGTGAAACATCGACACACGCTCACAAAAGAAAGAAATGCCTTGCTCATTTTATCCTTTCAAGATGCATTTGAACACGGCCAGGCAAAAAGCAACTTCAACAAATTTGATAAATGCTCACACAAGCTGGTCTTGATGATTAAAGGAGCTGAAGTTGGGGTCATATGGCTTAACCTTAGATTTAACTGGATGTTAAATTAAGCAAAAAATAGACCCCAAACACTCACCATGTAGGAAAGACGTTAAACATAAAGTTACACTGACCATGTCTGGATGATAGAAAACTCACAAAAGAAAATCCAAACTTGAGCATTTAAATTATTCGACTTAAAATTTATTGTTTTTTTGTCTACCCTTAATAAAAAATGGTAAAAATATCTGATTAAAAGCCACAAAAATGATACTAAAGTGGCAGTATCATGTATTTTCCAGGCACATAGTGCCATTTTAGAGCACAATCATGTAATTATGTTAAATTAGTGGTTAAAAAATGCTGTATGTATGAAATATGATTCATAAGACATTTGACTTTGTGATTTCACAGTTTGAAATTGGGCCTCTAATGCTTTAAGAAACTCCTGCTCTTTCTGAAACTCCACTGTAGGGAAGCCATTATAACATCTGTCCTCTATTCAACAACATTTTACCATGGAAATGAAAAGATTTCTCAAACATTCACAAAAGAATCAAGGTTATGTTTTTGATGAGGAAATAACATTATAATTTGACGCACCTTAAATCTTTTTTTAAGGTCTCTCCGCCTTAATTAAATGCCAATTCTGAGCAAACAGAAGCAATGTTTTGATGTAGCGAAGCTAGCGGGCTCCATCGCCATATTTCTGTCAGTGTTTCATCCACGCTAAGCGACACAAGAGTGAAAAGGGAACGTTGCTTTTATTTCTTATTTATTCTCAAGTCAGCACACCAAGCAGTTTGAAGGCATACCTCTTTGGCGTGGATTGTTTCGGCAGATGAAACAGAATGTATTTGCTCTCGTACTCTTAAATTGAGATTTGTGAAATAGATTTTTATTTGCAGTACGCCTTCATCATAACATGCTCGCGGTATTCCAAAGTGCAGGTGGAGGGCAGAATGAATCTGAATCTCATCAAAGGATGGCAAATGGCTCCGCACGCAGCCGGCTGTGCAGAATCACAAACCTCGAGCGGCCCATCTCGGCGTTGAAACCGGGCTCGTAACGCAATCATGGAGATAATTGTTCTGTTTTCTGGTGTTAATAATCATATTAACTTCCTGTAGGTATCAATATAATTACAAATCTCGTCACTCTTCTCAATCAGCCAGTAAGACCTTTCTCTGAACTCACTCCGCAAATGAGATGCAGACGCCACGTTCGAAAATAATGAGATAGTTTGACAAAGTGGAAGAGTATCACTGGTTGCAAAAAGAGTAAAAAAAAAAAAAAAAAGAAAGAGTTCCACGAGGCAGATTGCTTTTTCATTCTTTTGGTAATTAGAAAAGCACATTCTCATCCCTAATCGAGGTTTGTTTTGTTTTCTTGTCCTTTTTTCTTAAAAGCAAATTGTGCTGACTAGTTCAGAAAAAGGGGTCAGGTTGTGTTTGCCTGGAGTCAGTTTGAAGTCTATTAAGAAACAAGAGGAAGTCTCTTTCTTGGAATAAAAAAAAAGAAAAACAATGATGAGCTCTGCTGTAGTCCAGGCAAGGGTAACAAAAGGAGTGGCAGAGGACTGCTGGTCACTGATTAGAAGCCAAGCAGATAACAGAATGGACATCATAATCAGCCGCTTCAGAGAAAGAGAAAATGGTGCTCAGCCCAGGCAGAAAATGGAGACGGAACAATGTCACATTTCTTTCTTTTTTTTGGTCCAATCACTTTGGACAGAAAAATTAAATTTCAGGACTGCAATGTGCAGAGATAAGCCAGAGACTGATAGAAGCCCAACCAACGCAACGCCGCTTGTGTGTCTTTCATCTTTTCTCTTCACCCTGATGTTACTGGATGAATAAGTCAGGCTGTCGCTACGAATGTAATCAGGGAACTTGTTGAATCCATTGGCCTCCCAACATGAGCCAGTCAGATAAAAGTGTTATGGGTGCTGTCCGCAGACTAAAGAGAACCAGAAAACTGGCTTGCTCTGCCGAGACAAGCTACACCCCAAAGGGTTCACACCAGCCATATTTTAGTCTGCTTTAATCAAACTCCAGTTTGTGTACGTAGCAAGTTCGGCTCATTTGGGGAGGTGTGAGAATGTCTGATAAAACTCTGGTCCACCTAAAAAAACCTAGGTCTTGGTTCGGTTGAAGTGAACTCTGGTGCAGTTCAAACACAAAGGTAAGGTCATTTTATTTATATAGCACATTTTCAGCAACAAGGCAATTCAAAGTGCTTTACATGAATTAGAAGGAAATACAAACAAAGCAACCAACCAAAAGAAAGACAAAAAGGTAAAAGTACAGAACAATGTATTGGTTCCCTGTGTTTAATAAGAATAAGAATAAGAGGTCCATAATTTATAAACTAGTAGGGGTTTCTCTGGATCCTTGATCTGATAAAATCAGATGTTGGTTCTCTATGATTGTTAAGATTATTGAGGTATAGAACTAAATGTTGGTTCTCCATGTTTGATTCTATGAAGTAGATGGTACTTTCTAAGTTTGTTCTGGTTTTGCTCCGATATTAAAAAGTTTAATGCTAGATGTTGATCCAAGGTAATGAGTGGCCTCTTTAGATAAACTAACATGAGTTTCTCTGGATTCCAGGTTTGTTTTAATTCCTGTTCTGGGAAGTATATAAACTAAATGTTCCTGTTCTGGGTTGCCTTATAAGTACTCCACAATTTGTTTTGGTTGTATTTACCGAAAGCATGCCAGAGGCCATCCCAAAAGCAGGAAATAAACTATAGCGCAAGGCATTCTGGGTAAATACAACCAAAACAAACATGTCTCACATTAGCAGGAGAAATAACTTGTGATATTTTGACAAAAGAGACCAAAAGACCAGAGAAATTTTTTACGGCTGCTAAATTCTCAATCAATTTCTGTTAACATTTCATGAAGAATGAAGTTGCTCTTTGTGTCGTCTCCTGAGGTTCTCTTGTTGTTTCTTTTTGGTAGTTCTTGGTGCAGGCCACCACACGCGAGGATGTAAACACAGTTTACCACAGTGTCGTGTGGACGCGAACCGCACCAGCTGCAAACATTACCAAATGTTGCCATTTGGCTCCCTGTTGTTGGCAGGTTCTTGCTGTATTTGTGTGGTTTCTCTCTGGGTACTCCAGTTTCCTCCCACAGCATAAACACATTCTCTTTTTGGGTTTGTTTTGGCCGTTTATCTTTTGTGTCTCAGGTTTATGCCCTTGTGACCAACTACTGATGTGTACTGGCACCAAAACTCACGTAACCTTATAAAAAATGAGCAAAAACGGATTGTTGGATAATCAACTTTTACTCTTTATTAGCCTAAGTGTTAGACATTACAACCTGCCCCTATTGTGCTTAATCAACCTACCCCTGTCCTACCAACCTAAATTGAGTTGTTTGTACAGTGTGGTGCTCTATCTGTCCTGGTGCAGGTTAGGATGCTTTTTAATAAGACATGAAATGACAAAGCACAGCAACTTTGTTAAAAACTGCCAAATTTGACTAAAATTCTGCAGGGAACCACTCACTGTGGCAGTGATGCAACACAGCTTAGCTCCAGTAGCGATGTCAACATTTTATGTGCTCTCATCTCATCACTTAGAGCTCAGACGACACTGAAAGGATATTAATTTGGATCACACCTAACCTAAAAAAAATGGATTGTGTCTGTGAGCCTCGCAGGCCAAACCATCAATTACAAGAATCATAGAAGGGTCAAAGTTTTAAATATAAAATCATTGCTTCCTTATTATAGCAAACCTTTTATAAAGTAATCTGCTTCACCTCTTCACTGGCTGCTATTTTTAATCACTTAAAGCACTTGTCAGAACTGTCTGCTCGGATTAATGATCACTAATGTCGGCTGAGCAGACACTTTGGGTTCACAGCTGTGGGTAGTGCTCCGACACAGCGTCGTCATAAGCCTGAATTGATGAGCTCAATCATTTCTTAAAGGCACTCAGAAATGTCCGGTCCCCATTTCAGGAAAAAAAAAAAAACACTCGATCAGCTCAGATGACTTTTGTGGACAACTACGACTGAAATTTATCGCAGCAGAAGAGCGAAACAGCGATGTCACCAAAGAACGCAAGCGGTATTGGACGTCTGAGCCGTCACGGTGCCGAACCTTAATGCTTTGGATGTCGGCTTTATGGCACGTTGGCCCATTTTTAAAAAACACAGTTTCTCATTGGATTTCCTTTCCATTAGCAGAGGGTCAGTCTTTGCAGAAGAAACAAGGGAAGAGATGCAGAACGGACATAAAGCAGGACAGAGTGAGAATCTGTTCAAGACAAATCAGCAGTAATGTGTGACAGAAGTGATAAAAAAGCAAAGAATATAACAGATACAGTGTTTATTCAAAGCTTTGAATAGTATTCATTATTTTTGAACATTTTGTCACATCATAGAAACAAACTTCAGTGTACATTATAGGAATTTTATGGGATAAACCAACTTCCATAAATAGGAGGATAATTGTGAAACAGAAGAAACACATTTGAATTTAGTATCTCTGAGTTAATACTGTATTTGGTTTTACTAACTTAACATGGATTTTGTTGAGGTGTTTTTATACCCGTTTTGTACATCTAGAAACTGAAATTGTTGGGACATTCTTCTTTACAAAATAGTTTAAAGTTCAGATTAGTTGGAGTGTGTATGAACATAAACCTCCAAGGCTTGCCTCTTATCCTCTAGTGCTGGTCCAGACTTTTACCACACAGATGACTGTTCATCTGAAGCACTTCATTGTTGCTCTGGCTGAATGTTTGTTGTCATTGTCCTGCTGAAGGTGAACATCTGCCACAGTCTAGTAGCTTTTACACAGCAGGTTCATAACCTTTAGGCAAAACGTTCACCATATTATGTATATATTTAAAGTTCTTTTTACACGTTTTGATTCCATTTTGTCCACATTTTTACATTCAGATCTACTAAACAACTGCAAAGAGTCTTTTGTGCATTTTCTTTGTCTAAAAATTAATTTTGGGTGTATAATCTACTATAATGATTGTTACCTCATCATCCCATTGAAAACAACAGCTACACATAGCTATGTTTATTGGATGTACTAAGGTCTCCTTCAGACTAGATGTATTTAGTGTTATTTGTTGTCAAATTCAACCAAAGTCTCTCTTTATTTTAATTTTAGGAGTATTTATTTAACATTCTCATCAGGGAAAACCTAAATCAAGTAATTTTACTGAAGGCCCACATTTTACCATTATTGATAAAAATCCCATGATGCAGCAAAGTATTATTCGTGATATATTTTGCCCACATGCCTCACTTTGGACAACCCTGCTTTAGCAAATCTTCCAGGATGCCCTGTGTTTAGCTCCATCAGCTTTGCCCAAATCCTCAGTTTTTACTGAATAAAATTAGCTCTATATGCAGCCACCACCATGTTTCATAGTGGGGATGGTGTGTTCAGGAAAAAGTGTGAGGTCTGCTTTCTACTAAATGTAGCAGTAAGCCAAGAACTTTATCTCCTCGTCTGGATAGAGAGCTTTCTTCCACATCTTCGTCATGATCCCTAGATGACTTGAAGCAAATTAAAAATAAAAGCTGTAATGATTTTTTTTTTCCAACAATGGCTTTCTAGTCCTACGTTTCCATTAAATGTGCTCGACTGAGGATGTTTTCTCAGCAGATTTCGTAGTGGATCTCTGCTGCTACCTCGGCATTGCTATGAGCCTCCTGGCTTCTTCTATGATTTATGTTTATTCCATTAGGCCTTTCAGTTTAAGTGGACAGCACTGCCCTGGTAGGTTTGTACTGTGAATTTACATTTTAAGAAGGGGAGGACTGCATTTACTAGATAGGTTACTTCTAAAGGAGTGGATGCGATATATGAGCATCGGAGCACAGAGAGGTGAAAATAAATGCAGACTTTAGCTGTAAAAACCGTCATTTTCTTCCCACTTCACAATCATGAGCTGCTTTGTGCTGTTCTGTCACATTTAATCCCAATAAGGGTTTGAGGTTAACACAATGTAAAAAAAAAAAATAGGTTCAATAGGCATGAATGCTTGTCCATGGCACCGAACATTAGCTCATGCCCACTGTGTTTTTGTATTGATTCTTGCTGTTTGGGAGCCGTTCAAAAGGAGATGGGTCTGGATGGGGAAAAAAACAGGCCTGCTGGTTTCCAAAGCTCACTAAAAGAAACAGACCAGGCCCACAGCCAGAGAGGTTCGCGGTCTGAATGGATCGGACCTTCACTGCAAATCACAGTTCAATACCACGAAGCGACGTGGTGCCGTTATTTGAGTAAAACCTCCAGATGTTCCATTCAGCAGGGAAGACGGGCTTTGTGACAGTTCAGGCTGTCTCTCCCTCTGCATGTGTGTGTGAGTGGGTGTGTGTCTGTGCATTACGTTCTCAACAACCATCCATTCTTTTCTCCCGTCGCTGTAAGAGGGCGCGCTATCAAGCTCCATTGTTTCTATTCAATTAGCCGTCATTACCAACGGCAGTTTGATTACTGAGTTCATTTGGCTGGTGGAGAACAACGGAGGCGGCAAGCTGCCTTTTTATTCATCCCACCGTCGATGGCGTCTTCCTCACTGGCGAGAGTTATATGTTGGTGAGGAGCGAGGTCACATCCCGATACGTCCACAATACAATCAGAAGATACAAAACCACAAGGATGGGATCAAGAGAAACAGTGTGTTCTTTGGAGACCAACAACCTTCGTTGATGCTTGTTAATCGTTAATCACCAAACAATAAGACTGAATCCACAGGACTGACACTAAGAGCTGTGATTGGCACAGGCCACTAGACTCCATAACTGATGCATTCAATGTGCTGCTGGAATGGAAAGACACGTCTTGAATATTGGCAAACTATCCACGCCTGTCCAACTTAAGAATGTAGGATTGTGTTTTAAATAACAGCAATTTGAGCTGAAACACTGGAACAGATAGAAAACATGTATTTTTGTTCAGTCATAAAAAGCAAAGAAAAAAAATATTCAGAGTGTTGGAAAAAAATAGCAATGCCATCACAAGTTTTAACCAATTTTGTGCAAACCTAAGAATGTTTGAATATTTAGCTATTAGTGTGACTCACTAATGCTCAGTTTTATAAGCAGCCGTTTCTGAGAACTGCTCCACATCTGTGTTTCATGGAATCATCTCCTGGTTCTTGTGAACAGGTATTCCAACCCACATTCCTGAATTCCTCTGAGTTTCTTAGTTTGTGATGCAGAAACAGCGTTTTTTCCTCCAGTAAACCCAAAGGATTTCTATTAGACTCTGGTCTAAAGACTGGCAAGCCCACTCCAAAATGTCAATCTTAAACAAGATGGTGTGTTTAGGATTGTCAGGGCGTTTTCCTCTTTTGCATATGACAATATGACTTCTTCAAGTATTTTCAGATACTGAAACTGATCCAGGATCCCTAACAGGGATCAATACCAGTTGATTAATTTTATCAATCAACAAACGATTAATCGATGTACAGCCATTTCCTTAAAAACCTGACGTTTCTCTTGAACTTCTATTTGTTTGAGTAAACTCTTCTGGCATCATTTTTTGGGGGGAGCGTAGGGGGAAGCATTAGCTAGTTTAGAATCTGCGCTCACCTTTCCTGTTCCTGCTTCATTTGGATGGTTTCCTCTTCATATCCTTGCATATCTTCACCTTTCGATCTTCTTGAGCTCTTTCTCTCCACCTTGTCCTCGTCCTTCTTGCCCCTTCCAAACCTAGAAAAAGAAAAGAAAACTCAGAATCGGATTTATGGGCCAAGGAATCACAGTGAACACACATTAAGTGTAACTGTAGAAACTTTAGAGGAGAGTCAAAGCTAGTTAACTAGTCAGGATGTGAGGTGTTCGTTATATTCATCAGACAGACTCAGAAAAGAAACTGTCACTGTAGTGGCTCTATTTTGCAGATAGCACTCAGTATCTGAGTGCTATCTGCACCAACCTGAAGGACGGAGGAGGAAGCATGCAGTGTTTTCCAACACAGTATAAATATATTTATGAGGGCAATCTCTTTCACTTTATCAGGGAAGTTCAGGTAAAACATTTTGTTGAAAATTAAAGTGTCAAACTGTCAGGGTGTGCAGGCTGTGTTTGTATTGTGAAGACAATCTTGGAGGGCACCAATTCAATACTGAAATAATAATGTGCCTATTCAATATAAAGAGAATCAGAATGCATCAAGTCGCATAAAGATAACAAAACAGTGTTTTTTCCTTTCTTTCTGCACTAAATTTAGTAAAAAAAAAAGTGAGCATATCAGTAGAAACTTGAGCATAAATAGTACAACAGTAAAAGTCAGCTTTTCTAAAGAAAGGATAAGCTATTTTTTTTCTTCCTGAGCTTCACCAAGTGATGGGAGCTATGACAACTCGTGATTTAGACTCAAGCAGGGAGAACAAAATATCTGCATCCTGGCAAACTGTAGGGAAAGGAAACTGGCTGCAAACGTTTTACGTTTTAATGAGAAGAATCTGTGATAGGTTGATAGAAAATGGAGGAGAAGGCAAAGTGAGTGGTTTTAATGATTCTTGTGGTAGAAAATTGTTCAGCTCCGGTGGATTTGTGGTCATGATATACACGTCACGGTGAGACGTGTTAGCAAAACTTGACATGGCGGCTGGTCGCCAGATTCTTACGCATATCAGGTGAGATTTTCACCTACTTCTGTTTACAGAAACTCTGAAACATGTAAGTTGTACTTCTACTTGTAAATTCAGTGTCAGCTCAGTCCACACACTGACTGTAGGACTGAGGTCTATGTTGGCTAGGCCACTCAATGAGGTTTCTGGACTTATTTGTTGCATTGCTATGTTTTGCATTATCAAAGTTAAAGATCCATCCAGAACCCATCCTTAGGCTTCTGGGTAAAGGAAGAAGTTTATGTTACATGACCTCGATGGTAAACGCCTCCCGTCAAACAGACAAATGACTGTAAAGTGTAACATTTCTCCCAAATGGTGTTTATTGGTGAAATGTCTCTTGATCCAAACATGGTAGTTGAAATTAGTGCAAACTGGGTCTCATCTCACCACATCTCCAGTCTGTTCTGAATTATTTAAATGTTCACTGCACTCACTAAGCAGCTTTATTTCACCACTATGTACCTTGGTTTTTTTTAGCCTAGGAATGAGGCTAAAAATACACAACAAATAAATGCACTCGCTGTTAAGTGAAATGTTGGACATTGTGACATGGTTATATAATTAACCAAACACTCCAATGAAAATAACCCAATACAGTCATCTTTAATGTTTATGGGATAGCTGTGTAGAAGAGGAAATAAACTGTTATGCTTCAGTCTCCACACGTCTCAAGTTTTCAGTGAATCGGTTTGAGAGCTGAGGAGCGTTGAAACTAAATGCATCCTGCCCTCTGATGAGGGTCAAACCTGCAGAGTGACTCAGACGTATTTAGGTCCTTTGTTGTTCTGCATCTTGTAGAACCATTGCAACTTTTTAAAACAAATATTTCACAGCAAAAATATTTGTAAGCAAAAAATAAAAACTGATGTGATATGATCCATTGTCTTGGTACTGCTCAGTGTTGTTGCAGAAGCTTTATAGATCAGATGTGGCTGTATGTAGACTTTCTGCAGAGATCAGTCAAGAAACCATCACACTAAATAAAACCAGGTTCCACTTTTGTGCATTGTGTTTTGACCTAGATCTCTGCCATTTAGGTGCGGACCTCTAACCTCACATAATTGAGACCAAAAACTATCAATTGTTTTTGTAATCTTTGTTCACTCAGATTTTTAATCAAGAAATGACAGGGTTTTAGGCTAATTTAGAGGAGTGCTAGACAATACCATACACTTTTCGAGTCTGAATCACCACGTCATGATAAAGTTCCATTTGTATAATGTTCATAAGTAGATCAACTTAAATCTGATAGAAAATGCACTACTGACTACAGTTTGTCTTCTCAATTGTGCTATCTTCACACAGTCTACCTAATCAGAAGGAAGTTTTGAGGGAATCTTGGGCAGAGACTGAATGTCACTGGCAGCATCTCATAATTAAAAGTAAAACAGAGTTTGCTGCTGCTAGCTGTTTGTTGGGGGAGCAGCATCACAGCCAGAGAAACCCACAGAGTGTCGAAATGAGGTCATTTCATAAAAGTATTTGAGAACTTTAAGGACAAAGCAGTAGCAGGAAAGGGTGAAAACATGAGAGCAGGTGACCACAAGTGGCAAGAAATCCAATAAATATAATCACTGACAAAGATGTGGGTTTTATCGAGCATTTTTGTTCAGAATGTGCCTCAATGCGCTTTATGTACAGACATTGATTATGATGTTTCACATGGATTTTTTTGTTGTTTTTTTTGGGAGTAGTCCCGCTCAATTTTAAGACTGTGAAAGCACTAAGCTCTGCAGTCTCCAGTCCCTGCGGTGGTTCGCTCCAGGTTTATTTTTACCTTCCTCTGCAGCAAAGCTTTTCTTGACAGTTTGAAAACTTTCTCTGAAAGCTGAAAAATTACATCAGACAAGATTTGACTTTTAGGCAATGGAAGCAGATATATTCATGGAAAGGGAGGCTGCTTCCCTAATGAATGTTTTTCCTTTTTTTGTCCTTCTTTATATTACAACAACATGGAACTTGCAAATGGGTTTGGAAGAAACCTATTCGGAATTATAATGTTTTCTCATTTGCCACTTTCTTTGTGAAAGCAACGTGTTGCCACCTGTGGTGTAGATCGTCCGTTCAGATGTCAGATTATTTCATAAGCAATAATCTCCTACTAACACAGCCATGTTCAGTAAATTAGAATATGTGTTCAGATGAGGATATTTTGTCAGAAAAAAAAAAAAATTTAAATCGGCAACCTCTAACCAGGTCTTTTAGGATACATTTCAAAATGTGTTTTTTATTGGTCTTTTGTAATATTCTCATTTTAAATGTCATTTTTTTCATTAACTCTAAGTGGAAAAACTGTCTCTGTGTGATAATGTGGATAATGTGCTTCACTTGGTGATAAAGCTGAAAAAATATAAAAAATATAGTAATTTATTGAATACTCGTATGTCTGGTTAAAGAAGACGACAAATACCTTGCTTGAATGATGTTTATTAACGTTCTGGTGAAATTTTGTTTTTATCTTTTCTTTTATAATTGCCATTCTTCCTCTAAAAGTACAATGAAACCTTACGGGAGTAGAAACTTCAAATCAACTTTTCTTTCCTTTTTTCGTCTGGATCGACATTAATAAAGTGAGAGATGTCTTTATTGCGAAACATATTGACGGATTAAGCTGAACAAAACCTTGGGCATGCAGCAGCTCCATATGAAAGGCTATTCCCACATCCATTGTGTCCTGAAAGAGGAACAGATCAAAGCATGAGACCAGGAAAGAGGAAAAAAAGGCAATTTAGGAAGTCTGCTGCTTCACTGACAACAAGGTGAGCCTTTTAACTTTAGTAGTCCGAGTTTTGTCAGTATGAACCATGCACATCCAAACTATTACCTACAGATTATGAAACATTTATTATTCCTTCATCTGAATGCATAAAGATTTAAAACGTTGTCAATACAGAAACTGTAGCTACTGCCAACAATAATAATGCTTCAGATGTTTCTATTCCAGTCACTCTAACTGGTATACTTAGGATCCTATGATTTCTGAGCTGCGGAAAATGCAGATGAATCATGGAATTTAATAAACAAAATGGAATCCACAATAAAATGTGGAGCATATATAAGCATTTTTTTTAATTCAAAAAGGCAGATTTTCTTTCATGCTAAAAACACAATTTTATGGCTTTTAGCATGAAAACGAAGAATGTTTGGGTTCTTCAAACAAACCAAAACATTCCGTTTTTTATTATGCTTTTTTCACCAAAAATCAATAATAAAACTGTCATTTGCACCATAATAAGGTTTAATATGTATGGTAAAATGCAATTCAGAAAAAAAAGCAATTCAGAAAAATTTAAGTGGAATTTGGAAGAAAAATAAAATGGAATTCACAGGGCCTTTTATACTACTTTAACACAGAGCAGAACAAAATAGACACAAACATTAAATAATCTATTGATTATCAAGCTCAAATCAATGAGGTCCAGGTCGTTCCACAAGCATTATGTTAGCTGTTTTAAATGGTTCCAAATCCAGTTTTGGTGTGTATTTACAAACATCACCAAAATATGTCCATGTTTCATTCCCCTAGCTGCTATTTACAGTCAGGAGCAGGCGCTCTGTCTTTGTCTTTGGGATCAATAAAGTATTTTTGAATTTGAACTTAATGTTGCAGCCACAATGCTTGGCCGGTTTTGGAACAGAAAAAGCAAGCCAGCATGAAAAAGCTTTCAAAATAACCCGATCCCTCAGGAAATAATAAAGTATTATTATTTGTTATCTATCTTATCTATATGTGAGCCAGTGTGGATCTTTTTGAAAATCTGTGGATTCATAAAAAGCCATGTTCCCAATTCTCATTTGTACTAATAATTGATGTTATTGTATGATCATTTCATATGAAAAAAACAACAACCTCCAAACACTTCTGAATATTAATGGCCCAAAATCAACATAAGATTCATGAGTACATTTGTAAACTCGTCTTTGGCGCTGTATGTGTTGAACAGATTGTACAAGACAAATTATGATCAAATGTATTCAATTCAAGATACTCAATCTTAATTCCTGAGTATTACATCAATTATGTTTTTTTTTTTTCCAATAAAATGTTTTTAAATGTTAATCAACACTTGGGATGTTACTGATGAACTGAATGCTACACTCTGCTCATACGTGAAAGGGAGTTAGTGAAACTGTAATTTATCCAACACGATACATGGTCATATATCATAGAAAACAGAAAGGTTTATGCCCCCCCAGCACCGGGTGCCTCATACATCATCTCCATTGATTTATGGACTAATAGTCTGTCAAGGCTCAAACACAACAGAGAAGTAAAAAGTCAAAGACAGAATTTCTAAAGAGGGAGAGAAAAAAAATAAATTATGCAAAGCCTCAAAGCCAGTTTGATTTGTACAATCATTTAATCTGGGGAGTGGATTTAAGAGAAGCTAATCTGTTTTGACATCTTCTATGGGGAATTTTTGAGGCTAGTTCAGAAGTTACTCGCCCGAGTTTAGGGAGAAACAAAAGCAGAAACCGCATCCCGCTTCTGCTGCCTAAATGCTTTGACAGAGTGTGAAAGGATATAAAAGACCACCGGGGGTTTAACCTGAAATGATGCACTCAATCTGAGTGTTAAAGCATTTGCCATTATTCAAATTTGCGATTGAAAAACAGGTGAGTTAGAAAGGAGAGGGAAAAAAACGACTGCGTGTATCAATCCGAGTACGCAATGAGAAGGTAATTTCAAGGGCAGACAGTGAGAATCATTACGGTTTCTGCTCGGCCAACCTGAAACTTAATCTATATCTCCCATGGCAAAGCCCCCCCGCGGAGGTCTGATGTGGTGTTTGAGCACCCATCCCCTAAAAGTGTGCTGGTGGCACTCAAGAGGAAAATAAATAACTACGCGACCACCTTCAGATTTCATCTGCTGTAAAGACCCATTAAAACTGTATTTTCTCAAAGAGAAAAACAAAGAGATGCTATCTGTATGCTAATGGAAGGCTGGAGCACATCACAAAGTTAAGACAGGCACATAGAAACACAACTAAAGACTCATTACTTCTTACATTTCTGTCCAATGTAATAAAATGTTGGTGAGGGGGGAGGGGGGAGAAAGAGCGATACTTCTAAACAGCTTTGCTGTTGGGCAGCAGATTGTCAATACAATGTCAGTTTTAAATGAGTTGGAATAAGATCTAATTCAATTGCTGCTAGCTTATGGCGTTATTTATCATTACAAATGTGAGTAAAACTTTGTCGATGTTCTGCTAGTGTTGGAAAAAAACACCATTTTGCAATTAAAATGTTTTCAATAAATAAGAAATGTGACTAAAATAATGTGTTAAGTCATAAAAAACATACCACGCCCTCATCCTCTTACTTCCTGAAGTATTCTTTGTCGTTTCTGCCAGTAGCAACATCCAATTGTTGATCGTATGACTTGTGATGTGAAAAATTCCCTAATTTTGATACAGCCAAAAAACCATCTAATCATAAAAAAGATAGTTTTTTTTCTAAATTGCCATTTTTCTATTATACAAATTCATTTTCATATCTCCAATTTGTGCAATTTTACTTGAAATGCAGCTTATGAGATGTTGATGATGCGTAATTTTGGCTTCACAATGTTTAAGTCTATTTGTGAAAGTATAAAGCATAAGACCTTATTTAGTTGTTTCCATGGTGAGTTGCAAGCGCCACAACACCAACCTATGACACTTAGATGCTCATCTGGGAGCATTTTGGATCCTCTGTAGAACACAACAATGGTAGCGTATGCTAACCGTTAGCTGCTAACATCTCTAGGAATTTCATACCCAGCTTCCTCTCAGTGCTATCCTAAAGATCAATTTCATCATTTTTGAAATAGTCTGGCCTACATTTGACCAGCTCCACTTTATGATTTAAAATCATTTGATTTTAAATCATAAATTGTTCTGGTCACAATTATGATGACAGACCAAGCAGTAAGGATTGAGAGAATAATGTTAAGTTTTGCTTTAAATCTACATCAGGTGCATAAGCTCTTAAACCACATGGGCAATATATGTCTCAATATCGACCTGCTCATCTCACAGCACTCCCACATTCCTTTACCTATTATCCTAAGTACAGGATAATAGGTTACAGCAGCAATCAATTAAAATTAATTGATTGCTGCTGTTTTTTAAATTTAATAGTTGAATTCTACCCCATAGTTCACCATCAATCCAGTTGATTGTAATTTGTCTATAAAAAAATAATCTTAAAACTGAACTGGATAATTTTACACAGAACAGAGATCCTTTAAAACCCAGTTTGAGTAAATCACCATACCTAAAGGACATAAAATCAGCATCATATGGGTCAGTTAAAACAGAACTAAATTGTTCTACACGGATTACAGATTCTTGCAAATCCGGTTTGAGACCAGTGAAACCTTGAACCTAATTGTCTAGGGGATTTCAATTTCTAAAAAAAACATTCCTAAAGTTTAAAGATTTTATTACAAGATTGCAAGAAGAGTACTTGTGTAACCAGAATGATTGGAGTTTATCTCCAGCGGTCTGTAGAGTTGTCTCTACATTACGCTTTGGATTCGAGTTAAAACTGTGTTAATATTGTAAAATGCATAATATTTGCATTTAAGGTTGTCATACCATAGGAATCTGAATACAGATCTACACCACAACCTATTAGGAAAATTAATTGATTTGCCTGACCTTTTGACTGCTGTGTGTTGAAGCAACTGTAGTGAATAAAAACTACTCAAATGGAGACAAGGAGTAAAAGAAAGAAAAAGCATATCTTTACTTTGGCCTGAACATCATGCAACTATTTGCTTTCTTGGCAGGGTAACGCCAAGGAAGAAAAGAAGGTTGCCTTAATGTACCAGTCTGCAGTCCATTGTCTTCTTCCCCGAGGAATTGATTATCCAAAGGCTGTAAGGTTAGTCTGAGCTTTTTCTGCTTTGCCAGACTTCTTTCTCGCAAGAGACTTGAATTTGACACATCACAAGAAAATCAACTTCAAGCCAAGATGTATCCTTCAATGCATGAGTTGCAGTGGCTGGCATAACAAGAAATGACCTTTTAGAAGAAAGCAATCACTCATTTGACTAGACAAGAATTCACTGTCTGGCACTTTAGGGATTTCAACCGTGACAGCCCCGTATTTTGGCCAAGGGTGTGAGCAAACTCAACCAAATCCTTTCTAGAGAAGTGGTGGGCCGGACTCTATGATTGGCTTTGGCTCTGGGGGGTGAAGTCCTTCTAAAGTCTTTCAGCAGTGGAGTAAAAGCAAAGGGAGGTAAAGGAAGATGAGGTTGAGAATGGTTCGTCCTGGGTGGGAAAGCGGCGTGTTATTCACCGTGGCGGCATGACATGCATTTATTCATGACATCAGACTGAGTCCCAGTAAGGGGGCGACGACACGGGCGAATCGGAGGGAAAACGATTCTCGCCACAAACTTCTATGCCTCTTAGGTTTCCCAGACGAGCAGGAATGAAACCTTAATGTTGGATGTTGCTCAGTTTTAGAAACATCGCATGCGGTCTCTCACCGTGGAATGTATATTGAAAAAGAAACTACTCTGAGGTGCGCATTGTGTGTCAAGTCAAATTGTGGTATTTAAATACTCTATTTCTACCCAAATATCCCTGCTGCTACCAACCTGTTTACATAGAAATGAAGATTTTCTGCCAGGTGAATGGATCTGGTCGTTGCAGCGCACTGTACCGAAATTGTTTGTTGCCTTGAAATTTTTCTCAGCTGTGTCTATCAGCGCTTCGTGCCATTTCTGTTCTCCGTTTCTGTGTGCTTTCCTTCTATCTTCAAGCTCCTCTTTTAGAAGTAATCTTTCTGAGTTGTCCGCTTTTTGATTTCATGCTTACGAGCGTGTCCAATGGCCTGATCAACAGCTACGTTCCGGTGGTGGTCGGGTCGTCGGCAGACATTGGCAGCCAAAGACAATCGAAGCTTCATAAGCATTTCTTATCCCCGCATCCAACACCCCCGGAAGGAAAAATGAGATAAAGACGAAATGGTCTGAACCAAAATACGTGTGGAGAATGCTCCGTCACATCGAGCTGCGGGGTTTTTATTGTGTGGCACCCTGGCCTATGGTGACGGGTGTCCAATATGTTTCTTTTTTTAGTCATTTTTGTGAAAACATATGCCGAGGAGGGCATTTTGAAAACAAATTTGTGCATCCCAGTTAATCCGCTCTTACTGAGGGATGTTTTTTTTTTCTAGCCACAGAGACCAGACAGAAACGAGATAAACAGAACTGCAGCAACATCTGAAGCACTGAAAGGATATCAGAGCGAATAGCTGAGGATGTTCTCTGCCTTTAAACTAATAACTATCACTATCAAAGAGACTGTTGAACTGAAGTGAGAGTCTATTAGTGTGTTTGCAGCAGAGGTCTGTCTAAAGTTTCTAACAAATGCATACGTTTGAGCATTTCGGAGCTACAGAGTACCGCATTCGTCCTCTTATAATTATTCATACTTAAAGAAAACTAAAGGCAAACTTGTATCTGTGTTTCTTGTGCATTTGCTTGTATCTTTATGAATCTGTGTATCAAGGGGGGCACCGTGGCTCTTCCATATTTCAAACAGGCTGAACAATGCTAAGGACTCGGCCCAGCCCGACATGATTGCCCCTAATGTTTCCCATAAATCACTGCATTGTGTGTGTGTGGACGTGCACGATGAGGGGAGGGCTGTTTTTGTAGACACTCAGAGGAACGTTTCAAGTCCCTGGCAACCCTGATTAAAGCCTCTCATTACTACACAAATAAACAGTCAGAATGCATTCATAAATCCATTAGTTGAAGTATATGAGTACAGTGAGGAAGAGTTTCTGAAGGGCAATCTACTACGGAACCTTCAGGCTCCCTGTTAACACCCCAGGTATTAAGGTGAGCTTTGTGTGTGTGATTCATTATTACAGTGGCTCAAAAAAGTATTCACACCCCCTGAATTTCTGTTTCATTTGTCGCATTACAAGCACAAACGTAACTGCATTACATTTAGATTTTATGTGATGAACCAACAGAAAGTAGTGAATAGTTGAGTGGCGGAAGGAAAACAATATGTAGTGAGTTAAGTACCCATTAAAGGTTAGACAGGAAAGACATTTCTGAGGAAATAGAACTTTCCAGAGATGGATTCCTCTCTACAAAGATTTGGATGTCACCAGTTTTGAAATCCTTGAGGAATAGCAGAGGATGAAAAACAAATAGTCTGTTTACCAGGTATTATTTCATGTGCAGGACCATACAGAGGATTCTTAGAAATAAAAATGTAAAGAAGTGGTGTGCATTCAGTCACAGTTAACTTCTACTTCTTAATAAAACTCCTCCAGAAGTCACCTAACTAGAAAAGAATTCACCTGTGTGTAGCCTAATCTCTATACAGTGACTTGTAAAAGTATTCCTACAGATTGAGACAGGGCCTTTCATCTAAACATACAGACTGGGCAAGAAGCAACAACAAAGATCTACAGCTCAAGTGGGAGAATCTGTCGACAGGAAAACTGTATGTTGCTCACGCCACAAGTTTTACCTTCATGACAGAGAGCTTTTTGTCAGCAAAGAGGGTAAAGTAGACCAGGTAAAAAGGGGGATATAGATATAGCACCCTGTAAGCTATCCTGTATGAAAACCTGTTAGAAAATATCTGGTTTAATGGAGAATATGTGGTAAAATTGCTGTTCACAGGCATTCCTCAAATTGAGCTATTTTGCTTTTAGATGTAAATCAGCATAAGGCGGTTCTAAAAAGATCTTGTTTGGGTGGGGAAGTGGGTTTTTTCACATATTTTTTTTTATTTTTATAAGTAGAAACATAAAAAATCCTTGTATTATCTTACTCCACATCTGTTTGTGGCTTTTAGCCGGTCAAGGACTACTAAAATTCTTGCTAGGTACTCTTTGTGAATTACTATTTCAGTCATCCTTTGCTTCTGTCAAATTAGAGACAGATAAACAGTGAAATATGAACAGCTATCAAGTGTCCTTGTTAGGCACAGCCTGTCCAGGAAACAGAAAGTCACACAAGCTCATATTCCCTGATAGACACACATCCCGGTTGTAAGCTAATGCCCCAATCATGCACTTCCTCATTGGTGCTGGGATGGGGTGGAGATAGGGTGGAGATGGGCAGCATGGTGAGATCTCTAGGGAAAACCTGGAGTAGGTGGTTCAGGCTGTGACCTAGATAGAGAACAGCACACTGCATTCCTAATGGGCCATTTTGATCACTACTGCAGTCTGTGTCCTCAGCTAGACTTCTGCACATGCCTCGTCCACAAGCATTCAGCTCTCAGGTGACAGACGTCAGTGGTAGATGATGGAAAAGCAAGACCGCCTGTTAGAGAAGCTTCTTTGCAAGTCGTCTCAAGCCATATTTCCATTACAAATATGAGAAAAATCTTTTTCTACATTCTGCTAATGTCAAACTTCCATTGTAGTTTTGCATAATATCTGTTTTAATATGGCTAAAAACCATTTCATTCTAGCACAAAAACTTTTACCAACAAACGTGTGGTTTTTCCAAAATTGGCGAGTTTCCAGTAAGCAAATTTATTTTCGTAATTTCAACTTGCACAACATTGTGGTTATTGGAAATGCAATTTCAGAGGTGGATAATCTTATGTGAAAGATTTGGAGACTCAATTAGATGTGCATCAAACAAAATATCTTTGCTGTAAAAACAAGTTGATTAACATAATTTTCCAAGACAGTTCTCTTCTGTTGATTCTTGTTTGCAAACAAAGTTTAATGCTGATGAGTCTAGAGACAAATGTGCTTTGTGCCGCTCAAATGGATGATTTTCAACATAAAGGAGAGGTGGTGGGAAATTGGGGGGGGGGAGTCAGACTGAAATACTAACAGTCAGACTGAAATACAGGCATGAACGAGCATCGGCCCAAGCATCGCATGTGAGACCGTTGGAGATCGGAGACGGCAGAACTGCCAAGCCGTGATATACATCCCTCCAAGCATTCCGAGGAAGACGGGAGAGGTCTTTCTGTCAATGCTGTGATGAATCTCCAGAGCAGCGGTGAAACAGGAGGGGATGGGCGGTTGTGTCAGGATATATGGAAAGAAAGGAGGGGAGGTGGAGTGACTGTGATGGTGCACAAAGTGAGGATGAGCAAAAGCAGGAGCCCAGAGGATGCAGGGTTAGATAAATAACTCGGGACAGTCCTCCTAAATCTGAATTAGTCATCTTAAAACATCTTTGAGAAGAGCTAAAAAAGCTGCACTCAGAATTTCAAAATGACAAGAGAAAGTACTGGAAAGAAATGGCTAAATCCAAAAAGTATATCTGCTGATTGCAAAATCCTTCCACAAATAAATATTAAAACCTGTAGCACAATACTCTTTTCTATGCCTCTAAGCCGTCCATATCCCATTGGGGTAGCAAGTTGGCAGTGCAGTGCTAGAGAATCTTTACCCCTCGAACCTTTTTTCACATTTACTGATATAATAAGCACAAACCTGTGTATGTTACTAGGATTGTATGTGTGTTCAGCGACCCCTGAGTCAATATTTTGTTGAGTCACGTTTATCTGCAATTACAGCTGGGAGTCTTTTGGGGCATTTCTTTCTACCAGGTTTGCTGATCTGGTAGAGATATCAGCAGAGGACATGAGAGAGGCAAAAGAGCTTCAGGTCAAATCTAGAGTCTTTGAACCACAACTGTCAAGTTTTGCCACAAACTCTAACATGGATTAGGTCTGTTCCTTGATAATACTTGATAATACTTAATCTGCAGCTCTTCTACTGTAGGTCCAGTTCAAGGTTTCTGTAACATTTACAGTCCAAAGAGCCATTTTTGCTCTCACTCGAGCAAAATAAAACTTCAAATATGACATTTTTGAAAAATAACCGTACGTTCGTTAGTGTTCTTAGGCAAGACACTTCACCCACCTAACCTGTTGGTGTTGACAGTCAAGCTTCTGTTAGACTGTTCCAGAGAACCTGTGGCTACAATGATGTACCTTGCCACCATCGGTGCCAAAAGCATCTTTGCCACTGATGGTGGCAAGGTGCTTGGTTGAATGTAGTGTTAAGCGTTCTAGACTAGAAGACTGCTATACAGGTCATTTCACATTTTCCCTGTAAGTAGATGAAACAACTTGGGATTGTTGTTGTTTTTTAACATAATCCTGTTTTGAACTTTGTCAACACTTTTTTGACCTTCCAGTGTGTTCCCATTGTTTATGAGTGTGCCTTGACAAAATGTGAAAAATTCGAGGACATCAGTCATTTTGTGAGGAAATGCCCGTCAGTCAAAACAGAGGCGCGAAGCCTCCAATGACCTACTCACTAATGGTCTGAACATACCTTGATAATAATCTGCTGCTCCAGACCATGTTATCCATCTCATCCATTCATTCAAACCTTCTCTCCCGAAACTTACAACCTTTACCGGGAGCAGACTCGTGAGATACTGTATGGTATAGAAGCCAGGCACCAATTAAAATTCCTTCATGACAAACACAGGAAGGAATGAAATTCTGATCCAACAAAAAAGAAAAAGAAAAGGAATCTCACATTCACCTGACATACTCTTTGAAGACTGTTGAGGAGGGGGAAAAAACAAGAATGCAGACATTTTCTCTTAACATGCCGAACACATGTTGAGGCGGTGACAGAGCAAGAGGAATCCGGTTCCTCCCTTTAATTGGTTGCCTTTGATGGAAATCAGAAATGTAATTCAACGTTGATTGATATTATCTTTGCAATTCAAAAGCAATTTTCCGAGCTTTTGTTCTTCCTCCTCGCCTTGCCGGTGATTGTCTCTCCCGCAAACTATCTACTGTGTATGTTAGCGTCTATGCACATGAGGGAACTCCACCAATGAGAAAGGTCATTTCAGCCAAAGGCCTCTGTTTCATTACATTCTGAGCCAAGGAGATTGGTGAGCAGACTATTAATGACTTCCACTGTAGCAGGCAGCCCACTTCATTTGAATAGCGCATAGGAGAAAATAAATAGATTCCCCCCTGTGCATTTCTCACCTTTGTCTCCGCAATATCAAACATGCTATGCATCTCTAATTCAACTTCTTGGGCTTTTTTTTTCTCTTCTAAGACGCTTAATACGCTTTATTACAGGGAATATTAATGGTTTACTCACACTGTTTTAGAGAAACAAAATGTTCCGTTTATTTCTCAGATCAGTGTACAGCTTTTTTAAAATCTTTTCTCATAACTTTGCCTATTCTCGGAGAGAGCTTTCAGGTTGAGCAGCCTTCCTCGCATTGATCAAAGAGATTCCAGCCCAAAATGGGAAGTAAGATCAAAGTGTCTCGTCGCCCAAAAAAAAGAAAAAATCCAATAGATTAGGAGAAAGTCAAGAAACACTGGATGTACTCTATGTAAAATCACAGCAAAGGAAAGGAGAAGCGATAGAAGCTCAAGTGGAATGGAACAACAAAGGGAGGAGCAAAAAAAGAAAGAGATTGTCTCTGGGTTGACATTCCGTTGGGGTTGGATCATTAGCAGTTATGGGCCTGATAGACTATGAAAGAGTTGCACTGCTACACTTAATTTCAGCTGTTTAATAAGGCACTTTATGAATTCAGTCATGTTTGCAGCCCCTCTGCACGAGACGCAGCGTGAGAGACATCCGTGGATCTCATTTCAGGCCAACAAGATTTCAGATTCAATTAACTCCATCGCGTAGTACTACCTCTGTTCTCACACACACACACACACACGCACACCCCTACTCTCTGTGCTTCTAGGTCTATCTCGGAGCACTGCATGCAGCATTCCAAACCTAATTACTCCAGAGTCTGACGGAGGCCCAGTGCTGCCCAATCATATTTGCACTGAGTGGCCAAAAGCAGAGAAGTCCCAACCGGACAGAACTGTCTCTCATTTTTCTACGGTGGGTTAAATCAAACCCTCCTCCCCTCCCATCCAATCTCTCCTTTTAATCCCATCACTTTGATTCACCCCATGTCTAAATCGCTTAGCAGTCACCCCTTCCCGTCCTGAACCCCCGCAACAATCTGATGGTTACAATCAATTATTTAACACCAGACAAAGGCGTTTGTGTTTGCTTTAATATGCCATACTCTGGAGTTTAGTTACTTAACTGGCTTGCTTTTGAGTCGCTAATCTTCTCAGTGGAGTGATGTATTTTTATTAATTGGGTCCCCCCATGCCACATTCTTGGCCAGTTTATAACTTCCTCGGCATTTGTGAATGTGGTGTGCCACTCTTTGGGAACACCAAAAATACAGTTCTTACTAATAAAGAATTGGAAAAATGTGGCGTTTGTTTTTATTGAGAACCCATTTAATCACATTGATACTCCATGCCTTTATCCAGGCTCTTCCACTGCTGCTCTGACTAAACGCTTGGTGACATTGCCCTGCTGAAAGGTGAAACTATGTCTCAGTCTGGAATCGTTCACACCGTCTAATCTAACCAGGTGTTCCTCCTGGATTGTTCTGTATTCAGGTCCTCTGACCAGCTTATGGTTCTACAGTAGCTTTTTTCTTGCCTCTCTTCTGTAAAGGTTAGATTTGTAGAGTATTTAGATAAACACTAGCAATGTGCCAATTGTCACGTGAATTTTGAGCGAACTTTTGAAATGTCACACACACCCAAAAAAAAGCATATTAGGGGCATTTCCATCTACTGGATTGGAGCAAAAATAACCAGGAAAACGTACTTTTCTAAGATGCTGGCTATGCTGAAGTTTCAAACTAGAATGGTCACACATATTAGAAACATGGAAAGAGGTTTTCAGGAATATTTTGGTATTTATTGGTCAAGTTGCACACCAACAGTGGAAACACCTGATCCATCATGAGGTAAATGTTTACTATGTCAGAATTTTTTTGGCAAATGTGTTTCCTTCTCCTCTTTAGATCATCAAGTCTTATTCACAAGAACCAAAACCATCTCAAGCAAGCGTAAAAACGTTCTTGCAAAATTGAGGAATTTATTTCAAAAGACGTTGTTCACATTTCTAAAAAAAACATATATGGAAACAGTTTTAGTGACGCGACAACTGATTCTCCAGCCTGAGATCCGTTCCTGTAGCTCCTCCAGACAAGATGTGGACATTATGGCTGCTTCACTAATACTTTTCTTGTCCAGCCTGGTCAGTCTAGCAGCGGACGAGAAAAGTTTTAAGATGTGCCATAAACCTCCACTGCAAAAAACCCAAAATCTAGTTGCTAGTTTACATTTCTCAGTACACTTGAAATAAAACAAAACTAAATTAAAAGTAGCTTCTCAGCAATATATGAGCTTGTTTTAAGTAAAAAAAACAAGAAAAAACACACACATATATATATATCATATATATATATATATATATATATATATATATATATATATATATATATATATAAATTGAAATTGAAAATAAAATGTATATATTAATTGAAAATAAAATACTAGCTTCCCTGGTACGTTATTTCACTTATAAAAAGTTTTTTCCCCATGTTATGAGTGAAATACTTGGTAAGAGTTTATGTTTTTGCAGTGTTCCACTCTGTTAGCTTCTGAAGGACTTTCATTGGACTAAATTTTGTTTTATTGGTGTATAAAGAAGTTGGTGGTGAACACAAGTGCATGTCATATTTCTTAGATGTTCATTTGAAAAATTGACCAAACATTAAGTCCACTACTTTGTTTTGTTCAAACTTTAAAAATCTACATTAAAACTGAGACAAAAGTGAAAAAGTTCAAGAAATATTCAAAACAAAACTAATTTCCCTCAGTTTACTTTACTTAATGTTATCCAAATACAAGTTACTGTTTACGCTCATTTCACCATCCACATTAAAAATGTGTTCTTTTTGTATGACTTCTTATATAATTACTCCATTGTTCAGATAACTCCACATGACACTCATTGCTACACAGAGGCTGCAGCTTGACGCTGCGCCTCACGCTTGCCTTTAATACCTCAGCCCAGACATTGTGATAAGTGAGGCAGAAAAAAAAGAAAAAAAAAAGCAGAACAATTATCATTTTTTCTCAGATTACATTCAGCAGATGTCAGGGCTCTCATGTGGAGGCGTCTAATTGCTGTCTTCAAATCAAATGTGGCACAATATTACAATATGTGAGCGCGTGTCGTAGGGAAGCGGAAAGGCTTGTGTGTTAAACCGAGAGTGTGTGTGTGCAGGAAACCAACACATATGTCACTGCAGTGTAGTAATAATGAACCAAGCTTATTCATCATTGGTTTTTAACAACATGAGCAGGGAAGAGTTGTGGAGGAACTTGCTGCACTGCAAAAACACAAAATCTTACCTATGGCTTCTTTGGTCTAGTTTCTAGTGCAGATATCTCAGTGCACTTGAAAAGAGATGACACTAACTTAAACGTAACCTTTAAGATATAAAGGTTATAAACAAGATATAGGAGCTTGTTTTATATCAATAATTCCTTAATATTAATTTTTAAAAAGTGCTAGCTTCACTGGCAGATTATTTTACTTATAAAATGTGGAAAAGGTCTTGTTATAAATGAAATATACAACAGAACCAGCATGTTTTAATCAACATTCAAGAATTATGGACTTGGAATAGGCTCATATGTTGCACTACAAATTAGACAAAAAAATAGATGGTAAGACTTTGTGTGAAAAATGTCTCGTTATATAATACTTTTAATTTTTCATCAATATTAAGCGAATATTTACTTTTAACAAGCTCCTATACCTTGTTGAAAAGTTACTTATAAGATAGTTTTGCCTTATTTAAAGTGTAAGAAGATATCCGCACTAGAAACTAGACCAGAAATCCTTGGTGAGATTTTGTGTTTTTGCAGTGATATAACACGGTCGAGCTGGTCACGCTTTTTTGTAATGTTATCCATATTCCAGGCAGTACTAGTGCATGCACAGAAAAACACACACACACACGTTTTAGTCCTGCTCTGGTCCAGTCCCTGGCACTTCAGGCGTGCTCCTTCACTGCATAAGAATAATAGTGGCTGAAGGATAGAGAGCATCGTTCCTCTCCGGCTTTCACCGCTCTTCCTTTCCACGTGACGCCCGGGCCCTCCGTGTCCCCCTGCGCAGCCTTGAGTGGTGCTGTGCATTGGCGGGGGAGGACGGGGCTGACACAGAGCGGGGTAGAGGGGGTTGCAATTGTCACACTAAGCTCCAGTGTCGGCTGATGGCTCCGCATGAGGCATGCCACTTATCAGATTGGTGGGGAGGGTAGTAAAAATCAAGAAAAGAAAAAAAAACCCGTGTGTGTTTGTGTGTCTGTGTGGGTGAGAATACACAGGGGAGAAAGGGTTGAAGTTGATGCCAGAGCCTATTAAAGCAATCTTTTTCATTTCCACACACACAGACGGGCACTGCACGCGAGCAGACACGCGGATCTACATGCGCCTCGCAGCTCGCTCGCACAACATCCTACATTAAGATGTACAAAAACCTCCACAGATCCCCCAAACCTTCCTGCAGGCAGGCAGACAGTGGCGTGATGCCTTGACTGTAAAAAAAAAGGCTCCCTTCTTCTCTCATCCCTCTCTTCTTCCCCGTCTCCCTTTGCTTTTCATCCTTGGTTTCGATTCTCCCCTGGTGCCCCAGTTCACTCCAGTGAACACGCTCCCCTTCTCCCTCCACCCCCCGACCTCCACCTCCTCTCTGTGGAAACCATTTCCCTTCCAAGCTCTTTGCATTTTCCCTGGCTTCACCTTCCTGTCTCCCTACTGCTGCTCTAATGTATCAAAGTGAAAAAAAAGAAGAAAAAAAAGAAGAAAAAAAGTTAAAGACAAAATGTTTGAATGCATATTAATGCATACAAGTCTAATCTTCATAAATATATATAAGTATCACACATACAAGATATGAATTATGTACATGCATATACACAGTCCAGTCACATTAATGTGACCACCACGTACTTTCCACTTCAGAGTTAAATAACCAATCACAGAAGGCAGGTGGCAGCACAGTGCAGTTGAGCGTATATAAAGGGTGTGTGTGGGCTTCGGAAAACATTTCAATCGTTGGCGTAATGCAGAAACGAAGCGATTTATCCGACGTCCAAAAGGGCATGATCATTGGCTTTCGGGCCAAGGGTGGAAGCATTTCCGTAACGGCTGAGTTTGTGAACTGTTCGCTTGCCGCCGTGGTAAAAGTGTACCGTGCATGGCAAAATGGGACTGTCCAAAATCAACGACGTGGCAAATGTGGTGCACCACGGGCCATAGATGACAGAGGCGAACGACGGTTGCGGAGATGCGTTCGGGCAGATAGACGGGCTACCGTTGAGCAACTGACCACTAAAATGAACCAAGGGGCTACCACAAGTGTCTCCCAAACCACTATTCAGCGAACATTGCTGCGTCTGGGCCTCCGAAGTGGACGCCTGGTTCGTGCACCTATGCTGACTGGTGTTCATCGACGACGAAGGCTAGAATTTGCACGCCAGTACAGCAGCTGGACGTCCACTGAGTGGCGACAGGTAGCGTTTTCAGATGAATCGCGTTTTATGCTCCATCGGACAGATGGACGTTGGCGTATAAGGCGTGAAACCTCTGAAAGGAACCACCCTGCAACCATTGCAGGAACGGTCCAAGCTGGAGGCGGGAGCATTATGGTCTGGGGAATGTTTTCCTGGCATTCTCTGGGTTCACTGATTATTGTGGAAGGCACGATGGATCAATACAAGTACGCATCTGTCCTTGCGGACCATGTCCACCCCTACATGCGCATTGTTTTTCCTCAGGATGATGGCATCTTCCAGCAGGACAATGCGAGGTGCCATACAGCTGCCAGTGTACGTGCGTGGTTCGAAGAGCACCAGGATGAGTTTACCGTCCTCCCCTGGCCAGCAAACTCACCTGACTTAAACCCAATCGAGCATCTGTGGGACCATCTCGATCGAGTTGTTCGCGCCATGGATCCTCAACCGCGTAATCTAGCGCAGCTGGCCACGGCATTAGAGTCGGCATGGCTCAACATCCCAGAGAAGACCTTCAGGGACCTAAGTGACTCTCTTCCTGCACGTCTCGTAGCAGTTCGCTCTGCGAAAGGTGGTTATTCTGGCTTTTGACAGATGGTCACATTAATGTGACTGGACTGTGTATGATTTTACCCAAGCTGCAAAGCTAACGCTGCACAGCAAAACCAAAGTTTTTTTTTTTCCCAGTCTAGTTTCTAGTGCAAATATGTTTGTGAACTGGAAATAAAAATGTACAAGAAACTTTTCAGCAAGATATAGGAGCTTGTTTTAAGTCAATGATTCTCGAATATCATTAAACAGTTATTTGAAGACATTTTCACCATGTTATTAGTGAAACAGTCTACCAGAGGAACTAGTACTTTCTCAACAATATTAAGGAATCGTTTCCTTACAATAAGCTCACATCTTGTTGAAAAGCTACTTGTATTTTATTTCAATATTGCACTAGACACAAGTCTGAACAAATACTTTTTATGTTTTTGCAGTGGAGCATTAGCTTTGTAGCTTGGCTGAATTTACATGTAAATTATTTCACTTACAACAATAAATATGTCCCACGTTTTAGTGAAATAATCCACCATTGAAACTAGAACAAGGAATTATTGCCTTAAGATAAGGCAATAATTCCTTATTATTATGCCTTAAAAGGCATAGCTTTCAACTATGCTGCTTACTTGTAATTTAGTTTTGTCTTATTTCAAGCACACTAAGATATTTATTAGAAATTGTACCAAAAATATTCAATTAGGTTTTGCGGTTTTTTTTTGCAGGGCGGATGCTCTGCATGCCCATTTGCTTCCTTTATTTGGTGCATGTTCATAGACGTGACACACTTTCACACCAAGTGATGGAGTTTGGGGCTCTGATGGAAGAGGTCAGTCAGTCACAGAGCAGATAAACAACACCTCATTAGTCCCGTTGAAGGGAATTCTACAGGCAACATTGTGCGATAGCATGCCAACGCGGCCCTGGGCTGAGCTGCAGACATGGAAACAATCCTGATCGGACTGGAAGGTAACGATCACGTATTATCCACTAGAAAGGACATAAATAATAAAGCATAGTGGTTAGGGGGGTAATGTGTCCCCATGTGGCCCCTATAGCCTAATGAATGCAGACATGTACACTGTGACAACATGCATGTAACGGCATTCTTAGAATAACACTGATGCATCGCTGCCCAGGGCTGTTTTTATCTGCTGCACGCAAACATGCAGAGTCCAGCCCATTCAGAAAATTATAGAGTAGTCTACTGGGTTGCTTACAGTGCAAAAATGTCCATACTGCTTGGGAAAAAAGTGGAGGAAACATAATGGAAGTGTTAAACTTAAAGAAAAACAGAACTCAATTTATTCTGATAACCCTCATTCAATCCACTTGTTTCATTTATTCCAAGAGCAAATGCTCAGTAAACAACTGTCATGTGAAAAGTTGACAGATGAATTAGAAAAAACAGAAACTAGCAGTGTGCTGGAAAACTGACATCATTCTAAGGCATTTCACAGTGAAACACGGTGGTGGCGGCATCATGCTCTGGGGGATGTTTCTCATTCCAGTCACAAAAGTTGATCACGTTTATGAGACAGAAAATCTGTAAAAAGATCCATCTCCTCCACCTCCTCCCCGAGCTAATGAAGACATGCTCCTGGTCAAAAACAACCAATCAGAGTCAGGAGGAAGGCTTTAGTGCTGTCAATTATCTTTGTGTACGTGTACAATGGTGAAAAAACAACTCACCGCTGCAGGAAAATCGTTTATCTAAAGTCATCAGTGGCCATGCTAACTATTCTTAGCATTCATGGCAGACTCTATTGTGGTGAACCAGCAAAGAGGAGGGTGGGAGCAGCTTGTACATGAGCTTGACTGACAGTGCTAAGAATCTCCTCATGTGTCTGATTGGTTATTTCTGACAAAGTGGGATATTTGTGCAGTAGGAACATGGCGAGAAGGCAGAGGAGCTCAACTTTCTCCAGTGACTCAATGCACTTTCACCACATGGTAACAGTTTGAACAAATATTTTTTTTCTTTTTTTTTTTTTTTTTTTTAGTTAAAGTCCAGACATGAAGATTAAATTAGAAAGTGGATGTTCACACTGACTGAACTTGATTAATATGTTCTACATAACTCGGTCTGGTTTCAATTATAAACTCTGAGACGTTTTCAGCGTTAAATGTGACAGAAGACAGAAAGTAAAACGCCTCACTCTGTGTTTAGTAAAACACTATGGAATACATGTTTCACTTTTTGAGCCAAATGATTTTTTGATTACCTGTAATGTATTGAGAAGAGATAAGAATCCAAAAAAGCCCAGCATGACTTCCAGCTTTAGTCGTTCAGCTCTCTTTCTGTTCAACACATCTTTATACATTCTTGCACTCATCTCTTTCTCTTTCTTTTTTTTTTCTTGCATTCCACCTCTTCTTCCCCTGAACTCCTACATATTAGATGGCCCTTCTTTTCTCCTGGCACCAACGTTAATGCCCTCCCAATCAGCCTGTCTATTAGGCGGACGTGCACAACACGTTCATCAGGCCGTCCAAAAAGGTCTGCATGCAAATGAGCTCAAACTGCAGCGTGCTGCAAAACTCCTTGAAAATCCTGAGAGGCAGAACGTGTGGAAGGCATGCATCTGGGAGAAGCGGCGGGCTGTCCAATTCGTGCTGATGAAAAGCACGCAGACGAGCAGCACAAAGGATTAACCTAATCAGGATGTCTTTTTGATGTTTTGATGCAACGCTGAGACACCCGAATGTGAAAATCACCGCTATGAATTCCGCCCGCGAAGCGCGAGCCTTCAAGGAGCGTTTTCCTTCCCCTGTCAGCCGGAGCCTTTGTCATGAGCAGCGAAACTTTCTCCTCCCCGAAATCAAACAAAACTTTCGGCGGAATTGCTAAAAGCGAGACACACAACAGACAGATATGACACTTTGATTCTCTATCCTCCCTCCTGACCGCCAGGCATTTCACAGCACTTAGTGTTTTGTTGTTGCACCCGGCGAGACGCGTTTATTTTCACCTCAGTTCTTTGCCATTGTTAAGTTTTTAAAACTGTCAGGAGGCATGGGAGAAAAACGAAGAGAAGACATTAAGATGGCGTGAGGAGTTTATAGGATTTAAGCTGAAAATTGACATGAAGCAGAAGTTGTTGGAAGACGACGTCAAAACTTTGAGGCTCAGCCAGGCTGGTTCACTAGAGCAGCATATTGGTGTCATCGAAGATAGGAGGAAACACAAAAAAACAACATAAACAACTCACATTTTGGGAATTAATGTCTGAATTTTTTTTTGAAAAAACTCAAAAGTTTTAGATTGATCTCAGAAATTTTCCAGAAGTAAGAAATATGGGTAACACTTTATTTGAAGGGGTGTGCATAAGACTGACATGACACTGTCATAAACATGACATAACATCTGTCATGAACATGGTAAATAATTACACTTTTAATGAAAAGTTGGTTTAAAGGTTGCATTAAAAGTCCATTATAAGTGACAACTTTGTATGATTTTGTAAATTATAATAAATAAATCCAAAGTTGGCATTTTAATGGACTTTTAACGCAACTTCTAGAGCAACTTTGCACTAAAAATGTCATTATTTACCGAATGACACTTCATGACAAGTGTCATAGACATTCATAAAGACTCGTTCATGTTCATGAGTGATGTTATGTCATGTTCATGACAGTGTCATGTCAGCCTGATGCACACCCCTTCAAATAAAGTGTTGCCAGAATATGTCTCAAATTATGAAAATTGTAAGAAAAAATGTTGATACTGATAGAGGACATTTTTTAGAGCAAACTTGAAACTCAAGTCAAAAATTGGCATTCAGAAAATTTCCAAAAGTCAAAAACGTTCAACTTATCAAACTCATAAATTTCAAACTTTTTTCTAGAATTTTTTTAGTTATTTTTTCTAGAAAATTTTTGAGATTAATTTGAAAAAATTCTAAATTCTTCCAAGCAAATTCTTGACTTTCAAGTCAAAAATACTGTTTTAGAAATTAATTTTTTTTTTTCTTTTTTAGTTTACAAACTCAGACATTTCTAAGATTTTTCTAGAAAATGTTCTGAGATTAACCTCAAAATTTCCTAGATTTTTAAAGTAAATTTTTTACTGTTCACACCCAGAAATATCCCCATTTTTTACAGAGTGGCCTTGACACGCCATCGTAGGTTCGCAGGTCTCCCTCTTTGTATTCAGGAGGCGTGGGGCCTGTCGTTTAACGCACAGAGCAGGGGAAGTGTCACAGCAGCCCGCAGCATGCCAACTCTTAAGTGACTGTGGCACTCAAAGATAATGAAGAACGATGATGAGGCCAAGGAGGGCATGTACCAGGCCCACATGCACAGGGAAAATCACCAGCAGCACACAGCTACTCAGAAAGATTTAAGCTTTGCCCACAGCACTGATTGCATGTCAGAGTGTCAAACCTCTGGCTCAAATTGCTACCTCTATTCAAATGCTCAGCAGTTCCTAAAAAACAATAAAACATCTCTGCGTGTTTGTGCTTTTGCCTTGTGTGTCACTTGTCTATTGTTGCCAAACCTTGAAATGTCAACTGAGCAACCATAAAAAGTAAAAAAAAAAACACATGGAATGTGCAAAACTGAAATCATTCAAAACAAACAAGCCCCCACCTCGGTGCGTTCGTCAGTTGTGACCTGGAAACACGCTTGTCATCTTTTGTTCGGAGTTCTGTGCCTTTCCCAGTGATATGCTAACTAATCCTATTAAGGTAATCCACATGAAAACAACTTACTGCGCGATAGCGGTGGGTGGCGTCTTTGCTGTTAATTTATGCCGTATTAAAATGTGCAGAGAACCAAAATATTAATGGAACTCCATCTGAAGTTTTTCAGGCAACTGGAATGCTGAATTGATACCTGCAGGATGTGAGTTTTATTCGAGTGCAAGTCTGGAAATGCTTCTGCGTCTATAGTCGGTCTGTGATTGAAAGCAAATGTTTTTAATGTGCATTATTTAAAAGCTCTAATCTCGCTTGTATGGAAACATGAGGGGGGGAGGGGCTTATATATAAAAACTTCAAGAATACAATGACAATGATCACAGAACTTCTGAAGTGCGGTGCCTCTTCATTTTTTATGACATTTTTTTTCATATTGCAATTTAATGGGTAGGAAATGTTGGACAGATAAAAAAAAATCTTAAACAATACAAATATGAGAAGTGTGGCATCCACTGACTGTATAGTTGCACAAATTGGAATTATAAAAATAAATTAACTTGACAGAAATGTGCCAATTTGAAAAACAACTCAGATTGACAATGATGAGGTTTTTAAAAAAACCTTCTCAAAATTATAAAAACATACATTGATGTTTATGTTGCAAAGACAAGGTCACACTGTAGATGTGTCATATAATTTGGCCAGATATTTCCAAGAGTTCACAAGGGAACAACAATAGTGCAAACCAGGAGAGTCCCTTTGGGTTAGATTCAGAATAAATCCCTGCTATTGGATTTCCTGCATATAAAGAATCCTCTGTGGTTGAATAACTGTGGCAAAAAGATTCAGAGAGAAGAAGTAAAATATATGCTTTTGCTGGAATCCTGCAGCTCCAAGTTGAAACAGAAGCTGTTCGAGTCAGGAAGAGGCAGCAGTGCTAACTGATTCAAAGTCGATTTTTAACATCTCCAAAGGTCTTTAATTCCCCAAGCGACGTTCGGGCCGCTCCCCATTAGCACTCGCATGGGCTCTGAACAATGTCTGCTGGTTAACCAATGCTGAGCGATGTGGATAGAAGGCCTGCGCACGTGGGATTATGAATAAAACATGTTGCCCTTATTAAAAATAATCTGGCTCTAAAGTGCCAAAGGCCCTTGAGGTCGATAACCAACACCCCGCCCCCCTCGCTCCATCACTCCAGCATCTCACAGGGTTCAAGGAAAAGGGCCCCTGATTAGCGCTGGCAACATCCAGAGAATGTATTTGGTCTGTATGATCCACTGCTGAACGTGTTGAGTGGAATTAAACAAAACAGTGATTGGTGCTCAGGGCAACGCGAACAGGGCATGTCAGGGTGTCGTGTTGTGTGGGAGCACAGCTTCGGCCCTCTGGTGTTCTTACCTGAACATCTCACCCAGGCCCTTCAGCACACCCTTCTTTGGTTTGTTCTTGTCCTTGTCTTTCTCCTTGTCCACGTTTTTGGTTTCCTTCGGCCCGCCCAGGGCGCCGTCTTTCTCTTTGTCGTCAACCAGCCCGCCGCCCAGGCTGAGGTCGCCGCTCGTGGACATCGACTCGAGGCCTGACCGGTAGCTGTCCTCTGTGTCTTCATCCACTGGAAGGACAGAAAAGGTCAGATGAAGTGTTAAATATACAGTTATGGAACAGATTTGCTGTGCCGTCACAATTCAATGGGTTAGGATCATCACGAAAAGTAATGGTCCTCCTTTGATTTAACTCTAGCAAACTATATTTCTGGTAACATGAGTTCAATTTCACCAGCCACATCAAGGCCTCGTTACTGCCAGAATGAAAATACTGCTTAAAGAGAACCTGTCTGACAACATGAAGCAAGCAGAAAGACCTCATAAAGCACTATATCATGCCTTGACGTGAAAAAAAATCAAGGACCTATTTAAGCCTAACCCTACCAGACTCCTCTAGAGCTTACAAACAAACAGGGATACAAATCTGAAGTATGGCAACTTCCCGTAAAGGTCCGCAAAGGTCAGAGTCTGCGACATAATCATAAGAAAGAGACTGGGTGAGAAAACAGCATCCATGGGAGACTCCCAACGTCAAAATACCAGCTGACCAAAGAGACCACCGAAAAAGTGAGAAAGTTATCCATAGCGTACCATCAATCAACACCTCTAACAGAAGGGACTTGGAATGGCCTGGTTAAAGTCTGGACCTAAATCCAATGGAAAACCTTGTGGCATGATAAGGAGCATTCTTGAAAATACTCCAGTTAAAACAATTCTCCAGAAGAACGGGCCAAAATCCCTCTACTCGTTATTCCAGACATTGGGGCAAATTAGAGTGACCAAGACATTAGAGGATTACTTTTTCACACAGAGCCAAGCTGGTTTGGATGGATTTTCCCTTTATACACAAAATTTAAAAAAGCAGTTCATACCCTAACTCCTGTTTTTGTCTCGTAATGTTTGTTGATCTGCAACATTTAAGGCACAAAGAGCAAAAGAAGAATCCTTAAGGAGGAAATATTTTATCACAGCACTTCCACATTGTGAGGAACTTTTACAGAAGCCAAGGCAGCTTAGAAAATAAAGCGCAACTAAATGAACTTTAACTTTCAGCCGACTCCCTGCAGATCAATGAAGCTGTATTTGAAATCAGCAGACAGCGCCAGTTTTCTTTTATCAGTTGCAGTGCATAACGTCTTTTAGCAACATCAGAGGAGCCGTGGACAAAAAAACTGTGTCCCAAAAGGTATAGCAGCTCTGAACAAAACACACTGAATTCATTCACCTCATTAGAGCAGAATATATTTACATTGCACACCCACTGAGAGTAGTGTGCACTGGAACAGATTTTCACTTAGCTCAGACCCTCAAGTTATTTCAGTTGTGTGTATTTCACATGGATCACAGAGAGAAAAGAAAAAAACTCTTCTGCTGTATTTTACACGTAAAAAAAAAAGATCCGCCTTCACGCAAGCGTAAGCAGTAATGATAGTCATGCGAATCAGATTTTTAATCACGTCTGAACTAATTTTAAACCCGACGTCAAACTCAAACCAAACTCCTTAGGTGCTGCAAGGTTGATTAAACCCAAAGTTTTCATCACATCTAATCAGAATCAATGTAGAAAATGTAATTAATCCATCACTAATTATGCATTTAAATAATCTTGAGGAAGGCTTCTGGGGATCATAATTGCAAATACAATGTGCGCCGAGCTTGGCACAGCTCCTGTCTGCGCTCTGAGGTATGAAGTAGATGTCCCTTAGATTACAATGTATTACAGTCATGCATGTCATTGTTCAACTTCTGCCTCTGATATATATAGAGAGAGAACGAGCGAGAGAAAAGTGCTTATCTTGTGGAAAGAAGAGGGAGGCGAGACGAAGATATTTAGCAGCCTAAGGAAGGGGAGAGTATGCTGGAATCAGATTTGAAGGATGATCGGGTTTGGCTTTCTTCTTGTGATCTGTGCAGCTATCAGCCTTTTGTTTCAGCTGCTACCTCAAAGAAAATCACAGAAACGGGATGTGAACACAGAGCACCGAACGGCGAGAACACAAAGGAGATTAGTGTCTTAAATCTGCTCGATTATGCAGCTGTTCTCTGCACACGGCCTCTCGCCTCTGTTTGCACAGGTCCCTCCGCACCACATTACAATGTCATGGAAAGCTCAGTTCGTTTCAAAAATTTGATGCAAAAAGTGATGATGTAGTTTTAATAGAAACAGGATGAGCTACTTCCTGTGTGTGTTTTGTTTTCTCCTGACGGGTTCAATGACAATTGCCTGCTACGATAATAAAAAAATGTTTTGTAATACAGAACTGCAATACTATGATGATGTTATGGCCTCCTTGATTATGAGAAAGAGTGTTGATCTGAGTTTGGCTGAGTGTGTGGTGTTCAAGTATATTAGTCAGGGTTTGTGCAGGTTTCACCAACTTAAATCTAAGACTTTTTAAGACCATTACGAATTAAATTTAAGAAAATCACATATTTTATATAGTAGCAGTGCCCAACTGCTTTGCCCAGAATGCATTTAGCATTGTGTGAGTTGGCAAAGGAAGTTAATCAGCGGCAAAGACACAAGTCATCCAGCAAACTGCTGATAAATTTGCACTTTCCACTTACCCATGATAGATGCAAAAAAAGCTAACTAGCTAGCTAGCTAACTGGCTGCAAGCTACCGCTCGCTAGCAGTAGGCCTTTTAATACCTCAAAGACCGTGAGTCATTTCTCATACTAGCACTAGATACGGTAGTTTGTTTTTGGTTGTGTTTACTGTTGGAGATGTTCCTTCCTCCAGCTGGGTTCATGATGTATGAGGTTCAAGAAGAGTCAATGAGTTGGATTCATGAAATCCATTTAATAGGACTAAAATGCAGCACTGATCCATTGTCATGTTTTTCTTATATGGGAAAACACATCAAAAATGTCACCTAGCATTTTCTGATTTCTTTAGTTGGCCTCTATGTAAACTAGGCCCTAAAGAGGGCATTCCAGAACGTGCGCGTATGTGTGTATATAGGAGCATGCAAGTAGATAAAACAGATAGTAAAAGGATTATTTTATACAGAATCCTTTATTCCCAACATTACCCAGAATGCCTTGCGCTGTAGTTTGCTTCCTGTTTTTGGAGCGGTCTCTGGTTGGAATTCAATTTCAGGCCCAGATTTTGCTTTTTTTGATCAGCGTCAGAGTTCAACTGTGCATTCACACCTCCGCAAATGAACCGGACTTTCTTTGCAAATGAATTGGGAGTTGGATTTAAGCAAACGGAACTAGGCTGGTGTGATCACCTGAGATGAACCTGGGCACCTGCACACATTTGTACGTGGTTTCTGGATAGGGATCTGCTTGATCCCTCTGTCTGCTGCCTGCTTATCACCCACTTAAGAACAATGGCGCTGAGTAGCAGCTGTGAGCTGTATCTGGCTAGTTAAATGAATGAGATTAGCGGTAGTGCTAATGTTCCTACCACTGCTTAATGATGCTGAGCTGCAGATAACATTCTAAAATATTTTAATCCAGAACTTCCCAGAGGGCAGCAGATGAATGTGCATCTACGGGTTTGCCTGCTTCTGCAGGTCTTTGTTCATGTTCAAGATGATTTGAATTCAATATGCAAACACGTTTGTCATTCACTATTAAACATTACATTAAATGAGAAGAGGGGGAAAAAAGAGCTATATCTTTTTAAAAAGCAGAAAAAAGCCTTTGCCATCAGACATCTGAAGGTGAGGCTGGGTAGACTGATTTGATGGGTCTCAAAAAGAAGAAAAAGCTTGACATTCTCAAATGATAGCAGAAGCCTTGATGAAAGTGTCAGGAAACTCAAAGATAATTTGAGGCAGGCGACAATCGCTTGGAACATTTTGTCACTTCCCTGAAATCAACCATTAAACTTTTCTTCCTTAATAATCATAGACCTTTAAGACGGCCTGTCAGCGAAGGTTACGAAAGACAAAGAAAATTGCAAGTCATCTTTTTCCCCCCCACCCAACACATAAAAGATGTGAGAGATGTTTTTATTTTCTCCATCTTACTCCTTCAAAACAGTCCAACACAAAAGCGGCACAAGAGGAAGTGCATTTTGTTTTTTGTTGTTTTTTTTGTCCAACAGAATATCTTGTGGGGACACATTTTCTTTACGTGATGTTGCCCCCCCTCCCCTCACACCTCACACCCATCCCTCCGTTCTTATTTTATGTAAATAAAAGTCTGGGAGCATGTGGAAGGCAGCGGCTTATCTGTCAACTCTGACTATTAACCTCAGTGACGAGCGCAGGCTGGCTGCTTTTATCTAAATTGAAAAACAGAGTTATTTGAATATCATGGGGAGAATGCAATATACTGCAGCAGGGGAAATCGGTTGCTTTCCCCATTTTTCTTTGCAGAGATAAGACTGTATTTAGTGGCTTGCCGACAGAGCTTATGAGAACAAAGCATTTCAGGCAAATAATTCCTTCTTTTTCAAATGTCCCCCGGCTCTTTTAATGGAATCCTTTAATGGTGAAAGGAAATTTATATCGAGTGATTACTCTTGTGGTGTTGCAGTGTTATTACCTGTCGGAAACTGTAACACGGCTGTCTTTCCGTGTGCTGTCATTGCCTGACAACTACAGTCACGTGCGGAAATATTCACACCCCTTGAACTTTTTAGCGTTTTATCACACAGTTCACTGTGTTCTAATGGGATTTTACGAGGCAGACCAACATAATGCAGCATTTTGGGGATTTGTTGATGTGATTTTCCAACAAAAAAACTGAGAAGTGTTCACATACATGTTTAACTTCTTCAGTCTAACACCCCAAAATAAATAAAAAAGTTCAACAAACTCCCTTTAAAAGAGGCTTTGCTCAATCCACCATGTGTCACTGTGGAGTTTATGTGTTAAAGGTTATGCACAATATTCGGTTTTCACCATAAATGGCATTAGTGGTGGCCTATTTCTGAAAACACAAGAAAACAAGTGGAACAAACACCAGCCCAACAAATTATAACATCTGGTTTTGTTTCAAGTAGTTATGCTCTACCATCCACCAATTCAGGCAGGTGCTATTGTTAGTGTGACAGTGGTTAGTGTCAATCAATGTTTTGCTTAGTACACAGGGTCTGGACTATTGACATTGTTTCAAGGAAGGACAGTTAAAATTTTATCCAATCGCTAACGTGATGTATGCAATGAGCCAGTTTAATGCTATGAATCTTACTGGAAGTTGCCTGCGTTGTAAACTCCCATCCTCCACTGCATAGAAAGACGTGCCGATCCAAGTGAGCCGGTTGTTAATGCTAATTCAATATCTGGAAGCGTGACCAGCACAGACTTAACATTTTTGTTTACTTCCTCTGCTACCATTGCTAAAACTGCAGGCAGACTACAACTAAAACAGTGCAGAAAATTGACAAAATCGTTAAGAAAATTCAAGTCAATGGGAGAAGGGAGATGAGAATCGATTGAATTTGCATAGGAAGGTGATGGCCAGAGTGACTGTGTGGTGAAAATTTGATTATTTTCATTTTGGAGGAACTTGCAGACATAGAGACTTTTGTACAACACAAAATATATGTTTAGGAAAATAAAAGGCTATTTCAGGAAACTTATCGGAACATTACCAAGTTCAGCACACTGCAAAAACACAAAATCTTACCAAGTAGTTCTAGTCTAGATTCATGTGCAAATATTTTACTACTTGAAACAAAACATTTTCTCATATTATTAGTGAAATAGTCAGCCAGTGGAACAAGTACTTTTTCATCAATATTAAGAAATTAGTTACTTAAAACAAGATTCTATATCTTGCTGAAAAGTTACTTATAAGTTAGTTTGGTCTTATTTCAAGTGTGATAAGATATTTGCAGTAGAAACTAGAACAAACAGAATTGTTAAGCGTAAATCTATATATACTCACATGTCTCCACGCTGTTTTCTTCCCTTGGTATGAGACCAGGCTTCACATATGACTTGTCGATTGCCGCCCGGAAGCTCTCGTTGCAGCCTCGCCCCCTGATGATGCGTGAATTAATCCTCTGGACGTTGAGCTCGTCGCCCGCCATGATGTTGGCGGCGTCTTTCTGGAGATTCTCCATTGAGCTGGACTTTTTTAGACCCGGAGAAGAGTCGATTTGTCGCTCTTCAAAACCTGCAAAAAAGAGTGACCAGTGTGGCAAAGGTCTTTTAATATCACGCAAGCAGGAGTTAATATGTGTAAATTATAGAACTGGGTCATTTAAATAAATCTTTCATATTTTCAACAAAGACTCTACGTCATTGAAAAAAAAGAAAAGGTGAAAGTATATCAATCAAAATGCCTTAATATTGAGGACTACAAGTGTCATAATTCAACAAATAAATCAATAAATCCCAATAATAATATATTAAATCATAGTCAATAAATTAGTGTATGGATTATGATGAGACTTGCTTAATAGATTAAAAGCATCTTTAAAAATAACTTTTAAACTCATGTTATATTTTAATCTTAAGTGTAAACGTCTTCATTGGTTTTAAGTGAAAACTCATCATAGCAGAAATGAAGGCGTGAAAAGAATCAGTCTGTCTGATTGCAATGTGTTTCACCTGAGAAATTTGTTACTAAAATAAATACACTTTCCAATCTATTTTTTTATTTGCTCTGTGCATATGAGAATCCAACACAATAACCAATTAAATAAATATACAAGATTTGAATTGAAGAACTGTTCAAACAATCTACAGTTCAGGATACAATGATTTGGTACACTGTAACAGATCATGTGATTGGTCTGGAGTTAAAGTACCAATCAGATTTTAGGCACACAGATTGTTTATTTTTATGATTGATTCTTGCACAACTGAAATAACTAAATTGTGTATGATTATATGCATGATTTAAACATATAATGACTTCAAGTTATATCTCGTATTTGCATTTCTTGGTTTGCCTTAATGTGTTTCATATGTGTATTTACTTTTACTGGTTCAATTAAACTATGTTGCCTTTCAGGATTTAGGAAGTTTGAGGTGGAGGGTATAAAAATCACATTATACCCTACATAATAGACTACATGGGAATCTCACAGCTGTGACAGAGTTTTTACTTCTGAAAATGTCAGACATGGCTGTCAGCTACGAAGACAACAATCCAGTGGAGGACATAGATCTCAAGCCTCATGCTGACTAACTAGCTTTTAGTGTCAAACTACCACAAAATGTGCAATTTCACAGAATATTACAATCATTTACATAAACTGTAGCAATGTCTGAGCAAGGCTTTGGGGATGTTATGGGCACTCATGTTTGTTTGAAAGGGATCACTTTTTTACCGTGTATTTATGTGACTACTAAAGTTTGCACGGCAACGTAAATAAACGGTTAACATGAACTGTAAATTGTTAACACAATACGACAGAAAGCATTCCGCCTCTTGTACAACCGAGCCGTGTTCCAGACAGCTGTAATTATTTTTTTTTTCACCAATACTTTCGAGTGGTGTGTTTAGGTTATGTAAGCGGAGCTACACTTGGGTATTGGTATTTCATTTTGTCAGGGAGCATCCATCAGCTACCCCGAGTTCTCTCCTTATCCAGCGGCTGGTAAACAAGTAGATCAGTTTTCGATTTTCAGTCCCTTCTTCTCCTATTTGACTCAGGCTGCAGTAGGTTACTGTCCAAATAGCATGCACAAGTGAAGCTTAAAAGAAGTACTTTCAATAATATTAGCAACACTTGTTAGACTTATTGATTCAGAGGCCCTGGCATATGCTGAGAAAATGTATTCATAAAGGAAGTGTGCCGTTAAAATTCCCTTTAGATTACGAAGGTTTTGGGGTTTTTGACAGCAAATAGCACTATGTGATTTAGTTTCCGTCACACACATGCAAACAATTTTAGGTACCCCAAAGGAGCAGTAACACTTAACTGATAGGAACAGGATCCATGTCACGTTTAAAGCAGCCTAAGTGAGGCGTGTTTGACCACTGCCGGTGATCACATGGACCTCTTGGCAAACAAAACAAACACCCTAAATGAAAGAAAACTATTTGTTGCTCAGGAAAGCCGCCCTCTAAACATAAAAAACCGCAATTCCAGCTGAAAGAATTTGTGGGGTATGTCACTGCCAGGTTTACACAGTCAAAGACTTTGGCTCATTCTTCTTCACTGAATGGTTTTAATATGACCATATGGTGTTGATATATGCTGCTCTAAACATTATGTTTGACTCCTGCTTTCAGTGGTGTTTGTGGAAATTAAAGGTTAGCTGATTCGGACTGAGCAGCTTTCACAACAACTTCTTTGTTAAATTCTCAGTATGCAATTTATAGAAATAATATGCTTTTTGCATATTTGTTAAAACTGTATGTATGTAGTGTATGTATATGTATGTATGTATGTATGTATGTAGGTAGGTAGGTAGGTAGGTAGGTAGGTATGTATGCATTCATGTATGTATGTATGAATGTTATGACACAGACGATGTGTGAAGGGAAAAGATCAATCTCCTCAACCTTCTCCCTGACCTAGCATTGCAGTCTGAAGAAATGCACCACTAGCGAACAAAAACAACCAATCAGAGCCAGGAGGAGGGTCAATCAAATAGCGCTGTCAATCAAGCTCATGTAGTCGCTGGTAAATGTGTCAATGGCAGAAGAACAACTTTCCGTTACAGGAAAACTGTTCATCTGTGGTCATGCGTGGCCATGCTAACTGGCCTAGCATTGAAAACATGCTATGCTAGCTGCAGCATAATAGAGAGCAAGTGGGGTGTCACATCCCTAACACCCACCTCCTGGATGTGATTGGTTGTTTCTAGGGAGGAGGCACAGAAACCTGGTTTTCTTCAGAGATTATCTGTTTTATACCAAACTGTGACAACATAGCGACAGTTTCAACAATTATGAAATAAAATATTTTTTCATAAGTTACATACTGCAATTTTAAAGATTAAATTAATAAGTTAAGCAAGTGTTAACAGGGCATTGGTTTGTAGGGATGCTGAAGTGCGACGAAGTAAAGCTACCCATAAAAGTACTTTTTTCTTACCCCAAAAAAGTACTCGAGTAAAAGTAACTGAGTAATGTAGCTAGTTAAAACCCATTGTTTTATAACTTCATCCTACTTAAAACTCAACTTTCTCCCTTGATCTGTGTGTTGGGTTCCCCTCAGGATGCTGTTTAATCTTCCCTAACAAACCCTGGATAAACTGAGACTAAACTAAACAAATGATGGTTATATTTACTAATTAGATGACTACTGCAGCAGTGGGTTGCACTGAATTTGAGATATTGGGAAAATAAAATCTTCCCCTTTCACAATTACCTCTGGACTTGTGTTGGTTATCGGTCAAAAAATACAGACATTTTTGGGTCTTAGTTTTGGTAGATAAAAAATGTGAAAACTTCAATCTCAAGTATTTCGTGAGGCTATAATCATCTTGTTATATTTTATACTTACATTCTAAACTATCTTGGCAAATCCTTGCACATAAGGCAGAGTCCTTCTCTACTTTGTTAGCAACTAACACACAGGTCCTCACTGAGTGCTTCACTGTCCTGAGTGCCAGCCAAGTATGGATTTAAGTGGCAAACAAATCTAATAGGCTCAAAGGTCAGCTGTCAGTCACTGGAGTAAACATCGCAATACTGTACATCATTAACACAACCTTTCCACCTTTTTGGTCAATGTTAATTAGACCATGCAATCAATGCCGAAAGTGACAGTTCATATAACAAAGCACAACACTGTACTACTGTATCTGTTTAGGTTAGGAGATGTCCTACATACACCTTTATTGAAAAAATGCTCAGTAAATCAGGATTACTGCTGCTTCATCCTAAAAGTCAGTGTATTTTTTTTTTTGGAAGGATGTAGTTTTTATTTGATTGCTGTTATGGCAAATATGAATGCCAACAGAGAATAAACAGATTTACAGCACTAACAGAGAAAAACTAATTCTCTCTAACTCGCAGACTCTGTAATGTCATTGTATGAAGGACAAGATAGAAAAATATTCAATTTAATTAAAAAAAAAGAAAACAAGCAAAACCACAGCCATACAAAACGTCCCTGCTTAATGGTTCAAATGCAAATTACTTTGAAATTAAAAACCATATTTTTTAAAAAAAATAGGATGCCAATTGTGAATTCCACACAGTTCACTTAGTACCTGTTCAAAGAAACCTAAATGACATCTGCTGTACTTGTACAAGGAATTATCCTTCTGCTTGGTATTCTGCCCTACAATCCTACTCATCATTGTTTCTAGTCAACGCTCTGGTATTGGAAACCAAGAGGAGTGAGCAAGCAAAGGAAAGAGAGTGAGAAAAACAAAAGAGAATGAGAGGTGAGCAAAGCAAAAGGAGAGAGAGAGAGAGAGAGAGAGAGAGAGAGAGAGAGAGAGAGAGAGAGAGAGGAGAGAGAGAGAGAGAGAAGAGTAGAGTCGGAGAGAGAAGCGAGATGGATAGTGATAACAAAGAGAGAGAGGAGAGGAAGAAAAAGAGAGAGAAGTGAAGAGGGAGAAGAAAAAGATAGAAGAAGAGAGAAAAGAGAGTTTAAGGACAAGTACACACCCCTTGAATTACAGGCTGCAGCATTCTGGAGACGACGGAAGCTCTTAGTATACTGGTCTATATGTGATCCTATCACACAAACAGGAGCCAGTGCTCAAACTGCTATGAATAAGAAAAGAACAGTATTCAGTTGATACAGAGCCAGGTTTATGCATTCAAAGTTGGCGAAACATCTTAAAAACAGATAAACAAGACGACATCAAATTACTGAAGAGAAGTACACCTTGAACACTATCAGCTGCAAAAAACTGCCAACGCGTGAGCTTTAGTGATTAAGGAAGGATAGTAAGGGATACATATAAGATAAAGAGCAATACTCTAGAATAAGGCTAGTATGAAAGAAGCCCATGGTTGATTAGAGGGAAACTAAGGTTTGACACATTATTCAGATATGCTATTAGGTCATCTAGTGGAGGATCTATTAACATGATGTGAGGATAGTTACGCTGAGGTTTAAGTTTAGGGTATAAAATAGCTTCTAAGGTGGTAGTATAAAGGCCATGTGCTTGGATCCTGATGGAAATAAGGTGCCTTTGGGTCAGATATGCTATTAGGTCTATCCTAGTGGTGGATCATTAACCTGATGGAGGATGTCCTCTGCAGGTTTGTACAAGCCACACAACATTTGCCATTACTACCTGAACTTATGCCTGATATATGAATTAAAGAGGCAGAAAAATTTGCAGCGTACACGTCAGTAGCTTGTTGCATCTGTGAAATATGTGTGTCACTTTTGATGCACTACTATTCTAAACAGGACATGTGTATTGGAATCAAGGGTGTGGAATTTAGTGCTAAACTGCATCAGAAAAAGTTAGTTTCTGAATGATTGGCCGACTATCAAGGAAGGAAGTTCAAATGCACAGAGTATGCCCGAAAGGTCAGATATTTGCTACTCAGCCTAACCAGAATGAAGGTTGAACATTTATTTTTACTTCCAACTGGCATCAAAAATAAGGTAATTTGAGTCTACCAACAATTCTACAGAAGTGGCACTTAGATGAAAAACAATCCATGGCAACCTGACTAATCTAGTGATCAAGATGTCAATGATTCAGTTTGAAATTGATAGTGAGGCAAGAAAGGAATTCCCACATTGTGTGACAGGGACATTATCTTTGGAGATGCAAACAGAGGTAGTAGTCCTAATTTTGGACTCAAGAGGGAAATGGAGAGTGTGTACCAACTATTAAGGGATAACACTTGTTTCCCCGTCTGAGAAAATCTACTGTATGGCATTGAATAGGAGGCTCAACATCATTTATCTGACCTTGGAACCAGAGAGTTAGACAATACGGTAGACTAGATCTTTACCCTAATAAGGTCAGGAGGGTTTGCTTGTCTGGTGCACATGTGTTTTGTGATAGCCACTGACTGTGTCTCTCAAGGCTTTATATAGGTGCTGTTGGAGTAGGGAGAAGCAGAAGTGCTTTTAAGGGCTACTGTATCTGGTCCTTGTAGAACTGAAGTAAGAACTGAACCCAAAAGCAAAAATCTTGATTTACAAATCCTTGAATCAACCTTCACCCATTGTTGCGAGATATAGCTCATGATTGAAAGAGCAAGACCCCTGATGCAAGCAAGTACAATAAGCTTCTGATGCAGGGTGGATTCCAGGCTTTTACCTTAGGCATAGGCTTAAGAGTTTTATCAATCATGTTGTCAAAGTAGATCCTCTTCTACTCTGCATTGAGAGAACTGAGTTGAGATAATTTGGGTAACTGATCTGGATTTTTTTCAAGGCAGGTTCCATTGGCAGAAGTCTCATGAAATCTCTGAAGGTGGATTGTGTTTTCTGTAACTAACTGTTTTACTGTTGTCATGACACTCTTGTAAAAGAGACCTTTGATCTCAAGGAGTTTTATCCTGGTTAAACAAAGGATAAAGAAGAAGATATAATCTATACTTTCTGGCTCAGGAGGATCTAGGGATCCCCAGAATGCACTGGAGAGAATTGGACAGAAGGTTAAACAGACAGATGGACAGAGCTAAGACATTTTTTTTGTAGGCGACATGGTGAACTCCACCATTAAAACCAACTTTTCATTCTAAATATCCATGTGTTAAAAACTCTCAGGCCGTCTGTGTTAATGTAATACGGTCAATTTTGAAGTATAAAGAGTCTGATTATGAGGGATCAATTGCAAGAGCTGAAGAGGCCAACTGGCTAAGAATATTTACTTGCTGAAAACGCCTCTCCACTGCCTGGCTCTCTTTGGCCTTCCATACTTCTATGAGCATTAAGTGTTTTCTTTAATTTGCACCCAGAATGAGCACAATAGCGCTGCATCGGTTGCCCGTTCCGTACTCAATACCACAAAAGTCCCTCTCAGCAATATGAAAAGACAAAAATACCTCATTTGACTATGCAGCAATTACATCAACCCTCTTTGCTGTGAGAGTGTAAAGGGGCCACGATCCCACATCCAATAAATTGCTATTTCTGATCTGGTTATGAAAAAACAGAATAAGTCTGTATTTCACCATTCTCTTCTTGACCTACAGACCCACCGGAACGATTGTCTGAAATAATGATGACAGTGTATAGGGTTTGCTGCTCGCTCCCAGTGATCCCCGTGTTGCAGTTAATCTCATTGGTTTGTGCTTAACAACCCACTGCCTTATTAGTTAATGCACTTGATGCCACGTTACCAAGAACAAGCAAAGCAAACGAAGGCCGAGTCAGAATGTGAAGGATGGATTCAATTATCCAAATAGAAAAGATCTTACACCCGATGTAAAAACCTGTCCATCATGAGGCTTACAAGTGCCTGCGATGAGATAATGTATTAATATTGGAAGACGGCCCATCTCACGTCTTTCTTTCTTTTTTCCCCCCCCTTCTTCGCTTAGTCTTGACAGATAAAAAGCAGCGGGGAGTCTGACAAGTTTAACATATTTCTATAAAGGCAGGCCTCAAAGTCATGTGATCTGTATGCTGAATTGAGTATGGAGACTTTAAACATGATGAAAGTGAACGGGCGGAGAAGAAAATGGGGAAAAAATTGAAAGTTGTGGATTGAATGTATGAGGAGTGCTTTAAACCATAGGAGTTGCAGTGAATCTGACCAAAGTCAAAGAAAAATCTAAAAGATCTAAAGTAGCTCGCAAAAGTATTGAATTTTTCTATATTTAGCTAAGCTACAGTGAGGTAGAGCAGATTTTTTTAAATTAGGGTTGCATGTGATAATTTAACAACAAATGAAGTAAAATGAAGGAAATATATGGTATTGTTTTTTGTTTTATTAGGCAATTTTATTCACCTCCACCCCAACAAAATCTTTCAGAATCACCTTTTTATTACAATTAACCATCAGAAAAACGTTTCTTCACCTAGTTTTACTTTTACCAGCTAAACTTCATAAATATGGTGTCTACTTCAAACATATGAGGTAAAAACTGACCTTTACAATATTTGAATCTCTTTTGCATTTTTTATTTATTAGTTGTCTTATGTATTTTAATTGATTTGGTGCACATTTTGTGCTTATTTTTTAAGTTATGATGTCTATCATGTTCCACATATACAAAGGTCAGTACATTATTAATACACTTTTAGACAATGACTATCCTTTCAATAACTTTTTCCTGCTTTAATAAGTGAATCAATCAATCACGTTTTTTGTGTAGCAAATTTTAGCAGCATGGCAGTTCAAAGTGGTTTACATCATAAAAAATAAATAAATAAAAATAAAAAGGCATAAAAACAACAGACAGTCATTTACTGAGAAATTATCGCTACACATCAGATGTTTTGGTCAGTGATCCAATAGTTATAGTTCCAAAGCAACTCTAAACTTCTAAACAGAGGACTGTTAATAAGGTAAAATTCGATACTTATTCAAGAGCAATGAAATATTTCAGAAATTCAAAATGTGACTGCAAAACACTGTTTTTTTTTAGTCTCATCTGAATTTAAAAGCAGGTTATGGTAAACTGAAGTCTGAGTTTGAGAGATAGAATGAAAGCCTCAAGCTATGCAAGCCTGACAAGGCAAGGCAACAATAAATTAAGAACGTGAACCACCTTCACCGAATAAAAACACAAATAAACCAGATGTTATGCGTGTTATTTGCTGCTTCGTCACATTTGCAGTAAAATACTTCAAGCGGTAAGAATACTCTTGCAAAGGACCTAAAACTTTTTCAAGAAAAAAATAAGTTTTCTTATAAATTTTAAATGATTAGCATAGCAGCTGTCAAACCACGACAGAGAACAGAGGAGTGGTGCTTAGAGTTTCTTCTACTGACACACCCGTATAATAATAATCCAACAACTGTAGATCAATAAGATTGGTTATAAGACGAGACAGGAATCACAGTGTGAGCAGATGACCCAGTTTCAGTAGAAAGACACCCTGCCGGCTTCGGCTAATCAAATTGACAAATAAATGGCGGCTCCAGTTTGGTACAATTATGGATCTTTTTTTTTGATTAAATGTGTTGATAAAATATGCATTTGCTCTCAAGACAAACAGCGTCATTACGGTGAGTTATCTCAGCATCCTGTCCTTTCTGCTCTCTTCCTGTTCTCAGGAGCGACAGTCAATTACATTTTCAACACACAAAGCGCATAATGGAAACAAATTTAATGCTCCGAGTGAAACCAACCCAGTGACCTCTTATTAACATCTTCCTAAGCAGCTTTATGTTGGAAACCCGGTGCCTGAACTTGATGGAGAAACCTGCAGACTGCTGACTGATGTAATTACACACGGTTCCGAGAGAATCCACAGGGAAAAGTTCTGTGCAATTAGCGCCTTCTTAGTGAAAGTTCACCTGACATTAAGTTAAAATTTAAATAAATTCTAAATGCATGAAACAACAAACAGTTTGACAAAAATCCTTTTTTTTTAAGCAAAGATTGCTCTCAATAAAAGCTTGTCTCTTTAGGAGGCTCCAGTGTCTCAATTACTGAGAATAGGGCTCTAAATAAAGAATTATGACTTAGAAAACATGAAGATGAATAAATCATGGCGGCTAAAAATGTCAGATTCTTAGGTTAACAAGATCGCCTTGTTGGAAAATTTAAAATACCTCCTACTTTTGATGAATTTCAGATACATATTAGGTACCAGGCTAAGCTACCATCAACACTCTGATTTGGAAGCAGTTGCAACAAGAATAGAGACAAGATTTTTAACTACTCAACATGATTAAGGTTTAAAGAGAAAGCTAGAAGAATCAACAGCGGTCTTGCAAAGCTGACCACTGAGAATGTAAAGGTAAAATGTGTTGCATCAGTCAAGCTAAAGCTGTAAGCGTTGTTGGCGGTGCCTTAAAACTTACCAAGATCCATGCTTTTGGACTTGCGGTTCTTGATGATGTCCAGATGAGCCGGGCTGTCGTACTGCTTGGTGCGCTTCTCTGACATACTCTGGCGGGCAAAGCCCTCCCTCTGGAAGGAAACATCGGGTTCTGCGTCTGGACTCAGAGAGCTGTGGACCATCGGGACAAAAAGGGAAGAAACAGAGAGGCAGATTAGACATGATGTTAACGCAGTTTACTTGATTGAAGGATAAACATCTTTAAATTTTCATCATGTACATCACGTTTTGCAGTCATGACTGGGGCCTCTCCTGCGATTCGACCAAGGAATAAAACTGACCTATTAATATTTACACAACCACAAACCTCAGCCCAGTCACCATCAGATGATGAATATCGACATTCGATGCTCACACTTGCATATATATGTATACATACTGTTTAATCTTTCATTTCAATGGCTCTTTTTAATGAAGGACACCTCCACCTCTGCCTAGGTTTGGAATAATTAGAGAAGAGGAGGCCATGTGCTACCCCAGTGAGGTGAGAGAGCTCCAGGGTCAGGGCCACTCAATTCCCAACCCACCCCCACCACCACCTCCACCCTCTAAACGTGCATGTCTGGAGCGTGACAGAACCCAACCCACTTCAGAGAACTCCCTTCAAGACCTTCGATATCTCGGTCTGGATCTTAATTAAAATAAAATCAGAAGGGAGTTTTAAAAAGGAGGTAGTGAGGGAAGGAGAACTGTACTTTCTGCATAAAGAAATTATGTTGCCATTCACTCAGAGACAAAATAACTGATAACGAATGGTGTATATGCCTTAGATGACTATCGCTGTGCTTTCAATTCTATCAGTGATAATATGCAGAACCTGCTGGAGGTTTACATACATTCATTCAGTCAATTATGCATTTCAGCTTGTAGGACTTGAGGGAGGTATAATTATAAAGCATATACTTTCAATTATTCTGGAAAAGAAAACTTGGGTGTAATGTTTGAATTTCCTGAATGCTTTAAATTGAAAACAGGGTCAATATTACACATATTTTCCTAAATATACACATAAAACCCCCCACTACTTTGGCCACTTTGCAGAAAAACCGTACTTATTTTGAAGTGGGTTTTAATTCCAACTGGATATTTTACCATTACTCATTATCAGAATATGAAAAGCTCATTTAAATCTGTTAGTTTCCTGGCACAGGCCAAAGTTTTATCCACAGGATTGAGTTCGGGGTAATTCTACAGCTTCATGTTTGCCAACTTGTGATGTGTTATGATGTGTGTCGTGGGATCATTATCCTGTTAGAGACATCAGTTGTGACCAAGTTTCAACCATCCAACTGCAGTTCGTCTTTATTCCACAGGCTTTGTGAAAAGGAGGCCTGAGTTGGTCCATGTGGGAAGTTGCAAAATTTACAAGGTGCCGGTTTTGGGGAAAGGTGTTTCTGTTTAGGTCAGCACCCTCTCAATCTATGCTGATTTCCAACATAACTGTTTCAGCGCCTTTCGGTTCATAATCAGCTCCAGCCTCAGTGATTCCTGGATTTTTACTTTTATTTTTTTTAAACATCCCCACCAATTTCCTTTCATCTGAGGGTGACAGTTGAAGTCAGATGGTTGGATCTTAGACATAAGTCATAAAACACAGTTGGCGTGCCCAACAGGAAAATATTGCCAAACATATCAAAGCTGGTTTTGGACTATAATATATAAGCAGGCTATCATTAGGAGTCCAGAATGTTCCTATAACCTCAATTCTATGGAGGATAGGAACTACTTTTATAAAACCAAGTGTGTGCCAGAAAAAAAAAATATTTAAATGGACTTTATGAATTTGCCAAGAAAAATTCAGCAAGAATTATGACTGAATGGATTTAATTTCTACAGTCCTTCTCTACCAATCACTTAATGCATTTTACATTTGAGCTACATTCACCCAATGGCAATGTATGGTTAGGTTGCCTTGCTTGGGGGCATATCAACATGAGGAAGCTGGAATTAAACCTACAGCTTTCGGTTGGTGAGATGATGACTACTCTTTCCATCTGAGTCACAGTTACAATGGCAACTGTTGCGACCATGCTCAGGGATGAAAAACAGTCTGTTTGCCAGATTAAGCGTGTACGTATGACTTTAAACCATACGTAGAATAGGACCTTTAATTATTACAAACCTGGCTTTGTGGTGTGCATTTCCTCAAACTTCCTATGTGTTCATGTATAGTGAACCTAATATCCCATCCTTGTGCTTTCACCCATTTCAAAGATGCTCTTTAACTCGTCTTTGCTATCTCTGTTACTGGTGAATGACTGTTCTCCAAGTCAGGGTGGTCAGGAACAACGCCGCTCTGCTAGCAAAGTGCACAGCGGAGCAGAGACACATGAAGTATAAATGCAGGGTGATAGAGAGGTTGTTGCGATGCATGAAGCAGCAATATCAAGAAGACCCGACAGCAAACATTCTTCAATCATCTGTCTGAGGACTTGTTCCTCCTGTTCTGGTCTTACAGCTTACAGCTTTTCCTCGCAGCTGGAGACGGTCACATAAATCAATACAAACGAACATGTAATGCATTACTCAAAAAATGCATCATGAAGAAGGGAAAAAACATATAACCCACAATTTGATTATGAGTCACAGGGCCAGCAAAAATGAAAAAGAAATGCTACTTATAGTTTGTAAAATACGGTAAGTCTAAAATGTCTTGTGAAGGTGTAAATGATTACAAATGTGTTTTTGAAGTAAATCCCGTTACAGCAGCCTTTGTTCTGAGCTTTTTCTACTTCAGAACTGATGGCACTTGTTTGCATTCAAATCATTCTTTTTAAGGATGTCAACCCTATTTAACAAAATACCTGCCTTGTGTGTAACAGAGGGACTGGTGTCAACTTGTCACTTCGCCATCCACCATACCTGACAATTCTAACTAAGATCAGGCTGCCTCGCAGGGCCAACTCCAGATGACACAGGAAGAGAGTGAGGCGGAGCGGGGAGAGGGGGCTGACAGCACAGATGTATTATTCATTTATTCATCATCTTTTGCTTTTTTCTCCTGTCATCATTCCGGGGGCTCACAAAATCAGCTTGCCCTCTATTTTCCTACTTCCACAAATGTCATTTGTCAGAGCATGACTGAGACAGCGCCGGCTAGAAAGGGACACATTTTCACCCCGCATTTAGAATTAATTCACTCTTACTCCTGTTGTTTTACCGGAACAATTGAACACACACAAAGGACGAAGACAAAATAAGAGGCCCGCAGACGCACTGTTGCTCAGCTATAGAGACTTGATGAATGTGCGACCATTTGGGGGAGTAATTATGCAGACAAATGGTCAGCATCCAGCGTGTCTGGGTGAAACTGGTGAGAAATATGTGGGCAGTAGGAGTGAAGTTCAGCGAGACAGCTCTGCAGTGGCGTCTATTCGCTTAGTGGGAAATCAAATTTAAGCTGGCAACTGTTTTAGCACCGCTTTTGATTGAATATGAAACACACAGAGGAATGACTAAATGCACAGCGTGAGAGCCTACAACAACCTGATGAGAAAAAAGGCAATTGTATTATCAGAACCACCAGCTGTCTCGGCTCCCACTGATTGTTTTTGGCATTGTGGTGCCAATTCCGCTGAACAGCTTTGATCAGAAGATGCATAAATCTTTCATGGGTGGGAGGTATTATGCAAAAATCGACTTTCTTTGAGCTTGATATCTTAGTGATCTCTTTCCCTCGTCAAACACATACCTGGAGTGTTGCTTTCACTCTTTCGTGCGTGTTTCAGGAATCCTTGAATCTCCCCTGGCAACCATTCAGGGGTGACTAAACGACTGCTCATACAATATGTCAAGCTCAACCTTGGCGCTTCAGTCCACGGTTCCACCAGACTAGCGGCAGCAACAATTAAGACACACCTGGTAGAACTCATCATACAAACTACAACATTAGTGAGAACGGTTGGAAACAGCATCAATGGAGAGCCAGCTGAAGGGGGGGGGGGGGGGGGGGGGGTCCAAAGAGGTAAAAGGTTCTTAAAGAGATAGAGATAAATTTCATGTTGCCAGATATGGGTATGATGCAAAGTCAAATTTCTTTAACATGTTTTTGATCTGTACAGCTTTCTTTTTTTTTAATAACAACTGAAGGTAACATAATTATTTGGTTGTGGTATAAAATGGCACTATGTGACTGGAAAATACATAATACCCCTTTTTAAATAGTACAGTAAATTGTAAAAGTCATATTTTCTACATACTGTAAGTAAAGCGCTTGACTCCAACACATTCAACACTCTACTTGGTTTATTTTTAGAACATGTCTCTGACCCTCAAGCAGTCAAAAGATGCAGTAATTAACTTCAGACTATATATTTCCCTATAGAGGTGCCTTTTTGTAAATAGATTAAATATTTAAGTAGACTTGGAATATGTTTGCCACAACCCTGAAACATGCATCCTATTATAGCCTGAGAATAAAAAAAAAATCTAATGGAAAAAAAAACCCCAACAGGACCTTGACCATATCGCTAATTCTCACATGAATCAGATCATTCAAGAACTGACAGTGTCTTTGGATGGTTGGTTCCCCACACACCTCTAGCCCATTTTTAATAGTCTGCCAAATCTAGATAGATCATATATTTTCCCAATTTCTCCTTCCATAAGCAGATTTTAAAAGTATTTTTTTTTGCCAATTCTGAGCAGATGGTTTCCTCTCCATTTAAATTTCACCCATCATCTAAAATTAACCAGAGCTGAGTATTGCTCATAGGCAAAACCACAACTTCAACTTGCATTTTGCATTAGCGTTCCCATCTCTGCAGTCCTCGCAGGAAACGAAAATGTGTCAGACTCCACAGTGGCCTTGTCGCAAAGTGGCGCTTGCTAAAAGCTCTCTGCACTGACAATCACTCTATAGTGACTACCTATAATTAGCTTATGTGCAAAATGAGAACTTGACTTAAAAAAACATGCATAGAAAACACATCTTAGTGTGAATAAAAGGTAAAAGTCCTGAAAAATATTAAACGCGTCAAGACCAGGGTAGAAGAGAAAGCAGAGAAATGTTCTCCAGAGTTCTGAGTGCTCTGATTCAGCTGACTGGATGGCTGAGCTGCTGATCGCTGGGCTGCCCTCAGTGCATAAGGCATTACATGTGAAGTTGCTACAGACGTGCACCAGAGGACAACCAGAGAAAACTCTTTTCATCCACCTTGAGGAAACGGTGAAATATGTCAGACAGTTTTCAAACTGACTAGCACTGAAGTCGGACCGACCGGTGAGAAATAATGGTGAAAAATAATAGATGTTCTTAGCAGCGAAAGCTACATACCACAACCTTACCAAGTTATGTCTGATGACAACATTCTTTTGTGTAGAAGTCGTTACTAAAGGAAGAAGACTTTTCTATGAATACTTTGTAGATGTGTGTTTAGTTTTTTCTGGGTGGTTAAGTGGATTTTCTCCTGGTACTCTGGCTCAAAGCATGTGCATTATGTTAATGGGTCTTTCTAAATCGTCCTTAGATTTCAGTGGGTGTATAAATACATGCATTTGTTTTGTTCGGCACTTCCATGGATTATATAATTGTGCAATTTGACATTTTGAAAATAAATTTGCTGAATGGAAAAAATGCCAAACTCAAAAAAACACTGGAGCAAATCACAAAAAAGTGACAGGAAGTGATAGGAGGATGATGTTTTTAAATGACTTACTGTGTAAACAAACTCATTCATGTATGATTTTAATTGCTCTTCTTATTTAACAGAATCTCCATAATTGTAAAATTGTGTTTTATCGACATTAGAGGGAATATTGACAAAGTTTTGTACACATTTGTAATGAAAACAGCTTTAGTGGCCCGGAAAAGGACTAAAGACCCCCTCCAATGACTCTTGGAGATGAGCATATGCAGAAATCCAGACCTATTTGCTACCCTGAACGTATGAAGGAGCACAGACGACATTAAATGGGGATTAGAGATGTCTGCATGTCATCCAAGTTTCAAGAAAGCAAGAGAAAGACTTAAGTTGACAACAGAAAGGATAGAATGAGGACAGCAAAGTTACTCTATCCTATTAGGATTCCAACCTCTGTCAAAGGTTTGCAGAGGACACACACCAAACCAACTGTTTTTGTAATGCTAGCTTTGCTAATGGCTGTAAAAGAAAAAACCCCAACGAAAAACAACTATTAACTAACATTAGATACTCCCTACTAGTTATATCCCTTGTCTCTTGTTTTGAATGTCTGAAATGCTGCAAATCTAATTTCAGTTTTCTTATACTGCAGTTCCTAAAGAGAAACCAGGGTTGCCAGAAATCCTTAGCGAAACAGGTTGCATTATCACAAATATTGAGATTCAGCTGCAGCACAATCAAAGAGGCACAGTGTGCCACATGTCGCCGCCACACCCTGAGCATTGTGCAGCGAGCTGGAGATAAACACAGGGAGGGGGACTGAAGGAATGAGAACATTCATGACATGTTTTTAGCAGTGGCATCCCAGTGAAACGTACTCAGTATGCACACAGCTACAGGGCACTTGTGGCATTTCTGGAATGAAAAAAAAAAATGGATGTGTTTTACCTGACAAATACAGTCCCACCCAACCTACGTGAACTTTTCAGATTAGTCAAATTGCATGTGTGTGTGTGTGTGCGCGCACTATGGGCCTTTTTTGCATTTCTATGTCATTATCTTGATAACTTGATGAGAAAAGCATGAGCTTAATGGAGCACTGGGGGATCTTAGTTACCCTGCTGATTATAGAGACTATTAGGGAGTCAACCCAAGTAGGCAGTTTGCCTGCAAAGTTTGTTTGCTCGAGTCTGTGTGGACCTTTTTTCCACTTTATATGTTAATTTGTGAAATTGTTTACCAGCCAATGTGTATCTAAACACTCGCGAGACTGCGCACGTCTCTGTGTTTGTGGGTGTGAGAAAAAAAAAAAAAAATGTCTGCCTGTATGTTTGACTGGAATCCTTTTCCATTCTGGCTGGTTGACAGCCTGTGTCAGGGCTGCCTGCGAAATGATGTCTCCACCTGTGACATCTCACAGAGACCGAGGAGGACACAGTCTAGTTCACTCTCCTTCTCTCTCTCACACCGTCTCTCTGGTTGTCCGATTCGCCGCTCTCTTAACTTAATAGGAGCTGACACCCGCCCAGGACGAAGGTCCAGACCGCACTAACCGCTGCTGCTGAGCTCCTGCTTGTTTTCTATTGTTTCATATTATTTTTCTAAGGATTTTATGATAATCTCTTGCTGTTTTTTTTTTTTTTCTTAGACGATTTGCCTATATTTGGGTTTTGGTAAGGTCCGAAGCCTTAATATATTTCCCAATAGATATAAATCAGTGCCCACAAATAATGATAAAAGACAGGCTTTCACCACCTGCATGGTGAAAGCCTGTCAAAATCCTACAGCATATTTTTGGTCTCTTTTTTTATGTAAATATCTTGGCACACTTGAAATAAGACAAAAGTAACATTTCAACAAGACATGGGAGTTTTTTTTTTAAGTCAGTAATTCATGGAATATTTAGTAAAAAGTTATAGTTCCACTGGCAGATTACTTCCATTATGATGCATTTTCCCCAGGGTATAAGTGAAATAATCTGCTTATGGATATACCACTTTTTTAAATTCAACATTAAGAAATGATTGATATAAAACAAGCTCCAATGCCTTGCTGAAAATATATTTGTAAGTTAGCCTGGTCTTGATATTTGCACTACAGACTACAGCAAAAATACCTGTTAAAAGTTTCTCATTAAAGTCCAGACTTGAATCCAGTCAAGAATCTGTAGTAAGACGTGAAAATGACAAGAACGGATACTCCACATACAAAATGTTCTTTCAGAAAGCATTATGGTCAAATATTTCTTTTTGCGGGTGGAAACCTTTAGATGACTGTTACTGCTCCTAAATATTCAACAAAGCATTGGTTTTGGAGGGAAATTTTCAAATCCATGCCACACTAATCAGGTTTTGGTCATCAAAGACATAAAAAAACATTATTCTGTTTATTCCACTTCATAATTATTTGCTGCTTTGTAATAACATATTAACTAAAATCTTAAGAAACTACAATGAAGTTTATAGTTTTAAAAAAGAAGAAAAATTCAAAGGTGATGAAAATTTCAGCTTGAGCAATTAAAATGTTAGTTTGTGTTGCAAACTAACATTTTTGTCTTTTCACTCTGAATGTCTCTTTGTGTTTTTAAATAGGACAGTGCTTTTTAGTGAAAGAACAGTGTTGTAAATACACCAGGTTTAGCAAAATGCTAATTTCCATTCATAGTCCTGTAAAAATAAATAAAATACAATCATGCAATTTAATACATAAAAATAAGAGAAACGGTAAAAGCAATAACTGTACATAGTCGGGAAGACCTATTTTAAGAGCGTTATATTAAAACTATGGTGAAATTATGATAAAATTATGGTTTACACCTTATTTATGTGTGCCACAAAAATAATAACTAAAAACACAAATATAAGTCCTTGAGTTCTAGACTATAATACTGTCTTTAAAAGTTAATAATTTATCAGAACTCTGCCGCTGGCACAAAGTTTGTTTTGTTCAGCATCAAAACTCGGAGCAGCTTAAGAAAAGAACAAAGATCACAGTGAGTTCACAGACGAAAGAGAGAGTTTGAATTTCTGAGAAGAGAGACGCTTTCATTCCCTCCTCCATCAAAGCCAGGATGCTGCAACGCTCCTTTTGTCTCTAAAACTTCACCCAAGCACACACTCACACACATATTGTCACAGAAAAGCTGAAAAGTCACTTTTTATTATTCCTTAAAGACAAAGAAGGTAGCGTTTCAGTAAAGATCACATATAATGCGGCGACTTTTGTTAAAGGAAAACGTTTACACGTGAACGTGTGATGGAACCGAGACGCCGAAAATAACACTTCAGGCTGCAGATTTATTGTTCACTGCACACGTGACGGCACTGACCCTCTGAGTGCCCTCAACTCAAATGTTTTTCCTAGATCTTGGTTTAGGATTTAGGATATTTAGACAGTACGGGTCTGAGCGCAGGGGGAAAACACACACGCCCTTATGAAAGCACAACTGCACTCCATCAACTCCTGAGACAAAAACCAGGTGGAGAGAAGAAGCATTCCTTTTTTTCCTGCTTTACTCGACTAAATCTGCCATAAATATGAAATGTTGTCCAGCTCCAATTAGCAAATCATTTTATCTCTTTGTTTATTCATATTATTTGGACACTATATCTACCGGTGTGTTGTATGTGTCTTGCTTAATATCACTTCGACATGGTTCTTCCTGTTTGGCTTTCCATTAAAGCTCCAGGAGGAGGAGGAGGAGGGAGATGCAGCCGGGAAATTAATGTGGAGGGTCGGGACCCGGTGTTGAGCAACCTTTAGTGCTGATATGCAAAGTAATAATTTAAAGCCTTTATTTATCCACTGAAACCCAGGAGAAAGCACATGCTGGATTCCATCAGCATCCTGCTCTCTGTCAGCTTCACAAACTCCTCTGCAACCAAACTCAGACTTTTAGACTAAAGCATTGAGACTCTTTGACTTTTAAAGCTAGTTTGAAGAGAAACACACCGCTCCAAACACTTACTACACAAAAAGGACTGTTAAAAATGTGCATTCTAACTTTATTCGTTTCCTATAAAACCGACTCATTCAGCAGCGCTTCATGGGATAGGCTAGATGGGATTAGCAAAGGACATTGAGAAAATATAGTTTGTGTTCTGTAAGTCACTTCACAAGGTCCGTCCCAGTCAGAGGTTGTGTCAGGCTAAGAACTGATGATGAGGATGGACAAAAGAAAGTCTGGAGAAAAGACAATTAGTAAACCAGAGATCAAAACATGACGTTAAGGTATATTTGATGTTTTAACTATTAAAATAGGCAGCTTTAATGTTTTTATTGAAGTTCTTAAGTATTTAGAGGACTCTACTGTACCAGAGCTGTATACGTTTTAGACATAAAGGTGGCTGAATACAAATGTACACCACACTTTTCTAATTTTTTTTATTTGTAATAGACTGTGAAATCATGATCATTCTTCCTCGCCTTTACAATCAGGCACTGCTTAGAGTTGGTCTACTATGAAATCCCAATTAAATACATTTAGGTTTGTGGTTGTCTGAACCTCGTTGGGTGTGTATACGTTTCCCAAGGCGTTGTATCTGGAATCTGGTGGAACAAAAGGAATTAGAGGTAGGAGATGGAAAACACTAATTTGTCCAATTGTAGGGACAGTAAGGAGGACAAGAGGGAGGGTCTAAAAACACGCTGATTTAACAAGCCGTCCAGCCACTCTTGCGTATGCACAGCATGTTCATCGCTGTGGCCTTGGCCAGGTTCTCCCGTGAGGACAGAAGGCTGGATAATAATAGAGGGCAAAGGTGAGACTCTCCCAGCTCTGCACAATACATATTCAATCAACACAGACCCTTGACTTCAACTATAGCAAGAGCTTAATTAAAAAGCAACAGTTCCAGTACACTGGAGTCTGGCTGACCCACAGCCCCCCTTCCTCTCCCCCATAGATGTTTTTTTTTTCTTTTTTTTTTTTTTGCAATGGGATTTGGAAGGAAAATGAGAAACGGTATAAGTAGTCAGAAAGACGATGCACTCTTACTGTTTGTAGCCAGCTGTTAGCTGGTGAGTAAAAGCCAATGTGTGCCTGATGTGTGTCTGTGACTTCAAAACATGAATTATTCAGAATAACCCCAGGCTCCGGTATGTGGTAAAACTCCAGCCCCGTGCACTCAACACACTGTGGTTGTGTGTGGGGCAGCACAGGTCTGCGTGTGTGTGTGCGTGTGTGTGTAGCCGCGGCGTGAGGAAGTCTGAGTGCATTTCAGACATATGCTGTAGACCTAATCCACTATGACAAACCTCTGACATCATGAACAGCAGGCATGCTGAGCAAATCCACTCATCCATAATAAATGAGTCAGAGGAAGAGAGGAACAGAGAGGGGAGATGGGGGAGACTTTAGGGAGAGGAAAACTTTGAATTGTGGAAAAAGAAAATTGACTCAGCAAGTCTATCTCTGGTGTAAAGTCTAACTTTGTCACGCAAAAAAAGAAAAAAAAAAACAGCTACACAGCTTAAAAAAACAACCAAAAATATATTAAAGCATGAAGGTGAATGCCTGTGCTACCTTAGCGCTGCTGAACTGCTAAAATGTCAGCCTTTCTTTTTTTTTTTTACAAGTCTGGTGCAAAAAGGGTTCCTGAGCTTAAGCGGTCCAATCCCAACAGAGACTTCGTGTTCTGACAAGGTTGATGAGCCTTGGCTTCATTTTATTACGAGGTGCTGCAGCCGGGCCAGTGGTCTGCACGCCGAGTCGGCCACTAAAATCCCATGGGTGGTTGGAGTTGAGGAGGTGGAGGAACTTTGAGCCCCAGAGAGTCTTTTTACTCACAGTTTGACTTCTACTGCTAATCAATTATTTAACACAGCGCACACACCAACACAGTGTTACACAAGTTTATACTAAAAGCCGCATAGACATTTGTGCTCAGATGTAACCTTCATGCAACATAAAATCACAATCCTGTATCTCTCTCTTTTGGTTACTATGGAGTCGTTTGGCTGACCTGCTCCAATTCAGACCATAAATTACACTGAGCCTTGTCGTCCAGTGCGACACTGTTCACATTTTGACATGTTACAACAACTAACTTCAAATTATTTAGTTTAGATGTTATGTGACAGATCATCTCTACTGGCTAATGACTCACATGCACTCTATTTATTAACTACTTAGTATAAAAGACCATAGTTTACATAGTACTATGGGTTTTCAACTGTATATTTCACTTCATGCAGGGGTGTCCAAAGTGTGCCCCTGGAGCCATGTGTGGCCCATGCAGTGATTCTGTTCGGCCCCTGACCACAGGTCTGGAATAATAAGTTTTGGCAAACAATTGATAACCCCCCAAAAATGTTGACATTTTTCCTCTTAGTAAGTCTAAAGTGCTGTTTAAGTGTCATAAAAAGTTTGGCTTTTGTTGAGCAAGTAGAAAAAAAACAAGATTAAAAATACAATTTTTAGCATTTTTAATTTAACGAGTTTTATGGTTGGCCAGTGATTTAAATTTGCCAGTTTTAACAATCATTGCAAAAGGTTTGGACTCCACTCATGTGGTGAAATGGTTATCTTGTTTAACTGGATTGACCGTAGCCTCATGGTCTGTCATAATTTATTTTTTAAAGTTTTTTTTTATTTGCTCTAGTGGCCTTTATTTGATAGTGAATAGACAGGAAAGTGGGAATGAGAGAAGGAGGAAGACATGCGGCAAAGTTCGGCAGGCTGGGAATTGAACCTGTGATGGCCGCGTCGAGAATTAATGCCTCCGTATGTGGGTTGTGCTTAGCTCCTGCTCCACCACTGCGCCCCCTACCACATACGTTGCTTAAGATTTGGCAAACTATAATAAGATTTAGTGATATAAATAGGCCATACTTCACAGCAACTAATTTTTTTTGTTAAAAATCTTAAAACAACCAGCATCCTGCTTCTCTCCACCAAGGGTTACCTAGAGTTCAAAAATACATGAAAAATTTAACCAGTTCTAAAGAACGCGCAACCTACCATTCATTATGACTGGGCACCTCACGTATCCAGGCAACCGGGTTTTCTCCCACAAAGCCCATGTCGTCGTGGGAACTGGAGGATGACTGGTCAGACAGGTGGGCAGGAAGCAGGGGCGGCCTATCGTCCTCGATCATCACCGTGTCGTCCTGTGGCATGTTCACAGTTGGAGAGAGCTGGTAGAGGCCTGCAAAAGAAACGGAAGCGGGAAGCATTTGCACAAGTTTCTTCAAAAGTGTGACTTTCAAACTTTTAAAACTCCATCAATATTCAATTCCATACAGTCAGGGAGGCCTGATAGCACAATATCTGACAAATATGTGATCATACTGAAGCAACTTCAGACTCCGCTTCCTTCAAAGACGCGGTGTGATAAACATAATAATATCTTGCTTCACAAATTGCTAAGATAAAGCATCCAGCCAACAGATAACTTCAGACAAGGACAGCAACACTGTGTGACTGCACAATGAACATTTCCTATAAGACCGTTTCAAGGACGCTGGCGTAAAAAAGGTTAAAACGAGTGCTAATCGGGAACGCTGGCAATGCGAAGCACACAGGAAACTGGAACATATTTCTAAAAAAAGGCAGATTGTTTATCAGAAAATAATTTTGATTCTCAAGAAAAGCAAAGACACACAGAGAAAAGGGTTGGAAGCAAAAAAATTCAGGGATTTTTTCTGACCACTAAACACACCATACTGAAACAACAACACACAAATAACATGCAAGCAAAAACTCTTCTTGGTGTTGCTGCTGTAAAAATGTAGCCACTAGAGCCAGATTAATTCCTAATAAAAAGTGGGGTTTTTTTCTCATTCCATTGAAATGTACATGAAAAACATTTTCTTTGCAATGCTACCTGTGCTAACTAGGCTAATTTCAGATGCATACTTCTGAAATGACTTTCTTTTCCATTGTACCACAGCGACATGATGTCACCTCTATAAATTATTAATGACTACTTACAGCAGAAAAACTAGACTAAAAAGAAGAATGTCGTTTTCATGTAGTCATTTTAGTTCTTCAAATCAAACCAGAATTAGCTCAAATTGATCCTGACAGGTCAAAGTTTTCCCAACGACAAAGACTGGAGACTGGCAACAATTTTATCTGAGGAATACAAAAGTTCTGGGTTGTTTTTCTTCTGTCTCTGTCTCATAACCCTGTTAATGATCTGACCAATACAAAGATAAACACATTCTGACTGTATTGAAGTACACCTGCCAAAAAGCAGCCAGCAAATGACAACCACAAAAAGGACATTATGAGTTATAAAGGGAGCTTAAAAGACCTGCCATCCAGAATCAAGTCTACTATTCCTACAGACTAAACTTTTTTGACACAAGTAGCTTCAGCCATTTTCAAGGACGAACGCCGAGGAGAGCCTCCCTGATCTGTATTCTGTCCCTCCCAACCCTCCCTGCTGAGGACATCCACTATTGCTCCTTTGCTGCTCCTCAGGAATCAAAGTCAATGGGGAATGTTCTGGCACTCGGCACCAAGGGCAGTGGAGGAGCCGCTCGGCTGCATGAGAAGTGGAATTACAACACTCGGTCGGACGATTCACTCAGGCTATGACACACGCATCAGCCCAAAGTCAAGACCCATTACCAGATCACCTGCTCGCCATTAAAGGGAAGGTTTTTCAGAACTTCCTGTGGCCTTTGCGTATGTTTCCATTATGAAACGGAGTAATTTTCCCAAATCTAATAGCTTAGGAACAATTGTGCTTAATCACTAACAGCAGACAACAATATTTACCCTGGCGTGATTCCAACAAGAGAGTTCTTAATTTGACGGGGTTGGGGGGCAAGACATGCACATGATGAATGAACACGGCGGAGGGAAGTCTGAGCAGCAATCAGCACAGCAGTGAAATGTATAGCTGAGTATAAGGATTTGCTCAAGCAAAACAAAGAGGAGGAGAAAACCATGGATGGAAAACAAACGTCTCGTGTACCGTATGTAAAAAAATAAAACGTATAAAACGTGGAGTAATTAGAGTCATTTGTCACAGATATGAGGGCTCTGATGATCAATGTGGTTGGTGTAGACACTCAAGACTGTGTTATTTTCCCAGAGTCTTGGGTAAACATGGAAAACAGAAGACAAAAGTTACATTTATTGCATCATTGTAAGTGAAAAAAGAAGTGATACCATTAATCAAGAGTCGCTACGACAAGGCTAAATTTCTCACTTATGCTGTGTCAACGAAAAGTTAAAACTATGGTTGGGAATATGTTAGTAATTAATTGCTAATTTTCAGAGACATTACTAAAGTCTGCAGTTCCTCTACTAATGTGAGAATCAGTTCTGGAAGAAGTAGCTAAGTAGCTACACAAACATTTCCTACAATATTTTTCTGTTGATGTTTGCTTCATGAAATGTAGCGAATGACAGGAATGGTATCTTGACAACTCGTGTGGTTCATCCAACCATACAGGTCCAACTGGACTTACATGCAACAACATCTCTAATAATCATTGAGGCCAGCAGCTTTACAGTTCGTACTGTAAGTCATGCAGATATATTGGGGGAAAAGTGAAAAGTCTCTGTTTTATTGAAAGGAATTTTTGTCACTTAGTTCCATATTTAAAAATCTTCAGTTGCTCTTTACAGTCATGTAATTTGACTGGAAATGTAAATCCTTCAGTTACAATTTTGCATCTCATTCATTGAAATGAATGAAATGAAGTTCCAGCCTTGCTCAAAACAGAGAGCAAACATCCTTGTGCATTAACAAGAGGAGCAAAAGGCAGAATTTTTGAAGATTGAAGCAATACGACTGAATCCAAAATTATGAATACCTCTGGCAGATTTATGTTTAACATAATATCTTCATTAACATGTTTATTCTGACTGGATGCAACATAAATGTTCTGGAGTTACCCAGAACATTTATACAGCCAACTTGAATTCTGATAAGGGTTTAATAATTTTAATAAACTTGAAATGTTTTGGAGTTCATTACAGGGAAATGCTGGTCAGCAATTACTAGAAGGGTTGGATTGTTGCAATGTTACAAAGGTGTAAAGTAAATAACTTTTACTATTTAATGATGACAGGAGCAATGTAAAGTTTTTATATGTACTCATTTCACATTGAGTTATCTTTCGAGAGATACCCGTCTCATTTCTAACCAGACAACAACAAAAAGAAATGAAATGAAATGAAATGATATTTAGGTCTAACTGCATGGTGAGTCAGATTATGTTAGGATACATGGCTGTCCTGTGGGAACTCCTGTTGAAATAAAATATCTAAAGAAAAACCGAGATGCCTTTCTCTACAACGTAAGAAAATGAAATGGAAAACAATCGTAATGCTAACATGTACCGCAGGTTATTGATTGCATTTAATTCACTACAAGTTAAAGCATCAAATATTTAAGCATGTTCAATTCAGTTACATTTCAAATATTAAATAACTAACCCCAAAGGAAAATTAAATGCACTTGTAACTCATTTATCCAGTGGCTGTAACAGGGCCACTTCAAGAAGAATTTAGCTGCATGGTACTGAACTAACATAAGAAACAAAAGGTGAATGCCCCCTCTTTAATAATTCAGATTTGTAAGAGGGACAAAAAATAATTTGGTCAGTACATCCCTCCCTTGCTAAGTTTAGGTGTCTCATTATTGCACTGAAAATGTCATGGCTCCAACCTGGAGTAACGCAGCAGTTTGTGCCGTCATACAAAAGGTTGTATTTTTTGCTTTGTCACTTACACGCCCAAGAATGTAGCATTCGCTTGTGTTCACACAATGTCCTCTTCAGGACAATACATTACAAATAATCACCTCGTATTCTTTCATGACGGCCTGGCACTTGGCAAAGGACAGCTTTAATTGGAAGCTGGGAGCTTCATAAAAATTCCCAGCCAGGAACTCTTGACACAAGACGCCAAAGTGGAGATGAAGCATTGTTAAACTCGTTCACTTTTGCACACACGCACACACGCGTTAAACGGCTATTGGAAAGCCACAGCCGGGCTGGCGGTGATGCTCGGAAAGGTGAAAATAATTAGAGAAACCGGAGCACTTTGTGTTCTGCAGTTGTCAGCATAATGAGCCAAAGCAGCCAACCCGCAAAACCGACGCTCCTTATCCTCGTTGTACTCGATGCCAACGTGACTGTGTAACAGGGGGAAACGAAGCAAGGCGCACAAAGGTCGAACAGTCCAAATGACACGGAGATCTGTGGGGACAGGCTCTTGAGTTCATAAAAACCTGGGCTGAACAGGAAGCAGCACTGCGGTTCAAATCAAGCCACCGAGTAGGTAGTTTTACCACTGCTGACTTTTACCAGCTGCTCACAGCCTCAGCGGTGAGAACAGCAGATCTGATCTAGAGGTTTTCACATCCATCAGCCATCCAGATGTACATTTTCAGCTGTCTATTATGGGAAAATGTTCTTTTCTAGCTTTTCTTATTGGTATAATGACTTAATAGAGTACATTCTGATTTATTTAATGTGCATGGAATGTTGTACCAGCTGTTCATAAACTTCATAAAAGAGTCAACTTCATAAAAGTTGACTCTTGTGATTATTGTGGGGTTGTTTTAGTTTTTGTTTTTGTTTTTTTTAATCAAAGATGTTCCTTATCTAAAAGCACCAGAGCAAAAATAACCTCAAAAACCTGAGCGCTGTGAATGCAATCATTGTTTTCTACCCCACCCCAGAACTCATATCTTGGCTGAAAAATCAGAAAAAATGCTGTTATTTAGCTTTTTATGACCTCAACAATCCTGATTAAAAAAAAAAGAAAATACACAAGAACCTTTTATGCACTGTTTTTCTTTTTTGTTCGTGTAAAAAACAGAGAGGAAAAACATGTTATGAAGCTATTGGGAATAATCAGCACAATTTTAAAATGAGTTCACATGGGAATAAATATTACCAATTATGATAAATAGACCACAGAAAACCAGTCCTCTCACAAAGGGGGTTATTCAGTGTTTCTGCACAGAAGGCTCTGTTTGGCAGGAGATTTCCCCGGTAACATGACCGTGTCGCTGCGACCTGATGGTCTCACTGTTATTAGAAATGGCCACTTATGAGCCACCTCGTCCCGAGGCAGATAAACACCGCCGGCCCCCTTAATTCCAGTTAGTGTCCTGCTACAAAAAAAACACGGAGCAGAAGTTGTTTGTCGCCGTGTGCCAAGTAGCAGTAATGTAATAAGAAAGCCAAAATGTTAGAGCTTAACAGAATTACAGTTAACAGCTGAAACACATTAAAATCAATTTGATTATGGTGATCATTAATTACAATGTTGGAACACAGAATTTCATTGGGATTGTGCCTCAGAGAAAACTAGTTTTTAAAAAAATCAATAAACTATCTAATAATCAGAGGTACAGTAGGTTTTACTTACTTCTTGGTAAAAATATTGCACCCTTTGAACTTTATCGGAAACCAACATTTGTAGTGCATTAATTATGAAGTGGACAATCAGATCATAGATGTTTTATTATTTCATCATGTTTATCCTAATGTTCTCTTTCGGAGAACGTCACAAAACTGCTGGATGTGTAAAACAAGGCAGAGCTGAACTCTAGTTGGTATCGACTGTGGTGTTTTTCAGTTTTCAGTCAGTGGCATAAGGGGCTAAATGCAAATACATGGCTCACTGTTCAGATTTTGATTTGTAATAAAAATTAAAACCAGTTAATGAATGTCTTCCATTGACTTTACAATTATACCCTAGTTTGTGTTGGCTATCAAAAGGAAAGTATAATGTATTCTCCAGGCACAAAGTGCCATTTTATAGCACAGTCAAGTATCTATGTTACTTTCAGTTGCTATAAAAAAAAACTTTTTATAAATATATCAAACATGACTAAAAATAAATTTTACTTTGTAATTCAACACCTTGAAATTGGGTCTCTGTCTTTTTAAAAACCCCAGGCTCTTTCATCACAGCATTGCTCCGCAATTAACCCTTTAACAATGTTTTTATCAACATTTCACTGGGAAGGACCTCAGCAGAAGTGAAGTTCCAACAGATGCTTGCCAATTGCTGCTGGCTAGTCTGAAGGAACTGAGTGGGGGAAGGCTGTTCTGAGGGCGGAGGTTCAGAGACTTGGAAACTGCAGCTCCGAGGAGGAGCTTAGTCTCAAAGGCGGAACTAGGTCCACCTAGGTGTTTTGCATATCTGAATGGTTGCCACGGAGATTAAAGGATTTCTCAAACATCCATGAAAGAATCAGGTCAACACTCCAGGTTTGCTTTTGATGAGGGAACAATATTATTAGATGATGTCAAGTTCAAAAAAGTCAATTTTACATAATACTGCCCCTTTAAATGCACTCCCACTGAAAGACATTCATGTTTGTGGTTGACAAAATGTGAAAAAATTGTCTCTTAATTGTTGAAATTTGGAGAAGATAAGCTGCTTCCAAGATCTTGTGTAAGTGAACCCCTCTCTTGTGCTGAACTCTTGCACTACTGAAGCGGTGATGTTCTTCCTCCCTCATCCACAGACTGATGAGATCTCAGACCTACAGTGCCACCTGGCTGCATTCATCCCCACAGACCAGCGCCTGGCTCCTCTCTCTCCGCCTGTCTGCAGACCAGGCTTTGCCCCTTCGAACACTGAACTGTAAGGTGGGAGGACACACTAATAGCCCCACACAATCTCCCTTCTCCTTTATGATTTCTCCTCTGTGTTCTCTCGCGTCCTCCTTCCCTCTCTGACACTTTGGCCTATTGATTTGACTGGAGGAGAGATCATTAGTTGATCCCTGCTGCCGTGGCTTTAAAACCCATACATGGACTGCAGCAGGTAATCACTTTAAGTACACACCGGTGAAAACCAATGTCTTTATGCACAACGGGGGGAATGTCTGGGCCATTTTTCCAGCAGGTTTCCACCATGTTACAGGGCCCATTGCCACATCAGCACAATTGATCTGGACATTTAGTAAAATGGGCTTCGATGACAAAGGCTTATTTCTGCAAGAAAGACATATTTAAGATGCATGGAGTTAATTAGTGATTACTTACTGCAAGCTTGGAAAAAGTGAGCACAGGTTTTATTATGAATCACTTCAATGTGAAAATGTGAAGATTTTATCACTCCACCTTCTAAAATGACTCACCACATCGTATTCAAGAAAACCCCTTTGGACAGAGTGTTCAGGTAATCATGACAGATTGTTCCAGTAAAGCTTTGAAAATGGTAAAGGTCTGGGATGCTATCATTTTCATGACGGTCACATTTCTTCATGGGACCAGGGGGGATCACCCTTATATATTCTGGACACAAAGTTAAAAAAGGTCATGCTTCCTCACACAGCAGCCCACACATTGTAAAAAAAAAAAAGAAAGAAAAAAAGCCATAAATCCAGATGGAAGAGGACAGAAGGGTCAGAGCAATCTCTCCTGGAGAGCAACTGAAACAACTTAAATGTCTGAGTCATCTGTACATTGTCATTAAAAGGAATAGTAATTTAATTTGTCAAGGTGTTTTGAGTGAATTGTTTATCTGCATCTCCATACAACGGTCAGGTTACATTTGATGGGCAACGATCTGATAACTCACTAATAAATAATATAAAACGGAATGGTCAAGCACTAATCCTTGTAGGACACAATCAGAAAATGCACCATATAGAAGCATTACCACAATGTCCTACAGCAACATTCCTCACTGTGGAGCTCGTTGTGTGTCCAGTTAATGTCGGAGGTATTGAAATCATGTCATGAGAAGCACAGATGTATGAGTGGATTAAAAGAAAATTGTACATTGTTTTCCCTCCAACAGCTCACTATTCTCTTAGGCTGCAAGAGAGAAAAAGAGATAAAGTAAGGTAAAAATAACAAGAAAACTGAATTTTTAGCTCCAATTTGTTGTTTTATCCTTTCAAGTTTTCAGCTTGTGTGTGTCATGAAATGGGTGAGATCTGGAAATGTGGAAGCTAAAAGTTGGGAGACTAAGAGTTGAGGATAAAAAGCTAGATGCTGCTCCATAATCATTTCAGACTATTATCTCAATATAAAAATGAGTAATTTCTTAAAAAAAAACGGCCTTTGTTTGGCCTTTTAAAGAATTAAAACATCTTTTTGGTTGTGATAAAAAAATCACCATAAATCCCTGGTGAGTCAATTAAAATCAATGATTATTATTATAATGATTGCTCACAGCAGAAAGAATAAGAAAAAAATTACTTTTATGAAGTAAAAACTTTGCAATATTTCTGACTGGTTCCTACCATTTTTTATTTATTTTTAATTTTTTTGGCTACACTGACTGAAGGATTTTGCACTTAGCTCTACAGTACACATTACAAGAAACATTTTCTCTTTTTTGCACAGTCAAACAAGTCCAGCTCTGTGGTTCCGGAGCTCTGGTTCAAATCTACGTGTTAGTACGGCACCGATACTTGGTGTGAATCTGCTCAGGATCCAACACAAAATGCTTCAGCCCACAAGTCCCAATTTTCACCCCAGCATGTGAAACCCACACCTAGCGATGCTTTTCTATTACAGACAATCCAAGTGATGTGATCCAAATGACCTTGGAGTAAAAATCTATGTTACATATCATTCTCTGGAAAAGATATGTTTGGTGTTTTTTTTACCCTAAATCTTGATGTAATTTCCCCTTGTGAGGGAAAATGGGCTTTATTGACATATTCTTCTTTAATTCGTCATCAGAGGTCATATTGGAGGAGAAGGCATCGAGAGCGATTAAAACAAAATAGAATATTGTTTAATACACTACTGCACAAGGTGTATAAATGTGTAATGTAAGCACATGTGAAGCTGAAGCTGTCAGTAACTCGGAACACCAGACTGTAAAGAGGCAACTCCCACAGTTCAAGGAAAATTATTATTACAGTCAATATGACACCACTGTACCAGCTTAAAAGCAATTGCCACTTAATCAATATCTATAGTGTTGCCATGGTAATCGTGATTCCCATATTTAACTCAGCTGCACAATTACAAGAACTGTTTTCCAAAAAAAAAAAAAAAATCAAACACTATATGTGAAATGTCGGAACATTCACAGCAGAGCGCTGCGTCTTTTAGCTGACTTTGCAGGACAGAGACTACTCACGGCTGGGCAGGAACAAGTTCACATTTTCGCTGTATTGATTTGCCGCCAACTCCGATAACTCACGATTAAAGCCAGGTCTTAATTTTTCTGCATCAAAACCTTTCCATTTCATTTAGCTCTGAGTCTCGGTTCATTTATGGAAGCAGAAGCTGCATAATGGAGCCAAGCGAAAGAAGAACAAAACACCTGATTTGATTAGGGACTCCTCTGTTTGGTCTTCCTGAAGAACAAAAAAAAAAAAAATCCACTAAGTTCAGAAAGCACTAAATGTTCGCATGACTCAAGCAAACAGAGGTTGTGTATTTGTCTGTAGCTGCGTCTGGGCAATGCGCGCAAGGTGTGCATGGCGCCACAACTCAAACTCTGATGCCTAACCTTCATGATTCAGTAATTTAGCGAGTTTAGATACACTCCACATCAAGCTGTCAGTCAAGCCCGGCGGCCGTGTGTTTCCTGACCTCGCTGAGCCCATCTCAACATCTGTCCTCTAACCACAACTGTCACGTCTCGCGCACCAGGCAATATGTCTGAGTCCGTCTGAAATAACACCCAGAAAAAGACGGAGGGGAGCCGGCTACTCGCTGTCAAAGCCTGAAGACATTTACCATCAAACATCTCGTGTCAAAGCGAAGGAGCCAATTTGAGATATTCGCACATTGCACAGAACCACAATTTGAAATAAAAATCAGTTGGCAGGTTCACATTATGGCACAATGTATGTATTTAATTTAAATGCAAACATCAGAAGGTGTGTTTTTTGGAATGAACCAACATAAAATGTTAGAAGACATGGTAGAGGAAATTTGCTTGAGCTTTGGTATTTATGCCCTTTGACTCAAAAACTACAATGATAGTTAGAAATCAGAGTATACTGATTATCCCTGGCATAAAAAGGCCTCAAAGATGAACATACTGAAGAAAAGTCCCAACCAATCAGCATGATGGACAAATCAAGACCAAGGTCGACTTCATAAGATATTCTGCCTGTCCCTCAAGGCACTCTCTGAATGAATATGATACTTTGGTGAATGTCATAAGAACAAAACAACTAACCTTGATAAAAGAAAACATGTCATTTATTAGAGAGGCAGAAGAAAAATACACCAATGATGCTTCAAAATGTTAAAATGGGCAAAAGTGACAGTCAGTTTTCTGGCTCTGGGTTTATGAGACTACTCCTGTCCTTTCTTCATGGAAAATAGTCATTGTTTCAACAAAGAATAAGCAACATTTGAAACTCAGCAAAACTTCAATTTCAACAAATGCAGTAGGAGGCAATGTAGGTTAGATGAGACTAAAGGTGCCTCCAGACTGGCTCTGCTTAGTCCTCTTTAATCAAGATCTAGTTCATTTGAATTGAAAATCCAGTTTGTTTGGGACGGTGAGAATACGTATTCAAACTCTGATATGGACCAAAACAGTGAATTCTTCTCCACCTAAAAACCCAGGAACCGGTTTGGTTGAAGTGAACTCTGTTGCAGTTCAATGTCAAGCGAAGCAAACTGCAGCGCAGGGTATCCTGGGTAAATACAACCAAAACAAACCAGTGTTGTACGTATATTAACGAAGTAAAAAGACTTCACTACTTTACTTAAGTACACAGTCCAGTCACATTAATGTGACCATCTGTCAAAAGCCAGAATAACCACCTTTCGCATAGCGAACTGCTACGAGACGTGCAGGAAGAGAGTCACTTAGGTCCCTGAAGGTCTTCTCTGGGATGTTGAGCCATGCCGACTCTAATGCCGTGGCCAGCTGCGCTAGATTACGCGGTTGAGGATCCATGGCGCGAACAACTCGATCGAGATGGTCCCACAGATGCTCGATTGGGTTTAAGTCAGGTGAGTTTGCTGGCCAGGGGAGGACGGTAAACTCATCCTGGTGCTCTTCGAACCACGCACGTACACTGGCAGCTGTATGGCACCTCGCATTGTCCTGCTGGAAGATGCCATCATCCTGAGGAAAAACAATGCGCATGTAGGGGTGGACATGGTCCGCAAGGACAGATGCGTACTTGTATTGATCCATCGTGCCTTCCACAATAATCAGTGAACCCAGAGAATGCCAGGAAAACATTCCCCAGACCATAATGCTCCCGCCTCCAGCTTGGACCGTTCCTGCAATGGTTGCAGGGTGGTTCCTTTCAGAGGTTTCACGCCTTATACGCCAACGTCCATCTGTCCGATGGAGCATAAAACGCGATTCATCTGAAAACGCTACCTGTCGCCACTCAGTGGACGTCCAGCTGCTGTACTGGCGTGCAAATTCTAGCCTTCGTCGTCGATGAACACCAGTCAGCATAGGTGCACGAACCAGGCGTCCGCTTCGGAGGCCCAGACGCAGCAATGTTCACTGAATAGTGGTTTGGGAGACACTTGTGGTAGCCCCTTGGTTCATTTTAGTGGTCAGTTGCTCAACGGTAGCCCGTCTATCTGCCCGAACGCATCTCCGCAACCGTCGTTCGCCTCTGTCATCTATGGCCCGTGGTGCACCACATTTGCCACGTCGTTGATTTTGGACAGTCCCATTTTGCCATGCACGGTACACTTTTACCACGGCGGCACGCGAACAGTTCACAAACTCAGCCGTTTCGGAAATGCTTCCACCCTTGGCCCGAAAGCCAATGATCATGCCCTTTTGGACGTCGGATAAATCGCTTCGTTTCTGCATTACGCCAACGATTGAAATGTTTTCCGAAGCCCACACACACCCTTTATATACGCTCAACTGCACTGTGCTGCCACCTGCCTTCTGTGATTGGTTATTTAACTCTGAAGTGGAAAGTACGTGGTGGTCACATTAATGTGACTGGACTGTGTATATTTTGGAGTACTTCATACTTTCCTCGAGTATGAAAATTTTTTGATAACTTTCACTTTTACTTCACTATATTTCCGAACTTATTTGCATACTTTTACTCCGATACATTTTCAATGTGTGGTTTAGTTACTCGTTACAAAAAAGCGAGAAAGAGAAACGCTAGAGTTTTGACCCCACCTACTGATTGACTGCTACAAAGTCGGTAGCCTACTTGCCTGGGCTTGTTCATCACCACCAACACTGAAACAAACTCTAGTGATAGTTGGAGAAATGGCTCGTGGCCTTTAACTAGAAACAAATGAGAAATCCTTTAATCGCTAAAATCTGATGCTACTCCATTTCTGTTTACATTTTATGGAGAAGGAAATACAACACTGATTTCTCATGTCTTCTTCAGAGGCTTTCATGCAGTTTCCTTCAGTAGTTCTCGCTGCAGCGCCTCCACAGGCGACTGGGTGAACAGGTTTTTCAATAGTTTGGAATGTTCCACAGGGCAGAGTGAAACCAAAACAACCCCAGCTGAAAATGTAACATTGCAATATTGGTCCCCGATCCAACTGAGTCTGCTGGACTATCAGGTATGAAAACATTTCAGCATCACACAGCATTGGTTTTTCCAGTTGTGCCAGGGATTTTGTAAGAATTAACGGAATAATAGATGGTAATACACAGACAACTACATACTTTCTGAGTTGTATGCAGAGGCATTATAGATGCCCCAAATGAAGCCAAGAGTTTTCAATGCGCAAGTTCGAAAGTATGACTTACAAGACTTCACAATTCATGCACCATTCATCTCTTGAAGGGTGCATGCTTGGGGATATATGCAGTAGATATATGCAGATATATTCAGTACCTCAAGGAAAAAACAGCATTTACACATCTAACTGCATGCTACATGTAGAATTCCCTTTTAATAACTCGACATATATGAGAACTGTTTGAAATTTGACCAATTGTGATCAAAAGTCAATTTCTCAAAATATTTCTCATCTCAAACACCATACGTAATTATTTAAATACATTCTGTTAAAAAAACTAAAAAAGTTTATTCAAATGTGACTAGTACAAAAAAAGATTGCTATTTGTTGTACGACAAAAAAATTCACGTTTATAACCGACACTCTGCTGTGATTTTTGCAACATTGAAAACTGAACCATATATTATACTGATTTCTTCTATCACAAGAAAAAAACCAAGGAGAAATATTCGACCTTCAGAGCAGTGTTTCTTAACCTGGGTTCGATGAGTCGGTCTCAGGGGTTTGGCAGAGCCTCTGCTGCGGAGGTAAAGACACACTTGTGTAAAGTCGTGATGACGCTCCGCTTTGCCATCACTTGCTGCAGAGGATCATGTTACATTGCTTAGCCAATCAGAGCTGCAGAGGAGCACTGATTGAAGGAGCTCCACTCAGCATGGATTTGAACTTGTGTCTTTAATTACTTTAGCAAAACTCACCGTTTTTACCAAATTCTGTAGTCTAAATCTGCTCCTTAGTCGCATAGTCTGCTTAGTCCTTAGTCTCCTTAGTCTGCTCCTCCTTTTCGGGGTTAGTACTGCCTCTCGTGGCGTCGGGTTGGTAACACAACCAGTACATTTACTAAATCAGAATACCGCAAAGTATTTTTTGTGTCGGCGGGGGTGGGTGGGGGAGGTCGGTGAATGCGCATATGAAGCTGGGGGTTCGGTGCATCAAAAAAGGTTAAGAACCACTGCTTCAGAGTCAAAATACCACTTCATTCATTTTTAGTTCAACAAAGTTCAAAATTCTGTGTGCTCATGATGTAGTGCAGAACATTTTTAAGAAGCACTGGTTGCCAAAGCTCTAGAAGCAGTATATATCTGAACAACACATGAATTGCAAAATAAAAGACGCCTCAAATTACTTAAAAAAATAAAGTCAAGGAAGTTCCAACCAATCGGCTGGATAAAAACTGGACAATCTACCAATTAGATTTCAGCCACTGAATATCACCCGTGCGTCAGATCTATAAATACAAACCCAAAGGTTTGTATAAAATGTGTCAGTTTAAAAGATGAAGACCTGTCAAAGAACCTCGACGCAGGTTAGTAACGGAATAACTCGGGAGGCAGACTGAAGAAGGGATGGAAACTATCCCGACATTTTCTCGCAGCGAGACGAGACAGACGAGATCAGAGAGCGCCGAGCTTCAGCTGCGATAGCTTAACACATTGGCAGCCGCTCCGCCCACATCCCCAAAACTTTTCCACTTGCCTCGTTTGACATCTACTCTGCAGGCAGAGACAGATGCCCTTGAAGCTTCAATAGAGTATGAAAAAAAACCCACTTTTTTTATAGCAACCCACAGTTACAGTTGATCAGAGCATCCAGAAAAGCCAGTGGAGTAAATAAACGTAGCCGTGTAAAACCAGAAAAAACAGAGAAAAACTTGGATAATTTTTGTACAAACAAAGAAAAGAGAGGAAGAGAGAGAGAGAGAGAGAGAGAGAGAGAGAGAGAGAGAGAGAGAGAGAGAGAGAGAGAGAGAGAGAGAGAGAGAGGCTCAGATGGAGGTAAGTGTCAGGAGCAAACCTTATTGATCTGGAGTCTTAATTAACCGTCGGATACCTCTGACTCAGTGTCTGATCTTCCATGATCAGTGGCAGAGTGGCATCGCTCTCAGGGGAGTTGGAAGAGATTGGATGGAAACGAAACAGGAGAGTGGGCAGGCGAAGGGCAGAAGGGCAACACTACATTAAAAAAAACGGCTACAAATTCACTAAAATTTCTCTAAAGCAAATCTGAAAAGAGAAACAACCCTGTTTAGCAATTTCTCAAGAACCTCCTGATTTCCGAGAAGGGAGGAGGGGATAGCTATTGCCACGCTCTGTCGTCCCTCGCGCTGATGCAATCACCTTCAGACTCTGAACGTGGATATGTGAACGGTTCTGTCAACGTTGAGATGACAGCGGTGACTGCTTGAGGATTGAATTGCCAATTCTAATCTACCTAAGAAGCCAAGATCTTGGCCCACTGATTTAATTCGGGCCAGAATTGGAATTGACCCAAATGAAACCAGTGGAGTGGAGTGAAGGTAGGGGGGATTGGGGCTGACGTTAAGCCCTGGAGGGTGGGGGACTGGGTGGGGGTGGCTGAACAGCAAAATTGTGCTTTGTGGAATGTGAAGAGGAGAGATCGGGCTTTGAGGATGATGTCGCTCGAGACCCGGAAGGAAGGAGGTGGAATGCACATTTTATGAGCACAGTTATTAATGTCAGGCAACGAGTTCACGAGGTTAGCTGCTCAAGTACATATTCTATCGATCTAAAAAGAAAAGTACTCTGTGGTTTCCACAGGCTACAATTAGACTTTTTTGCCACAAAAGAATGACCAAAAAAAAAACTCTTTAAAGGTTTTTTTTTTTTTGGTAAAAAAAAAAGTCCCATTTTGTTAAACATGACAGATTTGTAAAGTCGATTAAAAAGCTAGAATCTCCAAGGGGGGTGACAACATTTTATAGGCACTGCACATATGAGGATGACTAGGTTTAACAACAGATCAAAACTCACCGTTGCGTGGAAGTATGTTAGCGCGTGATGCAGGCGTGTCGTCCGGGCAGTCGATCGTTTCGTAGAGCGACTGGGAGAGTTGATCTTCCTCGTCGTCCAAAGGTGCATTCACAGGAAGCTCCAACATTCCTGAACTGTCCTATCAAGGGACAGACAACAGCGTATGTTACTCTAAAATCTCATAGTTAATAAGTGGACTTAGCACGTGTCTTGCAACACCACAACATTCATCCAACTTATATTAAAAAAAATAGGCACACTCAGAAAAAAAAAAATTCACAGCCCTTTAATCATTTCAAACTTTTTCATGTTCCCACCACAAGTTTTAATGCATTTTATTGGATTTTGATTTTTTCAGAAAACAGAACATAATTCGTAAGTATACAAAAAAACGATGAATGGTATGCTATAAAAATCTGAAAAATGTGACATGCAACAACAGTGGTGTCCACACCAGACACAAGCACATTTTACTCTGAACCCAATAAAATGTATGAAACCAACTTCCCTTTATATTCTATATATGCCACAATTTCATCTCAGTACAATTATAGCTGCTGATTTGCTTGCTGCGGTTTTCTGATTTGCATTTGTAAAAAAAAAAAAAACATCTGTGTTCCCATCCTCCCACTTCAAAATTATGCACCACACTGTGATGGTTGTCACAGTGTGTGGAAACTAGCAAAGCATTGTGTGTAAGTTAATTTATAATGATATTTCTCTGCTAAGAGATGTTTGTGTTCAAACAGAAACAGGCCAGCTTTCTGAGTGTAGCTTTGTCCCAAGAGTGTTTTTGCTAAGCTATAATTTGTCATAACAAAACTGAAAAGTAAAAAGTCAACCTGTAAAACTTAAATTACAAAATTGCACTGTACAACATGCTAAACAGAGTTTTAACCGAACAACATAATAAGCAAAGTGTACAAGAATGGACTGTATTCAGACAAAAAGAAAGAAAACCTCAAATGTCACATGGTTCTTAAGTTGTGTCATCAATATTCAGGGACGACGGATCCGATGCCTGAGTATCCATCTCAGCTTAGCTCAGTATTTTACGGTTCAGCAGTGTGAAACAGGTCCAGCAGGGAGTCCAAGCTGGATAAAGCTCCATGGATTTCCCACAGGCCAAGAGACAGCTGTCGCTAACAATGAGCTTGAGTAAAGGGACCAGTGACATTTGCCATGTGGTCGATGTTCTGCACTGCTGGTCTCTGAGCCAGCCGCACACTTATTCCATGAGCCACTCCTTGTATGGGGACATGTCTGGTTTGGACATCACTGTTGTTGAGCAAATGCTGAGCTTTAACTGATAATAGTTTATCAGCCATTTCATTTCATGACAAATCTCATGGAGTTGCAAATGTGGGTTCAAAGGTGCATTCGCACCAGTCCTGTTTAGTCCATTTTTATCGAACTAGTTTGTTTGGCTAGAAAGTTTGGTTCGTTTTGTAATCAAACTGTGATGAGGAACAATAAAGCAAACTCTGGTCTGCCTAAAAACTTAAATCTCAGTTCAGCTGAGAACTCTGATGCAGTTTGAATGCCAAGAGGACCAGAGACCGATCCAAAAGCTGGCAGTGGACTATAGCACAGGGCATTCTGGGTAAGTACAACCAAAACAAACATGCGAGTCAAGTGCTAGCAAGACAACGGCACATTGTCTTTTACCTAAGACATAAGAGAAATCCTACATCGGCTGAAATCTGATGCTACTCCATTTTTGTTTACATCTTTTTAAAGAAGAAAGTTGTGCTGATGTTTTCTTCTGAAGCTTTTGTGCCACTGCCTTCAGCAGCTCTTGGTGCAGCACCACCACGGGCGAGGGGAGGGGTGACACCAAAAGGTTTGGTTTGCTTGATGCAGAGCAGCTCAAAATGTGACAAATGTTGCAAATCTGGTCCCCAATCAAACCCACTGAAAACACCTTTCATTCCTTATAACCTGTTAGTTTATTGCACTTCTGTACCATAAGCTTGAATCCGTAAAATCCTGACTAGTGCTGCATAGGGACAGCACTCTGTTAGCTTCGTCACAAAGAAGAGTTAAGAAAGAGCGGACATTCTGGAGGAGAGAGGAGAATAAAATGGAGGAAAATTAGACGTTCGAGTAAACAAAGAAGAAGGACCCCTGCGGGTTTTGGAGCCGAGGCCCCAGAGCAGCGAGGGTGCTGCCAAGCGGTCTCGATGTACGCGAAATATGCCTGGCTACGGGGTCAGGGGTACTTATTGGCTGTTTAATATAAATAAGAGGTTTAATGTGGTTGAAAGCACAAAATCTTATCAGAACAGCGTGTTGATAAGAGCGAGACGGGAGAGGAGCGGTGCCTGTGCACGGCTGGGTCAACACAATTACAATCAGAGTCATGGCTGCAGCCAGCTTTTTAATGAAAACCATCTCCCAGGAAAAATTAAGACTCAGTAAGGTTCAGATTGCTGAAATGAAGACTTATTTAACTTACGTTCTCACTTTTGCTCGACTGCTGCCTGCAGTGTTTTAATATGCACCGAACTTTGACCGTGTGGAGGAGAGATGTCAGGGTTTGGGTGTTTACTTGTTTAAGTCGGAAATTATAAACCCAAACTCTCATTTGACATTTAGCATAGATCTCAGAAAACAGATAAATTGCAATAGTGTTTATATTTTAACCTTTTCACATTTTAGAGTGTTACAACCAAAAAGCAGAAAAAGATACATGACTTTCTGTGAAGAAAATAGTGTACACGAATTGTACTCCCTTTACTTTACTATCCTAACAAAAAAATCTGCCATAAGTAACAAATTAATTTTTTAGCCAACACGCACAATGCTTTGCATGGTGGGAAACCAATACTGAACTTTACACATATTTATTTAAAAATGAGCTGATGTTTATACTACATTATATACAGTCCTATTAATTCAATACGCTTTCCATTTTTGATGATAGTTCAATAACATCTGGACCTGACTGATTGCACAAGTTGGACCGTTGAATCCAGAACCGCACAGAAGAAGAGGAGGAAGAAAAACCCAGAACTGAAGAAAACCTCATCTGGGAAAGAGAGAATGGTCAAGAAAAAAAGAGCACTTCTTCAGCAATACTTGCCATTCAGTGCAGAAAAACGTTTAAAAAGTCTAAAAATTATACTTTATTTTAAACTTTTCACTTCCATGTTGGTGCATGCGCAGTATGAGACGTTCAGGTACATTTGATCTAAATCTGCAAAGCCTAAGAGACGTACGCTAGGAGACTGAACATGTGAACTTTTGAACATTTGTAAATAGTTTGAAAGACAGTAATTTTTTTTTTACAGATATGTGATATTTATTGGTCTGACATTTCAAAAATCATTGTAGACTGTAAGTTATACATACAATGAAAAAACTAACAAGTAAAATTTACTTTTAAAAAAATCCTTAAGTCAATTTGCACTAACATTTTTTAAGTAAATAATTTGTACTTAGTTCATCTAGATCTAGCTACATGCATTTAATCAAAAGAAGTAAAATTTATAGATTTTTTTTTCTAGCAAAAAACAGATTATATTTACATTTTTGTACTCATTTTTATTATATCATGTTTTACTTTTTCAAAGAAAAATTATGCTAAATTTTGTTTTGATAAATGCTAGCACCAGTACATAAATGTACAAACATACACACACAATTATATCTATCAACTGAAGCCATTCCAACCCCACAAACTCTTACAATATGGAGAAGTTCGAGGTTCATGAATGCTTCTGAGTAACATTGTCTGTCTGAGCTGTGCAAGTTGATTTTCCAACGTGTTTTTGCCTCGCAGGACAAACAAATGCTGGAATTTGTGTAAGGCCGATCAAATAACGCCGCAATTTAATCTCTGTTTATTCAGGGTTAATTAAGTGTGTTTTGTGCAAGCTAAAGCTTTGAGTTTTGCTCATCCTGTTGACTGATTTGAATGTTTGCAGACAAGAGACAGTGTGCATGATGACCTGTGATTTTTCCGTAAAAAAAAAAAGATAAAAAATAACTCTGCTGCCACCAAATATCCAACTGTCAGCTTGGTGTTCCTCAAGGAATTATCTTTTCAAGCAACGTGCTGGTTTAGCTATAGCAGTTGGTTCTTGAAATAAAAACATGTTAAGAGTATTTTAGGTGCAAACCACTAATAGAAATCTAATAGAAATGAGTGGAATCAATAAAAAAAAAAAAAAACACCCTGCCTGGTAGTATCAAAGTGTTTTCAATTCAGCCCAAAAAAATAACTTGATTTAGGAGCTTTGGTCGACAATTAGACTTGTTTTCAAGTGATATTTTAATCTATTCACACCACAGCTTCACTTTACGCATTTAAACCATCTTAATCTAGTCATTTTCTGTGGATTACCCCACTGATTGAGGGCAAGGACGGAGCACTGTGACTCACAAAGACTCCCAAGTATTTTTATTCATCGGAGTGAAAGACTAAATATCTTGTGCACGTTTTACTGCACGTTACTGCAAGTTATTTGTGGTAAATGCAGTATCATATATATGTGTTATTAGGGGGGTGGGGGGCTTTCCTGCGTCAGCGTCTACCTGACCTTGAGCAATCAGCAAGGAAGAAGAGGCAGTGTGTTAAAAGGTTCGGCCTTAAGCTTTCAAGCACTGCTGATAATGTCTCCTCCGCGGTCATTTCCGAACCCTCTATCCTGGTCTCAGTTGGTTGCCGTAACCCTAATCCAGTCTATCTCCGCCATAATGCTGTAATTACATTCTCTAAGCTGCTGCATTCCACCCAGGGCACAACTCGCCTCTCCTCTTCCAGCTCGATGCCGGGGCTTTCATTAGCCAAACACATCCAGGCAGAGCCTCACCTAATGCCAACGCTTCCAAAAGTGAGATTTTAGGGTCTTTTCTGGAGTTCCACGCAAGACTTATCTTCCCCCGTCTCTCTCTCATTATACACTTTACTGTCAATTCACTATGAAAGAAATGTTTAATAACATTTTAAAAATCAAAGAATGGGCATGTAGGCAGAGGAAAGGCTTTAATCGCTCAAAACCTCTCATAGTTGAGTAGCTAAGCTAAGCTAGGTTGGTGGCATCAACTAACTCTCACTCTTTAGCTTCATTTATTAACATATTTGCTTTTACCAACACACCTTACACTGATGGCATGTTATCGTGTCTATCATACGTGAAGGAGTGGTGATGGTGGTGTGTGTTGCATCATATTTATGCCCCAGAGAAACAGGAAGTTGTGGATTACTAATTAGAAGTTCCTCATCAGTGATGTTTTTTGTAAGGATAAGTCACATAAACTTGTTTAGACAAACTGAAGCTTCTTCTTTATGTCGATTTTTTTTTTTTCTCCAGTAATGTAATTATGTCAAATGCTTGATCTTTTTTAAATACGATTTTAAGAAGATGACATCTTTAGAAAGGGGTGGCAGTGAGTGTGGAGGGCATGGCATAACTTTTAAACAACCATGTCATGGATAAAAAGGTTTGTGTGGTTTCCGCCTGCGAATGTTTTCCAATATTTATATGTGTGTTTCTGAGCACCGCAATGATTCTCGAGCATTGAACTAAACACTCCAACTCCACAGTCCTCCACCGTGCTTCAAGCTGCCTACTCAACCCGCTAGATTCAATATATTATTCTCTCAATTGGTGCTATTGAGTTTCCCCTGCCGCTCCTAAATGAGTTAGTCCTTAGAGAGCCGGTCGGGAATGAGGGCCAGCAGCACCGGAATTGCATTTCGGCTCTGTGTGATCTACTTCTCTCAATTTACTCGGCGCACCGTTGCGGACTGCATTTCCCAGAGTGCTGCGCTGCACGCCCTCCTTTTAACGTTGTTGGCGTTCGCTGTGAAAACAGCAGAGCTGCACATGTCATGATCCAACGACACTTCAATCAGTCCACATTAAGCTGGGAGGCGGGAGGGGTGAGCACAAATTTCCCTCTGCTTTCTCCTGCCTTGTTGTGGGAAGCATCTCAGTGTTTTAAGGTCTCTCTCAGCAGTGGTCAGCTCAATACTAATAAAAGCATAATCTACTAGAGCGGGACTCTGATTGATAGCTCTCTCAAGGCTCTATCGATCAGCTCCTCTCTCATCCGAGTTAGCGTCTTTGTTCGACCAGCCACTCTCCTTCCCCCCTTGTCTCGTTGCATAAAACCCTCTCAAGCTGACCAGCAACAATGCCGTTGGAATGGATCGCCAGCTGAGCAGCCATGAGATCACCGTGTTGCTCTTTGCATCCACCATGAGTTCTTCTAAAGTCACAGTTAACTTTTGATTCTTCTACTGCCACATGTAAAGTGTAACACAGAGAATAAAGTGCTGATTCTACTGTTTTCGTTTACTCCCAATTGTTTTTCTTCCTTTGGTCTCGACCTTCACATAGATTCAGATTCTTCAGTTCATTAGAAGACTCTTAACAGTAATACATGTAGAAAACTTGATTTTTTTTTTTGCTGGTTTCCTGTACAAGGTACCAAGTCACCATGTGTAAATTGAAATAAAAAAATATATATTCTAATGGATGCTGTACTCATGGAGTTCCAGAGTGATGCTCAGGGCTGTCCATTGTGTAGTTCTGCTGCCAGGCTTGTTAAGCCGACTCACATTCAACTGAAAGTTGCATGTTTTAGCAGCAGCTCAGATCTCCATCCTGGTTTATGCTGGTTTTGTTAGTATTTACTATTAAGGGGCAAAAGCCTGGAAATAACAACTAGTATCTCTGTCTGGTACTGGTGTCTAATGGGAGACTAATCGGCAGCATCCTTATCACAATAGCAACAACTATTAACTTTCACAGTCGTTTCCATTTTTATTACAAGTTAACAATGCAAAAACAAAATCTTAGTAAGTATTTTTGTTCTAGTTTCTTAAATATCTTGAAATAAGACTTACAAGTAATAACAATAATAATCAATCCAATTTGTACCGCACTTTTCATTAACAAAAATCTCAAAGTGCTACACAGTGCAAATAAAATCAGAGATAAAATCAACATCATAAAAAGTAACTTTTCAGCTTGTTTTAAGTCATTCCTTAATAGTAATAAAACACTGCTGGCTCCCCTAGTAGATTCTCTCCCTTATAACAAGACATTTTTCCCATATCACACGTGAAAAAATTTACCAGTGAAACTTGTAATTTTTTTTATCAATATTAATTAATTATTAACTTAAAACAAGCTCAGATTTCTTGCCGAAAAGTCATTTGTAAGCTAGTTTTGTCTTATTTCAAGTGAAGTCTGAGGCTGCTGAAGAAGTGATTTGTTTGTACCGAGCCAAGGTCACAAAGCTAGTGGGAAAAGCAAATAAGAAAAAACCACAGCACATTTATTCTTTCAATAAACACTAAAAATGGCTTCCACATAAAAAAAAACCACCATCAAAGGATCTGTGTAAAATCTGTGTAAACAGCCACCATTCTCCACATGATGCCATGTCAAATCATGCATCATATTTTCATTAGCCTGTCATATCTCTTCAGTTTAAAGCTCTAATGTTGATTAGTTGTCATGTAGAGTACATCAATACACAGTCACTGCAACAAGCAGTGGCAACGCTAATGGTTCATTTATTCAGGAACAGAGGACACACAGGGAACTTAAAAAAAAAAAAAAAACTCTAAAAGGACAGGCTCTGTGCCGGGACTTTTCTTTTTTGTTTTTGCACAGGTCTGTTCCCCGTATTTACATAATTGAGTTTGTTCAACTAGAAAATATTTCAAAAAGCCAAGGGAAAATGGGCTCTATACGATCATGACTTCAGGCCATTTCACATGGAGTCCTGGCTCAGACAACGTAGGCAGCATGACGCCAGCTAATGTGTGCTTCAATAAAGAAAACAGAAAAACTCCTACAGATTAGCATCATTTTTATAATCTCTAATTACAGAGGCAAGCATGTGCATCAAGAGATGTGAGAGGAATGCAGAAATAAAACGGTGTCAGACACGCTCATCCGATTGTCTCCTTTTAGATGTTTATCTGATGAATAGCTCAGTAATATTGTGAACTGTCACATATGTTGCAACACAAAGAAACACACACAAACCACTGAACACCATCAGGACATAAAAGGGGGAGGTTTCATTTTTATTCTTGCATAAGAAGACTGGTTTATAATTATAATAGGTAGCAAAAAATACCCATAATTCCACAGAACATCCTTGTAGATAAACTTTCAAATGGTGGCATGTGGATAAAAGACTTTCCAGGTAATATTTGAATTGCTACCAACATATTTTTAGCATTTTAAGTTGTAGACAAGAGACAAATAATTTATAATAACAGATCAGAATTTAGTCACAAGACTCTGGACTAAACCCCAAGACTAAGGAAATGTGGCTCCAAAAATAATGGGATTAAAATGACTTGTCGAAAATGTAATAGTTGAAACCCATGACGATGTATTAATAGAACTAAGATATGGATGTAGAGATTACACAGCTCCAGAAGCAGAGATGCAATTATAATGCTTTGAAACTAATTGACAGTGACCAATCATATCACAAGACAATCTGGGGCAGAAGAGCAGTTCTTCAAACAAGCTGAGAACATAAAAGATTTCTGTCGTCTGACGTCAAACTCTGGCCACCACACTAACCCCCCACACACCAAAAACACTGGTCATACACCACAGGAACCATTGGACACTAGCATGACAATTAAATATTCAAAAAGGAGTATGGAGAGCATACTAATCATACATCTCTGACCAATTGTAAAACCTTGTACGAAGGACTAGTGTGACTTTTATCCTCCATGTAGAACGGTGCACCATCTCTACAATCTTGCAGAGTTGCTTGAGGAGATAATGCCAGTTTAATTGTTCTGTTCTCATGTGTTTTGTGAATTTGGTGAAAGTTTATTTCCAACCATGTCTGTCCTTCTAGGATGGCATCTCCCAAGATGGCTGGAGCCTCAGGCTCTTGTCTTCCCAAGTCTTATGCCGTCTGTCTTTTCTTGGGATGGGCTGTACTGAATGTAAATTTATTGTGCTTCTGTACAGCAACAATAAAGGAATTCTGATTCTGATCTGATTGGACTCTGTGGATGGTCCTATAAAAGTATGGGGTACAACTCTTAAGCAGGGTTGGGAGGAGCTGTGCCTGTCTCCACCCTGTAGAGGTCACCAGTCCATCACAGGGTATTCTTAAGGACGATCTAGTTCATATAAAACTAAAGTAAGAACTGTGTCCAAATTGCTTGTTTCACATTTCCAGTAAGGTTTGTACAGCTATAATCATATGTAAAAGAGGATCAAATTATACCAGAAAACTGCAACTGAAAAAGTCATGTATGTGAAGTTTTAAACTAATATAAAACTTAAACTTTTACTTTAACTTACATTAACTTTGACCTACTAAAGATTATGCGTTCTATAAAGGTCAAAATGATCTTAAAACCTTTTTTGTCCTTTTTTATATGGTTGTATATGGTGGTCGCCCAAGACCCATTGTCAAGCACATCCCCCCCCCCCCCCAGCACCTCCCCCACACACACCCATCTTCGATTCATTAGGCTGTGTTGCTTGGCTTCTTTCCCCTGTAGACAGTGATGGATCTGATTCATTTCATGGTGGTCATTTCTGGTAGCTTTCAGTACTCCCTCCCATTCCACTGGGTGACAGAAGCAAACTGGTCTGCCCCTTCACAACCCCCCTCCCCCCAAAAAAGCCCATATATCCACCTCACCAGTGTAGCAAAGTAAAGAAGCGAGGCAAGAATCTCAGTTGAGATAACCTTGCTTTTCTTACAGCAGTTTTTAATCCAAGCCCAGTTATGATAAAAGTTTTTATTATTGCTAGCCTCTCTATATGTTGGGGATTCTATGTTTAAATGCATAATCAAAGTCAAGGCAGCCTCAGTGCTGTGGCTGATTTAAGCTGATGACCTGACCCCAGATTAATCTAAACGAGATTAAGGTCACAATAAGCAATAAATCAATAAATCACATTATAAATTAACACAAGCGCTGTAATTTCCATTTGCATGTCTTCAATCAACTCCATTTTGTTTACGTCTTATTATTAACGTCTTTGTTTAAGTCTTATTATTTGTCGTTTCTGTTCTTTTGTTGATTTATTTTGGTTATGTAAAATGTCTTCCAGTTCCAGTGTGAAATGTTTATTAGAATTTAAAGTTTATTGATCTTTGAGAAGGTGTATTATTGTGCCATTATTATATTACAAAACAACATTATCGTTTATTGCAACAACTTCTGGGACAATTTATCGTCCAGCAAACTGTGTTATTGTGACAGACCTAGACCATGAATGGATGGAGGGACATAAATTGGTGGAATATCACAGACGTAGGTGTGACATTATCACACCTACGTCTTTCATAGTTGATGTAAACTTGCATAACACAGTCATCCTGTTGTTTCATGGCAATTAGTGTTTCAATTAGCAAAATCTTTGTGAAGAGTAGTCAAAACCTCATGCTGTGGATCAAAGTAAAGAAACAGTTTAAAAAAATGTGTGGCTTTTCGTCTTCCCCCAGGAAAACTGATTTGATTTTTTTCTTTTTCCTGAAGATTTAGGCATAAATGTGTGCTCAGTGTCAGCCTCTCTACAGAGTCCGGTCAGGGATTAAAGTCGACAGGAGACTGACTGGACTGGAGCGATTGGACTCAGATGACCTTGCCACTGAGCTCCCCAGGAGGGACACATGCCCTCTGCTCTGTGTCTGAAGGTGGAAGGAAGGAGAGCGAGAGATGGAAAACAAAATACTCCACAGATAAAAATAAAATAAAAAATTAACTGTCAACATGGTGGCCAGTTTCTAATGAATTCAGCTGTGATCTTGTGATTCTCAGTGGAGAATCACAAGATGGGTGTCAGAATTAGCTTTGAAACAAAGAGGAAAAACAAGTGCATGGTGTGTGGCAAGTGTGTAAGAAGAGAGAGAGACAGCGCTTGAAGGATGAGAATTAGCAGGGAGGGGCACAGCGTGGTACTCCAAACTGACACATAGCCACAGGACACGGGCTCCAATTAGAGTCACAGCAACTCTAATCAAATCTGATCTACAACCACTGGCTGCAGGGTGACTCAATGTGCATGTGCGTGTGTATGCATTCACACCTGCACTCCACAATTCTGCTCCACAATCAAGCTGTGCGCCACAAAAAATAAAAGATTTCTGAATGAACTTCTTTTTTTATTATTTATTAAAAGATACAAAACACATTGGTTTGACTGTTAAATGAAACAAATGTAATTTTCTGTGCTGTTGCCTCATAACAAAAATTCTACTTGCAGAACATAATCTCATCTTTTTGTTGTTTTAATGGACAATAGTCAACCAAAGTCTTGGATGTCATGTAATGGCGTTCCACTGAGGTTAAGACGCAAGTTATGGCCATAAAAATTCTTTCTACATGTCACTTTTTTAAAGTTAAAGATATAAAGATTAGGACCAATGGAGAATTGAAGAAAAAAAAAGTTTCTAATTTAGTGGAATTTAAATGTAGCATTCCCCTATTTGCTTTTTAATCTGCATCTTATCTCTCTTCATCTTAAAAACAACAAAGTAGGTTTCTGTCCTGCAGTAACGACTTCCACTCTGATGAGTGTTATTAGCAGCAAAACTCAGTAGCACTTAGGATAACATGTTTGTTAATCAGAACATGGACACATTTTGTGCTTAGTCACATCTCCAAGCTAACTCAGGTGAAAATCAATATACTTCACTCAACCAACACCCAACATATCTGGACTTGTAGGGATGACAAACTGATGCATGAACTAACTCAGAAATGATTTTGACAAGAGTTTAGCCATGACTCTTGACTTTCTGTTTGCTTACCTCGCCGTCCTTAATCAACCGCCGGGCCACGATGAGCTGAATCATCCCACGTATGTTGCCCTCTACTGACATGGACTTCCGAAGCGCCTCCATGGCATCCTGATTGGTCATCCCGAGCAGCGACTCCCCATTGACTGCAATGAGTTGGTCATTGACTCGAAGACGTCCGTCCTGTACACGAACATAGCACTCAGCAACCATTTGTGAATCTTTATCAGATTCACTCAGTGTTTTCACTTAGAAAATCCCACCTGATCTTTATTGCCCCCAAACATTTCTATCTAACTTACAATTTTATCAAAAATACTACTCGTCTTGATCAAACTCGACAATATCAAATAGCACTGTAGAAAAAAATACCGCAGAAGGAGTTGTATGTACGATGTGTGCCATGGTTACAATAAAGACATCATGTAAAATCAATGAAGTCCATCAACATAATGGTTAGAAGGAAGAAGGTACTTGCCTTGCTAGCAGCACCTCCATGAATTATGGATTTCACAAAGATGCCCAGATCAGCATGGTTCTCCTTGGAGCGGTTCCCCTTAACGCTGACCCCCAGGCCAGCGGAGCCCGAGTCACTCAGAGGAACCTCAAACGTCAGAAACTCTCGTGTTCCGTCCGGGGTTAGCACCGTGTCATCGTCCTGTTTCTGAGGTGGACATTGAACAAAAGAGATAAGATTGGGATCTACTTTATATCAGTTCATGTTTAGAAAGAATTTTGCACCTTAATCAAAGCGCAGACTGGTGTATTTTTTTGGTTAGAGATCCCCAACCAAAAGTCACAAACCCATGTAATGGCTTGAGTGTATTGTCACCAGGCCAAGGACAAAAACATTTCGTAGTAATTTCAGCAGTCTTGACAAGTGGTGTTTTATTTTGAAAAACCAGCGGGTACAAAATCATTAGAGACAGCAAATCTAGTGATCAAATGTACAACAGCACAATACGATAAACCTGGAATTTGATTACTTACTTGCTTAAGTTGACAAAATGATGTTGAGGTCCACTGTTGCATTAAAAAGCAAAAGAGAAAACAGTGAACCTGGGAGCAGATATGAAAAGAACTGGAAAACTGATCAGAAATACAGGTGACACTCAAAAGAATGAAAATGACACAAATGGTAAACAAACCAGACTGTATTAACTACACTGTCTCTCAAAATAAGCATCGTTATTCATTTTCCTTTTTCTTTTTCTTAATCTATAAAAGATTAAGAAAAATAACAGCTTTTCTTAGCTGTAAAGGATCTTTACTCTCATCCCTTATATGGGAGTTTTATTGTCAATTAGAGTGGTCACAAAAATGACAGACCCAAACTTGCGTCACCAATTTATCCTACACATCTGGTAAACTGAGAGGTATAAGTTCGCCATCATGCAGCACTTTGCACAAAACAGTTTATCTAGGCTGTAAAAAGATAATATTGTTAAAGATAATTATAGAATACAGCACAACCTAATGGAAAACAGTTGGAAAACATGCGCTTTTGGGATAATGTATATCAATGTCTAAAAAAAGACTAAAAAGAAAAGAAGACAGTAGTCAGCATTAAACAAGTGGCAGTTTCTTTTCAAGCACGTTTCCGTCTACTGAAAACCTTCTACCGTCTCCAGAATCTTTTCAAATAATTCATGATCAGCAGTTCACACCCTATCAGAGGTGTCAGCACAGAAAATAAGCTGAAACAAAATTTTATGTTTCACAGCTTTTTTTTTTTGAATAGCACTGTGCTCATGAAAGGAGAATATACTTCTTTGAATTTCCCTTCCATAACATTTCAAAGAAGAAGACAACTCTGACATTATTCAGCCAAGGTCTCTGCTCTCCCTGTGCTCAGAAATACCAGGATTCAATAACCCAAATAAAACATTGGCCAAAATTAAGTTACTTTTTCAGGCACTAAAAATGTGTTAGATGAAGGAAGATGATCATCTCATACTAGTAAACTCAACAGAGGAGTTTGAAGGTAGCAGTGAGAGGCTGTCTCACTGCTGATTTTATCTAGCAGTGGATGCAAAACCTTAAAATATTCCTATGAACAACTTCATTAACCCCAAACATAAAAAAACAGATAAATGGTTGCCATGTGGATAAGAAGGAAGCAGCAGAGAGAAAAGAAAGACAGAATATAAGGTGTGTGTGTCTTTTTGTAAGTTTTTGGTAAGCCAACGATTTATTAGGATGCAGTGGTGCATTCAGGTGGAGGTTCTATTCAACACCATCTGACTGGGCCCCTATTCTCCATGTGATGCCCCTACTGTCTGCCCTCCATTCTTCTCTCCGTTCTCTCTTTCTTGCTTTGAAAATTGCTCCACACCTGTCCGTACAAGTTGCCAAGACCGGACTCCATCAATGCCAACCACTGGAATCCATTTAATCGCACTGGATTTCAACACCTGTGGTTCTAATACAAAAAACAAAAATAAAATCCCCAGGTATTGGCGGGAAATGACCCTTTTCTTTCCCTCCAACTGCTGAATGAGGCGGATCGGGGCCAGAAAAACAGACACTTTAAGAATTCCTTCTCCGCACCAGGAGCAAATGTAATGCACCGATGTTGTTTAAATGTCCATGGCTTTTCTGAGCTGGAGAGAAGAGGAAGAATCTAAAACTACTGACATGAGATCTGTTCTTTTGAATGTCAATTCACTAATATGTATCATCTACACAGAGTGCCTAGAAAAAAAGTTCTGAGTCCTTGAATATCTTCAAATTTTCTCACATTAAAACCAGAAATTTCAATATATTTTTTGGTTTTTAAGTGACGGGTCAATTCTTTGCACAGTAGTGTATAACTGCAAAACTAAAATACATGGCTTTATAAATAAAAACCTGAAAAATGCTAGATTGAGCTCTATGACAACACTTTATACTGAAAACAAACTGTACTTAAGCTGCACGTCTTTGGGGTACGTTTTTAGCAAAGATTTACCCCAAACCTTCTAGAGGCTGCAGTCTCTCTGACTTGCTTTTTATCCCTCCCCACTCCTGCATACGGACAACAACTACAGTTGTCTTGTCAGCCAATTCTTCCAACTGAGCTGTGAATCCCAGTAGGTACTCTACAGTTACCATCAACGTTTTAGTTTTTTTCTACAATTTATCTCCTTGCAAGGCTTGTCAGTTTAGGTAAACAGCCATATCTTGGTACGCATATATGTGAGATTCTGCATACATATGGTTAAACTGCAACTCCATTAGAAAATTACAGTTAGGGATATTCTTTTATAACCAAATTCTGTATTAGTCCTGTAGTTGACTCCTGCCTATTTGCGGCTTGCCTAGCTGAAGGCCTAGCCACAATGCTACATGACATATTATTGACTAGCATTTACAAAGCAGCCAATCCAGGAGCACCATTTTGTTTACTTGGCACTGTAAATAAGAAGAAATGAGGAAGACTGACATTTTAGCTCCTGTAGCAGTGCTAACACGGTTTACACTGTGTGTATTAATGCATATTAGGTTATGTTTGGTGTTTGAACAATTAATATATGCAGTTACAAGCGTTAAATGGCATTTCAGGTATTTGTGAATTGTAGCTACTTTCAGGCTGTTGTGGTCTCTAAAAGCGCTCCCATATGTCATCAAAAGTTTCAAAATTGGCTTTTCTTGACAGTCACATGAGAAAAGTGTTAATTTTGTTCGCAGGGGTACATCCACCTCCATTTCTCAACAAAAGGTCAAATTATTTTGCACAGGGCGCAGACTGATGTGTTGTGTTATTGGTTAGAAGTGTGTGGATGTGTTTCTGGGCAGCAATGTTGACATTACTCTTAAACTAGTCCACTTCCACTATCCGGTTTTTGTATCCTAAGGCAGCAGGATTACATTCGAGGGGCATTTATAAGACGCAGTGAATTGCATACGTTTGTACGATTCTTCACCAAAACACTAAAAAGATTGCCAAATGGCTAAAAACTCCTGGATGAAAATTGCAAACTCACTGTCCACACAGGTGGGCGTCTGCAGAAAAGCATGGCGCTCTCTCTGTGACTGTTTTTGTAAAAGTAACATGGAGGATGCAGGGAGCGGGCAGGGTGTGATGGATGGTGAAGTGAAATAGGTGCCACCCGGGTGGTCTGTGAAGTGTGCGAATACGAACGTTCCGCAAACACATTACCATGCGTCAATCGTTTGGCTTTGGACGAAGAATGGACGAGATAAAGCCCTCTTGACTACCAGAGTCACAACTTTATCCCTGACCTGTCTGGTGTTTTCCTTGGTCTTCAGCATGTAATTGTTCACTAATGTTCTTAAAAAACTCTGATAGAAGCTGGATTAATACCAAGATTAAATCACACAAAGGTGGGCTATATTTATGAGTTAGCTGTCTTGTAGAAGTGGGTATGTTGGATTTAAATCACCTCAGTAAAAAGGATCGAATACAAATCTAGGCTATTATACCAACTCACCAACTGTTCAGCATGTGTTTGCACGTATAATGAATGTAAAAAGAATTTACATTCTGGCGTGTGCACTATTTAAAAGAGAAACATGTTTAAATAGTGATTAAGATCTTCAAATGAAAATGAACAAACAGTGAACAGATGCTACGTATTTGTGCAGGGTTTTAGCAAACCAGTTAAAGACAACCAGAAAGCTGCATATGGAAAAATGACTGGACAGACACGATGTGAGCCTTTGTGCTACGCGCTAACGCTTGCTTCCAAAATGATGACAGAATAACCACCCACTCAGTGATGTGTTACGGGAAAAGAAGACCGAGGCAAAGAATAAGACAGCACTGTAACATTTTCGTCAGACAGGAACAAGAGCCGCTAGCCAGAAATGAGTTTGTCAAGCCGCCTGACAGCCGTTATTGCTCCGATTCAACTGAGGAAGAGTTGAACCTCACCACCCTCATGGAGGAGAAAAAAACAAAAGGAGAGACTGTTTTTGTTCATTGTTCAAATCTCAGCACTTCTATGAACCTGGGATAGAAATCATAAAGGAAATGACAATGGACAAAGTGATTGGAAGAAGGAAAAGGGGCATCAGCTCAGGGAGAAATGGTCAGATTTATCACAACTAATATTTTATTGAAATGAATATATCGAGTGCATGTTTATCTAAATTTATTCAAACATTAAACAAAAGTAAAGTTTGAATCTTTGCATCTAAAGTTAGCACACACTTGAAACTAGAGATCAGGACCTAAAATCTGGGTGAAATGAACTCAGACGTGAACTTTCAGAGCCACATAAAGAGAATTACAAAGTTGGTCTTCTATCAACAGAATAAAATTTCCCGGATTAAAGGACTAATGTCCCAAAAAAATCTAGACAAACTCATTTGTGCATTTATCTTTAGTTGCATTGATTAATGCAAAAGTGTCCCTACAGACAGGTGCAGCTGAGCCAGAAAGCTGATGTCCGCATTTTCACTAAAACCAAGAAGAGGGAGCACATCGCCCCAGTTCTCAAATATTTACACTGGCCCCCTCATAGATCAGAGAACAGACTTCTGTTAGTTTACAAATCAAAATCATCTAATCATCATACAAGTCAACTAATGGCTTAGCACCACAAGGTTTTCTGGTTCTGCTCTGCATCCTCAGAGCCAAACATGTAGAAGTAGCATTCAGCTTTTACACACCGCAAATCTAGAACAGACTTCCAGAGAATTGCAAAACAGCTGAAACATTGAGTGCCTTTAAATCAAGGTTCGAAACCAAACTGTTTAGAGTTGAACATTGATCAACTTATTGGATATTGATCATTTTGACGATGGCATTTGACAAAATAATGTCAAAGTGTTTGACAAAGTATAAAGCACATTGAACTGCTTTGTTATTGAAATGTGTTATACAAAAATGTTTCATGGCCAGTTTAAATACTGTACTCTATCACAGATTATAGAAATGGAGATTCATAGTTTAAACTTTATAAATAAGCAGCCATGTATTCACAACAGTACAGGATAATTAGAATGCAGAGTAGCTATAATATCATTATTTCCTGAGCTCAACGGTCTGTCTAACTAGTAGGCTAGACAATCACAAAGGACGACCCTTTGCCTCCACTCGCTTTTATTCCTCCTCTTCACTCAGCTACAGTCATTGTCCATTACTCAATTAGGGCCTTTATTAATTAACAGTGTGATGGGCTAACACCCAGTCATTATCGGCAGGGGAGGAAAATAAAGGAAACATTTCCACAGAGATGTTGGCAGGAGAGTGAGGGTGGGCACAGTCAGGAAAGAGTTAGACGATTGTTCTAACAAGGCCCCGGCTGCCTGTCAGCCTTTTCTGTAGTGTTTATACAGTGGTCTAACCTATTCTGTGCTGAAAAGAGATATGCCCATGTGTCTGTCAAAAATAAAAACACAGTAAGAAAAGAAAAAAAACACACAAGGAAAACGAAGACAGAGAGAGAAAAAGACAGAGGAAATGAACTGCAATTAAGTCTATTCACACACAAAAAGATTGGAGTTCTCTGCACATCAATGCCTAAAACAATTAACACTGCTGGAAGCTTCTTTCCACACTTGGCCCAATTTAGTGACATAAAGGTCACTGGAAATTAATCTAAAAGTGGATAAAAGAAATCAGCCATGGGTGTAATTATAAAAGAGGTGCACCCGTGCTAGGTATTGTAACACAAATTTATTTGGCCGTGATTCTCCCCTGCAACATTTCCTGACAATAGAAGTGAATATCAAGTAACTCTAAACTGAAGAAGAAAGAAAAACAAATTAACAGAATCTGAGGGTGTGGAGTGAAAAGCTGATTATGGGAGAATTTAAATTTCTAATAAACAAAACATGGTAAGACCTTATATGAAAGGGTGTTTTATGAGACTGACATGACACTGTCATAAACATAACACCTACCATGAACATGAAGGAGTCTTCATGAATGTATGTGACTGTTGTCATGAAGTGTTATTTGGTAAGTAATGACACTCCTAATGCAAAGTTGTACTAAAACTTACATTGGAAGTCCATTAAAATTGAAAACTAAAAAGTGTCACTATTTACAGACACTTCATGACAACAGTCCAACATTCATGAAGTTATAAAGAAAATACCATACCGTCAGTACTTGAACAAGCAATACATTTTGATGAGTGCCATTGCCAAAGTTATACATATCAAACATGTTGATCAATGTTTCATTTATTATGGCTCAACAGCAACTCTAAACAGGTGAGTTTTCAGTCCAGATTCAAAGGAACTCAGTGTTTAGAAGATAATTACCTTAACTGCTTCAAAGTTTCAGGTGCCACGTTATTTTAATGTTCAAATGAAACAGATATTACCACCAGCAGCCAATAAAAGTCATACTTGGAGTTTACTAGCAACTTAATCATGTGGCCCCTTTGGGACAATAGCGACTTTTTAGTGTGCTAGGAAACTGTTCAAAAAAGCATTTGAAGAGGGGATTACACATCAAAAACACACAACCTCTCATCCAACGTTATTAGAAACTAAAAATAGTTTTGATACGTCCAAATGCAAAGACACACAACAGCCCATAACGTGATCCGAAAGCAGATGCCGAATCCCCTTCAGGAGAGTAACTTTGCCGCCATAAGTGGCCTTTAACTACCTTGTTTATCGGCAATGCGCAGCGCTGCACTGCACCATCCCATACTCTGCACCGCGCTGACAGCGAGTGTAATTATGGGAACAGCTGCTGGAAAAGTGCTAAACGAAAACAGGTGGCGTCGGTGAGACTCGTTCAGAAATTGTTAACCGGGCTGGCATTGTCTTCGACCACGCTTGGCAGCTCCGGCTTTAATTATGACAGAGGATGTTTCGAAACCTTTCCCATTTGATCAGGCAGCTATGCAGTTCTCAGACCGGCATTAAAAGGAAAAGTTTGATCAGTTTCTTTTAGGTTGCGTTATGAGCGGAAAATTATCCAGAAAGCAAAAAAAGAGGAAAATCTAGGTACAGGGAAGGGGAGAAAATAGTGATACTGAAATCAGAGTAAGATAAAAATGAGGTGGTTCTGTTTTTGAACTAAACTAACATACTGGATCCTTTACCTACTGAATCTAAATTAAATATTCTTTCAAAAGTAAATTTCTGGTTAGTTAGAGATGCACTGATCCAATAATATCTGGATATTGGAAAAATTCAACATCGGGTATCAGTGACAATGCTCCCAATCTAGGAGAGCAGATCTATTTAGTCTTATTCTATGTTTTAATCACTAAGTGAATTTATTATTTATTTTATAAATGTACTTAGAATTCCTAACTGCACTTTCTGAACCATTTTGAGATAGGATAGTTAATTTTTACATGTTTAACCAAGGCAGTCAACCTACTATTTTTGTCAGTTTCAGTTACTTTATTTATTTTGACATTAATTGTTATCCTTTCTAACTGCACTACTAAACAAATTAAAATGATGTTATTATGTGTTTGACCAAGCTTGTGAAGGTATTGGTATATTTAAGTCTGCCGTACGAAAGTTGCCAAATAAATTTGTTATTCAGTACAAAAAAAAGAAACATTTTCGATGAATTCAGCATTTTCTTCTGGCAACGTATCGGTATCAGTCGATGCAAAACCTCAGATATCAGTATCGATTTCTTTCGGTCCCTAGTTAGAGTCTTTGAAGCCACTACATTAAGCATAATGTTGTACAGAAGCTTGCACAGTCAGACATATTTATTTAATGATTGTGGGTTGACACGCGGGAATGTAGCCTCACCTGAGCAAAAACTATAAGTTACAAGCTAATTTACAGAGAAGCATTTCGGTGGTGTGACGATATAAAGCAATCTGCTTATTACTCACAAATATATTCAACTTCAGGTCAGTTTTTAAGCTTCATCACACCTTAAATTGCAAATACCATCAAAAAATGTTGCAGAATCCTTTTTTGACACAGAAGAACTGACTCATCGCCTTGAGATGTTTGATCAATTCTCCCGTGGTAATATCTCTGCCAGAGCCACCTGCAGTAACATAAATAAACTGTTTAAAAGACTTGGAAGGAAAAATTCTGTCATTCGCACATTATTTAGGAAAATTGCAACACATTACATCATCCTTGCAAGGAAGCATTACTCTAAGAGACATCTAATTATATTAACTTGGAAGATGTCTTTTTTGGCATGGCTGTCGATGGTGCGCAGGTTCAGAAAGGCAAGCCGTTTATCATTTCTTCAGAGAAGTAAGCCGTAGCCTTTATCATTACCCACTCCAACACTTTTCAGGCAGGAACAGATGTGAACCAAGAAAAAGAACATATGTTTATGAAAGAAGAAAATGATGAAACAGATAGTGTAAATCCATTCTTCCTTCTGCTACATGGAGATCAACTGAACATCTAATCTTCAATTCTAACTTCAAAGTGGAGAAATTGTGAACGACAAAGTCAAAACCACAACGAATCCGGCCGTGTAAGTAAGCTAACACATTTTACAAATTGTCTGCATGAATATTACAAGATGCTTCATAGATAAATTGGATATAATGTTTGCATTTTTAGTAGTAGCTTAACAGTAAGACGGGTAGAGAGATAAGGGAAAGACAAGCAGTACATGGTATGGAGTTAGGAATCTACCTGGAACAGATGCCTTAGTGACTTTTACCTCTGCATGCTGAGCGCCTGCTCTGTCACTGCAAAATATATCATGATAAACAAAATAGAAATAATAAAATACCAGTTAACAAGTAATGCTGACTAGATGCTTGCCTAAAAAGACAAATCTTCATTTCACGTTCCCATGAAAAACTGATAAAAAGTTATCAGTTTTGGTGTGAGAATAATATCAGCAGTTAAATGCATCAAAATCCAGGGTCGTTATGATTATGGCCTCTCCTGCATCCCTGTGTAAAAAGACATTGAATAATTTAAAGAGAACTGACTGAGTAGAGTGGATTCCACGGAAAATCATACTGAATGTAATACTGAATTTTGATCAAGAGGCTAAGTTCATTGATGGCATCTAAAAGCTGTTTTGCTGCAACTTCATGAATATTAGTAAGAAAAGCTTAGCCTTTTTCATTGAAAAGGACAAAAATGAAAAACAACCTATTGCTGGAATTCCTACGACCTAGTTTGGAAGGATGACTAAGCAAAATGAAGAACTGTAAGCTTAACAGGCATTGTGTTAGATGGCCGTACCATTTCTCACAATTTCCACTTTAATAATAAAACCGAAGATAATTCTCGCAGCCGGTAGAGCAGCTGTCTTGCAATTGTGAATTTGTGGGTCCAATTCACATGTCCTTATGTCACATGTCGACCAGGTTACCCAACCAGTCTTCCGATTGGAGTATTTATAAGTGTGACTGAATGATGAAGTGCTTCTCTTGGTGAAGCACTTTGAGTGGTTGGTCTGAATAGAGTAGTGCTATATAAATTCACTTATGCTATTAAAAAATAGACCGGGGAAGAAGTAAGTTGAGAAAATGTGCAACACTGAACTTTTCCAGTTTGAAGGCAAAGTAAATTTATCTTTAAAGCACATTTTCAGCAACAAAACAGTTCAAAGTGGTTTACGTGAATTAGTAGGAAATACAAACAAAACAAAAGAAAGACAAAAGGTAAAAGCATAAAACTACATATTGGTTCTGCATGTTGTTTAATAAAAATAAGCAGTCCATAATTTAAAAGTTTCTCTGGATTCTTGTTCTGATAAAACTAGATGTTGGTTTTAAATGGGCAAAACATGAAGTTATTTTATACACACATTTTTTTATACTTAAGGTACTTAAAACACCTGTATTCTCTTCCCAAAAAAAGTATTTTAATAAAATAACTCTGCCTCCGTGACTCAGCTACAGTCCAGGGGTAAAAAAAAAAAAAAAAAAAAAAACATATAAGGGAGATATTAAACCAGGCCGCTGGGCCTGGCACTTATGAAACAGCCCATTACTCTATGATAATTGTCACCAATACTGTCATGCATTTGTCTACCCTGTCCTCAGCATTCACATGTGATATAAATTTAACTGTCTCATCAATCAGAGGCCGCAATTAATTGTGCAATTAAGATTCTCATTGCGTGGCAGATACAGCTACTAATGGATCAGAGACAAGTGTGATACGATCATAAAGAGGGAATTTTAATGCAGTGCTTAATTGCTCTTATGCGGCCGTCAGTGTTCCAGCTGAGGCTACATGAGACCATATCTTCTCCGGGCCTATTGGAAATGAAATATGCTGCTCATGTAGGGCCATGGAGCGATGTAAGGGCAGTTACGGACAATCTTATTACACCACCCAAAGCATGTGTAGTTAATCGGCGCCAGATTGCTGTGTGCAATTTTTACACAGAGCGCATTAGTATGTTTGAAATACATATGCTCAGGATATGATTGGATATAAACGTCTGTGTGACTGTGGGAAGTGAACAAAGAAGCTGGGGCCACAGCAGTTGTTGCTGACGTAGCACCAACAACAGCTATTTTAAGAATAATTTACACCCCATGCTGGGTTCAGTATTTGCTCACCGGAAGAGATGTTGCAGATTTGCCCCAAATTTTCCAAACTCATTGTTTTTATTTCTGATGACTAAAACATACATACTTTCTGCTTTTGTTTTGGGTGTGTCTGGCACACAGTGAGAGTGGAGAATAAATGTGGAGGCTTTTAACAAGTAAACAGGTGGAGGAAGGAGCAGTTCTTGCCATTTTTTTATATCGGCTTTTGCTTGGTAAAACCTGGCTTCTGACTTTGTTACAAAGTTGGAAGATTAATCTCCACAATATGGAGCAAACAATGAATATAGCAAAAAGGACAATTGTTGCAAGCTGGGAGATTAATGCCAGTAGCATAAAACATCTATTGGATATGCCATGGTACAGTTTAGTGTTATAGATCTGTGTTAGATTATCACAGGTGGTGCTGAATATGAAAGTTTAACTGTGGGAGTCTGACATCCGAGGATCCCAACATCTGTTTATTTATTTGTTATTATATAAGCTTTATAACAGTTATGTCTAGATAGATGAATGACCAAACTTGAAGGTGTCAAAAGTTAGCTTGAATATATATGTTTTTTGCTCAGACTGCCTGAAAAACACAAAGGGTAAACCTACAACTTGTGTCACTCAGAAAATATAAGTTACATGAGTCTAAATATAAGAAAATGAAGTGCAGTTTGTGGAACATGTGCTTGTCATGTTTTTGAAAAATGTATGTCACTTCTAATTAGAAATAATTTTATTGCTCCACAAATTCAGGGGCAATATACACAGTCCAGTCACATTAATGTGACCATCTGTCAAAAGCCAGAATAACCACCTTTCGCAGAGCGAACTGCTACGAGACGTGCAGGAAGAGAGTCACTTAGGTCCCTGAAGGTCTTCTCTGGGATGTTGAGCCATGCCGACTCTAATGCCGTGGCCAGCTGCGCTAGATTACGCGGTTGAGGATCCATGGCGCGAACAACTCGATCGAGATGGTCCCACAGATGCTCGATTGGGTTTAAGTCAGGTGAGTTTGCTGGCCAGGGGAGGACGGTAAACTCATCCTGGTGCTCTTCGAACCACGCACGTACACTGGCAGCTGTATGGCACCTCGCATTGTCCTGCTGGAAGATGCCATCATCCTGAGGAAAAACAATGCGCATGTAGGGGTGGACATGGTCCGCAAGGACAGATGCGTACTTGTATTGATCCATCGTGCCTTCCACAATAATCAGTGAACCCAGAGAATGCCAGGAAAACATTCCCCAGACCATAATGCTCCCGCCTCCAGCTTGGACCGTTCCTGCAATGGTTGCAGGGTGGTTCCTTTCAGAGGTTTCACGCCTTATACGCCAACGTCCATCTGTCCGATGGAGCATAAAACGCGATTCATCTGAAAACGCTACCTGTCGCCACTCAGTGGACGTCCAGCTGCTGTACTGGCGTGCAAATTCTAGCCTTCGTCGTCGATGAACACCAGTCAGCATAGGTGCACGAACCAGGCGTCTGCTTCGGAGGCCCAGACGCAGCAATGTTCGCTGAATAGTGGTTTGGGAGACACTTGTGGTAGCCCCTTGGTTCATTTTAGTGGTCAGTTGCTCAACGGTAGCCCGTCTATCTGCCCGAACGCATCTCCGCAACCGTCGTTCGCCTCTGTCATCTATGGCCCGTGGTGCACCACATTTGCCACGTCGTTGATTTTGGACAGTCCCATTTTGCCATGCACGGTACACTTTTACCACGGCGGCACGCGAACAGTTCACAAACTCAGCCGTTTCGGAAATGCTTCCACCCTTGGCCCGAAAGCCAATGATCATGCCCTTTTGGACGTCGGATAAATCGCTTCGTTTCTGCATTACGCCAACGATTGAAATGTTTTCCGAAGCCCACACACACCCTTTATATACGCTCAACTGCACTGTGCTGCCACCTGCCTTCTGTGATTGGTTATTTAACTCTGAAGTGGAAAGTACGTGGTGGTCACATTAATGTGACTGGACTGTGTACATTGTATATTGGTGTTACTGGGATAAAGAATGTAGAATCCACAGTCATAAAATATTACACCATAAAATATATATTACTTCTCACATAAACTGTTTGGGGTAAACTGTTAATATGGGAATAAAAGCTCAGTGCAAGAACACCTGCAAGAGGTCAAATAATTATTAGCTGAATTAGACAAAAGGTAGGACAGTCATCTTTGCAGTTGGAGCCACTTCAATTATTCAACATGCACACCTAACAAAATCTTAGTGACAGAGAGTCAAAATAGCTTAGTGTTAGAATAGTAACATTATTTTTGCATTGAATGCATTGATCTGTAGCAATGGTGTTTTTAAGTGTAACCTGTCGTATTAATGCCACATAATTTTTAGCCTGACCTAAAAAGGCGATGTCTTTTACTGTCAGCTTCTGGTTGCTTCTTTCAAGCTGCATATCTTGCTACATATTTATCACTTAAATGATAAAGGAATTTATGCAATAGTGTGGTGGGGGTATAAGTTAATAAACTCATTTGGATTCTATTCAACCTTATGGTTGATGGATTCGATTTTGAAGAAGTTGATGAGATCAACGCTGACTAAAGGTTAAAGCTTGCTAATATTATCGTATAGATTGTAATTTATCTGTATGAAAATATTTGTTGATATCCTTGGACTGCAGAGGGGAAAGTGACAGACCATAGAAACCACAAAGGGCAATGCCCCATTTTGCTCAATTACCATTTAACCTTTTCTCTTCCCTGAAAGTACATGTTTATTGAAAGCTATTGAGAGCTGTTGCTGTTGCCTCCAAAAGCATGTCAAAACACGCTCTGACCATGTTAATTAAGGATGCAATGCAAACATGCTGGGAGAATAAATTAATTCCTTAGGGAGACGGTGTAGTGAACGTGTAATGGAACAGCTAAACAAAAGGGGATGTGTGGGATTTATGACACCAACATCAAACATCAGTGGGAAAATGTCAACCACACAAAAAGGCCTGCTTTTTACTGCTGTCAACACATCCGTCTGTGCGTGTGTGTGTGCTCATTTAGCTAATCTATTTAAAACCTTCTCTAGCATATTCACTAACTTTCTAAATACGGATATGGCGACCAGGGCCTGGCCCTCATGCGGTGGAATCCCTTCTGTGTTTGGTTAGGTCTACAGGTATGGTGTGAATTAAGTTTTGGTTAAGTTTGGGTTTAGGAATATACTGGCAATGGTGTGTGTGTGTGTGTGTGTGTGTGTGTGTGTGTGTGTGTGTGTGTGTGTGTGTGTGTGTGTGTGTGTGTGTGTGTGTGTGTGTGTGTGCACGCGCGCGTGCGTGCGTGCGTGGTGTGTGCGCATAGTCTTGTATTTGATACATTGTAAGGCCCATCGTTCCAACAAACACCACATTGTGAGGACCCCCTCCTGAAGTGCGGTTTATGGGTTAGGGGTTAGTCTGAATTGAATTTAGTACATTAAACTCAATTCGAATGGCACACTTGAACAACACTTGTACATCCTCATAAATAAACATGTCCAAAATGACACTAAGCATGAACTGGTAATGGTTAGTTTTAACATCAAGTTATGGAAATGAGTAGAAAATGTATGGACATCAATACAAAGTCCCTGTGAAGACAGAAAAACATACTGTGTATGTGTGTGTGTGTGTGTGTGTGTGCATGTGTGTGTGTGTGTGTGCATGTGTGTGTGTGTATGTGTGTGTGTGCATGTGTGTGTGTGTGTGTGTGTGTGTGTGTGTGTGTGTGTGTGTGTGTGTGTGTGCGTGTGTGAGTGTGTATATCATTCAAACCTCAATTCAAAACATCATCAGTTTGTCACTGAGGCAATTGGATGAATGACAGCTAGTAAATATCCGTCTGTATGCTTACATTCATGTGGATCTGAGCAACCGATGTGAACAACATACACATGCAAACACACATTCATCTATCCGCAATTTCTGGGACAGGAGGTAATTACCCGCTATGCTTTTCTATCATGCTTTATTAGTAATTACTGTCACAGTCAAACATCAACCTCCTTATAACATTTTTTTTTTTACCAGAAAGAAAAAAAGGAGAAATTCTTTGATATTGGTACTGAAAAGGATATGACGGCTAAGTCAAAACAAATATTACATTAGTAAAAAAAAAAAAAACTTAATTTGAACAGAAAATAAGCCACTAAAAATTCATACTTACTGACATCCAGGTCCAAATATTAACGACAAAAACATTTTCTGATAAGTGAACAAAATCCAGCCAACAATTTCTACTACATTACTAATGATTTGAAGCCACAGCTGCCAAGGCATTTTAGTCACCCCTGCAGCATTTGTCAGGTACCGTCAAGAACCACTGCATGAATTAGTTTGGTCCATATAAAATTAAAGTAATATGTGTTTTGGAAAGCAGCAGAGAATACACCATTAGGAACCGCTAACAGACAGAGAATTTAACATTAGTAGAATATTGAATATGAATGAGACAATATGGATCTTTCTTCATAAAACAAATGTGTAAATGTAGACTGGGCCTGCATTTCTTTAGTAAAATATGTCTCGAGTGTTCAGCAATGTACAGTTTTAACAGCTTCTTTGGCAGGGTTAAGAGCCTGGGTGCCAGGCTGAGCTTTATGGGAAGAAGTGAGGTTGGCATAAAGGGCTTCCTGGTCTGCTGAGGCGCTGTGAAGCGCACACCTGCTGTCAGAGACACTGAGAGCGGGCTGGACGAGGGCAGCAGCCCTGCCATCTGTTTCGCGACAGCCAAAGTCACCCTGTGTGCAGGCGCTGGTGTCGAAGCACAAGTCTGTGAGTTTGTCTGCGTCTGTGTGTTTGTTTAATGTATGTTTAATGTATGTGAATGTAATCAGAGCTGTAGTTTTAGTCTTTTTAGTCTTTTACCATCAACTTCTGGAGTCTATTTTGTTCTGAGTTTACTCTCAGGAAAAAGATGCCACAGACTCTTTTAGTATTATTATTTTTACATAACACATAAAAAAAGAAAAACATCCAGAACGTTTTGTGTATCTACCATAAGGCAGCAGCATGTAGATTTTATAAAACTTTTTTTTCCCACTATGGTTAGAACTGTCCCTACGTCATGACAGTATAGTATGAGACAGATGATCTGCCTTCTTGCTCTGTCAAAAAAAAAAAACAATCAGAACCAGAAGGAGGGCCTTAGTATGTACCGTGACTTTAAATGTACAAAAAACAGCAGATTCTCCAACGTCATTCTTTATAAAAAGGGAAATAAAGGCAAAATTTTGATGCAATAGCAAAGATCACCTCATGATTTGATACCTTTTAAATCCATCTTCAGCACCAGTAACCTTCAGAAATAATCTTCAGTATGAATGTTGTGGACACAGATTGGTTCACTGTTCTTTAAAACACTCATATTAATTGTGTTCAAGGTTTGTGTGACATTTAAAGGTCCCAACACAGTTTGATAAATAACAAATGGCAAAGTTGAATGTTGTGTGTTGTTGTAAGTTTGAGTTTAGGTATAAAAACAATTGAAGCTGGTATAGACCAAATTACGTTTATTATGTCCTAATGCGTAAAACTGAATGCAGGTGTACTTTCTTTTTAATAATGTCTGGGTCTTTATAGATCAGGAACTTTCCGTTTCTCATCAAAATCGCAAAAAGTTTCCATTCTACTTGTCTGCATTTTGGACTGAAATAATCTGTTATTTCAATGAGTATGCAATTTGGAAGCAGAAATGATGACTGTTAAAAGATCCTAAAAAGGAGTGAAACTAGGCATCCACAATACTTCTGAAAATCTCTGAAGAGAAAAATCTGTGAATAGCAAAAAAAAGGAAAATGCAGTAAAAAGAAATTTCAAGGAAGACAGCCTGCACTTCATAAGTTATTGTAGCAGAGTGAAAAAAAGCTATTTCACTTGATTACACTAAAAGAATTGTAACCATAAAATGTGTGTGTGTATATATATATATATATATATATATATATATATGTAATGTGGGATGCAAATTTGAGGTTTTAAATCCATCTACCAGCTGATTGGAGAGGATTGAACAAATCAGCACAGATATGCTGTATAAAATTTGTAATTCAAATCTTGTAAATAGAGTCCAGAACGGTACTGACCACTTCTCGTGGCAGAAGTGTGTCCTCCTGACGAAGCACCAACAGGTTCACCATCCCATCCATGGGCGTGGCTCGAAGCAGGGCTACCACTTCCTCCTGGCTCTTTCCATTCAGGTCCACTCCACTAACCTGCACAACGACATGTCCAACAGTCACTAACACAACCCAGGCCTTACAAACACAGCAGGAACCTGAACCGTGGTGTTACTCAGATGATTTAGTCTAGCTGAAAATCTGAATATTGTTCTAACTGGTGATATCCTAAAGAAAGCTGGAGTATAGCTGCATAAATCATGGAGAATTAGTGTTTTAACACTCCGCGAACTCTACAAAAAGGTTGGAGATTGGTTGAAAGCCCGGCTTTACCTCCAACAGCCGGTCTCCAGCTTTCAGTCGTCCATCTTGGATGGCAGCACCTCGAGGGAGAATGTTTTTGATGTAAATGGGAGCACTTCCTCCAATAGGGACGTCTCTGGAGGTGATACTGAATCCGAGGCCCTCTGGACCTGGTCATATAGAGAAAAAAATAACAGAAACATAATGAAAAACATGAAAACTGGACAATATGTTTTAGGGACACACAATATGTCGGCACTAATGTAAGTACTGGTCAATATGACTTAATGGAAAGCACTCCCAGAGCTTTTGTTTACCATTTTGTGTGTATTCTGTGGCTTCTCAAACCTTAAGTTGGTCATGGAAGATGGTTGTTCATAGGTCCTGCTGGAGGTTTTTTCCTGTTAAAAGGAAGATTTTCCTCTCCACTGTTGCCACATGCATGTTCAGTACAAGTGATTGCAACACAGCCAACGGCATAATGCAAGCAATTGTCCACCGTCGCTCAGTGTTCGTCCGAGAAATGAATAAAGCAAGTCAATGACGATTGAAATCTGCTGGGTTTCCTTAAATAGAAAACTTTTAACCGATTTAGATAATAAGCAGAACTTGATACAATGTAGAATCAATTTGAAATGTACGCGACTCGACTTGAAATCTACTGGTGTGACTGAATAGATTTTTTTTGAAGAGTGTCTCAACATGTATTATGATTTGACTCTGTATAAGTCATAGGAATTGAATTGAATAAATCACTTTCAATCCATAGTACAGTATAATAAGAATGGAAAGTTCTTCAGGTTTGTTGGAATGTCTTTTTGCCCTGGTAAGAAAGTAAAAAAATATATTTGATAAGTACTGATTAAATTTACTCAAGCCTTCTCAGTCTGGTAAAAGTTGAATAGGTTATCTGAACAATATTTTATTTTTACAGCAATGTGTGATCCATGAAAAGCCCATTTCTTTAGGTTTATAGGCTAGCCTTTAAAATTTGTTAAACATACATACACATTTAGTCTGGCAAGAAGGGTAGATAAATACATAAAACTCTCTCTGGTCTCAATTTAGTCTCAATCTTAATTAATGAGTCAGTGTGATCAGAGAGATGGTTAGAAGTCCTTAAAGATCAACCTTGCTGTGTGTATTTATGGCAGTCTGGTTGGTAAGTTGTGTTATGTTGGTTCAGTCGAGGCTTTTCAAACAGCAGTGATTAGTATTCATGTCAAACTAGCTGCTCATTTCACAGAGCTGTCAGCACCTCTGATAGTTCATCATGACCTACTTTCCCCCCCCCTTTATGCGTCTCTCCGGCAGTCTGTCGATCTGTCTGTCAGTTGGCTGACAGTGATGAGGTGATGAACAAGGAACACAAGGAGGAACAAACGAGGACGGCAACTTTCCTCCCGACTCCTTCACGCAAACAAACTTGCAGAAGGGTAAAGAGATTGCTTATGGAGTGGGAAAGTTGAGCTGTTCAGGATAATGACGCTCTCTGATCTCTCCATCAGCGCGTCGTGATAACTGAGCGGACCGAAATAGCTGTCATTATTTATGCCAAGCATTAAATATGCAGTTTGTCTTCATGACTGCTCAACTTTTAATGCAAGGTCACATAGTTACTGTGAGAAGTTTGTCTCATTAGGGACATTTTTCAGCGCTTAAAAGTAAAGCAAATAAGTGCAGTTTTTTTTTATTTTGGAACAAAAAGGTGATGCGGTTTCAAATATTTCACTCCATTGCTGGAGACATTATATGCATATGTTTACAGTGGAATGAATATAGAAGACAGACCATCATAAACAAGAAACAGCCAGAACGCTGGTGTCAAGGTGCAAAGCGGGTTGAACAAAGGATGCCAAATCAAATGCTCTCCGAAGAAAACGTCTATGGTTGTACAAGTCAAACACCACTTTCACAAAACAACTTGTGTGTTATGCTTACATTGATGAGCCATAAGAAGTATCTGTAAGTCACTAATCAGGGCAGGAGTAACATAATACATGGCGGTAGGGTTTATTCTATGAATGCAGGAGCAGATGACAACAAAAACAATGGCAGATAGTGTTGTGCTGTGCTACGTAACCTGTTCAGCTTAGCACATTTTCTGATAAGGAGTATATGTGTGACATTAGTACTTTGTTCATGGGAGATGGGTTACTGCTTAAAATGAGGTAAAAGCAAAGGGTTGAAAGCGAACACGTGTTCAAGGAGATGCTATTATCACAGTGTCATCTAGTGGTCTGGCATGACAACTGCAGCTGACCCAAAGTGTGGAAGTGGCGCCATCTAAATGTAAAACTTTTCCCCCAATCAACATCCAAAAGTACAGGCAGCTTCATGTAAACACAACTTTAGTTTTGTACTATTTTCAAGCCCTTTAGGTCCTTGGACAACTGAACTTTGCTGATATGCAGTGATCTCTTCTGTCTTATATCTCTTCTCTCTTAGATCTGTTCTGCGTGACATGTAGTGTATTTTTGTCAAGAAATTATTTATGTAAAGCATGCAATGCTTTACAAAATGTATCTGAGTTTTTATTTCAAATGTAAACACTTGAGCTGCAACCCTGGTCTACTCTCTTACTTGTTAACTTAAACCTGCATCTCAATCCTGCTTTAAACTATTTTCTAAAAATGGTCAAATTGAAAAAAAAATATTAAAAAGCCCGACATTCTTGCTGACAGTGTGTGTGTGGAAACTTCAGTCTTCTTTTCAAACTTCAACATGACATTCTTTGTTGTGATTTCTTTAATTCTTCACGTTCCTACTTCCTTCCAGTCCAAGACTTCCTTCATTGCAGCCTAATGAACAAAATCAAACTCCTCTCTCCATCAGTAGATACTGTCATTAATGGACCAATCAGGCAATTAGGGGAATACATCACTAATAGGCCTTCAGTAATTAACCACTGACGTCTTTATTTTTGTGTAATAGAAGACCAGGATAAAAGTAATTGTATCCCTTTCTAGATTAGTTAGAAATCCTGGCTCCAATAAGCCAATTAAACAGCAAACAGGAGGAGAGGCTGGGGGACATGACAACGACTTAATGGGCTGCGTATGTTGTTTTTAACAGAAGTATTTGATTAGGGCACTCTTGTTAATGTGCCATTCAAGATCTGCTCCTGCCACTTGGAACTCGGAGCCACTTAGGCTGAATCACAACAATTACATCGAGTCAACAACAAAACTGCCACGGCCCCCGTCTGAAAGCACATTAGCAGATAGAAAGTCTGATGGTGATTAAATGGAGATGTCAAAATGATTTCTGGGTATGTTTCTACAATTTTTCTGATACAATAACATGTTGGCTAGAATTTGTTTTTAGTTCCGCTTTTGGACGTGGCTATGAGTTTACAGTGGAGGCAGTTCCATTCAGTGAAGTCCTGAATAAATAAGATCCAAATCCAAATCCATAGATTTTATAAATCTTTGGATTTATAGAGTTGCTAAAAATAGACAAGTGCTGTTTGGCCACTGAGCCCCTCACATGGTTAAATCACACTTAATTTTGACAGAGAAAGTTTATGTTGTAACAAATAGAGTGTCTGCCAGTAAACTGGGCTGGCATTTGTCAGAAATCCTTGCCAAACATATCAGAGCAGCTTGCAACTTCATTTCCCTCGAGTTTGCCCCATTTATCTGCCACTGTTGCCCCCAGTGCTGTACAATTCCCTGAAGCTCACTGCACTCCAGTCTCTTCCAGCTTTCAGTTAAACATCTGCTCATTACGGCCAACATACAGAGAAGTGAAGAGGAAGAGAGGCAGCAAGGGCAAGTCACCTCAACACCGGTTCGCTTTAACACAAGGCTGATCAAACCGAATTGATCAACCTCGGATACATACGGGTTAACTATTAGTATGTATTGGTATGTAGTCTGCAGGTGTGCAATGTAACAATTTGCAGGTACTGAACTAAAAACAAACACACTTTTATCCAGTCATTGAGTCAGATCTTACCTTTCTTCAGCTGGATGTTGAAGCTGCGTCCTTTTTTCTTTAGGTAGGAGCTGTTGGACGGAGTCGTGCTTATTCTGCGCTGCAGGGAGGGGGAAGGCGCTGAGGGGGTCCTGGAGATTATGGGGTGAGGCACAGCTTGGGGTAAGGTGGCAAACCGCCGGCTTGCTTCTGGGGTGCTTCCTGCCAGAGGACCTTGGTGACTGCAGGTGAAAACCATTAAACAATTTCTAGTGAATTATTGATCAAAGGAAAGGAAAACTTTTCAACATCATGTGAAAAACCAAGGTGACGAGGCTAATGTTCACATTTCTCATCTGGATGTAATTGAAATGTGCCCATTGCGTAAAGCTTATGTTGTAAAATATTTAGACTTGGAACCAGATTTAACAGATTTAATATGAAATAAATGAATAATTAGCTCATACAAATTACATAAGTGGCTTGGGAATAGCGGTTCATGATATTTAGAATGTTTTTTTTGCACTAAGAGTTTTATTCAAAACAGGAAACTGAACTGCAAGAGGTTTTGCTTTAAACTGTATTTGTTTCATCAGTTTCCTTCTTTTATTTTTCTCTTTGTTTCCTCTGTTTCTCTTTTCGGTCCTCTGCAGTGTCTGTTCAGCTGCTGCTTTTTTCTGTGCTTCACTTATTAAATGTTCAGAAACAAAAACCAGCATCCTTATGATCAGTTTTGAAGCTCTTGTCTCTACAGCAAAAACAGAAAACAATTATTTTGTGTGCAATAAGGTAGGACACCATTGATTTTCCTGTATAAAGCAGACCCAGAGGACCCAACATTTAAAGTGATTCTGATCAAAATACCTAAAAGTAAAGCATTTAACAGTGTTCACTTAACCTGCTATAAAATTCTTGCTTTGTACAGCATTTGCTTTTATATCAGACAGTAACTCCAAACAGAAACACTATGAGTGTTTGGGTTCCACCATGTTTCTCATGTGGATAATCATCGACTTCTCAGAAAATGATCGTCAAATGACCATAAAATGAAAATGTTATGATGGTTAAATGACTCATTAAACACAGTTTGTCTAAAGTACAGAGGCTTTTTTTGAGATCGGAGCCATTAGCGTCAGCCTCCGGGACAGTCTGGACCTGGACTTACACTAAAATGAAAACGTTGAAGAGTTAATAGCTGCTGGGAAAATATTAAGTACATTTAACCCCATATAAAATTCTGAACTAGCCTTTCAACAAGATGACTCGGGTTGAAAACAGGACTTTTCTGTTTTAACATAACACATTTTAACTTTGATGGATTTGATATTAAGACGTCATTGGATAGTCGATAACGGTTGCAATGAAATCTGCGATAATTCATTGCAATTAGATCTACAGAGAGTGTATTGAAATTTTTTTTATTAGAGTTTTGTATTTAATTTCATTCTGGACATTACACTTATGTGTACTGAATTAAGGCAGAATATAAGACTCACACGTGGTTGACGGCCGCTTGTTGCCCAGATCTGGACGGTGTCCCTGAATCCAGACTCGACCGGTTCCCTGGGTGCTGGGAGTCTTGGCTAAAGCGGACCCTGGTCGACTGGGGTGAGCTGAGCTCGTTCTGGACCGATAGTATTTCATACTGTCTCTTCATGGAGGCAGGAACCACATGGAAAAGAATGACTGGGCAACGCATCGCCTGCCTGAAAATGTTCTGAGCTCTGGAAGAAGAGGAAGATAGAAATACATTAACTTTAGCATGATAAGAGGTACTGTTGGGCTTTGCTGATATATAGAGATATATAGAGAAAGCTGCAGGGTGTTGCATGTTGAAGAGTGATGCAGAGAGTTGAGAGTAGCACAGTTAATCACAGGGGGAACTTTTATATAGCGGTAGAAGACAGACATTACATTATCTGTAATAACCAGCATCAGCACATGTTGGGTGAAGAGTGCATCAGTGATGAATGATTACCCAGAATTCCCTCTGTTCAAAGTTCACTCGAATGAGAGTCCCACTTTATAATCTGCGTGAGTCTCTGAGTTGAGAGGACACGCTTTGTGCTCAACAAACCAGAGAGCAGAGAAGATGAATTGTGCACGGCGGAGGGTGTGCAGAAAATAAAACCACCGAGTAGGCAAGCACAAATTGTTCTTTGCAAACAAAATCTAACAATAAAAGCACACAGGTGGTCACAAAGCATGATCAGTGAGATAAGTAAGTCAAACGAGTTCAGACAGAATCTCAGTTTTACACACAGAGGTAACTGTTTTGTCAGGTTTATCAGCAATTCCTGATGCAGGGTGTCAGCAAGTCAAATGTAAGACTCTTTAAGACCTTTTTAATGCCACCTTGATAGAAATTTAAGACAAAAAAACAGATGCTGCGGATGGTTGGGAGATCCTCCTGCATTACAATCAAGATTAGCATAAATTATGAAAATTCTGGGGTTGTTTGTGGCTCTTGGTGGTGGTTTTGTGCAGCTCACATTGAATATGGTTTTCTACATTGTGCCTAACCTAAACAGTTTTGCACAGAATGCATTGTATGAGTTTGTAACAAAAGTGAGTCAGTAGCAAAAATGAGCATTATTCAATCAACTGATGATAAATTTGCACTTACCCATGCTAGATGCCAAAAAAGCTAGTTAGTTAGCTAGCTAGCAAGAGTATATCAGCAACTAGAGAGACTAAATGCCACGACAAACATTCAGCCCTGTGATTAACACATTTGAGGTCAACTCACATTTTTAAAAATAAATTCAAGACATTTTAAGACATTAATTTTAGATATATGAAATTAAGACTTTTTAAGGATGTCATCACCTTGTTTAGTCACAGCCCTTTATGGAAAAGTGGGACGAAGGAAGACTTTTGAAATAAAGCAAAACCTCACTTTTAAAGTTTGGCAATAACCTTGTAAGAGACAAAGCAAGCAAAGAACAAAATTTAATTTTTAATTTCAACTCTGACAAATAATCCTATTTATTTTTGGCTTTGGTCGTGTTTTGTTTTGGATATTTAAAATATATTCCACTCTACAAAATAAAATTATTATGTCATTATCAATTTATATTACTTGACAATGATCTAAAAAAAATAATTATTGTTTACAGCAATAATTAGTGGAAAAATCACGCGGCAAAACTTCTATATACTGGGCACTTCCGATTTTTTTGTGTAAAAAAAAAATAGGAATGTATCTGTCTTCATTCGATTTCATGTTCAAAACTTTTGTGTGTGTATATCACATAAAATCCTTTGATTCAGAGACTGAATGATTGGTTATTTTGTGTTTGTAAAATCCTTAAACGTCTGTGGATGGATGGATGGTTTATCAGAATAATTGTGTGAGATTCATTGGATTTGATGGAACTTTTTTTAAAACGTAGTTGGCTTGCATTGGAAAGTTGTTGGTTCAATTCCAGGTTTTGTTATGTCACAGACATATGTTCCCTTTGGCAAGACACTTAACTTGATGCTGCCTACTGATTTGTGTATGAGTTTGTGAAAATTATGACCCTAACTGTAAAAACATTTTCAATGGTTGATGTGACTAGAAAAGCTCTATTTAACAATCTGTTTACTATTTTAAATAAATAGACGTTTCAGGGTACAGCATCATAAAACACAAAAATGTTGAGCAAGGCAACTTAGGAAAGAGCCAAGCATTGGCACAGAGGGCCAGAAGCATAATTTGATGACTGAATGCAGATATTTAGACCTCCCATAACCTCGACAGCAACACCATACCTAACCTGTCATAATTACAAGTGCTTAAAAATGCTTTGAGTTCTTTATTCATGCAATGTCACAACACCTGAATGCAACACCAAAGCCTCTTCTGCAGGATTTGGACTCTCTCACGTCTTTATTCTTATGGTAATTTACAAAAATCAGTTACAAACTCACACTGAGTGCTGATAGCTGGATAAGTAGGTGTGTGCCTGCGTGTGTGTGTAATGCATGTGTTTATATTCAAATGTTCCCACACGCTCATATACGCTACTGTCGCTCTAGCAATCAACCTCTGCGCGAGCCTGATTGAATAATAAATTACCCCCATCAATGCATCATTACATTTAGTTAGATTAAGCTCCTCAAAATATTTACCCATGCAAAACAATCCAAGAAGATTAGACTATCACTTTAAATTGTCACTCTCTGTGGCACGCAATCATGACAAATCAAGGAGGGGCAGACAGAGCAGGGCAGGAAAGTTTAGCTCCATTGTCTCGTTTTCATGCAGAATCACCCAAAACACGAGCATGTCGGTGATTGGATGGGACGCTGCGTAACATGAGTGTCTTGTGAATTTGGTTTATTTAAGCCTCTTTCACAGTAGAGCAAGTCTGAGAGGACTAACAATAGTGCTGAAGATTTTGTAGAACCACCTTTCACTGCAATTACAGCTGAATGTCTGTTGGTTTATGTTGCTACTAACTTTGAACTGCTTAGTAACACAATCTGCTGAATTGTTTGTGTTCAGTCAAATTGGGTAGAGTGTTTGTGAAAACACCAATTTTCAAATACACCAAAGAGTTTTGGACTTTAAGTTTGTATATCAACTAAGGATGTGTTCCAAAAGTAGGCAAATGTGACCAAAATGCACATATGCACATATGCGACTTTTTCACAACAGTCTGAACGGCCCGATTCTGATGTTTTCATCCAATAAAATAAATCAGACTTGTGTCATTTCCGTATGTAGAGCTAAATCTCAGTTTTCTGTAGTCTGAACAATCACGTTGTAGTTTGTCTGACTTTTATTGTTGTTGACGTGAAAAGCCAGAGGTGGTAAATCTAGACGTAAACAATGACTGAACATTATAATTTTGAACTTCTGAAAGACGTTTGTGTCACTGTAGCACATCACAGACCACCACTCCTGGTCTGACCATGTATTCTAACAAACAGCTCTATAGAAGTTGCAGTCAGCGTTCCACAAAAGTCCATTGCTACTAGTTCTATGTTCTTTTGCCTAAGCTCTAAGCTCTAAGACCCCTGGACTTCGGCATTCATTATTACGTAGATTAAACAGAGCTTTGTTGTGTGACATCAATGTTCTTCTCAGCATGCAGGTCGTTTTGGGAACGCAAACCGTTTACACAAAAGTCTTATTGCAGTCGCATCATTTAGTAGGATGAATATATACACAAAAAAAATGTATTATAGCAAAAAATAAAACTGGAACTAAGACTCCCTGTCTGAACGTAGCAAGACAGGAAGTCTGACTATGTTTTTGTGTAGTCTACAGGTTTTTTGTAGTTTTAAAAGCTCTCAGATAGTTCACAAAAGTATTCATCCCTCCTACAGATACAAGAACCGGACAATGGAACAGACTAGTTTAAGTGAAATACCAACATTAATGTTGCATTTCTGCAAAAAACATACCAATTAACTTCTGACCAATCACACAACCCATAGCACAGAGCTTATTGGGCCTGTGTGATGACAAGACGGTACCATTTTTGTAACGTGACTTCCTCAATAAAAGCCAATTTTGACACTTCAGATAAAGTATCCTGTATTTAGCTCCCCATCAACTCTAAGCACTTTATCTCTTTCTCTTGGTAACACAGTGTAACACATATTGTTGCCAGCAACTTCAGTTTATTCACCTCATTCCACATGGAAAACTTTAATGGAGAGTTTTTAAGGCTTCCTTTCAGTAAGGCAGTTCTTCGTACCACTTTACCATAAAGGTGTCTTCGGACAGTCTTGGTCTATAATCTTGGTAACGATCCAGTTGTTATAAATATTCTCTTTCTGTACATTTAAAAGTTATAAACTCTCCTACACCTTAGCCTTCACTAGACAAAAATCAGTTCCACTGGTTTCTGAGAATAGAAAAGAAGGGAACCCCAAGGACGCTGAGCTCCCCGGTGTCATTGAATCCGTGTGTCAGCACACGTTTAAGTATGTGAGTCCACACATTGAGCCTCGTGTGAGTGAGAGCGAAGGTGGCTTTGGGTAAATGGAAGTGGAGGAGTGCCAGCCTTATATCTTCCTCCCACTTTAGGAAATGAAGGGCAGCAATGAATCGCTGGAAATGGATCCAGAGGAGAACGCGGGCGGTGTTAGAGCAGAGGCCAAAGCAGCGCCGAGGCACCGCAGGTCAACAAGAGCCATTACAGCGGGTCCAACAAGTCGGCAATATCTCCAGCTGTACCGCAGGCTTCACATTGTGCCACTCGACAGCGATGCGGTTCACTCACCAGCTACAGGATGATAATAATGAAGGTGTGTGTTTAAACGTTTGAAGGCACAACAGCGCTGATAAAACTGGTGGGGGGGATGTTCAGAACTCGACAATTAAGAGGTCGCGAGCGCCAATTAAAGCCAGTGAACATTCGTCTTGTGTGCTGCTGCACTAAATGCGTGCTAGGCCCATCACTATCAGCAGCTTACTGTTCGAAGCGCAGGTTGCGAATGTCTCCCCGATTAATCCTGACGATGCAGTCGTTTTCCTGGAAGAGACGCTCGTGCTCAGCTTTTCCTCCTGGCTCCAAACGCTTCACCAGCAAGCCCTGAGTCCTGCAAATGAGCACATTACCGGTTAGTACCTAATGGACATCCTTTAAATATTAAGAGGGGGGGAAAAAAACTACGAAGATTATAAAATGCAATTCAACAGATTTTGCAGCTGAATCAAAATGTCAGGGTAATAGCACACACAAGTCAAAACGTTAATTAGTTAAAGCTATGTAATGGTGATTTTCAATATTTTAAGACAAATTTATGTCTTAGTAGCAGAAAGTACTGCAGGTTTTTGTGTTTGTGAATTACTATTATAATTATGAAACTTATCTTTAATGCCTGACTGAATTTTTTCTAAAGAACTTCGACGTATTTTATTGGGATTTTTTGAGTGAAGCTGAATCAGCATTTTGTAGCACAACGTTCAGCTGTGAAAACGGCTTCAGGTGTTTTGGGTTATGTCTGTACCATGATAGTTTCAGACATTGAATTCTTTGCCCCACCTCTTTTTTTTTGCAAAAAGGAGATTAAGGCAAAAAAACAAAAAAGAGGTTATTTTCTGAAGGTGATCATTTTTAACACATATCTTACATATCTATGCTTAAGCTATGTGCTTAATAATCAAACATTTGCCCAATTTGATTTCTGGTTGGATCTATATGTTTGTTGTTTTGCAGAAAGGTGAAGTTTTACCTTGTGTCACGTCTCCTGCAGTGTCAAACAGGATTTCTTCCATGATTGTTCTGTTTTCAGCTCACCTCCATTTTTCCATCTACTCTTAACGGACTCTTTATTCCTTCAGTTTGAAAGTGTGACTCTGCCACCACCATGTATGGTGGAGAAATGTATTCGGTTTGATGTGTTCATTTCACACATCATACAGAGCAGTTAGCATGCAGGCTGAAAAGTTTAGCACTTTATTTTGGGCGATCAGAGTAAAGAGATCGGAATATAAAATGCAGAGAACTCTTTATATATATATATATATATATATATATATAATATATATATATATATATATATATATATATATATATATATATATATATATATTTGAATTTCTGTTTCTCTTCTCAACTATGCTCTTTGTGTCAGTAGATGACATAACCTCTAAAGAAAAAGGTAATTTTTGTTGCAATGGGACAAAATGAAAAAAAAACTAAGGGTTTTGAATAGGTAAAGAGACTAACAAAGATACTTTTAGCCCTACTTATTGACAGAAAAATTATACATTTCATATTTTAGGGTCAAATAAAATTTTAGCGAGATCTGGAAAGACGCTGCGGCTGGAACTTGATTCTCAGCTCCTGTCTGTCTTTTCCTTTGCCATTCTTTATATGTGTGCAGGTCTGAGAGTCTGGCAGGCAGGTTTGAAATAATCCAAACCACAAACTAGAAGATCATCTTTGGCTTTGAGGGAAATGCTACAGCTTCCTTCCCTGGAGCTTAAAGGCATGAAGCTCGCAGTGTGAACTAAATACCCAGAGAGTTTTACTGCAGTGCCATCTCAGCAATCCCTTCAAAAGAAAAAAAGAGACCTTTACCTTCAAATACTTCCTCCTTTTATTGCTCTTGGAATAAATGCATCTGTCTGCACCTTTGGGCTTTTTCTGGGCTCTACTGATAACTCCAGCTAATGTGAAATTGACTGGAAGGCCTGAGGTTCTTTTCATCTTTGTTTTGTTCTGTTGATGTCTTTCGATTAAACCAAAGATTGATAAAATACCAGGTGAAAAACAATGACGCATTCATCCCAAAAAAAGAAAAAAATAATCAACTATCGCTGCTGTGAACCTTCGGACGATTCGGCATTGTTTCAGTTGTGAGCCCAGTTCACGGCAGACGTCCAGTGTAGATTTAAAGAGCTCTTTAGCATTTGAGTCAAACAGGACTACTTTCAGAACATTACAGTAATTGGCTGCATAACGTGGACATCCACGCTCACGCCACGGACTCGTCTCAGCCGATCAGCGGGGGGTAAACGGTTCAGCCATAAATTGAAACGAGGATCAACCAATGAATGGCCTGCGCCTTCCCCACCCTCCCCCGCATTAGCCTTAAGATGCCGCATCATCTTAAGGCTGCTGCTCTCGGAGTAATTGCAGGAACGTTTAAGGCAGAGATGACTTTGCTTTATTTTCAGGTTGTCGGCTTGGAAACAAAAAAGTTGCCCTGTAGAGATTACGACGTGGACGCACTCAAGATGACTGTTGATCTGCTAACAGGGAGTTTTATGTCGATCGGTGATTGGTATTCAAAGCTGCAGCAGGCGACAGCGGGGATAAAGCAGCGTCTTGTAGAGATTTATGGAAGATGATTTCATGTAAGCACTGCTATTGTGTTGACTGTGTAACGCAGAATGTACATTGTAGCGATTCCTTCACATCTCTGTGGGTTTTTTTAATCTCATCAGTGATTTTCAGAAACTTCCACAGTAAATTTGAACAAAGTCTTAGAAGCTCAAGCCGTTTCTACTGAAAATCTCACCTTAAAATGTCTCAATCTGCATCAACCGTCTGTGCTAGAAGGCCAAGATTCCCTACTTGCGTCTGTGTCTCTTACTAATCTCCATTGGTGTGCGTACATCTTACTACTGCTAGGCCCCACTTCCAAGACAATATGAATCTGTGTCTAACAACAACAGCAACTCACGTTTTACATCGTCTCATGGATCAGCAGTAATCTGAAGGAGGCCACCTGCTCTCATCAACTGCCGTTAATCAAATAATACTCCAATCAAGATCATTTCTGCACGGCAATTATGTCCTCTATTTGTTTACAATCGAAACTGGTCTTGGAATTAGAAGTTCATTAGGCACAAAATTTGTCTGGATGAGGCGTGCGGGTTTGTGTAAAGCGACGATTCATGTGTGTGAATGTCTGACGGCTTGCATGGGGGAAGACAGACGGCTTGTGGGGAAAACCACTCCACAGGTCCATATTTCTCACAAAGTGATTGGATGTAAGTTCATTTTCAGGTGAGGATCGGTGCATCTGGATGTGTGTGTGTGTGTGTGTGTGTGTATAAGAGAGATACTGTCAGCTGGAGTGACAGAGTCTCTAAGCTCTCTCCTGCAGCTGTCTGCCCCCCCACCCACCACCCCAGATCTCGTTTTATGTCAGTGCAGTGGAGCAGAATGTGGACAGCCGACGCTGGAGTGCCCACAGTTCCTTGTTTGTTGCCTGTCTGTTTTTTTTTTCTTTCTTTTTTTTCTCCACTTGCTGTCTGACCCCTCTGGCCCTGGTCTAGACACTAATGACAGCCCACTGAGCTTAATGCCTCCTGTCCTAGCATATAGCAAACAGGAAAGAACTGGGCCAGCCCATTAGCATCAACCCACTGGCTAGACGAAAGTCTTATTATGGCTGAAATTAATTGAAGTCTGTGGTGGCTATTAGTATCAAGCTAAAGCTGATGGAAGGAGACCAATACATTGACTTTACTGGAATACAAGGGGAGCTTTGAGGGATAATTAGTCTGTCAAGGTGGATATGGACTTTATTCAAGCAATATTGCTCACGATTTGAACGCTTCTATTTTTAAACGCAGGTTATCCGCCCTTTCTGGCCGAGAGAAACTCCAAGTGTCAGAGCTGCGGGGTGAGTTAGCAAGAAGTCAGAGCTAAATATAGCTTTCTGACACTAATAAACAGCAACAAGATTACTGTCTCCAGTGCTCAATGACAGCCAATGTCCCCCCCCTCATCTCTTCAGATGTCCTCCCAGTTCTTCCCCATGCCCTGTCATTGCCCCTCGTCCTTCTTCCCCAGTGCTGAGTGGCCACATTCACCTTGGAGGTGGGCCAGTCTGTTGGCATTCAGCAGGGTCTGTGTTCTACACAAGCTTTTAGTTTGATTACATCTGGACACTTTCTTGTGTCCTTTAGATTTTTTTTTTTTTAAGGAAAAACCATAAACTGAAATTCATTCCTTTTCTCCTCCGCTCTTTCTAAAGCAACACTCATCAGTTAAAAGTTAGGTAAGAGAAAATGGTCGGAATCAATTTTGATGCAGTTATGATGGGAAACAGGTTTTAAAGTAAGACTTTCGACAACTTCAGAAAGCTGCAGTGATGATATAAACCTACTTGTACTTTATTTTTATCTAGTCATGTACTTTTAGTTGTTGAATAACATTTTTTATACTGAATCATTATTAATTTTTCATTTCGTGAGTAATTTATCATTTTTCTATTTTCTTACCAAAATTGGTCTTCAGTATTTGTCTCAATTATCCCTTTTTTGAAAGACAATTTTGTTTACTGAGATTTTATAATTAATTGTATTTATTGTTTTGGTTGTCTTGTTCATTTGCTCTGCGATAATTAATAGCTAAATTAATTAGGAAGAAATTGAAACATTACTTCCAATCTCAGTTTCAAGAAATCGGAATGCAGAGGCGAGTAAATCTTCGTCAGTGCAGACAGAAAGTCTGCATAATGTAGTATGAGATTATTTAATGGTGTTATTATGACATTGCTGAAATATCTGATTAACAATAGCATAATTTCCATTGTAATAAATGTTTCAACATTTCTAAAAGAGTTTTTGCTGAAGATCAAACTTCATCTCAGTACCTTCCTAAAAAAATAATGGCCTAAGTAATATTTGGCCAAAAGTGATTTTTCTTTTGCCAGTTATCTTTTGGCAAAAAGAGAGGTGACATACAAATGTGTGACAGACACACTTGTCATTAGAAGCAGTGAATTTCCAAGTTACAAAATTATTGTAAACCTGCTGTGTCAATCTGCTTATACTATGTATGCATGTCTGCATACATGTAAATTATATATTTATGCAATTTTATATCACTTCTGCAATAATTACCAAAATAAATCTTCTGTCAATGTGACACTACAGTAAAACCTGATTCTGATTCCAAAAGCATTGATAATCATGAACATGCTGTTTTCACAGACTTATCCTTAAATTAACATACAAAGGATACATTGACAAAGGAATTCAATAAAAACAAATGGAAAAAAAACAGGCAATGAATGAAATAATGAATAAAAAAAAAAACATTAAAATGTATATTTTTTTTACCTAACGTCATGTGAACTGAAAGAAACTACGTGGATCCCCAGGGGCCCTCCTTCATTGGACACTTCGACCGGCTTGAGCATGCTTCTGCAGGACGTTGACGGATGACGAGAACAAACAGGGAGGAGGAGACATGCATGAATAAAAATAAGGGTGACAAGGAAATGTAAAAAAAAAAAAGAAAAAAAAAACATTTTGTGTAAAAGGGAAATACAGTCCAACATGACAAAAGCTTGATGGCATGGCAGGGACGAGGATGGAAAATTGCTCTGCTTTGTTGGTCGGACTTGTATTGTGTTGCCTATACAAAGTCATCCATTACAAAGTCTGACAAGTGGACCTCGGGGTCAATTAGAGATCCAAATGGAGACTCCAATTAAGTGATTAAGATCAGACTGCTAAGAGAGAGCGGATTAATTGAAAACATGTAAGGGAAGGGAGGACGGGTTGGAGGAGAATGTTAATTTGAGCAGATAAAGACGTGAAGACAAATGAATATGAGCCACCATCAATGCAGATCGGTAGGATGCGTCTCATGAAAGAACACCTTGGCATTTGATGCCAAGGTGTTTAAAATTAAATGGTGTGCTTTTCCACCTCGCACCAAATAAAGAAGTAGTGCAAAGCTTTGGCCAAGTCTTCACACCCTTTCATTATTTTTTCACACTTAGTCACACCACAAGCATAAACTGCACAGTCCTAAGATACCTGAAAAGTTAGTATTTATACTTAGAGAGTCAAGATGTTGTGGTAGTGTCACTTACTGTAATTGCAGCTTCAAGTCTTTTGATTATGTCTTAATCAGCTTTGCACATCTAGACATTTAAAATTATACCCATTTTCATTCAGGTCTGTACTTTGACTAGGCCATTCTAAAAACTAAAGACGCTTTGATATAAACCATTATATCACAGCTCTGGCTTTATTAATAGCTATTTATTGTGTTATTGTAAAATAAATAGCTGTCCTGTTGATAGATTTTCCCAACGTTGGATATGAAACTCATCCAGAGTCACTATGGATGTATATGCTGCTTCTCAGTTTAGGAGGACAGCCATGTCTTAGTACGTATGTAGTTGTGCCATACTTTACTAATTTTGGAAGGTAGATTGAACAGTTATCAGGGATGTTAAAAAGCCAGAAAAATATGCATAATGCTCCTGCACAGTTACACACATTGTGTTAGTCTACTACTAAATCCTTTATTAGGATATATGAATGAATGGCTGCAATGTACCAAAATGTGAAAAAAACTAAGGGGCACAGGTTTATTTTCAACAGTTTACCACATATCATGTCCACATATCTGTGAAGCTTGGAAAATAGGAGGTTCATATAACTAAAACTGTAAGCTGGTGAGCCAGCGGACGTTCTAAGTTTGTCAGTAGGGCCACTCACTCAAGACTTAACACAGGTGAACGGTCCAGTGAAGAGTCGGCCCTCCCTACAGGCTCGATTCGCTCAATCCTCCTTTCGTATTTTCTTTGCTCTGCTTCTTCCTCCTCCTAAGGAAAAGAGAGAGAGGGGGAAAAAAATATTTAAAAAATGTCACTACCATGCATTTAACGTCTAATGCCTGCAATGTCTCTAGAAAATGTGTGCCTACATACTTAAATCAGTTTGAGCTCAGGGCATATTGGAGGCTCCAGTATAACCAGCTATAAGTGCCACCATTGACTGCAGTAGTAGTCAATGGTACTACTGCAGTAGTAGTCAACCTGATCAAACCGCTCAGGTTTGATCAGTTCCATCTGACCTGTGGAGTGGCACCGATACCAGTCTTTAGTCTTTAGTCCTCGATACCTCGATCGAGGTCTACAGAAAAAGGAAAGTGTTGTTGACTGTTTCTCTCGAGCTCGCCGTTCCAGTTACTCCTCGTCCTTCAGGGCCATTAGGCAAGCGGTGGCTTTTCCAGGCAGGCCAGACATCTGAGGACTTAACTAGGCACTAGGATAAGACGACAGCTTCATGTTCCCCTAACGAGGGATAAAAATCTTCATTTAAGCTCTCTTTATGGGGATGCTACCAATTGAGCCTTGCACTCACATGTGGCCATGTGAGTTGCATCGTCTTCCACCCAACAGAACCGGAAGACGCATCAAATAACAGAGTTCATTTCCACTAATCAGCTGCTGAATCTCTCATCAACAGCTAACAAGCTCGCTGTGCAGCACAGTTTCTTCCTTTTCATTTCACTTTCTGCCTCCAGTTGTGTTAGGGACTGCAGGTAGTTGAGTGTGTGTGAGCAGCATCCAGGGAGTATGTTGTCTCCGTAGGGTGGGGGGAGACGCTTTGTTAGCCACTGCTATTTGCCCACCCTCACCCTTCACCTTTCGCTTTTTCCTCCCCGCCCCCAAAACCTCTCTTTTACTGAAATGTCAAGCAGATCCAAATAGGTCTGGCACCTTTCTGCTTTCTTTATGGAAATGGATTCAAACCTTTTCATTGACCAGGATATCTTAGCAGACACTCATAGGTGCCACAGTGAGACTCTGTCTTCCATTTATTTATCTGCTGGTGAGAAGAAAGGAAGAGGCCATGAAAATTTCATCAGCCGCACACCTTAAAAGACCTCGTCCTGCTGGTCCTGTCTACCTCCTTTCTCTAACCATCCGATATGAAAATGAGTCAGTCAGCCGGTGACCCCTGCCTTTAATTACATGTCAGCTAAGGTTGCGGGTGTCTCAAAGGGCCCGTTATCCACAAAGCTTTTTTTTTTTATGAAAATACCCCTCGCCCCCAGGCGAAAGGATAGATTTTATTTTTTTTCTTCCTCAAAGTAAACTTCTTATACCACCTTTGGTAATTGATACATAAATATGGGAGGAGAGAGACTCAAAGTAGAAAAGCCTCCCACAAAAGAATAAATACGGCATGAATAGTGCATAAAGTAAAAATAAAAAGAGGTAAAAGAGCAGAGAATACATTGAGAGTGTGAAAACTGATTGTGGAAAAAAAACAAACAAAAAAAAGACAGAATTAGATAAAAATAATTTAAATAGTTGCCGTTTCAGGGCGGAAAATGCCAAGCTGATTTGCAAGGCACATGTAATTACTTCATAGCAACGTGTTGCATCAATTTTAGTGAGTAATCTGATCCATTTCTGATATTTTTGGAGACCCACATAAAACCTTTTACATCTTTGTAGTTGTAAATTGTTCACACAGAAGTCTGATTGTCGTTGTGTTTAATTAATGACCCACAAAAATGAGTTAACTAGTTTTTAGTAAACCCAACTTGTGTTGAATATAATCGTAATAAATGGAACAACATTCATGCTCTTTAAAATAGCTTCAGAACTCCTCACACTATGGCTCTAAAACCAATACTGCAGAAGCCATATTATTTGTGATCAGGGGAGTGACAGGCAATTTATATCTGGACCCAGCCCCCCCTTTCTGACTGTCCTCGAGTCAGTGGCAAAGTTCAGCCCTGAGTGACAGCAGAGGAAAGACACAAGCTAAACACACATCTCCCTCCCAATTTATTCTCACTTTATGCTCTCTTTCTTCATCTCCCCATCACTCTGAATCCCCTCTTCCATCCCCCCGTCTCTAAAACCCATCCACTTCCTCCTCCCCTGAGTGCTTTTAGCACCCTGTTGATCCTTTGGTAACCAGTGAAGTGGGGATGCAACAAGGCTTTTCAACTCTCCTGCTACTCTTTCCCTAGCTTGCCCTCTTGCTGTGTCCATCTATCCCTCCTCCAATTTTTTCCTCTTTCTCTCTCTCTCCTACTCTTACGGCGGCGAAGATTCAGATCCCGGTAGGTGGAAGGAGAGTCCAGCAGAACCAGAAACGTATCCTTCCAAATAATATTAAGAACTTCACTAAGGCATATTACAAGGTTAATTAATTTACATGTGGATGCCACTGTCATTTTGAAAGATGCATAAAAAGAAGTGATGACAAACTGACGTACAAGATATGATGCACAGTTTAATGAATCTTCTAGCATCAGCTCTCTGTGAAATCAAAGGTTCTGTTTAGAGGCCAGAAAACAAAAGAGAATTGACATTTCTTCATCAGGTGGAGAGTTGGTGTTATAATATGAATAAATAAATAAATCCATCCAGCCATTGTCTTTACACCCTTGTCTCTAGTGGGGTCGGGAGGTGCTGGTGCCTATCTCCAGCTAACAAATTAAATAAATAAATAAATAAAATGGGATGGTGACTTTAAGAGAAAGTAATGTGCCTCATCATGATGCCACAGAACACAGTGAATTCCACAACATTGTCAATATTCACATATGCTGAATCGGGACAGGTGCTGCAAATACATCACAGGACATAAAGCTTCATAAGATCTTCTTAATTTCTACTAATACTAAAGTATAGTTTATAGTTGATTTTTTTAACCATAACACCAGTAAACATGGCAGCATCGGAAACTGTAGTTGCATTTCCGTTACAAATGTGCTTAAATTTTTGTTGTTATTCTGCTGATATAAAAAAAACATATTTTTTGAGGTGTTAACATTAAATAAGAAATTAAATGAAAATCACATGTAAATGAGCTTGTTGGAGCAATAAGTCATCAAAAATAATGGCAACGATGGATTTAAATGATTACATGATTTATGTTCATGGCCATGGTGCTAGCGTTCATCATCTATCAGCCATCAGAGGAGACATCTGTGTCTTATCCAGGTGTTAGAGCAATGCCTGGATAAGTTATACTTGGGAGCGGCTCCGTATGCTGTGTTTTGGGGAAATTGTAGCCGACGACTTCACAACAGAAATATGGATTCAACACATTTGAATGACAACATTTAGGACCTACGTGATGCTGCAAGGTCTAGTGGAGCCAGCTACACATTGTCCACAAAAAATAGATAAAACATTATCCTACTGCCACTTCCTGTCATAGTCTTTGCTATTTTTGCCAGTAGTAACATCCGGCTGTTGATCACTTGACTTGTGCGATGTGGAAAAAGTGTTTCCATTGCAGTTTTGCAAAATACATCTATTTCAATCACCTCATCCAAGCGAAAAAAGCTAGGGTTTCCACAATTGCCGTGTTTCCATGAAGCAAATTTATTTTTGTAATTTCAATTAGCTCAATTCTGTAGTTAATGGAAATGCAACTTGTGACAGTAGTTTTAACTGGTTGCATCTCATACTCCCTATAACGCATTTCTCTCTTCAGTGTCTGTACATTAGGAATGAACAGAAGGTTGTGCAAGAAGCTTCAGATACTTGTACAGAAACGTATGCTCGCATGTAGCCTATATCAGGAAGCCAAAAAAATAATTAAATCAACCATGAACAATGTTGACACTAACACCTGGTTTTCAGATTTTATTTTATTTATTTTTTTTACATGCAATATTAGAAACAACTGAAAAAAGAAACTGTAGCCATATAACGGAGAGGCAGCTGCTAAGTGCAGAATCTTGTTACCTTCAAATAAACCGGCAGGTTGGAGACTATTGAGGGAACTAAAAGGAAGAGAGAGAGGTAGCAGCTGTTTGGATGGGAGACTGGGGAGATACTCTACACACCCACACACACACACAGCTTTTAAAGGCTGAGGTAAAGGCAGAGTGTTGAGGAGCTGTCATTCCCCATCACCAACTACCCCCTTAAAGTCCTACTGTAACCATAAATGTGTGTGCGTGTGTGTGTGCATGCGTGTGAGTGTGTGCTTATAGGCAGGTACAACATGTAGCTGTGGGGAGAAATAGGTGGAGGGGGGAGGAGGGTTTCTCCTGAGTCCATCTTTGACGTCTGAGGCTAACAAGGACAGGTTCAAAGGTCAGACTGAATAGTGTTGTTGGGCTTCGATCTGGGGCCCACATCTGTCTGACAGCTTTATACACAGTCCAGTCACATTAATGTGACCATCTGTCAAAAGCCAGAATAACCACCTTTCGCAGAGCGAACTGCTACGAGACGTGCAGGAAGAGAGTCACTTAGGTCCCTGAAGGTCTTCTCTGGGATGTTGAGCCATGCCGACTCTAATGCCGTGGCCAGCTGCGCTAGATTACGCGGTTGAGGATCCATGGCGCGAACAACTCGATCGAGATGGTCCCACAGATGCTCGATTGGGTTTAAGTCAGGTGAGTTTGCTGGCCAGGGGAGGACGGTAAACTCATCCTGGTGCTCTTCGAACCACGCACGTACACTGGCAGCTGTATGGCACCTCGCATTGTCCTGCTGGAAGATGCCATCATCCTGAGGAAAAACAATGCGCATGTAGGGGTGGACATGGTCCGCAAGGACAGATGCGTACTTGTATTGATCCATCGTGCCTTCCACAATAATCAGTGAACCCAGAGAATGCCAGGAAAACATTCCCCAGACCATAATGCTCCCGCCTCCAGCTTGGACCGTTCCTGCAATGGTTGCAGGGTGGTTCCTTTCAGAGGTTTCACGCCTTATACGCCAACGTCCATCTGTCCGATGGAGCATAAAACGCGATTCATCTGAAAACGCTACCTGTCGCCACTCAGTGGACGTCCAGCTGCTGTACTGGCGTGCAAATTCTAGCCTTCGTCGTCGATGAACACCAGTCAGCATAGGTGCACGAACCAGGCGTCCGCTTCGGAGGCCCAGACGCAGCAATGTTCGCTGAATAGTGGTTTGGGAGACACTTGTGGTAGCCCCTTGGTTCATTTTAGTGGTCAGTTGCTCAACGGTAGCCTGTCTATCTGCCCGAACGCATCTCCGCAACCGTCGTTCGCCTCTGTCATCTATGGCCCGTGGTGCACCACATTTGCCACGTCGTTGATTTTGGACAGTCCCATTTTGCCATGCACGGTACACTTTTACCACGGCGGCACGCGAACAGTTCACAAACTCAGCCGTTTCGGAAATGCTTCCACCCTTGGCCCGAAAGCCAATGATCATGCCCTTTTGGACGTCGGATAAATCGCTTCGTTTCTGCATTACGCCAACGATTGAAATGTTTTCCGAAGCCCACACACACACCTTTATATACGCTCAACTGCACTGTGCTGCCACCTGCCTTCTGTGATTGGTTATTTAACTCTGAAGTGGAAAGTACGTGGTGGTCACATTAATGTGACTGGACTGTGTATATGGAACAGACATTTCCCCCATACACAACAACAATGAGTGCTTTGTTTCCACAGCTTTGTTTCTCTTTTTTTTATTATTTACTTTTTGAGTAAGTCCAGAATATTATTTGTCCCGCAAAAGTAAACAGTCCCGCATTTATGAAAGCAGATGTCTGAACTGCTTGAACTACGGAACGCTAATTGCAGAAAAGTATGTACGCCCCTTACAGCAACATTCATTTGACCAAAGGTAACATTTTTTTTTACATGTTGTTGGCAACATGTAGTAGAAAGATTTTGTTCACAGTTTGACCGAGTCCAAGAAAAAGTGGACGCTGAGGTCTCTTCTGTCGCTAAAAAAAGAAAGTCTGCGGAGTCTTAATCGCGCTCCAATTACTTTCACTAAATGCAGTTCAGCTGAACGCTGAACAACCTGCAGGATCCAATTGAAGTTCACTGCGCTACTGCATTGCACAATGGCATCGCTATACAAAGACAAACCGGCAGTAATAACTCCTAATAGTACCATTAATGTTCATTTGACCTTCAGACATTTACCAATGCTTTTCCATCTTAACCGGAGCCAGAAGCTTACTGTTTTTACTCGGCTCTTAAAAGAAGCTTTATGGTGTTGGACAAAAAGCTTTCTTACCTTAATTTGATTCCTAATGGAATTTTCACAAGCCACCTATGTAAGCCAGAATACGTGCAACCGTCTACTCTGAATTGTTTAAGGCCACAAATGCATTTTTCTTTTTCCCCATGCAAAATTATTTTCGTTGATAAGATTTGACATGCCGGTTGGACCAAACAGCTCAGCTTTAACATGTCAAGGGGTCATTTACCCCCTTTACTGGACCACAGTTCACTGGACTCCATCCCCATTAAGACAACCAATACATCGCCATAAATACGGCCACGAGACATTTTATTTACATTTATGTAGGCAATAGATGTGCATTATTGAAGGCTGGGTAGCGAGTTAAACTGCTTAGAGGAAGATGAGAGGGTCATAATGACCTTCACCCTAACCGCACAATCTCTAAAATGCAATTAATAACTTGTCAACAAAGGCCAAAATACCTTTGGTGTACTTTCATATCAGACTTAGCATCTAAAGAATGGCAGGCAAACCCAGTAATAAGACTTTGTAATAAAACGTGGGTATTTTAGCAATGGTAATTCATACTGTTCAACATTTAAGAAATATTTAATTTGTCCAATCCCACCATAGACCCTCTTTTGGAATGGAAGGTGCAGATCTTTTGAGAAATAAAAACAGCACCATATAAAGGTGCCAACGTTTTAAACTGTTAAAAGTTTTGAAGGAAAAAAATATATAGCAAGTTCATTAAAAGCCTGCTGATTCCTTTTAAATACATTCTTTTACTTTTCAATTCCTAAGGACTTATCCAGCTAAAACTGTACGTGGTCATCAGTCATAACCAGAAAAGGATGATTTTTAGTTTTACTCGTCCCAAACCTCAGCAGTCTTCAGTGCGGAGGTTGTTACTGAACAAAGATTTAAAAGAGAACTGAAATCAAATCTGAAAATATTGGAATTGCCTGAAAATCATTTAGTAAAACACATTACAGTGACCCATTTCTTAAACCTGAAACTTAAAGATCCTGTTTTTTCCATTCTTGTCAATAAATGCCAAAGTGGTGTGATTTTGTAGGATGGAGTTACCATTCACTACAGTCCTGCTTTCATGATGTCATTATGCCTCAGCCAGCCACTAAAAGTGGTTGTATATCAGGGCAAATGTAATAAGTAGCTTTTGTTGTGTATGAAGAAATACCCCAAGATTTTACCTGAACCTGAACCGACAGCTGAATGTCCAGAATCAAGTAAAAACTCTCCAGATTTGGATTCAGATGATCAGAAGCGCCATGGCTGACAAGACGACATACATAGCAACTGAGATGGGAACTGGAAAGATGAGAATTGACCAACATTTGTTATGTACAATTTATACACAGATTGAAAGAAATTTCTATTCTGGTAGTTATGTGTAGCACATAGAGCTAACTGTATGACATCAGGGTGTTCTCGCCTGAGGTAAGCCACTCTTTCCATTTCACTACCTGTGGTTATATCTTCACCTCCATTTGCCTTTTTGTAAGCCTGGATAGTAATTTTTCATTCTGAGCTTACTTATCTAAATCTTTTTATCTTTTGGGAAGCTGAACAATGAAACTAAAGTAGCATTGTACCTATATTCATTCGCTCGTTGTTTAAATGCAGAATGCTTATGTCACACATCAATCCAGTGTTTTTTTCTCTCAACGGTCAGCGTTAATTTTTTTATTATAATTGGAAAATTTTACAAGCATTTTCTTTCACCTGATGGTAGCTTAAAGCGCTAACAAGTCCTCCTGTAAAAATGAACAATTCTCTTATCAATGTGTAAATGAAGTCAGAAGACAGACAAAAACTTAAGTATTTCTAACTACCCATAAAATTTCTCAGTTAAAGTCAACAGAAAACCAGAACTTTAAACCTTTCCGTTTTCGTTTTGCTTTAAAAAGGAACAGCCATGGACTCATAGATGTTGCACTCTGACAGAAATGTACTTTAAGTGGGTTATGGGGACACACAGTAATGCTGTTAAGAAAATTAGATCAGAGAAGCGAAGTTGGATTTGTCCACATCAGCATTGAACAGTGAGATGTGTAGGGATTAATGCAAGATGGATACATTGTAGTATATCTCTTCTTACGTCTATCATTTTACTTTTGAGTGTGTGTGTGTGCATGTGTGCGTGTGTGCGTGTGTGTGTGTGTGGTGGAGACAATGGGAGGTGGAAAACACATGCCTGTTTTATACCAAGCACAAGCTGATCTATCAGTGATACAGCTGCATTTCCCTTTGCCTACTGTAATGTGAAATTGCACTTTAATTAAATTAGGCTAGCTAATTATGAGGCCCTAAATCAATCACCAGGTCAATAAGCAAGGCACAAAGTGGACAGAAATGCTCAAGACCTTTTTTCTTCAAGCCTCATCAATAACAGCAGAAACAGGAGCAGAGTGCTCATAAGCTAGAGAGCCGGAGGTTCAAACCGGGGAGAGATGACAGCAAATTAAGTTATCATCAGCGGTGACTGTCCAGACAACATTTTAAGATCTGACATGTCTAAATATTGCTTATGTACAGAAACAAAATACTTAAAACAAAAAAGCGTACTTTGGGAGGAGTTTCTGACACAGAGGGACACGTTTTTTTTTCTTTCTTTCTTTTTTTGCCTTCTGTCTTTGTTGACGGGAGGTAATTGTGAACAGCCAATCCTGAAGGATGAGTGCGCTGCCCCGCCGAGACGACGGTCCCAGCTGAATCCAGGGTCTTTAACCATGCATTAAAAAGGAACTCTGCGGTGCTTTTCGCAGATTAATCATCATTTTGAGCTTATTAAGTGGGCGGACAGTCTGCTTTCCATTGCGCCGAACATTTAATCCATCTTTCAAACTGTGAAGGTCAGTCACTGAACTGTTACCCCTGTTGAAATAATAGCAGTTGCCTGAATTTAAATGAGAGCGCCCCCGTGGATCTGAATCCAATTGTAATCAAATACAATTTCTCTTTTTAATTATTTTTTTAGTAGTCGCTCTCGCAATTAGGTGAGTCGGGATTGTACTGGTTTATTGAGTTGCACGGACGCTGCCAACAAACTACATTTCTTACTTTGCCAAATTTCTATTTAAACCACTTTGCTCAACATTACTGCATAGCAAGTGGTCCAGCAGGCAATAATGGAAAGATGATGTTGGTAGACGCAAAAATTTTAGATAGTGACTTAAAAGCTGAAGTATGCCTAAAATGAACAGAGATTAGGATGAGTTTGAGCCAAGGCTTAGTACACACTAAATTGTTATTAGAAGGTAAATGCTCTACACAACGGCCATTGTTTGCTGCCTTGTTTTTAGAGGGTCCTGAATAGGTGGCTCATCTGGAGCATCATGGGAGTTGTGCGGTGTGAGGCTTTGTGGAGAGGGTTGGGGAGGGCTTTCCATTTCATTTTAATTGGACGCCAAATTTCTTGGATAAAGGGGGAGACAGAAAGCCATTCGGCTGGATCCTTCTTCCGTACCAAGCCTAAGTGAAGACGGCTGTGTCGAAATAAGAGGTGGGGTGCATGGGGGGTCTTGCGAGGGCCAGTAATGAAGAGAGATCCCAAAAGGCACCGGTAGGGTCACGGTAATTTTACAGACCCAACAGGGAGGAGAGAGCTGAGGACCGGTGGTGGAAGCAGCTGCTTCAGTACAAAAGGAAAATGGAAAGAAAAGAGGATAAAGATGGAAAACAGATCTGAAGTGGGTCTAGGGGAGTTTGGTACACTAAAAGCAATATGTACAAACAGGCCTGAATGCAAAGGCAGTAAGACGAGACAAGATGTCGACTAGTCCAAAAATTAAATAGAACGTTTTTTACCTAGCACAATTGGTGATTGGTGAACTGCTTGCATGCAGTTTTTGGTGTGCTATAATACACAGTCCAGTCACATTAATGTGACCACCACGTACTTTCCACTTCAGAGTTAAATAACCAATCACAGAAGGCAGGTGGCAGCACAGTGCAGTTGAGCGTATATAAAGGGTGTGTGTGGGCTTCGGAAAACATTTCAATCGTTGGCGTAATGCAGAAACGAAGCGATTTATCCGACGTCCAAAAGGGCATGATCATTGGCTTTCGGGCCAAGGGTGGAAGCATTTCCGAAACGGCTGAGTTTGTGAACTGTTCGCGTGCCGCCGTGGTAAAAGTGTACCGTGCATGGCAAAATGGGACTGTCCAAAATCAACGATGTGGCAAATGTGGTGCACCACGGGCCATAGATGACAGAGGCGAACGACGGTTGCGGAGATGCGTTCGGGCAGATAGACGGGCTACCGTTGAGCAACTGACCACTAAAATGAACCAAGGGGCTACCACAAGTGTCTCCCAAACCACTATTCAGCGAACATTGCTGCGTCTGGGCCTCCGAAGCGGACGCCTGGTTCGTGCACCTATGCTGACTGGTGTTCATCGACGACGAAGGCTAGAATTTGCACGCCAGTACAGCAGCTGGACGTCCACTGAGTGGCGACAGGTAGCGTTTTCAGATGAATCGCGTTTTATGCTCCATCGGACAGATGGACGTTGGCGTATAAGGCGTGAAACCTCTGAAAGGAACCACCCTGCAACCATTGCAGGAACGGTCCAAGCTGGAGGCGGGAGCATTATGGTCTGGGGAATGTTGTCCTGGCATTCTCTGGGTTCACTGATTATTGTGGAAGGCACGATGGATCAATACAAGTACGCATCTGTCCTTGCGGACCATGTCCACCCCTACATGCGCATTGTTTTTCCTCAGGATGATGGCATCTTCCAGCAGGACAATGCGAGGTGCCATACAGCTGCCAGTGTACGTGCGTGGTTCGAAGAGCACCAGGATGAGTTTACCGTCCTCCCCTGGCCAGCAAACTCACCTGACTTAAACCCAATCGAGCATCTGTGGGACCATCTCGATCGAGTTGTTCGCGCCATGGATCCTCAACCGCGTAATCTAGCGCAGCTGGCCGCGGCATTAGAGTCGGCATGGCTCAACATCCCAGAGAAGACCTTCAGGGACCTAAGTGACTCTCTTCCTGCACGTCTCGTAGCAGTTCGCTCTGCGAAAGGTAGTTATTCTGGCTTTTGACAGATGGTCACATTAATGTGACTGGACTGTGTATTTCAATGGCTGTGCATTAAAACAATTATATCTCTGGCAACTCAGATGGGCTTTCACTGTCCATTAGGCCAATGAATTATCTTGATTTTAATCAAGATTGGAAGCGCAGGGAGGATAATGAGGAGACTGTAAGGGAGAAGATGGTGAGGGGGATATGGGGTAATCGCAACCAACTTCCTAATTTCAATATTAAAACTGTGTAAGCCTTCACATGTTTGCTGGCCAGACGTCAACCCAGAATTCTCATTCTTTATCAAGTTAGTTAAAGGACACAATTGATTTCTAATATTAGAGAAAATAAAGTACATACTGAAGGGATGTACTGACAGAAGTTATGGGGGTATTGGTGATATGTTGGGTTACGTATAACATAGTTGGAAAGTAATTTCTGAGTTTGAAAACCTTAAAGCATCTCCGGTCTAGTGACAAGCATTTTGAACCACACTCCTGTGCAAAATGTTTTTGAAACTTAGAGTTTCTGAAAGCCTCTTGTGTGAAATCTGATCTTCAATCTCTGGATTCAAGTAACTTTATTTTCTATCATTCTTTATAAGTCTTGGTGAAAAAAAGGTCCACCCTTATTTCATGTGTAGATTCTCATCAAGAATGCCCGGGTACATTTCTCTATTCCTCCTCTTTTCAGTTGTGTGAAGTCTACCAGGATCCCACACATAAAGACAACTCTACTGCCAAACGTCAATCCTGGTACGATGTCTTTCGAGGGAAGTGAATTGTTGTTTCTCCTCATAACATAGTGTGTGCTTTAACATTCAAAGACATCAGTTCAAGATGATATTGTACTAATAATTCATTGACTTGTTCAAAACTGAATGTGTTTTGGCCATCATGGCTGAGTGAATTTTATGTTGTTGTCAAAGAAAACCTGTGTTGTTCACGTAAATTCCAGGTGCTTCTACTCTCTTAGTGGTCATTGGTGTTTCAGGGTAGAAAGAACTTCTTTCCACTTCCAGTGGTAAACCATTATGGAAAAAAGTACATGTGTAATTGATGCAATTAGTATGTTACTCATTATGTTCCTCATAATAGGTAATATGTTTTTATCCATTATGAGATGCTTCTTGTGCAATGAGAAACCATTTAATAGAAATAGAATTAAACTAGGATGTAGTAACTGATTCTCATAGTGATTTATTGCTTCCAAATACTGACCAATTTCAGCTGTGTTCTTAATTTATAAGCCATCTTCCAGATTTTTTTATATGTATATTAGTCTAGACCTATTTGCTTCTATTTCATTGTGTGCATGTATTATTTGGGTTCTTCCTGATATATAGTTTTGAATGAATGTCAATAGCCCTGTATGTTTGCTAAAGAAAAAATAAAAACACTGCCCAGTTTCATACTTATTTTCCTCACTGTTCAGATTTCCATACAAGTTCAGATTTCAGCCAATCAGATGCCAGCATTATCTGGACTCTCAGTCCTCAAAGGCAACATAAATAAAACATTACCAGGTGTAACTCTGAATGACTGGGAGCTCTGCTTTTTCACAAATGGAGAATAATGTAAACATGTTTGTAGCTGAAATCAGGAATGCATGAAAAAACAGCACATATTGCTGTGATGAAGCCCAGCAGGGAAACTGTTCGACAACGCACTTCAACAGCCTGTGTGCTTCCAGCCTGAAGAAGAGACAATTCCTATGGTAAACTGCTCAGCAGGAGAAAACCCATGTCATACCAGAAATTGTCTTGCTTTGCTTCCCAATCTTGAAAAAAAAAAAAAAAAAAGGTGTGGTTCCAAACATTTATGCAGCCACTAGTATCCGTGTCCTTCCAAATAAAAGTGTCTGAATGAGGTCAAGATGACATGAAATTTACAGTACACTTCTTGCAATTGTCCTCTTCAAAATGACACATACTTTGTAGCCATAATAAAAGTCAGATTTTTAGTTGTCCAGTTTTACTTGGTCGTTTCTCACTTTTATTATAAAACAACATTTTGCACTTGAAATTAGACCAAAATTACTTATTAATATTTTGTGTTTTTGAAGTGTAGAAGCACAGAATTGACAGAAGGTGTGGTTTCTTTCTTTTATCATGACTGTAAATTGATGCAGCATCTATTTTCTCTGACCTGTGTGTAAAAACTACTGACACAATCATAAAGTGAGGTGTAGTTAGTCATATAAGCAAAACAACATAACTCTCTCACTATTTAATCACACAGTATAACCAAGTTAAATGAAATTGGTTCATCCTTTACATAATTAAAGAAAAAATAAAACCAGAGTGTACAAGTTAATCTGATGGCTAATATAAAATCATGAATAAATTGACTAGACTACAGAATATAAAAAAAAAACAATGCTTACCACGCAGGAAATTGATCTGAAACACTTCAGACTTAAAGTCAGGAAAGAAAGAGGACACAAAATAAACAGCAAGCACAAAGATCCTAATGGCTTGGTATTTGTGATGCACAATATCGGTGCCAGCCAATATTAGCCGTAACATTTAATATCAAACATCGGCCATTCAGTCACAATAACTCACCAATATGAAAGCCGTTAATTTTATATGAGAAACCAGTGACATTGATGCCTGCAGCACAGCACAATATCAAATTTGCACTGAGTGTTGTCATTGTCTTAGAGGGAACAAATATCATGAATAAATTTGATATTACACATAATGTAAGTTGAAAGTGTTACATTGTTTTCAGCCTCCTTTTTAGCATTTGCTTTTGCTGGCAGGCTAAATCGACAAAGAAAATGAAGTATTTTAATCCATAGTAGAAAAGGCCATTTTGTTTTGATATTGGTATTGGTATCGGTTATCAACCAAATGAGTTTCAATATATCAGCATATCGGATATCAACCAAAAATCCAATATCGTACATTCCTACTTTGCATTCCCCTCAATAGCTCTGAAATAAAAATGTATTTTCCCCCCAGGTTTCTATAAAACTCACTCCTACAAAATAACCATTTGACAGAGATGGACGGGTGGACTACTCTTCTGTTTCTATGTGCCCCAGAAAAGTGGATGTTTATTGTTGGCCAGGGCCTTATGTTCGCTCTGCAACTTAAAAGCCTTGGCTTGCAAATGGGGCCAATAAAACAGTGAGAAAAGTCTGTTGTGACAATGGAACTCATTATGTTAGAGTGAACTCACTTGGCTCTCGGCACAGTGCTGGTCCCACATGTCTGTCATGTGACAAATTGGACATCATCAATCACAGAATACTGCCCTCTTCATCACTTTCTAGTATTAAAGAAGGTGTATTTTCGTCATTTAACTTGAAGATGCATTGCGTACATAAAGATTTATGCATAACCTACATGTAGATTTTTATCTGAATTAGTCAGACGTTGGGGTTGGTAAATGAAATGAAACCTGTCATTCACGAAGAACTAAAAGAAGCTCATCATGTCAATTCATCTTGAGGATGAGCATGCAGCTTCCTTTCCCATCTTTGTTCAATACTGCTCATGCCGGTTCGGCTCCAGGCTGGCGGCCTCGTTCTATTCCCAGAAGTCATTATTGTCTTCAACTAAGGTGCCCCTGCACCCTGTGATTTGTGGGTAATGAGCTGGCTACCCCCTGCCCGTGTTCAATTATTCTCATTGAGAAAGTGATTTCTCACTCCACAGAGCAAAACGGAGATGGCAAACGCATGAACTCTAAACAAGAGTCAGGAATTAACATGTTCAGAGCCAGCGCTGGAGAGGTGTAGTCACCCAGACGATGCAAATGATGTTGCTGATGTAGACAAAGGTTAGATGGATAGAACAATAGAGTAATGTCGATATCTCGAGCTGGAAGGTCGGAAAGTTCAGAAACATTGCATTCTACATAGTTATTAGTGGAGCTTTGAGAGAGGTTGTTAAAATAATTGGAGACTTGGTATTCCTGAGAATACCAACAATACCTCTTATGTAGGTACATAAGAGTAGCACCAACAGTACTGCGATGGGATGGCACGACAGAAAAACAGAAATTAAATTTATATTTAAAGGAGCTGTATTATGTATTTTCAAGGTATAGTGTAGCATTTAATAGCGCAGTACGCAGTAAAGTATCTTCAGTTTTTATAAAATGCTTTTTACGTTAAATATGATTTAAATGTGGCTTTGTAATTTAATATTTTGAAAATGGGTCTCTGTTTCTTTAAGAATTCCTGCTCGTTTTGAAACTCTGCCTTTAGAAAATGATCACAACATCGCTCCTTTATTAACCCTTTTTGCGTGTTTGTTTTTTTCCCAGCATTGCACTGAGAAGTAGCTCGTATAATGAGCTCAGCAGATGAACAGTTCCACCAGGTGTTTGCTAATTGTTGCTGGCTAGTCTGAAGGAGCTACGGCAGCTCAGAAGGTTGGAAACTGCATCTCTGCAACACTTCCATACACATTTCCACAATTTGATGGTATTGCCATTATCTTGTACATGCTATCCAAATAAACTTGACTTGCCTAGTTGGCTTTAGAAGAAAAGCAAAGTTTTCCTCATTAAATTACATTTATAAAGTGTGTTTCACATTTACTCAGGTTATTTTTAATATCAAAATCAATCTGATCATCTGAAACACAGGAATCAAACAAAAATACTAAAGAAATCAGTAAAGGAGCAAATAGTTTTTACAGTTTAAAGTCAGTAAAGATGAAAGTCAAACAGGAGTTAACTGCTAGATGAAAGAGAATTGTCACTTCAACATGTTTACAATCCAAGAATTTGATCATGAAAACATTAGCATACTGCACAAAACTCAATCTTCCGTATGATTGTCATTAGGCATATGATAGTCTTATTCTTTTTAAAGGACTAAGAAGGCAAGCTTAGAACAAACTAAAATATCATCTGACTGCACTATTCTATGTTATAACAGCTACTTAAGGCTTTTGCTGCCCACAGTCTTGCATGACGTGACTTAATGGAGTCATGAAGGTAGATGTGCACACTTTCTCCACCAGGTAGCAGTATAGAGGGCCTGTAAGAGACAAGCAGAGACTTGCAGGTGTGCACCTCTTTTCTTATGGGGGAACAAATACTCCGAATTCGTGTCTCAATGCTGAGCCGCCCTGCCGCCGCCTGCAGCTCGCCTCAGGGCCTACAGACTGTGTGGGCTTTGCCAAAAAAAAACAAGAGTGGGGAAAGGAGTTCACTCACCAACAACAGCAATTACATATTAAATACTTGCATCCTCATGCTAAAAGGTATTTCAGGCTGTTTTTATTTTTATTTTTTATTTAAAATCCCATCACTTTAACATTAGTATTTTATTTGGGTAATTCATTGAAGATGAATTAAAACAGATATATAGGAGGCAGAAATGGTGAGTATTTTTTATTGTTATCGCTGAGAAACAATAAGTATCATTCATCTGTCTGGCGAAACTGATTTTAGCTCTTGTGCGTGGCTGAACCTTACAAAAAGGATGCACAAACTGGCTCAATTATTGAAAATATTGACAAAATATTTAGAATAAATCAACTGAAGGGACTTGTCTGTTTTGAGGCTCTTGTCTTAGTGTTTAAGTCAGGCTGCTTATCGTTGTGGGTTCCCTGTAAAACCCGATAGATGAGACGTCTCATTAAACCACAGAGCGAGGGATGCTCGCCGACAGTCGGAGGCTTGATCAAAGATGTGTAATCACATCTTTGATCAGGCCTCCAACATGTTTTGATATTGTTATGCAACTTTTATTTTCGGTCTCTCTGGATGGTTTGATTTCATGTGGGTTTTTTTTTTTTGTCAGAATTATCACTTGAAACAATTTTGAGAAGCTACAACCTAACAAGCAAAGTGAATTTCGGAAGTTTTGATACACATTGAACTTTTTCACCTTTTGTCGTCTAACAAACTTAAACTTTATTGGAGTTTTTATGGATTTTATGACAGATGATCAAAAAAAAAAAGAACAGTGCACAACACTATTTCCAAGGATGGCATCAGTTGCAATCAGCCATATTTGCTTTCCACTGAAAAAAAGAGAATATGGAACAACAGCAAACCCATCAAGACATAAACAAATGGAGAGGCTGCAGTTAAAGGTCAGTCTCCATCATGACGAATATGGACAAAAAGTTTGTTTTTTAATTCTCACTTTGCTTTTAATGTTTTGCATTTAATTAATTGATTTGATTTATTTCCACTTTACAATTACGCGCTACTTTGGGTCGGTCCATCAAATGAAGTCCCACCGGAATACGTTGTAGTATACAGAAAACATACAGCAGCCGCATTAAATTAGAAAAGTTATTTGACAAGTTGCAAATGTAAAATTAAACCCAACGTGAACTGAAAAGTCTATAACGAGAAACAAAGCGTCTTATTTTGAAACTTTTTCCCACCTTCTCAGAAGCTACTGAAAGGATAAGCTTCACAAACACGACTCAAACATGTTCCCTCTGATTTGTGTGCATTAGCCGTTGATTGGTTTAGACCCTGCTGACGGACAGCTGGTGTCAGTCCAGACAGTGGTGCGGCTCATGATAATGGCCTCCGGTTCCTCATCAAGGCCGCAAAACAACACAGCGGAGAGCCACTCAACCAGATCAGAATGTGGGTGTGTGAGGGAGTGTGTGTATATGTTGAGCGGGAAGGCCCATTAACATTCATCAGTGGGATAATAGACCAGCATTAGCGTCAGCTGTTTATATGAAAAATAACTCATAAGGCCTTGGTGTATATGGGCTGATAAAGCATGCTCTGCTCCACGCCACATTTGGCAGGAGATGTGTGTGTGCGTGCACAAGTGTGTGTGCACAAGGGTGAAGAGGGATCTCGGAGGTGGAGTTTATGAAATCTCCGAAGGCACCATCTGACACTGAAATGAATTTATTGATTGGCTAGCTAAACAAAAGACAATTGCCAGATTTAACCACAGGCTGGATGGCCTTGTATTTAGTGTGTGTTACCAAGGCTTCTACACAAGAAAGAGGACAAAATTAAAAAAAAGAGAACTGAAACATGATCTGGGATTTAAAGTAAAGCCCCAAAAATCAAACACTTTCTTGTAACACTGTTTATTTTTGTTATTCCTTTAATGCTTCTGTAAGGATTAACATCTTTTTCAAGCAAGATCTGACAAAGAAGTGAAGCTTTTGCACACTTCAGGATAAAAGTTTAATATTAACATTGAAATACATAAAACAAAACAGAGTTAATGTGATACATGTTCAAGGGACAAGCTTCAGAGTACCAATGGCACTATTCAATGAAAGAAGCCTTTAGAAGTGCTGCCAGAATATGAAGTTTTCTGAAGATTATTACACAAAAAGTGCAAAGTTAAATGTTATAAGGTGTTGATAAAGTTCTCAGGTTAGAGGGTAGTTTACCCAACAAGCTTTGTAAATATATGTTTGTCTTCTTTATTTTTGAAAATCAGATTTTCAAAAGCACATAAACATTAATTCTCAGTCAGACAAGTAAAAAGAGAGTGATTGACATCACATCATAGTCAAGAACATTCAAAAATACAGCCTGAAAATGCTTCCCTTAATTTGTAAAGTAAACAAGCTCTGATTAAACCACTAAAGATCTGCCTTACCTCCAGCTTTTTTAACTAAAAGTTTAAAAATGAACACTAAAAGAAAACTACTATACCCTCTAGAGTAGAAACACCAACAGACATAGGAATGAGCACTGGAAAAAACACAGGGATGTAAAACTGCACCATGGGGAGCTAATTTTAAAATCTTTAGTTAAGATGTTACCGTTAACTAAAGTTTATCCTTGAATCTAGGAACTTTCTTAAGCTCTTTTTTAGTATTTCTACTAAATCTTTTCGGTCACAAATGCCTAGTTTCCACGATAACAAATTTTGCTGGACCGTAAATTGTCCCATACCTTATTGCGATACACGATAACATTGTAGTTTTCAGACCACTTTCAAATAATATAACAGTAATAGTGGTATAAAAATTCAAAAGCACATTTAAAATTATAATGAACATTTAAATACTGAAACTGGAAGACATTTGAAATATCCAAAACAAATAAAGAAAACAGAAACAACAAATAACATTCAGTTTCTGATAAAAAAGAGAGAAAGAAAAAGAAACACGAGTCAAGCAAATGAAAATTATTGAGTTTCTTTTAATATATCATGCAATTAATTGATTTATTGTTTATTGTGACAGATGAGTTGTTTTCCAGACAATAGCTATGCAACTACAAGATTTGATTAAAAAGAGTTGACCTAGAACAACTCAGTAAAAAGAGTAAAGAAAATAGAAGAACAGTAGCTGAATGTGGTACAAAGCCCACCTGTAGATAAACATATTCGGTGCCAATTGTTTCACTGGAAAAACCAAAATAAGTTTAACACTCTCTCTTTGTTTTTTGGGGTTTTTTGCCTCCTTTTTTTGCTATTTTTACATAATGAAAAACCAGAAGAGACACATAATCCACCACAAACAAAGACCTGCTAATTGGGGTGTTTTCCTCCCCCTTCCTCTCCCCTTAAAACCTTGATATATACGAATGCGTATCAGTGTTTGTGCGTTTGTAGACTCATTATCTCTGCCAGTTCTGTAGCACAGATCGCAGTTCTTTTTAATTAACCCATGAAGTGTATATTTATCTCACAATCTCATGTCGCTGTGCCGTGCGCCAGTCTGACAGACAAAGGAGGCAAAATATCAAACTCGTCACGCACGCAGAGAGAAGGCAGCCATCACGACTTAGCTGCAGCGAGTGGAAATAGACGCCACTTACAAATATCCACTTTCACCTCTAATGAGCAGATTTGTGTTTAGTGACTCATCTGAGTCACGCAGCTGTCGGATTACAAACAGCCAGCAAGAAAAAAAAGAATTAGCCACCGTGTGGAAGCCTGCACTCAAGCTGTGGCATTCCTGCTGTTATTCATTAAATATTTACATAACTCAGCTGGTATAACCTTTACTCTGAAATAATAATCTCCAATATTTCTAAGTACATATTTGTCGAGGTGTTTTAAGCCAAGACCTTAATCTTGGATTAGTTTGTTTTTAAATTTAAGGAGGAAAAAATGCATGTTTTTTAAAGTTTGTATGGGTATTAATACCATTGTAGTTCATGCAATCTTTTTTTTATTATTCAGGGCCTGACAACTATTTCCATTTTTTTTTAAATGAATAGTAGGAGTAGTGAGCCTAGTCCTTGTTTGAATAGTTAGTTTTCTTTGTTCACTGAACCCGTTTCACCACTTTTTCTGTACAGTATCACAAAAGAGTTTTTGCTGGGAAAAAATGACTATAAATGATTATAATTAAGTGAGTAACTTCTGGCAGATGCTAATCGTTTACCATGGTAACGTAGAAGAGGTGTTAATCTTATCCAGTTTATAGACAAAATATGAAAAACGCTAATCTAAAGATATACCAATCAGCTTTGTAGACACTTTCTGATCTTTGTCAAAGTTTGAACTGCATTTTCCTCGCAACTATTATCATTAACAGCATTCACCTTTATTTTTACAGCCATACTGTTGAGATTGTACGTGACAGAGAGGAGTTTGTAAAGCAAAGAGAAATAAGTCCTTAGTGAACGTTTTAAAACTGACATTAAATTCTGACAGTAGCATTTGTCATAATCAGTGCATTTAAAAATCATAACTTGAGCAGAGATCTTGGTGTGTATCTACTAATGAAAGTACACTCTTACTGAAGCTGTGTTATTTAAAAAAGACTGCAGACATTTCTGAATCCAGCAGGCTCCTTAAGAGACAGAAACTGAAACTGAAACCCCAGAGAGAGAGAAATAAAGCAACTTTTCTGAAATATGTTTGTTCCCTGTTAAAAGTGACAACGTGAATAAACACATTACATGCCTCTGTAGAAAATAGTTTCCTTCTAAACAGCTTTGTACACCTTTTGCACTTCCTGTGACTTCACTTTAAGCACCTCACTGGAACTGAAAATTACTTATTTTGAGTCCTTTGATGTGGTGTTGCATTTAGTGTGTTCATGTACCTGGGGTGGGGGAGGAATCAAAATTCTGAGTTTTGAGTTTAGAAAATGCTATTCTAAAATGTAGACATTTTATTTTGCGGTTTCCTTGCCTTCAAACAACAAATCCAATCAGTGGGATACATTTATTTTGTAAAAACAAAAAGAAAAGAGTCTGTATACATAATTTTTAGCTTAAACTAATTTTGCATCGTCACTGTAGCTCAGTCTCTTAAACACAAAGGTAACAATCCTGAAATGCACAGGAAAAAAATACATCTTTTCTGATTTGTATTTCATATATCAATCAAATACTTTTCACTTTGACTGTCTTTAGTTCTTCAACTGATACTACAATCACTCATCTTCCCACATCCTTTCCTTGGCTTTTCTTAATCTTTCTATACAAGAAGTCAGAGCAGGTAGCCAATAATGAAGAGTAAGAGCCTGACACACGAACTGGGGGGAAATCTTCTTCTCATCAAGCTCAGCACTTTAACACTTCCCAAGGTCATTCCAGCACTCCCTGCTGAGAGGCTCTGTCACTTTTAATAACTTTTAAAGGAAGCATATTTTCTCTCCTTTGACAGATTGAGGAGTAGAGGGACCAGTCATGGGCTGACTCAATCATAACGCGTCAACAGAGCGAGGACGTGCGAATGGAAGAGACCAGCCTGCGATCACTAACACTTTACACTGTTTACTCCATGAAATGTATCGCCACATGGAACAGAAGTGGGAAGTCTGTCAGTCACTGGCTGTTTCAAGTTGGTCAGTGAGCTGACATCGCAACTAGATCTCACAAATGTAACAGACACTCACTGTCAAAATATCTGAGTTTTGCTTCTCGTTTCATGAGCTTGTTGAAATTTAGACTGATATTAGGCACACAAATATGAAAAATATACAGTTAAAGGGGTGGTATTATGTGTTTCCCAGCCACAGAGTGCTATTTTATAGCACAGTCCGTTTAGAAAATCTTATCTTAGAAATTTGACTTTGACTTTGAAATTGGGCCTCTGTCTCTTTAAGGAAGTCTGACTCTTTGACCCTTCATCTTCAAGAAATCATCACTACATGGCTCCTCTATTAACATTTTTGCCAGCGTTACACTGAGAAGTAGCTTGTGTAATTAGCTCAGTAGATTAGCAGTTCGACCAGATGTTTGCTAATTGCTACTGGCTAGTCTGAAGGAGCTGAGTGGGGGAGTCCACTAAGCGGTTGCCCTGGGAGATTCAAGGATTTTTCAAACAAGCATGAAAGAATTAAGGCAACATTCCAGGTACATTTTTGATGAGGGAATAAAGTTATAACATTATGTGGAGGTCAAAAAGTCACATTTAACATAATACAGCACCTTCATATTACATTTTTTTGTTGTTTTTTAATGTATAGCTTTAAAATGTTTTACCAGATAATCCCTAAAGTATGAGAATAGAGAGGTGTAGAGGGTTTTTAATATTTATCACAGTCTGAAAAAACAATAACTGGATTTATAAACTTAAAGACATGAAAAACATGCATATGCAAAACATGCATCCATATGCATATGCATTCAAAAAGCATATGCATCCTCTTTCTGCAAATGGTACGGCGGGTCTGGTTGCTGTGTGTCTGTGGTGTGTGTCTATAACGAGGGAATGATGTGATATCCCTCCTATTGCATAGCTAAAGCCACAACAACCCCATATGAAGCTCAGGCAGCAAATTGGACAGGAGACCCCAATTATAAAAAGACATGAGGGCAAAGGTCAGAGAACTGCTGGTATGTTTACAATCCTACAGGAAACCTTCAGATATGAAGCAGGCCAGCAATTTCATCCTAATCATGGATTATGTGGATTTACCTTTTTGTCCATTTCAGAATTGATGACCAGACAAGAAAACAGTTATAAAGCAGCACAAAATTATTGCTTTTCTTTACCAAAACAGTCGCAATGTGCAATACTTTTCAATACATTGAAAACTAATTAATGCATTCATGATTTTATGAAATGTCCACTGGATGAGTTATCAGTAGTCAGAGTAACTCTTGTGTTTCACAGATAAGAATCCAGATTTTCATTTCCCGTCAGCGGATCAGATGTAAAAATGTAGCGTCAAAGCATTTTCCGCTGTCAGAGATATTGTTCTTCTGAGGAACATAAAAGGAGCTAAATAAAAGTTTGATGTTCTTCACAGGACTGCAAAGGTAAATGGTGCATGACTGAGTTTAATTAGCTGATTGCAGACCCAAAAGTCACTTCATAGCCAAGAATTAGTGACTTGAATTTAAAACTTGATTTTGGCAACAACTGGCAACCCTTGAAGGTCATTCAGCTGTTTCAGCATTAATTACCTGGCAGGGCCTCGTACCTTATCCAACAGCCCGGTTCAGATCTATACTTTGTAGTTCAAGTTTTTTTTTCTTCGAAAAATTAATCAACTTTATATCAGATGGTATTTGTTCGAGGTCTTTCTGTTGTACCCTTGAGCCTTGAAATATCACTTACGCTAATAATTTATAGTAATCAGTAAACAGACTCAAATAATGAGTTGTAACATGGAGGAGAAACATTTAGTCTAGATCTCATTTTAAAATATTATTTTGACTTATTTGCTAGTGTTTATAGTTGAATACTGGATTGTGTGCTTTTGCTGCTGGTATAAGAATCATACCTGTTCCTGCTGGTCAAGCCATTGGTCAACCATAGGATGGTTGGCGCTAAGGGAAGAACGAAGCATGTCTCTGTGAAACTGAGCAGTCCAGCCACTCGCGTCACGAGGAAGACTCCGATAGGCTTGGGATCCCCTGCCCTGCCAGACAATAAGAGAGTTATTAAAACAGAGTTATTAATGCGCTTCACTCCATCACTGTGATACAGAGGGAACTTTTGATGAAAAAGGATTTGCTGGTATAACAATAAAAGTTAGGCCACAACAATCTAATAATGGGGTTGGTATAAATTTCTTGATCTAACTTTGACATCTATAGCCCCCAAAAAAATAAATTAATACACCAAAAACTGTACACTTAAAATAAAGTCACAGGAGACGCTGCTACAGCAATCACTGGATGTTTTTCTATTTCACGTTCTCCGACTTTTGCAGATTGGGTCATTTCATCCTCAACTTTTTCTGTTTTCAAAAGGAGTTTTCAGCTTCAGGACGAAACGTATCCTTCTTCAGATGTCAATAAAGGCTGACAGTAATATGACAAAGTTTTTGTGTTTTTGCGAGTAGCTCAAAGTAGCTCAAATCCATGAATACTTGATATCCCTCCAAAAACATTTAAACTGCCCATTTTAAATAGTTCTTTGCCCTTATATTCCTTAATATGCATTAATATGCTCAGTGGAATCAGTCGTGGCATGAGTTCAAAAGCTAATATTTACAGTCTTCCTTATTTGATGATGGCACTTGCCAATATGTGATGTTTGTTGTTTCATAATTGGTGAATGGATGATGTATTTAAACTGCCTGGTTGCTAAAATGTGCTATACAAATAAAATTTAATCGATTACTTTCACTTTTTGAGGGTACAGCTAATCGGTACCACAAACAGCTGGGGTTCACTGTACATATAAATCACGCTGGTTGTTTCTGGTTTGGGCAGCATTTCAGACAATCTAAGAATTGATACAAGAATCTCAATGGAACGCAGTTTATTGTTGCTTACAGGTAACATGCTAATTATGCTAATTGCTACCAAAAGTTGCAAGTGATAGCTTTAACTGTCATCATCAATATGATTTTGTCTTGTACTAAAGTAAAGTTTTACAACAAATATGTCCTCACACAGTGTGACGTCACCATTATGATTAACTTCCTACTATAGAAGGTTTTGAATGCTGCTGATTATACTGTTTAATTCAGTAAAATGGAATATAACTGAAACATTTATTTCAGTAACTATTGTATAGTATTGTATAGATTAACTACACATTGATGTTTTCAAGCCTTTGTTTCTGTTAATTACAATGATTTTCTTCTTATGGTTAAAGAAAACACATTTGACATTAGAATATTGCATCAAACCAATTCAGTAACACTGAATTCATAAAAGATGTTTAATACCTGCCTACTGGCTGTTGCTTTCAAAAGATGCATAACTGTAGTTCTTAAAATATATGTATAATTTGCAAGCCGAGCAAAAGCTTTACAAAAACCATAAGACTGAAACCAGCCGCAGATCAAACAGCTGAGAAAAAACACCAGGTGTTGGAAGATGCTTAGTGTTTTCTTGTTGTTTTTTATACTGTGTCTCAAATAGTCCATTTTGTTCATTATATTCCCATTCAGATCTGTCCTCTTTTCCCTTGAACTTTACTCATGGCTTTAGGGACTTTTTAATAGGAGTGCCAAATCTAAGCCCCTTCATTACACGAAAGAAAGAACCTTTTTTAAAATACCTCCTGCCAAGGTAACATCAAACATCGGCAGACATCAGCAGGCCTGAAAAGAATTACATCTTCAGAACATTTTTATATTCCAGACATGTAAGCATCGAATTTGAAATCTCAACAACTGAAGGTTGTAGATAAAACTATCAGCGGGCAGAAAAAAAAAAGCAATTAAATATCAAAACCCAAAGTGGACTGAGTTAGTATAAAAGACATTAATTTAAGATTTGATTATTAAAAAAAGTTACAAATTGTGGATCAAGAGGTTTAGCTATATGCACCATGCAAGGAACACGTAGCAAAAACAAAGTCGTATAACACAATTGAACAAACTTCACACGAATGTCATCGTAAAACATGAAAAGGGAGGAAGTGTGAAAGATGAGAAGGCGCAAAGAGGGCGAGTTATGCTTAGCACGTCACTAAATGACAGCTAACAATTGTAAATACAGAAATCAGACTCCTGACCCTTCCGTGCTTTGATAAAAACACGTGTTTTCGGCACAGCTCAATGTGCCGTGAAGGAGCCTGAGGAAGCAATGCAGACAGGACCATAAAACACAACTGAACATGTGGAGCCTGATAGGAGACGGCCTTAATAACCATCACAGTCTTTAGTCGCAGAGGAACAACTGACTACTGTCCACAAACGTTTACAACGTAAAAGGGAAAAAGGGCAGCAGACACACAATACTCGCTTATTCTGGTGTGGTGAGGTCACTGGGAAGTGATGCCTTTACACATCCAGCTGTTGACTGAGAACGTCTGTTTGATTCAATAAACTTAACTCGACTGGATGTGGGATGTGACCATTTGGCATTTTGTGAAACAGAAATGATTCCAAACAGCTCAAACACTGTTGTTGTTGTTTTTGTGTGAGGCATGAATCCAAATGTGTTTTGGCACCAAGAATCACTAATGGAGGTTATTTTCAAAACCTTTATTATACAAACTATTTAGCATATGCTGACTGACAAAAAAAATCCCTTTAGCACAGCAATGATACTGTAGGCTATACACATAACGTTTGATGTATGATAAAAAAAGATGATTATATTTAAATCTATCTTTATAGTAAAGGCAGATTTACTATAAATGTATAATAAGCAAATAGATAAAATCCTCAAATACTTCTAAAAATGCATATAACTGCATACTTTAATACCATAATATGCAATAATACGCACAGCGGAAACATGAGCCTGCAGCAGAAGCAAACATCTACAGTCTTGGGGAGCCAATCAGTGCCAGAGAAAAGAATTCCCAGTTCTGCATTGGCTGCTTTGCAAAACCCAGCCAATAACATGTCAAGTAGCATTGCTCCAAGGAATTTCGGCCAGTCAAGCTGCATATTCTTTCCAATATTTTAGATATGTTTAGTTATATGATATTATGTACTATTTTAGTTATATGAAACAAATCTGAAAATAAATGGACTTTGTTATGTATTAATATTTTGCCAATTCATGTATTTAGACAAATTAGCAAATCAAAAATATGCAGGGAGTCCATTACATCATTAGCATGTTAAGCCAACAAGGTTTTCCAGTCAACTAAAGCTTTTGTTCATTCAACTTATTGTCTTGTATGTTTACTATATACTGTAAATATATACAATGTGTGCAGTTATGCTTTGCACACATTGCAAAGCATAACTGCAAGCAATATGCAAGTATGTATTATGAGCACAGTTGTACTCATAATACATACTCAAATAACATTTTCAAAGTCTTGATTTTATCTCTGTCTCTGACATGTTTTTCACTGTCTGGAGCTGCTTTGAGGGCTCTCTGTATTAAATTGTACCTGCAGTACTACAGAGCCTTTAGCCACCCCAAAGTTTTTCACTTTGAAATTTTAAATGCAGCCACCTGCGTCTTTATGTGTTGAGGATGAGAAAAAGAGAGGGATAGGGGGAAAAAAAGAGTGAGAAGCATTTTCCAGTCCGGATACATGGATGTCAGATTTATGGGACAAATGGAAAGTAGTAAAACTATGTTCAGTACAGGAAACTGTACAGAAAATACCGAATGGAGACAACGCTGCTCAAACAAGAGATGACAAGCACCACCTTCCCAAAGTTGAGTTATGCTAGTCACACTTAACTGTTTGTCTATAGAAACAGAGCTGAAAGGAGATTCTGGACTGTTTTTTCACCGCTAGTCTCCAACGGTAAACAAACCCCTCATCAAACACCACAGACGTCCCAGAACTGCAACTGAAGATGTGACGCCTCCAGGCTATTTGCCATGGCTAAAGGCCCCAGGCTAGCTGACCAGGAAATCAAACTGCTAATCCAGCAGCTAAGTACTCTTGACATGACACTGAAAGCCGGTTGCCCACTGTTCCCCCACCTGGTCAGTAATAATATCTTAGGATGAACATTTTAAGTGTTTTCTGTAATTTTATAATGTGTTCACAACTGTGTCCAAACAGAGCCGGGGCATGCTATAGTCAAAGCTAACCACAGAGTTTGGATTGTTTAAACATCTTCCAGGGAATGTTTCAGGTCTAGCTGATCTTTTATGGGGTATTTTTCCTTTGCTTCGTGCCAGGAAGTTGCATAAAATATCCCCAGAAAGCTAAATGCGGCTATGATCTACATATAGCTTTCCCAGTGGACAGCTGGCACTAATAAATGGTTAATATGGTTACTGACCATGAAACTAATAACACTAAGAAACTCAACATTTTGAGGGCAACTATTTTGGCCACATAGCATTAGGGTATCAGTGTTGGTTCACATTTGAACAACATTTAAGCATTCCTATTTCCAAATCCACAATATTTAGACTGGTTATACCGGAATTATGCAGTCAGAAATTTAATCAACTTTTAGTTGTTTTGCCTTCGATTGAAACTAGACGATATCTTCCCATCTCGCTATTGTTACCCAAGTCGCTTTATATGATGGGTCCAGATTGAGGGGCTTGTCTAGAGCAGTATTTATGTCAGAACTCTTCACAGGAGTGTTACCTTTAAAAGATACATTAGACAAATAGCATGTAAGGAGCATCTTGCGCTTGATTTTCATTCTGCATACAAGCTTCTTGCTGCAACAACTGCTCTGACATTGTGAATGAAAGACCTAATACCCATGTCATCCCAGATATTATACCACTTTCTGATAGCGACAGTGATATCTTTGACAATGAAAATGTCTTTGAATAGGATCACACCCTGCTTCAAGACACGCCGATCACTTATGAAGTAGCTTTTTCTCAATTCAAAAGTTCTCATTTATTTCCGTTTTGATTGCTAAAATATCTCATTCTTCATCAGAAGTAAAAGGTCTGCCAGGACCTTGGAGAGAAAACCATTTTAAGATGTTAATTAGCTTCACATCCCCTTTGGATCCCACACAGAGGCGATATCTGGGCTTTTTTTTTCTCACCTTAGGTTTATTATCAGTCTTAAAAAGCTGCAAAAAAGGTGAACGCTAAGAAAAGGAAAAAGTAATGTGTTTAACAACTCCTGCTTTTTATGGATAAAAGAGGTGCCACCAGAAGAAGCTCGTCTAAGATAAGGACTGTCTGCGCTACTGCTGGCAGTGTTTCGGTTTCTAACAGTTATTCTTTTGATTAAGGGCAGCAGAAGAGAAAAGGATGGAAATGAGGGAGACTGTGGGGAGACAGGAGAGTTCTTTGAACTCAACTAGCATCACATGTGTCTAATTGAAACAACTTCAGAACATTTGGTGAACTGGAGTTATTATAACGCACAGACCCAAAGTTTACGTCTTAATACATAGCTACTTTTAATGGCGTTCATGTTCGTCTGGGTTTAGCAGTCAATGCTAAATACAACATTGTTACCTGTTGTTCCAGGGTGCTTGAGGCGCCCCGAGGGTTTGGCTTGTTGTTGTACATCTGGAAACTAGCAGTTGTGGACCAGCGAGTCGGGTTCTTTCTTGAAGGTTCGTCTTGACAGACCAGAGCCTCACCTGGAGGCAGGTCAGCCAACGAGGGATCACTGCCTCGACGGACATTCAGCGACATGCCTGGAGTGGGGAGGCAGAGGGACAAGTAATCAAAATATGACATGACTAAAATCAGAAGGAGTAGCTAATATTATGTACGTACACTCTCGCTTTGAAATGTCACACAATTTTCAAATGCCGCATTATTATATTTATTCATTTCATGATATTTACAACATATTTTTTTTAAAGATAATCTTTTATGCTCAAAAGTAAATACCATTAAATCACCTTGCACTGATATTCCAGCTGCAAAGTCTTCTAGGGTAAACCTTCACCAACTTTGCACATATAGAGAAAAAAATGTTTACCCACTCTTTGGGAAAAGCTCAAACTCAGTCAGACTAGATGGGAACCACATATTTTCTAGTCTTGTCTCAGAATCTCAATTTGATTGTAGTCTGGACTTTGACTGGCCTGTTGGAAGGTGGAGCTTCCCTTTGGCCTCAAGTGCTTTTGCAGACCCTAGTTACGTTCTCATTGACCATAAAATTGCACAAATTGGAGTTACGATAATAAATTTAGCTCCATCCTTCAACAGTGACCAATGTCTCTGTCCCTACTTAAGAAAAGCATTCCCACAGCATGATTACTCTTTCATATTTTTGCTGCATCTCCTAGATGACTTGTGACAAATTTTAAACTGTTTATTTTGGCTTTCTTTCAGCAGTGGTTGTCTGTTTGCCATTGGTCTGCTTTGAAGTCTAGATTGGTTATGGTTATCCCGTCAAAGGGTTTTCCCTCCTTAGCTGTACATCTCTGCGCCATCTGTACAATCATAATTGATGTCTTTGCTGCTTATTATCCATGGCTCGCTTGATTTGCAGTTGTATCATCCTTGGTCTCTGTGATGCTGTTTGCTCCCTAAAGTTCTTCAACAAGCCACAATCCAATTAAGACTTTCAAAAGGCGCTGATCTTCAACTTCAAGGTCATAATTTCTCAGCAAACAGGAGGCGAATCAACAGACTAAAAGAAGGTCTCATACATTAATAATGTAAAGAAAACTGCAGACAGGAAACCATTTACATCTGCATCACTTCTTACAGATTTCCGACATTTACTTAAATGTGCCTGAACAATGGAAATGGAAGTGTTTCAGGTTTCTCGTTAGAAATGCTATATAAAAACTGATGGAGGACCATAACAGTATCCACAAGCTGTGCTATTAAAACATTTATTTAACAAGAAAATGAAAATATGTGGTTTGTAAATAGGGTGCAATTTTGTTTGCTCCTTATTTAATGTAAATGTTGTTTACAATGTTCTATCTAGTAGCGTGTAGCAGTCGTTTCGTGCCTCAGAATGGTTTCTGAAGCTGATGTTATTTTGAAGAGTGTAATTTTTCATATAACAAGTCAGTCATCTTTGCAGCACATCTGTCAAGTTATCTTTGATTATATGCTTTTGGTAAACATCTCTTTTATTGTCTATTTTATTGTAATTTATCAGTTCTTTATTCATATCATTGAACTCTGAGTCAGCAGGTCCAATTCTTTGTTGTTAAGAGTTTCTAATTGTAAAAAATTACACATTTTCCATAGTTTATTCTAATGTCATTCCTTGTTTTTCTGTGGTTTTATTTAACCATTTCAAAATAAACCTTTTGTTTACCTAGAAACTACTACTTACTTTTCATAAAGTTTGTCATTCATCATAGTTATGTTGCAAGCACATTTTTATGGCATCTGGAAACATCTCGACTTCTTAGCAACCAGATGACTGTCGTTTCAAGAGAGATTTTCTCTTTCTCTCACTCTCTTTCTTTTTTTTTGTCTTTAAGAAATCAATACTTGATTAACTTGCATGTCAAGGCAGGTAGCTGGCAGAGGGCTTCCCACAAATGTCTAATCTCTGTCATTATCAAAGTATTTCTCTGCATAAAACCGTGCCACGCGAATCCAAACGGCGGGTTTTAACGAGTGTTTTTCTTGGTTGTGAATGTGTTTCATTTATTTTATATGGCGACCACAGGGGTCTCTAAATACCTTCAGAAATCACATGAAGAAACCTCAAAAGAAGTCAGCCAGCAGGCAAGTCACTGTGAGCTTACTTTACAGTTTAGGTTGTAGATCTAATAACAGGAAACAAACCTTTTCCCTTTCCAGTAAAGACTGGTTTGTGTTAAGACCAGGACTCTCAGCAGGGATGTTTAGTGAATACAAGCTCTGAAACAATATTGATGTGTTAAAAGCAGGGAAAATGAGCAGTGCACAGATTTGAGCAGGTTTCATGTTGTGATGCCATCACATCTCTAATATTGCAATTTTTATGGGGTGTTCTTAGTCCAGAGTGGTTTGTATTATCAACAAAAGTCCAAGCAAGGAACAATGGGGAAACTACGACATTGCCATTGATGCATGTGGGAAAGCTCCAACAAAGGAACTAGATTGCGTCATTTCGCCAAAGAACCTGATTCTGATAGCTAGGTGTAAAAGTGCAGAGTGAAGCCGCACAGCTGCAGACCAGCTGATAGACTGGGATCAGCATGGGCCTATCAGATAAAAGCACAGCTGAACCACAGAGTGATGACAAAAAAAGTGGCCTGATCAGCAAAATCACTTTTTTTGTTTACGTCACAGGGTGGTTATCTGAGGAACACATGGCATCAAGATGCACTATGGGAAGGAGGCAAGATGCTGAAGCCATTATGAAGCTCTGTATCTTGCCATCTGAGTGGATGTTACTTTTAGACATTGCACCTTTAAAGTATTGCTACAGACCATGTACATCTCGACAGGGAAACAGTATTCCCTAACCGCTGTGGGCTCTTTCAGGAGGAATATCTACCCTGTCATAAAGCCAAAAATTGGTCAGGAGTGGTGTGAGGAGCTCAACAAGACAACTGAGGAGTCAATATGGCATCTAATTTCTACCTATTGCATTCAACTTGAGAGTCTGTTGGGATCTGCTGGACAAATGAGTGCAATCTATGAAGGCCACAACTTACATTATTTAAAGAATATGTTACTAACATCTTGGTGGCAGATACCATTGAACTTCGTAACTTTCAGGATTCTGATGGAGTCCATTCCTCAGTAGGTTAGATTGCTGTTTTGGCAGCCAAACAGGGTCATAATGCTACGCCTCATTTGTGTTCTTACAAAAGGCTATTGACTTGCTATAGATGAAAAACAATGTATTTCCCAGAACACATCAAAGCTCAGGTACTAGAAGCTTTTTCAAATTATTTAATGTAACAATGTAAATCTTACTTCATTTAATGTTACTGCCTCTATAGGCAAGGAGGCTTATTGTGTTCAACTAATACTCTAAATATGATGATGCTTGTGATCTTTTGTTTCTTAGATTACTTTTATTGATGGCATTTCCCATGGTGTTCCATGACATAGACATGCATTACCTTAAAATCTAAAGAGTTCCATTTGTTGTACATTTACAAGACTTTTCTGTTCAAAAACACAAAATCTCTAATATTTAGTTATTTGTTTTTGTTATTTATAGCTATAAGAATATCTTCCAAAAATCTCTGGAGAACCTTACACATAGACGGAGTTATGTGCTACATAAACGTTGACAGAATTTCCATTTATGAAATCCACCTCTTTAATAAAATTGTGGCCCAGTTCTATAGCAGCTTTTTACCCATGATAAATAAAGGGATGTATTGTTGTTGTTTTTTTTCCATGTGTTGACTGTAAAGGAGGTCACCACATGAAGACTTCTCTCCCATTTTATCAAACCAATTTTCCTCTTTTTAATTTGTGATGGGATTATCCGTGCAGTCCAAAGGGTTTGGCTGGTCCCACGTTTAATATCCAGCACCGCCACTTCAGAGCGGGCTGCCGATCGATCCAGATTGAAGACGGAATGAGACAGTTGGGGTGGATGGCTAATAAAATGAGGCCCTAATCCAGCCCCTGTAGTGAGGGATTATGGTGGGGCCACAGGGTCATGGACATGTACACAAACTAAAATTTAGCAAATAGAGGTCAGATTCTCCAGGGACTTTTACCTCGCATTGCTTTGTCCTTTATTTAACTTTCACACAGAGGAGAAATTACCTCATAGGATATACGTATATGGTTGTGCTCATGTCTTCTTCAGAGGTTTTCATGTTGTTCCCTTCAGTAGTTCTTGTTGCTGCACCATCAAAGGCAAGGAGGCTTGCCTTTGGGTTTTTCAATAGGTTGAATTGTTTAACAGTGCCGTGTGGAAGAGAATCACACCGGCTGAAAATGTTGTTCCTCAATTGAACCAAATCTACCAGACCATCAGAGGTGAAAACACTCTAACAACATCAGAAACCTTATTTTAATATTTGCGATGCGATTTTTAGACAACATGATGGAAAAGAAAAAAAAAATATTTTCTATTTCATATTTTTCAGGACTTTTACAAACAGAGAAACCATGGGTTAGATAATTAATGCAGTCTGGTCCAAACTTACTCAAAAAGTTTGCTCATGCTAAGCATTAAGGCACCACTGACCAAGCAGACATAAAGACTATATGTGGATATTTTATTTTCTTGAGGCCCTTAAGCTCTTGTGTATTTTGGACTTTTGCTTTCACATCAGCCTGATTTAAATATGAATGCCAAGTGGCCATGGCTTCATGAAATCTCTAAAAGCTATTTTTTTCCCAGGCAACTTTGAACCTCTCAAGCATGGACAGATTCAGTGTCTGAATAAATTATGGTACTGAGCAATTTTAGCTCTCTCTTTAACCACTGACTACATATTGATGTCCTCTGTGCGCACGGGGATTTCCACAGCATACACATTGACCTGAATCATCCATAGCGGGACAAAGAATTTCATTTTTGGATGAGAACATTGGCGTAGTGGGGGTGGGTGGTGGGGACCTCAAGTGTTAAGAGATAGAGATGAAATATGAGGAAGTCTAAAAAGGAGAACTGGTCATCTAATAATCTGAAAATGGCAACAATAACAACGAAAAAGTTCTACTTCTCTAGAATTGCAGCAGTGTAATCTGATGAAACATCAGAAAATGAAACCACAAAACCAACTCTGAATAAATATGAACTGCTGACCTTTGCCATGAGACTGAGATTTAATCTAAATCAAATAGATGGAAAATGCTTTTAGGCAAAACAACAGCTAAAACTACTTAGCTTCATTCTTTGTACCACAAAAATACTTTTGGTCCTCAAGGTTACATGCCTTTAAAAAAGAGTCTATATTAAGCAGTACCCCAGATGTAACCCTTCAGGCTATAAGTATTTATTACAAACACAGAACTGCAATACAGTATCAATTGATACATCTTCCATAAAGACATTTTATCAAAGGTATAACTTAGGAGCAGATCTTTTAAGAAAAACAATATATGCGAACTGAAATCATAAAACCATCACCATTCTGCCTTGGGGGTGGTATTAGCTCAGCTGCACAGTGGTTTTCTGTCAGGCTGAAACTTTGGCAGTGTAATTCCCTTCCCCCATTCAGTGTGCCAGAGTGTCCTTGAGCTGCACACTGAACATCCTCAGAGCCTCTGATAGTTGTGCGTGCACATGTGAAATTAAAAATTAAATTAAATTAATATATTAGATAGCACTGTGTCATTAAGAAACTCACTGGAACTTTGAAGTAAAAAAGAAATCCCCTGTAAAGAATAATAAAAAGAGCTGTTGTATTTGTACTCAAGGATTCCCCCAGGGTATTACAGGCCTGGAGGGCCACCATGCTTTAAGTGCCCTCCCACCCCCTTGTGGTTTTATTTATTTTATTTGGAGGTTTTAAGTCCAAGCCTCCAACTTGGAGGCAATGACTCTTTCCATTTCTCTAAGATGTGTGGTCTAGTTTGCAACCAGTACTTCCTGTTGACAAAGGCCTTGCGTTGCATCAACATCTGACAAAATAACAATTTGCTCCAAAACTAGTAGATGGAAAGGTATACTGTATTTTCCGCACTATAAGGTGCACCTAAAAACCTTCAATTTCCTCAAAAGCCAACAGTGTGCCTTATAATCCGGTGTGCCTTTTATATGGACCAACACTGAGCCACAACCGGTCTAGCAACTACTGTAAGCAGCCGCCGACTTCATTTTCGACCGTAGAAGAAGAAGCGTGCGGTGCATGCTGGGATAATTGTCAGAACACTGGTTTGTTAATAAAGTTTGACTGACCTATCTACCTACCGACTGTCTGACTGTTTTGTTGACATTCACTTCAGTGCAGCTCCATTTAGTAGATGCATAGCATAACTCCAGCCTCTACTGTAGCGTCTATTCTATGCGCCTTATTATGCGGTGCGCCTTAAATATGAAAAAAGTTTTAAAATAGGTCATTCATTGAAGGTGCACCTTATAGTGTGAAAAATATGGTAATTGGCAATTCTTTGCCCCATTTTGCCACATTTGAAAAGTTTGCTCAAAATTCTGATGACAACTGGATGAAAACGTATCTTGTTAGGTGAAACTCATGGTATTTTCAGTAGAGTACGCCAACGTTTCTTTTCTGTGTCTGCAAGGTCCAAAGAAAAAAATCAGTCCCCCTTAACTACAATTCTCTACAGACGGTGGAACCAATATTTACATGAAGCGGCGGCTTCAGTGACGTAACAAAATGTCATCTAGGTTGCTTTCTGTCTGTGGAAAACCAAAAGCTTCCCACCAGCCTTTCTACAGAATCAGCTAAGAACCAGGTTTTAGCCTGACTCCTTGGTTCAATAATAAAACTGCCTTGGAGGAACTCTGTGAGGTTTGTGAGGACTGAAGCAGGAACGAAGAGGAAGCAGCTTTGTTCCCACACGACTTCTGAATTCACTATTCAGCTTTCATTCCCAATAAGAAACACAGAGAGAGAGAAAGATTCTTCTCTCCTGACAGAAAAACAATACAGACAATCTGCTGGAAAGAGAGAGGACAAGATGTCAGCCTTCCTCATGCCCTCTGAGACAGGATCTCCAGCAGACACTCAAATACTTCAGCAACAATAACACTGAAGTGTGTGTGTGTGTGTGTGTGTGTGTGTGTGTGTGTGTGTGTGTGTGTGTGTGTGTGTGTGTGTGTGTGTGTTGTGTGTGTGTGTGTGTGTGAGTGTGTGTGTGTGTGTGTGTGTGGGAGAGAGAGAGACCATTTCCCCTAGACAACATGGATCCCAGGAAAAGAAGGAGGCAAAGAGTTCACACCCACAAGTCAGACCTGACTGATTTAGGTCAATGTCTGCATGTGTGACAATGTATGTTGCTTTTGCCCAAATAAGAACAGCAGCAGCAAAAGCATTCAGGTTAGGTTTTCATTGCTAAATATCTGAACTACATGAGTTTTCAGATTTTTACACTCATTTTCCTGTTTGCATGTTCTGATCAGATGAACTAAAGCTACAAAATAAAATTTAAAAAAGCATTCTAAAACTTGGTATCTGGAACTGATTCACTTCAAAACCTTCAAAGTTTATTGCCAAGAAAGCCAATAACCCTCAGGAAAAAAACAGAACTACAGTAAGAGAATCTACTTTTTTTTTATGGTGTTCTGTATCTTCCTCCGTTATGATAAGTCTAGCAGAGGCTAGACGCTCTAAAGAGGCAGCAAGTCCCATTCAGCTTGGTTTTATGGTTAGGAAATGAAGAAGAAGCAGCAGCACTACCAGCCTGCAGAACCACAACTGCACACAAACATCAAACTTACTACCCTTTTAAATGTAGGAATTAATCCTGGGATCGAAAACAGCTAAAAAAAAAAAAAAAAGCATCAGTTTCTCTCTATTTAGGTTTCCTGAGACGTGAACTCAGCTGAATGTTTTGAGTATAATCTGTTCCAAAAACACGTTGTGCTGTGATTTCAAACCTGAACTTCTCTCCTTGTAAGGGTAGCTCCACAAAAGCCATAAGTTTGTCATTTTGACTTTCTCAATAACAAATGTTATTTTACATAGACTTGTCAAAGATATATAGAGACTGCTCTCACAATAAAATCAATAATAAAACTGAAATACCATAAAATATAATATGTGATGAAACAGTATCCTAAAAATTTCATTTTTGTGTGTATTTATGTTCTAAAGGTAAACTATGGTAATTTCTTTTTTTTGGGGGGGGGGATGTTTCAATGAAACAAATAAAATAAAATACATGAAAAATGATTTTTTTTTGGAAACTTTTAGCTTTTGTTGCTGTCAGCGATTCATGGTTAAACAGTAAATCAGAATATTTTAATTGTTTTTTTAACTATACAGAGTAGTTTTCATTTATACACACTAATAAAGCTCTGTTTTTTTATTTTAATGAGACAGTATAGGTCTTATTTTATGTTTAACAAGCGTTAGATTTCCAAAAATGGCACATAAACCTATTTAAAATGAGAACACTTCATTTTGAGGGAGTAAAAATGCCTGTTTTCTAAAAATGACTTGGAAATAAATTGTATAAAAGGAAAACTTGAAAAGTTTTTTGTTCCAGTCTGCTGCTGAGACCATTACCAGATTCTCCACTTTTTTAGGGCCAACTGCCATCAACAGTTACTTTTGGCCAACTACACCTAAAATGTCATTGATCTAATTGTCACAGTCACAGTGTGAGGAAAATCTGGAGTTTGACATCCAAATAAATACAAACAAGTTCCCAGCAGTTACGCAACATCTAAACCATGCAAGTTATTTTTGTTCGTCTTACAGACATGGAGCAGTTTAACGGCGGATCCGTAGAACGAATTCACAAAAGACTCACGTTTTCAATCTGAATCCTTGCTTGCCGAATTTTATTTGGTTCGTCGGTTGTAAAAGTAACACGAGTGCCAGGACACAAATGTGGAGCTGTGAATGTGGAGATTTGATATCTGATTTGATGGGGAGCTAAAAGAAAAATATCATTGTTTTAAATCAAGCACTTTTTTTTCCAAAAATGCAGAACAAATCATTCTAAAAAGGGACTCATAAGCCTACAGCTGAAGAAGCTTATTATGACAGTTTTCCAAAAAGCCAAACCTAGACACCTAGAAACAGATGTTATTCCTGACATGTGGAGGCTGTTATAGATATAAATGACTGAGATCAGCCACAGCGTGATTAAAGTACATGAGATTTTCACAGAAATCCAAACCAGGGGGCTGTAAAATAGAAACATCATGCACAAAAGCGATATATCTCAGCCTGTTCCTATGTATGCTGGCACTTAAAAAAAAAAAAAAAAAAAACATTCTGGGTAAAACCAGACTGGCTGACTTGTGTGTAGGTTATAGTTTGAAAGAAAAAATACTCTGTTCAAAATAAAGCTCTGAGTGTGCTTAGAGTTTAAGAGAAGTTAGGTCAGGCAAATAAACATTCATAAATCACTTTTACATCATAAACGATCAGGTTTGATTTTACTGAGGCTTTATTGGACTTTAAACATGCAGCGGGTGTCCTGTTCGTGCCAGCATACGTTAGGTTTACGACGTTTACTGCATTCAGAAGAAAACAGCGGTTGCAGCACAGCAGTCTTACCACTAGAAGCGATTAAGACTTTTTTCTTTTTTAGTAGTTTTTTAGTAGTTTTTCTGGGCTACATAAACAGGGGATAAGCAATCATCATACTTTAATACAGTAGGTTAGACAGAAAACTCTGTTAAACACTCCAGTGAAAGATTTTTTGATCCTAAAAGGAAATGACCTTTTGACCCAACCTGAAGAAGAAAAGCAGCCATGCTAGAGCTGTGCCGTGTTGCTCGGCAGTCAAACGCTCCACCGCATCGGTTGCAAAAGCTGCAAATGCTCTGTTGAGTGAGACCCTTCAGTTCAGCTGGTCTGAGGTTTGATCTGCGCTTCCTGACCGAATTCCACATGACAAGGACAACCTGGCCTGGAAGGCTTTAGGAAGTGGGCAGAAAGCTCAACGGAATTATTAAAGCCAACCTGGAGCTCCGGGGTGATTTTCTTCTTTTTCTGGACCGACTCCGTGTCGGAATGTGAGGCGTATGGACACAGTTATAAATGAAAGAAGATCTGTCCTAATGGAAATGTACGAAGTATAAACCTGATGTCACAGTAAAAAGAATGGAAGTTACTGCTCTGCTTTAAAGCTGCACGGTGTAATTTTTCTAATCAATATGTTTCATGTTTTTCTGCTACTGCTAACAGCAGAAATACACCGCTCTTGCTCAGAAACAACCAATCAGAGCCAGGAGGAGGGTCTTACTGCAGTTAATCAGGCTTGTGTAAGTGCTGCTCACACCCTCCCTCCTGCTCTTTTCTGCATTATGGCTTCTTCCCCACACTAGTGCCTGATATGAATATGTAAACTAGTTATCATGGCCACCAATAAAAGATAAATAGTTTTTATACAACTGTAAATTGTTTCTTCACTATTAGCACATTGAGCAGTGTGTAGGCGAACATGGTGACAGCACTAAGACCCTCCTCCTAGCTCTGATTGGTTGTTTCTGAACAGGAGAGGTGTATATAAATACAGTATATAAAAGCAGCTTTAAGAACTGTTTGCATGTATGAATAATGATGTGAAACTCCAGTATCTGGATTAAAATTTATGTTGTTGGTTGGCAAAAACAAAAAATTAAATTCACTACAATTTGCCACGAGGTTCAGTTTCATTTTCACATTTTGTATTTGCCATTTTCTCTTCTCAAATAAATCATTTAAATTATTACAAGGGACCAAAACTTTCTATAATCTTTACATCTGAACATTTTAAAACCATTCATCATTTCTTCCACACAGGTCGTCACCAAATCATCTCTTCACTAGAGCACATTATTTCCGCAGGGTAATAGTTGTACACTGTATAATTAAATCGACTACGATACTCAAAAAGACTCCAAAGAAAGCCCTTCTGGGTGACGAATAGAAAACAAATGTTTTACTTTGATCCGACCCGTGACTGCAAGCCAAATTAGGGTCTCTCTGAGCGTAATCATATCTGAAGAAAGATGTTGCAAGGGGGAGGGAGCATTTTGGGTTTTCCACAGAGCATTGGTGCACATTATATCTGAATCCAGTTAACGTGAAACAGAAAGCGATAAAAGGACACTGATGGATTTACTGTGACTGAGGCTGAACAGATGGTTCTCAGCACAAACTGGAACCAGCTATATTGCTAACCTGAAAACTTCACTTTCTGCCACCAGGCAGCAAATTGAGCAGAACTTGACTTGTCCGTTCTTAAAACCAAAATATATATGGATGATATTTGTCATATCCTTCTTATGAAAAGCTCTCATTCCCCAAATGTGCATATTCACCCCATTGCTGTTTATCTTGTTTATACTGCCCCAGGTGGGGCATTTTTAAGAAGTAAAAAGCCGTATTTTCCGCACTAAAGGCGCACCAGATTATAAGGTGCATAGAATAGACGCTTCAGTTTGGGTTGCCAATTTGTTCCGTACTATATTATTACACATCCATATTTACAAAGAAGTGGTCCCCAAGTACTTTATATAGTAGTCTGCCCCAGTGATTTCACTCATGGTGTTGGTAACACAGACAAAAGACATGCTGCCGCCCCTCCGCCTCCCTGGCTTTAAATGTATTATCAAACTTTGTTAACAAACCAGCGTTTTGACAACTATCCCAGCATGCACAGCGCACTTCTTCTACCGGGGAAAATGAAGTCGGCAGCTGCTTACCGTTGCTAGACCTGTTGTGGCTCAATGTTCGTCCATATATAAGGCGCACCGGGTTATAAGGCGCACTGTTGGCTTTTGAGGAAATTGAAGGTTTTTAGGTGTGCCTTATAGTGCGGAAAATACGGTACTCTTCATTGTGCAGACAATACATTAATACATGAACTCAAGATGTGAATGAAGTTCAGTTTTTTGAAGCTTAGCAAACATCAGCTTGAAAATGTTTTGCTTCTGCCGGATTATCTGGTGATAAAAAGTTCCTAATCAAATCACAGTCTTTCTGTTGAAAAATGTGAGGCATGGTGAAACTTCACAAACAGATAAATGCTGGTATAAAATCTAATTTTCAACAATTTAATCTGGAATATGAGATGCTTAACAGTTTTTAATATTGTTTAATCAATTGAATGGGTACTTTACTAATTTTATTGCATTTTTTGTCTGTGATTTTATTTGTTAATTATTTTTTTATGTCTAACTAAATTGTAAAATCCTGGTCAAATTTTGTTATTTTCCATATTCAGCTCTTTTTGGAGGTGTTACTTTCATAAAGTAAAAATATTTGGGATGTTGGGGGGGAAAAAAGTAGGCAGCTCTCTGAAACAGATTTCTTAATGCACCCTTTCACAGACTCTTCCATTTTTAGATATTCTTCAGCTTAATGCTGAAACGACACCGTTCAGTTCAGACCAGCCCCGTCTCTTTTTCTCAAGATCTCTGTCCCCGGGTTACAATCGGTCGCAGTGGAGTTTATGTAACATGCCAAAAGTTGATTTGTTGTTGTTTACTTTTTCCTCAGTCAAATGACTTGCACAGCGCGGCCCAGGAAGCAATAAAGCAGTCAAGCACGGTCACACACTCCTCTCACACACACATTCACATGACTCCGGCGCTTAGCTGCAGTTTTATTAGGGTTCTGGCAGGAGCAACAAAAGTATTCGCAGTAGTAGCGCATTCGCATCAGCGCTAAGTGGAGACCGACGCTCGCACTGCCAACACCATCTAGCCAATTGCAGTCATTAGCTATAATCTGCTTTGAATTATCTCAAGACCCTATTAATGAGAGCTTGGCTAATAACGAACAGCCACTCCTCAGCTGCTACAAACCCACATCAACCATGGACGCCATGTTTTTCTCTAACCTTGCAACTGTAAGTAGGATCAAGAGATGACTGGAGCTTTTAGGTAGCTAATTTTAAGCTAGCTATCTCAACAGGCTTTCTGCTGAGAGTACAGTCTTTTAAAATGATTTTAATTGTTATGAATTTATAACGTAGCTAGATTATCACTGGGAAACAGGGGAAAAAAAGCTTTAGAGACTGGTAATGAAACAAACTTTTACTTCATACTTACGAAAAGTAAAACAAAAATTCCTGAATGTAGATTCTATTAAGGCATTAATTACTAACAGTCTTCAGAGTGGATGTTGCAACAAGCTTCTCCCCAGAATATCAGGAAATAGTGCTAACATGCCAACAAGATGCTGAACCAAGTATTAATGTATTTTCTTAGATAACAGTTTGCTTCTGCTCCCAAATTAGAGGAATGTAAGAAGAAAAAACATACTTTAAATGGTTTCTTTATATCTTACATCACAAAAGAAATTAAAAATTATCAGCAGATTACACCTTTAATCTGAGATTAGAAATCATTCTTTTGTAACACTTGAAAGTCTAGTTCAAAGATTTGACCGTGTATTTTTTTATATAAATAAAAATACTAACAGAATTGAACTTCAGAAACCAAAATGTTTTGCTTATTACTCTCAAAAGTATATACAGCACTGTATGTCATCTTGTTGCATTTAAATTTATGTGTAAAGAAATTGTCAACGTGTAGAAAAATGCAAAACGTTGGGGTCAAACATTGATACAGAAAAGAATGAGTTAAATGAACCATCTGACTAATCAGCTAATGCAAAAATGCCACTGTTATAAGCTCAGCAATTTCAACTAAAGTGAAAGATTGATAAGATTTTACTGGAATAGAGAAAAATGTTGCAAGAGAGAGAGAGAAAGGACAAATGGAGGACTTCCCAACAGTGTCTTAGAGCAAATCTCTGCAAACCAATACATGTTTTTAGATTACCTGGTTACTTTGGTGAGGCAGTATATATTAAAATTGGACTAATTCACTGTGCTCTGAGATGTACTCTCACTGTTTCTCTCACTGTGTCCATCACCTCTTCTGCAGTGACTTTAGTATGACCTTGGCTGGTGGCAGGCGGTCTCCACAGTGACAGATCACTAAGCCCAATTGATTAGATGAAGGCCTTTCTCTTTGAGGTATCAACCTTCCTGCACAGGCAGTGCTTTCAGTGGTGTTTCAGCAACCCAGGTCAAAATGATGAGGCAAGCACAGGGGAAGCCTTTTAGGCTCAACCTGACATATGCATGTGTGTTTAAATGGTTTTGTGTGATCTGCAAACATCTGCATTCCCAGAGTTTGATGTGACAAATGCAGAAAAATTAAACATGTTGTGGGGAATATACCTCCAGCTGCAAGAGTCAAAAAAAATTGGGATAATTGCAGAAAATCTGGACATTTTTCAACACGTCTGTATTAGATTCATCTTTTAGAACGTGAAACTTTGCTCACAGGTAACTTTAGAAAGGAATAACCTCCATCACATAGTAGCTAACTTTTAGTTGCTAAGTAACGTCAGCCTCAAATAAGCAGCACAAAGTTGCTAGCATGTTCTATTTCTGCCTTGTGTTTACTTGTCGACAGAAACATGCAACAGAAAAAATGAAAAACACGACCGTTAAGAATAGAAAACGTACCATCAAAATCCTGTTTTAATTTAAAGTTTCAAACATTTTCTTTTACTTTTACAAGATCGGATTTAGTGCGAAATGGAGGAGACTGCTCTGGCATCTGCATAATTACAGGAAAATTGCATTAATTATTGTAATTTACATCCCATCGCCAATCCAACTATTAGCAATAGGCTACTGAGATGAAACCAACGGATCGGTGGAGGACAAAAAAAAAAAAAACAGGGAGGTAGAGTTTGGGACTTTGGGAGTTCTGTGAAGGAAGAGGGGATCAATATGGCTCTAGAAGATAATGATTTTAAATAGACATAATTCTCTGCCTAAGAGTACAGCTGCCAAGGGCACCACTGCAATGCTTTCAAGTCTGATATGAAATATTACTGGCAGTAATTTGCTCATCTGCATTCCAGGAGGGACCTTCTCCTGCCAGTCTTGTTCATCTGCCTGACCATGTATTAAGTGTGTATTACCCCAACCAGCACCCCTTTAAATTAAAACACACTCTGAATAATTATTGGAAATTATATTCAAATTGTAAGTAAAAAAGAAGATTGTATTTGTTTTTATTTCTGGAGTGTAAACCTGTTCAAGCTAAGCTTTTTTGAGGACAGCCAACTAACACAATCCAGGATATTTTAATTATTTCATTCTTGTAATCCACTTTCATGAATCTCGGTGTGTTTGTAAGTCAGTCTGATTGTAATTTTGTTTCCTAATTTCAAAAAGTTCAATAGTATCAGGATCTGATGTAACATAAGATAGCTATTAGCTGGTATCATGGATTTGAACTTTGCACTAAGTGCCTCTCAAAAGTTTGTGCAGAATTATTTTTTCTTTTTTTACTTTTCCAATAAGTATCATCCACTATGAAAATTGATCTGGTATTAGGATGTCAAACTCATTTTCGTTTTGGGCCAATTCAAGATCATGAATGCTCTTAAAGGACCAGTTGTGCCAGAATGTATTGGTAAAACCTGTTCACCAAACTGTAAAAATATCAATGAATTTTTGAAATGGAATATTACTGAACATATTTTCAGTCCGTCCCGGATTTCATGATGCTTTATGTGATTTTGGCAATTTGCATCAGTGCAACAAAAGTGTGGGGATTTGTTGATTTTGCATAAATTTCTACAATAATTCTCAAGAAACTGGTGGGACTGATTAATATAATTTGGCAGTAAACAAAAACTTCATTGACTTGATTGATAACATAATATTTAAGCACACTTAGTATTCAGGCTAGAATATAGAGGGCCACATAGAAAGCTGTGTCGGGCCAGATTTGGGCCACGGGCCTCGAGTTTGACATGTGTGCCTTACAGTGAAACACATTTGTAACCAATTTAGCCGTCTTCACTTTTGACTCCATTTTAACCCAAAATTAGCCAAATATTTTTTGTCCCACAAGCTTCAATGCCAGATTTTATACAATAGTTCAATAAAAAATGTTGAACATATTTGTAAAGCCTGTCTTAAGAAATGCATCAAGTTTTTCAAAATAGCCATGAAAAGAAAAAGGTCCAGTGTTGAACTTTCTCTGGCATACTGGATATCAATTTCCATGCCAATTCCTGATAGATAGTGGCCTGTTCTTGCTTTATCAGTAATGTCATTTCACATTTATGTTTGTTCACTCGCCTTAAGGGTTGACAACATTTTGTGACTGGATTAAAATCAGCTGACTTTTCTAATATTTTCGAACCACAGTTATTACTTCTACCTTGTGACATGGAACTGATGTGCAGGAATAAAAAGCTTTTCCATCACCAAACGCTCTGAAAAGATTGAGATCCAATTCTTTACTGATAGGAAAGTGATTTGTGAGCCCAGACGCTTAAACAAGAGCCAAACCCTCAAATTGATTGCCGCAGGGTATTTTGTTGTTAGTTTTTCTTGTCTGGACAGCAATTCTTTCAGACAATCTGAAAGTAGTGAGGAGACTTCAAAGAAAATAACTTAATTCCAGTCTGGACTGCAGATCACTGCGAAAGATGTCGGATACACAGAAATGTTTTTCTTAAAGAGAAATGACATCTTTTCTGCCCTTTTTGATACCAAGTGTGCATCCAATAGTCTGCCATTCCTGACCAAGCACTGCTCTGATGGCGGATCGTTTAAGGGCTCTGAATGGTCGACGTACCAAAATCGGTTTTCATTGTCTTATTTGGGTGACAGCATCGTTGTGTTCTTGTGTCACCCACCCCTTCATACCACAACCCCAAAGGCAATTTTTTCCCCTACTGTACATGTTGTGTGATTTGTCTGAGTCTCATAGATGTGTTTGTTTATGCAGAAAACTACTCCTCCAACTACTCAACTTCCAGAAGCTGGATTTCCAGTCAGAGAGCAAGATGGATAGTTTTGGGGAGCAAATGTCGACAAATATGAGGAAATACATGCAGTTGGACCAAAACACTGAACTTCCCCCCTTCCGGTCCGATAGAGCGGGCAAATGTTCCACTGAGGTCATCCATTCTATTTTTCCCACTAAAATGGAAAATAAAATATATTCTAGTTCATCAATCATTACATTCGTGTCCTTCAAACTTGTAAACTCATAATGATGACTCAATAAATAGTTGACCCGGACAAAAACTTATTATTTGCCTGTGAAGCTCGTCTGATGCAAAGTGACGGCGACGGCGTGTGTTTCCTGAAGGTAACCGTGGCTGACAATGAAGGATGATTTTAAGCACCATGCCGCTTTAAGGCAACCATTCTGTTCTTCTAATTCAATCAGAATAACAGAGTGAGATCAGTTTTCCTGTCGTCATTAACGCGTTCCCTCGAGGTAACAATACGATCGCAGAACTGATGCCAGCAGTTTTTGTTTCTGAGCTACAGCAAATGGCAAGTGTCTGTGTCTGTCTGTGTGCTTTTACTTCATAACATTTAGTTTCCTTGAATGTCAAATTAAATGCATTTATTTAAACACTGTACAAACTAAAGTTTGCAAAAAAAAACAAAAACATTTTTCAATCTTAAAACTTCTGGGCATGATTACGTTGTTTAGCAGAGGGACTAAGCAGATGTATTGTGTATACACAAAATATATCAATGTATTTCATGCAACATAAACCAAATTTCCTGTTTTATTGTAATAATAGTATTATATAGAAATTTAAAAAAATGCCATAATACAGTGTCCATTATGGCTTTTTGAGCACAGACTGAGACGTTGTGTATGTTGTAATCAATTGGTTCAGGTAATCCTTTTGTCCTACTCTATACTTTTTGTGTTTTATTTGCATTTGTTAAATAAAAAGTTATTTCACCAGAACTGTTTCTCTGTTTTACTTTATTTCTGCCCGGGGCCTTAGAAGGGCCGTAGTGATTGATTGCTACTACCTGTATCATCCCTTGTGGGATTATACTCCTGTTTTCTTTGCTTAGTGCATCTTTCTCATCATCACCCTTCACCTACACTGCTGTCGTTGTTTGTGCTCCGAGTCTTGTCATGTTGCTTCATGTTTTGTGGTTTACATTAGGTTCTTTTCCTGCTGTGCGGTGCCTCGGTTTCTCCCTCAAAACATATTTCCTCCCGACTCCGAGCTGCTTCCCGAATCTGGGTTCTTACTGTGCTTCAAATGTGACACTATGAAATGTGTGCCTGTGGTTCCACATTGTATATAAATCACTACATCTTGTCTGCTACTGTAGTGCTGGAAGTAATGCTTTCACAAACCAAAAGGATGAGTAAAAAGCAAATATTTTTGGTTTATTCACAAGGTTTAAAGTTAAAGTACAATCTGTTCTGTTAATTTTCTAAATCGGATCAAAATTTACTTTTTTGCATCACTCTTCCATAAAGTTTGTATTTGTACAAGCCTTACTGCAAAAAAAAAGAAAGAAAGAAAGAAATTGAGTTTGCTATGGCCTTGAGAAGATTTTTGAAATCAGGATGTTAGAACAGGATGTTACCGTCATTACATACAAATGAAACTGATACCTGAAAATATGTTGACATATTCAGTGTGATTGCTGGGTACTCGGTATTAGATTTTTCTGTTAAGTAGCAACTTAAACAATTCCTGATTATTAGGATAAGGCTTGAAGAGAATTCTAAACGTTTTGAAACTTGAACTGTATACATGAACAGCATCCTACATAACAAACAAATATGGAGAAGTTTAGCACTAGACTGAAATTGGCCTTGAAAGTTAGAAGTTAACTATTATTTGTCTTGTCAGTTTGAACACACTTATGCTTTTTAAGGCCTTAGTTACTGCATTATTCCAGAAATGTAAGATTAGTTCATCTTGTAAAAACATTAGGGAAGAACTTAAAAGATGCTTAAGAATTTCATTTTTAGAGATGCAGCAATATCTCTTGATATTAAAGTAAGAGACAGCAATAAATAAGTTTTTAGCATCACTTGATGTTGTGTGAAGAAAGTCTAAACTACTATGACTTCTGGATATGGCTTGTATCTACAGGATTCTTATTTTGAAGTGGAAATGGTAGTTCTTGAGATTTTTTTGTCGTGTGTGTGACAGAAATGATTAATAAAGACCTAGATAAGCTAGCCGACAGAAGTAGTCTACAAAAACCTTGAAGAATCATTTTGGGACCTCTGTAGAAGACGTTAAAGTTGATAGAGTTAAAAATGAGAACATTTTTGTAAGAACTTTGAGAATGATGCAACTCTGTTAGCTTTAGGTTAGGCTTATTAGCTTATTGTTAAGCTAACAATATTAAAATTAGCATCTTATTTGTAGATTCCTATCAGAGCTAAGCTTAAGGAAAATACCACAGTTATGTATTGTTTCACAACAATGTTTGATCATCTCCAGTCCAAATTGGATAGGTACTTATATTGATCAAACTTGAATTGATCATTTCTGAAGAGAGCAGAGATTATTTACAAAACACAATTTTAGTTTTAGGAAACCTTTCTACTTGATAAAACACATAAACGGAAAATACCCATAATCTTAGAATTAGACAACCATAAAACATGTTGACACATGGGAGATTTACACCTGAAATGGAATATCCTACTCTAACCACTTTTTGCAAAACGGTGAAAAGCTCATCAAAAAAAATATTGCTAGAAAATTGTCTCACTCCTGTGGCCCCAGTGTCACGCATTTTCTCACCCTCCCAGCTAAGCGTATTTTCAGGCCCGTGTTGGACTTACTTGATCGCAGAGCAGATGTTGTGACCTCGATCTCGCTTGCAGCTTGGTAGGGCGGGAATGCTGACGCTGAATTCATCTCGCTGGCAAACGGCTCTGGGCTGTGCGTTCCCGTGGAGCTGGCGCTGGTTCCATCCCCTCCATTGTGTGGATCCTGCTCTTCATACACTGCAACCAGCTGAGGAGACAATGAAACAAATACTTTCACATACTGTATCTTTTTATCCGCACAATGGCGCATTAGCTGGAGTGCCAGACACTCTGCATTTGCGACAGCCAAAAATCGCTCCAAGTGGCATCATTTCACTCCAAAGTAACGTGTCGTTGTGGAATTTTATTACAAATAATTTGTTCTTTTGGGGGAATTTAGCAACATGGCTTATCTCGGAAACATGTGTGCTTCTGTAACGGCGTGGGTTGCTCAGGGTTGCCAGGTTGGGCTCCCAGGGCAAGCTGCTACTCTGTTCTAACAAAAAGTGATTTGTTGCCATGTTTCCCAGGCCAGATGGAGAAAACTCCCCAAAGCATCGCATGATCAGATCACCACCACTCATTATCGGAGCCAAAATAGCCGAATAACGAGAGGAAAATTTTTAACATAACTCAGCAGAAGAAGAAGAAAAATGCCAGCCAGTGGAAGGTACCCAAATGATTTAAATTCTTTCTGAAAGTCTCATGGATTTCGACCCTCGCTGAAATAATTCCAAAGACAGAAGGAATGCAATGCTGCACAACCTTTGGTAGCAGGGAGGACACGGCAGTGCCAAGTGGCTTTTTCATTTTCAGCTGAATCCTCTGCTGAACCTCTCAAAAGAGGATTAACCTCCATCTCTATCCAGACTAAGCAACCAAACAGCAGCAGAAAGATGTGCCGGCATGCAAGACAAAACAACAACGCATATATAAAAGACTTGAAATGAGTTATTTTTAATATTTTTCTGCTACCTGCAAACACACACACACAAAAAAAAGAATTAGTCATTCGTGCATATCCCATTAAGTTGATCTGAAAGCAAAAAAATATGTATATGAATACATAAAAATAACAATTTTCCCATGTATTTGTTATTTTTCATCTCCCCAACACAGGAAAATCTGCATACAAACAAGCTGAAATGTGTCTGCTCCTCTGTTTGATTTGGTTCATATCCACAAGAAGAGTATTACACTTAAACGTGTTTGTGTGTTTGTGTGTGTCTGCATATGAATTCACACAGCTCTGCGTGTATGACTCTGTGGTTTACGGCGGCTGTAATTCACAGCAGCGTCTCTCACGCTGGCTTTGTACAATTAAAGCAGCCTGGGTTTTTTTTTTTTCCCCCTCTCTTCTTTTCCTTCCCTTAAGATGTTTTGCCGCGTGCCGGTGCTGTCTCCGAGAACCCTCTTTATCACCGAAAGCTTTCATTTCACCCTAATCACGTTCCATCCCGATGTTAAAATTACATTCCTCAGATTGTAAGGGTTTATCACGAATGTGCTCAGCACACCAGAGAGGCAATCAGAAAGGAAAGCGATCTGCTACTACCAACATAAGAGGAGGCATCATAGCTCAGGCGTGCTTATTGGTAAATATGCGAATTCACGAGTGAAGGTGTAAAAGACGGTTTGCTTTTGGTTTGACTGCAAACAAACTTAAACGGGAGATTAAAGTGTAAAAAGTGAATGTGTGTGTGTGTACATCTTGGGTGAGTTCTTCCAAGAAGAAGCCTTAGTGAGCTAAATATTTTTATAGAAATGAAAAGAAGAGGGCCTGAAAGACAAAAAGACTTTTTGGCGTTTACGCTGGCCGAGTGTGATGTGTGCAGCTCAATGGATCATTAGCAATGAAATAATCAGGCCTCCCATTTATGTGTTACTGGGAGCATTTAGCGACTCGACAAGCCATGTGCCTGCCAGCTGCCCATTTAGGGAAGTGCTTAATACTGTTGTTGCTGTCTGGGGGAAAGCGCTATTCATTTTTAAATACTTTTAAAGTCTCATTAATTAAGTCGACTTGTCTTGCCCACTACGAAGCGCTCTGTTTCAAAATTAAATTAGTCTATCCCTGCACCGAATTCAGGATTTATGACGTCCAGTAATGAGCAGTTTATTCTGCAACAAACCAGGATGTAAGGATGCAAAATGTGAATAGATCCATACATAACAGCTGATTTGTCCTTGAATAAAACTTTTTTTGGTGTGGAAGTTGTGACTGAGGGATGAAAACAGTTAGTTATTCTTGGGATGGGTATGTTTAAAAATGTTTGGCCAAGTAATCACAAGATGCATTATGTTTGAAAACAACTTGGAGTGAGTCAAAGCTTTCAAGCAAACCAAAGTAAGTGATCCTTCACTGGTGCAGACAGAGAGTCTGCATGGTTTGGCAAAAGATAAAAGAATGTTAATATTGGTTCATTGCTGCAAAACCTTTCTTAGAATTTATGTAAATACCAGAGGAATGTCAGCTTGATTTTGAAGATATTAATAAAAACATCTGACATATTCGCTCACTATTGTGGCATTTAGCGAACAGAGATGATTTTGGTCATCAAACAAGATAAATTTGGTAATTTTTTTGTTTGATGTTTTTAAACGTCTGGTTTTAACTGTATGTGGTACATGGGGCAGAGTTACGACACATGGCAATCTTCAACAAGTCAAACAAATGGTTGCAGTCTGTCTTAGCTGACTGTGTATGCTAAAGTATCAGTATCAAATAGGAAGAAGACGCTAGAGCATTATTTACCGCTTGCAGCACATGCTCCTGTAATGCAATGAAGCAATGTGTGGCAGGGTTAGTCAATTTACAAAGACAATACTAGGTTTATCTACTTTTCAAAAATTGTGTTTTTTAGTTGGAGAAGGCTTCAACTTTTATTTGACGAAGCTTACATGGAAGACTGTGAAGTGTCTTTGGAACAGCAGGTAGATTTTATCAGACACTGGGTTTTCACACGTCTCTCTTGCATGTCTCAGAGCTTTTTCTCGCGGCGTTTTGACCTCTGTCTGTGTAAGGAAGAGCAGGGCTCACGTGGCTGGAGGGAGAACTGATGCAATTTTTGCTTTTGGTGAGACAGAACTCAAACTGCTAAAGCAGTGAAATCCATCACAGAGCGCTCGCCTCCTCCTGGGAATTGATCGCAACCACTTCAGAACAGAGACAAGTTCACACTTCTTTTTGATTTCTATTTTAGATTTTTTTTCCCCTCTCTCTTTTATTCACTCACCATCTCCTTTAAGCTACTGTACAAAGGATGCTGGAGATGAACTCAGAAGTTTTTGACGCAAGAGGAAACTTTCTAGGCCAGGAGACACGACGGCTAATTGTCGAGTGGCGTGACAGCCGAGGCTGAGGGAGACTCTAAATAACGTGAGGCTACAATGAAACACACCAATCAAAACCAGAGATATGAAAAGGCAGAGAGAAAGCACAAACATTTAGGGAAAGAAGGAAAGAATTTTCCAGTTTTGAGGGTCGGGATAAACTCCAGAGCGGTTTCAAAAACCTATTTAGCTCCCACCTGCTTCAGTTGAGAGAACCGTGGAAAAGCATGGAGCTGGCAGTCTTATTTCATGGACCCCTCTCTCTCTCTCTCTCTCTTTCTCTCTCTCTCTCTCTCTCTCCCTCCCTCTAGGAGAGAGCAACAACACAGATGCTGCTTTAAGCCCCTGTAGCAAGGCTGACACTCATCCACTTTCAGCCTGTTCCACTGACTGTCACAGCAGCTGCCAATCAAGCGCTATCTACCTGGAAGCCCGAGGGGTTGTTGGGGGGGAGGCGTGAGCGGGGGAATGGATAGAGATGATGTTGAACGGGTGAAACGAAGCGGGGGATTGAGGAGGAAGCGGAAGAAAAGAGAAAGTCAACTGAGGCCAAGCGTTTTTCAGTTGCGTAGGTACAAGCTGTGTTCGGTATTTCCATATCATTAAATGGAGTGAGCTGGCAGACAGTATTTAAAAAAAAAAAAGCAGAAATTCAGGGATGCCTTTCATGTTGGCCTCCTTTGATCACCTTCCGGCTTTTGGCAGCAAGGTGAAGAAGGAGAAGAAATGGAGAGGAGGTAGCTGAGGGGGGAAATGAGAAGCAGTTCTGACAACCTCTTTTAAGATCTCCTCTCCATGTCTGCTCTCTTCCTGCGCCACCCTACCGAACACACCGGCCTACCAGAACCTGTGATCTGCGCGGATGCATGGGTGATTGGGATTGGCATCGCTGCAAAACGCCTGTCCAAAACACTAACCAAGTGGCACGGGAAAGGAGCAAGACAACAGAGTCTATTAGCAGCTGTATGCACCAGCAGCGCTAACAAAGGCAAGAAAAAAGTGACGCTTTGCAAACATACTCGTACGCTAGGAACATTTACACAATTGGTTACTTTAGTACGGCAAGCTTTAATATGTATTGTATGTGGTGGAATTTTACGTAGCAAATGAACTCCTGAATGGAACTGCTCTATCAGAGTGGTTTAGTCAAAGTAAAAGCTTCAATCAAATGGGGAATTAGTTTTTTTGGAAAAATTGCTTTTCACATCTAAAGAGATTAATTTTCAGTTGTTTTTACAAAGATGAGTTAGCTAAAATTACAGTCTCTAAATCTGTAAAGCAAAACACTTGCAGCAGTGATTGCACCAAACTTTCTTTTAAGTATTGTGATGTGAGAGCTGAATAAAAATGAATGCTGCATTTCTCCAATTCAGCATTTAAAAGAGGAACATTATCCAAAAATATATTATCGTATTATGATATGCTATGTCATCATCGAAAACATACCTGAAGTGTTGTTTTCACTCTTTTACGAATGTCTAAGGAATTATGAATCTCCAGTGGAAACCATTCAGTGGTGCCTCAAAGTTTGCTCATAGAAATCAGCACCTATTTACCCAAAGCTCCACCGTAGAGCTTCAGTCTCCATTTGAGCTTCCATCCAAACAGAGCAGTCCTACCCCACACGGTTCCTTCAGACATAAGAGCTAAGATTCCCAAAACGCTGTGTCCTTTTCCCGTCACTTGACAGTTATTAACACTCTATTTTTCCTTTGTGAAATGAAGCTATATTCCTAAAGGTATGAAATATTTAGCCAAGAACTGTACAGTAGGAAAAGTAAACACACATACCTTGACACTCACAGAGATGGACAGTGCTTCATTTCTCCTCTAACTGCCATTTATCATCATTTTACTGCAAGGGCACCAGTGGCACAAAGTTATTATAGGTACAGTACAGGTGGAACAGTGAAGTCACATACTCCAGAGAATCCAAGGACTTCAAACTTGTTGAGTAATGGACGTGAATCACCATATATCATCTACACACTGCTAGTCTTTCCATCCATCTGTCTGTCTATTCATCACTCCCTTCGACGTTCCCGAGGCATCGTGGAGATTTGGACCATTACTCAGTTTTTGACACCAGCAGAGGTTGGTCTTAGATAATACTACCAAAAAATGTATTGTCTTTTTTTAAAGAATCAACCATATAATCGACCTTAAACCAAGATTGGTGCGAACAGCCCTTTCTCCCCTCACTCTGAAGCTATTACAGTTTTTAATATTTTATTCTTCCTCCTGTCCATTATTTCTAACACACCATGAGTCAAGCAATCCAACAAAGTGCTTAGTTATGTATTTTCCTGCTCATCAAGAGCATCAAATATTCAGAGAAAGAGTCTCCAGCACTCTTGGCCCATCACTTGCATTCCAGATAACCATCAAACTGCGCCCGGCGGCGCTTTAGAAACGTATGCATATTGCAGGTGCTGTCACATGGGGTTGATGCAAGGGAAGACTGCCCCCAAAGGTTGGCTTTTGCAAAGAGAGAGAAAAAAAACCGAGAGTGGAAATGATGACACAACTTCAAAATTCAATGTAACATGGCAAAAAAAAATAAATAAAAAATACTGTGACACGTAAAATACATCCTCCCGTTTTCTTACTGTGAAGGTGTGCATCAGCAGCGGAGCAGGGCACCAGGAATCAAAGGAAAAAGCGAGATGAAAGGCTTAAATATATGCAATAATACCAAGCAGACAATTAGTTTGTTCTGCTTAATATGAGCTAAAATAAAACACACATATATATTTCACTTTGGTAAAGACGGTTCACCACAGGAAAAAGAAAAACGATGAACACATGGTGGGAACACTGACAACGTGGATCACAGTGAGAAAATACACAGAGCAAGCAAAGTTTAACCAGATTACAGAGTCATCCCTTTCAAATCCACAAGGCTAAGTTCCCATCCACCTTTGAAGTTTCCCTCCTGGGCGCGGGTAATGAATTCACACATATTAGAGGCCTGTGTAAGAGCGCTACCTACGCAGTGCTGACAGAGGAGAAAGTTCCTACTACGCCCCCGACACATTCTTCCATGTATATTAATACCTTATAACCTATGCTCATATGTGCAATTCAATTTCGTTCAGCCCTGGGAAATAAAATATTAAAAAAATATACTTTTATTTTTCTTCTTCAATTTTTCCAAGACACACAAAAGATCATTGCTGACTGAAAACCCAGAAAGAAGCCAAGGTTATCAAGCGAGAGCAGAAAAAGTGATGACATTAAAAGCAATCAAAGTGAATCTCTGTAGACAGACGGAAAGAGATATTGTAATCATTTTATGACCTTGATGGGCTTAATAGCCACCGATTGCTTAAGGGTTATTAACACTGAGCAGACACATGAAATAATGCTGATTATGTTATGCCAAAACATTCGACACAGCCTCATGAGCCTCATTAATTAAGGTATTTCAACAGGCATTTGATTACAAGAGTATATTTTACATTCTCTCTCATAAACGAACATACATGTCAAAATTCCATACGAGCTACTTCATCTCTGATTCTGTGGAAAGTTATCCATTTCAGTGTTGAACATTTAAGTCACATCAGCCTTAGTAACTCTGCAACGAGCAGAAAATGTGTTTTCTAGATCAAGAACCATAAAAAGGTTATCTCTTGAAGAGCAGTCTTTATAAAAGTTAATCTATAAAGTGCATTAATCAAGATGTGCTATTGTAATTGAGCTTACCAGTGTTAAGAGTTCAAAAAAAGACAGCAAAAATAACCTACATTACCACAGAGAAACTTGTGCAAGGGTCAGCACTGTTCTTATTCCATATGTCCCACAAATAAAGTATAATAAATCAATGAGGTTCTGTTCCCAAACAGGGAGGGAATCACATGTCAACTCCTTTCAGGAAGCTAACATTAGCATGCAGTGCTAGCAGTTAGTCTGCTAATTCAGGAAGCCATGACAGGCAGCCTGCACTCAGGTTCAAAGATGTTTCTGTGATAAACACAATACAGATCTTTTTGTTTGCTGCCCACATCCTTTATTTCTCCAGGTTGTGTGCAAGAAAATCTCACCTTTGAAGCGATGGATGTGTAGAAGCGGTGATGTGTTTGGGCTAACTCCATTACAGAGGCCTGCTGTGGCCTGGTGACTAGAGATGAAGTGAATGTTCTGCCAACAAGGATAATGAATGGGACTGGTATCAGATTTTCCCTACACACCCCATCAACATGGAAAATAAAGGCAAGTCACTGAGTAAAACAGAGTGAATTAGTATTCTTCTCTATAAACCTGAAAGAGGGTTGGAGAAGTGAAAAATATTCCAGAAAAATCTTTAAAAAAGATTTGTCCTTCAATTGGTTAGGTAAAGAATATAAATAAAAAATAGGCAAACTCATAAAACATAATTCAAAACTCCACACTCAGAGACCTGGAAACACAGGAAGAAAAGACCAGCAAAAGAAAAAAGCAAAAACAAAGAACTTCAAATATTTTTTGGTGTCCCTTGTGGGATAAAAAGGACAGAATAAACAACAGAAAGAGGATGGGGCAGACTCAAAGGGAAGAGAGTATCCTTGAAAAGCCTGTACATCCTCTGCAGTCAAGGTGTGTTGAAAATCAGGTGTTTAATATTTGCGGCAAAACTAGGTCCAATTATTGAGACATAAAAGCTTTTCCTCACTCTTTATCAGTGTCATCTATCTCTGTAGTGACCCTGCAAAAATTGACCCTGCAAAAATAGGTGGATGGGTGGATTGATTCTGTCTCAGAGTCTAGTGAGCAACAGACCTACAGCAAATGGATCTACTTGACTCAGAGCTCACATATCCACAATAGAGCCTTTGTCATATGTAACACTGGACAAATGTTGACCGACATCCTTTTTGTTTTGACAGATGAAAATATTTCAGTTTAGCTCAATCAAAATGGTGAGGTTCACATCTTTGTAGTAGTAAAAAAAAAACGTATTAATGAGGATTTGAATGTTTTCTTCACAATGACATACTTCCCAAGGACCTTTACACACAGCTTGCTGTCAACCTGTCAACCTGGTTTCACAAAGTAACTGTTGGCAAATTAGGGTTTTCATATCTGCCCTCTGGCTTTCATGCTGTCGCCTGGGACAGCCTTGGGTGCACTGCCTCATCGCCCCGAGCCACGGACCAACAACAGAGGCTGTTTATGTGCCTAAAACTCCTTAATATGCACAAGGAAGCACTTTGCATTTGAACTAAATAGAGTTCAGAATTAACACTTCAATGTGTATGGCTGCTGAAAGCAAACCCCTACCTTGACTGCATCTATTTCACAGTAACTCCTGAGGCTTTGTTGTCCTTAGCTGCACATTCAGCTAACCTTCAGTGATAAACTTCAACAAAGCCAGATACTGAGTTAAGCACTCATCTTGACAGCTTGGCTTGAAGTGGTAAATAAAATGGGTCGATGTGTTCCACTGGAAAGCAGAATGCAAAAATGCAAGTATAACAAGAAACTGACTGCATCTGACAAGGTTTGTAGTTATTTTTGGAGGTCTGTTAGAAATAATTCATATTTTATGTCATCATATTGCATATGTTATCATTTTGCATAAAAACTAAAATTAGATTGAAAGAATATAAATAATGATCTTGTTGGTATCATCTTAAAACTAATTTGCTAAAAATGTATGGCAGGATTTAGGGATTCTTCAATGAAGTCTTGAAGAAAAAGTCAAGAATGGGTCACTGGGTTTTTATTTTTAACCAAAATAAAAGTTTCAGAAGAGTTCTTGAAGAAATCAATTTCTGGGCTTACTGTATCTTATGGGATTATAAAAAAAAAAAAAAACAGCAATAATAAAACAGTCGATGTGTGTGGCATCTATTTTTCCGATATACAAGCTGGGCCCATAAACATTTCATAAAGTGCTGCAAAAGATGCTGGTGGACAACAGCGTTTGTTTTTCTAGTGGAAACATACAAAAGCTGAGAGGAATACACAACGACTGAAGCACTCTAAGACCGTATCTACTATGGTTAATCCATATTTCATGACATTAGGCCCGTCGTGATAAACGATAAATCGATTAATCATGCGATAAAAAAAACTTATGCGATAAGTGCTGAAATGCAACGTTTCAGCTGTTTGGGATTCCCCTAGGTAATTTCCCATCAGAAAGTAGGAGGAGAATCCACGCTTTCTGATTGGCTGCCTGTCACATTCAGCGTTAAGCTCCCAGTCGGGGAAAACCCCTGATTTAGTTCAGAGCGGCTACTAGAATGCCTTTGGAACCCCCCCCCTCCCCCCCACCTCACCCCCCCTCTCTAGCATCATGCTATGGAGATGCTTCTCCTTAGCTTGGACAGCAAAGTTTTTTGCAGAGTTAATGGGGAAACGGGTTGAGCTAATTATAAGATCCAGCTAACTGCTACAGTTTTTGGTTTAGTTCAAAGCATATTCATGTGTTTCTATGCAATCTGATTCAAACTGAGCTATTTTTAAAAGACGACCAAGTATGACAGTCGAGAAATGTGCAAAGTTGGTTGAGAGATATGGCATCAAAAAGCATCCCATTGTCTAAGAAAGGCTGAATATGAATGGATGCAACACTTTTTTGATGTACATTTGCAAAAAATTCAGAATCCCCCTTCAATCCACTTTTTACCTGTGCACTACTTTTGTGTTGGACTGTCACAGATGCCAGTAGACGATGGATTTCTACATAGTTTTTCAGGAAAAATACCCAGTCGAATTGTAGGTTTGTCAGATGTCGAACTAGAAAAATGAATAAATGAACCATTCATTTATTATACATACAGCATAAATTTAATTTATGAAGTCACACAGTTACTTGAATTGGTCAGCCAAAAAAGCTGGTCTCTCCCTTTTCTTTTTTTTCCCCCACTACAAACACTGAGTAGTAAACAGTCCCAGTGATCAGTAAGCCAGGAAACGTGGTCAGCCAGCCCGGCAACACTCCAACCCATGACCCAGTCGGCAAGCCACAAGAGAGCCAAGTGGAGCTAAATGCCCCGCTGCTGGCACTTAACTTAACAGAGACAGCACCAACACCCACAACACATACACATGCACAACAAGCCGATGGGGACAGCACTGTCATTATCTGCCATCTGCAGGCCTGAGTGGCCGTAGCCTGGAGGTGAGAGGAAATGAATAGGAGGAAGGTGAAGCGCGGCGAGAGGATGCCACCCCTTATGTGTGCATTCGTAGGGAGGCAAACATGCGATGTGAGAAGCGACACGCTCCCCCAAACACATCAAATCACGGCGGAGGACAACAAAGAATTGGCTCGGTTTCTGAAAAGGGAACACACAGCTCTTGTTTTGTGAGAGAGAAGTGTACAACCACAGGAAAACAGGAATCACGGATAAAAAGAAAACAGAACACCGACACTGGTGTATTTATGGGTTTGAAAGGATTTTAAATTCATTGAGTTTAATAATGATTGCATAATTTAAAAAGGATGTGGTATTATTTTTATGATCTTATTTGGTTGGTATTTTTCGCATCGTTTATCATTTATAAAATATTTATAAATGTGTTATCTTAAGAATTTTGATTTACAGTTGTTAGAGTAATTTCCAATTAATGTTCATAAACATTAATTGGAATAATGGGATTGCAATAATCCAACCTAGACCTAGTGTCAATCACTATTGGTATTGGTAGGATTTTACTACTTTCTCCACCATTTGTTCCAGAGTATCAATAAATATCAATATGTTAGAAAATATAATTAAATGCAGTTACTGTATGCAGTTTAGTGATACAGATCAGACTTCTTTATGACTGGTGTTACAAAAAGAGCAGTATGCTGTGACACATAGACATGCAGTTACCTGAAAAAGCAGTAGTTCTTATCACTTTTATTGTTATCACAATAATACCGCAAAGTATCGCGATAAAACTTTAAGTACATATCCCCTACCCCTCTTTGATTCTGTTGCCATGACTTACAGTTAGCAAAAACTATCTCATTTAGGACATTTCTCTGTTGTCTGCTGAACATTAAGTCTTTATTGCACCAGATTTTGAAATTTTAGAGCAAACTACAGTAGTGCTTGCAAAATATAAAAAAGGACAACCTGAAGAGTATCCTAGTCAGCGCAGGATAACAAGGACACAAACTGCTGAGACTTTCAATGACTTCCTGCTGCTTCTTGCTCTGCACGCCGTTTCTGTAGCTGTAGCCAACTGCATCCCTCCACAGTCCTCCACACCTTTTTTCTGGCAGCGGCTGAGTAATTTTCAATCAACATTTTGTATTTAGAAAAAAAAGGTTCTTCAAGAGCTACAGAACATGTGGAGTAAGTATAGGTTCAAACATAAAGAAGTGTGTGTGTTTACAACAGAGTTAAGCGAACTTGAGTCAAGTCCCCCTACCATCTTCCTCAAATTACACAAAATTGGTGTCAAATGTTTGCGCTACGTCCATGCAGCAAAAAAATGTTGCTTCTACCACTGTCCTTTTAAAGATGTTTATAAATATATCCAGAGGTCATCAAAGGTCAACCAGTCCACCTTTAAAATAATCCAACAGACCTAGTGTCAATCAACTGTGCTATTGTCTTGCGTCTAAAATATACGTAGAACAGTTGATTGACACCAAATGTGTTCAACTTTGTAAATGTGGACTGACCTCTGGAAACATTTCTTAATATCTTTAAAATGATGGCGGCACAAACAAAACTTTTTGCTGCACAAACCAGCACAAAATCTGACCAATTTGAAGAAAGTGGAGGGGAGGCAACTTCACTCAGGTAGTTACTCACCATGTTTGACAATTAAAAATAACAAAATACTAATATTATGAATGACATTTTTATATCTGCAGCGATTAATATATAGGATTTATTATTCAAGAGAAAAAATAACTTTTTATTCTTAGTTTTTAGAGCAGTTAGGTCATGTTATGCACAGTTTGTTTAACATTCGAATTAATTCAACCTTTATTAAGCCAGTTAAGCTTTTAAAATGAAGTTCCTATTTATAATGACCTGTCAATAACAGGGATGACAGTAATAATGGTGATGTGACACATCAGGAGTATCATCATACTCTATCTAACTCACAACAACCCATGCCTAATGGCAATGCCAAAAACCTTTTTCTTTTTACTTTTTTCTACAAAGCAACAACTACCCAAATGGAAACAAACTATTTTTCACTGCACAACCATCTAATAAAAAAATCCAAATTTCCAACTCCTGACAAAAAAAAAGCATATCAAGTAAATAAAGGTAATGCAGAAATACAGCTTAATATTGATTTATTTGTTTGTTTCTTTCCAAGCCCCTCTGTTATGACTTGCAGGCAGTTTCTGAGTGGAGTCCAACACTCGGCTCAGCTGCTTTGTTCCTTCCAGCAGAAGGTCGGCATCTTTTCAAGACAGCTTGTGCCCTCTAGTGCACGGTGCACTCCAAAAACCTTGAAAGTAGCTGCACTCTTCCCCTTACTTTGCAGCTTAGTTCTCCAAAGCAAAGAGGAATAACATTATCTGTCCTAATTAAAAAAAAAAAAAACTCCATACCACAAATTTCATATGTTGGTATGAGAAACAGAGAATTAAAACACCTTGTCTTTGTGAAAAATTGTAAATTTGCAACAGGACAGCAAGGAAAAATAGTGCCAGGATGGTCAGTAATAAATGCATTTGTATGCTCAATGTTGGAAATGACTACATAGCACGCCCTACCCTTAGCATAATAGGAGATTACGCGACGGGGTTGGGGTGTTTGTCTAGGGAGTGCTGCTGAACTCCCGTAACCTCAATTATTCAGCATTAGGCACTGCTATTGATTTCCTGTTGGATCGACTTACTGAGTCTCGAGCATTGGGACAGTGACATGCTATAGCCTGAGCTGGGAGGGATGGCTGGGAATGGATGGATAGATAGATGGATGGGAGTCCGCTAGGAGAGTAAAAAGAGATAAAGATCCACATGAGCGGAGCACAGTGTAATTAAAGATAGCCCTTATCGAGGCGGTGATGAATTAGGACTTCACAGTTCATGGGTTAGTTAGTTTGTTAGAGGTGAAAGGACTGGTTAGTTTGACTTGGCAACCTTGGAGACAGAGGGCAGTGATAAATAGAGGCCAGGGGGTTCCCATGGCTTGAGCTCCCACTGAGGCCAGAATAATATTTATGCAAGAAAAGAAAAGCTCTTCGGCTGTCAGATATGCAAGGAAATACTTGAAGTCACTTAGAATTCTTTAGGGTTATGTTGTGGTAGTACTGTTCCTAAGAGTGTGCAGTTGTTCCCAAGCCATCTTCAGCAAAAAACAACAAATAGACCTTGCCAAAAAAAAAAACAGTCTCATTCTGCGGTTCTCACACTTACTTAAGCCCTGGTATTCTGAAAACATGTGTAAGACGTGTGATTTGAGTCATTCTGCCTGGAGTCAGTCAGGTCTGGCATTGTCTGTACCTGCTGTAGCTGCATGGTCAGATGTGGGTCAGCTTCCAAATGAAACAGATGGTAAGAGCTGGGTTTCAGCAGCTTCTCCTTGGCCTAACCTTGAGAAGCTGTGTGGAGCTAAACAGAACACAGACCTGAACTGGGCAAGTTCAGGGCTTTGAGGCTAGAGGAGTGTGGGAAGGGGGTTAATCTCGAGTCCCAAAGGTTGACTAAAAATATGGTGATGCAAGAAATCTGAGGAAAAAAGTTGGAAGAGGGTATACAACAGGTGCTGGCAAAGTAGGGTATTGGATTTAGTCAGTGTTTAATTTAAAAGTCACTGAAAAGACTTGTTTGTGATTGTTTGATTTGTGTCCTTTAAACATCAAAAAACATGAAATTGTTTTTTTGAAAACACATTTAGACTTCATAACTATCGTTCTGGGGTGGCTGCCTGGACATTTGCAGTAGCTCCTCTTGCACCGGGACACTAAGACAACATTTGGCTAAATGCACCATGACGAAAGTTGTTTTCTTTTTAGTTTTTGAAAGAAAGAAAGAAAGAAAGAAAGAAAGAAGAAAGAAAGAAAGAAAGAAAGAAAGAAAGAAAGAAAGAAAGAAAGAAAAGAAAGAAAGAAAGAAAGAAAGAAAGAAAGGAAAGAAAGAAAGAAAGAGAGAAAGAAGCGAAGCTTTATGATCAACTCGTGACCGAGACAACTATTTTCAGAGAAAAAGGCATTGGCAGCAGCAACTTTAAGTGTTTCATGAATGTCATCTTCAACTGCTGCTTCTTCCCCATTAATGCTAATCCCTCATGTAATATGATTTTTTAAAATTAAAAAAATAAAGTTTAACTAACATATTCCATCCTGACACAACACAGAATTGCACACCTTTAAAATCAACACAATTGCAACAATTGCAACACTTAAAACAAGAGACATATCACAAGTAATTATAGAACATGATATTCCACATGATATTCCCCTTAATGTCCTCAGGTTTCTTGATATCAAAACATCACAATGCTGCTCGCTGAAGTGACTGCTATCTCACAAGCTCCAGCCAGTTACAGTATGAATGTCTTCGCCTGATGAAGTTTAAATAGAAGATGCTCCAAATGTGCTTAAATCATTAGTGTGGCAGCATTTTGAGTTTCCAGTAGTAAGCACTGTAAGTTGCTCAGGTGGCAGAAAGCATCACTATAATAATGGATGCCTAGGATTATGATGAGCTACATCACAATACCCAGAGCAATAGTAACAGTGAGATTGCCATCTTCTCCCATCTCAATTTTGTGAACTTAATGTTGTATCTTGTCTCATCTTGTGAGTTTTAGGTACCGTTTCACCTCTAATGACAAGATAACCATATGACTGCAACTTGACTTTCTGCATGAATCCAACAAAGTCCTCTCTAGCTCCGGCAAGAACATAGTAAATCTTAGGATTTTACTTCAGTTTTGTAGCGCACTGGATATGATCCTGTGCTTCCCACGTCTCTCAGTTTTTTGAAAAGGATTTTTTGAAAATGAAATAGACTTGCAACAGACTTGGCAAATCACCTGATAAGACGGAGTGATACAGTGTTAGAGTCCAACACCTCAGAGGATTTACTTTGGTTCTAACAAGTTAACAGTGATGGTACATCTTTATACTACAGATAAAGAAGCTGTTATTACTAATAACATTACAGGAGCTCTCTCTAAAAAAAATCTAAACTAATCCTTTTAAAGTTAAGTACTCAGCGGCTTACTTCAAAATAATGACATTGCCTTCACTGAGAAAGGACGTATGCTTGCTGAGTGGTGTGGGTTGAGGCTGGTAAGCAGGGTGAAGCACAGAGTTGTTACCTCTCAGGAATTCCCACCGCCTAATCAACTCTTAATTGGCAGGGTTGATGACATGCTCATGCAAGAAACCACAGCATCTGTTTGTGGCTGTTTAAAGCAAAGTCTGTGTCCTCTACAGAAAACAACAATCCATGTTTTCACCGCAACGGCATGTCAAGACAATGTTTTGTGCTCTCTGTACACGTACTTGTGTGCCTCTGGAGTTGAGGCAAGTTCTAATCTGACTTAATGGGTATCAAAACTTTTCAGTGCCTTTTAATTTACAGATCTCTCCCAATTTGCATATAATGCCAGTGGGAAGACAAGTTTAAAGTACCTAACAATTACAAGAAGTTACACCTGTCACCGATATATCATCAGAAAGATCATTGTCGGCACACTCTGTCAAGACTTGGCCCTGAGTTTGAAACTTATCAAACAGTTGTGAGAGTAGCAGCCTAAAGGGAAAAATCCTCCAAGAACACAACACAACTATGAAACAACTTGCCGCATAAAGAGAAAGATCCAACTGTTCTGGCTCACCCGCAACACAAGACTTAGCAAAACGCAAAAGAGGTTCTCAGCTGTGGGATGAGGGGGAGATGAAGGGAATCTGATGTCGAAGTAAAATAAAGATCAACTCTTCACAAGATGGCAGAGCTCTGTGTCGACATGCAGGGTGGCAAGAATGCAAATCAGGTGATGGATCATGCTGTCAGATACTGTCAGAGGTAAAGATGAGAGGCTATGTTCTCTTCTCCTGTCCACCACCTTAGAATGTCAACTCACACTTTCTACTCCTGTCTGTCTAAACTTTCTCTCTCTTATTTCCCTTTTCCTAAATTTATTTCTTGTATTTTAACTCTGTACTGCTGCGTCTGAGTACCTCAACTTTATTTCTGCAGCTTGTGGTACTTCACTTCATGAATTATGAAAAACCCTACTGCCTTGTCCCACTGAAACTGGTTAAATTTAACTTTAATGAACAAAATGCTTTGTCTTGAAACAGAGAAAATAAATATGAGTTTGTATCATGCGTTGCTTCATTACTAACCTCAGCCAAAAGTGACATTAGCCAGAATACCTCTATCCAAGGCATGACAGGTTTCAGGCCACACTGTGCTACTTTATGTGCACCATGCTCTGTCCTAATTCACCTCTCTCTGTTTTGGCTCCTGTTTGCAGTCATTCAAACCAATTAACACCTACACAGCCATTAAGGTCTGATTCCAGAAAGCTGGATGCAATTAGCAACAGGAAACATGAACACTTAAAACAGGAAGGGGATTTAGAATACCAAACAGGGAATGGTGAATTGTGTTCATGCACAAGCTAATGGGGACAGAGATGGTATCCCCAATGAACTTCATGATTGTAAGTTGGCATCATGTTGATTAATCAAGTTACATTCAGATTTATGCACATGGAAAATATTGTGCAGAAAAATGTGCAAATGCGCATGGTTTTTGAATTAAGTTTGGTTTGATATGGGTTTATATGATTTTTAAAGGCTCCCATGGGGGATAAAGGGGAAGTTACAGAACAGCACTGTGATCTTCAAAGGCTCCGCCTCAACCAGATTATCGCCATGAGTGACTGGCGCCACTCATTTGTGCTGTGCGCCATATCCCTTACGCTGCCCCCTTGAGCAAGTTCGTGTTAGGTCTATGCAATGGTACCTATTAACACCAGACCAAACACAATCCACCGCATGTCGGAATCTCGACCGCCGACCAAGATCTGAAAACGTGTCTCGGAAATCTTACAAAACTCGCAGCAAGACTCCAAGTAAAACACTTTAAAAGCTACGTGAAGTTTCACATGTGCTGCAATGTTTTTTTGTTTTGTTTTACCTCAAACGAATTCCATTCTTTAGCATAATAGTAAAACAGTCCCCAATTTGGGGTAATTTTCAACACATTTGGACAATGGTCACATTAGACATGTCTACTGTACTAACATTCATTAGTGCCATTCTTTAAACACAAATGAGAGATGAACAAAATAATTTACCTGATTAAACTTAAGATTTAGTCTTGGTTTTTGCAACAATGACGGCATACAAAATTGTAGCACTTAAACAGGAAATATAATAAGTAAGGTCTGCTTTATATTAACTGCCAAAAAATCATTCAATGTAAAAAAAAATAAATTAAAAAAAAGTCCTACAAGCAAGACTAATGACTCTTCTTCAGATGTTAACTTTGATAAAAGATCCATGAGAACTTTGTCACAAACATTTTTACATTTAATGGAAACTCATGTACAGGTAAAGCCTCTATATTCTCATTTTATCCGATGAGAATACAACGGCAGACATGAGACAGCCTTGAACAGAGCCAGCCTTCCCATTTCCCCTCTGTGTCCTGTGAATTATTCATTCCATCAGGAGGCCCATACATACAGCTTAACTATATGATGGACTAATAAGGTCTATTGATCGAATAATTGATTGCTTTATACAAGGCCTAACTGTCTGTCCACTGATCCATTTGGTCAGCTCATTACTTAATATGCATTATTCAGAGACAACCAGTAATCATTGGAGACTGAAACATCAACAGAGAAATGAATGTCAATAGGAATACGATAGCAAAGACAGGCCCACATTTAAACCTCAATAAGACTGTTGTTTCTGTTAAGTAAACAGATAGTCACACTGGTAAAAGCTATACAAATGTTGGGTTTGACTTTAGATGCACCTGTTCACCTATTCATTAGACCAATTAAGAATCTTAACCATCAACAGGTTAAGATTCTAGAAGTCATAGTAACTTATATGACATAATTGTTGATAATTATCACTCTTTATAGGAGAAGTACTGTCCTTTAAAGCTGAAGTCAGAGGTGTAGCCATCAACAAACATTATGTGTTCAAGTCACCCTAAATATCTCCACCACCAGATCTATAGAGGCAAACAAGGAGAAAAAAATACCATTTCAGTCAGCTAATTTTAGCATTTAACTGTCTTCAGTTAAAGAAGTGGGATTCATAAGAGCAAGTAGAAATGTGATAATAGAAATGCAATAATCCAGTCCAGGTTTGACTTGCTGATACGTTGCAGTTTTCATGTTTGTCGTCCTAAGCCAACACATTTCTAGTGACAAAAAAAACAACAAAAACAAAACAAAACAATGAAAGCTTTCTTATATCCTCACACAGCAAACTTCCTATATTTTAAAACAGATACCGAAATGTTTCCCAGGCTCCATTAAAAAACTGGGAAATAGTGATGTTCTTAATCTAGAAGATGTACAGCTTTAGCTGCATTTGCAGTAAATACTTTACAAAATGTGGTATTCTTAAACCATCTTTTATGTCACTGTTCTTTTTTTCTATTTAAAACTCAAAAGTGTTTTCAGTCAGTCTGATGTCTTGATGTTGTTAGCTGGGAAGTAACTCAAGAACTTCTTCCTGACATCAAAATGAGAGCCTCAGACAAGAATATATGTAACTTTCAAGCTCTAAACTCTAAAACATGTTCATATTGGGGACATAAAACAATTGTTCACAAAAAATACAGTATGTTTTTTTATTTACACTCCTCTGCAGCCTACTAATACCTAAACTGAAGAAAATATTTATTTGCTATTGGTTGTTACTATTGGCTTTGTCCAAATAAAGTGATTTTTAGTATACTTCCAACTGATTTTTGAGTGAAGATCTCAGGGCAAGCACAGTACTTGCCCTGATAATATTACAAATTACAGCATATGTACTTGTACTTTTAAGTTGTGTAACCATTCATAAACTGACCTTTCAGTCTAGAAAGTTCAGTTGTTGCAATCAGTCACTTGAGATTTAATTTTATTCAAACAATGTTTTGCTTCAGTCCTAGGACAAAATCAAATTACCTGTTCAAATTTTTTCCCACAAATCTAGAGTTTAACCAAAACACCACTGTCTCGTCTTCTCCGTAGAAAAAAATTAGTACCTCTCAAGAGGGTGCCTTAGATACAGAAAATGCAAAAACACCCACATTGTAACTAAACTGTATTGGTTTTCTGCTTCAGATATGTTTTGGGTTCCAGCACTTGCCCACAACTTGAGCTTGGAATGTATCCCACTTGCTCAGCTTCCTTTCTGTAAGTAATATCTGAAGAAACACAATATTGGCAGCGCATGAAAATGAATCCTTCCTTTCTCTGTTCATTAGCAATTACTAAACTCTATGGTGCAATCTATTATCTGACTGAAAAACAAAGTAGGATATAAAATGATTGACCTACTTTTTCCACTGGAATCTACCTATAGCTGAGCTACCAAACGGCCTTTCTTTCTGAGGCCAACGATGTGCACTGACCATTTGACAGGGATGACAGGGGTAAGACGTCATTGTTGGTTTTCTTTTCTGAAAGGCAGCCCTCTGAGGTTTCTGAGCTCTTTCCCTGACAGTCATCGAAGAAAAATAAGTTACAGAAAGACAAAATGTGACCCTGATGAGACTGTAGAGAACAGGGGAGGGGTCTCCTGGGACAGCTGGAGATAAAAGGATCAGAATTGACTTTCTGGAAAGGCAGCAGCAGCAGTGAGGACCGTATGTGGAATGGGTCAACAGGGGCTAACAACACAGGTTCATCTCCAGGTCATCAAAGCGTGGGCTGTTCAACGTTCACCCATTAGCTTTTCCTGGTTATGTTAGAGCAAGCTCAACTTCAGCTGATATGACATTATTACTCACCGTTCATGCAAGTTTTTTAAGCTGAATTTCCGCACGAAATTAGGTAAACTTAATGTAGTGACAGAGACTTGTACAGGTAGGGCTTTTGCCTCCCAAAAGGTTCCAGTTCTTAACCGGGGCTCTTGCTGGATCTTAACTGTACAACAATGGATCTACTTTAAACACCACTTGAATGTCCAGTCAGAGTTCTATCTTGTTCATTTATTGTTCAGTCCTCTGGTTTGTTGGAACCAAGTCTAGCACTTGGTGAGTAAGTACATAAAGAATTGCTGCCAAGTGAGCTCTAGAAACAGTTACGTATTGGAACTGGGTTGGTGAGAGGTATAGATTTTTTTCTATGGGAAACCATTAAAGTCAAAAACTGATCAACTAGAGCTTTTCTTGTAGCTTATTTTGGATCTGGATGTAAAGACTGACTAGACATAAAAAAAAATTGTAGGTAAACAGAGCTCCCTATACAGGTATAAGTACAGTATTATGTAATTTGTATGGCCATTTGTTAACTACAAGCAATGATCATTAAAATTATATTTCAAGGCTTTTTAAAAAATGATCTTTTTGTAATGAATCTATCTGAATTTCACTTTAAGCCAATTAATGAATCAAATTACATTTTGATGATACTGTAACTTCCTAAAATGCACTAAATGTTTCTAAACATTTTAGTTTCATCACACTATAGTTTCTACATTCCATCTAATGAAATAGAAGAAAAACAAAATCTTTCTTGATGTTAACATAAAGCTATGTTACAAACCTTTAAGACTAATAGGTCCTTTCTGAGCAATGATTAGGAAGGCCAAAAAGTGTTAAGATTCAGGTTAATATCCTAAGCCTGAAATTATACTGCATGTGATTAATATAGTGTAGAAATGTGGGAACCAGGGGAAACATCTTAAATGTGCTTTTGACTAAGTACATTTACAAGATTTGCTAATTAAAATTTAGCCAGTACAGTCCCTCAGTAGTTGGTTTATGGGGGTTTTTTCCCCTACATTTGGGGACAACTTCACATATCACTGCCATGGGTCATGGAAAAGTGTCTGTTTGGCCTTTAACTGGTTCCAGTGGGATAGAGTTAAATGTCCCCGCTCATTGGCAATTTACATTTTTTTTCTTCTAATTAGAGTGGAGCAGAATGCAGTCCAGGTTTATGATCTATTTACAATTCTAATTCTGTCCACATGCTTTATATAAATACTTTTGGCAAATGATGATACAATGGTAATTGTCAACCAAAATGGCAGCGGCAGAATAGCAAAGGCCAGCAAAGTTCCTGCTATTCATCCCCTCACTCACTTCGTCAAAGCTTTCATGTTAGCTTCCTGCCAGTCTGCTGTGTTTTTTTTTTTTACCACAAACAGACAGAAAAACAGACACACATAAGCACCTCGCCATAAGCACCTGGAACCATTTGCTTGTACCTGCGCCTTTTATGAGCCAGGTTATTCCTGGTCTTACCAGGGTCAATTATGACGCTCCGGGTCGAGGTTTGTCTCTAACAGGCTTTTGTGAGTGGAAGGGAAACCAGAGCTGCGAATCCCCAAGAGAGGCATCAATCTGAAGGACCCCAGTCTCTAATTGGGGTGGTTCGTCTACATAAATGACAGATTATGACCTATAAATGAGAATTTATGTGACCATTAGATGTGCTGGGTGATCCCGACAGAGATGGAGAAGGTGCTCATTAGCTATGCATTCGGAATGCCTTGCTCTGCCTAATTAGCCTGATAATATGCAGACTCCAGACAGTTTCTTGTTTTCCACCCTCAAACACGCAGCCTTGTTATTTTTGTGCACTTTTTTTTCTAGCCACAAGTTCATTTGTGTTCTTTGCATTTTAATTGTATTTATGTCTCAAAAGGTCAACACGAGGCACTAAGTGAATGTACTGCGATCATGTCGGGCTGGAAGGGGATTTTGCGGGGGGTGGGAGGTTTGCAAAAATGCTGTAAGACGGCAATTTTGTTGCAACAACTTCATAAAACAAGTGAGAAATGATGAATATACTTTTTCTTTTCTTTTTCAAAGTGCCTGAAAAAGCTCCAACCTAATACATCTGTGAGGGGGAGGGAAAAAAAAAGCTAAATCATTAGATATATCCAAAAGCCTTCAAACGAACGGTAATATCCAGGAGATTGATCGGTGTGATTAGGGATTTGACGGCAGACTCAAATATTTGCACTTGGAAAGGAAGTATTAGAGATGTAATATTGAGAGGTGGTGAAGGGAGAGGGGCATCATAGGAGGAGGGGACAGAGGTTACTTCAGGGGAGAGAGAGAGAGAAAGATAGAAAAGAGTCTGGGCCTGTATTTCTTTATGACACCTGAACAGAGAATATTTTTTAGATTAGCTGCCACATATACAACACAAGTTCTATTGTTTTATTTGCAGAAGCAGTGACTGTGGAGACTAACATGGCCAAGCTGGCCTATTAGCACTGTCTGCTGCCGATCCCCCTCCTCCTTATATCACATACACAAAGAAACATGGTGGTATTCGCTTGTTTGAAGGAGGAAGGAAGGACAGAAAGAGCTACAAAAAAAACTTCAGACAAAAAAACGCTGGGTGGGAGTGAAGACACAGCATTTTACAATTAAAATGAAAACAAGCTGAAGAACTGAGGAAGGATAGGAAGATTATGCATAGAAATTAATATCCCTAGAACTCCTTTTCAAGAAATAATTGACCGGCAAATCAAACAACATCTAGAGTATAAGTATGTCTGTGGTCCTTGAGGATGCAAACTGGATTAGATCTTTTCTGGAACTGTGCAATAATGCAACAAACAACTTGAATGACCTTAGAGACCAGAATCAATGGTAGATTGAATTTCCTGTGAGCCTCAGAGTCAAAAGAATCACCATTAGCCACCAACAAGCTAATTCACTATCAGTAGAGAATTAGAAGCTCAGTGATAACCATGTTTATCCATTACAAACCCAATTTGGTGTGTGATTGGCTTGTTGTCTTCTTAGAACAACCTGTTGCATTCACGTTTTCACCGCCTACTACCACTGGACACAAAACAGATGATGTTATCATCATCATGTTTGATCTCTCCATAGAACATGTTTAAATTAAGCTAAAAGTGCCTGGCTTTTTTTCTCCCAGTTCACATAGATGTGAAACTTTCCTTTCCTTTGGACAGAGAACTTGGAAATCTTAAACTACAGTAGCCTTCACCTTTGGTGATTACAAGGTCGTCTTTTTGAAGATTCTCACCAATTTTCTTTCATCTGACGTTTACAGTTCAGTTTATAACTGGGCACATTTGGTTTTCCAATGGAAAAATCACACAAACCAAACACCCCAAAGAGATTTGTATTGCAAAAATCAGGTCAACATCAAGTTTTTTACAAAGGCTCTAACCTCAGCCATATTGTAAATGTGTGGACTATTCATAAAGGCCAGCTGAACTGTAGTAAACCCACCAGTTTAAATAAACTGTTGTTTCTAAAAAGAAAACTTATCAAATTTCCAGCCAGAATCCATGAAGCTTGTTGGTGTTTTCAAATGGATCAGGAAACCCCCACAGTAAATGCATTAGTCACTGCATGCACGTAAAAATCTTCAAATGCATCAATAAATGCCTAAATTAATATGATAATCACATTAATAATATGTCTAAGTAAACCTTTCACCAATAATGTAAAAATCTGGTGTTAGATAAACAGAGATTGAATGAAAAAGAAAAAAAAACATAAACTCACAGACTCAGACACACTCAGTGAAGTACAAGATAAAACAATCATAGGTATTGACCTTTTCCTTATACTAAAAGTTGAACAAGAATGATATGAGCAGGCTCTTATTATAGTTATCAGTCCTGAAACTTTTAATGAGTTTACCAGAAAAACTCCTCGGCAGCCTCTGTGTATGGATCACGTCTCGACATAATGCATCAGAAATCAATTTTCAATCTTGACCGGCTCTAAACCTTCAAAGTCTTACCAAACAGGAGGAGGAGAGGAGCACAGCAGGGCACAGTAATACTTATCACACACACGCAAATCATCAGTAATACTATTGGCAGCTAAGCCATGAGAGGATGATGGAGTGGTTGTCTTGGAAACGGAGACTGGCATTGGTTAAAAAAAAAAAGCAGGGAGCGGGGGGAGAATGAGCAGCAGGGGGGTGAGTATGAGTGCAAAGACCACAATGTGAGGATTGACGGGGAAAGAAAGAGTGTGTGTAGTGATTAAAGATATGGTTATCCATCAATACTAGTGTCATTCTTTTTTTAAATGAATCAGGCAAAAGACAAAAACGTACAGAAGTTCAGCTGTTATTTTAGTTCATAACTTCTTATACATATGGTAAAAAAAAAAGCAACAAAACAAAACCAAAAAACACAGACTAAGATGGAGACTGACTGACAGAAACCCCTCTCTGTTTCCGTTTCTTCACAGTTCTTGTTTTTTTTTTTTTTTTAAACTGGCTGTCTTCCTTCAGTGGGTTCATAGCCCTTTGGTGATTGTTGTTGGCCTGTCTCCCTCAACCGTCTCTCTGTATCCTCTCCTTCTCCATCCCATCTTTCCCAAAGCCAGCCTCCCTCATACAGAGAGGAGAAGACAAGTATCTAGGCAACGCAGCATCACTTATTGGGAAAGAAGAGCAAGAGGATAGGACAAGGGTACTAAAAAAAAAAAAAAAAAAAAGCACTGTGATGGAACAAGGAATATAGATGAGATCCAGGATACAAGGGACTGAGTCAGAAGAAAGGTGAGAGGAAAACCAAACTGGAAGAAAAAAAAAACACAGTCAAGGTAGCGGGTGAAAAAAAATTAGATAGGATTAAAATGAATAATTCAAAAACCAAAATCCGTGTTCAGCGAGGTGAAGTAAAACATGCTATGTAGGGGTGTAACAAATCATCCAGCTCAGAGGACAAGACGATACACTTGACTTAGGCAATGTGTTTGGGAAAAATGGGGGGGGTGTGGGGAAATCCCCTTTCTCCCCACAAATGAAAAAAACATTTAAAAAATGACAAAGAATCTGCAATCAGGTTCATGTAGGTTTGACATGTTCAAAAATTACAGAGCATGTTGCTTGTCTAAAGCCAAGGTGGACGTATGCCAAAAACACAATGGACAGGCTTCATCTTTCTACACTCAAATGCCATCAATGTTTTGAAAATATCAAACTGTGTTTTAAAGATTTTTCTGACTGTAGAATTTTTTATCTCAAGTTGGACCAGTCTGAGTAATTTTGATTTTAGACAGATGATGAAATCCAACAAGTCTCATTAAAAATACCAATTAGCAGTTTATTATTAGACCTCCAAATAATTAGCAGCAAATCACGAGCCATGTAGTCTGCATCTTTCACAGTACTGACAAAGTATTCCTATCTTCTCAATCACTCTGGCATAAGTCCTTTGAAAGTAGAGATGCAACAAGTTATTGGCTGGAATCAGGAGACATAACATAGCAAAAGCAACATAACAGCGTAGAAGTTGTTGAGCTCAAAGTTAGCTATTTTCAGAGACAATGATGTGCTTACGCATAGAAAGCACAAAGACATAAGAAGCTACTCAAAAGTCAACATTTTCTAAAACACTACAAGACATTTGCCTTCATTCAAGCTGCGAGAGGGTGAGTGAGAGCAAAACATTAGCAGAGGGTAAACAGAGAATGTCAAAGTTGCTCTATTTTATTCTTTTGAGCTATTAACTTCTGTCTGTCATTTAGTGGAATAAAGCGTTTCAGAAGTTTATGAGTTAGTTCTCAAGTGGAAAAAGGTGTTTTTATAAAAGCTACTTGTGCTAATCAAGGTAACTGAAAAGAAAATATCCCAAACAGTGCTTGAATGTTAATTTCTATCAACTAATTTGCCTTTTCTTTAAGTAGTAAAACCTTGTTTTCTCACACAAATCAACCCAACGAAATAATGTGCACTCATGGAGCAAAGATATGAACACAACCTCTCCACAGGTATTTTCTGTTTTACTTCAAAATAAGTCACAAAAATGAATTTAATAGGGTGGTAAAAGTAAAGGATAACACTTTAGCTTTGTGTATATAAAATTAACTTCACAAGACAAAATCATCTTAACTTTGTGAGATGATCACTTTCACAAGAAACATCATGCCGACAACACCAATTAGCTTTTTAATGCTAAATGACATTTTAATGCTAATTGGTGTCGTCTGGAGTACATATCGAAACAATTAGGAAGAGTGTATCATATAAAAAGGAGATGTAAAAGAAAAGAACTAAACTTTGTAACACAAGTAATATCAACTGTGATTATTAATAATTAATTTTTTTCAGAAGAAACTAGAAACAACAAACAGGGATTAATTTGAGTCGTTTTTTGCTTGTCAAAACAGTTTTCCGTAAAAGACTGGAATGTTTTGTTCCTGGCTGAATTCATTCTCTGAAGCCATTAACACCTGTCTTTGAACCCGATATTCAAAGCAACGTGCAGTCCTAAGAGAACGGCGTATTTCTCAAGGTGTGCTTTGGATTTTGGCTCGGCAGCTGAGAAATACTGCTCAATACGTCAAAGGAATATATTAAAAAATGGCAAAAATGTGCATGGAAAATTGGAAATTATGTTAATTTCTGTGTTTCTTGGAGTCTTTGTGGGGATTTTGCATAGGGGGGGGGGCAGTCTGCAGAGCAGATAAGGTTTCAGAAAACAGGGTTTGCCTCAACTCTCCAAACCCACCCCCCAAGGACATTCGGTTTGATGATAGGAGGAAGGAGCAGCGAGAGCAGACACACCATTGATGTCGTGTTTACTTTCTTCTGCTTTTCAATTCGGCCAAGAAAATAAAGTTTCATTCACTCTTTACAAACATGCCAATGATAAGAAGGATGCCGGGATGCCAAAATAAGTTCATGCAGAATTCTTCACACTGAACTGCTTATTAATCCTTTTAACATTGTGCTGCTGGTATCTTGCTTGTGCAGTCACAAGACTTCATGGAGAGGGGCATTTTATAAAGCCCTGGTTGCTCATCAAATCCCTATAATCCATGACATGAAAAGCATGTAAGGAATATGACAAATGAGAGATTCCGGTGTACTGCAAGACCAGGTTTGATCTTTATTATTTAGTATCTGTTCTACGGCTGACTGTACCACTCCAGACAAGGCCAATTTAAGTCCCCCTGATTACCTTTTTTATTTTTTAACCAGGAATTGAAAAAGTATATTCAAATTCAGGGGCCTGCAGTTGTGCAAAAACTCAGTGAAGAGTTGTGTAAAATGCTCTGCTATCTGAGCCATTTCTGGGCAACATCACTAAAAAATACAGCTTTCCACAGAAACAAGAGCTCATTTTAGGTCCCCGACTGCTTTCCTCAAAGTCTCTTTACACCACAGTTTGATTACAGGATGGGGAAACAAAGGATCAAACCATTACGGATACCCTTCGCAAGAGAGGAGGTTGGATGCAGGTCACTTTCTATCTCTGTCAATTTAAGTCTCAAACATTCCCTCCCTGTTGCACGCCTGAAGCAAAGCAAGAAAAGTATAACTCTATGAAACCGCAGTTTGTGCTCACTCCAGGTGAAATTGTATGTCACATCCATTTGGATATCACAATGGAGCAGCATAAATCCTTATCTTCAGTGTCAAAGCTGCTGCCACCAAACCTCAGAGGACCAAGACGCGGTCGTGATTGAAGTCTGCTGTTTTCTGTGTATGACAGCAGCAGAATGAAACCGTTTCGCTCAGTTACGGAACCGACGGCCATGTCCCTTGCTCCCAATGAGCACATTTCATTGGCCTCCACATTACTGAGTCAGGCTGTGTGGGGCAGTGACTATGTGTTTGACTGGGCAATAAGCCCACTGTCACTGTCACTTTTGTCTGAAAAAAAAACCCCTCACTGTTATTCGTAGTTTTTCTTTGCTTTTGTTCCCCTCTTTTTTTATATGTAAGCAGAATATATATATCAAGGACATCATAATCCAGAAGCCTTGATCTTCACCTTGAAAAAGGTTAGCATATTTTTTGGAATGAAAGTTTCATACACCAATTTAAAAAAAAAAACAAAAAAAAAACGAGTGAAACCTCCAACAGGTGAATGAACAGGTTCTCTTATTTAAATAAATAAAATAAGAATTCCATGACAATAATAGTAGTAACGTATTTTCCGCACTATAAGGCGCACCCAAAAACCTTAAATTTCCTCAAAAGCCAACACTGCGCCTTATAACCCGGTGCGCCTCATATATGGACCAATATTGAGCCACAACAGGTCTAGCAACTACGGTAAGCAGCTGCCGACTTCATTTTCCCCATAAAAGAAGCGTGCAGTGCATGCTGGGATAGTTGTCAAAAAACTGGTTTGTTAATAAAGTTTGACTGACCTATCTACTCATAGACGATGTCTATGTATCTACCTACCCGCCTAATAATCAGGTTGTCTGCAGGTCATCTGGCATCACGTTCTCCACCAACATGCTGTGCGCGAACGGAGAAGGGTGACCACCGTCCGGCCCAGACGCCCCATTCCAGTCGCGGAAGCCTCTCCTCGCCGACCGGAATCGGACTGTTTTGTTGACATTCTTCTTGTCAACAAAGTAGCTTTAGACATTTATCCGGGGTGCTTCAGCTAGAGTTACCAAGGGACCAGCACCTATACATTTAAAGCCGTGGGGGTCGGTGGAAGAGAGACAGAAACTGCAGTGCAGCGTGTCGGTTGGTCTGTGCTAACCAGAAAGCAGTTGGGCACAATTTCACAACACCAAAACCGTCGGTTGGATAGGCCAATTTTACAATGAAAACCAATAAAATAGTGTACCAAACTTCATTGGGTCTTTAACAAGGCATTCCAATAAAATACAGGGAACTCATATGACAGAATATCAAGTTTTAAATTTATCAATACTTTTTCAAGGCACTGAATTAAACCACAGCTTCCTGACTTCTGCAAAAGAAGACACACTAGAAGAAATTATACTTTTATGACCTTCAGTATGCCTTTAGGTTGAGCACTTTTCAAAAGGTGCCATTAGTAGTGCACCAAGTATAAGACATTTAACCAGTGTCAGTAAAATAACCCTAAATATTGCTTTTTTTCTCCATAAATATAAAGAAAGGAAACACTGAACGACTCAACCTTTTCGCTCTGCAAAATGTGCCTCTTACATAAATGAGCTGTGGTAATGTTTCAGTGATTTTCTTATTCCATCCCATCCCCTCTGATCATCAGTCTCTGTCCAGCTCCATTAGAGTGGTTTCATATTGGAGAATAACAATATCACAGTCACTGTGCGGCTCGCCGCGCCGCCTTAGACCTAATCAATCTACGGCTTGTCGCTCCATAGATGGACTGATCGGGTGGCATTATTCTGCAGTCAATTACCTCCAGTGAGAAAGGCAAAAAAAGAAGAATGACAATAGACTCTGATGAATGCCACTCAGGGCTCAATTAAACTCATCGAGACACCATCCAAAGCTGGCAGTAAGACAATTGGGGAGGTCTAATGGGTATCTATATGAGCTCTTCTCCGCCAGCCAGTTATTTATTACTGAGGGAGGCAGGGCTGTTTACCTGTGATGTGGTGACTTGCATAAGAGCTGGATAGTGATGTCGGGTCGTGTGCAAGTATGTGTGCGCGCGTGTTTGTCAGCAGTAGGCAGTGTTGTTTAAAAGCTGGTGAGATTTATGGAAAAGCAACCACAGACCAGCAGAGTGACAACACTACTCTGCCTAAAAATAGTGTTGAAACAAGAAACTGTAAATATTATGTCCTTGCTAAAATAAAGTTCTACTAGCTACAGGATCAAATTGTATCCTTAATACTTAGAAATGCACCTAATTTAACCAATTCATTGCATTGCAGTTAAGTTTAACTTGCTAATCTCTTGATTTTGACTGTAGTCCGGTTCAGTTAACTGTTATAACCCTAAAAGAGCCCAGAAAATCGATAATCATTGTTCACAACTTCTCCTTCTGTTCGCCAATTGGCCTGATTGAAATCCTACTGGAGAAACTGAGGTCAATGGGAGAAATCTCAAACAGAGCACTTACTAACTAACAGAGCACTGGTGGATGAGAATCAAGCTGAATTGCATGGAAAGCTGGAAAGCTGGACCCAGCTAGTCTTCCACATCGGATTGATGGGGTAACAGGTCCAGAAGGGAACAACAGATATCTCTCCCAGGCCAGATTAGACACATAGACCATCTTCATCAGTTCATTTTAAATCCCACATTGTATTCAAAAACAATCTAATAATTATTCATAATAATGTCACCAAAAGCTGCTAATGCTGCTCATCTGATGAAGACATAAGAGAAAAGCTGCTATTCTTTTAAAAACAGATTTAAACATTTGTTTACCAGGTGGTTTAATAGTTAAAATACAAGAAAAGTGAAAAACTAACAGACTCATAACGAGTTTACAGGAAAGCATAGAAATGTGGGCTGCTGACGCTGTGCTGCTGTTGGTGTCAAGCTCTCAGTTACACAGAAGAAGCTGGAAGACATTACGTTCTGTCTATTGTTTACATTTCTGCAACGTACAGAACAAATGTGTTCGAGTGGGTCGTTTACAACCCATCAAATATGGAGCGGCAGCACGATTTCTTTGGGATCATTCTTTATTCTATTTTTACGCTAACGTGTAAATTTTTTTTATTATTATTTCATTGCAGCTCTTCTCAAAGCAGGCAAAATTTCTTGTCACAACTTACAACAACAACAGCAGCAAATGTTTGTAAGTTACATTTAATTTTACTTTTAAGATATTTTTAAGTCAAGTATGATTCAGAATTTTAAAGCTGATAGAATGATGAAAAGTCCTACTTAAATTAATGGTGTTAATATACCATTGTCAATCTAAACTTAATATTTAACCATTAAATTTCCTGTTTTAATCCCTACCCTCCTGAAATATACCCTTCGGAAGTCCTGGAATAGCTATGACCTCTTCTATGACATAGATCTATGTCATAGATCAAATGCTTGGATCTCAAAACAGCAGGTTATATACAAGCAGCTCTTTGACCCTTAGAACTGTGTTTAACAAAGATTTTTAGTATGGAACAGGTCGCAGCCACCATGTTTTTTCCCCTGACTTTTGGCACTGGATATTTGATTACCACAGGAGTAAGGAAAGTTTTCAACAAACTACTTCCTGGAATAAATTTTGAAATAAGCAGATCTCACGACAAGTTCACTGAGTATGATGAGGTTGATGCTCATCTTTTCAACCCTTCCCCGACTGGGAAGCAAACTTTGCTGACCGGGGAAAACGCCGGGTAAGAGACCTATGTAGTAGGGAACGATTTCTCCAATCTTTCTAAAGAACAGAAAGAAAAGGACACCATTGAGTCCAAAAGCTCAACCTCTGCTCTGACGAAAGCAGCATTAGAAGACCGGACCCATGAAGAGAGATCTGTCCTAGGGGACGATTTGGCCAATCTTTCAAAAGAGCAAACTTCCTCTGACATTTTGACAAGACGAGACCTGACTATCAAACCTTAACTTGTGTGCTGCAGAAAAGGGGAAAAGAAGAGAATATCTATAATGGTCGAGCTCAGAATTTGCCGCCTGCAGAGCTTGTGATGAAAGGGCTAAATATCAGCCCAAACGTCACGCTAGAAATTCTTGTTTGGTATCTTGACTGACAGCATATTACATTTGTCGCTCTCCTCCTGATTTTTAGTATGGCAGAGATTTTAGTCAGCATGTTTTTTCCCCTGGCTTTTGGCATTGGATATTTGATTACCTCAGGAATGACAAACTACTTTCTGGTAGCGATTTAGAAAAAAGTAGTCCTCAGGACAATTGCATTCTCTCTTGGTATGATCTTTTTGATGCTTTTCATTTTGATGCTTCCCTGGCTGGGGAAGTTTTCTGTGAAAAGGCAACAGCTGAGTCTGAATACTCAACTTGTTCTTTGATGAAAACAACGTTAGAAGACAGGACCTCTGAAGAGACCACTGTCCAGGTAATGATTTTTCCAATCTTCCCTAGGAACAAACATGGATACAGAGATATGGATATGGATAGATATGTTAATTAATGCTAATGAAAAACTTGCATAAAGTGTAATGGAGTTGTAATTGCAACTGTCCATCCATTTCATTCATCAATTTTTTTCTTCTTGGGTTGGGTCAGGTCGCAGAAGTAGCAGCTTAAGAAGGGAAGTCCAGACCTCCCTCTCCCCAGCCACTTGTTCCATGTCCTCTGGGGGAATCCCTAGGCGTTCCCAGGCCAGCTGAGAGACATAGTCCCTCCAGCGTGTCCTGGGTCTTCCCCGGGCTCTCCTCCGGGTGGGACGTGCCCGGAACACCTCACCAGGGAGGCGTCCAGGAGGTATCCTGACCAGATGCCTGAGCCACCTCAACTGCCTCCTCTTGACGTGAAGGAGGAGCGGCTCTACTCTGAGTCCCTCCCAGATGACCGAGCTTCTCATCCTATTTCTAAGGGAGAGCCCAGACACCCTACGGAGAAAACCCATAGGGCTCTTGGGACATGGAATGTCACCTCTCTGGTGGGGAAGGATCTGGAGCTGGTGTGTGAGGTTGAGAGGTTTCGGCTAGAAATAGTCGGTCTTACCTCGACGAATGACTTTGGTTCTGGAACCAGTCTCCTTGAGAGGGGCTGGACATACTTTCACTCTGGAGTTGCCCATGGTGAGAGGTGCCAGGCAGGAGTGGGCATACTCAATACCCCCCATCTTGGCGCCTGTACGTTGGGGTTTACCCTGGTGAATGAGGGGGTAGCCTCCCTCTGCCTACAGGTGGGGGGATGGGTTCTGACTGTTTGTGCTTACGAGACGAATGACAGTTCAGATTACCCACCCTTCTTAGAGTCCTTGGAAGGGGATACTGGAGAGTTCCCCTCCTGGAGACTCTCTCATTCTGCCTGGGGACTTCGACGCTCACGTGGGCAATGACTGTGAGACGTGGTTGGGAGGAACTGCCCCCTCGATCTGAACTCGAGTGGTGTTCTGTTGTTGGACTTCTGTGCTCATCACAGATTATCCATGACCAACACCATCTTCAGGCATATAAGGGTGTCCATATGTGCACTTGGCACCAGGACACCCTAGACCGCAGTTCGATGATCGACTGTCATATTTTCATCAAATCTACGGCCTTATGTCTTGGACACTCGGGTGAAGAGAGGTCCGAAGCTGTCCACTGACGCTTCACTGTTGCGTCTCGGTCCAGTCTGTTGTCTAAATGAACACTGAACTGTTTATATTCTTAAGCCATCTCCACTTCTTCTCCCATGATGGAAATGGGGTTTGATTTGATCCTGTTCCTCGACGAATGACTCCGGTTCTGAAACCAGTCTCCTTGAGAGGGGCTGGACATACTTTCACTCTGGAGTTGCCCACGGTGAGAAGTGCCAGGCAGGAGTGGGCATACTTATTACCCCCCATCTTAGCGCCTGTACCCCCTCATTTACCCCAGTGAATGAGGGGGTAGGTTCCTTCTGCCTACAGGTGGGGGGACGGGTTCTGACTGTTTGTGCTTACAGGCCGAACAACAGTTCCGATTACCCACCCTTCTTAGAGTCCTTGGAAGGGGATACTGGAGAGTGCCCCTCCTGGAGACTCTCTCATTCTGCTTGGGGACTTCGATGCTCACGTGGGCAATGACAGTGAGACTTGGAGGGGCGTGGTTGGGAGGAACTGCCCCCTCGATCTGAACTCGAGTGGTGTTCTGTTGTTGGACTTCTGTGCTCATCACAGATTATCCATGACCAACACCATGTTCAGGCATATAAGGGTGTCCATATCTGCACTTGGCACCAGGACACCCTAGACCGCAGTTTGATGATCGACTGTCATATTTTCATCAAATCTGCGGCCTTATGTCTTGGACACTTGGGTGAAGAGAGGTGCGAAGCTGTCCACTGACGCTTCACTGTTGCGTCTCGGTCCAGTCGGTTGCGCAGATGAACACTGAACTGTTTATATTCTTCAGCCATTTCCACTTCTTCTCCCATGATGGAAATGGGGTGTGATTTGATCCTGTTCCTCCTGAAATCAACAATCAGGAGACAAAGTGGACCAATCAAGAGAGATCTGTCCTAGGGATCGATTAAGAGATCGATAAATGATCCATTTTTCCCTGTCTTTCTTTTGGATTTTTGAGTTTCTTTATATTGTTTTCTTTTTTTTTTCTCTAGGAAGGTTAAAGTTTTGATTTATTGATTCAATTTTATTCAAGCCAAAGAGTGGCAGACTTAATTTCACTTCTAAATACATGAAGATCTGTGCAGGAATATTATTTAGAACAGCCGTTTCCGCTGCTCTAGAGGTAAAATTTTCAAAGCCACGCATTACTTGCGGTAATTTTCTATACTGTACAAGCATCAACAGTAATACGGACACAGTGGAAATCTATTAAAGAATGGGTTATAACAAGATCTAACATTGACAAAACTATTATAGAGATTCCTGGATATAAAATGCGTGCTACACTTGACACTATGTTTGAGATTGGCACCATCACTTGGCTACTAAAGCACTCATGAAGTTTGTGAAAATTAATTTTCTCAAGTCTCATTGCTGTGAACCCAGCATTATGTTCAGTCTTGTCTCATGAGCTGAAAGTATTATTACACTCCTAATAATTCTACATGCTTTCTATTATCTTCAAATGAAAGTTAACTTAATGTCATTCACTATAAAGGTATAACAGCTAGACGGGCTCACATCACCTTGCAGATGTTTCTCATTAAGGAACTAATGTCTCAATCCATCTCTGAACATCTTCAATTTCTTGTCTGTCACAAAGGTCTTGTCTCTTAATTATGATTATTTTTATTTTCACTGTCCTCTTACCTGAAATTATTTCAGTCATCTGAACGGTTTGATTCAGACAGGCAGTTGCAACTTCTAACCTTTGAAATACTTTGTATGCACATGGTTTCCAGAACAAAAGGATTTGTAGTCCTAAGCTGGGCTCACTGTCCTATAGTTAATTGGGCTTCATATGTTGTATGCTCTTTGGAAAACTACTTTGTAGTCTTTCATTTTCATTGTGAAGCTACTCTCTGCTATTGAAGTACTTTTGGAAGGGGGTAACAGATCTCTGGATGATGAATCAATACAATGAATCAATGAATTCTTGGACGTTTCCAATTTCTTCTACAAAATGTCATCCTCATCCTGTATGAGATCCCATTTTGTTTGGCACTTTTAGACTGTTTAATTATACTGGCTTGAAACTTGAAGAAATGACCATAGAAATAGATTCAACTATCTGACAAACTTGTGATCTTAGCTATTGTTAAAGAGATAGTGCTGAAAGAGAGAAGCAAATATAAGAATCTCTCCAGATTTGGAATGCAATAGGTTCCTAAACCCTGTGTTAAATTGAATTTCATTATCAAACATACGTTGCCTTGCAAACATATCATTACCCTTGATCTTTCTTCCCCCCATTTGTCACATCTCAGCCACAACTTTAATTGTTCACTTCAGGATATGTAGAGTTACATTTTTGTTGAAAATGAAAATGTAGTGCTCATGTATTCAAGCCTTTTTAATCTGAAACACCCAAATATCTTCCAAAGTTGCCTGGATAGTACGTAGAGGTCACCTGTGTGTAATGTGAACTGGCTTCATTAAAGGGTTTTATTGAAGGTAGTTTGTTGGAGAGCATTACTGAACACCATCATGAAGAACCTTTTGGACTCAGGAGGAGCTGTAGAGCTCCACAACTCGGATAAATTAAACTTTTAAAATCACCTGGAACAAACTACAATTGTTTGGGGATGGAAAAATGTACAGACATGCAAGGCAATACTTAGACAACTTTTTTTTCTTTATTAATAAAAGTGGTATTTGTAGCAAGGCAAAAAAATTGAAAAAGTGCCAAAGACTCTAAATTACTTGAAAAGGATTGTCTTAAAGAAAAAAAAAACTTAGTAAACATAGTAAAACAAGTGAGCTGGACCTTCTGAAATGTTCCCACTCTGAAGATAATTGAATAATTCTTGGCAAACTAACAAGAATGTATGAACAGCATATTTCATTACATGTCCAAACTGTTTAGATAATAACCTAAGGATATGAAGTGAAAGCTGTTTCCCAGAGTTGAAAACTCCCTGGATCTGGAATATGGGGCAGTGATATTTTCCTAAGTGGGCCTCAGAGGATAACGTTTGAAACCACACTTGATGTAGGATTTTATTTGGCTTGGAATTAAAGCCCTCCCTAAAGACCCCCTCCACCTATAGGCTGGTTAACCCTGCATGACATGCGTGCACACTTAAACACACGCACGCTCAAACTGTTAAGTAGGTTATGATTTATTTCTTTGTCATTATCTGGTCATAAAACAAAGTCATTTGGAGAAACTGTGAGCTTTCCTCCACTTTCTCTAGGCTGTGTGCTAAATCATTCATGGATGTTAAACAGTACACATGTATTAAAGTGTGACACTTAATGATGAACACACACACACACACACACACACACACACACACACACACACACACACACACACACTCACAGAGGAATAAGCCCTCACAGCCGGTGCTTTCACTTAATGTCATTCCAGCTATAACCTGACATTTCCTCCTGGATTGTTACTTTTTAAATGGACCTGTAAATAACTAGCAACACAAAGAAAGGCCTGCAGCTAGACAGTTAATGAATTCAATTAGTCAATGTCAGGCGGATTAAGAGGTCTGAAAAGGAGCATTGTCACTGAGTACACAGACAATGCGTGTGTGCACATGTGTGTGTGAGTGACAGAGGCAGAATCAATGGCTCTGTCATGCGGCCAACCCAGGCCTCGCTCTCTCTCAAGCCTCTTGTCCCATTCATCACCAAGGACCAATACAGGCCATCCAGGGACCCATGTGTGTCCGTCCCAAACAGTTAGCGTGTGTCTGCGTCATGCCGTGTCTGTTTAGCTGCTTTTTTTATTTATTCGCAATTTTGGGTTTGAGTGGGTGGAAGGTTGTGCTTTGGCATACCAGACTCCTATTATAACGCTCCGTCCCAACGCGGAACACATCTCAAAGACGCCTATATTGCTTCTTATCTCAACAGAAGGCTGAATGCTTCCTCAATTAGGAGTAACCTTTATGCTGAAGGCTTTACGTCTAACAAAAGCTTTGGGTTTGTTTGTATCCTGTCCATGACAATAGAAATTGGACACGGCACTTGTAGCTGTCAAGAGGAGAATAAAAATATTGGGGTTATTTTTCACAGTGGATCCCAAGGGGAGCTGACATTTTTTTACCAAGGTATCCGAGTAAACCAAGAAAGCTAGCAAACAATGATGAATTTGCAATACTTGCGCTCAGGTTTTATGATCACATGGTAACACAGGACAAGTAGTATTTTTTTGTTTTCATTTCTTACTACATTATGTGCAAAACTAGCAATTACTAGCAAAAACACACAAAATACAATTTGTGTGCATTTTTATTTTTAATTCATTTATTTTTATTTTTTATACACACAAAAATACTTATGTAGCCCCCATTCCTAAATTATATTATGACTTGCTATTATGTCAAAAGAAGACATACCTCAGTAGTGTACAATACAGCAATACCAGCAAAGTACTTTTCCTTCGTCTTAATACGGATGAGAACAAAGTAACAGATGATATCTTACGCAACATGTTCCTGAACTCTTGCCTTTGTTTCAGAGCTCGACAGTTGCGACTTGAGTGCATTCACTCGAGATGCTTTTGCTTTCATTTACTGTCCATCTGCTCTCTGACAGAAGCTGCAGCTCGAACTGAGCCGGTAAAATTCAGCGCAACATCTTCCTCTTGATGTGTCAGCTTGTGGAGGAGAGATAAATCAATCCTCTGTGAGTGGACAAAGAGCAGACAGGAAGTGGGCACTTGCTCTGCCCCGAGGGCCCCACTGATGCTACACTATGTTTATCTCTGTGGAAGGGTGCTCCTTTCACCTTCCTATTAGACACACACACACACGCAGACTCATACATGGACCGGGACCGATCCCTGATTGCATCTGGCTTGTCATCATCATGACCAGCTCCCCTCTTCGGGGGCCTCCATATAGCCCACCCCACCCATCACCACACTATTCACCCCATCTGTGGACAAATTTAATTTGGAAGTGCAGAGGACTGATAAGCAGGAAACAAGGAGACAGCATGAGGAGTAAAGGGGGAGGAAAGAAACTTGATATCCTTCCTATTACCCCTTTCGCCCCCCCCCCCCTTTTCCCATCCTCTACATCTTCTCCATCCAGCAACCCATGCATTTTCAGACAAAGACCTCTTCTCTGTCACCTACATATGGCAGAAGAAAAGTAGGATGAATGAAGATGAGCATCAACTTGCATCTCATGGCAGAAACATTACCTGTTGAATACTTGTTTTGAGTATCTAATGCCATACTAAGGAAAATGGCCAAATGTGGATTTGACCCAAATCTGGGATTTATTTTCTGATTGTGCTTCTAAGAAGTTAGGACTTACCTCACAACCAGGCATTATGGTTGGAAGCACAACATCAACATAGTCCGGTCAGTCTGAACACAGGCCGAATGAGGTCTGGTGTCTATTTATACACCAGAACCCTGTAACAATTTCCTGCTGAGGTTGTTGCTGTTTCCCACACAGCAACAACCTCAGCAGATAAAGTGACAGGGCACGGATAAAGGATAAAAAAATTGGACATTTTAATTAGGGTAATACAATTGAAGTGGGAAAATTAATATTTACTTTAACTTTTTTTTTTTGCCTTTTTAAAGACTTCATAGTTGGTGCTAAACTATTTTTAATGTATTCCAATGTATTCCAATAACTGTCTTATTTTCAAATTTCCTGTCAACTTTAAACTATTTTTTACTCAAAATCAATGATTACCATATTGCTCCTTCCACCTGGCATCACAGAAAACTTGCGAACTGCCTCAGCAGTTAAGCATTTCGAACATACCATTTTAGTTCTTACAGTTTCTTCTCAACTTTAAAATTATAACATTGAACACTGACACATCATTAGAGGCCCTCACAGTGTGGAAATTTCTCAATAGTCACAACACACAGTAAAAGATTATATTATAGCATTTAACCACAGTTAACCACTAAAAACCGAAGTACTGTGGAGCACTAAATGGCAGTTTGTCCAAAACTTAAATGAAGCGGTAACCGAGCGTGAATTGTGGCCCCTCTGACTCCGAGAGGTGATGCGTGAACAAAGACAGATGTTGGTTACAGTCTGTCTGAATGGCCTTTATTAAATTAGCCATGGACTGGAGTGAACATTATGGAGCTGGAGGTTTTTACAGGTCAGTGCCTCCCCTACAGTCCTGAAGCCATAAGACCTCTGAGCCACCTGCAGCTGGGAGATGCAAGCTGAACCCTGAGCAACTGACTGTCTGCATGTGTGTACGTGTTCATGCTGAAAAGTGAGGACATTTTTGTGGCTCTGCCTTTTTTCTGATTTGTACCAAGCTCCTCTAGATTTAGAGGTATGGTGTGAATGAAGTTTTGGTTAGGAATGTATTAGGGGTTAGGGTAAGTGTGAGGGTTAGGCATAAATGGAGTAACTAAAATAAATGGAAGTCAATTCAAAGTCCTCAGATTGATTGAAATATAAGAATGTATATGTGTGTGTTTGTGTAGGTGACTGTGTTAAAACAGAAAGGAGAGGAAAAAAAAGACTCCCCAACTAAATAGCAGATGGATATTCTTGACCAGGTTATATACGTTTCACTGAGTACCAACACAAAAAACATGATGCAAAGACAAGTCAGGTAGGTGAGTATTACACAGCACCTTATAAAATATTCATATCCCCTGGAACCTTTTCACATTTTGTCAAGCTACAAAAAAGATGGGATTTTATGCAACAGGCCAACACAAGGCAGAACATAACTGTAAAAAAAACAATATGTCTTTCAAAAAAAATGAAATATAAAAAACAGAAAATGTGACATGTGTTTGTTTCAATACCCCTCACTTCCAATACCTCGCAATAAATAAAGTTCAACCAATTTCCTTCGCAAAAAAACATTTAGTGGACCAACTGGACCAATCAGAGTAGCAAAAAGAAGGTTCATTAACTCCTATTTGTTGAACAAATGTCTTTTTTTCTGTTGTATAAATCCCTAATGGAATACAATGAATTTGTGCATGTAACAATGTAAAATGTACAGAGTGAAAAGTGCAAAGATTATTTTTGTTCTCAAGTCAGCAGATAAGAAAAGCAATTACCATCTGATGTCTACCCTCAGACACACCAAGTCCCAACATGTCTTCACACAATTAAGGTAAAAAGTTATTTTCTTATCAAATATAAGTCAGATAATGCTACCATGCCAACCCTATTCCCACAACTATTGAATGGGCACCAACACTCCCACCTCTCATCTATTATTGAAGCTGACATAATTGCAAGGGGTGGCATCATCCACTAATATCAAGACTCCCAATATATAACTGCTTAAATTATTCAGGAACTAGGTGTCCACCCCACATGGCAATGGGGGATTTCTCATATGATGAGATCATGGTCCCTGTGAAACAGGAGGACATGTGGGTGAAGTAGTGCAGACATATGTGTGTGTGTGTGTGTATGAGTGTGTGTGAATAATCATAATCGTGAGTCAAGTGTCAACTGAGTTTGTGCACATTAACCCACTTCATCACAGGAAGTGTCACTAGGTAATAGAGAGGACTGTGACCTCGTGCTCACATCTAATACCAACCAGAGCACAGCCCAGGTCTTCTCTTAATAATCGTGGATCTGTCTGTGGAAGCATGTGCGTATTTGAAAACTAAATAAAAGGGGTACAAATTATTAGATTAAAATAAACTCTAGGGGAACTGGAGTTTTCTAGTTTAAATAATTACTGATCATGATCGGTCATATTGCACTGTTGGAATCTGATAAGCTTTGAGGGTTGTGCGTTGGTTGTCTTAACCTGGAAATAGTTTTCTAATGGTGACTTTTCCTCATGAAAGGTTCCTTTCCAAATGCTGGTAGTTAAAACAAATCCACCTGCTTAAACTATAAACTTTGGTTTGAGAAACCAAATGTTCACCTGCCTTGTCTATTGCAAAACCTGTTTACATGTGTGTTCAGGATAATACAACAACCAATTCTGTCCACGTTTCAAACATCTAGCAGTTGGTTTGTTGTGTTGAAAAAAAGCTTAAATACGTCCATTTTGGAGCAAGAGCTTATTTTTTGGTATTTTTTGGTCGTGGCAGGTTTGAGCCTGGCTGGTATCAGGTGTGATTTGAACTTTCAAAAGTAATTTCTTTTCATTTGAACATGACAGTTTTTGGAATGTACAATGGTTCACATTACCTTACATAAGAGAAAAAATAGCACATTTCTACATATTGAGCTTTGAGTGTGCAGTTGGTTTGTTTTAATGCCATAACAATCTTATCAAAACATGAACGTAACAATGTAATGAACTGCAACTAAACAACAGAATATATACAGTAGATGATACTGACACACCAGTAACAAAAAGCTGGGCTGAAATGCAAAGTCAGCTGTATGAACACGCCGTCAAAACTTCACCAGGCCTCATCATCTGGGAACATCAAGGGAAATCAACCTTCCTTCCCTAATAAACAGTAATGACCTTCTTCTCGAAGTATCTCAGAGCCTCCCTTTGTGTTGGTGTGGTGATGAGTACAAAATAGCCAAGCTAGCAGAAAGAAGCTGTGCCTGGGGTGGCCTAGTAATTACTGTTAATTGGTTTAACATGGGGATGGATGGAAGGCAGAATGAGTGAGAGGAGTGGAAGGAAGGATGGAGTTTGTCCTCCAAGCCCACTCCTCAGCTTGTTTGATTCGATAGGGTGTGCTATCTCGGCTCTTTATCTGTACCATGAGCTAATGTAGGAGAATGGAGAAGGCAGGGGAGATATGCAAGGTGACAAGCACATAAAGCAGTCTGGTAAACAAGCCTTTGCTCATTTGTGCTCAGACACACATGAGGAGGAGGAAAAACATATTAGCTATGCAGAAAAGTAACCGAATGCTGGCAGGAAACCACGCTGAAAATGCGAAGAAACGGACAAAAATCTAAGTATCAAATGTTTAAATGTGAATACATCTCACACCCTCACACAAACAACCATATAACACGCTCACATTACACAGAGCCTGAGGGACCTGCTCATCCTGATGGGAAAAAAAAGGCAATCTCAGGACAATTTACAGCCATTTATTGCACAATCATCTACATATCAGTGGCTGTGTGGGCAGAGAGGTGAGGTGTAGAATATTCCCCCATTTACTCAAGCTAAAACACAGACAATAACTTTATCAACTCTATATGGATATCTAGACCGTACTAAACTAGAATCTTTATGAGATACGCAGAGAGACATTTTAGAGGAAGGTGAAGCTGTTTTACAACACAACAAGGAAGCGTGGAGATAAACGCAAGGGGGAAAAACATGATTTAGAGTGGCAACAAAACCCCTCACATATAATGTATGAGTCAACTAATGATGACGCTTTGGCCAAATGTCTCTTAAGCCCGACTTCCCTGAACAATTCTTACATGGATATTTCAGTTTTAGTGTGACGTTTAGTTTGGTTGCAGTAAACTGGTAACGTAGCTGTTGATTGGTGCCAGTAGATTTTCAGTTTGATCTGATCTAATCAGTGACTGACCAAGAGTTTTTAATGGCATTCTTCAGCAGGCCCAGGAAATCCTGCTGATTTGGTGCTTTTAGATTTATCAGCAGCTTTTGTCACCACAGACACCATCCTGTTAATCTGGTTGGAACATATTGTCAGTGTTACAGGTGCAGCTCTCTCCAGGTGCAAGTCATACCTCACATGCACAAGCGTTTGTCAATTTAGAGGCTTATTCCTCTTCAGCAGTCTCTCTCTGTCTTGGGGTTCCTCAGAGATCATTTCTCTGCCCCTAGAATCTATTTTTAGGAGTCACAATAAACATTTTCATTGGTTTGCCAATTGCATCCAGAAACACTAATGCACTGACACCCCTATTAAACAGTCTGGCTGAAATTAAAAGTTGGGTTTATAAAACTTTCTAACCATGAATTAAAGAAGACTACGGTGATCTGGTTCTTGTTTTTTTTATATACTTATAGTAGTTTTAAAAAAATAAAAAATGTAGCTACTGCAACTAGTTAAAAAAGAAAAAAATGAAACTATATGTTTTTGTTTTTTTTACTTATAGTATTTAAACTGCAGAAAAGAAACTGGGTGCTCTCCTAGACAGCCACCTTAGACAAACAGATCCACTGCAACCTCTTGCCAAATTGAAGCAATATCTCAATTTCAACGACCTGGAGAAGGTTGTCCATGCTTCCTCTTTGTCTTGGCTTTGATTTAAAATATTATTCCTCACTTTTAAAGTTTTACATGGTCTAGTCCCATCTTATCCATCTCCTTAATCTTTGAGAGCACTCCAGTCTACTAACCGGTTTGTCCTCAAAGTTTGGAGATCAAAAACTACTATTTTGTTTTATGACCAAAGTGAAGCATTTTAGTCAACTGATGTTCTTATATGTGCTATAAAGTAAACTTGACATTGTCCTAAACATCTATACTCGTTTTGTTGTTTTTTTCCACAACTGCAAGCATTTGTATGTTAAAATGCCTGATGGGGAAAAAACAATCCAACTAAGAAATCACTCTCTGGATATATGTTGGCTTGATACTTTAGACATTTATCACACATGAAGATTCATCTTCTTTAAGAGAATAATCTTTTCAATAACTCTGGTATGTTGTGCTGCTACCTATAAATGTAATTACCAAGCTTCTTTCACTCGTGCAGCACTAAATCATCCTACTGCTGCTTTTGTCCTTCATTTACAGGACTAAGACTCTTGTTTGGCTTTCCTGGCTAAGAAGAGACTGAATGTACTTGGTCAATTTGAGCTGAAAAATGTTTTTCCTGTTCTCTTCTGATTGAATATAATTATTACAACCAGAAGGATGTTATACTTAAGCAGCGAGCCATAAGACAACATGTTCTGATGTTTAGCCTCTGTCACAAGAGTCAAAATGTGTAAACATAATTTATATAATCCAATCCTTTATTAGTTTCTACAGTCTCAGGTAAGAAACATAAAAGTGGCCATCAGCAGGAAAGTGAGACCAAAGTCGTCTTTTTGGATGAACAGCTGTCACGTTTGATATTTCGTGCAGGATCTTGTGTCAGGTCGGCTCCACTGGAGTATTTAAACGCAACACCTTTAAAGAAACAGACTTATGTCAACATAAAAATGTTCTTCTTATGTTCTACATAGTAATGCCATTGAGTCCCAGTCAGGGGTGTCTGAGTCATGCTAAGGTGCAGCAGGAATCCCTGTCAGTCAGGGTTATGTGACTGTGCATAACCCTGTAGGTAATCCGCCACTCAAAACGCCTTAAGTCCCCTCGCAACCGTTTTCACTCGTCAGATTCTGCAAAGTTCATTATTCCAGAGTTTTCAGATCCAACTTCTACCCCTCTTCACAGGTTTCGCCTAAGAACCTACCCTCACACTCAGCTTTCCTCCCTCTCACGCTATCTATTGACAATCCTCTCACTTCTCATCTCTAAACCTCACCAGCACAATGCAGGTTTAAGCAGGGATGAGAGACAGTGGTGATGACTGCCAGAGTTCATCAACCGGGCTATAAGCCTGAAAGTTAACCAGCGCTGGGGCCATTAGGCTTTCAGTGCATAAGCTTTTAGAGCTGCGCAGTACTGCCAATGAGTGATGCTTCAAAGATGTGTACGGTGGGAGTCAGGAGGCAGAGGGCTTAGGGCTTTAAAGCAGTTGTGGGGAAGTTTGCTAAAGTATGCTGAGTGGAGATTTCCGTGCAGAGGGAAGCAGAGACGGTTTTACAGTAGAAAGGATGAGCAGCAGGATTAATGTACAAAGCGTCTGTGTGACTGATGAAAGTGATTTACTAAGAAACCAAGGGTGCTCCATTCAGGACACTTTAATCAGTCATGCAGGACCTTAGGAGGGCACAAAAAAGGCCTTCCTAGATGAAAATAGGAAACTTTATGCTACACATAATCACAGCATCTGAAAATAAGAACGTGAAATATAAAGTCGGAAATAAAAAGTTAGAAAATAAAAGTTCATGAAATACGTAAAGCAGCTTCATAAAATAAATGAAAACACCATTATGAAGTAAAAACGTTTTGATTGATTAATATTTATTTGGTTTTTTATCTCATAGGTCCATTTATTTATTTGATGGTGAATTGATTACCAATGACGGTATGTATTTATTGAATTCATTTTGAATGCAAAAAGACTCTTTGTCATCAACTCATTAACTGTGAGTGGATAAGCAAGAATTCATAGATTTAAGTTATTTAAATAAGTCAAATCAGAAAAGTATAATATGTGTTTGTTTTCAGCTTGCCTTACTGAGAACTTTGTAGATACAACTTTTAACCAAATCTTTTCAAAATTACAAAACTTTCAAAACTTAAAGGCAGTCAAATTAATTTGAAACAGTAAACAGTTTTTTAAGTTAAAGTCTTGTTGCACATTCTCAGTTGGAATTATGTCTGGACTTTGACTAGGCTATTTTAGTACAAAAATGTGATCTCATCTATGCTTTCATAGCTTTGGTTGTGGGTTGTTTGTTTTTTCTTGTCCTGCTGAAAAGACAAATCTGATATGATATAATATACATTATATGTACACTTCACCAACCACTCAACACTGCCTCAGTTAAACTACTCAAACCAGCGGTGCATCACTGTCAGTAGCTTCGTTTCCATTACAAATGTGCACAAAACCTTGTTGATATTCTGCTAACTAAAAAAAAAATTGTAATTGAGGTGTTTCCATTAAACATTCCATTCAATAAAAACAAGCTTGTTCATGCAATAAGTCATTAAAAGTCATAACGTGCCATCACCCTCCAACCTTTTCCTCTTGCCGTCGTCGTCTTCATCTTTACATCCAGATGTTGATCACGTCACTCATATGATGCAAGAAAAGTGTTTACATTACAGTTTTGCAAAATACACAAATTTTGATACAGCCAAAAAATAACCTCATCTTAGCACAAAAACATGTTTTTTTTCTTTTTAAATTGACTTATTTTCTTAATTTCAATTTATGCATTTATACTGTCAATACAGCTAGTGATGCATGAACCACCTCCTCCAAAAACAAATGGCAAGAAGATGGAAATAAATATAAGCTGCTGTGTTTGTAGGACCAATACAAATGTTTAAAATAAATTAGTAACAGTGGCCAGTAACAGTGCCAGTGCAGACATATTATGAATCCCTAGTCGTAGCATGAAAGAAAAAGTTCAAATGGTGATGTGTATTTTAGCAACACTGTAATGTGGAACGTAAACACCCTTTTCCTGTGTGTGGTGTCACCATACTGCTAATTTTAGTGACACAACTGAGCGTGGATGAGGTACTGTATAAGCCCCACTATGCCAACAGACACCAGGTTTAGTGTAAAGCATGGCAGCAGAACTGCCAATAGACAAAGGAAACCATTTGGAGCCATTTCACGCTTGGTGTAAGGCAACTGTCTGAGGAAGAGGAGGAGGAGGAGGAGGAGGACAGTGGATAATAAATGGGGCATCCCCCCCTTCCCCATCTGCCTCAGAAGAAAGAAAGTCTTCCCACTTTCTCTACATCAAGGTGACAGCGGGAGAGAGGAAGGCTGCTGTCGATCTCAGGCCTGTTAAGTGATCTGTGACGGCTGCTGTGACCACACACCTGGAAACTTCAACACTTCAGAATGTATTTTCTTCTCTCTCTTTGACACCAGCTTTCCTTAGAGGTTGAGACATTATATATCAGCCATTTTGAGGATTATAAATTCAGTTAAATTGTTCTGGATTACCCCTGATGAACTATTTGGCAATCAGCAGCTCACATGACTTGCACTGTTGCTTTTTCCATCACTTCTCGAATGAGGAGGGCGTGCTTTAACATGACGGTAATCTGATGTTACTGATACGTGCAGAGGAACAGCACATGCTCGTTATGCCTGCAAACCTCCACACACCGAGCACCACAATCAAGCCACATTTCTAACAATAACTGCAGAGGTAATACGCTCAAAATAGTCACACCTGAAATGACAGATGTTCGAAATGATACGAAGCATGAATTTGGACAAATTAATGTAATTTCAAATCGGAAAACTGTACGGATGGTTTCAACTTAATTCTCTGGGAGTGACAATTTGTAAAAAGCAGGAAAAGTTGGCGCTTATGCACAAATGTGACCCTCTTTAATGGTTTGGCTGCGTGGAAGTGGCAACAGTGGCACCACAGTGCCCCCTGCTGCACTTGGAGCAAATTGCAAGCAGAAGAAAGCCTCGAGCCATAATAATACAAGAGGCTCCAATTTCAGCCAGTGGATCACTTTGACACCCTGGAGAGGCTCTTATGCTACTTCTTATGTATGCAGTCATTGACACAGTTTGTGTGGAACGAGGAATGTTTGGTATAGATCAAGAATTCCCAGTTGTACTTTCAGAGAAATTAGCTTTTTGTGGAGTTCAGCCAATGAGGTTATTGACAAGATATTGAGAGTGTATCAGGTTTTTGACAGCTCACTTTATTTCTGATAGGTTCTACATTTTGTCACCCCACAAACACAAACTCAGCCGCATTTTAATGGGATCGTATATGATGCTTGAGGAGAAAGTAGCATAAAATTGATGAAGTGGAAGGAAATGACATATGGTCATTTTTATTAACTAAATTCTGAATTCAGTTCAACCTGTTGCCTTCAAATAGCTGTTGAGACATGAAGACATGTGAAAAAGTTAAAGATGTACCCATTTTAGAGTCCATTAAATATGTACTGGTAAGTTTTTAGATAGATGATATGCATACAAACCATTTATGGATACATTGAACCAAAACTAATTCAAACTTACATTTACACATTTTTATTGTTTGTTGCTCAGCAGCTGGGAAAGTGCGCTTGTGCAGAATAAAATTACAATGGCCAGATAAAAATTACAATGGCCAATAGCAGTGTGCTGTGTGGTGCTACTTAACCTGTTCTGTTTAGCACGATTTCCTTGCCGGAAATTGTGCTAAACAGAACAGGTTAAGTTCACTTCGTTCAAACACTTCGTTCAAAACGGATCTCTGCTTACAACTAAGGGTTGAAAGCGCATGCATGGTCAATGACATGAAATAATCACAGTGCCATCTAGTGGCCTGGCATGACAAGTACAGCTGACTTGAGGTGTCTTTGCATCCAAGATGCGGAACTATACTGGTATATTTTTTCATAATCAAAATAAAAAACATACCAGCAGTTTCCAGGCAGCGGTCTACTGTAAACATAGCTTCAGTTTTCACATTTTTCTCTCCAGAGTTAAATTTTTACTTGCAATAATTAAACAGAGAAACATTCCACCCTAACAAAAGCTACATCATTAAAAAATATTTTAGGGACTCCAAGCTCTGCACCTTTTAATATTTCATCTTATTTTCCCCCCTTAAGCCGGCAGCTTTTGAAATACAAGCCAAGGTTGTTCTGCTCTACTCGGTGTTAAAACAGCAGATCCCCCCCCACTGAGATCAACCTCATTTAAATGGACGAGACGTTACGCGTGTTAAACAACAGACGTGCTGTCACAGTCTGATGTGGTGGATTCATCTGTACAGACAAATAAACACACTGTATAATGCATAACCCAAGCAAAGCGAAAGCACAGACAAAGAGCGGTGCACGTTCGCAAGTTTAAACACAGCCAAACTTATGGAAAGTCAAGCGTACACACCACGGGGACCACCTGTCAGTGTGTGCTGAACGCCACAGGCAGCATCACCTGCTCACACAGACCGAAATCTTTGGTATTCATATCAAATAACATCTTCGTACGCTACAATAAAATAACCCCCTCACGCTCCTTTCTTTCTCTCTCTCTCTATCTCTTCCATCATTTCCTACTTCAAATGTGACAGAAAAATAATGGCAATACATAAAAGAGACATGTTGAAACGTATCCACGGTGATTGGCATTCTTGATCCTATGAAAACATGCTGCTTGCAAAGTGCAAACTATGTAGGCGGGCGACAAAGTGGGGAGAATAACAAGCAGCTTTTCTAAAAGTGTGAAGAAGTTTCTCGCCAGTGTCTAATGAAGAGTGGCACAACAGTCGATTGTGTTGAGAGGAAGATCTGGAAGGACGCCGGTCTCTGCCAAACAAACCCGCTGGAAGTCGAGGACGCTCAGCAGACAAGACTGCAATCAGCATCACAATTAGGGAGCAGAACACACTCAGTGGACAGGGTCGGATGCTTGCGTCTTTCAAAAATCTTCATGCCCCCTGGGTTTTTGGTGTCGTCATATTACACCCACCAGCTAAAATGATATTGACTGGGATTTTATGTCACAGATTAACACAAAGTAGAGAAGGGGGGAAAAAAAGGACTAAAATGTTGTTTTTACTATTTTCTCCACAGTTTTTCCGCCCCCCACCCCCATCAATAAATACCAGTAAATTTAAAAATATGATTAAAATGAAGCCTGAGTGGGAAGTGTATGATATAAATTACAATCCTTCAATGAGGTGACATCCCGAAGAAGGTTATTTCTAATATTTATGTTGTTCAAAAGCAGTATTTGTGTTTGTGGTTCTTGTGGTCACAGCCATACAGTCACCTAAAAAAGATGTGCTAATAGTTCTTATTTTCACCTTTATCCATATCACAATACTACAGCAAAATATGATATAAGTGCATATCGCCCACCTTTAGCTTACAGTCGTATCTTGGTCTTTGCTCTACGTTAGAGATATTAATCTATAACTTAACCCTGTTGTAAACTTCTCTAAAGTTTTCTTGCTGTATTTATTGACCTTTTTGACACTGTTGTCTAACAAATCAGAGGTCTTCACAGAACAGAAGACTTAGATTTGATGCTTTTTACAAATTAGGTGATAAAGAGAGTTTTGTGCAATGGATTTTATTTAAGGGAAGGGAGGTATTATTATGGTGAATACAATTACACTTTTAAAATCCTTCTGCAATCTATCGCAAGTTTGATACGTGAACACAGACATATGTTGTAAAAATCCCTGCAGGTGAGAACAATAAGCAGGCTCTATCCGAGCCCTGAATAGCAAATACAACTCGCAGGTTATTGTTACTTTCTTACTTTATTGGACTTTGTGAAGAAAAAAATGTTTCCTGATATAAGCACCCTTCTTATATCAAATCAAACTGCGACAGTAAGTGTTTTAGCTTCGAGTTTGTGATTTATTCCACCTCCCAAGTAACGGGTGACTGAGACGTTGCCTCCCCGCTTGCAGTAGAACTCATTTTTTCCACCACAGGACAAAATATTATGGTTGGCTCTGGAGCAGAGTGTCATAGTGAGGTCTTTGTCAAACAAAAGAAGGGATCGGTTCTCTTAATGTTGAGTTAAGAGGGGAGAAGGGGAACTCCCACAGCACCTTCTGTGGTCACAGGTGCCACACCTCAGCTAACGCAGCTGCTAATTGGAACATGGCAGAGTGACAGCGCACACACAGACAAAGGCCAGGCCACAAGGGGAGTTGTTTGTAAGGTAAGGGGGTGTGAAAAAACAAATACATCTACAAATACATTTTTATAACTTGTGATGAAAAAAAGAGAAAAGAGGAGAAAATTCTAAATCACAAGTACTTCTTATTTTGTTCGTTTATCTTCAAACATACAGTGAAAAAACCTTATTCAGTTTGTAACAAGGAGAAACAGAACAGAATACAACTATTGATGTATGCTATCAAAGTGTCTGCACGCAGAAAATACTGTACTTTTCCAATCATTTATTAGTATGTAATTGATTTTACATACTAATAGAACCAAACACATCACACAAACAACAATTCCACTACTTGTTGCTGAAAACTCTAATCAATTACCACAACCCTGCAGTTTAAAAATGAAAGAATAGTAAATCAAAGAGTTAGTTCCGGGGAGTGAGGCAGGGAGAGGCAGTGTTAGCTGAGATCCAAGGGGCATATCTGAAAACAAGTAAGCAACACATCTGTCACTTCTGCTTTTTTTCCTATGTCGTCAATAATTAGCATCCGGTTGTCACTGGCAGCAACACTCATTATTATTGGACTTGTAATAAAAGTAATGTTCCCATATCTGTGCTTTGTATCCATGAGCTCTGCCCACATAGTGGCACTGAAACGCAGAGTTTAAAGACAAAGGAAACAGACGCAGACCAAAATCTGTGCTATTGAATAGTGTTTGGTTAGATTTGTAAGCTATAGAAAAGAAAAGAAAAAAAATCTTATCTTTGATTTCCTTGGAAGCTTCCATTTCTTGCCAAAGGCCTGATCACCAGAAGAAGTCTGCAAAGTCACTCTTAGGTGATAGAGAGCCAACATCACAGTTTGATGCAGAGGTCAAGCTGGTAAGGATGAGTCCAACCTAGTGCTCAGCTTAATAAGTAGCCATTTTACATTTATCCAAAAACATACACACATCTGAAATATCTAAGTTGCCCCTTTTGATAAGAAATGAGGAGAAAATAAATACAGTTCTGACATGTTTCGTGTACAATAAAATACCACCACCACTTTTTACCATCTAACTTTCAAACATTTAGCAGTTGTCACGGTGACCAAAATCTTGAATTTTCATAACTCAGGTTTAAACTTTTTTTGCAACGTTTTCCCTGATGCGTCTGCTGGTGGCAGAAGGGGCGCCAATAAGGGATGCAAGTTATTGATTAAGGAGTTAGTCTTAAGCTGATTTAACTTATTGACTAATAGATAAGCAGACATTTTGTAAAAAAAAAAAAAAACTGACTTTGGTCATGTATAAAATGTGCCAAAAGTTTTTCAATAACTGAAGGGCTAAATTTTAATTAAAACACCTCTCAGTGGAAGTTCAGGAATATATGGTTTCTAGTTATGCTGGTTGATCTGGTATCTTAAGCAGTATATATTGTTTTGTGCTCTTTGTACAGTACTTAAACGTGCAAGATTTATTTATTATTATGGGGTAGGGTTTTGATTATTCTGTTCTTTTTCTCATTGGTAATTTTGGTACATTTGTAATGAAAACCTTTCACTAAATATATTAAGCACTAAAAAACTGAATTAAAATAACAATTACATTTTAACATTTGTGTCAGCTGCAATAGACTCCATTTTCCATTCTGGGATATCTATTCTACGCCATCTTTCTTCCTTTCTATTCTGTATCAACTGGCTTTGTTTATGGATGACCAGCAGTGCCCTCTGCTAAATGGTGACCAAATTACAACACTGACAGAAGGTCTAAGTGGACATTAATTGATTCTAACCAATTTTAATCTATGAAAGCAATAATCGACAATCAAGTCGTTTCATTGTTGATGTCCCTGGGGTGAATATTTTTGTCTGTAAAGTGCCTAAAAGGCTGAGCTATGCTGCTGGAGTTTGGGCTCCCACAAATCAGAGCAGAACACTCAAGCTGATCACTGTGCAGTACATCAAAAAAATTGATCCAAGTCATCATCAAAATACGACTTTTCAGGCATTCCCATCGACCAGCCTTTCTTCAGCCTTCACCTCTAATAATCCCAGCTGTCATAAAAGAACATCCATGAAGATGCAGATCGTTTTAGGCTAACAGGAAGCAAATGGGCTACAGACAACGTACGCTCCATAGCATGTCGCTTCTGTAGTCACTTAAAATAATAGAGAGTTTCCTGGAGGCAGCAGAGAGGGCCATTTCTGTGTCCTTTGGGGGTGTCATCAGAAGGTGAGGCCACACATAGTGTTGGCAAGTGAATCAGAGCTTTTACAGTCTAATGGCCTTTAAAGAAGAAAAGCAGACGTTACTAACAGGAGGCAATAACAAAAGTGCAAAGGTACACATTTACATTAATGCACGTCTACAGAACGGTAGCTCTGGAACAATGGAGCAATAAAATACATCGTCATGCGTGTGCAGTTGTGTCTGTGCGGACGGAGGAGCGTCTTTAGAGATAAATGACTCCCTATTATTTGATCTTTTATAGGTGAACTCCCTGCTGACAACTAAATGGGAATAGTATGAAGCGTTCCTACACACACACACACACACACACACACACACACACACACACACACACACACACACACACACACACTCAGATAACGAGCTGCAACTCCAGAGCCTTAGGCTGTGGTACATCTGTTATAGAGGAGACATAAGGCATCCATGAAGGGACTTAAGACTCCCCATAAAGTACCAGCTCCACACATACAGTACACACAAACACACACACTATGTGTGATGAGATTTTTTTTAAATGCTCCAGAAGAGGGACAGCATGGTGGTGAAGAGGTCTTAAGACAGTAATTCCTAAATAATTCCCTCCGGACAAAAAAAAGCATGGCGGCAGACAAAGACACAGAGACACTTTCTCACAAATTGGCCCACTGACCTTCAGATACTCTCCATAATGAATGCATGCAGCTTTTAGTATTATTCATGACTTCTTGTACAGGCAGACAGAAGAAGGAAGACAATGAGGGCACGGGAGTTTTGAGTTTCAGGGGAGGGAATGTAAGAAGTGTTGCAGCAAAAATCTGTTTTGATGTTGAAATTTCTCTTTGTATATTTACCAATAGAGACCTATCAACTTAGAATAACTCATAGTTAGAGATGCATAAAGAAACTGGAGGAGGCTACCTAGTCGGACACTCAAGAGTAAGATTTTTTTCTGACCAATGAATCCATAAGAGCTGTAAGATGAAACTAACAACAACACACTTTGATAATGTTTGAGAAACTACATAGTTGGAGGAAACCGTTAGCAAACTGTTTTGACGTTATGTCTGCAGTTCTTTTGTGCTGCAAGAAAGTCAGAGAGAGCAGGACTTAACAGACTTGCTCTGGTTTATCCTTTTAAACTTTTACCCTCAACCTGTTAGACAACATGCTAGACTTAGAAATATTGATGTGCTTCTGAAAGTCTCAAAATTTGAGTAAGGATCTCTATGTTATTGGGTGTACACAAAAAGACAGATGTTTACAGTTAGAAAGGCTAGCTCCGCTAATGCAAGACATTATGAACAGATGAAACCTTAAAAGCTAGAGTTCAGAAACTGTGCATCTTTGCCTGCGACATATTCCTTTGATTTATGTAAAAGTAAGTTGTTTTATATTTCATTATCTTTTAGATAGCAGTGGGACTGGATTAAAATTTGTAGGCTAATCACAATTTCATTTGAAAACCATATACTGACAGAATATGCAAATTTCTAAATAAAAAACCTGTGACTAAATTGACATATGAGCTCAACAATAAAGATATTCCAGGGTATTATATCCCCCAGTGTATTATAAGCATGGTGGCCCGCCATGCTTTGCTAGCCCCGCCGCCAGGCTTAGCGTTGTGCCGTTTCAGCTGTTCGGGATTTCCGTCGGTAATTTCCCCTACATCGGGCTGCTATTTTAGGCAGGAATAGCGTCAATAATATGCTAACTTCAGTTTAGCATATAAACTGATAAACACTTATTGTGTTCAGCTTGAACACAATAAGAGTCTTTTCCAGAGTCATAGCAAATCACTATGTGAAAAAGAAATGAGAAGTGAACTAATAGGAACAGCTGAGTTGTCCATTGCAGTTGTTTGTAGATGTCGGTTGTGCATCTGATTTATGGGTGTACCAGAAACACATAAATGCAAAGGTTCCTGTTGAACTTCTATGTGTAAAAAAAATTCAAAACAACAAGCATCTAATTGTATTAAAACTTTTAATGTGTTAAAATCAATAGATGCATCAATATAAACTACACTCTTTCCAGTCATGTGATATAAACAAAAAGCAGTTCTCCAAATGTAGAAACCAAACAATCCAAAACAGAGTGGTAATTTACCTTTTTAAAAAGAAACATTTATATAGTTTTTATTATTTTCTAACAAAACAAAACTAATTGTGCAAAAATTGGAATATAAAATGCAAAAGCTTAAAACTAAACTTTCATTGACAAACCAACTTGTCAAGGTGTTGTGGAAGGAAGCAAGGCTCAGTGTTCAGAGAAGCTGAAGAGGTGTTTAGCCTTCTCTCATGAGGGGAGAGGAAATGGGAGCTCACGGGTGTGATGTTAGAGGGTGTTCAGCTGTCTGCTACAATATGCCTGTCTAAAGCTCTCCTAAGCAGGCTTAGCTTCCCAGTCCTGGCGCTGCCACGCTCCCCCTCTGTGCCAGAGTCAACTACAGCTTGGTGCGGTGCCAGCTGCATGACAGACTCTCCTTAGCTTGTGGCAATGCATGCTTTCCACTTCTCCTCACTTCTAATTTTTTCCATCTTCCTACGTTTTGATGCCACTCTTCATCTAACGCTTTTTTGCCCCTTTTAAATATTTCTATTTGACCTCATTAGCATCAGTTTGTCTGCATTCAACTGTTATTTTTATGACGAGGTATGCAAGACACACGCTGCTTCTTCAGAAGTTATTATAAAGAGTTACTTACTAAAATCCATCTTCTATTCGGCCCTCAACCATTTTCACAGCTATTCTAATTAGTACAAAATTTAAACCCAGCCACCGCTGAACATCCCAACTAGCCTGGCATATCTCATATAGCCAGCTATAAATTAAGCCAGCCTAAAAGAGAGCTTTGCTGTCCGATGTCTATGCAAGAGCCAATTTTAAGAAGCAACCTTGGAGTGACTTTGGATGTGCGAGGGTAATTATATACGGTTCTGAGAGAAGTATTCAAGTATTGAGAACAGCCACTCACAGTCTGGAGACCCTTGAGACAAAAGCTACAGAGGGATACTTGTCATGCAGAGAAGACACTTTGCTTGGTTTGGCAAGGAGTTTAGAGGGAGATATGTGAGAGGGAAGTAGGTTTATATTCAAAAGAGGACACATCTGAGAGTTGATTGAAATCTCCTATTTGAGATTGCAGTCTCTTTCTGACTTTGGATAAGTAACTTCTAAGTAGGCAATCATTTTAAAGACAACTGAAGAATGCATTGTTTCCCCGTGAGGCGAGGAGAAGATTCACCAGATGATACGTGTTCGTCTAAAACTATTCATTGAACTTTTTCGCAATATAACCACAAATCTCTAAGAATTTCACTGTGATTTTATGTAACAAAACAAGAAACAGTACACTACAGAAAAGTTGAAGGAAAATGATAAATGCAATACATACTATACGAATCAGAGGATTGGTGAACTTAGTGTACCTGTGCTAATTCAATATCAGAATAAACTCAGCTCTTCTATGAAGACTTCAGAGGTTCTTTGGAGAACATCAGTGATGAAGAACAAAGAACAAACAAAAACATATCAGCGATAGATGGAAAAATAAATTGCATAATTGTTTGTCCACCTCTAATAACAAAGTAGACAATAAGAGTAGAAGGCAAGAGGTCCATGGTAGGTTTTGCAATACCTGTGAAGATCTACAACCATTGCCTATGACTCCAAATATATTGTATTCATGGAAGAGTGGCAAAAAGTAAGTCACTGATGAAAGAAAGCCAAGAAGTATAGTTCAGTTTGCAATGAGTCACATAGGGGACATAGCAAACATGAGAAAGAAGGTGCTCTTGTCAGATACTTACTGGTAATTGTGGGGGTTGGAGACCATCATCTAATATCTGTGAATATCCAAGAACCCCTCTATAGACAACTAACTGTATGTAACGATGTATTTTAATAGTTCAAACAATAAGAAAATTATAATAACCACAATCTTCCTTTTGTCTGCTCTAAGGGGATACAATCACTCAATTGCAAATGCCAGTCAATAATGTGTGAAGTAGCATTGTGACGAGGTATTTCAGCTACACAAGCTTTCTTTCCAGTATTTTAGACATGACCTACGTAAAATCCTTCAAACAGGAAATTTTCTACCTATTATTTGGAGTCACATTACACAAAATTAATCCACGCATAGGTGAATTCTTTAATACTAAACCGCAACTGGCTGGGTGACCACTATATATGCAAGATTTTATGCATGGTGAAAAACCAATACTGCATACAGTATCCAGTTGTGAAACATAGTGGTGACATCACATTGCTGTTGGGATAATTCAATTCAGCAGGAAATAGAAGCTGGTCAGAGATAATGAGACAGATACACCTAAATAAGAGAGTGTGTGCAATGGAATGGTTTATATCAAACTATGCTCACAAGCTAACCTGGTCCAATCAATATTCCTATGTAAATCCTTTTAAGAAAATTTGGTAATTCTTGAAAAATTGCTGTTCAGTCACTCGTGCTTGCAGCGTGACCAAGTTCAAGGGTTATACAAATTTTTGCAAGGCACTGTAGCAGAAACAACAAAAATGCAACCCATCCTTTTCAAAGCGGAAACCAGGTCAGTATCTCTTCCCCTGCTTAGTGTCAGTCCTGCGGGAACAGCACTCACCACATGACGAAGAAAACGACTCCTTTGTTATATTACTGCTCTTAAATATACCCCTGCAGGGGTCTCTGGAAGGCTGGCTGGGTCCCAGAAGGGGGGCCTGTATCTGTCACCTCCGTTTAGGCCCGTCTCGTAGCAGCTGACCCAAATCAGCCCCCCGAGGCAATGCCAAGCCCCTACACAGGGCTCCACCACCGCAGATAATAGGCTTGTTTGGCAAAGTATCCAGACGCTGGAACCAAAGCAGCCATGACAGCTGTCAACCAGAACCAACATCTTCCTGCATGACATGTGCATAAACACCGTCGTCTGTAATGGGTTTTCTCTTTGACAGTGTGAGCATGGGGGGTTGATGGCTGTTTGACTACAAAGGTGTGTTTTAAATCCGTACGTTCCTCTGGCGCTGCCTACCCATGGTTTTTTGGTGAATTCGTCTTGGTATTTTCAGTAGAGATTGTGGCAGGCTGATGCCATGTCAGGAGCTATTTGGCATGTGTGCAGAAAACTCTCCCTGTGGGGGCAGGGGGAGAGCTGTCATGAAGGAGAAATCAAAGACACCTACGTGACTTGGTGGATTTCCTCCAAGCTGTTAGACAGACTTGGTGACATGACCTCGTTTCAGCAGTTTTACAGGGGAAAAAACCAAGCAGAGGATGGAGGAGCTGCCTGCTGCTCTGCAATATGGAGTCATAACATTGTTTCCCGGGGCCCAAGAAGGAGTATGTCATACTGCATATGCTCTGCAGCTGAAGCTATGGTTTTGTCAACAAGACTGGTCTCATGTTATCCATTCTAGTGGCTCAGTGTGTCTGAATCTACTGAAACTGTATATGTAAACACACTGCCTTGCTTATGCTTTCAATTTAAAACCAGCAGCTGAACTTTGTTCCACATAATCAGCACTTATCTCCATGTTACACAAAGATCACTGAAATAAATATGCTATATTCAAGCAATGTGGTCCTCCGTGGAAAATAAATGGTTCGCCTGTGCTTTATTCTAAATTTTTACATATCTGATTACAATGACAGACAATTTGTTTCATGAGGACTTCTTGTGATAGATCAACATGTGCATAATTTTGATTGGAAAGAATGTGATGCATAGTTTTCAATTTGTTTTTACTGCTAAAAATTTACTTCCCTGATTTTTGTTACCTCAAAGAAAACCAAACTGCCTTCAGAAGCCCTGAACTAAACAGAGAACTAAACATACATGGTTTTTTTTGTCTGTTTCTCTCTTTTTATTAGTGTTTTTGAACAAGTTCTATTTACAACTTAACTGAACATTGGCAAACTTAAAACAGCTGCGAACCAAAACAAAGGAGTTGACTAATAAAAAATACAAACTTTAAAAAAAAGGAACTGAAAAACAAACGAGGGGATAAATAAAAACCTCATCAGTACCAGCCAAGAATTCTACCCACATTTGTAATCATACATGGTGTTTAAGGCTTACATTTTTATTAGCAAATAAATATATTTCTATGTTATGTATAGGTACTGAGCTGACGCAGGAGGAGAAGCCCAATTCCTTTTGCCACCCTTAGCATCTCTCTAAAGTAACTGCATAATTTGGTAACACAGGTAATACAAATTACCTGTGTATTACAGGTAATACACAGGTTCTCAGCTTCCATCAAATGACATATAGGTGGGAGTTGCTTGAAAATGCAAGAATGGGATTGACTTACATTTTTAAGAGTGAAAGAAGTTAAACAATATATTATTATAATAGTTATGTCTCCAAACATGTTTCCAGTGCTTGTCTTTTTAAAAACGTTTGTTGGTTTTGAGGATTATTTTATTCTCACTTCTTTGTGGAATGTATTCATCACAAGCATTACCTTCCAAAGCAAAAGTACTAAGAAGCACTCTTAGAAAATGTGTCTGTTTAGTGTTTTTTCTGAGCAGAGTCAGAGAAATTGACATTAAAAATCTCTGAATGAATCATAACATACATGTGCATTATGTATTGTATGTATCACCCTTAAAACCAATTGCTAAGACAACTGAAAGGCATGAGTAGCATGTTTAGTTTCAACCACCAGAGGGCACCACCACAGATGCAACCCTCATTAATTCAACAGTTTTTAAAACATAATATGACTTGCTGCCACAATATCTAATTACTTAACATGTCCGATAGAAAAACCAATAACAGTGGAACTCAAACTAAGATTTTTAGATATAAAACATTTTTTATGATTATGATTTTTTACACTATTCACTCTCTGAACAAACTAAATCTATCACAGTCCTATTAAAATCTTTGTAACAATCAAAATAAATGGAATTGTGCATGTTGGAAAAACATAAATCTTAATTATTTAATGACATGGCCCAAAGAGCCCAATTCTATGATCTACTGATTGGTCATCTATAAACTCATTCAGCTCACTTTAATTGTGATTAAACAAGAAGGATGGAGGCTGATGTGACGTAAATAGAAAAACCTTGTACCTCTTCTTTTTGTTGTTTTCAAAACAGCCTTCGTGAGTATCTTTTGTGTCTTTTGTTCTTAAGAATCAGATTTCTAAGTGTCTGGCACATATAACCTGGCACATATATCACTCTGTTCTTGTATACAAGGCAAACATGTCCTGCTGCAACTCTTTGCTAACCCTGACAAGAAAAATTCTGACCAAACACATTTTGTGTGTAAAAGCCACATACTTAGGTGTGAAACTCGTACAGTTTAAGAAGCAATAACAGGAATCAGTCAATCAGACTCTCTCGCTCTCCTTTTCCCTCACTCTTAACACACACACACACACACACACACACACACACACACACCACACACACACACACACACACACACACACACACACACACACACACACACACACACACACACACACACACACACACACACACACACACACACACACACGATAATTAGTCTTTGATTTCCCTTGGCAGTGTTGTGGTGCCAGGGGGCAGCTGTGGGTCCCTGCTTTTCGCCTTGGCTAATTTCACTCACTGCTTGATCTCGACCCAGCACAGGTGCCCACTTGGCACCCGAGTGCAGTTTCCATGGCAATGCCAACTTCGGAGGCCAAGAAAATGCCAGTTGTCCAAAGAACCCAACCACAGGGGCCAGCGATGTGACATTACAAAGACAAAGAAAACAGGACCAATGAAGAAAGTAGTTAGACTTGAACAGATCTATCAGGTTCCATCTCTTTTTTTTTTTTGGTTTATACATCATTGAGCGCCTGTGTTACCTTAGAAATATGTCTTTTAATATGAAGCAAGTAGCAAAATATACTAATACATGCAGGGAAATGTTTAGAAGTGACACTTAGGCTATGCTGCCTCCTTGTGGTTCCAATGAGTAACTGCAACATCTTTCTGCAGGTACACATCTACCAGTGCACCTGCTATTAGCTACATCCAGACAGTTGCATACCAAGGCATACTAAAGCATTAGAGGGGTGTTCCTTTTTTTTAAAGCAAGCTCAAATTAAATTTGAATATCTAAAGATCTAAAGTTTCTCTTGAGGTTTGACCTGAAAAGTGTTTTCCTAATGAAGTATTAGTATATCTAGGGTATTATACATTTTTTGTTCCTTAATGACATTCTGTGTGATGCAGCATGGCGTCTACCTTCTCATATGATTATACAAAAGAGATTTGTTTGGAATTGTAATAGAAGTTTGTTCTCTGCAGCATCAACAACACCGAGTAGTACAATAACAATATGATTGCTGGTGTTATTTCTCATTTTGCATGCAACAACCATTAGATTTTACTTTCATTTACCCTAATTGGCCATATTACAGGCATTTTGTCGCTTTTATGGTCCTATTTGCACAGACCCGTATCGTAAATGTCTTACTCAAGGCTATCGTCTCGCAATTTAATGGTGACGCTGCCATCTGCTGCATGCTTTATTGGTTTGAATCAAAGCTGCACAGCGATCATTAGGAATTATTCCAGAATTACATTTTTATAGTTGTGCCTTGTCTTCCTTCATCTTTGATACTAGACTGCTGTGCTGTTGTCTTTCTCTTATTTCAACGGATTCAGAGTTATGGTGTAGAGGGAAAACTGCATTTTAAGGACTGGAGTAAACAGTGACGGACTGTTCAGTGCGTACCTCATCTGGATGGAGCCAAAATAAACAAGTTTGAGAATGACGACCATAAAACATCAACGAGTCTATTCATAGATGATTCACCAATGTCCTCACTTTTAAATAAAATTCATGACCCAGTATTTAAAGGGGTGGTATCATTCATTTTTAAAGCACATAGTGACATTTTATAGCACAATCAATTAGCTGTTAACTTCATTTATTAAAATGCAACATATGTCAAATATGACTTAAAATAAATTTTGTCCCACTCTTTCTGAAACTCCGCCTTCAGGAAGTCACCACAATATGGCTCCTCTATTAACCCTTTAACAACATTTTTACCAATGTTAAGAATTAAGATCTAAAAACAACACTCCAGACCTGTTTTTTATGAGGAAACAACATTATAACATGATGTAACAATTAAAAGGAGTCAATTGTATACAATACTGCTCCTTTAAGACATCTTTATCATGTCAAACAAATGATTCAGCTCATTAATGACTGTTCAGTGAAAACACTGGCAGATCCTTACAACCCTTTGAGTTGGGGCTCCAAATGTCATGTCATAGCTGAAAACATATAGACGTATGAAAATGACTTCTGTATTCAATTGCTGCAAGATTTTGCTGGTATGCTTAAAGTTTCAACGCTGCAGTTACAGTCAGCACGAGAATTCACATGAAGTAAAAGCAATCAATTATGAAAGTCTCTCTCACAGAGAAGTTCTTTCAAAAATGCATCTGAGGCAGTGAGAGAGTTGACACCTTGTGCTAATTGTGGCGTTCCGCAATCTATTCTTAGTTTGTTTTGAAGTGTGGAGTAGAATAATTGGAGCGGTTACTGCACCTGAGTAATGCGGCAATGAACTGGTGTAACGAGCATGGTACGTGGTACGCAGTAAATAATAAGTTACAATATATACAGAACACAGAGGTCATTTACCTTGTATGTCTGTGACTCTAAAGTTCACAGACAGTAGGTCATCACCGTCGTTCATCAATTGCGAAACATCAACAGCAAGCTGTGTGTGAGGGGCTTTTATGTCACGGACTAAGAGTTGGTTTGTCAAGAGATTCTCCCAGCTGATCTATAGATTTATGTAGCTTCTCCATGTTTTATCATGGATCTGAAAGCTTCTCTGATTAACCTCTGCCATACCAAGCCTGATTTTTGGCCTCTTCTGTCCTACCCAACATGTTTTCTTGCAGGGTTATTCTTTATAGAGCTCTGTCCATCTTTCCCATGAATTCTGACATGGATCCCCATCTCTGCCACAAACTTCTGGGTTTTAATAAGGGAAAAAAATGTTACGGTATTGGCATTTAGTCGATATCTATAATCGATTTGTTGTTTGTTTTTAATATTGCCACACACAATGACATGACATTTGCTCTTTTAGCCACAATTTCTTGAAGTCACACACTTTCTATTGATATTGATCATGTGACTATTGCAGTGGTTCCTAACCTGGGTTCGATCGAACCCCGGGGGTTTGATGAGTCGGTCTCAGGCGGAGCCTCTGCCATGGAGGTAAAGACACACTTGTGTAAAGTCGTGATGACGCCCCGCTTTGCCATCACTTGCTGCAGAAAATCACGTTACATTGCTTAGCTAATCAGAGCTGCGGAGGAGCACTGATTGAAGGAGCTCCACTCAGCAGGGATTTGAACTTGTGTCTTTAATTACTTCAGCAAAGCTCACAGTTTTTACCAAATTCTGTAGCTTTAGGTGAACTTCTAAATCTGCTCCTTAGTCGCATCTTTTCAGGGTTGCTACTGCCTTTAGTGGCGTGGGGGTGCTAATATAATTACATTACTAAATACCACAAATTTGTCTTTCTCTTAAGAATGTAGAGCTAATTAAATGATCTAAACAAAACCTTAAAGTGGTTCCAGTTTCTCTCGATGGCCAACCTGTTGAAACTGTGGCAAATTTTAAATACCTTGGTTCGTTCCTGGACAGTCAGCTCAACTTTACTGAAAACACTGACTATATTTTGAAGAACTGTTCTCACAGACTCAACCTTTTAAGAAGACTTAGTGATCTCGGGGTGACCCAACTAGACCTTAGTTGGGTCACCTCTATGTCTTGAATTTGGGGGGGAAAAATCATATTTTATTTATCACTACTGATGGGTTCAGTGAATGCGCATATGAAACTGGTGGGTTTGGTACCACTGCTTTATTGCCAAATGCAAAGGTTTCATTGGTATGGCAAGTATTGCAAGGGGGTTCAATGTCTAGGTAAAGCTAAATCAAACTACCTTATAGCATGCAATGAGAGATTTTGTTTTATATGTCTTTACTGATACATTGAAGTTAATACTTTTTGACACAATCAGCATGACAACAAGCAACTTTTAAAGGATTTCTTAGAGCTGAAAAAGAATCAATAGTACACAAGAGTTTCTAGAGGATAACTAACATGTTTGTCTGGAAACTATTCAACAAAATGCATCCCAACACAACCAAAACAAAATGAACCTCAATCTTTTTATGTCAGCTGGTGGCAGAGCTGGACTACAAAAGTAGAGAGGAAATAACCAAACGTCTGCACTAAAATTCAGTGGAAATTTAACCTCTTATCTCTTCTTGTCAAAGCAGAAGGAGGTTGCTTAGTAAATAAATAAACAGTGAATTTTAACATTGGGAATCTAAGCTAGTATTTGACATTATGTTATTTTGACAGCCTTAGAACCACTGGAACAAACCTTGGAAAAGGTAGTGAGGTCAGGTGTGTAACAAAAAACCCAAAACCTACCCAACTGTGGCAAAACAGTCCTAATTTATTGGTCATGTGAAATGGAAGTTAGATCATCGGTATGACAATCTGTGGGGCAGAAACCGACAGGTTGCAGCTTGCAGCAGCTCAACAAGCGCATGTGAATCATTTCTCATAGTACAACTTCTGAACCTGAGCCAAGCAACACACACTGACACCCACACACACACATCACCAGTTCAGATGAATATTCCTGAACTAATCACGGCACAAGCAACACAGATGTCATTGTTTTACACTCACTTCAAGCCAAATTAAAAAGCGTCAGCCTACACGTTTTCTTAAACGCAGAAATTAATTGGTGTTAACGATGAAGCTACTTTGTAGCGTAATTTCCTGGAAACTCTACAAAAGCTTATGGCTGCCTACTGTGAAACAACACACCATCATTGTTTTTTCTATTTTCTTTACAAGTAATGCTGTAATGACATATTAAAGCCAATGTAAATAGAAAAAAGAGGAGTAAATCTCCACCAAAAAAAACTTCCAGGAACAAAAGCAAATTTTTTTAGTTTGAAAAGTTGAAAATTTGCAAACTCAGCAACTTTTAGATTAGTTTCAAAGTTTCTAGAAAAAAATGTCAGAGTCTTCTAAAAGTTTCTGAAAAGAATCTAAAAAAAAATTGGCAGAAATTTGATGCTACTCTTTTTTCTATCTACAATGACCTTAATATGTTGTTGTGACATTATCTAGTTCTTTTGGGTAAGTGTGTTTTTTCTGTCCTTCTGAGGTGTTTACTTGCATTGTGCACCTTGGAGCCATATATGAGAACATTTTGAGAATTTATTTTTATGTGCTTGGCAGCAATAAAACACATGGGAGTGTTTTGTGAAACATGGGCAGCCTGCAATTGCCAGTTTTTACTATCAAAGATCCTTAGTGATCATTTCATGCCAAGCTTTTATAAAAGCTGCTGTATAACTACTTCCATCAAAAATAATTGCCAGGCAGATTTAAAACAAACCCAGGCCTACCAGTTAGCTGGGCCATGCAGTATGACATGTACCACTGCCATAATCTCACTAAATACTAGAGGAATTATGAATGCGGGGGGGGGGGGAATCATCCCATCTGTTAGCTGTAGGGGAGAAAAAGGTTGTTCAGATGAACTACAACAGGAAGATTTCAAAATGTGCCACAACTACTTATGCTGACACAATAATAAAGATATTTATTCTTTTCAAGAATCATCCAGGTGGAAAAATTCAAACACAAACATAGTGTTAACTTTTAAAGATCTGAAGATGAACAGCAATTTTCCTGACACGTCCATTATGGGATGAGGATCATTGGAACTCAAACATGTAACTCGAACATATTCACTCATTCACAAAAATGTATTAAAGCGTTTACTGATAGATTTTCTGTGCTTGTAGATGTCATCAACCAGAAGAGACACAGGTCGATGACATCAGAACAAAATTTTCTCCCTCCCCCAAGTAGAGATTTTAAAACCTTTGCATTTTGTAAAATTTTGTGGTTAAGATACAGATGTGTTTCCAATGTCAGTGTAGACTTGCTAGTGAAATGCATCATACAGCAATGATGTCTTGCCTATTGTCATTTATACTAAAGCAACACTGAAGTCATATCCTTCTAAATTAAATTTAAATTAAATTTAAAAAGTGCAACTTGCCTTTTAAATAGCAAGAGTTTCGTTCAGTGTTAAATTTATCCCACTTGGCTGCACAGATCCAGCACACAGATTTTAAAAATGGGAACAATTCTTCAGTGTAAACTACTGCTTATTTACTGTAGATAAGATCAGCAATCGTTTTTCTGACTTCATATACATATGTTACATTATTACCCCACACGACAAGTAGCCTGAAGCAGTGATACTTGCATGAACAGGAGGACGGCTGTTGTTCGTTACAGAAACTTAACAGCTTGACTTTGTTCTTGCTTGTCAAGAGTTTCGACAGCAAAAAAACAGGAAAGGAGGTAGAGGCTAATGGAAATAACTGGACAGACTGGCTTTACCTCTATAACTGTACACACACAAAGAAGCAAACACCCACAGAGTGAGATAAACTCCCCACACAGGTGTGCGTGCACACACACACACACACACATATATATATATATATATATATATATATATATATATATATATATATATTCTACCTGAACAAAGCTGGTTGACCCAGATCTGCCCCAGCTGAACTCTGCACTCTGTTAAACTACAACTACCAACATGTCACTACAGGAAGTCTTTCGTATCAATTGTCACTATTTACTTTTTAAGAAAGGCTTGTGCAGCCAAGTATGTAGGAAATGCATAGAACAAAATAAGAAAAAATAGAGAGAAACATTTATTATCTATTTTCTGAGAAAATGGAGAGTGTAATGAGCTTACACGGCCACTAGAGGGAGTACATACAGCATAAGAGTAAACTGATGAAATTTAAAAATAAAAATGAAGTATCCATAACTCCGTGATTTTTATTCTTTTTTTAATTCGTTTTAATGAAATTACCAAATTTATTCTAAATCTCTTCTCTTTCCATAATCAGTCATCTGGTTTCCGATGGTTACAGATGACAGGCCACAGGAGACTGAGAAAGCTGCTGAGATTAGAAGGAAAACGGGAGAAAGGTGTGTATGTGGCAGCAGGTGCAAAACAGCTGGTATCCTTCCTTGATCCAATCTAATGTGTAACCATGGCAGCTACCGGTTATTATCAGGTGAGTAGGGACGTATGCATAAATGGGTTTTTGTCTGGCTCAGGGGGAAAAAATGTTCCTTTAGACCTAAGAGCATCTGTAAAGTTAGTCACATGGATTAACTGTTCAACTAAAAAGAATATGAATGTTTACATTTCAGATCTTGCAAATATTTTAATCTAATGCCACTATATTGATTATTTTAGGCTAAATGTTGCAATCCTGCCTTTAAGACACTTAAGTAAATAGTGTCTTAGTGTCCAAACAGTGTGCTGTTAATCATTACTCCATTAAGAGGAAATTAAGTTAGCCAGTTGAGGTATCAAGTGAAAGAGCAAGAATTTTGGTTGATAACAGGAAGGTTGAACAGAGTAAATCACAGTAGTTCTGTTTGGTCCCTTTAAGTTTTAAAAGGAGCAGTGTGTGATTTCCATGCACATAGCGACATTTTATAGCATAGTTACGTTACTATGGTACCTTTAGTTTATAAAAAATGCTATATATGTAAAATATGAAAAGAATGTTTACTTCCTGATTTAATGCCTTGAAATTGTGCCTCTGTTCCTTTAAAAACTCCTGCTCTGTCTGAAATCCCACTTTCAGGAAGTCATCATGACATGACTCCTATTAACTAACAACGTTTTTACCAGCGTTACTCTGAGAAGTAGTTTGTATAATGAGCTCAACAGAAGCGGAGTTCCACAAGGTGCTGGCTAATTGCTGCTGGCTAGTCTGAAGGAGCTGAGTGAGGTAAAGGTCCACCCATCTGAATGGTTGCCAATAGAGATCAAAGTCAATTTTACATTAATCTAACCCCCTTTAAAGCTTTAGAAAACTAATAGACATGATGACCAAATTAAACAGCAACTTATCTAAACAAATAAAGTCAGGTTTGCAAGTTACCCATCAATTACTTCAAATTTGGGAATAGCTCACCAGCTGGCCCAACATTAAAGCCAAACGGTGACTAAGGTGTAGTCACCGCTGCTCCCATGGGAAGAATCCAGTGGCACTGTGGGTAACGGCCCAGACAGGGCAGTAAAAGAGTGAGTACTGTGACCATCATATGATCCTGACACCATGTTTTTACCACATACTGGCAAATGAATCACACAAACAAAGCAAATTAGGGCCTTAAAGTTACACGGCGTCATTAAACCTTCCACTAGTGGAAAGCTCCAAACAGGTTGAAATAATTAAATCAAGGAAATGATTGTGTTCAGAAGTTCTGTGCTGTTTAATGGGGACTAGATCTGATCAAAAACACATGACACTGCAGCCTTAGTAAAGCAAGCCTTTCAGTTTCTGTGGCAAGTTCTAATATGATTTAAAGGAAATGTGACTGACAAATTAGAAAACAGACAGAAGTTTAAAAAGAAATGAAATATCAATGTTGCAATGCAAATACATACTTATTTGCATAGTAAAATATAACAGGACTTACCCTATCCTTGTCATCTACCACGTCACACAGCATGTCATCAAGGTCCAAAATGCCTCCATCACCATGCTCCAGTCTGTGGACCTGAACCCAGTAGCTGGGGTCCTGGGGGAAAAAAAACAAAAAGATAGTTCATAAGCCCTGTAATGAGATTTGCTTCATTTGAACCATATAGACGCAGGATTTGCTGCGTTATGCGAGTTAAGCCACGAAACACTGGGCAGCCAAGTGAATTACCAGCTTGTGTCTTCTTAGGAATCAGCTGGTCTGATCATCATGGGGTTTATATTATGATCCGGTTCGCTGGCGCACATATAGGATGTAACATGGTTAGGGATTGAAACTGTGGAGCGTAGTCATCCCCTAAACAAGTGGTGTAGACCTTTCTATTTGGGACAACCTATGCTATGTGATTAAGGGCTGTTCTTATTTATATATTTGAATGAATACAAATAAATAAGTCTTCATTCTTCTGTGCGGAAGTAAAAATAGCTGTCATTTCCTGTTTTGTATCAGCTGTATGGAAATGGTTCAGGCATTAATAACACTGAGCTGAAACTTCAGTGATACCTGATAAAGTCAGTTTACGTTCATGGACCAGCTTTACTCTTTATGGCAATTTGCGAGTTGTTTATCCAGATATATTTAAAATCTTATTTCCAAAGTGCTTTTCTGAAGATACATACAAACTCAATAAAGGCATAACCATGTAAACAGGACGATTCTAAACTTTAAAAAGTCTCATTTTAGTCATTATGACATGTTATATGACAAATTGTCGATGTAACTAACCCTCAAAACACCTTCAGCTGCAGCTAAAAGCTGGAATATTCATTTAAAATGTACAATTTTCAAGTTGGTTGATGGCTAATCCTGTATGCCACAGAATGACAGATAAAAATTTCTTATTAAAATTAGGAGTTCTCTGATTGCAATTTTCTGAAATTCTTGTTCAATGCCTATTTTTTTTTCTCTGCTAAGTTGGCAACAGTGGGGCTGACTACTGTTAGCGCAGGTGCAGCTGTGACCTGGTGAGTGGTTCCATCAGTCAAACTTCTCTTACAATAAAGCAACAGGAGACAGTAGCAGATTTTCAGGCATTTGCAAAGGTAGATAAGATCACTGGACAAGACCGGTTTTTCATGCAACTATTGTCTAATCTCCTAAAATTAAGGAAATCAATCCACCCCTACTTACAATGTCAAACTTTTACATCTAAATTTAACAATTAAGCAAAGTAGAAGACCGGTTCTGTTGGAATGTAATCTGTGGTCTAGTGTTAGCCACCTCTGATTTGTGGTTGATATGCATTTTGAAACACTGCTAATGATCCAATATTGTCACCTTCTTCAAATAATGCCACAAAATAATCCCTTTACAAAAAATAACTTAGGCCATTGTTTTAGGAAACTGATGAGGATTTAAAACAATTCATTGGATATTCAGTCCAATCTATAATCTATGTGATAAATTAGGAAGGAGCAAGGCTGAGTCATTGTCTGTCACTGAATGAAAGAAACCATAGTTAACATCTTCAAAAAAAATATTTTGTACAATTTGTCTCATAATATATGAGCTTATTGGTTTAAAAACAAAAATAATTATTTTATAGTGGAGTATTGTAGCTCCTTATAAATGGGAAAAAATTTAACTCTGACATAAATAACAGGCATGATAGACTGCTGAAATTTGGTGAGTATTACACACACAAAAAAAGCACAAAAACATTTTAAAAAAAATAAACAAATAAAAAATTGACAAAGTACAGCAAGGTTGCTTTGCTTTTTTTCTTCTTCAGAGTTTACAGACTCTCTCCCATCTTTTATGGAACATGCTGGATTTGGGACTGTTAGCAGCCGTTCGGAATCTCAGAGTCAGGCAAATATAGGAGGCTAAAGCTAGCTTAAATTGTCAACTCAGTCATCAATTTCTCTTTTGATGAAATATTAGTAAAATCTAATTTCACAAAGGCTCCACTCTCACACGGTGTCATATCGTCTCTTGAGTTGATTTAATAAGTGATCAAACATGAAGCCTTGGGAAGAAAAAAACATTTCAATGCTATTCTATATTTCTTCCTAAAGAAACATGGGATTTTGCCAAAAGCCTATACGATACCCTATACTTCTACTTATTCTAGCCCATAAGACACAAGATAACAGAGAAAATAGAAAGTTCAGTGACTGCCCTTCTGTCTAAAGTAAATTTGGAAACAGGCATGTCTCTCATCTCTTTTTTTGGGATCCTTCATTTTCACTACTTCTCTCTCATCCAAACTAAACTGTCTACATAATTTGAAGGCATTTTGGTTAAATGACTTTGTGTTGTACTGAATTGTGGTTCACCAGAGATAATGGTTCAAATTGAGAGAGAAACAATCATGTGGTTTCTTTTCTTTCCTTTTGAGATCATTAAAAGAGAAAAAAAAACTGAAGTTAATTCTAAAAGACAAAAAAAAAATCAGGAAAAGTTTATCTAAATCAAAAGGGAAGAAAAGCTAAAAGTTACCAAACAGAGTATGCATAATACACATCTCACTCTCCAGTTGAAAGAAAATATTCTCTCTCTATGTTCCAGATTTAAACGTAATGAAATATACTTTGTGTTTTGAAGGAGTCCAATCAGGAAGACAAAATTCCATAAACTACTTCAGCCTGAAAAGTTGACCAAAACCCAGAATAGACAAAAACAGCAAAAATCCAACCTCTCTGGAAGTTATTACAAGCCACAAAGTGACCTTTGGTATTGAAAAAAGATGTGTTCAAATGCTGACTAAGTCTGTCTGCTTGGTAAAATCTTGATCCAAACATGTTCCACAGATGGATTACAAGGAACAAATATTCTGGGGGAAGCTCAACCACACAAATTAATCTCGGCATTACACTTGGGATGGATGGAAGGGGAGGGGGAGCGGGGGCAACAGTTTTCATATGCTCTATTTAGGTTGGACTTGTGAAGACATATCTTGGAACATTTTATCTGCGGTGCTTTGCGTCATGCAAACGGAAAACAGCTCTGTAATGTATTGTGGTTGTGTTTTATATTGTCAACCTTTTGGCTCACATGCACGTGATGATGACACGCAAATACAGTAACTTGCAAAATTACCCTCTGAACTTCACATTCTGTGACGTTACAACATCAAGTTATGGGTGATTTTCAAGAGAAAAGGAGGAAGTTCCACTGTTTAATGTAAAAAAGAAAGAAAGAAAGAAAGAATGAAAAAAGGGGTGGGGGTGAAGAACACAATCAAGTAACTATTTTAACGTCAATTGTTTTACGTTTGCACTGAGAAGAAGCTCCTATAATGAGCTCAGCAGATGCACAATTCCACCAGGTGTCTGCTAATTGCTTCTGGCTAGTCTGAAGGAGCTAATCTGTGAGGTGGAGCATCGGAATCTTGGAAACTGCATCTCCAAGGAGGAGCTTTGTCCTCGAAGGTGGAGCTAGGTTCACCCAGACATTTTGCACAGCTGAATGGATGAACGGGAGATTATAGGATTTCTCAAATATGCATGAAAAAATAAATAAAACACTCCAGACATGTTTTTGATGAGGGAATAACCTTAAAACATTATTTAACACCAAAGCTATCCCTTTAATTTTCTACTCAACTTGTCAAAGGAGCTTTTTCTAAATGTGTAATTTTTGTCCACTATGATTGTGAGAATCATTTTGTAGTCACCCTGAATTTTACTTTAGCAAAGACGGATGAATGTGATGCCACATTTTTCAGATTATTCTGTTCAACTTCATAACTCTATGGTAGTTTGTACATCAAGGCCTGTTGTTGAGAAAGATGGAAAAAGTTCAAGGGTCATGAACACTTTTACAAGACCATGTTACACAGACCATGTTGGCAAGCTGAAAAAATGTGCATTAGGACATTTACAGTTGGAAAAATTGTAAACAATAATATCTGTATTGGTTAATTCCCAAAGGAAATAATCACTGACTTAAGTTATGACAATTAATCCCTCCTACAGTCATGTTTTTAAGAGAAGTGCTGAAGTGTACTTAAGCAGTTACAGTGTTTCTTGCATACATTCTTCCATCTGATAGGGTCTAAGCAAATGGTGAACTGGAAACCAGTATAAATGTAAAGAGGAGAAACTGAAAAGAGGGAGATGATCATTTTAACAAAGGGAGCTTTATGATGCAGCCATTTCTATGACTGCAGCATATAGTAACAGTTGGTATAGGGAGGACAGCACTGAGCTGATAAAGACTTAGCAAACATAAGAGTTAACCTCAAACTGTTACCACATCTCTGCAAGAAAAAAAACAAAAAAACAGTCTGTTATATTACAGAGAGGAGACATCAGGACTCTTTACACATGCACTTATGTTTTCCTCAGAGTGTGATTTATTACAGTGTAACGTCAAGTTCCATTTGACATCCCTGGAAGTTTGCACACAGAGAACACCACTCTCTTTTACGAGTCGGTGTGGCGACAGAGGATCCCTCTGACCTGTGGGGTGTTAGCTGGATGGGAACTGCTCCAGTATCAGATGACCGTAGAACTATAATCATGAAATATAATTCTATAAACACACCATCTATGTTCTGGCAGTTTTGGAAACAAGCATTGGCACTTTCACTCCTGAGGTTGCATGTGAACAGAATCTGCTTTAGCAAACAATGTACTTTTTCCCATTTTAAAAATTGAACCTATAAAATCTATTAAAAAGCAGTGTAGTCTGTCATTGTTTGAAAAGCAAGCTTGGATGCAATTTTTTGTCACTTGGAATGTAATCCATTTATGAATTTTTACTGTTACTGATGCCCAAAATCAATGCAGACGAGTTGCTATGTGACCCTGTTGGAGAGGAAAGAACTGCTAGCTGAATGACTGTCATGATCTTAGCTGTCAAGTCGTCAACATAATGCGCTACATCTTAAAAGTACGCATAATATATAAGAAAAAGGGACATAGTGCTTTGCTACCAATTGTAAACACTACGACAGCTAGATAAGGTCAGAAAAAAAAGTTTTAATAAAAATAAAAAAAATAGAGCGAGGGAGGGAACGGGGTCAGTTATTCTAGCCTGACTTTGTCAAGTTAGTGTTTCGGTTCAGTAAAAAAAAAAGAAAAAAAAAAGGCAACCCCACACACCAACTCTGACAGATCATTTGTAGAGCAGAGGCTTAAACTAGGTAATCATTTATTAAAAATCACAAAACATAGCACTGTAACAGATTGTGAAAATTCTGTTTTTTGTGTGGGAAACGTTTGCATGTTTTGGGTGTTGAATCCTGATACACCGTTTGTTGGTTCCTAATACGCTGTGTCTAAGGTAGCTGACACGAAGAGCAAAAAAAAAAAGTAGAAGAATATGAATGGTTTTAAGTTGTTTTTCTGTGTTATTTTCCCTTGGATGTGGTGCACGGCACTAAATTAATAATAACTAAATCTCCAGGTTAAAAATTTTATTAACAAAATTGTCCTGTCACAGCAGCGCAACTGTGACTGACAAGGAAAAGAATCATCCTTTTGGCTAAAATGAATTAAATTTCCAGATGTAAACAACAATATGTGTCTATGGATTTTAGTGTCTATAGATTTTAGTGACTGCAATACTAACATTAGAGATATCATTTTGAGGCTGCTTATTGCAACTGGTATCATCATCACATCAATAACAACAATAACACTAAATTATGTTTCACTGTAACCTTAATCAAGTGTGACAGTGTTAAAGAATTTTATCCAAAGGATTTTGGGGGAGTAGGAGGGAACTGAGATTACAAAGATAATAAGAACAATCATCACGTCTGGAACAGAATAAATGGTGGCCGGAATGTGTGTCTGAACAATGGCACATGAGAACAATATACTGCAAACAGAAAACCTGTAAAAAACCAGTGTAACCTGTGCTGACAAAACAACTACCAGCACTCTGAAGTGTGACCTCTTCTCCCAGTTCAGCACAGGAAGCAACCATGGGCCAAAAGCTGATTCTATTTTTAATTTTTATTTTACAGAAATGTACAAATTTGCACATTTATTTGATGAGTCTGCACCAGTACAGCACACTTAAATATACCAATAGCTTCACAAGCTTGGTCAGACACGTAAAAAAGAAAGTGCAATTAAGAATTCCAAATATAATGTAAAATAAATAACGCATGGCATCGCTCTGAGCACAAAGCATAGAATTATACTCAATAGATCTGCCCTTAAGGATCAGGCACATTGTCACCAACACCTGATATAGATTTTTTTTTTTCCAATATCAGGATCAATAGAGATTAAAATCGGATCGGTGCATCTCTAAACACAAATGACAATAACATCGTACTGTATCCTTAAACCACTAAAGTAAGACATCATTATGACAATAACTACCTTATATGAACAGTAGAAGACCACAGCACAATCCCTACTATGAAACTGAACACACCTGCAAGTGAAAGGGATTTTGCATAAACAGAGCAGATGGGAGCAGATAAGGAAGGTGCAACAATATGTGTATGAGAATTAGAAAGCAGTCATTTTGTTCCCCTGCCAGTGACCTTCTTAGTCACTTTTTTAATTACTCCTTCATTCCCCCCCCCAGAAGACTGCCTCCTTTGTCTGTTCATGTATCTGCCTAGATGATCTAGTGTCAGAGGTGAAGGGAAACAGAGGTTGTTGTTGTGTCACATCAAGACAAGCAGAAGGTCTCGGCGTCTTTATGTCTTTGTAGCAGAGTGAGGTTGTCTGTTCCTGTCAAAAAGAAAACGGCACAAAGCCTGCTGCTGCCCTGGAGGGACCACGGCATAAGGAGAAGAGTGGGAAAATGACCCATTATGTTGCTATCCAGCGCTATTACAGCAAGTGTTGCTATTCCCACCGGGCTAATATCACTGCCCACGTCTGAGTTGGCAGCAGGACCTCGTGGCGCAACGGTAGCGCGTCTGACTCCAGATCAGAAGGTTGCGTGTTCAAATCACGTCGGGGTCAAAGCTTTTCACGCTCACAGAAACTCTCCTGAATGAATTCAACAACAAACCCGATTAGAAAGTGATGGAGGCACCGTGGATTTAGTATGCGTTTAAAGAAAATCCTGCAAAAATGGAACTTGTTGAACAGCATGCTTTCACAGAGCATGAGTAGACACTAATTGTGACCGTGAATGTTTTCATCTAAAGGTGACTTTATCGCGTTCTCTTCTGTAAACTGAGAAGGAGAATGAAATATGATGAAAATGCAAGCAGCTTACAAAAGGGACGTAACAATGACTTGGTGCTTTTTAAAATTTAAATAAGTACTGATCTAATAATCGTTTCTGATTAATTGTCAGAATAGTCGATTACTAAAATAATTGTTAGTTGCAGCCCCTACATTAAATTAGTGCTCGACAGAAGATACGGTTTTTAAATAAGTGAGGGATTTCTGAAGAGAGATCTTGGTGTACGGGGAAACATTCAACCAAAATCCTTCTGACTCGGCAGTTTTGGTTAGATGTATTAAAAACTACTTTGTAAATACAGTTTCCACATCGATACGGGGCACATTTCCCCTACAGCTTGTTTCCAGCACATCACAGTTACGCTCTGCTTCCACCACAGGGGAACTACAGCCACTGTGAATGTTCAAACATCACCTGGACTGTAGGGGGAAATGACGACAGGGAAACTTCAAAGCATTTTGCAGAGATCACAAAACTTGCAAAAATCTCACAAATGTAACCTGGAATCCTTAATCCAACTTACATTTACTTGCCCGACTCGGCAGCATTCAAACATACTTTGCCATTTAAACTTTTGATTCACTGTTAATATTTCTGGCATTTCTTTCACACCAGGCTTGGAAAAACTTGGCACATGGACATTGAACAAAACACAGAATGATATATGAGGCAGAAAAACACAACACGTCACTAAACATACCTTCCCAGAGGAAGAGCATGTTAAGTGTCAGAATCATGCTAGCATATTGAAATTGGTGTTTACAAACGCTCTAAGTTCTTCTGCAAAAAATTTTTAAAAAATCTGTATATGTGCAGAGTTAATTCTAATGCCCACTACACTTTTCAGATTTTTACTTGTGAAATAAATGTGAAAAGCTGCACATGTTCCTCCCACTTGTAAATAATTTATGTTAATGTATTTTTGGTGTATCACATATATTAGTACAGTAAACTTTGTTATTGTAAACTGGACAAAATGTGAAAGGGTTTAAGGGGAAGGAAGACTTTTGAAAGACAACATGCACTGAGAAAGAATAAAAATAAATAAAAACACTGTTTAGCTTCTTTCGTGCTTCTTTACTGCTAGTAAAAACCTTTTATACGACCAAATTTAATACATACCGTGCACCGAACTAGACGTTACAAACACAATATTTGTGGGTGAAGTTTTCGCTTGTGTCACACAAAAATGTGAGGTTGACGGATGAAACCTACTCTGACCTCTGCATACATCGGAAACCTAACCAAGAAATCCTGATCTACACAGCAAGAACACACAAAAACCCCTGACTATGATCAAGGCATAGAGTGAAGGGATGAAATGATCTGGTAATTTATGCTCCAGTTCTAGTGCAGCATATCTGTAATAACCAGCAAACAAGTTGAGCAACACATTCTTTAGAGATATTTCTACTAACTCCCAACTTTTAACTGTCTGAACACAAGCTAATGGATCTTACCATTAGCCTGTGACATCTGACCTTTAGAAATACTAACAATACCATGAATCACTGATGTTTCTCAACTTCAACCTCCCACTCAGAGTTTTGACTCTACAGCTTAATAATTGCAGTAATTTATGGAGTGAATCTTCTCCCTTGTGTGTCATAAACACCACTGACACAACTGGTGACAACACACATTCACACACACATACATGCACTAACTCCACAAGCTCCTCATCATTTCCAAAATATTCATAGCCTCAGCAGAATTTGACAAACCAAAAGCAGCGTTTTACCAGTGAAATATCTGTGGCTGCACATAAAATGTGAGTCTTATTTTGCTAATATATGAACATTGATTTGTGTTGTTTAAGTTTCTTTTGTTTTGTAAATGTGGGGAAGTAACAAAAATTATTAATGTGAAATAAACTAAATATAGTCGCCCTGGGAAATCAACTGCTGTTCAAAATCAACTGATTTTTATCTTAATCAGGCCGAACCAGTAACCAGTTAAAGTCAGCCATTTTCTCCAGACTTATCTGCATAAAGTCTTCTGAGAGAGAACAAGACTTTCAGCAGATAACAGGAAGGCTGGATGTTGTATTCCTTTAAGCTTTCAACTTCTGTCTACTATAGGATATCTTTCATGTCTTTATTTACTCTCAAACATTAGAAAAATACAAATGTAAATTAGGGCAACTTTAGACAGAAAAAAGGAGGACATTTTCACCAAAACAAAAACAACCTTCACACTTTGAGAATAATCTTAGAAATTTCATAGAAAAAAAATGTCTATGTTTCAAAAGTCAAAAACTTTCAACTTCATAGTTAGAATCCACAAATATTTGAGATCCCATATGAAATGCAAATAATTTGCTATCTTAATAGCACCATATGCATTAGTTAGAAAAGACAAAGACAATGACAGGAAGTGATAAGAGGATGATGGCTCAGCATGTTTTAATGGGATATTGCATGAACATGCTTATTCATGTGTGATTTTAATTGTTTTTCTTATTTAATGGAAGCACCGCAACTGGGAAATGTTGTTGTTTTTTTTTTACATTAACGGAATACCGACAATCGTTTCTGCACATTTGTAATGCAAACGCAGCTATTGAAACCTTAGGTCAGTCAAAAAGGTGCAAATTTACTGAGCCTTATTCTGATATTTTGCTGTTCACAATACATCACTCAGTCAGAGTTGAACTTCCACAAACTGTTAGGCAGAGAAAATGTACTTTTCAGTAGACTTTAGTATGATTTATCCAGCTAAAATAGACTCAGCGCTGCTTCAGGGAATAACATTTCGTTCAAGCAAAAAATGCTAGGCTTAAACTGTGTGATTACAGTTTATGTGAAAGAAGATTGCAGCTGTCTTGTGAGGGAAGCCATACAATATTTTTTTTTTGTTTTGTTTTGTTTTTTTCTAAGGCGAAGTCTCTTCCAGGGTTTGTGTATAATTTATGTGCTGCCCATGCAATACAGCTGCAGCCTGCCAAGCTCAAAACAGAGAAATATGAGCCGCTGCTGCACACGCGCTTACAGCTCTGCACCCGCCAGAGGCCGACTGTACGCAATTATCCACTGGAGTGTGTCATCGGAGAGAAAGAAAAGTACCAAAAGAGTCACATTAATGCCCTTAATGTTTTGGTACCATTTATATTTAAAAATAATAATAATAATTTTAAAGAAATTAAATAAAAGACACTGAGATTTACTATTACTCTGCTCCACCCAAGCAGTTAGCTACCAAAGGGATACACCTTGAATATTTCCATGTGTTATAGCTACCAGCTGTATTTTATTTGGATTTCATAAGACAAAGACAACCATTACATTAATAACGGATGCTTTTAGGCCTTAATTTCTGTTCATCAGAAATTAATGCCGAATTAGTTTCTGTAAGGAGAAAATAATCTGTAAGGAGCTACAGCTAACGAAAACATCTTTAATAAAAAAAACAAAACAATGTGGGCTTAATGAAAAACATGTTTAGTACCTGGCAAAAGGTTATTACTTAAAAGCTGGTGTACTGCATGGTGTATTTTATGACTGTGTCTTTCTACCTTGTTGCTGAAATGTGCTACAATTGATTGATTGAAAAGTTACTTTTAATCTAACAAATAAGCCTCATTTGTTCATTTATAGGAAACATTTCTGACTAAAATGGAGGAATTTCAAAACCTGTTTGAAAATAATTTAATTTCCAACCCAGAAAAGTTCAACAGCTGTCAATGTGTCAATGTTTTGATGTCTCAAATTTCTCTCAAAGAAAAAAAAACTGAAGGAAATGGTAATAAAAAAAAAAACTTCTACGCTCTAAACAAAAATATATCGTCATTCTTAAGTCATGCAACATCTGATTTTTCTTTTTTTGGCTGATCATGAATCATATGCAGGAATAAACCCTGTAGTCATCCTTCCAGCTCTTTGATCTGCTGGAGTAGTGGATTTGCTGTTCCTAAACCTTGAGACTGTAAGTCTACAGCTGTGTACCCCTCCAACCCCCACTTTATAAGAAGTCCAAGGAGGAAAGCTGAGCATCTGGTCTACATACTAGGAGCAGGTTGGAGTGTGAGTGTGTGGGTTCACACAAACCACTAAAGCTGCTTTATGGCCCTGCCTGTACTGGATGCACTGCTGTGATGAAGGTTTCACTGACAAATTAAGACAGACATTATCACAGGAGGATCTCATTAAGTAGCATTATAATTACACCTAATCATCATTAAACCGATTAAAGAGTAAACGTTCAGCTATGATTTGCCTGTGGCCGTCCGATTAAACTTCAAAGATGACTCCTTTTGTTCTTACCACTGGTCTCCCTGCAAGCGTACAAGAATAAATGGTCCTCTCACTTTTTCTAAACATTATAGCTCAAAAAGCTGTGGTATGCAGTCCCCCTCCCCCTCTACCCAACTTTAGAGTGATAATCCTAAAAGACATCCTTTGGAATCGAATGTCTTCGGAAGTTGCCTAATTTGTAAATGGGGTCCACTTGGAGATCAAGAAACTGGCAACAACTCAAGGACAGATCCACACCCCATCTGAGAAAAGCGGTTGACATGACTGATTATTATTATTTGTGCTCTCCACAAATCTGGCCTTTCTAGAACAGTTGCAAGAGGAAAGTGAAGAGTAGCCGTTAAAACCTCAGCTAAGCTTCTCACTTGCCAACTTGTTTAGGTTGTCTGTTCAGATGAGTCCAACATTGGGCTTAGTCAAATATATCAAATATACACCCGGTCATGGTGCAGCAGAACACCGTGACTACCACATTAGTTTTTTTCCCCCAAACAGGTCATGTGTCATGTCATGACATGCATATTTTATGAGGAAAACTTCATATTCCACACAAACGTATTTTTAAATGCACCATATGACAAGCTAGGGAACAGTGTGACAGCATCTTTTGTAATGCTAACCTTGCTAATTGTGCCAGTCACCAAAATCAGATGCTAAATACAGTTGAAATTGTTAAAATTTCAATTATTTTGTTACGACATTATAGTAAAACCTTGTTTTAAAGACAATGTGCTCTTGCGCACATGGTTTGAAATCACCACTGTGCCTTATAAATGGTTAATAAACATTCATTGGATTTAGGCTGGAATAAAATATTCTGAACATAATCTAATGCAAAGAGAAATTAATTACAATCGGCTACAATCAGTCTCATCAAGTCAGTTTGGAAATTACACAAAAGTGTCATGGAAAAGCAACGGTTCACTGTTCACTCCACTGGGTATTTCAGAACCCAGTGGCAGCAGCGACTGTCACTCCTGCTTCTCTGTGCCTTCTGACTTTGTCTCGCTGGTCATTTTTGTTACGCATTTCTAACAACTCTTATGTACTGATAATGCAGACATTCAATCCATTTGTTTTTACAAGGCTCCGCTCTATGAATTCCAGCCTGTGTTATCGAATTGTAATCAAACCAAAGGATATACTGCCACTTAAAAACTGGAAATATTAAAATGTATGTTTTAAATTGTATGTGAAACAATAATCCATGACACTAAAACCTTGCTTTTCACTTTATCTGCATATTGACTGACAGAACATTGTATTACTGTGTGTCTGCAAAGATAAGTAGGTCCAATAACAACATATGCAGAACAGAGATCCGCTGAGAATGAAGTGTAGCTGAACTCAACTCACTTCTCAAAAGGTCTCACATGTCAGTGGGACAGAGCACCACATCTGCAGGCCACAGTTATCCAGTAGTTTGCTAATAATTTTCCATCCATCCATTTTCTAACACCCTTGTCCCCAGTAGGGTTGGGAGGGGTGCTGGTGCTGGGAAATATTTTACCAATATTAGGTATCATCAATCTTTTTTGTTTTAAATAGAACCAATCACATGATGATATAGTTTGTTTTTTTCATTTTGTATCAAAACCATAATGTGAAACTTAATTTTCCTCAAATCTACAGGACAGTAAGAATCTCATAATGAGTCTTGCCTATAAACCTTACACCATCTGTGAACAATGACAGAGGAGGTAGGCATGGAGAAAAGGGCATTGTTGATTATAAAACTACAGTCCAAGTCTTAAGGTTGTCATTTCAGTTTACATTATTCATCTCTGGAGAATCTGTTTTTGCCTTTCTCTTCTGTTAAACAACTGCTAAAAAGAGAAGCATGCTGAATACTCCTAAGGCGTTTACGTGCTAAAGACCAAATTAAAAAGAAGCAACGGGGACCGAAACCACAGAACACCAGATCACACATGGTTGGTAAAAAAAATCATTCACAGATGTGGAAGTCCTGACCTGTCAAACCAACTGACGCAAACAAACTGATGTGTGCAAACAAAATTGGCTTTATCAACCAAATGTTTGCTTGTTTTATTGTTATCCACAAATTTGTCACAACCTCAATATATCTGTAAGCTCTGTCCTATTGAGGCAGGACTGTAAAAGCATCAGCCCCATTTGTTTCCTGTAAACAGTAGTGTGGTTAACCCAGTGATGTTAATGCTTTCTTACTTCAAAATATGCACCAGGGCAAGTCTACAGATTCTCAATGGAGGAATGCTAGTTCAGTCACAAACAAGTCTGGCGAAAAACACAATGAAATAAAGAAAGCTAACAAAGAAAGCAAAACATAAGCCACAGAAATGCAAAGCCCTGTTTGAAATGTTTGTGAGACTGTCAGGGAGTTGTGCAGCTGAGCTCTTCACGTGCGATAACATCAAACATCTGTCTGCGCTGTCAACTCCAACAAGTGTAGCCAATAACTGCTATTTAAACTACAATTCACTCAGTATACATATACCAAGAATGTTCAATTCCAATCAATGTATACACCTTGGTGGTGTATGACACGCATCAAAAATACGCCTGTTATTTCTAGTTATAACAAAACCACTGAGTTTCATCAGCCTGATTTCATGTGGGATGTAAACGTGTCAATTATAAGCAAGCAGTTACTTTTCAAAATTAATTGTAGTTTTTAAAACAAAAACTATATATATGTTAGTTATTTTTGCCAACAATCTTTGTAGTCTTTAAAAATAATCTCTGTGTCCTCGGATGTAGTCATGTTTAAAAAAATACAATGGTTAGTTCAGCATACTGGATTGGATGAAATACAGCAACTATTATGTTTCTGATTAGTTTCTTTTAATAAAAAAAATGTTTTTTGATTAAGCTTGATCAAATAAAAACCTCTGCTACACTACTTACTCTTTAGGATTATCAAATCAAAAGTAGTATATACAAATGTACACCAAATGTTTTAAAACAATGACTACTTTTTCTTCCTCTTCATAGTAATTCATTTATTTGGGTTTGTGTGCAATAAAAAAAAATGGCCATTTGTTGCTGTAAAGTGACAAAAGCTTAACAAGTTCCGGGTTTATTATAATTTTTAAAGAAACTGCACTTAGAATATCAACAATTGCACCTTTTTGTCAGTGCGTAACTCCCCTGGTGCGACCATGTTTGCTTTGTTCTTCACTGATCCTCTGTGGTGAGGATCAGATGTCCCCCCCACCTCCTCCCTCTCTGAACCCTCTGGAGTAAAGGGTCGCATCAGTTCACTTCAATCCCTGCTCTGGTGCACAATTTTTCTCACATGCAAACAAAAAGAAAATATGCATAGAATCCCTTGTTAGTAGCTAAAACTTTTTTTTTGCACTTTTCAGTACAACAGCAATACTTCAGGGTCTCCCATTACGAGCAACGGTTTAACAATCTGTCAGTTGGGAAATGCAGGAAAAAAAACATTATTAGAAATGAAAAGACGTGAAATAAAGTTTTTTTTCTGGGTTAAAATCAGAACAGTAAAAAGAATTAAATGAGAACATAGGATGCTGAGAGAAATCACCAGAGGCTCCTGCTGCAAAGTTTTTATCTAATGAGCCCAGTAGCTGCAGACAAGTGAATTAGGGACATAGTAGGGAGAAAGAAAAAGCTCACACTTACTATGAATAATTTCAGGACCTGCAGAAGTTTTAAACAAGACTGTAATGTAAAGTGACTCTAATACTTTCCTTCTCATTGATTGTTACCAAACGGCATGAGACAAGGCAGATAAAACAACTTGAAGTTAATACGAAGCAGCACAAGAGATATCAGTTTTACATAAGGGTGGGCGATAGTTTCATCACGTTATTTTGCTATTGTGACAACTATAAATGACAATAACTACTGCTTCTTAACTGAAGCCCCACAAACAAAAATAATGCTATTGAGAAACATTCCCATTAGTAATGCTCTTCTTTAAGAACACCAGTCACATAAAGACGTGTTATCTAAACTGTACAAGTTAAATGTATTGTATGACAAAATGATAAAAGATACAATAAAAGCCCACTTCATTCGTTTGTCAGTTAGCGTCACAACCAAAGAACACACCAACATAAAACCAAAACGTGAGCAATTTGAACAAAAGACAATAATATGCTACTAATGAGCCAGTGAACGTCCCTGCTTGACCTGAAGTGTGGCACTGAAGACAACACAAGACATCTCTGCTCAGCTCAGATGGAAAACTTCATATTCATGATCCACTCGAAGCCAGGACATAAATCATACCGAGAACACGAGACAAGATTTAACAGCTGCTCTTCATACATGTACTAAATCCAACAATTCAGATGTTGCGTTCCACCCAAAAAGCATAAATCTTTAGGCACATCACTCACTTCTTGTGCCAGCCCTACTGCGGGCCACATTGTCTCTGTTTAACTGCCCACCGCTATCCCATTGTCCAACGGCCGTAACTCCTCCTCCACCCACTGCCATCGCTCTGGCTGCTCACAATAAAAGCAGGGAGTGATGGAAGAGGACATTGGTGCTCCAAAGGACCACCACGGTTGCAGACTTGGTGAGAAAGGAGTGGCCCTGGACAGAGAGAATGGCATTGTTCTGTGCTAACTATCTGTGTGCATCTGTGGTTGGTGGTGGCTATATCAGGGGTACGTGGAGTGGAAATGGCAGCAGAGGCTTTAAGGTTTGTTTGTAGAGATAAGGAATAGCAGACCTTTTGTAAATACCGGGCTGAAAAGATGAGACTTCAAAGCACTAGTGAGTGTTTACGTCAGAGAGCAGAGCTTTTCCTAGTGATTGCCCTCTAGAACAGAATCTAAATCCACCTCATTGACAGAGCTGGGGAGTGTTTATACTCTTTAGCAGACTGCAGAGATGACAATAATCTACGAGGTACATCTATCAATCTGTGTGTCGTGTCTTCATTTCAATTCACTGACTGACTAAAACGTATAATTTCAATCAAGAACTTCAGGGGGTTTCATCAGTAACTCAGCTTAGCTAAAACAAACTCTAGACTTATTAATCTAGTAGCACTCTGGGGAAGACGTATAGATTTTTTGGGAGTCGAAGGGATGGGTTTTAAGTGTTTCTTGGGAAAACGGGAGGTAGTTTTAAGCGTTACTTAGTCATCATATACAAACAGGAGTATTGCAGTGGAAGCTATTCCGTTGACAGGCATGGTAGGGAACAAACCGGCCAAACCAGGTCTTTCACCTAAAACCTGACAGAACACATATGAGAAAAAAAAACTCAGCTCTCCCCAAACAAATCAAAGGGACACTGAATCAGTGATGCAATGAGTGTTGTGTCTAACTGAGCTACTCCAAAAGTGGATGATACTGACCTAAGCCTTACAGAAAAAAACAGCATATAATCTAGAAGGCCTTGAGTCAGCAGAGAGCCAGTCAAACACTATAACCACCCCTAAATAGTGACTGCAACAACATATAGTAAAGCCAAAGTTTTTCAGCTTGGTCAGTTCTAAATTTAGAAATCCAAAAGTCACTTTTTTTAACAGTTACTACAACAACACTCCTGTGGGTGTGGAAAGTTACTTCTCTAAATAAGACTCACTCCACGTTTGTAATTTTCAAGATTTGGAGATGAGGGGTTGACTGTTAAAATTAAGTAAAAGCAAACAAAAGACTTTTGAGACTTGTATGCGGTTCACTTATTTGAACCGAGAGAATGAGACTTACAGCAGATAACAGAAAGGCTGAAAGGAGTACAACAAATATATTGTTTTATTATTTTGCTCTCTGTCATGTCACAGATATAACAGAATCGGGAATTTGGAACTATTGTCAGATTTTTTAGGTCATTTCTTATATCTCAAGTGAAATGCCTTAATGCCTTAATGCTCTGCCTACAGTTTCTTTGGACAGTTTGTTGAACTCTTACTGACTTTGGTGTCATGGATCTTCATTTAAATGCAAGGAAAATGCTAAAAACATCTCGAGAACACAAAAAGAGAAAATCTAGAAAAACTGTGGCTAATCACATAATGAAAGTCGCACGTATTTCAAATAAATGTGCTGCCCTAATTTTAGCTGTTACTGCTAAAACTGGTGTCCAAAGATCAGCTTTATAAAAGCCAGAGAAAATCATCCACCTAAATCTGATTGGTGATTTTTTTAAAGAAGTCAAAGAGAGTTCTGCAGTTTACAGGCATCTATTTACAGATTTTATGTACAGATTTTACACCCATCAAATAAAACCTAAATTATGTCCTTCTATGGTACATTACAGGTCTAAAGAGTTACCAAAATGTCAAAAAATGGGCCCTCATTTTGCAGCATGTTTTAATTATTGTACACATTCTTTTACTGTTTTATCATTCAACTGGAACACCACTATCAAGTGAAAATATTATTCAATATATTATGTGTCTGTTAGTTGTTGTTTTCTCATGTTTTTATTCATTTTATCCAAAACAGACACTTAGCAGACATCATTTCTGGTCAGATTTTCTTAGCTTGGGTTTTGGGAAATATGTTTTCAGGAAACAGATACTACAGGTTTTATCCTTCCCTCGGGCGTAACCCATCCTTAATGATAGGCTGTGAGAATGTTACTCTGTCTGTGGCCATTTAGGATCCTCTGTCCAAGGAAACAGATGAGCAGAACCTGATCTGTCATCAGGTTTGGTGAAAACGTCTCACTGTAAAAGCTACAGAAAAGCCATTGTTTCTCATCAAACCCTTAAATCAGCCAAATCTATAACCAATGTGTGGATGTGCCACAACACTTTCCAGTACTAACAAAAACAAAACGGAAGTTATCATCTATAGATCTAAGGAGAAATGATCTAGAGTCAGCACACAGCTTCAATCATTACAGCTAGAAACTAGTGATCAAGCCTGAATTCTGGGTTTAGTGGTGGACTCAAACCTGAACCTTCAGATTCACATAAAGACAGTGACAAGGTTAGTCTTCTATCGCCTGCAGAACATTTCCAAGATTAAAGGACTAATGTCCCAACAAGATCTAGAGAAACTCTTCTGTGCGTTTATCTTTAGTTGTATTGATTACTTTAACAGTGCCCTCACAGATGTGCCTGAAAAGTAAATCAGACAGCTGGAGCTGATCCAGAACGCTGCTACTCATATTTTCACAAAAATTAGGAAAATAGAGGACATCATCTTATCTTAGTTTCAAAATCCTTACACTGGCTCCCTCTAGCTCACAAACTACACTTTAAAGTATCTGTTAGGTTAGAAATCATTGAACAATTTAGCATCAAAATACAAAAGACATGCTATTCTATCAACCTTCCATACCATTTATGATTCTGGCCTGCTCTGCATCCCCAGAATCAAACATAGAGAAGTAGCATTTCGTTTATACACACCACAAATCTGGAACAAACTTCCAGAAAACTGTCAAAACACTGAGTTTCTTTAAATCCAGCCTAAACTAAAAGTTGACCTAGATTAATATTTGATATTTATTTTTCCTGATTTTCCACATTTGACAAAGTGTAATGTTTATTGCTGTTCTATAATTGGCTACAGTGTTGTGTTTTTATGGAGTAAAGCACTTTGAATTACTTTATTGTTTAAATTTGCTATAAATAAATTTGACTTCAGCCACATATACTGTAACTACATGTTTTTCATATATTTTAAGATTTTTACTTATTCTGTTGCCAAGTCATCTTTTAGTTTCAGGCAATATGCTTTAAAATGCAGCTATTAAAAGTATGAATAAGTGTGTATTTTATCCAAACCGTATATGAAAAAAAAACAGGTGAACATGAACGACACACTCATCCTAATTTTACTTCTACAGAGTTCCACTTCCTTCGCCTGTACCAAATGACCTCAATTTATGATCCAAGCAAAGACTTATCATCCCACAGCATGTCCGGTGACCAGAAAAATGTCTGGGCAGGAAATTATGCTGCGCAGATAAATCCACAACTTTACATATTCATCAGAGAAATTCTCCACGCAATAGCTCTACGGCAGCCATTAAAACCAGATGGGCTGAATTTAAAGTTCATCTGCAAAACAGCGAGGTCTATGCTGAAATTAAGATGTGTGCAACACCCAGCTTAGGGATGAAAGTACATCTTAGTGAACTAGGATGAGCTCAGACCAGTGGAATCCAAACACAAATGCAGCGTTTGACATTGGCACTTCTAGTGCTTTTTCCAGTCAGTCAATAAAGCAGAAAAATCAGATGTCCAGCTGAGGAAAAACTAGTCTTACTTTTATGTTGCAAGTGCTTTTGTGAATTAGGATAAGGATAGGACAAAAGAGGAAAAACAGCAAAACACTGATAAATTTGAATATTCAAAAGAAATCCTTCAAATTTCAATCAGAGGAAAGTAAACGTTTGACTGGGCTTACAAAGTAAAGTAAGTAAAGTATTTCACTGCATTTACAGTGTGAGAACAGCTAAAAATAAATTGCATAAGCCCAAGCCTTATTTAATTCATTTTCAGTCAAAATAACTAAACCTTAGAACACTGCAATAAAATGGAGTACAATTGTTAAATAATGATTTTCATGTTGTTAAATTGTGATATTAAACAGGACAAGACAAGCACCTAGCATATTTAGCTGTGCTGTGAAAAACCTAGCATTCTAGCAAGTGGAAAAAATGTAACAAAAGCTACATATTTTTTGGAGGTAAAAGTGAGTTAAGAGGAGAGACAGGACTTACATTTTTGTCAGACAGAAGAAGCACAAGTAAAAGTGAATGTTCTGGAAGCAAATTAGGTACAACAAAGATAGCAATTTCCAAACAACTAGGGATGCTGCAACAGAAAAACAACAGGTCCGATTAATGATATCGATTAGGGCTGTATCCTGTGTTCTTAAAATAACCAAGATGTCAATACTTACTTTAACAATCACCAGCAAAATCAAAGAAGAACAATAAGAACATACTTACTTTACTCTCTTACGTTGCAGAGATAACTGGACTGAACTGAACTGAACTGAACAGACCAACAGGACCACCAGTGATTAGCTCCACCTGTGCTTCTTAGGCCATAAAAGTCTAACTGGCAACAGTTTAAATAAGAAGCCTGCTGGAGTGTTATCTCTGCTGGCAAGCTTTTTGGATAGTTATGAGGTTTTAAAAAACTATTTTTTAATGTTTTTGGAACCGTTTCAGTATGTATTAGGCAATGATAAAGCAGTACATGCATCCCAGCTGTGCCACTATAAACCAGACAAGCCTCACAATGTGACAGAGGTGAACGTCTTACATTATCAGGAAAAAAAAGGGCTTCAGAGGAAATGCATTAGTTGTCCCCTGTTAAAATACAGGCTGGTTATTAATGTTTTGACAAACCCTGTGAGCTTCCGCGGCGCTAACAAAGCGCATTGAAACTGATGCACACTGTTAACAAAACAGTGGATCACTCCCAAGAAACCCTGGCATGGTCTGCGTGTCGAAACACTACAAACCACATAGTTGGCCCATGCTACAACTTGCTCCAATTTAAATAGTTTGAGACACAGATTGCCATCTCATAGAGATGTGAGATGAGAAAAACAAGGAATATTTCTAAAATAAAATGGAATCTGAGCTGGAACCGCCATCATGTATGCCATACCAAAAGCATTGCTGTCCACCAGTAATGGGCCAATTACTGGTAGAGGGTTTTCTTGAGTTTTTAATGGTCCAATTTATGAAATAGATTCTTTCTGGTTATCTCTATTTGGTTTTCAGCTGTACCTGTCCAGGGTGTACCCTGCCTCTCGTCTAGAACGTTAGCTGGAGATCGGCACCAGCAACCCTCCCGACCCCAGTAAGGGACAAGGGTGTAAAGAAAATGGACGGATGGTTTTCAGCTGTGTGGAGCATAGAATAATCTGTGGGGAAGAAGGCGAAGACAAGTATTCCAGTTTGGAAATGTTTCTTATTGTAAAAGACACAAAAGTCCTAATAAAACTTGTAGGAGTGCTACTAAAATAAACACGGTTTTAAAACTGCACACGATTAACTGTGTCATGTCCTCCTGAACGGAAACCTTAACTAGTTTGCCGGGTAATAACAGCTAGGCATATTTTGCATTTGAGCACTTGAAAACTTTCGAAATAGCCGAAAGAAAACACCTCATCCTATCGGCAAAACAAGAGGGTTTTTTTTTTTCAAAAGTGTCCTGTTTCCATTACGCAAATTTATTTTCGAAATGTGAAATTGCACAATTATATGGTCAGTGGAAACAACTGGTATGCTGAATGCCATTTACTATAACTGAGAGTGTGTGAAAAGAGTATGCCGTTGATTTTAAATAGAAAAAATGATTGTTTACATGGTGGCTTTGTGTTATAATAGACTTAATTCTAATTTTAACTGAGTAATTAAATTTACTGATGCATGGTAATATGAACAAATGACATGCAAGTGTGTGTTTTGGAGGATCAAAAGAAATAGGTTTCACAGAGTGGAATGCTATGTATTATTTATTCCCTCTCTTTAGTCCAGTATGAGAAGACCCAAGATGCAGTACTAGACCTTTGACTTTGGGTCAAGAACCACTATCTCAGATGACATTGTTATATCTGTAACACTTCTAGTATTAGATGATGTTTAATAAAAACAAAGAACTTAATACAGGACCGAGTAGCATTATCATCATTAAAAACATATAGGCAGGTGAAAGAAGTTCACCTGCCTATATACTCCTCACATACTCCACATGAGAGCTGTTAACAGTTTGCTAGCTTTTTGTATGCATGTCTAACTTCAAGTCAATAAGTAGAAACATTTGCTGACTATAAAACTGTGCTCCACCATTACTAAACAGCAAAGTAATCTGTGTGTTTGAAGTTAAGAAACCTTGTTAAAACGTGTTAAGCATAAACAATGGGAGGTGTGAAAGTTGCTTTGAAGAATGCACTTGGAAGGTGAAGAGTTTTTCCCCTTCACAACAGCAATATGAAGCTTAATACCAGCCCTTCCTGCTGAAATCCATCTAATATCATGCTGGCCTTTACTGTCTGGGACATATGACCTAGTCTAGGTACCAACTACTCAACAAAAAGCTACGCTTTTGTTGGCTTGTTCCACACTTTGGTCAACCTACATTCTCTATGAGTATACCGGCTTCTTGTTAAGATGACTGGTAAATCTAAATTGTTCTTGGTGTGTGTCTCTATGTTGCCCTGTGATGGCAACCTGTCCAGTTTGTACCCCAGCTCTCACCCAATGACCTGTAGAGATAGGCACTAGCAACCATGTAAGTATAAGTCTGTGTTGACAGTGGATCCATGCATTGAGTGAGCCTGGTTTTAATGTTTCAGATTTGGCCACAAGAGGACCACAGTATGGTGTTTTTGGAGTTCTGAAATAATTATTTGTATTTCTCATTATTCTGAAAACCACATTACAATGAAACTTCTAAAGTGGAAACAAACAAAAAAAAGGAGCGTCTACTACTAAGACGATATGTTGTGTTGGTTACAGTGATGGGGATTCCCCTGACTTCTACACTCTACCTACCAAACAACCAGTTTGGTTGAAGGAATTACATGAAACAGTCTTAATGCTAAGCTTTCCTAAACCATCTATTATTCTCCATGGACTGCTCTGTCATGACAAATGGGTGTGTGTCCGGTAAATAAGGATGGAAGCACAAGTGTATATTGAAATAATAACAACAAAACGTAGTTGGGGAGGTATTGGTGCAATGACAGAGTATTAGAGAGCAGGGCATTACAGTTTATGCTCACAGGATTTTATGAACAGACGAGCATACAGATCAGAAAGGCAAGCTGATCGTTTCAAGGTATAGTGTAATGCTTTAGGGCTGGAGTCATTGACCTGAACTTTTATTGATTCTTACTTTAGAACCAATAACCATATATTCTCTTTGATGATAAAGCAGTCTTCTAATGATGTGGTGAGGAAAGACAGTCATTCTACCCCTGAGTGTGCTGTAATCCAAGCTGCTCTGTTGCATCCAGAGGCAAACTGGCCAGCTGTCCCTACCATGTGCTCCAAAGCAGACCTGGCTCAGATTTTTTTTTGTCCACCAAAGAAAAGTCAAATTCCTTTGAAAGACTCAACAAATGAAAAATAAGATGTGATCGAGATTGTTGTCAAGTAGCCCTGTTTCTTTAGATTTTGTTATGTTGAGACGAGATAGGAATTGGCTACGTCTCCATGTCTGGTTTCACTTTGACTGTTTTGAACCAATATCTAGCGGCTATAATTTATTTCTATGCACCTTTTCAAAAATATTTTCTTCTTCTGTTGTTCCTATAGTTTGGTTACCTTATAACATCATTTCGGCCTAATATTTGCTCCTCATTTAACTAAAATAAGGAGCAAAATTGTTTTTGTACCTCCATTTCTTTTAATACAGTTAAATAATTGCACAGTAAGATACAGTATGTGTGGGTCTGATGAGCATGGAAAAAGGTTAGAATTCTGAATAATCTTAATTAATGATTTGTCCAAGATTTATGATTAGAAGTCATGTGTCACTGTAGGGCCAAAAATATATGGAATGAAATAGCTGTCTTGGTTTTGCTGTAGGCTTCATATTGGGGATTCTACTTAGGCATATGCATTATGGTGTAGTTCAGCAATGATGTTTAAGTCTACATGTTTGGGGCCATTCCTGAAAGAGTTATCCGCACTACAGTCTCAAAACTTTTGCAGCCCCTAACAGGTTCTCTGATGGGAATGTCCTATCTTTAGCTCCACCAATCTTACCATCACCTCTGACCCCTCTCCCCACCCCAAATAAAAAGCAGCTCCACTGCATGATGCTACTACTACCTCCATGTTTCAGAAGTTGCTCTCAGAAGTCACCTCTGTGTAAGTTACTCAGTTTCCTGAAGAGAAAGTATTTGGATTTTGTGTTGGTTGACTGCATAAAATCTGGATGGAATTCATTGAAGTTTGTGGTCATAACATGACAAACCACAGAGAAGCTTTTGCAGAACACTGTAATCATGCTTAGAGCAAAGTACTTATCTACAGAACAAAACGTACACCAGCATTAGCTCAATTATCTTAAATCAAATGAATGAAAGAAATCTTCTGCGGTACGATAGCCTTTAATCTACATCCATTACTTTTCGATCCCCTTTGAGGCATGTCTTCTTTAAACAGAGGGTGGATAGACCTCAACTGATAAAGTTATGAGGTCTAAAAAAGTAGAATAATTATTTTATTATTTTACCTCTCTTTTCTTTGTGCTTGTTCCATCAGCAAAGAAAGAACACACATTAAATTAGACAATTTACCTCTTTCCCCAAGGGTTCTTTCTGTGCAGAGACCTGAGCGTGTTTTGTTATTTCTATTTTTTTTTTTCGCTTGAGAAATTGAATTCTGGGAAAAAAGAAACGTTCGTCCAACACCTTTGTTTAGCTCCTTTGTTCTGGAACCATGTTCCACTGCTTCTTCTGCAAACACAACTCTTGACAGTGCAGCAAGCGCTAACACATTTAATCAATTGAAATGAATTGCCTCATATGTTTGCAACTACTTATTTCTTAGTCACAATACGAGGTGGGATTAGAGCCACGATAAAAGATCTGGGAAAGACGGCAATGAGCCAACATTACATCATCACCTTTGTCCTTGATATAAGCGTTTGGAAAAGCTGTGGCAGAAAGGCACGAGAGGAGAGGCTGATGTTGTTTTAGCAAAGAAAAATCTGGTGCTAAAAGTTAATATAAAAGACTTTAGAACCTGCAGAGGACAGTTTTCACTCCGTTCTCTTTATACAGTATAAAGATTTTTATCTTAAATGGTCCTGACCAGCTTCAAAATCCTAACCCACCCCTGACCCTCCTGTTGGCCGAACTTATCCAAGTATCCAGTCGTTGTTAAACCACTTGATTTGGTTTTTTTGCTCCTTTTTAAATCTCTCACCGAAAGTTTGAAAGCTAGGAAAGGAGACCTACGAGTGAAAATTTTTAAATGAGGTGAGAAAAACATGAAATAAGACACTAAATGCCAAATAGCAAGCTTATTCTTGGGGTTCTATCATCTCTAACATTTCCCTACTGGAAATGTTTGGAACATTTCACAAATTTCAGTGTTGTATAAGGGTTTAAACCTTCTAGGGCCTACTAATGCAAACGATACTAGTGGTGCTAATCGCTAGCATTAAATGCTAAAGACAGTTTAAGATGTCAGCTCCCTGAAGTTGTTTTGATTTTGTTTTAAATTAGCAAATTCTCAGTTTCAAGATATTCCTGTCTTATACACAAGATGATGTCATCTCTGCTCGTATGAATAATTAACAGGAAGGCGGCAAGTACTACAGTGCTGCTAACAGTGGTACTTAAATAAAACTTGGAAAAAATTGGTACCAGCATGTTATATATTTACAAAAAAAAGAGGTGGCAATTTTTTATTTTCTTGATCATTTGGAAAAATTAAAGTGGGGTCAAAACTGAGTTGTGTGTTTCCTATGACAGTTTTTAAATCTGTCAAAACATATGCCACACAGCATGTAAAAACATGTAAAAACATTCCAGTCTTCAGGCAAACTGATATAACTGGTTCGCCGATAATATTATATGTTCTCTGTGCACTTTTCACTTTTGGTATTCAGAGGATAGAAACAGACAAAGATCTTGTCAGATAAAAATAAACGAAGCTTGGAAAAAAAATAACTTTGGTTGTCCTCTAATGTAAATACCACAGAGAAATTGATGTAAATTTTGCAAACCGTAACTAATAACACATTCGTCAGCTTCATTTTCATTCCACGTGTCTAAAAAATTGCAACTTATGCTTGGTGAAGATGAAAGTTGTAGGTCAAATATCTTCACACCAATAAGTCTTCGCCTGACGTCACATGATTCAGAAAGTTTTTCCTCTTGACAAAAAAAAGGTTGAATTGAAAAACAGTCTTCATACTGGCACATACTGCAGTATTTTACTATCTTAAATAACAGCAAGTTCAAAACCTGCCAGTTTTACAACCATCCTTTGTCTATTAAGTTCTTTCCAGACTTAAACATACCATTAAAGATAAGTGAGATTTCATGCACTTATCTTGAAATCATTTTGTTCTGTGTTTCTGTTTTAATTGTGTTTTCTTTAGAATTAGCCAATAAGTGAAGTTATGGAAAAGAAATGAGACTTCTGTTGGTATGAAAGGCAGATTTGGTTGTCCACAGATTTCAGGTGTGGGATTCCTGAGCGGTGCTTTGAAAACCTTAAAAGAATGCCGCAATACCTCAGGCTATTACCAGACAATCCCTAAGGAACAGTATGACAAGATACGTTTAGTATGCAAAACGTAGGAATTTACAATCAACATCTATTGTAACCTCAAGTTGAAATAGCTTGACATCAAAACAATGTTTTGCTATTCAACTCCAAGGGCACTGAAAGCAAACAGCAAAAACCAAACAGAAACCCAAGAATCTGAGAAACTACACCACCATGCAAAACAGATCCTGACCTTGGACATTCCCACCGCTGGTTAGACAGGGCATAGCAGGAAAACCAATCCTTGGCATGGCCATGGCATACCCAGACTCTGGCAGTCACCACTGTGGTACTTTGCCTACGTTTTCTGCTCAGTCATCCCTGTGCTCTTTGCAGACCCTCCTACAATCGGCATACAAATGTGTGCATCAACACCTGTGTTTGCGCCTGAAATCCTTGCACCTGGGTGGGGAAGAGTTTGGATTACACAAGGTTCACGGAGACTGAAGTCAAAGTCTGTGATGCCATTCACATCAGCAGGGGACATTTGCCAGACTGTTGTTTAATCAGTCTTCCCTGTGGGTTTCAGCATGGTGAAATAGCTTAGTAGCTTTGGTGGTGGTATTCTGATGTTATGGGCCCGCTTTTCCAAAAGCAGGGACATGAAAACTTGTCAGTACGGATGCACCGATAAGAAAATTTGGGTCAATATCAATATCCAATCTGATTGAGAAATTTATAAAAAGCTTGAAAATTTATGCTCTCCATCCAATTGGAGTTTGAGCTTTTTTGAAAAGAATGTGTAAAAAATATCAGTCAAAATAAAAAATCGCAAGCTGCACAGTGGCGCAGTTGGTAGAGCTGTTGCCTTGCAGCAAGAAGGTTCTGGGTTCGATTCCCAGCCCCAGCCTTTCTGCATGGAGCTTGCATGTTCTCCCTGTGCATGGTGGGTTTTCTCCGGGTACTCCGGTTTCCTCCCACAGTCCAAAAACATGACTGTCAGGTTAATTGGTCTGTCTAAATTGCCCCTAGGTGTGAGTGCATGGTTGTTTGTCCTGTGTGTGTCTCTGTGTTGCCCTGCGACAGACTGGCGACCCGTCCAGAGTGAACCCCACCTCTCACCCGGAACACCAGCTGGAGATAGGCACCAGCACCCCCCAACCCCATTAAGGGACAAGGGTGTAGGAAAATGGATGGATGGATGGATAAAAAAGCGCACCACACTTTTCAGATTTCTATTTGAAAAATATTTTGTTTCATTTTCCTTTGACAATAACATGTTACTTTGTGACCTACAGTCAGTTTTTCCAATGCATGTTTAGTTCAAACAAAACCAAAATGGATGTGATCAGATCAATCGTTCTCTTAGATCTTCGGTAATAGAGAAGTAGAGCTTTGGATATTTGAGACGCTTTAAATTTCTTCTGGATGGTTGGGCTAACTGAAACATATGACTTGTGGAGCAGCAGGAGTGAAGCTCTACGCGGGAATTGGTACTGGACTGCTCCCTGAAATAAAGTGAGTGCGAAATTTACTTTGAAAACCTCTTGACAAAGAGATTGTCAAGAGGTTGACAAAGAAGTTTTCAAAGTGAATGTAATGCTGTGATATACAGACAGTGACAATGTTCATGCAGTCTCTTCTTCTAGTCATTTGCCTCCCTTTGAGGTTAGAAATTTTACTTTAGCTTCGTCGTTGCATTGACGTCTTTATCCAATATAGCCTTCTCCATTATGTAAAATCCCTATCCTCCACCTGAATTGTTTCCCCCATTCATGGTGCAGCTACAGTCTGTACCCCTATAACAGCTAAGTGAAGTGAGCTAATGAGGACTGACAACTCTTTTTAAGGCACTTCTCGCATTCTAACTGGTGAGCTTTTCTGCACAGCATCACCAGGATGGGTCCATGACAGGTCTTTACCTGAGGATTTCAGGATTAAAAACTGAACTTTTGACTCCGTCTTGTCTCCAGTAAAACCAAATCCCAGAAGTGTTTCTTTCAATATCTTTGTTTGTTTGGAGGAGTTGGGGGTGGGGGAAATCTAACCTAGCTACTCAACAAAAGAGACAACAGAGGTGTGTTTAAATAGATGTGTGAAAATAGTGATGTGCATTTAGCTAAATTAAAAAAATACCCCATTCACACAAAAGAGACAGACAAAAACAAAATAGGTGTGTTTAACTAGATGTGGAAAATAATGTTGTTCATTTAGCTACATGAAAATTTACCCACTAGCTTCACATTTATGGCACACAGAGGTTGCTATCTTCTCAAAGGAAACAACCAAGTACTCTTCCTGCAGAGAAAGTTTTTGGCTCTGATTGGTTCATTCTTCTGGCTTAACTCCAAGTAACTTGTGTGCAATGTCACTTTAAATACACAGATAAACTTGCTAGGTGCTGTTGCAACAGCCCTGGAGCTCAGAGTGTTGCTCAGGATTGCCATGAGAACAACAACACAGTATTCCAAACCAAAACACGGGAAAATGTGTTGACTCGAAGCTGGAGTACCTTGAGTGCGCATTTCTCAAACCTGATGGATTAGCGCAGTTTTCAATTTGCAGAGAAAATTCTGGAAAGTGTGATGAGCAATTTAATGTGATACTGCTAAATAGAATCCAGTACAACCAAATGTTTTCAGAACCATTTGGTTGCATGAAAAATATATTTTTCATGCAAAATTGCTGAATGGTGTGAAAGACTAATGGACCAATCTAGATATTCGAAAACTAGATATATAAAGATTAAAGTTTTTACTGATACCAATTGTTTTGTCTGAAAAGTGACTAAATATTCTGAAGGAGTTGCTAAATTGGCAACTATTGTTAACCTGGTAGACCAACCTGTCTGTCAATCCCCTCCTATGGCAGAGCCAAAAGGGGAAACTTATTGATTTTCAGACCTATGCAGAGGTAGCTAAGATTGGTGGTTTCACTTATAAGTATTGCCGATCACCAATCTCCAATCTTCCAAATCCGGGCTGATTTATCAATGCACCCCTACTTTTAAGCAGTCACTGTAATCTATAAGCTTCTTATTGCATGACGGATGATGTAATGCGCATCTTTATGATCTATAACAGATTACTGGCTTAAAGGATGAAGCTTCCCTTAAATTTCTGGCTCAAAGGACACATGTTCTTCATATGCAGATAATGTAGCTGCTTAAATGAAACACTAGTATGGAAATATAAAACTTACAGTCTTGACTCATAATCTTGTTCCAATAATAAAATTCTCCATTTGTATATCTTAACAGCCTGGCTGTGTTGTGACATGTCACCAAGTCTGTGTTTAGCGAATCCGGGGGGAGTAAAAAGGCCAATTATGTGCTTTAAGGCTTTATCATACATTCAGCCTCAGCAACTGTGGGAAAAGCAGAGGATGAATAACCACCCTGAAATGCAGCTCTTCAAAGAATTAGAAGCTCAGTGTCGGACCACAAACCATGGATGGGGTGAGTGAACATCTGCATGCTCTTTTGTTATTTACCGCACAGCGTCCATTAGGGGACTCTAGTTTCAAAATCACAAGTTGCAATCTGTAGCTGCCAATCACATCTTCCTATTGCTTCTGCTTTTTGAGGAGAAAAGCAGTAAAGACAAAAGCTCTGAGAGCAGAAAGCAACATCTTCCTTAATCTTCCTTGATTGTGCATGTAGACCAGATTGGAGCTGAAGGTAATAGCGCTTGACAGGGAGACCAATGCCTCTTTTTTGCCCCCCACAAAGGTGGTGACAAAAGCATCAAGAGTCCCTGGGGAAGCATCAGCACGGGATGTACAATGCCCGAGCTCAGCTGCTGCAATCAAATACAAAGTGGACGGTAAGCCTATTATGACTGATATTCAATCTAAGCAACAAATATAGACGTAGACAAAGAAGACTCAGGACAGAATTGGTATTGCCATTCGTATTTCTTGAAGCTGTTCACATTTTATTGACGTTGCAATGTCAGCTTCTGCACCTGGTTCACACGGCAAGATTTTAAAATTACTGACTGATTTTCAAAACCTGAGAGACCACACACGTGATGATGCAAAATCATAGGTATGACAGGTTTGGTCGTACGGTTTGTGGTATCGAGTCACCCGGCAGAAGCAACAAACCACACACCAACCGATTTCGTTCACCAACATTCAGCTGTCAAACGGGAGATCTCGCAAAACCCTTCGACACAAAGAGACTAAGTTCAGAGAAAACAAACATGGCTGAATGAGAAAAAGAAGAAGAAGAAGAAGAAGAAGTAGAAAGAAGAAGAAGGATTGGTGATAGTTTGTAGACTATGTTTAACAGAGGAAACACAATTCAAGGATGTCTCCAATGTCCAACAGGACTTTTGTGTGTGCCACGGTAGTCTGTTTCGTCCTCTGTGTATTGTTAATTCCCTTTTGTGTTTTCGTCACCTCGCTTTTTGATTGGCTACACATCACATTCAATAGGCTGCATTGTTGGATGTCCTTGGGGGATGCCAGTCACCCTCCAATATTGTGCTATGACAATTCAACATTTTGAATATCCCCAATTTTAGATTGGAGTGGTTGCCACATCTTTCCACACATGGCAGGAATATTGCTTAAAATTATCTTCCCATTGCCTTCTCTTTCAAAAATGAGCATCCATAAAGTATGATCAAGAGGACTTCCATATTTCACCATGGAAATTGTGATTTTCGACCAATGTGTAGTGATATTTTCCCACTACATCTGGAGTTTTGCATGCAAGACTTCAACAGTGTTCTCATCTGAACAGAGCATCTTTCTTGCACATGTTTGCAATGTCCTCTTACGTGGTTTGTGGCTAAGTTTAAATTGGATTGATGCACTGAATTGGTGCAATTAGTGGCAGTGCAAAGGAAGCTGAATGTAAATGCATATCTTATTTTTAAGGATATTTGAACACAAGGCGTAATTTTCCTTCAACCTTACTGTTATAGTATATCTGTCATAGAATATCCCAATAAAATACATTGAAATCTGTGATTGGACAGAAATCAATGCAAAAAAAGAAAAAAGAAAGTTTGATGGGTGTGAAAACTTCTGCAAGGCATTGTAAGTGGATTCAAATAGAGTACACATCAGACATCTGAGACAAAAAATGTGTACTCCTATTGAATGTGAAGTCTTTTTACAGTCCGTCACGTTTTCCAGAAGCATCTCTTCAGAGAGGGGTTTGAAATCTGAGACCCTACACTCCGAGGAAGACACTTTTTTTCACTTTCTCTGAGGTCTCAGCTTATTGTGTCAAACCATAGCAAACACTGAGCAATACTTTCCCATCACAAGATGTCAGAAGAGACTGCATCGAAAGAAACCCATTGCACTTCTATAGATGACGAGCAAGACCTCAGCAGCTGTAAACCTATGAAATTCGGAGAGATTACATCTTTTGTATGGTCTGAAAGGCCTTGTCTTACACAAGCATTTTCCAAGGGGAAACTACACCGGATCTTTTCAAATACACGGCTGCATGGATCAATGGATGAGTCGCCTACATTCTGCTGAGGTGAGGAAAGCCATGAGGCTCTGGTAAGAAAAGGAGGGAGACGTCTGCATGGTTACCGGTGTACGTCTAGGGAGGAAATGCTCCTCAGGATGACCAATAATGCTGATCAGATTAATTGTTGTTTCACTGTAAAGCTGACGGGCTTTCTCAGGAGACCAGCAACAGTTCTGGTGCCTCCCAACATTTACTAACCTTTGCCCTATAACCCTTTGTTAAACCTACTTAAGGCCAAAATTACTCAAATTTAGACCAAATTTTTTATTTCAAATTATTAAGAAGCAAATAAGAGAAGAAAGGTATCAAACAAATATCAAAAAATTAATTTTGGAATAAAACAATTGTGTACAGTTTAACAATGGCATGAACCTACACAATAATCAGAGGAACATTTTATATTGCTAATGAGCAGAGTTTTTATATGTTTCTGTTGGTATTTTTGATGGTTACGATGAGCTCCAGGACTTGAAGGTTGGAGGTCTTTTGACTATAACCCCAATCTTTAGCTCCCTCCACAGACCAGACATAAGTCAGGGCTCCAAAGCATTAATATTACTTCCAGCACAAAGAAACATGTTGGAAAAATTCTAATATTATTTTAAGCTTCAATCTTCCATTGTTTTGTGTTCGCTGTGATATCACAGACCAGACAAATGCAACCCATATACAATTTTTTTGCCCGTATCCAAGTTTTTCATGGCAACAGCCAGATTTTAATCTCTTCACCAACAAAAAAAAAAGAAAATTTCTGTCATTTCTAATTTAGATACATATCCAATAGCTTTCCAAGCATCTGCAGACTGAATAGGCATGACGTGTTTTATCCGACTTTTCATCATTGACGTGAGACGTCTGTTATTACTAACGTAGACATTACGCTGCTGTGTTGTGTCAGCGTCCTTTTTCTGCGCATGCGGGTCACTTTGGGTCATAAAACTATTCATGGAGAAGTTTTAATGTGATCGCATTTACCGTAGTTGATAGTATGAATGGCCACGCAAAAAAAAAAATGGATTTCAGCAAAAACTTGTAAATGTCATGACCTAACATGTGAATGTAACTATATAATGATCAAATTCAGTCAGGTGTCTGAAAACTTCAACTAAGGTCTGTCCAGGTACAAACATCATGAGAAAAGCTGCAGTTCTGACTCTCAGGAGAACTCAGTCTTTTTTGTACCCACAACTGAGAACGACTTCTTTTTGATCTCTTGTGCCTTCCCCTAACAGAGTCACAACTTTGGGCAAAAAGCCATCTCACCTTCAGCAAATAATAATAAATAGATATATAGATGCCAGAGAAGGTTTTGGAAGTTGGCCTACCTGTTGAGTTCCACTAACCTACTAAGATTTTAATCAAACCCACAGAAAAAGACTAGTTGGGCGACTACGAGTTTGTTTGGCAACGGTTTTAAATAAAGGAAATCAGATCATGTTCATGTACAGTGTTGCTTAAACCAAGCTAAAGTAATCATGCCAGAAGAATCTCAAACATGCGTAATTGGAAATTTGAGAGTGTTAGACCCCCCCTCTGACGTGACTCCAATGATAATAGAAGGAATTGGCAAAGTGCTGTCACGCACCATGGTAACAGCACCAAGCAGGAATTCTTTTATTTGTCTTTTACTGGGGTTTAGAGCGAAGCCACAGGAAAACAACAAAGCTATCACATTAAACTTGATCACATTGAACTTTTTTTTTCTTCTAAACCGTGTAAGTCCAGGCCTGAAAGAGAGAATGTCAGAGTGGATTATGCAGCATGCAGATGCTGGATGCTCCTGTTCAGACCATATGGAAATGAGATGTTGCCTAATTCACCTGATCTCCCAGAGCAACCGTCCTGGTGTAGTTACACACAGATACCTGCAGTCACACAGCGCGGGTCTATCCCACCCAGTTTGAATTCCAATAGCTTTCCAATTTATTGCATAATTTCTTACTTTGTTGCTTCAAAAAAAAAATAAAAAATAAAAGTGTGGGAGAAGTTTGAGTATTATTTTAGTCATTTAGCTGTCATTGCTAGTTTTGTCCAAAAAATTTGGGTTGGAAGGGGAAGTTCTCCAGGAGGGACCCCTGGGGGTCTCGACTCGTTCCCGAGGGGGGGGGGAAGAGACAGCGCCATGTTGAGGCTCCCCGGTGTGAATCCAGCACAGCTCCAGGAACTGGCAAAGCAGACGTTACAAAATCACTTCCACGGAGGAGAGAGAATGTGTGTGTGTGAGAGAGAGAGAGAAATGAGGAAAAAGGCGGGTGGAGACCTACCTTTGCAATGGCCTTTTTATACCTCATGGCTGCTTGTTCGATAAGGTTTTGCACTTTAACGTTCCCATCTCCACACGGAACGACCACGCGCGTCCTCCCGAAACACACCGTCACTTTCATGTCTCCGCCGCTGCTGTTAATCCCAAAGAGGAAAAAGCCGCGTCCGAACGACGACGACAACCATCCCGTGTGCGTCTGTGCGAGCGAGTGGAAATGGGTGAAGGTGAAACAAGTAAAAATCCCCCCCGAGAGGAAACGAAAACTCGCTCTTCGCTGCGCTGCCGAGTCCTCGGAGGAGAAGCGGAGCAGAAGCTCCACGCGCGGGATCCCAGCGGCGGGCTGGGTGGGTGGCGGCCTCCCCTCGTTGCCGCGTTGACTGACTCACTTCACTTGCTTGAAAGTTCCCAACAAGAAAAGCCTTTCCCGACTCCCACTGCACAGCTGACAACTGACACGACGTGAGAGCCGCATGTTCCAGCAGGCACGAAGAATGTGGTCTCAGCCCAGAGAGAGCGATCTGTGGGCAGGCAGAGCTATCAAATCCCACTTTTTACTCTTTTACTTTTAGTTTGGAGTCTGTTGTTTTGAATGATTGAAGGTGTTAAATACCAAACTTTTTCTTTTTTGTTGTTTTTTTTTTTTTTGGTCAAAAATGTTTGGTATTAAAACTTGTAATGCACTTTGGAGTCTTATTTCTTGCAAACATCTTTTCAAGGACTACAGTGTTTTTTTTTTCCTTTTAACCTGACTTGGGTCCAATTGAGATCAGTTTAGTTCAAGACATGTAAAGTCTGCAGGATAAAAATGTGAATGCAGGGATTCTGGTTAGATGAGAGATGAAATAGAGGCAGTCGGATAGATCCAAAATAATGATAATATTGGTTCTAAGTCAGTATAGAATCAATATTAGCGTGGTAAGATTGATACTTAGTTTCTGTTGATCGTATTAATATTTATAAAGTATTTTGTACACCTTAAGGACAAAAGTTTGATGATACATCAACTTAAACAATAAAAACATTGGCAATACGGCCCCTGTATTTATTTGGTATTGAATTAATACCAAAATATGCAGTATTATAGAGGAAGTGCAGTGGTTTGACATTTTTTTCACAAGACAAGAACCCTGAACATGTGGACTAAGCAACAATGAAATAGTTTAGATCAAAGTGTATTGATGTACATTGAATCCTTGGTATTTTCAGGGGTATTTAAAGGCACCTTTGAACAGCTCAGATCCACAAATACTTGAGTCTGTCACAAAAAATGTTTACAACTGCCTATTTTAATAGTGCACACACCAAATATACCTTAATAAACATTACTATGCACCATGTGAACATTTAACTAGCTAGTTGTTGTAAAGTGGAAAAATGTAAAAGGACAAAGGGGTGTGATGCTTTGGCAAGGAACTGCAAATGTGATTTGAGGGGATGATGTAATATAGTAGAACATTTTATTTTCACTTTGGTCCCCATAAAAAAAAAAGCCAAACATGAGAATATGTTTGCTAATGTGAAGCCATTTCCTTATCAAATACATACAAAATGCCTACATAATAAACTCCACTCAACCTGCTGCATAAATAGCAATTTTAACAGACAAGAAAGACTTTGGGTGTCTTATCTGCAGTTGCAACATCAGATCAGAGCACTAACTAATGGGAGGAATTACACTGTGTATGAATTATTGACCTGCATAGCTGGATAAGGACTATGCCAAAGGATAGATAAAACGTATGACCCAATTTACAGAGAAAAGCTGAAACCTTTCTGTGGAGCTTCCCTCGCTCCCTGCAGCTCTGACTCTTTATGATCCAATGTAGTCCAAATGAATGAACATGAGTGTCGGCTCAGTCTGGACAAGGCAGGTCCAAAACACAGGCATCAGGGTGTCACATGGGCCAAAGTTTCTAAGCTAGCGCTGAGTGTTTGCCTGGTGTCAGATGTCTTTGTTTATTGCAATAATAACTTTAGACCATGCTCTGTGACTTCCTTATTTCTTCTGTTTGTAGAGGCCAGGGTTCAGCCTGCAGAGGTGTAATCTCACAAATTCTGCCTCAACTGTGTCTATGCTGATACATCTGACTCTGGAGGAAGATATGTTTTATGGTATGCTCGTTTGCAAATGCTATGAGTTCTATGACGCTTTTAAATTTGACAGGAAATGCACAAGAAGCTGAGCTGAACTGTTTCCACAGGTTATTTCTTCCTCGATCTTGACGATGACTCATAGCAACACACCTGCTTTCACTTTTATGTAACTAACTCCACCTAGTGGTGACTGGGAGCGAAATACTCAAATAGGAAAACAACACCGTAAATATGTGCACGTTTTTTTTTTTAACCATCAGTAGAGAGTGAATATCGCTTATTATAATTTTACAGTTTCTGTAATGGCCCAAATTGCTGTTTTGCTTGTTTTCAGAGAAATAAGGACTGAAACAATGCCGGTGTTTTGATCTTTGGCCCTCCAAATGAAGAAGTCTACCTTTGGGAATAACTAAAACTAGCAATGAAAAAAAATCTTTGACGGAGAATTGAAGATTGGTCGTTATAGAGCCCTGCTCTGGTTCTTGTGATATAATGTCAAAACAAGTGTGAGTATTCATCATCCTGAAAGTATGTTTCTATTATTCTTTCTCACTTACATTTCTCACCCCCCCCCCCCCACCTGGTTACTGAAATAAGGGAAACACACCTTCTTCGTTTATACATTTCCAGACATGCCCCGCATGGAAAGCAGACTGGCATTACAAAGGAGACGACGTAAACACCGAATGCCTGTCTCTGTGTATGTTCTGACTGTCATGGAGGTGTTTACCCTGCGTGCTGGAACACGGTCTGAAGAATGGGCGTTCATAGTACGTCCTAAAGTCATGGCATGCTTACATCACTCTATGAGGTGTCACTACTTACAAAGGCCACTTTGACACCGACTCACTTAGAAAAAAGCAGTAGTTCCTTGAAGTTCAGCTGCTCCTGGACTTCGGATGCTGCAAGAACTTACATGTTGGTGGCAGATTCAAGGCAGACTTTGTGGTATTTACAGAGGAGCAAGGCTGGAATCTTGTGAAGCACCACAAATTTGGAGCAAACTTCCAGAAAACTGCAAAACAGCCAAAACACTGAGCGTTTTCAAATCGAGGCTAAAACCCCATCTGTTGGGGTCTGCCGTTTATAAGTGTTAAGTGGAACACCTCATGTGTATTTGCTTGATAATTTTATTGATGGCGTCTGACAAAATGTAATGTTTCATTGTTTGTTTCATAATTAGTGACCGTATGATATTTTTTATGCTGTAGAAGATCATAAAACCGCCTCATTGCTGAAAGGTGCTACACAAATAAGCGTGACTTGACAGCAACTCACTTTGGCAACACGTCTGAGTTTAGGAGAAAGTGCAGAACCTCGTGAAGGGACGCGTACCACACTTAATGCTTAAGTGTTTTTTTTTTCCGCCCATCTTAATACAGTTGCTCATCAGAACGAAGCAGCTTAGTCTGTACAAGAACATTCAGCAGGAATGTTATGTTGGCTAGGTGCCTCGCTTGATTATACGATTTAAAACCTGAAGGATCGAGGTTTTAAAAAAAAAAAAACCACACACTCGGCAATGTCTGACATTGCTTTAATGAAGGGCCTGACACACGCTGAGGCTCGCACAGCAGGTTGCAAAGCTCCACTACGAGCTCGACTGTATGAAGAAAAAAAAAATCATTAGCTCAAGGCAATGTTAATCTACAATCCTGAGTAAGACACCAAAACATTCAACATTTAATGAGGCAGGAGCATGTCAAGCCCAAAAACAAACAAGTCATTTTGGTTGTTGCTTTTATTGTGACGTGTCTTATCTAGTTTATCTTCTACCTCTGAAACTGTTTACAGTTTTGACAAAATGTTAATACATGAGGTTTGCTCTTATTTACAAATTGTAATTATCATGAGAAGCAAATGTATGCATTTACATTCAAGTTTCCTTCCACTTGGTCTTCTTTTCAGGATTCAGTACAGTTTAGGGGGAAAAAAATCCTTAACTGCTTTGTTTGTGGTTTTTGGGGCGCATGTTACACACTGTGAATGTTGAGAGTTGATGTTACTGTTTCGGCCCTCAGGTATTATGGGTTAACACGGTGGTTCCCAAACTTTTATCTTCTGTGTCCCCCAAATAGTTTCCAAACTATTCCTGGGCCCCCCTATGGTTTACAAATAGCTGTCTGGTTGAATGATGTGTGTGAGCGAAGGGGGTGGGGGGTGGATTCTTAGAGACTCTCTGTTATACTCAGCCCCGGCTCCAGACGAACAAGGGGTGGGGGGAATCAACTTTTTGGGTGGCAAAATGAATCATAGCTGAACACAGACAACACCAGTAACCTAAGCTACTTGTTAACAAGCTTAAGGTGCTGTATTGATATTAGGTAATCATCTTTTAGCTAACTTTACCTGTATTGATATTAGCTAGTCATCTTTTAGCTAACTTTACCTGTATTGATATTAGCTAGTCATCTTTTAGCTAACTTTATCTGTATTGATATTAGCTAGTCATCTTTTAGCTAACTTTACCTGTATTGATATTAGCTAGCTAATCATCTTTTAGCTAACTTTACTTGTATTGATATTAGCTAGCTAATCATATTTTAGCTAACTTTACCTGTATTGAAATTAGCTAGCTAGTCATCTTTTAGCTAACTTTACCTGCATCCAACAGCTTTACTCAACAGTTTGTTAGTTTGGGGGGAAAACTGTGAAAAGTTCTTTGCGTTTTGCTGTCATTATTCTAATACACCTGCGCTGCGCTGCACAGCAGCACCAGGTCTCCTTCACTGCCGCACAGGTGTAAACACAGCGCCCCACAGTTTGGGATTCTCTGGGTTAACAAATGCAACCAGATGCCGTTTCACTTACTTGTTCTGAAATAAACAGATATTTACAGTGTGTTGAAGGAGTATTTTATGTTGCTATGATACAACCACAAATTTGGGTCTCATTCCACCTTCTTCCAGGTGATTAGTTTGTCCTCTACAGGGCCTGGTTGCTCCAAATTATTAACCAGAAAAGCATGTGGATGGAAAAACAAGTATCCAAGTGAGTAATTTGGTGTAGCATCTGACTATGCATATTTTATAATGGGGTCTTCTTCCATTAATATTAAGGTCATACGTAGGGATTTTAGTGTGGTCTGTTTCGAGGGGAGAAAAGGGATGACCCCGACGTGATTTGAACACGCAACCTTCTGATCTGGAGTCAGACGCGCTACCGTTGCGCCACGAGGCCACTGCCGCCTGTCCACCTGAAAGAGGATTATACAAGCAGAGGAGAGGTCATGTCGATGTCTTTATTTTGTAAATGTATACCGCGAGTTTTAGCCATGATATCCCCTTCAAAGACGAACAATTTCCGAAGAAAATGCGTCCTGTACAGGGGACTTGATATTTTATTTCTCTTTAAGCTTACGTCAGGACCAAGGACAGCTGCCTTATAGCTTTTCTCAATTCACACGCGCACGCGCCCTCAGGACTAGCTGCACGCTTATCACAATGAAACGCGGACGTCAAAGTGCGTAAAAAATGGCTTATTAATGTACTTGTCAGAGTATTTAGAATCCACTCAAGTTGATATTTCTGACTTAATATATGAATGACAAACATGAATTAAAACATTTTCTATCATTTTAAAATTTAAATAATTTTGTTGAAATTATTTTAACATTGATACAAATAATACCTTTAAACCAGCATAGCGACATTTTTTTCAAATATGAGGTAAAAAGCTCTCACTTAATACGGTAAATACATTACAACATAACATCGTTTTTTAAAGACTTTAATTACAGTCGTACTTCGAGTTTAATTTATGGGTTTTTTTTTTAACTATAAGGGAGTAAGGATGAACTGGCAGGATATTAAACCTACAGTAACTGTCCAGTAGGTGGCAGTATACTAGATAGAGCCTTTTATTACTCAGAATAAAAACGGAAAGAGGCTGTTAAGCTAAAGTAAATCAGATACACACCAGCCAATAGCAAAATGATGAAAAACTCAACTACATTTTCACAAAAACTACGCAAGAATTTAATTTTAGCACAGCAGCATAGACTCGTCAACCACATTCTGTGAGAACTCTAATGGACATATCACAGGTGTTTACATAAAAGCTTTCAGTGTTTTTATTTATTTGACAAGCAGCAAGATCATGTTTGTCACTCATTTCTCTTTACATGTGAAAGATAACAATAGTCAGTATACCAGTTTTATTACAATATTTTTTTTCCTAAGTTCAGTACATTTAACAAAGAAAGAAAAAAAAAACACACAACTGCAAACGTGAGAAAAGAAAGCATGTTTAATATGTAGCCATCAATATGTCTCTTTTTCCCTCCTCTGTACTCATTCAACAAATAGGCTCGTCTGATCTTTCTTTTCCAACAGCTAGAGAGGCATGTTCTTTTTGACGTTGGACGCACAGGTGCGTGGCACTGGTGATGCTGTAAACAGTTTAAAAACCAGAAAGTGGGAAAGGTTGGAATGGGCGAGGGCAGGAAAGGGGACTATCAGAGTGGTGGTGCGAGCCGGCTGTCTGGCGCTGACATGATGTCATCAAGTCTTTTTTTTTTTTTTTCTTTTTTGTTTTTTTGTAGATGGAGGCACAAAGTCCTGCTTTTGATCGTCGCAGACAGCCTGCAGTTCAAAATTCTAAATTAGACGAATGAGTCTGTTGCTGTGGTTTTTGTTCATAATTTGAAACCTGTCTCATAGGTGAGTCTCTGTGTGGAGATGCTCCCTTCGTCGTCGGCTCTATGCGACGTAGCTGTACTCGTCGGCCGACGTCTGACTCCGCTCGATGTATTGTTTGTCGATGAGCACCTCGATGCACTTCTTGATCATGCTGATACTGGGGTTGAACCTGGCTTTGGACTGATTGATTACCTGAACACGTTAAGAAAAGAAAAAAATAAATTAATTAAATTAAATAAATAAATGATTTTTAGACTGTTACTGTTCTCTCTGTGTTTCTTGGTCTGTCTTCGTGTTGCTCTTTGGTCCCTAATATTCTCTAACAAACCTCCAAGACCTTCAGAGAACAGCTGGATTTATACTAAGAAAGAGATGATGAATCAGATTAATTACCACAAATTGATTACGAATCTAGTAGTCGATTAATCATTGACTGGTGTATACAAACTCAAAAAAAGAAAAAGAAAAAGAAGTCAATTGCTAAAAGAACAAAACACCCAAAGCAGTAATTAAGTCAAAAGTATACATTTTGCATTTAAGATAAAAACACATTTGAAAGTAAATATGTTTTATCCAAAACTATTCAATCTCAACCACTTTTAGCTTCACCCGGTTTAAATTAGCTAAATAAATGCTAAGCTATTGCATTTCAGGCAAGAAAATGTTTTTCTTAATTTAAAAAGGATTTATTTATTCATATCTTTGACTTGTATCTTTAACATTGTGCAAAAAAAGGTTTAAGTTGTTAAATGAAAAATGTGTAGAATTTGCCAATTTATTTTATTCGATTAATCGCCAAGATAAATCAATTGGCAATTAATTCAACAAATCAATAATTTGTTGAAGTCCTGACTTATAATGAAATTACACACAGATAGATGCCATGTTTAAATGCATGTTTAAATTATATTAAAATGTATGTTAATTCACATTTTACATTTACTGTTTTAAGGAATCTGGTTGAGACAACTCATCAATTATACTTAGCTAGGCAAGTACACTTTTAATATATTAGAACTAAATTTAATTCAACTCAAAAATACTTAAGTTATTCCAAATGTTAATTAAATGTTGTATCATATCACGCAAACATCGTCAAAACAATCATTGCGGACGATGATGCTGCAGACAGGAAGGATCTGCAGTAGCAGTCAATCTCGCAATGAATCTGAGGAGGCCTCTGACTGACTGACTAGAGTCGCACATCATAAGTATTTGAAGAAAAAAAAGAGGAAAAAAAATTCTTCCAGTCATCTAAAAACCAGAGGGAAAAGTTGTCCAAACATGCAACGCCTCAATCAAAAGAGCTATAAACAAAGATGAAATGAAAAGAACAATTCAGAACTAGTGTATAGAGCTATTGGAACAATGAGCGAATAATTCCAGATCACTCCTGATGGCTTTGTTTGGTGGCACATACGTTTAACCTTTAGCCCTGCTAATGTTCATAAATCGTGTCAGTTTTATGAACCACTCACCTCCTGGATGAGGGCATTGTGTCGGAGAACCTTCCGTGCCTTCATGATCCTCACTATAGCAGCTTGTAAATACATTTTGCGGTCCTCGTCCACGGCGCTCCTCGTCTGCTCCATCTCCTGAACGTTACAGACACGCGGCGGTTCAGTTGGTTATCGCTCGGACTGATTCTCATCAGGCTGGTGTCTGGCAGTAGGCTTACCTGCGGCGTGTCTTTCTGCATCGACGTCGTGATCTTGAACTTTGTTCGTTTACTGGTGAAAGTCATATTTAGTGAAAACGTCGACTCTGTTTCGATCTCCTCCTGTGCACAGGGGAAAACGTACACAACTTTCACTGCCTGAAACCAAAACCTGAGTGTACCTCACCGCCCATCTCGGGGTACAAAGCAACTTTAGCCAAACATCGTTTCGTGTCAGACCTTCTGCAAGTCATGGTTTAGCATCTTGACGTCCATCAGGGACTTGATGGTCTTCTGTAGCTCCTTCTCGTTCATCTGGGTGCCGTCCTGCAGCTCTTTGTACGTTACTGTCTGGCTGTTGTTGAAGGCCAGAAGCACAGCCATCTGGTATGTGGTTACCATGGCAACGTAGGGTTTGGACAAGTAGTTCATTTTGACTTCGCCTGCGAGAAGGCAAGCATAACGGCAAAGTTCAGAAACTCTCGTCGCATTACTTTTAAATAGAGTCCAGTGAAATTTGCACAAGATCGTTTGGCTAAAGCTACAAAGAGTTTCTGTAGGTCTAACCAATTTAAACTTAAGATTTTTAGAGACTGTTATGAATGATATGCAAGACCGGTATTGCCACAGAAATGTGCAAACTTCATCAAGCCGACTGGTGAGAAATTTGTAATTGCCCATCATAAATGCAAAAAGCTAGCTAGCATGTTAGCAAAGTTAGAAGTAGCTTCAACCGTCTTGAGTGCGACTCAAACTTTTGCCCGACAACAAACCCCCCATCCAAAAAATACATTGAATATATGAGATTTAATAAACCAGGCAAAGCAAAGTTTAAACCCTGCGACTGACGTGTCAAAGTCTAGCTTACTTTTTAAAAATGACTTTAAAACCTTAATTTAAAGATGTGTGGACACGCCGCGACAAGGGCTTTTATAAAGGATTGAACAACGTTATAATGTCTTTTTCTTTAGATTTAACCAGAGCAAGCTGAATCATTTTACTAAATCGTTGTCCGTTACCTGTGCAGAGATAGTGCAGCCAAGTCAACTTCCTCCCACTGAAGTGCTGATTATAGAACAATTCAAACTGCGAAACAGGGCGAAAACGGACAGAGATGATCAGACGGCGCTTCTTCCTCTACAAGTACAAATCTCAGCAGCTCCGCTCACCATCTGAACGCTCTTCTCTAGTTCTTGAGGGATGGCGAACGTCGACGAGGGGACGTGTGTGAGAGGCCAAGCGCCAGCCTGCAAAACAAAGCAGACGATATGCCAAAAGTGTCAGACAAACTAACATTTCTGGCATCTTTTCAACCGCCCGTTTTTGGCTTCCTCATGGCAGACCTGTAATACGTAGATCTGGAAACTGATCCCCAGGTCCACCACCGTCTCCTGCGTCTTGATAAAATTGTTGAACTTGTTGTTGAGGTCGGCGCTCACGCTCATGTCCGTGTACATTCTGTGAAGTTTGCTGGTGAACTCGTAGCCACAAGCTTGCTGCAAAATGAATAGAAAAGAGGTCATAGGTCATTATAATAAGTCATAATTACAATGACCTCTATTGACACAAAAGTCTGCTGCTGTTTAAACACTCAAGAAATCCCCCATTTATTTACCTTTAGTTTGTTGATCATAGCTTCTTCTGAATCCATTGACAACGATAAACCGTGTATTAACCGCTTTGCTAACATTCTGGCATAAAACTGCAAAAACAAACAAACAAGCAAAAAAAAAAACAAACCCAGATGTGATGAGTTAACTTCTTGGATCTATTTAAAGCTTCAAACTGAGTCACAGTTGGAAATACTGTAGCAGAAAAAGCTTCCTGTACCTTTTGAAATATGTCTTTGTCGTCTATGTACTTGAACACTGTGATGAAACTGGTCAGCTTGTCCTCCACCTCGTTTTCCGTCATCCCCTTTGCAGATTTCTTCAGCAGATTGTCGCAGTATTTTGCCAGCTGCACAGAGATAGCAGCAGGAAGGGGGTGACTTGGTCAAGGCTCTGCGCGTACAACTCGACGTGAGAGTTCCTGTGTGTGTGTGTGTGTGTGTGTGCGTACTCACAAGTTCTGGGGCTTTGCAGATGGACTTCGGTTCCCTAAAGTTCACCACAGAAGTCAAAGCCTACAAGAGAGAAAGAGACGGCGAGAGAGATTACATTGGTATTATAATCAAGGCAAAAAAAAAAAAAAAAAAACCTGCTGAAAGACCACTCTGCAATGATGCAGCAGCTATTGGTGGTTTGTACCTTATCAAGCGCGCTCATGAAATGTTGATCTCCATTGAGGACTGTGTTAATGAGCTGAACAAATTTACTGTGAACCTCAAGCACGGACTCCACGAAAAGGGTCGGCATCTAAAGGGAGATGGAGCAGAAAGAGCTCCCATTAAAAGGCTAAAAATCAAAAACACACATCAAAGTTTTGCAAGGCACTTTGAAAATCCGATGAAAAAACAAAAAAGCGGTACTAACATTTTCCTGAGAGAGATTACTGGTGCCTCTGATGCCCTCGTTGTGGATGTGGACCTGCAGCTCCTGGATCATGTGAGGCAACCCGTTCGACACGGCCCGCAACAGGGTGTACGTGTTGGCCATGTCTGAACGGAACAAACCATTTCACAGGTCGCTGTTAGCTGAGGCTGCGGCGCACAAACGGCGTCAGGACATCAAAAAAGAAAAGCACAAAGCGTACTGACCGTCTCTCTTCTCTTGCCTGATGATGTTCTGGCACTCGCCGTGTAGGAACTGCAGGTGATCGGCCACCATCCTCTGCTGGCATTCATGAATGACTTTGGCGTAGGAGCTGGGGTGCAGGTACTTCCGACATCGGACTTCTTCGTCTTTCAACCGGCCCAGGACCTACCAGATGACAGCGACGCAGAGACATGCAGAAGGTTTTCCCATCAGAAGAGTTTTTCTTCTCATAGCAAGAAGTAGTTTTAGATGAGTCAACACTATGAGCTTGTCCAGACAGAAAGTCACTGTATGAAATGTTGGTTTTACTCCAGACTGACTGATTGGACAGGAAGATTGAAATGATTAATCGTATTAATTGTGATTAATCGACTATTGAAGTAATTGTCAACTAATTTAGTAATTAAATAATCGTTGACTGGAGTATACAGACTAAAAAAAGAAAAGGCCAATTGCTGAAGGAGCAACATAGCCAGAGCAGTAATTAAACCAAAACTATACAAGATATATACACATTTTGCATTGAAGATAAATATACCTTTGTATGTATATATGTTTACCCAAAAGTGACATAATTTAATCTTCACACGTTTCAAATTCAGGAAAGGAATGCTATGTTCTTACATCTTAGTCAATAAAATGTCTATTTTCTGTGCTGCTCATCTTTTGATGTGTTTTTAATATTCTATATAAACACTGATTAAATGACAAATTGGTAGAACGTGTGAGCTTTTCCTAGCCGATTAATCGTCAGAGTAACTGATTACCACAATACTCGTTAGTTGCGGCCCTGCTGTCATCCACTAAAAGGTTCACCTTGGTAAGAAATGAGACTGAGGATCAAGGGAACAGAATTAAAGCCAGAGGTCAGCACAATATCAGATCCGTGATATCACTTTTAGTGGCTTAATGTTTGAGCTAATACTCCAGATTATAAACAGCCTGGTTGAACATTAAGAAGCTGTGTGAACTCAAACTCGTCGCCTCTCGTTCTCTCTCTCCGGCGACTTACCTTCTCCATATACTGTGAGCAGCTGGATTCCTGGAGAAGATTGGAGGCTTCCTGTTTGTAATACTCTCCTGTTTTTATCAGAAAAGGCCCTTCAAAGATTTCTTGATAAAACTGCAACACAGAAATAAAATAAATAAATAAATAAAATACAAAAATACAACTGAGAAACATATTCTTTTGCAGACATTAACAGAATCCGACAGTGGGGGAAACAAGTAATCAAAATTATATGTGAATGTCTTTCCTCAGTAGATAGACTTTGAATGACTGACATGAAATTTACTTCTGGTGTCAGTAATTTACATATAAACAGAAAAAAGTAAATCAGGAAAACAATTGAGAATATGTATGATATACTGCAGTACATTGAGAATATTTCAGGTTCCATGGAAACAAGTGATCCACATAATGACCTGTACGTAGATATTTTTCAGAATTTGGTCCAGTGACTTAAACTCAAGAGCAACTTGTGATTTTATTTTTTTTTAAACTCAGTTTTTCATAAACAAACCCACCTTTAGCGGAAACAAAAAAATGTGTTTATGTCACATTTTTTTGACTTATTCCTGTGCGACTTATTGTCCAGAAAATATGGTAAATGAAATACTGAGGAAAAAAAAATCTCTTTTGGTCAAGGTGGGACCACAACTCAACACCATGTTCGGGGAATAAAATAAGACAACACCAGAGTACATTTTTGAGGAGGGAGGGAGGGCAGCATGGCTTGATTCCATCTTCCCAGATATGATACCAGGAAACTTCAAATAATTAACAAAAGGATGACAAGATAAGGAATCTGGAGATAAAACAAGGGCAAATGTTTTAGCAAAAATAATTATCCCAAGTACAGGAAAGAAACTGGAAGCTTAAATCTGGATGTATTTTATGGAATAATTCCAGTTCTGATTTTCATATGCATTTATTGGATTGTTACCAACATCTGTTGTGAATTCCACGTTTACTGCACAAACCCAGCAACAACACTTTGGCATGTTTCAGGGCTTATTTCCGTCACTGTGCAAGCAATTTAGCAGCCCTCGCATTTTTAGCTCTGGATTTTGACCCTTGTGTCTTTTAGTGGCACCATATACATATAAAGAAAAAAAAAAAAAAAAAGCTTGAATACAGTGCAGACTGGGAGAACGGGTGTTTGCTTGTCGGCTCACCTTTAGCGGAAACTTCTTCTTGTACTGTTCAACATGAACAAAAGAGTTGATGACCCCGTGGATTACCTTCTGGTTGGGGTTTTCACCGCAGCGATCACTGCAAGACAGCACAGGTTGAAGACCTGATCATGACGTGTGTATCCAGACATGGGGAAGAAAGTCTTGAGGGAATGATTTGTTGATACAACTCATGCGAAAGTGTTGCAAACAAGAGCAGACATGTTTTTTATGGAGGTTTTTTTTTTTTCTTTTGGCACAACAGTCACTGAGAGCCACTCAAAACTCATCGCTTTTAACGTAAACTAAAAGTTCCATACAGCATCTACGATAATCACATCAGTTGTACGTTATAGAGCAAAAAAAGATATTTATTTTTTGAAAGCTCACTTCTTTATTTCATTCAACAACATCCGGATGAGGACGGCCTGCAGGGGTTCAATCATCAGCTTCTTCCACATATCTAGAGCCAGCTGCAATAACAAGACAGCATTTTGTCACTGCTATATTGTCTCACAATAGAAATAACAAATAATCTCATGTGATCTCAATCAATCACACACACATACACACACACACAAAGCTACAAGTGGAAGAATGGGTGAGTACCTCTCCGATCTCCATCAGCGGCTCATTCATGTCCACTCCCCCATAGCCGTACTGCAGGTCTGCTTCTGTTAGCTTGTTCTTCTTGATAAACTGTGTGTTCAGATACCTGGACAGCATGGGGTCAGGCGTAAAATGATGAAATTAGCCAACTAATTTCATCAGTGACTGCATGTTTTAGTTTTGTTTTTCTTCTCGTCTTGTTTTGGTAGCTGCTTTCCAATGGATTCTGGTAAACTCAGAGACCAAGCAGGGTGTGTGTGATACTGGTTTCAAGGGATAACAGGGTGTGAAAGGTGAAGGTTAAATCCTGCTGTTTGACATGGACAAGCATCAAGTTTCCAAGTAGGGCTGCGGTTTTCTAACCGATCATCGATGTTGCAGATTCCGATTTTTTTTTATTTTTGTCTGAAAAGTTGCTAAATACGACAAAGTTAAGTTGGCAAAAGTGGAGCGACTGTTAACTGCACTTTTATCGTGATATTTTGTTGTACATTTGTAATACCGATAAAGAATATGGCTAAAAAAGAATCTTATTCTTTTAGGCGAATGTATGGCCGCACAAACACAAATATTAGTCTTGAAAAACATTCCCATATGAAATGGACGTTTCTTACTTGAAATGTGAGATTATTCATTCTAAACTGCACACGGTAACCACATTTAATCTGATTTTCAAATTTCCTGTACCCAGCCATCAAGCTGATCCCCATTGGCTGAGCATGGCCACTTTAAGTTGCCTGTGACGTTTTCACAGATGTGCTATTTGCTTCTGTTATGCTAAATATCAAAGACATTTAGTATGATGTCAAAAAATAAAAAACAGCACATAAAAATCTTTTTTTTTTCTAAAATACGAATTGATCCCCACACAGAGAGCCACTTAGTGTTATGAGGTAGCACTATAAATAACAGGCATTTGGATGCACAGTCACTCTTGTGAAGAAACACAAATAAAAATAGAACTGAAAGTTCTTTAAAAAGAAACACCGACTCGAATCGGGACACTTAATGCGTCTGCTGGCGTCCGGCGCCGGTCGTTTTCAAAGCAATAAAAACAACAACTAATAAATAAAAACCGTAATGGCAGGATTACTGTTGCTTCTGAAAAGAGAGAAGCGACACCCTCTGCGTTTAGGCAGCTGAGAAGAAAATCTGTGTTGGTTCAGGAATACACCTGAGCACATGTAAAAAAACAAAACAAAACGAAAAAAAAAAACTTGGAAAAAAAAACAGACTAAATTAAGTTGATAAATGATTAAGGACAGCAGAGTGATAAGCTGAATCTGTTTATGATGAAAAAGGGACACTAACAGGAGTAGGGAGCTCAAAACACTCTGGGTCTTTTTCCAGGAAATGAACACATCATGTTTGGATGTTGCAGTAACAACAGTCACCCTCAAAGTGGAACTCGTTACTTATAGGAAATACCTCAAAGTCTCACTTTCAATATCAGTAAAATGGTTAAAATGGCTGGATTTGGAAATATCGGCAAACTTTTAGGAAATCTCAGAGAGTTGGAGTGAAGAGCTTCATCTTCCAGAGTAGGGGTGACCAAGGTGCGGCCTGAGGAGCCACTTTTGGTCTTGGGAATCATTTTGTGTGGTCCCCGAGTGCAGCTCAAAAAATTGATAAAAAAAAAAAAATACAAAAATTGGCCCTGTGGGAAATGCAGCTGATACAGAAGGATGGTTTGTTTTTCGAGATGACTTTCAATGAAAAGTAAACTGTTGTCAGGTAGATAATTCATATCTTTCTTTTTACAGCTCATGTTTGTTTTGCTTTCATTTTTAAATCCCACAAACATCCAGCACTTTTTTTTCTTTTTTTTACTGGGAAAACAAGCCTAATCCTTAAATTTGGCTAAATAGAGGCTAAAATGTTTTCTAGCAACATTTTTCTGATTTGTGAATCTCTAAAGACAATCCAACATCACACATTTTCCTTTAAAAAGAAACTGGAACGTCAAGTTCCATAAACAGCAGCGTCTCACCTGTACAAGCAGTCCATGTAGTCAGCTCCTTTGCTGTACTCCTCCCAGTACCTGTGGTACATAACTAAAACCTTTTCCTCTGATTCCAAGACTTTCTAAAAAAAAACAGAAAAGAAAGATGAAAAACACACATACACACAAATGAGTACAGAAGGTGATTCAGAGCAGAAGAAGCACAACAGGAAATGAAGAGGTCAGCAGCGGAGGGTTCGGCGAGTTCTTACCTTGTACAACTGTCTGACATGGTTCTCGAGGAAAACCTTGGTTTCTGTGTATAATCTTTCACCCAAAGGCTCTGGGTATGCGACGCACAAGGCATAAATATCGCTGGAGTTGGGAGTTCAGGATGAACACGTCGTTAATTGCACAAGTAACAATGCTGACTGTGATTATTTACGACAATTATGTTATATAGCTTTGTTACCAAGCAGGCAATGGTCAGCGTAAGATGACCTTGACTGCGTCACATGATCTAATTTGTCTGATTTAGAACAATTGCTGAAGCTTTTCAAACTATATGTGAATGAAATTTAGCCAATTAAATTCATATTCAGCCCCTTTATTAACCTTCAAGTTGCATTATGAAACACTGCGATATAAAGGATACGAGAATCGATCATTCCACGTAGCTCTCTCCACGTAGTCGAGCATCACAACGGCCTTGATTGTAGTTAGTAGCTTGTTCCATGTCTCGTCAAAATCCACCACCCGCGGCTTCAAAGACATGGTACAGCTTCTATTTCACCCTAAAAGAAAGAAAGAAAGAAAGAATTACAGCAAAGTAAAACTAGATGAAAATGCATTTGGGGTGGTGGGAATAAAAAAAGTTGATCTAACCTTGACCTTGCAATTTATCTTTCAATTTAGAGGACCATTATAAGTCAATGCCTAAGACTAGCAAGTTAGAATGTTGTGTTAGAACATGGTGTCAAGGGAAAGAAAGTCGATTATGACAGTATAATTGACATTAAATGCATGATAACAGGAAACCAAATGCACGTTTAAGACTGAGAATATGGCTAAAAATACTACAGTTATTGAAAACTACACAAAACAAAACTAATACTGAAGCTAAATCAGTGTAAGAAGATCCAAGTTTGCCTTGAAACCTCTGTTCAAATCGTCATCACCGAAGCTCCGGGTTACCGAATGCATCTGAACATTCATCACCGTGAAGGACCCAACATTTCCACAGCAACAACGCCCCCCAAGAACACAATGAACACTCAGGTGTGTCCCAGAAAACTCACATTACATCGTGTACCAAAACGGAGGCCCCGTGTTGCTGTAACAGTTCATTTAAAGACAAAAATAACACTGCAGCGTCATGACAGCTTTTGGTTCTAGCTACTTATTGGACACAATTACTCGTCTCGGATAAATACACGTTACTGTCGCTTGATAAACACCCCTCTTAGCATCACTATAAACGTAGCTAACTAAAGGTTGCTGGCTAGCGGAATGACAATCCCAAAATAGGCTGGCGAGCTAAAAGGCTAACTAGCTTCTCGCTAACATGCTACTTCTTCTTCCTGCTCAGTGCCATTCAATTTCTAGGAAACAGCTAGGTACTAGCCGGCTAGTAGCTAGCTAACGGTAGCTAGGCTATCACTAGCAAATTGTCATCTTAGTAGTTTCAGCACAGTCACTCTGACAGCTCAGCAAAACATGTCGCTACAGTCACACAGAGCAACACGCTCAGGTCAAGAAAAGTCGTGAAAGTGCTACCAACCTCTGTACAGTAGTTACTTTTATAAAAGTCAGCTTTCTCCGCTGTCACGGACTTGATTTTGCTTTACAAGTCTTCCCTAGTACCTCCAGGCTCAAACCATTTCGACTAGTTGGGAATAGGATGTAAAGAAACAAGTAAATGAATTTATGGTGCTATTTTATTATTTCCAACGTGCGAATTTGGTATAAATTACACTTAGGAACTGTTTTTCAGTTGCTTATAGTAATGAGAATTAGACTAACCGAGTCTGTCCCAAATAATACAAACACCCTCGTTTTAAATGGTATCGCCCAAAACTACGGAAACCTCTTTGGACGCGTTTCATAAAACTTTTATTTTCGATATAATATAAAAAAGAAAAAAAAATCAAAATAATAATGATAATAATAATAAGGAGTAATTTATAAAATAAAAATTACTTTTGCTTGTAATATCCTATTACCAATCATATCAATTACGTTCGTGTATGTTCTTCTTCTTATCATTATTATTTTATTATTATAATTGTTATTATTGTTGTTGTTTTTCAGTACAAATAGACAACATGTCGTTAACTGTATGCTTCTTGCTTATGGCCTTTGAATATGGAACGAACAAAACCAAAACAAGAAAACGGTCAAACAGTTACTTGGTAACAGAATAAAGCACCAATTAAATTTTGCGAAAACAGACTGATTAAAAAAATAAAACTTCAACTGAGACCACGCTCCGGCGAAATTAAGCAGTCTTTATCGTGAGTCATGCCATTTACTGTTGTTATTGAAAGTAAGCAATGTTAGGCGACGTTAGTACATTAGCTCTTTACAATGAACTTTACAGTGTAACTTTAAACTTTAGCTTGCTGCTTGTAGCGCCCCAGGCAGTAATGCTAGTTGAAACATCAGTTAGCTTTGTGCTATCCTCACCAGACTTGTGAATTTTCCTGAAGTGCATCATATTTTCATAACTAGGTTTCCCCGAACGCTCTATGTCTGACCAAAGCCACCAGAGGGTGAGACATTTGTATCCCCAAAGGAGCCTTTCGTTGTAATAACCATACTTCTCTGAAACGTGCAGTTTAATATAAGGCAGGTTCCTCTTTCCGATAAATTGCCTTAATTTTAAATAGCAGAAGTGTTCAATTGTAAATTCATCACCAACAAATAATTACTTGGTACTATTTGTATTCAAAAGCACTTGGCAAACATTTGCCATTGATTAAGAAAATAGCTGTGAATAAGTGAGCAGCCCATTAGTCATGGGTTATTTGATTGATTGGCATCAAGCACAGAAGTGAGCACTCCCTTCAAACTTTCGTAAATATTTATTTTCATAATACAGCACTGAAGATATGACACTTTGATGCAATGTATCAAATCAGTTTACAGCTCATGTAACTGTACAACCAAAATAACTCAACTCACCTGCTCCCCATCCACACCTGATCCCCTTGTAAGGCCAACAAGTCACGTAACTCCAGGGAGGGAAAATATTTAATTGGGCACAATTTGGACTTCTTTCCATTGACTCCAGCAATGTAGACATTAATAGCTGTGTGTTGTAGAGATTTTAAAAGATATCCTGCATAAAGATGCAGAACCAAAGACAAACTGTTGAACATTCTTTCCCACTGGGTTTCCCTTGCAGGCTTACTCAGTCACAATGTACCAAATTAAGACAGAGGGAAATGATCAGGTTTTCCAGCGAACTATGGAAAGCCAGCACAGTAAGCATGTCCGAAAACATGATCACGAACAGTTATTATATTATGATGCTATATATCTGAGTCTTTCCGCATTCTGCTTGTTCCAGCTGGGCTTTTTCAGGCACCTCCTGTTGGTTACGTTCTTAACACAATGCCAAACCTGCCGTCCTCTTCCATGGGCTTCGTCCAGATGCCGCAGCCTCCACCTGCCACTGCGTTTCCGCTTTATGAGGAGATGTACAACTGTATGCAGCAGCGTTGGATGTACTCACTGTCAGGTAGCACCTCATCTTCATCCAGACTACTCCATAGATGATCCAAAATATCTTAGATCCACACAAGGGACGTTGTGTTGAAGTAACAACTGTGTAATATTTTATAAATTTCAAACTAAATCACCATAAGATGAAACCGGTTACAATAATCTCAGCTGAGAAATACAACTGTCCTGTCTTTAAAGCATTTATTTGTTTTGTTTTGTTGTTGTCAAGGCGTTCCTGCCCAGGTAAAGCAAGACAGTACGATAACCCTGGCATCTGTTCCTGTAAGCAGAACCAAAGAGCAGCCAGCAGCAGAGGACATGGATTCGCTGCATGAACCAAACAATTTTGTTATGGCACAAGGTAACTCCTTCATTCATTCCTTCCTTCTTCTCTTCCATTTTTCCTTCCCCCTTTCCTTCCCTCCTCTCTCTGCCAGGTGATAGTACCTTTTTCCTTTCAGTTATTGATGAATAGATGCTCACAGTTGCCTCTGTAGATGTGAAAATAGGATTTCCCTACATCACCTTCCTAAATGTCACCACACAACATTTCTCAGGTTACATAAAAAGACATGAGCTGGAACCAAATGGAAACCGTCACATTAAGATATATATGGGTTGTTGGCACCTTCTCCAGTAAAGATGAGTGAAATGTGAAAAAGTATCCAAAGTTGAGAAATTAATTTGGTAATTCACTGGCGTCAATGCTAGTCAACTACCATTCACCAAAAGGGCAGCTGATAGCATTGTCTGATAAAATGTATTACATTTTGGGTGAAGAGAGAGCAATCAATAGATTAGCTCGCTAGATTATTCTCGTGTCTGATCTGGCGAAGCAGTTATGTGCTTATTAGAAGATTTTTGGGGGAATTATTAATCTGTTGGAATACCCAATGAAAACCAAGTCTTAGTTTTTCTGGCAGATGCTACCGTATTTGTTTTACATTTTTATATTTCAAAAAGTTCATAATTAATTTAAAAGTTTAGCTACTTTGATTTAAGTATTTCTAACAAAACACGTGGAAAATCAAATCCATTAAGGTATCCCAGATCAAAAAGATCATTGTAGTTTAAAACTTCTGGAAAAACTGTAGCATCCAAAAAGGAAAACAATCTTGAGATTTTTGCTGAAGAAAAGTCTTAAATTTGTGTGAGTAAAACTAAGGCCTTAAAATGTCTTAAATTAATTCGAAAAATGTCCGTAGATTGGACAATTGGTATTAATCGTAGATCTTAAATTTTGTCGTGGCAGCCAAGAATATTTAATCTAGTTATTTTTTCCTCACTGGATGTTTTACTCAGGTAAAATCTGAGTGCCTGCAAAAGTTACCGGCAGGCAGCCTAGCTGCTAACCTACCCTGGCTAGCTAGCTAGCTAGCTAGCTAATTTGTTTTGCCTCTATCACGAAGACAAAGTCGTGTTCACAGTTTTTGACATATACTTAATTGTTATGCAGCGACTTCACCCAACCATGGTGGATCCTCCTATAGTTTCTTTTGTTTGTTTGTTTGGTCTATTTTCAAGTTGCTGAAACTTCCAGATACCCTGACTTCGAGGTAAATGAGCTATTTCCTCTATCACACATTCCTCTGTCTGTACCTCTGCACTACCTGTAGAGGGAGCCTTTTCCTTTGGTATTAACCATAAAGAAAAGGTTCTGGTATTATGAGCGCCACTATTTACTCTAAAACCTATTAGTAGTTTGATTTATTTATGAGCATACTAAAAAATAACTGATGGACAGAGTGGTGTTTTCATTTATAGATGAAAATAATTTAGTTTTTTGCCTCACTTATGATTGGAAGTGCTAAGTTAAAAAGCGATTCTTAATCACAGCCTGCGTTCAAAGAGCAGGACCAATTCATAAGCTCAAGCTGAGGAAACACAACAGCAGAGATCCTGACTCATAGCGCCGCTTCGGGCAGCTGGGGGAGAGAGGAGAACAAACCATACTGTTGACATCAAGAAGCCAGTGATGTCATAGTGATGTCAATGCCTCTAATTGTAAACTGCATACATAGTCTCACTGTTGCTTGTGGTGACATTTCAGTGCTGGAGAAGACTTTGAAGAAGACAGTCTCTTCTTGGGAACACGGGATCGGATACAGCATGGCTGTAACTGGAGATGAGACAGAAGCAGGTATATGTTTTACATTGTAACTATTACTTTATAGATTTTTGAATAGCTACATGTTTAAGTCAAACTAGTTGGATTTGGAATGAGGTGGAGAGCTTTGGAATGGAAAAATGGATTTGTTTGCTTTGTTTTAAATTTTTATTTTCCTTGGGAAATGTAGTCTTGCTGACTTCATCAAATAACATTTAGATTACTCACTTGAAAAAAAGTAATATAAAATATTTCATTGGGATGTATAGCATGCTAAAATCCAACAAGCTTACTTTGATTAACACTTTGGAAAAGCTCTGTGTTTTCTCTGTGTTCTTCACTCTGCGTTCCTCTCGGCCGTCATCTGTGAAATGCTTCAGTGCTGTGTGCTATCCACTCACCCAGCCACCCACTCACTCTCTTACTCGCTCACTTGCATAGCAGCAGTGGCTGACGTCACTTCTGTTCCTGGAACAGACCCCCCAGCAGCAATGTGTAAATGTGAAACAGCAAATAAGATGTACCCTGACGTCAGTCGCAGTACTCACTGTGATTAGATGCGGCTCATTTTTTGCAAGCGCCACATATGACTGAATTAGTCAGCAGAGTGTTCTGACATGAGGGGAGAGTTCTGTTGACACGACGATAGATGAGCGATGTATTTTCACTTGATTCATTTTCTATATTATTGCCTTTGTTATCTTTGATTTGTTGAAAATGCACTTATGCTTTTGATTTGCTTGGAAAAGGTTCGGTCACTTAGTTAATCTAAACTAAATGGTTATGTTCCTGTTTGAAGCTGGTTGTTCTGGATGACAGGAAAAATTTGAATCAGACTTTCTGAACCCAAACAGTTTGAAACTAAAACTAAAAATAAAAATATTATCCCATGTAAAGTGTGGAAAATTATCACAAAAAAAACTAAAGTTTCCATTTGTCTTCAGGGACCTTTTACAGGAAACGGGGTTGTTCTCTGGTGCAACTCGTTGCTATTTCCCTGAATCTTAAGGGGTGGGGCTTTGTGGTGGATTCTGATTGGTTGAATTTTATAAGTGTTCTGCCTTAATTTTGTTCATAAAGGCCAGTTTAAACTTCACTGTGATTTACATTACCTTTAACCTTTAAATATTGTTGATTTAAATGACACAAATTGGCATGAAGTTTGACATTTCAGGTTTCACAATTTTATTTATTTTATTAATAATTTCTTTGTTTTAAAAATGGAAACATATTTTCCCTTTTCATACATCAGCCGTCAGAGGAGACGTGGGTGTCTTTACTGTGCAGTTGAGTAAAAGGGATTATTTTCGTAATAAATTGGCTGTTGCAAATTTTAATTTATTTCCGTGATTTCAATTTGCACAACTTTATGGAAATGGACACATGCCAATTTAAAAAAACAAAAAATATTTATTTTTATCAAAAGTTTTTGCGCTAGGATGTTGTGGTTTTTTAGCCATATCGAAATGGATTTATTTCACAAAACTCCAGTGGAAACACTTTTTTTGTATCACAGGAGTCACATGATCAACAGCTGGATGTCTCTACTGGTGAAAGCCATGAAGACAACAGGAAGTGGAAGGATGATGAATTGTTTTTGATTTTTAAGGGCAATGTGCAGCTGGCTCCACCAGCACACACATAAGAAGTTGTACTTCATGCAAACGTGTTGAATCGCTGACAAAAAATATGTATCTGCTCTGAATTCTCCTCCATACCGTGGCTGAATTATGAATATATCTCATGTTACTGTCTGTCACTGCCTTGATTTTTAATGACTTATGGCATGTACAAGCTTATTCAATCAAAGAAATTTTGATTTAATTTCTTATTTATTGGAAACACCACAATTGCGAAATTCAGTTTTTTCGACATTAACAGAATACAGACAGAGATTTGCACAGATTTGCAGTGGAAGCTCAGTTGGTGACGATCAACGGCGTTGACATGAAAAGTGGTGCAGTTGAAACCCATACTCAGCAAACATCTGTCATTGGAAACACTCATTTTTTTCAGTCATTGGTAAATAGTTGGTATCATTTTATTTGCTGCACAAACACAGGAGCTGTTTTGGGGGATTCTTTATTATTATTTTTTACAAATTTGCTAACATTTCTCTTGTCTTTCAGTTTATAACAGACTACCTTATGTCCCATTATTTTTAACTTGTTAGTTACTGAGCAACCAGTATCCGGTACGCCCTATAAATCCATCTTGTAGTTTGACGTACTGTATTTATTCTGCCTCTTCCCAGGCACTGTTGCTTCTGGCGACTTTACCAACTCCGAGCCGCGCAATCCCCCCTCTAAGCTGCTGAAGACCGACTCCGGCTTTGGAAGTTACGGCCCTCAGAAGCCTTTAGAGAACTCCTTGCAGAAGAGGGAGCTCCGCCTAATGAAAAACAGGTAGAGAGGGACCAGTCATTCTCTCTTCTTAGGTCATTCGTCTTTCTGTTAGCTTTTCTGAGACGTATGTTTGAAGGAAAGAATGACTGTTGTGGTTCTCCAGCCACAAAATGCTATCTTCTGTGTATCGTTTCAATCATCCATCCAACCAAAGCGCAGTTCTACTTTAGTGTCACTGTGGCGGTCATGACCTAAACATTACAAAGAAGCTTTCATTATTTATGGCTCCAACATGCTCTCCATTTAATCCCGGGAGAGGAGCCTAAGATGTCCAGTTCTCTAACCGTTGCCGCTGTCGCTTCCAGGGAAGCTGCGCGAGAGTGTCGGCGAAAGAAGAAGGAGTACGTCTCGTGCCTTGAAAACCGCGTGGCCGTGCTGGAGCAGCAAAACAAGACTCTCATAGAGGAGCTCAGGGCCCTGAAAGACATCTACGGACACAAAGTGGAGTGACTGCGTCGCAGAGGAGATGGGCATCTTGGGATCCTGTGGACCTTTGTCTGTTTCAGTGGCGTGTTTTTGAATGGAGTCTGGAATAACAAAAGGCGCTGACACAAAGCACTCCTCGTCGTTAATTTTCTGTGTTCACACAATGATGTCAGGATTTCAGGGGTCGTAATTATCCAACACCAGCAGGACAAACGAGAGCGAGCATTAGGAGGGAAGGTTTGGAAGCGCGTGCCGGTGTTTACTGGTCACAAATGAGTGAGGTTGAGTGAAAATAGCAGAAGTCACTGCCTTTATTCACACCACTATCTCATTTTATTTGTCGCATTCTGTATTCTGCGTGATTAGCTCGGCAGGCATTGTTTTGTATCGCCAGCTGATGTTGTGAGAAGAAAAAAACTTGAGAATGTATTTCAAGAAAATTAATTTACTATTATTCCACTCTAAAAAAAAAATCTTGAATTATAGTTGCAGGATATTTCATATTTTAGCTGACAACCAGACTCAAGACAAATATTGCTTATTTATTTTTGGGCAGGATTTTTTTCTTTTTGCCTCAACAGTTTTATGTTAGATGTATATTTTGTTAAGAAAATCTCTCATTTGTTTGGCGAGTGAGGAAAGGAGGTTCATATTAACAATACTGTTTAAACCAATTTTGCCTGCCAGATTTTGTGTTTTATTTATTTTGTTATGTGTTTTTATTCTCTGCAAACACTGTTTGATGGGTTTAGTTTCACCATATTAAAAGATCTTAGACTTTTACACCAATTTTGCCCAAATAGTTATTTCATCTCGATACCGTGCCAGTGAGGATGCAATTTATCGTATGTATTCTTCAGTTTTTAGGCTTACATTTGGAAAAGTTGAGAGAGCAAGGTTTTAAGAGGAGACTTAAACATGTTGATAAAGATTTGAAAATCTAAGGAGTAAGTGGTATGTCATAAATTAATTCAGTTTAAAAAAATACTTTATTAATCCCATATGAATATTTACATGTTCCAGAGTAGTTCCCAAAACAGAACCTTCAGGAACAAAGCATTAAAAAGAAAGATGATAGTTGGCCAAAACGCTAAATGCTATCATCCTTTGTTGTAATTTTTTCTTTACTATAAAACTGATGTACTTTTATTTTACCCAAGGTTGTCAAACTTTGAGGTTTTTGTACTGACTCATATCTCAACAAGTGCATACGAGAGCTTTTGCCATCTTCATATTCAACCTTGTCTGACGACTCATTTATTTTGTCCTTCAATTTTTCTACCACTATCAGATGTTTTGTCACATTTTCCAGCGTAAAAAAACATTCTAGTTTTTTGATATCCAGTACACAGTGAGAGAGAATATTTGAAGATAACAGAATGCTGCTACCTAGAAAATAAGTTATACTGTCTCCCATGGCAATCTCACCTAAGTGTGGACAAGTGTGGAATTTTGCCGTGAGCAACATGTGGGGATCATACAGTAGATTGTAATTATGGAAGACTTACTGACAGAATAAACACAGATTAAGATTTTGCAGGAGATCTGAAACACAACTGACTGAAACAAAACCACACTGGAAAACTCACCGAGCTGGAGCAAGAGGTATGTCTGATCTTTAGGTTACTTCCTGGATCCAATCACACATAGTGTCAAACATGACAGCATTAACAAAATATGTTAAAATGGTAAGTAAATTAAAACACGCACAATGTTTTACTGACTGAACTGTAAAACATTCAGTCATAAAAAGCATCACTCCAGCACAAAACTCACCCCGTATCAAAAAGTGCAATGTTCTTGCATTACCAGTAGGATGTGCCATACCATCATAATTGAATGCAGCTACCTCGTGATTATCACACTATATGCAATAAATCTGTATAAAATGGATTTCATTTTTAGCAAATAGATACATTTATTTCATGGAGTCTCTTAATTCAATCTGGATTCACAACTACAACCAATAGAAATAGTGTGTAAGACAGACTCTTTCAGAATTCACCAATACATTAAATTAAATGAGAGATTTGAGCAAGTTCTTTGTATTTACTTCCATAGTTCATCAAACATATATATATAGATAGGTAGATAAAATGATACAAATTAAGAAATACAAGTATATATATATATATATATATATATATATATATATTATATTTAATTGTATTGTGTGTTTAGGGGGCGGAGATTGGCAAAGCAGAAAAAGTTTAGGTTACTGTGTATCCAACTGTCAATTTATTTAAATTTGCTAAATGTTAAAGAGACTTTAAATCTAATACTCTCACCCAGGGGCCCATATAATACCAAGGCTGCCACTGTATGCAACATAATATTTTATGTATAAAAGAACATTTTGGAAAATAAAACTTTATTGTCATATTTGTCTAACACTAAATCCTTTTCCAAGGAAAAATATTGGAGTTGCTACGTCCATCCCCAGCAGCACCGGTATAGGTCACTTATTATTACAATAGTATTTATTACATTGCCTGTAAACATTAAAAAAGGATACCTATGAAAACAGACCGTGTTCAGAAGCACATCTGCACTAATCCAACTGTAAAACCCAGGGGACCATCACTCAGCTGTAACCACCCACTTGAACCGGAAACGTTTCCATCACGGCCACAACGTGGATGTGTTCAAGTACCGACATAAATGTTGTAATTTTCTTTCGCTCTTCGACATGCAACGTCATTATGTTTTGGGAAATATAAAAGCAAGGTGGTTAGCAAATAAAATATATTCCTCGTCTTATGCAGTGTGCTTTTTTTATTTACCAATTTTAAAATGCAAGATAAACCGTAAGAAAGCTACTTGTTTTTAGCATAGTTTTTAACCATGTTTACCATAATTAGGACTAACTGCATTTGGTGTTTTTAAAACATAAAACTAGTGATTTTATTCACTTACTACTTTATTTTTCAGGTGCTAGCAACATTGAATTTGTTCAGAAGAAAATAAATAGCGCTTTTAAAAATTCCTATTTTATGCGAAGTACTTGAATGCAGCAGGGCAGCGGATGTAGCTGCAACAGCAATCTGCTGTACAGTGGCAACAATGTAGCAGTCAACGCTGAAATTTATTTCCGAATTGTTTAGGAACGGCGTTGTAACCTTTATTAATGTCGATAAAAAGTTTCGGGACACCGAAATGCCTTTGTAACGATAGTTGTGTGTCCTGTCAAGAAATACGAGGCTGAGGGAGTCGAGGGGGAAGCCGAAGCTCTTAGAGGCGCTGCCTGTCCCCCGCTTGAAGGTTTTTGGAGGAGGACGCTGGGCTCCTCTTCTGATTTACCGACCCGAGCTTCGCGTTTCTCATCAGTTTTAATGGCTCCGCTCAACCTTCGGGACGCCATTGGAGCACCGGAGAAGGGCGTGTAGCGCTAGCGGATACCGGGGGAGCAGCTCGTAGCGTTGCCGCCCCCCCCCCCCATCCCCCTCCTCCAGGAACACCGACGGCACGGTAAATAAGGCAGTTGGGGCGGCGAAGACTGTCACCGGGGCCCGCGTACAAAATGGGGAATACAACCTCCTGCTGCGTGTCGTCGAGCCCCAAACACCGGAGGAACAACCACTCTAGGCTGGAGCCCTACCGACCGGAACCGGAGCTGAGTCGTGAGGACACGGGCTGCAATCTCCAGCACATCAGCGACAGAGAAAATATAGACGGTAAGACGCAGACTGACAGGTCTGAAGTGAAGTTCACTGAGTTTTTGAGTATATTGCTAAATGAAAATTGATTTTTAGAGTATTTAAATACCGTTATAATGGATGTAGTGGTTTACCTAGAGCATGTCTGCAGACTGCTGGAGTATTAATATGAGAGCTTGGCACAGCTGTGCAATGACACACCCACTCATCAAATCAGTACGCACATTTCTGCAGATTTTTTTTTTTTTTTGACACATTTTACATTTTTTGTTGGTTTTACTTTTATCTCGAGTTTTTCTCAGCCTCCATCTTTGTGGGAGTGGAACCGGGATGCAGGCGCCTGTAGCAGCTTATTAAGGTGTTAGTGTGAATTACTGTTCCAGTGGGAATACATGTGAAAATAATGAACAGAGAGATGAGAGGCTTCAATGTACTTACAGTCATATGAAAACAGGTTCCCAGAAAACTTTCTGGAGAAAATTATTTTTATTTTATTTTTATTTTTTTTTAACTATCAGATCAAATTAAGACTATTAGAGCTCTCTGAAAGCTGAAATTCTTCTTTTTTATGTCCCTCAGCTGACACTTATTAGTGTTGTAACATAACATGCTCTTTTTCTAAAAACCTTATCGCCATAAAAAGTTCTGCAGACTTTTTTGACACATGTTCTGCCTTAATACAATTTGTAATCGTTTTATTCAACTCAAATCTTGTGTTTTGTTAGATTTTCCCAAAAACAGAAACAATATTGCATCTCAAAGCAAAAAAAACTAAAAAAAACTTTCTGTTTTAAATTATTTTTAAAACTTGTAAATGCATTCTAAAATGTAAATAAATAGTCAAGGCCAGAATCTATTCAGTATCTGCCCACATATCAGATCAGGTTTTTTTTTATTTTTTGGTGTTTAGCATTTTGTGGCATAAGTGAAGTTTTAAAATATACTTGGATCATGACATCATTCAACAATCAGCCAATCGATTGTCATTGCGCAGCGTTTTCGTAATATCCGTTTTATTCTTTGCTCTGTTATGAATAAATCCCTTCAAAGCAGCCACACTCATCGCCACATTTTAATGTCTTTATTTTTAGAAAGCAGAACAAATCTGGTCTTTTGACTGAATAGCATTTCCGTAAGGCTATTTTTTTATTATTATGGCGGCTTTTAAAGGCACTGACTGCCAGGTTGACTTTTCTCTTTAACATGAAAACTGATTCTGTTCAAACTTAAATTAAGAGGATTTAGCTGTTAGTTTGGGAGCTTGATAGTAAAATCATCCCATTAAATTTATTCAAAAGCCACAATCAAAATCGTGAAGCAAATGTACATCAAACATGTACATCAGTGTTGCAGTTATTATGAATCAAAATCAACTCTAAACGTGGGATTTTAGGTTGAAGTTGGCAGTTTTGCAGTTTTCTGGAAGTTTGTGTTTTTGTATTGTAATGATGACAAAAATGATGATGAAGCTTATTTCACAATTAAATGATTTTTTTCTTTTGTCTGTAAATCTATTGTGGCATACATCCAGAGTCCTGCTACAACTGCAGCTCTAAAAACAAAACATAAGGTAATTCTCTACAATTCTTACACCAACAGAGAGGGAAAATGTCAATATTATTAACCAGTTCTTAGTTTTTAATGTTTCCAAACGCCATAGATAAGAGTTTATCATAAGTATCAGATGATTAATATTAACATTGTAATTTTTTCTCAGAAAAAAAAGAAAATGTTAGATGATGCAAAGTTTTCTATCACTTTATACTGTTTGGGATTTGACAGTATTGATCCTGGGTGGATGCTGATTCAGCAAAAGCGAAAGACTCAGGCTTTTCCGTGGTAGCAAATCAAACAACTTTATAAATCTCCATCAGACCACCCAGATAGAGGGTTTCTTTTTTTGGGGGGCACCAGAGCATAATCACAGTGATTAGGTTGGAAATTTGAGGAAGTGGGAGTAAATGAAGAAAAGGAAGTTTTCCCAGCATGTCACCACAGTAAAGGAAGTTGCTTACCAGAGTTCTTTTTTTTAAACCGCAAGAACTGACTTTAACTCTCCCTGTTGGAGCAGAATATTCTTGTTAATTTGAAGCTGATAGACAATAAGCTGACATTTCCTCACATAAGGAGATGAGAGAGAAGCTGTATGCTCTGTGGAACAATGTTTGTCTACGTTTCTTTTCTCCAGTTAATAATGAGGTGTGGTTGAAGTCCTGAAGCATGTCGTCATTAGCGACTTGGTAAATAATCATTGAATGAGTCAGTTTACTTTACATTTTATGTAAGGGAAATGTCAGGACAAAAACAGGATGCTGATGTGGGTTCAGTTCTTTAAAGGTTCTAATTGTCAAAGGTTAAAACAAATTATTTTCTCTTACTTATTTATTTTCCCTCCAATAGATTCTAAACAATATCCGGCTTGTATCTCGGGTTATTCATAATAACAATAATAATCCTTAACAAATGGGCTCCGCTGGCTGTAAAAATAGGAAAACATTAACTTCTGCTATATCCTTTTTTAAATAAAAGAAATCACATCTCTGAAGTAATCCTGTTGCAAAGCAATTAATCAATTAATTGTATGATAAATTAAAGTGAGATTGATCATTTCCTTTTTGATGAAGGGGAATTTTGTACAGAGAAATCATGATTTATTTGATTTATGGTTTCGCTTGTGTTTAGTTTTTGTTTGTTGTTTTGTGTTGTTATTTTGGCTATTTAAAATATCTTCCAGTTCCAATGTTGAGTGTAAATTAAAGTTTATTATGTTACGTTATGCATCTTTCTCCATCCTACTTAATGTAAACCACAGCATTCTGGGCCTGACGACTTCTCTTCAGTTTTAAAATTAGTGTATTTTGCAATGTAAACACTTCTTTCACATCACATGAGTCACTTTATCTACAACTGAATGTTACTAATGGCGTAAAAGTCAAAAGAAGACTACAGGAAGTAGTTGTAGGATATTGGTGCCATATGGCATTTAACCACTTATCACGCAAACAAACTTATTCATGTGATTTTATTTGTGTTTTTTCTTTATTGGAAACATTGAACTTGTGAAATAGTTTTTTTCCACATTAGTGGGATATCAATAAAGTTTTGTGCACATTTGTAATAGGACTACAGCTTTGAACAGATTTCAGTTCAATAACCAGAGCTGATTGACTGTTTGTGCTTTTGGTTTTTCCCAGTGGTTTCACCGTTCTGGTGTTTTTTATCACAGCCTTCACTGAGGTAAAGACATGTCTCTTAGCACTCATATGTCTCACAAGTCTTCTGGTTGTAATTCAGATGCTGAGTAATTGACTACTAAGTGAGGGGAAATTGTTCATAAAAGACCTCTGCTGCTCCTCTGTTGTTTGTGCAGCCAATAACCAGATTTCACAATCAAGATGTTCTCTATTCTGAAACTGTTCGATCTGAAAGATTCTGCAGTACCTACAGAAAATTTTACTATAAGGTAGATTTTATTCAACAGATTGTTTTAGTATAATATTTTACCTAACGACAAATAAAATCAGCACATTAGGCATACAAAAACGGCCTTTTAATTTCTAAACCCTCTAAATCAACACATGGGCTACTTTACCTCTAATCAAATCAAAGACATTTTCAAGTGTATTTTTTTAAAAAAAGTTTAAAATAAAATGTAAAAATTTAAAAGAGTTTGATAAAATGGCAGTGATTTCTTTGAGTTTTTTTTAAAAGTGACATCTGTAAATAAGAGATGGCTCCAAGCTCAATCTCATCAGTAGTGAAGTTAGCTATTTCTGGAACACACACACACACACACACACACACACACACACACACACACACACACACACACACACACACACACACATATTGATGAGTCCCACTTGCAGGCTAATTATAATCTGTGCATGGATTATTCATGTGTGGTTAATGAGTCTGGGGAGTTTTCTAACTGTATTCCAAACGAGTTAACCCAGATCTAATATTTACCGGAGTGACAATAAGACAAAATGTGCACTTTACAGTAACTGAGCTTTAACAAAAAATGTGTTAAGTTAAATTTTATGCATTGTGATTTCCTGTTTTGCCAAGCACTCCATAGCATAGAAACACCAACCAGAACTTAATAAATTATTTTTTTCTATCTTTACTAAATATAAATAGGGCTAGACGATATGGCTGAAAATTATATCACAGTATAAGTGTTTTATAGCAGTGAATCCACGTCACCTAAAACTGATAACTCTGTGACTCATTAACCTGTGATTTTTGGTGTGTATATTATATGTGCACTAATACTAAAATGTCTACAAGGCTGCCAACATGTCCAAATTCAGCATGTTCCATGTTCCATGACAAAGACCAATAGGTGCTACTGTCCTTTTAGCCTTCCTTTAAGCTACTGAAGTCAAGTTCTCTCTCGCTGTCTCGCAACCTGAACAAAGAACAAAAGTGTCTTTGTAGAAAAGACACTTTCCTTTAAAATTGCTTTCTATTTCTATTGTAACCCTTTTTTAGCTTTAAAACTGACCAAACTTGCTTTACTTCCTTTATCCATACTGCTGTCCTCTGACAGTCCTGCTCTCTCTCACTCTTTTGTAGCCTTAATGTGATGCAGATTTGTCAATATGTAATAGAAATCACTATTGCTTCTTAGGTATATGTTCTTCTTTTGACTTCATTTTTAAACAGTTGTTTGAGACTAAAAATGGTTAAAGTCATCTTTACATAGCTTCCACACAATCAAGAGAGAGTGACTTGGTTGTGCTTACTTTCCACTGAATGAGGTGTTATTTATTTATTCATTTGGCTGTATGGAAATTGGCTTATTTCGCAAACTGCAATGTAAGCATTTTTTTTGCATCACACAAGTCACACGATCAACTACTGAATGTTGCCTCTGGTACAAACCACAAAGAAGAAGAAGAAGACTAAGGGAAGTAGTTGGAGGATGATGGTGCATCATGTTCTTTTATGACTTATCATGTAAACAAACTTGTTCACGTGTGATTTTAATTGTGTTTCCTACTTAATGGAAACGCTGCAATTGCAAAACTGTGTGTGTGGAGGTTCACATTGGCAGAACATTGACAAAGTTTTGCACACATTTGTAATGGAAACGCAGCTACAGTTTGGAGAAAAATATTGGTTTATTGACTTTCTGATCAGTCGGTCACCATTCAGTGCCCGGTCAAGCTGACAGTGTTTTGATTCCATTCACCTGTCATTTCTAGCCAAAACAAATAAAGAATCACAGTCAGGCTGATGGTTATTTGTTTTGTACATTAACAGAAATGTACAAAAATCCAGACTTGTCCTTCATATAAATCACTGCTGTTCCTGGTTGAGTGTGATGCATCAAAGGGATTTCCAGACAAACACTGAAATATAGGGCAGACAATTTGACTATGTGCCATCTGTTGTACACTTTCTCATTGAATCTATGCACATAATTAATACTCTGTCACTGCTTGGATATTTCCCTCAATAAATAAATCATTTGAAAGGGACTGTTTTCTTCAAGTGCAAATTAACTGCTGCATGTGGTATTTATTAAAGTGCCGTTTTCTGTGACAGTCTCATACTATCTTGTGTTGATATTAATACTATGTTATATGCATGTTGCTGTGTGATTAGAGGGAGATGCTAACATTTATAAAAGCAGCAAAGCTGTTATGGGTTTGGAAGGCCAACCTTGTCCAAACAGACATTAATGTGTTTGTCGGAAGTCTGCACTGAGCCTCCTCTGGGATTACAAGTGTCTTTAAATTATAGCCCTCCGCATCCACTCCCCTTAAAATGATCTGAGACTTCATTTTATCATTTATTAGGTGTTCCTCTGTTACACTGGATTAAGAACATCTTTCTCAAGAAATTCTCAAGAGACTCTTTAATGGCAAAATTGGAGTTCTGCTTCAATCATATAGCACATCCATATCCCCCCTCTCTCCCCTCGTTGAAGTGGTGCTTTCAGCTACACGTACGCTTGGAAAAAGAGTCGCAGTGGAAATTCATGTAGTGTGTGGGCATAGTTGGAAGTGGGAGGCCTATATTTCTGCAGATTTGCAAAGATATAATGGGAAGGGCTGCAAAAGGGACAGTGACATCTAAATGTGGCACAGAATGTATTCAAGATGGTGTGTGGTCTTTTGCAGTTCTGCAGAATAAGACCTTTTGCAGACCTCTTGTAAGAGTAAAATTACAGTTCTCACCTTCAAATTATGTACTGTTATTAAAATGTCATCCTAAAAACAGAGTGGTCACACTATCAGATTAAGCTAGGCTAACAACGGGTGTTTGATTTTCATTTTTCAACACCGTCAGAATATTTCTAAGCCTCATAAATGCAGGCTTTTAAAGAAGTACGACTTCCTTAAGATACCAATTGGATTGTATAGACAGCACCACTCGTCTTTCTGAGGTTAGAGTAGTAAATAAAGCCTTGTTGTTTGGGAAGAGTCATGTAGTCATGTCTGATTTAGCCACTAAACAGTCAACAGCTTGACAGGGCTCTACACCAATGACGTTCCTCGCTCCTTCGCAAGTTTAACACTCTTGAAATGTTACGCTATCAGGGATTTTGTATAAAAGGGAGGACAACTGAGTGTGGTCAGGGAAAATACATTACGCTTGACCAGCTTTCACGAGTTCAGCAACACCTTTTAATGATTACACTTAGATCTGTTATTATGAGCTCCATTTTGCTGCCCTGTATGGAAATTGAACAGTGTGTGATGAAGGCTACTTGGTATTAATCCAGTACCTTTAAAAAGAAAGTACATTTTCTTGACCAATTGCGATTGATATAATTTCTGTCTGGATTCTAAATATGTTGGGTTATTTATTGTAAATAATAATAAATGTGGGAGTGGGCTGCACAGTGGAGCAGTTGGTAGAGCTGTTAACTTGCAGCAAGAAGGTTCTTGGTTCGATTCCCGGCCCCGGTCTTTCTGCATGGAGTTTGCATGTTCTCCCTGTGCATGCGTGGGTTTTCTCCGGGTACTCCGGTTTCCTCCCACAGTCCAAAAACATGAATGTCAGATTAATTGGTCTCTCCAAATTGTTCCTAGGTGTGAGTGTGTGTGCATGATTGTTTGTCCTGTGTCTCTCTGCGTTGCCCTGTGACTGACTGGTGACCTGCCCAGGGTGACCCCGCCTCTCGCCCAGAACCCCAGCTGGAGAGGCACCAGCACCCCCCGACCCCACCAAGGGACAAGGGTCTAAGAAAATGGATGGATGAATGAAAAGTGGGAGGGTTAAAGCATGCTTGATGGAAGCCACATCCATCCCTTGAATTTAGGGATGGAAGACAAGAACTTAAAGTTTTATCGCGCTATTTTGTGATAGTACTTTGATAGCGACAAAAGTGATGAAAAGAAATACTTCTTGCTACTTTTTCAGGTAACTGTATGGCTGTGACTGTGTGTCATAGCAACCATACACACAAACACTGCTCTTGGAAAAAGATACCAATTTTTCAATATGCTTTTTTAGGACACCAGTCATTTGAAGAGTGATTTGTATCACTAAACTGCACACATTAGCTGGATTCAATAATATTTTCAAACTTATTGATGCTCTTATTAGACCTTCTCTCGTTGGAGAAAATAGTAAAGCTGCATTGCCAGTTTTGCAGGGTTTAAAAATCATTCATTTTTTGTGGCAACAGTAAATAAAATTTTGTATGAGGAATTTATCATGAAAAATTATAAGCAGTGTAATAATTTCATACTTGGATTGAGTTGCGCAAACTTTTTGGAAAGGAAGTGTGAGCAATAACTTTGTCCAGGCAAATGTATTGAGCTACAATCCTGTTCTGTTCTATAACATTAATCATTTGACTATTGATTGCCTTGTTGCCTCACTGGCAAAACATTGCCAAACCATGGCTTTTATTTTACCTTGGCATGAGAGGGACAAAGGTAAAAGCCATTGTCTTTATGTGCGTTTGTAGTGTTGCTGTGCAAAGTTTTGTGCTAGATTAGGAAGATGAAATCGTATCAGTTTTTACTGATTTTGCCACAAAAGAGTATCCTTATACCTTTTTTTTTTTTCAATAACATATATTTTCATCACCTTTTCTGGAACATATTTAGCAATGAGCATTGACATTACACATTTTAGGTGTCACTAAAGAGGATGCTATGCTACTGTTAAGCTAGCGCGGAGAAGTCTGGAATTGGATTAAGTGTATGCCAAAAGAAAGCTGCAAATATTTGTATTTCCAGACTTTACTCCATATCTCATAATCTGCTTAATGTGCATCTGTATAAGTTTTTATGCAAATTTTTAAAATGACATTAACTCAACCAAGATCTTAGACAAATTTAGTCAAGAAAAATGCAGAAATACAACGAAACAAACCGCAGTAGAAACTGCAGTAGAACGTGTTTGTTTTCAGCTGCAGTACGTTTTATTTTCGCCCAAACTTTTGAGCGACACTGAAGTGATTAAGATTTGGACACAACAAGATACGTGTGCTACTTGTGTGGTTCATTTGAAAATGTTTCAATGGTCGATTTGGTCCTGCCACCCACTGCTACGTCTTTGTTGGAAAACACAGCAAGAAACCAGCTGCTAAAAGCACAATGCAGTGTTCAAACAGGTGTTCTAGGCAGAGGGAGATTAAGCAAGAGAAGAGAAGACGGCAAGCTCAGCTGTGTGTCTTTGCCTTTGATGGGTCTGCCTCTACCATCTGAGTTGTTGCCTAGCTACGGTGAGCAAGAAGATGTGAGGGCTGGGATAGAGGAGAAAGAGGAAGGGTGGGTCTTGCTCTGTTTGGTGTAGAATAAGTGAATCTTTTCCTCCCCATCTTCTCATCACTGTTGAACATCTGTTGTGTTTCTCAGCCTACTAGTTTTCAGCTTCCAGGTTTTTTTGATTATGAACTAGATTCATAATTAGTTCTTTGTGGATCTCTGTCTTAAGCCTGTCAAAATAAGCAATTAATCAATTAATTGCATGACAAATGTTCTCAGAAACTGAAAGTGGGATTGAAAGCAATCACAAGAGTCTGGAGTGAATACGATACTCACAATTCAGCCATTCAGCTGTGAGATGCATTAATCGCAGCAATTCCCAAAGTACCAGTAACATCTCTTTATTAGTGGGTTTCCCGGCTTGAAAGCTTGCTGATGACAGCTGTACACTACCATTTTGATCCTCCAACTCATACTCATACAGGTCAGCCAGAAAACAGCAGTGCGTGTCCTTTCAAGGATGATTTTGGAAACTGAAGTCTCCTTCAGAAGGATCTCTGTTGGCAGGGTGCTGGGAACAATGCAACACATCTGGTGTAAATGCTATAAAAGTATTGTTGAGAAGTCTTGCACTAATCTGTTATTCCCCCAATAAGGCAGGTGCAAATATAAGCAAAACATTGTGGGAAGAACTGAGCTTTACCAAGTTGTTCAGGAATACAAAATTTGAGTTTGGTTTGTCATTCGAAAGTTTTGAATCTATTGATGCTATAATTGTCCAACAATGCCATTTATATACAGTATATGTATATGTAAGATTATACACGTAGCGTTTTGCGCACATTTGTAATGGAGACACAGCTACTGTTGCTAACCTTGCTAACTGCTTATCTGAGATGCTAAGTCCAAATTAGTGCTGCATAATATATAAAATCACAATCAAAATGTCTTCATCAGTATGTGGAATGTAGCCGTCACAAATTAGTCCTTGGAGGCAGTACTTGATTTTAATCCTGTTATTCATATAAATTGTGTAGAACTGGACCTTTTCTTACCTATTGGATAGACTTTCTCAGTCTATATCTATGCTTGTGCTTTTTTTTTAAAGGTTGAGATGCTGAAGTTCACAAAGAATGAGGGCTGTTCACCCTGAAAGGATTTAGTAACTGTGAAAATGATTAAATGTAGAAGTTCCTCCCCCAAATGCACACACCGACCTGTTCCCTCCGCTCTTTGTTCAGTTTGCCTCCCTCACACTATGTAATCACCACCCCTTGTTCCATTTCCTCATCACTTCCTGAAACAGAGGATGTTGAGCGCTTTCTTCTCCCCAGGTTGGAGAAATGAGCTGGAGTTTTTGGAGAGGCTGGAAATAAATAAAGGGGGATTACCAGTAGCAGCTGCGGACAGGGACACACCTTCTGTCTGTAGATGATGTCATCTTCCTGTGTGTATGCAATGTTGTCTGGAAGTCAGAGGAAACGTTATAAATCCTGGCTACAGAGAAGGAATGGGTGCTCTTGCCAACACTATCGAGGTCATAACTCTGAAAGCAGCATCCATAACCCACCTTCAGCCCTCTTAATGTCTTCCTACACACCCGACCTTATTCAGCATGAAGGGTTTATTCTGCCAACATCACAGCAGTGTGTGTCCCTGTGCATGTATCAGTGGCCTTTGAGGCTCTTTAAGTGGCTCTTCAGCTCAAAAACACTGAAGTTCAAAAGAGTAAGGAGACAATGGCAATGGCTTGCGTGTTGCCTGCAATGCACTGATCACAGGTATGCTCTATAGTTGGCATCACAAAGTGTTTAAAGGTTGAGGTAAATGCGAGACCCATCTCTTACATTTGTCCCATCTCAAGAATCCTGCTCTGCTCTGGTTTATTAGTGTTTATGCGGCATTAATATATCTAAAATTAAGGCCTTTAAATGCCCTAAATTCATAAAATGTGTTAGTCACAGTTCTTGCATTTAGTTGTGACATCTCATATATGTAGTTTTTTTTTTTTTTACCCATGGGCTTTGTGCTAAAAATATCCTTGTTAACTAACTTGCTAGCTTTTTTGCGAGTAAGTGGAAATTTTTTAGTAGTTGGCTGGACGATATTTGTTTTCACCACTGGCTTACTGCCAACCCATATGAAGCTAAGTGTAAAACAACGTTCAAATGTGGCACTACGGAGAGCCATATGTGAGACTGAGAAGCACAATCTAAAATTTCATTCAAGATGGCATTTAAAAGGCCTTAAAAAGTCTTATTTTGGAATTGCTAGAACCTGTAGATTTTTTCATTGTTTTTTATTATATCCACTGCTGCTTTTTAATCATTTTTTACATCATGTCATTCTGGTCTTTTAATTTCTTACTTTTCTTCTGCTTGTCAGCCTGTCTTGGTTATCTGTCTCATATTCTTTCTCTCTATGATGTACTGAGGCGTTAGCCCTGTCTTACCCTTCCTTTTTCACTGACATCACACACAGAGTCATAGTCTGAAGCTGCTTTCAATTTAGCTGTAAAACCCTAAAAGAATGTAGTTATTGACACTATTGGTGTTTTATGACTTGGAAGTAAGTAGGTCATGTTATATTTTCTAATGATCTTTAAAGAATCTGAACAAATGTCTGGTGTTGTGCTATTCGGGATATTAACTCACCACACCCAGATGGATTTTTCACTTGGAGTGTAGAGTTTCGGTAACCAACTTTGCCTGTTTCTTCTAAATAAAATGACCCCTTCCAACATGCTTGTTCCTGTGGGTTTTAATCAGGGTAAAATGTAGGACACAAAACTTGATACTGTTATATTCAGTGACGGAAACAGAAACTGACCGTTGAACATCAGGGACTGTAGCTTTTAAAAAAAATCTAAACCAGTGGCTCCAGATCTGCTCAGGAGAACTTTATTAATCTCATAAATAACAACTTACAGCCATCCAGTCCATGTCCAGTCGCACAAAAATACATATATGTAAAATAATTATAAAGTGCCAGTAACAGTTAAAAACAGAATTGAAGTACACATTTACAACAAGAAAAATGTAAATAAATCCATCCATCCATCCATTTTCTTCCGCTTATCCGGGATCGGGTCGCGGGGGCAGCAGCTTCAGAAGGGAGGCCCAGACTTCCCTCTCCCCAGCCACTTCTTCCAGCTCCTCCGGGGGAACCCCAAGGCGTTCCCAGGCCAGCCGAGAGACATAGTCCCTCCAGCGTGTCCTGGGTCTTCCTCGGGGCCTCCTCCCGGTGGGACGTGCCCGGAACACCTCACCAGGGAGGCGTCCAGGAGGCATCCTGACCAGATGCCCGAGCCACCTCAACTGGCTCCTCTCGACGTGGAGGAGCAGCGGCTCTACTTTGAGTCCCTCCCGGATGACCGAGCTTCTCACCCTATCTCTAAGGGAGAGCCCGGCCACCCTGCGGAGGAAACCCATTTCGGCCGCTTGTATCCGTGATCTCGTTCTTTCGGTCATGACCCAAAGCTCATGACCATAGATGAGGGTGGGAACGTAGATCGACCGGTAAATCGAGAGCTTCGCCTTTTGACTCAGCTCTCTCTTCACCACGACGGACCGGTACAGCGCCCGCTTCACGGCAGACGCCACCCCAATCCGCCTGTCGATCTCCCGCTCCCTTCTTCCCTCATTCGTGAACAAGATCCCCAGATACTTAAACTCCTCCACTTGAGGCAGAACGACCCCCCTGACCCGGAGAAGGCACTCTACCCTTTTCCGGCTCAAGACCATGGCCTCGGATTTGGAGGCACTGAGCCTCATCCCGGCCGCTTCACACTCAGCCGCGAACCGTTTCAGTAATTTAATGTAAATAATTTAATGTAAATAAAACAGGAGAAAATACAGTAAATTAGCTACACTGGTCTAAAAGTTATTTTAGATGAAACCAATTGCAGGTTCCATAGAGGTTCAAAAATGTAAGTACACGAAATAAAAGAAACATGATTATGCTATTCTTATAAGAAGAGATAGAAAACAATATGAGAAGTATTAAAAAAACATTGATGCTGTTTGTATTTTTATCTTTCACTGATAAGCATACTGAAGAGAGTCTGAAGTGAGTCTCAAAGCAATCTAAGCCTGTTTATTGTTATTTATTTATTGTACATTAGGGAATGTTATCCTTCTGGGTGAAGAAACCCCTTTCCGCTCAAGTCTTCTGCAGTTTCCAAATTGCACTATATTTACATCCATTAATTAGATTCAGCCAATTAGGTGTAATGGTGGCGTGTGTTTGCAATTCTAATGAAATTGATTAAAGGTTGTAAAAAATGTCATGGATACATTTTCTTGACAGTGAGCTCCAAAGCACTGTGCCCTAGTGGTTGTCTCGTCAATGTTGTTATAATTGTCTTTCATTGCAGAATAACTATACCTGGCTGACTGTTACAAAAAGGTTGAGTAGTTACCTGTGCAGACATTTTACTGTTTATCTCAACACAACAGTACTGCAGTTCATAAAATCTCCCCGCTGAAGGCTTTGTTTTCACTCTGCCGGCTCCTGTGTGATCAGCAGATGCTGATCTAACTCAGATCTATAATACTCTGCTGTGTTTGCTGAGTTCATCGATTTCCAAACCGCTGTTTACACAGCACAGCACCGATGCAGCACACTGTCAGCTGACAGATTACCTTTTCGTTTAGTTCACTTCATTACAAGGTAGACACTTCACCCCTAGAGCCAATTTCAGACTTGAATTTGAATGCAGCTTCTTTTGTTTGCCCAAGTTAAATACATTTGTCTTCAAATAAATTAACAAAAATATAATCTTACAATTGCTGAAAAAATATGTTAGTATTCATTTTTGTGTTTCATTGTGTTTGTCCATCACATTCCAAGTGGGATTGGGATTTTGAAACTTAAGTTTTCCTGTTTTGTAATTACAGATCTGCCCATGGAATATAATCCTTCAGATCATCCTCGAGCCAGCACCATCTTTCTTAGCAAGTCACAAACAGATGGTAAGTTGTGACCCATACTGGGACTTCTCATTTCTCTGAATGTTGCGTCCAAAATGCCTCTACTCCTTGAGCTGACTAGGAATTGTATAACGTTTTCATCTACAAATAAGTATTCGTGTTTTTGTGCTAAATACAGCAATCTGTTAGGTTTGCATAGCATGCTAACCTGGTCCAAACCCGATGTAAGGAAACCTAATGTAAGGAAACTGATTTTTCTGTAAAATTTCATATACAACCACTTTAAGCACGCATAAATCACAAAAGGAGTAAATATTTTGAAATGTGAACCATTGTGAAATGCATATTTGCCTCCAAGTAAATTTCCTAAGCTGTTCATTAAATTTAATAATTTTAGAACAGAGTTTGAACATTTCAGTTTCATGCATTTTTGAAGGGCTGTTCATTTATTTCATCAGTGTTGATACTCTTACAAAGAGAAGATGAAAGTTTGTTCTGGTCATTCTTTTGGATTTCCTAAGTCTTTGGAGAGAAACTCAGAACTGAAGGGGAGGTTTTAGGGGAATGCATCCAGAGATTATCGTTTTAGTGGAAAGCCAGTATACTATCAAGTTAACCATATTAACTACATATTTTACCATCTGTGATGGTCTTGCACATGTTTTAGCCTTTAGAGCAGCTAGGTGCTTAACTTCTCCAGTGATCCCTTACCAGGTTAGTTAGGTTTTTGGAACCACCTTCGGGATGGTACGATCCAGACCTCGTTGGATATTGCGGTCAAGTGATTTGATTGACAGCATACTGTGTTCAGTGATTGTCAGCGGATTTACATCTGCAACAACCAATCAAACACCATTTTCAGTCTACGACAAAATTGTAGTGGTTTGCGAGATGGCGAGCTTCAAAGTAATAATTTAATCGTCAAACCTTGAGGTCCAAACCTTTTTATTGATTATGGCGGAAGACCACATACAGCGTCAACTTGTCAAGGCAAACCTCATCGTACAAATATACAGAGAGATTTCGGGAAAACGGGCAGACCAGTGCCAATTTTTCCCAATAAAAATGACGTAATTGGAGCGTCAACCACAAGTCCGCGCACTGATGGTCCACCCCCATAGTGAGGATCACACTGCCCAGAAGACCCACCCAACTCAGCTAGAACCATTGTCATGTCTCAATCTGGTGAGACTTGACAATGGTTGCTAAAAGTGTAAAAAGCTCTAGATGCTTTAGATGCATTCCTGTTCCAACACACCTGAATCAAAATGACGAGTCACTATCGGGCCTGTACACAACATGATGACATGCCACAGCGGCAATTGATCTATTTAACTCCGGTGGGTTGGAGCAAGAATGCATCCAAGCATTTTAGTACTACTGAATAGTGACTGTCGAGAACTGTAGTTAAGGACCCTTACTGTTGAAAGACACTGTTGTTGTCTCATTCTGTGTAACTATTTTCAGATATTCTTCCAATTCCAATTCAGACTCAGCCTCTTTACTTTAGAGAAAAGTATTCTAATGCTGTTTAATATCTTTAATCCTGGAGAAAAGCCAGCTGAACTTTGCAGTCTGTTGCCTGGAGCATGGTGTATTGATCAGGGATAATGTGCTGGAACTCCTCACTCCTCTGTTGGCCATGATTATGCTCTTGTGGGAAGATCTGCTCGCCATTGTTCTCAGCACTTTATAACTTCAGTAGAATGAAAGGCTTACCCGATCTAAACGTATTGAATAATTAAATACAACTTTTTCTAAAACCTCACCAAAACCGCATCCTTGATGTTTACAGACTCACCATTTGTTACTTCATTGTGCATTTTCTTTTGAACATCTGCCATGACAAAAAGCATGAAGCCAACTTGGACTTTTGTTTTTCAGTTTTGCTGCCCAACAAGCGAGGTAAGCATGTCTGTGTATCCGGTCCCAACAGGGCTGGTAAACACCTCCCTGCTTTACTGTGTGTTTGGGCTTAACTCTGAAGAGAACGACTCCTTCCTGGTATCTAAAGCTGTACCGCCTTCTTGTTTGGTTTTGTTTTGTTTTTTTGACCAGTGTTGTCTACGTTTTATGCGTCATCATGCAGTGAATGTGAAGGTAGTTGTTTGTGTTTCGAGCTGAGCTACTTCTGTCATTTTGTGTGTACATTTCTTCCACCGCACAATTGTCCACGAGTACAATTGTAGTTGCAGCAGTCAAAACCTCCAAAATCAATGCAATGTAATGTGTTATGCATTTTTAAATTTTCTTTCATAGAAATAAAATTGTTGCTTGTTGCAAAAACCAGTTGTACTCCAGACTTGTCAGTGGAAAATGTGCACTACTGTGAGAGCATCGGTGTGTTAGAGGTAAGATACAGAAGGAAACTGGGATAAGAAATGTGAGGTACCTCAGTACTTTGTTTTATGTGTAATTCTGCTACTCCTACTTTCCCTCCCAATTGCTCCTGTTTGCTTTTGCTAGCAGTCATTTTCCTCCTCGTACATAATATATTTAGAGTACATTTCTATCTACAAGTTTACACTTCTCCACAAACGTCATGGCAACAATAGGCTCTCAAATGGTTGTTTAATCTGTTGAAGAAGAAAAGAATTGTCAATTCAAGTTTGTGCAGCACATTCCACCAACAAGGCAGTTTAAGGTGCTTCACATCACACCATACAATAAACAATGATAATAATAAGGAATAAACATTGCATATTGTCATATGTCATCAGAATCATCAAGTACGCTAAATATGTTGATCAATGTTCCAGTTACCACTAATCAAATACAAATCAAATCAAATACAGATTGATTTTTAGCCTTGATGTTTCAGCATTTTTGCAGTTTTTGTGGAAATTTGCTCCAGATTTGTGGAATAGGTTAAAATACCATCTGTTACAATCATTTACTGTTATGCAGACTAATTCTGACTTGGTCATCTCTTTGTAAATGAGTAGTGGCGGTTCAAGAGTTTGTAGAAGCAAACACCTCTTAACGCTCTGCACTTGTAGTTGCTGAAATATTCCTTTTTACAGAAACTTACATTTTTAGTTCTGATTCTACTTTTTCTGTTGTTTTGTTTTGTTTTTCCTTTAAAGTGCCAAGCAAGAATGTAAAACTTATACTTATAATCTCAAATCATGGCAGACCTGTGCCGATATGAGTGAGGGGTTGCTCTAAATCAGGTTGTTTCTCAGTCTTTCTCAACCAATTAAGTGCTGGTTTGTTATTCAACACATTGAAACTAAAGTTGTGACTAAGTTTGAATCTTCTGTTCACTTTAGGATTTGCTTCAATATCAATTCAGTTAGTGCCCCTCCTCGGGAAAGGAGAACAAGTAACTCAAACAATAAAATTAAAACAAAACAAAAAACGAGTTGCTGTCCGATCCAATTTTTTCTACTTTTTTCACCATCCTGTTAATATGTTGGTTATGACAAGATTTGCCAAAGTTTCCAGTTTTTCTCAATTTAAAGACTGACGTTTTCCACAATTTCCTGTTTGACACATTATGGAACTTTGGTGCAGTCGTATCAGATCAGTATTACAGAAAGCCTAATGTTGCCATGAAGCACTTTAATTTCAAGTCAAACACTGTAGATAAACATACAGGAATTGAGTCACTGGTATTAGCTGTGTGTAGAACATGCTACACATCATTTCGTATAAAAAAATATCCAAATTGAAATTGTACAAATCTGTACAAGAGAACTTTAGAGAGATGCTGCTCCCTGTCTGTTGGGGTGGGGTACTGCGCTGACGCTGTTCTCTCATCTTTCCTTCCAGTACGAGAAAAGCGGAAGAGCCTTTACATCAACCATGTAAGTGGAATAACATACATTTGTTTTACTGTTTAACTAAAGAAAAGAACCGTTTTGTAATTCAAATATCTTATATGCTTTGCAAGTTCACTCACATTTCGGAAAACAAGGTAAAGTAATGACCATTCAGTCACCTTGATGTCTTGTATTTGTCAATTTCACAGATCCTACATGCCTGTAATCACATTGTTTAAAATCCTTTTTTTGTTGTTGTTTTTGTGTATATTTTCGATGTAGTTTCATGTAGAAAAAGGTTTTTGTGTGTGATGCAGTTCCTCTCTATACCTCAACGTATACATTTAATATTTTCGATATGTGAATCCAAGTAGGTAAATCTGCAATGTAATATTGTAAACATATAAACAAAAAAATGATTCGAGCAACTTGAAATTACACTGTTATTCTTCTTTAAAGAGGGGCTACACCATTAATCTAAATCATGCATGCAACCATGTAAAGCACTCAAACTACACTTTTTTCCTTCTCTGTAATAAAGCCATTAAATGTTCCCAAGTAGACCTTTAAAGACATTGATCAATCCACCGGTATGTGGTTTGCATGTGTGTGTGTGCCTGCGTGTGTGTGTATGTATATGCGTTTTGTATGACTTTGTGCAAACGTGCTGCAGCATCATCCAGGTCCACTGAGACGAAAGTACAGCTCCTGTTCCACCATATTTCTGGACGACAGCACAGTCAGTCAGCCCAACCTCAAATACACCATCAAATGGTAACTCGCCTCACTGTCTCAGGATTCCTCCTCACTTTAGTTAATTAATTATTTACAGAAATATTCCAAATTTTATCTTTTTCTGCTTCTTCATAGTGAAGATTATTTTAATCTGCCTTTTTTTGGGTTGGTTTGTTTGTTTTTTGCAGTGTAGCCCTGGCGATCTACTACCACATAAAAAACAGGTGTGGAAAATATTCTACCTTTTTTAAATTTCCACTAAATGTTGCAATCCTGTAAAAGAAAAAAGCCAACAAAAACAGATATTAAAGGGTGTATGTCATCATTCCTTCTTGTATTTTACTTGTGAACTGTGGGGGAAAAAAATAATGGTAGTGAATGGAACTAGCTAAAAGTCTCACATTTCCATCCATCTGTCTCACATTTTTACATTTAATAATTCTGTCAAAATGTTTCTTTGACATACCAGTGTTGTTTTATTAATTAGAAGCATTAATACACACAATTCAGAGTGATGCAGAATCTTTTTTACAATTTATCCAATTTCGTCAATCCTGCTTGAAGCTTTTATAAATGCAAATCTCATAGAAAAACAAATCTCTCTGGATTCAGTCCAGTGTTTCAGTTCATCATATGAGAATGAAAAACATATAAATGCCAATAAAGGAGATTATTGAACAGACATATTGCTATTCAACTCAGGTTTTACATTCTATTTTTTTTCCTACCTTGATGTTTTTCCTTCTGTTTCTCCTTCCAGAGACGTCGACGGACGAATGTTGTTAGACATTTTTGACGAGAAGCTGCATCCTCTCTCGGTACGGCCTCAGCTGCAGACAAAACTCCCATTAGGGGCAAACAGTAGCAATGTCAGCATTCATGAGCAGAACAAACAGCAAATGAATACCAATGAGTAGATCATGAGGGAAAATCTGAGGAATCCAGCTGGATCGTTCTCATCTGTTCCCATCTGAGCGCATTTGCAATGATTTACTCTCAAAATGTACTCTGACACTTTGCCAAATGCATTCTCCATTCTATTTTCTACTCTACAAATCCTGATGAGGTGGAAATAGGTTGGGTTTTTTTTAATATTACTTGTCTGGTTTTTTTTTCATTTTTCTTTCTCCATTTCCAGAAGTCTGAGGTCCCTGCTGATTATGACAAATACGACCCTGAGCAGAAGCAGATCTATCGCTTCGTCCGGACGCTGTTCAGCGCCGCGCAGCTCACTGCCGAGTGTGCTATTGTCACTTTGGTAGGTGCCAAAATACTTGAGGGTGCCAAAATGTGTGCAGACACTAGGAGGGGTTGTTGCTGCTTTCTGATTCTCTGTTATTTTGACTTCTCCAAATTAACCAGTCCACTTCTGTATTCGTGAAGCTGTTCTTAAAATCAGAGGTAAACAGTTTAGCATTGCTACCTTCGTTTATGAGTGGCAACCAAATTTATTTCCTAGACTGGACCTTCCTCTAACTTTAGGAAACCTTCCTGCTGGATATTTAGATAACAAATTTGGAAACTCTTTCACATCTGAATGTAAATCCAACACATCATGGATTTATTTATTTATTTTGAATCGACAAAAGTAAAAGCAAGCAAGGACATTTTCAGAGGTTTGTACAGCTGGCTGGCTGACCTTGTTTAATCTGCTTTCCTTTTGACATATGCTTAATGGATTTGTTTTTAAGAATGACTGTAATTATTACACTCTATATGTTTTATCCTGCATGGCTATTCATAAAAAATTGTTTACTGCTGACACATGGCTTAAAAATACATGTGCTCTGCTTTCTCCATGTAAAATCTGGCAGACGACCAGTAACTGAGCAGTTGGCTGGTGGTAAATTAGTTAAGCTGACTTAAACCTTAGGGAAATACAGATAGAAGCTGTGGATTCTGTCTTTGCTTTGTAGTTGTTACTCCACTGGGGAGGAGATTAGAGGCTTCATTAAAAGATGAGAAAAGCAGAAAACAAGAGCAACCAGCAGGTCTGTGCAAAGCAAAAGTAGATCATGTACAGATAATATTCCCCTGCAGCGTCTTCTAAAAGTACAACAAAAAAGTGACAAAGTTCAAGTGTTTATATCACTATGTTTTCTGCAAATTCTGTTTTAGCTGATGCATTAAACCAGTTTGTCTATTGCTGGGTTTTTTTAAGCAGAGAAAAAAAAACGTATTATTCGATCTGAGAGAATCCAGCAGATGTTGGGATAAAACATCATCGTGTAGCATCATAAAATCTCCTGCCAGCCACAGCATTTAACCATTTGTGCTTATTTGTTTGTTTGTTTGTATTGTGAGTAGGTCAGCATGGGGTTTGGCTCTCATTTCATTGGTGGGTGGGGGCTTCCTTCAGTGGGCTTCCCACCTGCTGCCAGGTCTGACCTACAGACCATATGGTCATCATTTTTGGAGGTATATGTGTAACAATAACAACAAAAAATGCAAAGTTCAGGTTCGAACCTGACTCTTTAAAATGACAGTATTATGTAAAATCAACTTTTTGGATTTTCTTTTGCATCAAGTTCTAATGTTATTACCTCATCAAAGACATACCTTCATCCCTGGAGTGTTGCTTTGATTCTGTCATGCATGTTTGAGAAATCTTTTCATCTCCCGTGGCAACCACTCAGCTGTGCAAAATGTCTGGTTGGACCTAGCTCCGCCTTCAAGACATAGCTCCTCCTTAGAGCTGCAGCTTCCGATCTTCCAACCTTCTTCCTCACAGATCAACCCTGCTCGTGACTCTCCCACTCAGCTCCTTCAGACTAGCCAGCAGTAATTGGCAGACACCTGGTAGAACTGTGCATGTGCTGAGCGCAATATATGAACCAGTTATCAGTGAAACTCTGGCAAAAACTGTATGAAAGGATCAATAGAGGAGTGCTGTTGTGATGACTTTCTGAAGGCAATTTTTCCAAAAGAGAAGGAGTTTCTTAAAGAAGCAGAGACCCAATTTTAAGATGTTAAATTATGAAATCATATTTATTTTAAGTCATTTTTGATATGTGTATCATTTTTATAACTGTATAAAACATAGTTGCAAAATGACATTACATGCCTGGAAAATGCATAATACTGCCCCTTTGAGTCTGCATTAGCGATATTAAGAAAAATTGGAAAATTCTGAATTTTATTTTAAAATTGCAAATTATTAATGCGAAAACAAATTGAATAATTGATACTGTATCAGTCAGCTCCTCTTAATAAACATGTTATTTCTCCTTTAGCAAAGGAGTCCAGTGTTGATGTGTGTTTAAATTTCAACTCACCAATGTCTTTAATTCTAACAAAATGATCAGGTGATCCAGTGAATCAGCTCCAGTGGTGGTCCTTTAACCTGGACCCCTTTAGGATCTGGGTGGCCTGTGGAAACCCAGTGAAGTTGGAAGGGAACATAGACATACTCTGCTTTGATTGGCATGGATATTTTATGAGGAAGCTCCAGGCTTTATCTTTGAGGAAGACAAGTCACCAGGGGACTGGGAATCTCTAAAGCAGCACAGAAGCTGTTAAAATGATGGAATTTTATGAGGGAAAATGACTATTAACTTGTCTGATCTTGAAAATGGAAAACTTTCTCTGTTTCAGGTTTACTTGGAAAGGCTCTTAACCTACGCTGAGATTGACATCTGCCCTGCCAATTGGAAGCGCATTGTGCTGGGAGCGATCCTCTTAGCTTCCAAAGTTTGGGACGACCAGGCGGTGTGGAATGTTGACTACTGCCAAATTCTCAAGGATATCACAGTAGAGGACATGTAAGTCTTTGAAAATGCATAGAAAATCATCAGCTGTCCCTTTTGTTTCTGTCTGAGCTCAGCAGCAGGTCACCTTTTGAACAGAACATCTGTGAGAAAGAGGCGATAAAAGCAGAGATCATAACATAGGTATACTGTTGATTAAAAATAACTTAGTTTAAGTTAAGTTTTCAGTTAAAGAATCACAAGTTCCACTTTTTCTGCACATGAATGAAACTGCTTGGAAATATACGTATTTTATAAGGTGAATTAGGAGTGAGCAAGCTACCATTAGCTTATCTACACTCTGTGGTTGTAGCCACATGTTGTTGGAAATATCTTCAACAAAGTTGGGCTAAATTAGTTTTAGAATAAGGGAATGTAATCCAGTGGAAATATGATATAAAATTGACCTTTTTTAGCTTTGTATCATGTTAGATTTTTATGATTGATCGAGAGAGGCAGAAAATAAATTCAATGTACTTCACTAAATGTATTTATACTATATTACTATTGCATGAAATGCCCTCAAATTGCATTATTTGACAAAATCTTGTCCAAAAAAAGATTTTTTCTCTGGTATTCCTTATAGTTTACGTTAAGGGCACGTTTTACATTTAAACACCCTTTTCTCCAACGTTTGGCTAACAAACTCTGGTTGGCTACATTTTTCAGATGATAATTTCAACTTTGCTCCTTAGATGTTCATAACTCTGATTTTTTTAAATTTGTTTTTAAAAAAAATTAAAAAACAAAGAATTACTTTCCTTCCTCTTCAGTTACAATTTGTTGCAAGTATGAAAACTATATACTCATCAAAATAAAGGGCTCTGTGGAGAAATTAAATATAACATCAGTTTTCGTTTTTTTAAATAAACATTACTTAAGTTCAAATTAGGCATGGAACCTTGTAACTCTATGGAATCTTGGCAGGATTATCCTGAGGGTGCAAATGATGATATGTAGACATTCTACCCCTGCATTAACCTCTGACCTCTGCACATTCTGCTGAGCCGGCGGAGGTCTATTCTCGTCTTGGGGATGAAGTGACTACCGTCCACCTGTCTGGAGCTGAATCCAGACAATACAGCTGAGTGTTTGCTCCTGTTGCACCCTAAGATCGGGGGGGATTTACCAGACAGTGACTCAGAATCAGACCAGTTCTAAGCTGTAGAGTCTCTCCTCTGCAACCGCTGAATCTCCCTTTCCACCTGCTCGCTGCTGGGAAGTTATGGAGAACGTTGAGCGGCGAAATCCAAAAATAAACAAGAGAGAAGCAAACGAAGCAGCGTTATTAGGCAGAGCTTGGCAACAATGGCGTCTAATTTTAGCTGCGTGCATCGAGATGTGCGAGGGGGAGGAACAAAGACTGGGAAGGAGAGGTGGATGGAAGCCACAGAGTGGAAAAGAGTCGGTCACGACCGAGGAGAAACAGATGAAAGCTGCTGTCATCGCAGCGCAGAAGGGATTGCAGAGCTGTCGAGGAGCGAGTCTGCATGACAAAAACTTAATCTGGAGCTGGGATTAATTCTCCTCACACACAACACTCAGAGCGTTGACTTGTAAAGCATTCCTGTTCGATATTTGAAAAGGCTTGTTTGGCGTATTATCAAAGTTATCAGTTTCCGCTTCAGTCGGACTCCTGCCGTCGTTGGAGTTCTTTGTGGACAGAAGTCAACATAATGATTATTTTAGTTTGGTTCAACTATAAGCCATTCCTCACTAGACACTTTTCATTCCCTTTGTCTTCAAAAGGAACGAGCTGGAGCGTCAGTTCCTGGAGCTGCTGCAGTTTAACATCAACGTACCGTCCAGTGTTTACGCCAAGTATTACTTCGACCTGCGCTCCTTGGCTGAGGCCAACAACCTCAGCTTCCCCTTGGAACCGCTCAGCAGGGACAAGGCCCAGAAACTAGAGGTGAGGACCAACCGTCTATCCAGGTCTTATGTTTGTCTGGTTTTTGTTCTTTTGTTGTACTGAAATGTCAATTCCCCCCTAAGGGACTAATAAAGATATTTTTCTACTTCTTTTATAAATATATTAAAAGACATATTTTGTTGGTTATCATTAGTAATTGTAAAACTCAGATTCTATGCATTCCCACATCCAACATGTTCCAGGAGATTATAGAGCAAGTTTGCTGCACTAAATAAAAGCTTAGTTTAAGTCATCACACCAAAGAATGTCGTTCGGTACGCTTGAGGTTTTATTCACTGTTTTGGGGCAGAAAGATGTAAGACGATCAAACCAAAAATGGTCCGATTGTCATCCAATTCCTCAATAGATCTCGAGGAATAGATCCCAGTATTCTAGGAAGCAGTTGACACACTCTCTGTGTTTCTTGTTTCGTCTCGCAGGCCATCGCACGGTTGTGTGATAAGTACAAGGACGTGAGGAAACTGGCCAAGAAGCGATCGGTGAGTGCGGACAACCTGACGGTGGTGCGGTGGTGTCCGGCTATCATTTCCTAACACCTGGCCACCTTCAGAGGATCAGAGGAGTAAATAGGCCTTTGCCATATTGTTGCCTGAAAAGCAGGGAGGCGAGCGGTTCCGCCGACTGCAGACCTGTGGGTCTGTCTGGAACATATACGCCCACACAACACACAAACTTCCATTCAGACTGGCACTTTGACAAGTGAGATTGGCCTTTTCCTGGCTGTTGTACATAAAAGGTCCCACTGGTTGCCTAAATCAAACTGAGCTGAAAGATGTGGAATGAAGATCTAAGTTGCAGGAGAAAAGCAGTTTACTGGAGATAAATGGAGAGACTAGAAAGTTGGAAAGCACTTCAATAGCAAGACACAAGAGAAAAAAAGGAGTGACCGAAGTGTTTGATTTCTTTGAAGCTCAACTGGTTTGTACATCTGATTAATGGAGGCTGATTGCATTTCTTTAATTTGAAACCTCTGGTTTAATCGAATTTGTTACTGGAGCATCATTTTACGCCTCATACTGACACATTTCCTCACAATGTTTGTGATTTCTTATTTTTTGCATTCCCATCAAACTCTCAGAAAAGATTGTACATTCCATTGCCTGGGTGAGAGCAGAGGTGATACATTTCAGTAACTACATATCATCAAACTAACCCACCGAGTATTTATAGAAATTGTGGTGATTTGGCTAAATTTATCCAGAGACTTCATCACACACCTATTTAGATCAGATTTTACCTTAAAAATCTTTCATCAGGGAATTCAACCTCCGTGTGCAGAAACTCACCAAGCTCTATCCAATAAAGCAATATCCAGTCCATCTCTGTGTTTTGGATGGAGTATGATAATAAGCATACGCTCTGTGGAGACGATTACCTTGAAGACGAATGCGAGACATACTGTAGAGCTTATGTTGTGTCCACTGCCATTGTCCTGACCTGTGGTGCCTGTAATTAACACCTCTTCCCCTCTCTCTCTATCAGGACGTGAACAAATTCAATTTTTCTGCTTTACTATTTTGTATGGCTCTTCCATCTTAAAAAGAAATGGCACAATATGGAATTTACATTTCAAATTCACTTAAATATGATTCTTCAGGGGTTTTGGTCTATTGAAGACCAAGATTAATAAAAGAAAAAACATTCAGCGCTGATTAAAACACTGCTCAGAAAATGAGAGATTGTATATTAAAAAAAAAGACTTTAAGACTTTTCTTTGTACAGTGTAAATAAATTGTGAAATTGTGAAAGACCTTTAGACTCACTGAAAGGTATATTGTAAAAACAGAAAAAAAGGCAGCAGAGTGATGTTAGAAATATTTATATCAGTTTTTATGGAGGAGGGAGGCAGTGAATATTGTATGTATGATTTTGTGCTCTTGTGACGAATCAAGTAAAGAAAAAAAGTGAAGTATTAAAATTAAAATGGGACACACCACTCGAGATTTTTTTTTCTATCTCGTTAACATTTGCGTAATAGAAATCGGTCACCTTTGAATGTGTTACTTTTTGGAAATGGTGTGTTGATCTCACTAAATATTCACCAAACTTTTACACTTTTTCCAAAAGACTTCTTGAACCACACTGCCAAATGCAACTGGATTTCTTTTTGTACTACCCTGAAACTGGTAAAAAAAAAAAAAAAAATACAGTCGTGTAAAGGTCAATGATGGTTAAAGCTATACATTACCAAATATTGAGTAATGTAAAGTTGGTATTTCTCCATTTATTTTTATTGCCCCTTCAATTTTCTATGTATTTTCCATTCATTTTCCCACCTTTGCTTTGTACATCTGACAACTGCTTTCAGTTGTTGTTAACCAGCTAATTTATTTCCTGTATTCTATATTATTTAATATAGAATATAATAATTTAATAGTTGCTTGTTGCACACAACATAAAAATTTGAATTATATGACGTCATATAGTAATTAACTTCAGTACAAGTTTTATCTAGAAATGGTTAGCATTAGCTACGTAGCTAACAGTTGTTTCCTTTGTTTTTCATTCAGTATTCTGGCCCCCTCTTGTTCTAATATAGTGTTAATTGACGTAAATGGTGTTATTTGTCTTCTCTATTAACTAATATCATAGTTTGCTTCCCTGAATGTCCTGTATACTTCATATTTTAATTTGACATTTCTAAAGCTTGTAGCGTTAGCTAAGAAGCTAGCACCTTCTCAGCTAGCTACAGTAGGTAGTTGGATCAGAAATCTTTGGCTTATCTTTAAATAAACAATGTTACTGATCTAAACATTTTGGTCACGCATTAATAAATTTTGATACAGAAAGTTTTGTTTTGACCCAACAATTTTAGTCCATTTTGTAATAATCTTCTACTTCTTTTTATCAGTTTCCGGATTCCAAAGCATTTATATTTTCTGGATAAAAACCGTATTTTTCCACACCTCTCTTCCTCTAGCAGAGAACAAATAGAGAAAAAGAAAAATGATGCTACGGACTGAACACTTGTAATTGTTCGACAATATCGGTGAACTTGTGGGAGAAACCTTTTCTTCTCTTTTCTTTACACCAGTGCTTGTTTGCCTTATGATCAACTACTACTAATGAAATAACGTAGGCTAAAAAAAAAAAGTTCAATATTGAGCAGTCAGTTTCTATTGCCTTTTTCTAAAAGACAACGGTCTGAAGAAGTTTCATTTTCAACCTGTATTGTACTTTCCACGTTATGTGCATTTCATTTACGGCCTCCACCGCGTCGTTTTCCGTTGCACCGTTTGTCAAACCGTTGAGGAACCAGTCAGCCTCAACGTCAACTCATGGAGGTCATCTGACCTCCATGAGTGAGAAGGGAAAGAACCGAACCAAAGTCTAAGAGAAATGGAAGATGATTTCCAGTGTGTTGCTCTAACTCAGTCCACTTACACATTAGTTAATGAGGAGTCTGCTCTTTGAAAGGGTTTGCGGTGAGGCTTTGATAAGTGTTTGTAGGAAAGTGATGTTTAGTTGCTCAAACTTTCCTCAAAGATTGTATTTATTTCATATATGTGTGTACATACATTGAGGCCCCGGTGTTTTAAACGCCAAGAACTGAGTATGAACATTGTTGCCATGAGACCAGCTTTGTTGAGTTTTAAGGTGGAAAACGTACTACTCTGACAGTGAAGACCAGGGGGCTTGATGGTTGATTGCTAGATGAGTGTTGAAGCACTGAGCTCTACCTCTGCATAGTTACTTATTTCTTTACTTTCATTCCTTTCTATTTCAAATGTTTTTGTGTTTGAGATGCTCAGTTTCAATCATAATTCCCATACTAACTGTCCACTACTGTATCTGAATTTTTCTTCTTTTTTTCGCTGTTCTCATCAATGGACATTTTCAGTGAATTGTATTCTGTAGTTTTGTTATGTGTATCCCAGTGAGTCTAATTTACTTTTGTTCTTGTTCTGAGTTTGCCAAATAGTTTTTTTTCTTGTGTGTTCTCAACTGTGATTTCTATGTCTCCATTCCTCCTCTGAAGCAATGTTTAGGAAGAAAATACAGCAAGAATTAAAACAAATCAACTCTTGCAGTACATCCTGTCTGGCTTTTATCTGTACTTGTTTTTGTTGCTTAATTTAAATGTAACACCACCTAAAGACAAAGAGGTACCTGCAAAACAATCATGTTCTGCCAAGTTTCCACTATGAGGTCTTGAATGTGTTTATTTTTCTTCTTGGCTATTTATCATCGACTTTGTCTTTGTGCACAACCCAACTTTATGTAAATAACTTTTGAGCGTTTCCTCCTACTGGAGTGGAGCTTTCATCTGAAGGAACAAATCAGTGGAATGTGTTTCAAAATGATGAAATCTGACCAAGACATAATTAATCTCACATTGTTTCATGTCAGTTATAGTTTAAAAAGTCCCAGGCTGCCACTATGCAAACTGAGTGAAAATGTTAGTCAAATTGAATTTAAATAAACTACGCTGATCCTGATTCATGACTGTGAGAGGAATAATCCACAGAGCTTTAATAATTAAAGCCTGTGAGATGTGTCTCACAGGCTTTAATTATAGCAACATACACACACAATAAAAGTGAAGTTAACTTCTGGTGAGACGTCTCTGCCTTATGAGAGACTCTAAAAATGGAAGTCTGTGCTTCCATTAATTAAATATTTCCACTATGGTTAGCTGATTTCATCAGTGTATTGTAATATATAGAGATATTCAGATATTCAGTGTGAATGCCTGAGTTTAAATGTTGTTTGCATACAGAAATAAATTTTTCCTCTTGTGTAAGTTAAAGTTGATAGAAAAAATGAACTGCAAAAGAGCATAAGGGAAATGTGGGGGTTCAACCAATGAGAAATGCTTGAATTCTCACCCACTTTGGCTGATTTGGCATTCATATTTATTCAATAAAGTATTTTATGAAATAATATTTACATAAGTTTGTCAGTTTTAGGAAAACTCAAATTCTCCCACCATTGAGTTTTAAATTGTGAGATCTTTATCGTTTCTGATTCTTTCTTTAGTAAAGTAAGCAGTGGTCCTAAAATAAGCTTCTGTCTCTCATCTGATTAATGATTAATTACACTTTTAATTCCTGTGCAACCTTCAAGAAGCAGCTGTAATCCTTCCCTGATAAACTAGCATCACTTGAGGGGAAACAACAATTTAAAACCTGGTTTTATTTCATGAGCGAGATTCCAAAGTCTGCATACCTGTATGTTCTGTGACTGATCTATGTTACAGCAAGTTCCTCCAGAATAATGGAGTCGATGTGAGCATGCTTGTCATTGTCCGCAAAAACTCAGGACCAGTCCAATTTGGAGCGAGTAAGCCAAGAGGCTTGTTGTAAGAATGAGCCAACAGCACAAAAATATCTCTGCGATGCCAGGACGGCAACATGCTTCTGCAAACGTGTTAAGAATAGACCGACAATAGAGCGTGCTCCTGTTTTCTGTTTTCTGGCGACAGGCGGTTTGGCTGCAAAGGGCAGATGAAGAAGTAAGACGGAGCACTTCATTTGGTTTGTCAAACTGTTGGTTTGTTGGAGTCGGTCAGGAAGGATTTCAACCTTAAGAACTGAGCACCCGCTCCAGCTGACCTTTGGCAGGAATGGTAGAGGTGGAAGATGAATAAGTTGAAAGATGTAGAGTGAAGTGTCACCTGCAGGACCTTTTCCAACTTCATTTTGAGAGAGTTTTTAGAGCTTTACACCCAGTAACCATGGTAGAATCAAGTGTCTCTGAGGTCCTCTTTATCTCTATCAGTCACAGCATCACTTTGATGGGTAAGTTGATTTCTCTTGTCTTTATCGCTTAAGCAATCTGGATGTTTTACGCTAAATTAAAGTAATATCAAAGCAACCATTTTCAAAGGTTGTGTTTCTTCTCATATTGATTTATTTATTTCACAGGAAAGGTGTGGCTCATTGTAATGATCTTCCTCCGGCTCCTGATCCTCCTCTTTGCCGGATACCCTCTGTACCAGGACGAACAGGAGAGATTCGTCTGTAACACCATCCAACCCGGTTGTGCAAACGTCTGCTATGATCTTTTCTCGCCCATCTCCCTCTTTCGTTTCTGGCTGGTGCAGCTTGTCACCTTGTGTCTGCCTCATGTCATCTTCGTCATCTACGTCATGCACAAGGTGTCCAACGCTCTCTCCGTGGCTCTGAACTCAACCGGACATGCCAATGCTTTTCAACTGTTCAAGGTACACAAGGAGCAGTTCAACAAGATGTGTGTGAACAAGGTGCCGGTGGCGGTTGAGCAGAGAGGGGGGCTGCGGTGCTTCACGGGGGCCTACATCCTCCATCTGCTGTTCCGGACGCTGTTGGAAGCCGGCTTTGGGGCCGCTCACTATTACATGTTTGGGTTCTACATCCCCAGGAGATTCCTGTGCCAGCATACTCCGTGCACCACCCAGGTAGACTGCTACATCTCCAGGCCCACCGAGAAGACCGTGATGCTCAACTTCATGCTCGCTGTGGCCGCTCTGTCCCTTTTCCTCAATTTTCTGGATTTCGTTTGGGCCGTCAAGCGATCGCTGAAGCACAACACCAAGAGGAAGATGATGGTTGAGAAAATATTTGAAGAGGAGCGCTGCTTCCATTCTACTGGTGTGGCATCCACTTGCAGAGATCCTAGCACATCCGCTACTCAACAAGACACAGAGGCCCAACTTGAGAAAACGGAAAGTTTCAGTAAGATGCACGGGAGTAGTGAGAAATTTCATTCAAGTCCAAAGGCGTCCACCCTGGGGCATTGCTCGCACCCCTGCTCTTCAGATTCTCCATGCTGCAACAGTGGTCACAATGACATCTTGATCTCCCAAGAGGAGGTTCTGGAGAGGAATGGCAGCGAGGTCGCCCTCTGCCCCCAGGAGACCATAGGGACGCCAAGACCCATTAGAGTCAGCAAACACAGCAGACATAAACCCCCACCTCCACCCAGGCTGGACCTCAAACCACCCTCTGGGGAATCGGTAGCACCAGTCAAGGATGTTTCCATGACAGCTTCAGTCTGTACCCGGAGAGTGGGTCAGTATTCGCTGTTTGAACTTGGAAACGGAGTTGAGCCTCAAAGCGCTGAAGGTGGTCAGGAGAAAAGATCAGAGTGGGTATGAGCTTTAGGCACACGTAGTTCCCCTTCCTACAGTGATGCGTCTGGGTTTTTTCCTTTAAACCCAGGCTGCTGTTTAGTTTGAAAATCTGAAATGGAGACATAACATGAGACACAACACATCATAATTAGAGACGCACCAATCAGAATGGGTTGCTGCTTTCTGCACTTCAAACAAGTCAGTCATGAACCACTGCAGAAGTACAAAAGACTAAATAAGTCTTTTTCACTCTATAGCACCAATAAAAGAATTTCAGTATTTTTATAACCTGATTTTTCCCTTTCTAGCTGACTGGACGCTGGTTAATACAACGACCTTGAGCAAGTGACCGTCTTGGAGGAATAAAAAAGAAAAAACCTCAATGAATGCAGCCCACCTGTTTGTTTCCATACGGATTTCCCCCCAACACTGTCCACAACAAAGCTGAGTCTTGACCTGGACTCTGTTCGCCGCCCCTTCTCAAATCCCTTCATATGATTCCCAACATAGATAGCCCTGCTTTTGAGCATGGATCAGTGAGGTCAAAGTCCAGTGGACCAGGTCAGATGGTTCAACTAAAACGAGAGGCAAGGCCGTCACCCGGCCCATAGATGGAAAGAGATTCCTCCTGCAAAGTGAAGGACACTACGAAGGCCCCTAAAGGCTGACATAGGATCACTAAGTAATTATGCTCCCCCGTAGGGGCCCAGTATTTACGGCGACAGCTTGTCACTCTATTTCAGGGCCTCCAGGGGATCAAGAGGAGCACAAACCTCAGCACACTTCCACACTGGAAATAGAGGAGTTGTTGCCCCCGCAGGATCTCTGCACTCTGCTTCGGCTGTGGCTTTAGTTTCACCTTGATCGAAGCCAAAGTTAATGTGGCACTCGCCCGTTAAGGACAGGATGATGAGTTGCTGTGTTTACACAGCCAGTGAAACCACTTTAAACGATTTACACAAAATGATTGAAATGAGTCATTGATATGACTGAGTTGCTGTAGAGCTGAGGGGCTTATCTTTGTGTAAAGAGATAGCTCTTGATCTTCTTCGTCTTGTGGTCTTTTTAAAGAGGACAACAAAAGCTTCCTGACTCGTATGTTGGATTAGTAAAGAGAGCTGAACACTGAGTGTGAAATGGCTTTTCCTTTTTTTTTTTAACCAAAGACAAAAGCATGAATGATGAACAGTTTTTTTATTCTTCCACCAAAGTGTCTTTGGTGTATGCTTTTATTGTTCAGTTGGGCTGGCTTTTAATCGAAATTAATTTCTCTGATGAAATTCTTACGTGCTAAAATTCTTGCACCAAAGAAAATCTAAAACAATTTGAGGTTTTATACACATAGATTTTAGTGATACTGTGCTAGTGTATCACTTATTATGCTCTTGATGTACAATAAAGTTGCAAAAATATTCACATATCTTAAACTTTCTAGATTTTGACACATTACAATCATAAGCTTCAGTATTATCCATTTGGATTTTATGCTACACATTAAAACAAAATACTGCCTAATTAGGAAGTGGAAGAAAAACAAGAACGCAAAGTTTTGAATTTGTTTTAGACTTAAAAAAATCTCAAGATCTCATTAATCAGTCTTAAGTCAATGTAGAGTCTGTAACAGCTTCGTAGTGTCTAATGAGCTTTGCAGATTTCAGATTAGGTTTTTCTTCAACAACACTTCAGATCAGGAAGAGTAGTGCACTAGTTGTGTTATACCAAACTAATTGATCTTACCACAGGGGCCGTGTTTCATTGCTAATGCCTATTTCACGTCACAGTGCAACTATCACGTGCGTGTCTCACAAACAAAGCTACAGTAGTAAACACATGCTAATGTACATTGTGGACTAACAGACCGGCAGAAAGTTTTTGCGTCAGGACAGGCGATGTCAGGTATCCTAATTGTATTTGTGGAACTAAAATTCACAGATTTCCAAAATCTGAAACGGAAAGCCTTGCTTGGATCAAAGCTTGTGCATGACTGCATTTGCAGCTCAACCGTCGTAGGATCAATAAGAACAAAGGAGTGTCTGCTGGTGTAAGTATTATTGCTTTACTTTCTTTGCGTTTAGTGAATATGGATATTTTGAGTGATTATCAACTTGAGATTCTGCTTTACAGCTTCAGTAATAAACACATCCATTATGAAAACCTTTTAGCTAAGTACAGCATAATGGCAGTCCCGATACAACTTCTACACCTTGAAGCCTGTCTGTTACAGTCTTACGTTAGCTGAACAGATCAATATGCAATGTGTACCGTATCTGACATACATTGAAGAATTTATTTTAGCTGAAAAGGCTTTTTACTAAACTGTAATCTTGTTACCACCCTAGCACCGAGTACCGTGTATCAGGCCTAGGCACATTGAAACATTTGCCAACAACAGAAATCACTGATTTCAAAAGTAACCCTCAAAATCATGAATGCCCAACTTACCCAGCCTTGCAAGAACAATAGGCATCAGTGATCTTGTCCATTTATAAATATATAAATCAGTGTCGACCGGTAGCATTTAGCTGTGACGTGCACAATGTTGGAGGCATCGCGTGGCTAAAACACCTTGATGTCGTCCAAAAAAGATGACATGAACTTTTTGAATCCCCTGTCCATTGTCGTGGCTGATATTTTGTAAAAATCCGGCAGAAATGCTACACTAATAGACTCAGAAATACTCTGCAGAGAGTCAGTCAAAATGAAAGACGCTATGTTTATATAGAAACTAAGCTCCGCGAGGCTTTGTTTGTGAGACATGCAAGCCACGGGATTTTCGAGAGCGTTTCTGGGCGGAGCTTGGTAAGGTCCATTCACTGCTACTTCCATTTTTCTTCAGATAATGAACTGAACATTACTTGAACCTCAGGATATTTTAGGTACTTAGGACTGAACCTTGCTTTAAGCTTCAGCAGAATTCTATCATTGACTGCTATGTTTCTGTTCACTGGTGTTCTCCAACAAACTTCTGAGATGACATTACATGTAAATGGACCGTTTTCTAACTGGTACTGTGAGGATGACAACTTTAAGATATGACGTGTTTTTCATTCGTTTAATTATATGCTGTAACTCGGGTTAATGTTTTAAAAGCAACTTTTTTCTCCCCCAATATCTGCCTAACTAAAGCAGTCAGTAAAAGGGCTTAAAATCTTGCTAGTGTTTAAAAAGTGATGATTAAAAGGGATCTTTTTTCATATTTTTATCCAATAAAATCTTCTGTTGTGTTCTACTTTTGTTTTATGAAAGCTTTCTTCTTTTAAAGCTCAAGGAAAGTTACTTCAGCTTATATTTTGGGGTTTTAATTTTTTTTTTAAATGTTTGTTAATTTTCTAAAGTACAGGATGAATATCTCTTCATACAGTGACTAAATTTCCAACTGTTGTTGCTGGTGGGATCTTAATTAGTGAGGCACAAAGCCCATTCGCATGAGTAGCTAGCTCTGTTATGCTAATGATATTGAAAGCTGTTTTCTGTTTCAACTGCAAATTTATTTTATTTTTTAAATATTGCAACATTGGTTTTAGTGTTGTAATATTAAAACCAGTAATATTATTTGGGAGTGAATGCAGTTACTATTTTTAGGTTTTTCTGCTATTCTTTTTGACCCACAGGTTGTTTTCTTGGATCTGCTGCTGTGAGAGCAGGTCAGACATTTAACCAAGTCCAGCTGGGCTTTGTGTATGAATTTGAACCCTGTTTTGATTACAGAAAATTCCTAAAGAATTCAACTTGTGTACTCAATTTTTGACTTATTTTCATAAAAGTTACGTATTGGCATTTAATCACTGTCTAGAGTAGGGATAATTTAAGTAAATCATTAAGAATAAACTAATTAATATGACATTCATGTCCATGTCCAGGTTGATGGCTCCCTCGTGTGTCAGGATCTGGCAGTACATTCACATTTAGTTGCATACAATGTAACCTAGAAAATACAATACACTTTTAGTACGCAGCACCAAGAGTAAAATTTGAATGCAATTTTTTTTCAGATTTAAAAAAAAATGTTTAGCTCACTTTGATAGCATTTAAAATGGAAATGTTTAAATAAAAGCAGTTACATGTTATGTTTACATTTGGCAAAATATGAGCAAATCTAAATGTTACATCTAAATATTAGACATCAAATCTGTTAAATGTATCTCTAAATGCTAAATCTATTTCTGTGACTAAATGTTAAATCTATAAATGCTACAGCTAAATTATATAAATATAAAATTGCTATTGAAATACTTGAATCTAAATGTTAACTTTCTATTTAAATGATAAATGTCTATGTAAATGCTCAAATCTAAAATTTCAATCTAATTTTTAAATATATCTGTAAGCTAAATCTAAATATCAAAAAACTTTCTGCTGAATCTTTTACATTTAAATTTTACATTTAGCAACTCCTATATTTATGAATGCACTAATAAATACACAGAATTCACATAGAGGTTTTCTAGTCACACCGACCTGTCAGTGCTTTACACTTTGCAGCCATACTGTAGTTGTCTGACTTCACACACAAAAACACACATTCATACACTGATCATGTAATCTTGTTTACTGCAAGGCCACTGTGTGTCTGTCTGATGGCCTTAATTGTCATAATGACACCAGGTGGCAATAGCAACTGCTTCTCTCTAACATGTAATTTCCAGTACTATTTGCAACATTAAAGGGACAGCCCACCAATTTGACACATCAAAGTCCTTTTATTAGAGGCTGTGAGGAGAACATCCTGGTTATTTGGCTCTAAAGACTGAAACAAAAACTGTTAAATGTAGTGTTAAAAAACGACATCACTGATCATTCATCACGTTACATCGTTCTGCTCAACATTCATCCGTTACCACCTCTGTGACATCACATCCATCATGGAGGCTCGCTCAGCACGTCGGTACCGGGCCGAATCTGGGAAAACAGCCGGGGCTTCGGATGAAAGCAGTCAACACCCCCCCCACTTTTATGTCCGCGACAGGCAGTCAGAGGGGAAACTAAAGGGACACTGTGTTCCACTCCTGCTGGGTTTGGGGTGGTGTGGGGGGGGGGGCAGTGTAACTAAACCACAGAGAGCGGGCCACTTATTTAATCAGCCCTCACTCACTCAGAAAATGACCCCATTATATGTAAAACACAGTGACCTATACACAGAATTAATCACACTTTATGTTCTTTCTGCACAACATCGTGGCAACCTGTCTTCAAATCAAAAGATCAAAGAAACAACTGATTCTGGATGTTCTGTTCAGATCGGTTTTAATCTAGAAACCGATTAAAACCGGTTTCCAGATGAAATCGGATGACTCACGCGACACGTCGCACTGAAACTATAACGATTCGTCCTGACGGAACTTCAAAAAGCCGATGGCCATTTTAATTCACCAACATCTGATGTCTCTAATGTTAAAAAGGGAAAAATAAAATTTATGGAGTAATTGTTTAAAAAGCCCGACACTGAGCTAAATGGGCGTGTTCTTTGTAAAGTACAACGAATATTTCACTTCCATTTACTCATTTTAACACAAATTTGCAAAACAAATATCCACACCATGGAAACTACTCACATGACAACCATAAACGTTAATATATTTTACTGATATGTACCCCGACAGAGTGTTGTATAACGGTGTAATTGATGGACAGTAATAAATACTTTCAAACTTATTTGTGACAGGAAAATTTTTAAGACGAAATCCACCTGTGTCTAGTTTCATCTCAGTTGAACCTCAGAGGGAAGAAGGAACTCAGCTTGAAGGAAGTCAAAATACACTATATGATGCTGTCAGCATCACAAGGTGGGCGGATCGATCCAAAAATACCGGTCAAGAAGTCAGTATCAGAATCGGATTGATACTTTGAGTTTTTATTTATTTCTGTATTGCAGTTTCTCCACTCTACCTCAAATAAGATTGTATTTTGATTTCACCTCAAATGATGTGTTTTTGCACTTTATTTAGGGAAAACACACAAAATTATTGTATTTTGTATGGAGCTATAAATGTCTACATTCTGTGCAAGAATGTAGACATTTACTCAAATTAAAAATTGGATGTTCCAGATTTTTCAGTTTGAGGTTGTTTTCCTGAATCATTTTTTTTGTTTTGAGATTTTTTTTACGTTTTATTTATTCATTTTTTCAACAGAGTTCCAAAAAGTAATTCGGAAAGCATTTGGAACACCTTACCTTCTTTAAGGAAATGTTTATTAGATATTTACAGTTGCATAACTTAGTCATTTCGATTAATTTTGATTATTTTCACTTTAACTCTGAATGCAAAAGCTCAGTTCAGTTAAGTGTCAAGGTAGAGTTGGACTTTCTGGAGAGGAGGCTGTGCTGTGCTGGTTTCACCACTAGATGGAGACTCACATTTGTGCCAGAGTTGTTACACTTTGACTTAAAAGGCAAATGGGGGGGAGGGGGGGACAAGCCACAGGATCCAATTTCTTTGAGTCAGAACCACAAGTTTTTAAAGATATCCACAAAAGATGAGTAAAATTACTCCAACCTGTTAGATTTTTTGTGCAAAACTCTTTTTGTTAGTCCTTTTGTGCACTACAGAAGACTTATTTCTTGCCTGATGTCCTTTCTGTAAGGTTTACACGGCTGATTTATGCTGCAAACAGATGGGCATCTGTGCTGAACCCAATGAAAGTTGAATTTACCAAGTCAAAGCGAAGTCCCAAACTACAAAAAAAAAACCCTCTCCTGTTACCACTGAGCGGCAAATCAAAGGCAATGCTCCACAGGGTTACAGTGTATCATCCCATGCCAGCACATTGGGTTAATTGGGACCAAACCAGATACATTTGTAGCAAAAAAAGAGAGCCTTGATTAAGGGTCCCTAAAGATGTGAGATCATGTGAACAGACCACCTGTGGGGCTTTCTTTGCTATTTCAGCATCATTCATGTCAAGGCCCCTGCACTCACTGACACAGCTTGAGCCGAGAGAGAGAAGATGTTTCAATTGAGACGCTGTAAGGAAAACAACACAAGAAGCAGGGGCTCTGGCAGGTTTCAGCTCCCACAAATACCTCCCCTCTCTGGAAAAAGAAGAAGGGGTTTGAAAAAAAAAAAAAAACGCTCTCAATTCTAAGACGTCCATCAAAGCGTCCAAATGGGGACGTTTAGGGGGAACCTTGGGCTACATCAGACAGACACTTCTAATGCTCACCACCTTTATTCCAGGCTGTTAAAGAAAAGAAAGATCAAAGTTTCTGCAGATGAAAAGGGTCCGTTCCCTGCATTTATACCCCCCCCCCCCTTGCTACCCACCACCATTCACCCAACTCCCTCCCTCCTTTACTAAATTAAGAAAGCAGGCTTCAGCAAGCATGTGAAGAGGACTTTTAACAATTATGGAGATGCTCCAACTCAACCCCTGCCTCTAATTACCGGCCTCTGATGGTTAGAAAGGGCTTCCCTTTTCTTTAGCTCCCAGGAAGCTGCCACCCTCGACAAGGGGTAACCATCCAATACTCCTGCAAAGCAGCGCAGGATGAGGAGAGGTCCTAAAAGTTCTAGGTTAGTGGGGGGCGGAGGGCACTGATAACTTTGGGATTTAAGATGTTTTACGAAGAAGCAGTAGTATCTTTAGAGACTCAAACCAAGAATCGGAGTTCGATCCCTTAACTGTCACCCTCAAAACTTTTGCATTTAAGTCAAGGGATCCATGACGACACCCCCGGTTAAGGCGTTCAAAACAAATACATGAATGTTGTAGTTTGCTTCTTTACATTCATTTTTAGGTAAACAAAACTTTATGCTTAATGCTCAAGACTTCAAAAACAGTGGGAAAGACAGCGCAAGCTTGACATTTATCCAATGTTTTATTGTCAAAATAAAAGTCATATTTGCTTTGTCAGAAAAAAAAGAGGCATCTCTACACTTTGTACACATTTACAATATCTTATAAAGGTTTCCTTTATACACAAATATACACAGTTGTATTTTACATTAGCTTTATATAAATACATTTGAAATTACAAAATGAAGGACCCGTAAAAAAAAAAGAAACAAAATACTTGGGCACGATTAAGGCTTTAATTTATCCCCCTCCCCTCCTTTTTCCTCTCTCTCTCTCTCTGATTGAATTCTGCATTTTATCTGCCAGAAAGTAGATAAAATCGTTGTAAAAAAAATTGCTTACACTCAATAAGTAATGCCCTGTATTCTCAGTCTGTCCCTCCAACAGAGCCAACCCAAGGTATATGCAAACTAGGACCGCCTCCCCTCCCCCAAAGAGCACTTGACAATACACAGAACCAGCTTGCAAACACTTTAATAATTTAAGGAGTTTCATATTTTAATTAATTTCTGCAACTTCGTCCTTTCTGTGACTTTTCGTCTATTTGTCAACTTTTCTTTAAAGTTTGGGATCGAAACTTTAAACTTTACCCCAAGTTGCTCCAACTCACTCAAGTGCATAATAGTTGTGATAAATGTGATGGACCCCCCCCCCCCTCCTACTCCCCCCAATGAAATTCTGCCTTGGGTCTCACATAACCTTGGACCAGCCCTGTCTAATACATATAAACAGAAGGGAATTAACTTGGTGTTGGCCAGGTACAGCTCAGCAGCAGTTCATTACAATGCAAATTGTTTCAGGACACCATGTGATGGGTTATCTCTAAAAACAATTACCAGTCCTCTATAAGCCGCTTTTACGCCCCCGTCCTTTTTCCACTTTCACACCTGGGACAGCGGCATCTGCTTGGGGCAGGACACGGAGCTGGCCGTGCCGGACCTCCACGTCAGTCCCGTGCTGACGTCGCTGTACATGGAGCCCCCCGTTCCCTTGCTGCCCCAGCAGCAGCGGGTGCAGAAAGTCCTCCAGGAGTCCACGGTCTTCCCGGACCAGATCCACACGCCGGACGTGATGCCCACCAGAAGGCACATGAAGTACTTGAGCATGAACACCGCGTAGTCCGGACTGCGGCGGTCCCGCTCCAGCAGGCAGTCGGAGCAGTTGTGCGTCATCTCCCAGCTCTGCCGGTTGTGCTGCTCGTAAAAGTAGCAGGCGACGATCACGGTCGCCGGCACCGTGTAGAGCACCGTGAAGATCCCGATCCGGATCATCAGCTTCTCCAGCTTGTCGGTCTTGGTGCCGCCCTGCTTGATGACGCTGCGGATCCGGAACAGCGACACGAATCCGGCCAGGAGGAACATGGTCCCGATGAATAAATAAATCACCAAGGGCGCCAGGACGAAACCGCGCAGGTTGTCCAAGTTCTGGTTCCCGACGTAGCAGATCCCGGCCACGGAGTCTCCGTCCACAGAGCTGAGCGCCAGCACCGCGATGGACTTCATGCTGGGGACGAGCCAGGCGGCCAGGTGGAAGTACTGCGAGTAGCTGGCGATCGCCTCGTTGCCCCACTTCATCCCGGCCGCGAGGAACCAGGTGAGGGACAGGATGACCCACCAGATGGAGCTGGCCATGCCGAAGAAGTAGATGAGCAGGAAGACGACGGTGCAGAGCGCGGGGCCGGTGGTCTGGTAGTGGACGTGCTCCAGCTCCAGCTCTCGGTTGCACGCCACCTTCTCGTGCCCCGCGATCAGCCGGACGATGTATCCCACCGACACGAACATGTAGCAGGCGGACAGGAAGATGATCGGCCTCTCCGGGTACTTGAACCGCTCCATGTCGATGAGGAACGTGGCCACGGTGGCGAAGGTCGACACGAAGCACAACACCGACCAGAGTCCGATCCAGAAGGCGGTGAAGGCGCGCTCGTCGTGCGTAAAGTACGGGTTGTGGCACGGCATGGCGCAGTTGGAGATCTGGCCGGTTTGGACGCGGTTGTACAGCGGGTGGCGCTCGGTGTTCACCGGCACCATGGGCTCCAGACACTTGCAGCCCGGCTCGCACGAAGCGTCGGGCGGCTTGTGCTTCCCGAGCCTGCCGGGTTTGCCGTTAGCCGGGCCGGACCCTCTGCCCGGGCGGTTGGTGGGCTTCGACAGCACGGGGGACGCCGTGGTGGAGTCCGTCCGGTTGTAGTCCATGCACAAGGTGTCCGGGTTCCCCTGCACCGGCAGCAGGTCGCACCTCATCCTGTCCGGCCAGGGGAAGCCGTACTGCCGCATGAGCGGCGCGCAGCCGCCCCGCGCTCTCTCGCACACGCTCCGGCACGGCGGCAGGGGCTTCTTGTAGTCCTCCAGGCAGATCGGGGTGTACATGCTGCAGAGGAAGAACCTCAGGTCCGGCGAGCACTGGATCTCCACCAGAGGCCAGAACTGGTGCACCTCCAGCCCGGCCTCGTCCTGCGTGTCGTGGTTGAACTGATTGGGCATGTAGGTGTAGTTGTAGCCGATCCCCTTGCACAGGGGCACGACTATTTCCTGGCAGGTGATCTCCTTGGCCGCGGTGCCGCTGGATCGGGGAAGGAGAGCGAGGCAGAGGAGCAGGTAGATCCCGAGCGGGTCCATGACTCCGGCGAGTCGCGTCCCCTCGCCTGGGCGGCTCGGAGGCGAGCGGATCGGCTCAGATGTCGCGCGCCGAGCCCATGTCGTTTGCCTCGGAATCCTGCATGGAGTCGCACGCGACGTGCGAGCCGTGTTTACTTTGAGCCGAGGAGGAGGGAGATGGAGGGAGGGAGGGAGGGGGGGGCGGGGGGGGGGGCTAGTCAAAGATGGCTGAGATGAGATTTCAGCTCCACAGAAGCTGCTGTCAGTATCCAGTCAGTCCTCCAAAAAAAAAAAAAAAAAAAAAAAAGAAAAAGAAAAAAGAGAGAGGAGGAAAAAAAAAAACAAACAAAAAAAACCCCACAGCAACCAGGGCGCGCGGCTGTCCGGGCGACGTAAAACCGAAACGTGGCGGCCTCCTTTTCTTCCCGTCCAGAAACACGGTGACTGCATTCAGGCTGCTCCCCCCCACCACCACAGCGTCGCGCGGCGCTTCCATACAAATCATGAGCTCCACGACGGAGCGTCGCTCATTTATACGGGAGCCTGGCTGGACACGCCCCCCGGCGCGGCTCGGCGAATCACAGAGCGGCGGAGGCGGAGCTTCCCCCTCCAGTCACTCACTGTTTACATACACGAGCCGGAATGATGCACAATTTCTGCTGTACCTTCATACATCTGCTAAGAAGGATATATTCTCTGTAGTTAAATAAGCGTTTTCTAAACATACACATCATTCACAGATATTTATTTTCATTTCCTGTATAGTGATGAAAAATATATAGCTACATAGATGTAGCTAGAATTATGGAATGCTTCCTTATTAAAGCTGTGGTATTGTGTAATTTCATAGCATAATTAATTGTTCAGATGTTATAAAAATGCGGTATCTATCAAAAATGACAAAGAAATTTGAGTCTGCACTCAGAAGTTGTTCATATATTTTCAGTTCCCTCAGGTGTTTGCTAATTGCTATTGCCACTAGTCTGAAGGAGCTGAGTCGGGGGAGATTAAAGGATTTCTCCAGCATGCATATAAAAATCTAGGCCACACTTGACTTACGCTATTGATGATGGAGTAACATCAAAACATGACGTAAAGCTCAACGTTTTACATAATACTCCCCCTTTAATTAATTATGGAAGAGTGCTGAGAGCAAGGCCATTCTATAAGAAGTCCATTAATACGTTTTGTTTACAATAAATAATTCCGTGGCTATTTCATAGTTGCTGCTGAGTCATTAAAACTCAGTTGATATATTTATATCTATATCTCAGTCAACGGTCCCCAGGCTTCCGAACTGAGGACCGTTTCAATGTGTGAGTGCTAGAGAGAGAGAGAGACAGAGAGACGGCCGGTTTGTTAAATTGGCTAATTTGCGCATGATAATCCTGCCCAGGGAGCCGTCTGTCCCCGTGAAACGCTGTTTTTAACATTTTAAATGAGGTGCTAATGTTTCGTTTAACGCTTGCATGGAGCTCCGCGGGAGGCGTAATTGCGCGAGGCAAAGACCAAGCGGCAGTGCGCGCGGACACAGCGGCAGAGCCCTGATAACAGCGCGAGCTCGCTGGCAGAGCCTGACAAGGATCTCGGCTGTGAAGTGACAGTAATCTCACTGTAGTGAACGCCTCGCCTCGCCCTCCCCTCCCCACTCAGCTCCATCTCTTCATCCAACCAACTTTTGCTTTAAAACAAATAAATCAAATGACTTCCTCCAGAAGCTCCGCAGCTCAATTCGGACTCTTGAACTCGCTTCTACGAGGTCTGAAATAACTGCGTCATAAATCTAGACACAGCTGGTTACGTTCTTTATTATCTCTGCATCTCTGCGCCCTTCCCCCCCCACCCCCCTTTTTTTTGAGTAGCTTCAACGATGGTAGAATGCTTTTCCTTACAGCACAGTGATACTTTTAGCCACTGGACCCAAGACTGGATAAGAACCCAGAGTTATCTTACCGCCACACAATGAGCAGGATGGTAAGGAAGCTAAAAACAAACATCTGTGAAGCTAACGTTCGCTTTTCAATCTATTCTTCTATTTTATGCATTTCCATCTCTAAACAAACCTGTACTTCAGCCAAGACATATTCTGCTTATTTTTTTTTTTATAAATTAATCGTGAAATACATCATTTCTCATATATAATCTAATTCAGTTGTATATTATATTATTATTATCTTAAAGCTATCGCTATCTATTCATATTTATTTTGGTTCTGACTTCTGCTTAAGCCTGAAGGTGTGAGTAAAATATGAGAACTTGTGACCGACCCCTCACCAAAACAAAAATAGCTCAACATTTTGCTAAAAGTAATGGCTGGGGTGAACTTTTTCACATTTTGCATATATTGCTGTAATAAAATTAGAGTTTATGTTAAGACTTTATTTCACATATCTTCTCCAAAGGGGTTCATAAGTCAGATTATTTGTGGTCGCAGCTCAGCACATTTCAGACAAAGACACATACAAATAATACTATCCTTTCATCAGCTATGGACCTGGAAGTATATATCAGATATGAGGATGAGACAGCAGCATCACATCTAGAAAAATTTAGTTCAACAAGTGTTAAAGTCTTGAAAAAACAACTGACTCTTAAGATTAGAAATAATTTCTAGTTGTTATCCAAAATTTTAGCCTAGAATGTGATTGAAACATTATTTACATTTGCTTCATGGGATAAACTACATTAGAATGTAGTTTTCCCCTCGCCAGTAAGCTCAACAGATGTGTAAATATTACTCAATCATTGTGTATTTTTTATAATTTTAAAAGAATATTTACAAAATGCTGTCTGTTAAGTGAAATAAGAAAACAAAGGTAAACACACAACACATATTTTAAAGCATGCTTTAACCAGACATTCTCACACGTTTCATTGCAAGTTCCACCTTGGTGAGTGTTATCACTTCCTCATATCACTGTGACAACAGCAGCACTTTTTCTAATTTGATGTACCGTGTCATAAAAACTAAAAACACAACAATGTAAAAGCAATTCTTATCCATATAATTTGTTTATATGGTTGAAGGGTGTGGTTTCACAGGAATGCTTTAATTTGTATTTAAAAGTTGGTATTTGCAAAGTAATAAACAAACAAAAATAACTGATGAAATTAGTGGTTGTAGTAATAAGTTTCTGTGACTGATGTGTTGCTAAAGTGTCAGAATGTACAAATTACATTATTAGCTTGTATGCTAGCAGTAGCTAGCCTTGTATCTGAGCACATACTCTAGCTAAGCTCTGCTAGATCAAAATGTGTAGTTTTATCCATTAAGTTTTTCAAATCATGAAACAACAAGGCATCTCAATACTATATCTGACTACTGGTAGTTCCACTTTTAACTTGTCAGTTCAAAAAATATATCTTCCCAAAGTTTTGAGGATCATCAGGACGCTATTTTGTAAATGTGAGATTGGCTTTGTTCCTGGTTCTCTGACATCTGCTTCAGTTTCTGCTGTTAATTAAAAAAAAAATTCTCCACTGCACTTCTTGTAAGAACAGCTTTTGATTGAAACAAATATCAATGTTCTAGAATAATTAATCTTTTGACTGCTTAAGTTTATTAACTCGGGTTAGCTTGCAGTTTAAAGTTTACCCAGTATTAACATTGCTGACACCATAATGTCACACAAAAGCCAGCCCGAGTACCTCTGGTAGTACTTATGGCACAGTTTGAGAACTATAATTCTATGCCCTAATAAATTTAATTACGCTAAAAGGTCAATAAAAAAAGATGCTGTAGTCTTGCATTACAGCGTGGAGTTGATAGTTTGCTAGTTAAAGTTTAGTTATCTTTACCATGTGAGGCAGCTCTTTTGTGTTTTCCCAAGAGAACTCAAATTGATTAAGTGGCTTGCCAGCATGAGATAACAAGGAAGGAGCTCTGCTAATCGGTGTTTGCTTTTGATTAGGAAACAAGAACTGGAGATGCCAGGGCCATGGAGGTATGCGAGTAAGTGTTTGTGCACAGGATGGATATTTTTCCAGATGTGTGTAAAACTCAGGACTCAAAGTGAAGGGAGTTGGGAGGGTAAGGTGCCGGTCAGAGAGTAGGAGAGAGACTGTTGGGTCTGTTCAATCATTTACTCAGAGGACCTGCACTCATCTCCCGCACCGCTGTGAGAACATCCCTCCCCAAGGTTGAGATCTTAAAGAATCCGTCTGTGACCAATGAATAAAATCCGCAATCATGTCAAGATCCCAAGTTAATGTGTTCAATTTAAAGCCTTTTTACAGAATCAAGTGGCGGCGCTGAAGAAAGGAAGCGCACAAGTGCAACCGCTTGCCAGGATCCTGGACTCACCTCAAAGATCGCAGAGACAGAGATATGCTAATGCAACTTTATCTTGTAAAAGAAAGCTTGGAGGAGATTTGGTCAATCTGCTGGACACAATTCCAAGAGCCTCGATGGCATTTAGTGGGCTCACGCTAACCCGGGGCTGCTTGTTAAGACTTCATTAGCTGTGTTTGCACAGGCCTCTCCTCTCCAAAAAGCGGCGGAGGAGGTTCTCCCGGGGCTCCAGCCTCGGCTCCATCCACAGCCCGTCCATATGGGGCTTGTTTGCTCATGGCTGGCCTGGTAATCACTTTCAGGTGGAGCTGGAGGAGACCGAACAAGGCTGAGGGGATTTTGGACAGACAGCCGTCCCCTCCCCCGCCTTGAGACCCAGGCCCCCGCCGTCATCTCCCTTTTACACGGGGGTTACTCCCGAGGTGACAGAGCGTACATCATGTAGCCTGTGAATTAGCTCACCTAGGCCCCATTACCTTAACAAACAAAGCCAGCCCTCCCAATCAGCCTACTGCTGGGAGGACAGGGGGCCCCAGTAAATCCTTCCTCACAGCCAACATCCATCTCTGTGAGTGTGGAGTGAGAGGTATGAACTCAGAGGGAAGAAGGTAACAAAAGAAGTAGAAGGGAATGAAAAGTAACAGAAAAAAACCACAATCTGAGTTTGTATACAACAGAGCATTAGGGACATGCTATGGCACTAGAAATAAAATTCCTAAGGGAAAGTCTAGTATTATGAAAATGTATCCAGCCCCAACCAAATATTACAAAAGTAATGTTGTAGTACTATGAGAATATATTCAAAATATTATGAGTACGAAGTTGTGCGAAAAGAAAGTCAAAATAATACGAGAATAAAGTCATACAAGATTAAAGTCAAGATAATAAGAAAACGGTGGTCAATCATTATTTGTCAAATAAGTTTTGAATCGTATAATTTTTCCTCTACACAACTGTATATTACTTTGTGTTGGTCTTTCACGTAAAATTCCAATGATATATATTTAAGTTTGTGGTTGCCATGTGACAAGATATGGAAAAGTTCTAGGGGTCTGAATACTTTTACAAACCACCATATAAGACTCGGAGCTCTATTTGCAGTGAAAGGCGATTAACAAACTTATTTTGTCAGAGAGGGTGAATTCAGACTTTTATTTGTGAAAGAATGAAATAAAACACGTTGACTTAAGATTGGAATGAGGGAATATTTAGCAGGACGCTGTATCTCCTTAGCTGCTGACCAAAAGCTCTCTCTATCCCCATAATCCAAAGCGTCATAAGAACACACCAAAGTACACTGAAAACGATCTCAAACCTATGTCAAAAAGTTTGTTTGTTAGTTGCTGCTAATCAATCTGTTCGGTGCTTGGCGAGAAAGACACGGCATATTTTCAGCCACTTTAAACGGCCTACTTTCAGTAGACCGTTCACCTATTCATTTTGAAGTATTTTCGGCCCGACTGGTATTGGCGTCTGCCTTTATAGAAACTTGGCGGGGAGATCGGGCCCCTGAACAGCACTAAGTTTTATGTAAACGACTTGCTTGAGTCGACTTTAAATGCACGAAAATGGCAAGCAATCTCTTGGAAAATCGGTAATTTAAAACTAATGTTTAGTTCTTAAGCATCTGTGGAAGCCTGTAAAATCCAATAAGGAAGGTATACTTCTGGCTTAACCAATTAAAAACAAAAATCACATTATCTTCATGGAGGGGTCCTGGCTGACTCTCCTGCAGCCAAGAAGCAGACTGTTGTTGGCAGGAACTCCCCATTTCCCTGAGCCAAGTTGCTAGTGTGTGTGTATGTGTTGCTTTGTGATTGTTTGCTGCTCTTCAGACATCTGATGCGACAGGAATCTGGCCGACCCTGCGCTCGGCTGCCGTGTCTCCAGATATTTGACAGTTAGATTTACCTTCCCTCGTGTTCGACATCGAACAACTTGTTCTCTTCATCCAGAGAGTCAAGCAGGCCCACAGAGAGTTCCTCTGCTCAGGACGCGTGCAAACACTTGTTTAGTTTAGCAGCACAGAGTAATGGTTTTTGCTGCATCTAAAAACATGATTTGGAACATGGCAAGTAAAAATGGCTTAAACATTGAAGGGTATGAAAGTCTTCCTTTTTGGCTTCGACCAAAGACAAGACTTTGGTCAGAGCCAAAGACTTAGGTCCAAAGAACAAGACATGACAAAGTCTTTGGATCAAAAACTTTGGACTTTGAACCAAAGTCCAAAGGATATAGGACTGCCTATAATCCTGATGGTCAAAGGATTATAGGTCATTCTTTGATGCCCATTTACAAAGGAGTCTCCTTACCAAGGTGTCACACAAGATGGGTGAAACCAAGAGATTGCAACGATCATTAGCAAGCTAGCAAAAAGAAATAGAAAACCTTTTTTTAGGTAGACTTACTGACTAAGCAACAGTCAATAGGCAACAAGATACTCATTTTTATACAGGGATGTATGAGGAACCAGATAATGTTTCACTTCAACTCTAACACCCCACGTAAAAGATTCAATAAAAGTCTGTAAATCTCTCTATTTTCAAAGACGGAGTGGTTTGCAAAGGTCGTTTTGAGTTTGTCATATTTTGATACGTGATATATCACCACTGAGTTGTCCAAGATTCTGAAGCAGAAATAAGATAATACTTAGTTTTCACAACCTGTTACAAATAAAAATCTGAATGTAATGACGGGAATTTGTATGATTCAGCAACCTTTACTGTAACACGCTGACCATAAAGTCCAGTCAACAGGCCTCCGAAGACTCGTTAGTAGCAAATAGTAGCAAATAGTCCACCGGTTTGTAATTCAATCTCAGTATAAGCTGACAATATGAGTCTGGCATTTCTTGCAGAATCATTTGATCCATGTTTGGGACTGTGGCTCTGTGGATAGAGTAGTCGTCTTGTGATCGGAAGGTTGCAGGTTCAATTCCAGCTTCCTCCTGCCACATGTCAATGTGCCCCTGGGCAAGGCACCCAACTCCAAATTGCCTACCAAGCTGCGTATTGGTGTAAGTGTGAGTGTTTGTGAGTACAAATGGGTGAATGTGGATCTAGTGTAAAGCGCTGAGTGGTCAAAAATGATTAGATAAAGTGCTATACAAGTTCAGTCCATTTACCATGCTTTGTGTAAGAGCTGATATGTTTAGTAAATTTGATTAATGCTTGAATCGAGTTACTTAGTTTATCACATTTTAGTCAAAAACTACATATCAACAAAATAAGCAACATTTTCAATTCAAACATCCTTTTTGGTGCTAAATTATTGACTAAAAAACAATAAATATTTTTGTTGTTTAACTTATGTCTAATAAGTTAAACAACAAAAATATTTATTGTTAAAGAACAAATTAAAAAACAATAAATATTTTTGTTGTTTAACTTATTAGACATAAGTTAAACAACAAAAATATTTGTTTTTTAATTTGTTCTTTAGGTTATTCAACCATCAGATTGGTGCAAAGTTTTAATATACCCATTCAGCTTGAAAGCACTTATATAACTGCAATAGACAGGCTTGTAAAACAACAAAAAAAATTAATTGGGTAAAAATTTTAAGGAGTTAAAATGTATGTAATTTTTAATATAAATTAATGCATCACAGTGCCATCTGGCTTCAGACCAAGCCATACTCCATATCAAGGAGCTTCCCTACCACACCTCACACAAAATGGGTGAAACCAAGAGATTACAACTACCATTAGCAAGCTAGCAAAAAGAAATGGAAAACTTTGTTTTTAGGTAAGAAAACTGTCTCAATTTGTCTGCTTTCTCAGAAAAAAGACTCACCGGCATGAAGACTGTCAGCATCTTCTCCATATTTGCCTCTCGCCATTATGTTTGTCTTTAACTCTCCTTCCCCGTCCCCCGTCTACCTCCGTCTCCATGTGTGGCGTGCTGAGAGACAGATGGCTGGGGCAGGGTTGACCGCCAGACAGAAGGAAGCAGGGAGTGAGAGGCAGAAAACGACAAGGTAGTGAAGTGGGAAACCGTATCCAGAAGGTGAGAGACGGAAGAAGCGGCGAGGCAGCAGATGTGTAAAACACAAAACGACCTTGCGGAGAACGTGACTCGCTCTTGGCGGGCTCCGATCAAACCTCCCGGTTGCTCTCCGGGAGCACATCAGAAGCCGAGCGATGGCCCTCGCGAGGTACCCTGAGCACTCCATACTGCTCATTAGCGGTCTAATTAAGAAGTGTTTATTTATGTAAATGCGCTCTGTATTTACAGTAATAATCTAGACGTCACGTCGGTTTTACATGAGAAAACCGTCAATTAGGTTTTTTTTTATTAGAGAAACTGTTCCTAGCAGGAAGCACATGATGAAAAGCATCACCAGAATACGGTGAGTCAGGATTGAGTGTGTTTGCGTGTGTGCGGTGGTGATGGTTTTTGTCTAAACATCTAAAGTGTAACGATAGACCACTGATGACCTTATCTGCTCCAAGATCTCCAGTCGAGGAGTTCTTAGTCTCTGTGAAGTTCTTACTTCAACAAGTTTCAACCCACCATTCCGCATTAGCACTCTGAGGCACAGCACTTCCACCTGGTTAACCCATTTGAGTTGATGATGAACAACATGCCATAGATAATTACAGTTCACACAGTGTCCCAGACACTAGAGCAGTGGTTCTTAACCTTTTTTGAGGTACCAAACCCACCAGTATCATATGCACATTCTCTGAACCCTTCTGTAGTGATAAATAAAATATGATTTTTTTCCCCAAATTCAAGACATAGAGATCACTAAGTCTTCTTAAAAGGTAGAGTCTCTGAGAACAGTTCTCCAAAATATAGTCAGTGTTTTCAGCAAAGTTGAGCTGACTGTCCAGGAACGACACAAGGTATTTAAAATTTGCCACAGTGTCAACAGGTTGGCCATCAAGAGAATCTGGAAGCACTTTAAGGTTTTGTTTAGATCATTTGATTGGCTCTACTTTCTTAAGAGAATGAAAATGTTATAATAAATAATCAAGACTTTGCGGTATTCTGATTTAGTAATGTAATTATATTAGCTGTGTTACCACCCCACGCCACTGGAGGCACTACCAACCCCGAAAAGATGCGACTAAGGAGCAGATTTAGAAGTACATCGAAAGCTACAGAATTTGGAAAAAACAGTGAGTTTTGGTGAAGTAATTGAAGATGCGAGTTCAAATCCCTGCTGAGAGTGGAGCTCCTTCAATTAGAGCTTCTCCGCATAACTGATTGGTTAAGCAATCTAACCTGATCCTCTGCAGCAAGTGATGGCAAAGCGGGGCGTTATCACGACTTTACACAAGTGGGTCTTTAACCTCCGAGGCAGAGGCTCTGCCAAACCCCTGAGACCGACTCATCGAACCCCTGGGGTTCGATCAAACGCAAGTTAAGAACCACTGTCCTAGAGGTTTCATCAATTGACACAAAACACTATAAATGTTATACTGTCCCTAATTGTTGTTTTATGACACCATATGAGAGTTTGACCACATATCACCAATATATAAGGTAACTTCTAAACCTTCGTCTTTCGAGGCTACATCTTGATATGCAAACACTCACACATTAGGAACAAATGAAAGCCTCAGATTAACCCAACATCGATGTTTCGGAGAAAATCAGAATACCCAGAGAGAAACTATGTATGCAACATAGGATCTTGCAAGCCCCATCAGATGTTGGGATCATTATGAAGACAACCGTAATCATGCAGGACTCTTTGTACTTCCATTCATCCACCCATCCATTTTCTTACACCCTTGTCCCTCAGTGGGGTCGGGAGGTGCTGGTGCCTATCTCCAGCTGACGTTCCGGGCAAGAGGTGGGGTCACCCTGGACAAGTCACCAGTCTGCCACAGGGCAACACAGAGACAGACAGGACAAACAACCATGCACACACACATTTACACCTAGGGAGAATTTAGAGAGACCAATAAACCTGACAGTCATGTTTTTGGATTGTGAGATTAAACCGGAGTACCCGGAGAAAACCCACGCATGCACAGGGAGAACATGCAAACTCCATGCAGAAAGACCGGGGCCGGGAATCAAACCCAGAACCTTCTTCCTGCAAGGCATCAGCTCTACCAGCTCTACCAACTGCGCCACTGTGCAGCACGTTTTCGTACTTCCTCCTGGCTATTTTTCTTGTGCCTTGTGTCTTCACCAAAGCTGCAACTGTCCTACAATTTTGCCACCATGTATGCCTACAGTCACAGCAAATATCCCGAGGAGACGTAGCGGCACAACTCTCTAAACTGTGCACTAGAAAGTTACTCCAGCTGCTAGCATGATGCTAGCCCCCAACTATTACATCTATGCTACAGCTTCAAAGAGAGGAGATTGCTTCACGCCAGCCATTTATCAGAGGTGCCAGTGGTTCAAAATGAGAACACGTTCAAAACAGATTTTTTAATATTATGTCTTGCAGGAATGGTTGCTGACCAGACACCAGGCAGTTTTAAAAAAGTGGGGGAAAGAAAATAATTTTCAAGTCATGTCTTGTCCTGTAGATTCATGTTGCTGTTTAGACAACTTGATTAGTTTATTCCAAGTTTTTTCATTCCTACTCGAACTTAAAATTGTAAAGCCCCTTGTATAGGGAGAACTTGGTCAATGATTACTTCTAATCAACGTAGAGGTATATAGCTCTGGGAAACTAGTTTCTCAGCAATAATGCCGGAAAACGGGAAATGTTTTCACACCACAGACTGTGGTAAAGATTTTTGTCTCATCAACTTTGAAGTGCAAATCTTCTATGCCCACTAGACTTCTATTACCTTAACTGATCAACTGTTACATACAGAAATTGAAAATGTCACAGTTAATATGCTCCCTCTATTGGACCTAATGCTTGCACAGCCAATCTAACTGCAATGTGCAACAAAAGCAATAGATTAAAGCTCCCTCCTGGTACTCTCCTCCACCTCTAATCTTATTGCCTCTACTGCAGATGCTGATCGGATCAACTGAAATCACAACGATGCTGAAATAATCCAAACGGACAACAGGACCTAGACTCTCATTCAGTGAGCTTTGTGGTATGTCCAGTGACTGCATCAGAACTGTGAGGAACTTGTAATAATAATGGTTCAATTTTGCAGCTGATGATGTTGTATCTCCTACATAGGCGAAGCATATCTTTATCAGCTAGTGACGTAAAGATTGAGATCTTCAGACAATGCAAATGTACTTGGATGGCTGGAAGGCTAAAAGTTGCACTACAGAAAGTGGCAGCTGAGTTTTCTTTACGAATGTGTGCAAAAACTTTGTTGATATTCTGCTAATGTCGAAAAACCGCATTTTGACAATTGCAGTGTTTCCATTTAAATAATAAGCACAGTTAAAATCAGCCGTGATTAAGTTTGATTTACGTGATGATTTATTAAAAGCCATCATTCTCCTATCACTTCCTGTCGTCTTCTTCGTCTTTGCCACCATTAGTAACGTCCGGTTGTTAGTCCTGTGACTCGCGTGATGCGAAGAAAGCATTTTCATAACAGTTTATGTACAGTTTATTTTGTTATGGCTGAAAAAAAACATCTGAAACACCACAAAAACATTTTTCAAAAATCATGTTTTTTTTCTAAATTCCTGTGTTTCCATTAAGCAAATGTATTTTTGTAATTCCAATTTGTGCAATTTTGAGGCCAATGAAGTCACCACTAATGACAAGTTTTGTAGCCACAAGATTGATTGGTAATTTTCCTCAGAGATAACTGATGCACAGAACCACAATAAAATATTCCGATACACAAATCCAACAACAAAAAGGGGAAAAAAAGCAAGGAAGCAGAACTCTGGATTACTCAGAGTACATATTAATATACCATGAAAGACATGGCTGTGCCTAAAGCATTACGGGATGAGGAGAGAGGGTAGCGAAATAGAAGGTTGAGCTTCCCCTGAGCTACGCCGTATCACGTCTGATTGACAGCCTACACGCTAAGTTCACCTGAGCCCCTGACCTCCCGTTTCACATCTCGCTGCGCCTCTCCTCCTCTCTCCTTTCTCTTCTTCGCCCCCACCTATTTTTCCGAGAGCAGGGGTGGAAACCTGAGGAGGGCCTGATCCAGGGTGGAATCGCTTCAGGCTGTGACCTGCTCTAAAGGGGCTGGGGGTGCAGGGGGGTGGGGAGGGTCATAAGAGAAACAAAGGCCATTCAGGTAAAGGCCAAAGCTCCCTGCACAGATAACACAGTGGTTAATGTACTAGAGTTTGCACAGTCAACGACACTGGAGTCAGTGATCGGGGCGGGATAAGGTGTGTGTGTGGTGTGTTTTGGTTCTGTGAAAGAAAAGGGAAAAACAGACTGACAGGTGGGTAAACACGACGCACTAAAAGCCCCTCTGAACATTCCAGAAATTTCTATGCTAGTGTTGAAAATATTCCAGGCAAAAAGCAGTAATCCTCTTTACTCAGGCTAATCTCGGGCAAATTCGGAACTTAAAAACCTCGTAAGAGAGCTTTCCCCACACTTGTTTGCCCTACCAAGCACTTGTGGACCATGTGAGTTTTTTTTAATTTTAGACAACCTGCTAGCTAAAATGATAGTGAGAGATTGTTTAAATGAGCCTCTGTTGAGACGTTAATGTCTTAGTGGCACTAAATAAAAAAAAAACTCTTTATTTATACAGAATTCAGGTATTCACACAGGAAACTAAGGCAGGAGTTGGTACGTTACCAATAATCCAGTATAAAACACATATGGAATGTGTAAACAAATGTCTGATTTTAAAAAAGAAAAGGCAATGTCATATTGAATAAAATGGCTTTTTTATTGTTTTTGCTACAGCTTGCTGACTAAAAATGCTTTACTGGACTCTTAGCATGTGTTTCTCACAGGAAGATCACTGATGGCACACCACCTCTTATCTTCACTTCCTGTGAAAATCATCATCAGCCTATGCTAATGTCATGACAACCAGAAGATTCATAAAGTAATGCTTACTTAAATCACTCTGATGTTTTTCAGAATTGTTCTTTTGCTTAGTTGGAACTGGTTTTGAGATGTAAGAAGTCCAATTGGTTTCTGGTTCTTTGTGGGCTAATTTCTAGCTTTAGTCATAGTTGCAAGATTATTTGAATTAAAAATAAATCAGTCGCTCCAATAAACAAATATTACCTCAGTAAATAAACATGTCTAATTGAATTTAGAAAAACCAATTAACCCAACAGTCATGTTTGTGGACTGTGGAAGGAAGCTGGAGTACCCGGAGAGACCCACCAATGCACAGGGAGAACATGCAAACTCCATGCAGAAAGATCCCATGAAAACTCTGTGTTTCATCTGTTTTGCTTAGCATCGGTTCGTTCTGCTTTCCCCAATGAGGAAATCTTATCCGCAGCCAAACTCGCTCGCGTTCTCCTCCCCCTGCCTCCCTCGTCCATCCGTTCCGTCTCCCTCCTCCTCCTCATTCCTCTGAGCAGGTCTCACTCTTGTGCCCGTCATTCTTCTGCCTTTTGTATCAGTCAGCCTTTTCGCTATTGAATGCTGCTTTCTCCGCCACCCCCACACCGCTCTCTGCTCTCCTTCTCCTACATCCTCTCATGCTCATTCATTCACTCTAGGGCCTAATTATGAGCTAGCTTCGAATAAATACATGTATTTTCTCTCTCTCTCTCTCTCTCCTGAGAAGAAGTAGGGGGTTGGGGAGTTGTGTTCCACTTTTTCCTTTCTTTTTTTTTTTTGACAGGAGGCTTAAGGAGGTTTTACTCTCTCCGCCGATCGGAGCGGTCACCAGGACGAGAGATTCCATTTTTTTCTTTTTTTCCTTTTCCCTGGGTGCAATAATTGTGTCTCATTAATTCTTACTGTAATGCCGGGTAGCTAAACAGGCTATGCAATTAGGGGGCTGAGCCCTGAATGGGGCGGCTAATCAGGGGACAAAAGCTGCAGCTCAGAGGCCATTAGGCCCGGAGGAAGTGCTTCTTTTGTGAGGAGTGGTCGGCGATGCCTTCATCTCCCTCCAACCGAGACCTTAAGGGAGATCTTCCACTTCTAAGACTTCTGCTGTTCAATTCGCAATGACACCTACCCCTTTTTTTCTTTTTCTTTAACAGACTGCATCTTTCCCTGGATTAATGCAGAATCAAAAGTGAATTTCTGCCTACAGGGTCAAATTTACATCTATTTTCCCAGCCCGGACCAAGATGAACCCTCTACCGGACACTTTTTTGTGTGCAAACTTCAGCAGAAAGACCTTTTTAATGAGAATATCCCAACCTGCTTCTCGCACGGACATCAAGTGCATCCCGAGACTGTTTCTCCCAACCGCCCGGCTCCCCTGCTGTTCCTTCTCCGTCTCGTCGCTCTCCACCATGACAATCCCAAACATTCCTCCAAACTGTCGATTCAGGAGTCTTGCAAGACCTTCCTGTCATCTGGGAAAGGTGGAGGAAGGAAGAGTAAAGAGAATCCCAACAGTATCTATCTCCCTATCCCTTCCCCCAGACCCGTACCCTCAGTGCAAGTTTTATCTTGAAACCCTGTTTAATCACATCGTGAGGCAGCCGGGCCACCCAGACGGCAGATAAATGAGCTCGCCTGGTCATTAAAATTAAGTGCTGAATTATTGACATGCAATTAGCTGACCTTTTCATAGAAAGACGTTGGAAACTTTATCGTTGGAGATTAAAATAATGTGACCGGTGTTGTTATCAGAACCGCCAGCAACCCAAAAAAATGGCTATAGAGTGAATATAAGATGCAACAACAATAAAACAGATTATAAGAAAATCCTGTCTATCACTTAACAAGAGCAGCAAGCTGGCTCCTTCTAATTTGCCTGCCGGTTTTATTCCCATAAGGAATGGCGTCCTCTGCTTGTTATCTACAGATTTTCTTGTAGAATGTTCCAGAGTCACACAGACACATTAGTGTGTCTTCCTCCTCTACTTCTGTATCAACCAAACTTGCATGTTTTAGTTTTACTGAATTCAGAGGGAACTCTTACCAAAACAAACTGTGTTTAATTCACCACGTCTTAAAGTAACAGTTCGGGATTTCAAATGGGATAAAGCATTCCAATCTCAAAATGTCAAAGGCGTGAATACAAATAATGTTAAATGGACCTTTAGGCTGTGATCACATTGGCACTGGGAGAGTATATGCAAAGTATAAAATGATTGTTCACAGGAAGTAGAAATTGGAGGCTGCACAACTTTTTTTTAAGTTTATAAATCATAAATTTTGATGAAAAACTACTTGCATTGGCTGATTATTTCACATATGGAAAAATCCCTTGTTATAAGTGAAATTATCTGCCAATGGAACTAGGACCTTTTAGCTAATAGAAATTGATTTAAAACAAGCTCTTATATCTTTCAGAAAATGTACTTATACGCAATTTTTGTCTTATTTCGGGTGTATTAAGATATTTTCACCAGAAACTAGACCAAAATTATTTGGTAAGACTTTAGATTTTTACAGACTTATAAGTGTTCTTAGGAAACATATAGCATGACACCTACGGGTCCAATTTTGGACCCCTAGAAAGTCTAATCCTAAATTCTGTTCCTGTGTGGTACCAGCAGCTAATCTGGATTTATGCTAAATGAAGACACCCAGGGAGTTTTAGCCTGCATGTACGGTATTAATCACTTTTAACAGAACCCTTTTTAAAAATTCTAAACCATTCCTTTAAGACAACAACACATGGAAAAAGGAAATAAATTTCGGGGAAAAAAACAAAAAAACAAGCGTTCCCCTTTCACACCAACTTCCAGCTGCTGTAACAGTCGCCTTGGTAATTTCATGAATATAAAGAAACACTTACAGTGCCTGTTAGTCCAATACACACTCTGCCGCCTTTTCACAGCAGCCGAGCAGAAGTCTGACAAGCTGTTTACGCTAAGCCTGAGTAAATCAAATTCAGAGTTTGCCTTCCCTCCCCGCTAATCTCATTTTGTTTACCGCTAGCGCTAAGTGCATTAGCATCTGCAAGGCCTGTCTGTATTTACTCTACTTGCCCTTACTGTACTGGCTCTAAGCCAAACGGGGACTAATGTTAGAAATTGCGGGTAACCAGCTGTATATTCATGAACGACTCGCTCCCTAATCTGACAACGAGACAGGGGATCCGGAGCAGGCAGAGCCGCCAAACTGACAGAAGATGTAGTTTCTGCATAAAAGAGCAAAATATTAAATGCTCTTCAGCTCTGCACCGTTTTGACTCCTCTGCCTTTGGGTGTTTATTTTGGGGAAAGTCAGGCATGACCAAAGGGGGACGGGGGGAGTATAGAACGGCTTCTCTTCAGGAAGCTAAAAGATACACAAAAGGACGCGACGGTTGTTTGGGTTATATCATTCCGGAGCAGCGACGCTACGCGGGGGATCACGTAGGAAGTGGAGGTAATTTGAACTTTTGAAGTGAAAAGGGAAAGACAACAGAGTGAGAGCGTATCGTGTGTCCCTGTCCTTGTGGCGTTGTCTCTCCAGGCCCTACAGACTAAAATGGGCCGGGGTCAGGTTTCATTTGTTTCCTGCATCCTCTTGTTTGTCCGCCGTTCCAGGGTTTGACCACAGCGTGGGTTCCCATAACCTGTGGCCTCCACACCTTGGTGAACATTAACTCTGGCTGAGTAGCAAAAAAAAAAAGCCAGTTCCATTTACATTGACACCTAAAGAGATGTCAAACCTACGCTGGGGTATTTTTCACTTTTATTATTCCAGTGGTCAAGCTGAAAATGATGAACTTTACAAATAAATTGAAGGGAGAAAGGGGATTTTTTTTCTGACGTTCACAGACTTTACAAAATTTGTTCGGATGATATATAATCGACAAACACAAAGTAGTGCATATTTGGGCTGGATATCTGTGCAATTTGTTTTACTACCCCAAAATAAAACCCAGTTTAAGTAACTACCTTTAGAAGTCAGTTTATCTGAAATCTGGTCCGACCAGAGATTAGCCTGGATGATTTAGATCATAGTTGTGTGTTTGATTAGTCTAGTTAAAGTCCAGATGTAATTTTCATTGACACTCTTTGAGATACTTTATTTTCTGCTCTAGGAGTGAAATCAGGTTTCATCAGCCCTCTGTCTTGTAGGCTCTCAACGAGCTACTGTACATTCCTTGTAAAGGGAACTCAAAATGTCAGTGCTTAGCTATGGTAAAGATCTTAAACCTGATGAATTGGTGTTTTTTCCCCCTCATTAGTTTTGAAATCTTCAAATCTCTTTCAATATTCAGGACAAACCTGAACATTTACAGACACGCACAGACACAGATATCTACACCTGCAACGATCAGTGGCACACAAGTGGAAACACGTGTCGAATGGAAACTGAGTGAAACCTCCTGATAGCAGTGTGTGTTACATTTATGTGAACTTTTACCAACTCTAAACAAGTCCGAGCTTAAAAACATCTGAGCAGTTCATGCAAATTTCACTTTTAACCATTGCCATGTTTGCTCTTGCCAGGTACTTAACAGAGAAGCTTGTGGTTAATTATTCAGGAAATGGATTTAGGAAGTGGTGCGCTACCAAATATCTTCCTCTGTGAAACGCCGACTGAGAAAAGGACCGTAATTGAAACGCAAAATACATATTTTCAGCTGAAAAGTATCTTGACTCAAAAATTCTTTGTCCATTTTATGTTTCAAAATAAAAGTAGAAATTGTTTTATAAGCAGACAGATCTATCAAGTCCGAATCTATCGGGGCCAGAAATCCCCGACCTGCTCCAGTGTTTTTACATCGGTCTTTTCATTAAGTCGTGGCAAGTGTCTTCGTAAGCAGCGCTACGTGCACATGTTCATCCATCTCAAAAGGGATGAAAGCTTAGAGGAATTCAGCACTTCATGCCTGAGCTTGATTCTGCCCCCCTGCCGCCCCCCCCCCCCCTTTTTTTCCTTCTTTCCTACTTTACGGGGATCAAACGCGGCATGACTGCGGCCGCCTCGCCTCGCGAGCCACATCCATCTCGACGCAGCGCAGCCGAGAAGTTGTGGTGATGGGCGACTTTTAGCCCTGGGGGCAACGCAATCTCTGTATCCCAATGTAATTACGAGGATAAGACAGTCTTCCTCTGCATTGAAGGCCAAGGCTTTCGCTGCCACGGTGCGCGGAGATTTGATTTGATTTAAAAGGCGCTACTTGCTCGGCACGTCCTCGGAGGGCTCCGGGGGGCATTAAAAGGCTCCCGTGTTCGTGGACAATAGCTGTTAAATGCGTGACTAGTTTCTCTTTCTCTGAATTTCTGCGGCGCAGAATTTTCTTGAGCGGGAACTGGGAGTTCAATCAATTCTCCAGTCCAGGTTTTTATCCTGCTCTGTATCTTCAGGGGGTTGGAGGTGGGAGCCGAGCCGCCTCTTCCACCCCCCGCCTCCGGTTCGGGTCCTCCGCCGCCTGTCGCAGAGTCAACGGCGAGGCGGCAGCTGGGTTGGGTACCTCATTGCCTCTACTTGAGGTATTTAACTTCTGTGCGCCAAAATATCGAATGTGTGTAAAAACAAAAACCTAACAAGGAAGGAATGAGTGTCAGCCGAACATGCTCTGGTTCATCAGCCACACAGAAAATAAACCACAAATCAATGAAGTCGCATGATTTAGTTTAAAGGGGCAGTGTTATGTGTTTTCCAGACATATAGAATCATTTTATAGCACAATTAAGTAACTATGTTACACTTAAAATTGGGCCTCTGTTCTTTAAGAAACTCCTGCTCTTTCTGAAACTCCGCCTTCAGGAAGTCATCACAACATGGCTTCTCTATTAATCCTTTAACAATGTTTTTACCAGTGTTGTACTGAGAAGTAACTCCTATAATGAGCTCAGCAGAAACAAAGTTCCACCAGGTGCTTGCTAATTGCTAATCAGCTAGTCTGAAGGAGCGGTGGAGTCGCTGGAAACTGCAGCTCTGAGGTGGAGCTTTGTCCTCGAAGGTCGTGGCAAGCCCACCCAGGCATTTTGCACAGCTGCTTCCAAGCTTATGCTTCTGTGAACAGCTGTCCCACACAACTACCTCACTCAGCTCCTTCAGACTAGCCAGCAGCAATTAGCAAACATCTGGTGGAGCTGTGCGTCTGCTGAGCTCATTATACGAGCTACTTCTCAGTGCAACGCTGGTAAAACATTGTGAGAGGGTTAATAGAGGAGCCATGTTGTGATGACTTTCTGAAGGCGGAGTTTCAGAAAGAGGAGGAGTTTCTTAAAGAAACAGACGTTCAATTTCAAGGCATTAAATTGTGAAGACAAACTTCTTTTAAGTCATATTTCAATCAATCAATCAATCGAATTTTATTTGTATAGCACATTTCAGCAGCAAGGCATTTCAAAGTGCTTTAGACAACTTAAACTAAAAATGAAAACAGAAATAGACAGATTTTTAAAAAAATTAGAAGATAGAAACATTAAAAGTAAAAATTAAAAGTGAAAACATTTTAAAACATCTCAAAACTCGACATCATACAAGGATTCAAACCTCAGAGTTTTAGCAGAGTGACATCATACAAGGATTCTCTTGATATATATACAGCTTTTCTAGAACATCTGAAGGTTTCTTGATCATGCTCAAGAAACCTTTTCTTTTGGTCTCTTTTGGTTTCTTTTGGTCAGCACCTCAACCCCAACCATTCAATGTTTGGATAAAAATAAGAACCGGATTTGGATTACCACAGACTGACAAATATTTCTAACTTTTGAACTTAATTCTACTCTTTAGAATTTAGATCTGTACGTTCTAATATCATTCCACCTCAGGCCCCAAAGAAGATAAATTTCTCCGATAATAAAATGTAAACTTTCAACTGGCACTGCATGTAATGTAATATTTGGTTGGACTGCCCTTAGCTTTGATTTCGAGCCACATTCACTGTTGCATCATTCTGATATCCAGCCAGAGTTGCATTAATTTTTCACCAAGATTGTATGGAAACAAGGAAAGATAAACCTTTCCTCAAATTCTTCTCCGGCACATGACGGGAGCATCGCTTCGACTTTCCTCCTTCTTATCATGTCAAGTTCGTCATTCTGGAACAAAATGGTGAATCTGGACTCATCAGACCACATGACCTTCCTCCATTGGCTCAAAATCCAATCTTTGGCAGTTGACCCAAAACCTTTGAGCTCCCGTTACTTTGTGCACATGGAGAAACTCTTGCTTTCATATTTCTTTCCCACAGATGAAGGTTCCCCACTTTCATTCCAGTTTCTACTAAGGCTTTGGACAATTCTTAACCCAGTTTCAGTAGCATAAGGAATCTCCATAGAGGGCTACCAATAACTCAAATATCAGAATTCATCCATTATGAGACTCTTATAATATAACAATTTCTAACTCTACCACAGGTTCATTTTGTTGTTTGAATTCTCAGCCGTTTCCTGTCTTAATGCAAAACTCTGTCTACAGAAAACAGCTACTAAAGAAACTAAATAGATTGTGTTACTTTTACACCAATGTGCTTTGTTAAATAGCAATATTGCATTCCTTTAGCTGTAGTTGTGTCTGGTTGCTTCCATAATTCCCTCCTCTTTTCCCTCTCTCTCTCTCTTCTCGTTCTCTGCTGTGGACTTTGAGGCCCGCGCTGCCGCTTAATTGCTATTGCTGTGGAGCTTTTCCAAGTGTGGAACAACAGAGCGTCACACCTCAAACACGGTATTTATTCATTATTTTTGCATGCAGTTATCTGTAAGCAGGAAGCCTTGTTAGGCGAGCTAATTTATAGGGTGACGAGCAATCCAATTAGATCTAATTGGGGGCTGATAGAAAAGCCTTTAGTGGTAACCTGCGTTGACTCCGGCCACCACTGCGTCCTCGCACTCCTTCTTCCTCCTCCCGTGAATATGGAGACTGCATCACTGTGGTTGCTTACACAGCCAGCGTCCTGTAATCAGGCTATGAAGGGACTGTAGCGTCATGTAATGCAACAACTGATACATTTAAGGTCAAAAGCTGACGGAACCGTACATTATAAAGCTTTCATTTTGCTCGTAGGAATAGCTCGTATTTTTTAAATTGGAGATCTAAAACGTGATGATAACACATTTGTCACATTTTCTTTGTTCCTGATTCATTCATGCTTTCTCTATGTGGTCTTGCGACTGAAACAATCCCAAGTAAACAGACATTCTTCCTTCTTTATCCAAACAGGGAACTGTACACTAAAAATATCTTCACAATCAATAAGAATTCTGGGAAAATATATTGATTTATAAGAGAAAAAGGTTAAGCAGATAGTCTTTGTGGAGACTGTTTCTCCATTAGTTCGCTTTAATCAAACTCTAGTGAACCTGCATATGTGGATGCAACTGCACCGGAGACCACCCCAAAAGCAGGAGGTGGACTATAGCGCAGGGCATTCTGGGTAAATACAGCCAAAACAACCACATCAGTCTAGCACTAGAAATGGCGAAAGATGATGAAGCAGAAATCCTACAGTCGCTAAAATCTGATGCCACTCCATTTTTGTTTACAAAAGAAGGAAGTTGCGCTCATGTCTTCTTTGGAGGTTTTCATGTTGTTTCCTTCAGCAGTTCTCGGAGCAGCGCCACCACAGGTGAGGGGCGGGAACAGTTAATTTGACACAGCAATGTGAAAGAGAACTACACTAGCTGAAAATGTAACAAATGTTACAATTTTGGTCCCCAGTCAATCCCAGCTTACTGGACTATCAGATGTGACAACAGCATAAAAAGACGACTTGAGTAAAATCATCCGATTTTATATTTAAAATTGCCGTCACTTATCCAACATGTAAATTTATGTCCAAATTCTGGCATTGTGAAGAATTAAACAAAACAACAAAAAATAATAATAATAACATGGTTACAAAATAAGATTCCAACAGAAGAAACACTTTGCCAAGTCTTTCTAAAAATAATAATAGTAAACCATATGTAATGCAAATATGCCATGTCAGTACTCTATTACTTCCAGTGTCAAATGGCTCAGCAGTTAGAAAATAGCATTAGAATAACAAAAGCTTGAGTACAAACAGGAAGATTTACTTTATGTGTGTCTGTATCTCATTCATTTTGTTTTTCCTTCATTTAGTGAACTTAATCACAGTGGACAGAGTATCCAGAAATCTCCATTGAAGAGTAACTATAGCCTTAATAAAACATTTTAGCAAAAGGAAAAAAGTACAACCTCCTAAAACTGAATTCTTATCCAAAAAGTTACTCAAGTGAATGTAACTGAGTAAGTGTAAGTGGTTACTACCCACCTCTGAGTATAAATAAGTGTAACATAAGCAGAGCGCAAGGAGAAGAACCATGACGCAACCCGATGGGTGGAAATCAGCTCCTGTCTGACGCGCTTTACGTGAACAGAGAAGACATAAATCTGCCGTGATTTGTTGCTGTTGGACAGGACAGAGTTATGTGGCAGGTGTTTGTGATTTTACTGCTACTGTTCGAACCTTACACATCTTTAAGCTATTTCTGACAGCTTGAAGGAGGAGATGCAGCTACATGTCTGGGGAACCACCACTTGGTTATGAGCTGGCTTTTTACTTGGCCTGTTGACATGTTTAATGTTTGTTCCTCTTCTAACCGTAAAATTCAAATTAAATTTAGGTATAACAAGGATTAAATCAAGAGCAAAGTCATTGTTCCACCGTGAATTTAGACGAACAAAATCAACATGGTATGACTCTTTTCTCATGTTTTTTTTTGTTTGTTGGTTTTTGGCTCTGCTCTTTTGACAAAATACGTAATAAACTATTATGATCGCTGTTGGGAGACGTGACAGATTTCTCTCCTGCTTTGATATTCAGGCGAGACATCAAAGATCCCCCCAGCATGCTGGAGCCAAATGCATATGAGGTACAAGAGCAAATGAAGTTGGCTCTCAGGCAGAGGCCCCACCGGAGCCTGATGATGTTTCCTCTTTGGGGACCATCCAGTGTGTACACAGCGAGCCTGGGAGATCAACAGGCTAACGAGTGGAGCTCTTCCCGTATCTGATTGGCCCCCGCCCGGCTTCTGGAACGTGATGCAAGAGATCGCAGGTTCTCTTTGAAATGCCCTAACGTGCCGTTGTGCGATTTCAAATATCTCTCTGTGCATTTATCAGTTTAACAGGGATATGTGTGTGTCTCGCTGAGTGTGATGGATTCTTATCCTGACAAATAAGTTGAGCTTGAACACTTTTTTTTTCCTGTGCAGGAAAAAAAAGAGATTTAAAAATGTATTTGTCAAGTTATAATCGATACGTATGGAAGATGAGGAAATTTTTTGACTTTCATCTCAGGATTCAGACTTTTTTCCTTAGAATATTGACTTTAATCTTCTGACATCAAAGTCAGAATTCTAGGTTTAAAGTCGGAATTTTGAGGGAAAAGATAGAGTTCTGAGTTGGAATTTTGAGTTTCAAGGTAGAATTGGAACATTAAAATCAGAATTCTGAATTTTTTTAGTTTAAAGTCAAAATTCTGAGAAAATAAATCAGAATTTTGAGTATAAAGTCAAAATTATTTTTCCTTTTTTCCATACTGGATGGTGGATGTCTACAAACATCAGATTCCTAGTACTCTAACAAAAACCTGTGTGGAACATTCTCTAATGCGTGTTTTATATTCCATCCAGTTCCCGGTTATGTTGTTCTCTGTGCTGGACTGCTTCATAACATCCCAGTGAAATACATTGGATTTTGTGGCAGTAATGTTACACAACGTCAATAAGTCTTTTGGAATAGACTTATATTATCGTATCTTTCTGTACTTTTGCGCCGTGTGAAAAAGGACACAACTTTTTCATCTACGGCAAGCCCCTGTGGACTAAATCCAGAGACAGGAGTTCGAGTTCAGGAAGAAATGTTCAGCAAAACTCTGCTTCCGAGTTATTTTCTTCCTAAAACCTCATTAAGATGTACAGGAATATTGAACTAAAAAACAGAAGTGCCCAGTAACACAGGCTTGTCTTGACTAGCGGGACAGGAATGCAGATTTGAACTGTTTAGCTTCATTAAACGCCAGCTAGCCGTCGGCCGCGGCTCATCGGGATTCCTGCCTCGTGCTCCGGCGGACAGACAGGCTGTCAGAATCGTTACCGTCTTGACTTCATCTCGTTAATTTGCGAGATGGGAGCGCGGGTATTTGCCCTGTGGAAACTAAACACACTCACTTTTTTTTTTTTTTTTTAATATTTCTCTGAGCATCCATTCCCTCCCTCCTCTTCCACCACCACCACCTTCACGTCTGATTCACAGAGCAACCGGCGAGGCAGCCTGGGTGCGCGCGCGCATAGCCTGCGGTCATATCACACCCGACAGCCTGGCTGGAGTCAATATGACCGCAGGCGGAAAAATAGTGCTTGGGGCTCGGTCCCCCTCAGTCTGAGACCTGGCGTGGACGCTCCGTCCGTTTGAGGCGACCTCTCCGCTCCACACACTCCAGTTCAATCAACACCCGTCACCCTCTTTCGTAACAAGTCAGTGGCTCGAATTTAACCTTTTGTTTTTGTTTTTTTAATGATTTTATGAAGGCAAATGTTGAAGGTGTAAATGTGGAGGCTTCAACGTTTCGACATCTAGATTTGATTTGACAGCATCTCTCTTTCTGCTGTCCAGGGTTGGAAAGGAGGTGGAGTTGTTATTTTCTCCACTGCGCACGAGCTTCTGAGTCCTCGTGAATCTCATGTTTTCGTTCTTGGCTTGGATGATGAGGATTTGTCTGCAGGGCATTTGGGAGCGACAGGGCAGCTGCTGAGGGAAGTCCGATGGCAGGGCATGAACACACCTTAAAACTTATGTTTGTTTATATTGTTTTTATCGGCTCTAGTGACAGTAGGCAGACAGGAAGGCGGGCTTCGCGAGAGAGGGAGGACATGCGGTAAATGGGGCACGGTCAGGAGTCGAACCAGCGACAGCCGCGGCGAGGGCTCGGTCCTCGGTACGTGGGTCGTGCTTATCCCCTGCGCCATCACGGCATGACGCATGACCCTTAAAACTTATTTGTAACACTTTTTCACCTTTTAGATACAAACGTTGCTGTGTTTAATATGGTTTTTTTTATTAATCGACCAACACGTTGCTAATGTGCACACACAAAAAAGAAACAGGTGAAAAAAAATGAATTGATTTGTCACAAGTAATGAAATGAAGTGTATCCAAGTAAATATATTATGTTTGCTTTGTTGACATTTCACCAAGGCAAAAAACAACATACAATTTCGCAGTTGTGTTCTTTACATTAAATAAAATCATGTCAATACATTTGTTCATGTTAAAAACGTTAAAAACCCTCTATGCCTACAAACCACTTGCTGTCTTTTGTCATTTTGGTTAGTAGTAACTTCCAGAACTGAAGCATTCTGGGTACAGAATAAACAGGAACTGCTGTTTAAGCAGTTTTTGCCCACTTCAAAATAAGAGCATAAATACAAATGACTAATTACTTGGCAAATTCTTAACAGTCGAAAAAGCTTAAACACAGATGTCAAACTTTATTCAGCTGAAAGTTGACTAAACAGCCAAATAAATTCAGGGGAAGCTAAATATGCTAAACATGTTCCGAGTTAGCAAAAGAACTAAATGAAAAATTAGCTCCATTTTCAGCGCATTAGCAAAAATGTGGCCACCACTGGAAAACATTACTGAAATAAACAGCACCATGAAGACTTAGTACAACACAGAGTTAAATTATAAAACAATGCACCCATCTTTAAGCATTTTATGGACATTTCCTCTCTCAATTATCTCAAAGGGGAGACACTTTTAAAGACAATCAAGTCATGTCCTTTACCAAGGAAGAGCAACCTATACTTTGCACTTCTCTGCATTGGTCAGTCACATGAAAACCTCATTGGGATTCCTGTTATAAATGTCAACAAATTCAAAAATATATCCAGGGGTACGAATGCTTTCTCAAGACATTGTATCATGTGTTCACTAGAAATGATCACACAGCACTTAAGCATATGTGAAATAATACTAAGTTGCCGTAAATGTCAAGAAATTTTATTATGTCCACAGCCTGCATGTGATGTTAAATTATTCAGCTGTATGAGCCATTATTTTGAAAGGGTCATCCATGGGGTCAGTCAGAATCCCATCCTAAATTACATATCTGCCGCTATTATTATTATTCATTTGTCAGCTGAATATTTATGACTAAAACACACATTCCAGGCAAAGCTGCACAAACGCTCCCCTCGTTGGGCCCCGCACAGACATCTCAAAGAGAATATGCGAACAGAAACTACTTTATAGATGTGTGTGTGTGTGTGTGTGTGTGTGCGTTTGAGAGTTCTGTCAAACGTCTGTTTACCATCTCACGTTCCCAGAGGCACAAACCTCTTGACAGAGGCTACATCTATTTCTCCAGCAGAGCGATGTCTTTAAAACGAGAGCGTTTTGCTGCCTCTAAGTTAAAAGGTGGGAACAATGTCAGTCTCACAATCTTAGAGGACAAATTATTGTCAAAGGAACTTGCCTTTCTGAAGGCTGTGTGTGTGTGCTTTAGCGCTTCACGCCTTGTAAGGCCCATTTTTCCAACAAAATACTATGTTGTGAGGACCCAGTGTTCCTTATGGTACCCAAACTCCCAGATCCTATTAGAAAATGTGCCGTTTTTGGGCTAGGGGTTAGCATTAAGGACTAAGATATGAATTGAGCGTAGGTCAGGTTTAGTGTTAGGGGTGTACTGGTAATGGTTAGGTTTCAGTTTAAAGGTCAACGTTGGGCTGTAGAAAGGAATGAAAACTGAATGGAAGTCAATGCAAATGTCCCCATATTTAAAGCAAAATTAGTACAATGCTTTGTTTTGTCAAAACCAGGGGAGGAAAGAGAATAGCCAATGTGAAACAATAGACGCAGGAGAACATCAAACAATTAACAACCAACTCTCACTTTATTTACATTGCCTACATTAAAAGTAGTGGTAGGACTTGATTAACATTTTTAATCGAGTTAATTGCAGGGTGTTTTTTTGCATTTTAATTGAAAACATTAAATAAACATTTTCAAAACAAAAACCCCTATTGCTGGTAAATTATTGAATAAATGTACATATGAGCACAGCGGTAAAGATATTTATTGTTTTTAATCAGTTACTTCGGTTATTCAACCATCAGAATGGAACAAATTGCTGGTGAAATGCAACTCCTTTGAAAAAAAAAAACTTATTTAGAAATTTGGACTGTGGACGCTGACATTAGCGTTTTGGGAAGTCTGTCTCATGTTTAGCATTGAGATACTATGTTGGGCTTGAATACATTTGCTGATGGGCAAACTCCTTTTTTCTCAACTTGAACACAATAATCTTTACCAGCGTTCCTTCATAAACTCCCAGTGGGCCAAGAGAGGGAGCTTTGTCATCTGGTGCTGTTGTTTCCGTATATCACATGTGCGTGAGGTTAACGGGTGTACTAGAAACACAACTTACAAAGGTTCTGGCTCAGAACCGTTCTCTGTAAAACTCTCCCCCCCCCCAAAAAAAGAAAAAAACAAACCAACAATGTAGTTTTAACTGTAATTTTTTAACAGTAACTGCATTAAAATGTATAATGTGTTACAATCCATGTAATTAATTTAAATTAAGATAATGAGACACACTATGTAGGTATGTCGGTATGTTTCAACTGGGTGTTAATGGGGCAGTATTATGTATTTTCCAAGCACATAGTGGCATAGTGGACAATGAAGTAACTGTTAACTCCAGTTGTTATAAAGATGCTGCATATATCACGTATGACTAAAAAGAAATTTTGCTTCCTAATTTAACACCTTGAAATTGGGCGTCTATCTCTTTAAGAAACACAGCTCTTTCTGAAACTCCGCCTTCAGGAAGTCATCACATCACTCATCCTTTAACCTGTTAGCAACATTTTTAACAGAATTGTACTGAGAAGTAGCTCCTATAATCAGCTCAGCAGATGGACAGTTCCATCAGGTGTTTGCTAATTGCTTCTGGCTAGTCTGAAGGAGCAGAGTGAGGGAGTAACAGGGCAGGAGGCGCTTGGTAGCTTGGAAACTGCAACTCCAACGTGGATTTCTCAAAAATGCACAACAGAATCAAGGCAAAACTCCAGGGAATAATTTATAACATTATGCAAATCTCAAAAAAAGTTATTTTTTTATATAATACTGCGACTTTAACAATCAATTATGTAATGTTCAAGTAATGGCTCTGGCAACCATGAGATATCTAAACTGACATATGATGGCAAGGGAGGTATGTAGTATATAACGGGCACTGGAAATATGTAAAAAGTGTACTAAGCCACTGAAAAATATTAAAAGCAGTGTGTTCTTGTCTTAAATGACAGAGATTCTACTGTTTTCAGCATATTCCAATAAAATAGCTAATAAGAGCATAGAAAAATACATGTATATTCAGAATTTATTTCCTTTCCTACTGTCTAAATGTTGCCCCTCCTTTTCTTGATTTTCCCTTTTTCCTTCCTTCCTTAATTCCTTTCTTCCTTCCTTCCTGTTTCTTTCCCTTTTTTTGCTGTAGAAATATGCGCGATAAATTCCAATAAAAATAGGAAAAGCATGGAACCCTGAAATGACACATTTTTTCTCTGTTTGTTTTCAGATCACTTGCTCCACAGCTCAGCAACACAAATATAGATTTCACTGCCATCCTTAAGTATGCAAATGATCTGTCTGGGCGGACGGACGGCTTATGGCGGCATTCCAGGTTCCCTCGGTGTAATATCCCAGCTGACGTTGCACTCTTCAGTCCTTTTTGTCGTCCCGTCGCACCGAGCCTCTAGGCAGCCAAGAAAATAATAATAATATGAAAAAAAAAAGTCAGTTATTCAGCAGCAATTGATGCAAAAAGCTTTTTGTGAAGGAAGGGAGTGGAGAGGCAGATTTCTATGGAAACATCCCTCAGGAGTATTTTCATTTTCTGCATCAAATGAGTAAAAAAAAAAAAAAAAAAACATTGTCGTGATAATTAGCACTGTGTGCGTAGCGTAATGTGTGTGCTGAAGCAGCTCTAAAGGACTTCAAAAAGCCTGCAGAAAAAAAAAAAAAAACAGTTCGGTGTTTTTCACGACATCTCACCGCCCGCTCTGCTGTCAGTCAGCATTAAGGCCTGCGTTCGCCTCTTGTATTTTTCTTTTGTAATCTAAAAGCGCCGTGGTTTTAAAACAACTCTACTAATTACTTTATTTAATCAGGGGCTGGTTGCGGAATTATTTTTGCAGCCTGGAGCTAAATTTGAATCTGCAACAATAGCTTTAATATCAGTTTATGATAAAGAAAAAAAAATAGCTTCAATATTTAATCCCGGAAGCGGTTACAATGATTCGCCGTTTCATGTGGACCCTTTAAGATCTTGAGGACTTTGATAAGGCCGTGTTTCACCTGAGGATAATGCAGAAACCGGTTCGATTAGCGTAACCGAGCGGGCAGGAGGATTAGAGCGGTTTATTAAGGTATCCGCAATACAACGTCTGACAAACCACGTCATCCGCCTTTCTAGCCACACCTGTTCCCCTTCCGAGCGAGTCTGAATTGGAGAACCAAAGCGCTGGGCAGCAAATGGTGTTTGAAAGACTTAAAAAAGAGAGGGAGAGAGAGAAAAAAAAAGAAGACAGGGTTGTGGGTGAAAGAAACAGAGAGGGAAAAAAAATCAAAGCAAAATCGGTAGAATGAGGGACTTTCAGAAGCCGCGGCACAGTTGAACTGAGAAGGCCCGAGTCCTGCTGAAAAGGAGTCGGGAGACAGCCTGAATGCAAATTAAATCCTCCTCATTCCTGCAAATATTGTCTTAGCCATTAGTGCGGGGCTCGACTAGAAAGGAGTGGTCCCAGTCATTGTCGCTCGGCCAGGGAGAAGTCAGGGGAAGAATTCTATTCAGCGGCCGTCTTGGGGGCTCGGTGCACTTGGGCACTTGTTTGGTACCATTCAAACGCCACAGACCGTGGCAACAAAGAGAGCTTCCAGCGTATACCTCACTGTAAAAGCATGTGAAAAAAAAAGAAGAAGAAAGGAGGTGGGAACGGGATCAGGGAAGAGGGAGTAAAAAAAAGGGGGGGACTGCTGTGGGGCGAGGAGGGAGAGTGGAAAAGTTTAGGTGTAGGTTCCTGAGTGTTCCTGAGTTTTGTTTTAATTGTCAGGTTGCAGCCTGAGGAGTTTGCCCCACTGGGCAAGGAGATGGCAAACACATAAGTTGTGTTTCCATTACAAATGTGCACAAATCTTTCCTTTTAATGTCGAAAAAATACAATGTCGCAATTGTGGTGTTTCCGTTAAATAAGAAATTAAATTGAAATCACGCGCAAATAAGCTTGCTAAAAATCACTAAAAGTCATGGCAGCGACAGAAGTAAACAGTTACATTATACATATTTATAACTCAGCGTTGGTGCTAGTGCTCATCGTCCATCTCTTTGAGATTAAACGTCGGCGTCTTATTCAAGTTTTTGGAGCAAAAACTCTCGAAATTGTAATTTCATGGTCAGTGGAAATGCAGCTAAAGACCCATTCACCTGGTCTTGGAAAAGTGATTATTTAAATTCTATGTGATACAACAATGTAACTGATAACTTATTTATTTTACAACAAATACAAATTTGGAAAGTGTGTGTCAAACTAATATGAATATCAACTTAGTATTGATATTGAAATTTTTGGGGTATGTCTCCATTATATTTGCATATTTATGCAAATTTGCTCAAGCTCAGACTTTTTGAATGGAGAGCAGTTGTGAACATCAATTTTCAAGTCTTCAGCCAGATTTGCCTGTGCAGCAAACAAAGCTGGTTTATTGGTGCTCTGGAATAACAGCAGTTTTCAAATTGGCAGCCCTTCCACTAGTCTACCTTCGTACAAGTCAGAGCCCATCGTCTCAATTTAATTTGGTCAATCACCACAGCCTTCAAGAGTGGGGGAGAAAAAACAAATCAAGGTTGACTTTCACACACATAATGAAAACATTAACAAGTATTTATGAATAATAAAATATCAGTCCAATTTCCAATTTGTTCTTTTAAACCATTTAAGCTTCAACCAATCAAACTCCAGCTCTTATTGCCTCACTTCCTATAAAGGAGCTGGGTTTGAGGTGGGCTTCCTCTTTAGCAGGGACCCAAGATGGCTGCCACAAAAGACACACCCAAAATGGTAAACATTTCATCAATAGATTTCCATACTCAGGAACTAAAAAGAGAAAAAATCCATCCATCCATTTTTTGCCGCTAATCCGGGATCGGGTCGGGGGGCAGCAGCTTCAGAAGGGAGGCCCAGACTTCCCTCTCCCCAGCCACTTCTTCCAGCTCCTCCGGGGGAACCCCAAGGCGTTCCTAGGCCAGCCGGAATGTCTTGGAGGGATATAGTCCCTCCAGCGTGTCCTGGGTCTTCCCCGAGGCCTCCTCCCGGTGGGACGTGCCTGGAACACCTCACCAGGGAGGCGTCCAGGAGGCATCCTGACCAGATGCCCGAGCCTCAACTGGCTCCTCTCGATGTGGAGGAGCAGCGGTTCTACTCTGAGTCCCTCCCAGATGACCAAACTTCTCACCCTATCTCTAAGGGAGAGCCCGGCCACCATGCGGAGGAAACCCATTTCGGCCGCTTGTGTCCGTGATCTTATTCTTTCGGTCATGACCCAAAGCTCATGACCATAGATGAGGGTGGGAACGTAGATCGACCGGTAAATCGAGAGCTTCGCTTTTTGACTCAGCTCTCTCTTCACCACGACGGACCGGTACAGCGCCCGCTTCACGGCAGACGCTGCCCAATTGGCCTGTCAACCTCCCTTCTTCCCTCATTCGTGAACAAGATCCCCAGATACTTAAACTCCTCCTCTTGAGGAAGGAACGACCCCCTGACCCGGAGAAGGACCTCTACCCTTTACCGGCTCAAGACCATGGCCTCAGATTTGGAGGCACTGAGCCTCATCCCGGCCGCTTCACACTCAGCTGCGAACTGCTCCAGTGAGAGATGAAGCCAACAGGACCACATCATATGGAGTGAAAATAGTCTCAAAAAGATTTGTGTGTGCGTAAAAAGATTTGTGCGTGCGTAATACTTGATTTGTAAAACTTAAATAAAATAAACCTTCTCCTACGCCTATACATGTTGAAAAAGTACACACAAATCACCTGTTACGCACACACAAAACTGCATTTACACACAAATCCGGTTAGGAGTGCACAACTATTTTTGAGACTCATTTCACGCCTCTGGGAAGCTCCAAGATTTGTGTGTAGATGGTGCGTTTACATGCTAGTAAAAGCTGGGACATCTGAGTTTTGCTCGGAGTCTAGTGTTTTTATCCTCTGATGTTTCTCACTGTGCCGAAGTGGCAAATACGTTAGTTCGCTGAAAAACGATACATCTCAGCACTTCCTTATAATGTCCTAAAATTATTTATAGACATATTGTGCGTTTTTTGAACGGTACAGGAGACTAAGTGGTCTGAAAAAGGACCAATGGGTGGCGGAATGATTCGCTGGCCGGAAAAATAGCCAGGAAAACCCAGAAGCAAGACGGAGCGTCCCGGTGGTTTGTCCTCTGAAGTAAGTAGGAGCTAAACCTGCATGCTTTAACTTTTAATGAGACATGGAGATAAATAAATGATTCCATGTTACGTTTTATATGTCTGGTATTTTGATACTCTGCCCTCTGTTAGCGGGAGCTAAAGTTTATATCAGCTATGCTACGTTAGCTGTTGGAAGCTAAGCGTGGATTTTTATTCTCTCACTCAGTTTGATAATCTGTCTTCAGTCTTAACTTTAACTCAGGTTGATCTAGTTTTATGATGTTTCATAGTGACAGACCTATTCACACATCCTCCAGAATCTTCAGATTAAACTGTTGTGTCTGGACTCCATTTCATTGACCCTTAAATAAATATAAACCTCGTCTGCAAACCAGGACAAACCTGCTGCTCCTGTTTGTCTTCATTTTAAGTTGATTAATGTAGATGGTAAATATATTCAGATGGTTTAGATTTTCACAAGGAGCAAATTTATTTCTCAATTGATATTTTGACACAATCGACAGCTAATAAACACATAATTAAAATAAATATTTTATGCATTTATAGCACCACTGCAAAAATCACCTCCACAGCAAAACAATTAATGTAAAACATTTGATAAATATAAAAAGAAAAAATTATACATACATTGTGATGATTCAAGTAATGTTCTGTCACAGTCAGGTCTATCAGTGCATCAACTGCTCAGGAAAATCAACATCATTTTTCTAATACTAACTGTGTATCTGTACTTTTCTCTGCATCTTCAGCCAATCAGCAGCTGAGATTCTGGGAGATTCAACACCAAAACCTGAAGCTTCAAACTGAGCCGTCAACTGAACCAAGATGCCTTTCAAACTACTACACTAGTTAACCTGCTGTGTTGGTAGATGTTATGGTGTCTCCTCTGACCTTGGTCGTATTTGAATAGACATCTTTACTGTGTTTTCTTTTAATTGATTATAGTCAATATTTGAACATCCATTTAAGTTTTAAGACATTTCATTGTTAACTTTAGGTAGCTGTGAATCCACCCATGTTAATCTGAACCTATTTTGTTAAATATTCAACAGATTTGTTGCAATCTTAAATATTTAATCTGTCCTTTGTATTCAGTGAAATGAACATTAAAGATAATTCAGGAAACACTTCTGTCATTTTCTTTCTACAGTACAAATCAAATTATGCCTCTATTAAAATCATATATTTGTGACATCAGTGGTCAAACTATGGCTAAATGTTTGTAATTTACTTTGAACAAGTGGAAACCAAAATGATTTTAAAGTAAAGACAGTAATACTCCATCTGCCTCAACACAGGTAAAGTTTCCACTGTATGCAGGTAAATGTGATTACGATTGAATGACAATTGTACAGCAGGGCTTCAACTCCAGTTCATAAGGGTCGGTGTCCTCCAATCTTTAGATGTCTCTTCTTTAACACACCTGAGTCAAATCATGAGGTCAGAGGTCATTAACACGACTCTGGAGAACTTGACTATCCTAAGCTACCATTTAATCCAGGTGTGTTGGACCAGTATGTATCTAAATTTGCAGGACACCAGACATCGATGCCTGGATCTGAGGATCCTGTTGGAGGATCAGTGAGTTCATGCAGCAGCTCCATCGGATCAGAAGAAATCAGAAACATCTTGATGCTCCAGAAAGTGAAATAACACCAGAACCAATCCATCAGTCGGCCGTTTTGTCCTGTGTAGAGATAAATATGAAATGTTATTTATAAACATAGAAAATCAATAAACTAGAATCGAAAGGCAATTTATTTCATTTAATTTTATTCACATAGTGAATAAAGTAAAAGGCAAATCAGAATGTCTCACAACCTATATATACAAATATCAGTCAGCAACATGACTTAGGAATTTGATTGGAACCTTTTGGACAAAACAGAAGCTGTAATAACCACACAGACAATTTTTATGAATTAAAGACACAAACTGTGTGAGTGAGAGAATAAAAATCCTCGTTAGCTTCCAACGGCTAACATAGCATAGCTGATATAAACATTACCTCCCGCTAACAGAAACATATGAAGAGGGCAGAGTATCAAAATACCAGACATATAAAACGTAACCTGGAATCATTTATTTACTCCATGTCTCATTAAAAGTTAAAGCATGCAGGTTTAGCTCCTACTTACTTCAGAGGACAAACCACCTGGACGCTCCGTCTTGCTTCTGGGTTTTCCTGACTATTTTCCGGCCAGCGAATCATTCCGCCACCCATTGGTCCTTTTTCAGACCACTTAGTCTCCTGTACCGTTCAAAAACGCACAATATGCCTATAAATAATTTTAGGACATTATAAGGAAGTGCTGAGATGTATCGTTTTCCAGCGAACTAACGTATTTGCCACTTCGGCACAGTGAGAAACGTCAGAGGATAAAAACACTAGACTCCGAGCAAAACTCAGATGTCCCAGCTTTTACTAGCATGTAAACGCACCATCTACACACAAATCTTGGAGCTTCCCAGAGGCGTGAAATGAGTCACAAAAATAGTTGTGCACTCGTAACCGGATTTGTGTGTAAATGCAGTTTTGTGTGTGCGTAACAGGTGATTTGTGTGTACTTTTTCAACATGTATAGGCGTAGGAAAAGGTTTATTTTATTTTTAAGTTTTAGAAATCAAGTATTACGCACGCACAAATCCTGTTACGCACGTAAATCCTGTTACGCACGTACAAATCCTGTTACGCACGTACAAATCCTGTTACGCACGCACAAATCCTGTTACGCACGTACAAATCCTGTTACGCACGCACAAATCTTTTTACACACGCACAAATCGTTTTACGCACGCATAAATCTCTTTACGCACGCACAAATCCTGTTACGCACGTACAAATCCTGTTACGCACGTACAAATCCTGTTACGCACGCACAAATCTTTTTACGCACGCTCAAATCTTTTTGAGACTATTTTCACTCCATAACATCATCTGCAAAAAGCAGAGATGCGATCCTAAGGCCACCAAAACGGATCCCCTCAACACCTCAGCTGCACCTTGAAAAAATGAGAGAAAAAACGTAGAAAAACTTCATAAACTTTTTGGCTTTGTGGCATAAGCTAGCAAAGCTTTAAACTTCTCCCCCTTTCTGCTGTGCACAGTGACCTTTAAAATGTTTGTTCACCTCTATTTTTTTAGCAATTAGCTGATTCCTGAAGGTAAGTGGATTTTAGTTTAGTTCTGTCCTGGGGGCTGAATTTTAGACTTTCATTTGTAAAACTACTTTTGACCTTTCACTTAAAATCCAAAAATATACACAACATATTTGGTAAAGCACTATATGTTGGTAATATCAGAAAAACATGAGACTATCTCGAATTATCTCGTGATTTTTATACCTTTAATTGACGTTAAAAAGACTCGCTTTCCACACCAGAACCTTCTACTCAGTCCATCTGGGTTTTTTTTTAAACGATTGTGACTGCTCACTGAAGGATTATTTCATAACATGTAAAATGGGTGAGGTTTCATAGAGATGAGAGCTACGAAAGACAATTTACAGAACACAAATGCAAGTCTGTAGGTCCCATTGGCCGCAGATTCATGGACTGAGGTGTGTGGAAAAGCACCTTGGCATCTCGATTTGTTTTGACTGCTACGCTTACAGCTGCTGCCTAGCAGGACCAAGGAAGGGCCTGGCCAAAGCAAAACAACCAAATTCTTACTTTTCGTCTTCTCCTCTTTTCACTGCTAGCCCTCTGATGTCTTTTGGAGACGTGGCTCCCGGCCAGCCAGCTGTATAACCAAGCCCCTCAGTTCCACTATATTGACAGATGCTACTTCTAGCCTTACTTGGAGGAGGTAAGGTTTGTTTTTGAACCTTTGTGAAAGATTGAGTTACATAGCGGGATGATATGCTTCAGAATGCGTTTAATGCCTGGAATACAGCTGCATGGGAGAACTGCAAAAATCCTAAAAACACTCTGGGACTGTAAAACAAAGGTAACGTGGCTACAGGTCTTTTCCCTGTCTTATGTGAGCATGCAAGGAATTACATATATGTTTCAATTTTATTTATTTTTTTACCCAATGATATATGAAGATTCATACCATTCAAGATTTTTTTTTACATGGAGCTATTCATGTTACAGATAGATCCCAAAGGCGTATAAAAGTACCTCACTTTGTGAGAAAAAAAAACATCTTATGATTTTCATATTACTGTGGCACATTAATTTATTGCCTTTTTGATTGGGATATACTGACATAAGCAGAAATACGTCAAAATCTGGTGAATTTAGTAGTAGCTAAATATGTTTTTTTATGCTTTTTGGGCCTTTATTGAAATGACACTGAAACAACAAGCTGATATTAACTGGTTGATTCGTGAGGGTATCAGCTCACATATTGGGACCATCTATTTAGCTACGTCCCAATTGCAGCTTGTAAACAGCAGTTTTAAAACTTAAAACTGCAGCATGTAAGTTGTGTAAAAAAACCCCAACAGATTTAAATCAAGAACTATACCTGCCTGCCTCTTTCCTTTATTTGTGTCCTCTTTGGCCTGACAGTAGCTATGTTTCCATTGACCATATAAATGTGAAGTGGAATCACAAAAATAGATTTACTTAATGGAAATACATGGGTTTTAAGAAAGTTTTACGTTTTTCAATTAAGTGAGGTGTTTTTTTTCCAGCTGTATCATATTTACGCATTTCATAAAACTGCAATAAAAACAATTTATTCGCATCACATGAATCACGTGATGAAGAGCCAGATGTTGCTACTGGTGGAAATGACAAAGAAGATAACAGGAAGTAATAGGAGCATCATACTCAACAATGTATTGCATGAACAAACTCATTTACATGTGATTTTAATTAATAGAAACACCTCAATTGCAAAATTGTGTTTTTTCAACATTAGTGAAATATCTACAAAGTTCTCCACATATTTGTAATAAAAACTGAGCCAGTTATTCCCAGGAATTCATCAGCATTCAGTCACTCAGCTCTGCAGAAGCCTCGGCAACGAACTATTTATTTGATTCAGGTGTGCATAATGTAAAACCGGAGGCACAGTTTAAACATCTTTCTCATTTATTTTTTTGAAACTGCCTCCGAATTACCCATGTGCTGCCTTTGCGAGCTTCCCCCCCGCCCAAAAAAACAAAACCTGAGAGAAGGCTCTGAATTACTGCGTTCGCTGTTTCAGTTTTGATTCAGTCTGAGCGCGGCACGGGATGCCAAGAAGACAACCTGAGACGGAGGAGATGGCAGGTTGGAGCCGGTGACAGATGGAACGGAGAGGCTGACTTCTTTATTTTAAGGACAGTATCTTCTGTCTCTTCCTGCCAGCCTGTCACGTCCTCCTTTCATCGTTGCCTCTGTGTTGTTTACAGAGAGTGGCTCATCTATTCCCTTTTACCTCTGTGAGAGAGCAAGAGATGCATGTTAAATGCACAAACACTGAATAGTGAAAATAAAAACGCCCAATGTCAATTTCTAGATGCACAGCTACACACCTGAAAGTTACGGTACGTGTTGCTGCTTCGACGGGATTGAAATAACTTTTTTCTTCTTGTATTATAAGTACAAGCCAAAATTCAAATCGATCATTTTTATTGTTATGGTTTGAGGAGCGATTAGGTTAATACGTTGAGGATTATTATTTAAACAGAAACAAAAAATGGCACTAAATCAATATTTTAATATCACAGATTATTGATGGCATACCACCATTTCATAATTTCTGACTGCTTTGCTGTAAACACATGCCCAGATAGTTTCTAAGGTAATTTGAAGGACTCTGGCGGCATTGCAGACAATACCATAACAGTTTCCATTACGAATGTGGCAAACCTTTGTCGAAAAAACACAATTTTGCAATTGCGGTATTTCCATTAAATAAGAAACGTGATTAAAGGCAATCACACGTAATTACATTTGTTCACGCAATAAGTCATTAAAAAACATGCTGCTGTGATCTTACAATTATTACTTGTGGTTTCCATCAGTGGCAACATCCAGCTGTTGATATGGAAAAAAGAGTTTCCATTCCAACTTTGTGAAATAAACCAGTTTTGATACATCAAAAAAGAAAACACATCCTAGAGCAAAAACCTTTTTCAAAAAATAAAATTGTCATGTTTTGAATAAGCAAATTTATTTTCCATATGTCAAATTGTGCTGTCATATGATCAGTGGAAACGCAGCTACAGGGAATCCATTCAGGTTGGCAAATAGCAGCAGCATACAGTGTGAACGCACACCACTTGGAATATGACAGCCAATCAAATGTTGCGTCCAAGCAGTCTTTTGTAATATTGATATTCTACTATGGAACTCAATAATATTGCAGTGATTAGGATTCTGTGGAAGTAAATATGTGCCATCAGGATTTGATTTAAAAATGCCTCTGAAATTTGAACGTTGTATATTTGTACTTACTTTTTCAGTGTTTAAATATATTCTGAATATAGTTTGATATATTCAGAATATTTTTAAATTTAAATATTTTAAGTTTTAATATATATTTACTGTTTCAGTGTTAAAATATATTCTGAATACACTGAAAAAGTAAGTACAAATATACAACACAATACAAAAACTCTTGATGCTTACTATTCCAACTCTTGACTCACCACCGGGCGGGTCGCTGTGTCTGAGTGAGATGTTTTTATACTCGAATGCGGGGCTATGATGTAGCTGTAACAAGTTTTACTGCTGCAACCAATAGGAAACCTCAATTCCCTAAGCACTGCTCGACCGAAGGATCCCAGCACCGAGACAGTTTGAGGCAAAAACGACACAAAACAAAACAAACTTTACACGAAAATGTCAAAGGTTTGCACAGATAGAACCCCAAATATCATATTTAGCAGTTTACCAGGGAGGAAAAGAAAAGTTGATTTGAGAGTTAGTTTTACTTTAAGCACCAAAGAGGGAAAAAGAAGCTCAGTGTGAGACTCCAGTAAAAGCTTTGTTGACATCTGTGGTTTTCCACTTAAAGTCTAGTCAACCTCTGGCAGCAGACAGGAGCACCTCAAACCCACATCCACTATCCACAGCCACTGTGGCTGTTTGCTTAAAAAAAATAGCTGTGGTCTCTCAAAGTGCCAGCTAAAGCGGGTAATTTAGCATTTTTCTAAACGTCCCTTTCATACGGCAGTGAAGACGATCACACCTGGACAGATACGTTTTATCGGTCTACTCCGTCCAGCCTCCACCTCCGCCCCTCTGGCTGAAGCAGGATTATGTCTGGCATGTTTAAGGAAGTGGATTTGGCAGCTGGTGTAGGAAACGAAGACGGGCATGTAATCCTGGTGGCAGTTCTTACTCTGTAACCTTCTGCCAAGCTGAAATTAATCTGTGTTTTAGGAGGAAGATGAAGGGGGAAGCTGTTGAATTAACTCAGATATAAGGTAAAGACAATACGCAGTGGCTTAGCAGGTGTGTTTCATTACAAATGTGCGTAAAACTTTGTCAGTATTCCACTAATGTACAAAAACCACAGTTTCTCAACTACGGTATTTCTGTTTAAAAAACGCAATATAAATCACATATATATAAACAAGCTTGTTCATGCGATGAGTCGTTAAAAGAAGACGTGCCATCATCCTCCTACCACTTCCTGGTGTTTTTGTCTTTGCGGTTTGCGTCAGTGGCAACATCCGGTTGTTGACAACGTGACTCGTGTGATGCCCAAAAAAGTCTTTTTATTCCAGTTTTGTGAAATAAACCAAATTTTGATGCAGCTGAAAGACCACACCATCCTAACTTATAGAAACATTAGATTTTTTCCAAATTGGCATGTTTCCATCAAGCAAATCTAGTTTTGAAACGTCAAATTACGCGATTTTACGGTTAATGAAAACACAGCTACTGTTGTCCATAAATCGATGGTTGTTGTTTGATTGGAGCAGGAATTTGAATGCGGCTCAGCAAAGACAAACGCAGCGACACGTTTATGGTAGTGATGTGTTGAAGTTTCCTCAGTTTGATCCAAAAAAACACAACGAGTGATAGATTGAGAGTAAACAGAATTAACTCAGACTTCCATAGTCCAGTCTACCCAACCGTATGCACAATTTCACTCCTGAAGAGCAAAAATGTACTAAATGACTTAATTACTGAGGAAGTTTTCCAAATAATGACAAATCTGGTGTGTGTGGGAACCTCACGTGGCAATGTTTGTTCCTCTCAACAGCTGAGAGCTGTGAGACCTGTGAAGGCAAACCTTCACAGGTCGAATCAGGACAAATTCAAACAGTAATTGCAGTCAAATGTGACCAATATAAGGAAAGAAGTATAGATCCAACAGACTGTGGTTTCAGAGTATTTTTTAATCTCCGAGACGGAGAACAAATGGCAGGAAATGGATGCCAGGATGTGCCGAGGGGCTCCTTACACCTGCTTTTAAGCGGACGCGCTTCAACATGTCGCCTCCATCCGCCCTTCTCTCTCCTCCTCCCCCCGGAGGTTAGATTCTCGCGCTGCTGATCCAGACACGGCTCTCTCTGTCTCTCCAACCTGCTTGCTGACTATTTATCAAGCTTTGCGCTGGCTGTAAATCACCGCTGTAAAAAGGAGGCTAAAAGAATGTGGGCACGTTCAAAGAAGCTGAGAGACTTTGAAAAGTGCTGATTTGGTAGCAACAGGTGTTTTGATTTACGGCGTTTTGTTTCTTCGCCGGACTATTTCGTTTGACGTACATTGAAAAACAGCGTGGCCCAGACCAAGTCCAAGACCAGGTCAAGGGAAAAAGGGTTTTCAATCGAGCATTATCGCCTCCAGGCTGTAGAGAGAGTCTCATAAATTCTGTAGAAATCAAGAGGATGGCAGATTATTATACTTTTAACAAGACATTTTTCCCCATAAGTAGAAACATCTGCAAATGGAACCAGTACGTTTTTGTCAATATTAATGAATTGTTAACTTAAAACGAGCTCCTATATCTTGCTGAAAAGTTAATTTTGTTTTATTTCAGGGGTACTAAGATATTTGCACTAGAAACCAGCCCAAAAATATTGTGTAAAACTTGGTTTTTGCAGTCACAGTGATTCTCAGTCACTAAGTTCTCAGTCATTGAGATTTTACTGCCAGTGGGACTCTAATAATATTTTTTAATCAAGCTACTCCCAGGGTCTGTAATTAATTTTGACTGAAAACCACATAACAAAATAAAAAACATTCCCAATTTTAAAACCAATTTCGTTGCTAAATAATGTAAAAAAAATAGGGATATGAGCTTAACAACAAAGATATTTACTGTTTTTCATTTTCAATCTAGGTTATTCAACCATCAGGTTGCGATTACACCCGTTCAGCTTTCACGTGTTTCAGGCACACCCGATCATTGATGGAAACGATACTTCTGTAGAAATGAATACTGTTGATTCTGACACTAGTAATGGGAACGTCTGTACCTGTCACAGTTGTTTGTTCCTGATGTTTAGCATTGAGATGCTAAAACATGAAAGCGTTGGTAATAAGCTAACTCCTTATAGCACAACTTGAACACAATAATAGTCACATTGAATGTTGAAGCCAAAATGAACTTCAAATGGACCAGGAGAAACAGATTTGTCATCCATCGCTGTTATTTGCAGACATTGTCATCAACGGACCTCACGCAACTTTAAATGGAGTGTAAACTTTACTCCCATATGAAAGGTAAGACTTTGTTTCAGGAATGGCTTAGCAGAACATCCCATGTCCACCAAACGTCTGCATGTGTTCGCTCTTGAGACTTTACTCTGTTCCTCATGAAAACGCCAAACATTTAATTGACCCTTGTGCCACCGTCTGCAGAGCGTCAACCCATGTTTGACTGAACTGTTAAGTCACCGGTCTTATGCAACATTCTGGTTTCTTGATAAACTGGATTTAGGCTTTGGATTAGCTCTTTAAAATGAACAGAAGAAAACTCCTTGCATTGCGCAATGAATTCATGTAACATGAATATGACATTTTGGCCCGAGTTGTTTTTCTGGTAATGCATCGTATGCGATATCAGCTCAGTGGAAGAGGAGATAAATTGAAATAATTAATTTTTTTCCTCTCTTTCAGTACACTCTTGTAGGAAACATAACCTCTGTCCAATAATGCCTGGTTATAAGATGAAGCTAGGAAGCAATAACCAACGTCAGCAGTCGTATTTCCTCTTTTTACTTTTTAAATATTTCCTCTCTGGTTTCTTGTGCCTGAACAGCGCGGCATATAAAATAAAAACTAATTGCATACTCCGAAAGCGAGCTGCGATTTAATAGGGTGATCTTACTCTATTTTACGGCTGTTATTCTTGGCGGCCGCCTCTTGTTTTTTGATTTATTACCTAATGGTAATAGATTGTGGTTCTGGTGGAGGCTGCAGCTGTGGGCTGTGGAAGTGTGTGTGTGTATGTATGTGTGTGTCCTGGATCTGCTCACCAGCCAATCTAAAATAAGTCTCACTTGTTTGAACAGAAGCTGCGGCTTCTTCATTTTGTGGGTTTTTTTTCTTTCTCTTCTTCTCCCTCTTTTTCTAAATATAATCCAGAGCACCACCACCTCATCTCGCTCTGTGCCATTATTAACAACTGACCAACCCAAACACGTGCACTTTCCCTTTTCAACTTGCACGGGAGAAGGAAGTACTTGGAAACTTCTGTTGGACATTAGCGTCCATTTCAGTTCCTCAGATCCTTCCGCTGCAGAGGAAGTAGCGCAGTTCGTCTTCTAATGACCGTCTTTTCCTCAACTCTACCCGGTAACGTGTCACCCCTTTCCGTTGACGAACTCGTAAGCATGAAGGAAGCGACATCCGGACTGCTGTGTCCGCTGCACACTCCGAGCGTCTGTCATCAGCCGTCTGCATTGTTTCTGAACAATTGGTACTAATTTGCCATCTGGGCTGAGGGAGCCATTGTTGCGGTGGGGAGGGAAAGCATTATGTCGTTATCAATGGCGGCGTCCACTCGGGGAGCCACCAGTGGACGGAGACAGACAGGGAGACAATGCTCTTTATCTCGGCTCCGCTCTGGTTAACTTCAGCCACCCGACTGTTTATCTTTATTCCTGCAAACTTGTGCAAATTTACCTTCAGGGACAGGCCTGATGTCATCTCATTGGTCTTTTGAAAACGCTGCTGCCCATTTACTACATTGGCTTTGGTATTTTTACTTATGGATAATGGAAAAATAAATAAATAAATGGGGGTAGGAGGAAAGTTTTCTCCAATTTTTGGAACCAAAAATTGTGTATTTTTGGGGGGATTTGATATGAAAGACAAAAATTCTGCAAGATTTACAGTCCAAAGAGATGTTTTTACAAATAAAACACGTACAGAGTCACAAATGCTTTGACCTTTTGAAACAAAAAGTCAGTAAGAAATAGTCTTGAACATTTAAGTTAGAATAATGTAATTACCATCGCCAGTAAACAAGTTCACAGGCTAGAAAATTGCTTTCACAAAGGTGCAAAAAAAAAATTCAAAAAGAAAGATACAAATGTACAATATGTAAATGCATAAAATAGGATAAATTAATTTTCTTTGTGTTTTTGGAAAATCAAGTTCACAAAAACAGTTTCATCATAATTCTGGAAGAACTTCTGTGTAATGTGTTGGTCTGTCACTTTATGTATTTTTATTTGGATTTAAAGTATATTTTATTAAACCTTTATGTAACCAGACAGACTTCTTCACGTGATTTAAGATGCATTTATCATTTAACAGAAGAACACAGGAATTTCGCAATTGCTGCATTTCTTTTCCCAACGTTAGCGGAATATCGGAAAAGTTTTTCGCAAATTTGTAATGGAAACGCGACTAATGCTAACCCCAACCTCTCTCTGCAGCAGTGGCAGCACAGCCGACAAGAGCAACAAGAAACAACAACTCCCAATTCCCCAGTTGTGATCACCAAACACCGTCCCCCGTTCCTCTCATCCCCACACACACACACACACACACACACACACACGGACACACACACACACACACACTTTCTCTAACTCTCTCCATCTCCCCCTGCTTGTGTGCGTGCACGTGCGCGTATTCCTCCAACCAACCACCTTCGACATCATCCTCACCCCAATCCATTTTGCAGGCAGGCCAGGGGAAGATGAGAAGTGGAGCTCTGTGTCCACAAATCAATAGGCCTCATTCACCTTTGAGTCAGGCTGCATCTTCAACTGTATTCGGCTGTACAGTGTGTGCAGGGGGGCAGGAAGGGGGGTGGAAGAAAGAGAGGCTGCTGCTGCTGGTATTGGTGGTGGTGGGCCCAAGGGTCTTCGCCTGCCTGTCTAATGCATTATTGAGGAGAGCATCTCAGCCGTCATTGCAGGTGTAGAGGCTGAAATAGTCTTATTAGCTGCTGCAGATAGAAGTGTTCAGAGAGAAGAAGAAGAAAAAGAAAAAAACACACACAAAGCTGACCACAGCCAAAATCCAGAAGCTGAAGGTAGAAAGGCTGGTGGTGTTTTTTTTTTTTTTTTTTGTAGAGGGAACTTTTGACACTCGCTGGAAATGTGACAACCAGGAAAAACTGTGAAGGCAGAAACATTTTCAGTTTTATCAAAGTGATCAAAAATGAGACTCTGTTCTGATTTCATGATGTTTTGTTTCACATTTCCTGCTTGTGGGGGAAAAAAATAAATAAATAAAAAAAAAAATCAACCTTTTTTGGATTCCAGCCCCTTTCTGAACGGTATCTGCTTAATTCGTAATGTGTTGGAGGCTCCATTAGCGATGGTCTGTTTCATTGAATTTCCAATAAACATCTCACCCTCGAAAGTTGCACTCCTGGAAAAAATAAAAAATAAATAAATCCTCCTCATGGCCCTGGGAGTATACGGACATCCAACAGCATACTTTATAGATTGGCCTACAATATTTGCGTCCAGAAAAAAAAAAAATAAAGAAAGCGAGCTTAATTTGGAGAGCTTTTCCACACTCCAGCGGGTCTGTAAACGGTATGAAAAACTAATGAGCGCCGACGTGTCATTTAAAATGCATGTGCCCGGTAGGAACATTTGATTCGCTCATCTACAGGCTGCAAACAAGCTTTGTGCTAAACGTCTGACATGTAACTTATTCATGCGGCGCTTTTAAATTTACTCGGATTTCATCAGGCTGCCATGAGAGAAGGCTTTGCTGCTGTGCTTTATTAAAAAAAAAAGACAAAAAAACAAACAAAAGACGGTTTACATATTCATCTCAGCCATCTTCCCCCTGCTACTGTTAATATCCATGGCTTCTTGACCAAACTGACACACACACACACACACACACACACACACACACACACACACACACACACACACACACAGTTTGTGAATGTTCCAATGACTGCATTGCATGAAAATAATCCCATTCTGTGTGTGTGCGTGCATGCGTGTGTGTGTGTGTGTGTGTGTGTGTGTGTGTGTGTGTGTGTGTGCCCTGTCAGTTCAGTTTAATTGGTTTGGGAAGTCTGACAGCATTCAGCAAATGGCATTTCGCAGATCCAACGGCTGACATTCCTTGATAGATGATGAACAAAGCTAAATCTGTTGACGTGGAATGCTCTCTTTTGTCTGAGCTGAGGTTCAGACTTTTCTCGATAAAACATGCAACTTTGAGCAACATCTAAAGGCCCAATGTGTTGCTCTATCAACTTAACCTGTATGGGTACAAAGTGTGGCAAATGATCCAAGTGTTTCATGCTTTGTCCATTTACAACCTGAGGCTCTAGTCAAAGATTATGTAGAACTGAGAGGAGTTGTTTATATAAATCTTAATAAAAGCGGATTTGTAGCAGTTTTCCTGTGGTTTAGTTCAATGTCTGCATAGAAGTGTTTTTTGGGTGGATTCACACCAGTCCTGTTTAGTCTGCTTTAATCGAGCTCTGGTATGTTTACCTAGAAAGTCCAGTTTGTTTGGAGAGGTGTGAATATGCAATCAAAGTCTTGATTGGACCACAAAAGCCAGAGATGGCTCTGAATGCAGGCATTCTGGGTAATTACAACCAAAACAAACGCTTGTGTCTAGTGCTAGCTGGAGAAATGGCTTCTAGTCTTTTGCAAAAAACATCTAAAATCAGTCGACACTCCATTTTGGCTTGCATTTTCTGAAGAAGGAAGTTGTGCTTGTGTTGTCTTTGGAGGTTTTTGTGCTATTTCATTCAGTGGTTCTTGGTGCAGCGCCACCACAGGTCAGGAGGGGAACAGGTTTTTCAAATGATTTGTGTCGTTTAACACAGTGCAGAGTGAAAGCGAACCACACCAGCTGAAAATGTAACAAATGTTGCAATCCAATCAGGTCAGCCAGAGTGTCAGATATGTGTTTTATTTCCCCATTCGGAACAGGCTTCACACTTCCTCCTTTTCCCATGAACATGGAATCTTCCTCTCAATAGAAAATTTGTTTATTAAACTAATGCAACCAAAAGACAGCATTGCTTTACTTGGATCAGAAAATAGATAGAATAAATCAACCTAAGTTGTAATGTAAATCAATTATATGTGCCAAGAATTGTAGTTGGGCATTTTAACAGCTTAAGGAAGGTGTTTTCTAGACGTCTGGTTCGTCTGTTTGTTGTAAAAGTTAAATTTTCATTATACTAAAACCCCAGAATGGAAATACGACTCTGGCTCTGTCATTTCCCCATAAACCCATGCATTTTACAGCGCTGATCTTCCAAAGGTTTTAGAGACAATTTACCGCAAGTGAGCAAAAATGGCTCTTCACAATTAGAGGAACGTTTCAGTAGGTTTTGTGCACATGGGAGCTGCTGTTTTGAGGTTTGTGAATTGGGAAGAGCAGGAGAGAAAAAAAAAACCTAATGTGGTTTTTATACGGACGCAGACAAAACTGTTTTACTTAAATACCTGATAGTGTAAGATAGCACTGTAATTACACCGGCTAGCTAGCCTCAGGATGTGCCCACTAGACGCACCTATCTCACCATAGTCGAGTCAGGTCTGGGAAACCTCTTCCAAGATAATTACATGGCCCTTGTCTGCCTCCCATTCTCAGTCTTAAAGTCTAAAAGCAGATAAATCCTTGTGAATATAAACCCAGACATACTTCCTGCTTTTGCTAGCTTGGTTTCTTCTGCGTGTTGAATTCACAGATACCACATCTCCACTGTCTCGACCTCTTTGGCTCTTTTCAGCACTTTTAGATGAACTGAAAATGTCATGTTGAGATCTTAATCCTTCTTGTCAGATAACCACACAGTCAAACTATGTGTTCACTTGATGACCTTAAATGGTTGTCAAGTGGACATACATCTTCTGATTGATCCTACCTTTGTAAGACAAGTTTCAACTGACTGTTCATGTGAGTGGGATCCTGGAAAAGCTTCACTTTTTGCTTAAGCTTAGCTTAGCTGTACGTCTGGGAGCTGTGCTAGTTTGATGGAAGCTGTGCAGGCACAACGCTGTTGCGCTTGGTGTCTGCATTAAATAGAACTATGACTGCCCTGACATGGCACCGCTGCTAACACTTCAGAAAACATTTTCTTTTTGTTTTACCCGGCTCATGATAAACACACAAGAATCAAGCCGTCATTCACGCAAACATTAGCAGGCGCCGGTGCACAGGTCGTGTCTAACCTTTCTGACTAGTTGGGCTGCATTGCTGCTGCTTGCATTAGCTTAGCCATCCCAGCCCTAACAGACCTGTCAGATCAAGTTATGGAGGATTCAAAATGAGTGAAGTGCTTCTGCAGTAACGGCCATCTTTCAGCTACACCAAACAAATTCCTATGAATTGAGTCGTTTGCCCGTAAGAATTACTTTCACTCGTTCAAACACTATACACACACACACACGTACACACACACACACTGCTGCTCCACCGAACTGTGCGTTCCCTAAAAGGTTCTGAGTGCAAGTTAGGACGCTTCTTCTCAGTGACATAACAGGGCATAAAGAAGCTTTTGTTGACATCCAATGATGCTGAAACTGCCATTCTGGTTTTTTCCATAAATACAAGAATCCCTGCACAGCTGAACCTGCATATTTACATTACAGCAAGAATCATTATCATGGTATTATGCATCCAGTAGAAGAATTTCTCCTGTAGCCACGTAAAGAAACACACTCGCAGAAACACACAGTCAATCCACAACAGTATCCAGACCAATAAAGAAAACTCAAAGGAAGATAATTAAAATGACACAGCAGTCACATCCAGTCACATTTTAAATATATCTGAATAATGGCTTGAATAGTGACAGACAGTTGAATAGTCCAGGAGCTCAAACTTACCATAAACTGGCTGATGAGGGGAGTGGAGATCATTTTCTGCTTTTTGTGTATTTGCTTTCTTTAAATATGTTGGTGTTAGATCATTTAGTAATTGGTACCAATAAAAAGTTCCATTCAGTTTTTATCTCCTACTGATAGGTTGCTGAACCAAGTAGTAAAAGCAAATGTTCTTACAAATTCAAAGAATTTTTGAAAATCGACTGTTTACGTACTCTAAGTTAATCATTTATATATTAATGATTCCAAACTTCAAAATGTGTTGTCCTGTTAAAAACAGAGTTAGGTTATACGATAAAATCCCAAACCGTGGACATCTCAAGGCATTCAGTTCCATCCATCAGTTGGAACGTAGTGTGCGTGTGGTTTCTGAAATTGATGGTCTGACGGGACAACCCCACGCTTTCCTGTTGTCCGACTGATGTTTTCCACTCTTTTTGAGCAATTCTCTAAGACAGGGGGAGGGTTAAAATGTATATTTACAGATTTAAATCCAACCTGACTTCTCTTGAGCTATTTACACTTCCCTCCAAAAATAGCTAAAAGAAAATATAGTTTCAGATGGGCAGAATTCAAATGCACGGGATTGTATCTTCACATCTTTAGCCGAAAGGTTTACTTCATGCCATCCAGTGCTGTGATTTTTATTCCCTCCATCACATTCTTTTTGCTGTTGTGGGATTTTGTAGGAAACGTGCAGACAGGCGGTGGGCCGCGCCTTGAGGCTGAACCTGGGGTGACCTGATAACCGTCTGCTAGGTTCAACAGGGGGAGAGTTTTTCCAGGAAATGGATGGTTGTCCTCTGCCCTGCTGACCCAGGACACTCATTGCACAGTCCTGTTTACACAACACTGTGCCCAGTTACTGCACAGGCTTTAAATAAAAAGTGCAGCAATGTCTTGAAACTACCAAGAATCAGCGGCAATTTATAAAAATGACTTAATAAGGAACGCAGATCTGTGGATGTCTGTTTAATATTAAAATATCACAGCGGGAAACATGCCAAACAGCCAAACGATGGATTGATCAGCGACATCTCTTTAAAAGTTTCTCACTGTTCGCTCAGTAAACAGAGGCTATGAGCTGTTAATGATGTCCTCCCGGGTCAGCGCTTCCTTTTTCTAATCAAACGTGGCTTAGCAGAAAAGCAATATTTTCAGTGAGCAAGATTATGTTTCTTGAGCAATTAACCTGAAACACAATCCCTTTGCCAGAGTAGCTGCTGTTTGAAATCCTTGCATGCTACGTGTGTAACAGCGGCTCATATTTAAACAGCACATTGTGTTGTCAGTGTAAAAGTATGTCTACCTACCTGGGCAACCAACTCTACCTGGTTGCTGTCAGTGTGTGATTTTCTCCTGTGATGCAAGTTCAAGCTATTACATGCAATCACCAGACACTTGGTGATTAGTAACATGAAAACCAAAACACCCAATCGTGGAATCAACTCAACGCACTTTGGTATTATATGGTTAAGATTATTTGGGGATTTGAGATGTTTTTAACTGAGACTACATTTTTTACCGGTTTACCAAATTTGGACAATAACACTTTCAGAAAAGGTTACCTGGCCTGATGTGTCTGCTACATTCAGGTTTTGGAGTCAGAATTGTGCGTAAGCGAAGCGACACAAAACCATTAATCAGGTGTTCAATTCCAGTTCCCAAGAGCCGGTGTCCAGTATGTTTAGACCTGTCACTACTTGAACACAAGTGGTACGCTTGATTCAAGTTCTACACAGGCCTGGTAATGAACCATTCATTCAATTCAAGTTTGTTTAAGCAGGAAAATGTTTAAAGCATGCTTCACACCAGGTCTTGAGAGCTGGAAATAAACAATTCGGCCATTGATGCATGCTTCCTCGTAGCTTGTAGCTTCTGCTAGTGGTGAAATGTTCTGGAGACTGTTTTCTTGACACACTTTGGGCCCCGTCAGTAACACAACTAATGTGCAATTGAAGTTGGATGTGGATCAAAAAACAAACTTTGGGCCATTTTAAAACCTAGGTCTCAGTTTGGTGGAAGTGAACAAACTGATTTTTCAAAGCGTTTGGTGTGAAAGCACCATTAGACTACTCCAAACTGAAATTCTAAGCTGAACCTTTCTTCTTATTGTGAAAATTGAGGTATTTTAAATGTTTAGCTTCTTCAAAACTGTTTTAGTATAAGTTAAGTATACTGTTAAGTATATGGTTTATTAAACCTGGACTAGAATATTCTACACTTAAAATTTGTTATGCCCTCTGTCATTGCACTATTTATGAAAGTGGATTAGTAGCCCACACAAACTTCTAAATCTCCTCAATGCCTCTGATATTTTCACAAAATCCTAGGCTAGTTGGAGTTTGAGCCCATGTCTTACAAGTTGTGGTTTAAGAGAGTTCTAAAATAACAGTTTTAGGAAACTTAAGGTACGAGTCTTTCCTTCTCTACATGGTGGTCTCTTCTGTGAACACTAAGCAGGTTTGTGTGAAGCCTCCATCCCCAAAAGGGGCCCATTCAATCAATCTGTTTCACACAAATGTAAATAAACCTATGCGATGGTAGTGCAGGATGGCTGGGTAGCATTCACAGTGCGAGTGACTGAAGTCCTTTGGGGAACCGGAGCAAGAAAAAGTAAGCAAGCTGTGACCCGGAGTGATTTGTACCTCCAGAGTAACTTCACCAGGACCCTTGGGGTGCGGCACAATGCAGTGTATATTAGATTTGTTTACACCTCACTTGGCCTCAAAGGCCACCACGACGGGTGGTGGTAGAGGGGAGGGTCAACCCGAGGGATCGCAGCTCCATTTGCAGACTGAGGGAAAGCCCACTTCTCTTTTTAGAGCACAAGCCCAGGGTCAGCATGCTCTGATTTTGATTATGTATGCTCCTGATGGGAGGACAAGCTTAATAACTGTTGTAGGATCAGAAAGAGATGAATGCAGCTCTCTGGGCAGACAGAACACATGCAGAGGCTGGAGACAGGACTTTGATTTGATTCGTGAATCACATTAATCCCATCAGCGTGGCTTAAATCTTAAATTGGTGTCAGTCTTCCTGGGCGCAATCTTTATGAAAATGCAGCACGTCTAAGCAGAAATGGAGCTGGCATTTAGAACACGGTAATAGACTGGAGGATCAGGCATGCTGAGGTTTAAACAGGAAGCTTAAGGGTGCATCACTCCAGTCCTGTTAAGTCTGCTTTAGTCGAAAGCGTATTTGTTTGTCTAGAAGGTCTAGTTTGCTTGGGGAATTGAACTCTGATGCAGGCCGAGAACCAAGGTTTCGGTTCGGGTGAAGTGAACTCTGGCACAGTTTAAATTCATCTGTGGATGCAAGCGAACCGGCGACCACTCCAACTGCAGGAAGTGAACTATAGTTCAGGGCATTCTGGGTAAATGGAACCAAAACAAACATGAGAGTCTAGCGCTAGAGGGAGAAGTGGTTTGTGGTCTTTTACCAATGACAAAAGAGAAATTGTACAACTGCTAAAACGCTCCATTTTTGTTGGCATTTTCCAAAGAAGGAAGTTGTGTTTGTGTCTTCTTCTGAGATTTTTGTGTCATTTCCTTCTGTAGTTTTTGTTCATTTGACACATTTGACAGCGAAATGCACCAGTTGAAAATGTACTAAATGTTGCCGTTCTCCTCCCTGGTCGGATGGAGTCTACCAGACTGTCAGGTGTGAAAACACCCCAAGTGTTCTTCCCTGGTGGGACGTCCACTGCCATCTTGCATGCTCATTTGTAAAGTTCATTGGGTTGTACATTCTGAAGGACAAAACATCTTAACAAATTAATAAGTTCTTCCCTTTGACTAAGAGTTTTCAAAGCCATGACTGAACTGTCTAACAAAATCTGTATGGAAAGGTGTTGGGAGCTGGGGCCGTTGTGTTGCTTGGGATGTGTGTGTGAGTTTGTGTGTGTGTGTGAGTGAGTGTGCAGGGCCAGGGAAACCGGGACACAGCCTGCCAGCACAAATGCAGCTGCAGGGCTTAAGGAGCCAGAGGCTTGGCTGCATGAATGCATCAAGTGGATGTTAATTGGCAGCCCCCGCTTTCTGCCACTAGTTGAACTCCTCCTCTCCTCCCTCCCTCTCTTCCTTCTTCCCTCCCTCCCTGTTTTTAAGAACAAATGCCACATTCCTGCCATCAGTTATCTACTTTGCTGACAGCCTCAGTGGCCTGTGGAGGACCCCCTCCCCACTGCAACCTGTCCACTCCAGAAGGAGGCCTGTTTACACAGTGTTGATTGGGAGTGCCCCGCGTTGCCCTCCTGACCTCTCCTTCCCCCTCGCTCCCTCACTTTTTTCTCCCCCCCCCTTCTTTCTTTTATACACTCCTATTTTGCCACAGGCCCCTTTGGATTTGCTCCTCCCTCCTCAGTTCCTGCTCCTGCACAACTTCGGCCACCATGCGATGTACAGCGGTTCGCCGGAGCACCCGCTATGGGATATGAGGATCGCCGCTGCTTTGCGGAAGCCTGGGCAGCTGTGGTGTAAATCAGATTTTACCGGCCTTCCTTTAGTGAGCCTAAGGGATGCAGTCAGTCTTGGCAGAAATTGGCCTAGATTTGCAGTGGAAATAAGTGACTTTTGTCCCTTTAAGCTCAGCTTCAGAATTCCCTGTGAAACAACTTCAGAGTCTGACTGTATCCATTTTATTGATGTGGAAGCAGTTACTCCTAAAATGGGTCTGGAGATTTGGTCAAGCAAGTTCAGTATTGCAGTATATCTTAACATTTTTTATCTTATACTGCCTTACACTGAGCACAATGTACAATGTTGCTAATTACACTGCAAAGCAACTAAAAATGCTTTTGGAAATTCAAGATGGATGTTCACACTTAAATCTTAGAGTCTCTGTCAGGATTTGAAACCTGGGGCTTTTCTGCATTAGGTCTGCTTGAATAATTTACCAAGAAATATAAAAACCATGTATCAGCTTCATTTAATTTCACATTTAGGTATTATTCTGTAGGCAAGTGGGTAAAATAATGTAGGGGTAATAATGTAGGGGTATATCACAATTTTTTTTCGTGAACATATTTACTCATCGTGAGATGTTACTTGTGTGACACCTTTATAGCCTTCAGTTTGGACTGAACCAGCTAATGTGAAGCTGCACTCATGAGGTGTAGGTCGACTTTCTAGTTACTAGCTGTGATTCCATTACTAATGTGTGCAAAACTTTGTTGATGTTCCGCTAAGGTTGAGAAAACACAACTTTGTAATTACTGTGTTTCCGTAAAAAAATATAATTAAAATCACACGTGAATACTTTTTCATGTGTTAAGACAGTAAAAATCATGCCGCGCCAAGATCCTCCAACTACTTCCTGTCGTCTATTTCTTCGTGGTTTCCGCCAGTGGCAACATCCAGTTGTTGATAAGGTGAATCATATGATGTGAAAAAAGTGTTTTTGTCACAATTTTACGCAATAAAGCAATTTTGAAACAGCCAAACACCTCATACAAGCGCCAAAACGTTTTGTTCTCCATTAAGTAAATTTATTTTTGAAATGTCATATTGCACAATTATGGTTAATGGAAGCGAAACTACTGATAGATTCCAGCTGAGCTAACTTAATTTCTGAACTTGTTTTAGTTTCTTTCTATGTGTAGATTACTCGGGTTTATTACCAACAATAGGTGAAAATTTTACGTCGGTAGCCTCTTTAGAAATATGCTTACTATGAAAAATTGTCATCGTCCAATACTTTTTTTTACCCACCGTCAATCCTAAAAAAGTACAACAAACTTCACTGCTTCCTCAAGGTAGTGCACATCAAACGAGTCAGTTTAAACAACAATCAAGTCTACAGGCAGCATCTAATTGATAGAGAGCATAATCAGTATCGATGTATATTCTGGTCAAATAATTGTGTACAAGCCTAAACAATGCAACCAATAAAATGTAATCTGTCTCCAGTGATCCCTACAGTAAATAAACTGTTTTTCTTACTGCTGAAATGAATATATATATATATATATATATACATATATATATATATATATATATACAGTATATATATATATATGGAACACAGGAAAAAGAGGGAGAATATCCCAGAGATATTACTGTAAACTGACGTGGTTAATGCTGAGGGGCTCTGAAGGCTGGGGCCCCTGAGATTCCAGCTGCGTGAAGGTTTTTCACTGGAGCTTGCCGTCAGACTGAGAGGAGGCTGCTCAAAGGCTGTAAATATCCTGCAACGTCAAATTCAATCCAGAGGCTATACAGCCCTGGCCTAAAGAGAGAAACGGGGAATACAAGCTATAGTTACAAAGATGCAAAGGCAAATTTAAAAGCTTTGCATTAAGAGCCAACCAACAATCTCTGAATGAATTATTTTTGATTGTTCTGTCGGGAAGGAAATGTAAATGTAAAGAACGTTTTCTTCCATGGCAGTTTTAGAGTTTTTCTTTCCACTTGTTTGATGATCCTGAACACAGGTGTGCTTGCTGCTTCATCGGGCTTATTAAAGCCAGGTGTGCCCTGATATTTCCTGGAGGCTGGCAGTTTGTTCTGGAGCTTTGCTTACACTTGTTCTCAATTTCATAAGAAAGCAACATGAAATCATTGCTGCCTCTGCATATAAAATAACTAGAAAAGTTTTGATAACCTTCCATTTTTGAAAGTTAGACATTAATGTACATTCCAAGACCACTCACATTAGTTACTTATTTTTTTTAAAAAGGAGGAGGGAAAGTCAGCCTATTGGAAAGCCATAGAGTGAAAACCAGAGACCATTTTCTTTACACCCTTGTCACTAGTGGGGTCAGGATAGGTGCTGGTACCTATCTCCACCAGGCAAGGTACACCCTGAACAGGTCGCCGGTCTGTTGAAGAGACAGACAAGAGATGCATGCAGAGAACCCATGCATGCATAGTGAGAACATGCAAACTCGAAAGAACCTGGGCTGGGAATTGAACCCAGAACCTTCTTCCTGTAAGGCAACAGTGCTATTGTGCCACTGTGAAGCCCTGGTAATAGCCCTCTTGATTTACTGGTAATAATTGGCATACCAATGAACAACAGTCAGCATGCTCACAGAATCCCAGACTGCACGTATAAAAAAATACCTGTTAACAGACTTAAAATAATATTAAATAGCAGTCATTGCATTTATTGAGTACTTCTTGAAATAAAACAATATTGAACATGCTTACAAAATGATGTCATTTGACAGTATACAGATAAAAACTGCTTTGATATGATTGATAAAATATTTTAGCAGCTCATTACTGTTATCTTGAAAGTTGATAACAGATCTTGGCTATTTGCAGGCAGCTGTGGTCCCTAACCTCTCCACTGTAAATAGACATTGATATGCAACATGGCTAATGATCTTCATGGTTTATGACAGTAGTTGAATACAAAAAATATTTTAAAAAATGTGATGGTTAAATTCATAGGTATGAAATAGTTTGTTCATAGGTAAGAAGAAGTAGCATGAGGCAAAATGGGATTGTCTGGGTGTGAAATAGGAGTAGGGGAATGCACAAAATGACCTGCAGCCTTTTGTCTGCCACTTTTTTTTTGTCCTCTGACTTGCCAGTTCACATGTCAAGAAATGGCCTTGAAATTGTATGAAAATCAGAATTTATGTTGGTGAAACTGAACTCTTACATTGTAAAGCAGCATCTATAGAGTGCAACGGCCAACCAGTGTAGAAAAATACAGGATCAATTTAGTTCATTTATTACCTTTAAATACTGTAAGCGTACAATGTCTGCTTATTTAAAGTTTTAATGGCAGAGCTACAGCTGTTGTTGTCAGGTCTTTGAGGATGGAAAAAATACATTGTTTCATATAGATTCATCAGTTCTGTATGAACTCGCTTAATCATCGTACTAAAAATCATAATTTAGTACTCTACTGATGGTATCACCCTGGAATAATGTCCGGAATAGGACTAGTTTGCAATGTTACAACCAAGCAGAGTCAGGAATGTATCAACAGCTGTCGGTTGTTATGTTCTTTTTTCTGTTTCCTGTTGTAGCAAATACTTTATAGCGGGTGAGTGAGAGGACACGCCGAATATGGTCGTAAAGTGAATAGAGTATGATGGGGAAACTGCATGGGAAATAAGAGACACTTTAAGCAATATTCGGGGTGGGGGTCGAGGGGGAAATAACTGGATAATAGATGAACCATCTGTCTACCTGCTAAGACAGTTGGTAATTCAATTCTCGCTCAAGCCATGAGGGAGAAAAGTAAAAATCATCTCGCAGCCGAAAGAACGCCTCGACAAGATGTGTTTTCATTTACCTGTCAGGAAAATTTGACATAAAGTTTTGAAAGAGTTGCTTTAATAAAAGATGCCGTCAGGGGTAATTTAAAAAAGAAAAAAAAGCTTTATGCTTCTCAGTATCAACAAATACAACCTATTAGGGGTGTAAGTAGATCTCATGTCAGAAGATCTCACAATATTAAGTTATCTGTCTTTCAATCAAGCAAAAAAATCAATCAATCAATCAATCAATCAATCAATCAATCAATCAATCAGTCACATTTCAGCAACATAACAGTTCAAAGTGCTTTACGTCATGAAAACATGAAAAAAACATCAAAAACGCATCATATAATCAACAGCTGAAAAAAAGACATAACATTTTGTCAGGCGTCATTGTTGAAATCATTAATACACTGACAAACATGTAGCTTCATTTCATGAAGTCATTGTAAATTATGCTGATGCAACGAAGCATGTTTTTGTTAACCTGTTGCATGAATGTATGAGTCTTTCATTTTGAAGTAAGAAATTAAGTTGATTTTGAGTATTTCTGCTATGTTGATAGGACTAATAATTACTGCCTGTTCAGGTAGCTAGGAACTTTTGCTTATAAAAGCATAAAAGAAGTGTCTATGGCTTTTGTTTAATTTTTTTAGGTAGGTCAGTAAATACTGAAATATCTGACAGCATTTTGGGTTTTCGGTGGGGAAAAACTGTTGGTGACAGATGAATGATTTGTACTGCGAGAATAATGAGACGGTCTAAACAGTTGGTTCATGTAAGACTGTGAGAACAAAAAAATGGGGATCATTCTTTCTTCTTCTTCGACAGAAATCATCTCTCGCCTTGTGAACCCAAATCAAGCATGGACTTGTCTTAGGAGCTAGATAAATGGTTAAAACCCTAACGGCAATATTTTTCTATCAAAGTGGGATGAGCTGATGTGCTCTGTAAGGTGAGTAAAATCTTTAGACTATCAAAAAAAAGTAACTTAAAAACGTTTAAATCTTAGAGAGTTTCCTTAAAGTTCAACATAATTTGGGGCCTACCACAGCTTTAGCCATGCTGAGGCTCTATTTTGTTTGAGTTTTGATGCAAATGTCAAAAGTACCACCACCTACTTTTACAACATACCAGCAGGTGTTGAAGCATGTTTAATTTTTTTTTTGTGCAATGCCCACCCTACAGAAATAAGTATGAGGAGTTGCATAGCTGAGGTTTTAAAAATAGAGGCAAAATATTAACAATGTTCATCTGGTTGCCTCAAGATTTTAAAAGAATGATCAGAGGGTCGTTAGCATTCTAAAACACTGTATTTAACAAGGGTATTGATGCAATATTTTTGATCCTGAAGGGTACCTAAGGACAAAAGGGTAAATTAGGGATTTTTGGTGGTGTGGAGGGTGGTGCTTTGTAGGCAGTGACCCAAAGCGAGTCCAAAGTCACAGCCTGAATTCCTGAGTGTCTCCAGCCGTTGGTCAGCCTCCCCAGGACACAAACAGCATGGCCCACTTCCCATTTAGCAAGTCTGCTACAAAACTTGATTTTATCTGGTGTAAAGAAAACTTACTCGCACTGACTTGAGCAATCACTCTCACATACACACACACACACCCACACACACACACACACACACACATGCACATGCTGAAGATGTGTTTGGAGCCTCGCAGATTGAGCTTTGGGCAACTGATTCACAAAGAGCTTTCTAATTTAGGTAGCAATTTACACTATTGGCTTGTCTGTCTTTAAATTTGTCTGAATGGGGTGTGAGTCATTATAATTTACTGTGTTTTGTGGTTGCGTAAAATAAAGGAGAGAAAACAATTACTGCAATAAAGCAGACATTGCTTTCATGTGGTTTTGCCTTTGAAAGTTCCTGTAAACTAGAGACGTCAACGCTTACACTGAACAGAACAAACAATACCTGGAGTGTTTAGATAAACTTGGAGGCTCGAAATCTGGTCGTGAAATCCAGGTTCTTGGAAAGTATTTGTACCGGTGGAGTACTGTCACGTTTTATCACTGAATAATCCCCAGATTTCAGCATATTTCATGAGGATGGTATATGATAGACTGACTTGTGTGGAAGGGAAATGCCCCAATTTTTGTCTTTAGTGATGTCTATTTGGATTCATCAACTCTGAGACAAAAAAATATTTACGACTAACTTGTGTTACAATTACACTTACAGGAATTTGGGTCAACGTCTTTCCTCATCTATTTGTTTATGTTTTCCTACCTTAATCTTTTGAAAATGGTTAAAGTCATTTCCGGTGTATTCATGAACAGCAATATTGAAACTTTTACACAAAGTCTGATTTAGATCTACGACTAGACCAATTGAGCCACTGAGACGCATTAAGATGCATTCTTCTGAAGAATAATTGTAAAAATCGCTTCAATACGTCATCTGACGCATAAAAAACAGTTTTTGTTTACTTAGTTGTGTGACAATAATGGTAATTTAATTCATAGAGATTTAATTGTGTGATTGGTCAGAAATTTCTGGCCGTTTATCTACAGGTTGACTGTGCTGTGTATGAAAGTCAATGTTCCGATGAATATAAAATTTTTGCTTTGGAGTGAGAAATGTGCGAGGAGTAATGTTGGCATGATACTTTATGTGCAGTATATGTCAGGCAGACAACAGATAAAATGCCAAGGAGGAATAAAATGTGAATTATTTTCCTTAAAGGGACAGAATTATATATTTTCCAGGCACAGTCTGATTTTACAGCACAATCAACTGTTGCCTTCAGTTGTTATAAAAAACTATATATATTAAATATGGCTTAAAAATTGACTTCATAGTTTAACTACTGTTCTTTCTGAAACTCCGTTTTCAGTAAGTTATCATGACATGGCTTATCTATTAACCCTAACAACATTTTTACCAGAGTTGCACTGAGAAGTAGCTTGTATGAGCTCAGCAGTTCCACCAGGTGTTTGCTAACTGCTGCTGACTGGCTAGTCTGAAGGGACTAAGTGAGTGAGGGTGTTGCAGGGGAAGGCTGCTCTATGAGACGGAAGATTGGAGGCTTAGAAACTGCAGCTCTGAGGAGGAGGAGCTTTGTCCTAAAAGGCGGGGCTAAGTTGACGCAGGTGTTTTGCACAGCTGAATGGTTGCCACGGGACTTTAAAGGATTTCTCAAACATGCAGGAAAGGCAACACTCCAAGTATGTTTTTAATGAGGGAATAACATTATAAGATGTCATGTCAGTTTTACATAATATTATCCTTTTAATGGAAGGAGTCAGCTGGAATTGAGGCCAGACTGTTGTTTGAGGGAGACAAACAGAATGAAGAAGGCAGTTAGAGCTTCATAAAAATGATCCTGCTGGAGTCTGTGAGCATACCTGACATACTGTAATTAGGCTCTACATTCCAAGAGAACCAAAACCAAATCTGGACAGGAGTGATGCGTCCTGTGGCAGGGTAGGGCCAAACGTCAGTGTCACGATGTAAAGCGTGCCCCCCCCCACCCAAAAAAAAAAAAAGCCATGTGATTGGGGACGGGGCCGAGAGCTTCGGTCATTCCCTGTTGTTGGGGTGAGGCCTAAAGGTCGGGCAGAGATAAAGGCTTGACTGACGGTAAGGATGGAGCCTAGTGTCAGAGCGGGTCATGGGTCAGGCCTCCACTCAATCCCCCCTGATTTATAGCTCCTCCGATCGCCGGGTCACAGAACTCAGCATTGTTACGGAATGTGATAATTTCCATAAGACTATCAATGTGTGTCTATGTGGGAATATATATATATATCTATATAGATATAGATATATATATCTATATCTATATAGATATATATATATATATATATATGTATATGTATATATATGCTCTGAGCAGCTCCAGAGTTTGTATAATTGTTGGGAGATCAGGACGGCTGTGAAGGGAGAGAGGTTGGAGGCAGAGACTGCTGTGTCTGGAAATAGCAGCGAGGAGGCTCGCTCTGCTGTTTGCCTTCCCAAAGTTTTGATTTGACATCCTAATTGCCACATGGAGGAACAAAATACTCTGAGGTTCCCCAAAGTGAAAGCTGATGTTGAACCAGGCAGGCTATGTTTAGCGGCATTGGCTATCTGCAGAGGGCCTACATTTACTGTCGCTCGCTCTTCCTTTCTATGCCTCTGTTTCTGTATGGGTTTTTCTTCTTCTTCTTCCTCCTCCTCCTCCTGTGTTTCTTCCTGAAGAAAGGAGATATGGAGACAGAAACAGTGAGAGAGAGAGGAGGAGGAGAGGAGATTGACTGGAGGGGTGCTGGCACCAGAGAAAAGTAGGTAGAAAGAGAGTTAAAGATAGAGAAGGAGAGAGAGAGAAAAAAAAGGACGAGCAGCAGAGACAAATTGGAAGATCACTGCTTTTTATGCACCCCTCCAGTGAAACTCCCCATCCCGGCCGAGCGCACATGAACACACACACACACACACACACAAAAACTCTTCCCGTCTCCATTCCTCTATCTCCCCTCCTCATCTCCCCCCTTGCTGTATCTCACTCTCTCTCTCTATACACCCTCAAGCGGCAGCAGCGTGCAGCCCAGGCAGGTAGCTGACAGGCAAAGTGAAGCCTGGCAGACTGGAATAATTACATGTGGCTGTCTGTGTGGAACATGACGCCTCTACTTTCAATTAAGCCTACAAAACGCATTCTTATCACTGCAGAGGGCCACCAAGGACCCGCCCACCAGTCCCTCCGGTCTCTTCCGTCCGGCCGTAGAGCGCCTTGCCGCCGCATCGACGGCGACTTCAATGTGGCCTCCCTCAGACTTTGGGAATAAATGATAAAAACTGTGCAGCAAGAAGCATTTCCATACTCATGGAAAATAATAATTAAATAGTTATGGCGAAGAGAGTGGGGGGAAATCAAAGTAGCAGAGTAGCAACTCCAAAAAAAAAGGCCCTGATAATTAAACTGTAAGGAGACCGTACCCTATGATGCCGCCGCCGCGAAGGAGCTATCAAAGGCTGACATTCCTGTGATGATGATGATGAGCGCTAACAACAGAAGCTAACTGTTGAGACAGGGGGAGCCATGCCCCGCTAAAAGTTAGCTAACACACACTCTACGCAATTATAACAGAGACTCCCTGGGCAGTGACAGAGCAAATGTTAGGAAGATTCATTTGAGTATAATGTAGAGTTTAAATGTAGCCACTGCTGTATATGGATCCTGGGAAGCTTCCCTTTAACCATTGTTTGCAATAGATTAAGGGTGTTGTCACATCTGATCGCCCGGTAGACTCTGTTCGATTGAGGACCAAAATAATAACATTTACTACATTTTCATCTGCTGTGGTTCACTTTCACACTTTCCTGTGTCAAAGAAACACAAAATGTTAACTGTACTGTCCCAGACCTGGAAGCAACGCTAAACACTCAGTATGGAACATTTGCACCTCCACATGCGGTTCATGATAAATCAAATGAGAAAACAAGAATGCCAAAAAACAAAGCACGATAAAGTTTTTTGCGTAAATTGTTGAGTATGATGAGTTTGGAGTTATAGGTCAGGTTAAAAGTTGCGTTTTCAGGAAGTAGAAATTTTCACTTTACAACCTGTTAAAAAACCCCTCTTTGTTTCCCTAAAATGCAGTTTCCATATGAACAGATGGCACATGTGCTTCCTAAAACGTTTTAGTTTTAGGAAATATGTTGAATGTGTTTGTGGCCATTGTGCTGCTGAATTTCAGACCTCGGCTCAAATCTCAAGTCTTCTTTATTATAATTTTTTTGACATCCATTCATTTTCTCATCAACTGCAACCACTATGTTTTAAAGTTGAGCTTAAATAAAGACATGTTAATCTTCCAAACTCATATTTGGGGAATATTTTGAAAGTTGTGCATCATTTTCCTCTCTCTCAAAAAACAATGTGCTGCTTTGTGTAAGCCCATTGCCATTCTTCATAATAAGCATGGTGTTTTCTAGGTGATGTGCAAGTGTTAGTTTTTTGCCACACACAGCATTCTGCACAAATGGCAAAACGTAAAACTATGTTTTCATCTAACATAGAGCCTTGTTCTGCTTGTTTGTGGTCTCCACAGAACAACTGTTCTTAATATATGCTGACATTAGTTCTGAAGACGGTTATTAGCTACAGGAAATGCTAATTTGAATGACAAAAGTGTTTCCAATGGACTTCATAAAAAGTCCAGAAAAGCTACATCAAAGACTAGGTACTGTCAAAGTATTAATTGAAAATGAGCAGAAAAAAGATTTTCAAACTGCCATTTCTTGTTCCAAGTGTTATGGAATGATATCTAGGCCAAAAGTGACAGCCAGATGAAGGACAAGGGCAGAAATGTGAAGAGGAAAACAAACGAAAAACATTAGTGTTGTATCAGCCTGTAAAGATGCTGTCTTGCCTCCGCTGTGCCACTTGGGTCTGATACTGGGATGTATAGATTGAGTACCAAGGTCAAAGAGGTGTGAATTATTGGCACGGATAATCAGTGGCTTTTACTCAGGCAGCTCTTCACAAGCTCTCTCCCCTGCCGTGTAACCTCAGCAGCCCCTGGCGTACTTCGGGCTCCCATGGCAGCAGGGGTAAATGTGTGTGTAACACACTTCTCTGCTATCCTCATGCAGAAACGTACAAATGGACACGTTCAGAAATTCATACAGAACGGGTACAAATGTTCAAACAGTTTGAAGGACTTGAGAAGTCAAGAATTTGTTATTGTCATGCAAGGTTTGTTTGTGGTATGAAATTTAGCATCAGGTCCCAGATTAAGAAAACAAATAAATAAATGAGTAGTTATTTATAATGTATATATGAATAAAAGTGTATGTGTAAATTTAAAAAGTGAGGTGAAACTGAAGGTGTAGTAGCTCTCACAATCAAGCCACAAACTTTCATTGTATCAGTATCGATACCGATACTGATACTTTTTATTAATTTTGATGTGTCTAACTTCTGACATTTAGGTGACATTTTGTGTTTTTTTCCTTTGAATTGTTTTGTTAAAACCTTAAAAGAAACTATAATTTTTAATACGTCATACATGAATTTTTGTATGTAGTATGGCATTTAGGAAAATCGGGTACCTTTGAGTAAAACTCCAAACACTAGATAGAAACAAAGTGAAGTACAATGCATGGTATGTGTAGAATATGCCTCAACAGGCATTTGTTGTGTTCAAAAGGCACTTTGATAAACAGAAATAAAAACAGAAATAATAGAACAAGAAACACATTTGTTTCTCCCTCTCCCCCAAATAAACAAACAAAAATTAAGCAAAAAGAGAAGATTAAAGCAAAAAAAAAAATACTACAACAACAAAACTAAGTAAAATTTTAAAAGGAAATCTTAAAATAAAGTAATGATTTTACTACACTAGGTTCAATCTAATAATGCATTGATATGACCAATATTAAGGATTTGGACCTCTACTTTCCATCCAATCTGACTGAGCTTGAATTATTTTTCCAAAGTAAGATGGTGGAAAAAAATTACTTTTGTGGTAGATTTTAGTCAGGAGTGTCAGATTAGACTGGATTGAATGCATACAAGCTCCGCAATTTAACTTGTTAAAAAAAATTTAAAACTAGGTGCCCTTTTCAATTTGTGCAATATTGCAGTTTCGGATTAAGTGACAAAGTTCAAGAGGAATAAGTATTTCTGCAAGGCACTGTATGTGTAGAGGACTAGCTTACAGGCAAACATAATAGAAAAAAGGGATGTGAAATTTTAACAAAAACACGTCTGGTAAAACACACTGAGACCAATGAGACGAATCAGCAGGGTAGATATGTAAAAGGTTGCTGCTGACAGTTCCTGGCGCTCTCTTTGTGGCTGGCGCCAAATGACAGGCCTGCGGAGAAAGGCGCGTTTGATAATACATCCACTACACATCCAGCAGCAGCACCAGCAGCATTCCCTTCAGTCTATTTATATTTCCTTTCGCTTCGCTCTCTGCACTTTACCTCGATTCGAAGCATCCGCCGCTGTTCTACAAGCCCGTACCTGAGACGCACTTTATTTCCGTTTGTGAGATACGAGTTTTGTTGCCTTTTTAAAAATTTTTTTATTTTTTAAAGTAACACATCGTCAACTTTTGGCAAACCGAAAAGTGACAAAAGTTTGGCAGATAAAAGTGTGCAATATTTTCCTTTTTTAACATTTTTTTCTCGTTTTAAGCTGTGACCAGTTTGTATGACAGATAATTAGGAAGCGGCGGGTGAATGGGCGTTTTGCGGCTCGGTGTGTCCAGCGTGTTGCATTCGGGCCTCCTGAGTGGAGAGGACAATGACGAGCTCCACAGTGTCCCTATTAAAGCGGCAGCCTCCAGGCTTGCGGATTAGCCTGAATAGCCTTCGCTCCCCAGGTACAGGATTTGGTTTACATTAGCCGGCTTTGCCCTTGGCTGCTAGCTGCTTACTCCTGTTCAGGTCACTTAACTCTGGCTCGCCATGCAGGGCACCTGCTTTTTGTAAGGTAATTAGGAAGAAAAGCTTAGCAGTCCACTACTTTTGTACCACAAATATGGTCTCTGTTTTTTTTGTTTTCCCCCCAATAAGTACTGGTGGTTGCTCAGAAGGCTACAGTTTTGTGTTCATGCCTGTGAGGAGGGCATGCTGCCGGAAGCTTGTCGGACCACCTTGAATCTTCAACACAATTTAAACTTTGCCTCGTTCTGATGCCGTACGACTGCGTTGAGGATCCAGAATGCATCAGATTGACAGCATGAAAACATAATGTTGAGTAAATGTATTCCACATTTGGCGCTGCTAGATCGAAACATTGATTAGCAAGCGGGCGCACCGCCGCTTTACATTCTTGTTTCATGCATATTTCATTGCAGCTCCGACAGCGGTCGGCTCTGCCGTCAGGGGACTGTGACAGATGTCCGGTTCTTGAACCAGTGACCGGCAAAGGGAGGTTCTAGTAACCTGTGCCTGTCCAGATATAGATTCCCCCATCTGGCCTGGATGTTTCGTTCCTTTTCCCCCTCCACCCAAGATGCTTCTAATCTATATTATTAAATGAAAAAGTGTTAATATTGCATGTATTGTGCTTCTTTATCAACAGATAACGTGTATATCTACTGGAAAAGCTTTGCAACAATAAAGATGGTTGAGCGTAAAACTAAGAAGTCACAGCTGATGTTTCAGTAGCTGATTGTTTCCATCAATCATAGAATTGCACAAATTGAAATTTCAAAAATAAATTTGCTTAATGGAACCAGGCCAGTCTCAAACGTTTCGGTAAAACCTTTATTGCGCTAGGATGAGGTGGTTTTTCAGCCATATCGATATAGATGTATTTTGTAAAACTGCAACAGAAACACTTTTTTCAAACCACGCGGGTCAGGTGATCAACAGCAAGATGTTGCTACTGGCAAAAACGACAAAGAAGACAACAGGAAGTGTTTTTTGTCAGACAATGTGAAGCTTACCGCATCGCATGGTTCACAAAAAGTTGACAAATATTTGCAAATATTTGTCATGGAAATGCAGCTGTTTCTTTCAAAATCAGCTTCGTCAACTCTTACATGGAATATTGTGATTTAGGAATAATATCAAAACTGAAATAAGGGCTTTGGATAAGGAAAGACTCAACTGTTGATCTAAACTTTAAAAGGTGTTTTATCCCCTGAAAAACATCCTAAAAATTGCTTGTTAATGTCTAAATAATAATGAAGTTCAAGTGTCTGAGATGTTGGAGAAATTATATGCCTTTGTGGCTCAGCTGAAACCCTACTCTGATATGCCCATGTGTTTATTAATGTGTAAAGCTGGTAACTGTAACCTGATTGCTCACAGTGGATTTTATTGCCAGGTGTGAATTGTTGCTCCTTAGAAGCACTCCCTGTTAAAACCAAACACCTGTGGTCAGCTCAAACCTACCCACAACTTTGTATTTTAATATTTGCTCTTATAAATCCCACTGAAAGACCTGATAAGTTTTAAAAACCCCTTTTTGTTTTCAGGTGTTAGAAATAATTGTATCTCCCCACAGCAGAGCAAATTAGAAGACATTCCTCTTAGTCTTGATAAAAAATGCATTAAACCCACTGAGAAAGCTGGGATATTATTTTGCTCAAGCAGCCACCTGAGTAAGCAGGTGAGACGTCTCCGTCTGCTGTAGGGCAGAGTTAAACCTAACATGCAGGTTTTACTAAGTAGAGATTTTCTGCTGTGACTTTCTATCATGCGTGAGGAAAATCTGATTTTTCAACACTTTTCAGCAGACTTGATGCTTTTGGTGTATATATATGTATATATATTTTAACTTATGTCTCACTTTGTAGTCACTCTGTTCCCAATTATCTTCAAAATATGCTAAAAACGTTAACTTATTACTGCCTGAATTAATTTAAGGCTTTACAAAAATCTGACTATTTGTATATTTGCTATTGAATAGATTCGGTATGTAGTATGGCATTTAGCCAAATTCGACATATTTGATGTCGAATTTGGCTAAATACATTTACATTTCCTGTCAACTTAACAAGATGTTAAGTTGACAGGAAATGTAAAAGTATTACTGTTTCATTATATGTTACAGGAAAACATCTCCAGTGAAATGCTAAACCCACAACGAGTCTAAAAACAACAAATTTGAACTTCTGTTTAATCCAAATTAAGTCAGTGGCTCCATCAGGGCGCCAGGGGCCCCATAAACACTAATATTTTAAAACAGACCACAGATACATAAATGAAACACTTGTTTATTGAGATTATCAATGCTGTTAAATTTGATTCAATTGTTTAGGCATAGATAAATTAAATGATTTCAAATTGTTTAACATTTAAATACAGGATTTTAAGGAGTTGGCAAGTTTACTTTGTAAAACTTCAAAGAACAATATTCATAGTTAGATTGTTTTGTTACCATAGCAACAATCTGATGCTGTGAGTTTAATCTTTGAATTTACAAATACAAATTAATAAACTGTAAATATAGCATTGCTTTTTAGGCTGGCTGATTAAATTACTCCCTTCTCCCACATTTCACTAAATCAAACACAGAAGCTGTTAGAGGTGCTGATAATTTTAGCAACAAAAGGGGCCCCAAGAGTCAAATTCTGCTCCAGGCCTCTTACAGCCTTGGACCGGCCTTGCATGATGAGGTAATCTGCTGCACTGCGCAGAGATGTGCAACAAACGGAAGATTTAATTCAATGCTGCTAATGTGGCTTCAGTAGCTCTTCCATTTCGTGTCTGTTGAATTTTCAATCATCACAGAAACTATTTTGGTTGGTGGAGTTTATGGGACGAGTTTCTCAGATCTCTGTACGGCCGCGCGTATTAACTCCAAGTAGACAATGCATTTAATATGGTTTGATGCATCGTGTAACCAGAAAAATAATAATAAACAGCAACCCAATTAAAATTACACACGAAAAGTGTTTCCATAGTAGTTTTTCTCTAAAAAAGTTTTTGTGGAACAATGAGGTGGGTTTTTAGCCATATCAAAATTGGCGTATTTCGTGAAACCTTTTTAATTTTTGTTTTTCCATTAAGCAAATTTATTTTTGTAATTCCAATTTTCACAATCATGTGGTCAATGGAATCGTGGCGACTGGAATTTTAGTACATTAAAAGGAATTCCAAAACCAGACTGTTTAAAAAAGAAAACTTAAGAAAAAAATTGGTTTGGAAAAAACAAACAAGAGCAGCTGACTGTGGAATATTTGTTTTTTTTTTTGTGTGTTGTTAGGCTTCTCCACCAAACTGTGGCTTCATCATGTTTTTAAGGGTTTGTGGCTTCAGAAAACTATTCCAGATCAGCTACACAGCTTCCACTAAATCAGTGCTACACATCGTGTTCCACTGCTAACTGCTTGAATCGATTGGGTAAAACGAACAATCCTGCCCTTGTGTTTTACACATCTGGCTTTTTGAGGTGTTTTCTTGTGAAAGATCTTTTTCTCAACATGTTCTTTTGGGAATATGATACATCTTTCACAAGACAAGTTGCTGAATCCAGGCAAATTTAACTTGTTTCCTCTGCATGATCTTTACTTTTTCTGTTTGTCTGTCATTGGGAATCACATTAACCAGCTTTGTCAGCAACTTCTTTAAACAACCCAACAAGCTAGATATATCATCAAAAACTAATATGAGCCTTTGAAATCCCTGCATATTTGCATTCACACATAGTTTATTGACTAACTAACCATTTCCTGGCCTGTTCCATGTGTGGAACCTCCATCATTCATTTGTTAAAAATTGAGCATGCAGCTTGTTTCATGTAAAGTCTCTGAACAGATGTCTTACGTAGGGCTGTTGAAATTAATGCTTTTTTAATTTTATTTTACTCAATAAAATAATTTAAGGCAGCGGTTAATTTAAAAAGACCCCCCTTCACTCAGTCAGGCTAGGTGAATTTAATCACTGCCAAAGCATTTCATCACTTACCAACAAAATATTGGAGACTATTGCTAAAAAAATGCAACCTGTAAATATTGCAACCAATATTTACAGGTTGCATCCTCAACCTGTAAATATTGTTGAGGATGCAGGATGTGATTCAGGGAGAAAGCACAGATCATTTTTTCAATTATGTAAAGCACCTTGGACCGCCTTGCTGTTGAAATGTGCTATACAAATAAACTGATTGACCTGGTTGCAAAGCAAAACAGAAATGTACTGAAAGGTTCAAAACTACAGCTCACGCTAATTGATAAATTTTTTTAAATAGTGAATGTTCTAAACCAAATATTTTATGTTAATATTGTGCGTTAGTTAAGTTTTATTCAGCATTTTTTAGGCTAAATTTGTGAATGAGTAAAAGTCCCACTTGTCATTTTTGTGACTTAATTGAAGATAGAATAAATCTTTATTATAAGCTTTCTTTGAAAACTCATTAACCGCAATCAGTCGCTATTAATACTTTAACATATTTATGATCATTTTTGCTAATCGATTAATTGCCTTAGTTTTAACACATAATGAGAACCAGAATCAGAAAGTCCACAACGTTTTAGGTTTCTGTAGTTTTGCCTGACCTAAAGAAATGAGGCACTGATTGGTGATATTTCCCCTGAGGAGAGACTTTCCACGGTGGTCTTGACATTGAGGGCAACAAGGGGGAAAAAAGGCCTAAAAACACAAATAGTCTGAATCACATACTCATCTGGGAGGTCATATAGTCTGCACTAGCAACACGAACTGCTTATCACGTTCCAAACTGCAAACAACTTGGATTATTCATTAATTTAGAACATGACGGTGCAAAAGCTTTCCGTAATTTTCTTTTTCAGACATAGATGGTAGAGGGAGCCGGTCTTACAACACAGGACTGCAGGATGTGTTGTTGTGGTTTTCAGGAAGTGTGTGTGTGTGTGTGTGTGTGTGTGTGTGTGTGCAAGGCAGCCTAAACTTATTCATGACTTCCCTCTCCACTGAGACGGTAATGTGCATCTTCCCCCAAAGCTATAATTTTATCCTTCGCTGAAACGCTGTCATTCAGAGATTGAAGGGTTCATCCGACTCTGCGAGCATCATTTATACAACCTGGCATTTTGGCTGTCTGGTGACATGCATATGTCTGTTTCACTGACATATGCTAAAGCAGTGATTTAAGAATAATACATATGTAGGACGGGGTGTGGAAAAGTGCCAGTAACGATCACAGTGACCAAATACTTATTTTTATCTGCACTGGTCTGTAACTTGCTGAACATACAGTGGCCCTCAACACAGCACACACCCCTGTTTGGGATGCGAAAAAATGAGACTTTGATAAAAAATTTAAAAACTTTTCCATGAAGGAAATTACATATATTTTTTTAGAATTCAAGTAAAACAACAAATTCATTAGAAAGTCCAATGCATGTGCCTGAGGTGTGAACACGCAATCGAACTTTTGACATGGACCGATAAAGCGAACTCTAATTGAGATCAAGGATTTTAAGTGGATCAAACTGGACTCTGGTGCAGTTCAAATGCATGTGAATGCCAAGCAAACCAAAAAAAAAAAAAATTGGCAGGAAGAGGACTAAAGTGCAGGGCATTCTGGGTAAATACGTGCTTATCTGGCACTAGCAAGAGAAATTGTTCCCATTGCTGAGCTGCGTTTGTTTGGCACATTATCCAAAGACAAAAGAGAAATCCTGCAACCACTAAAATGTGACACCACTTCATTTTTGACTATCTTGAGAGCTTTTGTGTCGTTTCCTTCATTGTTTCTTGATGCAGCGCCTCCACAGGCGAGAGCTGGAACAGGTTTTTCAATTAGTTCAGTGCCAGCTAAAAACGTAATAAATGCAACAATTTTGGTCAGAGTCTACCCGACTATTGGGTGTGGGAAACATGGAAAAATGACAATGCACATTAACAATAAAACATGGGAGCATCAGCGTTATATTGTGGAGAAGCTTTCCGTCGGCAGCTGCAGGGACTAGTTATGGAAGATGGATCAAGGTAAATTCAAGGCTATCCTGGAAGAAAACCTCCTTGACGCTTGTCATTGTTTAGAGTCTGCATCTCTATTCTGTCTGTATATTCTCTGAAACAGCCACAGCAAAAAGTGCTTTCAGAAAATAATAAATCAGGAGGAATCAAATCAAACCCTTTCCAATTTCACTTGTAAACAAAGAAAATGAATAACGTCCTTTTTGCCCTGTAACGAAGCGCTTCTTTCTGTCGGCTCGTCGCAGAAAATCGCATAATGTTCAGGCTTGGAAAGTGACGGAATGTAGAAAGGTTCAAGTGGTACGAAGAGTTCAGCAAAGCGCCGTAATTGACTCCGTTTTAAACTGAGTATGTTGCGTGTCAGAAAACAATGTGACGCGTCTAATGATCTCCTCAGCATTTTCCAGTTCAAAAGGCAGCTTTAGACACATGGATTCCCTCTGCAGGGTATGTGCTTTTTACACGAGGAAGAATGCAATTTGTCAGGTGAAGACGGGAGGGGGAAAAAAAAAAACGAGGTCAGCATATGGGCTCTCTGAATATGTGTGTGTGTGTGTGTGTGTGTGTGTGTGTCTGAGAGAGAAAGATGGAGAGTTTTTCTTGTCTTTATTTTGGGGAACTAGAATGTGGTTCCAGCGCTTTGCTATTCCCCACTAATCAGGTGCTGCCAACCTGCCAGCCAAGACGGGATGCGAGGCCTTTCAAAAACACTCTGCTAATTAACAAGCCCCCAATGCATCCCTTTCACTTTTACAGCGCTAGCACATCTGCCATAGAAACTCCAGAGAAGAAGAGAAAAAAAAGACATTATCTTCAGCCCGAGTATATCCCCTCGCCTCGTACACATCCTCAGTAGATGTTTGTTGTGCTGTGTGTATGCATCAGTTGAAAAAGGTGCACAGTAAGTTTTTCACTTCTTTTCTTTTTTTTTTTGTAAAAGTGTTGATGCCGTTATGTTGGAGAACAGCTTGTGTAGACATTGGCAAAGCGTCCTGCATCTATCAAGCAGCTGAAAGGCCTGAATAGGGCTCCCCACTGTCTTAATGACTGTTTACATGCACCCAGAGCAGATTAAAAGATGTTTCTGGGGTTGCCTGGAGGTGCTGCAGCAACACAACGTCAATAATCTGCAAGAATTATGAGAATTAAAGGGGCAGTATTATATAATTTCCAGGTCACATAGTGACATTTTATAGTACAATCAAGTAGCAGTGTTACCTTCAGTTATAAAATTATTACATATCTCTAATGTGCCTCAAAAGACATTTAACTTCTTAATTTAGCGCCTTAAAATTGGGCGTGTGTCTATTTAAGAAATTCCTACTCTTTCTGAAACTCAACCTTCAGGAATTCATCACAATATGGCTCATCTATTAACCTTTTAACGTTTTTACCAGAGAAGTAGCTTATACAATGAGCTAGGTCCATCATGGAGTTTTGCACAGCTGAATGGTTGCCATGGGAGATCAAAGGATTTCTCAAACATGCATAAAAGAATCAAGGCAACAGAAGCAGGTATGTTTCTGATGAGGGAATAACATTATGGCATGATCTAAAGCTAAAATAAGTAGATTTTACATGATGCTACCCCTTTTATTAGATTTTTTCAGCTTTCACTTACCTTTCACTTGTGTTGCTTAAAATGTGACTTTAAGGTTCACATAAAGGACTGATTAAAGCAATTCTTTAAAAAAAAGTCTTCTAAATCCAAATGATACATGCTAATAAATTCCAGTGGTGTTAAATTGTGCTTACACAAATAGAAATGATTAACAGACTCGCTATTACTAGCTGGGATTGCCCCTTTAAATACGGACTGTAATTTACGCAGGGCATTAAGACGTCTTGGACAGCCTCAGGAAAATTTGACAAAGTAGTTCAAATGATCATGTTTACTTTTGTAAGCGCTGCCAAGCCTTTAAGAGGTGCATACGTTCACAGCAGCACCAGAGTTATGGCTTTTTCCAGACCTGAAATTCCACCACCTCCATCGTTTTCCAACCAAGAGCTGAGGGAGGCCCTGGAGACCATGTCAGCTCATTTCCTCTTATGTCAGAAAGCCGCAGTGAACTGACTCTGCCTATAATGACGGAGACTACCTCTAATGGAGACTACTGCTAATTTGCTAAGCCTCTGCCGCCCACCCGACATCAGCACTTGTCGAAACAGTCTCCAAGCAACTCAACAATACGCTTTTGGAGGTCAAATGCCTCACAAAAGACACATTGCAGCTTCACACTGAATATTAATCTGTGCTTTGGAAATAATTATAACATATTACCTCACAGACATTCACAGAATATAGAAGGTTACATAATAAATGTATTTTCTCAACTTGTTCTGCCAAACATATACCATCTCCCTAACGACGTAGCGAAAAATTCACGAAGAACATTACTGAACATATCATACGTTTAACATTAAATATTCACTGTTTTCTGAAAGACAAGTTACATTTGAATTATTACTGTATTTAAGACAAGAAGGAAAGCATGTCATAATCTGCCTTTCGATTGACCATAAAATTTAGTCAAATAAATATGCTTCATGGAAACACAAAAGTTAAAATAAAAAAAAAAAACTCTGGTTTTGCCAATTTTTATACGCCTGATAAACCAGCTCATTGTAGCACCAAAACCTTTTATTTTAGTAATAAACTGCAGTGAAACACCTGTTTTGCATCAAACAAATCACATGATCAAAAACCAGATGTTAGTGTTGATGCAAATCACAAAGATGACAGGAAGAATTTGGCGGATGATGTCGCGGCATGTTTTTCAATGACTTATCACGTGAACAAATTTCTTCACGTATGATTTTAATTGGAAACACTGCAATTGAAAATGTATTATTCTTGAACATTAAAGAATATTGACAAAGTCTTGCGTACATTTGTAATGCTAACTATCTGGGGATGAATCTTTGACTCTGTTACTAATCAAACAAAACAATGTTTGACTACATTAAGCAGAAGGTAGGTCAGACTTTTGTTGGTTGGAGTCACTCCAAGCACCAAATGTCACCCGTCGTGTAAATCTTCATTGGTTCAGACACATCACCTCTGGTTCACTGTTATATTGGTAGAATGTTTGATTAGCATTTGCCAATATTCCGTAGCAGTAACCCATATTCCGCCATATTGTGTCCTACACACTCCTGAATGTTTGGACATGTCCAAAAATTTTTTATGGCAGCCTTGCTTCAGCTGGTGGTCAAATTGAGTTCCCCTCTCCATCAGATACTAAAGAAGCGGATGTTGAAACAGCATTCATCTGAAGCAGCACGTCTTCCTGCATCATTGAAATGCAAACGGGTATCTAATCGTATTTTCTTTTGCAGCCTTGCTTTATGTAGATACTTTAATGACTTTAAAACAGCCTGCAAAACACTGTCTGCAAAGTAAAGGCAAGAGCCTTTTAGGTGAATCCTCAGCCTAAGTGTTGTAGACAGACAGGAATGTTTTGGGAGGGGTCTGGTTAGTGGATGTTTATGCCTCTACCTACACAAAAAAGGCTCTGACAGAAAAATGCCAATCAGGAGGTAAGTGGGAGTTCCGGGCTCCGTTTTTTGCTGCCTAGAACACCTTCGCTTTCCATTTGTCTCACTATGCAAACCAGGCTGTTTGGGGAGGATGAGGAGAAAGGTGGCTAATGAGCTGCCTGCATTGAGTCTGTGAGGGGGGGTCGGGCTGGGGTGGGGGGGTGAGGAGGAACCCTGTTCGTAAACCGCTCAAGAGAACTCCTCCTCTGGGCATGCCCACAAACAGCAAAACAACAACAACCACCACCACTGTGCAGCCACGGCAACACAAATTGACGTGATTAAGCAGCAGGGATGACAGTTATTGTGAGGCGGGCAGGATGTGGCGCAGGCACAATGGGAATGCATGAGTTTGCAAGCAGATGAAAAGTGTGCGGCAGCAAAATTTGGAACAGGGAAGAGATGCAGTGGTAAGATTTCAGTCAGTAGAGCACATGCGTGAGAATGCTGTCTCTCAAGGTTATTTTTTTTTAATTTCCTGTTTGTTATATTTAATGCTTAAATGCTACCGAATGAAGATCTAAAGAAAAAAAATATGTTGGCATTCACATCTAGAGACGGTCGCACATTCTTTGTATTTGCCAAAAAGCACATTTGTACCTTATGCACAAATATAGCATGTGCATGATCATAAGTTTCTACTCTCTAGTCTCTATCTCTTGACTAAAATAATTCAAAATGGATTCCTTACTTTTAGACCTAATGCATAAAAGCAATTGGTTGGGTGGCTCAAATTGGTACATACAATGAATAATAAAGCCATTCACTCCCTAAAATCTTGCTATGGGTTTCCTAGTTATTAAAAGCTATGTAGGAGACATCACAAACATGTAGAAGAAAGAACTTGGGATAAAAGAAACCAAAACCAATCATTCTGTGCATACTGACTACACAGTGACAGATAAAATTGGCTGCGTCATAATGTGGGTAGCATTGTGGACTTAGGTCAACAGTTGCTCTCTGTCCAATTCGACTGACCTTGAACTAGTTTGCTAAGAAGAAACCCAAAATTAGCATCTCCTGATTCTAATTTAAAAATCGTTTTTAAAAAAATCGCTACTTTAATGCAGCTTTTGAAAATGCTAAACCTAAAATTGGCTAAACCCAAGATTAGCATTTAAAATCTTTAGATGTTGGCATCTAAGGAGTTTGTTCGTTGTTAGATGCTAACGTCCTAAAGATGATGACATCTTTAGGAAATTTTAGCATCTTTAGATGCTAATGTTGAGTGCTGATGTTTGGGTTTGATTCTAACTAGTCTTTACAATCTTTTGACCAACTACACATTATTCAGGTGGATGCGGAAACATAAATCGGTGCCCCCCCCCTACCCTCAGGGAAGGTACATCAGGGTGAAGGAAAGTAGAAAACAAACATTCTGTCTACTCCCACCCCACCCCCCTAGACGAGGATACTTGAAGGGTTAAACTTGCTAAAATCACCTGTTATGTGCATGAAGTAAAAGAGCAAAAGGCGCTGAAGTGTTTGGGAAAACATCATCGATGCGTGGCCCCCTCCAGACGGGGTTTTGGCGCCCCCTCTGGTGCTGCGCCCCTATGTGTTGCATACCCTGCATACCCACCTTTTGCGCCACTGCTTTTGACATTTGTCTGCAAAAGATTGGAAAACTATACATCAGTTTCATTTTTTTTTTTACATATATGTACTAGTTGATGTTGAAATGGTCAACCAGATAAAAGAATAATTGCAACAAAAATAATAATACATTACATTTATGTAGCACCCAAAAAAGCTAAGAATAAAACAGATTGAAGTTTGTGGTTGAGTTCAGTGTTTTGTCTCAGCTACAAAATGCCCAGTGCATTCTTGTTTCGGTTGGTGAGAAAACCCGAACTAAAAAAAGACAGTGTGGGAATTTCACATGGCATTGTCATTTACCCCTTAACACAGTAATTATTCACACAAGCTTTGCATGTACACACAATATGGGTCTTTCTTGCCTTTGGTGCAGAAGGCATCGTAAAAAAAAAAAAATAGATCCCTTCTCTGTAAACACGGAGGATTGTCACACAAACAGTGGTGACCCTTTGCTCCTCAATCCATCTTTTCCTCCTGTTGGGTGCTTATTGTCTCAAAAAGATCAAGGCGTTTACTCTGAGCTGATGTTTTCATGCTGCTGTGCACGCTCATTTTGGGAAACTGTTGAGATGTAAATGGCTGCTATATGTTCCAGTTCCTCAAGCTTTTGTTTCGGTGACGTAGCTGAGCAAAGAGGGTCTTAAAAGGGCCTTTAATGTACAGTAATATACTGTTTCACATTTGTTTCTGTCAGCCAGTCACTAACCTGCAAGTTGAAGCTCCGACTTCATTTGGAGAGCGAATCGTGATTTGGTGAATAGCCAGAGTTTGGATGACAATACAGGACGAGTCGCTCGGCTCCATTCGCTGTGAGGCAAATTGGCTAACCTTTTGGACTGGCTACTGGTAAGACCAAGTGTCTAATCCAAGAGCTGTGGGTGTCTTGTGTATTGCCCTTCAGTAACACAGATGTCCCGTCTTCTGTATGCGGGAAGTTTTCCTTAGGCTTTTTAACTGGATGCTGGCATGGCGACAGCAAAGACATTTCCAAACAATTCTGAGGCACTTTAGTAATGCAGCTGTGCCTCAACATCTGTCAAGTCCTGTCATCTGGAGCAGAAATGAGGCCGAAGAGTTTTGTTCATGACCAAGTCATGCTGAAGCAGAGCCCAGAGCAGAACAGCACATATTTGTGCATGTTCACACGCATACTGAAGTGTGTACATATGAGTGCATGAGTGCAAATTTAAGTATTAAGAGTTGGTGTATTATTGTGAATACTCAACAAAAATTAAGGAACGTAAACTATTATCAAGATGACTATGAAGTTTAAAGGATATATTTCAACTTCTTTAAAACTGCTTCTTTTCGGTTATGTTCAGATTTTAGCACATTATTATGTTTGTGCCATAAGGAAGGAAGACAGTAAGGAAGAACGGAAGGAAAGTAGTTAGGTAGGGAGGAACTAAGCTATGTAGAAAGGAAGCAATGTAGGAATGAAGCAGAGAAGGAAGGAAGCAAGCAAGGAAGGAGGGTCGGAAGGAGTGAAGGAAGAAAGGAAAAAAGGAAGGAGCCTGGATAGGAAGTAAGCTAGGTAGAAAGGAAGCAAGGGAAAGAAACTAGCAAGGAAGGGCCCTAGTTAGAAAGGAAATTAGGAAGAGAGGAAGTAAGAAAATAAACTAAGGAAAAACCATAGATAGTAAGGAAGCTAGGAAGGGAGGAAAAAAAGAAGCTAGGAAGGAAAGACCCTAGATGGGAAGTATGCTCTGAAGGAGGGAAGCTAGGTAGAAAGCTAGAAAGGAAGCAAGCTAGGTAGCTCCAGAGAGGACACATAACTCATTTCAATTATTAAATGTTTCAAATTATCAAACTGTTTTTAACATGAGACAAAGATCAACTGCAAATTCAACATGCAGTTTGTCTGGGATGTTTTCCAAAAGAGTTGTGGGTTTTCTCACTGAATGCATTTCCATGTGCGTGGTCTCAGAGTCGCTCCTTCTGTAAAAGAATGATGGAACACTCTATTTTTACAACCATCAACCCTAATTTACTCGTTAATGGGTAAAATGACAGCAATGTTCAAATATTCCTGTGGAGGTTAACATTGTCTCTTGGCATTAGATCTCACGTCATTAAAACAATATTCAGGATATTTCTTGTCTTTATCAAGAGCGTCCAAACATTATTCCAACATGGTGGAGTTAGTTTATCTATGTTCATTACCTCTTTTATACGTTTATTTGAAAGTTGAATCTAAAAAAAAAAAGTGAACTTTTATTTTAGAATAGGAAAGACCGTTTGGAAGCAAACTTCGGTCTATTCTTATCCAGACCTGGATTATCCTTAAATGCTTTTCCATGCTGTTTTAAGCCTGCATATACAGCCTGGACCAGTTTGAGTCCCTTTAATTATACCTCAGCCCAAACCCTGAGATGATTTATGAAGTGTGAGCCGGTGTCTTTATAGGGACTAATTGACTGGGTTTATGATCTCACACTGCTTAAATTGACTCTGGAGAGCTGTGCTGACACACACACACACATACGTCTTTCTATCTTCTCAAGGACTTTGCATCGACTTCCCATCAGTTTTCAGTCATTTCTACAGCCTAAACCTAACTATAACCAGTACATGCTTAACTCTAATACTAACTTAAACTCAATTCAAACCTTACTACTAAACACACCCACATCAGCTGTGGCCTCATACGGAGCAGTGGTCCTCACAACACAGAATATTTTGAAAACGGGATATGCTATGAAAAATGTTAAAACACACATACGTCTCTCTGTGTGTGTGCGCGTGACCTGATAAATGTTCCTTTTCCTGTATTTTCTTAACGACAATTGTCCCAGACACCAGAGGTTAAGAAAATGAGTTTACAACAAAAAAGAGACCAGATCATTTCCTGTTAATCAAGCGATTCCTTGTTTCCTTTGAAAATCTGACCGCTTTAGGCTGAGCAGTAAACGTAGCAATTTTTACATGAACTTTTCAACTTTGCGATTGAAAACTGATTGAGAATCTCATCTTAGTTACGCAAAGGTTATTATTTGATGTGGTTATCTCAGAGACTGAAAATGTTAGATAAAGTAAGTTCAGGAAGTAAAGGATATGATGGAGTATTAGGGCGATTGTAGAGTAAATTTTCTGCCAAAAACATCAAATATTGAAAAAACTCCAACAATTTTAAAATACATCTCAGGAATTTTCTAGAAAAAGACATGGAAACTTCTGAGTTTCAATAGTTGAAAATGTTTGACTTTTGGAATTTTTTTTAGTTTGAAATTTTCTTGTTTTTTTTCCCTCTCAAATTTCCGACTTTTTTTGTTTTTCCTATCTCTTTTTTTGTTTTTCCTATCTACGTCCCACTGCTTTTGGCTGGGACGACGATCCGATATTGTGTTGACTTCTTTTGCGGTCCGTCGAAGTTTCATAAATGATTAAAAACACCAGGCCGTGAGCTGCTCATAAATAAACAGCAGGACTGAACAGCCTTCTCACGGACAGGAAAAACTGACATGCTGTCAAATAATACCACTGAGTAGAGGCTAATCCTGCGTATAAGCATTTTTATTCAGGAGCAGCCTGATTGGAAATCATGCATATGTGCTATGGGTTAGAGAGAGGGGAGCGTACAAACAACTCCCCTCGTTTTTCATTATTCTTCTTCCTACCTGTGAACACAGAAGGAATAAAAATGAGTGTTTGCCTGAAACCATGCAGCCATTTTCAGTGAGTAAAATGTCACACATACGGTCAGCGGACAGCAAAAACCAGAGCACAACAGCAAAATGCTCCCGGTTCTCTCATTACCTCGAGGCGATGTTATGATTGGAGGCCTTCGGTGGGTCCCTGAGCGAGTTGAGAGGTCACGCCATCCACATGTGGACGTTTTTTTTTTTTCTTCTTTTTCCCAGACGTTCACCCCCAAATGAGAGCTGAGGTGCCACCGGACGACCCTCCATCTCAATCTCGCGGCCTAATGAAAAGTCCGAGGCCAGCCGCCCCTGCACATGCTGAACTTTTGGCTTCGGGAATCGCATCTTGGCCAATTTGCTCCCTTGCTCGTATTCTGCTCCGCGCTCCTGCCCCCGAAAACCCCAGAGGTCAAGGGCTTGGAAGCGGTTTGCTGCTTCAAACTACATCACTAATGGTTAGAAATAACTGCGACGTTTTCAGTAAGACTCGCAGGTTTGCTAATTGTATGCATTATTCCCGCGTGAATGGCTGGAGAGGTACATTTATGGGATGCACAGTGGCGCAGTTGGTAGAGCTGTTGCCTTGCAGCAAGAAGGCTCTGGGTTCGATTCCCGGCCCCGACCCCCATGCATGGAGCCTGCACGCCCTCCCCGCGCACGCGTGGGCCCCCCCCGGGTACCCCTGCTTAGTCTTTATGTTGTTTCCTTGTGTTTTGCTCAGGTGCAATGAGAATTTCTGTCATCATTCTCTTTCTTGCGACTGGCCGCTGTAACCTGACGTTCTCTTTCTCTCTTTTTGATTCACCGTATCACTTTAACCAGACTTGTGACACAAATTGGGATATTATGACAATGACCACAAGGGGTGAGTGCTGTGTTTAAACACTGGCTGGTTTCCTCCCGCTCATCCATCCTGCCCTTCCTCCGCTCCGTTGTTTTTTTTTTTGGGGGGGGGATGTGGAGGGGTTGACTCATTGTGCCCGAACCAGCTGAACACATTTCTAAATGACAACTCAGAGCGTCTCTCTTAAGGGGGAACACAGAGTTGTGGATTTTCCTCACTTAACTTGGCATTGCTTGGCAGCCAAGTGGAGTGCAGGGAGATAGGTGGGGTCCAGAGAACAACAATGGGGGTTTGTCTGGGTCAAAAATCAGATTGTGAAGGACATTAGCAGTCAGCGGCTTGATACCGGACCATTGATTCCTGGCTCCTGTTTTCTTTTCTCCCAAACACGATCTGCATTGCAAATGCCAGCCCTGTCGCCTCGGCCTTTTCTGGAGTCAAGAAAAGATTGGAGGGGAGGAGGGGCGGACGGAGCAGGAGGGGAAATCAAGAGTTCCCACAACACACAAGTCCCCGCTACACTCTGTAACCTCACACTGCTCTCCAATAAAAAAAAAAAAAAAAAAAACCAATGCACCACTCCGCCTTCCTCGAGTCGTAGCCCTTGTCCCAGGATCCCACCACAGCTGCCTTCGCCGTCTCCTAGGACCGCTCCTCGCCATTGAGCGAAAGCACAACAGGCTCATTGTTCGGAGGGGAGGAGGCTTTGGACTACTCCGACGCCGCTAGGTGTATTGTTTCACCTAACAAGCCCCAGAAGATCTAAGAGGGAACCGCTCCAGCCAAGTGGGGAAAGTTTATTCTTCTGGTTTTTTTAAAAAGCTGAGTAATGAGGCTGCTCCTTTTTGGCTCCTGTGGAGCCGGTAAAGTCACACTCACTCACACCCATTTTTTTCACTTCTAAATGATCACGTAACTATCTGGTTGAATTCGTTCTCCTATTTGGTTCTTAACAACTTAATGTTTTCCAAACAGCAGGAGTCTCACTTCATGGATTACCTGTGAAGGGGGATTTTTGCAAAATCAAGAATAAAGTCATTCTGTTTGAGTTTAGTATTTTTCCAAGGCCTTCTGGCTGCATATCTTAGATCTTAAGACGGAATATTGGAGTCACTAGGAAAGAAGACATTTCTGTCAAAAAACTCAAAAAGGTTGAGAATAATTTGAGACATGTCGTAGGAAAACAAGGACATTTCTGAGCTTCAAAAGTAAAAAATTAGTGATAAAATAACTAAAATTTTAAGATTGAGTTTAAAAAAAATGCAGAAAAAAGACTGAAATTTTTAGCTGAATCTCAAAATTTTCTAGAAAATCTTCAGTTCCTAAAGTTGAAAATTTGCTTTTCAAACCCAGAATTTTTCTAGAAGTTTTCTTTCTAAGGAATTTGTAAGATTAACCTCAAAATTTCCCAAAAACTTTCTAGCAGATCTTTGACTTTTTTTTTATTAAGTTTTTAAATAAATTTTATGAGTTTTTGGTGGGAATTTACTCCCCTTTTCTCTATCTACAAAGGTCCTAAAACGTCACTCTATGACTTTAAACATCGCCAGATTAATCTAATATTTACCTGACTACATTTCTCTGCTTTGACTAATTTCTGAAAGAACAAAATCATGAGCAAAGCGCCACATTTTGATCCAATACGGTTTACAGAGATGGGGCTGTACAGAGATACTGAGACCACGATTTAGACCAAAAGTCTCACAAATTGAGTAAATAAATTCAGGATGGGCCGACCATGAACACCGCGAGCGTTCCAGTTAATAACGTTCCGCCGCCTCACAGAGACAGTGGAAGTGATATGCAAATGGCTCTTCACACACACCGAGCGTGTCCCCCAATTACAGGCTCTCATGTCGCTACTGGCCACCTCTGCGCAATTAGGCCCCCCTGTGCACTCCGCCGCGGAGACGCGTTAGCGCCGTCCAGAGGCGCGTTAGCATTGCAAATCAAACGAGGCGACGTTTCCAGGGGTGTCATTATAAATTAGTGTTACATGATCGCCACAAATTGCCGTTCCCTCTCAAATCTGAATCCCCCAGATGAGTTGGCTTATTCCCCAGGAAATACTATTTATTTTGGCAAACGGGAGCAGTGAGAGTGGGTAGACCCATGCATGACAAGTATTTGTCTAGCAGGCACACAGGTACATGGGAGTGAAAGAAACTATTTAAATGTTGGTCCAAAAGAAGCAGCTTGTGTGGAAATATGATTTGTCACATTTGGCTCTTCTTATGCATTATCGACCCTCCTTTGCCAGCACTCTTTCTAAAATGTCATACTACACCTGCAGCTGTGAAATGGAAATCAGCAAACCCTGGGACTGCTTAATGTTGGTTTCAGCTAAGTAGAGGAGTTTGGTTGAGAGTATTCAGCTACCAGGGGCTAACCGGCTGAAATCTAGCACTAGCTATGCTACCTTAGCTGTGTTTCTATTACAAATGTGCGTAAAACTTTGTCTATTTTCCGATAATGTCGATAATGTCGTTTCCATTAAATAAGAAACGCAATTAAATCACACATGAATATGTTTGTTTGCAATAAATCATGACAAAACAAACTCCTACCACTTCCTGTTATCGTCTTCTTTGTGGTTTGTGCCTGTAGCAACATCCCGCTTTTGACCAAGTGGCAGGTCAGGTACAAGAATAAAATATTAGACATGAAGAAAAACTGTGACAGAGGTGGACAACAGACAATCTTATTAAATTTAGTTTTAGTGTCTTTTAAATAAAGTTCCACCAATGACTGGGTTTGCAAATTGGCTTGCGGCTAAAAAAACCTACATACAAAACAATTGCTTTGTTTTTAACATGTAATATTATTTACTATGGAGTTCTTGATGAAATAAACAGGAACTGAACCACATACCAGCCGTGTTTCTGTTGACCATGAAGTTACACAAATCGGAATTATGAAAATAAGTTCACCTAGGGAAACACAGCGATTTAAAATTAAAAAGAACTTTTTGTTAAAAAAACGCAATTCCACTTTTTTTTTATGATGTCAGCTGAATATCGACAAAGGTTTTGTAACGGAAACGCAGCTACTGTGTGTAGAGCAGAAGTCAATGAAGGTCATCTGCTGTGCAAATTGAAAACTGACCAAACTATTGGTGCATCTCTAAATATCTAATGAGTGTTTGGATGATGCTAGCATATCTGACTCTATTAGTTCTTAGTTATGTTAACTCTGACCTATTTGCTGTGTCCACATTTCTGTTTAGTTAGTTCCTAGGTCTATTCTTGGAGTGTCTGATGTTTGCCTTCTTAATCAAAAGCTTTGTCTCAGTGCAGACCTAACTCTAACCTTGAAGCTGCCGATCTCAAGGCCACTGCAATGGATATTGAAGCTGTGTTTGCAGCAAACACTGATTTAAATCCATTAACCCTCCCACAAACACTCCCAAAGTTTGTCTCTGGGGCCAGGCGCTGCAACTGAAGGAGAGAGCTGGACAATGAGTCACACAGAACTTGATGGAAATCCCTGTTTTTATAGATAATTGGAGCGCTGGTGCCCAGGGGGAGCAGGCTCCCCTTAATCATGTAAGAGGACAGAAACCTGATGTCAGCTTGAATTTTGTTTTTAGTTTGTGGTTTATACTCATACTGATTGATTCAGATATTTGTTTTAAACAGGATACTGTTTATAAAGAATCGAGTTCTGTCATTAGTTCATATTCATGGAACATATCATCACCTTCCTAATATTTTTTGGCAAGTCCAAAGTTTTTACACAAGTGATTTTATTTTTCTGCCAAAATCACTTTAGATAAAAAAAGACTTTGGCCATTATTTTAGGAAGGTGACTACCAGTTTTCCTACTGATGCTTAATAAGTACTTTTGTTAAGCTTATGATTTAATTTATTTTCCTTTGCTAAAATAAGGGATAGTACTTATAATTTTGAAATGTAATCAGCATTTTTTATTCATATCTATAAGCAGCGCACAATCATCATGAAAACATTTATTCTGGCATTACATGTTTTGTACATATCTACAAAACATGTTAACAATTATCTCTAGTTAAGTTGGGAATAACTTAATTTGCTTCATTTACATTCCTGACCGTTGCCTCGATACAAAATTCTCTGGCTAAATTTCAACCGGACCAATCAGAGAACAGAAGAAGAAGTTGTGAACAACGACGTCGACTTTCTGTACCGTTTTAGAATTGACCTGCTGCATGTTGTTGTTGACAGCCGGACATTTTGCACATGCGCACAACACTGGAGGACAAAAAAACTATTCTTTTACAGGCCATCTTATTTATTTTGGATATATAAATTGTCTTCCACTTCCAGGGCTAAACATTAATTAGAATTTAAAGTTCATTGATCTTTGAGAGTGTGTTCTTGCGTTGATATGCCATTGCTGTCATGCCATTATGTTGCTCGAAAATGGTCTCATAAATACAACTCCTGAGACAATTTTATCTTCTACCTACTTATTATTTTCTTCTTATGAATTAGTTACCTAAGAACAATGTGATCATTACAGCTGCGTATCAGAGTAGAATCCAGGATTTAGTCCCGAGAAGCAGAGCGAAAAGTTCCTGCCCCGAATCCCAGTAAAAGTCAACAACGCTGTTCACAGCGCTAACCACTTTACGAGACAAAACACAGCGAGAGAACAACAAAGATGGACTGACATGAAGACGTCAGGAGACGGGCGCTTTTGAATCCGAGGCAGAATGAGCACGAGGGTGGTGACACGCCTGAACAACACGGCTAAGGGAGGAAAGAAATAAACGAGATAAAGAGAGTCGTAGTGAGCAGTGGGCAAGCGTAGCTTCCCTAAGCCCTGGAGTTGCATTAATGCCAGCTCACTGGCACCGCTGCCAAGAAAACGGCCCCATCTCGCCGTCCCTGGGAGCCTATCTAGGTGAGCTGGAGAAAACCGCTCCCATACAACCCACAACACAAACACAGAAAATCTTCCTACTTTAAGGCCTTGTCAGAGTCTTGACGCGCAGGCGAAATTTAATCTCAGACCTGCTGGGATGCAGAGGAGAAGAGCAGCGGGAAAGTCCTTTCCTACTTCACGACCTTGCCTCAAGATAGCCTGCCAAAAAAGCTTTAGAACTGTGACAAATTTATTTGTGCATGAATCCCCTCCACACTCCCCCACCTCTCCCTTCCACCCACCCTCCGGTCCACCATGAAATTCGGGTAAATCAACTCTGCAAACACAATTTAAAGTATGTGAAATAGGTTTTCAACTTGAGACAGAACTGAAGCGGACATCTGCGCGCTTTGCCCTTTTTTCTTTCTCAGTAGATGAACGGTAAATATATTCTATTTCTGATTTCCCCCTATCTCGCCAGAACGGATGGACTTTTTTTCTTCTTCTCCCTGTCGGCAGCGTGTCACCAATCCTCCACTTGAGTCTGGAGTGGAGCGGCCGGTGGCACTGTGGGAGTTCGTCTAGGTGCGGAGGGATTTTTTTTTTCGTTTTTGATATAAGTTGATTATTTGAAGAGACACTTCCTGAGATGCCAAAGTGGCAGAGGAAAATGATTTTTACATCCATGCAAAGAAGCTGGTGTAGAGCAACAGCAGGGGGGCCGAAGCATGCAGAGAGGAAGATTTATGAATATGTTTGTCTCAGACTCTTCCCTCTCCTCTTACAGTATTTCGGGGCCTAGGTTACAGACGTCAGGAAGAGGGAAGAGAAGTTTTCCGCGCCAACATTTTTCAGAATATTTAAAGTGGACACGCTGAATCGGCTGAGATGAAAACCGTCTAATGGTGAGGAAAGTTGTTTCTCTGTCAGATGCGTGTCACACAATCCGGCCAAAAAGAAATTTGAGGAGTTTCTCTGATCGTAACTAAAAAATTTAATGTATTTCTGCAAAATATTGAGAGACCAGCAGCGTTCAGATGTAATCTTCATATCACATGTATTCTCTGATACATTCTTTATATCACCAGGCCCCTGGGAGTATCGGGTATTGACTCTGAAGCCATAGGAAGGAAGAATGTGAGATAAAAAACAGAGTGGGGAGCAATCTTGGGGAATTTGTGAGTTCAATCACAAAAGTTAGGCCAGTACAATGTACAGTGTCTTCCAAATGCATTCATACTCTTAAAGCAATGGAAGCTGTTGTGGATTGCGTGTTTCCCTTAAAGGTTTGAATGCAAAGGTGCTAATTTAGCTAAAACATTTAGGTTAGTGTGCACAGGACCTTAATTAAGACCTCTAAATGGGGTTTAGACACATTTAAATTAAATCTAAATATCAGTATCTCGACTCCCTTCCAAACACCTTGTTAGTTTTAGCTTATGTTTCAGGGTCAATTGATCAGTAGCTGTGTTTACATTAGAGATATCTGCAAATTTTCTTGACATACTGCTGATTTAAAGAAGCTACACAGCGACACAAAGTCCGAAAAAAAAATCATAAACAAACCATCATCTTCCTACCACTTCCTGTCGTCTTTTTTGTTGTTTCCACCAGTAGTAACATCTGGCTGTTGATCATGTTACTCTTGAAATATGAAAATAAGTGTTTGCATTGCACTTTTTCAAAATACATCTGCTTCGGTACGGCTGAAAAGCGCAAAACGTGACTTTTTCAAAAGTGCTTGTGTTTCAGTTGAACAAATTTCTGTACTTTCAATTTGTACAATTTTTTGATTAATGGAAATGCAGCTAGTGCTGTGAGAATGCAAACTCTATAGAACTAAATGTTTGATTGGTTCGTTATATATAGACAGATATTGTGGTTGCTGTTAAGTAAGACTTGGACTGAGTATGTGGAAAAGTTTTCTGGAACACAGACTTTACATCCAGGAAGCAAAGACAACTTGAAATTCTCCTTATTGTCCTCCTTCTTGTTGATCATCAGAGAATACCTGCATAGGAAAGAAGAAAGAATACCAAAAATAAATTTAATCAGCAAGTCAAAACTGTTGTCATAAATTGATAAAAATAACCTGTGCTTTCATTTTCCTGAAAAGAACTCCTGCAGTGCTTTAGATTATACCAGAAGTCTCAGACGCAAAGGTAGAATGATCAGAATATACACAGAAACAAAGTTTAGAGGCATTATTTAGTAGGAAGAGAGAAGAAATTACACATAAGTTAACCTGGGGCAAAATCCTCAGACTTAAAAGCACAACAACAACAAAAGTAGAGATGAACTCAGACAAAACAGTGATGAGTTCTAACTTCAGCACACACATGGCACAGGTGACATTTTTGTTCAGAAATAATTTATTACACAATGCCTCTCCATGTGACAAATTGTAAATAGGAAAGTGTCAAAAACGGAGCTTTTTGACCCTTTTTGAATAAAGTGTCAATGTGTCATAAATAACAATCAATTAGTCATGATTGTGCTCCCCTAACTGTTGGTTAGCTTCAATCGCCTGCTACAACTCAACACTAACTCTGTGAAAAAAACTCTATGCTGATGGCGGTTCGTCACCAACAACACAAAGCTTCATTGTTTATTGCTAAACACACACAGTTTTAGTGTTCCCTTAACTAACATTTTGCATGTTTCTTCCCGAGAACTCTTGTTGAAGTGGTTAGCCAATGTTAACGTGAGAAATGTTAACGTTAGCCAATGAGAGACCAGGAGATGATTGCAGTTTGCTTTGAGGTAGCGAGCATATTTACCAAAGTAATGGTACCTTCTTTAAGACTGGAGTGAAAACACTGTATGACTGCACTGGAGGGTTTTCATCAAGTGTAAAAGTATGTTTTTAAGAATAACTAACAAATGATTCACAAAACAGTATCCAGGCTTTAACATACCCAAGCCCAGGTTCAGTTACACATGCATGAATAACTGAATAAACAATTTCTATGGAGCCGTCTAACATCTTTATACAGTTATCTAGGCCAGATGTTGTCTTACTTCAGATTTGTTTACGTTCTGTATATTCCCCAGACTGTCATCTCAACAGTGTTTTACACAGATAGTTTGAATACTTGACTGAAACAACAAATAATTCACCAACACAGGTAAATATGTCAGTACTTTACAATTTTGAATGATAAACAGTCTTATCATTTTACTGTACCTGTGTTTAATGTCTCCTACTGACTTAATACACATTGATAGGTTGTTTTAACAGCACATTGAACAAATTATTCTGGCCCTTTTTCTCCTAACCACCTCCTGGTTGCTGCCAGGCGGCATTCTTCCATCTTTGAAACACAACATTTACATTTATTTTTAATGTTAAAGCTACAGCATGTAACTTTTATGATTTTTTTCTTTTTATATACACAGTCCAGTCACATTAATGTGACCATCTGTCAAAAGCCAGAATAACCACCTTTCGCAGAGCGAACTGCTACGAGACGTGCAGGAAGAGAGTCACTTAGGTCCCTGAAGGTCTTCTCTGGGATGTTGAGCCATGCCGACTCTAATGCCGTGGCCAGCTGCGCTAGATTACGCGGTTGAGGATCCATGGCGCAAACAACTCGATCGAGATGGTCCCACAGATGCTCGATTGGGTTTAAGTCAGGTGAGTTTGCTGGCCAGGGGAGGACGGTAAATTCATCCTGGTGCTCTTCGAACCACGCACGTACACTGGCAGCTGTATGGCACCTCGCATTGTCCTGCTGGAAGATGCCATCATCCTGAGGAAAAACAATGCGCATGTAGGGGTGGACATGGTCCGCAAGGACAGATGCGTACTTGTATTGATCCATCGTGCCTTCCACAATAATCAGTGAACCCAGAGAATGCCAGGAAAACATTCCCCAGACCATAATGCTCCCGCCTCCAGCTTGGACCGTTCCTGCAATGGTTGCAGGGTGGTTCCTTTCAGAGGTTTCACGCCTTATACGCCAATGTCCATCTGTCCGATGGAGCATAAAACGCGATTCATCTGAAAACGCTACCTGTCGCCACTCAGTGGACGTCCAGCTGCTGTACTGGCGTGCAAATTCTAGCCTTCGTCGTCGATGAACACCAGTCAGCATAGGTGCACGAACCAGGCGTCCGCTTCGGAGGCCCAGACGCAGCAATGTTCGCTGAATAGTGGTTTGGGAGACACTTGTGGTAGCCCCTTGGTTCATTTTAGTGGTCAGTTGCTCAACGGTAGCCCGTCTATCTGCCCGAACGCATCTCCGCAACCGTCGTTCGCCTCTGTCATCTATGGCCCGTGGTGCACCACATTTGCCACGTCGTTGATTTTGGACAGTCCCATTTTGCCATGCACGGTACACTTTTACCACGGCGGCACGCGAACAGTTCACAAACTCAGCCGTTTCGGAAATGCTTCCACCCTTGGCCCGAAAGCCAATGATCATGCCCTTTTGGACGTCGGATAAATCGCTTCGTTTCTGCATTACGCCAACGATTGAAATGTTTTCCGAAGCCCACACACACCCTTTATATACGCTCAACTGCACTGTGCTGCCACCTGCCTTCTGTGATTGGTTATTTAACTCTGAAGTGGAAAGTACGTGGTGGTCACATTAATGTGACTGGACTGTGTATTTGTTGAAACTGTGACTATGTTCTGACAGTATAGTATGAGACAGATAATCTGTGAAAAAAAAAAAATTGAGCTCCTATGCCTTGTCCCAGTGCTCCCAGTACTAACTGCAGAAATACACGGCTCCCGGTCAGAAGCACCCAATCAGAGCCAGGAGGAAGGTCTTGGTGCTGTCAATCACTCTACAACTTCTTCCTGAAAGCAAAGCCTTTTGGGAATGCTAGGGTAGTTAGGAGTAAACAGTTTTCCTGCAATGGTATGTTCTTTCTCCACCACTGGCACATTAAGCAGCGTGTACATGAAGATGACTGGCAGCGCTAAGAACCTCCTCCTGGCTCTGATTGGTTGTTTCTTGTTGGGAGTGGTGCATTTCTTCAGACAGCAATACTAGCTCAGGGTGAAGGTGGAGGAGATTGAACTTTCAGAATTTGCCTTTTGTTATAGCATCACAACATAGTGGCAGTTTTAACAAGAATTTTAAAGACATTTGTCATAAAAATGACATACTTCATCTTTATCACTGTTTGTTGGAATGTTATAAATCTCAGTTAAGTATCAGTGTGCAGTAAGGAGTGCCTGATTTTTTATTTTTTAATAATTACTGCATGAAGCAAGTGAAGTCAATCAAGATGTTTCACTTCCAACTGTAGGTATGCGGAGTATTGCTGAGCTGTTGTGGTGCAGTTGGAGGTTTTATTTTCATGGCAGGGGCATGCAGTCTAAAGCTGTGCCTACTACCCCTTCTGTCAATCACTCCAGCAAAAAACACCAGAGCAAATCTATAATTCAACTACATGGGAGCTCATACAATTCATAAGGGCTGCTGTTTTCTTATGTTTTCCACCTCTTTCTCTCTTTCCTGACCACCATTCTACCCTCTTCTCAGTATCGCAGCAGGAAACTGAAGCGTTCGCAGACAACAATCCAATTATCATCGACTTACCAAAAGTTGGGGAAAATAATTGACAGATGGAAAGAGACTGCGCCGAGCTGTCCTCAAATTTTCCTGTCGTCCTTACATTTTCAGAAACGGTAAACGATGAGTTTTCCTGAGATATTAGGCAAACTGGTGATGTTGGTGCCCTGGTGCTGAAAAAGATGGAAAAGAAAGTAGAACTGGTGACCTGTGAGAATGGAATGAAAAGCCACTTGTTGATTTGGATTTTTTTCATAGAGCGTAACTAACCAACAATGCAGCATAGGAAGCGGTTTGAAATACCTAGCAGAATTGCTAGGTATTGATAAGTGGCTAATCAGAGAGTGTCATTTATTTCCCATTTGCGGTACCCTGAGTCAGAGTGGAGGTAAGGAAGCCAGTCAGGCATTAGCTTCTGTAGAAGTACTAAAACTGCTTCTGCTATGCGTATTAATAATGCATATTATGCATATTAAGATATATATAGTGTTCAACATATTTGTACATGTTTTAAGAATGAGGTCCCTAATATTCATGTCCCCAAGACCAGTGAAATCGAGGGTTCCGCTGTATACAAGAAAATAATAGATCAGTGTTGCTAATCAGAAATACCACATGCTCAGGTTGTTTGAGTTGTTCAAAGAGAGCGCAGTGTTGAGCATTATTTTGATGAAATATTGCTCGAGGGTGGTGAAGTTGGTGGAAGGAGTGAAAGTTGATCTGTAGCTCTGCAAAAGCAAACATTTCTACAAGTTAGAATTTTTATTTTATGACATACAGTAAATTGCAAAGCAGGAAATGTGGTCAAGCAGTAGGCTGTGAAGCCAATGTGTTAAAGAACATTTAGATAAACACGGACTATATTTTGTGAGTATTTAAAGCAGCCCAGCTTCTCCAAAAAGAAAAAAAAAGTTATTTTGCTGTACCAAATATAGCATAAGGAGCTTTTCCCTGTTGGTTTCATCGGGGTTCTGCCGGTTAGGTGTGACACGATGCCACGACCACACACTTTGCTTTCTAAACAGTAGGCTCTTCTCTCCCTCACTCGCCTACTTTCTCCCCTTCTGCTCTTTAGAGCCAGCGAAATGAAGGACTTCCAACTGAATTACAGGAAAATGCCTCCAAGTACCGGCCGCAGGAGTTATTTTTAAAGCCAAAAACCAGTGCTCTAATATCATCTCACTCAACCATAAGAATGAAAACAGCCTCTAGTGAAGGATAAGAGACAAGCTGAAAGTCTTTGCTTGTTGCTTATAAGTCAAATATGAGCTGTGCTGTACAGCAACAAAAATACTTTTGGATAATGTTCAATACAACCTGATCCACACAAGATGCTAATTAGACATATAGCAGGAGGCAAAAATATTAATTCTTATATGCTTTTTCACTTTTACTCATTTTTTAAAGTCTTGCCTCAGATTTTCAATTGGACTTGGATCTGGACTTTGAGACATTCTAATACATGACAATACTCAGCCCCATTCCACTGTAGGATATGTCTAATTTTGGTAATATTCTGGAGATGAAAGGAGGAAATCCTAGCAACTTTTTAAAGATGTAATTTAATTTACACGTCCTGACATAACTTTCACAAGTGTAATTTCAGGGCTATGATTTTTAAACCTGATTCTCTTCAAATTGGTCAATACGTTTTAGATGCTCACACACTCGATTAGCTACTATTTTTTCAATAAATTTAGATAGGAAGATTAGATACAAACACAGCATGACATCACATGTGTAAGACCCTGTCCCCCGTCCCCATGCTGGGGATGGGGAAATAAACTGTTTGCCGACAACTACCATTGGTTTTAGCTATCAAGTTGTCAACATAATGTGTTAAATCTTAAATGTATGTATGACAGTAAGAATATTAAAAGGATGCATTGCTTTGCTAGTAATCGTCAACATTACAACCAGATAACAAGGTCAGGAAAAAGTTTTAATTAAAAGATAGCAAGGGTAAAGGGGATAGATCATTTATGCTAGCTTGACTATCACAACCTTAGCATGTAGATGTGCAGTGGAATTCTGTGCGTTTGGACTCGGTTAAAAAGGAGACACACACCAACATTCTGTCAGATCATCAGTTGAGCAGGTGTTTAAATTAGCTGAGCTACCACCACTGTGTTAAGACAATCTTTTTATAATCGCAAAATAAACATCAAACCTGAAAACTTAATACTGTAACTGTTCTGTTTTTTTGTGTGTGGGACTTGTCAGCATGTTTTTTAGTATCTGATCCCGATACCTTAGTGGAGCTGTCAGTTACTGTGGCAACAGGACTCTGGGTTGGCTAGAGAGAAAATAGATGTTATTTTGAGTTGTTCAACTGTTTTTCTGGATTATTTTTCCCTTTATTTTCCCTTTAAAAAATTAAATGCCCACATCTCCGGGTTTTATTTTAATGGAATTGTTCTCCTGCTGAAGTGCGGCTAAGCTACCACCGCTTATCTTGGCTGCTAAGCAGTGATAGCTTTGCCGCGCTATCAAGCTAAGGATCTTCTTTTTTGCCCTTTGGCGTTGTGTGTGCAAGCGTGAAAATTCAAGTTGTAAATGATGACATGTAGCATGTCTATAGGTCTGTATTTATGAAGTCATGCTGATCAAGAGATTTCTCAAGTAAAGGTTTGAGTACAGCTATCTCAGAAACCTGTGGTTCTTACTCATCTACATAGGATAGATTCATCATAGAATGAGCCATCAATTCCTCCAAATGCCATCTAAAAAGATAGACAGGAAAAACAAAAACCAGGCCTTTAGATGTGGCTTCTGCTCGCAAAGCAAAGCAGGCGCCAGGTGTGATTTGGACGGTATTCATTGGAACTAAACCTGTTGAACTCTACCTTTATGAAGAGCTCTGCACTCACAGAGGCAATGTGGGCGAGTTCCCCAAAGGTCCTCCACTCTCTAATGCCATTAGAAGTTTGTAGATACTTTTTGAATCAATCAAATAGAAATCCACACTCAGAAGTTGTTACACTGTAGCTTAGCTTAACCCACCATCACTTGTTACTCCCAGGTTTTGATTTACCCGATTCTTCAGATTTTCATCACATGCAGAACTAATTTGGCTTCCCCTTTCTCCATGCCTGCACTGTTTTGAAGGAAAACACGCCCAAAAATGTGACGAAGCCAAGACAAGTAGCGATGTTCCAGCAAACCATGTAATCTCCGAATGCGTTTATCCAAACAAAGTCTGCTCCACCGCCATCACCCTGTGGCTTCTGGTGTTTTCGCCATCATCCACCTCAATCCCTACAATAACAGCGGGAGCCTTGGGGCCTATTTTCAGATTTCCCAGATTTCCTGGTAAGGATGCAACACTTAGTGGTTGCAAGCAGCCTCTAACTCAGCTGTGTTTGTTTATGCAGGTAACATCTGCTCAACATGTGGCTGCTTAATGCTAAGATTAGATGTGGTACACTGCAAATTTGTAGCTTTTATCCGTTTAAACTTTTTTTTTTTTTTTGCTTTATTGGTAAAGAAATTCTAGAGCATATTTTGTCTGAAATAGCTAGTGGTTGACTTTTAACATGACAGAAGATTCTAATAGATTAGATCATCGTTTTGCTTCAGAACTGCATGAAGGGTCTAGATCAAACAAGATGTTTAAACTAGAGGTGTGCAGATTGAACCAAAATACCAATAATGTCAATACTAAAGTATCTATTACCGTGGTGACATCAATACTTTAGTTTAAAATCCCCTCTTTAAGTTTTCATTTATTCTTTTATCATGTGACTTATGAACCGCCTGTGTTGGTCAGTCAAAATGTGTACAACTCTTAAACTTTGTTAAAAATCCAAGCTAGTCAATTGTAGGCTATATTTCTTTTGACTTGTTGTCCCATAAGAAGGGGAATATGAACCAAAGAGGTCAGGAGTTTCCATTTTTGTCTCATTTGTCCATATGTTGCCATATTCCATACATACAACTACAAATGGGACTTGTATATTTCTTTATACAAAGACAGAATTAAACTGTGTGCCACATTTTGAAGATTTTTGTCTTTAAGGGGCAGTATTATGTGTTTTCCAGGCAAATACTGTGCAGTATTATGTGTAATATAGAGCACAAACAAGTAACTTTAGTTGTTGTAAAAATGCTGTTTATATCAAATATGACTTAAAAGAAATTTGATTTTGTGATTTAAAGCCTGGGTTGCACAGTGATGCAGTTGGTACCACTGTTGCCTTGGAGCAAGTAGGTCCTGGGTTTGAATCCTGGCCCAGGGTCTTTCTGCATGGAGTTTGCATGTGCATGTGTGGGTTCTCTCCAGGTACTCTGACTTCCTCCCACAATCCAAAAACATAAATGTGAGGTTGATTGTCACAAAATTCTCCTTAGGTGTGAGTGTGTGCATGATTGTTTCCCTGTAACGGATTGGCAGCGTGTCCATGGACTGCTGGAGATGGGCACCAGCACCCCTCACGACCTCACTAGGGATAAGCACGCTGAATAATAGGTAGAATTTAACACCTTTAAGAAACTCCTACTCTTTCTGAAACTACATCTTCGGTAAGTCATCTCAACATTGCTCCTCTATTAACCCTTTAACAACATTATTACCAGCATTGCACTGAGAAGTAACTCGTAAAATAAGGCTCGGTTGCTACTTGCTGCTGGCTAGTTTGAAGGAGCTGCTCTGTGAGACAAAAGCTCCAAAGCTTGGAAACTGCAACTCCAAGGAGGAGCTTTGCCCTCAAAGGCAGTGCTAGATCCACCCAAGTGTTTTGCACATCTGGATGGTTGCCACGGGAGATTGAAGGATTTCTCAAACATGCACAAAAGAATCAAAGCAACACTTCTTGTATATTTTTGATGAGGGAATGACATTACAACATGACATAACACTCAAAAAAGTTGATCTACATAATACTGCCCCTTTAAAATACATTTAAATCACATTGATCCCCCCAAAATACTTAGTTTTGTGTGAAAAGTTTTCAATATGTTCTGCAAAGTACTGTAACTTATTCTTGTGTGCGTTTATGGAGCAGTTCTAACCTCCAGTATCAGTTTGACCAAACCGTTACATATGTCTGATGAAATTGTTTCCCTTTTCTCTGGTCCTTCTTGCTCAGTATAGGATTTCTTTTCTTTCTGCCCATTGTAGGTCCACTAAGAAAAAAAAAGAAAAGAAAAAACTTGAAAGAGGAGCATGTTGCTCTGTCCAGCCTCCATCACCCAGGTGTGCCAACAAAAGCTCCCAGCAGATCCCACCCAGTGACCCTCGCGAAAGGTCATGTAAGAACTCCAATCTAAATTCCTTGCTTGACAAAACCCTTGAAAGGCTGCCTGAATGGGGCTGTCCATCCACGCCACTGCGCCACAAAAAAAAAAAAAGGACTCTTCAGCCGAGATATGCGGAATGTCTCAATCGTTTTCGGACGAGGTGGGAGCTAAACCGGGTTAAAGTTTGGAAAACGAACCGCCGCCTCAGCCTGCTTTAGGTAGTTAATTGGCTTTGCTAACTGGCTTTGCATGGCGCCGCCATCGAGGCCTCAGCACCGGGCTGTGAGAGGAAGCCTCAAGCGGAGGTATTATGCTGGGCCGCACTCTGGCATCCACAGCCTGTCCCTCACAATTATTCCAAGAGCGACAGCAACGGTACCGTTTGGTATATCAGTGGAACGCAGACCCCAGTTCCGTCCCTCTTCCTCCTTGTGTCGCCTGTAGCGGGTTTTCACTGAATGCAGAACGGAGGAGCCGGCCAGAAGGTGTTTTGTTTTTTTATTTATTTTTTTTTCCCAAGGGCTTGAGCCCCCCTTTCAGCCCTTTGACAGGCATGGCTGTGAAAATGTGGAAGCCGCAACCTTGGCAACCACTCGGTTTCGAACCAGGACGAGGAAACGCCGGCGCCTTCTCCCCCCTCAGTCACGTTTAATACATCAAAATAATAATAATTAAAAAACAAAGTTGGAAAAGAAACTCCGAGAGATATTAAAAGGTAATAACAACGTCGTCATTATGCTTAGAACGAAAGTGACGGGTAGGAGGGATTTGGAGCTTAAAAGCGAATGTGCCACGCTGGACCTGAAGAGATTCTTGGCCTCCAATCCGGTTGTAAAGATTTACCAAGGTGTACTGAGTTCAAAATTAATTATCACAGATCTGCGCATGAGAGGGTTTGTGTGTCCTGCACTAAAGAGTATAAAACAAGACAGTGCTGACAGTGTCTCTCTGTTCCCCCCAGCAGAATTGAGTAACACTGGCATAAGCAGCCTCTCTCTCCTCATCTTCTTCCCTCACTCTATTGACTCTGTGGATAATCTTGACTCCCCAGAAAAAGAAGAAAAAATCCTTAAGCAGCTGGCCACAAACCTTGTGCTTGAGTACACATGCATACAATATCTTCCCTCCAGCCCTGGGGCTGTTTTTCACCCCTCTCTCTCTCCCTCTCCCTCCTTCCTCTTCTTCTTTTTCTTCTCCTTTCCCGGTTCTCCAGTGAGTTCCTGAGCCAACTCGTCTGGAAAAAAAAAAAAAGGCAGGATTTGTTGGTTGGGTCTGGCAGCGTGTGCCAAAATCAACACTGCTTCCTTCTCCTCAGGGAAACCTGCAGCAAATTGGACTGGAGCTGGCTTTTCACTTTGTCCAGAGGATGTGGGCTTCCTCTGGTAGTGAAACCATAGACACCGGTGTCCATTTTTGTCATAAATAAAAAATAAAAAAAAATTAGAAGCAAGCCGCAAGTAAAGTGAGCAGCAAATTGGACATGGTACAAATAGATTGATTTCCTGTGTAAAGCCAATGGAGAGTTGCTTTTGATTTGTGAGCAGCTGAAATAGGGGCTTCCTTACCGCAGTCAAAAACTATAACTATCGTGTCGATATGCATTAAATGCTTTGGAGCAGTATAATACCTTTTTTTAAACCTCATCACATTTTGTCACATTACAACAACAAAGCTTATTATTTCAGTGGGGATGTGATGTGGTGGACCAAATCAGAGTAGCGCACAACAGTACAGTGGAAGTAAATAGATTTTCTTTATTGTGAGTTGATTGTTGCTACCTGCATTCCTACCTACCTAACCACCTTCCTCCAACTTTTCAACCTTCCTTCCTTCCTTCCCACCTAACTTCCTATCAACCTTTCTGTCTACCTACCACTAAAATCTGACGCTGCTCCATTTTTGTCTACATTTCGTAAAGAATGAAGTTGTGCTCATCGCTCATGTCTTCTTCAAAGGATTTTGCTTCATTTACCTCAGCGGTTCTTGTTGCAGGCAAAAAGGTTGAAGATTTTCAAAGAGTGTTGTTTGTTTGACACAGTGCCATGTGAAAGCCGATGGCACCAGTTGTTGCATCTTTCTAGGGTGTGAAAACACCCGAAGAGGAAGCTTGTTCCAAAGTTTGGGATCTACAACACTCCTGGAAAGCGACAGGAATTCTGACTTCAAACTTTTTCTTTTTACACACTTGTGTAAAACCGTGAGAGAAGGAGGTCCATCTAAACATTTAAAACTCAAAAATAAAATCTTGACGGAAATCCTAAAAAGTACAGGCAACCAGTGTAGGAAGGACAAGATGTGGGGTGAACAAAAAAGTACCATCACGCTCCTTCCAATTCATATTTGTGCTCCACTTTGTGTTGGTTTGTCACATTCAGGTACATTTAATTTCATGAATGTTTGAGGCTGGAAAGTAACACAGCGAAAAAAAATAAAAATAAGACTCAAACGGCGTGAAAACATTACAGCTCAGCGAGACAATAAACTGCAGTTTGAAGGTGGACATGGCAATCAAATTAAAACAGCATGAGTAAGAGACGGAGCTGGAAGGCGTTCGCTGTCAGTTTCCATCGGATTCGTTTCTAGATATTGTATTGTGAGGAATCAGAGGAGGGAGGCAAGCAATCACAGTATCAGTACAGCCTTTGTCTCTTTACACTACTTCATATCAAACCCAAATGGACTGCAGCAGATGACACCTTGTTTGAAGGAGCGAGATGTTTGATCGAGGATGTGTTTGATGCAGAAGGAATAAAGAGTAACACCTTAGCTGTTCGAGCTCGGCTGCGGCTGTTTGAAGTGTTAGAGTAGGAAAGCCCCGGTATTCGTTCTCATCCGCCGAGTTTCTGCGTGAGGTAAGGGTGAGACGAGAAAAAAAAAAGAAGCGGGAATCGGGAATGTGTTGGCGCAAGTACAGAATTAAAATAAAACAAGTACTCTGGAAATAAAGGATGAAGTGTGCAGAGTTGAGCTTAGAAAGCAGCATATGCTAAAGAAAAAAAAACAATATTGTGATTCTGAATGAGTGTGATGATGATTTAAATTTGTATAGTGCGCTTTATGCAGCGTATTGCGTTCCAAACTTTGATTTCCCATGAATATAACGAGATGCGTATTTAAATATCAAGACAACTCAAATGAAGGAGAAAAAAATTCTATCATTTTTACATCCTTTAACGTCAAAAAGAAAACTGATTTCTAAATAAAAAAGAAATGGTTAAATATGAATGTTTAACATAAGCGTCTGCATACATTTTTACCTGCCTTTAAGGTGACTGACCTAAATCAACAGAGGTCCAGCTATTGCACAGAAAAGGACAAGAATGTAGCCACCGGCTAGCAGTTAGCCGCTAGCAGCTAATGTTGGTGCCTGCTGCATTTGGTCGTCTCTAGTTCAGACTCTAAAATAGGTTGATTAGATCTGATCTGAATGATTCTAGACTGAGCAGAGACTCTTTAGAAACAAGTTTGTGATTTATGACACCTTCATTCAATTTATTATAAGACAAAAAGATCATTTTTGACCTTTTAGCATAAAAACCACCTTCAGATCGGACAATAAAAACCAACCCTTAGTCTTAAAACCCATTAGTATCGTTGTAAATTGGATTTAGACCAGCATTCCTCAACTGAGGTAGAAAAATATTACAATATCAACTTTTAGACTTGAAATGACATTTATCACCTTTGCTGCCTCTTATTTTTTTACCCACAGCAAAGATGACATGAAAAATCATCTTCAGCTTTGTAAAACTGCATTTTTTCTAAAAAACTGGGTGGGAATCACATTTGCTTCAATGTTGTTTTGTTGTATTTGATGTGTTTAAATCGTCGGCGGCTCTTTGGTTCTGCGCTTTCAGTGACAACTTTTGCTGCAAGTTGGGAATTGAGTGAGAGAAAGATGGGGATGCCCATGGACAAATGGGTTATTAGTGAACACAAAATGTTGAAACTACATTATTCAGTATTTCTTAAACCAAAAATGAAAACTATTCTTCTCTCAGCAGAGCTGTTTATCCTTTTCACAATGCAATTTTTGTTTCTGTTGTGGTTGGTTCTGTGTTTCTTTGTTGTTTTTGGTTTTTCATTAAGTGACAAATATACCATGTCTGTGAGTGACAATTGCAATCCATCCAACAATTCAGTTTCACTTTGGGCGCATGTCACATTCACAAGTGATTGACGATGCTCCTGGTTCAGTACAAGCTTCATAGGAATATGAAACTTGTACTGAACAAGCTTCATGTGTGTGCAATCATCAAAATAATGTAAAAAAATCCAATTGTTCTGTAATGCAAAACAATGAATTTAGTCTTACCATAGTGAGTGAAATGAATCATAGTACCTGCTAGTACTAGTACTATAAGAACTTGTACAAGGTTTCACAAGGTTATTTAAATTCTTAACATAAGACCAGAATCATTTCAATTTAAGACAGGTGAATTTGGAGATATGATTAAAGCTCACAGAGGAGAAATCCTCTGCTGCTCCCCCATTCATCTCCTTCAGATTAGCCAACAGCAAATAGCAAACACTTCTCTACTATAAAGTCACATTAAATGGCATAATATAGCCCTTGCTGCATCTTATTTTGTTACCCTGAAAAACACATAATTCTGCCCCTTTAAGTCTTTACAGCAGTTAATAACAGATTTTCTTTTTCCAATTACATTCCCCCCCCCCCCCCCCTCCCCAAGTCGGACTTCTTTAAAGGAGTAATGTTTACATCTTTGTCACGTCCTAATTCCCTAACAGGAGAATAAGATACAGTGGAAAAATGAAATTTAAGACACAACTTGAGCAAGAGTTAAAACCTATGATGGAAAACCTGATTGTTTTCAGCCTAAAAATTCTGATCTTAAAATTTAGCCACTTTATGACTTTAGCAGAACCTGAGAGGCATTTCCATTATTAAAGCACAGCCACAGTCTAAGTACCTGACTTGTCCCACCCTCCAACGCATCCCCACTTTGCAGCCTTACCCCATTTTAATCTAGTCCAATCTTTCATAATCAGCAAAAACCATCTCTTCTCCCTGATTGAGAAGGGAAGAGAGGAAGAAGGGGGGGTGGAATTGTGTTCGCATGTCAACTATGGTTAACCTCAGAAAGAAAAAAACTTTCCCGCCGTTAATCTCGGATCGATCTGAGCTTATTATTGAGGAAAACAATTAAAAATCAGTTAACATCTCTACAAATACCTTTTCTCTGCTTGTAGAAAAAAAAAAGAGATGGGGTAGAGGGAAAAAAAAAAGACACCTGAATAGGCTCACTGTCTTACTGTAACCGAAAAGACCCCGTGACTGCACCTAATCTGCAAATTATATAACTCACAGGGCCATTTCCCTATGTAATACTGCAGGAAACAAAAGGACAGTTATTTCTGGTGGAGCAGTTTTTTTTTTTCCAACATAGCATTGGCATGGGCTCCTGGAGAACAGCCTCTCTCTCTCTCTCTCTCTCTCTCTCAGCACCATGAAATGAAAATTTACATTCGCTTAGTGGCGATGTGGCGCTCGGTGGAGGACGACTGTATTTTTAATGAGAGCTGGGAGATTTAATTACCTCTGTTTTAGCAGGCAAGATTTTGGCGGCGCAATGACAAGGGAGACGCGGCACGGGGAAGAGGTGGCACGCAAAAAAAAAATAAAAAATTTCCTCTGCTCACATCCCAGCGGTCACCAAGCTGAGAGAAGGCTAGCAGGCACCAGGGCTGCAATTAATCCAAATTTATTCCACCACCACCACCATGGTGCAACCGCTGATCTGAAGGAGGCCATGGAAGTAGTCAGTCAGCCTCCAAATGTGAAAGTAGAAAAAATAAATAAATACAAGCTTTCAAAAAAAAAAAAAACTGTATTCCCCAGTTGTTTTGAAGTGTTTTTAAAAATGTGATTACTAATGTTGTGAATTCTCCCCAAAGGCCCACTTTTTCTAGCTTATGCAAAACTGCTACGAGGCTACATCTGACATCTTGCTTTTGTTTTTGGGGTTTTTTTCGCCTCAGATTTCACGCCATCTCCACACCGGTGATGACAGGATGTCGGATGCAGTTACCGACGTGGCGACACTTTAATGAATACCCAAACACCTTCCTCTGCAAACCGATTCCTATTTTTAGCACAGATATAGTACGTTGCGAAAGAATTTATTCTCTTGAAACTTTTGCCTAAATCCTTATTTGGCAAGAAAGAAGGGTTGTTATATTTTTTCTTTTTCCCAAAATCACTTTTATTTGAAATGCCGGTGTTATGACTGGCTCAAGGTCATAACAAAACAGGAGACCATGCAGGGGTTAAAGTGTAGAAAAATGAAAATTTATTAACAAAAACAACAATGGATTGTGGATAGAAGTATCAGTGGTGTAATGCAAATGCTTGGATGTGTTGTATGAGTGCATATGGAAGAGTTGAAGTGCAAAAACAAATTATATAATAATCAATTTCAACATGCATTTAAGAAAACAGACTTAAAGGGGCAGTATTATGTAAAATTATCTTTTCTGAGCTTTACATCATGTTACGCGAGATTGAAGGATTTCTGAAACATGCATCAAAGAATCAAAGCAACACTCCAGGTATGTTTTTGATGAGGGGATGTCATGACAACCATTCAACTGAGCAAAACACCTGGGTGGACCTAACTAAGCAAACCTTCCCCTGCAGCTCCCCCACTCAGCTCCTTCAGACTGGCCTGCAGCAATTAGCAAACACCTGGTGGACTGAGTTCATTATACAAGCTACTTCTCATTGCAATGCTGGTGAAAACTTTAAGAAGTTAAAGGAGGAATGATGTTGTGATGACTTCCTCAAGGCGGAGTTTCAGAAAGAACAGGAGATTACTAAAGAGACAGAGGCCCAATCGCAAGGAATTAAATTTCTTTCAAGTCATATTTCATACATGCCACATTTTTATAACAAATGAACAACATAGTTATTTGATTATGCTATAAAATTTCAGCATGTTCCCCTTTAAGTTATTTCCTCCCCTTTAAATTAATACTACTTTTACATTGTCTTGTTGCCTTTTGAGAGATCCCCATCTTATCGTCTATCAGAAGCAAAATTCTTGATTGGATGAAAATCACTTTGGTTCTTAAATTATGCCAAAGGTGTGAATTATTTTGAACTTAGCCGTGATTGTGTACCTTCTGAAGTTAATTAGCAGCACTGGCTCTTGTCCAGGTGAGAGGTGGCGGAATACAAATGCACGACATCCGAAGCCAACTTCCATTACTAAAAAAAAAATTTAAAAACCATCTGTCTTTCAATAAAGCTCAAGCTACTGTCAACAAATTCCAGTCAAATACTGTAGATTGTTGTCTGTATAGTTGTAACATAACATATTGTAAAAAAAATGTTAAAAAATAAAATCAATGAGAGTTAACTATTTGGCAAGGCAGTCAAATAGAAACTCAGTTTAGGTGTTTTTAAAATAGGACACACACACTGTCAGAGAGAAGAAGAGTGATGTTTTGGTTGGCATGATGAAGCACTAAAAGATTGGGGAAATGCTGATCTCCATCAGACCTGCTAAATGAGTGGACGTCAAGCCAGGAACATATGTTTCTGTTGCTGGAAGCGCCAACAGAAGGTCATGTTCAAAATGCTAAACAATTTTCCTTTGATTGCATTTACTCTGACCAGCAGTGGGGAACATAAACCAAATGCTTTTCAAAAGGAGAAACTTTTCTGTTATCTTTGCAGTCCAATTTCTGAGAGAGCGAAGAAGAGAGGGAGTAAGAGAGGTGGAGGTCAACGCCTGATTTGTTTTCCCTTTTCTTCAAAATCGCTGCATTTTCACATTTTCCCATTCATATGGTTAGAAGCGAAGCTGGTGAGGCAGCAGCGAGCTAGCCTCACCTGGGATTGCGCAACCTCTCGCTAACTGCACCGGTTGCCACTCTATCAGAGCATGCTCCTCCTGTCTGTACGTCCCCAATAAAATGGTAAAAACATTTAATGTATGGACTGATTTTCCATAATTTAGCTTATGTTTATAATGCACTGTGTTTTTATTGTCACCAACCAATTTTGTGCTGTTAAGCACAGCACAAAATTAATAATATCTACATGTCTACGTTTGATTGAGATAACGGAAGTACTCTGCGGCGGTGCCACGTCTAATCATCACATGTTAAAGAATAGTCTTTTTGCCCTCCAGCATTGTACGCATGTGCAAAATTTCCTTATGTAAACAATAACATGCAGGGGGTCTAGATTTGTAAATCCGATTATAATTAAGTCGGTGCCTCACCAGCTATGAACCTCATCGTACGTCACTGGTTCTGATGATGATTGGGAGCCTGTCCAAAAATCTTCTCGTACTGAGAATACCACCACCGGCTTTTCTTCAGTTGAGAAGTCTGACCGTCCATGCTGATTTGTGTTGACCAAAATATTTGGAATAGTAGATGTTGTGAGAAACATTTGAAAAAGCTCAACACAACTGTATGTAACTGTACAGATTAGCTGGGATCCAGATGTGTGTGATGGCTGGAAAATGGGCTGTGGTGAGATGATGTCAGGCTCAGTGGTGTCGGACCGTCTGCCCTCATTTGAAAGTGATGCCTCACTTCTTCCCTGTCTGCCTCCACTTCCAGCTCCTCTCCTGCTTCCCCTTACTCTTCCTCTTGCTCTTGCTTGTTCATGTGTCAAGTCACTAAAACCCATGTTGCACAATCATCCAACTATTTCCTGTTGTCATCTTCTTTGTGTAGCAACATCAGGTTCTGGATCATGTGACTCGTGTGATGCAAAAAAAAAAAGTTTCTTTTGTAGTTTTTACTAAATAAGCCAATTTTGATACAGCCAAGAAAACTCACCTTAACCTAGTTCCAAAACATTTTATTGAAAAATTTGATTTTTTTTTTTACCTTGACATACAGTATTTCTATCAAGCACATTTCTTTTCAGAATGTCAAATTGGGCAATTATGTGGTGAAGGGAATGATTTGGACGGACAAAGTCAGCAGTGACAGCGCAGATCTCCACAGTCCAGGGGGAAAAAAGCACTTGCTGGTCACGCACAATTATTTTCATTTAGTGGCATGATTTAATCAGAAAAAAAGTGATGGAAGTTAGCAGCAATAATGGAGCTGCCCAGGGATGCTGCCTGTATAGAACTCCTAATACCCAATTATTTTAATCCAAAAGTTCATTATTTATTAATTCAATGGGTCTGCGGGGTTATAATTTAGCTCCCAGAAAGTGAAACTCAGCAATGTAGCAATTAAGGGGATGTTCAGCGCTGGATACCAAATTCACCTCCAGCTAATGTTTATAATATTCAGAACCCACCATGGGTTCCATTCCGCCGTATCATTATGAAGTCCTCACTGCATGGCAACTTTGAGTCGAACATGAGAATTGTTGGAGGCAATGTGTTCCTTGGGGTTTAGTGGAAATTAAACTTTTAGAAATTGGTTCATGCCAATCAATGCAGCAAGGGAAAGGCGAAGAGGGAGGGGAATGGAGAGATGCGGCAAGAGGAGAAAAATAATGAGGCCAAGAGTGCAGGGAGGATGAACCGCCATGATGATTGGAGTGACAGTGACTGAGAGGAGGAAGGCGGAAGAGAGGAGAGACAATCAGAGGGTGTGTGGGGAGGGGGAGAACCTAAACCAACTGAGTTCATCCTTGGCTCAATGTACCCAAAACTCCTCTGCTGCACTTGTCTCTTTACAAACTGCCAATCCACTCAGTCTTCCTCCATTGCTCCATCCTACCCTCCCTCACACACCACAAGCAATGCCACCATATTTCCCCCCTTTTTCAGTTAACACACACTCACACTTGCCTTCCCTTACACACACTATTTGGATTTGGACATACTTGAGTTACTCAACCCGTCCCCCCTCCTCAACCACTTCCCTCTCCACCATTTTTCCCCTTCTTTGTCCCCCCGCCAGGCATGAATCACACTGAGGCCAGAGACCCAAAAGGCTGCCAGGCCCTTCTGATGACTCCCAGCCTGGCCATAACAAGTGGCTGACAGCTTTATTTACATAAGACCAGCAGGCAGTATGAAGAACTGGCCCCAGACTACGTTACGCATACATACATAAACAGAGCAAAAAAAAAAGAAAAAGAAAAAAAAGGCAGAGATATGTCATGGTAACGCTCGGTGTGGGTATGAATAAACGCCACGCTCCCAATAAATGCAGCAGAGGCTTCGTCAATGGGTTTTTTGGCCCTCGGGGTTCAGATCCAAGCGTTTGTTTTTTTTTTAGTTTTTCCACATGAGTGCAGAAGATGATGGGACCCTGGGGACGGGGCTGGAGGGGGGGTGAAGGAGAGGGACTTTAGACCTCTATATCCGCCCCTGTCATCCATCTCTCATCAGCAGATAGCGAGCAGAGTGCAGCTGATTGATGCTTAGCCGTTATATTAGGGCTAAAATTGCCTCTTTGACCTTTCACCTGAACGTGAGCGATGATCTCTCTGGCCAAAATAAATAAATAATAGTCTTTGTCTGTGTTTCAAAACAAGGAACTTGTGCAAAAATTGTGCTTCCAGATTCCAGACCAGCTAACAATCCGACATCTGTGTTGCACATCAGGCTTTAGCTTCCGATTCAACTCGAAGTGGCTCGCTCATTATTACTAGACTTTCCCGTTTTCATGTGAGGACAGCAGATTTTGCAGTAGTGTTGTGGCTTATTTACCCCGATGGGTAGCTGGGAGGCGGAAGGTGGGCGGGGGGGATGGTGGGGAGCGAGTGTGATGTCTCTCAGACTGACAGCTGGGGAAGAAAGTTTATGAAATAAACATGGACCTGATGCAACGCTCAGAACCCAGCGCTGCAGTGGCCTTGGAAGCCCCCCGTATCATCTCACCGAACCCCTCCTTTCCTTGCCTTCATTCTTTCTGTCTCCCTGTAGCAGATACTGACTCGCACGCGCACGCACGCACACACGCACACACACACACACACACATTCCCCAAAGCTCGGGAAACAAAGGTGCTTGCAGGCCTAATGGGGTCAAACAGACTGTAAATCAATTGTAAATCTCTCTCTCCAGAGTTTACTCAAGAGGACAGACTCTGTCAATAAAGTCCACCACTCTGCGTCATACAAGGACCATACGAAATATCTAGAGCATAATTGTGACATAGATGGAAAATGCTTGGTGGTTTTCAACATTTGATGGTAATAAAAATCTCAAAAGTTAGACGTGCATTTGTATTCAACCCTATTTTTTCTGGTACCCCTTAATAAAGTCTACTGCAACCAACGCTTGCATCAATCATAAGGGGGAATGTAAGATGTATTGAAATAAAAATGAGTGACCTTGAACCGCTGCTCAGACCTAGCCACAGTTTTGGGATTGCAGTATTATGTCAAGTCAAGTTTATTTGTATAGCACATTTCAGCAAAAAGGCAGTTCAAAGTGCTTTACTTCATAAAAACATTATGCAGGCGATAAATATTGCATTTTGTCAAATGCCATCATCAAAATCATCAAGCAAATTCAATTCAAATATGTTGATCAATGTTCCAGGTACTGCTAATCAAAGGCAACTCAAAACTACTCTTAGCCTTGATTTAATAGAACTCAGTTTTTAAGCATATTTTCAGTTTTCTGGAAGTTTGTTTCTTTAAGCCTGGAAATGTTCTTCAGATGGTAAGACTGACTTTGTAATCGTCTTTATGGGACTCTGGAGGCTCGGGTCTCAGTCCTAGATTTCGGGCCTGATCACTAGTTTCTAGCTGTAATAACTGAAGCTGTGTGCGGACTATAGATCGCTCCTCTTTAACTCCACAGATAAGTTCAAATTTGTTTCTGGTCAGCTGAAGAAAGTTATGTTGCATCCATGTATTGATTTGTTCTAAGCATCTGCTCAATGCTCGGATGGCTTATGTGTAGTATATATAGATGGAAGATCATATCCCTGACTCCAAAGTATTTCTTGGCTTTCAAATGAGCAGACAGAGATTTGTAAAAGAGGCAGATTAGCAGGGATTTTCAACAAAACATTGCATAATCCAGGACATGCTACTGTGCTATGTTATATCTGCTGTATGGATATTTAACTATCAGATCTATTTTATTTACCAAGAAGGATCACCAGTGCTGTCTTCGCAACAGTATGCAGTATGCTCTGCCATCAATTACCTTTGTAAATGTCAGGAATGTATGCATCTCCTTTGCAAGACCCTCTCTTGACAAAGCTAATCACAGGCAACCTGTCACCACAAGAACTGAGAAGATGGTCACAGAAAGTTGAAGAAGTTCTGATAGTGTGCTTAGTGGCTACAGATTGAGATCCACTCTGTCAGCCCCATAAAGATTATATAAAGGCCAAAAAGTGTGCGACGGGTATAAAGTTTTGTGTAGACAACACCATTCCCACCAGATCAGTAAGAGGATATTCATAAAGCAAACCGTGGATTCCCAATGATAGGGAAATAATTGAGTAATATATAAAACAATTTAAAGGCAAGAGTACAAACAGAAAAAAATGCACATGCACAAAGAAGCTAGAGGTCAAGCTAATAAAAAGAGGTGAGTGCTCAAGGATAATAATCAGGTTTGAAGCAGAATAGGGAACAGATTGTTGGAAGAAGGGATAAAGTAAACGAACTGAGCATGATCTTGAACAGGTTCAGGTTAGGAGTGAGCTCAGCATGCTTCTCTCCTGCCTGCAGCTAAATATACCTCCCACCCTCTTTGATCCACAGGTTTCCTTTCACACCTCACATGCTTTATCTTCCGCCTCTGTCATGGATCCAGCCGATGCTTCATTGTTCTCTTCAACCAAATCAGGAAATGCTGGCGCTCCCTTTGTCTCACCCTCCCGCCTTTTATGTTTCAGCTGAAGAGGCATTTGGAGTTAACAACCAACAAGGCCTTGGATTCCCAAAGGCCTGTGTGGACCAGCTATGTGGGATCCTGCAGCATCTCTACTGCCTTAGTCTGATCCAGGAAAAGGTAAAAGTGCTGTGGAAGTATGTAACTTTAAAATAAAAAATACGTTTCTTACACATGTTTAAACTTTCACCGTCAATCAGAGCCAGGAGGAGGGTCTTAGCGTTGTCAATCAACCTCGTGTAAGCATTGCTCAATGTGCTAATAATGTAGAAACAGCTCATTGTTACAGAACACTGTTTATCTGCCATCGTGGTGGGTCATGCTAACTAAAATCAGAGAAAAAATATCTGGGAGCATAGAGGATAGGAGATGCACACACATAAGAATGGTTGGCAGCACTAAGACCTGCCTCCTGGCTCTCCTTGGTTGTTTCTAATTAGCAGGATAAGAAGGCAGAGAACCATGTTTTTTTCCCCTGAGATTTTCTCTCATACCATACTGCCATGACAAAGTGATGGTTTCAATATATATATATATATATATATATATATATATATATATATATATATATATATATATATTATATATATATATATATATATATAGTATTTAATAAAAGTTGAATACTGCAGTTTTAATGCATTCTTTACGACCACAGGCTTGTGGCCTTCACATCACGCCGCACAAGTCCTGAAGAGTCTCTTGCTTGTAAGCAAACAATTTCCTTTCGAGACTGAAAGGTTTTTAAAGATCAAAAATGTGTTAGAATGGCCTGGTCGAAGTTCACATACAAATCCAATGGAAAATCTGTGGGAAGACTTGATGAATTAATGTTCAAAAACAACCTGCAACCAGTCTGACTGAGGATGACCTCCTTTATCTTGCAAAAATCAAAGTCTCTAGATGAGCACAGCTGACGGAGACATACACCGCAAACTACTTTCTTGCTTCAAAAGTGGTTCTACAAAACATTTTGACAGATTTAAGAACTGTATTTCTCATTTTCAAATTTTAATTTGCAAAAAAAACCCCTTCAAAATCATAACTTCATTCTACATCAGAGTTATTCAATACTTTGTGTAGAGCTATCAAGCAACTTCCAATGAAGTACGAAGGAAGTTTGTCACATTAAGACGTGAAAGAGTTCAAAAAGTGTTAACAAACTGAAGACAGCTGTGACAGACTGGGTTCTTCACCTGAAACTCACTGTCCTTTTTATACTCTTCTGAAAGATGCACGCTCACTCATCTTTGGACTAAATTGCATCCTGTCAGGAAACCATTTATCTCATTTATTTTGAAAGGGTATATTGTCCTCTGAGGGACATCATGTGCTGCTAAAAATAAAACGTGCACTATGAACTTAAATTAATTTTAAAAAGACCCAGACATGCACAAACAAATATTTATATGTAGAAACTCTCCAAATTGTACAGGGGCATTCTTGTTTTTAGATAATGAAATCCATGTTATTACTGGCAGGCTTTCCCAGAACAATTAGTCAATTTTTCATTTCACTGAAGGCAGCAACCTTGCGAACATCTGAACAAATGTAAGTTGTGAAGTTTGTCAAAAAATTATACAAATTCACAGTTTGCTTTTTACAAGGGCCAGGTCATAAGCAATTCACTTCCAATGTTGGTTTTATTGAGAAAGATAAATTAATTCTTTGTAAAATATAACTTAAGCTAAACATCTAGAAAATTCAACGAGAGCTGAATGTTTATTACAATTTATGGGATTTAAGCTAACTTAATATTAACTGTTAACAGTTGTCCTTAGCAATTAATAGTTAGCTTGGTGGCCCATTGTGAACAATTACCTTAAGCTAACTAACATTAGATGTGTATTCTGCCATCAGTTACTTATATTGATCTCAGAAATGCGTACAAGACCATATCTTGGCAAAGCTAATCTTGGGCAGCTTTGCCTGAGATCAACTTGTTAGCGTAACAATCTAACTTCCTAACAGTTAGCATAGCACACTAACTGTTAACAGTTTGGTACCATTGCTAGTCAAACCGTTAGCCTTCACAGTTAGCCAAGCTAACACTTAACTGTTAAGCTAAGAGTTAGATTCAAAAACCAAACCTGAATTTGAGTGTGGTATAAACTGGGAATAGGTGTCTCACACCTACTGGGATAAAGTCTGGTTCCTTTGCAGCCCATAACAGAATAGATTAGGAAAGAATAAATCCTAAAACACACACAAAACAAACTTAATGTGCATTCAAGATGGAATTGCTCATAAAAAATGTTTTTGTATCAGCAAGATGTTAACAAATGATTCTGTTTTATAGTTGGAACAGTCTGTGCTGATTGATCTGAATTCCTATTAAAAGAAGAATGATGGCTCTACATGTTTTATTGAAATCAACCAATTAATTGATCTGCAGAATTGAAGTTAAAAAGCTTTTTTTTTTCATCGCATAAAAAGGGCAAAGGGTTTGGCATACAAGGTGTTAATTATGCATAATAACACGTTGATATAGTAAAAAAAAAAAATAAGATGGCCCAAAAAGCATGGAGAATGGACCATTTCAGCAACAAATCAATAGGGCAAAGCTCGTTTTAATCACGGCCTTGAGATGTTGTCCATAATAAATCACAAAGTATTGACTTAACCGGTTAATTTATTAAACCTCTAAATTCTTAAAGACCCAGTCCACCACCCTCACATTTAGCTCAGGGCTCAGTGCCTCACTTGGGTCCAAGACTCTGACTAATGCTCTGAGCAGCCTGGGCCGTTGCTAGGAATAACAGGCCTTGGTCACCGTGGAGCGTTGGCCTCCGTGAGCCATTATTTCCACAAACGACCGGAAAGGAAAGTCGCTCACAGCAGTAACAGCTCCCTGGACAGGAGGCAGTCGTGCAGACTGTGAAAACGACGCAGGCCGGCCGTTTGGTCGAGGAGAGGGAGGCAGAACTTAAACACATCGCTTGAGTTTACAGTACATGTGAGTGTATTAGCGAGGGGTTTGAGTAATGACAAAACCATGATGGAAGGTGGCCCTGGCTTGGCCTCAGCTTCACATTTCCCTGAGCAAACAAAGTTCAACCAGTTCAAACATGAAGCTCGACAATTTTTAAGAGTTACAACTGTTATTTTACAGTTTTACAGGAGAGTAATGAGGTCCCTGCTCTTTTTCTCCCTCCAGTAGAAGTTCAAAATGAATGTATTTTAAAGAGTAAAAGCCAGACGATAACCCAAACTTTAAGGTTAGTTGCAATGCAACCTCATGCGTAAATAATCTTTTCAAACAGCTAATGGAAAAAGTGTTTCCCACATGTTGGCTTAATAAATTTGAATGTGTGAATAAATTTAAGAAACCAACCTTAAGAAGTATCAAACTCAAGGTCAAAACTTCATTTTGAAGAAGTTGGAACCTCTACTTACACAATGTTGCAACCAGAATATTAACGGCAAACAAGAATAGTCCCTAATAACAGATCGGTTTTTCAAATAAAATATATAGATCATGGTCTTGATCCTTTCTCAGATCATAAGGCTTGGATTAGAAAATCAAAGGGGCATGGTTTAAAATTTGAGACATTTACCTGAGCAATACGATGTTTTCCGTCTTCAGCCGTTTTCCTTCTACCACTTTCTGTCATCGTCTTAGCAGTTAGCTGGTGGGGTTGCGCAACGAGCTACTTCTCAAAGCAACTTTGGTAAAAACATTGTTAAAGGGTCAATAGAGGAGTCATGTTGTGATGACCTCTGGAGGGCAGAGTTTCAGAAAAAGCAGAAATTTCTTAAAGAGACAGAGACCCAATTTTAAGGTGTTAAAATACAAGGTCAAATTTCTTTTAAATCATTTGATTTATGATTTTTATAACAACTGAAGTTAACATAATTACTTAATAGCTGTATATAATGCCACTATGTGCTGGGAAAACGCATCATGCAGCCCCTTTAAGCAAAAGTCCTCCTTTTGAAGACCCTTTAAAGAAGATTACTTTTTTGTAATTTACTGCCGTTATGATGTATGCATGTATGAATCTCATGGGAAACAGGGGGAAGCATGCTGTCATGTAACACAATCCTATCCAGGGTTTGTCTCAGCTTGACTGGCCCCTGGGAAACTCTCCGCTTTCAACCTTTTCACCTCCGCCTCAGCTTGAATGACACAAGGTGACAACGCTCATGTACTGATCCCACACTGCACAGCCCAAGACTTCTTACTGCACAACTGTCAGTCAGCATGCCGTAGTGTCACTCCCGATGATATCTCAACGTGAATGACTCAACCCACTGACACCGTTCACACGGGCTCCGCTGTGTGGCTAATTGATTTGGAAGGGCTCCTTCTTCCAGCTCATGGTTCCTGGCTGAGAGATACAATGCATGCTCCTCGTACATCCCTGTCAGACCTAGACAAAATGAAGAATTTTGTATCTCATGGATGCTGTCCTGCAGGCCATGAGTTATTGAAAATGCACTCTTACTGTACTTCTGTAATAATCCACTGCAGCGGTTCTCTTTGCACGGCATTGCATCAGTGGTATCATGAATTATGAGAGAAACAGATGGACACTTAGCTGGTGCATTCACTTCATTCGTGTCATCTTTCTTTATCCTCATGAGGTCCTAATTCAAATAAATGCAAAAAAAACGGAGATCAGAGGTCAAAATTAATTAGAAATCACTGGAAAATGTGTAACCATCACCTAAGGTATTAGAAGAGAGTTATGAACCTCCACATGTCTGACTTGTGTGTATAATTTCCAAATGACTGAATTTGCTGAAGCTCATCTGTTCAAAGAATTTTAAGCAAGTTTTCAACGAGCATTCCATTCAGGAAGTAGACAGGTTCTCTGTTTTGGTGGAAATTGTGCCTAGAACTCCAGAACTAAAGAAACATAACTTTTTTAAGATACTGCTGATGGAGATGGGAGTATCAATCCAAAATATCGATAACTAGTCTGTATCGGATCGACAGAAGTATGATGTAAAATTGATACTTTAGTTTCAGATTCCCTCTTGAAATATTTGTTCTAGCATTGTAGTTTCTCAACTCGACCACAATTTTTTTTTTGGTTTACTTTCAATTTCTTCTTCCACACACAAATCATGTTAATATATTTACAGTATTTTGTAGATACTTTTAAACTTTGTCCAAATTCTTTCTCAGATTTGAACAAAAACTAATTCAAAAGAAGAATCCACAAAAAGTATAGTTGATATTGCTGATATTTACTTGGTAAAGCTAGTTATCGTGTTGTAGAACTGGGCATATATTAAGACCAGATATTCAGAGAGGAGGAAGCCATTACTCCAAAGGCCATGTGAGGATTCACATTACATTTTGCCAGCTGTAATGTTGGCAAACTGTACTTACAGTTTGGGACAATGAGGTAGATTTTGGAAGACATGTCCTGAGGTCTAAGGAAACAAAAATGTAAGGGATAGTTTTGCTTTGCAACAGGAAGGACTGGTACATTTTAGAAAACAGCATCATGTGAAAACACCCTTGTGTGGAAGGATTGAAGCAAAAATGAACAGTAAATTAAGGCAAACCACTAATTTATTTACCAAGTGGTTGAAGGGAACCAAACTAAATGTTTTGGAGTAAATTGATTTCAAATCACGAGAAAATATGTAGGAAGAGTTAAAGAGGTGTGGATCAACATAACCAGCCAACCGGAATCAGTTACAGTGTTTCTATCTAGAGCAGTGGTTCTTGACCTTTTTTGAGGTACCAAACCCACCAGTTTCATATGCGCATTCACTGAACCCTTCTGTAGTGATAAATAAAATATGATTTTTTCCCCCCAAATTCAAGACATAGGGGTGACCCAACTAGAGTCTAGTTGGGTCTTCTTTTAAGGTAGAGTCACTGAGAACAGTTCTTCAAAATATTGTCAGTGTTTTCAGCACAGTTGAGCCGACTGTCCAAGAACGACCCAAGGTATTTAAAATTTGCCACAGTTTCAACAGGTTGGACCATTGAGAGAAACTGGAACCACTTTAAGGTCTTGTTTAGATCATTTAATCAGCTCTACATTCTTAAGAGAATGAAAAATTTATAATAAATAAAGACTGTGGTATTCAGATTTAGTATTATCCCTTAGTTGTGTTACCACCACCACACCACTAGAGGCAGTAGCAATCTCAAAAAGATGCAACTAAGGAACAGATTTAGAAGTACATCAAAAGCTACAGAATTTGGTAAAAACTGTGAGCTTTGCTGAAGTAATTAAAGACACAAGTTCAAATCCATGCTGAGAGTGGAGCTCCTTCAATCAGTGCTCCTCCGCAGCTCTGATTGGCTAAGCAATGTAATGTGATCCTCTGCAGCAAGTGATGGCAAAGCAGGGCGTCATCACGACTTTACACAAGTGTGTCTTTACCTCCATAGCAGAGGCTCCGCCGAACCCCTGAGACCGACTCATCAAACCCTGGGGTTCGATCGAAACCAGGTTAAGAACCACTGAGCTAGAGAAATATGTGGAGGAAAAACAAAAACACCAGTGATGTTACTTTAGAACTCAATTAAACTCTGTAATTTTTTGGAACGCTTCCAGACGTGGACTGACTAGAGCTTCAGGTGAAATTTGTCAATAGTTGAGCTTCAGAAATGTGAGATGCTGCGCTCGAAAATAAATGTAATTGTTACAAGTATGGAATAATTAGTTTTTCACAAAATCAATGGAAAATTTCTAAGTGCTTGAGTCTTGTTTCCTCTAAACATCTATAACTTGGGTCCAGTCTGATAAACTAAACCTAATTTTGAGACACACAAACTTGAATGTGACTTGTAGTCCTTTCATGCCACGGGGCAGAGTAGCTCTTTCTGGCACTGTTCCAATTACACCACTGAAGCGACTCAACCTCTTACTGTAAAATTAGCATATTTCTCCCATAGGCCCAATGATACATGCACTGCAATGCTTCCGGCAAGCACCAACACAAGGGAATCTCTTAAAAAGGGGGGAAAAAAGAAGCCAAGGAAGCTTAGCAGAAAATTTAGGCCAACTTTATATCAGTGTACAGAAGATATGTGTAGGACAGCCACATCCTGGATGCTTATTAAGACCATTCTTGTAAAACATAAGAGACTTGTTAGGATGCTGGACCTTCTACCGAAAGAAGAGCGAGATCAAAGATTCACTCTATACCCGAATCAGGCCATAAAAATGAAGGAACTAAATGATGCTGATTGATGCGCTTACATTTTCTCTCTTTTTCTGCTCAGTTTTGTTCTTGGAGCAGGGAGCCCATCTCTACAGCGAGTGATTTAAAGGGGCAGTATTATGTGTGTTTCACTTATGTAGTACCGTTTTATTGTACAATCAAGTATTTATTTTGGCTTCAGTTTTTATATATTAAAAAGCTATGTGTATATAATATGACCAAAGAAATTTGACTTTGTAATTTAACGCCTTGAAAGTGGACCTCTGTCTCTTTACGAAACTCTTATTCTTTCTGAAGCTCTGCCTTCAGGAAGTCATCACAATATGCTCCTCTGTTAGACCTTTACCATTGTTAACAAGCTCAGCAGATGCAGTTTCACCAGGTGTTTGCTAATTGCTGCTGGCTAGTCTGAAGGAGATGTAGAGCTGAATGGTTGCCAAGGAGATCAAAGGATTTCTCAAATGCATATGGAAGACTCAAGGCAGCACTCCAGGTAAGATGTGAAGCTTAAAAGAAGTGGATTTTACCATACGCTGTCCCTTTAAGATCACCTTCTTCTCCGTGTCTCTACATTTCTTGGGGAAAAAAAAGCTTGAGACAAAATTTCTACTGGAATCTTGCCACTTTTCCATAAAGGCCATTTTTTTATGGACATGGTGAGTACCGTAGTAAAACTTTAGTTGCAAATTGTGATGCATTTTTTCTTGTCAGTTTAACGGGATGGTCATGTCTTGCTGTTGTGAAACATTATTTCCATTATTGGATAATAGATTATTTTATTAACCTAACTCTGCTTTAACCTCCCTGCATATTTTTTTTTCTGAAACCCCTGCAGTGTTTCTTGTCTTCGTAATGTGTTTGCTCATTAATCATTATATATTGAGATGTCAAGCAACACGTGGAATCTATTTGCAAATTATGTCACTTTAGAAAGTGACATTGGGATTCTGCCCAATTTGACATTTTCATTTGTAAAACTGCAAAATGTCCACTTCATGGTTAAGCTGTGTTACTTTTTGGTTTATCAGGACAAATTATTGAGAAGTCTGCTCTAGGAAACAGCCTGGAAGTCCCTCAGTGGGCAGTCTGACGGAGGTAGTTTAGTTGCACACAGTTTCCTGAATGCTCCATAAGGCATCCTACAGGCCCAAACATACGTTGCGCAACCTCAGCGGAAATGTAAGGTCTGAGATAAGAGTTGGAACAAACATTTCAGCACCTCATCGCTTGTGTAAGGGTTTATTTTCAGCCGTTTGCACGTAAGGTCATCGAGCACATTGGAGGATGTTGTGTCTCGGGGTTCTTCTAGACGTCTTCTGCTTACGTAAAGCAGTGCAACCATTCAAATGCATTTCAGAAGCATGCAAGGTTTTATTAGTGCTGTCAATACATTTTTAAATATTAAATTAGATTAATCCTATTCTGGCGCTGTGATTAATAACAGAAAATCTTTTGTCTCCCACCAAACATCTTATTTCCCCTGGTTTTCATAATCAGTGAGCTTTGAAAAGAAACTCTCAGAGATCTCAAGATGTAAGTAGCTCTGTATATAAAATGTATTTGTTTTGTTTCAAGCATAATTTCGAAAGTGGAAGGATAAGGTCAACATAGGTAATGAAATTAATCTACATTATATACGGTAATATTAACGCTTTAAATTTTTTAGATTAATTGCAAGCGCTAACATTGACAGCCCTTGTTATGTGCACTCATTCCAGTTGTTTTTTAGGTACACTGCTTTAAAAATGTAAATGTGGGCCAACAAATTTTTTACATATCTTCCAGCTTTAAGTACAAACCTGACACATGCTTTGTAAAGGACGTCACACAGAGATTCCCTCAACTGCTACCTTATAACAGGAAGAGATCAGGTATTTTCCTTGCAGAGCTCGGGGTAGAAGTATCAGAAATCTCTTTCATAACCACTCGCTTCTTCTGTTGTCACGTTCTTGACAGAAATAGAGAAGAATAAAAACAGTCTCTGAACCATTTGAGTTACTGATGTGACGTTTTACATGAGGTTTTCGGTTCCGGCGCTCAATCAAATCGAGAGAATCATCGAAGAGTTAGATTACAAGGCCGATTTGCTTTTATTTCCACCGTTGCAGACACCTGGGTAAGGTGTCGGAAATCGTCAGCTGGGAGGTGAGCGGGAAAGGAGGGGCGAGTCTGAAACTGTATCCGAGACAACACCTGCTCTCAGCAGGTCAGCTGCCATGTGAGAATCAAGCCCCCTTTCAGCGCCGTTTTTAAGAAAATGGCTCTATGCCCTTTTGCAAAAACAGGACAGGGGATTTGCCCTTTTGACCCGGCTATGTTTACTCTCCTTTAAGTTGTACGAAAGTGACTGTTTTCATAAAAGGAGAAGAACAGGGGTGCCTCCTTTCAAGACACGCCCTTCCGTGGGAAGGCTCACAATGCGACATAGACGCAACTTGATCCACTTGGGGTCTATTGGAGACGCTGCCATGTCCCCACCGCTCGGAACAATAATCACAAAGCTTCTTTTGTCATTTACACGTGGCATGAAAAAAGACGCAAGAGTTTCCATTTAGCTCAAAGATGCACAAGACAAAATTAAGCCACTGGGTCACTTCTTCAACCAAAATGCTGGGTTTATATTAGCCTGGTCTTCACATCCCTGTTCTAATTCCGCTCGATTCAAATTTTGCAAAATGTTGTGAAGGTGATGTTTTTTTTTTTCTGCACAGTTTAGAATTGTAGTCTGACTGTAGTTTTAGCAGTGACAGCGGAGGAAGTGAACGAAGCCGTTCAGTTGTGTGTTGGCCACACTTTCAAATATTGAATTAACATTTACAGCTGCCTCGTTCTCTCTTCACAGTGAAGGACGGTTGTTTACAATTTCCAGTAAGCTTCATTACACACTGGTTTGTGTAATAATGTACATGAAATATTTTTTTCAAGTTTAAATGTAAAATTTTAACATAGTCTATACCTCTAGCAATCGCTGAAAGTCCAGACCCCTTTGAATGCATCAAAAATAAAACAAGTGACTATTTTTTTTCTTTTTACCAGGCTAAGTTTATACCCAACTTTGGCTCAGAACATCTGACTGTGTTTGTTGTCTTAGATAAGAGGCCTTTCGTCATTCACTGCCATTTTGAGAAGTACAACAACCTGATAAAACTTCACTAATCGTTTGCAATTTCAAGAAATAAAACATGGTGAGATGGTTAAATGTTGCCGTATCATTAAATTCATTAGTTAATGACTTCAATTCACACTCTAGTTCTCTAATTTAAAATAACATTAGGCCTGTACCATTTTTTTGTGTGCTATTTTTAGCTAAGACAAATTACTCAATGTCCAGGAAATGGAAATGAAAAGTAGCCTTTTAGCTAATTCTGGCACTTTTACAGAAATGTTAATTAATGTGCATTGTCCTTACCAAAGAAATTAAATGAAAATACATTTTCAAAAGCCCTTAAAATAGAAAGTGTTAATTCTGATACATTAATAAGACTAAAATGGAACCAAGGAGAAAATGAAAAATCTGAATGAGAACAATATTCCTTCGTATCATGACTCTAGCAGTCTTAACATTAGATATTGTCACTTCAGGCAATTAGGTTAAAACCTAACCCAGCATGTTCTGTCAAATCCCAAACCCAGCCTTACAGCGTTAACTTCACGCCACATCCGCTTCGCATTTCATCCGTGACCGGGGTAGATATAAATTGCAGAGGATATAACTTAGATAACACAAGTATCAACTTTCAAACAATTCCGATCATGCGAAAAATCCTCAGTGTACCAGCACAATGTCTCATCAGGCGCAGCGTAAGAAAAAACAACCTGCGAACGCCGGTGAACCCTCCGATAAACCCGTCAAACCCAAGCTGTCCTGCGGCAATGGGAGCGCGTTCTGAAACAGGCCCAGACCGGCGTCGTCTCATCGCCCGGCCCAGCCGCGAGCCACACACTGATGATAATGAGTCTCTGTCAGTGGCATTCAACAGTATTGAACCGCGGCTCACGCGTCAGGGGAACAGCCTAGACAGAAGCCCGTCCCGTATCCCTTCTAAGCCCTGTCACCGGCTCACATTGAGGCCCGACTGATTAAAACTGATGGGATGACATGATTGTGACCGGTATGGATTTCTAACTCTCCCAGCCGCACTGCCCAAATACATGTGTCTTCCTTCCTTTTGACGAACCCACCTGGGAGCCCTCCGAACCGAGCTGCAGAATACATAATTTAGGAGGCAGCAGGCAATCGATAGCAAAAAAGGAAAAAAGCAGTAATGACAAGGGGAGGGAGAGAAAGAGAAAAGAGTGAGGAACTGCAACATCCTGCTGTCCGTCAGCACCGGCAGTGGTCAAATATTAACTTCTAATCCTACTGTGAATTCTTCATCCTGGCATAAATCCTCACCGAGACACAGCGATTCCTTTTCAGGAGTTCCTGCTGTGTTTAATAACAAGATACATTTACATCCTGTTACCTCTGTTTGACTCGCAACTCCAACAACTTTGCAGTACAATGAACTGGAACGGCATGCAGATTTACAGAGTGTGCAGCTTTATTATTACATGCTTTACATCAAACTTCTCTCATTTTCCCTTTTTTGTGCAGGATGACGTGTTTACTTTCTACGATTGATTTCTCCTTTGCCCCGACTGACTTAGATTTTCTTCCGGTGATTTCTCAGTGTCACATGAATGAAGTTCAGCTTTGTTCAGTGAGGGCAGTTTTTTTTTTTTGTTTTGCTTGACAAGTTTAAAAACAAACTTTATAAAAATGGTGAAGGAAGGCAATAACGCAATACCAACCAGGGGGAGAGTTTAGACGTTTGTGCTGCTGATGTTGGTGGAAAGACTGCTGTATGTGCAGAGCACAGACAAAATCCTTAATCCAACGTCATACTGTCATGAATTGCGGGTGATGGTGGTGAGGAGAGACGCTGAGACCCAGGTATGGTGATGATGATTTATTAAGAATGATGCTCTACAGTCCAAAAACAGGCGGCACGCAGCTAAATACTGTAGCACTGACTAGACAGACTGAAATGATGAGCTAATGCCCGCACAGGACTTCACAGTTCTACTGTGCAGGCAGACTGACGACGGCATCTGACACTAGACAAGGACCCGACAAGGAACACTGACAACAGGTGGAACTAAATGCACACAGGGTAATCACGGGAATGAGACACACCTGGGAAACAATTAATGGGGGAAGACGCAAAGACAGGACTCACAGGGAACAGGACTATACAGAAAACTCAAAAATAAACACACAGAAACGCAGATCATGACACATACCATAGATTTAAATACGTGACAATAGTTGTGTTTCCATTAGCCATAAAATTGCGCTAATTGAAAATGTAAAAATAAATTTGCTTAATTAAAAAGTTTTTGCACCAGAGTGAGATGGTGTGTCAGCCGTATCAAAACACGTATTTCGCAAAACCGCAATAGAAAAACTTTTCCGCATCGTACGAGTCATGTGATCAACTATAACATTGAAGAAGATGATAGGAAGTAGAAGCTGTTTATTTTTGGGGGGTTTTCGAACAATGTGCTGCTGGCTGCCATAATTTTTAATGACTTATCACATGAGTGATTTTAATTTCATTTCTTTTTTCATGGAAACACCTCGATTTGGAAATTGTGTCTGTCTTACAGTAGAAGCATATGGTCAAAGATTTGGGCACATTTGCAAAGGAAATGCAGGAGAACTGTAGAGGAAGGTGAAAGACGTCCGACTCAGCGATGCAGAAAAGGTAAAAACCACTATTAGAGCCATCTTGTACTTCCTTAGCATCTCAAAAAACTTCTTAGGAACCTAATTTTGGGGGTTTTCAACTCTCATCACTTTGGGATTGTTTGAAACAATCAAACTCGAGAGATTTTGGTAGTGAATAGATTGAAAGGGAAAAGGCTGTCTCTGCCTTGATTGACAGCCTAAATATGTGACATAACAGGAAGCTTAGGAGGAAAGCTTCTGCCTGGGGTTTTCCTGCTCCCTTGTTTTTAATTAACTGCGCCGAAACCTGTAACTAGAGCAGCGGCTTAAACAAATTTAATTGCAACATAATAGCTAGTTTAATACAATTGTGAAGCAATTAAGATGGGTATTTGTTGCCTGGCTGACATAATAACGCGCTCAGTGACTTATACTTCCTCCCGTTTCCTGTTAACAGGATTTACTGCCGAGGGATTTCTCCCAGACGGCTGAGCGCAGCTGTGCCCCCTGAACGCGACATATGGATCTCCGGATCCATAAAAAAAATAGTAAAACATACTCAGACGTTCCCCAAATCCAGCAGAAATATCCAAATTAGAACTAATTATTGTGTCTTTCTCTTGGCGGCTGCTCGACTTCTACATATACCCGCAGCATACAGTATGTTATGGAGGAATATGTCTTCTGCTGATTTGGAGGATTCACTCTGCAGAGATTTCCATTCAACATTTTGATTGCATGGCATAGTGTCCCAGACTCGCAGCGCCATCAGGTGTATAACTGTCACGGTTGTCAAATGTCTCATTACCCCATGTCAACTCAAACGTGTCTTCATATTTATGTCTCGCCGGATATGCTGTATGGGAAAAATGCTGGTACAACCCATTATTTATTGAGGGGACAATGACAGGCATTGTACCTGAGGATGTTTGAAAGGAGGGGGAAAAAATAACATTCCTCTGCCTTAATAATGCTGTCTTGTCAAACATTTATGGGACAGAGGGAAAACAAGGGCAGAGGTGTACGCATATTGACATCATGACTGGGCAAGGCTGTCACAGGATATCGGTATGGGAGTAACAGGGAGGGGGTGGGGGGACGTCAGGTATTGTGTTCGGAGGAAGTGCTTATCACTGAATTGCCCTGAGCTCTTCTGAAAAAGAGCAACAGCCTGTGCTTTCAAGGTGTTTCCTTACGGTGTTTGTGAGTGTGAGTGTCCTAAATCATATCTGTTATCAGGAAGGAGCAAATCTCCATTATGTGGAGTAAGAAAAAGAAACGGCTTGTCATTCAAAGTGGCTGCTAACACTTCAAACAACGACCTGTTCAGTATGCAACTTTTCTTACTGCTGTACATATAAAAAGATATATCAAATGGTTTTTTGTAAGGTGGCTCAGAATTGTTGATAAAATGCAAAGCCACAACAAAACAAAGACTACAACAGAATATGCATGCTGGCATGACTTCCTCTTTAGCATAACTTTTGTTGTGGCTTTTGCATTTTGTTGACCCTTTTGGGCCACCATAGAGAGGTGAATTGTCTAATGTCTAATGACAATTAGGAATGGTGCAGTCAGTCACTACTTCATCATTAGCATAGTTGTGAATTTACCGAACAAGGCAAATCGGAGCAGTTTATTCTTCTTGATATGAACTTTATGAGGTGAACTGTGTATTGTGGGGGCATACAGTGGAGTACTCCAAAAACAATAATTGGGATCCAATTATTGTGGGGGGGGCATGCTCATTAATTGACCCCCGCTGATGTGAGCTGAACAGAGGGTCAGCAGAGGGGTCGTTAACTAGGTGTCCGTCGCATTCACCAAAGAACTGTAGACGGCGATGGCAGCAGCCGCTCTCTGCTGGAGCCGCCGTCAACAGGCGCTGCAGGTGAATGATAGGGACAGACTGGTAACGCGCCTTTCAAAGGACCGCTCCCCTTCGCCCCCCAGCCCCACCCAACCCAGTCATAACATCTCCAAACAATAAGCGGAGACGGCTTGTGCCTGGTGAGGCTTTTTGAAACGTCCGATTCAAACAGAGGGTGCAGCGTGTCAGCGGCCAGACAAACCCAGTAAGATTTTGCTAACACTCAATTTAGCTAAGACTATTGAGCTTTTGGGTATATGGCCGGCAAAATTGTTTCCATTTTCACAGATTGTCTCTCTCATCCCATACTGTCACGTTTCAGCAAATATGTAACAAAAAAAAAAACGTATAAAAGTTATACTCTGCAGCTTTAAGGCAAAAAGACTCCAAAGGTTTGATCTATGCAGTCAGTTCTTCAATAATCAGCCGACTGTCTGAGCACTACAACTCTTACCTTCTTTTTGGCATTCATATTTAAAAACATAAAACTACACCATGAGTGAGTTACATGTTCGTGTTCCTGTTCCACATCATTCTGCCTGAGGGCATAGCTTTGCTTATGCTTGTGTTTACTTTACAATAAAAAACTGAGCAAAACGTTGCTGCTTCCTATATTTTCTGTTAATGTTTGAGCACAGAAACGGATAAAAAGCAAGAGCTAAGACCTGCTGCAATCATGTTATTTTAGTTTCAGGTGGGAAAAATGTGCCTTGGGGAAGCTTTGGGGTTTTATTTACATATACAACAAGCCAAGCCAAGTTTATTTATATAGCACTTTAAAACAGTACCACTGACCAAAGTGCTGTACAGCCACAGAATTAAACAAATGAAATAAAAATTAAAAGCACACTAACACCAAAAATACAATCACTTAAGATGAAGACACACAATACAATACAAGAATATACCCAAATATGCAGTCATAATAAAGACCACAATAAGTAATCTAAAAAAAAAAAAACAACAACAATTAAAAGTAACTAAAAGTGACAGCAGCTCAAACTGAATCAAAGGCCAGCCGAAAAAGGTGGGTCTTAAGAGCAGATTTAAAAGTTGCCAGAGAAGTGGCCTGTTTTACAGACAATGGTTCCAAAGAGTTCCAAAGTTTGGGAGCTGCCACAGCAAACGCCCTGTCCTCTCTGAGCTTCCTCAAAGTCCTCGGCACCTCCAGGTACAGTTGACTCGCTGATCTGAGAGCTCGGGAAGGACAGTGTACATGTAGCAGCTCAGAAAGATAGGAGGGGGCAAGGCCATTTAAAGATTTAAAAACAAATAAAAGAATTTTAAAATGGACTCTAAAATGGACAGGCAACCAGTGCAGAGAGGATAAAATAGGTGTAACATGTTCTCTCTTCCGCGATCCAGTTAAAAGCCGTGCAGCAGCATTCTGGACCAGCTGAAGACGAGACAGAGAGGACTGGCTTACACCAACGTATAAGGAATTGCAATAATCCAACCAAGTTGTGATAAAGGCATGGATTATTACTTGAAAGTGCTCAGCTGATAAAATATTCTTAATCTTTGCAAGCCGCCTCAAATGAAAGAAGCTTGATTTCACTACGGCACTGATTTGCCTGTCCAACTTAAAATTTTCATCCATTATAAAACCCAGGTTTGTGACAAAAATGTCTCTTGGTGTTAAGTAATTGCAACATACTCAAATTTATTAAGTTAACTTAAGTTACCTGTCCTAAAATTGCAAAGGTTAGCTTTAATTGGTGAATCTGACTAAAAGTAAAACAAAAAAATTGAGGAAACAAGTTTCCATGTATTTTAATGAGTAATGGTATATAATTGTGTTTTACAGTGTTACTGACCTAGTCATTTTGGTCTAGCTTTGAATGTAAATATCTTAGCACGCTTGACATGAGACAAAACTAACTTATAAGTAACTTTTCAGAAAGATACAGAACTTTTTAAATCAGAAATGCCTTAATATTGATTTTAAAAAGTATTGGTTCCAATGGCAAAATATTTCACTTTTAACATGGGAAAAACGTCTTGTTACAAGTGAAATAATCCGCCAGTCTAACTGGTACTTTTCCATCAACATTAAGGAATGACTAACTTCCAAAAGCTGCTATATTTTGCCAAAAAGTTACTTTTAAGTTAGTTTTGTCTTATTTTTAATATACTAAGATATTTGCACTAGAAACTCGACCAGAAGTACTTGGTAAGACTTAATAGGGCTGTTACATTTCATCGTAGACTTGTCACCCCACGTCTGATAATGGAGAGATGAGGGGGTGCGAAGCGTTTACGTCCTCTGAGCTTCATGTTGGACCCGGAAAGCGTCTCAGGGACCAGGCGTTTGTCCAGTGAGCTGTCCGGCTGCCCCATCAAGCAGACAAGTGGACAAAGTGTTTGTGAAAAGGCGTCAACTGCCTGCACCTGGGGCTGAGCACAACTTTTTCATGCTTCCCAACAACTTGTCCTCTTTCTTTCTGCTCCCTTTATTTATCACCAGGGGGCATAGCACACTTTGAAAAGGGAAACATTTCCTACCAGCTCGCCTAAAAAGACGGGCCTTTGCTTGCTTCCCCCACCACCTCCTGTGGGCAGAGCGCCGTTTAACAGTCAGCTGATGATGTTCCTTCTCCGTGCAGAGAGCGGTCCTTTTTTTTTTGTCCAGGGCTCATGCTGCCAAACTAGGTATGTGCTGAGGCATATATTTAGACATGTGAAGATTGACCCGTAGAGGTCAAAAGGTTTTTGGATCTTCATGAAGTCGTCACATCTAAGGAAAATAGGAAATAAAACCCCAGCAGGATTAACAGCCTGACCTTTGACCTCTGCAACACACAGGAACCCTTTCCAACGCAGGAGCTCATACTGTGTTCTCTTGCGTCACTTGTGTCAAAATTTAACGAGCAAATGCAAATTCAAACTCTACTTCAAGTGCCTCGAATAGAACGTTACACCTTAGATTATTGGCAAAATGGACTTCAGTCAAAACTCTACAATTTCCTAGAAAAAAAAGATGTATTTTCTGCTCAAAACGTCCAACATGTCCACCATGTTGTCTGATTCATTCAGTCCGACACTTATCATAAAACACTTGTAGAGTTTCCATAGAGAAAGTGTAGAAATAAGGTCAGCAGCACTGCATGACGTTGAGCAGATCAAATTGAAATTTCTTGTTGCTCATCGTTTTTTTCTTTTTCTTTTTGTAATTAGCTGTGTCCAGAAAATCATATTAAATATTAGTGGTGTTCCAATACTGATTAGAATAAATAACTCAATAAATAAAACTAAACAAAAAAATATATTATAATTAATTAATTAATATATTAAAATTTAATATTACACCATTAAATTTAAGGTCCATAATTTGTTTATGTTGCAATAATTTTAGTATTACAGGGGTAAAAGTTAGGACAAAAAAGACAAATAAGTGATTTTCTCATACTCTGAATCGCAAATGAACTTTAGCATGAACTGCAGAGAAGAGAAACCGGATGCAAATCTTGTGAAACTCTTCTCCTGCAACCAAAGAGTGTGCTCTTTAAATATGGATGCTAATTCTGGGATGTTCTGGGGTCAACACCAGGATCCCTTTCCTGCTTGTTAACGGAGGTGTAAGTTGACTCAAGTGCGCCTTGGTCCGGTTACCCTGGCATTTCTCGAGAGCCCGATGAGGCAACCACGTTTTGGGGGGCTGGAAAGGGAGGAGAGAGAAGAGAAGCAGGAATGCTAGCATAAAAATTCAAATATAGATCTCAAGTGAGTCAGATCCCTGGCAGCCAAGAAGGGAGAATTTACAACTTCTTTCCACGGGGTAAATCAAGTGAGAATGAATTGGTTGTTTTCTTTGCTATCTTTCATTGCCATTTTTGCTCCCACTGACGAATTACCGAGCTCTAACAAATCAGGTCCGTTTTAAATCACAATAATTGCAGCCGAGGTGTTGAGAGGAGGCCCAGATACGTCTTGCTGAGAGTTCACACTGCGTCCAGAGTCTGGAAAACTGCAGCAAAACTCAACAATCCAGACCAGGGGAATAGCTGTCAACTTCTGGAATGTTCTTGCGAAAATAAACAATTCTCGGCCCTCTCTGCGTCTCCTTCATGGTAGCTCTTGTTTTTAACCCTCCCGCTCTCTCCTCCTTGCCCTCCGCCAGACCATTTATGCGTAAAACAGTTGAAGCAATTTGGAGAAGCGAGAGTAACGTCTCCTCCAGGATGGAGTCGGTCAATTCTGGCCCTGAGAGTGCCATCTTTCAACTCCTCAGCAAAAACATGTGTTCAAGGTACGGTTACAGGAACTCGTCCAAGTCAGCCGCAGATCGTATTAATTACAGGCGTCTTTCATCGTGGCGCTAAAAAAAGCACATTTTTTTCTTTTTCTTTTTTTTTTTTTGGTCTGTTGAGGGTTCTGGGACATGAGGCAACATTACAGTCCACATTTCATTTTGTTTGTCTGAACATTTAGGATCAGGCTGCAGGACTCATTTTATCGAGTCATTTACCTAACTCGGTTGCAGTTGACCACGCTCTACTATGCTTGATGAATCATTTGGTCCCTAGCCTGGATTTAAGGCTGATTAAATCAGAATGCAAATTCATTTCCTGTGCAAAAGGTCCACTAAATATAGAAGGGGTGGACAAAAATCTGTTTTGTGTAATTAAGCCTTCAGGAATCCAGGCAACAAAAGAGAGTTTGTCTTCATGATAAGGTACTAAAATTAGAAACCTTTCTGTTTCCATGCAGAGATTTTATGCTAACTCTAAGCATGCAGCTTACGCAATATCCTGTTCAGATGTGCTACATATTACAAAACCTCCACCTATGAATCATCCATCATTAGGTGGTGACTAACCCCGTCCATCAGACATTTTGATTCAGCATGTTGCCAAACCCCCCCGATAAACCTCACTTGTAACCAGAGCGTTGGTACGGATGTTGTGGCCCCCCCGAGCCGGCTCCTGTTGCTCGGTGGGGCTCTCGGGTTTCTTGGCCCAGCATTCAGAACCAGCGTGGCCATGCAGCTTACAGTATTAGGAGCTGGCTGTCATCAGGGGAATTTGCAGAGGGAGTTTGTTATTAGATCCAGGGTGTGAGGCAAAGGCAGTCAGTCGGTTTGTACCTCTAGACTTCTGACTCCAATGTGGCCGTGGATAAACAGCCAATATTCCAGATATTAATGGTTTTAATAAGTGGTGACGATATAAAAATGTCACCTTTTTTTGCGTCAAAGCTAACTGTGAATTGGGAAGTGCTGTCCAGTTGATGTCAGCAAGTAATTTCATCCGGTGCAATAAACCTAACAGGCATTTATTTTTGAGCCAATCTCGTAAGACTCACACCAAGAATCTACTCTGCGGTTCTTGAGTTGATCTGTTGACAGATTCGACAAAGTAATACTTGGGTAGGCCTTAACTTAATATTGACAATAGAAACTAGAAACGCTTTGAGAATGCCACAACAAGCTAGCTGTTAGCCTCTCAGGATGCTGGAATAATTTTATTTGTCCAGAACTTCTCAAGGTTGCTTACATGATTAAAAAGGTCATTTGTGGTGATCCAGTTATTATTAATCAAAGGCAACTTTAGACAAATTAATTTGCAGCTTTGATTTAAAGGAACTTTGTGTTTCAGCAGTTTTGCAGTTTTATGGAAGTTTGTTCCAGATTTGTGGTGCATAGAAGTTGAATGCTGCTTCTCCATGTTTGCTTCTGATTGTTGGTGTGCACTGGGGACTTGAACCAGAAGACGTTAGCGGTCTGAAAAATGGATACATCAGCAAATCTTTAATGCATTTTTGTGCTAAGCCATGCAGTGAGTTGTACGCTAACGGACATGTTTTAAAGTCTATTCTCAGAGCTACAAGGAGCCAGTGTAACAACTATAAAACTGGGGTGATGCGCTCGTAAAAAGCAGCAGCATTCTGGATCAGCTGCAGCTGTCTGACTTTTTAGATAAATCTGTAAACACACTGTTGCAGTAATCCATTCAACTAAACATAAATGCATGGGTACATTTCTCAAGATCGTGTTGGGACATTAGTCCTTTAATCCTGAAAATGTTCTTCAGTTGATAGAAGTCCAACTTTATAATGGTCTTTATGTGTTTTTGAAAGTTCAGGTTAGAGTCAATCACTCCAACAAGATCTTGGGCCTTGTAAATTGTTTCTAGCTGTAAAAGCTGACAATGTGTGCTTAATTTTTTGGTCCAAATAAAATTGTTTCAATATTGTTTCCATGAAGCTGGTACATCCATGCATCAATTTGTCCTAAGCATTTTTGTAGAAAGAGTGGGTTATATATAATCACCTGGTGGCATTGTTATGTGTCATCTACATAATTATGGTAACTTACCTTATTATTTGTGATACTCTGAGCTTCTGAGAGCATGCAGATAGATATTAAATAAGAAGTGTCCCAATATGAAACTTTGGGGTGCCCCACATGTGATTTCTCACAAGACTTTCCTATTGATGAAGCAGTTTGTGTTCTTTAGATAAGACTTGACCAGTACTGGACCAGAGAGTCCAACCCACCTGTCCAGTCATTTCAAGAATATGTCATGGGTCAATGGGTGTTGAATGTTGTGCTGAGGTCCAACAGAACCAATGCTGTGGTTCTTTCACAATCCATATTTATGCGGCCGTTGAGGAGACATTTAAACTTGCAGATGATCAAACGATTGGAGATAAACCAGTAATTTTGCAATAGTGACTTGTATTTTTTTAGCAGAGGTTTTGATAACATCTCATTTTAACACTTGAGGAAAAACGTCGTAGAGGGATGAGCTTACTGTTTGAATCAGGTCAGGCATTAACAAAGGCTCTGGGTACGAGATTGAGACAGCAGGAAGAGGAACTAAATTGATGTAAAATGACGTCTAAACTTTGTCATTTTACTGGTTGGACATCATATTCAAACTTTTTGAATTCAATTGAGACTCTCCTTCTTGAGAGTTGATATTGACATACCCTCTAAAATCAAGCTTATGGAAAGAAAAATAGGTACAGTCTCTAAATGTGATCTGATGATTTAACCATGAATTCTTCACTGTTGCTTTTAAAAAAACAAAAAACAATCTTTGACCTTAATGTAATCTCATAAAATAAAGCTCTCCTACTTCTTCGTTCTCGGAACGAGTTGAAGCCTCAACAGGCCAAGGTGTTGATTCTTAAACTATTTAAGGGCTTGCTGACCCCACTGCTCGGCAGAACCTCATTAACTTTGTGTCGTCGTATTTTTCTTGAAAGCGCCGTCTCGCATCTTCTGATTAGTCTGTTGATTACCACATCTGAGAAGGAATGACAGCCGCCGGAGCACTCAAGGTCAAGTCGACTTTCCCTGTCACCTCCTTAACGTGGCGTGAAACCAGTAATACATTCTGTTTAATGGAGTGACACAAGGGATCGCAGTGGGCCCGACCGGACGGGTTTGATCATGACCACTGAGCCAGAAAGTTGGCGCTGAGCAGCAGAAGGCGCACCGGGAGCCCTCTTCTATTTCAATGCCATGCCCTGACAGTCAGCATTTTACTGACGGAGACCTAATAAGGCACGGCACGCGGTGACCCTGGTCCATGCCTGCTGACAGCCTGCGATGACCCGCCCACCCCCTCCCACTGCCCCCCGACTACTGCAGACCTCTGCCTGCACCGCCCTGCTTGAGCTATCAGCCGGTTCCTTCATCACAGAGGCCCAAACGTCTCTCTACATTGGACCCAACTTTGACTATTATCTTAGAAAGCCACAGCTTCTGTCAGATCGACTTAGAGGGAAAGTCTGTGCAATCGAACAGCAGGGACGGCGGTGGTATGCTAGGAATGAGAGCGGGCAGGCTGTGTTTGCCCCTCGTCTGCAGCAACGTGAGGTGTAGATTCACTTAACGGTTGTTTTCACCCGTATATCTTTTACCCCTCAAATTTGTTCACATTAGAAACAGAAGTTGGCTTGCAGAATGTTTTTAAAATGAATTAAAAGAAACTCGATAATTTCCATTTGCATGATTTATTGTTTATTTCTTTCTACCAAAAACTGAATTACAAAAGTTTTCACTCTGGTCTCAAATAGCCATTTTTTTAAAGAAACATTTTGTTTACAGAGATTTCAAAATTCATTTTATTTTGTCGTTTCTGTTGTTTTTCTTGCTTATCTTAGATTTTTAAAATGTCTTACAATTCCAGATTTAAATGTTCATTAGAATTTAAAGTTTTTTGACTTTTGAGAATGTGCTCTTGCATTATTTTGCCATTACCACTATATTACTTAAATAGTCTCAAGTAATATACTGGTATTACTTATCATTTATCAAAAAAAGGTGGGGACAATTTATTGTCCAATAAATGTTATTGTGACAGGGTTACTTACACGTGTAATCTCCAGAATCGTTTTCAACCAATACTTGTTAAACGTATTCGCATTTAGAAAAGATTGCAGCTGGATTTCTATTACAAATATGCGTACAATTTGTTGATTTTCCACTAATGTCGAAAACAAAATCACTATTTTGTAAATATGATATTTCCATTTAATAAGAATTCCTGTCGTCTTCTTCGAGGTCTCCACCAGTAGCAACACCCGGTTGTTGATCATGTGACTTGTGTGATTTAAAAAAAGTATTTTGCAAAATCCACCAAAATCCACTTCATTCTAGCACAAAAAACTTTAGATAAGCTTTTTTTTTTCTTTTTAAATTGCCATCTTTCCTGAATGCAATTTGTGGTCAATGGAAAGGCAACAAATACCATCTGCCCTAACTAACTGATTCATTTATCAGTCTGTTTACACAAAACTGAAGAAAAGTATTTTTTTTACCTATCAGCAGTGTTGTGTTGGTAATTTTACCTCTTCAATATTTTGTACCTTTTTGATTTTGGATCTTGGCACAACTCCGTAATTGCTCTGTACCAGGGTATTTTAGTAAAGACAAGTGTGATTATGTGTCTCTAATAACCAATATCTAACTGCAGCCAGTAATATATGTTTATTTAATATTGATCAGAGGCCATAATCTATCATATTTCATCAATCTGCTGGTGCATACAGGGATCACATCCTATATAAAAGGGAAAAGGTTAAGAGTTTTTTTAAACTATTTATCACCATAAAAACTAATTCATTCTAATTCATGAAGAACATGAGCGTGAATGCAGGAAGTTATGAAATACCAAAGAAAGACTACATTGTTAATAAAGTTAAACTGTTATATCCATGACCCACCACAAGGCCGGCTGCAGCATTATCAGATCCCCTATTCCAAAACATTCAAACCTGAATACATGCATGCATATATATGTGTATAGTCATATGACACCATTCCTATATGCATGGAAACATTGTTCTGACTCATATTTGTGTATGTAACTTGATTTTGTTCCAAAGAAATATAGCTTCAGAATCAGTGGACAAATTGGAGCCTGTTGGTGTCAGGAGTTTGTTTTACCTCTTGTGGAAATGTTTGTGGTTTTCCTTTTGTGTGCATGTGCGTGTGTGTCTGTGTGTGTGTGTGTGTGCGCGCGCGCGTGTGTGTGCGTGTTATTCCAGCTCCTTTCTCAAGCATCTTTACTCTTGATAACTCATTTAATTCAGGTTGTATTTTCCCTTGAAAGTCTCTCTGAGAAGAAGTCTTAACTGTGTTTTAGGCGATGCCTCCAAAAGAAAAAACAACTTTATCGTTACCTGATAGCATCTGTTTGGACAGCAGCAGAAACAGCAGAACACCAAGTGCAGTTGGTGCATGAAGGAGGTGGATGTAGAGATTTCATACAAGTGCTAATGAATGTAAACATTACTGTAATAAAGACAACAACATGAGGAAATTTTTCTTCCCACAGAAAGTAATTGAATCCATCTTTTCTTAAATGCGCCTCACCTGTAACCGTGCTCTTATCGCCCTGGTTTTATGAAAACACTGAAAGTGGATATTTAGACGGAGAGGAACATGAAGGGAACTTTGCAATTTTTGCTTCCGTCTTGCAATCGGGTAACGGCTCTGTGAACACCATGTGGACCTCGCCTGCGTTGTAACGTATGTATTTCTGTTTTAGCCAATGGAAACGAAGCAAGTTCATCAATAATTGCACTGTAAAATGCAGTATGTTCAATGCAGCTTTTGCACCATTATGGTCCTTGAGAGATAAAATATATAAATTGGGGAAAATTTCTTTACTTTTTTGAAGGGAAAAGGTAAATTAATTCACATTCACATTTTGAGTTGCATTTATGTTACTTCAACTACTGGGGAAGAATCATTCCTCCTTTTTCCGTAAAACTGTGACATAAAACTATAAATGTTTCCAGTTGCCACCAATGTTCCACATCTCGGATAGAAAATCTTGATTTTCATTGGAGAAATGTGTTTTCTAGCGTCCAAAGCTAGCATAAGCCGTCCCCAATCAGCGTTGCTAGTAGCAGAACACTAAACCACATCTTGAGGTTGTCGTCTTATATTTTCAAAATCGCAGGGTGACTGTGCTGGGGTGGGCAACTCCCCCCTTTGACCTCTGACCCCAGTTAACCCTTATTAGTCAGGCCCACACACAGCATGTGTGTGAGGCAGTGGTGTACCTTCAGGCCCTGGACATCCAGCTCTCAAAGCAAAAAGACAATAAAGACATACTCACAATAAAGACACACTAATGATTTTTAGGGAAATGTCATTTTGGTTTTGTTTATCAGTGCTGCAAAAATATTTTTGTAACACCAAAGACTATCAGTTCATAATGTGTTGACTGCAACAGAGCTGCTAAACAAGTGAGGTACTGAGTTTCACTGAAATGCATGTTGGGTTGAAAGATGATCTCATCTGCTGTCTTAATATGATGCTTATTTATATTTCTCTGAGTACATAAGCAGAAAGTTGTGAACATGTCAGCCAAAGTGAATCAGAACTATATTTGAGAGTTGGACAGGTGGAAGTGTGCAAGCATTGTTTTAACAAAAAAAATGCACTTCTATATGGGAATTGTTTTTTTTTTCTCGTTTTGTCTTGTCTTAACTAATTGTAGTTTACAAGATATACAGCAAAGAGTGATTTATGCAAACCTGAAAACTGAAAGCACACAATATATATAAAAGCCTATTTAAAATCGAGTTGAGTTTTTTTTATATTTATCAGGGCAATTAAAGCTAATTAAATAAGACTTAGAGTAAGTTTTGTCTCGTAAAACGACTTTAAAAGTCCTCTATAAATACATTTTTATATCATCACATTCCTATAATATGGTAACATTTTTGTCAACACTTATTACAACATTTACCAATACAATTTATATTTGTTTGTTTGATGAAGCAAAATAAATAAAGCCAACAAGTAAACCCCACTGAAACCAAACAAGTAAACCAATACTGAAAGTTAGTTGGAAGCTTCATAAACTGAATCGCTTGTAGAGCCTCTCGCCTAAAACCAGACGCGCTCTAACAGGGATGTCATTTCTCACAACATACAAACCATGTCGTATCGGAAGACCACCTAGGGAGACGGAGGCAGCCTTCACTTCACTTCCATTCAGAGAAAAAGAAAATCAAAAACAAACATCGTGCTGCGATGCGACACAGACCGGGCCGGTGTGTACTCAGGCACGCATAAACACCACTTATCTTATTTTGAAATTTTCTTCATATTTGAGTCTTTATCAGCTGTTAGCTTACATGGTTTACCTGTTTGCTTTGACCTTCAAACAATGATGATCACAGGCAAAGTTTTTGCCAGCGTGTCTAGAAGTCTTTGTTGGGATGTCTGTAACAGACTGTTGGCTTCTATGACCTAGAATGTGTTTATCTATCATGTCTGATTCTGTGCTTTTCTTGGAAAACGTAGTTCTTTTTTCAGGTAGTGAACAACCTATTTTGGTGAGTATTTTTGGTCTTATTGGAGCAGTTTAACTGTAAATGTACTTCAAACAATCAGTTGATCAGTCAACAATTTGTCACAGTGACATTATCACACATCAGATTGTCGATTCATTTTTCATTGACTGTTTTTCAATTATATTAGATGGCTGGAGAAAATCTAGAGTATTCAACCTTAAAAACAGAATAACATACGCTTAGGGTGTTTTCACAGCTGATAGTCCGGTAGAGTCCATTAGATATGGAATTTTGTTTCACGCTACGCTGTGTCAGATGAACCGAACCCTTTTAAAACCCTGTTCACCTCCACTGCAGGAAGCGACACCAAGACCTCCGAAGAAAAGAGCACAACTTCCTTCTTCATGAAATGCAAACATCAATGGAGAAGAGTCAGATTTTAGCACTTGTAGGATTTTTCTTTTGTTTTCAACAAAAGACGACAAACCATTTCTCCAGCCAGAATCAGACATTTGTTTTGGTTGTATTTACCCAGAATGCCCTGCACTATAGTTTGCTTACTGTACTGGGTGCGTTCTCCAATCCACATAGCATTCAAACTGGACCAAAGTTCACTTTAACAGAACCGGGACGTAGGTTTTTAGGCAGACCAGAGTTAGCTTTTTCAGAGTTCATGTCTTCCCAAACGAACCAAACTTTCTAGGCAAATAAACCAGAGTTTGATTAAAGCAGACTAAGCAGGGATGATGTGAATGCATCCTTTTTAATAATCTTTTACTCTGAATTTTCTTTCTCTGTCGTTTGGCCAAGAAGAGTTGTTAAAAATACACTTTTTTTGGTGCATCCTTGAAAAAAAATCTCATGAAATTCTAAATGTTAAACTAGCCTCAGCTCCTTGAACAAAACACTGCAGACATAAACACAAATACACACGCACACACACGCTGCCAAATGTAGCAGTTTATATACCAGCTACCACAGTACTGACGTTGCAGTTTTCTCTCACACTTTGGCTTAGTCAGTTGCTCTTGTCTGGACATAAGACACTTTGCAGAGTCCAAATGTCTAACTTTTGGTGACAATTTGAAGGTAGAAGCGAAGCTGAAAGCAGAAGTGAAAAAACAGCAGTTTTGCCCACCTGTCAGGCATGGAGAATACTTTTCGGCTTGAAGCTTTGAAGCTGAAGTTGAAGGTAGAAAAAAACTGAAGCTACAGTATTTCTTCAACTCCTTTAGTCAGTTTATTTTCAAGCTACTTGTTGGATATTTTTCAGTTTCAGATGACTCAGAAAGACTTGGACGTATTTTTTTTTTTAGCTTGAACAACTACAGAAAAAATTAAGTTTTTTGCAATCTGTTTACTTTAATATTATTTTTAATATTGCAACATAGTCAATTTCTACAAAAACTGTCTGTTATATAATGAGAAAACAAATAATTGTTTGCAGCTTTAAAGAGATAACAGCTGACTTGGTGTCTGTAAACTAGAGGTGGGCGATATGAAATTTTATCGCAATATTTTGTACTGTCGTGATAACGCTGAAAATTATGATTAAAAAACTATTTTTTCAGTGACTGTTTGGCTGTGACTGCATGGCACAGCATTCATAGTGCCACAAATAAATTTTACCATTTCAAACAGGCTTCCTTTAGGACACCAGTTACTTAAAGCAAAGTGATTTATTTCACTAAACGCAACTACTAATTTTTTTTAATTTACTGATATTTAAACAAATGGTGTAAAAAAAATTCAGAAAATACTGTCAGTTTTTTTTATTGATCAATTGAAAATCATTGAGACGACAAAACTAAATTCTTATCACTATACGAAATTTTTCTTGATAAATAATAAACGATACAATAAATGCAGGCGAAAACTGTGAACTTGTTCCTGCATCTTGTTTTGTCAGGCGTATAAGTGTACAGTACCAATTTGAGCCAATGTGGTCGGACGGCAAAACATCGACTGGTTATTATGAACAAAAAAAAAAAAAGACCAGGAGAATGTTGTAGAAAAACACGCAAGACAGTAACAGATTGTTTCTCTGTCTTGTGCTTCAGCCATGTGTTTCAGCAGGCTAAACGTGACCAATTATAATCACAATACGCTGCAAAACAAAAGTGCCTGTTTGACATTGCCCAAAAGAACACACACAATCAGAACCACTAATACTAATATTTGCTTGTGTTCATGTTTTATTCATGAGACAGCTGTGCCACTTGGAATCAGCTCGAAGCTCTACAGCCCAGGCAAGAATTATTCAATTAAATTCTGTGAAATGGTCGGCCAAAATGTTTGGTGTGTTTGCTTACTTTTTATTACAGCAGCCCACACCGAAGCCCACAACCATGAATAACTAATCTTCAATATTCCATCACCTCTACTGCCAATCGACTAATAGACTGGGGGGTGGGGAGGCTGTTTGCTTTCCTGAACTGAAATATTTATAGCAGCTAGCCTTGTGAGATGCAAAAATGTTGACTGGGGCACCCGCTGGTACCAGAAGCAAGGCCAGAGCTTGACTAGGGCTAGACAAGGTGCACCTAAATAAATAATACCTTTAAAGGTTTAGAGTTGGACGGGAAAAAAAAACAAGAAATACTCCAATTCAAGCGAAATCTTGTCCACCTTTGGTGCAAAGAAACCTCCTACAAGCGTAAACAGCTAAACCCTCTACATATTTCAACACGTATACGGTGCAATGATAAGTGATTGCTGCCTTTCACTAATTCCTACTCCTGTTTCATTACTGTTTTTTCCCTACATACTTAAATGAACTTGTTAGAACCTAAGCACTTAAAGCGGCAGTATGTAACTTTTATTAAGGATCTGATTTTTACATATTTGATTAAACTGTCATTGTGACTTCACAGTATTATTTAAGACATGTAAACTGAGAAAATATCATTTTTCCCCCATATATTCCTTGAGCTCCTATTGCTGTGTGAAAAAATGTGCCACTCCTGACCAAAAACAACCAATCAGAGCCAGGAGGAGGGTCTTAGCACTGCCAATCATCCTGATGCATTCGCTGCTAACTGTGCTAATTGACAGACATACTTTTTCTTTTGCATAAAGCAACCCTTTTAAAGTCTGTCAAACGATATTAAACAAACTGATATTTATTTATATGTAGCAATAGGAATGCTTTCGAAATACTGACATATTTAGGCTGGTTTCTTGGCTTTCTACACCCATTTTCACATCCCTGTTCAACATCTTCAATACGAATTCCCTGTAGAATCTCAATTTATGACAGAACTCTGGTTAGGGACTTACTTTTTGTGTGTTTATTTGTATACGTGAAGCACTTGGGTTGTTTCCAACATCTGGTGTGGATTTCATGTCAGTAGAAATAGATTTAAGAGACCAAAGGGAAAAAAAAGTTGCATTGTACATTTTGACTTTGAATCAACACAGAGCCAATTTGTGAAAAACCATTAAAAAAACAAATCTCTTTTTTTCTTTTTTTTAAAAGAGAAGTTCCTTGTAAATATGCACTGCCTATTTGTAAAGGATTATTCTCCCTCCATTAAATCTCAACCTAAACTTTCCCTAAGCCAGAGAAATTGGTTCTTTGTTGACTTTTTTTGTCATTAAATTCCCTTCACCCTGAACATCATTTCCACCTAAAAGCAGCCTATATCAGAAAGACAGAAGAAAAAAAATCAATTACACCTTCCACTTCTGTGTCCACGTTGGGCCTTTTCAGCTTTAGAACCTAATTAAATTAAGCTCAAAGGGGATCGGGACTGGAAGCACAACCGGGGCACCAGATGATTAGCGCATCGATTTATTAAAATTGGACAGCCAGCCAGGCAAGACAAGACCCTCTTTTTCTTTTCCCCCCGCCGGGGTCTTGTTTACTGCAGGCCGAGACAGTTAGAACCGTTCTCCTTCTCCACTCATGTGCCACTGCACGGAGGAGTTAATTAGTTGTGAATGAGCAAGCGTTTCAGAAATATAGCTAGAGCCGGCTATAACAGGCAGTGCTTTGTCCGCCGTAGTGCAGCAGTAATGAACGGCCAACAAATTAAACCGCGGCGCTGTGTGCTCGTCCTTATTCTGGCAACAAAAGGAGAAATGTAACATTTTGTCAAACCTGAAATAGAAGAACATGAAAAAGAAGAAGCGGCTTAATGATTTGGATTGAAACTGGGCCATGTTGGTGTTAACAAAAGCAAACCTGAAATAAGCATTATGAATTTAGTAAAGCATTACTCCCACACACACACACACACACACACACATAAATATTCACACTCTTTGTTTTTTAGTGCTACGACACACTTCCATGGATTTTACCTTCATTTTATTTAGTAGGTTGATATAAAGTAGTGCATATTTGTGATGTAAAGTGCAAAAAGTGCTACGTTTTGACAAATGAGACATCTGAAAACGACGTGGATTTTTATTCAAGTTCTGTGGCTCTGGCTGTATGTTAAGGGTCATAGGTCAAATCCATTGGTCATTTTAAAGATGCGTATAAACACTTTAAAAACTGTGTTTATTTTTTTTTTCCCCTAATTCACAGTTATGTGCAAAATTTTATTGGTGTGCAGCACACAATCCAAATAAACTTCAAATTCAATACATAAAGTAAGCAAGGTTATTATAGTTAACAAAAAATAACAAAATAAGGAAAACTGAAATTGAGAAAACGTTTTTGTTAACTGAAATAAATAAAGATGATAATGTATGGGGACAAACTAACAAACCATATTGTGCATTTATAAAACTTTTTGTTCTTTTCTTCAGTTTACAGCCGGAGACACTGACGTTAGTGCAGTCACTTGGTTGTTCAAAATTACCTGTAAACATTTTTTGAAAATGGTATCTTCTGTTGATTAATAATTATCCTATGATACTTTGATCTTTATTAATTCTGTACCTAACGCAAAGTGTGGGAGAAAAAAACATACTGCCATAACAAATGAAAACTAAAGTAAAACTTAACAGTGTTTTACTAATAACTACTACAAACTAGCAAACCCACTCTAAAAACTAATTCAAACTAACTGAATTAGACCCAACAAAAAGTCATTAAACTAAACTAATGAAAAAACCCCAAAACTGTTCTAAGGTTGTGAATGCTGGTTGTGAATGTAAGGCACAGTAAGGGCAGCACTTGTATAAATGGACCCCAGTGGAGCTGAACGATACAGTAGCAAGTCACGGTGACCTGAACCAGGGAAATGTGAGCAAATGGCAGATTCACCGTCCAGCGAGTTCTAATCCTCTGAGCCGGGCCTCCTGAAGGACTGGCTCTGCCGTCGGCCATCAGGATATCCTGGCTGGCGCTCGCTCACTTTGTCAGCAACTCTGTCACCTTCAGACAAAAATCTGCTCCTCGCTACAGAGTGGAACCATGGGCTAAGCTGGAAAAGTAACACTATGTGCACATGCTGACAGATTTGCAGCAGAACTAGAACCATCCTCACAAATACAGAGACCAGGAGCTTCTTGACTGATTATTACCCAATAAATTGTGGGGCACAGATTTATTTTGTGGGGGGTTTGATGCTTTCGGGAGCATTGCTTAGATAAATATAAAACTGAGGAAACTAAAATACTAGATGCTAATACAAATTCGCCAGAGAAATGCTTACAAACCAGCAGTACAGATACCTCATCTTACAAAAACATTTATTATATTGTTAAATAATTCTATATTTAACAAATGATAGCTTGCATAGTCTTTGATGTGTTGGAGTTATAATAAATCTTGTGGAAATAATTGTCATTAATTTTATCTTCAGCGACGAAACGTGTTTCTCTAAAGTGAACCAAAGCCAATGCTTTCACAAACAGACTTTAAAATGGTTACGCAGTGACATTTTAACATCAAACTAATTATTTGGTCAAGGTTCACCGAAGATCAGGTCATTGCTTAGTTCAAAATGGCCGCCTCTAAAATGAATGCGGCCCCTTCCAGATTCAAAACCAACAAATGGGGCCTGTTGCATTTTTTTGACCCTATGTTTGTTTAAAACTACCCACCCTCTCAAAACCCCAGCAACAACAGTAATTTGTGTATACAATGGCTCATGTTTCCTAAAAGTCTTGTAATCTTTAGAAACACGGCCGTATCTTTCATGTCACTGACTGTAACTGCCGACATCTCTTTCATTTATGGTATTACTTTTACCTCCTCAGCTATTTTTTGCACCCCTGGAAGCTCTTCAGACTGTGGTCCACTTGCATTAGCTCCCCACACTGTTGGGCAAAGAGGATCAAGTGAAAGGAACGGTCCTTACGGTAACTAAAATCCCTCTTTGCATAGCTCCATAATGGGCCCATCATTGCGTGTTTTATCGTATAATGAGGCAGTAAGTGGAAAATAGCACGGCGCCGAGCACCATTACCCCAAGATTCCCTAAATGTCCACAGTTAATGCGCAAGAGTGAATATTTTACATTTTGAGGAGGGAGGGGAAACAGTCATTTGCTAATGCATTAGCCAAAGGGGCTTTTCTGGCATTGCTTTTCAAACACACACACAAAAGAAACAACAAAAAAGGAAAAATAAAGGTAAAGAAAACATTTACTTCTCCACAAACTGCAGCTTTCTTTCAACTTGACATTGACTTTGGGAGGTTTTTAAGATGCCGCCTCATGGGGATGATTTATTCTCCTGTATAAAGTCATCTAAAGTCAAAAATAAACACAGGTTCGGTGGCTGCCCTGTCACTGTTAAGTAAACACAGACCTGCCTGCAATTAGAGACCCGCTTTCCTCCATTTGTGTTTGGTGAGCAGGAACTCCAGCTTGGCACGGCCCATTTCGTATGTGTTTCGATTCGGAATAAATGCAGACGCGTTTGTGTCCGATTTAGACTTCCCAGATCGCACACTTTCCACGTTGTGTACTCATGCCGGTGGAGGGCTTTGTCTCGAGGAAAACACAAACTGGGTGCTGAGCTGGAAAAACAGATGCAATTATATGGTGAGCCCTTAGCTGTGTGAAACTTGGCTGTTGTCAGTATTTCCACTCATTTTAGACTTTAGAAGGAGACGTGACACTCGCCATGCGCCCTCCTCACTGTCTGCGAGTTTAATCGGTGGTGCACCTCGTGAGCATGGCAATCAGCAAAGAAAACAAAACCTGGGCTTTCTCTAATGTCAGCGATGCATAAACCAGATCTGGGCCTCAGCTATGCAGTGTCCAGACAGAAGAAAGACAGGAATAATAGTAGGAATGTAAGCCTTAATACTGCAAAAACACAAGGCAGTAAAATGGCTTAAAATGATTTGCAAATATAAAACTTTGTGAAAGATCAACGCAAAGACCCTCAGTGAAAGTCTAAGAAACTTTATTGTACATGTAGTCGGCCTTCAATGTTTTACTCTGATGCGCTTAAATAAAACCAATCCAGTCATTTGCTTTCAGAAGTCATCTAATTGGATAGAAATGATCCAAATTTAGTTTTAAGTTACACACAGTTGCTCCGTTTGTGTGTAATTTAGGCTCAGTTCATGTTCAGCTGGTGTGTGGAGGAGTCTGAGAATAACAGTGACCAAACCACAATGAAGGTCAAGGAGCACAGCACCCCAGTCAGGGCTTTGACACTGTGGAAAAGCTTGAAGCAAAGTCAGGTTATCTCAAAGACACTGTTCAATAAATCTACCAAAACCTTAAAAGCATGGCACAGCTGGGACAGTATGCTATGGTACAGTGTCGTATAATATGGTACGGTAAGATATGGTACAGGACAGTAAGATATGGTAAAGTATGGTATGGTGTGATGTACTATGGTAAGACCACTTTCCTGCAACTCATCTATAGTGAACAGTGGAGTGAAACACTAAGAGTTGTCATGTCAACAGACTCTCTCACCTGAAGTGTGGATATCTGTGTCTCCTCCAGAACTCCTCTTGACTGCTTCTCTGATGAATGCCGTCCTTGCTGGGCAAATCATTTAAGTCATATCATACCACATTGTACCATTGCCACACTGTACTGTACCACACCACACTGTACCAGATTGTGTTTTACCATACTGTAACCATGCCATGTTATATTATACCATAATGTATCATATCATACCGTACCATATCATATATCATATCATATCATAACATAACATACCATACTGTATCCCACTGCCAAGCCTAAAATACTAGATCAAAATATGTTCATGCAAAACTTTCAGTTCTAATCTAACAAACCTGGTAGAGACATACCCCAAAGGATGTGCAGGTGAAAAGTTTTAAAAAATCCTCAAGGGGGCAAAAATACAAACGCATGCGATACTTTTCAGATTTTTATTTGTAAAATGTGTTGCAAAACAGCTGTCATTTTCGTTCCATGACTAGTTTGCAGATGTAAAATCCCAATATAGTAATACAAAGGTTTAAAGTGACAAGTATGACAAATTGTGAAAAGGATGTAGTTTAACATCTTTTCCAAGAGACTGTAGGAAAGGTTCTCAAACTACAAGAAGTATGCAGTATGAAGCAGGCTCAGCCTCTCCTCTTTCAACAGCACCATGGTGATTTATTAAAAAAAAAGAAAGTTAATCTTCAGTTAGTACACTATCAGGCCACAGGTTCCAGGTGAGACGCCGTCATTATTCATAACCGACCTGCAGTCTAGACGACATTGTATCGAGGGAGAGAAAACAATTAGGGGTGGTTTTCAGACAGCTGGGACCTGGACTGGAGGAACAGAGGATGCAACTTGATCTCCTGAAGGAAATACTCACCCCAAAGGACCTCGAAAGTGGACGGGACGTGAAACAAAAGTACACTGTCTAGAGACAATAATAAAAAAACGACCATGAAAATAATATTTCTGTAAGCCAACATTCTTATTCTCTACAGAGGTAATGGAAAAGTGTAGTATCATCCAGTAAATTTGGTAACAATAAATGAATAGAAAACGTGTTTAAATTTACACATAGCTTACGGCAGTGACCTAAAATGCCGGAAAGGTGTAAGTTTGCACCAATCAAGAGATTAAAATTAGACAAGCAAACACATATTCCAGTTTGTTTGACCTGAAAGTGTATAAAACCTGAAAACACAGCCAAACGGAATAAGAGGCCAAGAAGAGAGCAACATAAACTCTTGCCTTCAATTTGAGTTGAGCTATGCATGTCCTCAAAAGTTTTGCTCTTTCCACCCTGGTAACTGAAATGTCCACGGTGAATGACTGACAAGCAAATTTACAGATGTTTTCACAAATGTCTGCATGGATCTGAAATTATTTTTAATAATTTAAATTTTAAAACAATTTTAAAAAAATGACCTGGGAACACTTCATGGGTGAAGCATGTGGGTAGTTTGGAAACATTGTTGTTAAAACAATGTTTTAAAGCTGAAGAAAGGACTACAAAGACCATAGCAGCTGAGAAAGTGTAGAGTCGTATTAAAGTTGCCCACTTTGTTCAAACAGTGTGGATAAATTAAGGTACTAATATACCTTAATATCCATTAATACGCATTGTGAAAACTGCCTTACCACTACCGCGAAAGCTGACATCTGTAGTCTCACTTGTTATCCCTCTTGAGGATCCAACCAATCGGCTCCAAAGAAAATAAATGCCGCTCCTGGATTGTATCAGGAGCTACTGAAGGAAATGACACGGAAGCCTCCAAAGTGCAACTTCCTTCTTCGCAAAATGAAAACAAAAACGGAGTGGTGTCAGATTTTAGCAATTGTAGGATTTGTCTTTTATCTGTTAAAAAAAGACTACAATCCATTTTTCCTGCTAGTGCTAAACTCTCGCAATTTCCTTGGTTGTATTTACCCAGAATGCCCTGCTCTATAGTTCGCTTCCTGCTTTTGGTGGGGTCTCTGGTTCCCTTGGCGTTCACATTGGCAGTCCGGCGCGGTTTTTAGGTGGACCAGATTTTGGTTTTTTTGTCTCAAAGTTTGATTGTGCTTTCACACTGTGCCAGTCCTATGGACTTTCTAGACAAACAAACTAGAGTTTTATTAATGCAGACTAAACAGGGCTGGATGCCCCAATAGTGTATATGGACTTCTTTATAATTGTAAAGTTTTGAAGAATCCCAAACAAAAATCTTGTCTCCTGTTATTCTAGGATTCGCCAAACAGAACTTATATTGGTTTTACTAACTATCCAGAAAAATAAAATGTCGGAATGATTTGTCATATTCTCATAACTTCATAGCCATGAAGTTTTACACTCAAGTAAAAGCTAAATGCAAAATCACTAATCTAGTCTTAATTGTCTTTAAATTGTTACAAAACCAGAGTACCCAGGAGAAAAAGCTGAATTCCCAATGAGAAACCTCAAACTAACATAATATCCAGTTTACCAAACTGTACCAAGCTATACAAATGTAAGTTCATTTGCCAAAGAACGCTGGAATTTCCTCTGTGTAGTCAAAAAAACAAAGCAAAAAAAAAAAAATACTATGAAACTACATTTTATTAATTAATAAAAACAACAAGTGGTGTATGTAACAACAAATATTTCACATATTGTTCCCAGACTGGGTTGACGACTTTGTGTCTTACTCGTGAAAGGTCTGCAGTGCGTGGTGAGAAACACTCTGCCATTTGTTGCAGCTTCCCATCTGAGGATCGTCTCTGTAACAACTTGAGCAGCAGACAATTCACAAATCATCAAGCCATATTTCACCGTGAGCATCTGTCCCACGCCGTTCCTCCAGACTGTGACGGGAGGAGTGAGGGGGCGGGAAACCCCCCAAAACAAAACAAAAAAACTAGTGTGTGTGTGTACATGTTTGTTATCTAAGGATTTTCGACTAAAACAAAAGTCAAAACTGGGTGCTTGGACTCAAAAAAAAAAAAAAAAATAATATATATATACAGTTATATATATATGAGAGAGAGAGAGAGAGAGAGAGAGAGAGAGAGAGAGAGCAGACATAGAGCACAGTTACAAGTACCTGGGAATACCACAAACAAATGGCAACCTCGATGAGGTCACAAGGAAAGGAGCCACAGCCAAATACCTCCAACGAATAAGGCAAGTCCTGAGAAGCCAGCTCAATGGCAATAACAAGATCCATGCAATAAACAGCTATGCATTACCAGTAATCAGATACCCTGCCGGAATAATCAGCTGGCCAATGGAAGAGATAAAGGCCACGGATGTTAAGACTCGGAAGTAACTAACCATGCATGGAGGGTTCCACCCCAAATCCAGCACCCTGAGACTGAACACGAGCCGTAAGGAAGGAGGCAGAGGACTAGTGAGTGTGAGAGCCACTGTCCAGGATGAAACATCCAAGATTCATAAATACATCAAGGACAAAGCCTCAACGGACGATATGCTCAGCGAATGTCTCAGGCAATGGGGAACACAGGATGAGGGGCTAGAGGTTCCATCATGGGAGAACAAGCCCCTACATGGGATGTACCACCGACAAATAACTGAAGTGGCTGATATCAGGAAATCCTACCAATAGCTGGACAAAGCTGGACTCAAGGACAGCACAGAGGCTCTCATCCTGGCTGCACAGGAACAGGCCCTAAACACCAGAGCAATAGAGGCTCAGATCTACCATACCAGACAAGACCCAAGGTGTAGGTTGTGCAAGGAGGCCCCTGAGACAGTCCAGCACATAACAGCAGGATGCAAGATGCTGGCAGGGAAAGCGTACATGGAACGACATAACCAGGTGGCGGGCATAGTGTACAGGAACATCTGTGCAGAATATGGACTGGAAGCCCCGAGATCGAAGTGGGAAACACCCCCAAAGATGGTGGAGAATGACCGAGCTAAGGTCCTGTGGGACTTCCAGATCCAGACAGACAAGATGGTAATGGCGAACCAACCGGACATCGTGGTGGTGGATAAAGAACAGAGGAAAGCCGTTGTGGTGGATGTAGCAATACCAAGTGACTACAACATCAGGAAAAAGGAGCATGAGAAACTGGAGAAATACCAGGGCATCAGGGAGGAACTGGAAAAGAACTGGAAGGTGAAGACCACAGTGGTGCCTGTGGTCATCGGGGCCCTCGGGGCAGAAACCCCCAAACTGGAGCAGTGGCTAAAACAGATCCCAGGAACAACATCTGACATCTCAGTCCAGAAATGTGCAGTACTAGGCACAGCCAAGATACTGCGCAGAACCCTCAAGCTTCCAGGCCTCTGGTAGAGGACCCGAGTTCAGAGGATGAAAGAGAGAAAGACCACCCACAGAGGGTGAGAAGGGAATTTTAAAATATATATATATATATATATATATATATATATATATATATATATATATATTATATATATATATATATATATATACTGTATATATATATGAATAACTTTTAAGATAAGGCGGTGAAGCTTGCACCTTATGCGTCTGAATTATGGTCCGAAGTTTGAACCACTGGCATAAAACCAAACATGGAGAGGCAGCATTTGGCTTCTATGCAACAAAAATCCCGAAAATCCATCCATTTTCTTTACACCCTTGTCCCTTAGTGGGGTCGGGAGGTGCTGGTGCCTCTCCAGCTAACGATCCGGGCGAGAGGCGGGGTCACCCTGGACAGGTCGCCAGTTTGTTAAGAAGCAGTGAGAGGGAGCCATAAAAAATTAAGTGAAATATTCTATTCTCGGCACTTTTGTTTGTCTTGGTCATGGATCTTAAAATTAGTTTGTTGATGTGGAGATGAACACATCGTCCGGTCGGTACTGGACAGAGGACGTTTTAGGACTTTTCTCGTTTTACAGGTTCCTTAAAAACACGAGCGCCCTCAGGAACCACCTTCCAGACCTAATTAATTGTTGACTTGCCCTGCGGCTCTATGCGCTTCAAACCCGATGCCCAATTTTGGGATGTACTACACAGGACCGTTTCCCTCACATTGCTCACTTAACTTAAGCTCCTCAATTATTCAGGCTGGGATCAATACTCAACACACTCCCACGAGGGGGAAAAAAAAACAAAACTAGAGCAAGAAGCAAGTTTAGACCAGAATATGGATTATGGATTTGTATCAATATATGTGCGTCAGCTCAACCGTGAAATCTGTGGAAAACAGTGAAATCCAGCTAAGTGGGGAAAGCTTTTTTTTCCATTTAACTTCTTGTTTCTGCTGGGGTTTTTTTCTATGTTCTCTGCCAATTATGACACAATCCCCTTTGGTCTGTCAGAAAGTAGCCTCTCATTAGCCTGTCTCCACTTCACTCCACCGGCTTAATGAACAGTGCCTCCGCTACCAAAGTTTACCTCCAACTTTAACAACAAGGTTTTTCCCAGCAGAAGAAACGGAGAAGTGATCCATCAGCTGTCTCTCTAACAAGAAGGAGAGGACACAGACAGAACTTCCTCTGCTTTGGAATTGATGATTTCTAGTGATTTATTACAGCTTAGCACCCCCTAGTGTTGTTTGGAGACGACCGGGGAGAAATACTCGCCTTCTGCTTTCACATTTTGGTCTTGACGAAATCGGATGCAATCAGGGTTTCCCTTCTGAAAATGTGCTTTAATTAAAGCACATTGTTGGAGATAATCGGTAGATGATTACATCAGCAGCCGTTCAGAGTTCATGTCATGTTTAGAGCCCTGTAAAGAATTCCAACAGGAAGTGGTACATAACGGTGAAGAGATGAAAATGGTGCATGTTTTTTTTAAACAAATAAAAATAAAAATCATAGAAGCAAGACAAAGAGAACATTGTAACTCTGGATGAGCTGCAGACATGTGAAAATTATTTCTTTCTCTCTGACTTTCTTTTATTCTGTCTTTACTTGATTTCTATCTATTTTTGTCTCACTTTTGTGTCACTTTCTTCATTTCTGATTTAGGGTTTGCGTCAATTTCCCCACTGGGAAACTAACAAAGGTCTTCTTCTTTGTTCACGGTGTAGATTTAAGTATAAGTATCATCAAAATCTGTCATTTTGGCTGATTAGTACCATTATTTTTAGCATAGTTCACTGCCAGCAACAGTATAGTATTTTTCAATAGATTTTACAATTACTATGATTTTTACAATAAATTTTGTCATGATGTGGGGGTTGTAATGGTGAGGAGAAGACGCTGGAACCCAGGTTGTGATGAAGATGTATTTAATGTAGAGCTCACAGTCCAAAAACAGGCAGCATGGCAAACGTAGCACACAGCTATCTCTGGTAGCAACTGTAACATGGGACTGACACGGGAGCTAAGCCTACCAGGACTTCACAGTTCGACTGGCTAGACTGAAGACCACAATAGACATTCTTTGACGCTCTTACGACAAGGACCCGACAAGCAACAGGTGAGACTAAATACACTGGGAGGATAATCACAGGAACGAGACACACCTGGGAAACAATCAACGGGGAAGACGCAGAGACGAGACTGACAGGGAACAGGACTACACAGAAAACTCAAAAATAAACACACAAAACCACGAATCACGACAAATTTCTCTGTTTCTACATTTAATAAATGTAATTTTTGAGTTCTGGTAATTTGATGTATTTTCTACGGTGGTGTAACATTTTTGGATTTTATGGTCTGTAACTGTTGGTATTTTATGAAATTTTGTTAACAATCAATTTTATGAATTTTGTTTACTACAGTGCAGCTCTGGGATTCTAGTTCATGTTGCAAAAAGTTTGGACACCCCAAAAAAAAAGATTTAACTGGGGCGGATGATCACCTTCCAGCAGGACAGAAACCCTCAACTTACAGCCGGTTAAAATGTCCCAGTCAAAGTCTGTATCTAAATTCTATTGGTAATCTGTGGCACAGTTTAAAACTCTCCATCTAATCTGGCTGACCTTGAGCTAGTTTGCAATAGAAAGGGCAAAGATGTCAATCTCCAGATGTGTAAAGACACTACTTCATGTCTGACTCATACATTAAACTAAGAAGCATAAAACCCTTTTTTTTTTTAGCTAAACAAAATTTCAAGAATATTTATTTCAACCAATTTGATATAATTTTAGGATGAGACATTCATAAAAATGTCTTATTTGTGAACTAAATAACCAATTTTCCCTGTCTTTGCATTGCGTAGTGTGTGTGTGTGTGTGTGTGTGTGTGTGCGTGTGTGTGTGTGTGTGTGTGTGTGTGTGTGTGTGTGTGTGTGTGTGTGTGTGTGTGTGTGTGTGTGTGTGTGGGACTGCGTGTTTTCTGCTTGTGTACACCTCTGCATGTGTTCCAACTCTTCACCTCTGTAAAGCTCACCTTCTCGTTGTTCCCGTTTTTTTTCTCTCCTCTCCCCTGGTAAAAAAAAGTATACTTTAGTATACTTCAAACATACTTACATTTGTGAAAGTACACTTTAAGTATGCTAATTATTAAGTGTACTACCTATAAATATATATCTGAAGTATACTAAAAATACACTTGTACCAATTTTGAAATTAGTACCTTAAACACACTTAAACATAATTGAACCAAAATACACTTTTAATATATTAAATAAAAGTATGCTTTAAGTGAACAAAATCTGAATGAATATATATGAATGTTTAAGTGCCTTAATAATCTTTTACTATTTATTCAAATTGCATACCATAAAAAAAGGATAATCATCATGTAATTTTTAAGGAAATACCCAATCAATTTTCAGATGTGTGATGTAAAAACCTTATAATCAACGGCATTAGCTCCAGTTCATACTCCAGACCAGATGGTGGCGATATTGCACATTTTCATTTATTTAAAAAACGCCACAAAGAGACAATAAAACGTGAAGCAGGGAAGATAACAGACGCTGTTCAAATTCGCCATAATATTGCCTTAAAAGTAGAGAGGACCTTGACATTAGTTAATAATTTAGTTAAATTCAAGCTTGTGACGTCCTAGTCCGAGTTAGACGACAACACAACCGGACAACAACCGATGGAAATGAAATGTGTGTCACAAAAGGAGCCCGGGGGACGAAAGATGCTAAGTGTTGCTAGCTGGTGGTAAGTTTGCTTATTAATTATCTTCATTTAATTATAATCAGTGCAGTAAATATATATAACTTATGTTGGTTTCTTAAATAATTATTTTATCAATTTTATTGTGACTTGTATGATTATTTAGAAATAATTCAGCTTCATGTTATAACTGCATGGAGGCTGTTTGTTGCAACTTAGACTTTAATTCATAAACTAACCTGGTTTTAATTAAGCTCCATAAGACAAAGAGACTTTGATATTGTGAGGTTGTTGTTCTAACTCGTTCATCAATGTTTTTATCTTCAACATATGTTTGCAGTCTAACTGAGCAAATGAAGATGAAAGAGGAAGCCAGAGAAATCAGGTGTTAGAAAACCTAAAGACTTTCTGTCTCAGAAGAAGCTCTGACTCCACCAGATCACCAACCAGCTCTGAGGATGAACCACATCGGCTTAATGGCATAAGCCACATTTTCAACAACAAAAACTGCTGTGTTACCAACACTAAGTGCTTAATAAACATGATTTGATTTAAAGGTAACTGGAAAGAATTTTTCTCTTCTTGTTAATCTAACATTCATCTTTCTTTTTTTATTTGTTGTTGACTTTAAGGACCCTGTAAGTGGCCTGTCCAGGGTGAACCTGGACATCTCCATTTCCATCTCATCTGATGGCTGATGGAGATGGGCACCACCAGCCCCCCTCACCACCCTGCAAGGATCAGTGTGTTCAGATCATGGATGGACAGATTTTAAGGTAGTTTGTCTCCACACTTAAAACAGCTTCATAGTTAATGCCAACATCAACTGACTCTATGACATTGCTGACCATTTTTTTCTACTTCCAACATAAACAGGCAAAGACACCCAGAAATGTTTTTCCACCCCAGGCAGTCGGTCCCAATGATCATCAGTTCTTATGATGTCACATACATGGCGAGTCCACAACGTTTTGAAATTGTAACTGATGTTTTATTTGCCATTTTTCTGTTCTCTTTCAATACAAATGCTTTCTCTGTTTAATTGCTCTATTGTTCTTTTTGTAGGTTTCTGTAAGGTGCAGTGAACAGGAATGTTCTGTCGTTGATCCTCACTGTCATGTTTTATTGTCACACTTAAATTTTCATGTTCATGTGTTCACTTTTGATGTGTAAACTGATAATTCATGTAAAGTTCATAAAGTTGTGAGTAAAATTGGACAATTTTAAAATGCCTGTAATAAAAAGTATTTGAATTACCTTGGGCATTTTATGTAATTAATCTTTCCATGTAATTCTAGCCTAAAACAATGTAAGTACAGTAGTGTAGTTATGCATGTCTTTTACAAAGTAGGTACGTAGGAATTAAGACTTTCACGAATAATTAAAGTTGTAGTTTATTATCAATAGCGATAAATATAAAACAAAAATTCATTTTAATTTTAAAATAAATTATGATATTAGTATATTTAAAATATATTTGAAGTATATTATATATAGGTATTTTATATAATTTGGAGACATAATTATATAATTAATAATGACAATAACAATATAATTATATCAAAATGTAATAATAAAGCTCTGAAATACTAAATTAAAAAAGTATACTTTAAGTATACTTGAAGTTGTTCCAAAAAAGTAGTTGTAGTATACTAAAGTATACTATTAGTTGTATTTAAGTACTATTAAAGTATACTAAGTACAAAAAAAGTTGTTCCAAAATAGCACATTCTAAGTGCATGGCTAAAAGTATACTAAAGTATGTTAAAATTTAGTATACTAAAGTATACTTTTTTTTTTACCAGGGTCACCACCTCCCTGCATGCGTATGTGTGTGCGCGTGTGGGTGTGTATGTGTGTGTTTGTGTTCCTCAGGTGTCACCCGGTGAGTCTGATCTCCACTGAAAACTGCCACCAGCGTTGGCATGGAGACGGCTGCGCACTGCGAGAGACACTGCTGCCATGGTTTCCAAGCACGCCGAGTGAGAGGTGGAGGGAGGGGAGGCTGCGTCTCCCCCCACCTCCACCACCTCTCCTCCTGTGTGTGTCAGTCACTTCTCTCTGCGCCGTTTTGTTGGGATGTGGGCCTGAAAAGCCCTCGTCCTTCGAGTTTCCTGCATGTTCAAGGTGTGCATCTGTGTTCCCGTCTTCAGGGAATGAGGCAGGATTTTTAGTGCCTTCTTGCTAATTTTTTCACATGGTTAGGTTTACTGACTTCCAGAAAAGCGAATAATTTTGACGCTAAAAGGAAAAATAAACACAATTTCACAAACATCTCCAATCAGCTTCCTTTGCTCTGGTATCCCTCAATAAAATCAAGCGTAACCAGTTTCTTGGAGTTGGTTAATAAAAGTCTTTTGTGCATTGAGCCAACGGTGTCATAAAGCTCCTTCAATGCTTCGTTGCCGTTAGCACCGTTGTTTTTATTCAAACTTAAGCAGTTTTCTAGTCGTTCTGCTGAGGTAGTGACATCAATTTGCGACATCACGCAATATGATGTCACAAAGAGTGATGCACAAAAGCTGCAATTCTACCGTCATAACGAAACCTGGAGAGAAAGGAGAAGGATAGCATCCACACGAGACAGCAATTGCAGACGATTTGATCAGACCGCATTAACAATGAATGAACAAAGCAAGACGTGGACTTCTGATTCAGGCAATGAAGAAACGCAAGAGATTTTATTGCGAGGATCACAGAAGCTCCAGAAAATTTTGAACGATGCCAAAAGGATGGCTATTGAGACAGAGTCAATAAATAAAGTAACTCAGAAATTAAAGACTGAAGTTGGGAAATTGGAAGAAGAAGCACAGAATAAAAATGCTGAATATGTTCAGGAAATCACCACCCTGAAGCAGGAATCCAGGGCTCTGGAGGAGGATAATTTTAACCTGAACATAATGGTCAACACTCTGAAGGAGAAAACCACGGCCCTGGAGGAGGAGAACACCGCCCTGCAGCTGGAAAACTCTGAGCTCAAACAGGTAAACCACGTATTGGAGAAAGAAAGCAATAAATTAGAGCTTTATCTAAGAAGGATGAACAAAAGACTGAGGGACTTAGAGGAACAGCCATCAGAAGAGGAAACCCAGAAAGACAGCCAGAGGGTTTCAAACCACCCAGAGAAGAAGCAACATCCTTTCAAACGTTTTATTGGAAGCGTCTACAATACCTTTCTGCAAATGCACCAAACAGGAACTTTAAGGTATTGGATAGAAATATGATACTAAATGAAGAGCTTCAACCTTCCTCCACCCCTCCTCCACCATCAGCCCAAGACTTCTTCAATGTCCATTCAGTCTCCACCATCCTCTCCACCACCAGTGTCCGGGCCCAGGGGGGAGGACGTCTCTAATTTTCATACTCAGCGGCTCATTCTCTCTGACAGCGGTTTTCAGCGCAACGTCCTTCTCCTGGGTCCGAGCGCCAAAGACTTTCATTTGTCATTTAGACTTTCTAATACCACTCCTTCTCTTTGTGCGTGAGTCTCTCCAGGTTGAATTATTTTTTGTGCTATTTTGATTATTCTTAAAATCCACGAGCAGAAAACTTTATTCAACAGATTTATGGTATTTTCCAGTCCGTACCTTAGACACACAATTTGTATTTACAAGAAATAAAAATGAAAAAAAAAAAAAAAAAATCAAGCAAAACTCTTCATTTTTTTTTTTTAATTTAAAACGTAATAGCTACAAACCACTTACAGTTAGAGTATTTTTGACTGCAAAAATGGAAAATTTAGCTTGTCTTCGTCATAAAAAGACCAAGCTTTTGCATGTACTCTAATTAGTTCAAAAACAGCAGCTGATTTAATTTGGCTACGCCTTTTCAGCCATGTTTGGTGAGTTTGGTCCCACCTGTTAAAGGGTTAAAGCAAAAGACATGTAACATGTCTTATTTACTTTCACTGCACAGTAGGTAGAAATACACTGACAATAAAAATCAGACTGCAGTTCATAATTGCATTACTTTGGCTGAAGCATGATAAATAATGTTAGTGAGGATGAACACAGCCAATTTAAAAAAAAAAAAGTGTCCATTGTGGTGCAGTGTGATACCAGACAGAATCAGGAGAGGAACACAGCAGATCCTGATATGGTAACATTTTGCTATGATTAAGTTTCTTATTGTGCTTTTAGTTAGGGGTGTAGCGATACAATAATTTCACGATACAATATACGATATTCTGGTTACGATACGATATGCATCACGATATTTGTTGAGCGATACAATTTGATACGATTCAGTGCTTTTTTAAGATTTCTGAAAGATTTTAGACGGACAGAGTGATTTTAGTAACATTTTGTGTTCCATAGACTTGAATTTAGTTAACTGAAAACTGATTAAAAGCACCAACTACACATACCTGACTCTGATTGGACAGTCTAACTGTCTGCATCTGGACAAAATGAATCAAAGATGCAGTGAGAGAATTAGTTTCTATCATGTAATTCATGTGGGTTTGACATAAAACTCAAAAGTTTAAACGGTAATCCAGGAGCAGAGTGGAGCATTTTGGAGTAAAAATGCAGCCACAAATGCAGTCGTTTGGACTATGGGGAAAAGGCTTTTCTAGCTTGGCTCCCGGAGTTAGTCGTGACCATAAGCTGCTTTCCTCTAATGCTAAAGTCGTGACTCCGCCTCACCCGGTAGTGATCGACTACTAGACAAGCTAAACTTTCCATTTCTGCAGTCAAAAATTCTCTAACTGTACGTAGTTTGTAGCTATTGTGTTTGAAACACAAAAAACTGAACAATTTTGCTTCAACAAAAATTGTCATTTTTATTTCTTGTAAATACACATTGAGTGTTGAATGTATGGACTGGAAAATACAATAAATATGTTGAATAATTTATTCTCCTCATGGATTTCAAGAATAATCAAAATAGCGCAAAAAATAAATATTATTTTGGACATTTATTTATGAGGATGTACAGGTGTTGTCCAAGTGTGCCATTCGGAATCTCCAAAGGACACTTGGACAATCACTGTGTCTCCTCATTGCTTCAACACTGGGGAGTCACTCAGTATAGACTGAGAACTCATCGATGGTTTTCCTTTAAATCAATGCAGTGAGTCTTGCACACACAGAGACAGATTTTCTGTAAATGTATTTCCTACAGATGTAGAAAGTGGGGAAAAAAAGATGAGATAGAAATTATTTTTAAATAATTGTGGCGAAAAGAAAAGGAGCAGATACCTGAAAGTGGGACATTTCTGGGTCGGACTGCATGGGAAACCATTTATGAGACAAAAGCAAAGAATTTCTTACCTGAACCACCATTTGTGGATATACAAGAGTAATACATAATTCAGCCTCACAGCCAAGAAACATCTTTTTCACTGTACTTTTATGTACAGTACATCTTTTTACACATGTTAAAAAAGTATTTTCTCTTGTGTGTTTTTTACCCCTTTTAAGATCACATAATTTGACAAATGTTACAAATAGACAAAGATTATCTTCGTAATTACAATGAACCTTTTCAACTGATGATTTAATTGAATAGAGGAAAAAACTTATATATATATATATATATATATATATACAGTATATATATATATATGCTGTGGGGAGAACAAGTATTTGATACACTGTTGATTTTTCAGGTTTTCCCACTCGTAAAGCATGTAGAAGACAAATTTTTTATCACAGGTTCTCTTCAACTGTGAGTGATGGAATCTAAAATCCAGAAAAATACAATGTATGATTTTTAAATAATTAATTTTTTCCCTAAAACTAACCGACTGAGTTGAGTAAAGCTGTTGGATGCAGGCATTGTTACCTAAAAGCAGTGGCAGAGCCAGAGGGGGCAAGGGGTCCAGTGCCCCCCCCTGACATCTGATTGGCACCCCAGTGATTGACATGTAACAACACCACGTCATTCCTGTACATTATTTCCTTGAGTTAGAAATAATGATGCCCCTTCCACCCCAACTTTAAAAATCTAGCTCCTCCACTGGCTAAAAGATGACTAGCTAATGACAATGCATCACCCTAAGCTTGTTAACAAGTAGTATAGGCTACTGATGTTATCTATATTCAAAAGTGGGTAGTTCTTGTTACATTCTCTTGAGTAACCTTTTTTGGGGAAAAAGTACTTATTAGAATAGTTTCAAATCACTATATCTTTTTTGTTTACTTGAGTAATATAATTGCTATGATTTTCGATTTTGTTGGAACAATTCATTTTGCCCCCCCAAAATAAGCCGATTCCCCCCCTGTTAAACTCGTCTGGAGCTGGGGCTGGACACAGGCAGGATGGATCAACACTTTCATGTTGTTGACGCCAAATTTTGACTCTACCATCCGACTGCTGTAGCAGGAATTCAGACTCATCAGATCAGGCAACGTTTTCAATCTTCTATGTCCAATTTTGGTGAGCCTGTGTGAATTGTAGCCTCAGTTTCCTGTTCTTAGCTGACATGACTGGCTGTGCGTGAAAATCCCTGTAGATCAGCAGTTTCAGAAATACTCAGACCAGCCCGTGGCAACTATGCTGTGTTCAAAGTCACTTAAATCACCTTTCTTCCCCATTTTGATGCAAAAGGTGTTAAGTTGCTGCCATCTGATTGGCTGATTCAACATTTGTATTAATGAGCAGTTGAACAGGTGTACATAATGAAGTGGCCGGTGACTGTATTTTACAACCTGACAGCTGTATATAAAATGTTAAGGTAATTTCACTGTAGGTTATTACAACTTTAAACATTTCTTTCTGTTCCTAAAACCAATATTTCAGAAGAGCAGATGCGAGAAGCTTCTCTTGGCCTCCATGCCAATTGGAAGTCTGGACAGCTTGGCCAAAAAAGTGGTGAGCTTGTAAAACTCTATTGGTCAGTACTCCTTTTATATTAATATCCTTTTTATATTATTATTATTTGTGTTTTTTAAATACCACCATGTTTAAGTTATTTAAATATAAGATTACTTTAACCTGTTCTTTTCTGTACTTCAAAATCATAATTCCAGATGGACTGATGCCAGAAGTCATTGAAGTGATCTCTTCTACTCCCACATATACAAAGAATATTTCAGTTCATTGATAAATGAGGAAGAAGGATGTTTAAAGGGCACATTCTGTGTTAAAATGTTGAAATAAAATATGTGCTGCTCAAAATAAAGTTCCTTTTTTCAATGGCTACATTTGTAATGTGTCAATTTAAAATTTTGACTCCATAAGTTAATGATTCCCAGGAAATCATTTGTACTTTATACTTAGCTAAAATAGAGAATTGAAATTTTATACTGAAATGTTAAAATCAGTATGACTGAAAAATGGAAGCATATGAAGACTGTTGCCAGGGAAAATGGGCTAGAATGTGAATTAAGACAGGCCTACAAAAATTGCATATTTTAATGTATAGATAGTTTCTTTACTTAGATGAAAGCATCAGTAACACTAACAAAATTTGAGGGGGGGGTCCCATTAAGTTATCATTCCAGGCAAATGCATGTTTGGGTTTGATTAGGGTCGGGGATACATTTGATAAATCCAAATTTAAAGATAAAGAGCTCTGCTGAAATATTAGGGTAGGAAATCTTAAAGGCAAACCTAAGAAGAGTTAAATGTTAAAAGCAAGTCCCATAAGTGTCCAAAAAAGTATGTGTGTAAAGCTGGGCCTCTTAAGGTTTCAATATTAAAACCAGGCCTCAGAACAGACTAAAAAACCCCGCAAAGCATAAATGTTAGAAATGTGTGTAACATGGACCCCGCAAAGCATAAATGTTAGAAATGTGTGTAACATGGACTCCATCCATCCATCCATCATCCATCCATCCATTTTCTTTACACCCTTTGTCCCTTAGTGGGTCGGGAGGGTTGCTGGTGCCTCTCTAGCTGACGTTCCGGGTGAGAGGCGGGTCACCCTGGACAGGTCGCCAGTCTGTCGCAGGACAAAACAGAGACACACAGGACAAACAACCATGCACACACACACTCACACCTAGGGGCAATTTGGAGAGGCTCATTAACCTGACAGTCATGTTTTTGGAATGTGGGAGGAAGCCGGAGTACCCGGAGAAAACCCACCATGCACAGGGAGAACATGGAGACTCCACACAGAAAGACCAGGGCTGGGAATCAAACCCAGAACTGCTCCACTGTGCAGCCCTAAGGTGGACCCCGTAAAGCATAAATGTTAGAAACGGGCCCCACAAGTGACCAAAAAACTGACGTGAAAAATAAAGTTTCAAATTGTGTTTATTGAAGGTGATTTTTAATATCAAGATTTTTTTTGGGACTTGCCTAATTTTTTTCATAGATCTAGGACGTTTAGAAAGGTTGGACCCCGCAACTCACCATTCTACTTTCGGACCCCGCAAAGTCTATAAACAAGGATGTGTGTGTGTGTGTGTGTGTGTGTGTGTGTGTGTGTGTGTGTGTGTGCGGTTCACATTTTTCTTCACCAGTCAGAGAAGTGTCCCTCCCTTTCTGGCAGTGTGCGGCTGAACCGCGGCCCCGCTCTCCAGTGAAGCCAAGGCTAGAATTAGAGATGACCGTGCAGCGTACCACGAGCTCCTCGCTCTGTTTGGATTGGCAGATGAACAGCAGCTTCGCTCCAGTCCTGTTTACAAAGCGTCCCTGTGCATTTTTGTGGGAACTCCGCCTGTGGAGCTCATGTAAACAAGAGGCCCATCGCCACCGACTTCATTCTCAGCACTTGTCATCAGTCCAGTGATGTGATGTTCTGGTTCAAAATTAGAGGAGAAATTCTCTTGGAGTTGACATCTCTGTTACTCCCAGAATTCCCCCTTTCCCTCCCTCCCCTTTTTTTTTTTTGTACGTAAAGCAATAATATAAAGTTATTGTCTTACCTGTAAACCGTTACAGTTCTTGGCGTCTTCATTTAGTTTAAATATAGATTACGTTCCGGAGCTAACGACTGGTCCAGACCAAGTACCTTAACTGTCTTCAAACAAGTCACAAAGATCACAGATGGGTTTGTGAATAGTCTTTATCAACCTTTGAACATTCTGTTTTTATTCTCCATTAATCTGAAACAGACTTCCAGAAAACTGCAAGACTGCAGAAACACTGATTTCCTTTAAATGAAGGCTAGAAAAAAACCTGTGTAGAGTTGCCTTTGATTCACAGTAACAGGAACATTGATCAATGAATTTGATGTTTGATTGCTTAGGCCAAATTTGGCCAAATTAGGAAGAATTTGAAGCTGCTCCTTCAAATTCTTCTCTGGTGTCCTTGGGGACTTTTGGAGACTCCTATTATTTGTGTTGAATGTATTTACTCTTCTCTACAAAGATGGTTTTGTGAGCCCTTTCCCCAAACACTCACAGGCAGAAATGGAAGATTGAAACTGGGAGATTGAAAACAGTTGCTTTGTTTTTTTTTAAATAACTATTTGTCTCATATCATGTTATTTATCCCTCCTGTAATTGGTTAGATTTACAGATACTTTACGAATGATTCAACTTAGCATAGAATGAAGTCTCCAAGATACTTTAAGAACAATCAGTGGCAACTTTTGTTTATTGAAGATGAGCTAGACTTTGTGTTAGGCTCACAAAGATGTGGCTAACATGTAAACAATAATGGGTTTCTGTGTTAATAACCCCACTGTGCAAAGACGAAAGTGGTTTTAAGGAAATAGTGCTAGCATAAAGCACTACAGTGTTTTTAAGGACAGAGTTGTTTTAAGATGGTAAAAGGTTGGTTATGTCTTGGCCTTTTCTCTTATTTTCAGCCTTTAGCTCATCTGGTAAACTCAAAATTAAATCGCCAACATGTTTTCCTACCGCAGAAGAGAAGCTAAATGCTTATTCACCTTATTCCTGGTGATGTTACTGTAGAATTCATTGTATGTAACTTCCAGTAAGATAGCAGTCTTAACGGCTAGCAGCAGTGGTTAGCATTTTAGCTAAATGAACTTTATCCCCCAAAACACATTTCAAATTTCATTGCAGCCCTGCCTTAAAAGGACCAGCTAACATTGTTTCAGTGATAGCTCCATTAACACAGGTGTGGGTGTTGATGATCAAAGGGCTGGACATCAATCTGTCATGATTAAGTAAGAATGACACCACTGGACACTTTAAAAAGAGGCTGGTGCTTGGCATCATTGTTTCTCTTCTGTGAACCATGGTTATCTCTAAAGAAACACGTGCAGTCATCATTGCACTTTTTTTCTTTGTAAGCTGTTTTGATAGTTAAACTTGTACATCCGTGTTTTTATGAAACTCTGAACGTGTTGCTTACTGCAACAACTTTATGTTCACCAACGCAAACAGACATAGGATAATTTCTGTTATCAGTGATTTGTTTTTTATGGCACTTGAATTTGACAGTAATTTGCCGATGGAGGAAAGAAGACATTCTGAAAAGGCGATTAACTGTGCTGTTGAGAACAGATCAGGTTTAATGTTTGGTTTATAAAAAACATGTAGGATTGGGAAAAACCTCATCACCGCATATGGAAAATGTAAAATTCAATTAGATTCATTTTTTTTATCTCCGTTTTTAATTCAGAGCAATGGAACTAGAAAAAGCTCTGATTATAGAATCAAATTTAGAGAGTAAAAGTTGATGTTTCAAAAATGCTTTTATCCATATTTGCTCTGCAAGTGAGCATTTCTTCACAAATAAGAAGTCTCATTCAATAAATGCATTAAATATTGTAGCAATAAGGTGGATAACTTGCAAAACCACCTCATCAAAATCTTGACCTGCCCCTTTAATAGTATTCACAACATAGAAGCGACTCTCAGAGCTGTAACTCCTTGACACTGGGTGTAGGATGACATGTATGTGTTTGTCATGATGAGGTGGCCCATACCAAGTTTGAAAACTGTACCCCGCCTGTTATACTTTATTTTTGTTCCAAAAACAGAAACAAAGAAGGACATTTAGCAGCTTTAAGGAAGCTAACTGCCTCATAGTTTTTACTTCCAGACAAAATACCAAAAGCAAGATCATAAGGAGAATGATTAAAGGAAAAACCCAAAATGAAAAATAATAACAGAGCAACGGTTTAAAATAGAGTACGTTAAAATACACGGCAAGGGAAATCCTATCCCAGAAAGAGGATCAGACATGTAATTTGAAAAAAAGAGAGAGCTAAATGACATGTAGGGAGTAATTATAGAGCTGGAATATACAGAATGAACTGGAATAATAAGGTACCACCTTGGCTTGTCACAAGTAGCTCTGTGGACCAAAGAAAAGGAGCCTTGGGCTTAAATAAGACAAGTGTTTCTCTGTGGCCTTACGGGAAACAAGGACTTTCTTTTTAGCACCGTCCATAAAAACACTGAGTCGGTCTTCCTTTACTAGAGTTTAGACATTTAAGAATCACTTTCCATAAACAGAAAAAAAAAAAAACATTTATCTGACGGTTATCACATCAAACAGAGGACTGGTTCGAAAAGTTCTTCCAAATCAAATGAAATGTTCAACATTCAGAGCAAACCAAGGCCTACTTTGTTGAGTTTAGGACAGAACATGGGAAGATTTAATAACCCTTCGTCTCCATCATCATTACCCTGTCAAGCATGCCGCTTCAAAGGACAGAGCACTTCATTTGAGTCCGTCCACTGAGTCTGTGTGCAAACGTTATGAGTGTCACATTACCCCCGGCGTGATGGATAGCATCCTCCTCCGACCAGACCCGCTGCTCAATTATGGTTAGTCGTGATTGATTGCACATGGACTCCCCGTGAAAGAGACGGACGAAGGCGAGCGGTTTGTGCGATCCCGGCGCTGCTAACCTTTTCTATCAACGCTGCAGCTCGTCTGTCACCCTGAGGGGGAAAGTCAACTGACAAAATGAAGGGATTTAGCGGGACGATGACTTGTACACCAGTCATGTTTGCCTTGCTGGATGTTTGTGTTGCACTTTGTTGTGCGGAAACTGTGCAAACACACTTCTCTTTGTCAAAAAAGAAAACAAAAAAGTATACAAAAATCAGTCAATCATTTTAAAAATTAATACATCTTAGATTTTTTGGAACTTGAGCAATTTTTTTGGTAAATGCTAATCATGGCTCTAAGGCCTATGATAGTTTTGTACTTCAGTAAAGTAGTAACATATACAAGGTAAAAAGATCCAAACTATGGAACGTAGAGAGTACTTACAAGTACATATAGGTGTACCTACAGAGTACTAACATGAGTACTTACAAGTATTAACAGGGTGTTTCAAGGACATCTTCAGGGGTACTAACGGTTTGAAAACGGTATCCATGGGGTAAACTATAAATTCAATGGCCGGTTATTTGACAATAGTAATTGGTTATAACTATTAACAGCATCCATGTTACTGCGCTAACGCTACGCAGGCTAAGCAGGTGCCACTCCTCGTCCATCTTACGTCATATTTTATGACATAACCTATAGAAAACAACACCAGCAGGAAAAGGAGACACAAGCAGACGAGACAACGAAAATTGAAACAGGAAAACAGAAAGAGAAACAAGACCCAATAAAACGGTGAACTAATGTAAACAGAGAGAAACTTTGGCTGAAGACTACAACTTATACCTGGATAGAACCAAATACAAACATTTGTTAATTCATTATCGTTAACTAACTTTACAATTCATCTCCGATGAGCTATACCATGAAATGCTAGTATTCCGTCAAACTCACTTGAAAAAATCCAAAATATCCCTCTAAATAAATTTAATACCTGACTAATGTGTCAAATGCAGTTTGGATATTTTTTTAATAAACTGATTTAAAAGTCTTTCAACCTACAGACAGAATGTCCATGAAAGTTACACCATTCCAAGGTATCGCCATAGGAACCACATACTGTAAGTGCTGGGCCATGTTGCCCACAACTTACAAGATGACCAAGCATGTATTCATACTGTTTATGAAAATAGTTGTTTACTAGCACATTTACTCCAAGATAACATCAGGAAAACTTTGAATATGCAATGATTAAAAACCACAATAAGAAGATTTTAAGCTAAGGGTAAGGAATACAAGGGACTGAAGAAAACCACACATCTCTTGGTGGAAAGTTGCATAACTCCATGACATAAAAATCCCTCTTTCCCCCAGCTGATATATTTTCCACTGAATTGTTCCCTTCGTTTTCCAAACCCTGAGTGATTTGCTGCTGCAAATCCGGAGCGGTTCTACGCTAGAAGAAATAATCACGACACTTGTACTTAGGTTTATTCAACATCAGCTTCCAGGTACGCATGGATCCGGGCCCTGATTGGTGCACGCCCAGCGCAGAGCTTATCTCGGATCAGCCCAGACCAGGACATGCTCAATCACACAGAGTGACAGCCAGCAGCCGCTGCTCTTCTGCTCCCATCTCTGTGTGCAACGTGTAATACACTCCAGTCTGGCGTTTTGCTCCTCCAAATGGAAAGTAACTCAATTTTCCACAGATGGTTTGAGAGCAGAAAGGGAGGGAGAAAAACAGGCTTAGGGGATGTGTAGTTTTTGGCAAGAGAGGCTGTGATTCACATTTTGAGGAAATGTAGAGGGGTAATTTCCTCCAATAGCTCTGACCAGTCATATTTTTGTCCTTGAGGTTTTTTTTGTTGTTGTTGTTTTTGGTTTTCTTTGGGTCAGATATGTGGAGCTGGGTTAACCTGAGCTCACTTTCTCTACATGTTTCTGTGTGGTTTACACATTTGTTCAGCTGGCATAAATGTCCTGCTGTGATAGCTGGTATTAGCATTATAAAAGAATTGGACTGCAGGGAAATCTTAGCTCTGAAATGACATTTATAAGTCTTCTGAATTAAGGGTTACTGAATCCAACAACAACATGGGAAACTGTGGGGCTTTGCTATCACCTAGTGGCCATTTTGAAGCATACATTCAGTTGATATAGTCATACTTTGAAATTAATTCAGGTATATTAACATGAACTAACTCCACAATACATTTAAAAGCTTGGTTTAGTTTAGTTTGTTCGATCTAAAACACTCTCACACACACACGATACTGTGAATCAACACTCCAACTACAAATCAAAGAAATTCAAAACTAAGTCAAGTAAGATAAATCCTGTATTGAATAAATAAAACAGAATGAAGGCTAATCCTTTTCGGCTTATATGTCTAATCTTATGTGTTCGTAACAAATAAACCATTAGCATTCCTGACAGATTTAAAACATAAATAATTGGGTGCATTCACACCAGCCCCATTCAGCTTTAATCTAACTCCTGTTTGTTTGTCTAGGACGTCCGGCTTATATGGTTTGGTGTGAATGTGTAATCGAATTCTAATACAGACCATTTATCGCATCTTTTATCATCTAATCCTCCTGCAAAACCTACAGCTCAGAAAACACAAAGTGAACTACAGCGCACTGCATTTTGGGTAAATAAAACAACAAATGCGTGCGTCTAAAGTCAGCGGGAGAAGCGGCTCGTGTTACTTTATTTTTATTTGAGAAATCCTACAACCTCTAAAATCTGATGCTTCTCCATTTCCATTTTGTGAAGTTGGAAGTTGTGCTTTGGAGGTTTTTGAGTAGATTTCTTCAGTAGTTTCTGTTGCAGCGCCACCACAGGCGAGGAGGTGAACGGGTTTTTCAATCAGTTTGGATTGTTTCGAACCACAACAACTGAAAATGAAACAAATGTTGCAAATTTTGGTCCCCAATCAAACCGAGTCTACTGAACTATCAGGTGTAGAAACACCTGTAAATATGAGTTCTGACATCCACAATATTTGAGGAAAAAGGTTACTGAACATTCAGGGTTGTTTTTATTTTTGGTTTTTTTTGGTGGATACAGCTTTACACACCGTTTTCACATGCCTCCAGCTCCTGCAGGGAAAAGTGAAGGGAATATGAGAAAACCTGTTGCAGTCCAGCAGCAGCTCTGCTCAGATTGATGGTGTTTGGGGATCAGATGCTCTCCAGGTTTGCCAGAAGGGAGAGGTGCTTCAGGAATAGCGTTTTTATAGAGACAGCAGAATGTCTGGCTCCACGGTGAGAGTAGAAAAGATGGATCTCTCGGTTGGGGACTGGGAGCGTACACCGCTAAGTGATGAATATTTTCCTGGCTTTTCCCTATCTACTGTATAAAGCAGGGTCAGCTTTAAGAGGTGATTTCTTTTTTGTTTTAAATGTGTTTGACATCGAGTCCCCCTTGAAGAAGTCGGGTCTTTTAGGGCTACACTCATTCCTGCGCAGAAACAAAATCCTGGACGGCTCATGGCGTCCAGGATTTTGGACGCCATGAGGAATTTTGGTTTAACTTCCTGACCCACACGAAGAAATAACTCAGACACTCAAGATGTAAAATAGTAAAATTTCTTTAGATTTTTTTTAGTTCCCATATAAGATATCCCATCTTTACATATTCTAAATGCCAGAGGAATGTGAGAAGAGATTATGCCAGAAATTTATTTATTCATATCTTTGCAACCAGAGGTTTAGAACAGAACGAGTACTATCGCTGTAATCAAAGCAATAGTACTCATGAACATCATCCGGATGATGACGTCATGGCTTTGAAAACCTCTGATAGGTTAACTGTCACATGTGAGTTGATTGGAGGCTCACATGGGAAGGTATTTTAAGGGGCATTTATTGCATCTTTTATCATCGTGACACATTTCTTATCTCAATAAGAATTTTGGTTTATTGTTGTCATGATAAATTTGAATTAAACCTCTCCTCCTCCTCCCAATATCCATACCATCACAAGCGTTAATTTTAAAATTGTTCCCACTGTTCAATTAGAGTAATAATAAATTTGATTGAATCCAGTTATTGTGTGCAGATTAGTGATACAAACCACATGTCTTTATATGACTGGTCTCCTAAAGACGTGTATCAAATTGGTAAGTTTTTCCCAGAGCAGCATTTGTTCTTGTGGGATTATGGTTGAGGTCGTAGCCGTAAAGTTACATAAAAAAGTAGTTTCTATTGTCACGCTTATCATTATCGCCATAGTATTACAAAATATTGTGGTAAAGCTTTCAGTCTATACAGCAAAGTCAAAAGAAATCAGCCAAGATTCAGGAAGGAAAAATGTGGTGCTATACAAATCTGTTTCACCCCTGGGAACAATTTCTAGAAGCTTGAAGGTTCCTCGTTTATCGGTTCTTAACAATTACGTGCAAATGATGGGAAAAGTCCAACCACCATACTGCTCAGGAAGAAGATTGGTTCTGTGTCTCAAAGATGAATGGTTTTGACCAAATGAAAGGTGTTTAGCCACATCACTATCAGCACCATGCATAGGACACAAAAAATGTGCAGGACACCGCCCAATGAAAAGAAGTGGAAAATTACAGACTAGGTAAATATTAAGACTGGAAATGAGCAAAATGGAAACTAATCTTTTAAGGCCATGAGATTTATACCAACAGACAACTTTATCAGGAATGTCGACTCCACAATAATTCACATGGGTGTTTTTCCATGAGAAAACAGTGCAATAATTAATCACTTGGACAAATGGGACATCAGGAAGACGAAGGCAAATAAATTCCATGATTTAAGTTTTGTGTTACATTTTTACTTGCTTTAGTCATTTCCAAACACACACAGACACAAACACACGCGCTCACGCAGACACGACTTGTTGCAAACCTGCCAGCTGATTTTGAAATGATGTCCCTCTGGGGCTCTTTCTGCGTTTGCCATTTTACATGGCTCATCCATCACCACTTTGTTGCCAGAGGCCTGTTGTTGGGGAGGCCAGCCCCCTGGCCCTGTGAAGCCCCTCGATCCTGTCCCCAGGGAGGGGAGCAACCATGATGAAGCTGCACGGCTTCATCATGGTAGCAGATATTTTGGTCTGTCTGACCAGTCCCCAGATAGCTGTGTGACAACGTTCGCACAAACAGAAAAACTAGAGGAAACTGACCTAGAGTGTCTCTGCCACAGTTGTACAACATTAATATTTATCAGTAAGCTGTAATTCAGGAGTTTTTAATTCTCTCAAAACCCAGCTCTGGAGAGACCTACAGTGTCTTGAGGTGATTAAGAAGCACAGCTTTTATTTTCTCATTGAACCATTGGTTCTGTATGTTAATTAAGCAATGAGTAAATCTCAAGCTGCCAGGAGTTTCTGTTTATTTGGGGGGGGGTTCTGGGGGGGGGGGGGGTGTTTGCTGCCTTTCTTGTGTTGCAGAATCACTACTTCTACATGAATGACTCGCCTAAACGTCTTTGCATGGCAGAGCAATCTTTTACAAACCACACTGTGAAATTCACAGATTCACAAAATCACAAATAGTCAGTTTTAAGGACACTTCACTAATACGCTAATACGGAAGCTAGCTTTTCTCCTGCCTGCTGGAGCAGGATGATGGCTGAATTTACCTTACACTTTCTAAGCTCTTTGTGGATGTAGTGAGGTCTAATAGGTTCTTCACACTGACATGTCAGAGCAAGCAAATGACAAAGTAGCCGGTTTAAACAGTAATAACCCATTATCAGCCGCATCAGCGTGATTGCTTGTTTTCAGTCCCATTACATCTAGTTTATGTGTCACTCAGAAGGGATTAGGGATTTGTGCTGTCTACTACACTACATGTTTTGAGTGGGGATTTTTTCTTTTTATTAAAAAAAATAAATAAATTCTGGTGCTACTGAGTGAAAACATCCAGTTTGCAGTTGTATTTATCCAAGCTACCAGTGTGCTTCTATGGATGATGTTCAATAATTGTTCTTAACCAGTGTATGGTTATCACATGGACTCTTTGCTATGTAATTTGGTTGAAATGGATTTTTGAGGTCAGAAAGTAAAATGTGTCATTTTTCATCAAGTATTGTTTGTTCCTCGTTCCATGAATGCGTCACTTCGCTGCACACGGTACCTCTGGTCTAATGGTGCGTTCACATTAAACGCGTTTTCAGTGTCTAGTTTACATTCACAGTCTAAGTGGAGGCGCAGAATTTACTGTAACATGTTCAACATGTGTAGCTTTCATGAGTGATTAGATTGTGCTCTGGATTACAATTACTGCTTTTTGACAAAATCATTAACTGGATGTCATGATTCACGGTTTTGGTGAGGTGAGAGATGCAGGCAGACCCAGGATGATGTGGTGAAAATGATGTTTTAATGAATATAATCCAGAGCGGAGGCACAAGGAAACAGAGCGGTTACACACCACGAGGATCCGACGCAGACAAAGACAACAGGTGGACTTAAATACACAGGGAGGGTAATCAAGAAACTAGACACAGCTGGGATCAATAAACAGGGAGGACAGGACAGAGACTCAGGGAAACAGGACTAAACACAGAAAATCTCAAAATAACTATACTGAAAAACACCGATCACAACACTGGATAGTAACATTAATATGTTTTCATCACATACAGAAATACAATTGCAATCATATTATGAGTAACAAAAGCTTTTATTGATAGTAAGAATGAGTTGATGCAGCAAGTCAGTATTTGCAGTGTTGACCCCTCTTCTTCAGGACCTCTGCAATTCTCCCTGGCATGCTCTCAATCAACTTCTGGACAAATCCTGACTGATAGTAGTCCATTCTTGCACAATCATTTTGTCAGAATTCCTAGGTTTTTGTTTGTCCACCCGTCTCTTGATGATTGACCACACGTTTTCAATGGGATTAAGATCTGGGGAGTTTCCAGGCCATGGACCCAAAATCTCTATGTTTTGTTCCCTGAACCAGTTAGTTATCACCTTTGCTTTATGGCAAGGTGCTCCATCATGCTGGAAAAGGCATTGTTCATCACCAAACTGCTCTGGACGGTTGGGAGAAGTTGCTCTCAGAGGACATTCTGGTACCATTCTTTATTCATGGCTTATATAGTCTTGTTTTTAGGCCAGACTGTGAGAGAGCCGACTCCCTTGGCTGAGAAGCAACCTCACACATGAATGGTTTCAGGATGCTTTACAGTTGGCATGAGACAGGACTGGTGGTAGCACTCACCTCGTCTTCTCTGAACAAGCTGTTTTCCAGATGTCCTCAGCAGTCCACTCCCTGTACCTTTTGCAGAATATCAGTCTGTCCCTGATGTTTTTCCTGGAGAGAAGTGGCTTCTTTGCTGCCCTCCTTGAGACCAGGCCTTGCTCCAAGAGTCCTCCGCCTCACAGTGGGTGCAGATGCACTCACACCTGCCTGCTGCCATTCCTGAGCAAGCTCTGCACTGCTGGTAGCCCGACCTCGCAGCTGGAACACTTTTAACAGACGGTCCTGGCGCTTGCTGGTCTTTCTTGGGCGCCCTGGAGCCTTTTTGGCAACAATGGAACCTCTCTCCTTGAAGTTCTTGGTGATGCAATAGATTGTTGGCTGAGGTGCAATCTTTCTAGCTGCGATACTCTTCCCTATTAGGCCATATTTGTGCAGTGCAATGATGATTGCATGTGTTTTCTTTAGAGATAACCATGGTTCACAGAAGAGAAACAATGATGCCAAGCACCAGCCTCTTTTTAAAGTGTCCAGTGGTGTCATTCTTACTTAATCATGACAGATTGATCTCCAGCCCTGTCGTCATCAACACCACACCTGTGTTAATGGAGCAATCACTGAAACAATGTTAGCTGGTCCTTTTAAGGCAGGGCTGCAATGAAGTTTGAAATGTGTTTTGGGGGATGAAGTTCATTTTCTAAGCAAATATTGACTTTGCAAGTAACTGCTGTTAAGCTGATCACTTTTTATAACATTCTGGAGTATATGCAAATTGCCACTATAAAAACGGAACCAGTAGACTTTGTAAAAATTAACATTTGAATAATTCTCAATGACTCCATGACTGTACTCTAAACGCACCAGACGTTACAGTGAACTTTAACGTCTGGTTTTCTGCTTTGAGATAAAAATGAGAAAAAACTAACATGGGGAAGAACAACTTCACCAGACGCCAGGGTGCAGTTTGTGCCAACTGGTTGAACTGTTCCAGCAAACATTGGGTGCATTCACACCAAACCTATTTAGTCCACTTTAATTGAATTTTAGTTTGTTTGCCTTGTTTGGGGAGGTGTGATGTTTTTGAGAGGGTGAGGGGGTGCATTTTCGGTCTAATGTGGAGCAAAAAAGCACATTGTGGTTTTCCTAAAGACATTAATCTCAGTTCAGTTGAAGTGAACTCTGGCACGAATGCGTGTGTGAACGGCAGGCGGACAGGAGGCCACTCTAAAACCAGGAAGTGGACTACAACGCAGGGCATTCTCGGTCAGCAGAGCTAAAACAAATGTTTACTGCTACAGGAGAAACAACTCATGGTCAAGAGAAACAAGTCATGGTCAGAGACAAGAGAAACTTAAATTTTATGAAGAAAGAAAGTGTCTCTGAAGTTTTTGTGTAGTTTCCTTCAAGAGTTTTGGGTGAACAAGTTTTTTGATTAGATGGGTTTGTTTGGTACGGAGTCGAGTGAAAGAGAATGTACCAGCTGAAAATGTAACAAATGTTACAATTCTGGTCTCCAATCAAACTGAGTCTACTGGGGTATCAGGGTGAAAACACTAAAAATCTGTCACATTTAAAACCCCTCCTACTCTCTTCCCTGCCCCCTTCTGACACCGTGTATGCCACCATCGTGTCCGTCGCGTCCCACTCCACATCCCGCTAATTACCCATCAGCACCGAGTCGGGGGCTGTGTTTACGTGGAAGCAGGACCACCGTTCCTCTGGCTGCTGCCTCTGACAGCCTGTCACACTCTGGATCCTCACCGACAGGCAGTGGCAGGAGAGCTGGCCTCAGACCAACCGCCTCCATCCTGGTACCGACGCGTCGCTCCGCTCCCAACACTCATCTGCTTGAGCACCCCGGCAATTTGATGTTGTGTTACTTGTCTCGGCGGCTGACACAGTTTGTGTGTGTGTGTTTTCTTTTCTTTTCTTTTTGCCCCCCTGCTCTTTCTGCTGCTAATGAGCTTCTTAGGTGCTGTCACGGAAGACTGGAGATGCTGGAGCTCCTAATGGGAAAGTCAGGAAAGACACAGCCTTGAGAGTCGGGCAGAAGTTAACTTAATTATGTGAATAAATACAGCACTCATAGCCAAATGTGTTTGGTTTTCGAGTCCTTAACAGATATTGAATCTCTACATTTCTCCTGATTTTCGTGTGTGTTTGTGAGAAAGATAGGAGTGTGTAGCTGCAGCTGACATGTTTCTCTCCTCCCTGCTGAGATGGGGCCAGCTGAAAGAGAGAGTGAGAGATCATTAGTGCTAGCATCCCCTGACATGACTGTGGGAACATCCTCACCTCCTCATTGTTCCCTCCTTCAGAGAGTTTTGTTCCACCGGTTTGTCCCGTTTCCACCTTCCCATCATGCTCTCCCCGCCACCTGACAGCCGTCTGACCGCGTCTTGTTGCAGTTTTTTATTCCCTTGTGCCAATCCACTTTTTTCATTTCCGATACCATACAGATCTCGGAAGTTTGATATTGGCTGATACCAAGAGAACAGTGCTGAAGGAACTTAAAATGTTGCTTTTTAAGACATAAATGTACAGAATTATAAACTTATTTGCTGACTCTGTACCGACGTTAATATAGTTAACTAAAACTAACAAGATAACAAAAACTGAAATTCAGAAGACATTTTTTAAGTGAAGAATAAGAATAACTATAACTAGCAATATTTTGCGCTTATAAAACTAACAAAAACATCCTGAAATAACAGACGTAATATCCTTTTGCTCAGAACACAAACCATAGAACTCCAGAATTTCTTTCAATATCGGGACAGATACGGATATGAATATCGTCTACATTTCAATTACTAGATCAAAACAAAGAATGTTTTTTTGTGCTTTTTTGTCCAAAATTGGGGAAATGAATTTCACACTATATCAGATGACATCAAAAGCATAAGAATGTTTTTCACCTTGCAAATAGTTAGACGTGTCTCATAAAATCTCCCTAACCTCCATTATATATGCTTGCTTTCTTCCTTCATGGGATAAAACAAAAATGATAATTTCATGGAAACAGCAAATCATTTCACAAACTGTAACAAAACAATTTAGCTGAATTCTAAAGCCAGCCACTGTTCATATTGATGTTCATCTTCATAATTCGTCATAATATATCCAGCCCTGCCATTACCGTTTTCCTCTCCAGCTCAGTAATGACCGATTAGCGTATTTTTTCTAAAATTTTTACTATAGTTTTTTTATTATTATTATTTTTCTTTATTTATCTAAATCAACGTCTGATCAACATTTGGTCTCCATTTCTTTCCACTCTGCTGTCAACAAGAAAAACTGGGTGGTTGTATAGAAAAATAACTGAAGCTATATGGATCATAAGTTAAGCCATAAGTATGAGAGATTTACCTCTAAAATAACTTTTAATTTTACCAACATATTCCTCTGATTGGAAATCATATCAATGATTGCTGTATATTTTTCACATCTACAATCTGAAGTTTCAAACAGCATGATATGAAAAACAAAAAAAATAAGATACACTTCCATCAGCTAATTGCCTCTCTGGGTGGGTAAAACGTTGATAATCTGCTCATTAAAGATAAGACCATATCTGTCCGACATCACAAACGGAGAGTGCATGAAAGCACAAACAAAGCGACGTGTGACGATGTGAACAGAAATTAATTAGCCGGCTACAGATCCGGACACGCCACCGGTTACACCGATAAAGACGTTTCACAGAGACTGCTAGTGTTTGTGTGCTTTACAAATGGAAATCAAACCCCTGGCTGCGAGTCGCTCGGTGAAATCCAGTCCAGACTCGTATCCAACACGGTGACCTCATAAACCACGAAGAAGGCTTCAACTGTCCAACAAAAGCAATGAAACTTCCATAAACATTATCAGCAGGCTAATCAGAGCCACTTGAAGAATTGTGTTAAAAAAGTAAAAGCTCTCGCATGCACAAGGCCAACAAGCGTCTCTCAACATGTGTAATAACTCTTCATACTGTCCCACAGGAGAGAGGGAAAGAGAGAGAGAGACAGAGAGAGAGAGAGAATAGGGAAAGAGAGAGAGAGCCTTAAACATGGCCAAGGTTGGTGCTTCAAGGTTTATTCACTCCTGTTCAAGTGGAGTTCAATCATTTATGAGGCTGCAGCATGAGAAGGCAAAAAGGCAACAATATCCAAAACTAAAGGAGCATTAAAATGGCTTCACATGCCTGTGCTGCAACACATAAATGACTACAATTCATTTTAAACCTCGATACTCAAAGGATGTTAGTTAGTATTGTATACATTTTATGAGATTTACATCATGTTATAATGTTATTACCTCATCAAAAACATACCTGGAGTGTTACCTTGATTCTTTTGAGAAATTGTTTAATCTCCCATGGCAACCATTCAGTTGAGCAAATTGGACCTAGTCCCGCCTTCGAGGATGAAGCTCCTCCTTCAGACTAGCCAGCAGCAATTAGCAAACACCTGGTGGGACTGAGCTCATTATACAAACTATTTCTCAGTGCAACATGGGTAAAAATGATGCTAAAGGATTAGTAGGATTGCTGCTGTGTTGATTTCCTGAAGGCAGAGTTTCAGAAAGAGCAGGAGTTTCTTAAAGAGGTAAAGGTGCAATTCCAAGGAGCTATGCATAGTCAGATTTTTTCTATATATTACAACCCTCCTAAGCTAATAGCCTAATACATTTTTTTCCCAAAGTGATTTTTTCTTTCTTTAGCCTAAAACATCTTTTGGAAAGAAAAAGGTGGTTACCTTTTGCCAAAATCACTTTTGCCGAAAAATGACTTAAGCAATTATTTTAGGAGGGTGACAACATAGCCTTGTTTTTTAACAACTGAAATTAACATAGTTACTTGATTGTGCTTTAAAACAGCACTATGTGCCTGGAAAACACATAATACTGACCTTTTAAACAGTTACATTAAAACTCCAGCCTTTGAGATCATCAAACACATTTTAATATTTGACTCAGACAACATGAGTAAATACAAAAAGAAAAACAGTTTTCATTTTAAAAAATTAATAATAATAATAAAAAAAACTGCTATCCAAATGAACCTGCACTTCACGTGAAAATCTAATCATCACCTGCTCCTTCCTAATCAGTAGTTGTGCCACCCTTAGTGACAACATCGCCATTGAGATAATTGGCTCTGAGTTTTTCCATTACTGCTGAGCAGATTTTGGCCAATTTTCTTTGCAGAATTGTTGTAATGGTTGTAATTGGAGGTTTTTCATCCGTGAACTAGCTTTTTGTCACGGTCATGCAACAGCATCTCAGCTGCATCCACTTTAAATAAGCAATTCCAAAAATCTTCATTACTGGTTTCTTCAGACAGGGATGAACTTGCAAGTTAAACCAATGTCACAAATTAATGACAAGGTTTTTTTCTCTAGAGAATAAAATTAATGTTGATGTTACACCTCATCAGTCCACTGAATATTTTCCCAAAAGTCTTTAGAGTCATCAGTTTGTTTTTCTGGCAGATGTAAAGCTCTCCTATTGAGGACATTTTTCTGCATCTCTTTCCAACCGTTGGATCATAAGTGCTGACCTTAACTGAGGCGAGTAAAGCCTGCAGAAGGTTAGTTGTTTTGGATTCTTTTGTGGCCCTTCATGAGTTTTTCCAGGCCACTCCTGGGAATGTTCACCACTGTTCCATGGTTTCTACTCTTCTGGAAAATTAACTGCGGTTCCCTGGAATCCCAACAATCTTTAATAACCCTCCCCATGCCGACAGATCTCAAAATAATTGAGATCGTAACTTAAAAGCTGTTTTATGCAGCTTATCTTTAGTCTTAAAATGAGGTTGATAATGTGTGACAAAAAGACAAATGTATATATATATGAACACAATTTGGTGAGTTATTATTTAATCACTTCTCTTTGATTTTACTGCATCAAATTTTTTGTTTTTAATCCCAATATGAAAAATTGTCAAGAATGATCTGAAAATATTCACCAAAATGAAACAAATGTTGTCACTGTCCGAAAAGTTTCTACTTTTTCCCTCATAAAAGTGATTAAAAAAATTAAATGAATAAAAAGAAACACCACTTCTTGTTTGCTAAAACCCTTTAGGCCAAAAGAATAACTTTTGGCAAAATTATTGTATGAATTGAGCATCATCGTTGGGTATTTCAGGTCTTCACCACTTGGTGGCGCTGTTAGCAAGATAAAGCCAGAGGAAGCAGCAGCAGAACATACATGTAGAGTCGTTGGTGTGTGGAGTTCTAACTCGAAGAAGCATGTTTCCTCAAATCTTCCCTTACTTTACCTTTTCAGATCTAGAAACCACAGATTCAGTGTGCAACGTTTGAAATGGGATGTATGCCAGCGTTTTGTACAGAATGATTAATGCCCTGATGCCCCGTTTGTCAGACTGGACCGGTAATTAGCCCTCATGGGTCGTTTTTAGAGCCAGGACGGTGTCGTTCGCATTGCCATGCCAGAGCTCCGGAAAGTTCCGCGTGGATTTAGCTCCTTGTCATTCCGTCACACTCGCAGGCCTCTGCGGTAAACTAGGCAAACCGTGTCAACTTTCCGCCGTTCGTCCAGTCTGGCCTAAAATCTGCTGAACCCCTCCACCCAGCAGCAGCAGCAGAAGAGACACAAAACAAAATAAAAAGCTTTGAACTTTTACAGCAAGGCAGAAACCCCCCCCCCCCCCCCCCCCCCCCCCCGTTTACAAAAAAGAACGTTTACGCCGAGCCAGATCTGTATCTCAGCTTGACGAAAACGCCACACTGCGTGGACAAATCATACTTCTGAATAATGAAACACTTCTCTTTCTCTCTTTTTTTATTTTACACAACAAAGAGAAGAAAAATGTCACACCTGTCTGCAGGTTTTATTCCACCATTAACCTACTTTCAGGGAGACAAAGATGAAAACAAAAAAAGTAAGAACACACACACAGGAGACAAAAAGGCTTTAAACAAAAAAAAGTCTGTCCACTTGTTGTTTAGCTCATGACATTTGTTTGAATCAGATTGCCGAGGGACATTTACATAGTGCAGGAAATTGCAGGGAAATGTCAGAAAGAATCAGCGGGTTCTGATAGGCCACAGAGAAATGCTGCTTTTTTGTACTCTGGCATTTTGGAGGCTTGAAAGTCAAACCGATTTCATTGATCTGCCTTAGTGCTGGACGTTTTCTCCTTCCGCTCGTGCTTACAGCGCCGATTCCTGTTGTCGTGTCAAACAAACGGGCCGTTTTTCCTCACGGCAGAACGGCTCAGAGGACGGGTCCGTACGTTTCAAAAGAGCCCGGGCAAATCAGCACGAACACAGTGCTGAATGTCTTCAAAATACTGTAATGTAGTCCCAGAAGATTCATTTGAGGTAATATAGCCTTGAACCATCAGGGGGCACTAGATTGTTAAAAAGAAAAAAGCTAAAATGGATGATGTTTGACTCCAACATCATCTGTTTCTGCATAAACAGATAAATGCAGAAAATGGAAAGAAAACATTGAAATGCTGTTTCTGATTCGTGATTTCCTGATATCTACATGCCCTCCTCACATCATTCTTAAACTTTTACACTTTACAGACAGGAACTCAAACATAATTTATTGGGATTTTAATTGTTCCACCTTTTGTGAATCCAACATTCAAATGAATCGGAGGGCTGGATTTGTTTCATTCTAATCCAGAAAAATGATTTGATCATTCTAAAGAGATGCATGCAGAGGTTTGTTGTCAGTATGATTCTTACCTGACCTTTTTATAAGTTTCTTTCAAAGTTGGTTTTCTTCTATAAAGAGCAGGTTTGTGGAGTGCAGAGCTAACAGTTGCTGTGACTGTAGATTCTCTCACCTGTGCTGTGGATTTCTCTGCCTCCTCCAGAGCAACTTTTAGCATTTTGGCTGCTTCTCTAAATAAACGACTCTTTTCATGGCCTGTAATTTTGCTGCCTTCAACATGTTTACAAAGCTTTTTCTCTGATGCATCGGGGTTCAGATTGCAGGTATCAGAAAGTTAAATGTAAGACTTTTCACAACCTTTAAAGCCACGTTGGATGAGATTTAAGATTGAAATAAGTGTTGAATAAGGGTTGAGGGATCCTGCTGAATTACAATCAAGCATAGTACGGGCGCCACACAATGAGACGCATTCATGTTTAGTTATTGTCTCTGTATTGCCCTCGGTTCAGTAGCTGCATGAAAACAATCAAGAAAAAGACACATTAAAACATAAAAGATGAACTCGCCTCGTGTGGCTTGGCAACAGAAGTGGCGAAAACAAACGTCGTCCAGTCAACTGGAGATAAATTTGCACTTAACTATGATAGTGCTGGCTAGCTTTTTCTAGCTAGAAAAGCTAGCTGTGTTAGCAGCTTGTAGCCTCAAACGCCTCGAGTCTTTAACTTTAACCTGACAGAAAAGTTCAGTGAGGAAAATAAAACTATATTTTTAAGAATATATAGGATTTGTTTTGCCACAACAAAATGTAAGACACATGATTAATGTATTTAAGCCCAACTTACATATTGAATGAATCAGAGCAGTTTTTCAGACTTTGACAACGACGATTTCAACATCTATGATAGCAGTTCTAAATGTGGGACTTTGTTTTTCTGGCTAATCCTTCTTCAGACTTCTCCACAGGTTTAAAATGAACAAAGCTGGAGTGTACTCGCCAATTAGGTGATTTCTGGTTACACTGCAATTTATTTAGAGATACTGAAGTAAAGGGTTATACCGCTTTACTTTGTTTCATATAAAATCCAAAGAAAACCTACTGGTAAGGGTTGTAAATGTAAAGAAAAGCTCATGTGGAACATTTTGAAAGGCACTGCAGGTAAAATATATATTAAAAAAATTGTTGCTGCTCCATAAAGTCTCTACTTATAGTTGTGTTTATTTCTATGGTTCCTCTGAACTATATGACCCTTTTTAGCTCACAAACCAAATTCATATTCACCAGGGCTTCCTACAACGCCAGATTGTCTCCTTCACACTTCATTAACGCCTCCCTCTGGAAATATAGAGCTTGTAAAATATAGATCTTGGCCAACCCTGGCTATCTGCTAATGCATCCAAATTGTTACTTGGCTGATTCTTTTTTTTTATTTATTTATTTTTTTTCATTTTTGGATGGGGGAAATAAGCTGAATAATCAAAGGAAGACAACAACAACCAAAAAGAAAAAAAAACAAAACCAAAAAACTGCTCTGTCTGGAATCAGATGCAGTTAGTTTTTTAAAAAAAAGGGTTATCTACGTCTTTAAATACACAAAACCTTCTATATGAAGAAGGAAGAGCGCAGCGCCATCCTCAGGTACGATCTGACCCAGTTACACGTGATGCATCGGCGTTTAAATGCCATCTGACTTCTTTCTGTTTTACGCCGCGACGATTGTAGCGGGACGGCGGTCTGGGAGTGAGTGTCTTCGCTGGACGTCTCATCATTATTCCTACATTTATTAAATTAGGATGATTTATGGCCGGTTTGTATGGAGCAAAGTGTTCTGCCTAAATGACTATTTAAATGAACACAGGAATTTCATTAACTTCTGACCTCCATGAGCAGATTGTCTTGCATCGCTGCGTCCGGACGAAAGCAGACGCCGGACTCCTTGGTGACCTCGCTGCAGCCTCCGCCTGTTTTGGTCTTTATGTGGTGGAAATATTGCTTCTTATTGCTGCTTATATTGAGTTTGTCATATTCTTGTTTTTTTTTTTTTTTTTGTTATACCTTATTTTAAACAACAGATCCCATCCTCCCAAAGCATTCGTCTCATTTACTGGCTTTTCTGCTCTGGCACTGATTTACACACGACTGATCCTTTTATGGGCTCCAAAATCAGTCGTTACATTCAAACATACTTGGCTTAAATTGAATTAAAGTGCCTAATTCTTGCGTCTTTTAACGACATCTTGGGCAGATCTTGTCATAAAACTTTAAGCGGGTTAAATTAGTTTGTATAAGGTCATGAAATGATATTACTTCCATGTCATAAGTGAAATAATCAATTTTTTTATCAATAATAAGGAATTATCGACTTAAAACAAATTCCTTTGTCTTACTAAAAAAGTTACTTGTAAGTTAGTTTTATCTTATTTCAAGTGTACTAAAAAATTCAAACTAGAAACTAGACCAGAAATACTTTGTAAGATTTTTATTTGTTTATTTTTGGCTATGTAATAAAAAAAAATATCCTGAAAGAAAGTCTGTTAGAGGATGCAAAATACTTAAGACCGATGCAGTGGTTCACTTTTCAGCTGAACAGCAACCCAAAACACTCAGCCAGAGCTACAGTACAATGTTTACATCAAAGCATATTCATGTGTAAAAATGACCAATTAAATCTCACAGAAGCCATCTGTCAGATTCAACAAAGCTAAAACCGGTTTGGAAAACAGAACCGGCAAAAAACTCTCAATCTCTAGACGGGTAAAACTGGTGGAGACGTTCCCCACCAAACACGAGCAGCTGCTTTGAACTGGACATAAAACAATGTGATAATGTGAAATTTCTCTGCTCAAGACTCAAAAGATCATTGTGTGAAAATGACCGTCAAAAAAAACCCCTGACCTTTTTAAATCTCAGTTGGTTTAGGTTTTAAAAAGGTTCAAAACACACCGTCGATTTGTGTTTGGTCGACGCAGAATCCATACATCCGCCGTAAGGCAGGCATGGAAGGGAATACAGTAAAAAATTCATATGAGGCAACATGTTCTGGATATGCAGCAGGGCTCTGCGGCAGACTCTCCTCAGAAGTCTGCGTGGAAGTGAGCGGCAGACTCATATAATGAAGAAGAGCGCGTGCTGAGATGCATACATGAATGAGAATCTCCCCCTCGCCGACCGTACATAATCAGCTAGCCATGTTCTCAGATTGTTTTCATCTGAGCCCTGGCTGGATTCAAAGTGTCCCTGTTAAATCCATGGAATTCACCTGGGATGAAAGTGTGTGTGTGTGTCTGTGTGTGTCCACAGGTGTGTATGTGTGGAAAGAATGCAGGCCACATTACCTGCACAGCTATTTTTCTGGCAGGCAGCGTGAGATTTGGTTAAGCCCGCCTGTGTCTCCTCGCTCGGCTCGCCCTGGGGTCGTGTCAGACGGACGGGTCGAGTGGATATGTAAAGCTATTCCGCAGATCCGGAGCTTAGAGGGGAAGGGGTCGGTCATGAAGTGGCCCCGTCTCCCACGGCGACACGTCTGCAAGCGGCATTAGCTCGGAATATGAATCGCCATCGCCGCTGCTTTTTGCCCTGTTTTCAGACCTGACAATCTGGTGGATTCGGTTTGATTGGGGAGCAAAATTGCGACATTTGTTGCATCTTAAACTTTTGCGCTTTGCTTTTACACGAACCAACCTCTTCGAAAAACCTGTTCACCTCCTCACCTGTGGTGGCGCTGCACCATGAACTACTGAAGGAAACGACAGAGAAATCTCTAAAGAAGACCATCAACATTTCCACTGACTTTCTATGCGCCACAAATTTGAAACAAACTTCCAGAAAACTGTAAAACAGCTGAAACACTGAGTGTGTTTAAATCTAAAATTAAAATCATGCTGTTTAGAGTTGCTTATGGATAAACTGAATGTTTTTATTTTTATTTTTACTTTTAATAATGTTTTTATCTTTTTAAATCTTTTTCAAACTCTGTCTCTTTCTGTTTTTATTTTTATTTCAAATTGTGTAAAGCACTTTGAAATGCCTTGAATCCTTGTAAGATACAAAAACTCTGAGGTTTGAGAATCCTTGTATGATGTTGAGGTTTGAGATGTTTTAAAATGTTTTTACTTTTAATTTTTACTTTTAATAATGTTTCTATCTTTTTCTAATCTTTTTCAAAATCTCTGTCTATTTCTGTTTTCATTTTTATTTTTAATTGTGTAAAGCACTTTGAAATGCCTTGCTGCTGAAATGTGCTATACAAATAACATTTGATTGATGATTGATTGACCGTATAATTATTTAACTGCAATTCAGAAAATAACTTTGCACACGCCAGTTGCATAAAATCTCTCGTTTTTCGATTAAACATTTCTGCTGCAGGATGATGTGGTTTTTCAGCCGTATCAAAATTAACGTATTTTGCAAATCTGCAATTTAAACACGTTTTTTGCATCACGAGAGTCATGCGATAAACAACCAGATGTTGCTACTGGCGGAAAAGAAGAAGACAGGAAATAATAGGACAATGCCGTTGCATGTTTTTAACGGATGTAAACAAAAATGGAGTGGCATCAGACTCTAGCTTTTGTAGGGTTTCTCTTTTCCCCCTGACTAAAGACCATGAGCCATTTCTCCTGCCAGCACTAGACTTGTATGTTTGTTTTGGTTCTGTTTACCCAAAATGCCCTGCACTACATTCCACTTCCTGGTTTTGGTTGAGTCTTCGGTCCACTTGCCGTTCAGATATGCATTCAAACTTCACCAGAATTCCCTTCAATTGTACCATGGATCAGAGTTAGAAACAGACTTCGACTGCGCATTCACACCTTCGTAGATGAAGCAGACTTTCTAGACAAACCCACCAGAGTTCGATTAAAGCGCACTAAACAGGGACGCCCTTAATCCAAACCCCAACCGAAGAGCTTCCTGCACCGAACGCGCATTATGAATAAAGATTTACTACCGGCTTACATGCCTCCGCCCGTTTCCACGCTTCCTCCTCCACCCCCACCCACCGTGTGAGCTGACAGGGCTGTTCATTCCACTCGGGATGATGATGAAGATGTCATAAATTTTATTGGCAGCTGCCAATGTCGATGCGGTATTATGGAATGAACCAGTGTTTCACACAGTATCTTAATCTAATTCTCGAGGCTCCTTGCTTCCTGGGCAGCCAGGATGCTGCAGGGTCGGCCAAAGTCGAGGAAACAAAGTAAATAAAGCAGACAGGATGCCCTTCTGCAGCTCAGGGTGGAAAATGCATCCAGTGAGGACCAGATACGAATTGCGAAAGGATATTGGCTACAAATGCTGATAAATACTGGGCTTCCCGAGCCGGTATCTGCTTTGTGCGACGGAACACATCCTATTATTCCAGTATTAAGCAGTCACCTATCAAGCTGAGAGCCATGCAGCGGATGTTTAGAGGAAACAGCATGTCATTGTGGAACGCTTACAAAGGACTCAAACATGGCTTTAACCACTGAATTTTATTGCCCCTGCTGGGACTGTGCTGTGCATCAATCCTATGCAAATTGTCTCCCACTCCTCTTTGAAAGCAAACCCCAAAAACACTTCCCACCTCAAACAAGCACACATACACACATACAACACATACACACACACACACACACACACACACACACACACACACACACACACACACACAACACACACACACACAGAAACAGCAGTACTTTATCCCTGCATCCTTTCACATGACATCATTAGTGAAACTCAATTGTCTGACAGGTAAAAGGCTGACTGCCACTTTTTTTCTCACTCTCTCTATTTAAGTTATTTTGCTGCTAAACAGAACTGTCCCACTTTTTTTTTACTGCAAAGCTTAAATCAATTAAAACAGAAATGTCTAAGCTGTGCAACATTACCACTTTGTTTTCTGGTTGTTGTTTTTTACATTACTAATTGGTTTTTATTTATAGAAAACTTTGCGTTCTGTAAAATGTAAGGAAGCTGACACGTGGAACTGCTGGTATTCAAACAGCATGATTTAAAAAAAAGGAACAAATTTTCTCATTACAAGGACAAAAGTACATAACGTACCTAGAGGTAGTACATAACTGTGTTGCAAGAGGTAAACAGCAAGGCTTGCATTTGTTGGAAAGTGAACTTGACTGAACATTGGCTTTTTCACTCCATTTTCCATAAAGGCCAGGTGTGTGATTAAAGGCCAAGATGCACCGAATCAGTTTTGGCAAGACGTACAATTTTCAAAAAAAAACAAACAAACAAACAAACAAAAAAGCACACCCTAAAGACCTACATTTATTTCTCTTTTCAATTATGCATGGTGATGGGCTAAATTCAGATTTTTTTCTAAAAAAAAAAAGCCCCTCAAAACCAAATATTTCTCTCATTTTCTTCTCAATTATTCAAAAGCAAGCCACACTTTTCAGATTTTCTCAAGAATAAACACAAAAGCTATTTTTCTCTTCTCAAAAGCACACCACATTGTTCATATAAAAAACAAACAACTTAAAGCCACTTTTTTGTCTTCACAATTAATGAAAAACTTGCCACACTTATCACCTTTTCTTTGAACCCCTCCCCCAAAAATATATATTGTTCTAAGAATTCAAAAACACACCACACTTTTCAAATTTTCTAAGGAAAAAAACAAAAATGTAAAACAACCTATTTGTACTTTCTCTTCCTAATAATGCATTAGTTTCCATTCGATTGCCACAATAAATACCAATAAAATTCATTTAAGTCTGTAGCTGTAAAGTGATGTGAACATTTCAAGGTTTATTATTACTTTTCCAGGGCCTGTTTAATATAATTTTATATGCAACAGTTTAATTATCTTCTAGCAATTGGAGGATTTCATTCAAAAGCTAAAACAAGTCCAGACGAGCTGTGAGCTCCTCGAGGAATTTCAATTTAGTACCATGTCCAAAACGAGTCCAAGCTCATGCATCAGATGGGCTCACTAGAGGCTGGTCATGGGTTTATTGGAAGACTCACATGCAGGGACACACATACAAACATTCCTACAAACCAAAAAAAAAAAAACACCCTGGATGTCTCTGCTCTTTTTAATCTTTATTTAGAGACACCATCGGAGAGTGATGGAGCATCAGGGAGAGACCAGAGAGGGAACAGTGTGATCCTCGGCCACTCGGGCTGCATGTGCTTTCAGAAGCATGGAGCTTAATGAAGACACCATCTTTGGGACATTTACAGCTCATCTCTGCGGCGTAGGGAAATTCTCCCTGCGCACCACAGCTAATTACTGCTCCATGCCTCTGCTTCCTGAGAGCAGCACGGGATTCGGTTTTGTTTGCTGAGGGTAAATAGGTATTAATAAGAGACGATGGAGGTGCAATTTTCAATTTTTCACTTAATCACCAGATGCTTTTTACACTTTCTAATAAGCAATTTGGATTTTATGAAATCCTTTTCTTTTGTACTTCCCTCAGAGTTGTACAATTGGTCTGCTTCAATCCACTTCACTTCTGGCACAGATATCTGAGGTTTGGTAACCGCCAATACCAATTCAATACAGAAAAACAATCCTGAACTGACTTAAAATATTTCCTTTTTTTAAACCCATATATATACGGAAGAGGATTAGGGCCACTGAAAAAAAAAAAAAAAAAACGTCCGATTTTTTTTTTTTTCTTGGTTGGTTAAAAAAAAAAAAAAAAAAAGTGGCCCAAAATTTTTTTTTTTTCAGAATTCAGAGGGGAAAAAAAAAAAAAAAAATCAGTGATCCCCGAAATTTTTTTTTTTTTTTTAGAATTCACAGCGGGAAATAAATAAATAAATAAAAATTGACCCAGACAAGTAACCATCTTCAGATACATAGATGCGAGTTGTGGCGGACAGTTAACTAACATTTTGGAGAAAGATGTCTGATTTAAGTGAGTTTTTACGAGCCAGAGGAGTTTTAGAAGCTTCCATCGCACTAATGGAAGAACAAAAGGTGAGTAAATCAAATGAGATAGTTTGGTCTCTAAATACGAACGGTTATGGATAGTTAGCATGTTTGTCAGCTTACGCTGTTATGGGAATAAGCTGATTTACAATGTTAAATCACACAGATTAATAAAGGATGGAACAGCTGTTGATTGCTGGAATTGTCCCGTAAGTGTTTGATGCGTTTATTTTATTGTTCTTCTGTTTGAATGTTTTATAATGAAACTAAGGTTTAGCTGTATGTCAGCCACCTTCTAAATAAGATGTTTGCTGTGTTAAACTGTACACTTTTAGTTCAGTGGAGGACAGAAACATTTATATATGCATATATTTAAATGGAAAATGTATGACTTGCATCGATCTGGTGCAAGTCATACCGCCACCGATCTGTAGATCGGCTGTAGATCTGATCGCAGGATCCCTTCACCATATTTGCCAACACCAACTAAAGTGCATATTTATGCTATTTTGTTTAATGTTTGTGTTACGGCGTTTAAAAAAGTTACATTATGAGAATCACAGAATCATTTTCCTGCACCATGTGATGTGTCACCTCAGGACTGACATTACATGTGACTCTGAGCTACACTACAGGTGTGGAAATGGTGGCTTCATTTAACTAAATCAAACTTAATGTGATGTTTAATTTTTGTAATAAAAAAGGAACTGTTAATATTGTCTTGTGTGTTTTTATGCATGATACCTTTTACCTTAAATAGACTGTATATTTCCAAATCTGTCTTTATACTTGCATGTTAACCGATATAGTCCTTCCTCTTTTTCAGTAAAATAGAGGATTGAACATTAACTGCTGCTATTATTGTAATTCTCCCGAAAACAGTAAATTGCTTTAAGCAGGGACCTAATAATTACATTATTAAGGGTAACTTTAACGTTGATTTGCAGTGTAAATAATTGTCCTTTCTCATCTGTTTGTGTGCAGATTGACTGTGATGTTGCAGCAAAGCTAGAAAATTATGGAGATGGAATTGCTGTTTTCAACTTCTGCTAAAGACTGTTCCCTTCTTAAAGTGAAAGAAGCTAGAAAATGTTAGATTTGGATGATATCATTAAGCTTTACTTCAGACTGTCTTTAAGTAACAAAGAAATCCATCATATCTTAGCGCACAGTCATCATACTATATTAAGTAATCGAACTCTAAAAAGAATTTGCAGAAGACTTGGGCTGTTTAGAAGAAAGAATCAGTCCGACCTCAAAGAAGTGCTGGCCTTTGTCCAACAACAAATAATGACTAATGGACAAATGCAAGGTTATCGGTGGCTACATCTTTGTGCGGTTCAACATGGATTTGTGGTGTCACAAGACACTGTGAGACATTTAATCAAATTGTTGGACCCAGAAGGTGTGGAACTGAGACGAACACGACGGTTGAGAAGACGTCAGTACAATTGCAGAGGACCAAATGCTCTCTGGCACATGGATGGCTATGATAAACTAAAACCTTATGGTATTGCTATCAGTGGTTGTATAGACGGTTTTAGCCGACATGTTTTATGGATGGAGGCTTATACCACAAACAATGACCCCAAATTGATTGCAAGTTATTATTTGAAAACAGTTTCATGCGTCAACGGATGTCCAGAGAGGATACGTGCTGACAGAGGTACAGAAAACATTTGTGTTGAACAAATGCAGATATTTCTGCGGCAAAACCACACAGACAGTTTTGCAGGGGGCAAAAGTTTCCTTTATGGAAGAAGTACATCCAACCAGCGCATAGAAGGCTGGTGGTCGACCCTCCGCAAACAGAGTGCACAGTTTTGGATGAACTTATTTCAAACCTTTCTGGATGATGGTCACTTTACAGGAGACTTTTTGGATAAAAGCCTTATCCAATTCTGCTTTCTTAATCTTATTCAGGTAAAAGTGTTTACTGGTTCACTATAATGTCTCTGTTTTAAAAAGTATTAAAAGCAAATCTGGTATGTTTACCAGAAATAATAAAAGCTCTTCTTTTATATATTATTTTACCAGTTTACATAACAGCACCTTCTCAGCACATAACCATTAAGCACATTAGTTTTTATGCAAAATGGTTGAAATTACTTGGGAATCTGTTCCCCTACACTTCCTTGGGTATAGGTTCAGAAATAAGTTTTATCCAATAATTAATAATTTTACAATAGATTGAGGAATAATTTCACACACAATAAAATGTTTTAGAATTGCCATTTTGTTCTTGTTGCTTGGTTTTAATTAGAGGTCACTTTCTATATATTAATATAAGCCTCATCTTTAGCAAAAGCTACCATTACATATTTAATTTCATACATTTATACTGTGACGATTTCATGTAGGATGACCTGGATGATGTTGTGAACACATGGAACTCACACAAAATCCGGGCAAGTGGAGGTGCAGCATCGGGTCGACCAGTGGTGATGTTCTCATTTCCAGAGCTGCATAGGGCTGAGGATAGACTCAAACCGGTTTCTATGGAGGAGGTTGATGTGTGTATGGAAGAATGTACACCAAAAGGCCGATATCCCTGTGATGAAACAGTCTTTGAACTTTGTTGTCTGCTTATGGTAGAAAACAACTGGGAGCCACCAAGAGATCCGCTTATTGCCGCTGATTTGTATATAAGGTTAAGAGAAGAAATACTTCAAAGTATTTAGCAACTTTCAGTGTTAAATGAATATCTTACTTCATGAAAAATGTATTTTTCTTCAAACACAATGCTGTTCTGTTAAAGATATTGACAATGTATATTTGAGATGTGATCAAAATGGCCACACATCAAAAAGAATGTCATAAATTTATAAACCTGTTTTCTGTCAAATACAAATAAACTTCATTGTTTTGTTCAAGTGTTTGCATAGTACAGTTGATAACAGATATTTAGGAATTTTTGCTAAAAAGTCATATCCAATTGTTTTCTCTCTGTGAAGTTAGATAAGACCAAACCTTTCCTGTTTATAGTTTTATTTGCTCTTCCTTTAAGAGTGGTCAGACAGGAAAGCCAGTAATGAGAGAAAGGAAGCTACACAACACAGGTCACCAGGCCAGGACTCAAACCTGTGATGTCCACGTTCAGGACTGAGGCCTCCATACATGGGTTGTGCTTTTCCACCACACCACCCCAACTTCTCTATTTTTAAGTTAGTTATAATTTAAAAAGTTGTATTTGCTAAATTCCAGAAAATGTGAGAAAATTTTTTATAGTTTTTATAACTTTCTTCAAATTCAGCAAATTCACTTTTGGTTATTACACCTGTTCAAATGAAAAATGAGCTTAATTTACACATTGGAAACCATAACAGAAAAGTATTGGGCAAAGTTACATTTTATTAGCAAAATATTACAAAAAACATTTGTTTTGCTAATCCTAACAACATGGCCATTAGAATGACCTAACTTTTAAAACAAACTTTCAGATTGAAAATAACCTTGTATACACCAGTAAGTTAGTATAAAAGATCATGAACACTGTTGCTTTTGTGGTATCAAAAATAACAAGTCATCTCAGACGCAGAGATCGAACAAGTGCTAATTGCTGATAAAATACAAAAAACCCATAACTTGTCGACAAGGACATTTGTTTGTTAGATCAATTGCTCATTTCTGAACATGACTATTTTGCTTGAATTTGATCAAATAACCTCAGCTTTTGCACTGCATTGTAGTTTTATAACATTAGGAACAAGTGGATTTCTTTAAAAACATAGTGAAACAATCTCACAGCTTGATTGATGACAGGTGAACAGCAAATATACTTAGTGACAAAAACATTTATAAAATTAAGGAAAATGTTGAACAATATTTTTCTATTGTACTTTGGTATACAACAGCAAACACAAAAGACTAACACCTGAACGTTCATTTGCAGATGTGTGTTGAAAATGAAAAACATTTTCAGACATAAAAAGTCTAAATGAACTGACCCATAAGTTTTAATATAAATCAATTTCTTGTTTTATTCCACATCTATTCTAGACCCAATTACTAAAAAACAAATTTATAAGTCTTACTCCTTATCAAAAGAGTTTGTGATTTAACTAAACTGTCATTTGTGTTCTATTAAAGTAAACTTAAAAGCAAGTTTTATTATATTTTTATAGATCTCTAATAATAATTTTCTTGTTACCGTTGAAGGTTTTTATCCAGCAGCTGGAGATGTTAGATCAAGTCAAGATGCTTTTGGATGTAAACAGTTATTCATTAGTTTTGCGGAAACTTCATTGTATAATGTGAAATTATAGGGATAATAAAATAAACTTGAATATTCTTATTGAATATTCTTGAAAATAAACTTGAAGCTGCTGCCCCCGCGACCCGATCCCGGATAAGCGGAAGAAAATGGATGGATGGATGGATGGATATTCTTAGCCAAAACTGAGCTTCCAACAGAAACAGCTAACTTCTATCAATTTCTTTTAAACAGGAATACTTTCTCTCCGTTCAAAATACATATTTTTATGTTTCTTTGTAGTTCTGCTCTACTCTGATTGAACATTTCAAAAGTAGTGCATTGCACTATGAATCAAACAATGTCCATTACCCAGACATTGTTTTCAAGAACTGCATTGAATTCAGAACGAAAATCTGGGAAGTTTTCATAGCTATCTGCTATTTTCAGAGTACTTCCACATGTGTGTCCCATAGGTCTTCTTGTGAACTCTGACATATCTTGAAATTCCACAAATATACTGTTTGTTACAATAAGATCAGATCCGGTGCAAAATCGCATACATTTCTGAAGCTTAATGTCATCCAGCTCTCTTATGAATCTTTTGAGATGATTCTCCACTTCCTTTTGCGTTGGAGTTAAATCTACAGCAAATTTCAGCAGCTGACAGACTTTTTTGGAAGTTGGTTTCAGGTCTGAGAACAGCTTGGTCAGTGTCTCTGGGCTGAGGGACAGGTGTGGGTAGATGATCTCCTCCAGCAGTCAATGACAAACATTGGTTTTTGGACAAGCTCTTTGTGAGCTATTTCATCAAGGATTGTAGGAAGACTTTCAGGAGTGATTCTTTTTCTACAGCCATAATTGTCAAGAACTTCCACAAGATCATCAAGGTCAACAGCAGAAAAATTCTTAACTGCCTCCCTCAAAACTTCACATTCTTGGCTGCTCACAAACTGTAGAAAATGTGCTGTAAGATCGCTGTCAACATTACTGAAAAGCACTTGTTCAAGAAACGGGATTGCAATTTTATTTGGAAAATATTGACAGTCTTGGTAACCTTTCAAAAGGATTCGCCCAACGGCCTTCCATTTTTCAGCAGTAAAGTCATGGCGGATGAATGGCACTTTCACTGTTGTACCAAGGGTGCATCGTTCATAGAATTCATTCCAGAAGCAAGTGAGAACATCTCTCAGTAATCCTGAGCCAGTGCCTGCTTCTTCTGTGTTGTCTGGAAGTATGCGCTTTACATTCAGTGTTTTTCTCATAATCTCGTCATCAGAGAATGCAGTAATAAGGTCCTGTAAAGTGTCAGCATAGCGTACAGTGATCATGATTGCATCTTCTGGATTTGCTGGACTTGGGGGAACAACAAAACCCTCATAAATTAATGTGTCATCTGTGTCTTCCTCAGCACCTAGAATGGGACCAAAAGTAATTTCTGAATCATCTAAAAGTTCTGAACTATGCAGGACTTCAACAGAATTACTTCTGACTTCAACCACCTGCAATGGATTAAATTCACTGCTACTGCTTTCCAAGACAAATACAACTTCAGATGTGTCACTGTTATCTTCTTCTGGATCTTTTGGTTTTGTTGCAATGTAGAAGCGTAACATTGACAGTCTTGCTGCTTCATACATTTTGGCAATAGTCAGGCTAGAGTCTTCAGTAAGGAGGTTCTGTTTAAAGTCCCAAACCTCAAACTCAAAATCTGTTTCAGGTCCCTTAGGAGATGTGCCATCAGGAAAAAAAGGGTCTTTCCTTCTTGAAGAATGTCTTTTAATCCAGCATCAGTGGCCATTTCCATTTTTCTAGTGCCACCTCCCTGCTTCGCTCTCACCTGTTTGGTAGTTTTTCCATCATTATGTATCCATCCAATCTCAATTTTTTGTGTTCCCCTTTGCTTCTTTTTCTGTCTTGTACTTTCATGTGTCGTCTCCTTTGGACTTTCCTTTCTGTTCTTCATTTTATCACGAAGCTTTTGAAGAAGTCCATGTTTTCTTTTGGACAATGGCTGACTGCTTCTGCAGTAGTTGAAAACAGCGATTCTGTCTCCATATGAAGGGAGGTAGTTTTCAAGTGTTGCATCGTCCATGAGACATATGACATCACAGTCAATCTGCACACAAACAGATGAGAAAGGACAATTATTTACACTGCAAATCAACGTTAAAGTTAACGTCTAACACAGCAAAAATCTTATTTAGAAGGTGGCTGACATACAGCCAACATTAGTTTCATTATAAAACATTCAAACAGAAGAACAATAAAATAAACGCATCAAACACTTACGGGACAATTCCAGCAATCAACAGCTGTTCCATCCTTTATTCAGCTGTTTGATTTAACATTGTAAATCAGCTTATTCCCATAACAGCGTAAGCTAACAAACATGCTAACAAGTTACAACATAGTTAACTCGCATCTATGTATCTGAAGATGGTTACTTGTCTGGGTCAATTTTTATTTATTTATTTATTTCCCGCTGTGAATTCTAAAAAAAAAAAAAAAAAATTTCGGGGATCACTGATTTTTTTTTTCCCCCCCTCTGAATTCTGAAAAAAAAAAAAAAAAAAATTTGGGCCACTTTTTTTTTTTTTTTTTTTTTAAACCAACCAAGAAAAAAAAAAAAATCGGACGTTTTTTTTTTTTTTTTTTCAGTGGCCCTAATCCTCTTCCGTATATATATATCTACTGAATTACAAACGTATTTGATCACCCTGCACCAGTACAACACATTTAAATACACCAATAGTTGCATAAGCTTGGTCAAACATGTATATATAAACAACTGTAATTTGTTAAGACCAAAAAAAAGTTTGACTATCTTAGATAAAAAAAATCTACAAGCCACTCAAATGGTTCATAAAGGGTGATTAGAAATTCTAAATATAACATAAAATCAATAATAATGCCAAATGTTGCTCAGAGCACAACATACAGATTTAGACTGAATAGATCCACCCAATCTAGATTTTTTTCCAATATTGGGACCGATATACATCGGTGCATCTCTGTTGTCAATTACATAATATGTATTTTTTAAAAAACGTTTTTGGAAGCAGTAATTATAGCCTAAGCTGTTTTTTTTATTAAGTTATATCATAGTAATAGGTTTTCCTCAAATGTGCTTAACACAGCGTATCTATTGTGTCACTGTGTCTTTATTAGATGCATTTTTGCAAAACAGATTTTCATGCTTGAGTTTCAGGAGATGGATTGGATTAAATTTTTCGAGCAGAGACAGACAATTATCAGCTCTGAAAGCTGAGAACACAGCTGCTACACGCAGCTCTTACCAGCTACCAAAAAAAAAAAATAAAAAAATCAAGCAGGAGCTAATTAAAAACTTTCTTCACCAGACAGAAAAGTACTTGAATATTTCGAAGATGTTTGAAAAACTACATGCCAACTTAAATAAGACAAAAAAAACAATAAACTAGTGATATTGAGGCGTAATCTTGCTCGTTCCTATGCTACACTTCAACAAATCAAGACAATTAATTGGATGGATTTTTCATTCAATTTTTCATTATGTTTGCAAACCACATATTTCATCTTAATATGAATAAAAAAGTAGGATGATGAGCATTACATCTTCAACTCTAAATGGCAGCGTAGCGATAATTAATTTAGCCTCAGTGGTGCTATTAAAGAGCAGGGCAGAGCGGCTAACGCCTTGAATGTGTCTGTTTTAAGATTTTCAGTATAATCTCAAGTTAAATGTGTCAAACTGTTTTGTAACTTTCATCATAAACTCATGTACTTTTAAACATGTTATTTAGGAGTAGACATGAGGAAACGTGGGGATTTTGCAAATTCATATCTTTGTATTATGTGTGTTGCTTTCAATGTGTTTCCGTTCTGAATAGTGCTGGTATCCTGGGACTGGGGGTGTAGATTTCACAGTAATCTGCTGCATCATAACTGGGGTTATTACTTTTAGTTTGTCCCGCTTTCTTTCATCATTTTTCATACATAAAAGGATCAACTGAGCATTTAGAAATGAAATTTCATCGCTTTATGAGCTCCCTCAAGTTCTCCTTTTAATTTTGTCAAGATGGCAAAGTGATTAAAGTGTTTAGCATGGTCTGAGATTACCATATTTTCTGCACTATAAGGCGCACCTTCCATCCATCCATCCATTTTCTTGACACCCTTTTCCCTTGGTGGGGTCGGGAGGTTTGCTGGTGCCTATCTCCAGCTAATGTTCCGGGCGAGAGGCAGGGTCACCCTGGACAGGTTGCCAGTCTGTCGCAGGGCAACACAGAGACACACAGGACAAACAACCATGCACACTCACACCTAGGGATAATTTGGAGAGACCAATTAACCTAACAGTCATGTTTTTGGACTGTGGGAGGAAACCGGAGTACCCGGAGAAAACCCACGCATGCACAGGGAGAACATGCAAACTCCATGCAGAAAGGCCGAGGCTGGGAATCGAACCCAGAACCTTCTTGCTGCATGGCAACAGCTCTACCAACTGTGCCACTGTGCAGCCTGCAAGTCTAGTGTCTATTCTATGCGCCTTATAATGCGGTGCACCTTATATATGAAAAAGGTTTTAAAATAGGCCATTCATTGAAGGTGCGCCTTATAATCTAGTGTGCTTTATAGTGCGAAAAATATGGTAATAGGAATATTATTGGGTCATTTCTCCGTCAGATGAATTTTATTTGCTTTGACTGGACAATATTGCTTGGTGCAATATGTGCGGTGTACATGACATGTGCAAATTGCGGCGCTTATTTGTTTATTTATTTTTTCTCACAGTGATCGGGTTACGGACTCCGCAGTGTCGAATGCTTTATGAGATGCTACTGCAGTATTATGTTTCCTCTGGATCTTGTCTGTTCCTCTATCCACTGAAACAAAAGCCATGTCACCAACAGCAGTGAACGTTAAGCAGCTCGTCTCAGTGCAGATCTGCGTATCAATGTCCATGTTAATTATAGGAGACGGCAGTTTACCAAAAACACAGGTACAGCTCGTTTCTTGTCGCTACAGCTCATGCCTCACAAGCGTGAAGCTAATTAAAATAAACAAGAGGCAGTCGTTAGCTCCAGTTAAAATACGAGTCTTTGGAAAGTCAGAGAAACTTTTAACTGAAGAGGGTGGATGAATGTCATTGACTGGTCGTTTTAATATCAGCTCCAGCAGAGTACCTGTCTGTCTTTTTTCAAACCTTCAAGCCAGACTGACATGAAGAGAATTTTCAAAGGTGCAGGTGTTGACATTTTCATTTAGTCACTATTATAGCATTCCGTGTGCCTAGATATTCCTGGTTATATATTATATGTTTCAAAGACAGAAGTTAATTTAGAAGCAGATTTTTAAATTTACGGTCTCTTAGATATACACCCTTTTTCTCTATTGAAGTTATCGATCAATCAATTTAATACCAAATAACTACGAAGCATGTATCACCAATACCATACTGATACTGATACCGATATTAATGCTTTTTATTTAAGTTTCACAAATGATTAGGTGTGTTTTTTTGTTGTTGTTTTTCCTTTAAATTCATTGTTTCAGAACTTGGAGAAAGTTTATAGGTGTCTATGAAATACTCGTAATAAAATTTTAACTTGACAAACGATAATAAAAAAGGCAGCGTGCAAAACATCATTCGTGAGCAAATCATTAAAAATATTTTTGAGTTGAGAATCTACAACAAAAAACTACAATATCGATTTCACCATGCAAGTACCAAGTGACTTGGTATTGATACTGTTGATGTGTTGGATCGATCCACCGACGTCTAATTGAAGGAGTTGATGGAGGATAAAATCATTTTTACTTGACTACAAATTGTGATGGAAACTCGAACATAAACCACCTGCTAAATCCTGACATGAAGGGAGTGAATTTGTATTCACTTATGTAAAAAGTAAAGATTAGTTTGTAGAAATTAGTTTTCACTCTGACTATAAAGCATGGGGTTTTGTTTTGTATTTTTTTGCTTTTTAGTCAAAAGTGCCCCATTGTATTGATTGTGATTGGTTTATAAAAACAATAAAAATGGTAAAAAGGGTGTGAACACTTTTTATAAGCACTGTATTGTCGTTCTTTGGACACGTTCTTATAAGATCCTTTTCGACAGGAGATCACATTAATGCTGCAGACTTTTTCTGTCACTTTTCTTCCTGAATGGTTTTATCAACTTGACATGGAAATTAATGCGAGCATCGAGCGCCTCGGCCCAAACCCGACTGAAAACGCACAAAAGCAACCTGTGCCCTTTCACTTACTACAAATTGAAAATGAAGGGTTGGCCAGAGACCATTTGCAGATCTAAATGAAACATTTATAACGACTTTTTTCTTCTTTCTCTATTGTTCAAGATGTTTGATTATCCTTTTTTTTTGTCTTTCTCCCCTCTACATTTCCCTTGACCTGGTTCCAGTCAGGTTACTTCTGTGTTAACACTCGGCATCGGAGAGGTGGGGAACCCAGCATGTTATATTTGGGTCAGCCCAACACTCTGGCACAGAGGTGTGACATACTCACATTGTGCAAGAAGTGGCGAGCTGCTGCGAGCGCCTCAGCTTGCACTCTGCCACCTTGAATTTCAGTCCGTGTCTGAAGTGCGACTCACCCGTATGGAAAATCACTTCCACAGCCCCCCAACCCCCAAAACTCCTGCTGCCACACTCCTCTTCTTCTACTGCTCAGTTAAGGTGTTGACATTACCAACAGAGTCATTTGTTTAAAGGGGGGAGAGGGAGCTGGGGGCTCCTGAGTCATAGAGTCTGTTCTTTTTCCAGACATATGACAACAGACCAAGAGATTAGCTTCTGGCATTTCCCCTCATTCCCTCTAAGATCCTGGAAGCAGATCACATATATATATATATATATATATACACACACATACAGTATATATATATATATATATATATATATATATATATATATATATATATATATATATATATATATATATATATATACAGTATATAATATATATATATATATATATATATATATATATATATACACAGTCCAGTCACATTAATGTGACCACCACGTACTTTCCACTTCAGAGTTAAATAACCAATCACAGAAGGCAGGTGGCAGCACAGTGCAGTTGAGCGTATATAAAGGGTGTGTGTGGGCTTCGGAAAACATTTCAATCGTTGGCGTAATGCAGAAACGAAGCGATTTATCCGACGTCCAAAAGGGCATGATCATTGGCTTTCGGGCCAAGGGTGGAAGCATTTCCGAAACGGCTGAGTTTGTGAACTGTTCGCGTGCCGCCGTGGTAAAAGTGTACCGTGCATGGCAAAATGGGACTGTCCAAAATCAACGACGTGGCAAATGTGGTGCACCACGGGCCATAGATGACAGAGGCGAACGACGGTTGCGGAGATGCGTTCGGGCAGATAGACGGGCTACCGTTGAGCAACTGACCACTAAAATGAACCAAGGGGCTACCACAAGTGTCTCCCAAACCACTATTCAGCGAACATTGCTGCGTCTGGGCCTCCGAAGCGGACGCCTGGTTCGTGCACCTATGCTGACTGGTGTTCATCGACGACGAAGGCTAGAATTTGCACGCCAGTACAGCAGCTGGACGTCCACTGAGTGGCGACAGGTAGCGTTTTCAGATGAATCGCGTTTTATGCTCCATCGGACAGATGGACGTTGGCGTATAAGGCGTGAAACCTCTGAAAGGAACCACCCTGCAACCATTGCAGGAACGGTCCAAGCTGGAGGCGGGAGCATTATGGTCTGGGGAATGTTTTCCTGGCATTCTCTGGGTTCACTGATTATTGTGGAAGGCACGATGGATCAATACAAGTACGCATCTGTCCTTGCGGACCATGTCCACCCCTACATGCGCATTGTTTTTCCTCAGGATGATGGCATCTTTCAGCAGGACAATGCGAGGTGCCATACAGCTGCCAGTGTACGTGCGTGGTTCGAAGAGCACCAGGATGAGTTTACCGTCCTCCCCTGGCCAGCAAACTCACCTGACTTAAACCCAATCGAGCATCTGTGGGACCATCTCGATCGAGTTGTTCGCGCCATGGATCCTCAACCGCGTAATCTAGCGCAGCTGGCCACGGCATTAGAGTCGGCATGGCTCAACATCCCAGAGAAGACCTTCAGGGACCTAAGTGACTCTCTTCCTGCACGTCTCGTAGCAGTTCGCTCTGCGAAAGGTGGTTATTCTGGCTTTTGACAGATGGTCACATTAATGTGACTGGACTGTGTATATATATATATATATATCCCCAAAAAACTTTCTAAACCCTAGGGCGGTCATTCATTCAGCTTTTGAGTTAAGTCACGTTTTTGAGAAATGTTTAAAGTTGATTGGAAATTTGAAAATATCACTTGATAATTATGTGTTATTGGAAGATTAATATCTGAACAGCAACTATAAAGCCCTAAAAAATGCAAACATTTTAAAAAAAAAAAACTTAAATAAATAAGCAATCCATAGCCTGGTGGGGCTTAGGGTAAAGACTGGTTTATAATACACTGGGGGAAACCCTGTGTTTAAATATAAGTACTTATAATACAAATATTTGAAAATCACAGTTTCCATAGTGATTTCTTTGCAAACAACAAATTAATTTCTAAAGGACGTATTAAACCTCCCATACTTAAGTTACTACTAGTGATACTGCATATTTTTTAATCGATGCTAAATAAATACAGGTTCAGTATACCAATATTTTTAACTTAAGTTTGACATATCAAACTTTTGGATTTTTTTTTGAGAGGATTCAATTACTTTTATTCAAACATATGAAAATTTGACCAGATTTTACTGGTGTCTACAGATTGTTTAAATAATGTATTAACAAAAATAATTCCAAAATCCAAAAAGTTATAATTTGAGAGCAAATCAAAAATAAACCTTTTGATGTAGAGTTGAGAAATTATCATTAAAAAAAGTAAAATAAATAAGAAAGAAATGTCAAGATAGAGTCTGAAACTTAAGCATTGATCTTATTACGTAGTATTGATCCTACACTGATCTGGTATCAGTACCAGATCAATCTCCTCCTCTACTGCACATTGATTATACAACACCTATTAATGTTGTGTAATTTCCATTAGCTAAGGAATGTTTTCTTAGTGGAAAGGGCATCAGAAGTGGCTCCAGCTCAGGAGCCTACATCCTTTAAAATCCGGTTCTGGACACAAAGCTATAGCCATGGTTACATAACTGATTTTGCTTCAGCTGCTTTGGAAGAATACACACACACACACTCACGCACACACACACACACACATACAGCTTCACATACAAAAACAAAACAGCAACTGAAAGCAATTAAGGCAAGGGAAATGACAGGGAGCAGGCGGCTGCACACTGCTGTTTCCATCAGTGCTAGGAGTTTCTGCAACTATAGCAACAACAGCAGAATAACACTGAGTCAGTGGAGCGTCCTTCAGAGAACAGCTAACCCACTGCGCACTGTTTATTTACACCAAGATAGATCTGAAACCATGTTGAAAGGAGTGTCTAGTTCCTAAAACATTTAGAGACTTCTTAGAAAACTGGTGAAACAGCATCGCTGCAAAACTGCAGATAGGCAAAAAGCAGCGTTTGATATTCCAAAGCTCAGATGTAATGTAATCTTAAACTCTTGTATTAAGGGATTACTGTTGAAACCAGATATTTATACATAATATGTGAATATCTGGTTCCTTTGTATTTTCATCTGTGGGTTAGTTAGAATGAATAAAATGCATTGAATAATTTTTTTATGCACTGTTTCCATAGTGATTTCTTTGGTTCACCATATAAAATCACTGCAAGTAAAATTACATTTCTGACTCCAGTGTGGCCAAATTTAAAACCCTCAGCATAGTATGAATACTTTTGCCAGGTGTTTATGCTGATTTATGTTGGATTTCCTGGCTTTTCCTTTGATTTGCCATATCATACACTCATTTTAACGTTTCACCAATCAGTGTTTGAGTTTTTTGCTTACTGACTGAACACATGCATTCTCAAAATTAAATGAAGATAAATGAAGATTCATTTTACCACTTGATTGGTCTTGACATAACTTTAAATTACCTTTGGATGTGGTTTTGGATTTGGGTCTATGATGCCAAAGTTCACAAACAGCTGAAAGATATGTGCATTCAGTCTGTAGTCTTTCCTATGTGTACTTGATTAGCTATTCAGGACCATTTCTGGAACATTTACTGACCATCTGAACGCCAGTGGACCTGATGGTGACCAAAGCCTGATCCTAAAATGTTGGATGTAAAGTCATGGTAAAGACAGAGAAACATAATGTGTTTGCGTGTGTGTATGTGTGTGTCTGCACATGTCCCTTGGTAATGGACTCTCCCTCTGAGTAACAGGTCCTGCTCCATCTGAGTAACGGATCCAGTCACCACTTAACACGTCCCTCCTCTCCTGCCTCCCCCCTCCAGTGTCCGATCAGCTTTTCTCATCCTCTTCCCTTCACTCTCAGCATCTGACTCACAGTACCAGTATCATCTGAGACTTTCAGGATGACTACACAAACACCCACCTCTCTCTCTCTCTCTTACACACACACTGTGCTCAGCCTTGCCCGGTGTTAAGTCCTTGGCTTAGTCAGCCTCGGCGCAGAGTCCAAATCCTGCCGGGAAAGAGACGGCGGGCAAGCCCCGGCAGAATGCTAATGATCTCATTAACCTCTGGACTCAGAGGTCGAGAGGGAAAAGTTGCTCCGTCAGACAACCATCACGTCACTCTTAACAATTATTTACTACAGTATTTACACTTCGCTTCTACTCCTAATTTTGCAGTACACAAAAAAACAGATCTGTGAAGAAGCAATAAAAGCATTAAAGTATGCTCTCTCTCTTTTTTTTTTCTTTAAATGACATCCGAGAATAATTACACTGATAGTTGTGACTTATTTTGGCACCAAGCATTTATAGTGCAATCTGAGCCAGGCTGCTAACAGATGGGGAGGGTTTGTCCTGCCCTGAAAGCTGCTGAATGAATGGAGACATTATATGAGAATCAAAAAGGATTTACGAACATTAGCGATTTCTCTTATTTGTAATAGAAAAAAAATACAATTTTGGAGTAAAACAGCTGTCCAGACAGATATATAATGTGACACTGTAACGATTTTAGGTCAAATTAATTCTCGTCAGCTCCTACTACAAACCTGTGGAAATTACAACATATCAAAATCAGAAAAATATAAATCATTAAAAAAAGAAACTGCTAAAGAGGCTACAATGATACAAAAGGGTTTAAAAGTTACTGTAGTAATAACAATGTTCCATTAAGGTAATATTGTATTTGTAGTAACTTAAATGTAATTTGACTATGAATGTATATGTATGCATATCTAAATCTAAATGTATTTATATATACTTACTATGCATATGGACAGCAGATGTCTATCATTATTGCGGCTGCTGAGTTTGAGTTTATGAATAGGAAAGACAAGTTGGCTTCAGCCTCTTCTGATAAATTGTTGCTTTGCAAAATAGTGTTTTGTTTTCCTTGTTTTCTTTGTAATGTTGTAAATTTACCAAAATGAAGTTCATCTAAATTTGAAATTAGTGATTTTCCAATAAAACAGAGAAAAATGTCAACAAGCAAGTCAAGTGCAATCTTAGAAAAACAAACATTTTTGAAGAAAGTTTCTTTTAAAAGTTTATAAGCAGGTAACATTTAGCCTCTATCAGAAAGCTACCCGGTTTCTAGAACGTTTTATAAACCTCTAAGCTGTTGATTACTTACACAAAAAGATGAAACCTTGGAGGCTTTGCACCACTAAACATCTTCCTGTGTGAAACAGGCACTAAAAACAAAACATAAAAAACAGTTATGTGGTTGTAACTTATAGTCAATATAATGACAACTAAATAATAACGTAAAGAAAAAATTTGAACTAAAGTAATTGGTGAGAGAGGGAAACAGGTCAGTTATGCTAGCTTGACTTTTACGACCTTAAGATCTAGATGTGCTGTGGAATTTGGTGTGTTACGATTCAGTTAAAAATTAAATAAAAAAGGTGATCTACGCACCAGCGCTGACAGATCTTCAGTAGAGCAGGTGTTTAAATTAGATAATCTAATTTAGCATTAGCTGCTAAACCAGCTATACAGTAGTAACTGATCCATCACTTATCAATAATCCCAAAATAGTAATCCAGGTTGAAAATATCAAACTGTAACTGAGTGAATGTTCTGTTCTTTGTGTGGGAAATGTTTGTTTTCTGGTTTTGAATCCTGATACATTGGTTGTGTTGTTGTCAGTTGATATGGCAACGAGTCGATCTGTAGCACATCTGATACAGAGAATGAGAAAAAGAGAGAGTGCTCAACTTGTTCTTTAACAATTTTTTTCTGTTATTTTTCCCTTTGCTGTGGCGCACCAGAATCGATTAATAAGGCGTACGTTTCTAGGTTTCATTTTGTTAACAGAATAGTTCCAGCATGGCTGCAGATGAAAAGTAAAATAATCATCTTTTTTCCTCTCAGCGTTGTGCACATTCGGGAGATTTACAGACCTAAACAGTTACATGCAACGTGTCTATAGGGGCACAAATAAAGTAACTTTGAGCTGATATTCTTCAACTTTTTTCCTTTGCTTTTAACAGAAGCTAACTTCAAAAATCCCTGATGTCACAGTAATAGCTTATTTTATCACATTTCTTTTCTCAATGAATTAATAGCTTGAGTCTTATGGCCATGTAACCTGTATCCCTGTGAACAGATGCAGAGCATGGATGGATATTGATTCGGACGGCAAGCGGTGCACCATACAGATTATCCATACGGACATTCTGACACTCTGATCTCAGCTGGTCGCATTCCGCCCCCGCAGCACATCCTGTCTCCACTGTCTCAGGACATTTCCTATGGAGGGGTGGGGGAGACAAAGAAAAGAAGGACTTCTGGGGGATGGTTCTTCATCCACTGCATGTTTTAGTTTAGCGAGAGAGGTCACAGATGTCAGCTGGCCGGATGAACATCTGTCTGGCGTCAAACACTTGAATAACCACGGCCTGAGTGACCAAGGAATCAGTAACTCGGAGGTCAAAGATGAATGCACAAGCTTGGGTTGCTGAGATGGAGATAAAAAATATTGTACTCACGCAGCAGCACAGCAGGAGGAAGAGGAAGTGTTTGGAAGAAGACAGGGCTCGAGGTAAACAACCTTTTGGAGAAGGAAGTCCCAGTAGGAAAGTTTATTTAGAGAAAGGAAGTGCAGCCCAGCTGACTTTGACACCCCGACTCCGAGACACATTTTCCACGTTCCGTATCCGTATGTCAGAGGCAGCACGTCCTCCAACAAGGTGAAAAAGCCGGTCCGGGGGAAACATCTGCTTTCTTTCGGCTCCGCTAACTTCGGCCTGATTAGAAAAAATTGAGCCACTTTTCGTTAATAAAAGCCTTCAATTTTAGTCACTTCGAAACGCATATATCAATACGCAAGGCCTTTAACGTGCCGCCACTTTGAAAAGCTCAATTATGTCACGGGGGAGCAAGGGCACGGATAAGTCAGGGCAGACTGAATATGGCAAGGTGAAAATGTCTATTACAGGAGAGTCGCCTCGATGCAGGCTTTATTTCACCTTTCTTCCTTTCCGTCTCAGAGCTTGTCGGCCAGCAGAGTTACATCATCCCCCCCTCACCCCCCACCTCCTTCGCTCTTTATTTAAGACTCTTTAGAAATACATTGATATATAGTTACTGTACCAGGGTTCAGTTGAAAAGAATCTAACACCGTTTCAAAGAAGAAACGGGAAGTGATGATTCAGCTGCAGATTTTACTTTTCGAATCAAAAAACATCAAACCTACATAGAAATATCTTGACAGCATATCTCTGGCAAACCAATCAGATGATTTATTACGTCGGTCAGCCGTATGAATGCAGTCCGTTCTGTACTGTTGAAGGTAATGTTGTGAAGTATATAATATTCAGTTAAATAAAATATATTTTTACAAAACACTTTCCCCATATATTAAGTTCAGTCCATTATCTGTCCAGAAAAGTCATTTTGAATTTTTTTTTAACCGTTTTGATTGGTTTTAAAGTTGCTGGACATGGTGGTAAAACAGTTTCTAAGTCATGAATATGAATTGATATTATCAAACTTATCAGTGACACAATAAATAAACACAAAGCAATCAACAATATATTGTAACATTTATCCAATCCCCAATAAAAATAAATCAACATGCCTCTACTCTTTTCCATTTTTGTTGAGCAAATCAAATAGTGACAGAATGCATTTTACTTGTATTTTGGGTGTACTCATGAATTTACTCTATTTGTCTTAGAATTGAGTTTTATCTATGACTTGCCACTTTCAACTAGGGGCGGATGTAGCGGGGTGGCAGTTGCCACCCCAAACGAGAGCCTCGCCACCCCTGTTGCCACCCCAGGTTGCGACAATGAATCCAATAAATAGTTATGGTAAATCGGACATTAAGCGCATGAAACTCTTTTTTCCCGACAACATTGAATGCAACACAATGTAACCTGACACCCACGAGAGGCAGCAGCATTGATGGATGTAAATGTTACTGGTCGTTATGTGATTTATCATAAGCCATTAATGACTCAAGTCCATTGAGTCATTAATATCGGAGGTCAGGAAAATACGACAATCACGCAAAGAATCAGAACAACGGACCGATGTTTAGCAGTTAATTCAACCATAGATAATGATAATAAGGGCTTCAGATTCAACAGGTGAGGAAAACGTTTTAATTTAAAGAAAACATTGAACAAATGAGCAGTGGGTCAGTTATACTAGCCTAACTGTTTCTGGCCTGGTATTGACTTTGGTAACCGTAACATGAGCTGCGCAGTTCGGTGTGTTTTGGTTCCATTAGCACTAAAACAGGTCAACCCGCCACCAAGTCATCAGTAGAGCAGCTGGTTAAATCAGCTAATCAACCACCGCTGTGCTCAGGAGAAACTTATTAATAATCACAATATAGACATTAAGCCTGACAGACTGGATGTTCTATTTTAGTGTTTTTGATCCTTTTTGGTGTGGGAAATGTTTGTTTTTTTGGTGTTGATTCCCTGATCAGTAATCTCTGCTCTATTTGCTCCTTGAGCTGTTTGTCGTTTGCCATGGCAACGGGTCTGCGTAAAGACGCCACACACAGCGAGAAAAGGTGGAGTAAAAGTGGTTGGAGCTATTATTTCTTTATCCATTTGAATTGTGTTACTTTAGTCTTAAATTTCTATTTTTTGTATTATTTACAGAGTTTATCTGTAGGTTGATAATTGTTGATTTTATTTTATTTTATTATTTTCTTGTTTATTTTCTAAATTTAGACAGGAAGTAATGTCTAATGTGGGTCAATCCACTTTCTATAAGTGCAGAGGCCTGAAGGACCAGCAGGCATTTGGGTTTCAGCTGATGGTTTTTTCCAAAACAAGAGTGGTAGCATGAGAACAAATGAAAGTTTTTATCTCTGTAATTGTTCGGTGAAAGAGGAAAATAAATCACAAAGATCAATTAATAAGTTTGGACATTGAAGCTTGTTTTGCCTGTGTGGAGAAACTTGACCCCAGTGCCTTAGTAGTGGGTTGGTGGAACTTTAATTGGATGTGTGGCTTGGCAAACAGTCAGAAGTGGTTCTGTTTGGTTCTTCACCTGCTTATCAGCTTTATTGTACCTTTATTGTGTCTCACTGCAGCTGTTGCAATTCCTAAAAATAAGCGACAAAAACTGAGCTAATCCCCTGTGTTCTCAAAACATGGTGATATTTATAACAGTCGTCAAACTGCGGCTCCTACAGCATATTTAAAATAAAACGATTGACCAATAGTAGATATTCACCCTTTCTTGTATCTTGACAGAACTAACAGAAACTAAACTGTTTATAGATTTATATAATAGAGAATTGATCAAACATCAGTTTTCTAATCTTTATTTTAAGTTGTATTTAATAGATATATCTAATAACAAATGATGGCGCTACTAATATTTCTGTGACAGATTTCTCCTTGTCCTGTATTGGGATAAAATGGTTTTCTGGACACAATGCATGTCAATTGATATGCATATCAGTAATGCATAACAATTAGCAGGAGTATGAAAGACGTGAAAATAATTAACTATACTACTATACTGTACTATACTGTATATATATATCTATATACATATATATATAGATATATATATACACGGCTGCACAGTGGCGCAGTTGGTAGAGCTGTTGCCTTGCAGCAAGAAGGTTCTGGGTTCGATTCCCGGCCCCGGCCTTTCTGCATGGAGTTTGCATGTTCTCCCTGTGCATGGTGGGTTTTCTCCGGGTACTCCAGTTTCCTCCCACAGTCCAAAAACATGACTGTCAGGTTAATTGGTCTGTCTAAATTGCCCCTAGGTGTGAGTGTGTGTGTGTGCATGGTTGTTTGTCCTGTGTGTGTCTCTGTGTTGCCCTGCGACAGACTGGCGACCTGTCCAGGGCGAACCCCGCCTCTCGCCCGGAACGCCAGCTGGAGATAGACACCAGCACCTCCCGACCCCATTAAAGGGACAAGGGTGTAGGAAAATGGATGGATGGATGGATATATATATACACATTTCCAGTTCAATATTAATATAGAATTTACATTAACAGACGCCTCGTTCGGCTCAGTATTTCTCTCCGTAGTGGGGAATAGTTGTTTACAGCGCAGGCTGTTTCTGGTAAAGTTCATAGATTAGAACTGCTGCATTTCGCACATCACAGTCAAATGTAAGTGATTGGGTAAAATTTAAAACCTCAAAAGAGTCAAGGAAGCAATTGTTTCTCAGTGGCTGAGAGTCCAGACCATCTGAACGAAGCAAAGCGTAGAACAAGGTGCTGGTTTTTCCCAAGCTACTAATTCCCTGACCACTTACCAGAAACCTTTTAGAAAACAAATGTTTTTTCCTAAGTTTTCCTCCAGTGATCACAAAATCTTTTGGTGTGAAACTAATATGTTTCTTCCACTGTATTTCTATGGATTATTTAAAAAAAAAGGACACCATACAGATTAATTTTGAGCGTGTCCATTAGCACTCTACATTGGAAAGCACGAGAGTAATGGAGTCGTTTTTACTGTGGTTTTCCACTTCTGTCTCACTTTGTCACGACTCTCTTTCCATTAAACTTGAAGTGTGAGCTGAAGATGTTAATGGCTGAAAGGAAACACTGTGCAGTGTCAGAGAAAATATGAACTGTTGTTGGAGACGCTCTGGTCAAGACGTAGATATACTCAGGATCCTGCACATGCAGATTAGAAGCAGATTTTCTTGAATGTAAGGAAAATTAATTCCCATAAAAATATGGAGTAAGTCACTTGGGCTTTAGGGTGAACTTTGGGTAACTTTTTCATCCCCTTTCTCTTCCTCCTAGTGGCATGATACATTTTGGGATATTTCCCCAACTTCCAGTCATTTTTAATATCTGACCGTAGACGTAGACACGTTTAGTTATTTATATTAGCATTTTTCAAATCTATGAAGATCAATAGACATTTGACTTATCTCAAATCATGTTCTCTACTTCTTTAAATTTTTAAACGAAGGCGGAACGTAAGGAAAATGATATAACATATAACTACTTCAAAGTTACTAAAGTTTTTAAGGGTTCTGGTGTGCTGTGGGGTTAAGCACAACCCACATACAGAGGCCTTAGTCCTCGACGTGGCTGTCACAGGTTTGATTCCCAGCCTGACGACCTTTGCTGCATGTCTTCAGCTTCTCTCATTACCCTCTTTCCTGTCAATTAACTATCAAATAAAGGCCACTAGAACCAATAAAGCATTTCAAAAAAGTTTTTAAGGGTTCTAAATGCAGCACAGCTGATTTTGAGATATAAAGTAATTTTGTATGAGATTTTCATGCCTACTCAAACTAAAGGATGCTTTTTATCATTTTACAGAGAGCTTACGCTACTTTAATAAGAGATGTTAATCATGTTTTAAGTACCTTGAGTTTAGTCAGTAATCTCATTCCTTTTATTCCTGAATTACTCCTTCAATCACAGCCCCCCCGCCCATAAATGTAGTTTTTCTATTGAATTGCAACTAACTTTTTTCTTCCCATTCCCTGAAGGCGGCATTAACTACAATTTCAAAACGTCTGTCTTGTCATTCCATATCCTCTTTGCGCTGCCTCTCCGCCCTCCATCTCTTGGCGATGTGAGATATAGTGTTTCAGGCAGACCATTTCTCATTGTCAGTAATGCACATCAAATCCCACAAGTAGACGAGGCTAAGAGGTTTGATCGCCTGTAATGCCTTTACCTACACTAAAGGCTTAAGAGAGGAAATCGCATTCAAAGTTTCCCCAGTTCTGCCTCTCACATCTGGGACTCTGGGTGAAAAACTCTCGCGGTTCAGAAGGCCTCAAACAGGTTTCAGTGCTCCTAATCCATCTTGATCTCATTTAAACACAAGTGGCCAGTTTGACTAATATTTTCCTTGTCGTTTAGCCACGACAGAAAAGGAAAGAGCTTAAGGAGGTCCAGTCTGGGTCGGGTTTAGGGGGTTTATTTTCGGACTGTGGCTGTGCTTACGTTCCAGCTTCTATCTTTGGTACAATTCAATGGCAAATCTGGAGCGATGCTTTCTTTTCCGTTGTGTAAAAGTGAAGGAATGTGAGGCGGCGACGGCATGTGCAGTCTTTTCCGATGTCCCCGCATCCTTCCCTTAGGCACGTCCTCAGATGACCTTGTCTGGCTGCTGATGGTGTTTGCATCCAGGGAAAATCATTTCTTTCAAATTTGGTAAATATTTTCAAAACGTAAGCAGCCTGTCACAATACAGCTTTTGCAAATCAAAAAATAAGGCACAAAGCATTTTTCTTTTTGGAACGATGATGAAAAGTTAAAAATGGAATTTACCTTTGCTACATTAGCTTTACACATCCTTGCACTATTTTTTTGTTTGTTTTTTTTTTGCAAAGGCAATTTTTCATTTTGTTACATCACTGCCTACAGGTAATACATTTTCCTACTTGGAGCTCTTCTAACGATGCTGAGTGCTTCTTGGTAAAGTCCCAGTAATATCTGAGTTACAAATGTGTTCAAATCTTCGTCCATATTCTCCTAATGTGGAAAGAACATGTTTCCATTAAATGGGAAACATCAGCCATCAGACGAGATGTCAGCGTCTTATTGAGGCGTTGGAAAGACGAGCCCCCACGTACTTAGGACCAACTACACATGCAGCGATTTGGGAAAATTGTAGTTGCTGATATTGTAGAAGAAATATATATTCAACATGTTTGAGTGACATACAACTTTTTATGAACTGTGCGATGCTCTGAGAGCTCTGGTGGATCCAGCTGCACGTTGTCCGAAAAAAACAAAACATCATCCACCTACCACTTCCTGTCAACATCTTCTGCATTTTCATCAGCCATAACATCACTTGACTTGGGTGATGCAGAAAAAAGTGTTTCGATTTGGCTGAAAAACCACTTCATGCTAGCTAACGCAAAAACGTTTTATCGAAAAACGCGAGTTTAGTTGAAATTGGCGCGTTTCCAAATTTGCTTCCATAATTTCAGATTGTACATCGTTACGGTCAGTGGAAGCCCAGTCGTCGTTTCCACCTTTTTATTCGTCCGTCTCTCCAGCCTGTCCCCACCTCATGATGGCTCCCTACATTTTATTTCATGACATATCTAATGCATTATGAATATTTTCCAAACCCTTCTCCTGAACACGGTGTGAGGTGCAACTGTCACTGTGGCGGGTTGAGTCTTTGCCTTCACATCTCAGTTGGGCTGTTCAGGTTATAGGTCAAGATAATAGTGGAAAAAATTATGAAGAAAAAAAAAAACTCTGCTTCTATAGACTTTCAATGTAAATATAACGATCCTGAATTTTTTTCCCAACTGAACATGCTGCTTCTGTGGATTATTTGTCGGGGTAAACTATTCCAATCTGCTTATCTGTGCTTGTGGGAGATGTAAACGATCTTACTTCATGTCCTCCACGCCGAGCTGCCAGCTGCTGTTCTGCGCCTCCACCCTCAACCCGGAGCGCACTAGATGGCACTGTTTTACAGCAGCAACGCGCGGCCGAACATCCTTCCTCCCGTCTCACAATTACTGATTTACAACCCTTTCCACTAATCTAATAAATTAGATTGCGCATTATACAGTTTGTAATTACACAACCACAATAAACACAGTTAACAATGCACATCGGCTCGGATTTCCACAGCTGTTAGTGCATTAGATGGGCAGAGATATGAAACAAGATATCAGATCTAGCAATCAATGTGAAACAAGAAGATGATAAGATCAGTCACTAGTTTTTTTTTCTCCCCCCCCACCCCTCCTCCTCTTTAATGGCTCATAATGTCATTAAAGCTGACTGCCATTATTTGCAAATACGTTTAGCTGTTCCACAGAGGACGCCTAATGAAAAGTGCAGCCTTATCATACGTGGAAGCTGGATATTTTACAACTTTTCGTGCATCTACCTGCTTCATCATGGCACTCCTTCGCTGTTTATCGAGACCCCCACACCTCTCTACCCTCATCCATCCCATATTTTTTCCCACCCTCTGTTACTGACACTCTTTTGTTTGCTGGTGTGTCTGCAACTTTTTTCTGTTTATCTGCCTCCTCACATTCCTGGATCTCTTTGTGTCTAGGCCTGTGGGCAGGTTTCTGACAGGGGTTGCTCTCGTTGAGCCCTTCCCGAGGCTTCAAAAGCCAAAGAGAGAGACAGGCTCTGTCACATTATGCGGGCCCTCTCCCCCCACCTCCTATCCCCCCCCCACCGGCTTTGATTGAGAGTAGTGATCCAAAACTGATGCGGAGAGGAGCTGGCGCTCACCTCTTGTCAACAGCGCGTGTTCTCCACAGGCAGACAGGCGAGCCACAATGACAATGTTGGATACGCTCTGCGTGCTCTGACATCCCCCCACAACCCCCTTCAAACTTTGACACACTTGATATCTCTTTCTGTGTTTTGCGATTGTTTTAAAGGAGCTTTGATTGGTGCGTGCAATTGCAGAGATGTTTGTGAAATGTCAGCGGAGTGTAGATTTATTGTTCCTTTAAAGCGGCGAGGTGTAGGAAAAAATCGTAAAAGGATAGATTAAAGGTTCGGTTTTTATGTTAGGTTTTTTTTTTTACGATGGCATGTTAGGACAACTGTAGATGTAAGCAAAAAGTGCAGAAGTTTTTCAGATTCATCTAAAAATAACTGTCTATATTAAAACCAAAAGTTTAAAATTTCAGCTTCAAAAATGCAATTTTTTTTACTTTTGAAACTCATTTTTTCTCAAAGATTTCTGAGATTAATCTCTAAATTTCAGAATTTTCTAACAAATTTTCAACTTTTCCAACTCAAAAAATTCCTACTTTATGCTTGAAAATTTCAGAGATTTGGAAATGTGCTTTTTTTCTATCTATGATGGTCCTTATAAGTAGTTGTACCTTATAGATAAGCCTTGTCCTTTTTTTTAGCATCCATCCAGGTTAGACAGTTCTGGGCGATGAATCAAATTCTAGCAGATAAATTGTCCCTAAATTAGGCCACAAAGTGGGAGCCTGAACATTTACGGTTTTATAAACAAGACACAAGTTACAAAATAACCAAAACTGTTCAAAGCACAAAAATTCTCTATTTCTCTACAATCTTTCAGTGGTGGTAGTGCATTGGCTTTTAGAGTCTGTTTAATTAAACACTCAAGAAGTCTTAAAAGTTTACTAAAATTGAGTTTAATATTCTTAACAAGCTTTTTATGTATTTTGACTCTTTATAAAATAAAAAATTGTGGCATGGTTTAGCTTATCAACTAACATTTCACCTGAAAGCAGCCAATCCAGGAGTGCCATTCATTTTCCTTGGCTCTGATTGGGTCTGCCCTCAAAAAGCAGAGATGAGTAAGAGGGTAGATGTTAGCTTCTGCCTTAGGGCTAAAACTGTTTTCACTGAGCATATTAATACATCCATCCATCCATCCATTTTCTTGGCACCCTTGTCCCTTGGTGAGATTGGGGGGGTTGCTGGTGCCTATCTCCAGCTAATGTTCCGGGCGAGAGGTGGGGTACACTCTGGGCAGGTCGTCAGTCTGTCGCAGGGCAACACAGAGACACACAGGACAAACAACCATGCACACCTAGGGACAATTTGGAGAGACCAATTAACCTAACAGTCATGTTTTTGGACTGTGGGGGGGGCCGGAGTGCCCGGGGAGAGCCCGCACATGCGGGCTCCATGCAGGGGGGCCGGGGCCGGGAATCGAGCCCAGAGCCTTCTTGCTGCAAGGCAACAGCTCTACCAACTGCCCCACTGTGCAGCCCATATTAATACATATTAAGGTATATTTTTTCTTTTAGCTATTATAATAGGAAATATATTTGAGAACATTTTACATATTTGTGGATTTAAGCTGTTATAAAAAACCATTTTGTTGCAGCCTAGTGCACTGAGATTTGGCCAAATATGCACAATTACACTGAGTTGCTTAGTATAAGCCTACATATGAATTTATTGTATGTCATGTATTAAAAGTAAGTGCTTCATTTACATTTTGCTTTGCAGCAAAAACAAAAATAATGTTTTTCTTAGATAATTATAAATCCATTACAGCACTAAGGAGTTAACTGAATGCAACATATTAGAGTTTTGCACAGCTTTACCTTTTTATTCAGTTAAGTTGACTGAAAATGTTTAATGTGATCTGCTCTGTTCTATTTACATCGTTTTAAGAGAGCCTCTCTTCAAAATTCCTGTACTGTCCCTTTAAGGACTCATTAATCAATTTAATTGCCACTTAAGTTATATTCTTTTTTTCTTGTATTGCAGCTTTTTTTGTGATGTAACGACAGCAATCAGCTGTCGCCTATTCTGAAAAACGTTTGTTTTTTATCAGTAAAACACACAGAACAAGGCTCCTTTTAAAAAAAATTATTCAGCTGAAATTCCTCTTTTGTGCAGCGAGTTAGCCAATTGTCAAATAAAAGTCAGTGTCCAATCTCTAATAAAAACCATTTTAAAACCACACTTTGTTGAAGCTGAAGAAAATTCTACAAATTGTGGTTTAAAGATTTTGACAAATAGAAAAAGATGCTTTACTTTAAACCTTTAACTTCCTCCGATGCAGAGTTGCACAGATTGCAACCACATGCATTGCCTTGACGTGACCTCCTCGTCTTCTACATACGTGATTTGGCGAGTTGTTGCGGCGAGAACAATCTATCTCCTCACCCGTCTCCGCCTCTTTAAGATAATAAAGTCTCTTTGTTTCTCCTGCTGAGGATCCTTTTATTTCTGCTCCACCACGCATCATCAGCCTAAGGCCACATATTCATAAACCGGCCATCTGCGTGAAATGCGCAACGCCTCGGCGATGTTGCATCGAGCGAATAGCACGACGGCTGGAAGACGCCGTTGCGACGTATCGGCCTGTTTGACGGCGTTCAACTCAGATTCTGAATGAAATCGCCGTCGGAGTCTTTTTTACAGTAACAAAAGAACATATTTTCTATCACGAGTTTTCTTCGCAACTTCTGTCCGTTGCGGTTTCGCCATCTGTGGCCTCTGCACGGCTGTACTGCAAGTGCTTTTGTCGGCACTTTTCTTCCTGATGATTCCCCTCGTCCAAATACAGCACATGTTGAGATCATTAATTTCCAACCCTGCCAAAACCACTTCCCACACACGCCTGGCATTTTCTTTCTTCCCGACCTCCAACTTAACACACTTTTAGTTTCTCGGCGACGCCAAACGCCGGAGCAATCCTGTACCTCTCTTTTTCTCTCTCTCTCTCTTTTTTTTTAAGCGAATAAAAATCACCATGTGGCTTTGTTACAGTAGGCGCTGGAGCAGGGAGCCGAGAGGCAGACTCCCTGTTCCTTTTACACCGAGAAAAAGAAGTAGTACGCTCAGGTTTGTGAACAAAAAAAAAAAAAAAGAGATGGAAAGTAAGAAGCGTTGAGGATTTTATGCAGAGGCTGAACTCTGGCAGAATTCCCTCATACCTTCCTTGTTACACTTAACGTCGCAAACCTGGATTGTTTCAAAGCAGTAGCGGATATGAAATATTCATGGACGGTATTACTATTACAACACGTGGTGGAATGGGGGGAGGGGGGGCAGGACGCAGCATGCTCTCCTAGCACACTTTTAATTCTGAACACTTGATGATTATTGGTTCAAATAGGACCCGCGCTCCACGGCTGGAATGGTGCAACCCAGACAGCATCTTTAACGAGTATCTTCAAAAAAAAAAAGAAGAAATCTTACAGGGAGATCGTGGAGAGATAAAAATCAGAAAAGAGAAAGAAAAAGCAATCTACTTTAGTGACTTTTAAAAAAAATTATGCGTGTGCTGGTGTTGCTGGTACTGAAATGAGCTGAGCTGGAAGCCCCCCCCTCCTGCAGCCTCCCTACCCCTCCGCTCAAAGCCCTCCACCTTCACAGCCGGCCTGGCACGAAGCATTGAGCAGGCCTGGCATGGCGCGATGTTTATCACACAAAGGCAACGATCAAAGGGCGCTGGTATCTGACTGCACCACTTTCATCTGGGTTCCCACAGCTGACAGTAGCATCCATGGGGGGGCTCTCGCATCCTCCCTTCCCCTCCTTTAATGGCCGTACTCTCTCCTCCTCCTGCCTCCCTGCTCTCCCTTCCCCACTTACGCATTTATCAGTGCAGATAAGGAGGCTTTATTTGAGATTCCACAGCCAAATAAATTTCTCTCCCCGATCAGTGATGGCTTTTGAAGTCGTCCGAAGAATAGAGGGAGTTTTTTTTTTTTTGGCAATGGTCCTAAAAACTTTTTTTTTTTTCCACCAACGGTGTGTTTATGTTGGTCGTCCCCCGTTGTCCAATACACTCACCTCTGTCACAGTTGCTTCTTGTCTTTCACGAAATCAGAAACACACAGGGTGGAACTACATCTCTCACTAGAGGTGTGACGTTATATCCTGAAGAAATGATATGTCATGTGGGGTTCACAAGAAAAGGATGGGATGAGATACTAGCTATATTTTAGGGAAAACTAAGGATGGTTCGTTTGGGGAGTGTGAATGTGTAATCAAACTCTGATGTGGATCAAAATAGCAAACTGGCCTACTTGTTTTGGTTTAAACAAACTGATGCGGTTCAAGTGCATATGTGAACGTCAAGTGGACCAGAGACTGCTACGAAAACAGGAATTGTACTTTAGCGCAGGGCATTCTGGGTAAATTCAACATAAGCAAACGTGTGAGTCTAGCACTACCAGGAGAAATGGTTTGTAGTCTTTGACCAATGACAAAAAAAGAAATCCTCCAGCCGCTTAAATCTCACACTACTCTATGCATCTACCTTCTTTGTGAAGAAGGAAGACGCGCTCCCGTCTTCTGAGGTTTTCGTGTCATTTCCTGCAGTGGTTCTTGGTGAAGCGCCACCACAGGTGAGGGTATGAATATACAGTATTTTTCAAACAGTTAGTTCGTTTGAAACAGTGCAGAGTAAAAGTGAACTGCACCAGCTGAAAATGTAGCAAATCTTCCAATTTTCGCCTCCTGGATTGTCAGCTGGGAAACCACAACCACTGGCCACAGACCGGTCCATAGTTCAGCAACAGGCCCAACATTAACATTGAGACGGTCATTTTATTTTGAAAATATCTGTTCTTGTTGTTGTGCTTGATACACCTGAAGGAGGCAGGGAGCAGGGAAATCAGCAAGTAGTGCTTTGTTTTATTTTAATTGACTACTTTTTTATTTCCACTATCTGCTGTCATATCCATGGGAACACCAACCAGCTCACTCATCATATCACTTAGGTGATTTCCATATCATTCTTTCAAAAACATGCAGATTGTGCATGTTGTAAAAAAGTTTTAAAACATTTCATGCTTGCCTAATTCTGAAGTGCATTAGAGTATTAGGGCCAGGCTAAGCAAGAACAGAACATCATTTATAATACAGTCATAGTATTAGAAGAATGAAATTACACTTATGGTACGCCTATAAGAAACATAATAAAAAATTAAAAGGAATAGTGAGCATCTTGTGAAGTTGTTTCCTGGGTATCAGTTTTAAATATAGGAAATATTTATCTTTTTTTTTCCTCCAAAATAAAAATGCACCTTTTTGTATTTTCACAAATAAAATAGGGGTTAATAAATCTGTATTTTAAAGAATTGTTTTTCAGTGTCCAATTATATTGTTTTTCTGCCATTACCAAGATGGCAGAAAAATGACACCTGTCATAATTCTAAGTCAGTGTGACATGGTGAGTTAAGGTTTACTTATTTTATTGCTTCAAACTAAGAGTCTGGTACTGAGGTACAAGGTCAAAAGCTTAAAGCGATCACTTTCGCCTCGGGAGTTCATAATAATAACTTTGTACTTAATCCGTCAGACAAAGTCACACGCCAAAATCTAATGTTGGGTACTTTACAAGGCAGACTTAGTTTTGACAAGAAATATTGCACATCTTTAAAATTGTGAGATCTCATTAAATACCTGTTATCAATCAAATGAAATGGAGAACAAAACATCTACTAGTCAACAGATCAGAACCGAAACAGTAATGTTAAATTTATCTTTGCAACTTAATCTTTCTTCCTATATATTTAAATCCTAAAAGTTCAGAAGGATTTCATAGCTGCTGTCCTTTGTGTTTTGTGGATGTAGAGGATCCCATCTATCATTAGACTTTTCTCCCCAGTTCTGTTTGGCTGTGGAATAACGATTAATAATCACCGTCTGCGTTTCATTCATGAAGTTATCTGGTTTTGTCCTCCATGCCCCAAAAATGAAAGCAAAACAGAAGAATGAATTTTTGATTATGCCATAAATCTCCACTGCAATAGTAAATATTTTAATCAGCATGGAATAACAATTATGACTTAATTGCTACTGGACCTCTGGTTTTCGCAAGGACAACGAAATTGTGTTTCTGGACTTGTTGCTTTGAAATCAACATCATCAAGATCAGTAACGTGTCAAGTAGCTAGTCTTTTTCTTTGAATATTTTGTCAAAAAAATCTGGTAATAGATGAGTTTCTGGAAATATTGTGGAGTCACATTCAACAGAAAAATCCACAAACATGTTTACACAAGAATAAACAGGCTGTGTGTAGTAGTTATTTGCTTCCAAGTTTGACATTAGCATTAGCGCTGTGGCTAAGATGGCTAAAACTAGACACTGGATCACAATTTTTACTATAACACAGAAGCCTTCTATATTAACTAGCTGAAATACTTCATTAAACATTAAATAATCATAAAAAGGTACATTATGAAGTAACCAGGTGCTTTGGTTTTATATTTTTGAATTTACTGATATTTATTGACGATCTGGTGGAGAAAAAAAACAGTCTATAAAATAACATTAATTGCAATTTATGGTGACAGCGATAAATCAAGAAATTTAGCACTATAAATGATCAAACCAACAACCTAGTTGTTTGGTTTGAAGTTTCAGCGTGAACATGTGGCTCAGCGGCTCCCATATGACATCTAAAAATTGTTATTGAGTCTCCATGTTCCTAAGAGTCAGCCAGAGGAGCCAGGATTTAGGAGCGACGTAGCTGGCTTTAGACTCAGGCAGGAAGCCGGGGTTGGAGACTCCACATGACATGAGGGATATTATTCCCTCACCGTAATTATCCATAATAACCACTCTAGCAAATAACTGACAATGAATTAAGCAAACCCCTATGCGCTACATCTCACTCCTGTGACTGACATTTCGCTGTGGCATGGTGGAGGGAAAAAAAAAAGAAAGAAAACAACAATGGCAAATGGCTACATCAAACTGCCTCGTCGGCCATGAAAAACGGTTACTTTTAAGCGTGCGGCAGCAACCCCTGTGCGACTGTCAGGAAATGCCGCGTTTTTATTTTTCCCCGCCATAGTGAGTGTGACTCTGTGTATATACATATATATATTATATATATATATATATATATATATATATATATATATTATATATATATATATATATATATATATATATAAATAAATGTGTGTGTGTGTGTACGTATGTGTGTGTGTGGGATGTGTGACTCCTGTTGTTGCGATCAATCCCAATTTAACAGACACCGGCTCAAAGTCAACCTTCAGGGAGCCATGAAAGCTGACAGGTGAGAACTCAATGCCTTCTCCCCGACTCACATCAAAGCCGAGGCAAACAGTGGCGGGTTCAGAGGGAGACGAGCACTTTTAGAGGCTACAAAGAGACTCGACAGAGAGGAGAGAGAGAGCGACTCGTCTCGAGACAGGGGATAGCCACGAGGCTGAAGAGCAAAAGGGCACGGAATACTAAAAAAGGCTCAGTTTGCCCCTCTGCACAGATTCATAAGAATTCAGACTGAAAGGAACAAAAAATTCTATATGATGTGTGAAAGTTATTTTTTTGACTGAAACCTTCAGGTGGATTTTTTTTCCTTCTTTTTTGGGCCCCATTGTGTTTCATTCTTGAAGCCTAAATGAACTGTTTTGTTCAGTCCTACAAGTCTGGGAGTAAAGCCAGTACAAAAAGAATCTCATCGTTTCCTATCCCAAATAAGGTCAAGGAAAGTGCTGAGAAGGAAATTCTTTCGATTTCAGTCATCCATATGTGTTCGCAGATGAGTGTGAAGAGGTCGCATGGAGTCGTCATGCTCCTCAAGATGATGCTTGAGCTGCCTGTGGATGTTATCAAAAGAAACGTTGGTTCCAATTATCAATAAGGTTGACGTAAATGGGAAACTGTGACTGAGAAACAAAAGGTAAAAAGTCTAGATGTTCGAGCCATAGAAACGCCTTTTGTCAAGTAGACAAATCGTCAAGACCCTACAGTGAGTTGTTCAGACAACATGGCAACAAACAAAAAATGTAAACTCACATCTGGGAGTGACGTAAAACTTAACAGCTTTCCAGTTCAGAATTTTACAGGTTAATAGGATTTCTAAACAGATTAAAGACTCTTTATAGTCTAAGTTAATGTAAATGAATTTCACACTTCATTGTACCGTTGCAGCATGTTCAGTAAAAAAAAATGCTTTATAGTTCTGTGTGAAAGATTAATTGATATAAAAATATTTTAATTTTTTTTTTTTTGGGTGGGGGAATTTTTTATAAAAAACCCAACAACTTCTCGTTTAGTTTTTTTGCATGGCAGTCATATTGAATTTTTATGTCAGGCTTGTTGAGAAATCTCTTACTATATTTTTACGATTGACAGTTTCACTTCGTGTAATAAAACTGCCCTTCAAAAAGTCATGAAGTTCAAATAGATAGGATTTGGTTTATTTTTTCAACATAACAAAAAACTGAAAAAAGTCTTGGTCAGGGCAGGAGGACCAGAGGCTGAGTCTACATAAGACTTAACTTGTTAAAACCACAACATGCAACTTTTATAAAATCATGTTTTTTACATATTTGTTAAAGCTGTCATCATGTTGTGATAGTATAATATCAGACAGATATTCTGTGAAAAGAAATGCACCGTTCCCCGGTCAAAAACAACCAATCAGAAACAGGAAGAGGGTCTTAGTGCTGTCAAATCAACCTTGTGTATGTGGTGCTAAATGTTCTAACGGCACAGAAACAACTTACCATTCCAGGAAAACTGTTTATCCGCCATGCTATCTAGCCTTAGCATTCATGGCAGACTCTGTTGTGGTGAACTAGATGCAACATAACAGAGAGAAAGGGACGAGATGTGAGCAGCACGTACACGGGGGTGATTCCCAGCGCAAAGACCCGCCTCCTTTTTAAACAGATTATCTATCTCATATAACCACATAGTAATAATTTTAACAAATATGTAAAAACATATTTTTTTATAATGTAGCTTTAACCATCTACACAAAAATACCTAAAAAATATTTCTTAGTATTTTGAGCTTGAGCCTTTTTTTTGACAACAAACAAAAAAAGTAAAAAAAACACAAAATCACTTTTTGGGTTCCCCACAAATTGGGGCTCTGGGCTGCTTGCCCTTGCTAAATTCCTGACCTGATGCTACAGTAGAAACCTAATATTTATCAATGTGGTACTTGCACCACTTGTATGGAAACATTTTGTGGTTCCAGACAGTGCAATTCCTTCAGGTAAGCCGTTCGCAGTCACAGGTGTGAAAGTTTGTCCTTGCAGCCGACAGGCAGAGCCTGTTTTCTCACATAAATCAAATGGCAGGCAGAGCTGGAATGTGCAAAAACAGTTTTTAAAAGTTGTTGTAAAACATTACTTGGAAATTGTTATGTTGCCATGACACAAACAGCAACAGTGGGATTTCTTGCTGCTTGGTGCTGAAGTCATTTTCAGCACAACACAAGGACACAGTTAGAGGTCCCACTGCCAACAGCTGCTCGCTCTTGATCTTTTGTTCTCAGAAAAATGTCAGAAGCTGCTGTCATATTCACACAAGCTTTGTAAACAAACCTCCGAAACTCTTTTGCCAGTTAAACTCTTTTCTTAACTTTGAGCAGATCTCAAGTTTATATGGTGCAGTCTTGCTAAACAGATGAAAATGCACTAAGCTGCTATCCGTTAATGCAGTGATATGGGAATGTTTTGTCACGTAGGACGAAATCACCAAGTTGAAAGTACTTGCATCCCCCAAAAAACACAAAATGATTTTTTTTTCTGCTCAGCAATATACTAAACATACAATATTTTCAACAATTTACAAATAAATTAGCGAATCTCCCTTTTTTGTGCATTCATGCTTTTTTGCAAAATTCAAAAGCCACCTCAAGCAAGAGCAAAAACTTAATAACTTATGGTGTGAACAAGCTTAAGTGCATGTTATTTTAATTTAATTTCTTACTTTATGGAAACACTGCAACTGCAAAATGGTAATATTTTTCGACATCATCAGAATGTAGAATATTGTGCACATTTCTAATGGAAATGCAGCTGTTGAGAAGCATGACCTCAACACACTCTGTGCCAAAGCTCAGTAAACTATTATGCTCTTTGGGCTGTTCTTATACCAGACAAGGTAATCTTGGAAAGATCTTCCAAAGAATTGATTTCTGTCCTTTTAGTGAGATGGGGTGTGATGGACATAAACTCTACATGCCAATGAACAATGCTTGGCATGGTGGGCAGTGGCAGGCGCAGTATCAGCCCAATTTAAAACCAAAAATATGACTTGTACCACACTCAGTTGTTGATAATGCCTAATGTGTCTACGAGGCATCCTCCATCTACTGCTTTCATTGAACATTGTAGACTCTGGCAGGCGTCCAGGCGGTCCACTCAGGATCACTTATGTTCCCCGGTACAATAAGTGTTGGCACCAGCTGCTTGCCTTTCCTACATTTTTCTGCACATGTACTAAATGTCCTTTACCCATTTGGTTATTAACCACTTCTGTCAGTGACACTATTTTACGTCTTGAGGAAAAGGTGGATCCCGCCACAAACTACGACATCTACTACAGAGTGGCAATTACACTTTGCAGATGTGCTGAACGGCTTGTGTGTTTATCCGTCGTAAAAACCAGGGGTGGAACACCTCCCGGTGACAAGAAATTAATTAGACTTTGTGGGAACGATGCAGAAGATTTCACATATGTGCCGGGGTCACCCAATTGCGCATCTCTGAACGACATCCTTTTCTCAACAGTTATTTTTTCCCCTCCACTCCCACCTCCTTCCATAAAATCTCTCTGAGCCTCTTTAAAAATCACAGCCCGACTGCACTCACTTTTTATCGCCTACCAGCTGTTGGAAAACGTTCCACTCTGAAGGAGAGGGAAGACGCGGGAGAAGTCCTCAGAGGACCCATTTGTACAGCTCCAGCAGTTTAAGTCGGCCGTCTCTCGGATGTTAGAGCAGGTGTGTGTCCTTAGCGGGATTTTCACCTGTAAAAGAAAAAAAAAAAAAAAAACAACACAGTGAGAGCATTTTTAAAAGCAGACATGACTCCCTTTTTTCTTATTTTTTCTTCTTTGGAGGCAGAAATTTCCTTTTCCTACTGAGCCGTTCCCACCCACAGGTCTTCACGGCGTCTCGGCTCACGAGCCCGTCGATACGGTGCATGTAACAGAGTGAGAGCGGATCGATACTCTTTGAGGCGTTGGGCAAAAAAAATAACAAGAAGAAAACCTGAGTACCTTCGCAAGAACAAAGACGCAAGATTACTCAATCAAACTCTTGCCCTGTCATGCCAACAGAACCCGTAGGGATTATAATTGAACCCAAGAACTTCAATTACACCTTTCCACTAAAAGTCATTACAGCAAAGCTCATTAACGGCGCAATCAAAGCTGAAACAAGCAACTGGCCTAGCCAAGTGCCTGCTTACGGCTGATTTCTCTCCATGTTTCTCAGGGACAGTGTGGGATCTTAACTTGTAACACCTTTAAGAAAAAGGATTGCTCTCTGTGGTCGATGCATAGGTGTCGGTACGTGACTACGGTCCGATCTGATTGGCCCGTCTTCACGGCTTTGCTTCTCTTGCCCGATCGTTCAGGACCGGTATCTCTGGAGCAGGAAGTAAAGATTACGCGGCCCGCAGAACCATTTAGATCTCTCGCAGATCTCTTTAATGCTACTCATCGATCGCTTCCTCCCCGATTTAAAAACAAATGGACAACGCTGATGGTCCAAATGGCCCTTTTCCCAATTACAGGCTTGGGTGGCTTTCAATCCTCTCACGGAAAAGCACGGGCCTTAACTTCAGATTGCTTGCTCTTTGTGTCTTGCCACACACTCACTTTGTGTTGCTTTGGAAACGAATCGCACACCTTCTATTTATTCCATTACTGCCACAATCCAATATAGTTTATTTGTGTTCACGCCACTAACTCCATCTAAACTGAGGACTATTTACTCCCTTGAAAAAAAAAACCCAACAACATATGAGACCGTCATGAGAAATATTACATGGAGACGATTCCACTAGGTTTTACAAAAGCTTTCGTGATCCGGTACCTTACGAACGACCTTGTCTAAAGTAACAAATGTGACTTTTCTTTCAAGCGGGCCCCCCTTAAGGCCGGGGCCAACGCCGTGTTCTACTTAATCTTGGATGAGGAGCAGCGACAACAGAATCCAAAGAAGGAGTGAACTGGGAGCTGAAAGAGAAGAGCTGCTGTCAACAAGCTCTTATGGTGAGCAGATGTGGGGGGGGAACTCCCTCACCACTCCTTACCCTGCAGCTAAGCACACACACACGCACACACACACATATGTATAATTCAATACACACGCCAGCAGAGGAGTAGCAAAACAATCATTTGGAGTAAATTCCGGGGATGGCTGAGACGGTTGCGGTCGATCTTCTTGGTTTTTTTTTTTCTTCAAGACGGGCCAAATTTGGAGGAAGCTAAATAAGAGGCTGAAGAAGTGGATGGTGGTAAACAGCTAAAGTGATTTTTTGTTGTTGTTGGAACACCACTCTCAGCCAGCCAGAATGAGTTAGGAAAGCAGTCTGGAAGCTTGATTTATCCCCTCTTCCCGTGTGGAACAGAGTGGGACTATTTGATGGAGAAGCAGACATAAAGCAGCTGGCTCTCCAAACGGCTCGTATAAAGAGATGTTGTCGGTCAATGGGCCATACTTTGGTCACACAGCCAAACTCTTCCCTTTTTTATTTGCCCACCCTGAGTAAGCAAGCAGCACTTCTTGTGCATTTTATCTTCATATGGAGTTAGTCTTATGTAACAGCTTTCTACCGCTCTGATTTAAAGTTCCTCCCGACTACACAGCGTGCGGTCGTTGGGAATGTGCACAGCCAGCGTCTTGTTTTGTTTTTTTGTTTACGTGACATTCTGGTTTTGGAAGTGAATCTTCAGTACTTTCACCTCGCTTTGCTTCCCGCTAGCCTTTCTCTCTCTCTCTCTCTCTCTGAACTCTTAGCACTTTTAAATTACATGGCACCTTGGTCGGCCTACTCACTTCAAAACATGAGAGAAAATGACTGGCTCTCACCTTGAGTGCTTAGTATTGACGGGATAGTTTTGTCGGTCAGGTGTGAATATATTGGCTGCTGTTTCCCGGTTTAGAAGAGATCTCAGGAAAAAGGGTTGGAAATAAAACAGTGGAAATACTGAATTTAAATTGTAGACGGGTGTGTGCAATTTGAGTTCAAATCTTATATATTAGGAATGTAATAACTAAATTTGCTGCTTGATGGACAAGATATTACCAAAAATGTGGTAATATTTGTGGTAAAATTAAAAATCCTATTTTTTTCACAAATATATATTTCACAATCTACGAACTAAAAGATCTTTAAAGGGGTACTACTATGCATGCATATGGTCCCATTTTATTGTACAATTAAGCAGCTATTGCCTTCAGCTGTTATAAACATACCAGATATATGAAATAAGACAAGAGGAAATCTTATTTTACTTCATTTATCACACTGAATTTTTTTTTAGATTATTTTTAAAAAACATCGCAACCTCATTCTGTAAGAATTTTGAGTTTTCTCAACGATTTGCCATCTGATTGTCCTAAGTATAATTTTGTTGTTGTGCCTATTACATTTACACCGTTTGTTTATTTCTCTCAAGTCTTAATTCTTAATTGTGCCTATTTGAATTTTATTACTGGCTGAATGGAGCCATTCATAAAACCACAGAAAGCTAATGGACCCTATATTAAATTTTAACCACGATCAATTAATTTAACCTGGCAAAACAATGAACTAATACTTCACATACTACTAAGGGTGTGGCTGTAGGCCTCTTCTTCTGGATCTGCAAGCAAAGATGAGTGTTAAAAGTTGATTCACAAATCATGCACTAGTTTAGGGTAGGGAAGTTTTGGACCTTGAGGGCAGCTGTTCTTCATGGTTTAGTTGTTTCTATTCAACACATCCTTACACTGCTCAGTAGGTAGAGTAGGTGAGACGAAAGAACCACGAGGCCACTCGACGGCGCCCCTTCCTGCTGCTTCAGAAACCCCATCAAGCTGCATGGCACAACTGCTTCTCATTCAACTTAGTTGTACGAATAACCAATTCCAAATCTAGTTGGTTAAACAGTTCATGTTTATACACAATAAGGGTTGACATAATTGGTTTGATTTATATTTTCTCATTGATACTGATCTATTTTGAATTTCATGTCAGAGTTACGTCTTTGAAATCTTCTGTAGTTTTCTTGTTTACAGTGCACCTTAAAATCGGGCCTCTGTCTCTTTAAGAACATCCTGCTCTTTCAGGATAGCAGCTGCTTCTATTCAATATACACCCTTGACTTCAAGACAAATTTTCCATTAGGGGACAATAAAGTACATTCTATTCTATATATGTCTATCAGGGATTCTCTTACCTTTGCACTGCCACATTTTGTGGGGTCTTCCTCTTTGCATATGTAACCTTGATATTGTTAGACAGGACAAATTAAACTCTCACAGTAGAGATTTGATACATCTACCATTCTTTGTAGGTGTATCAAACACTTATTTTCCCTAATAATGACTGTCTGACAAAAACCCAACAACATTGATGAAGTGACATTTGGTCATAAAGACTGGAATATGAATCTTTTTTGAGGCAAGTCATGATCTCAAAAGGGTTGTTTTACTAAGTCCTAAAGATTCTTTTCATGAAGTGGGTGAAAAACCGCATAATTGGGTGAGAGACCGCATAATTTATTTTAAATCTTTCTTGACGGATTAGTTTACTGCAAACACTTTCTCCGGTGTGCCAGGAAAACTATTTTGAGTTTGGCAGGTTTAATTAATAACGTTTATTGCGACTGATGACATGTAACGGGGTTGAAGCCTAAACCACTCAACTTCTTGTTGCCTTTATATTCTGGAAAATAAAAAAGAGCCTATCCTTATCTCTCCAGGGGGAAGTTTCCCTCTTGCAACAAATAGATGGCACTTTGGCAGAGACTTCACTTCATATTTTGGTGTTTTAATATCCCACAAGACCTTGCAACACCGTTGAACAACCCTGATAAGCAACATAGTTTCAGCCGCAGGGCAAAAAAAAAAAAAAAAAAAAAAGAAGAAGAAGCTGGAGACACTCTAGTTTGGGGTGAGATCTTTATAAGGAAATAAAAAATCACTGGGTAGGTGATTTCTCCCGAGGCATGTTCTACATAATTTGGAACGGACTGTAACAAAACAAGATGTTTGACACTTATTATGCACTTGTTTACCTGCTGATTACACAGGTTTACATCCTCTATTACAGCCTTGTCATCCAGTCTTGGCACAATTCCACAGACCAAATTAAATTAGTTGCAGTCATTGGTTTGTACAGTGAAACCACCCTCCGGGTCATCCGTAGAAAGCATGAATATTTAGCCAATAGACCCTCTGATGGAAGTTTTCAACCCCGGTGTCATTAGGCTATTAACCTCTTTACTGTACCCTGCTGTTATTTTTTATTTTCCTCTTTATTCACTTGACAAACAGCCGCCATTAATCCGAAAACCCCTCCGCCGGCCAGGATTAGCTCTAGAGGCTTTCATTATCCCTTGATACCGCCACCTTGATTACTTTCAATTGGCGTGAACACCTCATTTTCTGCCATAATCTAATTCAATATCATCTCATTTAGGAGCTGATAGAACGAGACCCGAGATAATTTGCTCCGTGCGGCAATGCACCGAGATTAAATGTTTGTCTTGCCAAAGCAATGATGATGTGGCGAAAATATGAGGTTCTATTAATTTTGACGTCTGCGCCTGGCAAGGGGATGCGAGCAGGTCTGTACAGGTCGCATACCGAGCTGCTTTTGAGTGCAAGACGTACCCATTGCGGCCCGGTATGCGAGCGTGGCTCACTTCACCTCAGATGGCCTTTGTGACAAGGTCTGAAAGAATGTACACAAGCTCTCAATCACTTTAAATCTGCCATATTGTCCTACAGATGAGTGTTTACGTCTTCTATGTCTTCACAGAAGTGTGCACAAAGCAAGAAAACACTAAGCAGACAAGGGAAAATATCTAATCTGTTCTCAGATCAAGTAGTTGTAGCCCTAAGGTATAGTTTTCCTCCCTTTGAGTTTGATTTGACCTGTTTGTTCCCTCTGTTCTGAAAAAACACAAGACCATTTTGGGGGAAAAAAAGATTTATTCCAACTCTGGATCAGCTCTCACGGTCATTAACGCAAAGTGATAGCTGTCTTTTTGGCAGGAGACTCGAAAGGTGACTATCTGTCAGCAGCAGCTAATGTCTTTCACTCTGCTTTTGTCCATCTGAGCGGTTAGAGTCAAAGTCATGTTCCCAGAGGTCTATCAGTCACCCAGACAGATGCTCCAAACACATTCAGACCTTGGGGCCACAGATCACCAGCACCTACAGACCATTTTCACAAGCAGATCGTATGGGAACCTATAACCCCAGCCATTTAGCTGAAAACAATTCACAATATGTATGTTTTTTACTTCTGTTTGGGTTTCTCTGACTTCTTAAAACAGCCCAAATTCTTAAACTACCCTGTTGTCTTCTATTAATAAGTTACCTATAATGGTGCCTGTGAAATTATCTGTTTCAAAAACCTTCCAGAATGTAATGCCACAAGTCAGCAAGCACTGCCCGTTACCTAGCAACCCCAGTGAAGCTCCAGCATGTTTGGTTAGCCGGTTTGAGTGCTCCATGTGCTCTGTGTGCAATAGCTGCTGGTAAAAGAAGTGTTCTGTTGTTGACTGTTCAGAAACAACTCGATGCATTCTTGTTAGTTGTGCAGGAAGCCCCACTTCTGCTTTTCAAAGATATACGTTTGTATAATTGCAGGTCTATTTCCATCCATTTTAACATGAGAGTGTAAACGTTGAATCGAGGGGGTCCAGGGCCAGCTATAGCTATAGCTCCCATTGGATAAGTCATTGCACTTTCATAGAAAATATTTGGTTGGTCTGAATGTTCCTCGACAAAGAAAAAAATATATATTTTGCTACTAGTATTTGTCCAACTAGTAGCAATAATCCCACTGCTAACAGTTGATTACACCTTGCTGTTTCCAGGATTGTCGCTTTTGTAATGCTTGGTTTGAACTTCAGGAAGTAGGATTACAAACCAGTGAATGTGAGTGGATATTTTAATATTTTTTTCTTTATTTTTCATGTAACAATCCCAGTCACATCAGCTTCAGTTGTAAAAAAAAAATCAAGCAGGAGTCACTTAAACCAAATTCACAAGGCCATTCTCTTTTCAGGATGCCTCATCAGCCGTTACCAAGGGGATATAAGGCAGTAGAGTTACTGATTCACTCCTTCACACCCCCAAACTCGGATTTTCTCAGCTTGTCTTGGGATTCAAAACTCCAAATCCTCTCCCATTCAGATTCTCCGCTTCTTACCCCTCCACCACCACCGCAACTTTCCCCACTCGCACATTTGCTTTCTGCTGTTCATGGACTCCCAGAGTGAGCACTATGAAGGATTACCCTCCCCAGATGTAATCCAATCAAACACAGGAGGAAAAAAAGAAAAAAAAAGGGAGAAAGAGAGAAAAGCAGAAACTGATTTCTTATCTTTGTAAGATGCTGCATTTCCTCTCGTCTCTGAGAACACACAGCCAGCATTATCGGTCATTTGATTACCTCGAGTAAAAATGGATATGGAACAGCAGCGGTTCCAGCCTCCAGAGGCCTGACTTGCACATTGAAATCCAATTGAAGGCTTGTACCTTATGTATTTGTTTTAAGATTTGGGAAATAATTAACTAGGGTAAAAGCCGTTACGGCCGCGCAATGGGATTAGACGGGACATGATGGGGGTCATTTCAGTTCAAGACGATTGAGGTATGAGGGCACCTTTTTCCTGCCACTTTAGTTTTATATGCAATTACAGAAATGCATCCTTATTTCAAAATGTTTGTTTCACTCGGCATCTGGCCATTAGATGCTGCTTTCTTTTTTAAAAAAACATATTATAGTGTGTGTGCGCTTGCATGTCTGCATTTGCACGCTAAATTTGTCGGTGCATCAGCCTGGGGCGCCGCCAGGCCAGCAGATGTTGGTCACAGAGGACAGCTGATCCTGTGAACTGGATGCGCTCACAAACATGTGTTTGTCTGGCTTCCATATGGACGAGACACGTGTAGCAGATACGAGCATCACCCTGACCAGCGATGGCTTCCTCAGCTATTTAAGGACGTGGAGATGGACACAGAGATGGCAGAATGCTGCAGATTCTCAGGTTCCCTACGTTCCCATGGTCAGTTTATCCAGGGTTTTCATTTGCGTTTTGGCTTTTATTGAGTATGAATTTCAAGGATTTCACATGAATTTATGGCAGATTTTTTTTTTTACTGTGGCCGAGATTTAAGTATGGAATCTGCAAACCCACAAACAAAAAATATGGTCAAATCAAGTTTATTTGTGTAGCACATTTCAACAACCAGGCAGTTCAAGGTGCTTTATGCCATAAAATCAGACAGAAATCAATTATGAAGCAAACAATAAACATTACATTTTGTTGTAAAGCATCATCACAATCATTAAGCAAATACACATCAAATATGATATAATTTGTTCAATACTCCATGTACTACTAATCAAAGACAACTCTAAACGGGTAAACTTTTAGCCTAGATGTAAAGGAACTCCGTGTTTTGGCAGTTTTCTGGAAGTTTGTTCCAGATTTGCATGGAAGCTTTTCTATGTTTGCTTCTGGTTCTGGGGATGCAGAGCAGAACAGATCCAGAAGACCTGGGAGGTCTGGAAGGTTGATACAACAACATGTCTATTGGTGCTAAACTGTTCAGTGATTTATAAGACTTGAAAAAAGTATCTTAAAAGTTTATTCTGAGTTACAGGAAGCCATTGTAGGGACTGTAAAACTGCATTGATACAGATGTCACAATACCAAATTTAACTGGACAATAAATTATCCAAGAACTATTGGGATAAACACTATGTTGTTTGGAGACCGTTTTAAGTAATATATTAATAATGGCATATTCATGCAAATTGGCAATCTCAAAGACCAATAAACCTTACATTTATTTTTAAAAACACACACAACACTAAAACTCAGAAGTACTTCAAATTTCCAAAATAAAACCCCACTACAAAAAAACACATTTAAAAACACAACCAAATCCATAAATAAAATGGATTATGACGTATTTGTAAACAAAATTGCCCTTATTGATTGTTTTGCTTAGACATTGGGATATTGAATCTGGAATTTCAAAAATAAAAATAAAAAAGACTGTGTAGAAACTCTGGATTTTTCAGCTAAAAATAATCACTCTTCTCAAACATAAGAGGCTGAACTGCTTCCAGTTTCCAACAACGTCAAGTGGGCGATAAACTGACCCTGAGTGGATGTGACGCGAAGACGGAAACCTTTCCCCGTGTTTGACCCTTTAGCCTCTGTGGTACGGCATGGCGACGGCCCCGTCTTTACCCGCAGACTCTTTTTTTGTCGCCCGCTTTACTGCGAACTTCCCCGAACCGCGCCCGACGGGTTCGCTGAAAGACCCTGGTGCTGTCAGGTCACAGCGAGGCTTTTCCGAGGCTATTTCCCCGCATAAGAACGTGATTAAATGCCATCTTCTGTGATTAGCGGCGAGGCCTTTTGGCAAAGCAGACTGCTACAAGTGTGCAATTGTCATATTATACCCGTTGCTTGTTTGAATTGCATATTGGAATCCAGTTCTTGGCCTGAAGTGGCTTCTGGCAGGCCTTTATGTATGCAGCAGCGTTGACCGAGCCGCTTCTTCTCGTTCCTGCGGTGAAAAGTGACAGCTCTTGCTGCCGTCTCATGTTCAATTTGCCAGTCTACTAACGCTCCTGTGGAGAAAAGGAATAGTATTTTTTTTTCTTTCCCCTCTGTAAATGGTCTATAGCTCAAGGGCCCCAACATCTTAGAGTTGACATCCAGTTGTGGAGATACTTTATTGAATAACATTAAAGCCACAGGAATGAATCATTTGCTCCTCCGTATGAGGCGGTAACTGCCAAAAAAAAAAAAAGCAGCAGTCGTTTGGGGCGGAAGGGTTCAAAAACAAATAAAGCAAAAAGGAACGCTTTACCGACCTACAGAGAACCTGTCTGTTTTGTGGGTTATAGCGTCGATGTGGCACAGATTACAGCAAAAAAGTCTCCTGGCTCGAACTGGCAGGAATCGGCCATTGATCTTCGCTCGGCTCGGCGGCGCTGCGATGCCTCCGCAGACAGATGGGGAGAGAGCAGAGGAAGGAGGGGGCGCGCAGAAACGCATATGCAAGGCAGCCTCTTGATGGTACTTCTGAGACGGGCCCCAGTTTTGCTTAGATTGCTTAAGGATGGACTTATTGGGGCAGTTAGCTTCACTTTGGAGCCGAGAGAAGAAAGGGGATGAAGGCGAGGGCGTTTTTTTTTTTTTTAAAGAGGGTCATAGAGGGAGGAGGAAAAGTGGGTGAGCCAGAGCCATAAAAACTAAAAGATAAGAAGTCTTTAAGAGATATCTCGCTGTGCTGAAATCAGCCAGAGCTATCGGGTTCTAACAGGGATCTTGTTAGACCTGTGGATGAAAACAGAAGCTTGCAAATGTTATCATACATCCTTTAATTCTTTCCCGTTTCAATCACAGAGTGAAAGAATAAAAGCCATGAGGAATTTTTGATTTTTTTCTTTTAAAATTTGTCGTCTTCAGATCAGAGCCTTTGAAAAACATTTGGATTTTTTAGTCGCTTACACTGAATTTTTCTGTGGTGATAAAAAAAAAAAAAACCTTGGTGTTATCTATGACCAGGTCATGTCATTTAAATCCCATACTAAACAGTATCAATTTCCACATTATTGCTAAAAGAGTGAAGAGTGAAGCAAGAAAACTTGTCTACTCATTTGTCACTTTGAGGCTACAGTATTTGAATTCTTTACCTCCAGGAAGTCCAAATTATTCAAATAGAAGCCTGATTGTATAGATCTACGTTACCAACTCAATGTTAAATTCAGAGTAGAATTCAAATGTCTTCTTCTCACACATAAGGGCCTTGACCGATCTGGTTGTGTTCCCAATAGAGCGCTTGGCCCTCAGACTGCAGGTTTCTAAAGTTTCTAAATGTTCTGTAGTAATTTTTCGTTTTGTCTGAGAACAAAATTGTAACATTCGTTACATTTTCAGCCGGGGCAACTCACTTTCTCCCTGCACTGTCAAACAAAACAAACCCTCTGAAAACCAGGAACCTCTGAAGGACACAACACGAAAACATGAGCTCAACTTCCTTCTTCACAAAATGTGAACAGAAGTAGAGTGGATATCGGATTTTAGCGGTTGTAGGATTTAACTTTAGTTTGTGGTAATAGACCATGAGCCATTTCTCCCGCTGGGACTATTACTTGATTGGTTTTTTTTTTTTTGTTTTACTAGTTTAGAGTGAATCAACCGGGCTACACACAAAAAAAAAGTCATTTTGTCAGATGTTGATCCTATGTAATACAAAAAAATGGAGAGTTTTCCCTTCCAAACTGGAGGTTTGGATTCCGTAATAAGTTGTGTGCCTCTGATAAGACACAGACCCACCAGTGGTTGGGAACGTTTGTCAGAACTTTTTCGGCAAATGTGTTTCCATCTCCCCGTTAGCACATTGACTCTTTTTTATTTTGTTTTGTGACAAACTAAAAACCACCTGAAAACGTATTTGCAAAACTGAGAAAGTTCTCTTGAATGTTGCCGTTTCAATCAACCATAAGCAGCGGCGTCCATTATTACCTACGTAAACAGTGCTCTGCTCTGTGACGCAGGTTAACACAGAAGTTTGATTGCAGTCTCATCGTTCAGCAGTATGAACGGAAAAAATAAAAAATAAGTGAGCAAAAAATCTGAATTGAGCATGGAGTGAACATGTGTGAGCGTAGCCTTACTAGCTTCTCCATTCAGAAGTATTGCATGAATTACAGGGATGATGGATTGTCTCGGGGTGGGGGGATTGTTACTCTGGATGAGAGGAGGGATTACGATGAGTTTGAAATGACTCAGACATTTCGTTCAGTATCGCTGCCTCTCTTTTCATTCATAACCTCTTTCACACCTTTTTTTCACTGGAGCAGATCTGTTTGTGTGTGAGGTTTTGAGAAGCGAAGGGAAGCCCACTAGCAGCAAAGCTCTTCTTTTTCTTTTTTTTTTTTTTTTTTGCCTTTGGTGGGTTGAATCGGAATATTTCCACACTTACTAACACACGCAGAGGAAACCAGCTGGCTTATGGCAACAGAAGTGGCAGTGGCCTAGCAGCGCGGGTCAGCTGGAGGCAAGCGATGCTATTGTGTGGGATGGGAAGATGAAGCAATGCAGGTCTTGAGGAGGAGGAGGTGGGTGGAGAGGCAAATCTCTTACAGCTGCACTGTTTTGCTGCGCTTAACCCCTGCAGGCCGGGTTCAAAGGGGGCAGGGGGCGGGAGGGGGGCAGTGTGTGGTTTGCAGATCCCTAACATCTGTATGTGCCGCGCGTCGGAGGAGGAAAATGGTTACTAATGCAATCAAGGTCTCATTTACATCCTGCGGCGCATCCATGCTGGGCGCAAAAACACGATGCTCCATCACATGCAGCCACGCTCTGCTTCGGTGTTTAAAACGCTCCGAGCACAATGGAACAAATTATTGCCCTTTGCTCACTCTCACTTACTGTTTTCCTTTGTTTCGCTCGAGGTAAACGTTAACTTTCCAAAAATGTATATAATGAGGCAAAAAGCATTGTTAGAAAAAAACTGTGTGGGAGTGACACATCCTGAAATGACCAGATATGAGTTTCAGTGTTGAAGAAAAAGTATTGAACCCTTAGATATACAGATATACCTTCTGTTTTTGACTTTTTTTGTCAGCTAAATGTTCCAAAGCTGAAACTGCAGCTGCGTTTCTATTACAAATGTGAGCAAAACTTTCTCAGTATTCCATTAATGCCGATAAAAAAACATAATTTCACAACTGAAGTGTTTCCAGTAAGTAAACACAATTAAAATCACTTATATAAATTTGTTCATGTGATGTCATCAAAAAAAACATTGCGTGCCGTCATCCTCCAACGTCGTCTTGCTGCTGTCGTGTCCTTTTCAGGTGACAGTTTTTAAAAATGTGGGATTTTTGAAACTCCACATTTTCAAAAGTTGAACATTTTCTGAGACTAATATCAAAATGTATAAATTTTTTTGCCAGAAATTTACTCTCTTTTTTATATCTACAACGGTAATGTGCTGCAGTATTCCTCTTGTGTAACTTCTCTGGCTAAACAAAAGCTAATAGCTGAATTACTAATATTGTGAAGTCTACTGTTGATTTAAATCACACAAATGTATTTGAGTCACTGGTTAACAAGCTGCCCTGGTGTTTAATGTGGTGCCCTGATGGATTAGTTGATCTGTCAGCAGTTGGTAACTGGTCTCTTCCTGTAAGGCCGTCTCCTTCATCCTTTGAGCTCTGTTTCGTATAAATCCCTCTTGCCTGGGCTGCATTATTGCATGTGTGAGTAGGTGTATGACTGTGATGCATGTGTGTTGTGGTCACCACTGAGATGCCATCTTACCTTATTAATCTGCCCACTCACCACTCTGGTGCAGCTCAGCTGCTTTCTGATCTGTGTTATATTTTAATAGCGTTGGTGGATGGAGGACTGTATGAACATTCCTTGGTAAGCAACATAGGCAAACAGACCTTAAAGTCAGAGTGTATACATTCTTTATTGATACATTATTCTGTTGGGTCTTTATATATCTGAGCTGGTTTGTTCTAATTATGGTAAGCAAGCATGCACAAAAATTAGCTAAGTAAAAAAATTCAGGAAGGAATATAAAAAAAATCCCAGTTCCAGGTATCTTTCTAGGTCTTCATGATTATCTTCCGTTTGGATCTCTACCGCTTCTAAAAACAACCCAAACACTTAAAAATAAAAAAAGCCATTTTGGTGGCAGTAAGTGTCTGAAAAATGAACATTTTCAAAAAAATTGCGTAACGTCACAAATCAGCAGGCGATACCACTCACCTAGCAACCCCGACGAAGCCCAGGCACTTACTTAGCAACCAATTGGTCAGCTGAGTTTACGGCTGTATGCGCTGTACAATGGTGACTGGGAAGGAAAAGTGTTTTGTTGTTGACTTACCGATCCTGTTGGTTGTGCAGGAGGCCTGACTTCTGCTCTTCAAAGATGTATGGTAATGCAGTGCCTCCCTCCTGCCTCCATCATTTCAATCCAAACTATAATTGGCTTTGTTTGCCAATTATAGTTCGCTTGCAAAGAAAAAAGAATGTAAAAGCAGGAGAAAGAAAAAAAGATTTGTGCAACAGAAAGATTTTTGTCCAGGCCAAACAAGAGGACAAGTGTGTATCTGTTGAGATGTATGCAGACAGATAGTACACAATATTATTTGATACTATATATTACTCTACACTGATTATATCATTTACACATTCACAAACAGCTATGGAATACTGAAGATGTCAACTAGATTTTTTTTTTTTGTTTTGGTGCCCTCTCTACCATGGCGCCTCTATGAGTGGCATTGCTTTTTCTCTGAGTGGACTAGAGGAATTTCCTCATATGACTACACCCCTAAAAACATATTGTTGCAAGATTCTAGAGAGGAACTTTATCTTTAGATTTATCCTGCTTTTTTATTACAACTGTACAGTTGTTTGAAAAAAAAAAACACATACTTTTGACTATTTTCATATACACCACACTTTGATGTTTTTGCGTCTGACTCCAAGACCTATTCTTTGATGTTCATACCAAATGTGGAATTGTCCCTTTAGGTGCATTGATTTAACATTCATTTAAGAAAAAGAATGTCAATGGACAAGTCTGTTTAAAACAAAACAAAAAACAGTGGAGAAAAAGTAGGAAGCGGTTACATAATCCACAAGGCTCAACAGGAAAAAGCTCTGAACTAACAGCAGGTATTGCTGCCAAGTTATGCAACACCTTAAAAAATCATCAAATGGATCTTATCTGGATATTTGATGCAGTTTAACATCAGATCTACTTCAAGCTATTAGAATCCCTGAATTTATACATTGAAGAGGAATCAGCGGATGGAGAGGCCATGAGACAATGAGATAAATAGAAAAGTACCCAACAGGTGAATCCTATCTTACTCCAGGTTGCTTACCTCAGGTCAGTTGTCGCAATGTGCAGAATTGAATGCAGGATTGAAAAGTTCTCAACTGAGTTTAAAAATAGGAAGAAGAAAGGAAAAGTCCTTTCTGCCCTGCTGGTTGAATTTTAAACAAACGTGTTCACTCGTAGCGTCGGGATCCAGCATCCGCTCGACGGCAGTGCTGCATGTCGATGGCGGTCACTCCTATTGTTACGGCAGGCCCTATCCAGGACGTGGTGAACATCCTCGAAGTGTTTACAGTTGTGAGGGGTGATGAGAGATAAATGAGTCAAGGGGGATGGGGGATTGTGAGAAGATGAGCATTCATGAATAGCAGCAGCCGTGTTCCTCCCGCTCTGCTTCACGGCGTTTGGTCAGCCGGCGAGAGCTCCAGGAAACAGATGTGAGCCCGATAAGAGCAAGAGGATGTGATACTGTGGTGTGCCATTTTTTTTTTTCTTTTTCTGTGCAAGTGTGTGATTTCCTATTGTTAATTCATTTGTGTGTTCTCACACTACCAGCTGCTTCCCTTTTTTTTTTTTTTTTTCTTTTTCCCCCCAAACTCGACCTCTGGGACATTCTGGCCTGGGTCGCTCTCTCCGAGGAGAGGAGGCCGCGGCGACGGACGTCTCCGCCCCGTTCAGAGTCGCCAAACAGGGCAGGAGTAAATCACGGTTGTTTATTCCATCGTCTCTGGCGATCTGCCAGCGGGGCCTTGCTCGCCGCTGACCTGCACCGTGCCTCGGCGTACCAGGCAGCGCGGCCTCCCGACGGATTCTGAGCGGAGGAAACAGGAGGGATGTGTGTAAGCCTGCAATCTGGCACTTTGGTGTTAGCAGAGATGGAAAAGCAAAGTAAATCACAGCTGTTTATCTGCATCTCCCATACACTGTTTGCATGAACCTTTGTGTGTGTGCATGTGTGCGTGTGTGTGCGTGTTAGCTCCGACAAACACACGCTTGTTCGACTCGTGATTGTTTGCAAGTGCAAACGTGAAGAAGGAATGAGTCACTGCTGGAGCTGCAAACACAATCAGAATAGTACGGTACACACCGACCTGTATGTAGCAGGGCATGTCTGAACTCTCCTTTTGTTAATAAACCTCAGTAATTAGCAGAAACAAAGTCTCGTTTATTGTGGCAGGACCTGATGACTCCTGCCAGACGCACATGTGGAAGTTCTGGCAGAGAAATTACACTTCTTGCAGCGCCTCGCGAAAAGCAGTCAACCCGTCTGCACTTCTTCATGAAGAATATGAAGAAGTGCTGGTGTTTTACGACATCTATAAGATTGTTGCCTGACAGATTATTTGGATGTTTTACAAGCAAGGAATATGATGGATTGCTATAACATCTCTTACAAACAAAAATTTTAATTGGTGTAAAGTGATTTATGTTCAGTGACTCCCTTTGAGTCAAGACACTCTGAGGCCTTGTCAACACGTATCCGGATATTTGGGAAACCAAATAGATTTTTACGCAATTTCATCCACATATAAAGTTAGTCTTAAATCTCTAAAAACTATCAATAATAAAAACTCCAACCAAAGTGGAGACTTGAGAGTTCTTCTTATTGTACACTGGAAACCTGAAATTTAACCGTCCTGCCTTAGAGTTTGTGACAAATAATGTGACAATGAAAAATGATTATCTGACAGGCGCTGATTTTTACACTGGTTCGGACACTCTTTGCTTGTTTGTTTTTATGAGACAAACTTCTCCAATACACTGAGTTGCAAAGCATTAAAGGTCATTTGAGGTCAGCCATTTTACAGCAACACAGAGGCACAACGCCGGTTCAACATCCACAAACTTGCTTTGACACGATTCCCAGTTGACACTGCCTCGTGTTTTATGAACTTACATTCTGGCACAGTATTTAAAAGTGGTTTAAACTTTATATCCATCCATGCAAGTGAACCTCCTGGTGCCATGTTTAATTGCTAACAGGAAGTTTTGGTTGTTTTGAAGGATCGTGATTGGCTGATACAGGTTTTAGCATTGCTCTACTCTGCCCCCTATGGGCTGGCACGTTAAAATCAACGTTCAGTGGCGTAATTCATCGGGTTCGTGTGGATGAAGGTTTTTTTTAAAACCGGTCCTGTGTGTACAATATTATTTTTTAAACGATGTGGTGGAGATACTTACTTTTATAAAGACCTGACTATGTGTTTACAAGGCCTAAGAAGTGAAATGTTGAATTTATTTCTGTCAACTGGTTCCACTAAACCTACTTTATAAAATGTAGCCCTATGCTGAAATTCAACCTGTAAGACTCTTCCGGCATCACCTATCAACACGCCTTCATCCCACCCAATCAGGATGCACCACCTCTCTACCTTGATCCAATCACCTGGCAAGAGATCCTTCAAAAGGCGAAGCAACCACAGATCCACCCGCTTCAGCCGTGCTTCAACCCACCTCCTCCCCGTTTCCACCACCAGCCACCCAGATACCTCCAGGTCCCCCAAGACTCCCCCCAAGACTCCTCTCTCCAAGCTCCGCTCCACCACCAGTGACTGGGCCCGGGGGAAGATCTATCTGAGCTTCGTTCGAGCCGATCATTCAAGCTCGCTGTAATTCTCAGCTCGCAGGTCTTCCGCCGGTGTCCGAGCGCCAAATTCTTGGTCCAATAAAATTGTCTAACTGCTGTTTCTCTCTCTGAGTGAGTCTCTACAGATTGAAATGTAGAGCATTATGTATTTACTTTAATGTAAATCATTGATGTAAAGAAAAACTGACTTCACTAAATCCAACATTGCAGACTTAAGTTTGCATAGCTTAAAGCTGTGAAGTTAAATTTACCAGATACTAATAAAGTTTACTTAGATCAGTTTAGTTCAATTCAAATTAATTTCAAGTGTTCTTGGATTTTGTTGATTGATTTTTCTTATTTTCATGTTCCAGTTAAATAACCGTCTTTAGTGGAACCAGTTGACATAACTGGGTTACATAATTGCAAGGTTTACTTTTTTAGTTTTCATTAGATTAAACAAACAAATGTAACTAATTTAACTCACTGAACTTTATTTTAAAACTCTGATTTATGAACAGTAAAAGCAAATATGCCATGTTTGGGCAAAATAAGCAAAAATAAATTAAATAAAAGGGTACATTTTGAAAAGGTAAACAAATTAAACAAATAGACTGGATGAAGAGCATTTGCGAACATCACTTCTTAAATAATTGCAGTCTGTCTACCTCAGCTTAATTTAGCACTACTTTAAGTTTAGACAAAATCACGATAAAATACATTGAAACTTGTCCTTAAAACGTAGCAAACCATGGCATAGATCAAGGGGTGTGAATATTTTTTGCAAGCCTTTAAAGATGCACAGCGTAAGCAGTGTAGGACATCGTTTTTCCTCCCATGCTGTGTGATTTCCACCTTTATCAGCCTCATAAAAAGGTGACCTTTCTATGAAATAAGCACAGGTGATCCCTCACATGAAGTTAATTCCATGTAGCATGATCCAGGTGTTAGCTTTGAATACCAATTCTGATGTCTACTTCTCTTTTCTTATTTATTTATTTATTTTACAAGCCTGCAACTTTACCCTTAGAGCAGGAAAATTTTACCCTTGGTGATGCCGACTTGGTGAGAGATATTCCTGTGTAAAATTCATGAATTCATAACTTTTGAGGGTATATTTCACTACTGATCTATTGGGTCGTGATAAGAATTCAAAGGTGAACGGAGCTGGAGGACATCTTCAAAGCGGTCGAGGACATCACAGGAAAGCCAATGAGGCGCGTTGCCCTCCTCCGACACCCTCAGAATACATTCCATGTGCCTCTCCTGCAACGCGATATGCTGTCAGAGGGAAGAAAGAAAAAAAAAAAACGATGCCATTGGAGCCTGCTGCCATTAACTTGATTTACATGGTGTTTCAGTCGAAGGCTGACAAAAAAATAAATAAATTGGCAGTGTCAGCAAATTTCAGTTAAATCTGTAAAAAGACCCAAAACGACAGGTGAAGAAGAAAGACGTTGATGGCGGCGCTCACAGGGGAGGACGACGTTAATCAAGTGGAAAGTGAATCCAGAGGTAGCAAACACAGCATACGGAAAAAAGTGTTTCTTGCTCTTAGAATGTTTTGTAGGGTTTATGTGATCAGATCAGTACAGCTGGTTGTATTTATCAATTGATTTTGCTTGGAATTTGTTAATCTTAAAATCTGAAAAGTGCAGCATTCATTAGTATTCATTACAAACAGCTAATACTTATTAAACCACCTTATGCTGCAGTTGCAGCTGGACATTATTTGAGGTTAATCGCTGAGCTTTATAACATCTGGAGATTATTCAGAGTTCCTAATGATTAATTGAATCTACTTCTGAACTTTAAATAGGCCATTAAGCGACTAAAATACAGTTCTAACTTATCCAATGTAGCTCGGACGGGATCTTAACAAAGCTGATTTAATTTCTTACATGTAATCAAATGAAGTTTGTCAGACTTACTTTATTTACATTTGTTTAACATAAATATATTTGCTTGGATAAACTTAAGTTGATTGTTTGTTACAAATTAACTGAGTTTTTACAAGTTGGATTAGCTAATTTCTTTTCTCAGTCAACAAGTCTTAAGATTTTTATAGCTGCTAACAGATTTTTTTCCAAGGTTCCATCCATCCTAATAGCTTTTTCTGCCAACAGATTATTCCACCTGAGCTGTAAAAGAATAACTATCTGTTAAGTTAATGTCAGTCTCTCAGTTTGCTTTTCTCCGCATTAGCATTTTACATGTAGTACAATAATTTCATCTTTCATCTTCTGCTCACCAGCCCTGCACTATACTCCATTTCCTGATTTTGCAGCCGTCTGCAGTCCACTTGCATCCACATACGCAGAGTTCACTTTAACCAAACCTATTTGTAAGTTTTTAGGTGAACCAGAGTTCAGTTTCTTTGGTCCACATCAGATTTCAGATCTTTCCCCAAACAAACCAGACGTTTCAGGCCAACAAACTAGAATTTGATTAAACTAAACAGGGCTGGTGTGCATGCAGCCTTACTTCCATACAAGTGCACTTTTAAATGTCCCTCAGAGGCCTAAGACCAAAACGTGTGCCAGACTTAGTAGATCTTTTTTGTTTTGTTTCGTCATCCACCACTTTAAAAGAAATGAAAACTTCACCAAACGGGGAAAGAAAAGTTGGAAGGAGCCCGACTGTTTGGGCACGATTTGTCAGACACGACATCTGCCGCTTCCCCTCTTCAGAGCCCCACTATCAAAGCTAACAGCCTGTAGCATGCATCAGCGGAGGCGGATAACCCCTGGTAGATACAAGGGAACAAGGAGACAATCAAAGGCAGTCGGCTCTACTGGAGGTGACAGTGGTCAGCTTCTGGAGGTGATAAAGGCCTTTGAACCTGGAAGCTGCTTCAAGCCCTCCCTTTGTGTCTCCCCTGCCTCCCTTCCCCTCTGCGTCTGGCCGTAGCAGGGTCAACTTTGATTCCGTCCTCTGGGGATGCCGGGCAGCTCTCTTCATCTCAGCTGGAGATAGAGAGCTTAAGAGAGACGCAGAGCAGGAGAAGGGATGTGTAGTCCACATCTATCAGATAGCGGTTCATCACCGATGGCTGCTGAGCTGCAGGACGGGGATCAACATGCTTGACCTCAAACACTTGACCAGGAATGCAGGAAGAACAAACAGATAAGAGCATCTGTCTGGTTGCTGACGACAGCAACCTGGCAAGCAGAGCGCTGCGTTTTTTTCTTTTCTTTTCTTTTCCCTACCGTTAAAGCGTGCAGAATACATTTGTTTCCCAATTTGCCCAAGTACAGCTTAAACCGTCCCTTTGCAAGTCTAATAATGGCCGACTTAATTCATATTTCACGGCGTCGTTCAAGGCCTGTAATCTTCACCCCATTGAATTTTATGGCTCAGACCGTCAAACTCACTCCACACCGCAGCTGAGTAAATATGTTTCACAAACGGAAAAGTCTCTCCTGCGAGGAGAAACCTCCCCGAGAGACGTGCACGAGTAAGGCTAAGGAGGAGACTTTTCTGCGGTTCACGTCACGTCTGCCTGGAAAGCATGCCGTCTGCCTCGGCGGTCGATCGACATTGAATTCAGGTCTGACGGTTTCTGACTCTTCCCTCGTTTTGATTACATCAATCGTCTCTGATTGGAACAAAGTTCCACATTTTAAAATGTGACGGTGCTGGATCCGTTTGCAGGTTTTCCCACAAGGGGAAATGGATCACAGGGCTTTGATTTTACTGTGGGAGAGGTTAAGGGTCGCTGGTGGGCCAGGTGGGGGGCGACCAGGTGAGCCGTGCCTGCAGGGCAGCCATCAGTCAAGAGGCAGCAGGATGAGTTCCAGAGCTCATCACGTCAATCCACCAGACTCTCAAATCCCTCTGTTCACCCCGCTGCATGTGTGCTGGCAGGGAAAACACAAGAACTTCATAATGAATGCCTTTACAGTTAACATAAAAGCAGAGTGTAAAAAGAAATGATGAAACGACAAGGAGCTCCAAATTTACATCATCAGCAAATGTGAGCACTTTGCTAAAACAGGGATGTTGGATGTTTGCTAGTGACTCTTTGGACCTTTTGCATTGACATTACTAAAGAAAATGAAGAGGAACAAAGTCATATTTTTAAATATAGATGTAATATACCTGTTTTAACCGTTTTGAAACACTTTCATGGTTTAATTGCATTGAATTTTCACAGTAGGATGCCACTAAAAGTGTTAGTTATATTTTTTGTTATCTTTAATTTTGAGACTTTCTAAACTAGCATTGACAACAGATGTTATATTTTCTAATAACTATGTTTGTTACATTTTTTAATTGGAAAACTATTTTTGGGAGGTGTGGGGGGCTGTGACATTCATTGATATATAAATACCACTTTGTTTTTAAAGTATGACATGCATTTTATTTTATTCAAGTTACGTCATATTTACTTAAGTTTTTTTTTCTTTTTACAAATATGGTGAAAATATGACTTTGAAAGCACAAAATGTAATTTAAAAACACACAAAAATAAAACCCTCATAACAACACTTGTTGTAACAACACCCTCAGTGTGAAAAGTGGAGAATTTGCTAGAAAAATTAAAGTATAAGTTTAATTTAATCTTAGAAATTTTCTCGACAAAAACATGCTATTTTTTATTTTGAAAGTAAATTTTAATTTTTTTTTTATTTTTTCCAACATATTTTCTTGAAAATTTAAAAATTCTTGGCAAAATGATTTTTTTCTAGCAAATTCTCCACTTTTAAAACTCACAAATTTCCACGTTTTTTTCTAGAAAAGATTCTCAGAATTTCTGATTTTTTTGATGGAAAATGACTCTTTGTTGTCCACCTTCAATGGAATATGTCACCGTACATTAGACAGCAGGAGGGTAAACAAGAAAAATGTTCTTAAACATGCACACAATTCTACATCCTAATAGCCTCAAAAAGAAAGTGACCAAATGGTTGCAATGACCCAAAGTCCAGACCTTCAAATGTGAAATGTGTGTGAGCTGAATGCCTGCAGACCTCAATGAAGCCATGTTGAAAATACTCTAGGCTAAAAATGACAAAATCAACAATGAGAAACTGATGAAGTCAAACAGAAAACTACTCTGGAGTTATTTTTCCCAGACGTGATTGTGAAACCATTCAGTCTTGGGGTCGCTCTTTGTTTTCCCCCCATGACTTTACATTCCCCACATGTAACAGAACAGACACGGTGAAGTTTTTGCTTTTGCAAACTTACCTCTTGCAAGCAAGTCTTCCAACAAATCGAGTTCCGTCTGGTTTCATCTTTGACTCCATTTTTTTTCTCTTTTTTTCTGAAGCCTCAGCCTGCTGCTCATTTTAAACTCCACTGAGAGGCATAACCTCGGGACTTTATATATCTGCAAAAATGTGCTGAATGCTTCATTCTGTCCTGCAGCTAAGGGATCCTAAAACACGCAACCTACAAAACCAAATAAAAGAAACAAAAAAACAAGCAAGAGGCTGTAAAATTGATTAATCCGGTCAATGACACTCAATATGTTATTTCTTTCACTTGTGACCTCTTGGGGCTAATGACTTGCCCTTTATTGGTAATAACGCGCAGTCCTCATCCTTGGACATTACACCTGTGTACAATGATATCTTTATATTTATTGCCTTTCTCTCAATCAAGCGAACAGAAAAGGAGAGGGAGACGGTGAACGCGCTTGATGAGGCAAAGAAGAGCGAACATTAATTATTCAGAGCTCAAATCACAAAAATAAAGATGGCAAACCAAATTGTTTTGAAAAATTCCAGAGGAAAGAGAAATGTTGGCAAGCGTTCCGAAACGCTGTTTGAAAATGCTCTTTGAAGGTAATGAGGCTTGCTCGTGGCACGCAGAGGCAGAGAAGTAGCGCCACGGCGAAGCGGCGGCGCGTTCTCGACCGGGGTTTCTTTTTTCTCTCTTTTTTTTCTGCTTACATATCACTTTTGCGAAGGCACGTGTAGTACATTTCTAATGAAGTTCGGGATCACGCTCTTCCCCCTAACTAAGACCATACGCCTTTCAAAGCGAGGAATGTGGGCGAAGGAAGGAAGGTGGAGGAGGAAAAGAAACAAGACGAAGAAAAAAATAGAGCAAACTTTGCACTCTGGTTTCGTGACTTCCATAACAATATGGCCGCTCACTGAATTTCACATCTTTAACACTGGAATTAAAGGTTGATATTAGTCTCTGTCCTATTAAAAAAAGTGCGCTTTGACGCCGCACTGCAACGAGCAATTTATACGCTATTATACAGGCTGTTTTATGGCTAATGAGATATGAGAGGATCTTCTTTCTTGGTAGTTAATAATACATATGAGGTGAGAAAATGCGGCTTTTATTGTATCCCCCAAACCCTTCACAATATGATGAAGAATGTGAAAGTTCAGTGGTTATTAGGCAGATTTTTTGGGGGGTAGTAAAAATGATAAAGGGATGATAAAAAATGTATGCAAGAAAGGAGGCTCAGACTTCACCAATCATTTATTTATTGTATATAAATGTGTGGTACTGGTCAATATTAATCGCCTCTTGGGCAGACCTGGAGGATGCAGTAAATCATAAAACTGAGGATGATGTACCAAGGTTTTCTCCAAACGCCTTTTCCCTCAAACTGTAAAACGCTTTGAATAGAGGGATGGGGGGAGGGAGACTAAACCTTAGTGACCAGTTTGAACATGGATATGTCTCATGCATTTTAATAACATTTCAATAATGTACAATTGAAGATAGATATTTGCATATTTAAAAAGACCATATTTATTTTCTCAGACAATGAATCATGTTATGTTTTACCTCTTAAGTCGCTTAGAATTATGTCCTTACAACTTTTTTTTTTTAAGTATGTCTTTCCAGGCACCTGGTGCCATTTTATAGCATAATAAAGTATATGTCAAGGTATATATCAAACATGACATTAAAAAAATTACTTTGTAATTTAATGCCTTTAAATTGGGCCTCTGTCTCTTTAAAAAAAGAATCCTGCTCTTTCTGAAACGCCGCCTTTACAACATCTCTCCTCTGTTAACACTAACGTTTTTACCAGAGTTTCAATGAAAAGTAACTCCTATAATGAGCTCAACTGATGTGCAGTTCCATCAGGTCTTTGCTAGTTGCTACTGGCTAGTCTGAAGGAGCTGATTGAGGGAGTTTTAGAGAAGTGCTGCTCCTAGAGATGGAAGCTTGGGAACTTGGTTGCTGCAGATCCAAGGAGGGGTGTTGTGTCCAAAGGCAGAGCTAGGTCCACCCAGTCATTTCGCACAGCTGAATGGTTGCCATGGGAGACTAAAGGATTTCTCAAACATGTATAAAAGAATCAAAGCAATACTCCAGTTGATGAGGGAGTGACAATATAACATGATATAAATCTAAAAGAAAAACTCTTTTAAAGTGTAGCTGCTGTGAACCCCTCCAGCTACCTAAGCACTGCAGTCCATTCCCGGAGGCCTGGACTCTGTTGAAGTTTGAAATTTTTCGCTAAAGTTTCCCCGTGACGTGTGTAATACGCCAGTTTGACGCTATGAAGCTTACCAGAAACTGCCTGTGTTGCAAAGAACCATCCTACACTGAGAAAAGAGAAGAGCCGAGCTGAACGAAGTGGCTGTTGATGTTAATTTGGTATTCAGAAGTGTCGCCAACACGGACGGCTTCACTCGCTTCTTCCACTGCCGTTTTAACTCTACAGGCAATTTTCTGCTATGACGCAGAAAATTGTTGTCATCATTTACCACTTCTTCTTCTGTTCGCTGAATGGTCTGGCAGAAAATCGACTGGAGACAATCCAGCTAGTGCTGGAAGAACTTTTTTTTTTTAGCAGAATTTCTCAGGAAGGCAATAGCCAAGGTAGTTCCAACCTACAAAATAAACAAAAGTTAGGTTTAGGACATACAAACTTCAACAGATATAGGCTACATACAGGATGTTTTGATACAAAATACTCATTTTTTTCCTCCGCAATTTTGTTGGTATTAAAGGGGGTAAATTATAAAAACAATCCAATAAGTACAATAATTTTTTTTTTCCATTAAAGGGAAAATCTCAAGGTACACACAGTGTGTACTGCCAGCACTACAAAACATCCATAAAACATGGTGCTGCAAACCCCATACTTAACAGTTGGGAGGATGTTCCCAGGCTTATAAGCATCCATTATGACCAAACCTCTAAATTTTAATTTCATTAAACCACAGGATATGGCTTTCAATATGTATTTGCCTCTAATTGCATTGGCAGACTGTAATCTTGTTTCTTTTATGTTGCTATTGGAGTAATGGCTTCTTCCTCTCTGAGTGGGCTTGTCGACACAGGACTCATTACATAATCTCCAGCCAGTTTCAAGCAATGTCTTTACAAGGAGCTTTGCTGCTGTTTTCACATTTATATGCACATTTAACACAAAAACACATTCCCCCCTCACCTCCATGAACAGTATGATGGCTGGACGTTTCCATGGTGCTCATGCTTGAATATAAATGTGTGAACCGATGAACCAGCTGGTCCCTTCTGACTTCTGGAATGATTCCTCAAAATAAACCAGACAAGATCGTCCAACTCTCATTAGTTGGGAGCTTAGCAAAAAGAAGTCATGGGGACATTTTAGCTGACCTAAAACAGTAAAATGTTGAGTCTATGTATTGTCAAATTGTAAAAAAAAAAAAAAAAAACTCATCTTTTGATAGAGTAGATAAACATCTGGTTTCAACTGTACATGACAAACATACATTCTTGAACTCAGTCCAAGGGAATGTCTGGATAGTTTAAAGTGATGTTATGTGGTGATGTTGTCAGTTCCCTTTAGCCAAAGAAGAAAAATGTCATGGCGGATTCCCTCAGAGGTGATTTTATGCAGGTTTTGAATTATTATATAAAAAATCCTGAAAGAAAATCATGTGTGTTAGAAAACACTCATTAGAACGCAACAAAAGTTACTGATTTGTGGCTGCAAATGCAGGGAGGGAAAAATATTAATCCTCACACTAAAGAGCAATTTTGTTTAAAAGAAAAAAGCGGAAGAGAAGCCAGTCTCTTTTTAGATGTATTTTAAAATGGACTGACTTTGCTTTAAATACCAAATCAGCCAACAGTCAAAAATCAAATCAGAAATATATTTGAACTGACAGACGTTCTTCTGCCAGAGAAGTTTTGCTGTCTGTAAGTGAGAAGACACATTTCTGAGAGGTGCTGTGGTGGTGCAGGGACAAAGCACAACCCACGTATTGCAGACTCAGTCCTCATGGTGGTGGTCACAGGTTCAATTCCTGGCCTGGTGACATTTGCCACATGTCTGCCCTCTCTCTCATTGCCCTCTTTCCTGTCACACTACCTTCAAATAAAGGTCAGTAGAGCCAACAAAACCTTTAAAAAAAAAGACAAATTTCCAAAGAGACCACAACTGCTTATGGAGTTTACAAAGTAACACAGTATGATGTGACCTGAATAAGAAATCCCATTTAGTCTCCTGAAACGGTTTCAAAGGTTTTATTACAGAAGAGAACAGTGACTTCTTTTCACCGTTCACTCACTCATTCATTTTCTACAACCGATCACGGTCATGGGAGCACTCACTGTCCAAGACGTGGCGTACAGACTGTCTAGGTCGCAATATGTTCAAAAGCAATCAGAGAGCGACATGAGACAGGTCACCATGCACACACACACACACACACACACATACACACACCCTCACGCACCTCAGGCTGAAAGAGGAAACTGAAAAGCAACTTATCGTCACGTTCTTACCATATTTCTTAACCTCAACTTGGTTTTACAGAGATATTTAAGAGGACGTTCTCATATAACCATTCACACATGATAAATATGCAAAATCTTTTTATCTTCTGTTTCTGCTGTGTTGTCATTGCTGGTTGTAACATGACTACGAAATGTAAGTAGGACCTTTATGGCAACATGAAGTAGGTGGAAAGATGAGAAACGCTGTCTTTGACATTATGTGAACATAAAGAAGGGCTACAAAATATTTCAAAGCCTTTTAAACACCTGTGAGCCACAGCAATTCACGAATGAAGGAAACGTGTTGCAGTCGTAAACTGCCTTACCAAAATTACTCCAATAGTTCATAAACAACTTATTCAAGAAGTTAAAAAAGAAACCAAGAACAAGATTTAATGATCCCTTCATTTGTTTCAGCTCAGGTCAGTGTTCATGATTCAACTCTCAGGAAGACTGGGCAAAAGAAAGGAAAACCATTGCTGACCAAAACAAACAAAAGTGTACGTCTTACATTTAACAAGAAATATCTTGAGGAACGCCATGACTTCTGGGTAACTCTCTTGAGGATGGCAGAGACAGATGTTGAACCTCTGGAAGAGTTGCATCCTATTATCTCTCACATAAATCTAATACCATTTCAGAGGTCTGGGGCTGCCTTGCTCCTTGAGGACATGAACAGCATGGAATTGGAACCATAAGAGACCTGAAAGGGAATGTCTGCCACTCCATTAATTTGGGTAATGCAGAGGTATGGGTCACACACCTGTTAGGGAAGGTGAATGCCTTCTCTTTAAACTTTCATACATCAATATGACAGTTTTAGGGTGACAGTAAAATCCGAAGAAGAAATACTTTATGCTTTGGTTGTTCAGTTAGAAATGCAAAAGAGGAGCTGGGAAGCTCATGGAAAGCCAGTCAGTCTATAACTACCATGTCATGTTGTAACTTCCAGTATAAAAGCTATTACCATGAGCTGCTTATTGGCAAGGACAGTGTGTTTTAGTCGTGGGATAAATAATTGTCCAGTAGCAAGGTCCAGGACAGTGACAATGCAGTTTCTCTTTTGCAGCCCTAGTTATGGCTGATGGATGAAAGACCCTAAATTAGCTCGCATTACTCTTTGCTTGCTCTGGATATGCATTTATTAGTAGTTTACAGTTTACAGTAGTTTACAGGAAGGATGTTATGACCTTAGCCTAAAATGATGAAAACATAAGTTTAAATATTTCTATGCTCAATCCACACAGAGGCAATGTCTTTAAAATCTTAAAAAAAAAAACAAGAAAGAAAAACAGATGAGGGGGAGGAAGCCAAATCCAGCTGATCTGCAATGCATTAGCTAGCACACTAACAGTATGTTACAGCCCATTAGCGGTTAACAATGATAGCTGATTTTCAGATGGCACAGATAGCCATTACTGTAATTCGCTCTAGCCTGTGTCAACTCCCCAATGACAACCGCTGCTTCCGGCTCTGACACCAGATCAATAATGCAAAACCTTCCCCTAAACTTCTGCCTCGCGGCTTCATCTAAAAGAGCTTCCTTCCGAACTAATGATGCAGGTTAATTGGCCTGTCATCGTTTAGAACTTAACTCTGAAAAAAAAAAAAAGGCAGTTGTAAGGGCTGCGGTTAAAAAGTGGAACGCTCCGGAGATGTGCCGGTTCTCCCTTGCTGTATTGCCTGTGTAGCTTTATCGATGGCTTTTCTCTGTTTTGGCCGACCACCAAATTGCTGTGCTTCTTTGTGCTCCCCCTTTTTTTGTAGGGTCAATATGTTTAAGAGGAAACAGTCGACCGAGGAAGAAGCGAGAAAGGCACGGCAGATCAAACACTTCCAGTCTGTAGATGCCTCCGTGAATAGAAGAGCAGTATAACACTGGAAACTTTACTTTGAATCTACATTCACATCCTCTGACATGTCCTTAAGTAAGAAACTTATACAGTATTATGTCCTTTCATTCAGGATGAGTTGCTGTGGAGACGCATTCATGGAAGGAAGCAACCATACATTCATCTGGTCAAACATATGGTCCATTATGTACTTTCTGTAGGTACTATTGTCCATTCTGATTTCCTTCTCACAGAACGCCCCAGGGGTTGAGCCACTTCTATCGATTGCCACCACTTATTAATCTGCCTCCGGGCGGACACTATGGGCCTGCCATTTGTTAGTGGCTCTCCAACAGGATGCCATTAGAGCGTCACCGTCGCACATTATCTTGAATAAGTCATGAGGAGGACGGTTAAGGCCGCAACTTCCTCCCATATTAGGATAAACGACTTTCAGGCAAGGAGAAACACGGCATGTTTCGTTAATATGCATGTAGAGGGGAAGCGTGAGCGAGCGAGGCGGACAGAGACAGACAGACGAAGAAAGGAAAGCAGATAGATAAGAATTAAGGACAGGGTACAGACCAAATTCTCTGCGGAGGGGAAGGACATTCAAGATCAATTGCTGGAAGAAGATGCAGACTAAGTAGTTTCATTATAGTGAGAAAAGCAGAATTTGGCCATTAGGATTAGTTAAAAACACACCTAAACTTCTAATTCTGCGGTCAAAATTGTTGTTCTTTTTCAAAATTGCTTTAACTGGACCATTTTCTTTGAAGTGGAGTCTAATATGACCTCCATTTTATCCTCCCGCAGTCTTAAGAGACGAGGTCATGTGGAACCCACAAGCTTTTTACCCTGTGAGGTCCACCAGGGTTGTTCTGGGAACTGACGGTCTGACTGGATAATTCCTGCTTCTACGCTGTCCTTACTGTGGCATCTGCCATGATCCTCCTGAGTGTCGCATGTGTCATGGTGGCAATGAAATTTGATGTTTTATGAAAATATATACATATTTTTTTCTATAAGAACATACTGTGATTATTTACATAATACAAAAGATTCAACTTTTTTGTAAAAACAAAACTATATTACAGATAAAATGGCTAGTTCTTAGAAAAATTTATGTTTTCAAAAATGGATCATTTGATTGGATCTTTTGAAGCGAACAGATTCTGAACATTCACTTCCTTTCAAAAAGTCAATAGGTCAATCATCAAAACAAATTAATCAAAACTCCAAGAACTGAAATTAGATTTCTAATTTACTTTTCAACTCTGAAATTTGCTGGTAGATGGCCATTCTGACTTTGGATATTAAAAAACCAGAGGTGGGTTGCAACCATCTACATTTACTTGAGTAACTTTTTGGAAACAATTTACTTATAAGAGTAGTTTTACAGCTGCTTTTATTTTTAGGTGCTTTCATTGGTTGTGTGTGTGTGTTTTTTTGTTTGTTTGTTGTTTTGCAGCCAAGATACTGACCGCCCATTAGCTCTCAATGGAAATCCACTTGGACAAAAAAAAGTCATTTTAAAAACGCTAAATCAATTTTCTGCTGAAAGCAAGCATAGTTAAGGAAGAGTATGCCTGAACCAGTTGCAAATTTCTCTACAAAGTTTCGTTCTGCGATGGACGCTCATTACCGTATTTGGCCACTTTCTTTCCTAAGTACTCAGAAACAGGCCTGCATAAATAAACCAGACTAGCTGCTAATATCAGAGAGATGGCATGCCTGCAGCAAATGCTTTTCACACTCTTCCATATATTCAACCATAGATTACGAGCTACGCAGCAAATATTCAGAAACTGGACGCCTCAACGCCACAGAAAGGCGATTCTCACCGATTCATAAATAATCTCTCCAGACAATAAGCTGATCAATTAAGAGGCACATCGAGCAATGTTTATATTACAAATATGCCCCAACAGACTTCATTACGACACATCGCTGCCGAGGTAAAGACAGCTCTGCTCTAATTGAGACCCTGTAGATTTGTCTGACTTATCCCATTTATACGGCATGCTAGTAGCTCCTCAATATTGAGTCTTTGTGAAATAGGCACAATTTCTTTTTATTTATTTTTTTAAGGAAAACCACCCGGAGCTTGTAAGCAAAATAGCCAAAGCTGTCTTTGTGATTTCCAGATGTGTCCGCACGCAGCAGGAATGCAAAGTTAGAGGAGTGGCCTGAGCTATCTCACTTGTAAGCAGATATTTAATGATTACAGCATCTGCTGCTCAGGAAGACGAGCCGGCTTTCCCCCGCAGGTCCAGGAACCGGTCCGTGCTCATCCATAGTTGGGGAGGGTCAAACCTCAGCTCAGCTGGAAATTGCAAAGTGAAAACATCACTGTGGCATTTCTAGCTAAGGTTTGTCTCCAGGGTGAAGGAAGGTGTAGCTAACGGAGAGTCATGGTGGAATGCCCTCATTGGCTTTCCACAGATATTACAGTGACTTTTCTCGTAAAATCTTCCCTCGTATTTCCCGTTTCCTTTTTTTTTCTTTTTTTCTTTTATGAAGAAGGCCGTAACACTGAGGGAAAGCTTCGGTGAAACGAGTCATTTTCAACAAGAGTCGCTGTTTACAAGTAAAAGCTTTGCTTTTAAGAAAATTGGGAGCATGTGTGTGGCTCTCAGCAGTGTTTGACCATGACTGGATCATTAGTGGAGATTGGTCTGACTTTCTGCTGAACTCCACTTAATTAAGCAAACATTTTAGTAAAAAAAAAGAAGAAAACATCCAGAATTTGCTAGAGTAAAACATGGAAGAAGTGATCTTACAGGGTCTTGCACAAGGAATTACATTACATGTGATATGACAAAACATAAAAATGTGATGATTCGCTGAGTTGATACTTAAATTATTATTTTTGGACCTACAAAGGAACGATATAGAGCTTCATTTATTACAGCTAGGAACTGATGATCACGCCTGAAATCCGTGTGATGGACTCAGAGCTGAACCTTCAGAGTCACATAAAGATGGTTACAAAATCAGCCTTCTATCACCTGAAGAACATCTCCAGGATTAAATAAAGATCTAGAGAAATTCATCTATGCATTTATCTTTAGTCACAATGATTACTGCAACTGGGTCTTCACAGTCTAAAAGAAAATTAAAAATTGAACAGCTGCCATTGATCCAGAGCGCTGTTGCTCGCATTATCACTAAAACTTGGAAGAAAGAACACATCACCCCAGATATAAAGTCCTTACACTGGCGAGAATAGACTTTAAAATTCTGTTGTTAGTTTATAAATCACTGAAATACATTGAAGATCTGCTGCTGTTGTACTGACTTTGCAGATCACTCAGATAATCTGTAAAGTCACCTGACTTCAAAAACAGCTGGAACACCGAGTTCCTTTAACTGAAGACTAAGGACCCATCTGTTTTAGAGCTGCCGTTGGCATTTGACAAGATCTAATGTTTATTGCCTGGTTTTATAATTGATGAGCGTATGATGTTTTTATGATGTAAAGCACTTTGAATCGCCTTGCTACTGAAATGTTTGTTCAGTGAAACAACGTCTTTGAGTTTGTTTTTTTTATTCTAGTTGTGTCAGGACATTCTTGAAGGTAGCACCAGCCTTCATTTATAGGGTTTACCTAAATTTCTGGTGGTTTAATTTATCCTACTGTTTCTGGAACGAGCACTTAGCTTCCCCGGTGTGTCTCCTCAGCAGCGTGAGACAGCAAAAGACAGTCACCTGCTCCAGGTGCTGCTTAAAAGCTCCTGGCTTGTGCCAATTTGCAAAATAAAGTGTTCACCCACCTCTTGAGGGGCGACAAAGACTCCCAAGCCTTGTAAATCACGAGATGTTGCTGATGCGCGGCACAGAAGAGTCTTTACACTCTGCGTTCAGGCCCGTTCCTTTAATCAATCGGGAGACTGAAGGCCAGATCTCACTCTGTTCCTTTAACACAACAAGTGAAAGATGCTTATTAGAGTTACTCAGCCATACATAATGCACAAACAAGGACATTGGAGATGTTTGTAATGATGCTTTGGTGCCAGGGTCAGCATCAGCCTCAAATCAATCAGAAGAGTCCGTAGTGAGGAAGTGCTATAGGAAAGGCCCACACCATCATTTATCCTATCATCTGATTGTGTGCGTGTGTGTGTGTGCTAATGTGTGTGAGGGTAACGGGGGTAGGGGATTGTTTGTAAACAAATTGGGAGGCAATTTGCATTTGTTTGCTTTTCTGGTTGATTTAAAGCACTCGTGCATTCTGCAATCACTCACGTAGGATGGATCATGTTTGGCAGCGTGACGGGGCCGGCCAAAACTCCAATGAATGTTCTCCCTCCCCGCCAGGTCTGATTTTCCCCTGGTTGTCGCGCGGCGTGTGTGCGCAAATCAATCAAGCCCCTTGTTCTAATCACTCCCACTTATATCAGCCAGCAAATAAATGACACCGCTGAGAAAGGGAGATCAATAGGAGATAAGGTGAAAGTCTCCCCGCTTCCTGCCGGTCTGGCAATAAGTTCAGACGGAGGCCCTGGTCAAAGGGATGGAGAGTCCAGTCTGACTATAGGATCTCAAAGTGATTTTTATTGCCAATTTTTACTGAATATCAACCAGTAGGGTAAAAACGAGTAACATATATCAGGTGTTTTCAAATCTCCAAATTGTGTTTTAGAAAGTAAATCATAATAAAACATTTTTTTTTAAATTTCAAAATTGTTCTTTTTTTAATTTTCACTTTTAGTGTTTTAAAAAAAAATCATAAGCATTAAAAGTCTTTGAAACGGGTCTTTAGTTTAGTGCAGGTAGAAAATTACAAAGCAGATAGTTTCATGTTGCTAGCAGCTACCAGCTAGTCACTCACCATGTTCTTACAGTTCTTCAGTTGTCGTCTGTCTCTCTGTCACCATTTATTTTCTTCAACCAGGAACCAAAAACACTGCCACGCCCTCAGTGGAGCACACTCAAGCACTCAGTGGAGACTGAGTGCTTTTGTAACCGAATGTTGTCAGCTAGCTCAGCGCTATGTCTTTATTAGTCGACTGTCAACAAAACCGGGCCACTTATGTCTTTTCTTACTTTAGATTGAGTCTCAAAAATATACACAGAAAACGGCGTCAAGCTTAATGAGTAGCATTTTAGTATAAATCCGGACTTGAATTTCCTGTAGACTGAAGCTAACGGCTAACCTCTAATTACAGACTTCCTGAGTTAAAACAGCTTTACTCCAGAAAGCAGTTTATGCTAGCTCCTATGAATTCCTATTACTTTTATCAAATTAGGCAGTTAATATTTACATCGCAGATGGAGGTTGGAGATGGAGCAGCATCTATAATCTTCCTGTGAGAAACAAGTACTTAAAACAGAATATGTAATTTTTTTCCAGCCATACTGCATATTGTAAAATGAAAAAATAAAATTATAGCAGTTTACATGAGTGTTTTTGTTTTGTTTTTTTTTGAGGTACCGTAACCAGAGCACACGTTCCGTTCTCAGTACTTGTTTCACCTAGGGAGACCACTGGTGATGCGCTACCTCCAACCTCCATTTACTATGTAATTAGTTTTAAATTATAAAATAGGATTAACCTGAACCACTACGGTGTTTTTGCCAGCAGACGTATCTACTGCCGGTAACATTCTTATAACTTTGAGCCAAACGTCACTTCAAAAATCTTAAACTATCCCTTTAAGGCACACGTCTTCATATCCAGGGTCCATAACAACAGCTGACGCTTACTTTACCTAAGTCACATGTTCACTGCAACTTTGGTTGTTTAGACAGACTTTACTTTGCTGAGGAATTATCACAAGATCTCAAACCACGGGATCTTGTTTACGTCCCAATTCTGCATATAAACCTAAACTCCATTCTATTTTTTTCATCCTTCTGCACCAATTTCTTACTTCAGCCACCATTCAGCTTCTCAGCAAGAAGATTCCAAACATTCTCAAACACAGATGCCTTAGACACAACTCTATTATATCTCTTTATGTTTTAGTGGTCTGCCAATCCTATAAAAATAATTCTTTAAACCATCACTTTCGCTCAGTCTTTTTAATTCTATCAACAAACACATGATTTCCTGGGACATTTGACTGTACAGATAATAATTGATATCATTTGAAATTAATCAGTTTAATTTCTTTGGATTTAAATCATAAATAAATGCACTTAAATGGCTTTGAAAAGTTAATACATGTAATAAGATGTTCTGTTTGAGTCTGAATGTAAATGGGCCTCATTGCTGTGGATGCCATATTTGATCTTACTGACAACTCAGGATGTTTTGATGCTCCCAGCCACATTCACACACACACGCACACACACACTCACATTTTTAGATCCATTATGAGTGGGAGGGGACGGGCACGGGGAGGCTGGACAAAACTGAAGATAGAGTTCAACTAGAAGCTGCAAAATATTTAAGGCTGGTGCAGTAGTTCATCTTCCAGCAGGACAATGGCCACAAGAAAACAGCCTGAGCTACAACAGAATGGTTTCAATGAAACCATATTAATGTGATAGAGTGACCTAGTCAACGTTCAGTCTGAGATCCAATTGAGAATCTGTGGCATTGTAAAAAACAAACTGGATGTCCAGAGACCAGAGATGGGTTTTATGGCTCTTTAATTGGAGCCGGATCTCAAGGATTTGTTCATTTTAAAGAGACATTCAGTAGACCAGATTGTTGGGGTGGAGTAGTAGCATATATGTGACGCCACATATATGGAGGCTATCAGATCTCAATGTAGCTGTCTGGGTTGCAGCTCCTAGCCTCAGTTCTTTTCCTGAATCTTTCCGATTTCTCTCTTTTTTTATGTCTGATTACTGTAGATAAAGGCGGCGATCACCACCAAATTGTTTCTTAAAGGGGAAGTATTATGTAAAATCACATTTTTCAAGCTTTGCATCATGTTCTAATGTTATTCCCTAATCAAAAAACATACATGGAGGGTTACTTTGATTCTTTCATGCATGTTTGAGAAATCCTTTAATGTCCTGTTGCAACCATTCGGCTGTTCTAAACGCCTGGGCGGACCTAGCTCCGCCTTCGAGGGTTAAGCTCCACCCAGAGCTGCAGTTTCAGAGGCCCAATTTCAAGGTGTTAAATCAGAAAGTCAAATTTCTTTTAAGTCATATTTGATATATTCTTGATTATGTATATGTAAGCTGTGGATTATAATTGTTCCAACCTAAACATTCCTACCCAATAAGTCTTGTGTTGCTGGAGGTTTGGAGCGCTGAAATATTAATTTTAATTGAATTTGACACATCTGGATCTAATTCTTAGCCTCATCTTTTCTTTTAGTCATTCTTGAAATATTTGTTGACTCAGACTGGAAGAACAATTTTTTCTGGCAAAGTTTCCCATATCATTTTGTTATTTGAAAGGGTCCATGCAGATGTTATTTGGCTCAGATTTATAATTTTATCTTTTTTGCTGCAGTGGCCACAACTTATTATGCAATGTTTGCACAGGTCTTTTGCTCTGTTGGTTTCCTCACCCTTGTGCCTGTTCTCTGCCTCCAAACTGTGGCTTGGTTCAGTTTGTGCTAAAGAATTGGTCAGTTCTGTAAGTTCATTAATGTCACCATTCTGAAAGAGGACGCAAAAGCAAACAAAATTAAAATAATTATTATGCACAGCTGCATTTGTACCGAGATTAGATTACAAACACATCGAATCAACTTAGTCTTCAGCAGTTAGCAGGCAACTTCTGAAGGCAATTGGTTGCCCTCAGAGAAAAGGATGCTGAATATTTTGCACACCACATTATTCCATTTATTTGTAAAACAATATTTTGAATCGTTAATAATTTTCTTTTTACTTTGCAATTTTATGCCACTTTATGATTAAATCCCAACAAAATATATTTATGTTGGTGGTTATGATGTTACACAATACGGTAAACTTCAAGGGATATGAATACTTTAGCAAGCCACTGTTTTATACTACTTTGTCTATCAAGCAAAATCCTGAAAAAACACATTTAAATTTGGGGTTGAAATTTAAAAAGATTTGTTGTTATGTAAGGATCTGTAGTTTAGAGCTGAAATTGTTCCCAGGCAACAAATTATATATTACCTTACATCAACCATGAGTATTTTATTTTTCAAAATTCTAATGCATTTGGTTTCCTCTTTTGTGCACCTTACAAAAAGCCCATCTGTGAATATTCTCATGAATTCCATCTGATTCATTATGCTTATGTTGTCTTTTTTTTTGTCCAACAAAATGTTCCTGAAGCCTCGCAAATTTACGGAGGCAAGACGGCCGGCTGCAAAAGTTCTCCACTAAATCTCGACACGCTTTATTAGGAACTCCTGATTCCCCCCAAACACCCTCCGCTCATACGTCATGACAGCGTCGAGTCGACGCCGACCGGCTCATCAATCCAAAACCTTTTTGAGCTCTTGAGTTGAAGGCAACGGCCACCTGCCAGATGCAGCCCCCCACCCCGGAACCCCAAACTCTGCAGTGCTCCTCGCTTTGCACTCTCCGGAAACTCCTGAGTGTGGTGAATAAGTCATGCTGTGAGTCAGAGGAAGGCCAGGCCTGTTCCAAGAGCAGAGGCCTGGGTTTGGTTTAAAGCACTGGTGGTAAGCCATAAAAGGTCGGGAGAAAACTGAGAGCACAGAGGAACTCTCTCCCCTCCTATTCATGATTCATGAATGACTAATCTTTAATGTAAGCCTCCTCAAACACAATTTATTTTATTATTCACTCACACAGTATGCAGCCGCTGGGCTTTTGCACCACACCCATGATACAGCTCTATAAAGGAAGAAGAGGGCCATTAAGTTCTTGCAGCACATTTTTCTATTTTTTATTTTTTTGAATACACTCCAGCCAAAGAACTATCTTCAAATTCTGCCTTTCTTTCCGCCCTCCAACTTCCCTTCTTGGTCTAAAGAGATTATCGAATTAAAGTCATAAATTCATCACCATTTCACTATTATTCAATGCCGTTCAGTGGGTAATCTGCACAATCCAGTGGGACTAACCGTATCAATCATGGAGCCACACAGTTCAATGGAGGCTAGATCAATGCGACGCTGCAAGCAGATCCAATCAAGAGATAATCACGGTTAGCGCTAAGCTTGTGTGTTTTAGCAACAGACAATCAGCAAGAGGAGATGCAGGATGCCTTATTTGATCCTTGCAATCTTGCAAGAACTCAAGCTGCCTCGCAAGGTGGAACTATCTTAGCATGATCTGACTTTGTTTCCTGTGACGCTTCCTGTTGCGTCTTTAAAGTCAGCCTTTTGTCATTCCTTATTAACATTTGGAGGAAAGGCTACGGCTCTCAGCCCTCACTCACTGGCTGCATTACATTACAAGTATGTGCGAATCTTTATCTATGTCCTGCTAATGACAAACAAACACAGCTTAGCAACTGTGGTGTTTCCACTGAATAACAAATTAACCATTTAATGCATGAATTATGATCCTTTGTGTGAGGATTTTTTTTCCAATTTTATTTTATTAAGGCATAAAAAAGGTAGGGAAAACATTTTGTAAAAATAAACTTTTTTTATTTATTTAATTTTTTTAGGTGATTGTAAAAGTAGTTTAGGCACAAGGGTCAGAGGGTGAACAGAAAATCAGTACCAGCCACCGGTTTCGGTTTCTTCAAATTACTTTTTTATTCAGTCTAACAAAAACAAACTGTCATCCCTCTACAACTTCCTGTTGTCTTCGTTGTCATTTTTGCCAGTAGTAACATCCGGTTGTTTATCACATAACTAGCACGATGCAAAAGAAGTGTTTCCATTGAAGTTTTCCAAAATGAATCTATTTCAATATCAGAAATACCAACTCATCCTAGCGCAAAAACATTTTATTCAAAAACATAGGTTGGTGTGCTGTGATGGCACAGGGGTTCAGCACAACCCACATATGGAGGTCTTAGTCCTCGATGCGGCCATTGCAGGTTCGATTCCCGACCTGGTGACCTTTGCTACATGTTATCCTCTTCTCTCATTTCCCACTTTCCTGTCAATTAACTATCAAATAAAGGCCACTAGAGCCAATAAAACCTTTTAAAAAATACATGGGTTTTCTTAATATATTTTTATATTTCAATTTGTACAAGACAGTTATCGTCTTCTTCGTTATCTTCACCAGTAGTAACATCAAGCTTTTTATCACATGACTACCGTGATGCAAACCAGCGCTTCTTTCCATTGCAGTTTTCCAAAATACATCTATTTTCAAATGGCCAAAAACCACCTCATCCTCATGCAAAAACCTTTTTTAAATAAAAAAGCATACATATTTTACAATTTTGGCATGATAATTTCCATTAAGCAAATTTATTTTCGTAATTTTTAATTTACACTACTTTATAAGTAATGGAGACACAATTACTGTCTTCCAAAGACTCGCCTTTCAGCTGCATCCCGATGTTGATTTGCAGCAGATGTCGGACTCTAGAGTAGAAACTCTTTTCCCGGGGCTTGAATATTCCACCCTCCATATTTAACGGTGAGTTTCATACGCTGCAGTATCATGTTCACTCCATTTTTTCGCCTCCTCCATGTTACTATCTTTCTTTCTTTCATTTAAATTGGACAGCCACTGGTATATTCTCCACTCCTTTAAAAGTTTGGTTAAAAGCTACTAAAAAGAGTTTTAGAAACACTATTCATCTTTTTAGTCCAAACTTTTAATCTAAAGGCAGGCTGCTTTTGACAGGACTTTTGCAGATTAGACTCTGGCCTTCTTTATCTGTACATCTGTGAAGATATTTCCCTGTCTTGTTTCTCTGTCTCTTAAGGATGAATGTTTAAAGCAATATTTTTTTAGCCAGTTTTGGAAGCTACATGCTTGTCAAGTACTGTTTTTAATGTCCGTTAAATAGCCCAACCATTCCTCAGGAGGTTTCTTCAGTCTACTCCGAATTATGTGGTAATAATAATAATAATAATGCAAATAAAATGTTTTTTTCTTAAGTTTGTGCTTCAAAAACTAAACATAGTGGAAATCATAGTCATCACATAGATTCCTCCCTGTATAAAAGTCATCTGGCTGGCTGCCTAACTAGCCAGTAAGATCTTTTCATACAATTGGCAAAATGATGTTACATAATTTGCTTAAATACTTCATTACATCATTGACAAGTTATTAGATTATGGGCTTTATAACATTTAAATTGGTCAAATTCATTAGATTACTGGCATGTGTTGTGCTGTTTGCCATTATCACTTTATTGATTGCTGCACACCTGAATTTAGCGTCACTCAGGATCTGTGTTAGCGCAAAGTGTGAAGCATTCAGCTTCTACGCAGCACAAATCAGGAACAAACTTCCAGAAAACTGCAAAACAGCCGAAACACTGAGAACCTCTAACTCAAAGCTTAAAATCTCCCTATGTACAGTTAGCTTTCATTTGTAGCAAGTGCAGCATTGATCACTATATTGGATGTGTATTTGCTTGATGATTTTGATGGTGGCCTTTGACAAAATGTAAAATGTATTGCTTGTTTTTTAATGGATTTCTGTTGTTTTTATGATGTAAAGCACTTTGAACAGCCATGATGCTGAAATGTGCTACATAAATACATTTAAATTGACCTGACTTGAATGGGGGATGTTCCACATTTGGTCAGTTAATGAACTTTACCAAAAATAAAACTATATATGTATTTGCAGAGCCCACAGTTTATTTTATATCTATAGGTGTATAATTAAACATACAGTATTTCATTTAGAATTTAAACACTGTCAATTTTCATGCTTGCAGGTAAATAGTTCATAGCAAAATAGCCAGAGCCTAAAACAATGGCCCTCAAATACCTGTTTCTGGACTCCTGGTCACCTACTTCCTGTCTGCAGTTTGCGGTCAGTCTAAATCCTGATCCGGAAAACATGATGGTAATGATCCGATCTGGATTTGAAAAACCACCACTTCATATCTGTTGACAGGCAAACGCATCCGCTGAAACTGCGTTTAGGAAAATAATAAGTTGACTGTTAAGTTTGGCATGCTCCAAGTTCACAAGTAAAAGAAAGATGGACAACGAAAATTGGCTGCTTTAAGGAGGAATGTACAGAGCAATTTATATTTTCTCTCCCTGCAAGACCAATGCGCCTCATACGCCAAGAAACTGCTTTCCAATGTTGAGACATCATTGCTATTCCAAACACAGGAATTTTGAAGAGGCCTTTTCTCAAAGGTCAGAAGAAGAAAGACAAAAACCAAGGGGCTGAAATTCTCAGACGAAGCAAAAAGTAAAGCGCTGGTTACATCTGTGACGCAACAGCAAACAGCAAAGGAGTGTTTCCTCACAGTACCATGGGCATTATACAAAAAATCTTTTTCCGATGCCGAAGTAATGAAAGAATGTCTGACTTGTGAGCCTCAAACCTGTCATAGAAGGGAGAGGTATTTTGTACTAGTTTCTGTTTTCTGACTCAAACAAAACGGCTCCTGTAAAATAAAATGCGATGGGCACAAGGCCCCAGTTTTCTTTTTTTATTGGCTGGCCCAGAGCGGGTTCGTGAATTTGTACGTTAGAAGTAGGAAAGCAAAAATCATGTATACACATCTGGGTTTTGTAAAGGAAGCAAAGTGACCATATCTTCCATTGACCATAGAATTGTGCAATTTGACATTTTAAAAATAAATTAAATTAATGGAAACGGGGAAAGTTTGAAAAAAAATCTATTTTTTATATGTTTTGGCACTAGGATGACGTGATTTTTATTTTATTTTTTTACATTTTGAGCCTATTGAAATCGGTGTGTTCCACAACACTGGAATTGAATCACTTTTTTCCATCACACAAGACACATGATCAACAGATGTTGCTTCTGGGGCAAATCACAAAGAAGACAAGGACAGGAAGTAGTTGCAGGATGATAACAGCATGTTTTTAATGACTTATAAGTTGAACATGCTTATTTACAGTATGTGTGATTTTACATCATTTTCTTATTTGTGTTTTTTCAACATTACTGGAATAATGACTCACATTTGTAATGGGAATAGAGCTAGTGAAGGACTGGGTGTATTGCATCTGACACACCGTGAACTCTGCTGGTTGACGTTCATCTACTGTACTGATTTTGTTCCGTCTCTGTGCCCTTACTGTTGAACTTCTCCGTTGTTATTTCTAAGATATGGAAGCAGATTGAAAGGTTGAAGGTGATGTTACAGTGCTGGAATTGGAGAGTGTAATTGATGCCCGTGTGACATTCCATGTGAGTTCTGGCATAACAGGAACCAGGCCTTGCCCGTTTCCTCGACAACCACCCTGATGCTACAATCCTTCAAATTTTATTTGTCATAAAACAAGAAGCGGTAATGAATTACCTTCTAACAAGTGGGTTTCAGTCTGTCAGCGGTGCTATCTGTGCTTGTAAAGAAAAGAACTAATTCTGACATATGCACTGTATTCTACACACAGGCAAAGCATGAATAGCCTGAAGCTTGAAGTTTAATTAAAATGTATTGAGGGAATTACAAAAACAAAGGAAGACGGGTCAGAGCAAAGCAAACACCGAAATACAGAAAAATGAACCAATTTAATCTGCATTCCAGACTGTTAACAAGCAGGAGTGTAAAAAGACACAAAGTGACCTTTAAATGCGTAAGATGGATTTTTTTCCCCCACTTTTAATCACACAGCGTTTACACTCAGATATATCTTAGTGTAGTTTAGAGGCTGTGTTATCAGTATAGTCATTTTTTTGTATTTTTCATGTCTATTTTTGCCACGGTGAAGATTATTTTTGGTAACTAATTAGCTCAATCAGATGCAGTTGCTAGCTCCTTGAAAAAAATATAAATTTCCATCACTAGTTTGCATGTGAACCAAGTTACATCCCAATCAAACCGTCCTTTTGTCACTGAGGAAACATGTTCACATTTATTGGGACTCCAGTGAAGATGAGAGAAAAACATTTAATCTTACATCTTTTATTTACACATTGGGACGACAAAGTCATTTCTAGCTATTTAAATATGTTTAGCATTTGCTTTAACTGTATATAAGCAAGTAAAGGAACAGAGGACACCCGGTATTAAAGGTTAGGGGCGTAGGGACTGCAGTCACCTGCAAATAACTAGATAGTTTTGTTGTTGGTGTTGTTTATTGATAGTTATTTTAATACTTCAAATACTAAATGAACGTTAATATGCAATAATCCTTGCAGTGGAAACAGTCTTAGCACTTCCACTGTTATTGTTACTTAATTCACAGCGGTGGGCGACAGACTCGGCACATGGGGAGCGACAGACGACGGCGACAGTTGAAAGTTTTCCTCCACAGTAACTTAAGTTGAAAAGTTTGAAACTTGCTTGTGTTGCGTCGCTGTCTACAAATACGAAAAGCTCAAAGTTTCATGCGACATCGCCACAGTAGGTTGGGAGACATTACCTTTTCACTGCAAGAAAAAAAAACTGATAATTGCTTACATTTTGATTGGTTGGATTGAGGCGGAAGGCCGGGCTTACTCACAGCAGTATTCCTGAAAAAAGTCAACTGCATGCATATTTATATTTCAATCTTACATGGTGATTAGTTGTGATTAATCACAGAGCTAGACTGTGATTAATCTGATTACATGTTTGAATTGACTGACAGCACTAATATAAATACAGCTAATCTTTAAAAGCTTTAAAGTTTTCAAAGAGTACAATGAGGACCAAAGGTCAAAGCCAAGTTAAAGTATTAAACTATATCCCAAGCTTTGAACATTGGCCTAACCCATAAAATCCTTATAAGACATTGAGGTTTGTGGCTTTAATCTCATAAAATGCAAGAAAAAAAAACAAGTATGAATTTTACTCTGCATAAAAGTTACATCAGTTGTTTAAATTGCAGCCACTTCCTGCATGCGGTTACATAACACGTTTCTTGTCCGCTGACACGCTGCCTTGAGATACGACTGAGTTCAGAGTGTCGGAAGCGACAGCCGAAACACAGGGGTCTATGGAGTGAAAATAGTCTCAAAATAGAGCATCTGCTGCTCAATCACAGATTCCAAATGCACAAACCCAGAGTCGAAAACAGAGAGGAGAGGAAAAGCAATTTGCAAAAGTTGTGGCTGCCTAATGCCGAATGCAAAGTATTACATGTTAACAGAGAAAATAGAAAATAAATTAATTCCACTGAGTAATTCTTTATTCAGTTTTAACTCTGGGAGTTTCTTTGATCTGGTTAATTTTGATCTTGTAGCTGTTTAATCATGAAAAGAGCCCAGTTATTTTTTTCTTGTGTTACGAACGTTTTTTTTATTTTTGTCGTGCTTTTCCTTAATCTGTCAGAGGAGAAAATTCAAGCTATTGTTCAGCACACCTAAATGTTAATTATGTTTACTCCACTTGCATTTAGGATGACTAACACATGCTGGATTTTTTTAAAAAAGCAGTTTGTGAACTCTTAGTGTAAAGGATATCAGTGCCTAAATTCCTCCGCATGCTCTCTACCCAGGAGGATAGTTTGTCACTTTGGTTTAAAGTTCTTCCCATGAAGAGAGGCTGCAAAGGTCAAGCCCCGTATTTCTGACATCATTATTTCCTCACATGTTCTGAACAATGCCGGTGGAGCGCGGTGGCAGGCGGGAGAGTCCGGGTCGGGTTCTGTGTTCAGGGTGGGATGACAGAGGATGCCCGCCTTCGTTTCCCATGTTCCCCCCCCCCCCCCCCCCCCCAAACTCCCACAGCCAGGGAAAACACTGGAAAACGGCACGTTCCCATCAGCTACGCTTGGTGACACGGCGACCCCAGGAAAAGCGTGAGTAAATACCAGAGGCATGTCCACAAGAAGATGGAGGGAAGTTGCTTGGGAGGCGGGGGGAAGTCATAGTAAGTTGAAATCCTTCGAAATCTTCCAGACTGTTCTGCCTTGGACGTGGAAGCAGGCCCTATTACCAGCCACCTGTGCTTCATTTAGGTTAAATCCTTCATTAGGTTTTAAAAGCTCATTTATTTTCATTTTCTAATCCCTACTGTATTGCTTTTCTCGCGCTACACAGCTGTCAGATGCAATTTAATCCTTAAGAGCATGGCCCTGGTTCAAGACCTGCAGGTGATGCACTTTTTCTTTTTTCTTTGCACATAGCTTCAAATTTTCTATGAACTTATTCCTTCTTTATGGTTCTTTTTTAACGTAAACAGTTTATGAGATTAAAATTCTCACCCAGAAGTCAAGAAAAGAAAAATCATGCTTGTGTTAGTCATATACAGTATCATAAAAAGGTGTTTTCCACGATACATTTCTGATTCTTTTATCTTGTCACGCTTGCATGTTCAGATCATATATCTTATTTTAAAATGAGACAGATAATATTGGCTAATTGAAGAAGCTTTTTACAAATCGTATTCAGTGATAAAGCTTTCTAACCGAGGTCTTATGTAAGAAAAACAACTTTCTGACATTAGATTAGAGTTGCACAAACCAGAATAGCTGTGCGACTCTTGGCGAAGCCGTGCAATAACATCTTAATCCGTCTCAAAGTCTGGACTTCCAAAAACTGTGTTAATTTTTTTGTCTCTATATCCAGAGGTGAACTTGCTGGTGATCTTTAGATCACTAGCCCACTGTAATATGCAGACCCATATTTTAAGACCACAAACCAAGAAGAATCAAATTAGATGTTCAGTAAAAATAGGGCGAGTGGCTCGGTGAACAAACTGTGGATATCGAAGAAGCATAAAGTAACGGATTACCCAGTAGGGATGGTTGATAAAGACTTCCAGTTCTGACTGAATATTTTGTGGAACTATCATGGTAACGATGAAAGTGATGCAAATAACTATTACTTGTTGTTTTTTTGTAGATAACTGTACTGCTGTGACAACATGACACAGCAATCATAACCTTACAAACACAAACACTGCTGTTAAAAAAATCTTTCCATTTGTAGCTTTGTTAGGACATCAGTCACATAAAGAAAACTTCATCTAAAAACATATTTTTTCAAAATTGGTGCATTTCCATTAAGCAAATTTATACCCAAAGTTCTACTTTTGTCTCGCATAACACTTTGTACCAAAAGTCAATCATCACAATGTTTTGTGGAATAATGTGAGATGTGTTATATTTGGTCAGCAGTGGTTTTGGGCTTAGTACTCTCCCATAAATGTTATTTTCTTATTATTGTATCATGAACAGTGAACTTAAACTGAGGCACGTGAGTTTTGCAGTGCTTCAGATGTCCTGGATTCCTTTGTAACCTCACGAATGAGTTGTTAGCGCTGGAGTCATTTTGATATAGCCAGCCACTCCTGGGAACTTCACCATGTTTTCCTCGTTTGTAAATAATGTTTCTCACTGTGGCTTCCTTTGGGATCCACAGGCCTCAGGAATGCTTTTGTTGACCAAATGCATGTGAGTGACTTTAACTTTCATCTGTTCTTAAATTTGTTTGGATCACAGTGCAAGATGGTGTGTATTTTTTTTTTTTAATTGTTTCGGTAAATTTTTTTGAATATGGTGAAAAAATGTAATTTATCTTCCTCCGGTTGTTCGGTCTGAGTGTGGTGCTGTTGTGTGTTGTCCATAGAGCAATATTTTTTTTTCACGTATTGTGTTGAAAGATGGCTAAGATGACGACAAAGCTTTACTTGACTTTCTGAGATGTGTTAGCCTACTTCATGTTGTCAGACAAGTTCTTTTTAGGTATTTTTAATGTACAGATTGGATTCATTCATACATTCAGTTACTTCATGATTGAGGAGGAATGATTCATATTTTGTAAAGAGTATGACTGGTTTGCACAGCATTTTTCTATGAATTCATAAACTCATTGCAGATCTCCGATAGGCCGTGACATTTCGTCATCTGTAGCTGCATTTCCATCGACTATAACGTTGCACAAATTGGAATTACCTAAATAATTACGCTTAACGGGAACATGACATTTTCAAACAAAAATAATTTTTTTGCTGAAAAGTTTTTGCATTAGGAAAAGATGGTTTTACGCCATATCAAAATTGGTTGAATGGAAACAATCTTTTCACATCATGAGTCACATGATCAACACCCGAATGTTACCACTGGCGGAAATGACGGAGAAGACAACAGGAAGTGGTCGGAGGATGATGGCACATCCAGAGGTCATTTTTAACGACTTCTCCCATAACCAAACTTAACATCAGAATTTTTTATTGTTATTTATGACTTGAGCTTTATTGATTTTTCCAACAAAAATATATACCACAGTTTCATACTTAACATATACTAATTTAACACATGCTAAACAATGGATTAACTTGTGATTTTAATTGTAAAATACCGCAATTGCAATATTCTTTCCCAACGTTGGCTGAATAAACGTTTTGCATAAATTTGTAATGGAAATGGAGATACTATGTCCTACAATGTGACATTTCTCTTTATTGGTGATGACGAGATACAATCACAAAGCCACTTAAATGTTGTTTTTTCCTGTTTCAGTTAAATGTGACACCCCCCAACCACAAGACGATAATGCCTGTTTTTCGTTTTCTCTTTTTTTTTCTCTTTATTTTCCCCTCAAATGACCAAAAAGATGTTATAGCTGTTGTGATGGCAGGACTCAAAGAGCAACAAAAATGACATCCAGATGTTCCCAATTACTGAATCCCAGCCCTTTAGCTTGTTTGTGTTACCACAGTGCGGCAGCGGTTGTCCTAGAACAAAAATATCCAGTAACGTAGGATTGTCTGTAGGCAGTAAATTTAAACAGGATATAAATAATCCCATTCACAGGCTGCGGTCTGCCAGTTGGAGGAGGTCTAACAAAATCGAAGGGTAAATAATGCCACTAGCAGTTTTCAGTTGTGTGTTAGGGCTGTATTAAAAACCTTAATTGTGTTAATACATTCTTTTTTCTGCAGGAAGTCAGCACTGAGCATAGCATGCTGTGGCAATACTTTGATCATGCAGTCAGATTAGAGCATTCTGCTGTGTTCCAGCCAGTTCAGTACTTAGACTTAGATTTATTTTATTTTTTTCACAGAGCAACATTTCTTTTCACATTGGACGTGTGTAAAAACATTTCGGTGTGAAAATGTGTGTATTCAGGGTTCTGGAGCTGCTGAGCTTGACATCAGGAGCTGCTGCTGTTGCGTTGTTTCTGTCTCCCAGCAATTGCTGAAGATGCATCAACGTTGGTATTGTTTTTATAGTTTTCATGCAGATAAAGAGCAAAGCAGGCAGAGTTATTCTTAACAGAGACATGAGTGACACTGGGAGCCTTCACTTCATGATGCTGCTTTTTAATATAGTAAAGGTAAACTGTTTTGTTACCTTTTGCGCTGGCTCAAATAACTACAGACAACATCGCCGCAACCAAACATAAGCCTTGCACTTTTTATATTTTAGTTTGTAAAACAGATTGTTGCACTGTGTGTTCCCTGCTCTCTGTTTGGAGATTTAAGAATTTAATAAAAAAAATTTCATGTTCGGATCTTAGGAACAGGGTGCATTAATCCTAGCTAAACTAGCATCACTTTGACTAGCAGCACTGTGTGGTGTTTCACATGATTAGTCATGAAATTACTCTGCGTTCCTTTGAACAGCTTTTATTTTGGTGACACATCACTTCCTGTTGAATTGACTGCTCCTTTCCACTGTCGCCACTTGCTTGTTCAGAAAGAGGAATTGCTTCAAAGTTAATAAATGAATGGTAATTGGCTAGAGCTCCTTAGATTATCTGAAAATATTGACTTTATTCTGATTATTAAGATTTTGTTTCTCTTATTATCATGACTATTCTTGATATTATGACTTTATCCTTGTATTATTAGGGTTTTCTTCTCAAAATATTAACTTTATTCACATACATGCACTTGCATTTTTTGAACTCAGCTTGGTAAGGTCATGAAAGAAATCAAAGCCACAAAGTTTACACATTTGCATTGCAGCTGGTAAAACACAGCTGCATGTGTTTGCTGCAGGTAGGAGGCGATGCTTCAAAGTGCACACATTTTGGAGCAACACTCACTCTTTGCCAGAAACACCGGCTGCAAACCCAGTGCAAGGCGTGTTGCGAATGAAAACAGACTTCCTCTGGACCAGCAAACAGGACAGCATGTTCTCATGGAAATGAAAAAAATAAATAAAAAAGGAGACTGGCATTGAGTCAAACCACTCAGAAAACCATAGGGGGATGTCCCCACTTACACTCCTCCACAGGATCACACCCAGAAGGAATGAAGGAGTGTTGAGTGTGTGTGTTTCTGCAGCGGGACAGAGGGAGAACACACCCAGGGATGTGTGATCGTCTGCATATGCGGCTCCCTCATCTGCAGAATTCCTCCAGACTTGTCACAGCTCAGCCATGTTTCGCCCAAACTTGTCAACGTTCAGACGAGCCCCATCGTCCTCGAGCCGCTCGCCGAAATAATTCTCCTTAAAAGCTTCCCGCTAATGCAGCGAACAATTAAGTTATCAAATGGACACGAGCATTATGTAAAAGACGGGTTATATGGCCAACAATTTGAACACTGTCTGCTTCCTGGTAGCGCAGATGAAATGTCAGGGGCGCAATATTTCAAGGCTATTAACTTGAGTGCTTTTTTATTCAGACTCATTACTTTTTAAACGGCATAGGAAGTCACGGAAATGTAATATTAATTTTTACATGGCTTTCATTTTCGTTCCTATAGAGCTGTTTAAAATTCAGGGGAGGTGGGGTCTTTTTCTAAACCCGCACTCACTTTCAGGTAGAGAATCAGAGTTGTCAGGTGTTTTGGGAAGTGTGAAGTTATTGTTTTCCGCATTGAAAACAATGTGTGTGTGAGTTTGAGAGATGGGTATAACAGGCTGAAAAGCACACGATCTTCCCTTCAATTTCTAATATTTGTGTGGGGAAGTATGTCAATTTCTGCCTAAGGATGACCCATTTTGACTTCAAAGCTTTACTTTCTGAGGTATTCGTAGTCTAACAGAGCGCACACCGCAGTGGGGGGACCGAGAAAGAAAGATGGACTAGGGGAAAAAAACTAAAATAGTGAAGGGAGATATGTCATAAAATCTTTATTTTGGAATAAAAAAAACAGATATGACTAATTTTAATCCACCACGCTGCCCTATTTAGGCCCTAATGAGAATTTTTCAAATGTTGGAAGCCTTATCATGAAAAATGGCTGGAGATCATTAATAGTTTATGAGTTGAGTTAATGATAGAGATGATTTCTAATTGAGCTCCACAGAGCCGTCCTATGCGGTGGTCCTTCTCGCTGTTGGCAGGGATTTCTTTCATTATTATAGATTTTTCTTTTTTTTCTTAGTGTTCATTTCGACTTTGCGTCTTTACACAGCTCTCTTTGGGTGTTGATGTTTTACCACGGCATGTTTTCTACACCCACTTTGTCTGATTCAGAATTGTGCTGGGTTGTGTCATAATCCAGCTGTCACTATATAAATGTGTCTTATATCAGTCCACATGATGTGATGGTTGTTGCTCAGCATTTAACCCTTTGAGTCCTGAGTTTCAAATCTCCGCCTGGATTTAAACTAAAGTATCCATGTATTCATGAATGTCCCAGTCAAATTCTGTAACTAAATCTAATTAGGAACCCGAGACAAGTTGACAATTGTATTTCTCTATAAAATGTTACAACGTTTGAGCAATTTCGCCAAAGACAAATTCCCAAAAATATCTGTTTCTAAATGTGGAAGTGAACCTTGCAGACTTGCAGCTGTAATTACAGTGAACCAAGTATTGACTAAAAGCACATGCATGCTACACATTGCCATTTTTTTTTTTTAAACATTTGAGTAACGTTTCATTTTGAAGAGCATGGTTGCGGTTGGCTTGGAGAAGATGAATTGACTTGCGAGCCGTCCAGGGTGTGGCCTGTATCCCGCCAACAGATAGATGTGGGTTTGTTTTTTTTTGGTTGCAGCAGAAATCAGTGTGGAAAGTTTCAGGGGTATAAATACTTTTGCAACTCTTAATAGGCAAAGTTGTAAATAACGTTCACTGCAATACATATGAATATACTGCGGTAAAATGGTAAAATAAAAAAAGATCCACCTTCATTCAAAATGCTATTACTTTTCGTTTCTATGGAGACCTCCACATCCATATGGGTTTTCTTTTCTTCTTCTGGATACGACCTTGTGTTGCTCATCAGCTGATTGCTAGCTTGTTTAATCAACACCTGTTGCTGAGGCTGTATTTACCCTCTTATACACATAGAGCTCACTGCTGACACTTATAAATAGGCATTACTGTGTTGACACGTCATCGGCCCGTTGCTATGGAGTTGCTAGCGAGGACGGTACAGTAAATACTGGGGTTGCCGTGGCGGCGCTCTGACAAAACAGAGGGGAAACAGGAAGGGATTCCCTTTTGAGTCCAGTGACGGCCGCAGGGAACGTGAATTACCGTCAACCTTCTCTCTGGCAACCGCCGAGGGGTTTTCCCTGCGTTGCTCGCCAACTGGTCACTGGCAGCCCCCCCACCCTCCCTTCCTCCACCTCAGCCAGAACATGTGGCAGCTCTAATTACTTAGCCGCAAAGGGCCCAACGCAGGAAAACCACAGAACGGGGTTACATGGCCATATTACTTCCCAGCACAGCGAGACTGAGGTGCTTTGAAAGAAGCGTAAAATTGTTTGATTTGTGATTTCTGATTTACAAACCACCAAGATCTGCCCCGCCGCCTCATGCTTCTTAAAGAGGTGAAATATGGTGAGCTATATACATATATATATGTATATATAGGTATATATATACATATATATATGTACAGCTCCCCAGTTGGCCTCTAGCTCTTGGGCTGCGGGCAGATTTCCAACATGGCAGATGGTGACTGAGGCAGTCAGTGCAGAGGAAGCGCTTCAACTCAAACTGAAGAGAGAGAGAGAGAGAGACGGTGTGTGGATGTGTGAGGAGGCGGACGGACGGCGCTTGGTGGACGGGGAAGTGTAGAAATGAAATAAAAACACCCAGCTAACAAGCTCACACATCCAGCGCTGCTCGTTGCTGTAGCTGCTCGACATGATTTAGAACGATAAGGGCGTAACGACGTGCTTGTATCGGATCGTGTGACGTCGAAATTGAGCTGTCCCAATGCTTATTATTTGGAGAAAGAGTTAGAAAAGACACAGCAGCATCATCTACGTACGCCGACGTTTTTTCTGACTTACACAGTTGTTCCTGCATTTTGCACACTTCTTGTACGGCCGCAGGGGAACGTATGGCAGAACCTTTTGACTTTGGGTTGTATCGTGTACTCACACTTAAATTCCAAAGAAATCTCACAATTTAAAACAGCTTTAGCTTTTTAAGAGCAATGAGAAGAGCTTCCTTGCATCATTCCCTTGTTTTCAAAATTCTAAATATCCTAATTTGAAGCCATATTCCAATTTTAGAACAGCTTAGTCAAAGTTATCCAACTCACCACACTTTAAATTTGTAGTCCCTGGATTCTCTCCATCTAATCTAATGGAATGTAATAGACTTCTTTAAGCCAGCTGACGGGCAGTGTGATGTGAAGGAGGGGCATCAGTGAACTGTCTAATTTTTAGGATGTTAAAGTAAAGGAATGATTTATAATGGAATTGTTTTTTATTTTTTATTACTATTACCAACTCATACCAACTTTAGCCATGATAAGGCTTCACATTTTAAGATAATTAGTTTTTACATGAGACCAAACAACACAGAAGTTAACATTCTGGGAATGAGAACTTAATGTTCACCACTCACCCTAAACAGTCACCTCCTTTCAGTAAAAGTACAAAGTCTGCTTTCCGTTCTCCAGACTTACAATTTCCCCCAGAAAACACTTGGAAGTTATAGAAATTATCATTGTTTATTTTGGGTTGTTTTTTTTTTGCGTGTGTTTTTTTTGCTTTGTTCAACTTTGCAGCTCAAGCACATCTGTGAGGATGCATATCTGAGCGGCGATTCCCCCAGTGAGGAAACACGTTCTCACCTGAACCTCGCTCAGATCAGCTCCAACATACGAGGGAATTCCTCTCAGAAATATTTACTTTTTTTGTTCTGGTGAGGAAGTGAAGCAGAGGAAGCGAGTCATGGGGGGGAGCAGTGGGGGTGAAATTGAATCACCATAGTAACTTCAATAACATTTCTCTTCTCCTTTCCTCCCCCTTATTGGCGTGCACACACACACACGCACACACACACACACACACACACACACACGCTGTAGCACACGCAGACGAGAGGAAATGAGTTTGAAAGCGGAGACGGAGCATGAACCGCCATTTGTTTTTGACGCCTGCCAAGCAACAGAGACATTATTGACTTGATAAGGACTTACTGACAGTTTTACTTCTCTGCATCATCTTACAGCGCAGCCTCTGCTAAGATGCTAATGGCTCACCCTTCCTAGCTGCTCACAATAAAATAAAATAAAAAAAGAGTGTTACGAGCCCACTCATATGTGCGCTCCAACTCCAGACTGCAGGAGCTGTTCTGGGAGAAATGTGCGCACCACTACTGGCTCGCTTTCACTGTGAGGGGTTTTCGCCTCAAGAAGCGTTCTGGGAATGAGGAGATGATGTCAGAAGCTCCGAGTTAAATTTGACGGGAGTGCAGCTGCAGCCTGGAGTCCCGCTGTGTGGAGTAGAAAATAGTTTCGGATCTGCAGACTGAAGCTCTCGTAGTTGTGGAGTTGTGCTGTTTGGGGAGAAGAAACTAGAAGTTGGACTGGAGGATTGAACTGGGTTGCAAAGTGATTCAGTCAAACTTTCAGTTTTTCCAAACAGAGTACAACAAAGTCTCATGACAAAGGAAAAAGCAGAATACTGAGCTGCATTTACATTAATTTTTTATACTTTGTTCTGTTTATTACAATGAAAAATAGGAAAAATAGGAGCTGAATATACAGAGGTATCCAGAGTCATTTATTTTCCTTGGTGATAATTGGCTAGGCTCTAGATATTAGCTTCTGTGGAAGTGCACCGTGAATATTAAGATATATTTGGTGTTTGAACTGTCGAAACAGGAAGTTGGGCCGTTTTTTTTTTAAAAGAGTATTTTCGTATTTCAACCGTCTGTCCTGGGGTTCCACTGTATTCAGTATTGAATTTATTGTGTGCTTTTAAGCTAGTTTATTAGGATGCTAGTTAGATTCCCCTTCCAGATCTGATGGTTTTTGGCAAAAGCCTCCTGCCGGACCTGGACATTTTCCGCGCTTATCCTGAGCAACGAGCAAAGAAAGTAGAGCTTTAGGTTTAGTTTCAAAAGTACTCTCCCTCAATAGAAGCTGGTCAAACAAGACACTGGAAACTTTGTAAATACAATCACAGAGGGATGTGTTTTGTTATATGTAGAACTAAAAGTTCTTTATAATAAAAATGATGGGATAAATTTGACAGCTTGTCTGGGGGATACGTTCTTCTTTCGGATATCGTAGAAACATCACGCCAGCAGTACACAGCTTGGTACCGTTTATATTAACGACAGTTTGTATGGAAAACTATATGAAAGATGTGGCTTTAGACTGACACTGCAGCTTGTGTGCAGTGTCAGGATTAACACAATCCTTTCATTGTGTTACGGTTTGTTAGCGCTGACCAACCGGTAGCCACAACCATAGAAATATAACGTTTATTTATTATTTAATTTAATTATATATGGCCGTGAGTCATAGACTTAAACTTTGTTTGACCAGAAGGTCTGATGAGAAAAAAATATATAGTTGGAATATAACAAGATTAAATAGTCCTGTCAAGACTTAACATATTAAAGACCTACTTAAATATTTTTCTATGAATTTCCAACATGGTAAGGCCTCTTCAGGATGCGCGGCCAGCCTGTGTCAGGACTGCAGCTTCTCAGAGAGAGGAGAGAGAACAGGCAGCAGCGAGGGCACTGCACAGCCAGGTTTGCTCACAGTAATGGTCAGCCCCAGCGACCCCTGCCTTTTATTCCTTCAGCTAGCCGCCGGACACCTCGGTGTGAAGCTACCTGACACCATATGTTTCCCTGCCTGGTAATGACTGCTGCAAGCTCTGATTTTATGGCAGCTAGCCTCTGGAGGCTCAGCGATGAGGGGGGGACATCCTTTCTCCTCAATTAGAGCTGCAGGAGAACGCTTACCAGCTGCCTTTTTCTTTTCTTTTTTTTTTACATTATTAACATCTTTCCAACACCGTATACTTTTGTGAAGGTGATATAAACAAACAAACGCTTGTCGAACGCCATTTGAAGATGCGAGCGAGTAGGAGGGGACGAAGCGGCAGGGCGAGGACGTGGAGAGAAAACCTAAGATAAAGACGACTCGTCGAGGGGAAGGAGACTAAAGGCATGTGGAGTTCAGCCTCACTTTGCTCGGCTGCGCTGTGATTAAAGCAAAGAGTCCCCGGAGAGAGAGGCGGCTCGAGGCCTGCCCAGTCACTTCTCTCGCTTCCTTGATCTCCCCGCGTGTCGCCCACGGAAACGCACCGCCAGACCTTCAGGAAGGGGCTCCGTTTTTGTTTTGTGTTTTTTCTTTTTGCGCAGGGTCTCCCGTCGGCTCCAGAGAATCTGCAAAGCAAGCACAGATTGTCACGGCACCAGCTAGTCTCAATTTAGACTGACTAGGTCTGTCTTGTTCCTGAAGTTTGTTTTTTTTCTATTTTTTTCTGTTTGTTTCTTTTATGTTATAATGAAGATGCTGTTTGTTTCGAGAAAAGCTTTGTGTTGCACACAAACTTGTCAAGTTCCAATGTTAGGTAAAAAGAGAGAAATTCAGTTAAGAGATTCTCCTGAAAGTTTTCTTTTTTTTTTTTTTACTTGCTTAAAAAAAAGATGAGGCAGGGCGCTGAAAATAAGCCTATAAACCTTCATTAATCCCCTCGGGGGGCTCTGTTCTCATTTGATTGAAGTGGCTGTTCTTTCAGAAAAATTGATAATCCCAACCTCGCACACTGGGAGGCAGGAGCGAAGAGATGGGGAGAAGAAAATGTCACTCTCGTTCTTAATTAAATTTCCCCATTCAGTGGCAGTGGGTTGGTCGGTTCTGCGTGGGCACGGTCCCGCCCTTGACCTTTTTTTTTTTTCTTTTCTCCATCTTCTTCTGGTCAAGTGACCTTCCCTCCCTGTCGGTGCTGCATCAGACAAGGAAAGGAAGCGCCTGAGGGGAGTTGGGGAAGAAAGGCCGTGACATTACACACATTGGTACGGACGCTTCAGCCTGGATAATTACGCCAATGCTCACTTAACATGCGTCGCAGGCGAGCCCATCGTTTATCAGTCGCATGACCTCTAACAAAGAATCTTTTCCTCTGATCTGTCTAATTATTCTGTTTTTCTTTCCTCTTCTCAGTCGTCTCTGTCTTTCCTCCCGCACCCCCCTCAACACACCCATTAGCGGCGCAAAGGCAGCAGATTTGTGTGTGTGGATAAACTAAAGACAAGCCGGGGCGGTAAACATCACAGCTGGCTGGCTAGGAGGGAGGGAGGACTTCTGAAATGAATCGCTGATGCTTTATGCAAGATTTAAATTAATTTGAGTGAGCCCAAAGGTGTTTTTTATTATTCCTTTCTATTTAAGATACACTCAACTCAATTCTCACGCCTGTGGCACTTTGGATGGTTGATGGGATGCCAGGGAAGTGGAGGGGAGGGACAAAATATTTCAACATAACATGACTGGAAAACACAATTTGAACAAATTGAATTTTGAAAGGAAGGCAGGGCAATGAGACCCAAACTTCTAATGAATCCAAAGATTAAGGAAACATTTGCTAGATAGCAAACAGTTAAAGGATCCCACATACTGAGTAACTTCCACACATTGTCTGCATACAGTTTGGATTTCACAGTCAAGCGTACTGATGGCACACATTTCTCATGATAGATTCCTTCATTTCCCACAATCCGAATTGATCCTAGCAAGTTTTACGAGCCAACGCTAAACGTAGCGGACCTCTGCGTAGTGAAGTGCACCAGAGTACGTGGGGTGGGCATTAGGACATGTACAGTTTAAAAATTGTAGAATGACCTGCAGGTGTGTATGTCCTGCTCATAAAACAAGACCATACACAATACGAGAAAAAGATCAGATTTTATGAACACTCCCATTTGTCTCATCAGACCATCAGCTCTCGAAACCACACAAAATAAACTTGTAAAAGGCCTCACAAGGTAAGTGTTCAAAAGACCCTTTCCTTAATACGGTAGGAGCGTTAAACTGGAAATACATCAACACAAAAGAAAGGGATATTAATTCATGAAATCGTCCCTTATCTCCCCTCTAGAAGTCCATCATCAAGTATAGATTTCTCCTTCCGAATTTATGGTTCAAAAACCTGTCTAATTTTATCTATAAGACAACTTAGGGGTGCACTATTTATCAATGCTGCTTTCCACTGTATTAAACCGGAGATGATCAAATACAGTTCAGACCCATTCAAAAATTTCAAAATTGCCAATTTATTTATCACCATTAGGAGCACAGCGGCTAATGTTATATAGAAATTGTCTTTTTTTGTAAACCTAGGAGCCATGCAAACTATTTTAAAGTGACGGGAGCCTCTTCAATGAATACGTCCTCAGCCAGTCCAACCAGCAATCTTGGTCCACTCTGTCAATAGAGCAGGAGAAGTCGAGAAACTTTCTTATTTCAAAATAAGAATCTGAAACATTTATAAAACTGTGTCCATTTAAATCACAAGTCTCCACATCTGGGGATGTGCTGATGTCTTTGGAGTAAAACTTAAGAAATATTGTAGTGCTTTAATATTGTGAGATCTGATTTGTGGTGGAAGTTTTATGGTGAGCTAAAATTAAGAATGCATGCCATATTTTCCTCCCTTCTCTACAAACATAAAATCTTCCCAAATACGGTATATGGTCTTGATTCTGGTTCCTATTTCTAAGTACGCTTGAAAGAAACAAAACTAACTCTTATCTATACGACAAAAGTTTATAGATAAAAAAATTGTTTTTTAACTACAAGATAAAAAACATCTTTCTATTATATCTTTCTTTCAGAAAAAACTTATAGGTAAATATGTCTTCAATATTGATAATGTATTGTTTTTTCACTTTGGAACAAAAATTGCCACAAGTGAAAAAAAAATCAAGCAGTGGAAATAGTACTTTTATTTTTTATCAATATTAAAAGAATATTGATTTAAAACAGGCTGGTGCATATTGTTCAAAAGTTACTTGTAAGTAATTAGACAAAACTAATATATCTGCACTAGGTTCTAGACCAAAAGTACTTTTGGTGTTTTTGCATCACGTAAAACTTTTACATAACCAAACTCACCTCAAGCATCCGTGTTCATGTGCTGATCACTGGAGCTACTGGCTTCATGTATAGTGATTAATTATCAAGAAATGAATGTTGCAATAAATTTCCCATTAACTTTACTGTTAGCTTCTGCTAGTCAAGCTACATTTCCAAATTTGAAGTAAACACCAAGGGGAATATTTGAGTTATTACATATAAACATATTCAATAACTAGTGCATTATGAGGTCACAGGGGGGATGACTTTAATTTTTATTTTTTGCAGACCTGGTTGCTTATTTCTCTGGTGAGTTCGAGCAACACTGGAAACTGGAGCATCTGGAGAAATTCAAAGAATGCAAGGAAGGTTCAAATATGGCCAAATGTTAATGTAACAATGACATTATTACATAGAAAGTAATGAATGCATAGTTATAAGGTACTCGATATTTACTTGTGGTGTTTGAGATCCTTATGGAGGGGAAAAAAATCCTTCTGCTTCTCTCATCCCCGTACAGTACACAGACGTGGGTGAGAGCTCTGCTGTTTGTAATATAGTATGAGCCATAAAACCGCTGCAGATATCTCTGGGTCACCGATCTGCAGGGAGCAGCTTGCACTGTTCAGACCTGTCAGGTTATTATGTAACACATCGCCCAGTTTCACCCCATGCGCTGCTCCTGTCCGCGTCTTTCCACTCAGCCTATGGATTTCTTGGTGAAACCGGCAGGACTCAGAATGCCCAGCTTCTCGTGTTGAGACACACAGAGGTGAGTTAAAGCAGAAGAGACCAAAGAGGAGCGATACGACGAGAACTCTTCGTCTTTTTACCGACTGCAGGTCATCTGCTGGCTGCTTTGGAGGCTTGGTGTACCAGTTGTTCTGAATAATTCAAGTTAAAAACAAGACAAAAAAAATGTTGCTTTTATCTACCATATACAATTGTATCCATGAGGTTTAAGAATCAATTAGCCCACGCTGGCTTTGCTTGTGTAATCCACATGGGTAAATACAAAAAGTCAGCTCCCACGCTGTCAACTGTTGGATTCAGATGTGCAGTTTCTTGTGTTGAATCCCAGAAAAAGGCCATGGCTCATGGGAAATCAGGTGTTTTTTGTTTTTTTCTTTCTTTTTTATGTTTGGCAGTGCTGTGACCATGAACAATTACACAGTATCATGGGGAAAAGGGTTTAAGTTTAAACAGAAGTGAGGCGAAGCTGTAAGACGCTGTTTCAGAGTGTCTTCATTCCGTCGTCTGAAAGCGAAAATTCTACATAGACATGTTTCTTATCTGTTCTCTGCATGTTTGTTGTTTTACATGCTGCAAGGCTCCTCCAAATTCTTAAAAGGGTTTAAAAAACACTTGAGTTTAAATGTTCAGTCTTATTGTTTTGATGGGTTTTTTTATGTACATGCTTCAAGCAGGCAGGCTTTACCTGAACAAGCTGCTGGTAACCGGCTAGTTGTTCAAAAAGCACAAACACAGAGAATCCCTGGAAGCCCCCCAACCTTAGCCTTTGGCATCCAGGACAGAAACATCCAGTATTTGTCAGTAAATTAGATTATGCCTTTGTAGAGATTTGTTTGTCAGATTTTTAAATTGTTCTTGTGTAACAACTTGTGTCCTGTTTTCATTATCTGTACGCAGAAAATCTACATAAATACCAGAAACAGAGGCTTGAAAACATCAGTCTATGTGTAATTAGTCTATGTAATGTGTTTCACTCAGCCAATCGAGTTCCTAAATTGAGCTTTATAAAAATATTCAAATTTATTGACATGCACCTGTATAAGACAATTGCACGTTTTCTCGTTTAATGAAGACTTGTCTCCACTCACCCTAAATCTTCCATAGTTGTTAATAAAACTTGGCTTTTAACTTGTTTGAACAATCATATCTACAGAGTCCATTAAGGTCATGTTTGTTGCTGGTTCTACTCTGTATTTGTTTCAGTGTGTTAAACATTGTGAATTAATGTTGGACACACCTGGAATCGCCCCAATGCTAGATGTTTTGGTCACTTCTCAAGGTGTGAATGGCTGTAAAACCAACTGGTGAAATGAATTAAGGCTGTACTGAAAGAGTTAAAAGGCGTAATCCCTTCTAATGATTGATTTGACGACAGATCTGCTGCAGGAATCTTTTGGGTGAAGAGTGAAACAACTTCAGGAAATAATAGAAAAGGTCCAGTTGTGTTCAATGTAAAGAAGGAAAGGAATATCTCAAGAAAAAGGCAAAAAAATGAACGCGACATTCATGGTTTGAGCTGAACCTTGACCCATACTGTGCAAGTTGAGACACTACATTGTGCTTCAAAAGAACAACAAAGCTTGGCACTTATATTTTCAACTGAGTTTCTGTGTCAATCGTCATTTTGGGGATGTAAGACAAGAAACTCCAGTTGACCCTCCACCCAAGCACACCCTCATTTTTTAATTCTATTAGTTGCTTATCAGTTTTTACTGGTTCTAGAATGATGCAAGAGTTTTTACAGACTAACAATTTAGGGTTTGTGTAAAAAACAAAGTTGGATAGAAAGGCTTTCATATGCCTAATGGAAAGGTTACCTCACCATGGGAGTTTCCCATAACACTCCAAGGTACAGCACTTTGACACAAAATGCATTTGAGCTTATGGCCCCTGGGAAGCCATTAAATGCACATTCTAGCAGTTGGATATTAAAAAAGTGAAAAATTGCCCTATTGAAGAGACGTCAGAGAGAGAGAGAGACTCCCTTAAGATTACCATATCCATCTGTAACCCCACGTAATGCGCCAGAGGATCCTCTGGCAACATGTTAATTGATAAGAAAAGATGAACATGAGGGTGTGGAGAGCTGTTTCAATCAACAGTAGACGTAGCTGAGGAAAAACGAGGGATGGGGGAGGTTCTCCAAATATCACAAAACTCGCACAAAACCGCCATCCATCACAGCTAGAAAAGGCCTCGTTTTGGGTTGAAAGGTCAAAGTGCTGAGTTATGTTAGAAGGTGCTCCCAGGGGACAAATTTGTCAAGACCCCAAGCGCGGTGAGATGACGGGGGTAAGTCATCCCGTTTGCCGGGGAGAACTTCACGTACCGGCCTCCAGTCTGTGGCGACTATACAACATGAAAAAATAAATAAAAGGGTGAGCGCAAATAGCCCCTGGGTAACCCCTCAATCCTTCATCCTGAGTGATAGGTCTCTCCTCACCATCAAGTCTTTTAATCCACGCTCACTGTTCTGCCTCGCTTATATGTCAGGGTGACAAAGTTGTGCCACAGCACTTTCTGGGTTCTTCACAGCTTCTTGGCCAATATTTCTCATCGTATTACAGGGGAGACAAATATCCTCTGGAACAATGACCTTGCTGTGGAGATTAGCTCACAATCAGACGGTACATTCCAGACTTTAAATAAAAGTACAAAAACACTACATTCCTCTAAAGGTTGCTGTAATTTTTGGTATCATAGACATGCACTGGCTCTCAACTGTACACCCCCCTCTTAAAATTGCACGTTTTCGAGACATAAAACATGACATCATGGCAATCATTTACCAGTCTTTCCCACCACTACAAAGTAACAAATTATGTACAAGTCAGCTGAAAACTTCCCCAAAAACATCTGTTAGGGGAAAAAAAATGTCTCAACCTGGTTACATAAGTGTACACACCCTAACCTAATACTTTAACTTAACTAAGCATACAACCTCATTTGGTTTAACTCTTTCAACATCCCATGTCTTGACTCAGGGTTTCCCCCAGTGTATTATAAGCCTAGCGGGAGACCAGGCTTTACTTGTGTTTACTTGTGTTTGCATTTTTCAAGACTATAGTTGGTGTTCAGGTATTAATCTGAACACCAACTTTTAACGACACATAATTAATTATCAAGTTATATTTTCAAATTTTCTGTAAACTTTAAACATTTTTTAACTCAAAAACATGATGGGCCACTGGATGAATAACTGCCCAAGCGCCCAACCACTGGGCTTAGAAAGGCTTCTGGGGGAAACCTGGTCTTGACTCAATCTCACAATAGTTCTTTAACTGCATCAGATTATATGGGTGTCTCTTGATCACAGCTCTTCAGGTGGACCCACTTTTTTTAATGGTTTTAAACTTTTGCTACGTTATCCAGAAAACTTATCAAAAGTTACTTATTTATGTGGATATTGGTTAGACTCACTATTATGCTGGACCTGAAGGTGTTTGGTTAAAATAGCTGGGTAAAAACCCTTAACTTCGTACAGAGGGTCTGGGTATTGAGAAACAATTGCCTCCTGGATGTGTGATCTTTGCTGAAGTTTTAAATTCTACCCAATTGCTAATGCTTGGCCATGACATGATGCTCCAGTTCGATAGTAAGAAGCTTACTGGAAATGGCCTCTGATGTCAGTAACTATTCTCCACTGCAAAGAGAGAAGAGTCGATGTAACGAGGCGGCTGGTAATGTTAGTTTAATATTTGGAAGCATGGTCATCACATAACTCAGCAACTTTGCTCAATTCCTCCGCCACCATCGCTAAAACTACAGGCAGACTACAATTCTATAACAGCACAGAAAATCAACATCGTTTATGACTTCCCCTTCTGTGTGTTGATTGGCCCATTTGAAATTCTACTGGAAAACATTCATTTCAATGGGAGAAAGCACAGATGGCACAGTGAAGGATGATGAGAATCAGAAAAGCAATGACCAGGCTGTTCTTAATTTTATCTATTTTGACAACTTCACTTAAAGGAGCGGTTTTAAGTAGAATCAGTTTTTTAAGCCGTATGTGATATGCACAGCAATTTTATAATAGTTGAAGGTAACATAGTTACCTGATTCCAGGCACAAATTGGCATTATGGGCCTGGAAAACACACAAAACTCCACTGTTCAGGAACAACAGCCACAGACCGTCATGCAGCCGCCATGTTTCTCTGTGGGCATGATGATTTCTTGGTAATGTTCGAAGATGTTTCTGTGGCAAATTTACGGTTTGGAATTGTGGCCCAAAAGGTCCAGTTCATTTCTTTGTGATGTTGTGGGTTTGGGTTTTTGTCAGAATCACTGTTGATGTTACATGAACTAACAAACACTGAATGCTAAAGTTGGACCAACATTTTGTTTAGCAATGAAATCAACCAGGTTGTCCACACTTATACAACCGTGTTTTTGTCCCTCTGAAAGAGGTGGCATTAAAGGCGAAAAAAGTTCCCAAGTGATTCGTGATTCCTAGTGGGTTTATCAAGGAGATCCACTATGCTATACTATTAAAAATAAAAAATAAAAAAAAAAGACAAAACATGCCGTGTTAACACACGCTGGCGTGTTCGGGACAATTTTAAAATTAATGAGCCTTAAAATTTTAATTCCAAACGCGATCCTAATCTCCCAACGTGGCGCTATCTCCGAGCGTAACGAAGCGCCGATAGCGGCGGCGGCGAGGCGGTGTGACAGAACCTCACATGCAACTACCCAGGAAATATTAACCCAGAAAGGAGGTTTTAATGAAGCTCTGACGCCCTAATGAAGGCTTTTCACATCTCCCCATTTTTTCCGCTCTCTTTTTTTTTTTATGAGGGAATCTCTGGAGAAGCGCCTCTGAATTCAGATGTGCGATGATACTGTAACTCCATCAGAAAGAGCTTCTTCCTTTTAAGGATTTCTCCTCGTGTCAAAAACCTCCTCCTCCGCATGCAGAGCGATCCGTCTAAAAGGGGGGGGGGGGGGGTTATAGGGCAGGTTGTGCCTAATCAGCATTTCAAAGCCGCTCCTCTGTCAATTATCTGAAGCTGTTCTCCCTCCACGAGTTTCACTCGACTACAGACATCCAGGGTCAACGTATGTGTAACATCTCAGGATGACATCATCCCCCTCCGTAGGAATCGGGTACAAGGTAGACAAAAACAAAACAAAGACGGCTTGATTTCAGCATCTGCTGTTTACACTTTTTCTCCATTTTTTTTTTTTTTTGCATGCTCACGTTCCCTGTTTACCATTAAAAAAGAAGAAAAAGAAATCACATATGTGGTCGAATGATCACCCAGAGAGGCATCCATGTGAGAAATACAATTTAGAATTCAATCATACACTCTGAAGCTATGTTTTCTATATTTTCCATTAGCTCCAGATGTCATACCAATACCATATGTAAAACTGCTTTGCATTTGTTAGGCACACAGAGCATGCAGTGCGTCTGCTCTGCCGGCAGACTGGAGCATAATTCACTATTCACCCCATTGACTACTGAATATGAAACATGCCTTCCATATCAAGCCACTTCTTGTCACCGCGCCAGCAGAGTGGAGCAGCAGCCGCCGCCGTGGAGTTTTCTCTGGACTTATAAAGAGACACACTTTGTGGTTTTAAACAGAGATATTAAGGCAGTAGATCTCATACATTACAGTCAGGGGAATGCTGGAGCCGCGCCGTGATTTCTGTGCTTTGCTAGGTTTCTTTTCCCTCGCTGTTTTCTACGGATTCCACATCTTCCTATAGAGACACAGAGTAGCGACTTCGGTATTTGGACGGCCTCCAAAAGTGTTTTTTTGCTCATTAAAAGTAAAGATGTGAGGAAAGCCAGACGGGGTGTAGCGGCGCAGAGCAAGAAGAAAAAGAAGAAAAATAATCCTCCCAGTCTGATTCTAGTGAAGGTAGTTGTGACATATGTTGAAAGACTAATAGGCATCATGGCTTCGTGCTGCGAAGGCTGGAGTTTATTCATGCAAACGTTTGAGGTAGAGAGCTGCACTGCACAAAGCAAATGTACTCTTAAGTATAATAATGTCACTGATCTGTTCTACGGTACCTTGCGAGGAGCATTTCACAACTTTTGAATGCTTGCAATGTTTCGTCAAACCCGTTAACCTTTGAGTTTACCTACATTTTTTGACTGCAGCAATCTGACAGGTGTGACTTTCATTTGGATTTACATCTTAAATTCCATATAGACTTTAGACCAAGTATTTCAAGTCATTTCTTAATATTAATTAAAACATACTGGTTATTAGTGAAATAATCTGCCAGTGGAACAAGACATTTTAGCTTATGGGAAAAACTGGCAGCAAATGGTTTTTGCTTACAGAGATTCAAGATCTTTGTCATTTCCTTCTGAAGTTCTTGGTGCAGCGCCACCAGGAGGGGAACAGGCTTTTCAAGAGGTTTAGTTTGTTTGACACAGAGAAGTCTGAACTTCCACACCAGCTGAAAATGTAAAGATTTTCCAAATTTGCTCTTCAATCAATGGGAAAACATCTTTATCTCCAACTAGGAGTCTAAAATAGACTCCAAGCATTTCCCATACGATTTGACTGAAACGTTTCGTTTTAAGTACAAGAATAATCCCAAAGTTTTGGTTGCAATCTGATGAAACGGGCAAAATTTCACTGTACTTTGTCAACATCAGAGTTATGTTCTTGTTTACAAAACATTTTCAATGTGAAAAGGCCGCCACTGTTTGGTCTGTTCTCCGATATGTTGTGCTTGGAAGGGAAACTATGTTTTAATGAGAGAAAATAATTGTAATTTTGTTGAAATTATTTATGAAATTTATTTAGTGAAAATTTCTGTCCTCTCACAGGACTCCGTTTTGTTCAGTAAACTCACAATTTTTTTTATCAGCAGCTGTACAGACCTCCTCGTTATCTTCTGTTTAATCGTGAATGGAAAGTTGTTCTGTGAAGCCGAGATCCCTGGACGACCTTTGCTCTTTAAAGGTCACCGAACATTCAGACTAGTTGTTGCCAGGGCCAACAGCAGCAGGATGTCAAAGCAGGAATGTGAAAGATTCGCCACAATCAAGGCTGACCTCCATCAATCTGTGTTCTGTCGTTTATCTGAGATTGGGTCATGGTGGCAACAGGGTGTCCTTTTCCTGTGCGGTTCCTTCCATTTTCAGATGCGATATGTACATTCTTAGCATGAAGCAGCTCTGAAGGAGAGTCCTAATCTCATATCCAAACCACCCGAACTGCACGGTCCACCCTTACAACGTCTTCACGACGAGTTCCTCCAGATGTTTAGGCCGCTTTAAAAATGAGCTTTTAGCTTGTGAACCTCCTGAGAAGATAATGACTGCTTACAACCTTTCAATAGAAGCTCAGATTAAATATCCTCTAATGGTTTTTTTTTTACTTCTCAGAGATTGTTGAGACAAGTCAAGTTAACTGGTATCAAGTTGTAGCAAATTATTTATTTTTTTTTTTTTAAAAAGTGAATGAGAAAAAGTTTATACTTTAGTTTCAAATTATAATCCACATGTAAAGAAAGTTTACATAAGTTCTGGTCTTTTCCTTGTATTCTGTCAAAAGCCCATTATCATCATAACTACATTCCTTCCTGGGTTTATGTTATTGCGAAGCCGGTTTTTTTTCTTTCCACTCCTGTCCTTCCATTACTCTTAGTTGGCAAATGTAATTTATAGTCCTGCATTTCTCCTCTTCCTCCTCACACACAAAAACAGTTTGTCCTATGAGTTGAACTTTTTCTACAGGTGATGAAATGTAAATGTGCCCTGACGAAAAAAAAAATCTCTCTCTCTCTCTCCTGTTGCCATGAAAAGAAATCTAAAATCTCAATGACACATGGGACCATTTATTTAGCATAAATCCTGCTTAGCCTCCAAACGTGCATCCAAACTTCAGCGCACCCCGACACCAACCAAGTGATATATGGAATGCAAACTGTATTTACCATCTAAATTGCTTCTCCACAATGCCAAGATGATGACAAGGATTAATCGGCCCAAGAGTTAAATCTCGCCCTCACCCTCCTCCTCCCACAGTCCCCCCATTTCAATATGGTGGCATATCTCGGGTCACATGATTCCAACTTAAAGGCGGCATTTGTATTCGCGGGGAGCATCTCCTCTCGTCTGCTTTATGATATTACCGCCGGGAGACTGCTCGTGGCGTCCTCGTCTCCATGTGTGGGGCCCCGATTCAGCCATCATCCATTTCCAGTCCCCCCTCCCCCTCCATACCCCTCACTATCTTTTTTATCATTACACAGTCTAATAAATGTGCTGTGTGCCCTGTGACGGTGCATCATACATCAGACAAAGTGACCCGGGTCAGCGCCTCGCCAACCAACCACCAAGGTTACACACTCTCTTGCGCGTACGCTTTTGAGCAGGCCGATAGAGAGAAGAATATTTCTCATCTTTTGTCAGCTGGAAATATTCTCTGACAAAGTAATAACCTCTTCCACATCCCTTTTGAATGTCTAACAATGTGCCTTCTAAAGGGAGCGACAAAGGTGCAGCGAGCCACAGGGGTTTCTTGGCGGTTATTTTGATCCAGCGAGTCGCCATTGACGGGTACACTTCAATGGCAGCGGCGGGGTTGTTCCTCCAACTACGGCGGCTTTATGCCAAGTTACAAGACGATTCTTCAGACGCCCACATCAAACGCCAAACACTGAGATATCACAGTGTTACGGAGCTTGAAAGTGTGTGTGTGTGTGTGTGTGTGTGTGTGTGTGTGTGTGTGTGTGTGTGTGTGTGTGTGTGTGTGTGTGTGTGTGTGTGTGTGTGTGTGTGTGTGTGTGTGTGTGTTGTGTGTGTGTGTGTGTGTGTGTGTGTTGGAAAAATGTCAGTACCACCTCTCTGATGCAGAGGAATTTCATACCGGAGTCTGTCTGAATGTTTTTTTGGTTTTGCCAAAGTTGGCAGGAAAAGCACACAGGCAATACACACAGGTGGCCATTTCAGCATGAGATTATATTTCTTTTTTTTTATTTAACACTTACAATCCTGGGGTTGGCAGCGCACGTCTGCCCATCTCCCGGTGATTTCTCAACAAAGGCTAGAAAATCAGCGGTGGTCTCAGAAACTCAATACGGTGATTGAAGCCAGATTGGAACAAGGCTTCCAAATCAGAGGGATTAACTATCCCACACATTGGTGTTATCTCTTCCTTTTTTCTTTTAAAAAGGAACAGTTTCACGAAGCAGCCGAAGACAGACCAGTCAACCCGCTGCAGGGTTTACCCCAGAAAACTTACTAAATCCAGTGGTAAAGGCACTACTGTGACCCCTCGTTTTTCACGGGGAATGCGTTCCAAAAATAACCCACGATAAGGGAAATCCACAAAGTAGAGTTACCTTTATTTTTTTATGATTTTTACACAGCATAATTAAATACTCTACATTGAAACCAAAGAACAAAACCTGTTTTCAGGTCAGCGGATGTGCGTGTTCATCAATCACGGCATTAATGTGATCTGGAGTCGTGTCACATTAACGTCTTATCCAACCTGCCCCACAAGATTCACAGCTGTATCTGACAGAACCTCTGGCCACAGTTTTTGTCAGCAAAAATTCAAAGTTTGTTTCCATCTCCTGAATGACCAATCTGTATTGCGTATATTTTAGCCAATCAGGACGCAGAACACAATGCACTGTGAAAAAAACTGCACAAAAAAAATGTGCGAAAGGTGAAACGAGCAGTGGCACAAACTACACATTATTCTGGTGGATGCAAAAACATAACCCTGAAGGTTGAAGGAGCATGGAAAACTTACGCTCGCTCTACCCAGACAAACAGTTGAAACACTGGGTGCCTTTAGATCTCAACTCAAAACCCACCTGTTTAGAGTTGCTTATGGCTAAATTAGGGTTAGAGTGCGGGTTTTGATGTCTTTGATGTTTTTAATGTTTTTATCTTTACTTTTTATCAATTTATTAATTTCTTTTTATTCCTCTTTCTAGTGGTGTAAAAGTGGCGAGTGACTGAGGGTCATTGCGCGCACAGAAAAAAAACCCAGGACCTTGTCCTGTTAGGCGAAGGGGCCTGGTTAATACCCGTGTTAAACGGACGTCGGAGTCCGGCGACGACAGGCGTTTAAATTCCGTAACATAAGTATGTTTTTATCTTTTTTAATCTTTTTTTTAATTTAATTAATTTTTTTTCAAAATCTCTCTCTTTCTTACTGTTTATTCAATGTCACATGCTGTTTTTATGTATTTTTTTAATTATGTAAAGCACCTTGAAAGGCCTTGCTGCTGAAATGTGCTATACAAATACAATTTGATTGATTGATTTGATATTGATGAAAAAATACTTGTTCCACTGCCAGATTATTACACTAGTAACATGGAGAAAATGTCTCGTTATAACATTAATAATCTTCAAATGGAGCAAATACATTATTAACAATATTAAGAAATTATTGACTTAAAATAAGCTTGTATATCTTGCTAAAAAGTTACTTGTAAGTTATTTTTGTCTTATTTGAAGTGTACTAAGATAATTGCACTAGAAACTAAACTAAAAATACTTGGTGAGATTTTATGTTCCTGCATTGTGTAGGACCTGTGTTTTGGTTGTAAAAAAAAGTTTACTGTTGGCAGGAAATGTGAAAATATCACTTGGTAATTAGGAGCTATTGGTTGACATTATTAACACCAACTATAAACTCTTCAAAAATATACAATTAAATGTAATTTTTTTGCACTTCAGTTGTTTCATCTTGATTAAAGTGTCCAAAAGTTTTTGATCCTTTATCTGTGCCTAGTTAATCCGCTGAGGTTATTGATGTTTAAACCAGTATAGACAGGAAGTGACTACACTTCCTGTCTTTCTAGTGTATAAGATAACATACAATAAAGAAACAATGCTAAGCCTGGTGGGGGTGCAAGTAGAGCCTTGTGGCCCGCCAGGCTTATAATACACTGGGGAAAACTGTATTGGCGGCAAAGATGTTGGAATGCTTGATGTGTTTTTGTAATCTTGAGGAGAGTTCTGATAATGGAGTGTCCCATCTTATTGTGTTAAAAGGTAGGAGTCTATTACTCCCATGGGAAAGTCTAATGAGTGAGCCAGTAATAGACAAACGAGTGTAAACAACTTCAGCAAATCAAAGAAAAGATGTATTTACCAAAGCCCACCAACAGCCAGTATATTGAGCCTCGCTCAACAACTGTCCTCTGTATTCTCCCAGTGCAGTGCAGAGAGTCACAAAGCCCTTATAAATGTCCAAACCTGGGTTTAACACTGAGCTTGTTAACTTTTATAGATGTGTATAAGATCACATCCAGTAAATTACAATAAACCAAACTGGTGTACGACTAAACAGAACCTAACAAAAGAGAGAAATGGCAAACGCTTGAAAAAAAAAAAAGCCACTGTTTATGGGAGTTGCGCGAGTCAAGGTCGAGCATTTTAAAGTGAGGGGGGGCACACATATCAAGATAGTAAAAAAGGAAAAGGAAAGAAACATACAGCCTTAAGAGTAAGCAGCACTCTGAAACTCAACGGAAAGTTCGAAATCCCTTCTGCTAGTAAAATGATGTTAAAAGGCATATATTTGCATACTTTGTAAATATTCGTGGAGACAGATGTTAAGCTTTGGGAATTTTCTCCTTGGACTGTCTTACTTACATTTTGACTTTGAGGAAATAAAAGCTGGTTGGCACAGATTACCCAGAGCCCTGAGGATGTCTGTAAGAGTTAATAGCTGTCCAAATGATGAGTGCCAGAACTTAAAGTACAGGAAGAGTCTTACACCAGCAGAGTAGCCTGAATATTACTCAAGTGTTACCCTGAATAAAACATACTGCAAAATATGACAGAGATTTATATTTTTTACACAGTAACTTCTGTTACTTCTCAAACCCATTGCAAAGTTTGTGCTGCTGGGACTTTAGTTTGGTATTGTTAAGGAAACATTGGGTCTGTATTGTGACCCCAGCTTCCTATAGGTTTGAAAAGGGACTGCAATACTGAGCCCAGCAACTAATAAGAATCCAGACATGACATTCTAAATGAAAAACAGAACTGTAAGTTGGAAAAATTAGGCTTTGTCATAATGGCAATACCATGTTTGATTCAATAAACATAGACATTCTTAGAATCGTTTTTAGTTTAATTCAGTTCTTTATTGTCCCGCATGGGGAAATGGGAACATGTAGAGCACACCAGCAGTCAAGCTAGTTAAGGCATAATCCACACATGTCAATACAAATACCACACTCAACAGCAAGACAGTAAAATCATTAGACATTCTAAAAGGTGCCATGCATGGTCAAAATTGACTGAGAGCTTTAACAGCGCTTTGGACAAAAGAATATTTGCACCATTTCTCTACAAGAACATGATTTCCACTAGCTAGGATGTTTTTAGCCTCTTGTATTTGGCTAACTTTTAGCCAACCCTTTTCTGCAACAAGGGAAAGAACTATAATTTATGATGATGTCACACAACCTCAGTACAAAAAAAATTAGCCAAACCCTTTTAAACACAAAGTTGCTAGCACATACTGAGTCAATACTGAACATGTACACCATAAAAGATGAATGTTTTATTAGGATTACAAGTTTGTTGTTTTCATATTCTGTCACCTGATTGAATATAACAAAAATACAATAAAATCAGGGGGATGGGTAAAAATGGATGAATGGTATAAAATAAATCTTAACCTATATAATACTAAACAAGTAATCCAGATTAGATGATATTCTATTGTTGTTACTCATTAGAATTGGGAGAAGGTAGAGAAGCTCCATGTTTTTTACATTTATCTGTCTTATTATACTGTCACAACATAGTGACAGATTAAACAAATATATAAAAACCTATATGTGTATTTTTACAATGCTACATACTGCAGCTTTAACATTAGTCACTAGTCACTTTTTCCCATTTTAGGGCCTAAAACATAACCTTTTATTTAGTATTTAGCCCAAAACTGAACCCTGTTGGGTTAAATCAATTCAATTAGGAATTAAGAAAATATTTTTTGTTTTGCTTTGTTTTTTTTTTAACTGCAGTTTTTACAGTGAAATCTGTAGCAAGGCAGTGGCAGTGAACTCTGCTGGTGAACTAGTGCTAACTGTGAGAATAAAACCTTCCACAGAACAATGAAGCACTGAGAAGTTGAATCAATAATGAATGTTTTTCTAGTGTCTAAGTAACAATTTCATGAAACAAACACACTTGTTAATTTTAGTCATATTTCATCTGACATCAATCTTTCTCCACCGCCTCCTTCTTCTTGTTCGTCTTCTTTTTTTGGAAGCGGTTGTGAGAGATTGTTACAATCCCCCCGTTGTATATCACCAGCCTGCATTAGTATTTAAAAGCGTTCCCATGTGTAACTGAAAAAAATGCAAAGATCTGTAATAAATTCCACCCTGTCAAGTCCTGATTTACAGGTCAGGCTCAAGCATAGGTGGGTGACTGTGTGTGTGAGCACAGGTGCTGGCGGGTAGAGTGTGTGAAAATGCCTGTGGTCATTTTTCATCTCTCAGATTAGGTTGTGTTTGTTGGAGCGTGCTTGTGTATGCTTGCGGGAGTGTGAGAATGTTTCTTGCTTGCCCTTGCCGAGCCAATATCGCTTTTGTTAGTCATTACCTTTTAATCTTTGATTACTATGCAGAGATTGTTTTATTTATTTATTTATTTATTTATTTTACTGAATCCTCCAGGGTGAGCTATTATTTTCCTCCTGTGTTTTCTCTAAGCACGCAGCTATCTAGCCAATAATTGTTAATAACTTAATTAGGGAGATAAGGGAAAAAGAAAACTGTAACTGAACGGGCAACGATTCGGTGCCAGAGAGGACATTTTTTCCCCCTTCCTCTTCCTGGTTTGGATTTGGCTTTAAATCATGTCTCTGCTGCATGAACACACATAAACACATCCACAAATTCCAACTTGTTAATATAAACTCAGATCTCTATCCGTGTCTGTACTGTACACGGATAAAGCTTCTGTTTTTCTTTTCCACTTTTGTCTCTAGCCATTAACATTCAGCTGAAATTTCATGAGGGAGGATACATGAATTATAGCAACCGTAGATTCATCATGTTCGTTTTCCTCTCTCTTTCTCTTCCTTCATGAATTATGGAGAGCCTCCCATGGCGCATTTAGTCAAGCCACTAGTAAATTAAATGCAGTGCGCTGCCGTGCCACACAGGAGCAAACAGGCCCGACAGGGATATATTGGACTGCGCTGTTGTGGCCCAAACATTTATTCCCCCCGCTAGTCTTTCCAGGCCTCACAACCTTCCTGAAATGCCACATCATGCTAGTTTTTTTTTGTTTTGTTTTTTAAGGAAAAACAATTGTGAAAATCATGCGATCCTTGAAAAATAGGCCTAAATACAGAATCCTTCAACAACCTATTAAAGTAAAGATTGATGATGTTGCGTAGCAGAAGTCTTAGCTAATTCAAGGCGCAGAGTAGCAGCTAAGCGCTAACTGCAACATGTTTGACCGGGAGGCAAAGCAGATGCTATGACGGACTTTTAATTGCTACTTTTCAGATATGGAGGTTACATCCACCGCGACTTATGGAGCACAGGCTTCACCGCTCTATATTTCTCTCCTGAGGCAGACATGAATGGGGGTGGCGGCCCCCTTCTTGCCCCCCTGATTTATGGTGTTATGGTAGTAAAATGGCAGCCTAGGATAACATGGGTGGTAATAAATGACTTTAAGACAGGGACTAGCAGCTGTTAATGCTACAGCTATTAGACTGAAAAATGAAGGGCACCGGTGATTCCGTCAGATTTATACATTTTCGCCGCACCGTGCATTAGTGCTTGTCATCCTAAAGTGGCAATCCATATGCGAGTATTAATCGTCGGCCGCAGCCAAAATATTCGGGAGCGGATCTATAAGTGAGCTGCACCTGCAGCTGTCGCGCCTCAGAGACGAGAAAGGGGCAACAAGCATTCAGGTGCGGGGAGTGTTTTCTGTGTTTTAAGTAATTTTTTCTTTATTTTGTATTGCTAAATATTAAAGCTGGGTATTTTTAAGGCACTATCAATGATTCGATAAGATATATGAGCAACAAGCAACTGGATTCAGCTGAATCCAATGTGGTTCAATACATAAGACTGGGATAAAGCAAAGGAATGGTAATTTGAAATAATGATTGCTAATTTTAACAAATTATCAGATTGATTAAGATGGAGCTTTTGTCATTTTGACATTCAGTAACACAGTATTATGCAAAGCACATATTTTCTAAACTATGAAAATTTTTAAAAATTGCTAACCTTAAAAATAGATACAACTTAAAAGAAAGTCCATGAGTAGTTCAAAATAAGTGCAGAGCACATTATGATAAATCTTAAAGGGACAGTATTATGTTTTCACCTCATTTTCTCTGTTCATTTTCAGAAAATGAATAGAAAAAGTAAATCAAAGGGTTGTCTGTTGTAAATCAAGTCTGCATGACGCTGACTAGTAAAACAAATGTTCTCAGCAAATGCCCCCAAGTTTGCTGAGCTTGGTAACATCAAAGCCCACGCCACTGTACCATCGATTAAAGTAAAATAAAACTGAAGAACTAGAGAGTAGTTATCGGCAATATACATGATTTGTTACTTTCTTTACAATAAGTTTGCGTTCTGGCAGAAAACCCATCTCTTTGAATGCATCGATTGTCTGAGGTTGTAAACATTCATGCCTCCATCAGTAATAACTGTCACCACGTCAAAGTTATATTTGTCAGATTTTCAAGAGCTAATCCAGCACCAAGAACCAGTTTCTTCTGATTATTGATTCTCTCTACAGTGAACTGACTTTGCTTAATTAAAACAGCGGAGTAAAGTTTGGCAAAGCGAAAGGAGGCCATCTGTATTCTTCACTCACAACTAAGATTAAATCTCAAATTTCCAGACTTTGACTGGATCACCAGTCATAAGGTGCTCATTCATATATCTAAAACTTTTTAACGTTTTGTGTCATGGTATCAATCTGTTTTCAAAATGTTTTACAAAAAAAGAGTCTAAATATTGCGGCTTTAATTTGGATTCACTCCTTTCGAGTCGGCATCTTTAGATAAATCAGAATTCTTACTCCTTTGAAAATCAAATCATGTTTAGTCTGAGTGGATGAAGGGCATCTGCAAACATCAGTTCAGCTGGAAATGAAGTTCTATCCACAGACTTTGACTGGGTCATTGCAAACCAAAAGTGGACATTGATCTGAACATTCCTCATCCCTAGAGCCACACATCAGACCCCAAGCATAGGCCTCGGGGTCTGCCTCATATAGCTTTTGTTTGGGAAAAAATAATTATGTTTTCCTCTGTCTCTTTAAGTTATTTGCATGCTCATATACATACACGCACACACGCAAAGCTATGGTTAAAGGAAATGACATACTAGGGAACGCCCTCTATAGGGCGTCACTTAGATAGCAGTCAACAAAAGGAACTAGAAACTGTTAGGTACCATTTTGCTGTGTTGTAGGCCATATAGAGAGCATGAAAAATGGACCAGAGCTGTATTCTAGTCTTAATAAATGGAATTCATGAATTCAACTCTTCTTGAAGCTCATACAAGAACCTAAATGGAGAAAGGATAATTCTCCACACTCTCAACCTTTTGGGTCCTGTCACAAATAGAAAGCCATTGGGAGCTGTTATACATTACCGCATTTTCAGTTGCAGAAATGTTAAAAGTTGTACATTAGATCTTATTGCTCTGAGGTTTGTTTCATCAATCTCATCACAATTTGTGATGGACCAGCAACCCATCCATGCTGTACGATGGATGGGTGGATAGATGGATGGATGGATGGATGGATGGATGGATGGGTGGATGGATGGATGGATGGATGGATGCCCTCACCTCTGGAGATGGTTTGGAAAATAAAGAGGCAACACAGTGGTATAACTAATAAGGAGAAGACATTTAGGGTTTGTTTTACAAGCCAAAAACAATTAATAGCTTCATTCAGCATGGCCATAACAAATACCATCCAGTCACCTCCCTCTTTGCTCATTTCCACATGACTGAGTTACAATTGTTATTCATTGTTGCAGCGGACACAGAGGACCAACAGCAAACTTAAGGGGCGCTTTGATCATGACGGTTTTATCTCGACACCAATTGGTTTCCATACACTGTATTTCTTGCTAGGCATCCTTGCAGGAAGGTTGTATAACTTGAAAATGACATCGCCCCTATTAAGTCGGTCTCATAATTGAGTTGTGACATGTTAACCGCAGCGAAGCCTGACCATAACAGTCAGTTTCCCATCTTGTAAAAGGCAACATGTTTATCTGAGATCATCTCCATTTGGATGTGAGCGGCTACAGAAGGACGAGGGACGCTTTGATGCCTCGAAAACAAAGTCTGCACAGAAATCCTTAATGATGAAGGAAAACAGCATTTTCTTTCAAAGTCTTTTCACAGGCCAGATATGGCAGAGACGGGACAATCTTAATGCATTGATTAAAGGCTGTCAGCGTTGGTGAAGTAGACTGGATAACATTTGTGGAAACGGTCTTTGAGAGACGACTATAAAAGCTGATGTGGCCTTTCATCTCAGCACCGCTGGATGAAAAAAAAAAAAAAGAGACGCTCCCTTCCAGCTTGATGAGCACTTTTTAAGTGGACGCCATTTTTTATGACCTATATATATTGTTTTACTCTGTCAGCGTTGGACAAAGCACAGCCATTCTTGTCCAATATCAAAAGAGTAAGGGATTTTTTTTTTATAAAAGCACATGCGACACTTCAACTTGATGGGGGTGGGGATGGAGGAAATGTGTCTCTTCTGAGTTGTGTTTTGATACATTTGAATATTTATGGGAGTTACAGCATGCGGGGTAATTATATTACAGATGGGGAGAATGGATGCGAGCCGTTGCATACATTTTCATGTACAAATTGGCCATTGTAGAGGAGATATAAAAACCCTCCTTGAGATAATGGCCTCCAAATTAGCTTGGTAAGCAAAGTAAGGGATTTACAGTGAACCGGGGAGAACCATCTCTGATGCGGTCTTTTCTTTTCTTTTTTTCTATTTTTATGCCATTTCCCCTTTTATATTTGAAGGAAAAGTGCAACCCAGTGGTGGGTTTTCCTTGAGTAGCACCCATTGTGTAATGCCACAGGATAATATTGCTTTTCATGTGGATCACTGCTGATGATGCTCACATGAGAGGGAGGAATCATTGCGGGCAAACTCCCCTCCTAATGTGCCCATTACTTTATAATGATGCCAAGTGTTCAATTTCACAGTGGTGGCATGAATTTGTAATTACCACATATAGATTTCCCAGTGTCTTTTGATTGCGGGAGAAACATACTGTACCCACTAGCGCCTCGGGTCCAATAACCAGATGTGGAATAGTCTCCAGCTTGCCAGCAGCATTCCCTCCCAAATGAGCTTCAGTCGGCTCCAACGGGAAGCGTTCTTCAGTTAGCTATCTTGCGCGAATCGATACTCCACCTCCTCCCATAACGCTCGCGGAAACCCTAACTTCTAATGAAGGACTTTTGTTGCCGTGTTCCGCAAGCGCCGTAATGCATGTGGTCAATATGAGAGCGGATCTGCTGGAGAAGAGCGAGGTGGGGGGGGGAAGGAAGCAAAGAGCCAAAGAAAGAGAGGACAGCGCTGTTCAGTAATGAGCACTAACAGTCTCCTGGAGTGACCCAGATTTGGTTTACCTCAAACTGTCTAACTACCTTATCGCAGATTTTCGGCTTGATAAAGTGCTCCAGTTATTTATTTTTTTGTTAATCCTGGCTGGGGGATGGAGCGCATTATCCGAGGCCGCAGTTTTGTCAAACTCAGATTCAATTCTTGAAAAGGTTAATGGCTTGGCCTGCAAAAAAGAAGAACAAATAAGGGCGAAAAAAAAAATTGTTTAGGATGAGGCCTTTCTGATCACAAATGGGCTAATGTCTGAGGTACAGGTCTGGATGTTTCCCTGATGACCTTTTGTCAGAAAAGAGCTGATTAAACAGAAGGCAGAGTCGATGCAATTGGCGGAAAAACATGAAGGCCAACTCCATCAATCTCATTTCTGCTAAACTTCCCCCATCAACAGTATGTCTGAAGCTGAAATTATGCAGGACAGATAAATTGTACAAGTTATTTGAATTAACATCACCAATTGTAAAACACCGATGCCTTGCAGCAAAAAGGTCCCGGGTTTGAATCCTGGGCCTGGAGGTTACATGTTCTGCCTGTGTATAATGTGGGTTCTCTCCAAGTACTCCTCCCACTGTCCAAAAATGTGCCTATTGCATTGTCTCTCCTAATTGCCCTTAGGTTTGATTGTATGCGCGCATGTGCCAATTTTGAAAAAAGCTTACATCTTTCACTAAAATATTTTTAGGCTAGGATGAGGTGGTTTTTACAAAACTCCACTGGAAGCAATTTTTCTCTCGCATTCAATTATTTGTTGGACAATGAGCAGCTGGGTCCACCAGAGATCTCACTGCATCGATTGATTCATAAACAGTTGAGTTTGTCATGCCAAAGTGTTGAGTCCATAGCTCTTCTGCAAAACCGCGAACTGCAGTTTTGCTCCCAAGTATAAAAGGTTTGTCTCTAATGACGTCTCCTGTGATGGTGACGATGAGCATTAGCTCCATGGCTGAAATATGAATTGTGTTCACATCCATGATTTTTCATGATATGAACAAGCTTATTCACGCCTGAATTTAATTTTGTGTATTTAACTCTAACATTGAGATGGGGAAGTTGTATTTTTTTCGACATTAGCGGAACTTCAAAAAGGTTTAGTGCATATTTGTAGTGATAACGCAGCTTCTGTTGCCCTGTTAAGGACTTGCAACAAATCTAGGCCAGGTCATTGCCCAAGGATTTGTGGTGAAGACTAAGCTAAGCCAAAAAAAGCAACACACAAGAGTTAGCAGATTTTTTACAACTGTCTTGTCTCTACCTCGGTTGTGTGATTTGAATCATGACACAAAGAATCACATCTTAGACACAAGTGGCTAAAATTAGATGTCTGCATTGTCTTCCCAGACTCAGATGCTCTGTCATTCAGGAGCCTTTGCACCTCCGTATTGAAAAGAGTTGATTTAGGTGGTTTGTGCATCTGATCGGGATGTTTACCAGGCAACCCGTTAGGGAGATTTGCCACGTTGTCCCAGCAGAAGGAGAAGCTGAAGAACAGACCTGGAAGACGCCGACCCGAGATTCCTCATAATGACCTGAAAAATGTTTGACTTTTCCTCCTGGCCCTGTTACTCTCGCGACCTGATCTTGGATAAGCTTAAGACAATGGATGGATTGGGCAGTGGGATTATTCAATTGAGTTAGTTAGAAAATGAAAAACAACTACAGTAGGATTGTTCCTGAGAAGAAATATTGAGGAATACTGTTGTTACCACACATGAGACACAAATGAGACTGGCTTCAACCTAGAGAGTCTAATCAGGTTTATCAGAATAAAATGGCTTTTTAAGGGGTGAAGAGAAGGTATTTATTTATTTTATATTCTACTAATCAAAATAGTCATTTGTTAAGAGATTAATTTATCATCTTTGGGGTGTTTTGGGTCAGTTATAGTTGTAATGTTTTACTATTTAGTCTGATATATTACTGTATTTAGGCAAAAAAAAGGCATAATAAAAGCCAGGAGGGGAGTCTCACAGTTACTTACCTGCATCTGTAGCCTGTAGTCAGATAAATGGAAGGAAGAACTCACAGTGTCGTCAACTAATAGAGATTAACTCAGCACACCTTGGAGAGTGTCCTTTTCCGGAGAATAAATGAGGAATTAACAGCTCCTTCAGACAAGGTTCCCCATCATGGTAAATGTTAAGCTGAGTTTAATGCTGCCAGGTTTGATACATTTTGCAGGTCTTAGCGCATTAAAAAGAGATTTAAACCGGCTTTTGCTGATCAACCTGCAGGAAGTCTTTGTTCTCAAGCCCATGATTTATTCAGAGGCATCGCACTCGGACCACTGCTATTTTCCTATAGCGTTCTTCAGCAGCATTCGTTTGTGTTGAGAAATACCATCTGGCTCGGGCAGGGAGAACTCTGTCAGAATGTGTGGAGAGAAAGCAGGGCGGTCAAAGGGAATAAATAAAAATGTGTGAAGGTGAAGCATTTGAGGTGACCTCAATGGGCAAGGAACGGCGCACGGAGTTATTAGTATCATTCTGAAACCATTGTTCATTTCTTGCAGTTGGAAAAAGTATTAAAGAACCCATGCTCAGTGATTTGTAAAGGACATTCTGTGTCAAAATCTAGCTTACTGCCGGATGTATACAGATGGGTGACAAATGAAGGGAAGGACGGAGCTCTTGACCTCTGCAGTGACGGGAACTGGCTCACATATGCTTCGGGCGACTTTCATTGGCAAAGTTTGGATTCTCTTGTCCTCTCTATTGGAAAGGTCACTGCAAATCAATGCAAAGTTGTTCTGAGTCATCACCTTTATCCTGTGACAAAACCTTTCCTTTCTGACGACGCGTTGTCATTTTCCGGGATGACCGTGTCCCCTGGAGGGGCCACTGAATGCTGGTAATAATGTCGTAAGATCCTTACAGTCAATAGAACTTAGTAGAAGATTTGTAATAGATATATACAAATATACAGAAAAGGTAGGCATGGGTTAGTATAAAATTCTCATAACATTTTGTAAATATGTAATGTTAATGTAGAATTTTTTTTAATGTATGTAAAAATGTATGTTTAAAACAAAAAAGAATATTAGTCTTACTACTGCAAAAACAATACACCCCAATTCTAATCAATTATAACATATTATTTACAAAACTTATTTTGATAAATTTAAATATGCACTGCTATATTTTTAATTTGTTTAATACCAAAATGTAAATATGCTTTAAAATCAAAATAAGGCACATGTTTTTATTGTTCTGCTGTATATAGAGAAACAGTGGAGAGGTAGCAAGCTATTAGCTGGCTGTATCTGGACAAAGTGCTGCGCAGGCAGCATGGTATCTGTGGTTTACCTCTTGCAGGTTTTTGTCAAAAATATATCCTTCAGCTGAAGTAAGATTCAATACAAAGTGAATAAATCCTCAGAGTTATGAAAGGCTAACAGCTAGTCTGGATTTGGCAGTTAGTTTTCAGCTAGTATCCACTGTTTTAGCTCATTTTAGTTGCCTAACATAACTCGGACTGAAAATGTGAAAATGCTTACACCCATCAGATGAAAAACTATTACGAGATATTAAATGCCTAAACTTAACAAGGTATTATTAATCTTCTTAGTGGAGCAAATCCACAGCTAAGAAGAAAGTATGCTAGTGTATGCTAACATACTGTACAAGAGCACAGGAATTAGTTGCGTCTTTCTGGCTTACAAAGACTGAATAATATTATTCTCCTCTGACAGCCCTGGTTTGGGAATTCTAGCTTTTTCTTGAGACATATTCTGCCAAGAAGATGAACAGAGTATGTTTTGGCCTTCAGAGTGGACATTTATTGAATCTCAGTAAATATGGGAGATTAGTACAGACAGCAACCTCTGCCAATGGAACTTAGGTTGTTCAACACAGAAAACAACAACTAGCTTACCAGGTTTCTCTTCAGTTGTTAGTCAGACAGATGGAGCATTTTAGCTAACATAGTGATATGACATCAGCTTTAGACAACAAACCATTACTGATAACCTCTGACAAATCAGCTTGCTTTTTAATGACTTATCATGTGAACAAACTTATGTAAGTGTCAATCAATCAATCAATCAATCTTTATTCCAGACCAAAAAGGTCCATAATAAAAAGGTAAAAACAAAATAAGAGAAAAATAATAAAATAAAAATAAAGTAAAAAAATCCGGGAGGAGGCCCCGAGGAAGACCCAGGACACGCTGCAGGGACTATGTCTCTCGGCTGGCCTGGGAACGCCTTGGGGTTCCCCCGGAGGAGCTGGAAGAAGTGGCTGGGGAGAGGGAAGTCTGGGCCTCCCTTCTGAAGCTGCTGCCCCCGCGACCCGATCCCGGATAAGCGGAAGAAAATGGATGGATGGATGATGGATGGATGGAATAAAAAAAATAAATAAAAAAAACATGACATTCACTGAGTCACAAATAAATGATGACACCAATGTTTCCACAATCTTGAGAAAAATCTCACTGAACTAAAAACAGGATTTACTAAAATTGCAATTATATTATTGCGTGACACAGAAAATCTACACATATCTATACATGAAATTCCTGAGCACAGCTGCACATGTGGGAACATCATTATGTACAAACATGACTGGTGCTGCTCCATCTAGGCACTCTGAGTAGGAGCCTCATGCCGTCATTGTAGGCCACATAAAGTTTCTGCAGGCTACTTTTGTTGTATCTTCGCCACAGATGGGCCGTGTAAAGTGAAGTGCAAAAAGCTTTAAAAAGAGCTTATCTTCACAGAGGATGAACACATACTAAACTTTCTGACCAAAGTATTAGCTTGTGCATACATCATACAATACTGCCTACGAATGTCACAATCATCAGACAGGGCATCAGTTATGTAATGTCCCATATATTTAATTTCATTGCATGTGTTGAGGACAATGCCAGATAAAGAGAAGTCAGGGGTTATCAGATGCTTATCTGCCCGACTTCTAACAATCATAACATTGCTTTTCTTAGCATTATATTTGATGTCAAAGTCACAACCATATTGGGAACAGACCCTTAATGGTTGTTGAAGGCCAGCACTATATTACCAAATCATCTGCATACATTATGTGATTGATTATGCAGTCACCAACTATACAGCCTGTTTTACAACAATTCAGGCGCGTTGATAGTTCATCCATGTAGATGTTAAAAAGGTAAGGGGACAGTAAACTTCCCTGCCTTACTCCGTTACCAACTTTAAACGAATCAGACATTGTGTTGGCCCATTTTACAAACATTGATTGATGGCCATACCAGTAGACCAGAATTCTAATTAGATATTTGGGTTCACCTCTGCTTTCTAACTTGCCGAACAGTTTTTGGTGATTCACATGATCAAATGCTTTAGAGGCATCAATAAAACACATAAATACTGTAGTGTTGTGCAAATTATACAAGTCTAAAATCTTCTGTAGTGCAAAAATACACGTCTGTGCCATGTTTGGGTTTAAAACCGAATTGATTATCGGAGGTCAAGAGAAACTCTTCCAGCCTATTTAAAAGGACTCTTTCTAAAACTTTCAACAAACTACTAGCTAAAGCTATGGGTCGGTAATTCTCCAAAGAGCTAATCTTACCTGCTTTATCTTTAATAGTTGGTACCAGAATGACAGATGTAAGTGTGATTTTACTTGCATTTCTTATTTAATAAAACCAATTTCGAAATTGTGTTTTTCAACTCTAGTGGAATATTGGCAAAGCTTTGCACATGTTTGTAAGGGAAATGCAGCTACTGTCATTCTCTAATTAGATAATCAAAGTCACCGCGGTACTTTAAACTCTAAACCATAAAAGAGTACGGTGGGAAAATTTGGGGATTTTAAATTGAAACTTTTTAAATCCTTGAATACCTCGATACGTGAAATTTGCATAATCCTGAATGAATGCGTTCTAATATCAAGCAGTACATCAACAGTTTATATGTACAATTGTCAGACAAAATAATTATAGATGAGGTGAAGAGCAGGGTTGTTCAAATTGCCATTACAGCAGTCTGCACTGCATTTTGAACCCTTTAAACACTCCTTTGTGAGACATACAGTCTACATCACTCTCCTGTCGGTCTTCAACGCCTCAGATGATATAAGGTGGTTCCTTTTTTTCAGGCCCTGCCTGTTATTACTCTTTGCTTGGCCGCCTGCCACTGGTTCATGTAAATTGCACTTGTCCTTGCTAATGTACTTAGCTTATTTTGTGGTGTACAAACAAAAGTGACAAATATCCTCAAGTCCAAAAGGGGCCTATTATCTACTGCCTTTTATGCGGCGTGGCATCCATCTTTTTGCCACCGCATTATGTGTTCTCTCATGAAACATGTTTGAGTGAGGAATGATGAATGGCTTTCAATACAGAATAGATGTGCTAAAATGCGGCAAGGACAAACAACGAGGCCCGCTCGCTGGTAAATCTGAATCTTTAATCTTGGCCCGTGTTCATGCGGCATTACAATCCATCACATGTCCCCCGGGAGTCATTGATTATGAAAACTAGATTATTGGTATCGGAACAACAATGTCTACGATTTTGCACCTAAATATAGACCTGTAGTGAAAGAAAAATGCATTTTTAGAAACAGTGTGAAGGTTTGCATAACTCAGCAGTGAGCAAAGGGAAATCTGTTAGGAAACATGTTGACAAGAAAAGCATTTTGCCTGTGACTCTCAGATTTCCCTCAGTGAGCAAACAGGATAAATCACACAGATATTGAATCACTAATTGTATTTTACCTCACTCTTTTACAGACTCAATAGAGAGCTAAATACCATGTCCTTAAGGGTCATATTGCTATATTTGGAAATGCGCATTGCTTTTACAGACCAAGTCAAGCATGCGAGAACACCGTCTTTCTCTTCGATCATCTCTGTTTTCCCGTTTCCTCCTGAGTGATACCGTGTCTTCTGCTTCCCTGCACAGGTTAACAGAGAGTTGAGACCGAGTTCAATCAATGCCCCGAATTACCAGACGAAGGACGATGGAACGGCCCATTACTAAGACTGACCCACTTAAGGTCTGGCCATAACAGTCAAACAAAGTGGGGTTCTCGCCAGCCTTTGAAAGCCATGTTTTCAGACAGAAACAAGTTTTTCTCATTACTGATCTGTCCGACTGGGGAAAGGTTGAATGTCTTCAGCCTCGGCCACGGAAAAACTGGATCCGAAATACTGCTGGGATTATCGAAACATACATAAAAACTCCTCCATTCCTTAAACTCGGTGTCAACTTCTGCTGTTCTGCTGTGGTTTTATGTGTAATTAGGAAGTTGTGCTTTGATGGGTGGAGCAAGGAACCACTTGGGTTTTGTCACAAACGCTTTGAGACATTACTTGTAGAATGAGTGTCAGAGGGAAGGAAACTGAAGCGATAGGCATAGAAAGAACATCTTCAGAACAACGACGTTGCTCAGAATTGTTAAGCTGGGTTCTATCCCAGCATCCAATGGGGAAGAGGCAGACTACATCTTGAACATGTTCTAAGTTTACCCCTCAAAGACACACAACTATCCTCCTGTACTTTCAAACAAAAAACAATTTGAGACTAATGTGCGGGCTTTTGGGGAAACTATTGGAAGGATGATGATGTGGCCCTGGGACAGGCACTTAACCCCAGGTTACCTACTGATCTGTCAGTGTATAAATGTGTTCAAGTGTAAATGGCTGAATGTGGCTCTAGTGTAAAAAAACAACTTAATAGTTAAAAATCATTGAATAAGTTCATTCTATTTACCATTTTGGAATTGTGGAAGGAAAATGACAGTGTACCTTGACAAAAGTCAAACATGTCTGCTGCATTACAGAGAAGTTGGGATAGAGTCAATCAAAAACAAAAACACAGCAGTCTTGGGCTTATATGCTATATGATTTGTACTTTAACTAATCCACCCAGTTATCTGAGGGGAAAACATTAGCAGGACAAAGCAGCAATGTAGTTGCTTCACGTTGCTCAACTCTAAGCCAGGTATATCAGTCCTGTTACAACATCATTAACAACTAGTCCAATTACCAAAGCTGAAGCAACAAGCTTCGGTCTAGGTCTGAGATAACAATTGAGTTGCTAGGCAACATGACAACCACCTTGCCACCAAAATAATCCAGTAAAACAGCATTTGATGCAGCCTTGAACTTATTGAATTGTTTTTAGCTAAAATGTTGTGCTTGCCTATTTAATATCTCTGCACATCCACTGCATCCTTAAAACATAATTCAATGAAGACAAGTGTCAGCAACGTGGCTCAAAAAGTCTAAAATAAGAAAACAAATTCTAAAAATTGTTGCAGAGATTAATTATAAAACAAATACTAAATAGTTCAGACTGTACACCTTTGACCCCAAAGACACTGCACCCCCAAAATCACTTTGTTTGTTTAAATGCTAATTAGCTATGAAGCCTCTCCTTTTCTAAACATGCACACATCCAACTTCACACTCTGCCAATAATATAATTATGACATATGCGGCGAGATGAGAGGCAGTGAAGTGATGTAACCGGGTCAAGTAAAGATGAGTCCGCTTGCGTCACTTGCTTGACAAGTCGGAACGCGCTTAGGCTGTGACAGACGCGTACAAGTGGGGAGGCTGCCAAATTGATAATCATTGACACATATGAGCTGAAGAAGAATTTTTGTCGAGTGAGAAGATTCATTTAAGGTGGAATGAGGTCCATTTTTAAACTTCATGGCTTCTGTGAATCCCCCAACGAGTTGGAAGCTATTCACATGTTTAATTGACTGTTTTCGCTGCAGCTTTTCAGCAGGGCTGGAAAGGAGGCTCAGAGTCCAGCTTGAGTTTATCCTCATGAATTTCTATTTTATTACGAGAAAAGAAATGGTGAGAAAGGGGTGACACTGCAATCCCGTGCTAATGAGTGTTGCAGACGGAGCATGCTTATACAACTAGACTAAGGTCATTGTAAATCTGGCTGGAGCAAGATCCACATGACATAAGCAAAGCAACAGAACTTTCTTTCTAAATCAGTGATGCACAATCTACTTGCTTGCAGTAACAGGGTTAATTATGTTCTTTTCCATTGACACGTACAGCAAAAACATGACATTCACCATAAACTACAGGAAACTGTTTAAGCACAATCAAAATAAGCATTCCAGTATACGAGGGGTCATGTTGGAATTTTAATCCCAACTTTCATTGTTTTTTTAGGTGTGGAGCGCTGCTTACGTCTGGGGCATGTTCTATGAAACCAGCCCATGTAAGTCATTCGGAAGAAGGCTTCATCATTCGCATGCTAATCTTATGGGTTAATATTTGTTCCTCTGATTTGCAATAACCCCAATGTCCACCTTGTTTAATAACTCCAATGAATAATGCACAATCCTTCTACGATGTTTAGTGATGCATATCTGGGCAGATGAAACTCCTGGCCAATCTTGGCTGACTTAATGTGATGTCACCATTGTCTCTGGGGGAAACGGGAGAAAGCCTCAGTAACGTTCTGTAAATACTGGAGTCTTTTTAGCTAGCATTGTGCTGCGCTAATGTTGACTTCAGTGCAACTTCTGATAAAATATACAAGAGTTACAATAAGAAGAGATGTGTTATTGTTTTCTAAAAGAGGTAGCTTGTCAGGTGGAAGCTAACGGTCAGAAGGGCATGCATGTTTGACAACATGATAAAATCACAGCCCCATCTAGTGGCCTAGCATGACAACTACAGCTGATTCAAGGTGTCTTGATGGTACCGTTTAAATGTTGAACTTTTCCCCAATGAATATCCGAAAATACTGCCAGTTTACAGACAATTATCTTGTGTAAATGTAGCCTATCTGTGATTAGCGCAGTTAGCACAGCTAGGATTACCTATGTTTATTCACTTTAAAGAGAGTCTTTCTTCTTTGTATTTGTTCTTATGTTTAACCACCTCACTGATGCTGAACTGGATTTAGAAAAACATCTCCAGTCGAAGTAGTGTGGAACATAGCATAACCCTTTAACGTTTAGCTTTTGTTGCTCTGTTGGATCAACAGCTTTTTTCTGTTTTTAACCGGCTGGTCACTGGTTAGGCTAATAAGGGCTCAAAATTTAACATCCAGACTAATGTAATGTTTTATGTGTCCAGTACATGTCTGTTTTTATTCCATTGCAAAGAAAATCTCACTTGTCAATCAAGCTGAGTGGCTCATGCTCCGTCGGTTTGTTTTGGTTAAGTGCCCTTCCATCATCTGTCTCCTCTCAGCCAAACAGTTTATCACAGCTCCTCTTCTTTTTACTAAGAGTAAACCAGCGTTCTTGCTGAAATAACCCTGAAATGTAAGCAGCAGTGGGTCAAGGCATTAATTTTTTTCAAAAGTGTTGCTCAAGTTGCTGGGTATTTTAACAATTCTCATCTCACTTAAACACAAGAGAGAGAGAGTGAAGGGGTTCTGAACCTGGGCTGGTGTTAGATTTTCCCTTTATGGAAACGCATAAAGCTGAATTTAGTAATAGTTTCCTTGTGCAGTTTGATACTAGATATATTGGTATCAGTACCAGTATTGCAAATACTGATATCAATATTATCATTTTCTGTTTTTCCTTTTGAATTATTTCTTTTAAAACCTTGGATGGAATGTAAAAGTTTATAGGTGTCTACAAAATTATTTTGATAACATATTTACATGGTATACAGAAATGATAGAAAAACAAAACAAATCACAGAATTGTTCAGTGTAAAGTCATCCATAGAGTGCACTGGTCCAAAAGTAAACTGGATCAAATCTTTCTGGACGTGAGTTCAAGTTGTGTCAGGTGTGTTTTGGGCCCAGCCACTCTCAGCCGTATGTTTTGAGCCTGTCCCTCTATATTCCAATTTTGGGAATCTGTTTTTGACTCCCTTTCTGTAATCACCTCGACCACAGCACAGCCTTCTCCAATCGCTGCTTTATTTGGGGTTCTGCCCAAAAACCCATTACTGTCCCCCCTTCATGCCGACCTTGTGGCCTTCCTCACAATACTGACTGGGCGTATTATACAGAAGAATCTTCTCCCACCCGTTCATTCTCATTGAATAAAAGATGCCCTTTCCTGCATGAAAATGGAAAAAAAATTAGGCATACTCTCAAAGGCTCTGAAGTCACATTCTCAAGAGGTCACCATTTTGGACCATGTTATGTCTCTGACACTCCATGTGACCTCATGAGTGCTGCTCCCCTTTCTTGTAACGACATTCACCCTTTATCTAAGTCTTATAACAATTTTCGTAGCACAGAATTCATTAAGTCCTTTAGATGCCCTGCTTTAGTCGTTTTCTGTCTAATTTATATTTTATTTATTTCTGCAACCTCTGTTTATATTTTAGTTACCTACTTTTTATCCATGTACTTATGGAAATAATTGCTGGGTTTTTGTTTGTGTGCCTTGTTTCATTTTTGGTTCTTGTTTTGTCATTTATTAGTTTGCATTTATTCTCCAAATTATCTCAACTATGACTTGAATGTCTATATATAGTGTACATTGTTTTGTTAAAATGAATGAAGATGTAAATAAATAAATAAATAAAAACACACACACATTTTATACTGTTTTCTAAATAAAGTGCAAAAAATTAGAAACTGAGAGCAAATCAAAGTAAAGTCTTCTTAATGGTTAATAAAAAAACATGAAGAGGGAATCTGAAACTAAAGTATCGATGCGATGCTGATAACGATATTGATAATGTATAAACATTATCAATATTTTGGATTGGTCCGCTCACCTTTTTTTTTGACAGTTTCTCTGGGATCTCATTAAAAAGAGCTTAAACCTTCAGAATGAAATTCTGTTTGCCTCAATACTGGTAGTGGGAGGAATGACAGATTATCGTCTCATTGTGTGTTTTGGAACTGTTAGTGCAAAATTAAGAGATTTTGCAGAGCTTAATGGCAAAAAAAGTCGTTCTACAGAGTCACAAATACTTTTTACAAGAACATAATTTGCTAATTAGTTATTGAAAGCTTTTGTTTTGTTTCTTTTGGAAAAATAATTTAATTTTCCTTTTTGAGCTTAACTTTTAAAAGCTTTAACTCCTTTGATTTCTGTCATTTCAGTTCATTTTTCATACAGTTTACTCACTGCAGCAGTTCACTAATTAAGACCGTGAAATTTTTGTACAAATGCAAAAACTCACTTCGCTTTATCAACCCACAGAGCCGCGGCGCATTAACGGCGATATCAGCGGCATCACAGGCTCCGATGACCCCCACTGACCCCCGCCTCCACCCTCCACCCTCCAGCCCACCTCCGCCCGGCTCCAAAATCTCAGTTTGATGCGTGTTTTCATCAGCTCGCCACATGTTTACATCATTCTCTGCGTCTCTCGGGCGGTGAGAGTTGTGGAGAGTTTGGCTCCAACTCAAAACACCCTCACCACCTCCTCCTTCAACACCACGTCCCCCAGCCCGTCTCCCCCTCTCCCCCTCTCTCTCAACGAACACATTCCACTCTGGAAAGGGATACCCATCAGCCCCCAAGAGCGAAATTCCAGCTCGTTTTCTGGGAAAGCAGAGGTTGTGCTTTCGTGAGGTGAGGGTGGATGGCCGAATAAAAAATAAAAAAATTAAAAAAGCAACAGATTATTGCGGTGCATTGAACGTGTTTCGTTTCAACCCTCGACAGGTACCGCTGGGCCAGTTGATGGAGGAGACGGAGACGCGTGGCACAGCGGGGACGTTTCAGAGGTGTGCGTCTCCGAGAACGTTACATCAGCCGCGCGTTCGGCCTCGCCTGTTGAATATTCATCAACGAGACACGATCAATTTGGATCAAAAACAGAAAACTCCTTCCCTAAATGTCACACGAAGGTGATTTCTGCCCGGAACGTTTTGGGTCTTCTCAGAGTGAGAACATGCTTTACAGCTCAATCAAGAAACGACAAACAGAGATGATTCTGACTCTCGCATTCCTCGCCATGATATCTAAGGAGAGCAAATTCTTTCTTTCTTTTTTTTTTTCCTCCCCCACTTTTAATAGACAGACAGCTCGGTACATTCACACTACATTCCTCCCGGCTCAATCAAGCGAGCATGAGAAGATGTCAGAGAAGGCCGCCCGAGGCAGCTCTGGGATGGTTCACTCTTATCTGCCCAGACGAAGCCTTCTGGCTCTGACCTGGCAACCGTCAGTCTCCTCCCGACACCGAGCTCCCAGCCTCTAATGAAGAAAGTGCACATCATTCGGAGAAGCACTCCCATCGCTGCCACCGCACATTAGGCCGGCTTTCACCGCGGCAACAGGAAGCAGGCATTCAAATTTACATCCATAAAGCCACAAACTGTTTTTTTTTCTTCCCTTGTAACATAAACAATAACAGTATTTTAATGTTCTTCACTGCAAAGATACAAAATATTCCTAAGTATTTGTTTTATTTATTTCTGTCTAGTTTCTTGTGCAAATGTCTTGGTACACTTGAAATAAGAGTTACAAGTGACTTTTCAGCAAGACAGAGGAGCTTGTTTTAAATCCATTATTCCTTAAAGGGGCAGTATTATGTATTTTCCAGCCACATAGAATAATTTTATAGAAGAATCAAGTGTCTATGTTACAAAAATGCTGTAAATATGGCTTAAAAGAAATTTGACTTTGTAGTTTAAGGCCTTGAAATTGGCCCTCTGTCTCTTTAAAAACTCTCTTTTTTTTTAAATTCCACCCTCAGGAAGTCATTACTGCCTCGCTCCTCTATTAACTCTTTAACAACGTTTTTACTAGAGCTTCACTGTGAAATAGCTCATGTAATGGGTTCTGCATGGTGTTTGCTAATTGCTGCTGGCTAGTCTGGAGGAGCTGTGAGGTGGAGTCTCTGAGGCGGAAGGTCGGAAGTTTGGAAACTGCAGTTCCGAGGAGGTGGAACTCCGTTCCACCAGGCGTTTTGCTCAGCTGAATGGTTGCCATGGGAGATTTAAGGATGTCTCAAATGAAAGAATCAAGGCAACATTCAGCCATGTGTGTTTTTGATGAGTCAACATAATAATGTGATGTAAATCTCAAAGCCAATTTTGCATGACACTGCCCCTTCAATATTAATAAAAAAGTACTAGTTCAACTGGAAGACTATATCACTTATAACTAGGAAAAATTGTCTTGTTACAAGTGAAACCATCTGCAAGTGGACCTAGTACTTTTTAATCAATGTTAAGAAATTACTGACTTAAACAAAGCCCATGTTTCTTGTAGAAATGTTAGCTAAAAGTTAGTTTTGTCTTATTTAAAGTGTACTAAGCTATTTTTATAAGTAAGTAGACCAAAAGAGCTTTGTAAGATTGTGTGTTTTTGCAGCGTTTTTAGGAGGAGTGTGTGTTGTTTGGGTAAATTGGACACAATGAGTATCTCGCTGCACACACTGAATGGGAGTCAGGTCAGTCTGCTCTGTCTTCCAGTGCATTTTTACAAACACATTGTCATTTAGAATGGAATCGCTCGTTAAATTTAAAGGGATGTGGGAGGGTTTGGACGCTGTCCCAGCAGTCAGCCCGCAAGAATGTGGTGCAGCTCAGCCGTGCGCATGCATTCCAGTTCAGGAAGGTTTAACATATTTATTTTATTAACCTAAAACAAATTGTTTGACTGTGGAAGAGAACACAGTCTGTTTTCTGTTAGTTGACATGCATGCGTCCCACTTTTTATGCATCGCTTTGATTAAATTGCACTTTGTACAAAGCCAAAGTCAAGAATTTTTGAGCTGAACACTTTTTTCATTTTTTTATGTTCTTCACTTGGGAAAATTATGTCATCCCAAGAAAACGAAAGCTGTTATCATGTGACAGGATAATTTTCTCGTTATCTCTGGATGACAACATTTGTTTCCTCGTGATAACCAGATATTTGCTCCGAGGGGAGAAATGCTTTGCTTTTTCCTTTTGAAAATGGTTTGAAAATCAGAATTTGTTGACAGAGCTTTTTTTTTTTCTTTTTTTAAAGAAACTTGCTGGTTTATATTTTTCACAATATACCTAATCTTTTTAAGGATTTGATTAGAAGAAGTCGTTTGGTTGCTGGCCAACAAAGTTAATTGATAAAAATCTTCCTTTCAGATATATGAATAGAGACCAGCACTATTGTCTAACATCAGACACACACACACACACACACACACACACACACACACACACACACACACACACACGCACACACACGTGTCAATTTTTTTATGTTGTTGCATTTCTAGCTAAGTTTTGTTTCATTTGAACAGAAACATAACTGAAGTTATTTTAGGACATAAAGAGGAACAATCTACAGTCAACACAGCTAAAAACAAGCGATTAGGAAATCTGAATGTAGTGATGAACTCTGACCTGAACATTCAGATTCACATAAAGACAGTTATAAAGTTGGTCTTCTGTCACCTGAAGAACATTTCCAGGATTAAAGGACTAATGTCCAAACAAGATTTTTTTTTACGTTAAGTTACATTGATTACTGCAACAGTAGCTGCATTACAATTGACCACAAAGTTGTAAAATTTGACATTTGAAAAATAAATTAGTTTAATGGAAGCACAGTGATTAAAAAGACAAACAACTTTTTTGATGAAAAGGTTTGGCCCTTTCAATACTTTGGTCGTATCGGAATTAGTATTTTCTGCAAAACTGTAATGGAATCATATTCTTTTTGCAAGATGAGTCGTGTGATCAACAATTGGATGTTGCTACTGGTACAAATCCATGAAGAAGAGGAGGAAGGAGGATCAGGGTGCTGGTTGGGTTTTAATGACTTATCACGTGAACCAAGTTATCCATGTCTGACTTTCATTTTTTCTTATTTTTTGAAACACTACAAATGCAAAATTGTGTTTTCTTTACATTAGTGGAATATCAACAAAGTTTTTCACACATTTGTAATGGAAACGCAGCTACTGTCTTCATAGGTATGCCTAAAAAATCTATAACACTGCTGCTCACATTCTCACTACAACCAATAAGTTAGAGCACATCACCCAGTTCTACAGTCCCTACATAGGCCCCATGTAGCTCTGAGAATAAACTTTAAAATAATACTGTTTATAAATCACAACTGGGGACCACAATACATTAAAGGTTGTGTCAACCTCCCAGACCTCTCAGGTTTTCTGCTTCTGGTTCTGCTCTGCATCCCCAGAACCAAACATGGAGAAGCAGCATTCAGTTTCTATGCACCACAAATCTGGAACAAACTTCCAGAAAACTGCAAAACAACTGAAACACTGAGCTCCCTTAAACTAGTCACATGTTTAGAGCTGCCTTTGACTAGTAGGAAATGGAACATTAACATTGTTGATGTGTATTTCCATGACGATTTTGATGATGACATTTGACAAAATGTAATGTGTGTTGCTTACTTTATTATTGGTGACTGTGTGATGTTTTTACTCAGTTGTTTCTCCCCCCGCTCCGTGTTCCTCTGAACACTTCTGGTCGCGCATGTCACAGTGCATCGCCTCTGCTGCTTCATATTAAGAGGAAGGAGGCGATGAAATCATTTCCTGTTATCGCCTCGCTCTTTGGTTCCTCGGCAACCGGGCTGAGCGACTTCGGAGTGGAGCGCCTCTTTGATTCCCCCGGACCGTGTTTTCTAATGAACCCCCAAAAAGCACGTCGTGAGATGAAAACCTTAGATTAACACCAGACTCATAATGAAACCGAGCCAGACGCTCATATTGATCGTTGTAATGAAACGTTTTGTCCGTCATGGAGGCCTCAGACGAATCAATCCATCTCAAGCCCCCCTGCCCCCCTTCATCTTGAATATCTGATGGTGGTCGGGGGGCTGGGGGGCTTCATGGTCATATTTGCATCGGGCGGCTCGTTTTGTCTGAACGTCAAAGTGATGAAGAGCCGACAAACTGCAATACGTCCACATATGCATGCTGTTCATGATCGGGTCTTTGCTCAATGTCAAGAATCTGCACTTCCAAAGAAAAGTATTACACGGCCAATCCATACGCAGTGTATCAATACTCCTCTATCTGGACTCAGTGAAAACATTGTATGGGATCAATGCGCTTCAGCCTCGAGGCCTGAGATGTTCTATTAACAGTTTCACACAGCCGTTTAAATCAGTGGGAAGGGGGTCGATTCTGAGTCATCCAGAGCATCAGCGATGCCTGGTTTTCATGACGGGGATGTAAATATGAATAAAACATCAACGGCTTTCTTAGATTTGTAAAAAATGAAGAAAAACAAAAGAAAAAGTATTTTGCAAGATTCTGCATTACAAGTAGTAAAAGAAAATATCGCAATGTATTAGTAAGATTAGTGAAGAATTTTTGGGGTTAAAAAAAGGTGTCAGTTTCAGTGTGGTGAAGTTTTGGTGGTAACAGAAATGTCCGGTCCTATTTTAGGAAAACCTAAGCAGCAAAGGTTCTTTTTAGAGTTTTATCACCCAGTCACAGCTGCTAAGTTTTTAACTTTTATGACTTTTTAGCAATAAATCCCCTGTGTATTGATTTGATTAAGTGTCTGCATTAACGTTTGAGTTTAGTTATTTCTTTATGTTTGCAAACCTTGTCCAAATGTTAAAATATTGTGGAAAGTTAATTGTTTTCTTTCTGATTTCCGAGGAGTGAGACCAAGGAAGAACAGAAAGACAGCTCTGAAAAAAAAAATCCCAAATCGTCTTCAAAGGAGCAACAAAACGAACAACTGAACCTAAAAAGTCAATGACTATTTCCTTCCCTTTGAGATTTACTTCAATAAACTGCGACACCGCAATGCATTTCCCTCCTATGAACATATTTGGCTAGTAACTTTACAACAAGCGCCTGATCATAACTATAAGAACATCAATAACGCTTTAGATGTCTCGAGTTGATGCTCAATCCTCGATATGAATTCCAGGATAACAAGGACCGGGAGAGCGGTGAAGAGCAGCAGGAAACAGGGAACGTGTTCCGTCGGAACAGGAAGCGTTCGGAGCAAAGAATAACCAGAGAGTCCAAACAATGAGCCGCCTCCACCCAGCCACCGTCAGCAACAACAAAAAAAAAAAAAAAAAAAAAAAAAAAATCACAGTTTCTTGTGACTTCAGCTCCTGTTTGTTCCTCCATCATTCCTAGTGAGCGGTAATTGTGCAGCAAAACATCCTGTTTTGAGTCGCCTAACTCAATAGAGTTGCCGCAGCGATAAACAATAAGAATAATTCCTAAGCCGTGTAATGGCAAGAAATGAAAAGGAAATGGGTTGTGACAGAAACAAAAAACATTGTAGTTCATTTTTCCTTTTTTACACCCCTCGGTGTGCGGTATCGTATTCTCATCCCTAAAAAAAAAAGAGGTCAAGCTGACATGTTGTCTTGTTTATGCTGCTATAAAGATGACAGTTCCCAAAGGACGTTATAAATGAATTTATAAGATTCCAACGCGGGTGGGAGTGGGGTGTGATTTATGCCTGGAACTTGCTGAGACGGTGGCCTGGGTCAGGGAGAAAACCCCGGCCAAGGTTGACTTTGAGCCCAGATTAAAGTCTGACTGAAGCCTGAGAGCCAGGAGTTATATTTTTCCAGTGTTTCCCAAACAAACATAAGCCAATAAAACATTCTGCGGGACGGGGGGAGGAAAAGAGACTAACTAAGGCATCAGAAGGAGGCCAAGCTGTCGTGACAACAGGAAGTGAGGTAAACCTGCAGGTGTGTCTGCATGGAATCATACGAAGACTTACGAGGGAAACTGGGGAATGACTGTTGGGATCGCTGGAGATGAAAAGGTTTCAGCCAAAAAACTGAGTTTAGAAAGTGCAAAAGGTTAGCTAGTAAAAAATATATACATTTCTGACTCTCACTCGTACATTTTCAACTTCTGGAAAGTTCAGTATTTCACCCCCCCCCCCCAAGGTTTTACTTGAAATTTTCCAAGACTAATCTAAAAAATTTGAGTGGTTTTTCTGTCAGATTTGCTATTTTTAAAATCTTTTGTTTTGAGCCCTTAGTGACGTCATGCTTTACTATTTATTTCACATTACATTTAAAATTCCTAGCTGCAAATCTGGACTGTTTGAAGGAAGGTTTGTTGGAGTTTATTTTAGTTTTTACATGTTTGACCAAGATAGTTGACCTATTGTCAGCTTCAGTTTCTTTATTATTTTTTTTACATTGGTATTATACTCTTAATTACTGCTAATTGAATGATCAAGTTATAATTGTGTTGTTTTTACATGTTTTACTATATCTTGGGAAGATTATCTAATGTTTGTAATCCAGTACATTCATGTCTACGTTTCAAACTCAATTCAACATCGTTTTTCTGTATCAGATCGATATTGGCAGATACTAAACCTCAGATATCGGTATCAGTATCAGAAGTGAGAAAAGTGGATGGATGGATGGATGGATGGATGGATGGATGGGGATTTGGCTCAGCAGATTCTCTCACTGAAAAGGCAGAATAAGAACAATAAGAATAAGAAGTGGAGCAAAGCAAAGAGATGAGGAGAATGGTAAAGAGCTGGTAGAAGACCTGAGGATGGATGTAAAGCTGTTCCCGAGGGGAGGATGAGGTAGTGGAGTTATCCACAGGCTGAGTCTGCAACCAGAAAGCTACGTGAGCACAGCCGGTGGGCTGTTAGCGAAACGCTGTGGGAGAATGAATAATTCCATGGAGGTAGAGAAAAAGAAATGGTGTCAAATGTGAAGAACAAAAAATGTAAAGGACAAAAAGTTTAAAGCTTTACAGTTTGAAAGAAACGTTTCTATGTTTTCCTGGTTGCACACATGTAATTGGCCGGATCATGTTTTAAAGAATCCAGCGCCTGTTGACCTCTGGGCTGTGCGCTCACATCCCATTCAGTGTGATCTTTCTCTGGTAACCAGAACTTTAATGACATGCCTTCACTTGCCACTTGCCTCCGTGGGAATCATGCTACTGCCTGGAGATGAACTTATGGGAGGTTCATTGTATGATTCCGATCTCTGAATTCTATTTGGGAACCATAGTAAAAAATAATAATAATAATAATAAAAAGGAGTTACTTTTATTTTTTTAATCTTTTCAAACTTTACAGCTTGTGTGGTCTTAACGCTGCAGTTGGTAACTTTTATAAAAAAACAAAATCCCTCTCTCAGTGCTAACTGCAGAAATGCCCCACTCACTCAGAAACAACCAATCAGAGCCAGGAGGAAGGTCTTAGCGCTGTCAATCACTCTCATGTTCACCACCTCCCACTAGCACTTTGCTAAGCAACAGCTGGTTCACCACAGCTTAGCCTTCCACCATTGCTGTGGCTAGTTAGCATTGCCTCCAACAATATCTGGTTTTTCCACCACTATCACATTGAGCTGTGAAAATCAGCTTAATTGACAGCACTAAGCCCCTCCTCCTGGCTCTGATTGGTTGTTCTTGCCAGGGAGCTGTGCATTTTATTTTTTTCCCCCACAGATTATCTGTCACATACCATGATGTCACAACATGGAGACAATTACAGTATAATAAGCATGGAAATCTTGATGGCATGTAATAGAACTTTGCTGGACTCTGTTTAGTCTTTCTGTTTTCCGCTAAAGTCTTAGCCTCTCATCAGGAAGCAGCCTGAATTAATGGCTTCCATTGTAGACAGATTCCTTTTGAATATCTCACTAAAGGTGAAAATAGATGTCAATTCAGTCATTTTTCAAAGCATTAACTCAATTTTATATTTATCATTTTTTTTATTAACAATTTTCCAGGGAACAATCACAAAATGTTTAATAAGGAGTCATCTAAATCAGTAATCTAAAGTTTTATTAGCCTTTCTTAGTCAGCAAAAAACTGCATCCACCATTCAGATGTTGCTTTTCTCGTCTTTAGCAAACACTAGTATTTTTAGTTTTTGACCTACTGGCCACTGACTTCAAGTGAAACAAGCTCCACTGTCACTTTTAGACTACTACACATTAGGAACTAATGTGAAAACTGTGGAAAACTAAAAAAACGACCACATGTGTACTCTGCTGCGCTCCTGCCCTTGTGCCTGTGTTCTGTCTCCCTGTAGAGAACGAGACCTTGGAAAAATGTAAAAATTCTAACCGTGGTCAGTTCTGCTGAATATTTTTTTTCTATTTAGGATTTCCTCTTTAGAATAACAGAATAAAACACAGATCCATTAAAATTTCCATTACAGTATAACAATAATACGCGGGCAGCTCTTAAACCCATTAAGCAGATGGCGCGTGAGAGAGACTTTCCTTGCTTTTTCCTCATAGGGGAGCTGCTGAAAAACACATTTTACTGCTAAGATCATCCAGCTTTGCCTCAAATCTGTCCACTGAGTGTCAGACAGAGGAGAGGTTACAGCTCAGCCATAAACAGAGTCGGCTCATTTGAGTGGCACCATGAAAGAAGGCTTTAAAAGAAAAACTCAAGTTAGAACGGTTTGGATCGTCGCTGAAATCTGCAGAGTCCCACCGAAACACAAGACAAGTTGAGACTTTCAGGGTTGCATTGGGAATATGACTCCAGCAGTTCAGACATAAGGTTTGGGTTACTAAGGTTACCATTTTATGTATATGTAGACAAATTGGACTTAGGACATAGTTTGCTTACCTTTTTTTTACAGATGTAGTGAAGTTCTTATTATGTTTCAATAATTCATGGTCTGGTTTCAGACATTGGAATGGACTTGATTGGTTTCAGTGAAGTCTAAGCAAAATGGTATGCTTTGGTATAACTGCTGTCCATGCATCACTGTGTTTATGTAATGGGCTTTAGTACAAATCGGATCCAAAAACACCACAGTCCCCCCACAGCAAAGTTAAAATAGACTTTAATCAATAATCAGAATGTGAGAGATAAATATCAGCTTCTAATCAGTTGATAAATTACTTCTAGAGCACTCGAGAAGTATTGTATAATCAGGAAATGGTCAGTAACTCAGCAGAATGTGCTTTCAAAGGTGAATCTTATCGGAAATGTGGTTCCTTTACTGGGGATTGTTTCACCCACTGGTCTATATAAAGGAGAATCCTCCATATACTGAAAATGAAAACGATGGCGTAATGCTAAAATAGACATATTGCACACAATGTGATGTCCTTTTTACTGTTTTGCTCTTTATATAGTATAAGTAAAACGTCCTGAGAAGTTTATTTAGCTGTGCTAGCAACTCTATCTTGATTGATTGATAAATATACTGTACTTAGCAAAACGCTGATTTCCATTTGTAATGCTACAAAACAAGCAACACATTCTTGTAATATCATACATAAAAATAAGAAATACAGAAAAAAACAAAAACTTTAGGCCTTAAACCTGTTTTAAAATGCTTAAATCAAAATTCATATGTTTAAAAAAAAGTTTACAAAATTGTCACAAAAATTAATAAAATACAAAATTCCACCAATGACTAGTTAGCACCAATCTTTGGTTAGCAAAGACATTTATAACAGTCTCTGCTAACTGACGAGACCAACGCTACCAAGAGGGTGATTGACAGCGCCATGACCTAACTCCTGGCTCTGATTGGTTGTTTCTCGGATGCGACAGAGAAAGTGAATTTTTTTCACAGATTGTTTCATACTACAATGTCACAACATAATGACAGTTTGAACAAATATGCAACAAAACTATTTTCAATAGTTACATACTGCAGGTTTAAAGGTTGCTTGCTTTATAGAAGTAATGCTAATTTTAGCTTCCTTTTAGCTAGTTGACCATCAGTGCAATGAAACAGGTGTAGTTTTTTTTGCCTTGTAGCTCATAAAAAAGGACTACAGAACTATAACAAATGGTATGAAGGAATTTTTAAAACATTATCGTACCATAAGACTAGTTTTCACTCTTAGCGAATAACCGCAGCTTCATAGAAAAAGTAAAAGGTCCCTGCCAACTTGCAACTAGCATGCTAGCATGAACAGTCACAAGCTACACTGAGCTGTTCCACGTGGAATTTGCATAGTTACCTGAGAACACCTTTCTTTTTTTTTTCTCGAGGAATAGCTGTGCTGAAAAGGGTAATCAGCTTTGTGTCGAACAAAAAGCAGGTGTGTGTGAAGCTTGCAGCCAGGGAAGGAGCTTAAAGGGAAGGAGTGGGTGCATGCTGTGGCAGCCAAAGAGAGGAGGGAAGGAAGGTTCCACTTTTTTTCTTTCCCTCCTCTTAAAGAAGAAAAAAAAGAAAAGATGGGAAGAAGGATGATGATAAATCCCAGAAATAGATTTCGGGCTCAAAGTAACAGAATCCAAGCTGTTCCCTCTTTGCCATACGGCATCTGTCTTCAAACGTCTGGGATGACACAGCAAGCATCCTGTTTATTGACTACCAGCAGGAAACGCTTTCAGAGCTAACAATGTGTGCTAGTTACAAGTCTCCTTGCTGCTGTTGCTGTATTCCCCCTTTTTTGTAACCTCATCTCTCTCCCAAAAAAAGGAAAAGAAAAGAGGGAAGGGGGGGGAGAGGAAAGGGGAGCCAACTCCCAGGGAAAGCTGCGCATCAATATTCATTCATTCAGAACATGCGCTGTCAAGTAGAAATAGAGACGGCGATGAGTGCTGCGTTTATTTGTCGTTTACCTCCTGGTATGCTAATATAATGAGGTCTGCACACCAAATAACCAAAGTCTGCGTGAACGCTGATCCTCTCTGGTGTTTCCAAATGCGTCTGACAAACCGAGAACACAAATACCGCCTTCGGGGGGGTTTGGATCCACCTCCCACCTCCAGAGAATACTTAGTGGTAACACTGGGCTGTATTTCCCTTTGAGGCTGTAAGGAGAAAATGCTATTATTCTATAAGCATAAGGTTATTGCATTATGTGTTCCTTACATACTTCAATAAGCCATAAATCTTAAGGCGAAGCGCTGGGGGGGGGGAGAAGCCACACAAAAGATAGAGCACATCATTGTTTTATTGATGACAAGCTGTGAAATGGTCCGACCGCCACGCTGGTTGTTAGACGGCGGATGAGCGGCTCAAACCGGGGAGCGTGCCGAAACTATTAAAAGGGTCAGAAAAGGCAGAGAGGATTGGAGAATATAAAAAAGAATGAATCCTTTCTTTTTCAGTCAACTTTTTCTAGCTTTACTTTCTAATCAAGTTATTCCTTAATCTAAAACATACCTGGAGTGTCGCCTTGATTCTTCCATGCATGTCTGAGAAATCCTTTAATTTTCCATGGGAACTACTGAATTGTCTAAAATGCGTGGGTGGACCCAGCCCCGCCTTCATGGACAAAGCCCCTCCTTTGAGCTGCAGGTTTCAAGATTTTGAGCTTTGGTCTCACAGAGCAGCCCTCCCCCAATGGGTTCCTTTAGACTAGCCAGCAGCAATAAGTGAACACCTACCAAATACAAGCTATTTCTCCATGGTACACTGATAAAATCATTGTTAAAGGGTTAATGAAGAAGCAACTCTTGTGATGACTTCCTGAAGGTGGAGTTTCTGAAAGACCAAGAGTGTCTTAAAGAGACAGAGGCCCAATTTCAAGGTGTTAAATTACAAAATAAAATTTATTTTAAGTCATTTGTGATATTTATTGCATTATTAGAACAACTGAAAGTAACAAGTTACTTGGTCAATTGCTATAAAATTGCAGAAAGGGCCTGGAAAATTACTTTTTAGAGCTTTTAAATGGCTCAAACCAGCAAATATTGGAGTCTAGCTAAACATTCCTCACTTTGATCGTCCAGTCACCATGACATCCCTGCACTTTATGTTGTTTATCGTGGCAGATAATAATTTCCATGTAAGTTAATAACTGCTTTTAACCTCTCAGAACTGCTCAGCTGCTCACTCTAAACATGTATAGAAGTGTAATTTAACCAAAAAAATATCAACATTCTTCATCTCTTAAGGTTTACTTATAGGTGGTACAGTTATGGAACTCATGCATCAGAACTCTGAAAGGCCTTGATTTGGAAACTTTGATCAGCTTCTGCTGCTTGAGCAGCAAGGAAGGAATGAGGGAGCAGCATGAAAACAGAAAATGGGGAAAACTGTTAACATTTTCCACGGTCGGGGCGAACCTGCAGCCTACAGTAGATCATTATGATGATTTCTTTGCCGGCTGCCAGGACAGAAGATGATACATGACCCCTTATAAAATTTTAAGATGTGTATAAAACAACGCGGATGTACGGTTTGACTGCAGACTGGCACGAGTTAGCACCGGTGCGTCTCCTATCGCTCTTGCAGTGTAAACAGTTTTTCTTAACACGATGAGTGGCGGGCAGCCGAGGGCGAAGCTTGGTGGGTTTTTTTCCACATTCGGTCACATTAAAACTGTCACCAATGTCGTTACAGTGTAATATGAGACAGATAATCTGTGCAAAAATAAAGCTAATCCACCTCCACCCTGAGCTACTGTTGTTGTCTGGAGAAACACACCACTCCCACTCGGAAACAACCAATCAGAGACAGGAGGCAAGGTCTTAGCGCTGTTGATCATCCTTGTATGTATACATGTATACATGTTTATGAATGTGCTAATGGTGGAAAAACAGCTCACCATTACAGGAAAACCATTCACCCACCATCATCGGTGGTTACGCTTAACTAGCCATAGCATTCCTGGCAAGCTACATTTGGGGAGAGACCCAGAGTGATTGACAGCACTAAGACCCGCCTCCTGGTTCTGATTGGTTGCTTCTGACTGAGGCATATTTCTGCTGCTACTCCTTATTATCAGTCTTGTTTTCTTAACAAGGAAACATGAAAAGTTACAATCTTAGATCTATGCATGTTTTACAATTTGTTGTCAAAGTTCCAACTGAAGAAATCTTTAGGTTTTTAACCAATCCTTCCTGGAATAACTAATCGAAACCAGTTTTATGTGTTAACAAAGTTGCTCATTGTTGTCTGGTATTGCTTGAATCTTCACCAGATCGTTGTCCATCATGTAGGTTAATTTTTGGACATTGGGATTTCTTCCTTTGGATGTGTTTGCTGTAAAATAAATGAATTTGGTGCCAGAACTTGATTAAAATTTTTAAGCAAGTTAACTGCAGTCAATCACATTTTCATCTTAAACATAGACAAATAAGCAATATTCTCAACTCAAATACAGTTTCTGCTCCTAAATTATTTAATAACATGGTCTGTTAACTCAACAGAAAAATATGTTTTATTTTAGTCTGTTATTTAGGTTATTCAACCATCAGAATGATGCAAAGTGTTATTCATTCCCCTTTCAGATGTTTTCCCTTCATGGAACCGTTTGTTTCATTGAGATGGCATTTTAGGTTTCGCTAGTTAGCTAACTCCTGTTAGCATAACTTGTACACAACACTAGTCTGTTAGAGTCCAATCAGATAGTTTTTTGAAGCAGAAATGAACCCCCAGAGGGCCAAGAGACACAGATTTGTCGTCCATTGATGTCTGAGAATGTCGCTTATACTTCAGGTGTATGGGTATACCAGAAACACATGATTACAAAGGTTCTGCTCTGAACTTTAGTATGTCAAAAAACAAAATTGTCATGTGAAAATTTTCTGGGAGGGCCCCTTGCAGTATGAATGCTTTTGCAAATCACCCTATGAATATGTAGCCCTCACATCTACATCGACTGAAATTTAACATCCTGAAATACCCTCCAAACAAAAATTTTGCTATGAGTCAGAAAAAGGACCAAAAGTGTCTAGTTCATACATCATGTCCTCTTTTTTTACCCTTCTTTTTAATGAATCAAAGAAAGAAAAAGCACAAGGAGAGAAAACTGCTGGTCACCAAATGTCACGGTAGCATTTGGAACACGTGTCGGCGCTCCCGTGTCTGTTCAGTTAAAAGCCCTGAAATCACTCTAGTGTGTGTGTGAGTGACATTGTTTATGTTTCACTTATCTCCGGCAGATGTTAGTTGAGTGAAATTGAATTCCTGGCAATGAAGGGAGGAGGTTTCACGGCTCGCATCCTCTTTTATGTCTGGGGACAGGATTTCTCCTGGCCAGCCTTGATCCCCTGATTGTCCGCACGGCGAGGTGACTGACGACAGAGGTCAGGGGGTCAAACGGGCTCTTCCTGACTTCGCTTGGACCAAGGAGCCAGTCCAGCAGCATCCGTGGCCGAAACGATGCAAAGCCAGAAGCAAATCCTACCAGACGGTAATACAAATCAGCAGCTTGATTCTCGCAGCGGCAGCGGCAATAACGACTGAGTTACACGCATCGGCTCAGTCAACACACTGGGCGCATAGTTTCTTTTCTCTTTTTTTTCTCCTCACATTATCAGGCTGGACTTGTAAATCTCCCTGAAAGATAAATCCCACAGTGATAAAATGTAGTCAGTCATCTTTATTGGATTTCTCAGGCCAGTGTGAAAACGGCGAGATGAAATCGCAGCTCGCAAATAAAAACACAACTGAGAATCCTCCCCCCCCCCCAGCACCACCTAGCTCCCCGAGTGAAAGGCTTTGCTCAGATGCTGAATGGCGGACATTTATCTCATGGACTTGGAGCTGCTGCTCTCTACCATTTTCTTTCCCCCAGAAATTGTTGTTTAGATGATGCAGCATCACTTTACTGTAAAACCAATAGAGAGTGCAAAGAGGGGGAAAAAATAAAATAAAAAAAATAAAAAATCAGGAGAGCAATTTGATGTCATTTGCTGGAGAGGCCGGTCTCATGTATAGACACTCTGTTTCCTCTTGTTTACCCCGGGCTGTTTCTCAACCCTGCATAACAACCCTGAGCAAACATGACTATCAGCTGATATCGCAACAGTTCTCCACAAGCATGAGCAGATGACACTCATTACCAGCGCAGGTCAGGAAGACGTGAACGACGACAACAGCAACACCTCTCTGGCTTCATTATGCTTAATTGAAATAATTTGCTTCCCTCACTGAAAGCTGGACTCGCGGAAAATGACAACATTAGAAATGGGGAAGTGTGAACAACGAAAGCATTAAGAAAGGGGGGGAAAAAAGCCACTCATAATTGTCATGCTTGCTTTTTGCCTGAATGTTACATAATCTTACTAAGACAGCAAAATAAGTTCAGTATAGTCAGATACTGCAGTGGAAGTTCAGTGCTGTTTATGGCCTTAGGACTGATTTATTTTATTTCAGTAACAATACCAATTTGCTCATTAAGCTTTATATTTTTAATTAAGGTAAAATTATTACTGATATTATTTTCTTATAATGGAAAATGCCAAAAATGACACAAAGTGTTTGTCCTTTTAAATTTTTCAAGTAGAACCACAGTTCATTTTTTTTTAAATTACATTTTTATTTCATTTTAATCAGTTAAGTTTATTTGTATAGCACATTTCAGCAAAAAGGCAGTTTGAAGTGCTTTACATAAAAAAACCCACAAAAGTATAAAGTCAGAAGACACCACACAGTCAACAATTGAGAAAACTAGTAAACATTACATTTTGCGAAGTGCTGTCATTACACATCAAAAGTATTAATATGTCATGCTGACATATTAATACTGTGGCACTGTGAATAAAAAGCAGAAAAAAAAGAAAAAGTATAAAAAAAATCAGTAGATAAGTCGGTGTTCTCTTGTATTCTTATACCTTCAACTTATATTAAAAACCAATAGGTGAGTCCGCGAGACCAGCAAGGTGATGCAAATTGAGAATTCATAGACTGCGTGTGTTCATTAAGAAGCATGACTGTAAAGTTTAATAGTATGTTCTCCCTCCCTTGATATTTCCCATGGGAGACACTAAAGTATGTAAATGGTCCCAGAGAAGGATGTTGCAGTTTGCAGTCTTGTCACGTAATATCATATTGAACAAGTTGATGGCACATGCTAGAATATTGATCGTTGCTTTGCCATGTATGTGTTCCTGCAGACACCTCGGTATAAATGTACCATTTGGATTTTATCTGTCATCTTCTGCTTTGAAAAGCTCTGGGTTTAATCCGAGTGTGCCTTAGATGCCGTCCCAGAAGATGGTAGTGATGATGATGATGATGATAGGATTACACAAAAAAAAGTAATTGTTTCTTTCCCAGTGAAGTATTTACAATTTTTCTTTTCTGTTTAGTGAATACTATATGTGAGGTGAATATCTGTGTCTGAAGACAAGAGGAGGCAGAAACCCAAGGAACGTTGTTTATATACAGTTTCTTTATCTTTTGTCTTGGTCTCTTTTAACCAGCTCTGTCTTATGACTGACGCACAATGAGCCTTACTTGTCAAAAACAGTGAAAAGAGTTCAGTGTTCTCCAGAATTATTGGCACCATTCAGGCCTCAACAATGGAGCAACTGGTTGGATTTGGCTATGAAAGTTGCTTTATTTCAACTTGATTCTCCTGCTTTTATATACAGCATCGTGATCTACTGATTTAAGTGACAATTCTTCTTCAGGTACCCATGACTGGCACTTAAAGGTGTAGATGTGTAAACAGTCTTAGAATAAATCTATATTTATTCTTCAGTGTAATCTTTAGCCTCCTTATTGGACAGTCAAGGGACATATTCTTTAGATTTCTTGATGATGAATTAAACTGAACTCCAGGTGATGTTCAGGGTCTTAGTTTTTTTTTGTAACGATTCCCAGACTTAATAGTTTTTTAACAACGTTGGGTCTGATTTGCTAGGAGTGTTTTTGTGTCTTTCTGCTGTATCGTTAGCCAGTTACACTGATTAACCAGTGATTGGACCTTCTAGACGCAGGTGTCTTTATACTTCAATCGCTTGAGACACAGTCACTGTGCTGAGGAGATCTCCATTCCATTCATTGTGAGACTACTAGCACCGACTGGCTCTGTTAAATTCAGTCGATCATTTAAAGAGGTGAATGTTTCTGCAGTTATTTTTAAGGCTAATATTTACTTTTATCTTAATCCATTTTCACTTTGACATTTACGTTATTAAGCCACTATTGTAAGAGTCGAGGTCAACTGGTCATACCGACAGCACATTTAAAAGGGATTTTTGTATGTGTGGTTTTGGGAACTGACTGTCTAATGGGACAACCCCTCTATTTCCCCACTGTCCCACCAAGACATATACTGCACTCCTCCTGAGTGCTGTGCTAAGACCACAGGGAGGGTTAGAGAGTTTTTTGTAGTTTCTTTAGTCAAAAATGCCAAATTTTGTTGATTGTGACTAATTTCTAAAAGCAGTAGAAAGATTAAAATATTCAAGGGGGTGACTACAATTCACAATGACACAGTATGTGTCAGTCTATGACATGAAATTCTTCAAAACTTTGACACATCAGAAAATATGAAAAAGTTAAAGGGGTGTAGATCTTCACCGAGGACCTCTACTGTTGCAAAATTCTTGTCACCCTCCCGCCCCCCTTGGCCCCCAGATCCCAGCTCCTTTGCAACACTAATTCTTCCTCTAATGTGAATTCAGGCTGTGTGGCTGTGTATTATCTCTCCCCTATGAATACAGCCACGCAGTATTTATCTGCCCTTCAGCAATACGGATGATCCGTCGCTGAATGGAGCAGCAACAGTTGGTGATGCTCCCAACTTCCACGGGCCGGTTAATAAATAAAATCAATTTACAGTAATAATTCATCCAACATATCTCGTCATTGTATTGCAAGCGCATAGGCGGCACCCTCCCGAAATCGCGGCACGCATGAAGGTGCCCTTCAAGTTTCCCTGAATAAAACGCAAATTCTGTACCTTGAAATGGGGGTGAGGGGACCACCAGAACTAAACCCGTTACTGTCTCAATTTGGTCCCTCGTAGCATGAAGTTGACCCCTTTATCTGTAGCGCAGATTGAATTGAAGAGAGTTTGTGTGGGGCTGGGCTTATCATTCATGGCTCCTTTTAAGGGGAAGGGGTTGTGGGAGGGGGTCTCTGGTTTTAAATACACAGATAGTAGGAGCAAGGGGGACACATTAATAAGAGAAGTGTGTGGAGGAAGAAAGGGTGGTGCCATCAGTCACAAAAGACATTAGGGATTTAGATCAATCCTGTTATATAGGAAAGCGAACGCACAATGTGGCTGATCTCCATATTCATATGTGTAACTCGGTGCTGTGTCATTAATAATCCCCCCAAGATGGTCCATAAACTCAATGGTGGAGCAATGGAAATCCAATATGAGTGAGCGGATGGTGTAGGGCCTTAAAAACGTGGGGGCTTTTGATTAGGGTACATGGATGGGGAAGTGGATAAGGAGGAGATATAAAAGAAGCCCCACATCTGCATCCCCACAGGAGAGCTTTTGGAGAGGAAGATGAATATGGATTCCCATTAGAAAGTGAATAGTTCATATCCAGGTGATTTGTTACGAGGTATCGGCGGCCCCCGACTCTCCTCTGCTTTCCAACACTCCTCCGGCGAAGTCATTTGCGGAAAACGAGATTCCTTCCAGAGACCCCAGATTAAAATGCGGCGGAATGAAGTGGCAGGTGGCAATCACTTTACCCCACCCCGAAAGCTGCCGTCAGTTTCTACCCCTCACTTCAAGCTCTTGCTTCACTAAAGTAAAGGGAAGGGAAAAAAAACACCTCAAAGAGGATCTAAGCGGAGAGAGATTTTAGGAACATCGGTCACAACCCGATGCTAACGAGGTCTGATGAAGAGATAGGGGAGGTGATGAAAACGCGTGCGGGTGCCCGGAGCAAACGTCAACAATGAGGTTCTATAACGAGACTCCATAAATAATAAATACACACACACACACACACACACAAACACGCTGCTTGAGCAAACTTGTGACAAATCCTCAGCGGCGTGCCCCGACACGGCTTGGTATAGGGTAACGACGCTCACCTGGAGGAAGCAGCACGGGTTGTGTTTTGGGTTGGGGAGGAAGGAGAACTGCATTGACCTGGTTTCTCGAAATAGGACCATTAAAAAAAGCGTCACGAGTACAGAATTTGCCAGGTCGACTTTACCAAACTTTTCTCCACCCGTCTTTTTTTACAGTCTGCAGTCAAATTTGTTGGGACCCCCTGGTGAAGATCTCCGTCGTAATCGTAATAGCAGTTTGATAAGTTAAAAGAAAATGTACCATTTAGCTTGAGAATGTTCCATTGCTGGGGCAGAAAAAAATCCCATCTTAAGAAATAAGAGCCGCAACAATTTTCTAAATATAGAACTACATAGTTGATTATGAAAGCCAACAAAATTAAACTAAAATTTAGTTCCATTTTCATATTTTTGATCAAAATGAATGCTCCAATTAATTCAAAAGAATGAGTTGACTCTTTTCCAGAAAGATTCATAGAGCATTTTTTGCTCTATGAAGAAGCAGAAAATGTAATAAAAATCAGTGCTTGATATGCTGCTGCAGATTTTGCAGTGCAGAATTTGCTGAGTTGACTATCAAATAAGGAGGAGCTTCGTCCTCGAAGGCGGGGCCAACTCCACCCTGGTATTTTGGGCCAGCTGAATGGTTGGAGATTACGGGACTTCTTAAACATGCATGAAAGAATCAAGGCAAATGCTCCAGGTATGGCTTTGATGAAGGAATAACATTATAACATAACATAAAGTTCAAAAACATTGATCTTACATAAGCCTGCCCCTTTAAGAAGAATCAAATTGATTAAGTTCCATTTATGTAACATTGTTGGTGTATCTGTCATTTTTTAAAATAAAATCTACTACTGCCATCTCCTCTTTACCATTGGTTCTAGCGAATGTATTGGTGTCTTTATGTAACCCTGGATGCTTTCTGCTGCATTACCTTCCTCCCATGACCAGTGAATGGTGGGGTCAAGTTTGGCATGTTTGGACAAGGACGAGATATTTTAAGGTCGAAAGTGTATCTGGGCGAGAGAAAAGCTGCCATTTAGCGATCGCCCTTCCACCAACGGACAATGGGACGGAGCGCACGAACGAATGGCGTTGCTGCTGATGCTGACCTCAGCCATCGTCCGATATTCTCCGCTCCCTTCACATCCGTATCTCTTCATACCACTTCTGTTTTCACACCAAATCGATAGCAGCCCCATGGAATGGCTGACATGAAATTAGCTGGGAAAGTAATGACAAAAATATCAATATGTGTAGATAATGTGGCTGCAAATGCCTTTATTGCCACGGCTGCCATGGAAAGCCATTATCATTTTACTGCTGGATTCCCTAACCAATTGTAATTGCAATATTATGGCCTCTTGCAGTTGTGATATTTTTACTGAGGCAGCTTCTATATTTCCTATGAGTGGAGCGAGTAATTTTGTGATTTCCCCGGTGCACCCTGTGCATGAAGACAAGTACCTGCTTAAAACATGTTTACATACAAATTATGCTAACAAGAGCAGAAAAGCCTCCGTTCCCCGTCAGCCTATTCAAATTGTGTCACTTTATAGCCGTGAAGTATGGATTTTATTCTGATTTTATATTAAAGACAAGCACAAGACAATGCAGAACTGTAGAGTAGAAGAAAGTGGGCACAAACCAACACATCAAAACCTCGACATACAAATGTAGACTATTTAATCTGATATCCCTGCATGAGATCTGGTGTAAATTGCCCTCAAAAGTAAATTATTTACTATCATAAAACAAGACGGATCAGGAAGTTTTTGCATCACACAAGTCACATGATCAACAACCGGATGTTACCACTGACACAAACCACAAAGAAGAAGACGACAGGAAGTAGCTGTAAGAAGACAGTGCGGCATGTTCGTTATTGACTTAACACATGAACAAACTTATTCGTGTCTGACTTTAATGTCTCTTATTTAGTAGAAAGACTATTGTAAAATTGTGTTTTTTTACATTAGTGGAAGATGAACTAAACTTTGCACTCATTTGTAATGGAAAAGCAGCTACAGACCATTAAGACAAAACTACAGACCGAGCAAGACATGACCTAACCGTCCAGGTCAGCAGTATTTAGATGAGAGCAACAAGAAAAAAAGACTTTATAACTTTATGTCTAACTACATGGTACTTTATGTTAGTCAAAAACATTCAGATTCAATAAAATACATTAAGCTTTATTGGTTGGAACAAAAAAAAAACAGTGCAACAGTTAAAATGGTGGTAATACTTTCTGCAGGGCTGCCAGTTTATCCCATCGGCCGGCCGCGTGTTTCCCTCCTGCTGCGTTTTGTTCGCAGGCGATAAGGCGGGAGTTCCTCCGCGTTTGTCGGCCATGTGCACGGAGATCAGCGTGGTGTGTGTGTTTACTGTGCAGATAATTCCTGGCTGGCATCTGAAATATGCAGGTGTTTTGTGCAGGTTTGCGCCCCGCCCTTGTGCACCACTGCTCCAGCTGGAACGGGAACCTCCGAGAGAACGGAACGCTGAACATAAACACAAGGTTATATAAGCCGGTGCAGTTCGGATAAAGGGGGTGGAAGGGGTGGAGGGTGGCATAACATACTTAATGTAGGCGCTCGGGAGAGATGTAAAACACTGGCCTGCTTGTCAAACACCTGGCAAGTTGCAACACTGTGCATTTCCACTTCAATATGTTCACACGGTGGGGGGGTTGCTATAGGTTACTGCACGGAGGCTGTTGCACAACGTCCTGACATGATGGAAGTGCAGCTCTGACAGATGCGCATCGCTATTTCATTACAGCGCTTACATTAAACGCAGCCGTGTGTGATTGGGCTTTGAAGGCGGCCGGCTGGAGAGCCTCTCCATTGCAGGTGGATCTTTTACTAATGGCCACAAGGCTTCTTTTTCCCCCCTCCTTCTTCTCCTTCTTTTTTCCTTTCCCACCCAGTTGTTGCTCTTCTGCCAATTAAAAGCAGCTCATCAGAGACTGATGGTGGGACCGTTGTTAGTCTAATTAGCAGCCAGAGGCCATGTTGGAGACTCAGTGCTCTGCCTTCTGGCGGAAAGCTTTCATACGAGCAAGTAATCACAAGTCCAGGTTGCTAATCCTCTGAAGAATCCTCTATTACTTAACAAACAGCTCTGCTGTTTGACCATTTTTTTTGTTGAATCCCCCCCCTCTGAGTGTTATTTCAGTGTCTTTGTAGACAAAATGCATTTGTAATCCAAGGCGTTGGTTAAACAGTCGCTTACATTCAAGAGAGGTGTTTGGATAATGCGCTGAGGTTTAATCCCGACTACAAAGGCTGTACGTTTCTTTTTTTTGTTTATTTGCTTAAATGTTATTTTAATTTATCTGCTGAAAAAGAAACTTGGCATACCTCAAAGTCTTAGCTCAAAGCCACACAAACCTTTGTTTCTGACTCATGTTGTAGAATCCAATTGTCTTTTAAACCGATAACCCCAGATTGTGTTCATTCTGTTATTTTACTCATTATTTAGAATTACTGTGAATGATGAATCCCAGAACAGGCTCCATGTCTAGCTATATCCAGCTCAATACATGAGATGGCTAACCTGACAATGCTGTGGCCAGGGTTGCTAGATTGGGCCTCCTTCAACACTTTGGGCTGGAAAAATAATAGCTTTGGGGGGGTTGTTAAAATTTTGGCTGCTTTTCACAACATTTGGTGGGTTTTTAGAAAGTGTTCCGAGGAAAATTTAGTCAAAGCACAAAACTTTTAATAAATCGCTGTGTTATTTCACCTATGTTTTCAGTTAATTTATTTCGAAAATCTCTATATGATCTGTTGAGCGTGACATCTGTGGTTAGTCACCGGTTAATCAAATGTGACTATGAAGTAGGACTGTAAAATAGAATCCATGATTAAACATCATGATTAAAAAACCCTAAAAACTTCAAGTCTCATTGTGTTCAAAGTCCTTTGAAGTCTCAATAGATTCTAGTTCTGGGCAAAAAAATTGTAATAAAGGACGACCAAAATCGTCGTGAACTGTCAAGTCCGAATCCCATCTGATGCTATAAACATGAATTAAAGTTTGAGATTTGGGCCCAGATTTGTAGAGTTGGGTGGGTTTTACGCTGTTTTTGGACTGGAAACTGTCAGTCAGATCTGGCAACCCTGGCTGTAGCTGCTGGGGTTCAAATTCAGATAGTAAAAATAATGAAAGTTGTGGAAATTCCAAAAACTTTTACTTTACAAAACTTTACCTCAGGTTAAGTTGTGCGAGCTGAACGTGTTTTATCAAAGGCCTGCAGACTGCTCAGCTGGAAGCGGCTGAGGTTCATGGTTTATACTGAGTGCTAATTCAAGAGTTTCGATCTAACCACAGCTTTGAAGCCAAAACCATGCACTGTCTTATAACCACCACATGTTCTTAGCCAGCTCTTCAGGCGTTGTGTCAAGCTTGCATTGTGCTGCATGCACTGTTGTTCTGCTTTGTCCTTAACAAGAACTATCACTAAACTCATTTATTTTCTCCGCCAAACATTTCAGAGTTCACAACTCCAACAGGAACTAGCACTCACTCATTTGTTCTGTGTGAAACTAAGTTCCAAAATAAATACGCAAGGTATGACATCAGTCATAAATTAGCATATGGATTATGTCATCACATGCCCACCTCTGCTTACATAAACTGCATTTTATAATGATTGAATTCCCAAAGCAACTGCTCCTATTCGCATGTTTTATTCCTGTATTTTATTGCTTTCATCATCAAAAACCATAACTGGAGTTTTCCTCATTGTTAAAGCTGAAGTAGGTAATTCACTATGTCATGACAAAGTGAGACAGATAATCTGCAAAAAATATTCTGCTCCTTTGCCTCCTCTCTATGGTCCTATTGCTGTCTGCAGACATGCACCGGTCGGTCAGAAGCAACCAATCAGAGGCAGGTGGAGGGTCTTACCGCCATCAATCACTCTGTTACATTACTGCTCCCTCTCCACAACAAAGCTTGTTGTGAGTGCTAAGGCTAATTTGCATGACCACAAATGATAGCAGCTGAACGGTTTTACTGTAGCGCAAGTTGTTTTTCCGCCATTAACACAGCTGCAATGCGTACACGAGCATGACCATCTGAAGAAGAAAGTTCAATCCTCTGATTAGTATCTGAATCAACCTGAAATTAGGTTGTGTTGCCGTCCAGTGGAGCCACTTCAAACTTTGAGCATGCTGAGGTGAGTGAATATTCATCAATGCTGACAGAGTGACTGCATGGTATTGTAGGATAGTTTTTGCAGCATTTGAGAAGTGCTTTTATAAATTCTGAAGCAGTAGAACTTGCATTGTTTATTTGCAGCGTTTCTAAGCTAAGATGCTAAAGATGGAGATTATATACATGTATATATATAAAAGATACAGTACAGTGGTTCTAGACCTTTTTTGAGGTACCCAACCCACCAGTTTCATATGCTCATTCACTGAACCCTTCTGTAGTGATAAATAAAATATGATTTCCCCCCCCCCCCCCCCCCCCAAATTCAAGACATAGGGGTGACATAACTAGAGCCTAGTGGGTCACCCCGAGATCACCAAGTCTTCTTAAAAGGTAGAGTCTCTGAGAACAGTTCTTCAAAATAGTCAGTGTTTTCAGCAAAGTTGAGCTGACTGTCCAGGAACGAACCAGGGTATTTAAAATTTGCCACAGTTTCAACAGGTTGGCCATCGGGAGAAACTGGAACCACTTTAAGGTCTTGTTTAGGTTATTTAATTAGCTCTACATTCTTAAGATAATGAAAAATTAATAATAAATAATAAAGACTTTATGGTATTCTGATTTAGTAATGTCCCTATTAGTTGTGTTACCACCTCCACACCACTAGAGGCAGTAGCAACCCCGAAAAGATGCAACTAAGGAGCAGATTTAGAAGTACATCAAAAGCTACAGAATTTGGAAAAAACGGTGAGTTTTACTAAGTAATTAAAGACACAAGTTCAAATCCATGCTGAGAGTGGAGCTCCTTCAATCATTGGCTAAGCAATGTAACGTGATCCTTTGCAGCAAGTGATGGCAAAGCGGAGCTCGTCATTACGACTTTACACAAGTGTGTCTTTACCTCCATAGCAGAGGCTTTGCCGAACCCCTGAGACCAATTCATCGAACCCCAGGGGTTCGATCGAACCCAGGTTAAGAACCATCGATACAGTATCTTGTTTTAAATAGGTAATTCCTTAAATTACTGACTAGTTCCGAAAATACCAGTTATATTGGCAGATTATTTAACTTATAACTGGACATTTTTCCCAATTTATAACTTCAATAATGAGTGAAATAATTAAATAAGATAATTGGAGTAGAAACTAGACAGAAAATACTTGGTAATATTTTGTGCTCGTGCAGTATCAAATAGGTAGAAATGCAATGCGCATTATTTGGTATAACTTGAGTCTTTTCCTACATGATGTTGACTGAGTGATTATGGCTGGGAAGTGGGACTTCTCTCTCAAAGTTTTAACCTTTATGTTGGTGTCTGCTTTCTGTACTTTCTGCTTTTGTGTAATAGTCCAGAACAAAACAAAGAAATTCTGTAAAATATTTCCAACATTAATGAAATTACGTTTTCCTGGATTCCAAAAATATTGTGTACTCATGTCTACCTTTTAAAAGCATGTGACAAGGCAGTATTTTATCCAGCATAAACAGCAAAAATACACCCAAAATTGCAACTTTGTAAAACATTAGCTTGATTTAAAAAATGTTAAGTTGAACTGAGAGACCTTTTCTCAAACGGAATTAAATATAGTACGTCTGTATAGTTGAATGAGATAGTTCAGCAGACAAACTCCTGTTAAGTTGACATCTTCAAGATCACCCAAAAACACCAAGATGTTATGTTGGTAGCCTAGCACCAACAGAGCTGTAGGCACATTCAGCACTGACTGTCTCAGTACAGACCTTCAGGTTCTCTTTTACTTTTACTACTCTGGCTCTGAGAGTTAGAGCTATTTTCTTAAATTGGTTATTATGTCTGAGAGTACGGAATAAAAAGAAATGGCTTTTTTTCTCGTTATCTGAAGGTAAATCCTACTAAACCTAGTCTGTTTAATGTCATTTATCATTACGAAAATTATTTCTAGTTAGAAAAATAGTGAGAGAAAGAATGTGTCAGAGATTTACAATATTTTCCCAAGTATGGAACTACATTGTGAGACAATTCCCCCTCCAGTTAGTGTTTAAATGCTAATGGCATGAACTGTTCTTCCATGGGCTAATTGTTAACAATGAATTTGATTCTTCTTGTTGGCCTTTGTTAAACAGAATCTAGAGATTTTGCAGCTGGGGAGAAGAACAATTAAAAAAAAAAAAAGATTAATAAATCTGATTTTTCCAGTCAGCCCTTAAATCTCAGACGAAGTATACGCATGGTATTAGCTCATTTCTCTCCAAAGTTAATTGAAATTTATGAATTCTGATGAGATTTGCAATTAGCAAGGAGCCAAAGCAGAAAAGTTTGGACTTTTGCTTCTGAAGATAAGTGAATGGAGCATAATTTAACATTTTAAAGAGGAAAAATAAAGAAAAAAGATGAATAATCAAGGGTTTTTCACCCTCTCTCTCTCTTAAAGTGTAATTTTCCTCTATGTTTAAATTCTAACAGAATTAGATCATTTATTAAACCATTTGTTTGGTATTAAATTGCTTTACGTTTGCTCTGTTTTTATTCTGCTTGGTAATCATGACATCTTTTTGTACATTTGACTGGATTCTGGGTATTTTTCCAGGCAAAATGTTTCAATGTCTAACAGTTCCTCCAACTTGGACACAGATGGGGTAGGGGGTGGGGGGTGCCCCTTTTTCATTAATATGGATTGCAATACTGTACAAATATAAACAACACCAACAACCATTTGCTTGAAACATTTTAAATGAAAAATAAACCTAATTCAGTAAGCAGGATATTTCTGAAGGGAAGAGGTGAGCAGATCAATACCTGTAATATCGATACATCAGGACTGGATCAGATTGATACTAATGTGGTAAAATCAATACTTTTAACAGATTCCCCTTTGGGAATTTGATCCCATTTTTGTATTGTAGTTCCTCAAATCTACCTTAAAGATTTTGCTTTGATTTTCTCTCAAAATTTGCCCTTTGTTTATTTAGGAAAAAACACAGAATAGTTTTTTTTTCTTTATTGTTTCTGTTTAACTTGTCAACATGTTTTTAAAGTGTTTTGTAGACAGATATAAACTTTCTTCGAATGATCTTAACAATATAATTCAAACAAAAAACCCACAAAAAAAACACCTGACTGTCACAAATTTGACATATCAAACCTAAGTACCGTATTTTCCGCACTATAAGGCGCACCGGATAAGCCGCACCTTCAATGAATGGCCTGTTTTAAAACCTTTTTCATATATAAAGCGCACTGCATTATAAGGCGCCTAGAATAGACGCTTCAGTTTGTTTTGCCAATTTGTTCCATACTCTATTATTACACATCCACATTTGTAAAGAAGTGGTCCCGAGTACTTTACATAGTCGTCTGCCCCAGTCGTTGTTTCACTGACGGTGTTGGTGTTGCGATATTGTGCTCAACTGCTTTCTGGGTAACACAGACCAACCGACATGCTGCTGCCACAGTCTCGTCTCTCTTCCCCCGCCCCTCGGCCTCAAATGTATTATCAAACTTTATTAACAAACCAGCGTTCTGACAACTATCCCAGCATGCACCGCCCACTTCTTCTTCTACGGGCGAAAATGAAGTCGGTGGCTGCTTACCATAGTTGCTAGACCTGTTGTGGCTCAATATTGGTCCATATATAAGGTGCACCGGATTTTAAGGCGCACTGTTGGCTTTTGAGGAAATTGAAGGTTTTAGATGCGCCTTATAGTGCGGAAAATACGGTAATATAAAGAATCAGCATCAGTATTGGTATCAGCAATACTGACGCTGTTTTCATTTGGTATTGGATCAAAGTCAAAATATGAAGTATCGTAGACAGAGCTACACTAATGGAATGTACATTGAAAACCTTCATCACTAAATCCAATTGAAACTTTATGAAAACATATAAAATTGATGCCAGAGGCTTTTCATTCAGTTTCTACTCTTTAAGTGTATAAAACTGATCGAAACATAGCAGGTTTTCATTTGCAAACAAAAGAAATAGAAAATGATGTGCCTCTATAGTTTCGCACAACTTAATTTTTTTTTTCCACATAAAGCGCTAACAGAATATAATGTTAAACGATTCCATGACAACCATGAATGCTTTACTGTACTTTCGACATACCACCATCGGAGTTACACAGCTGTAGAACCAGAGTTATAAATAGGACTAAGGTATGCATCCTTATGCCCTTCGCCCTTTCCTCCCCACCATCCCCCACACTCCCCTGGACAGCAGGCCCCCATCAAACAGTGTCATCTGGCTTCACAGCAATGACAGGGCGCCATTTGGCCAATAGATGTTTAAGCAATCCCTGGGCACCAGCTGGCACTCAAACACACTTCACATTTCCCTCCAAAGCGTGCCTCCTGTTTTCCACTCAGGCTCCCAGGAGCGGAGGGGGACGGAGGTGGCAGCAATTGAGGGCGGGGGGGTGCTCTAACAGGCAAACACTAAAGGTTACCATCCCTATTTCACATCAAATATAAAGGACACCAGTAATTACCTCACGCGGCCGACAGGTTCAGACACAGGCGCCGGGTATCTCTTCTATCTGACCTTGTGATAGTCTGGAGTGAAAAGCGAGGACACGAAGCTGGAAAAATAAAACTTGAAAATGACACTCCCTAATTGCATTGCTCTCAAACTGCTGTGTAGCCTAATTGCGTTTCTGGATGTGTCCGGTTCTTTCCCCCCCACCATCTCAATTCTTGGCCTGGATTTGTTCCCCCCACAGCCGCTGTGCAAACTCAGCCCATACCACCCACTTTTCTTCCCCCTCAATGTCAGGGGCCGTAATCAAAGTTAAAGACGTGACAATCTTGACTGGCTTAAATTCATTTTCAAAAGGTTAGCCGGGTGAGAACATGAAAAACACATAAAAGCTTTGTAAGGGAGAGAAAAAAAAAGAAAGAAGAGACAAGAGGAGCCTGCGATTAGCGACCCTCTGTTACTCAGCGTTGCGTGTGGCTCGGCGTTGTACAGTATCGCAATCCAACGACTCCGAGGGGTGGGAGGATTTTTGCCACTTTTGTGGGTGAACTGACAGAGCTGGCAGAGCTACTGCAGCATCAACAGAGAGAATTTGATCCGCCGGCTTTGGAAGTGCCGGCCGCATTGTCAAAATTCCCGGATTAGACGCCCGCAGAGGTGGGGAATGTTAACTGCGCCGGACGGGGATCAACGCGTGCTGAGGCTGCTCTGTCGCTGGCCGATAGAGTGGGATGACATGATGCCCGGGCCTCTTTGCTTTCCCCCATCCCCCACATATCACACCTACGTCCAGAAAGTCCCAAATAACTGTGCTAAAATCTGCCAGGGCTGTTAATTAATTCTCACAATAGGTTGGCTGGCTTCGGGCGAGTGTAGAACATGCTTTGGCTGCATGACGGCGTTGGCCTGCAGTTAAGAGCTGGACTCCAGAAATAAGTCTCGCCTGACAGCTTCATATGGAAACAAAGCCTTGAAAAAGTACCTATAACCCTTGAACCTTTTTGACATTTTGTCTACAATTCTGTGTATTTCATTGAGATTGTATATGATATACCAAAGTCAGAATAATTTGGACACCTTTGGATAAAAACCAAGTGCTATTGCCTTCGCTTAGACAATTCCGTTTGATTCTCATCTCTCTTTAGTGCTGGATTTCTGGATTTCTCCCATTGAGCTCAGTTTCTCTGGTTGAATTTCAACCCGGCTACTAAGTGAACAGAAAGCAAACTTGCGAAGGATGGCGTTGAGTTTCTGCACAGTTTTGGAATTGTACTCTGCCTTTATTCGGTGCAGTTTGGCCATGGCAACAGAGGAAGTGAGCAATGTCATTTAGTCCATGTTAGCCACATTACTGAGTAAATAAAGTCAAGGCAAGGGGAGTATCCAATGAGGAATGGACTTGGACTTTTTATATATATTTCTGAGTTACCAGTCAGAACACAACATCAAGTTCAGCTGGGAAAGTTGCAACCAAGAATTTTGGATCCATTTTGGCTTACACGTATGAAATGCAGCAAAGGTGGTTCATATGACTTATATTCATCTCTTGGTATTCCTTGTATTTCTTTGAACAAGCAACACAGATGGTGGTAAAAAAAAATTTTTGGTAAACATTTTATTCTTGTACTTTAACCTCCTAAATAAAGAGAAATGCTAAATAGTTGGCCAGCACAAAAACTAGCAAGTCCTGCCGTTTTCCAACATACAACAAGGAAGGTCCCATGAACAAACACTGCAACAAGGTTCATTAGCTTTGTTGACATCAAATTTGCTTCATGACACTTGAAACAAACCCATTAGCATATTTAGCTGCATTGCTAGAAAGCGCCAAGACTCTCCCCCTGGCTCTGATTGGTTGCTTTTGACCAGGACGGCTGTAGTAGCAATAGTTTCTTTTCCAGATTACCTGTGCCATATTATACTATTATAGCATGGTGACAGCTTTAACAAATATAGAAAAAACATATTTTTGTAAAAGTTATGCCCTGCTGCTTTAAATCCCAAGTTAATACACTGAACTTTAAGGGTGTAAAACGACACAAAGAAGAACGCTGGAGGGACGCGAGTACCGTCTGAATACAGTTCTTTTTTTTCCAGGATCCTGTTTACAGCTGAAGCTACGGAGCTTTGAACACCGTCAGTATAGCAAACACCGGCGCCAAGAATAGCCACGATGCAAATAAAGCGAGAGTGGAATGCATGAGGAAAAAGGCACGTGTGTTGGATGGAAGCCCTGGGAGGGAGGGAGGAAGAGCGGGGGGGGGGGGGGGGGCCGGGGTTTCAACCGAGGTCGATCAATTAGGAGCTTGGTCAGGTACCCCACGAGCTGTCAGGCCTTGTTTAGCTTGTTGTTGCTGCTGTTGTTGTTTATTGAGCCCAAGCTATTAAGAGTTTGTTGGAGGGGAAGAGGTGTTGCTGAGACCACCGTCACCCGACAACCTCTTGTTTTTCCTCCCTTGGGAAAGCAGCCATGTCTCCAGTCATTACAGGCTGTGTATTAGAGGTGGATGCACCGTGTCTATATTCAGTCATTTCAAAGCCGCCCCCTCCCTCTCCGTCTCCTGCCCGCTCAGCCTTGGCCGAGAGGCGCTGGCTCGTGTCATGGCTCTCGGGGGGACATTCCTCCTCCCCCCGGTCCTGTTTGTCTCTCTGTTTACCTGTCTGCTTTAGTCTGCCGGCGAGTCCGTCTGCCTCCTCGTGTCACCTTGTTGCTGCGGTATGGCGGGCCTCGCTGCTTCTGCTTTCAGCCCGACACCGGTCCGCCAATCACAGACAGCCCGGGTCTCGCGTTGTTTTATTACGAATGCCGGCGTGGCTGTGCTCTGCGCTCTTGTTAGCAGCAAGCAGGGTTACAATGGTTTCCCAAAAGTCCGCTTTTGAATGAGCGTGGACGTTAAGTAGGAGCGCTGTAGTCGCAGGTGAGAAATGGAGAAATTTTCAGATTGCACTCATAGTAGCTCCACTTTATTATTGCTATTTTTTGTCTGTTTACGGTGTCGTTAAAGAGCAGCTATGCCACTTGACGCTTTTCACGTGACATTGCGACACGACCACAAACTGCGTACTTTACGGAGAGTTTTATGTGATGCACAAAGTAGGGCATACATGTAAAGTAGAGAATGCCTTTCACCACTTTCCGCAAAGTAAAAATGTAAAATTTGCTTTTGGATTCAGGGTCAATACTTTGCAGGACCTGCGGTGAAGTTATAGTAGAGTTGAGTTTTATGAGGCCGACCCAACCCGACCCTGTTTCAGTGACACGCTTTTAAAAAGCTAAATAAATAGAGCACGTGAGAAAATTAAGTGATAATGCTCAATATAAAGGTGTGATTCTCAACTTATTCTAGTCTAGGAGGAGAAGCAAGCTTACCCTGTTGAGGAGAGACACAAAGTTAATTGGAGTAGTGCTGGAACTAATGATAATTCTGACGATTAATGGATAAAAAAGGGGAAATTGATTAGAATTTTCATTAAGTCCTTTTTATACAATATTAGAATGGCAATAAAAGAACACGTATTTGTATTCCTTTTCTAAATAAGAAAATAAAGGTCTGGGTAAAATCTATAAGATGACACTCCTTCAGTGTACTCATGATTATTTGTTGCAATTGATGCATCTGCAGCTATGAAACACTTCTGACATCAACATGTGAGCTCAACCATTTCTGTCTAATTTAACACCAATGTAATGTAGAACTGATCTGGTGATTAACTTCTGGAATAACCGATTAGTAGTTAGATGGTAAAAATACATAATTTGAACTGAGTGAAGCTAAAACTTTGTCACATGAGGAGTTCTGAGGTGAAAACGTTTACAAACAATGCTTTTTATTTTATCTTAAATGCAAAATGTATAAATATTTTTGTGCAGTTTTGACTAAATTATTACTCTAAATAGTTTGTTCTTTTAGCAAATGTCCTTTTTCTGAATCTGTATCCTCTAGTTAACAGTTAATCGGTTATTACATTAGTTGATGATTGTTTTGATAATTGGATCATCGCGATTAATCAGATTAATCGGAATATAATTAATCCAATTAATCGTTTTCAGCCCTAAAGTAGACTGTAATTAATTAATGTAGATGGAGTGTATTGGATTTTATTTTGAGGATGAATACAAATTTGCACAAAATAAAGTCTGTTGCTGAACCACAAGTATGAAAACCTTTCTGCAGCACTATATATAATCCAAACCTAACTAAACAGAAGATCAAACTCCTAGAAAAAAGTTACTGAAAAAAAAGAAGAAGAAAAAATGCAAAGCTGTTTGTCCCAAGGCAGTACTAAACTTAAGTCTTCTGTGTGTAGGTCCTGTGATTCTTCCCCCATCGCCCTTCCAGCCGTCTTCTGAGGATGCGGTAAACACTTCAGAGCTATGTTTGCCGTCTGTATTTGATGTTGCTACGACCGGCGCATCCCAATGTTGAAGGACACCTTGCGCATATCTCAAAGATGCGAGGAGCTTTGATGCTCCGGGAGTGACAGCAGGTTGATAATGGCAGTTTGAACGTGGCTACGGAGTCCGCCGCAGCATTTTTTTGAGACGTTTAAAACTTATTGGCGTTTACAATTGTATGCTACATACAAATAATCGCACCCTTTTGAACTTTTCTACGTTTTGTTATGTTACAAACACACACTTAAATATGTAATATTGGGATTTTGAGATAGAACAACTCAAACTAGCCCATTATAGTGAAGATGGAAGGTAATATGTACAAGATTTTCAACTTTTTTTCAATATTTGTAAAGCACAGAATGTATTAGTAATGGCAGTGGTAACCTGTGGTGTTGAGGGAACGGAACATGTCCGAAAAGACTCGCAGCTGTAATTGTAGCAACAAGCACTTCTTCAAAGTAGAGGTGTCTGATATTGTATTTTGCGGTTTTGGTCTGATATCAAGTAAACATTGGACCATTGTCATTGATACCGAAACTGATACTAATTATTTTCTATTATTTAAGTTTGTTCTATCACCAAACTTCTGACCGTTAGGTGCTTTTGTGGTTTTTCGTTTGAATTATTTTGTTAAAACCTACAGGAGAATTTGGACAAGGTTAATAGGTGTGGAGAAAATACTTTAAAAACATGTGAACATGATAAACAGAAACTTTTTTTTTCTTCTAAATTTTAAGTGCAAAAAAAGATTATAATTTGTTAGCTAATCAAAACAACATCTTTTTCAGGTAGAGCTGAAAAACTGCAATACAGAAATAAAAATAATTTTCAAGCGATAACCTGAAACTAAAATATCAATCTTCTCACACTCGTATTAATCTGATATCGATACCAACTTGGTATCAATATAAATATGTTGGATCAATCCAAAATATCCTCACCTCAAGGACTAAACACAATAAACTCCAGAATTTTCAGATTTGTATGTGTAAAATTCCTTCAAACTATAAATTCTTTACAGAATATATACAGTAGATTTCACAAGAAATATATAGATTTCTATAAATATAGATTTCACAAGAATCTGTCACATAAAATCCAAATAAATAAATGTAAAATTAGAAAACGTAAAAAGGCAGTAAAAAAAAGTCTGCAATCCTAAGACTTTATGCTTTAAGCGTGTTATCTATTCTTTACAGGTTTCTCTCCCTCTATGTTTTTATTTTTTTTGCCTTCCACTGCAACAGGACTGGAATCGCTAAGCATGAGAAGCTCAATGCTTCCTCTTAAAGGAACTTTTGAGCTCATGATTACAACATGGCGAATGCAGACAGCTCTTAAACTGTGGGCTGTCTGAACATTTTTACTGAACAGTACTTCCTTTCAACATGTTAAACATAATCCCACGTGAAGTCAGTGTTTGTGGCCTAATCTGTCAAGTAAATGGTTCACATGCAAAGTGACCAAAGCACACACTTGTAAGTAGACTTGTGTATAGCCCTGAACCTCACCAGACCACATGAAACAGAATGTTGGGTTTTTTTTTTTTCAGTTTTCTGAATTCACTGCTGTTTACTGTAGAGCAGGATCAACGTCACATGATAGAGTTGTGACCCATAACCATAGAAATGTGACCAGTAGCTATAAACAATTTCCTTATCTTTCTAGATCTTCTCCCTCTGCCTCTCTGAGCAAATGAGGAGATGTCTGCAACGTGATCAACATCGTCAGCATCAGCAAGGACCAGCAGCTTAAAAGCCACATGGGGCAGCTTCATAGCGCATCATTAGTTAGCTATGCTAACATTGCTGTGAATTTGGGGGATGAGTAAGAAAGAATGCGTCTTGTGAGTAAGCATAGCTTCTCTTCATGTTGGCAGACTGCTATCTGTGATCCAGAACAAAGTACATACAGTTCTTGCACGCGCATGAATGGGCTGACAAAAGTGGTGTGTTTATTTACACCCTTCAAATAATGAACTAAAAAAAATATTACATTGGTATTTCAACAGTTTGAGCTCCCAGGCTTTTGAGGGTGGAGGTCGTCCTTCCATCAACTTTGATCTTTAGGTCCAACTACAGACTGTCTATCTCATTTAAGTCAAGTCTCTGGCCTGCCACTCCCAAAACCCAATATTGGTTTCAATCTTGTTGGCAAATATAAAAGATTACTTTGAACCTATGGTGTGGTTTCATTTTCAAAATTAAGACTATCAACTACTTCTTTGTAGCAGGAAGCTATATCCTTTCCACAGCTAGCTACTGATATGATTAATGATAGGCTAGCACTGGTAACTGAGCAACTGGTGCTAGCAAATAAGAAGGAGACCACTCACTTGCGTTAGCTTTGATAAGGCTAGACTAGCATGCCTAGGCTGGTCATCCACTGGATTGCGTCCTTCCTCTACTGTCCATTAGCATGGATAGGCTAGCTCTAGCATTGGATAGCCTGGAAATTAGCTTAGCTGGTCACTCATGATTCGATACTTTTCTTAAATAAAGGAAACTTTGTCAAGAAAATTGGTTGACATACAACATGTTTAAGCAGCAAACATTAGATGTGTTCTTTAGATAGAGTTTAGTTTAATCTACATGACACCAAGGATAAACATGCAGTATTGTATGGAGCTGAAGTTAACCTCCAATTAAAGCTTAATGATTCGGCAGGTGGCTAAGGGTATAAAATTGCAATTTTTGGTAATAATTTTGAACTTAATTTCACACTTCTACTTCACAACTAGTTGCATAAATGGCCATTGGTAAACTGATGCTTCCCACACTGTTTGTTGTGGCCTTGAACAACTTTCTGGTGTAATGCCAAATGGAAATCTACCTTGTACATGCTAAGGTACAAGGTGTGCCTTGATGATGACGATGTGACCAAACAGCTTGATTATTGTTCCATCATCTGGTTGTTCATTAGTAGACTTGTGTAAGCCATGTCTGTTCCTGAGCAGCCAAACCAATTTCCTTTGATGTGAGGGCATCAGGTTTTACTCAAGCCCTTGTAAAGAGGTGACACATATGACTCACTTGCTCATATGAACAATTGTTTGAACATGAATTATTCAGCTGTTTGGAAATGTCTTCAAAAACTTTCCCACCTTGTGTAAATTTATGATTACATCAGTGGTTTTCTTCCTTCAGCTCTGGATTTTCCCTTTGTTCAGATTATGGGTCAATCTTACACTTGTTGTCAAACAAGAATGACGATCACTTAAGATTAGCATTTTAAAAGACAGGACCTCTTGTTGAGTCTTCAGCGGTCATTACTTTGAATCATTTGGTTTTTCATTTTCAAGCCATTTTGAATGCTTTGAATGAATATCACTCAAATTTTCTAAAAGGTCATTCTATTTTTTATTTATATTTTTATATTGAATTGTCATTTCAGTTTATTAAACTAACTTATAATGGCTAAGCTTCACAAAAAAAAATTGCACATTTCTAAGTGACAAAAATGTGCCAAAAAAAGCCATCAGAAATAAAGGTTGATTTTATATTTGTATCTTACCACTAAATCAATGCAATCCATAATGTTAAACTTTCATTTTAGACATCTAGCTATCAATTTTTTTATGTTTGTTTCACAGTGTGTGTGAGTATGAGTGGGTGTGTCTCTAAGACATTTTGGGTAATTATTGGATGCTAACATTTTTTTATTAGGACCATGAGTGTGATTTATGAAAAAAAATGTTGCATCAACATTTTGCTGCCAGTTCATCCATCTCACAACCTATGAACAATGATAAGACTAGCCAAATAATCATTGAATTGCAGTTAATTGAAGTTATTTTCATAATTTCTGGCTTTATTATTGAACAAAATTAAAACAATGTAAACATACTGGCACTTAGATGGTTAAAATCCCCAAAATATTATTTTATTTATTTTTATAAATAGTTTTTTTAATTGTTTTTTAAACTTTGGCATAAATATGCCAATATATTATATCAGATTTTTTTTTTTTTGTCCTTTAAAGCCCCCCAAAAAACAAAAGTTATGCCATCTATGGGTCAAAACATGTGACAAGAAATGCAAATATCCAAGGCACAATGTTTACCACTAGATATCATCTACATAATAGCCAGCCACTCCTCCTTATCGTCTCAAGTTAGCGATCAACATGCGGCCTGTAACAGAAACCAAGTAAGGAAAGGAAGTTGTACTCGAAGCACACACACTCACACAAGCGCGCACACACACACATTTGGAGGAATGTGGGCTTCAGCAGATTATCCAAGGACAAATCGATGTGTGTATTGCGGGAACCAGGGACAGAATTTCTGTCATACTTCTTATCGTGTCACGGATAAAAAAAACACCGGCAGATTTATTTGCCGTCTCTTGTCTTTTAAGAATATTTAGCGCTCTTAGGTTCAGAGAGAAACATGTCGGCGGTCGCACTGCATTCGCGTCTGTTTGACAAGCAATTAAGGCCATTAGTATGTACAGTCGGTCCTCTGTATATTTGTTTATGTCAGTCCGGGTCCCTGGAGCCTGCTGTGGTGTGATGGTATAATTCACCGCGCTGCCTCCTTCCCGGAAGCTGCCGCTCGGAACAACGCGTTTCATTGGAAAGCAGTCATGAGATATGAATGAGTCACTTTCAGCCGGGCAAAGGTATCTGCTGAGCGGAAGGAGGGAGCAAGACAGAGAACGGGAGGAGTGGAGGGGGGGCCAAGGGCTTTCTCCAGCCATGATGATGATTATCATCTGATTGCTGCAGCAACCAGATGATGTTGATGTACAAACAACGACCTTAATGCTTATTTATTGAATCTGCCTGAACCAGCAGAGATGAATCCAGAAGTGGATTTGATTATACCCTTTTTTTTGTGTATTATTTCTTGCTTGTTTGCTTTTTGACCAATTAGCTTTGATATTGCTGGATTCGATTTGAACCTGGTCAGGATAAATCAAAGTGTTCACTCAAGTGTTCACCCTCAGATAACATACATTATGTAAGCTTGGGGGCTGGGGGGAGAAAGGACTGTGTCGTTAATGGCTATGCGAAAGAGAACTCAATGGAACCCAACAAAAGCAAAAGGCATAAAAGGTTATGAAGGGAAACAAGGCGATTCGGGATAGGATTTCCTTTTGATGGGGAAAGAAAACACGTGTGGTTGTGGGGGGGGGGACACAGGGAGGCCAACCCAGGGAGGAACATGTGAAAGGAAATGCCGATGACACACACATCAAATAAATGACATAGCCGTCCAAAGTTCACCACCGTACACCAGCGAGTGAGGTCATGGTGGGCAGGATTTGTTGCTCTGGCAACAACAGGCTGTTAGCTTGCCCACTATCTGTGTCCTAATGTACAGACAGGCGCTGAGTCAACAAAGCCGGTGTTTGGAGTCAACCTTTAAAAGTCACGACCTTAGCGAAAGGTGCAGCGGAGCTGATGTGTTTCCTATACAGCACGGACAACTAAAGTTCACACTCCGCATTAGCCGCTGCTGATCAGCTTTCCTGACAAAACCACAATTATGATAAAGCAGCACCTCACAGTGAGGATAAGGATTCTGCAAAGTTCATTCTTTATTGTGCCATAAACTTTGGCTGCATGACACTTATCGCGTTTGTGGGAAGGATGGCGAAGGGGGGTGGGGGACTTGGGAAAGGAAGCAGAATCCCAATTTGATGACCAGAGACTTACTCATCCTGCAGTGCTGCGGACGCTCAAAAGTTTTCTTTCAAAAGTGTTTCACCTCAGTGCAAAAATCACACGGCGGACCCCGTGAAGGCAGAAGCCCCTCGCTTTTCTGTTTTCGGTTGGTTTAGTTGACGAGGGTTACAGGAAAAAAGGCCGGTGCCTTTGACTGAAGCTGATCTGTGACCCAAATCTGCTGCAATAAACAGTAATTCCGAGATGGGATTTGGTATGCTAAGCAAGGAGAGGAGCCACTTTGTTCAGAGTCGGGTGAGGGCACAGATCCCGGCGAGCAGGGGGAATGCCTCTCCGGTCAGTGGCTTGCAGACATGAACTCAGAAAGCACAGAGCGGGGTGACGGAGGGCGCATGGGAAAACAGAGAAAACAGACGCAACTCTTTGCTTGTTAAAACTTTCACTGACTTTTCACATTTTGTGACACTGGAGTCTGAATGAACTTTACTAACAAAAATCTGACAAATGTGTCATTCAGTCATATTCATACTCTTTAGATTCACCTTTCATTGCAACTATTTTTTCCCCTTCTGCTTTGCAAAATACCTTTAACTCAATCAGACTTACAGGTACATAAAGATCAATTTTTAAGTTTGGCCAAAAATGCTTTATTTATGTCTGGACTTTAACTGGGTCATTGACACTTGGTTGTCCTTTGATTTACTGTATGTTTAGGATAGCTGCCCAGCTGGAAGGTAAAACTTCACCCCAGTCTCATATCGGCATATTTATAATGGAAGCACAGCTAGTGATATACCAGGAAGTGGCCATACTGTTAACTCTACAATACATCTGATGTCATTTTTATCTGGAAGAAGATCTTGAAGAGATTCAAGTTAAACAAATGTAGCTCATGTTTTCTTCAAACCACTTACTATTTTTAACCTCTTTTAGACCACTCTCCTTAATTCAGCTTTAACTACGATTATGAACACCACAAATGCTTATTGATGCATTTTCTACACATACCAAGTAGTGTATTGGAAGCACATTTCTGCCATCTAGTGGTGTTTCTAAAGAATACCACCTCTGTCATCTGATGCTTCATTGTTAGGATGATGTGTTCAGGGTGAAGTCCAGTGTTACTGTTAGCTTAATTGTGTTTCACGTGTTGGATGATGGTCAGTTTTGCTCACCATATCAGCTTTTTTCATATGTTTGCTGCGTCCTCTACCTGGCTTGTGGCACACTTTGAACATAATTTTTCCGTGACCAATTTGGCATGTTAGTCGGATGGCCATGTTCAAACTTTTTGTTGACCGAACGGTCGCCAATGCGTCGGATGATGCCAGTGATGCTGCTGTATGAATTCTGCATTCAATTTATGTCCACTTTATGTCCAACCTGTCTGGTGTGGTGTGCCTTGATCTTTACATGTTACAGATAAGAGGGGCATTGTTACCTATGAAGTTAATTGCAGACCCAATTATATTGGTGCTTTATATAAAAGTTTGAGTTCGCCACATGATCAGAAGGTCAGTTAGTTTAAATACTTTTTTTTAATGGACTACGTTTTCCTGACGACTCAGCGCAAAAGAACATACATGGGATTGTTTTCAGTGAATGTCAGGAGAGAGTGAAAAAACCTCAACCGATCACAGCTGGGATTGGAATTACACCCGGGTAGAAGTACCTTTAAGCAAACAGTTGTTAAGTGTTAATGGATCTGCTGGTGCAAATACTGACTATAGCAGACGAAGAAAACGACTGATAGTCCCATTCCCTGGGGATCCACGACCGTTTTATTTTCTAGTTAAAAAAAACCAGACTGTTTTTTAATTAGGACTTTTATTCAGTGCTTTAGAGCTGGAAACGGATACCTGGTTTTAAACAAAACGAGTAAAAATGAAACTTTCTTTTTTGCTCATACGTGCGTGCATTGCCCTTCTGGCTGTGAAATATACATTTTTACATATCAAACCTTAAGGGCATGTTGTTGCTCACATGGACAATTTCATATCCGCATGTCGGCACATTACAGGAAAGTGCTTCCAGCAGCACGATGCGAACATATTTTTCTGTGAAGCTGAGAAGACATAATTGAATCCATGCCAACTGAGACAACAATCACGCTCCTGTGACAGCGAGGGCCAACAGATTACAGCTGTTTTTCTGTCCGACCGGCTCCGAAACTGTGACTCAGACAGCATTGCTTCCATTCATGCATGAGGAATCCATCTGTGTGCTCTCCGCAACTTGGGCGATAGGCAATGAAAAAAAAAAAAAAAGTCTGAGAATACCACATTCAGTCCAACGCATTCACGGTCAGGGTAACCTGATCGTACCAGCCGCCCTCACCTCCACCCCCTTCTCCGTCTTTTACTCATTCTCTTCTTGTTCTTTCATCTCCCACACCCGAAAGTGGACAATGAATGCATCCCGACTCCCTAATCAGTGGGTTGGACCTGTGTTTATACCCTGGCCTCAATAAATGCCACCACACAAACAGCCAACAGAGTGTTGGTTCCCACAGACGTTGGCAAAAAAAAAAAAAAATCAAATGCTCAACATTCCTCCACCTTCTATAATAGTGGTAGCCCTTAGTACAGAGCTGGCATGAGTGGAGGGAAAAACAATTTGCAGCCCCTGAATGCACCACCCCGTGTGAAACAATGACCATTGAACTGTCCCACTGATTTTCCAGCGCTTTTTTAAAGATCTACTCCCGAAATCTCTCCCCTGCGTGACGGCAACGTCCAAACAAAGCACCACTTGAAATCTCCGGCCGGCTAAATGTCCATTAGTGGATGTGAATGAGGCTCGGTTTGTGGGGGGGGCGGAATGGGGGTATGTGTGACTTGTTTTTCGATAAATGTTGCTGGAGACTATTTGTTTCACTTGAGCTCAGAGGCTCCCGAGGGCACAGCAAAAGAGTCTCGGAATCACTGAAACTGTAGCTATTCATTTGAGTGATAACCTCAAGGCTGTGTGACACAGCCTCCACGGTCGCAGATAATTGTCTGTTGTCAAAACATGACCAGCATACACAGGGCCCCTCCGCTCACATGCACAGCGCTTTAGCCTACGGCACTTTCTGAAAAGCTCTTGGTGGGGTCCTTATTTTAAGCGTCGGTTCAAAACAAAAACAAAAGTGATATTGGTTGAAATTGTTAGTTTTGTTTGTATTGATGAATGAAAGATGATCTACGTCACAAATTACTTGTTTCCTACTCAAATGAGCATAACAGTACTGCTACACCCCAAGTTTATAATGATATAGTCTTATTCCTGGAAAACTTGTGTCTCATACGCCAACTACTTCAGCATGAGTAAGGATCGGAAAAAAGTTCCTACATGATTGGCTTTGCTAAAATCAAATTCTGATATTTTTTGTAAACCGAAGTTGCCTAATTACAGAATATAATTCTGAGTATCTATGTATGCTACATCCCTTTAAGCAGACATATTACAGTGATTTTTAAAAACTGTTCTTGCAAACTAGCATGCTAACAATTAGCCATGTTAAAACTGAATTTCATTTACTTTTTATTTAATAAGATTAGCTCATTTTGGACACAAAATGGATTACAAGAATATCATCTTGGAAATTTTATATCCAACGCTCCAACTATCTTGCTAGCTGCTAGCTTGCTGTTGGTACTAGCCATGCTAAAACTGTATCTAGCTAACTTCAGAGAAACAAGTCTGTAATGCACACTTATCTTCTTTCTTGACATTTTAGTTCTAATAACACCAAAGGATTAACGCAAACAGTCAAAGAATTTTTTCATGGCAACATTTATTAGCAACTATGGTTGCCACCCATCCCATAAAATACAGAATTGTCCCATATTTGGCTTACAAATGTTGCGTCCCGTATTGAACCGATACGGGATGTGATTTGTTATGTATTTCTATAAATGTCCGATAGACACGCCTATCACACACATATCAACACTAAGTGTAACAATAATGACCAAAATAAAACACAGGAAATATTAAGGTCAGCTAAATTGCCATGGTAGGAGATAAATTAAATAATTATAAAAAAAAAAAAAACACTGACTACACACTGGCTCTCATGGTACATTTGGTCTAGAACCAGCCTCCAAACCTAACTCCTAATTTGCATAAATATTTTGGTAATACTATTTTTAATACCAGAATGTTCACTTAACTTTTATATTTTGGGCTTTCCGAGGACGGATTTTAATATTAAACCAGGTGTTATGATCAATTACTCAGTATTTGAGTAGATTTTTACCAAATACATTTTACACCTACTTCATTAAAGCTTAAGTAAATCTACTCAAGTATAAAAGTGTTGAAGGGACGCTACAGTGATTGGAGTACAATTTTGGTGGGCATCTCTTATTTTGATTTCTGAAAGGTGGCAACCCTATTGGCAACAGTCACAAAAAATGTTTTATTTTTATCTATAGAATCTACCTAATTTTAGAAAAATAAGCTTACATTATACCAGTACATCGTAATGTTTTAATTCAACTCAGGTGTGAATTGAACTCAAATGAGCTAACAACAAACCAGTTATTATCCAAATCTATACTCTTTGTTCTTTAAATTTGTGAGGTAAATGATACAATTTGTAGAACTGTAGCTACCTATCATTAGCATCACCCACTAACACTAGTTTCCAGTATGTAGTTAGATCCCAACGTAAAATAGGATGACTGCACATATAGACAGGAAAAAGTAGGCTAACAGTTAGGCTACTTAGCCTACTGCGGGGTTAGCCGCTAACCCAACAGTAGGCTACATGAAAAATAGCTCAAAACTTACATAGATCCAATGAATATAATTTATTTCAATGTTTCTCCTGTAACCTGACTTGTTGCTTTATTGTAGCCAGGTTTGGTAACATTGTGTATTATATACATTTTGCTAATTTATTTTTATTTGTTTATTAACTTCTTTTGATAGCATTAGTGGTGTTTTGGAGACAACCTGAGTTGTACTGGGTTTTTTTCTTCGGGTGTATAAACAATTGTTCTCTTTGCCTGGCAGCCTAGTCAAAGCAAACAACAAATAAAAGTGCTTATCTCCAAAGTTCATTGGGAAGAAGTGGGGGTACAACTTGAACAGGTCAGCAGACCATCTCAGGTTAACACATAAGGAATAAAGAATGCACAAACATACATGTAATCACTCATATCTAAAGGGTGATTTAGAGGGAGCCCAATTACAGACATATTTTTGAACTGTGGGAGGAAACCGGAGTACTCTGAAAGAACATGCAAAACTCATGCAGACAGATCCCTGCAAGGCAACAGTGCTGCATACTGCAAACCCATCCAATAAACCTGTTTCATTTTATTAAAAAGTACACGCTTTCTTTTCTATCATCAAACAGAAAAGAAAGAAAAACACTGAGATAAGTGTTGTTACATCTTGTCAGAACTATACAAGTCTTTACAAAATGTGTGTTTTTAATTACGTTGGGATTATTAATGCAAATTAGCCACTTAGCAAACCTCAGCAAATTTCAAAGGTCAGTGGGGGATTTACATAGAATTAAAACAAACCGTCCCCTTTTGACGAGAGGAAAACAAACACCGGCTGAGTCGGAAATATTCCCAAGCTCCAACGGGGCCTAACCGGCTCGTCGTCCGAGATGAATCCGTTTCCACTGCGTTTGAGTGTGATCGGTAAAGAGCCTCTATCATGCTGGAGGTGGACAATATTGATTTCTTTGCCCCAGTATATCAGCAAAACTGATATATTGGCCGGCTCTGAATGCGAGCGCACAAACCAATTCGCAGCCTTCCATCACCGAGCATCACAAGAGCATCCTGACTGATTGCCACGGCCCATGCATGTCCGCTCCACCGAAACACACACATAAACACACTCTGGGCAGCCCCACTCTTCACCCTCAAGGTCGAGATGTGTTGGGGAGCGCAGCCCGCTCGCCGACGGCCTGATGGCGCTGACATGCCGCGACCCCTTGTGCACACATGTTGATCTGTCCCCCAGACGCTGGGCTGACAGGCCAGTTTTGCAACTAAACCAACAATGCATTTCAATGAGAGGATCTCGCAATGATGCTTTGTGAGGACGGATAGAAGGCGGATGATGAGGGGCTAGGCATCTTCAGGCCAGACAAAGTCTCCGCCACGTGCCATTTGTAATCCAAAACCGGCCCAATGATTATCCCCCCCCTCCTCCACCCCATCCCACAAGCGCCGACTCAATTCTGATTTATGATTCGAATGAACATTGATTTTCCAGGATGGCCCACCCCCTTCTGCCTCTCTTTCCTTCCATTTCTCCTTTTAACAAAGGAGTGAATGATGTATGTGTATTGATTTTCAATCAATTATTTTTATTCGCATTTTATTTAAGCTTGGACAAATTTTCAGTGGCCCCGGCGGAGAGCAATGCATCTCTATCAATATCCCTGTACCTCATTACTAACTGGCCTTCTGGTAGTAAGCAGGCAAATAATTAATTCATTTCGGAGGCAGCCATGTTTGCTTGAACATCGTGGCCACGTAAAGCCTCCCGCTTTGACACTGAAGTAAACTGAATGTCAACAAAATCTGTTTCCTGTAACCGTCCCTGTTGTTTTCATGGAGGTACCTTTAGTTAATTTCATAAATTTAACAAAAAAATAAATAAATCATGTATCATGTTCTCAGTTGCATTGTGGGAAATAAAGGATTGGGGTTTGACTCTGCACTACATGCTAAGTAAGTTTTGAATGTTTTACATCATTACTAGTTTCATAACAGACTTTAACTTAAAGTAAAGGCTGTTATTTAATAGTACAACAGCCAACGATAACTTAAAACTGAATTTACATCTTCATGTAATCTTGCCATGAAGACATTTGACACAACAAAATGAAGCTAAGGTTTGTTATAGTTAGCTTAGCTGACAATTGCGAATAATGTTAGCAAAACGTTTCAGGTGGTAAAATATTACTTTTTGTGTCCTGACTGGAGCAGAGGGAATTTTACTTAGGTTTTTAAAGAATAATCTTAGTACCATAGTCAAACATTAACATTTCCAGAATAATTGCTTGACATTTATCTTTATCTTTAAGCCGGTTACATGTTTCAGCACAATGTGGGGGTTTTATATGATAGAATGAAAATAAATACAACTTTCCATCCCAGCATTAAAGTCTGTTTAATCAAACAGACTTTGAAAGAAAGTGCCAGAGTGATCTCCTGTCCCCTCCTGTTACTGAGCACTGCTGTTCATCTGGCTGAAACAAGCCTTCTACACATTTCGCTCACTCACAAGAATGACAAATCAGCTCTGAGAAAAACATACAGCCATGGCGTGGAAAAGCTAGAAGAAACTCCATCTTACTCCTGATAAAGATACTGGTACTACAACTTTACTTTACTACAACTTTAATACTACAACTCTCAAGCCAAGAGCAAAAACACTACTGAATTAGTGGATTTATGTTTTGCATATTTTATTTGTTCTTCTGTGTCGTCTGTTTTAAGGATAAGTGTGTGTGCAGCGTGCTCCTCTCAGGTCGGCTGAGAGCTCTTCAGGCTGCGTTCCAAGGACCAGAACGAGGAGCAGCTTTTACACCAGATGAGCAGAAGCTGTTGGCGTCTTCAAGTCATGACTGCAGAAAACATTCCCTTTTACTCCAGCTTATCCATAAAGATGAACAATGTCTGTTCGTTTGCGTCATGCTTGAGGTTTTTATTTGCTAAAGTGTATCATTTCAGTGCTTCTTTCTTTTTATACATTTTGTTGTCTTTTTTGTGGTCTTTTTACAGATTTTGGTGTTTTTGATGCATCTTATCTTTCTTCTTTTGTTCCCTTGTAAAGCATTTCGTCTAAGCCTGCTTGGATGGCGATACGCAAAAGATTTTCCCTCAGAAAGCTAACACCAGAATTTAATCAAAAAGGTTGTTCAACCAACTAGTAAGTTGAGCATTTCACAGCTTTGTTGTTTTTCATGTTTTCCCCTCAAACAGATTTGTTTGTTTTGCAGTTGAATTCAAATGTGGAAAAAAATAAATAAATAAATAAAAGTTGGGAACAGATTTATCATTATAAAATCCTTGTCTTTTCAAAGGGATGTGTAGGCTTTTATCTCCACGGTGCCTGCTTCAGTTTAAGCCAGACATTGCACATACCTCTTGAAATATTACCGTTTTTAAATAATTAATTAGTTCACATAATCTTTCCAAACATTAATGTGTCTAAGACAAGGAAGCATCCTCATCTAAAGCCAATGTTAAACACACGCACACAGACACAAAGTGTTTCCTTGCTAGCCAGAAACCCCCCCTCCCCCTTTTTTTAGAGCAAGTCACTGATTGGCTTGACAGTGATGCATTCAAATGGGTCATCCTGTAATTGTTCTTTCCTGTGGCTACTGGCCGAGCTGGAATTACATAACGATGATGAAGCTGGGGGACCTGGCCTTCCAAGATAAAAGCTGCCATGCTGGTCTGCACACATTCTCTACATGCTTCTTCTGAGAGGTCTTCTGAAGGAAGTGATTATTGTGGAGCTGCCCGCTAATGCTCCGCCGGGACTGGACCAGTCAGTCTGTTATTCATCAAAACCCATATTGTGTAAGCCCTGGCAAGCTCTGGAACAGGATGAACAATGTGTGGGCATGTTGTTGTGTGATGACATTTCAACATAGCGACGAAAGACATTTGAACCGCTCTTCTATGTGGACGTTTTACACCCACTGGGTCCAGGATGGACATAATCGACGGAGGCTCCATCTGTAGCATAAAAACCTCCCTCCCCCCCAAAAACAAACTAGCGCAAGAATTTCTTTCCAGGGCTGCTCCGGACTTCAAAAGACATCCCATTGCCATATGATCAAATCAGATGCTAAGGGTGACCAATATGACCTTGCAACTGGGAGCAGCACAAAGGCCGCTCAGTTGTCTGCTCAGCCAGGCAACAGCAAATCACACTGCCAGTCAGAAAGACAATGAAGCGCCTGTGTCGAAGCGTTGTTTATCTCATGAGCGAATGGCGTGCCAGGCTGCGGAGCGGCTCTGCACCTATGAAATAGCTGCCGGAAGAGAGATGCCGCCATGGCACACACACATACACGCACACGCTTACATGAGAGGAAATGATAAGAATGAGACAGGGTGACGTAGGGACCAAAGAGAAATGTGTGTTCGGAATGCTACAGGAATGAAACGTCACACGCGGGAGAATGCGTCGGCGTGGTTCCCTAACAGCAAAGGAATTCTGGGTGTTGCAAACAAACTACGATGTAAAAATGTTCCCAGTTTTGCTTTGATGAACATCAGAGATGGGAGTCGTGTTCAAACAGTCTTTGTGTTTACTTGTTTTATTCAGTCTTTTATTGCTTTTAAATATTCCTTATCTTTTTTTTTTTTGTCTTTGTTGAATCACATTGTTATGTCAGCCCGGATCTATTTAAAACTAAAAAGTAAACTAAATACAGTGACTGTTTTGAGGAGTGAGAACGATAACAGAGAATTTTCCACCACAAGGTCTGTTATCATGTTCACAGCCTCAAATAATAAAAGCATTACTCAATATTCTTGGAATTAGTGATAAATATGTAAAATAGACCAACATCTATACAGCAGAGCTGAGTGACACAACTGGGTAAAGTTAGCAATGGACTGTCTTACATTTAACTGACCTCAAGTATCTGACTGGTCTAGGTTTGAAGCTACTGTACCGGAGGGATGATACATCAAAATTTTGGGAGAAACTTTTAGTAACATTTATGGGAAAAATGAAAATCTTCCTTTTTGTTTCCAGAAATGGTACAAAAGCAAGATAAGCTTTACTTACACAAAGTCTTAGTACCGTAAGATCTCACTGAACCTTGAAGGCTTACCAAAGCTTTTCCCGGCTGTTTAAAGTGCAACGCTGCCTCTAAGACCACTAAATTTGACTAATTCAGCTGCTAGCATGATCTTATTAAGGTAAAGCTGCTCTGACACTTCAGTTGGCAGCTATGAGTGTTGTAGCTGCCTGTAGATTTTACTGACCAATCAGATTGTTCCGATAATTAACCCAATGTGGCATACACATCATTTTCAACAAAAAATGTGGGAAATTAATTGCAGACATTATTTAGAGTAAAGCAATCCTGCCTGCTGAAGTGAGTATCAAAACAATGTAAGCCGGTAGAGAGGAAGTTGACATGACCAGAGGAAGTTAAATGTAAGGAAATTCATTTATGTAAGGTCATGAAAGTTTGTTGTTGTGATAAATTCTGACAAAGACTACTGGCTACTCACATAAAAGTAGTTAAAGGTATTTCTTTTAACTAGTTTGAGTCAATTAGGACCTGTCAGGGTTTCTCCCAGTTTACCATAAGCCTGGCAGGCCACCAGGCTTTACTTCTTCCCTTCTCACCAGGCTAATTGTTGTTTGTTTGCTTTAAATAGGGTTTTTAAACATCAGTCATAGTGACAATAAAGACAGATTAAGCTAGATTTATGGCTGACACAATTTACCAACTGTGCAGGCGTCGCACATTATTATTTCTAAATGATGATGCCTACTTGTTCACCACAGAATATTTGTAACTTTTGACATTTTTCATCACAAAAACACAGTGAACTGCCCAGGTGCCCCTATCACCAGGCTTAACAAGTTTTCTGGAGGAAACCCTGCCTGTGTTTGCTAACTGTTAATGGAAGCTAAAATAGTTACATTATGAGCAATAAGTACCCAAATATGCTAATGCTACAAAGTTGTAGTAACACTATCAATAAGTCAAAACATGTCACATTTTCATTTACATTTTTTGAATATTGCATGCTTTGAGAATCTCATTACAACTACACATTTGACTATTGTGAGTAAACATAAAGTTGTATAAATGCAACTCTGCACAATTCATAAAAACTCTAACATGTAGTGCAACAAAAAGCCAGAGAACTAGTTTTTATGAATTTGTTGAAACTATACAACTATAGTTTCAACTACTCCTTATTTTTGTCTATAAGAATCTTGGGAATAACTCAGAGTTAATATATACAGATCCCCCCCCCCCACCACCAATGTATCATAACATCTAAACCTGAGTAAAACAAACTCCTTAACTTTCAGGAACTGCTCTTGAATATTAATTCTTCATTTTTGCTCTTTTAAATGCAAATTAGGTTATTAAAAGAACTTTTTTTCCCAACCAATACAGTCAAACTTCTGCTATTAGGGACAGTGCACATTTTGATATTTTCAGTATTGCTGGTGACAATTTTTTTTTAAAAAGCAGAAGTTTGCTTTAAAGGTGATTAAGTCAGTCATAGAGAAAGAGAACAAATGTTTCCTCTTAGCTCGTGTGTGTGTGTGTGTTCTGATAACATAATAATAGCCTGTCAACTCTTAGTCACCGAGTCTTTTCTGAGGTTGGTGTCAACACATTCCCCTCACCACAGCTACAGCTCGAACTCAGCCCTTCTGAGCAGCGCTGTCGCAACTGTTACTCGTGTCAAAGTTGCAGTTATGTTTTCCACATCATGCTATTTCGGCTCACATACGCTGTCTGTGGCGAAACTCGCAGCCGACAGTCAAGACTACGGGGAAAGAGAGCTGATCACCGGCTTATATACACGCCAAAAATAACCGACCAATCAGCCACGAGCAAAAGACATCCAACTCAGCCAACCGACGCGGCGAGAGAACCGAACTGTGCCGTGGAAGCTCGCCGATTGGACAGCTGTGATGTCATTCGCCGTCGCGTACGTTGCTCGAAGCTGATTGGTCGTTCGCGGCAGCCACCAGGAGGGGAGGAGGCTGGGGTCCAGGTTTGAATAGGGGAAGTTTGCAGAGCGCAGTTGTCCGGCAGCCAGTCTGTGAGCTGTTTGCAAATATCCTGAGCTGAGCGCTGCGAAGGGAGAAGGAAGTGGAGCCCTGACGGACGGACTGCTGCTACAAGCAAACCTTCGTTTGCATCGCAGAGGGGATCGTTCTTTATTCCTTTCACAGACATTTTTTTATTTAAAACGCGGGTGTTTAGATTGGGTTTTTTTTTTTAAAATTATTATTTTTTTTCCCACCCCCTCCAAGACAATTAAGTTCGGGAAGAAAAATGGATGTTTTACCGATGTGTAGTATTTTTCAAGAACTTCAAATAGTTCACGACACGGGCTATTTCTCAGCCTTACCATCTCTGGAGGAGTACTGGCAGCAGGTGAATATAACTTGGTTTTTTGTTTTTGATTTTTTTTTTTTTTTTGTATCTACTCTCAGCTGGTTGAGCTCAGCGGAACTGAGCAGATTTCACGCGCCTGTCAGATCAAACACCGCCGACCTGAGCGGCATTAGAAGTTTCCTGTAAAATCCTCCTGTACCGGTGGTAAACACCAGGTCTCCTCCGCTCGGTTCAGTCTCAGTTTCGCTATGAAGTTGTGTTGGCTCGCTGCCGCCCGCAGCGGCTCACTTTGACAGTGACAGCTTCACACAGTTTCATCGTTGTTTTGGCCGCGCTGCGTTCGGAATGAATGGAAGGGGAGCTTATCTCATTCGGCAGCGCGAGCGAGTTTTATTTATTTATTTTTTTTACCAGCTTTGTAAAATATAAAAAGCTTTACTGCTTCTTCTTTTTTCTTTTTTTTTTTTTTTTTTTTTTTTTTTATCGTGGGAGAGCTACTTTCGCTCCTTTTTAAGAGAAAACAGCGGGTGAGGACGCAGGAGGAAGTGCAGTTTGAACTCATTCACGAGACGACAGATAATCGCGCGTTGTGACCGTGTTCTCCAGCTCGTGGCGCTCACCTGCGTTCAACCCCGAGATTTGAATGGACTCAACGTGACGCGGTCAAATGTCAGTTCCTTCGCGCATGAGTAGAGGGAGCAGAGCGGTGAAGGCTCGGAGGATGTTTGAAGGCTTTGCAGGGGCGCTGCCAGAAAGTTTTTCCATTTTTCCGGCTGGGGTTGGGGGGTGGGGGGGGCGTGGGGGGGAGCTGTTATGGATTAACTTGGGGTGGCAAAAACAAAACCAAAAGCAGAAAAAATAATGTCAGGAGTCGTATTAAACCTTCACCACATGCACTTTATGCCTAAAATGTTACACAGAAGCATACCGTTATCTGTCTTGTTGCTCATGACAACATAAGCAACAACATCGATGACCTTTAGAATTTATGTCAGTGACTTTTGAGATATTTGATCTGTGTAGACTTAGACAAACTCACTAGTTTAAGGTTGGTGTGTTTGTCAATTTGAGGTTTAAAGCTGCATTACCTTAATATGGGTGACAGGTGGCGCTCTTTTGGTTTTACACACCCTGGCTATTGTGATTGTTTTTTGTTTTAAATCATTTACATTGGTCTGTAAATGATTTAAAAGTGGCTGTTTCCAGTCAGCTGAGTGGCAGTGCACAGCAACATGTGGGGGAGGGGCATTGCTATGTTACTCTGTCATACACATAGACAGGAAAAGATCCATTTTAAGGTGTTACCATGGAAAATTTGATGTTTTACACATGCATATGTCATTTTAGAAAACCAAGAAATCCCACCGTTTCTGGTCTGTAATTGCAAGAACCTACAGCTTTGGTTTTTATTCATTTTTATTAGTTTATTATTTGATATATAAATGACTGATGAGCTCATTTTGTAACCCTAATGCAACTGTTAAGGAGCCTACATCTATTTTTTTCTTCATTTATGGGTCATGGTCCTTGGAGGAAAGCAGTTGGAGGGGGAAAAAAAGGAATCTGTCAAAATTGAAATTGGCAGGTCAGCCCAGGTGAAGCCTGATCGGTGCTCTTCCACATGCAAATGAATAAGTGAATGAATAAAACATACATAAGCTCTAAATTTAAATCCATTTTAATAAAAAAAAAAAAAATTATATGCAAGCTGTGTAACTGTGAGGAAGCAGTGAGATGTCTGTCAGATTTTCAAGTGGGTCCACCTGGAGCCAGATGGGGGGAATCTTTTATTCCAGCCCCGTCTGACGAACACCTCCGACTTTAATGGCCTCTTAAGTAAACTGGGAGCTGTGGTGTCTGCGCCTTACTGGACTTGCTGGTTGCTGAGGGGAGGATGTGATTGCATGTCAACAGAGGAAAAGCAACTGAACGGCCCTTTGAGGCCGCAGGGGGAAGTTGAGCGTCTTCCTTTTAAGGACTCTAAAGTTTGCTCAGTGAGTCATCAGCGCTGAAATGACGGTGCACGTTTGCAGCTGGAGACTTCCACCAGCTCCCTCCAGCGAAGGGTCACGTTGTGTTGGAGCCCAAGACGTGTGAAACTGTGATGTTTTCCCAATGAATCATTCAGGTCTGCAGAGAATATTTAAACACATACTCACCCCAGCCAGGAGCCGAGTCTCCCGTTGGTGCCTTCAAACTGTTGAGACCCACACGCAAACCAAATCCAGGATTTTTTTTTTTTTTTCTGCTTAAATTCCTGAAGCTGATCCCTAAAAGTGCAGGAGTAGCTGTGATTTCCTGGTTTGCGCCTCCTGTTGTAAGCAAACATTACGCCGCCAAAACGGCGTGTTGGGGATGTGCGCATGCATGATTTAAGAGGATTTCCCTCGCAGATGTGTTTTGCTGCTTCTCTTCAGGAAAAAGCTGTTTCAATAATTTTGCTTCTTTTCCCCTTTTCATTCCCCTATTTGTATTCTGGCAGACTTGCTTGGAGTTGGAGCGCTACCTACAGAGCGAGCCGTACGTCTCCACGTCCGAGCTGAAGTTCGGCGGCCAGGAGGACCTCTGGAGCAAGTTGATCCTGGCCTGCGGGGACAAGGCCAAGGCCGACCCGAACCTGGCCCTGGCGCCGGCCCACGACGAGGACAATCAGGACGGCCAGATCTTGGACAGCAACAGCGTCAACTCTGACGCCAGCAGCGAGGCTTCGGACAGTTTCGAGGAGCTCTCCCCCACGCACAGCTTTACCTCCAACCCGTTGGGGTCGGCGTTGGTCGGCTCCGGACCTTTTAGCCCCTCCGTCATCAGCACGCCGCCGTCCTCGCCAGAGGCCGCCGTGGGCACAGCCGCCGCCGTCAACGGCTGGGTGGCGACGCACGCTGGGCTGAACCTGCCCGTCAAAATCAGGACCGGCGGTGGTAACGGCAACGTGGGAGTAGGAGGCGCGGCGGTGGCGAAGGCTGCAGAAAAGACTGGACTCCTCTGCGGGGACGCGTCCCCGGACGCCCGGAGGCGGGTACACAGGTGTCACTTCAACGGCTGTCGCAAGGTTTACACGAAGAGCTCGCATCTGAAGGCACACCAACGCACTCACACAGGTGAGTTTCAGCGGGGGGATGGGGAGGTCATGTGATCTGTGTGTAAACAGCAGGAGGAGCTGCTCCATTCAAGGAAAACCACTTTGCCTCTACGTAGTCATTCCATTAATTTTTTTTTTTTCTGATGACTGATTTTTGCTGCAGTTTTTTTAAAAGATTGCAACCAAAGTTGCAGAGCTTTATTTTTGCACAGTCTATTAATGACATTGCTGCAGCTTACCTTCCCTCAAACTGAAGGTAATACCGAGGAAGGTAGTATGTGAAGTTCAAGTAACATATTGAAGAACCTTCTTTAAGTAACATCCTTAATACCAATTAATTTCTAGTAAGGATCTGAGGAGGGGTCAAAGTGCAAAAAGAAGAAGGTGATTTTTGGAAATAAATAAATAAGCTAACGTTACGTGTTAGCATCGCACACTTTCATTGTGCAGGTACGGCCTTTGAAAGACAAAATGACTTTGAGAAGCAGGAAATTAAGTTAGGAAGTGGGCCGAGGGGATTGGTCAAAATTCAACCAAGTTGCAGTGATTGGTTAGAAAAAAAGGTAAATGATTGGGTCGGGTTTGTGGAAAAGTCGCAATGAAATTCTCAAGTCCGCGCAAAAATTTGTGAATGACAAGTGACTGTTGATCAACGGTTGCGATCGCAGCTTCCTGCAGGGTCAGTCTGTGGAGTTGAAAACCAAGAGAAAAGGGGAAAAAAAATCACCACCAGTGACTCGTGGAAGTGCTGCTAACTCAGTCCTCCACCTTAATGGCATTGTCCAGCCATTGTGTAATGTAATTAAAGGCCCACGTTGCACCATGTCCTCAGCTGGAGCACTGCGAGCATTAGCTCTGCATGGCTGGATACCTAAACTGTGACCTAATCTATGTGGAATGTGACTGACGGAGCCAGTGAGCGAACAAATGGGTGGGAGAGAGAGAGAGAGAGAGAGAGGAAGGGGGGGGGGGGGAGTGCCTGCACATGGGAGATGAAAGGACTTCCAAACAGATTGGGTTTCGCCATGGAGAAGGGCTGAGTGGGCGGGAGCGAATGGGGCCACTGGGTTCCGAATGGTTATTTAAATGTCTTTTATTTTTATTTAGTAGCGTGAAATTGCTTGTGTTGTTTCAGTTTACTCGTTTATTTCTGTCCCCACTCGCCTCCCACGATGTATCTGTCTGCATTCTCAGCATGCTGCAGGTCGCATCAGAATCCGAACCGGAATTTCAGTCTCCAGCGGATTGTGGGCGCTTTTTTTTTTTTTTTTTTTTTTTTTTTTTTTTTTTTTTAGTTGCGTCATCGTTCTCTCTCTCTCTCTTTCTCGCGCGCACGGTTGATTTGAGTGCAATTTAAATAGCAACGCTAAGAATGTAAGTGTGTCCCTTTTAACGTCGCCGTGTGTCTGCTCCGCAGGTGAGAAGCCGTACAGGTGTTCGTGGGAGGGCTGCGAGTGGCGCTTCGCACGGAGCGACGAGCTGACCAGACACTTCAGGAAGCACACAGGGGCCAAGCCATTCAAATGCAATCACTGTGACAGGTAAGCCGCTTGTCCTCGCTCTCGTGATGAGGCTGCTGGACGAGTTCCATTGTCAGATTATTTCACTCAATGACCTGGGAAAGTGTCATAAGTGAAATAATATCCCAATGGACCCAATACTTTTTCATTAACATTAAGGAATTGCAAAACGAGCTCCTATGTCTTGCTGGAAAGTTACTTGCAAGTTAAGTTTGTCTTATTTCAAAAGTACCATTTACACTAGTACAGAGACAAAAAAAATTCTTTGTAAGATTTGTTTTAGCAGTGTTCTCACAATAAAAACCACAAACCTAAGTGTGTGGTTGTATTTTATGTGACAGACGAACAAAAGTGAGTTATTGTGATGTGGGAGAAAGAAATATTGTTTTTCCACACAAATATCTCAAAAGGTTAGCATTTGTATTCATGCCCTCTGCTCTAATTACCTTCAGGTGTCTTCTGCTTCATGAATGTTTTGTGAAGGCCTCAGAGGTTTTCTTTTAGAGAACACTGGTGAGAAAAAATTATGAAGAATCCAGAAGCAGCCAAGAGTTCACACCACTAATGCTGCACAAAGGAAGAACAAGGTGCTCTGGTCAGATCAGAGCACAGTTTAAAGTTTAAAACCATGTGTGGTAGAAAAGTAACTCTGCACATTACAGTATCGTGCTGTGGTCTAGTCAAAGTCTAGTTCAGAGAGAAATTAAAAGGTGTGTCTGAAGGCTTTGGAACGACTGAACTCGGTGAAACATGGTGGTGGCATCATCCTGTGGGAATGTGAATGACTGTATTACTAATTAGATCTAGACTGTATGAAACGGATAAACGGACCCGAAATGTTGTAGTGTGACAAAATGTGAAGCAGGGCAGAAATGATTAATCGTGATTAATCGATTATTGAATAGATCATTTGATGAAAGAACAACACAGTCGGAGCATTTTAGCAAAGGTTTAGCTTCAAATTAAAAAAGTTAAAACGTAAAAAATTTTGTAGAAGAAAAAACACACATGGCTTTTTGCTATCCAGTTTTTAATTGGTTCATCTGAAAATGAATCAACAGATCAGCCTTACAATACATTGATGTCAAGTCCAGCAGAAAGGGTCCAGCTTTACATGTTTTTGTTTTGGCTGCAGATGCATCCTTTGCTACAAATGATTAAGTGTACCCTGAAGGAATGCTATGTTAATAGTAATTGAATCATATATTATATTTCTTTTCATCTGATTCATCATCAGCATAATCGATTAATCATCCATTGCAGCCCTACTCTTGACCTTTTTAAATCGTTTCCTTGGTTACCGACTGACCTCCTTTTCTTTCTCTCTGTCCTCAGATGTTTCTCCAGGTCCGACCACCTGGCCCTTCACATGAAGAGGCATGTCTAATGCAGGGCCAGCGTCGTCCGAGCAACGCACCGAAGGGGAAATCCTCTTAAATTTTCTCTCTCAAACTTTTTTTGTTTCTTTTTTGTTTGTTTTTTTTTTTTTTTTTGGTGGAGAGAGGGAAAAAAATAAAATCCAAACGCACGCCATCTCCCGACTGGCCTCTTGGTTGAACTGTCCCAGAGAGCAGAGCGGCGAGGGCGATGGGGGCGGGAGGAGGAGGCGTGTCCCAGCCAAAGCATGCCGTTTTGCACCGTACCGAAATAACCCAGTGCCTCCGGGACCTCACTTTGTTTGTTCTTTTTTTTTTTTTGTTTGTTTTTTTGTTTTTTTTTCTGAGACGGGCGCTCTGATGGTTTTCTATTGCAACAAGACGACGAAATCGCGGACGCGAGTGGGAAGGAAATGTTTTCCATCGAGGACTTAAAGGAAAGACTGTGGGGGCGGGGAGAAGAAAAAAAACAAACAAAAAATGCTTACAAAAAAAAGAAGGAAAAAAAAAGGCGCGTGAATGAATCGTACGTATGGTGCATGATGTTTTGGGGGGGGGAACTTCTCCCCGGACAGCAGATACACTGGTACTTTACAAACCTGTCTGAGGTTAGCATGACTGCACTGTGAATGTCTGAGATTGGCTGACCGGCCCAGGATGAGGATTAAAGAGGAGACGGAGTGGTGCGGGGCTGGTACCAATGTTGCTGTGGACTGAATGAGTTTCTGTGGCGGAGGTGGGCTGGAGGTGCGGGGGGCAGGGGGGAGACATTCCTGCTGTTTCCCCAGGTGGCAGCGTGAGGATGAGGCCAGGTCACACCTGCCTCGGCTGCCTGACTCCCAGACTCTGAAGATGGTGGGGGGGGAGCCTTCAGGTCTGTACCTCCACCCCCTCTTCCCTGAATGACAGAAGCCTTGTTTTGGTGGTTTTTCTTTTTTTTGGTGCAGCTACTAAATGTGCAATGTGTTATGTAGCCTGGTTTCTTAATTTTTCTACAAGCTACAAAACCCATTTGTAGTACTGACTGTATGAGCTGTGTGCTTAGAGGTAATAACACAACTATACTATTAACTTCAGTATCATAGACAGGTGTTGCATGGTTCTAGGGATTGTTTCCATTTCCAGTTTCCCACTGTAATCAGGACTGCAAATAGTTTCAAGAAAAGTGCAGCTAAAAACGCAAACGGTTAGATGTTACAATATTGTACATAAAGGCCTCGACAATTCCTTTTATGTTTTTTTTTTTTTTTTTTTTTTTTTTATTTCTGTATGGTTTTAGTGGAGATGCACCGATCTGGCTTGACTGGCCCATGCCGATTTTTTTTTTTTTTTTTTTTTTTTTTTTTTTTTAATATTTTTTTTTTATTTATTTTTTTTTAACATCAAACACAAATGAAGGAATAACTTGTCCCCCTTTGTGCACCTAGGTATGCGTCTTCAACATTTACCCGATTTCTATAAATTGACTTTTTTAATCATTGTTAAACAAAAGAAAAGGATCAAGTACCTCCTGTCAGCTGAAAAAATTGGGGGCTTTTCATTTTGATGCACTTAACGCAAGAAAAAAAATATTTTTCCTCAGTATGTTCTCATTCAGATCAGGGAGGGAAAAATCGGCCTATTACAACATCTGGCTGGTTGATCGGTCCATCTCTACTGTCACCCTTTTTTTTTTTTTTTTTTTTTTTTTTTTAAGTTTCCTCTTTCCTTTTCCATCTGCCTGGAGATTTCACTGCTGCTCATATCCATCTGATGCCTCAGAGACTAATTTCTGCATAGTACTTCTTTTGTTTATGTATGTGTGTGTGCGTACACTCTCTTTCTTTCTACCTAATAATGCACTGTTGACCTTAATGGTGCCTTATGCAAGTGGCCCCCCCCATCCGGGGATGTCACGTTTGTTGACTGGGTGATTTATTAATTAAAATATTTTAAATTTTTGTTTTACAAGCTCTATCAAGGCTCAATTACAAAACAGTTGCAATAGTTACATTTTCCTCATGACTAATTGAGCTGTTGCATTTGTAAGTCTTTCACACAGAGTACCTGTTATCAGTTTGTGTTAGTGTTTTTTTTTTTATGAGACTGAGCAGCAGATTAGCTGTTGCTTATCACATCTAAGTTAAGTTGTAAATAAGACGATGCCGTACCCTGGGAGCACTTAAATTCGTTTATTAAAGGCGTTGACTACTGTGTAGTATGAACTCGAGTCCATCTCGCACAGCACAAAGGTACAAAGTGATTAAGATGTTGAAATGGAAAAAAAAAACCCCGACAGCTCCGTTTTGAGCGTGTTCCTGAGATTCGGACCGTATGACGGCATCAGACACTCGCAACAAAAATTCGACTTTCTTTTCCGCAGCAAATGACGAAGCAACCGTCAGTGCTCAGCAACACCTGGGGGGGGGGGGGTTCTCCAGAAAAGGCTTTCTGAAACTTTAGCTTTAGCATAGCTTGAACTCGGTTACCCCTCCTCTCCTCTGCCGGTTCTCCCATCACATCCAAGTGGGACTGAAGGGGCGCGAGGGGAAGAAAAAAGATAAAGATTTATTGTAATTAACAGGCTGCAGTCGGACAGGCCTCGCCTTGTACTGCCTCTCGGTAATGAATTGCTAAAGGCTTTGTTGGCATGGAATCTGTCACAGACTGCTGACTGTGTAGGTTGGTTATTGACCTGTCTGGAGCGTGTTGTTTCAGCCAAAGCTGCAACAGTAAAACAGAGGGGAAATGAAGGGGGGTGCATGAGGAAATTAGGCAAAAAGCAAAACATTAAGGATTGACACTGGAGCAAAAAGATGAAAAAGAAAAACAAAATGGAGGTAATTTGACTTCAGTTGATCAGGATGAGGCGATCTGTCCCGGGGTCGGCGACCTCGATGTCGCAGCGACCGCGGCACGTTCCGGACGTATGGATTTCAGATCAGTCGCAGGAGACGGAGGATGAGTTCAAGCTTGAAACTGCTTGCTGTGGTAGATTTTTTTTGGGGGGGGGGGGGAAGTTGCTGCAAAGAGCCACAGCATCGGTGACGGCGGCGAGCCGATATCCTTCCAGTGATAATTGAGCCTTGATTTAGCCTCGTTTATTATTATTTTTTATTTTGCTTGCATTTATTTTGACATCATCGTCATCATCATCATCATCTCTATTTCATCCCACTCACCCAACTGTTCTGTCTCATACAGAAAACACACTATCTCTTACTCGCTCTCTAACACACACACACAAACACAGCTCTTTTGTTCTCAACTGAATCTTTGTATAAGAGAAAAAAAAGAAAATGACTTTTGTAAAATTGTTATGTTTATGCTTTATGAAATTTTTATTTGAAATTGTTTTGCAAAATTGTTATATTTCTGTATGAATGTATTTTTTATTGGAATAAGAAATTCTTATCTGACTCTTTTTGGCTGGCTTCTTTTGTCTCATCAGCTGATTCGACTCACTTGGGTTTTTATTACTGTGAGTGCTTGTTTTGCACGGTTGGAGGGGGGAAATGGCCGCCTTGCATGCCGCTCTGCAGTACTCGGACTAAATTAGATGTGAGGATATATAGTGCCTTGCAAAAAAAACAAACAGGAAAATGTTTCATATTCTTTTCAAACTTTCACATATGTTCAAATCTCGATGTGTTTTAACTGAATTTTATGCAAGAGACCAGCACCAAGTTCAGACTTTAATCTGAATGAAACCGATAAACCAATGTTTTTTTTTTTTTTTTTATCAGTTCATAATCTGAAAAGTGTGGCGCGCATTTGTGTTCAGCCCAGCAGTTCCTGCTGTGCACATCCAGAGTGATACTTTCTCCCATTGTCTTCAGCATAGCAGCTACATGCAAATCAAATCTGAAAGTTTTTAAAGCCTTCTCATGGTGTCTCACTTTATCCAGTCAAACATTTAGAATTTGACTAGGCCATAATATGCTGTAGGTTTGAGCTTGTTTTGCAGCGTCTGACAGGTTTTCATCTTCCCTGTGTTTAATGGAAGCATCTTTCCCACTGTGGTGGGTTCAGGGTGCTGTGCCGTGCATATTTTCCAGCCCACATCGCCTGTTTTGTATCATTTTTTTGGTCGCCTCTAAAAAGAACTCCTCCTTCAACTTGTGTGCTGTGTCTCTCTGTGGTTTGTTACAAACCAAACACGGACTGTTTTGTGTCTGTCTTCCCTAATTTTTCATGAAAGCCAGAATTGTAGATTGCGGGACTTCCAACGTCCCGTCCCAAATGAAGTGTGGATCTGTATAGCTACTTTAGAGTCACTATGACGCTTTACATAGACGCCCTTTTCCTGGTGTATCTGCAGTTTAAACGGCGCTCTGCGAGATGTTCAAAGCTTACGTTGTTGTTTCAAAACCTGTTTCAAACTTTTCCACAAATTCATAGCAGACTTTCCTTTTGATCATTTTGGAAGGAGACGAAATCCGATCAGATTTATTTTTTGTGAGATTCCATCTAAAGTTGTTTGATTTAAAAGTAAATCTGTGTCCATTCCACCTTAGGAAAATAATTCCAGCTAATATTTTTCCTAAAGAGGCCAGAAACCCTAAAACATGACTTTGTGTTTTAGCTGCTACAGCGGATTAAAACCCAAAGGAGTATCGATCCGACTAAACATTGATTAAAAAGTGTTAACATAGATGCATGATGTATTTATATATATATATATATATATATATATATATATATATATATATGTATGTTAAAGGAAGCAAAATCAAATTTCTAACATTTCACTAGTTTGTTGGTCTTAAGACTTCAAATTCTCTACAAATTACATTTAATTTGTTTTTATAAATGTGATGAAATGTGAAACGGTTCGAGGGCTGCTAGTAATTTAGCAAGCGCGTGGAAAATCATTTAATTTCCTTGATTGACTGAACTGTTCCTAAAAAAAAAAAAAAAAAAAAAAAAAAAAAATCCCACCAAAAAAAACCAAACGTTTCTCAGTGCAATGTTCTGCCGGAGCAGTTTTACAATTTAAATTATAAAAAAAACGTCTGACTGCTCATTTCTTCAAGTAATCTGGAGCTAATCAAAGCAGCATAAATAATTTATCTCCATCTCAGCGCCTGTGGCATTTTAATTCGAGAGCCGCCTTTATACATTTGTTAGCTAATTACTCTACTTGATATGGATAATGACATAAAAACAGTAGATGATAAACCAAAGAGGCTTCTTTAAGACACAAACTAATATCAGTACAAGGTGGAGGAAAGAAGAAAAAAAAACCTCTCTCCTGCTTGCCGTTGACCTCGAATGGGCAGGCAGCGTATTAGCAGCCCATGATTTCCAGTAAAAGCCCTGTGGTTTTCTAAACGAAGCTTTTCCCTCCAGTCGGTAATTAAGCCTCCCTGCTTGAGTGTTCAAGAGTTGTTGTTTTTGCCCAGAACACCGCAGCTCCTTGATGTTCTCAAACGGCTGCCTCGCTTAATTTGTCAATATCGCATCTAATGCATGAGCTGAAGAGAAGCCGCTCGTAAAAAGAAAAGAACCAAAAAAAATCCTGTTTGGTTTCAAACTCTTTATCCATAGCTGGATATCTGTTGATGAATGTAATTGACTTTTTGTCCTTTATCAGGGCCGGTCCAAGGCTGAATGGGGCCTTGAGCAAAATGTTATTTTTGTTTATTTTATTTTATTATTTTATTCCTGTTTTGTCCTCCTCCCACCAACTGCAACAACAAAGTTCTTTGTAGAATCAAGAAGGAGCCGTAGAACTGAATAAGCAGTAATGAAAATCTATAAATTATGCTACAAAAAATTATGCTATATTTGCTAATTAATGTGACTAACAATGTCAACATTGAAAGTATCAAACTATAAAAATTGATCAATGCGTTTAACCTTAATATTAAAATTATGAAAAGTTTTTAAAAATTTAAGTGAATGTATTTGCCATTATGAAATTAAATTTTTTTTTAAAAAATGCTCATTTTCAATAAACAAAGGTGATTCAAAAATCAAAAGTCTTTAGTTTTTCAGAAGGAGCTACGAAGATGTGAACTTGAATCTTGTAATAAAACAAATTCACCACTTTCCGGAATGGTGATGTTACAGTTTGTACCATATTCTGATCATTCATTGACATTACGACTACGTCTCATAATATTTACATCTTCTACCCTCCTTCCAACCGTAATCCCAACTTTCTGCCCAACCCTAAATCCATCCTTTTTTCTCCAAGCACTAATTCAAAGCCTCTTTAGTTTTGTAAACATTGTTCTGCAAGAACCTCTAACCTCTTTGGCAGGGATTTTTGCACTTTCTAAAAGTTTTCATTCCTCTTCCACATTTTCTTTTTTATTTGTGTTTTCCAGGCTTTTGTTTCATTCTGCTTCTTCTGCCTGTTTCTTACATTTCTTTCTGACTTCGAAGGCTTATGCCATTTTGTTTGCCTGACGTTTGCAAGGCTCCCCACTGAGCCACAGTCGCCCCAAAAAGCGCCAGTCTTTTCGGGGTTCCACGTCGACGTTTTTGAGGCCGACACCTCAAGCCGCCTCTGCTCACCATACAACAGCCTCCTCTCTGAAGTGGCGTCTTGGATAAAGTTTCTCATAAATCTGGCGCTAAGATTGCATTCCTCCTTTGATGTAGCCAGTACTCCCATCCAGCGTCAGCGTTCCCACATTGATATTGTAACACAGACTTAACCCCAAAGGATGGCTGGGAACAATCCATCATTTTTAGATGTCACTCGTCTCATCTTAAGACGAGGGGGGCCTACGGGGGCCGTGGCGTTCCATGACAATGCGAGGGGCTTGGAAATGCGCTTTTGTCACGAGACGACCGAAGAGCATCAGCCAAAAGTAATTGCTGTTTGTAGTTTTTTAGCGTTCACTCCGCAACGCCGGTTTTACAACCAAGAGTCATTATTTTTCCGAGCCCAAATTGCATGTTTAAAAACCCCAAAGCCTTAGCCACGGGGGGACGCGTCTCTGCAGAGAAACAGCCCGAACTTGATACTTGAAAGAACTGTGCAAAATTCATTAGGGTGGGCTGAGCCATATGTTTCAAAAGCTACGTCCTCCCCAGGGTTATTAAGCATTTCTCCAACTCCTACTTTTAGCTTGGTGAGACGCCCCCCTTCAAACAAGATGTTTGGTTATGTTTGTTCCCTAATTTAATCTATAAAATCTAAATTTAACTTTCGGTAAATAACTAGTCAGGGGTTTGAGATATTTATGAAACAAACAAACGTAAACTGAAGTTGTATGTTTAGGATGAAGACTAGTTTGTGTCTGGATGTTCTACAAGAAAAGGAGACATAAAGATGCTTTTTTTAAAAAAAAAATCCCATTTATCTCAATAATAGAAAATATAACCACTGAAATCTAAATTTTCCCCGTCTAATTTACGAATAAAAACTTTAACAATGGCTGGTCTCTTTCAGATTCTTGGCCAAAACCTCTGATGAATACAGAAAGTTTTAGGCTTTATTTCTTAGTAGGGAAAATTCAATTCTCAGAGTGGGAGCTAATTTAGTGTTTCCACGTTTTGGTCTTGGTGAGGTCTGTTCAGCGTGAATGCAGCCCTGGAAATGACTCCTATGATAATAAGCCATAAAATAAATACAGCAACGAAAACACGTTTTGAAAAAAAAATTATATACTTCATTCTCCCGCAAGGGGAAACTTCTCCTGGTCCGATCTACTGCATTGTACTGGATGCAGCTATCGACAACAACATTAGACAGAAATATGAAGAGAATACCCACAATGCAGGAAACATTTTCAGTTTTGTCAGAAATGTAAGCTGCTTGGAAACTCATAAATTGGTGAGAGCACAATAACTAAGTGCCACCAGGTCATACAGATACAGAAAGGTTTGACTGCTTAGAAATCAATTCGAGAGCAACATCTCCTTCTAACCAGGAACTTTCACGTTATAACAAGACATCAAATTTGTTAAGTTTTGTTGTCTTGTTTTAATTTCATTTTCCTAGCTCTGGCAGTTAAAACTCTTCCATATGGTGACGACAACACTCTTCAGTGTGGAAGATGTTTCTGCAGGAAGAGACGACTCAAAGTGGGCAATTTCACTATAAGAGAGATTGAAAAAAATAATAATTCAGAAGAAGCAAAAGAGCCGAGGGAATCAATATAAAACAAAACAAACTTTTCTTTGGCATGTCAGCCATTCATCTGTGTTAACTTTACTTGTTTTATATCTTTTTTTTTTATCAAACATATCTGGCACAGGACATGAGTTTGTGTCCAGGTTGGGGTTATTTTGTTGGATTGAACCTGACGCAAACAAAAAAAGAGACGCAAACAAATGAAATGCAGCAAGGCTTAGCTTTAATCAGTCAAACCCATTTGCTCAGGAATAAATTAAATACTTTAGTGAACCAGAAAATTTTACAGCTATTAACCTGGCTTAATATCTGTGTTTCACCTCCATTCATACTGGAAAACTATCGAGAGTTTTTCAAACAATTTGCCGGGAGACCTGGGTTCCTGGTTTCTCTCTCGGTACCGAACCTGGAGCTCTGACCAGCTGACAGCTGGATGAGCTGGATGTTAATGCAGCGGAGCAGACAGGTCCAAAAACGTCAGAGCAATATTGGAATTTGGTGATTTATTGATGAACCGAGCAGATATTTCAGATTTTCACATCTACATTCTCACCTAAAAACATTGTAAAAAATCATTTTGTGTAATTTTAAGTGTAATACTGCAAAAATAATATTGCTGCCATTGCTGCTTTTCTGAACAACCGTTTTAAAGGATGCAGACCCTAAATTTGGACACAGTTGTTTTTTGTTCGACTCCCTCTAGTGGTCTGGAGCACTTCCGGTTTTCAGCACTTTTTGTTTGTTCTTTTCTTTTGTTTGCTGCATTTAATTTGTTTGCGCCTCTTTTTTTGTTTGCTCCATTTTATTTGCTTTATGTTTGCGTCTATTTTTATGTTTGCTGCATTTCATTTGTGCGCTTGTCTTTTTTTTTGTTGTTGTTGTTGTTTGCATGTTTTCTCTGTTGCTGCACATTTGAACCGGTCGGCCACCGTAGTAAGTAGCAATCGCATGTGAACAAAAACTGTAAAACAATAAACATCTCAATTATTTGGCAGCGCATCAACTCTCCACAGCAACTGCAGTATGTAGAGTGCAGTCCTGTTAGCTAACTCTGCTAACAGGTCGCGTTTGTCAGAACAATTCCAAAAACATTGTCTGGTCCGCGCCGGTTGTATCGCTGATCCCCAATTACTATTTTATCGTTCCCTTTCAAGCGGAAGCCCTTCCAATTGTGGATTGTAAAATAAATCATTATCCAAAATTGCTGTGAAATAACAGACTCGCTCGCAGGAGTGAAACATTTCCCCGCCCGAGTGCCGCGCGCGCGCGCGGGGACGCACGAGCTCGGTAAAGAAAATGGAGTGTGATGGAGGCGCAGAGTGAGTTAAATGAGGGGAAATAATAAGGAAAGAGGAGGTTATCGGGCTGTGGTCCTGCTCCATTCAGCCAGCCAGACTGCTAGTCATCACATATGCAGACTTTACTCCAGAGTCAGGGTTTTCTCTCCCTCTCCTCTGTTAATGGACTCTATTAGGATTTGGCTGGTAGTGGGAGCGGGACTGAAGTCCGAGGTCAGCAACCCCTCCTTCATGTTTTTGGCAGCCAAGGAGCCGGTTGGCACCCCCCCAAAAAAAAACACTTTGCTATTATCATGATCATCGCCTGCCGTGTTGAAACCTCTTACGTCGCTTACGTTGTCCTTCCCATCCAGTATTTAGTGTCGTGTCTGGAAGAATGGCGCTTTTGTTCCATCATATAGTCGAATATTAATCCCCCCCTCTCTGCACCCCCCCCCCTCCCCCACCTTAAATAATGCATATTTCCTTAACTGAACCACCAAAGTAAATTAGACTCCTCACCTAATTAGCATGTTGGAATTAAAAGAGCTAACAACGTTGTCCACAACAAAGCTGAATTTGTTTGTTTTTCATCGCTTCTGCTACGTCTCGCATTCAAGGAGCACAAACAATGAGATATTCAGATGTTTTAGAATTTCAACACAGATTGGATTCACCTACTTCTTTTCAGAATATTAAATAAATGAAAGAAGGAGCTTCCCACATTTAAAGAACCAGTACATTTTGAGTTGTGTCCACCGATTTACCCTGAATATGAAGCTCTACCAGACGGTTATCCGTCTTTTCAATGACAGCAATCAACAGGAGCTGTAGCATTGATTGTCATTTTTAAAATTTAATTTATCACATTAGCTGTAATTGAGTTTCCATTGACCATATAACTGTACAATTTAACATTTTGAAAAAAAAATGTATATATCAGTGACGTGCGGTGAGGTTCATTGCTGGTGAGGCTCTGATGACTTAGACAACATCCATGTTATTGGACCTAGGAAATTTCGCGCATGCGTACAACGTTGGGGGGCAAAAACGCTAATCTTTTACATGTCATCCATAGCCGCGTTAACTCAGTGAAACTTAAAAATGTAGGTATTAATTTCGTGTTATGATCCACAGCAAAATGATATGTATTCGCCACGCTACGCAGACTCGTTGCCATAGCAACTGACAACAATGCCACTTCATGTTTTAGGATTTAACACCAAAAAAATATTCAAGAATTTTGAACACGGAACAAAACATTTAGTTTGTTGTTGTAGTTCGTTTTAGGCTTAATGTTTTATTAATAAATAATTGCTGTGGCAGATTAGCTACCGCTTCTACTTTACTGAATTATTTAAACATAAACTGTAGCCCACAAAACGCGCATTTAATTAAAAATCTAAAAATTTAAATTTTTATTGCTGTCTTACCTTTACGTATCAATGAAATCCATGCACCGCTAATTCTGCACAAAAATATACGTTCATCCAAAGTCAAGTTTATCCTCGGCATGTCTTTTCTACTAAGTAAAACTTTCAGCTCTGTGTTGGTCTTCCTTTAGTTATCATCTCCTGCTTCAATTGAAAATCCACTTTATTAAACTGTTAAAGTGTAGAAATGTAGTCATTCATGTTGACGTCCGAAGAGAGGAGAAAACAAATTTACTGTACTTATTTACAGTGTGGCTAGCTCTATGGTTAGCTCACTGTGTCTTACTCTGCAGTTGTGCAGTCACAATATCTGGGATCATGAGCGCCCCCTGCCATGAGGCAAGAGAACTGCCTGCCTCCCCTCGAGTCTGTTCTCTGCCGTTTCTGATCGCTCCTCCGCACACAAAACACGATACAAACAGTTAGTGACAAAAAACACTGTACATTATATACTTAAGCGAAATTATGTAAAATAAGTCCATATATTAAATGTTTTTAAGCCATTTTATTGCCGGCGTACAGACAGGACTGTCATATAATGGCAGCGGGTGCAGAGCTGCTAATCTCAGGAGAGGCTGAGCTGCTGCTGCCTCTCCGGCTTCGCTTCTGAGCATTTGAATGGTAAAATGCGAAAATCCAGCGATTTTGAAGAAAAGGTAATCAGAATTGGTTAAGCTAAGTAAAAAATAGATACTTTATAGTACAAAACCACAGGGTGAAAATAGTTTTATATTATTAGTTTTATATTATATATTATTTTTCCATGATGTCTGGAAGAATGGCGCTTTTGTTCTATCATATAGTCGAATATTAATCCCCCCTCTATGCCATCATGCCATCACCTGACCGCATGTCACTGTCCTTTATTTAACCAGGTAAACCCCATTGAGATTAAGATCTCATTTTCAAGGGGAACCTGGGCAGAAATCTGCAAAACACAGCAACCTGGTTATAAAACAAAATTAGTTAATACATATGCACAAGTATAAAACAATTTAAAAACAGTGACACTGTTTAAAAGAATCTTGTTGCCTGTTTTTAAGAATCGCTCAAAATAAGTCCAGTGAGATCAGTTCTTGCTTATTTGAAACACCATCATTTTGAAAAAACTCACGTTTCAATAAAACATCTTGTCACTAGGATGAGGTGAGGTTGGGTTTTGTGTTTTTTTTGGCTAAACTGCAATGGAAACACTTTTTTCACAACTCAGAAGTCACATGATCAACAACCACTGGTGCAAACCATGAAGAAGATGACGACAGGAAGTAGTTTTATGTGGCAGCATGCTTTTTATATACAAACATATTTGCTTTTCTCACTTAAAGGAAACACCACAGTTACAAAATTGAGTTTCTTTTCAACAAAGCTTTGTGCACAAATGTAAAGGAAACAGCTTATGTCACCTCCAGTTGACGTGAAAATGTTGTCTGCATCAAAACAACTTAAGAGATTTGACCTTCCATCACAGCTGTATCTGATGCCTTGAAATCGGCGCCTGTCCCCATCTTTCATTGCGATGTCTGTTCAAAATTTACTCTAAACTACATGTTATCAATTCTAGTTTGCGTTTCATCCATTTTTAGACTTTAGTGAGCATTTTATGGACGTCAACATCAAAACTTTGTTTTAGGGAGTTTGGCTCAGAATTACTATTGCAAACCATTTGCACTTGTAAGATATTGACTCCAGGAAGCAGCTGCATTCTGTGTGAAACAACTGCACGTCTTCGACTGTTTTGTTTGTCGTCGTCATTTCTGGTTGTGAATGACACGTGGTTTTCCCTCCTGAGCTGCTGAACCTCTTCAGTAACCCTGACTTGTCGTGATTGGAGTTTATTACCAGTTATCGTACATGTTAGAGATACTTGTTGCCCTCAGCACTTTCGCTGCGAGGGCTCACTACCGCCAAAATGCGGAACAATACTGAGCAGGACACTCTGGGGGCTTCAGGGTTTGCCAGAATCATTTATGTCGCAAAAATCACAATCTGTCAGCTTTTTAGCCTGTAATTTGCCTTCTGCCTGCAGACTTTGGCAACACTCCACCGCAGCTTGGATGACAGGGAACTGTCAGAGACAGTAAGTGGTCTGCATTATGATTTTAATGCATTCTCGTATCAGTGGAGTTTCTCTGTCCTATTACTGTCACGATTGGAAACATACCGGGCAAAATAAGAAGAAGGAAGTCTAATTGAAACGAGTTAGGGAATCGTTTTGGGAACACATTCCCGCTGGCAAGATGTCATTTAACCAAAACTGGAATAAATATATTTAAAGATTATCTGAAATGTTTGTTTTAGTTTTAGTTTATGTGTGATATACTGAAGATTTTTATGATTTCGGGAAAGGGTGGTGCAGTTGTTAGCAAGGAGCAAATCCTGGGTTTAGACCCTTCGTTAATTCACAGTAATGCATTCAAACTACCAAATTTTATATATTTTCTTTTTATTTATTCACAAAACAATATTTAAAACCGATTTGTAAAATGAGAAAGCAAATACAACTTAAAAGGAACTGAAATTTTAAATAGACAACAATCAAAAGATGCATTTGAGTTGAAGGAGTCAGTTTATGAAAAATTTTGACATAAAATTTGACATTTGAAAGTCGTATGAAGTGATGTGGCGTTAGATGAGTTATTTAATGTTTTTTTTAGATCTGAAGTAATACAGTTAACATTTTGGGAGGGGGGGTTGCAATGGATGAAACTTAAGCTGCTTTCAATGACAATGTAGAAATATGTAATTGATGATGATGATACTTTATTTCAGATAAACATTTCACCAACAACTGTAAAAAAAACGCAATACCTTTCTATGAAGTACATTATCAATTACATAGAAACACGGCACTTATTCAGTGATTATGAGTCTGAAAAGGAGTATGATAAAGTATAACTTAAATAAACATATCTAAAAATTATCACACTACATAGACAATATGAACTGTCATAATAAAAACAAAGCCGCAAGTGTTAATACACTACAAATTCAATAAATTAGATTATTGAAAAGTTCATTTACTTTTGCAACTTCACGTGCTAAGTAATAGATTAATTATGATTTGATTTTATTATTATATTGTTTATTTATGTTATTTGATGATTTTCCACTTAAAGATATTGAAAACACAGCATTTAAGAATGTTACATTAGACAAATAGCTAAGTTAATATAGCTGTGTGGGGTTATGAAAAGTATATTAGATACCCGTTTGAAGATCGTTCTCAAAAGGTATTCCAGTCTGACATATTCAAATTTAATTTCTGTGAGACACTTTTTGTTTGCAACACCATAACGGTCATATTTATGGGAAAATGTGCAAACAGCAAACAAAAATTTTAACAACTACGTGTTTAGAGATTGCCTGAATGTTAAGTTGCTGTCACCGTGTTTCCTGTTTTGTTATTTATGTTGGTATATTTTAAAAAATATGTATTACACAGATCAAAATGTATGGGAATGAAGAACATCAGGTCGCAGTTTGTGTGTCGCACCTTAACTGAACGGTTTGTGTTCACTGGGATGAAAGTTGTGGACAGTCTTCTGCCACGCAGCAACCGGGTTTGTTACTTTCTGGGAAATCACTGCCCTGTTCATTTTCTGTTTGATTTTACAGAATCAATTGACCGTCTGGACGTGCAGTCCACATGTTTCATGAATCTTCCCCAAGTGTTCAGAAAACAATTAACAGAGATAATCAAAGAAACTTGATCAAAACTTTAGGTTTCGATCATCCAGCATCCCGAGGTGACTAAAGCGTCTCACGTCGAGTCGCGATTGTGTTGACTCTGCAGAAAACATTAAAGTACATGAAATGGACAGCATTATGTAACACATTCCACGTTTTTGAGCTTCCATGCACGTTTGAGAAACCCTTTAATCCAAATCAGATGGAAACCAAGGGAGAACATTGTGACAATAAAAAAAAAGAAATTATCAAACAGTCATCACATATGCACAGTGTTTGAGTGCAGGACACACACGTGTGACTCCTATAATTGAGAGATGAAGAACCTGAGCAGGAGACGAGTCTCTGGACTCAACATCCAGTCCTCAGAAGACGCATCTCTGGGACACGAGGTAAATGAGTCCATTTGAATACAAATCCGGGTTGAACCAGGTCACAGTCATAATTGTGTCTGTAATTAGATTTAGTCTCTGAGTGTCTGGCTTGTGTCAGACCAGCAGACAGCAGTAGCTGTGCTCAATGGAGGGATAGACTTGAACGTAGCGTTAGCTACTGAGCTGGGAGGGCGTCGAGCGGTCAAGAAGAAGCGAGGACAGACGAGGACGCGCGGCCGTACAATGGTTCCCTGACGGAAGGACATCTTTGTGTCTGCCCTCTCCCACTCTCATTAAGGCATTCCTGGCAGGTCACGTTGCTCCAAAGAGCGCCGACGCAATACTTTACCGGTTTATGTACACTAATGATTCCAGTTGTTATGGCGCTGCCGTGGCATTGGCTGTCACCCGTTGCTATGCTATGTCAGGTTCCTCCACCAGAACAACTGGTTTGTCACTTTTTCCCGTTTTGAGAAACAGCGGCCTGCTTCACCACGCGCCGTCGTCAAACCGTGACACCAATCCGCAACCTGAAGAGCGGCGAGGGGGATTTCATTTACAGCAGCTAAACGAGATGTCAAACCCTCATAAAAGCCGGTGTGATTTTCAATTTCTGCCGCCATTGTGTACCGTAGGTAGTGAGGAGAGACACTTATTAGCTGAAGCCAAGGTCTGAGATGCTTTGAAAAAAAAGAAAAAAGTCTTCTCATGTACAGGTTAACAGAGTGCATTTGCATTAATCACCATGACAACTGCCTCCTGACTGTGTGTTATACCTGGTGGAGAAAAAAAAAGAAGAAAGAAGGAAAGAAAGAGATTTTGATAGCCTCGTGACAACGTGTATTTTAATTTCACACTTTGAAAATGGTTCTGCTTTCAACTCGCGCCTTGCACGCTTCCTGCGTTCTTCGCACTGTGATCATTGTGTAAGAAAAGATGAGCTTAAATCGCTTTCGGAATTCATAAACACTCCGCTTTAACTGTTTTAGAAATGCAGAAAATCGGCTCTCAGAGTTTTTGGTCCATCTTTGCTATTGCTGGTTCACAACTGTAGCATTGCAACAAAAGCAATTGTTAAATTATTTATTTATATACATTTTTCTTTTACTCCAATTATTCTACAGCAACAGGTCCTGGCAAAACGTGCTGCAATAAGCAATTAATGAGTTAATCGCATGATAAATTAATAATTTTTTAAATAATCCAATTTATTTATGTCTTATTCACTGTTTTTGGTTGTGTTTTAATTTGGATATTTTAAATATCTGTTAGCTCCAGTTTTACATGTACAAAATTCAAGTGTTTTTCTCTCTTAGAGGGCGAATTTGTAAAGTTACATTATTATCAATGTGTTACTTGAAAATGGTCTCAAAACGACAATATGATTGTGTATCGGAATAATTTCAGGGACAATTTATCATCCAGCAAAATCTGTTATCATGACAGATCAAGACCTGGGTAACACCATCACTGTGAAGTACTGCTGATCCACCGCATTTGCTTTTGCTGCTTCTAGTTCTGAATGATCCCTCCCTACTATGACTAATGGTTTGAACTTCCTCCTCTATCTGCTCAGGTATTAGCTGTGCTTCTTAGGTAATAATCAGCTGCTCCTGGTTAAAAGAGAAACAAAAAAAGCCTTGTTGTCATGGTTACACATAATAGCAAATGTCCAAACATTTTTAAAAAAGTGCAAAAATCATTCCAGCTGCAAAGCATTTAAAACCAGAAGGAACAATTGTCAAAAAAACAGCAATGCCCCAAAACCCAACAGAAGCCCAAAGATCACGGAGAAATCTGTGGCGGGTATCACATGTTATAGAGCCAGTTTCTCTGGACAGCTTGCTCAGGAGACAGAGGAAAAAGAAGGCGGATTGAGAGTTGTGCTTAAATGTTTCAGCACCGAGGACAGCACACAGCTCTCTACGTGCCTCTACTGACAAAAGCACCTCTGAAAGACTGCAACACCCAGGTGCACTCTCCCTCCAGGACAGGTTTCTGTCCTGATGTGGCAACAGGTTGCGGCTCCATACAAAGTTTAATAAAATATGTATTACACAATGCTACGTTACAGGTAAAAAGGTCAGTCTAAATTTAGAAAAAGGTTGGTAGAAATCTGGGACCATCCTGCAAATGCACACTGTTGCCTTGTTACCTAGCTGTAAAGAAATAGTTCAGGACTTTTTAAGTAAAGGTCTGTTTATAAGATGTAAGTATTTTACCGGCAGATAGCAGCAACTTGATACGTTATTTTAAATTTGGAAGGACAAAAGGAAATCAAAAACTCCAAAGAGTTAAAAATTGAAACAAAAGATCACCGTCATGCATGTAGCAACAGTGTAAATAATACAAATGCAGAATATGGACAGCCATTTTCCACCAGACAAACAAAACCATGGTGTTAAAAGTCTTATTTTGAAGTAAGAACAAAGGCATCACTTCTTGTTGGCTGGCTGACAACTCTGAGTGACAAAATATGAACAATTTATGAGTCCTGTAAAGACAAGATGGATGGCTAGTATGGAAAGGCTAACGATGTGAACCCCCGGGCGTTATGGACCACAACTGTTCAGGAAACAGCAGAAATACACAAATACTTGATATCCAAACACTTAGAACTGAATATTTTAATAGTTTAAACACCAAATGTACCTTAATGTGCATCAATACGCACAGTGGAAAATGTTTTAGCACTACCACATCTAGTCTTCCTTATCTCTACTCTTAGTGGATACAGCCAATCAGCATCAAGGAAAATAAATGGTGCTCCTGGATTGGCTGCTTACCAAACATCAGCCTGTAGTGTGTCATGTATTTACCCTGTAAGTATTTATCAAACATTTACTTTGTGAAATCGTTATTTCTCCCCAAAATATGACTGAAGTCAAACTGCTGGTGAATTTTATCTGCTGTTGTCTCGTTAATGTATCAATCCAACAGTGGGCAGGTAGCCACAGTGCCTGAAACAGTCTATTCATCACTAGCTGCTGTACAAGAATGACCTTTTTTTTTATAAATCACTAAGCCCTCTTTTTTTTATCACAAATATGTAAATTTGGCCTCTGCAAGTCAGTCATTAGCTTTTACACTTTGATATTTACATTTCACTTCATTGTATCCAATTAAAAGCCAAGGCTACAAGTGAACCAGAACAATCATGTACAGTATTAATCCTTTTCTCTCCACCTACATCTCAGGAATTAATTCTTTTTTTTTCCCCTTCTTTTGCTACACACACCAACATTATTTGCACTAGACATTAATTAATTTTTGGTCACACTAATTAATTCTCAACTTTAAAACGAAAAAACAAGTACAGAAATTATTACAGTCAGTCAAAGAACAAGGCATAAAACAGTGTGTAAAGAGTGTGTGAGGCAGAGTGTGTGAGGTGTTTGCTTGGTTTTTATCTGGAAATATACATTGTAGTTTTAAATCTCATAATTCATGCTGCTGCTCCTGCCGTAATCTTAGACAGTCTTTGCTTTTTTTTTATACTGAGGGTTATGTGTGCATACCGTCTCCACAGTAACACTGGGGGTGGGGGGAAACCGACACACTGTGATCAGGCAGAAAGGCCAGGCACTTTCTATTTCCAGCTGACATATTATCTAGCATTTTCAAAGACTAATTGCCGCTCCCCTTGGGAAAAAAAAAAAAAAGACATCTGTCCTCCAATTATTGAAGCAGTTTTGTTTTGCCAGTTAATTCTTCAGGGTCAAGGGGTCGTGTTGTAATATACAAGATAAAAAAATAAAAAATGTCCTGACCGTGAACGACCTCTCATGCCTGTCCATTTGTAACACTTTGGAGCCGGCGGTGGCGGCGCGGAATGCTAAAAGGTTCCGTAACCCCGGAGCGGCGGGGAGGCATGAACCCTCCAACCGCAGTCAGTTCACAAGAAAGGCTGATGCAGGGAACAGACATGAATCAGCGCTTATGTGGAATCCTCGCTTCTCCTATTTTGGGGATTTTGATGCCGTTTTTTTTTTTTTTTTCTTTGTGGAAAAATGGAAAGCATAAAAACAGCCTAGATAGGCTATTTTTATAGACGGAGCAAATTCATTTTGAACCCGCAAAGGGTGCATGTTGAAATTGACCAGAACTTATGTGATTCCACAGTGCAGGGTCGGCAGGGGGGGAAAAGTGCATGAGAAGGACGATGTCCTGAGAGATACAGTACACCCACAAACATTTATGTGGGATCTTTAATGGGATTTTACATATTTAAAAAAATAACTTGGCATCTACAATCTCTTTTTCCAAGAAGGATCCAACAAGAACATCGGCATTTATACCCAGCTCTCCCTCAGTCGATAGTCTTTCTTTCCTGTTGCTCCAGTTACAGCAGATCTTCTGTGATGTGTCTGTAAAAGTTTGTTTTGAGGGCATAATGGTCAAACGCACTCAAATCGAATTGGTCAAATTGGTCATCAGTTTTGCACCTCGGTCTTGCCACAGTTTTCTAGTCTGATTTAGCTGTAGACTTTGACTAGACCGTTCTATCGCATGAATATGAATGATTCCCATTGATGGTGGCCTCTGCTTTAGTCTCAAATCTGTTGCAGCTCAGTTTCTTTACCTGGACCGACCTTGGTTTAAGTCAATCTATTCTCCCATAGGGTGATGCTGCATAGACCACAGTGTGTTCATGGCAGTGACATTGAGCCACAACGCACTTTTATTCAGGGCTGAATAACGTATCACGATATAAGCATTTCATATCAGTTAATATTGATAATTACCGTATTTTCCACACTATAAGGCACCTAAAAACCTTAAATTTCCTCAAAAGCCGACAGTGCGCCTTATAACCCGGTGCGCCTAATATATGGACCAATATTGAGCCACAACAGGTCTAGCAACTACGGTAAGCAGCTGCCGACTTCATTTTCCCGGTAGAAGAAGCGTGCAGTGCATGCTGGGATAGTTGTCAAAAAACTGGTTTGTTAATAAAGTTTGACTGACCTACCTACTCATAGACGATGTCTATGTATCTACCTACCCGCCTAATAATCAGGTCGTCTGCAGGTCATCTAGCATCACGTTCTCCACCAACATGCTGTGCGAGAACGGAGAAGGGTGACCATCGTCCGGCCCAGAAGCCCCATTCCAGTCGCGGAAGCCTCTCCTCGCCGACCGGAATCGGACTGTTTTGTTGACACTCTTTATGTCAACAAAGTAGCTTTAGACATTTATCCGGGTGCTTCGGCTAGAGTTACCAAGGGACCAGCACCTATACATTTAAAGCCGTGGGGGTTGGTGGAAGAGAGACAGAAACTGCAGTGCAGCGTGTCGGTTGGTCTGTGCTAACCAGAAAGCAGTTGGGCACAATATCGCAACACCAAAACCGTGAGTGAAACAATGACTAGTGCAGACTGCTGTATATAGGACTCAGGGACCAATTGTTTATTATTAGACATCCATATTTGTAGTGAACGGAACAAATCATGTCCCGTTCAATACCAGACAGGTGGCAACATAACTGTGGTGTCTATTCTATGCGCCTTATAATGCGGTGCACCTTATATATGAAAAAAAAGTTTTAAAATAGGGCATTCATTGAAGGTGCGCCTTATAATCCGGTGCGCCTTATAGTGCGGAAAATACAGTATTGTTTTTTTTTTTTAATTTTTTTTAAATATACGGTGGCAAAACTTGAAACTGCTCTCACACGCATTGTCTGCAGACAATTGAGGTATAATAGTCAAGCGTACTGATTGCCTACATTTCTCATCGCAAACTCCTTCATTTCCCACAATCTGAAACAAGTTTGATGTTAGAACCGCCACAGAGAGCGATACTCCCCCTGCGTGTTCTTGCGTCTGGCTGCACACACATATCAGATCAGTGTCGCATGAAACAGTTCAAACACAGTTTCCTGCCAACCTGAGCACGAGGCCGTGGTCATGAATTATTACTTTTGCGTGGGCATTTCAGCCTTGAGTATGTGCGCATTTCCAAGGAGTGAAGGACGCCCAAGTATGTTGAGGGCAACGTGAAACTGCTACTGTGTCGTGTTACCCAACATGTCCAACCTTTCTTGGCTCGGTCATGAGAGTATTTGCTCTGCTTACATTCCCAGAATGCCATGTGGTTCTGGATCAGAGTTCAGTTAAATTACGAAAACTTTAATGGATGTATTTTCTACTGATATTGTTTATCGCAATAGGTATTGTTATCAATAGGTATCGTTCTAGCTTAGGGTTTTGCAGGTCAGCTAAGAAGTTCAAGTCCTCTACATAGTTGTTTTCATTTTTCAAACAGCGGCTTCCTTTCCAGTTTTCATTGCCGCACTTTTCAGATTTATGTTTGAAAGTTGAAATGTTGCAAACTGTGTATCATTTTAATTTTGTGTACTTTGTTATTTAAAACATAAAATCCCAGTGAAACATATCACCTTCATATTGTCACCTTCATAAAATAATAGCCTGTCTTTTTTTAACGTGCATTTTGCAAAAATAAATAAATAAATAAGAAATGCTACTTCTGTCTTCCCAAGAGATGTTTCAGGCTAAAAAGAAAAAAAAAATAGATTCATTTATTTATTTAATTTTTTTAATGACAAGTCATTATTTCAGGAAGGTAACAATATTAAAATCTGTTGTTGGAATGTGATAAAATGTAGGAAACTATAATGGATACAAATAATCTGAAAAAAACAAAAACAAGAAACGCTGCATATGCAATGTGACAGCTGTATTAATCTGGCGCAGGAGAAGTTTCAAAAAGGCAGTAAGATAGCAGATTTGCGTGCCTGCGGCAGCAGGAACAAGCGTCTGCCCCGCATCACATCCAATAACTGCAGCAGACGAGCAACAGGTTACTTTGCATTTTAATTATCAGAAGGTCAGGCCAGGTTTCATCCGCTAGCCTTGTGCTTCATGTGATTAAACATGCACCCGGGCGCACAATTTATAGAGCACTGAGGACGCATTGACCCCATCACCGCTTTTACATTCTCTCAGCAACCTTTGTTGATGGAAGTATTGGCAGTAATTTATGATGCAGAGGTGCGAGACTGTGGGGTGGGAAAGAGCACAAACAAGCAGTCCAAAAATTTGTCCTCAGATCCTTCAAGGTTCTGCATTTCTTTAATGTTTTTTTTTTCTTTTTGTAGTGCTTAGCATTTTTAATAGTTGCTTGCTAAAGTTAATGGGAATTGTTAAAGAGAACATTTCCCACAGTAAACCTGAGGTTGTAACTTGCTAATGTTTTTGCTTCTGTCACCCAACACCATTTACTGCTGCTCTCATAATTTATCCCCACTGAGCTATTTGAAAGGAAGGGCTACATAGCTAGCATGTTCTGGAAAACTAGAAATTTGTTATGGATGCTAGCAAACTCTCAAAGGCTACCCTGGACAACAACGACAAAAAAAAAAAGTCTCTCCTATATTACCAATTTATTTCCCATGGAAGGCTGCTCTAATTCACACCACTGTCCCATAAAAGCTCATAGATGCCATTCACTTTGCTCCGGCGCAGTACTTTGGCCACACTCCATAAGATCCAGTTCTCAGACTTCAGGCCTTTTTTTTTTCTCCATTTGCATACTGTAACACAGCCGGGGAGGGAGGGCTAACTTTCTCACGTGGGAGGCCAAAGACTGTGACATAATTGTTTGGCGCATTATTAACACCCGCTGACTGTGAATGAGGCTTCCCATGGCAGGCTAAAGAATACACTCCAGCAGAATGGGAAGGCTCTTTGTCGTCTGTGAAAATGGGAGGAGCCGCTATTAAAATAATACGTTCCCACACGCCCTCTAGGAAACAGGTCTCCACCTTTATTATGTCAGCCAGGAGAAAAATGAAGAGGATAGCAGCATGTTGTGGCCTTGGAGCAAGCTCTGCTCACTAGCTCAGTGCTAACTGATTTGCTGATGCTGTATCCGGTTTGGTATCTGACCTTGCCTGGTGAAGAAAGTTTCAGCTACTATCACAAGCCTTTAAGCTCTGATGATATGCTGTCACTATGTTTGAGGCTCTTACTTTGAAGAGAGAAAGGATGTAGTTCGAGAGTTGCCACGTTGTGTTTACAAACCCAGTTACTGAAGACTTTTTGTCAAGTAGCTGCTAGCCAACACTTTCTACAAACTGAAAGTCCGAACTTTTAAGTTGTTTATCTGGCAGCATTTTAGGCACTCGGCAGAAAAAAAAGAAAAAAAAAAAGAGACAAACTACAAATGATTTGTAAGCACTGTGAGAATGCCATGGCTAACTGTTAGCTGCTAACAGATGCGGAAGGAGCAATGTTGCATTTTCTTCCTTTTGTAGTGCAATCTAGACATTATAAGACTTGGGTATTTCTGAGTTTCATAAATTCTGAAATTTTGAGATCAATCTCCTAAAAAGAAACAAGAAAAAAACACAAGGAACGTTCTTTGGGGAAAATTTACTACAACAGATACAAAAAAGACACAAGGTAAGGACAATTTGTAAATTAAGTAAAAGCAAGTAAGTAAAACTTTATTTATAAAGCATTTTTAATATAAAAATCACAAAGGGCTTCAGACAACAAAATAAATACACATTTCAGAAAAGCAGAGGTAAAAAAAATTATTTCATCTTTGTGACTGGAAAACCATTAGCCACTAATATTCTGGTGTTGACATCTACTTCAGAAATATTTATAGATGCAAAATTAATGGCCTATATTTACAGTTTTGTAAAAGATCTGCACTGTTTTTGATTGCTGGCTCAATTTAATCTTGATATCAAAATCTAAAATATTAATACTAATCAAAGGTATTTTGCACTTGGACCAATTTAGAATGGGGCAAACATGCAAATCAATGGAGTAGTCCATTGGTCCCTAACTCTCTCTAACCATCAGGTCAGTTGGCTGAGGGATCTGGTCCATAAAGGACCAGACCAAAATAAGTTCTCTCACAGTGTAATCATCAATCATTTTGATTGCTGATCAAATTATTTGTTTATACCAATTTTATCCACAAACCAAATTGTTCCATGGTTCAGTCACTGGAAACGCCTAGTCTAGACAGAATTCAATGATTACTTACCCAAAGAAAATTACTAAATCTTTTCACCATCAAGATGCTACTAATGGTATTTTTCAAAATCACCTCAAGTTCCAGCCTAAACCACCAACCCGTAGCATCTTTTACTGTTTTGAACAAAGAAGGAAGCTGATACAACACTAAATGTTAAAACACTCTCTACCCATGTGCTGATGTCACTCTTGACCTGGGAGAGTCTCTAGAAATTATCTTGTGTTTATCAGGATTATTCTTTCCAGTGGAGAGGTGATTTAAAAGGTAAAGGTGGTTTGTAGCAGCAAAGGTTAAGAGTATAATAATTGGACAGATCTTATTTTGAGTCTCAGTCAACCTCAGGTTGCTTCCTCTGACTGGATAAAGAGGAATGTTAATATGAAGCCTGCCGTAGAGCTTGGGAGGAGTACTTTCAAGTTCTTAAGAGTTCTTTGTCTTTGCTATTCCATCAAATTGTAAGTGTCCATTAAGTAAAAAACGATTGAATATGTCTAAGCATAATTGCACATAATTTAAGTGCCTCCTTGTGGGAACCAAACAACAAGCGTAATGAATGTCCAACATTTGTCATTATGTGCTTCTGGTTTCAGAGTTCAAACTTCATAACTGAGCCTCCAAACCTGTTTCTTTTGTTAGCATCTCAAATGGGATGGACCTTTTCATATTAGTAAGGATAATTTTAATTAATGAAAACACAATACTGTGAAGTGGAAGGAAAAGTTTGAATGGTGCAGTGTTAATATTCAGCATCCTTTGCTATAATATCGATAATAAAAATCCAGTGTAACCATTTGCCTAGTATTATGTTCTGTTATTGGAGAATAGAACAGAATACTTAATTGTCCCACATTTTGAAAATTCAGGCATGAATTTTGACAAGGCATGTAGGTTCACAAAAAGGTTTTTAAAAATATAAAAAACATATATAACAAAATCAAAGAATTTTAAAACAAAATAAGAAAAGGATTACATAAAAATACTGCATGGTTATCAAAAATGACATAATATGAACGGAAGAATTCATAAATGCTATTCATTTGTATTAATATATAACAGTTTATATTTATATGGTGTGCATAAACATACACATACTGCATGCATATTATGTACTCAAACTGTAATGATGTGTTAGAACGGGCTAGTCAAAGCTCAAACCTGAATCTAATGAGAGTCTATGGCAAGGTATGAAAAATGGATTCATAATGGTCGTCCGTCCAATTATTTGTCCAATTGGCCATTTGTCTGTTAAAGTGTTCTCACTGAAAGTAGGAACCCATTAATCTGGTCATGCTTTACAGGAACATGTCAGTTCCCATTGTGTTGTAAATACAAGAACACGCAACACACACACACATACACATACACACACACACACACACACACACACACACACACACACACACACAGGAAAACTCTTCATCTATTCCTAACTTGTTTGCTTGCTGTTAGTTTTCAAGTCATGGATGCAACAAACAACTAAAAACAACATCCCAGTTTATATCTTAATTGCTTCGCCACTGTTGCATGCACAAATCATAACTCTGCCAAGACACCCCGCTTAATGGATCCCAACAAATGAAATGTACATTTTGAAAATTGAGCAGGCACGCTTCCAGAATCATTGATCAAGACAACTTTTGATACAGCACTTCCTCCTTACGTCTCTGCCAACTTTTCAGTCCGGGCTTCTTTTGCACGACAGACTTCATACGAGACCCGTCATTTTCAAACCCTCCACCCCCCCCCACCAACCCTCCGCCTTTTTCCTCCAGCATTGTTTGCTTTTGTTGGTACATATCCTGTTGTTTTGTTTTGAGGGTGTAAAGGTCTATGGGAGACTGACACAGCCGTATCAACCCCGTTTAGCATAAAGCTTGAGGCTGGCCCCCCGTCCGCGGCCTAATGAAAAGTAGAAGATAGGCTATGCTTGTCATGCTTGGCTTGCCCTGTGATCGGCAGACTGTGGACAGTTACTCCACTTGCATGCCAATTAATCTGCGCCACTGAATTTCCCACCATTACTGGTTTAGTCAAAGCTTACTGGGGGGGAAAAAAGAAGTCTCCTAAACTGCGTTTCATTTTATGTGGCCAAAAACAGCTTTCACCTGGAGATTTCACCGTTAAAAACAGATTGATTCTGCTGTGCGTTCAGCCTCAGATGTGGACATTAAGAGCGTAATGGTTTTATTTAGCCACAGATAAAGTAAGGCAGCAGCCTCGGTTGTGTAGGATTACAGCTTTCCACAGACTCTAAGATGCCTCCAAGGAGCATATTTTCCACCTTTTGATATGGCGCATTGGTTAAAGGGTGCTTTAAGTCGTATTAGCATGCTGTGCAGGCCGGCGCCGAACATTATTATTCCCTTTTATTTATGTGTCAAAGCGGTGGGAGGAACCTGGATCACAGCTCCAGCTCAAATGCTCCTGGCTCTGTCTCAACAGACAGCCTGAGTGTCTTTAAATGGCCAGTCATCACCATTGGAGGGCGGATAAAGATGGATTTCAGATGAAGATTCATCGGGCGAGAACAGACCTGAGTTTGCTGTTTCCTGGCCCCCCATCGCTCATCATCGGCCACGAAAACAATCAAAAAGAAACAAAAAATATAAGAAAAAAAAGTTCTTGTGTAGCTATTTTACAAATCAACAGAGCTAAAAAAAAAAAAAAGGCCTCATTCATCATGAATAATAGACATGTTGGCTAAGCTCACAAGGCGAGTGAGGGAATCCAGGTTACAATTTATGGGATAAATTTTTCATCGCTAACATCTGTCTGTGTATTCAGTGCCAGCGTGTTTTTTTGAAGTTGCTACAAATGAACGTCAAAATGGGAAGCGAGCGAACAAGCCATCGGGGGAATGGAACAAAAGATGCATCGGCGCTGGGAGGAGATTTGCTCATCAGGAAGAAGTAGTGAAAGGGGGGGAGGACAAGAATAAAAAAACAGCTGAACAGCAAACATTTTCCTCTGCACCTCGCTAGAATTTATCTGTACAGTGTGGCGGACTCCTCGTAGGAATTAGAAAGTTGTAAAGAGGAAGAATGGGGCAGAAAAAAGGGTATCTGTCCTCCTAAGCGGCCCTTTCTTCTCCGCCTCTGTGGGGGCTTCGCATGACTTGGACTGAACTTACATTCTTCCACAGCTTATCCCAGGACTCTTTCAATTAGCCACTAATAGGCAACCAAACAAAGCGCTCTCAAATGTAAGGAAAAAACCACTCTGGCTATGAGGGGACTCTTGTTTTTTTTGCTAACTTTCAATTATTTTAGACTCCCTTTTTAAGTCAAGCCTTTGAGTGGAAATGCACTATTAATTGCCCATACTGTTTCCTATTTCCTGTTTGCGTCTTTTGTGGGGGATTTGGATTTGATGACTCCCCAGGACACTTCCACCCACCCCCTTCTCTGAACAAAGCCTACCACACACACACAGAGGATAACACGGCTCACTCAAACATGCTCAGTTGGAGAACAGCAGCAGTTTGATAGCCACTTACAGCCACAGAGCAGAGATCAAAATGTCAACCCCTTGGCCGTTGAACCCCATGCTGAATTGATCTGTATGAGTTTTGCAGATGTCTTAGGATGCTTTTGTGTGATGTTTTGCTGTTTTGTCATTAACACCCACTATGGCTGTAGTGATACTATAATCTCACGATACATACAATACACGATATTCTGCCCGCGATACGATATATATCGCGATATTCAGCAAGCAATACGTTCAATACACTTTTGCGATTTTCTGAAAGATTTTAGAGGGACAGAGTGATTTTAATGTTATTTTGTGACTGTTATAAAGTTGGATTGAATTAATTTAACTGAAAATTGATTAAAAGCACCAACTACACAATACCTGGCTCTGGTTGGACACAGACTTAAAGTCAACAGCTGGACAAAATGAATCAAAGAAGTGGTGAGAAAACATGTTTCTTTTAATTGAAACAGTACAAACTGTAGCTGACATGCATTAGTAAAGTAAATAAATTTCACCAAGTACCTGAATAGTTTGATACCTTTTAAACCTTGATACTTAACATCTGAAGGAATCACTCTAAGCCTGATGACCTGATGCGAAGCAAGCAATGAGTGAGCAAGGTGATAGTTGGATGTTACATACTTGCAGATGAATATCGATTTTTTTTCTTGGAAAGAAAACATCGATATGTATCACGATATCGATATTATTATACAGCTCTAAACACCACTCTCCTTATTTGACAGTGGCATTTAACAACTAAAGTCACACTACCTGTTCTGGGTCCATTGCATCTGAATTTAAGCCACCATGCCGCTACGCAAGTTCGCAATCGCAATTAGCTTAGCCAAGGTTTAAAACAGCTGAGAACAAGGTGCAAATTATTTAGTCGATCTATCAAGTCAGGGTTTTTTCTAGCCAACAACAGTAGCTGCGTTTCCATTACAAACATACGCAGATCTTTGTTTATTTCATGCCAATGTTGAAAAAGCACAATTTTGCAATTGTGGTGTTTCAATTAATTAAGAAATTAAATCAAAATAACAAGTGAATGAGCTTGTGCAGGCAATAAGTCATTAAAAGTCATGGCAGTGATGGATGTAAACAGTTACATGAGATACATTCATAATTAGCCATGGCGGTAGCGCTCATCAGAGCAACAAGCCCCGCCTACTAAGGAGCAGCTATAAATGCTGCATTTTGAGGAAATTATAGTCGCTGATTCTACAGAAGATACATGGATTCAAAATGTTTGAATGATACCAACTTTTTATGAACTGTGCGATATGAGAGCTCTAGTGGAGCCAGCTGCACATTGAGATTCAAGAAAAGTGTTTCCATTGCAGTTTTGCCAAATACATCTATTTTGACATGGCTGGAAACCACCTTAACCTAGTGGAAAAACTTTAGCTAAAATATAAGTATTTTCTAAACTAAGTTATTTTCTATTAACAAATTAATTTTGTACTTTCAATTTGCACAATTTTATGGTTAATGGGAAGACATTAACCATAAATGTGGTTAATTTTATTCAAATTACGTTTTATATTCACATCAAACGTCACGATGTGAAATGGCTGTTGTGATTCTCTCTTTTGCTGTCATGTCATGTTGTCTTTGGATTTTCCCAATTTGGTTTGAATAGCTGCACTGAAAGTATCTAAAGAACTCTGAATTCAAACTCTGCTGAATTTTTATGACATTTGCAGCAAAATGCTTTATTTACAAGGAGGAGAGCAGCATTTTGTATGTTTCATCACACTATTAGCTGGAATAGAACTGAAGTAGTGTCGTAACAAGGTCTTGTAACATGAGCTCCTGATGTGTTGACAGTCTGCTTACAAAAACCTTATCTAGCTGGCTGACACTTTGTTACATAATCACTGAAGAAGCCTCCGTCATTTATTTTGAAAAAAGCCTCATTGGTAAAAATTTGGGGGTTTTATAAAAACTTCGGTCTATTTTGTTGGAAACACAGAAAATGAGAAATTTAACGGTTTTTGCTATGAAATACCTCAAAAACAGCCGTTGAATCTCAATCTCTTGAAAACTCAACAGCAATTAGGTTATTGAAAATACAGGTTGTGATCTGTATGGTCAACGTACAGTAGTGTTAAAATCTTATCTTGTTTTATTAAGCCCTGTCCACATGGAGAGGAGTTTAGGTGTTTCTACAAAGGTGTTGTTGTCGTTTAGGCTGTGCATCCGCACGGATGCGGCAATTTGGGAGGCAGGAAATAATCGTTTCTGAAAAGGTGTCCCAGAGGAAAAAGGTCTATTTTGAAACGATGACGTTGTAGCTCTGTTACTCTCACAAATAAAACACAGATTAGTGGTGTTTATTGTTTTGTGTGCCATTTTGTCGCCTGTTACAGTGCCACAGATTGGCCCAGCATACCTACAGCTGCACGTTTTATTGGTGCAACCGTGCAGATTTGCATTGTTTAATTGCTTAGAGAAATTTTGCGTGTTCATCTCTGTATGTATTGCACATTTGTAACCCCAAAATTACAAATGTATACTTATGAGGAAATGTACATTACATCTGCAGTGACAAAATAAATGATCAGTGAGTCATAACAAAACAGAAGAGGAACATGCTAACATTAGCATAGCAGTACCTGCTGCTCCACATAAAACTATTGTCTGCAGGACTGTGATGGACCGAGTTAAAAACAGGAGGAGTCACAGGATATTAATTAGAAAAATAGGGATTTTATTTTAACCCAAAGATTATAAAATGACAAAAAGATAAACTGAGCTCATAAAAGAGGTCAAAGAAACAAAACTGAACTCAGGCAAAAATGTAAACAAAGTGGCTGCACAAACAAACATAACTGACCTAACAAAGAAATGACACACAGGGGTTTATATACTGGCTGATCAGACCATAAGACACAATAGGGGTAACTAAACAGAATACAATTATGCCCCTTTTCCACCGACCCGGCCGGCTCGGCTCCGCACGCTTTGCTTGCGTTTCCACCGGCCTTTTTAACCGGGCTGGCGCTGCTTTTTTAGGTCCTGCTTCAGAGCAGGGCCAGCAGAGCCCGGCCAGCACTGGTGACGTAAGCTTCGCTGCTGTTCACTGATTGGCTGAGGGCGGGGACAGAATAGCGAGGCAAGAGAGAAGAAAAATGAAGGCGCAACGTTTGAAACTCGCTGCAACACGGAAGTGATGGAAGATACAAACAAGCCCTGAACTAAAAGATGCAGCTTTTTTTATTTGCTTCGGATTTCAATATTCAGCAGCAGCTGATGGAGCCGTGAGGAATGAGGCGTTTTTGTCACCATAGTGGAGAGAATGAAAAGCCTCGTTAGCCGCTTTGGAGCCGATGGAGCCTCACGGTGAAAACCGACCAGACGCAGCTGACGCCGCTGCTGCTCTCAGCCAGGTGAGCTAAACACAAAAAACAAATAACAGTTCAGCTAAGTTTGGCTAAACTAAAGAGTCACAAAATGAAAATAAAAAATATTAAAGTTTTAATACTAATATTTACTTAAACACAAAACTTATCTAAACAAAGAAACTACTAATTTCCCCTGCCAGCAGGAGCGAGTGGTTCAGTCCAGTCAGCATCTAAGCCTGCTGAGGTCTGGCCCCCATCTTTTGTCTGGCCACTCCAGGGCAGGTAAGTACTGGCAAAACACAAACAAAAGGTCAGTCTCAAGCAAACAAATTAAACTTAAGTTGATATAAATACACATGCTAACTAAATGTAACATAAAGAACAAATGTATCCAAATCAACCAATAAATGTTTTACTGAAACTAAAGTGTTGTGTTTGAATGAAAAATAAATAGTGCATAAAAGTTACTGACATCAGAGTGTGGCCATGGATTTGGCCATCACAAGGAGGAAGACATTTGTTAATAATGACAACTGTAAGTGTCAAGTCAGATATAATGTCAGCAACTTAAGATTATTCTGCTAAAACTAGCACAAAAAAAACATTGAGTCAGATAAACAATCAGTGAGCTAAGTGAAATACAGTGACAATACTAATGTGAATTATGTGCAAGCGATGAGCTCTGTTATTATTCAAGGCTGTAGAGTTTTTAAGCATAAACGGTGTTTGTTCTCAAATGTATCGGACTGAGACTCAGGTTTGGCAGATACCTAAAATGTCTCAGATTTGTATCTGGGACATAAAGCTGCTTTCCATACATACCTAATCTTTATGTTTAAAAGACGTTTGTCTTTTTTATGACTCTTTCATTAATACTTGGATAAAGGGGGAAAAAAAAGTGACAAAAAACTACAGATGAGCAAAAAACTTCCCCCTTTTTGCTATTTGACAGCCTCCTCTGCAACTGTAAAATCAAAAGGAAAAGAGAAAGACAGAAGCAAACACAAAATGCCTATAGCAAGGCACCACACTAAACACAGACTAAAGCTGCTGCCGCATCTGAACACATCCATACAAAATGAGAAACTGATGGGGCTGTTTTTCAGCTTCAGAGAATATGGCACGGGTTCAAAAACCCACACTTTTACAACTGTGGCCGTTCCCCCCCGTCCAAATCCCCACCACAACTTCCTCCCAATCACCCACCACCAAAAAGAAAAGGGCGCAGGAGCCAAGCAGGCTGCCGAGAACAACTTATTCATGCAGGAGGAATAAAAAGGTGTGAAAATACGTGTTATGTCTGGTGGTGGTTGTCGTGTGCGAGTCAGGAGAAATTGATGTGGGCTTTCAGGGGTTAATTTTTAGCAATCTGGCTAACAGGGGATGCTTAATGCCTCTCGAGCGTCTGCCTTTTTGAAGTGTCTCTCGACTTTTTGAGTACTCTTCAAACCCTTTAGCAGGTAGAAGACCCCGGCTCAAGATTCATCCAAGTAAACTACTGTAGGCTCTACCTGTGTCCTAAATTATCACCATTTACCACTTTCTGCTATCTGTATTTAGTCATATAGATGTATATATAAAGCTATATATGTGTTCTTCCCATATCTTCTTGATTGGTGACTATACCACTTAGAATCCCTTTTTTCCCCCACTTGCAATCAAATCCCCAGGCACTTCAGACTGCATAAAAACAAGCTCAGTGAAGGTCGTTGTTGAAAAGCACTAAAACCCACTCCAAGTTCAGAAGCAATAAAACATTTCTTCTTCATCTGCATCCTCTTGAGAAAGCTTTTCTCTTTCAAGAAGTGCCGTGGTGGCCACAAGGACAACTACAAACAGGCCCTGATTTTAATGGTGTTGCTTTACACGGGTATTTCAAAGGGCACAAGAACAGCTCTAGGAAGGAAATAATAACCTCAGCAGATAGTAACATGTTGCTGATGGAGTCAATAAATCGTTAATCGGAGGTGAGGGGGAAAAAAAGGTGGTGGTGTGAAAATTCATGTAAAATCACATGGGCATGCCACAGCGGTGGACATAAACACCAAGTTTTGGAGATATGAGCTGTGTACATTTCAAACAGAAAAATACACCTCTGTAACTCGTACAAACAAAAAAGCTGTTAAGAATTTTATTTAACACAAAAGCTTGTTTATGCTAGGATGGTAGCTTGGTTGCGTTGACCAAACACGGGGTTAAAAATTGTGACCTCCTTGGGTTACGGAGGGAATTAAACAGAAGGAGACCCATCATTATTCACAGACCACCATATTGAATAAGAGGACAGCCAGATAGGACTTCACAGAATCACTTCCACAAGATGAAATAAGAAAGGGTGAGATTGTAAATTGATAAGGTTAATAAAGTTATTCTGAGAGATAGTACATGCTTAAGTGAGTAAGTTTCTTCACTTAAGATAGCATATTAGGACTAGACAGTCCTAACTTTATCTGCTAAGTTATTAGCGGAAAAAAGCACATGTACTAGCAAGCGCGGGTGTTAGCTTGGTTCGTCCTTCAAATTTTGACTGAAAAACTGGTTAGAAAATGAAAATAGATGGAAAAACAGACTGACCTGACTAATTTAAACAGATCCATTAGATGGATCTTTCAAGAGAAGCAAAATGAATTCACAAACTGAAGAGGATGATAGTAAGTTACAAACAGGTGCTGATGATTGCTTATGCTGTATTTTTCTTCTTTTCAAAGGTTATTTCCATTTCATTTAGCATCATAAACAAAGCTTAAATAATCGATCACATAATTTTGTCAAACTCAACATCACTTGTATTTACGTTAGCAGGGAAGAGCTAGTAGACAAGTGGACAGAGGGCCTCATTTTGGGTTTATCTGACAGGCAGAGTGGAGAAACACAGGCGACATACTGGGAGCAGGCGCCAATAAAACCCTGCTCTTTACAGATAAGCCTTAAAAATCACAGTCCGCAATCACCAACGCCTGAGAGGCAGCACATCTCGAAATAACAGGGAAATATCAGGCGGAAGTACCCGCAAATTAACCACAAATTTAAATGTATTTTCAACAAGCACTGACCATCCGGAGGCTCAATTTTTCTTATCTTTCTCCTTTGCAAACTCAAGCCCTGTCAGCTTGAATGAAGAGCATCTGGAAATGTTATCAACCGCCTCCAACAATTATCATTTAGATTTGGATGTGTCTTAAATGAAATCATTCTGGCTCTTGTTGAATGCTCCAAAATCATTTTTATTTTTTTCAGGGTAGATGTGTATGTAGCTCCAGTAATGTTTTCTAAGGAAAAATAACCCCACAGCATGATGCCGTCACCACCATGTTCCATGGTCTTCAAGGTTGTGTATGTTTACCGCATATTGGCAAAGGCAGTCATCTTTTTTTCACAAATGTGTGTCACGCATTTTGGATTTATGATAAAATCTCAAACTACACAGAGTTTATGGCTGTAAAATGACACAGTGAGAAAAAGTTGGATAATTCTGATACTTTGAGTCGATTTCACTTCAAAGAAGCTGATTTGTTTTTAGGTCAGCAGCTAGTGAGCAGGATCGCCAAATCTGGCTCAAGAAAATACATTGTGAAAATCAGTAATGTAGCATTCACTCATTCACTTCAGTGGTAGGAATTGAGCATCAGATGGGTCATGTTACATTTTGCAATACATGTTTCAATTGGAGCGACATTCCAACACGGTGTCGGGAACTAGTAAACAACCGACTGCTGACTGAAGTTTAAAAGATTTATAAAGTGTCGCACTGAAATGTTTCAGACTGAAATTGTTTTAAGATGACAAAGATGTTCTGGTTTTGTAACAGCAGGGAGGCAGAGTAAACATAAAAAGAAAAACAAAAAAGAAAAATCTTGATTTTCAGCAACTAAAGCCATATACACTGCAAAAACACAAAATCTTTACTGCGTGTTTTTGGTTTAAATAAGGCAAAACTAACTCACAGCTAATATGTCAACAAGATATGGAGGCTGGTTTTAAGTTGGTAATTCCTTAAAATGGATTAAAAACCACTGGCTCTGCTGGCAGATTATTTCACTTATAACATTCACCTCTCCAATATTGTAATACATTTTTAAATATTGTCATTTGAACAAGGATGTCTAAACTTTTTTTTGTACGTCTACTGTAGGCAGAAAACTGTACATCCTACACATTTACATGCATCGTATCCAACATAACACATTTTGCCACATTGTTCAACAAAATTCCTTGAGGGTTTTATGCTTTTAAACACTTTTTTTTTTTGCCTATTTCAACTTTTGGCTCACCAAACTAAGCAATCTAATCTAGTTGAATTTGTTTAACACAGGGGGAGAAAAAAAAAAAACCCTCCAGATTTGTTTTCCAGAGTGGTTTTCCAGACATCCTACATCCGCACATTTGCTTTTGTTACTTTGTGCTGAGCGCTCTGGTGGGCCGGACCGATGCAGAGCAGAATGCGCCTTTAACTCATGTATCAGGTTAATCCGGAATTGCTTTACACCAAAGTCTCTTTTTTTTTCTTTTTTTGGAAAGAGCGCTGAAACCGGCTTTGCTGTTTAGCCATGGCTTTGCGTCCCCCCCCCCCCTCCTTCGCTTTCCTTTCTGTATGTCCTGGGAAGCAGGGTGAGTAATTACATCATTGTAGCTCTGGCTTTCAGGCCTGCCTGATTGGTTTTGTGGGAACCTTACTGCTGGAAGGAAGGAACTGCAGGTGTGTTTATAATCAGGACAATAGAAAGAGCAAAGGAAATGTGTGAATGTGTGCTGTTATTCTTTCAGAGCAGATGGAGGAGTGTTTGCATGTGATTTTTTTTCTTTTCTCAGTCTATTATATCCCCTAAAGTACATCCTTTGGTTCCCAGAAACACTTGATGAGCACAAACAGCCGACACAGCTCAGACATTTTGAATAAAATCAGAGAGAATCTGAAGTCTTTGTCCTGCTCAAGTGCCCATAAAGCTTAAATGTGTGAATTTAGCTCCCGACCAGGTTGTTTACAGTACAGCCTTTACTCTGCTTCCTGAAACACGGGTGATCTCAGAGGTCTACTTTATTGTATGCATGGCGCCGACTATCTCCCAGCTAGCGTAGCGCCGAGCGCGTGGAGAGTAGGCCGCTAAGAGAAGCAGAGTGACACAATTTCTTGCCATTGTTCACTCATTCCCTGCGTGTGTGGCGCTTGTCGAGCTGCTCCTTGTGAAGTGGAGTCCCCATGCGAGGACCCACTGCAAAAAAAGAGCGGGCTAGTTTTATTTATAGAGGTGTGTGTGCGAGCATATGTGTGTGTGTGTGTGTGTGTGTGTGTGTGCAGCAGAAAGAAAAGAGAAAAAAAATAAAAGCAAAGCACACCTGTCACTTTGTACGTGACGCGGGGATCAGCAGGGAGAAGCTGGAAATAGTAACGCTCTGTAGTTTTGTAATTTTTTAAATTCAAATGTCTCCTGCAGAGGTTGTGTGAAAAGTAAATGTGTGGTGCTTTGGAGAGCAATGTATGGTTCTGGGACTTTATCATATTTTGTCACAACCGGGCCGACACAATGCAGCTGTAAATTGGAAGGCAAAACACATTTTTAGGATTATTTACCGATAGTTTAGTAATTAAAATGGTTTAAAAAGCCGCGTTTGAAGCTTCCCAACAACAACCAAGAACTTTAATGTGTTTCAGCCTGGTTTCTGTGTTGGCACTGCTCCAGTCAAAGTGTTCAGTGACATCCACATAAATACAGAACCACAGTACTGGTTCAAGCACTTGGTAGATGCATTGAACAAATCATTGCGTGGATGTGACATAACTTTCTTCAAAGAACTGATTATTTTTGGACTGAAAGTAGAACAATCTAGAGTCACAAGTAGAAACTAACGATCTGGTCTGAAATCAGAGTCCAGTGATGGATGCAGACCTGAACCTTCACAGACTCACTGAGACAATTACAAAGTGAGCCTCCTATCATGGGAGGAATATTTCTTGGACAGTTTGACATATTTTCTGATTCATTTGATTCATTTCAACTTGTGGACACTCACAACACTGGAAGATATATCTGCTCATCCTTAAAATATGGAGGGAAAATACATAAAACACTACAATTTTGAATTTCACACACTTGATCCACAATACGTGGACATTATTCAGAACATGCTTCCATCAAAAAGCCTAGCAAATGCTGGGTGTTTTAAAATTTGCCCTTGTTTTTTCCATCCAAGTCTACATAAGATGTTTTCTAATACATCAGCATATAAGCAAAGAGAGTAACAGAGCAAGTAGAGTGGCCCAGTCAAAGTTCTCACATAAATCTAACGGAAAGAATCTATGGCAATATTTGAAATTTAATGTTGAAATTGATAGAAAATCTAGCAATCAAACTGATATGAAGCTATTTTAAGAAGATGGATTTACAACAGAAGCTGTGTTTCTATATAACCGGAAAAGTGGAATTACAAAAATAAATTTGCTTAATATAGAAATGCCCATTTTTCTGGCATTAGGTGTTTTTCTTGTTGTTTTTTTTTACCTTGGTCAATATTTGTGTATCTTGTAAAACTACAATGGCAACACTGATGTTACTACTGTTAGAAAAGACAGACAAGATGACAGGAAGTGGTAGGAGGATGACGGCCCGCCATGTTTTTTAATGACCTATTGCATTAACAATCTTATTTGTGTGCGATTTTAATAGCTTTTCTAATTTAACGGAAACACTCCAATTCCAGTGTTGTGTTTATTATTTGTGCAAACCTTTTTTGAAACACAGCCAGTCTCAGATTTCAGATTTTGTACCTCAAACAACCTGCAGCTCAACGTGCAGAACAATTTGGACTGAGAAACCTTTTATTTAAAAGAAGAAGAAGAAAAAAAGTTGGAAAACAATGTCCCGTTTGCTTTCCTCTTCACAATCCGGCACCACTTGCTGATCCATACACAAAACAAGAGGCGGGAATACTGGGCCAGACTCTGTATCTCTGCAGTGTTGGCTGCCCATTTACGCAGCCAAAGATACAATTTTAAAACTCGCCGGCATCGCAAATCGATTCTGACAGGTAGTTACACGAGGTTTATCTTCCGGTGTGTACACTGAACTGCAGAGCGTCTGACTAAAATCTTTTCAATTTGCTCACATTCTCGCCGTTCACTTGAGGTCAGAGCGCCTCAGCGGGGAGAAGCCCGGGCTGCCAGGCTTCCATCTCCCCGCTCTGACTCTTTTGCACTTCAAAGTCTCCACAGCGCACCTTGAGATCACCAACTCTGCATCTCAGATGCAGAATAAAGGAGATACATTATGCCTTGAAGAAATTGATCCCGCAAGGATGGCAAGGGGCTGGATGTCTAGCCAGGGGTTTGATACGCTTTTTTTTCTTTTTTCTTCTACCTCAGCCTTTTGTGAAAACGGTACTATTAGATGTGCTATTATGAGTCAATAATCTTCATCCCTGGTGTCGCTGCTGTGCTTGAAGTGTCTCCGGATGTCGTGTCAACTGAGAGGGAAATGTCGTCTGCAATCAAAGCGTATGGATGCAACTGAGATTTGACCCAATTTGTTTTCAAGTTAAAGACTTAGTGTGTCAGAAAGTCTTCACTCCTCCACCAGGTAGAATTGGCTAAGCAAAAAGAGAAAAGAAAAAGGTCTGCATCGTATCTCGATTTTCAAAAAAGCTGCCTGCACTCTGCTGCCCCTTGCTATGCATACAACAGCTCATAAGAGATTACAGCAGGCCGGAGCATATAGCAAAGTCAGTAATCAATGTGAATGCGAAACATGCTCATTGCTCAGTGGACCGAATGAAAAGGAGAAAGAAAAATCCTTACTCCTGACACGACATTATTTCTACGAGTCTATTAGAAAATAACTGCATTTGCAAAGACGGGGGAGGAATACATTATGAGCAGTTAGGCTGAAATGACAACACACATTATGAGGCGATTAGTTTACACAGGCAGCTAATGGATCCAATCACAGCACATTAATAAACAAGACACTTAGCTTTGTATCCACCTGAAGAGCCTCATCAATCTTTTATTGCGATAGCCACAGCCAGGCCAGGCGGCGTGGGCCCAATATTTCGACTGCCGGGTGGGGAGGGGGACCGATGTCAATCGCTCTGGTCTGGTGTTTAGCCCCGCCGCTGCCGCTAGTTATGCAGGAGAGAGAACAAACGCCTCTTGGAGTGAAAGAGCAATCAGTATGATTATTCTCTGAGCCCCGCTGCACAAAATGACCATCATATATCTGCGGGAGTTGATAGCATTGGCGATCAATGGCCGTGAATCAATGGTTTTAAAGTCAGGTGCTCTGAAAGCGGACTCAAACACCAGCACGTTTGACGGTTCGGCCACCGAAGGGTTATATTAACTCAAATGGAAGCTAGTGTCAAAGCTGCAGAATTACGACTCAGAGGCTATTTCCACATCAGACACTTTGGTGGGTACACTTGCTAACACAGCTCAGTAGAACCGGGTTGGACCTCCCCCCCAGGCCCCACATTTGCCCTCAGAGCTGCGATAATTCATTTTGGCAAAGATTTATCAGGGCGTCAAAATTGCTCCTCTGAGATTTTGATCCATATTTACACTTAAGGTCGACACACGTGACGTGACTCTTTCATTCCTCAACATCTCAGATGGGTTCTGTTGGATGTGGCTCTTGTGACTGTGGAGGCCACATCCCGTATAGCGTCCCGTTGTCATGTGCAACAAACCAGACCGAGGTGATTTGAGATGTTCAACATTGACATCCATGAAGGATTCTCATCCACAGAACTGATGCTCACTGGATATTTATCTGGGGTTAGGGTTAGAGTATTCTGACACATTCTGATGCTCAACTTGAACATCGCCACATCAAGGTATCTAAATGCATTGAGCTCCTGCGACGTGGTTGGTTCATTAAGTATTTGTGTTAGCAAACAATTGATTAATTAATTGAAGAAGTATAGAAATGGCCGGTGGCTGTGTTATCAATTTACCTGCTGTCTCTACTGAGCTTGTTTCTTTGTAATATGAACGTCTCACTACTTCTCTGTTACTCGGTGGTTGTGAAGTGGGAGCAGGCAGCCAACAAGCAGTTCTACAGTCTTTTATAAAACCTAATAACCAACAATACAGAGCAGTAAAATGAAGAAAGGCCATAAACAAAATGAAATGTTACAATCAGACACATATCGTAAAGCCTCTGCAGGGAAAATAAAAATGCATCAGTCGTGCAATGCGTATTCCTAAACAGTCAGTGTATTTAAATCGATTTTTACAAAGCAAACGAGAAATATGGCTCCAGAGGCGCAATCACCAGTCCACCGACATGCTTCAGAGGGAAAGAAAAGAAACTCTGGACGGATCAATCTGTTAATCAGACTATTAATCACCTCAAAAATGCATGTTTATCATTTGTCTGCAAAGCGCTCGTTCTGATGGATTACGTGCATTACGGCCGCGCTTCCGATCTGATTTGTATTCGTCCCCGCGCTGATTACAAAAATTACACTGCTGATGCGAAGGTTTTCTTCATGCAAGACTGATGGCGATGTTGAACAAAAGGGAGCAACCGGATGCGTGTGTTTGACAGAGGAAACAAAACAAATCCAGGATCGGTAGACGAATGCAAAGCATGAAAGTGAGAACGATTAGAACAGTTGCAGGGATGAGTGACAGACAGGAGCTGAACGGCAGCATTAGCATAGAGGTGGGGAGGAGCGAGGGGGCTGAGGTTTTAGCAGAGTTTTTTGGCTTTTACTCCGATATTTTTCGTGACTCGGGGGCGTATTCCCAGTGGTCTGCAGACAACCTCAGGCTGTTCTCTCAACTTCACCAAGTCTGTCTCTGTCTCTATCAGCTGGGATCACGGCTGCTCTGGGTTTGTGTGTGTGTGTGTGTGTGTGTGTGAATATTTGTGTGTGCCCACGCTGTCTGTTGCTTCAATAAAACCAGGCAGAGCAGACTGGGGACCAGGAGGGGCAGGTGGGGGGGGGGGGGGGGGAGGTAAGGATTGACAGACAACACCAGCTCACAGGCACACAATAATAATTCGGCACCGGCACAGCGTGCATGCAGTGACACAACGTTCACACCACTGCATGCTGCACCGCTGTTGCGTGGGCAGCTACTTTTACACACGTACACTAGCATACAAACACAGACACCCACGCTTCATTTGGTGTATGCTCGCATGTGTGAGTGTTAGGTAGGGAATAACGCGTTTTGGCTCCCCTGGGTGCCAGGTGCCGACAGGACATTGTCTGCTGGAGGCAGTTATCTGAGGACAAGCAGTACAAGGAGGAGGAGGCAGAGGAGGAGGAAGGGTTTTCACCAGAGTATTGCCGGAGAGCTGCTGCAATATGCAAAGACGAAATCTGTGCATGCTGTGAAGTATTCACTGCAACATGGAAATCTAGCAGCTCTGATGAGACTGAGGGGTGTGATTCTACCTCTGTAGAGCCCAAAGACATTTTAAAAAAAGAGTAAAGCACTTCAGCAAACCCAGCAGGTAAAGCAAACTATTTCCAAGGCAGTGAAATCATACTTGCACAAATCATCCATTGGCAAATGCCAGAAAGGGCATTCAGGCTAGTCCCACAAGGACTTGATTTAGGAAATCTGGAAAGTCAGAAGACCATCTGACTATGTTCCAGGTTATGATGAAATTCAGAGTACAGGTTTCGGACTGTACATGCATGTCATTTGATTCCTTGTGGACCTTTCAGAAGTTTCTGTCCAGAAAACATCTGGAGCTTGAGTAACCTCTCCCATTTAGTCTTCTTCTTTTTTTGTACTACTAGCACATTTACAGCCTTTTTTGCCTCAAATTCATTAATTATTTTTGATAGAAAGGGAAGGTAATGGCACCTTCTGCACTCATCTTTCTCATGCACTGTGCGAGGAGAAAAATTGGTGTCAACTTACCTGCATTCACATTAAAATAAACTAAAAAAAAAAACTTCTGGTTGCCAGCTCTTCGCAAGATATCCCTGTGACTGTTTACATCATTTGTTGAGCCATTTGAGACTCAGTGAATGGTGGTGGGGGGGAGTGGGGGGGGACATTCAATATACAGCTGTGCTGTATGGGATTACAAAGATACAGAGCACAGTGGACGCCCGTTCGCTCTTCCCAGCATCTTCCTTGTTTACGTCCAGGAACCGTTAGGGATGAGGAGCCAGCCGGTGGGGAATCCCACATGGTCATGTAATCTGTGCTGAGACGCAGCACATGAAGGGAAGGCTTATCTCTGGAGGGCTCTCTGTGAAACAGCAACAGGGTGGGATGAGTGGTGGTGGGGGGAATCTGTTGAATGGAATCCGTGTTTATCATTTAATTCATTTCCATCCACAACAATGTGTGAATACTGGTGTTTTATTTCAACATTTCTGGTCAAGCTGATGTGGATTTGTTTAAAACATTGTATTGGCTCAAACAGCCTTTATTTGACAGTGGTTAGATAGAAAAGTGGGTAATGAGAGCGAAAGGAAGACATGTGGTAAATGTCATCAGGATGGGACTCAAACCTGTGATGGCGAGACATGAAGTTTACATGGGTTATGTGGGGTCTTGCAATGTAAAGACCCAACCCATAAAGGAGACATAGCTGGATGTAGCTGCTATGGAGACCCCAGAGGAGTGATGCCAAGTTCAATCATTTCGCCTTTGAATTTGTGGTTTTCTGAAGATGCTTGCAAATCTAATGAGTTGTGGGTTGTGGTGTTTTGTGCTTGTTTTTGAAAATGAGGTTGCTTATTTGGGCTCGACTTTCTTTCTGAAAAACAAAAAGGGGTAATCGCTCACAATACAAGACATTAGTGGTAGGCCATTTGTAGTGGTGTAGTTTGATATGCAGGCACACAACGTAAAATCACTTTAAAATCTCTTGGATTTCCATGTAATCACTTAAAATAAGCAAAGATACTTTTCAAGGCCCAGAAACTGTCTGGCATCCTGGTGGTTTTAGTCAGGCTCTGCTTGTCCATCTTTTCCCAAATGATCTGCACCCCGGTACCACTGACATCTTTGTTAATGTCAGGGTAATATTTGCTGTGAGCTTTGTGCTTGTGCTCCAATAAACTGCAAACATCGAGACTAATCTGGACCGCGCAATAAATGCAAAAACACAGAGGAAGCCCAATCCCATCCAAACTTGGACCTGTGTCTACTCAAAGGCCACATGGCAAGCCTTTACCAGCAGGTCTCAAAGTAAAATCCAAAGCATCTGCAGGTACAGTCTTCTATTGGTTGCAACAAGATGCATTTAAAGGACCGAAATGTGTAGCAGAAATGCATCCACAGCTAAAAACCACAGCTGCTCTTGACAAGATGCCTGTCAGACCTGTCAAGAGCTACTGCTTTACCTGATGCAACGGTAACCAAAGGTTAGTTAAAGAAGTGAAAGTAAAACATCTGGGAACAAAAGGATAGTTCATTGATTACGTGAGGGAAACCTAAGGAAGTGATTCTTTGCAACTTTGCAAATTTATGCATAATGTTTTTAAGAATAGCAGAATACTCATGCTATTACACATTGTTCCCCAACCAAGCAGCCTTAGAAGTAAACAAGGTTTTTTCATGACATGAGTTGAGGGGAGTGTGTTTGTGTGTGTGTGTGTGTGTGTGTGTGTGTGTGTGTGTGTGTGTGTGTGTGTGTGTGTGTGTGTGTGTGTGTGTGTGTGTGTGTGGTGGGTGGGTGGGTGGAGTGGTTTACTCCACTGTTTTTGTAGTCAGTGCAGATTACAGTACTTGCCTGAACTTGTGAAGGCCCTTATTAAATTTCAGCTCATCTCCCCAAGGACATGTCGCCAACCCTGCGTAACCCCAACATCACATCGCCTCAACCCAAGCAGGATGACACATCCTCACTCCCATTCCAGCTTGTTTTACTATTTAATTTCCCTGCTTTTGTACTGCGAGTACAAATCCGAGCTCTGGGGCAGATCCAGTTCTCCTCCCAACCTCCCCACCCCCTTCGACACACACACAAATAACAATGAGCCATGCCACTATCTGTGTTTTAACTGGCTCTGCCGGAGGAACGCTCTGGATCGCAGCCAAAACAATTCATTCACACAGAGTTCCTCACACGCCCATGTTATTTTACTCCTTTATTTTGGAAGCTCAATGGCAAGGCCTCATTCATCACTGCAGGAATGGCACCCAGTGTTTTCCCTCTCCTTCTTAAAGAGAAAAGATGGTTTGCAATCATTTCGCCTCCTGAGTTTATCTAATGTAAATAACTGGCGTTTGTTGAATCTAAGTAAAGCTCCAGTGGTTCAGGATGCTATTGTAAACACTGAGGTCGGCTTCTATGTTTTTATTCACGTCTTTCACTACGGAGCTCTCTACCTGCCCTTCCAGGCCAACCCAAACACGCACACGCTCACACACACACACACACACACACACACACACACACACACACACACACACACACACACACACACACACACACAGACACACATATTTCAAATCTCTGTATCTCAAACAGCAGAAGCTAATATTACTCATCTATGTATTTTCATATGATTCTGCTGATGAACTGCAGACTGTCTGGTCTTCATCTCTGCAGACAGAGCAGAGAGCGAGGAGCATCCGTATCTCAACACACTCATGCAAAAATTACCCTGCTATCAGATTGACGTACTGGACCGCCAAGACATCTGGCAACCAGCATCAGACTTCCTGGGTACTTTATGCTTTTGCTGATAAGATAACGCATTAGTTAGACTTTGTGACCTTGTTCCCTTAAGACACTCTCTGGTATATCTGTTAAACTTTACTTTCTATGACAGTTTACAAAAGGACACCGATCTCTCATAAGTTTTTGTCAAGTCTTGGTCTTGCAAGATAGTTTATTGCACAGGAATGTTGTTACACTTGCGTGAAGAAGAGGATCAATGGAAAGGGTGAATATGCACCTAAATATGTGGATCATGGCTGTCAATTCAATTAAATACTTTAGTAGAAGCAAGAGTTATTGGAAGAGACGTTCACAGGTCAGCTATTGGCAGTCAGGTCCTAAGCCTAGCAGGTACCAGGCTAGGTCAAAGCTTAAGTATTTAGAGAACAAGCCAAAGTCAAGTCTTTGAAGGACAAGATTGAGCCAAGTTTCAATTCTTTTGCTCCAAGTCAAGTGTTACATCTTTAACAGAATGGTCTTTGAGGAGAAAGTCCAAATCAAGTTTTCAGGCAGGTTTCAGATCTGTCACCTGAAGTGACAGACCAATTTTCAAGTGTTTGAAGGCGAAAGACAAAGTCAAGTTTCAACTCTTTCATTTCAAGTCCAAATCAAGCCTTGGTTTAAAGAAACAAACTCAAGTGAAATCTCAAGTCATCTTTAAGTCTCAGCACTTTAAAGATGAAGTCAAAGTTACATCTTACATTCCTAATGATTCAAAGAAACATTTCTACTCAAGTCCAGATCATGTAGTCAGCCAATAAAACCAGATGATTGTGGGTCTGGAATGTTTCTGAAATACACATAAATCTAACAGTGATAGAAAGAGATCAATACCTGTTACTGATAGATGTCTGTGTTTGATTTTATTAACATGTAAATCCCTGCATTCATGCCGTTTTCTCCTTCACTGCACACTAGAACCATATAGGGGTTGGATTATTTCCTCCCCGTAACTCTAAAGGCCACGACATACCCAGATACGTTTTGGCATCCGATCCGACGGAAAATTGTATCGGGAGATATACGCAACAATTAGAACATGTGAAAGTTCACGAGGCAACTGCGTCTCCGACTGTCTGATAGAGCTGGGGTCCGTTTTGGTTGGAATCTGACAGGAATGTTATGAGTGAGACACAGAGGGAAAGTAAAACACATCCTCTTTGGGGGGAAAGTACAAACTAAAATCTTTCATTCACGGAAAAAAAAGCAATTTACTTACCCGTAATAGCTTAGAAGAACAGACAAAACTTAGAGTGAAACAGGAATGAGCTTGTTCAAGCAGCTTTGAAAAGATGCTGGTGGTTTCCTGTACATACTCTTGCGCATATACTCTCAAGTCAGGTGGTCCAAAGAAGGACTGCTGAGTCGGAAAACATAAGATTCCCAGAGATCAAAGTACGTCAGGAAAAAAATTGGATTTCACTGTGAAGACTTGCGGTGTGTCTTGGCCTTTAATCTGACATGTTTAAAGATTAATGTGATATGCTGTTCTAAATCTACATTTAAAATCTTTCCTGGCAACTCAAAACAGTAATCATCTTCTATTACAACATAATAGAAGATATATGTTACAACATAATGAGTGAGTAAATAAGCAAATCTCAAATTTCCTAGCTTTTATTTTAGCCATCTTAGTATCAACAAGATGTCAGAGGTGAGTTACACTTATTTTATTAAATGACCCTGATGTCATTTAATAAACTATTTAGTTGCAGAGACGTTGGCTACAACTTTATAATAAACCTTTGAAAGGCAAACCATAGTCAAAGTGAGCTTGATTGTATAGCACTATCCATACAAAGGGTAATTCAAAGTGCTCCAGTTTCTTTAACTGTTTAGCATCTTACCTTTTTAATTTCAAGCAGAGGTCCAAGCTTTAGAAACTATCTGAAGCTCAACCAATGCAATTTATTCACAGGAACTACTAGAATCCCAACAAGGCTGCAGTTGGGAAGTGATAAGCGACACAAATAAGTAATCTTAAGACCTACCAATGAAGATAAGGTCCAATGAATTTATCCTATGTATCGTGTTTCCATACCATTAACATATACCAAACCAGACATTTGTTTTATCTTCTCCTCCTGCATGTTTTGTTTGTAACTTGTGGTCAAAACTGTTTCTTTTCCAATGCCTCTAGCAGCCTGCTGGCTGTCACCGAGAGCTGGCCCATCTGGACTAACACAACCAGGGAGCAACAACAGGAGCTGTTAGACGTGACTGATTTGCTATATGTTCACATTAAATGACCAAACCGTATCCATATGAAAAGACTGTCAGGAGAAAATTGTCACTCAAAATTTAGATCACAAATCTAAAAATGTGACTTTGTGGTCTTTTGAGAACTTCTAAGTGTTTTAGCCTTCATTGTTTTTCCTTATCAAACACAAAGCTAATCTAAATATGGACAAAAATAACTGTGAATGACTAAAATTTGTGTTATTTCATATTTGGAACTTGCTTAAAAGTTACAAAAAATACAAACAATGGAAGCTGCACAATTTTTACCATGTTAGTCAGCAGTTTTACTGTCAGAGATTCTGAGCCTTGGAATAATGTTGTTTTTTTCCATGCAGATGCAGTTCGACTGAAAACATCGACTGCTGCTGTTCTACTAAAAGAGTACAACAGAGTTACTAAGGTTATCCAAATCTCTGAGGATGGACAGAGGACAGAGGATCTGCAGGGATCTGCAGCTCAGGTGGGAGAATCTGACAACAGGACAACTTCACATATTTAGCTTTAATGAGTGGCAGCAAGAAAACCGTTGTTGAAAGAAAGGCCTAAGTAGTGCCAATTGCCGTTTGCCACAATGAATACAAGGGTCACATCAAAAGTGGAAAATGTCTTTTGGTTAGGTGAGACCAATATTACCATACCATACCAACTTTATCTATAAAGCATTTTAAAACAACCACAGCTGATACGAAGTGCTGTACATTAAAACACAACATAACAATAAAAAAAAAAAAAAACTCTTACAGTTTAAAAACAAAAACATACAATTTAAATCTAGATCCCGCTGGAGTTGAAAGCCAAGTAAAATAGATGGGTTTTAAGACAAACTTTAATATTGAACAATTTTACCTGCATGTGAAACACTAATAGCCCTTTTCTACTAGCAACTTGACTCGGCTCTACATGCTTGGAAGCGTGTTCAGTGGTACGGCCTTCTTTGCTGAGGTTCCAAACATTCAGAGTCGGGCTGAAAACGCAATGTCAGAAGACTGTCGGTCACTGACTAAGCATGGAGGTGGAAACATTATGTTGTAGGGTTGCTTTTCTCTTGAAAAGACTTGGGTGGCGTATCACCTTCCATCAGGTCAACGATCCTGAACAGAGCAGCTAGAGTGACCACAGAAACATTAAGCATGTTCATTGGTCAGGTTGAGTCAATCAAGACCCAATCTGTACCAAGAGTGGAACGATTCTTTTCAAAAAGATAGTCCCCAGCCACCAAGTCAGAACAACAGCTGAAAAGGGTACCGCTGAGGTTCTACTGACACTTGGGGTTAGGGGAGTGATGTGAATACTTTTGGAAGGCAGCCATTTCTTTATGCATTCCCACCTGTTTCTCTTTGCTTTCAAAAAGTTATAAGAGAGATATGAATCAGCAGATCGCAGTGAGCGACACCAAAAGTCATATCTCGCAAAAGTCAACAAAAATAAGTTTGCGAGGAGAGTTCCTCTGTTTACCAGCAGCATATGAAGTCAGAGCAAGTAGCTGAGAGCAAACAGGATATTGAAGCCTGCATACCAGACATCATACCTTCATTTCAGTGCAGTGCTAATTTAATCTCTGTTACTATGGAGGTAGAACCGGAGGGCGAATCCACACATGGCCATTTCCAAGTTACGGCTTCAGCTCTGAACAGGAGATATTCTGCAAGTGCAGATCTCCTTGTTTCCCCCATTTAACAAAGCTGACTTCATGAGGGCAAAGTGGACTTTGAATTTTACAATATTTTGTAGCACTACTGTGATAATGATAAAAAAATTATGCTTAAATCCCATCCAATAATTATTTCTCTTAAGTGACTGCATGACACAGGATCCTGCTCTTGAAAAACATTTCTATTTCAAATAAGCTTCTTTATGCCACATACTTAAAGAAGTGATTTATATCACCAAACTGCATATAGAAACTTTGTTTAATCATATTTTAAAATTCACTGATATTTATCGACGCTTTTTGTGAAAACGACCATGGAGAAAATAGTGGAAATAAATTTTTTATTTATAAAGCAAAAATCTTATTGTGACAAGAAATAGATCACGATAAATGAGAAACGATACGATAGTTGCCCAACCTTAGTATCATCACACATGGAACAGTGTGAAATATGCGCCGCTTGCTTTGATCTCCAGGAATCTTACATTTTTCTGATCAGAGTTTTTGTCTGAAAAAAGGCTCTATTGCTCCACAGGTAAAAGTAAAAAAATGAGGAAAATGAACTTAAGACTCTCGACAATGACTGTTTTTTAATGAGAGGATGGAAATTCAAGGGATTCCAACAATAAGTGATGTAACTGATGTGAGCTGAACCCAAATCAAACCCGAGGTCTCGGGTAACGGGAGCCAGTGCAGCTCACCGCGGGAGGATGAGAAACTCATTATTCTGAGACTGACGCAGACGGCGAGAGACAGAAAAGAGCGAAAAAATAAGGAAGAGCAGATAAAACAAGATCTTTTTTTTTTTTTTTTTTTTTTTAATGATCAAAATTCCAGTCACAAAATATTAGGGCTTATGCCGGTTCTGTAACTTGGAGCAGACGGAGCTCCGCTAAGTCTCCCCCAGCTGCCACGCATGTTGCATCATGAAAACACGCAGCAGCCACGGAGGGAAGAGTCAACACAGCAGGAGGGGCATCAAACCACCGCGCCCCGCTGCTCGGCACACCGCAAGCCGCATACATGAGCAGAGTCTCTCTCGGGTGGGGGGAGTGTTAGTGGGGGGTTAGTGGGGGGCTCCGTTGCAGACGCTGGAGCCCGTACAGGTGATCATGAATGATAATTCTGCAGTCGAACACATAAATTAGCTGCTCCTGTGATCCTCGGCGTGGATCAGCGCCCGGCTCGGCTCGGCTCGGCTCGGCTCGGAGCAGGAATGCAAATGGCGTTTTCTGCATTAATCCGAGACGTGGGTGATTGAATTGCAAATGCACTAAAGTAACTGTTTTTAAATTCATTTAAAGGCTTTGAATAGTAATCGTGCTCCCCTCCTCCTTTACCGCGTCGGTTAACACACAGGGAAAAAAGAGAGAGAGAGAGAAGAAGAAGAAGAAGAAGTGGATTTTAAATTCTCTCGGCGCTTAAACTTGCTGACCGTATCCGCCGCCGTTCGGAGGGAAATTTCAGACGCTTCTGTTCCGACGGGCCTTTGCAGCTAACATTTACAGAATTATCATATAATTGCTGCGTCTTGGCTACTTGGACGTCTTTTGAAGAATGAGCCGTGAAGGTTCATGATAACCCATCATTATATAGCGATATGGTTGACTTTGGAAGCTGCGGGCATTTAGCTGAAGGGAAGGGTCACTGTGTGGGAGAGAAGATAATGAGGTGTAATTTTCCCATGTTTACCACTTGGTAGTAAAGTGACAACTGAAAATGGCAGTTTTTTTTTTTGTTTTTTTTTACCTCCCGTTTAAGTGGAAATACCACGTTTATGCACCGTGACATTTTATCCGTCATATTATTGGCAACACGATCTTCAAAGTTGTAAATGATGGTATTTGAGCGGTAATTTGGGCATAATTTATTGAAGTGCGTTAGTATAGAAAATGGGCCACGCAGTAGACTGAAGATGGCAGACAGGTAGAAGCTTCCTGGTCTGAAAAGGCGGGATTCTGTAATTGGTGACTCTGAATTGTTTCTGCATGTCGGATTCTGTTGCAGTTTGAGACCATTGGATCTGGTTTGACCTCATTGCTAATGTTTGGCCATGACATATGTGATGTGCCAGCACCTGAAACGGAGCTTTTCATGTAGACAAAATAAACACGGTTCTGCTCTCATCGAGTCAGGAGACCGACTTCCAAGTCTTTGCTGTGTTTTCTTGTGACACACTTTGAATAAGGTCCTGTGCAGATGTAGACAAGTACCACATATTTGTGTAAACAATTAGAGAACGCAGAAAACTATGCAGGCCAATGGGTGACGCTGCAACATTGCCAGGCAACGACACAAAAAACCCAGAAGGACAGAAAGAGAGACGTCATGGATTGAGTGATGCGCATTGAAGCGTTGAGGTTACAGAGCTGCAACATGATGGTTTCAAAGGGGACGCGGCTAACGGCCACACTGAAACATGAAGCCGCCATTTTGAAACTGTTCCCCTTTTGGAGCCCAGCTTCAAAAATGATCATTTCTGGTCTTCCAATGCACAGAATCCATGAGACTAAACAACAGAAAATTGTTTGCGGACACGGATAAAGTCGTCTCTTTTTTAAACGAGAGATGATTTTTAGGCCCCATCTGTTTGGATGAGTCCTGAGACTTCTTAGACAGTGTCCTCGTGCCGCTATTACTTACATTTCTTACTTGTGTACTCTGGTAACAGATGTCATATGAACTAATTCCCCCAACTGAGCTTTAGCTCTCTGCAGCTTCTTGGCTGCTTCTCTGACTGATCCTCTTTTGCAATAATCAATAAATCAAATAATTGCATGATAAATTAAAGAGAATTCAATCATTTCCATTTGGATGATTTATCGTTTTCCTCTTTTCTCTCTTTTTCTACCAAAACCTGGATGATGGAAGTCGTCACTGGTCCCAACCAGCCATTTATTTTTTGAACAACAATTTTGTTCACAGAGACTTCATAATTAATTTTATTTAATTTTTTCTGTGTAGTTATTTTTAGGTTTTTCTGAGTTCAGTTTCTGTCCAGTTCCCCATTGATCGATCCCAGCTGTGTCTCATTCCTGTGATTACCCTCCCAGTGTGTTTGGTCCCACCTGTTGTCTGTGTTCCTTGTCATATCCTCGTCTTTGTTAGCGTCTATAACGTTGCTTGTGATTAATCGTATTTTGTCAGTAGTTCTCAGTGGATGGAACTGTATAGTCCTGAGACTACTTTGCTCCCAGTTCAGTCTTTGTGTCAGTTGCTACCAGTAATTAGCCGTGTGCTTTTGTCTCTGCCGTACTGCCTGATCTGGACTGTTTGAGCCACTTCATCATTAGACGTCATCACCTTCATCTGGGTCTCCGGCGTTCATTCTCACCACCATCACCCCTTCATCCTGACATTCTGTTGAATTTATTTTAAATATTTATTTTCACAATAACTTCTGCGGCAATTTATCGTCTAGCAAAATTCGTTACTGTCATATGCCTACTTTAGACCAATCAGTTCTGGGCAGCCATGTTTGATGTGTTGCGGTAAACGTGGTGGTGAACAGCATTCCCCTTCTCTAATAAACCCGAGAGGTCTCGATGTTAGGACTGAATCTCTCACAGATGAAGTCTCAGTTGGTTGTACTGGATTTCATTTGGGTGTCAGAGTGTAAAAGAGCAGAAGACTGTAGGACGGTCCAAGTCTTGTGTCTATATACGTGTTACACAGATCTGTGCCCCCATAGCAGCTATTTAAGGAAACCTGTCTACATGTTACATAACAGACAAGACGGGAATAAGAGCTCCACTTAGAACATGCACCTCCTATAGCAGCTGTCTGCGACTCCACACTAACAGATGGAGGCACTTACATATGCTAGTTCAGATATAGTGTCTTATATGGTTCTTTGATCATTTTAAGGTTGTACCTGACTCTTAGCAGCCCTATCAGTCCAGTCATTTGTTCTGTATTTACGGACATTTGCCACTGATCCCTAATATTCCTCTGCTGGATTGAGTGGGGGAGGGGGGGCGTTCACGCTCCATCATCTTTTAAGGTTCTGTTATATTTTTACTGTCTCTCTATGATATTACCATGAACATAAAGTGGTCGTTAAATCCAATCAAGTTTCAGCGACGAAGAGAGGGAAACTCTTTGTGTAATACCGGCAGGACTCAGCATTCCCTTCGAGAAATGCGACTTTATTATATGCGAGTTGGTGCGATTGTCTCCCCGGCCATCACTCATCCTCGCGCCGAAATTATAACAAGCAAGTGAAGTGATGAAGTGAACGAGGCCAGGAGCAGCAGCCTGTGCAGGTACTTTTCTTTTAACGGACACTAAAAACTCTCTCGCGTCTTCTCAGGTGATTTGATTCTGTACCTGGAAACTTTTATGACCTTTTCCTCTAACTAGGCAATATCCCAATAATGACTCCTCTCTTTAGTTTTCAGCCAGCAACATAAACTTACCCTCCTCCTCCTTGTCTCCCCCCACCCCCCTTCCCTCTCCCAACGGCTAACTTGATTTGATTTATAACAGCTTTACAATGCATCTGTTGCACACTTAAACCGGATAATATCGCAAATAACCCGGTGACAGCAGCTGAGTATAGTAGACCATATCTAATGAGGTCCCATCGTGAAAGTTGTCCTGTCAGGATTCCCCAAAGGGACGGTCCGGGGGTAAAAAGAATGAAAGATTTAAAAAGTGGAACACAAAAGGAGGAAGAGGAGCTCATTAGAAGTCGCAGAGGAGTTTGAACATGACAAGACAAAGGGACCCTGCCGACCCGCGGCGCACACCTGAATTCTGAATGACATTAAAGTTTTAGTCCTGTCTGCCATTTTTTTGTTTTTAGCAAAGATAGTTTTAACTCATCATCTCTAGTTATAAATGATTGATGTTTTAAGGAAGTAGGCACCGAATTCCAGAGTTGTAGTCAATGGACATGCAGATACACGGAGCTTCTCACACTGTTGCAAATAGAGATATGCAGAAGCGTCTATGGTGCTTTGCTTAATCAAAAGAACAGTTTTAAATAGAGATACTGATGTAGAGACACTGCAAATATTGGTGGTACAATACCAAGTCAATACAGGATCAGTACCGTCAATAATGATATTGATATTGATATTGATACCGATACTTCCTATTTAAATTTGATGCATTGTCAGACTTCAGAATATTAGGATTTTTATGTAATTTCCTTTGAACTATTCTGTTCAAACCTCCATTATTTAAACATTTATAGATATCTACAAAATATTCAAATGTCATATTAAGATGATTAGCATGGATTTTTTTCCTAAACAATTAAAGTGCATAAATAAAGTCATATGAGAGCAAATCTGAAAAACTGCAATAAAGAAATATTGTATTTTTTGTATACGTAGCAGATGGCACCATTTCCATTCACTTTTCCGTGGTCATGGAAACTTGCGCAAAATTAAAAGATTGCCTTTCTGATTGTAAAAAAAAAAAATTAAAAAATAAGACAAAAGCCTGGAGGGACTGCATTTCATACTCATTTTGCATTTTAGCAGAAAAGAGATGCAAAAGGACAGAGGGGAAAAACGTGCCGCACCAAATCACACCTTTTTTAACTTTGTGTCAGTTTTTTATTTCTTTCTACTGCACAATATGTCCTGACCAAGCAGTGTAATAACAAGAATCGTTGTCCGGTTCCCAAAGAGACGCCCAACAGGTTTATTTTTAAGAAAATAAAGAGAAGAAGAAAGCACCCTAATTTTCATTTTGTAGAAAGAGCATACACATACATGTAAACTTCATGAAGAGAATTCAGGATTCAAACCCAGGAGCACAGCTGGATCTTCATTTCCATTCAAATCATACCATAAAATATTAGGTATGAGATGGAGGAGGCCTTTAATGTTTCACCTTAAAACGTGGCAACCTCAGCGGTTGACGTTAACGCTGAGCGAAGACAATCTGACAGAAAGAATAAATAATCTTGGATCTCTTAGCTGACGTGTAAACTGTCTGAAAAACTAACCTGAAGACGCAAACAAAAATCCTCCAACACCACATTAGCTTAGCGCAGTGTATATGCGAAAGGAGCATTAAAATAATTTATAGGCCTCAGTATAATGTTAATTGTCACTTAACAACGTTTGCCAGTCCTATTTTAAAAGCATATTAAAGTTTATGCTTGTTTAGTTTTACAGCACTTTCTGCGAGCGTCATGTTTATCCACCATCTGGGATTTTGTTGATCTATTCATTCTTATATATGTATGTTAAATTAATCTACTAAGGGAACACAGGAGAACACCAAAGTCTCCCATTTGCATTGGCATTTTTTTCTAATTAATGAGGATTTGATCTTATGTGACTATATTACGTATGAAGTGTAGTTATTTTTACACAGACATTTGGGCTCAGGGAACCAGCGACACCAATCCACTGGTTAATAACTAAGAGGAATCTTTTTTTCCCTGCCATAACATGCTAAAACAGATGAAATGGAAAAAAAATGGGGGGAAAGAACTTCAAGCTGTGCAAAAACCCGAGAGTAGTCGCAGCACGTCTTGTGGATAGATGTCCCCTTGCATGCGCATGGGATTACAGGCTCGCATCAAACCTCGCCTTGAGCTATAACCTTTGTTCTCTGATATCAAACCCATGCGGTTGTGCTGTATGGGATCAAAATCTGGGAGTAACATTGATATTCAGACAAAATAGCAGCAGTGGCCTTTGAAATAATCTTTTTCCATGCAAGACCATCCATTTTCATTCCAGATGTACTATATTAGGACACACTATATCACAGAGGGAAACAGAGGGGGGGATTCAATCGATGTTCCCTTTGAAATCCACCCCAGTAAAAAAAAAAAAGAAAAAAAAAATCTACTTTCCCTCAACTTGCTAGGCATTATGGTGATCTCTGGTTTATGTGGGGAATGTGTGCACGTCCATGAGGATGACATAAGTGTGAGTTGTGTGTGTGTTGTAGTAAACCATAACAGATTCCTCCCCGGGTGGGACGAGAGGATGAACTGATGGGAGAGCGATGTAGGGGGATGGAGGAGTGGAGACGCTCGCTGAAACATTATTCAAATGATTCTCCGCTGGCTGTGCTTTACAAAAAGAAAGAAAAAAGAACTCGTCTCTGGAGATTTCAGTGAAACACAACTCACATCAGCCCTTAGTTTAGTATAATTTTGAGGTGAATTAAAAATCCCAACTAATTGATACCAGAAAAAAAAAATTTCAGAATCACAAATTGTGTTCTAGAGCTGACGTTACCAAAGTTCAGGTCAGGAAGCCATTGGGTGTCACAAATTAACAATTCCCAAAATCCTTTTCAGTAAGGTAGTTAAACTACCTTAAATTTATTTATTTTTTTCTGATGCACTTGTCACTGTGTTCTAACAGAAATTATCAGATATTTTTGTGCTGCACATATCTTGTCTGTCACCATTTTATTTTCTTCTGAACACTTAAATTACCTGAAGCATTTGAAATGGTGGAGTTTCCTTGTCCAACATCTTTAACTCTCTGGCAGCCTTAAGAGACAGTATGCTGTGTCTGGCGTAGCAGGGTCACACTGACCCAGCGTGTGCTTTTAGCAGGTTTTTTGTCCATGTGTGTGTGTGGTTTTGGGAACTGACAGTCTGATGGGACAACCCCCCCGCCACTTCCCCGCTGTCTGACCGTGACATCTGCTGCGCTTCTCCTGAGTTTCATGCTAAGGCCATGGGAGGGTTAATAGAGTTTGCTATTTGTAATAGCAAACTCAACGCAACAGGGACACAACTCAAGAACTACTTCCTGTTGTACATGAAAACAAAGACTTTCCAACAGATACCTATTCAGGGCATCAGGCACTCAACTGAGCATTTGAGGTATTCTAACATTGCTTACAAATTAGTCACATCATGTGTGTCAACATTTCTTACTTCAACTGAACACCCAAAACACTGCCTCATAAATAAATTAAAAGTGGTGAAGATTGCTCTGTTGCCCCCCATCATGATTGTTTTTCATCCGTCTCTCTCAAGGATTAAAGGTCCAAGAATACCTTGGCAAAGTTACACAGACTTTGGCATTGCTTGACTCCAAAGGGGTCCTGGTCATGGTGAAATCCTTCTTATCAAGGAGATCATCCGCTTGCAGGAGGCTGGAGGCGGCGGTCCAACGGGAAGGAAAGAGCCGAGAGAGACGGTGACAAAGGAGGGAAACAGATGAGGAGAAGAGAGGAGTAAGAATAAGACATAGACGAGAGAGGAAGGGGAGGGTAGGAGAGGAAGAGGCGAAGCATTCTGCAAAGCTGTCGCCTGGACATATTGTACTTTGATGGGTTGGCTTTCATTTTTACTGCCGTTTTTCTTTGCTGTGGAGGAGCAGTATTAAAGTCTTCAATCTGTGCCTGGTATTACAGGACTCGCGGCAGATTGTGATAAACAGCGCTGCGCCTTCCGGGGCACTTCCTCTCCGAACATCTGTCGGAGTATCACACAGTGACAAAAGCGGTGTAATTATAATGCGCCGCCTTACACCTAGCGACCACACAGGACCTCGTAGGAGATCTTTAAAGTAGGTGCCACTTTGGCAGGCGAACAGTCAGTCTTGAATGAGGCGTTAGGGGTTGTGTGTATGTGGGGTGCGGGGGTGTTGTGTTTTTTTTCTTTTTGGGGTATGCAAAATTACAAGTGACTGCTGGTCAGGTTTTTCATGTCGAGCTGTAAAGTTACAGCACAGTCTTTTACGTTCAGGTGACCTGAAACATGTTAACACACATGCAGGATTCTGTTACACAATTGGACACGCCGACAGTGCAACATCAATGCATGTGCAAGACGGTCATTATTTCAGGAAAGAATCCTCCCTTACCTGAAATAAGGCACATTAAGGTTTTACAATAGCCGCTATCACCAACAATCCCTCAATACACAGATTAAAGCTTAAATAATTTATAACACGTGAGCCATATTTTTATGTTTATGGTGTTTCTCTCCTTCTGCATAGAAATCCAAGGCTTTTCCTTTGAAAGGGAATTCTCAGTTTTTCTGACTTCCACTGGGTACATACTGTAAAACTTGAGCACCTGTCTTTAAACCTCTGAACAATCCCACATGAAGCAATTACCAGTTTCATCATAATTGGCACACCTATGTACAGTTTGTTCCTGGCTGGCTGGGACTTATGACTTGTAGTGCCAAGTTGCAACATCCTCTATCTGCAACATTTCCAGCGACGCCCATGTAGGGCAACGCCTTCGCTCGAGTCCCCGCCAATTAACTGTTTGCATTGGTAACATTCAGCCGTCTGGAAAGCCTGCAGAGGTCTGTTTCCTGCTCCGCTGATTTATTTACAGGTTACTCTAATGATCTGTTTGGTACGTTGAAGCAGACAATTTCTAATTTAGGAGGTATTTCAGCTGTGGTTTGAACTCGATGTGTACTTTGAGAGCACAGCGGTTGGCACGCTCCCAGGGCTGCAATAGAATGGAACATTCTTGACAAGGAGCCAAGCACACTTTTGCAATTGTTGATGACACTATGTTTTCTCAATGAAGGCACACTTGTACTCTGCAGGATTGTCCTGAAGCAACCATTCTCAATGCAAAAATTTATGACTCAATGCAAACATATTTGCACAAGATGGGACCAGCTTCATGCAGAGATGTAATCACATTGTACTTAAGATGTTCTGGAAATTTTTTTCTTCTAATTTTTCCAACGTTACGAAATGAAGCCGTCTACCATTTGAAGGCGGTTCAGCCCTCAAACTGGAGACACGGCAGCATAAAAATATACTTGCAATGCGTAATACTCCAAAATAATAATGTAAAGAAATGACTTATTTACCGACAAAATTGATACTAGACACAAAGGTAGATTAAATTACACATCATTTATCAAATGGACTTGTGTTGCTTTTATCTAGGCTAAATTTCAACAAGACCTAAGGGCTAAAATATCCATCTTTTAACATTTATTTTTGATTAAACAAAGAAAAAAAAGATGTACATGGAAGGTAAGTGTTTTGAGTGTATGTGATGCCTCTTCCATCAGTTGGAGCTCATGGAGGCAGTCAGCATGCTGAGGTGAGTTAATCTTCATCAGCGTAGACAAAGAATCTGTTTAGCGTAGCATAATAAGATGAAGTAATCCTATTATTGGGTCGTTGCTGCAACATTTGACCAGCACTTACATTAGTTCTTATACAGTGACGCACCGTGGCTGGATGGCTTAGCTGGAGATCAAATTGTGAAAGGCTGAAACATTAGTTACATAAATCTATAAATAGTATTTTCTAAAACCGTGATGTTACACAGTATTTTGACAAGGTTATAAACATGTTTCATTAGCTATGAAACACAATTAAAGTTTATGAATTTTTATTTTTAGTTATTTTTTGATGTGGTATGTACATGAATGTTCACATTTTATGATTTTTGTAAATGTACTTGATTCTTGTAAAGAATCTAAGTGCTATACAAATAAAATGCATTATTTATTATTATTATTATTATCAAGGAAAAACCACTCAAATCACAATCTAACAAATAATTAGTTCATTTATCTCTAAAATTTGCTTATCTCAGCTTCCACCTACATTTCAGTTCACACCCACTTCAGTTTATCTCTCTTCTCTCTCTTGCGGGTTGCAGTAAAATCCCTCCCTCGTTAAGCCCATGCTGAACACACCTGCAATCACAACACAATAGCACAACAGTAACCTTGCCCAATCCTTTAAAAACTATGAGTCAGCCACCATGATGCAACGGCAAGGAGTGTGCGCAATCTCCAACGAAACGAATGTGCAAGTGGGCGCGGACACCTAGTCCCGGTCCAAAGAAGCCGCTCCTCACAGAGCCGCTGCGCCGGGTTCAGAGGTCAGCATGTAAATGTAGAGTGTAATCTGCAGACAAACACGCCCTGCCCTGCGCCGCAGTCATCAAGGTAAACACCGCGGCCGCCGCGCCTCATGATGGGTCACGATTTCATAAACGCTGATGAGCCGGGAGCGGGCGACTCCGCCGGGCCAGCGGTTGTTGCCGTGCTCCCCGTCTGGCCCCTCATTGTTTGAAACGGGAACGCCCGCGATTAATTCAGCCGCACACTCAGCTGCTACTTGAAAACGCGGCGTGTAGAGGGATTACAGTCAAGGTTGCTGGCCCGGTGGCTGCAGGCCAACGACGGGAGACAGATATAGAAACGTAAAGAGAGAAAGAGAGAGACGAAGAGGAGAGGTGAAGAGGAAAAAAAAGATGGGAAAAAAAAGAGAAAAACTCTGAGGTAAAAGGAAGATGTATAAGACCCCCACAGTGAATGAGACTGCCTACTTATCAGCTGTGAGCGTGATGTGCAAACAGAGGCCTTTCAGGGCTGCCAGGCGCACAATAGCTTTGTTTGCTATGCAATAGAAACCAGTTGTTCGCTGCTGAGTCAATATTTACTGCCTAATGGAATGTGTGCTCTGCTACTGGCCCTGTTCAACATCAGATTGGAGGAGGGACTTCTTTCCTCCCCTCTCTGTCTTTATCACCCCCCCCCCCCTCCCCACCTCCATTGCCATCATCCTGTCTCCCTCTTTGTCCTTCCCTTGCCTCCGTTATCTGACCCTCCCCATCATCTCATTCTACGCTTCCTTCCGTCCCCCTTGCGGATCCGGGGTTCTCCCTATCGCTCCTGTTCGCCTTTACACTGAAAAAAAACCAAAAACCAATCTGTTGCAATTTCACCAGTATGGTTTCTGTAACTGTTTTTTAGTAGGGTAGAGTTGAACCGCTGATTCTAAGAAGGAAATTCAGCAAAAAGACTGCTGGTTCAAATCCAACAACCTTTTCAAATGTACCTATGCGGCCAAAGTGGTTACTTAGTTTACTTTTGTTTTATGTTTCCTCCCTCTCTCGTTTGATTGAATAAAAATTTAATTTTGGTCATCAGGTTTGTTCTCCATGACTAAAGAAAAGATAATTGACAGTTTCTTAACTTTTAACCACAGTATATCAACCTTTCTATTATCTGTTAGTAAGCAAAGTAAATCATGTTCTATTATCTGCCTTTTCTTCCTATGGTGTGAAAGTCTAAAAAAAAAAAGCTCCAGCATTGCATTTCTACACATTTTTCATTTGATCACCAAATAAGTCTGGTTGCAAATGATCTTTATTGTGACATACAAACAATTAATCTGATTAACTGCCACAACTTTTAATATATTAATAATACGTCCATGCACTCATCCATCCATTCATCCACCTTCTTAACTCTTGCAGAGGCTTGTGAATACACTGAAAATAAATGTTTCTTTGGATCAACTTAAAAAAACACCTCTAATTTGTTGCAGCTAATTTTATTGTTTTTTTCCCCTCAAACTATAATTCTGATTTGGATAATAATAAACTCAGAATTATAGCTTGAGTAATGTTTTTTTTAAGTTGGTTCAAAGAAATGTTTTAATTTCTGTTTTTAAATAAAAAAAATATGTTATTAGAATACGATGGTGACATCAAAGCAAATGTATAATGCCTTGTCTTGACTCAGTCAAACACTGAATATGTCACATTTGATCCCAGTATACACTGATAGCTCCAACATAAAAAAAAACCAAACTGCATTAATTGGTCTAAAGTAATCAAATTTGTGAAGTTTATTCAATTGTCGTGATAAACATAAATAAAGTGAGTTTGGTGAACTTCATCCAGTCACAAATGATCGATTAGGGCAAAACTTTTAACTCTGCTGCGTTCTTGAAAGATAACAAGCAAATTTTACCCTGTGCGCGGTCCAGCAGGGTGGAACTGATCCCGCGTGTGCTTTTATGAGATCATTTTGTGTGTGTGGTTTCGGGAAGTGACGGTCTGACGGGACAATCTCCCCCTGCTTCCACGCTGCCCGACTGTGACGTCCCCTGAGCAGCGACACACATCAAAAACGTGACAAAATCCCTTTCGTTTCCTCGCGTCTGAAACCCGTGTAAACATAACTGAATATTGAATTCACAAATGAATCTAATTGAAATTTAAATAATTGAAACAGAGCGTAACATTTGATGCTCTACACAATTCCTTCTTCTTTTTTTTTGCAGTGTATCATTCTTTCCTCCCATCTTGAGTCAGTCACATATCTCTCCTGCATCAGCAGCCCCGTCTCGCCGAGAGGCTGGGAAGCAATGGCAAAAACAGAGATCACTTATCAGGTAGTGTAACAAAGGAAATTCCAACTCTTGATTTTTTTTATTACCGGAGAGACGAAAAAGTGATAAAAGGAAAAGGGAAAGAAAGAGGAGCTGGCAACGCTCTGATTCAGTCCACAGCACTATAACGGAGAGCGTCAGATAGCTCGGCAGTGAGATCACCAGGCTAACAGAATGATTCCTTTGTCCCAGAGCTTGTTGGGAGGCTGCGAATGTGATACATGTGGTATTTACACCGCGGCTTGTGATAAACTGCTGCTTAATTACGGCCTGTCCTCCCAAAGGTGCCTCCGCCACAGTGCCTTCCTGGCTGACTTGTTGGCCTGTTTTCACTCGGCACCCTCTCAAACTAACGCCTTCACTCAGGTGTGGAAGTACGGATGAGGTGGGTGCACATGTCCAAAACCTTTTAATACCCTCCCAACACCCTTCGATCAGCCAACCCGGCCATCCGTTTCCTTAAGTATCGGTTCCTCACAGCCCAGAGGGTTACTGAGGCAGGGACAGTTTGTGGGAGTGACGGTATGACGGAAAGGGGGGTAGGAAGGGAGGAGAGGGTTTCCATAGTGACACCAGGGCAATGAAAAGATTGAACCAGTGGAGTGTGCGGTGGGTGCCAGTGTGTGTGTGTATGCGTGTGTGCACGTGGGTCCAGCTCCAGAGCTAGACACAGTGGAACCATTCATGATCTACTATCTGGCCCCCTGTGGCCTTCACTCTTAAATCTGAGCTGGCTTAAAGAGCTCGCATCCCTGCAGTGGTCTTTAAAATTTAAATCCTCAGCCCCACATGGTAAAGAGCAGAGGAGGATGTTTTTACAGCAAAGTGCAAAACAGGTATTCACACCCCTTAAACTTTTTTTTGCATTTCGCCAGAATATGACAGCAAACTTCCATTTAATTCACTGGGATTTTGTGGGACATCCATGTTTGGTGTGTGATTGTGAGAAGGAAAACGACACATCAATTCGTTGTCTACTGCTCTTTTGAGACATTGAGACACCACAACAGAACTGAAAGGAGCAACTGCGATTGTTTTCTCATGTTGTTTATTTCAATATATTGTACTTTAGTATATTGTACAAATAGACTTGTACTTTTCGTAAAAGTCTGTGGAAGTAGCTCACCTAGTTGGGTCTCGTAGATGCCGGTGTTTACAAAAGTTGGAGATAGCTAGCTTAGAAACCGACCCACGGCTTCTTCCTCTTTAAGTGTTTGTTGGGTTTTTTTTCCAGCTCTTTATTTAAGACAGGAAAGTAGGTGAAGAGAGAGAGGGAAGACATGTGGAAAAGGTCACGAGGCCAGGAATCGAACCTGCGACAGTTGTGATGCATAAGGCCTCTTTATGTGGGTTGTACTTTTTGAAAGGCATGTAACCTTTTTTTAATACCCTACACGAAAGTACTACTCTGTTGCTCTACCACAACATTATGTAACATCGAGAGCCTTACCCTGCAACTCCCCCTCTCAGCTCCTTCAGACTAGCCAGCAGCAACTAGCAAACACCTGGTGGAGCTGCGCATCTACTGAGCTCATTATACTAGCTATTTATCAATGCAACGCTGGTAAAAACTTTGTAAAAGGTTTAGCAGAGGAGCGATGTTGTGATAACCTCCCGAAGGCATTTGAAAAGTTTCAGAAGAAGAGACAGAGGCATTAAATTACAAAGTCTAATTTCTTTTGATACACCATCATGCAAAAATACTGAATCCTGCTCCTTTAAAATGCACCCAGGCGTGTGTTTCAGCACGGCAGAACGTGGAAAGTTTCAAAGGATATGAATGTTTTTGCGGTGCACCGTGTTGTTCCAGTACTGTTTGATGTATTCGGCCCTTCCCTCCACCCCCGATGCATTTTTATTCATTGACTTTTAGCAGAGCGACGAGGTCGTATTTAATTCTCCTGTCATGAAGAAAGACAAATTGATGGCTCTGTGTAGTGTTTGTTAATGGTTTCACGCTGTCCAAAGCACAAACAATTAGCAGGGGACATATTCATTGTCTCCAATTATCCTTTCTGCTCGCAGATTAAATGTTTTCATAAGTCTGGCGGCTAAACGAGCCAAATCCTCATAACACAGAGGCATGGCATCTGTCTGTATTTTTCTTTTTTCTTTATTTAAACCCACGTCTCTTTGCCGCCGTTGTCGCCAAGCCTTTTGCACCACACCGTGAGCGATAGCCGTCAATATTATTTAAGTAGGGCAGTTAGAGGCTCATCTAATCGCCTTTTAGTGCCATTTTCCACTGAACTTGACCTTTTGCTCAGTTCCCTCACTGCGGCCGCGTGTGGTCAGAGTGCATTTAACGGCAATTTGTCAATGAAATGACTCAAAACGTGTGCAGTTTGAGTAAAGATCCCCTCCTCTCTGCCTGCCCTGAGCACACAGTACAAAGGGGATAATTTTCAAAGGGGTCTTGATTGTGTGGAGTCTACGGTAATGAAAACCTGCCGTCTCTGATAGGTTTGGCACTTAATGAAGACAGTAATGTGGGCGCAGATGCCTTTAAAGGACTGGCATCAAATTAGAGCTGGAATCCTAAATCTGGTGTAATACCTTGAAGAGTAATTTAGAGATAAGACAATTCCTCATTTTGCAAATAAAGTTATTAATTGCGGCTTTCTGGTAAGAATCTTAACAAGGTCCTTAGTATGCATGTGAAATGTGGGACTGTAAAATAAAATTGACATCATTAAGTTATTATGTGGTAGATTACATCTATTTGCTCTCAAAAGGTCCCAGAGAGTTGAGCCGATGATTAAGTAGCGAAATGAAAATGCGAGATTGAATCGGTGACGGCAGATACTGCAGCAGCCGCTCTGCAGGCTTTACCAGGTGTGGAGCTACAGGGTGTCCAGATGAACAAGAGCCACAAATACGGTTTGTATTTGGACTGAAATTAGTTTTTAACCTGAAATAGAGACATTTCTAGTTGTACGAGTGCTAAAGAAGTCAGTTTGAGAATATGGAGATTTTTTTTGAGGAATGCCACAGGTGCTCAAAGGTAAAAAAAAAAAAAAAACAACAAAATTTAAATAAATTAAAATATATATATAAAATCACATTAAGAAATATGTACAGTTGATGATGTGTACATATAGACAGTTTGAACTATCCACGAAATTGAGACCGATGGCCCCCAGTTTTGTTAACTACATACAGTGATGTACAAGTTTTTCTTTATACCTTCTTTAATCCTTATTATCATTTTGATTAATTAATTGTTACAACAGTAAAAATTAGTTAAACTGCAACTTGCTGGTGGGAAGGTTAAATCAATGTGGTGAGTCCGGTCAGAACCCCAAAGAAACCAGAGTCGGTTGGCTCAATCTGCACTTGCTGTTTTGTCTTTATTTCGCCGTAACGGTGTTGTTCTACAAGATATAAATAATAATGTAACATCAGTGTCTGATAAATAAATAATTCAAATAACACTCTTACTTAACTAACTACACTAATGAAGATTATATGATCATTCTTTCTAATTGAACACGACACAAAAAACCACGTTGTGTAGCTCAAGTGCGCACGTGAACGAAGCATGCAATCAATTAACGGTAAAACGTAAATATTCAGATACATAAACAATATTCTTAACTTCCTAACATCACTTACTTATATTCCATGCACACACATCGAAAATAAAGTTAACAACTGCAAAAGCAACTCAAATTACTCAAATGTTAGACTCCTTCCTTTTCTTCTATCCTTTTCTCCATCTGCTTGCTGATCCACAGGTGCTCTAAGCTCCACCCCCTTAAAGGGCCTGAGCACTTAGGCAGCCTTTTTCACAATAGCAAATATCTTTCATTCAGCCCACAATGAATCTTCGGATGGAGTAGTTGAGAATGGACACTACAGAAATCCAGGAAAAAGAAGGATGCATTTAATCCATCCATCCATCCATTTTCTTCCGCTTATCTGGGGTCGGGTCGTGGGGGCAGCAGCTTCAGAAGGGAGGCCCAGACTTCCCTCTCCCCAGCCACTTCTTCCAGCTCCTCCGGGGGAACCCCAAGGCGTTCCCAGGCCAGCCGAGAGACATAGTCCCTCCAGCGTGTCCTGGGTCTTCCTCGGGGCCTCCTCCCGGTGGGACGTGCCCGGTACACCTCACCAGGGAGGCGTCCAGGAAGGCATCCTGACCAGATGCCCGAGCCACCTCAACTGGCTCCTCTCGACGTGGAGGAGCAGCGGCTCTACTTTGAGTCCCTCCCGGATGACCGAGCTTCTCACCCTATCTCTAAGGGAGATCCCAGCCACCTTGCGGAGGAAACCCATTTCGGCCGCTTGTATCCGTGATCTCGTTCTTTCGGTCATGACCCAAAGCTCATGACCATAGATGAGGGTGGGAACGTAGATCGACCGGTAAATCGAGAGCTTCGCCTTTTGACTCAGCTTCTCTTCACCACAACGGACCGGTACAGCGCCCACTTCACGGCAGACGCCGCCCCAATCCGCCTGTCGATCTCCCCTCTTCCCTCATTTGTCAACAACATCCCCAGATACTTAAACTCCTCCACTTGAGGCAGGATGACCCCCCTGACCTGGAGAGGGCACTCTACCCTTTTCCGGCTCAAGACCATGGCCTCGGATTTGGAGGCACTGAGCCTCATCCCGGCCGCTTCACACTCGGCCACGAACCGTTTCAGCGAGAGCCGCAGATCACGATCTGATGAAGCCATCAGGACCACATCATCCGCAAAAAGCAGAGATGCGATCCTAAGGCCACCAAAACGGATCCCCTCAACACCTCGGCTGCGCCTAGAAATTCTGTCCATGAAAGTAATGAACAGAATCGGTGACCAAGGGCAGCCTTGGCGGAGTCCAACTCTCACCGGAAACGAGCCCGACTTACTGCCGGCAATGCGGACCAGACTCTGACACCGGTCATACAGGGACCTGACAGCCCGTATCAAAGGGCCCGGTACCTCATACTCCCGGAGAGCCCCCCACAAGACCCCCCCTGGGGACACGGTCAAACGCCTTCTCCAAGTCCACAAAACACATGTAGACTGGTTGGGCAACTCCCATGCACCCTCCAGGACCCTGCTGAGGGTGTAGAGCTGGTCCAGTGTTCCACGACCAGGACGAAAACCACACTGCTCTTCCTGAATCCGAGGTTTGACTATCCGACGGACCCTCCTCTCCAGGACCCTACCAGGGAGGCTTAAGAGTGTGACCCCTCTGTAATTGGAGCACACCCTCCGGTCCCCCATTTTAAACAGGGGGACCACCACCCCGGTCTGCCAAATCAGAGGAACTGCCCCCAATGTCCATGCGATTTTGCAAAAGTCGCGTGAGCCAACACAACCCTACAACATCCAGAGCCTTAAGAAACTCCTGGCGGATCTCATCCACCCCCAGGACCCTGAGACCACCGAGGAGCTTTTTGACCACCTTGGTGATCTCGTCCCCAGAGATTGGAGAGCCCAACCCAGAGTCTACAGGCTCAGGTTCCTCAACAGAAGGCATGTTGGTGGGATTGAGGAGGTCTTCGAAGTATTCCGCCCACCGACCCACAACGTCCCGAGTCGAGGTCAGCAGCACACCATCCCCACTATAAACAGTGTTGGTGCTGCACTGCTTCCCCCTCCTGAGACGCCGGATGGCCAGAATCGCCTCGATTCATTTAATGATAATAATAATAATAATATAATAATATAATAATAATAATAATAATAATAATAGCAACCTTTATTGACTAGAAAAAAAACCTAATTGAGACCTACAATCTCTTTTCCATGAGGGATCTTGCAAAATAGCACCATCATTTACTACCATCATCATTTACATTCCAGCAGTGGCGTATATGTGTTTGTGTATGGAGAACTTTTCATTCCTAACTTAAATAAATAAGTAAATCAACACAGTCATTCATAAATAGCACCGTTGAAATCAGATTATTTGCACATATCATACTTTTCTTTTTGTCTCAGAGATGGGATGGTTGAAATAAAAGCTGTTTTTGAAAATATATTTCTGTTATTTGTAATTTCTATTTTAAGAAAGTAAGGAGAAAAGTAGTTGGAAATTGGACTTAGTGTGAAAAAAAATTGTAACTGACCATGGCAAAGAGTTTAACACGTAAGAATACCATTGAAAGGTATTGAATTAGTTTGATGTTTTAGTGACTTCTGCCTATCTTTTCATGCAGATTTAGTTTGTCTTAAAAAAAAAAGTTTATAGCTATAGGAAACAGGTGTGTATTATATCAACGGCAAGGTCTGCCCACAAAGACTGACACCTGGCCGTTACCATGGAAGGAAAATGTTTCTTCTGCCTTAGACATTAAGGGGATGTGCTTACGGAGTCTAGGTGAAAAGTTTTTATTTTCATGGTTTCTTTAAAACACATGTTTACCCTTCTAGATAAGCAACTGAAAAGCTTTTGTTACTATTGAAGGGATCAAACTACATACCTGGAAAGATGTACAAATCTGGTTTGTACATCTTCCCTGAGGTACCAACGTTTCCAGAGGAAAGAAACTGATAGTCAGAGGGAAATTTCAGCTTCCACTAATAGTTTTGTGGTTTCTGTGATGAGCTCAAGTCTTTCAGATTCAGACCTTATTCAAGATCGTTCTAAAACTTTAGTAAACTTTCCAGTAAGAAGAAACATCTGGTAAAATTAAAACAGAGACCAAAGTCTGCCACAAATACGAATCACTTTGAGCATTACAAGCATTTGAAAACATTTGTGCCCTCAAGTACCAAGTACAGAAAGGCTTTTGTTAGTTTGTCCTCTGGGGAGCACGGATAATTACACAAACTCTGTTGCAGACAAAAGGCTGACTTTGCCAGGCCTGGAGCCGTGCAGGTACCGTGGCGAAAAGCTTCAACCTGACACAGCAAGGCAAAGCAAAACGTTGTTTAAAACAATCTAAAATGCAGAGCTCCTTTGTTGGCACTTATTTTACAATGAAGCAAAGATGAATGTCTCCCTCGCCGGTAGTGGTTTTGTCAATACGTTTTCAAATTTGGCCTGATGCAAGGCAACACAGTGGCATAAAAAAAAAAAAGAAAAAAAAACAATGCTTCAGCTCCACTGCCTCATAGCGGGTTAAATGGAGCGGAGGGCAACGAGCAATTCTCCAACAATCCCTCTCCTCCTGCTGCCTCAGGTTGTCCCCCCCCCCCCCGCCTCACTCCATCTAAACCTATCGCTTCCCGGTGTTCCGGCTTAAAGACTTACCCTGTGGGGTCCCGACAGGCTGGAATAAAACACAAGTGGATGCGGCAAGTTGCCATGGAAACTTAATAAACCAGGAGTTGTAGTGAGCGACGGAGTCGACTGGAGTACCCAGCGAAGCGTGTGCCTGGAGGAAATAAATTGAATGCCGTGGAGGGGAAGGGGACAGAGGCGGAAAAAGAGAGCCAAGAGGGACTGCGTGTGATTGTGAAATAACCTTTTGAGTCGGAATTAAATATTTTGTCAGGAGTGTTCGTCTCTGAGGTCCCCGCCTCCCTCTGTGATGTGCCTCAGGAGGTCTCGAGGTTAAACGGCTGTCTGTCTCGTCACGAGGTCGCTCCTGGTTGACTGGGCCGCAACCGGGTGACCGGGGGACGCGCGGACACCTCGCCTCTCCTTCTTCATAAAACTCACCCGCAGCTGTCACTGCTGTTTGACCAGCAGGCTGTTACGGCACACTTGTCTCCGGGGCGCAATTGATGCGCCTTTGGCTGTCAAACCTCCAAAGACTCGAACGCGCCATCTGATTGCCTAGGATCACTTGTGCCGCCTTCATTAACCATCGATCTATCATTAATTATCGGCTCCTGGCATTTATGTAGCGGTGGGGAGATTGATAGCAGGTGGGTTGGGTGAGGGGTTGCTGATTGAGCCAATCTATAATGACTCACAACAAAGAAGATCCCTCTTAACTTTTATTTATAAGCTGAGCCCTGCATGCCACTCGCCAGAGGTGTTGTTCATTTGTCTAGCTAACCCGATAATACGAGTCTTCAGAGCAGCTGGAAAACAGCTTTATCTTCATTCTGCAGGTCTCTCAGGGTCCTTCTCCATATGTTTCTGGACAGCGCGATGATCATCTCTCTTTAACTCCACAGGCTTCTGTTTTTCTCTCTCTCTCCTTTTAAAGAAACAAATTAATTCCCCTTTGAGGGCTTTAGGCTGCAACTAACCAATGCATGCTTATCTGACAGTGTGTCTAACCTGAAGTTGAACTTCAGGTTTTAAATACAGAAGGTTAGCTCCGCGGCCTGGAAAAGCCTGGAATTTGATTTAGGTATTTCCAAGAACTGGATAAGTATGGACACATGGTTTTATTCAACCGTCTGTTCACCTGAAGTGAACCTGTTCCATCAGTCACTTGTTTTACACCAGCAAATCACAATTTGATTGGCCATCCATCCATCCGTTAATGTTACTTCCTGTCCTTCATCCATCAAATCTACCTGCCATAAACTTCAGGTGAACTTTTGTATTTATACTAAATTATCTGAAGCTTAGCAATATCACAAGGAAAATATTTACTCTAAAATAAGCAAAGAGTTATGGCGAGGCTTACCCCAACCTCATGGGATTAACTTATAGGGTCCCCTTATAGGGGAGAACAGAGCATGTTCTCTTAGAGACCCCTTATGGACCTATAAGGGTCCTAAGGGTACTAACCCTACTAATCTAGTAAAGGGTTAACCTAGCTAACTAGTAGCTAGTAGTAATAGGGTTAGGTTTTAGAGTTACGGGTAATGAAATAGTAATGAAAGCCCTTTCATTACCCACGTTAGTCACTCTCTGGTGAGCCATCTGTTTTTCTGGTTTTTGCATTACATGACGAAGATGATGCCAAAGCAAAGAATGAAACGTTTGAACCCAGTCTTAAGGACAATTTCTTAGACATACTTTCAGTGGCAGTGCTTCCCATAAAACTGCGACTTCTTTTGGTCAATACATCATCAGAAATCCTTGGCCTACATGTGCCAAGAAAAGGCAGTGTAACATCTTGCTTTTCTCTTTATGCCATTCCCGTCTCCCCCTGGACCTGACACTATTTACAGCTTTTAAGATGCTCAAGCCACCAAAATATAGCGTTGTTTTATCTTTAGACAAGTCGATAAGACAGCATATTGGTTTTCTGCTAAAAGCTACGGATTCTGCTGCCTGTATTGACTCATCAGTCGGGGCAGTTCAGACTACAGCCCAGGGAGGCACATCCACACACAACACACAACACACAGCCACACAGTCTTCAGCTTGCTCACAGCATTTCATTTTCTGTGACTCACCTGGCAGAGAGAAAGATATTAAAAGTACGAACAAGGATCAGACCTTGGATAACACAGTGTAACAAGAAAGGGTCGCGAGCGAGACTGAGAGAAGTGAGACGCGGGATCAGAGAAAGAGAGAGAGTAAGAGCAAGGCGGGGGAAGCGGAGCAAGCCGTGCAATGAACAGCCCTCTGGTGCGCTTTATCCTGCATTGTCACACCCCGTTATCCCCGCTGTCTTCTTGATATTTAGTGACAAAGCCAAGATTAGGGCTGCCTACCTATCGCTGCTCTCCTCGTTCAACCCCGCCGAGCACAAGCAGCCACAGTCAGGAACCTTCTGCTGAGAGCTTGATGAAAGCAAGCACATGAGTTGGAATCTGCAGGGTTTCTGGGCTGAGACGGTGGGGGGGTCACCGTCAAGGCCGTAGACAGCCTCGTTGCCCCGGCGTTTGGTTTTTTTTTCCCCCGCCCTGGGTCACAGCGGAAATGGGAGCTGGGCGGGTTTCATTAAAACCTCAGAGCAGGGCTGTGTCCGGTTGTTTGGATGACTCTGACAATCATTGGAGGTGGTTGACAGAAAATGACCTCTGTGTATTTTAGCCCTCAGAGGTTATTACAGTTTCAGTCACTGGGGGTTCACAAAACATTGGCCTCCACTGGATCTCGGTTGGGCAGTTTATTATGAACGAAAATGATATGAACAGAGACGTCCGAATTCTCAGGAAATCACAGAATACTGCCAGACGGAAGGCTGTAACAAGATTTATGACATGAGATCTCGCAATATTAAAACGCCACAACTTGTTATCAAATTCTTTCTTGGAAAGCAATATTCAGTCGCTGTCAGGATACGACTTTGTCTGGTGAAGTAAGCCATTATTGCTTAGGGGATATGAAGTTGAGTGCTATAAGCTTGACTTCCTGGTGTATCTGTGCTGAGGCTCTTATCTTGAAGTGGGAAGGAAGAAGTTATTGAGCTGCTCTGTCACAAAGCAAAGTCAACTAAAAGCAAATGCAAACAAGGATCACTACAGCGTGTGGTGAAGAGGTGTTGTGACGTATATCACAGCTGTGTTTCCATTACAAATGGACAAACTATGTTGATATTTTGCTAATGTCAAAAAAACACAAGTTTTCAATCGCGGTGTTTCCATTAAGTAAGAAATGTAGCTAAAGTCACATGTGAATAAGTTTGTTCACTTTATAAGTCATTAAAAACATGCCACGCCATCATCCTGCTAACACTTTGTGTCATCTTTGTTGATTGTTCCGCTGGTGGTAGCATATGGTTGTTAATCATGTGACTTGTGTGATGTGAAAAAAGTGTTTCTGTTGCAGTTAGGTGAAATACATAATTTTCTATACGACCAAAAAAATAAAATAAGAACCTAGTCTTTTCATTGAAAAAATGTGTTTGGAAATTGCCATGTTTCCATGAACAAATTATTTTCCTAATTTCAATTTCTGCAATTTTAAGGTGAATGGGAACAACGCTTATGTTACCTTCAGTCCTCAGAAATATAAAACAACTTTGCAAAATTTGGCTTTGCATATTGTCTTATGTGACGCCATAAAATTGCCTCTCCTCTTTAAGAACCTCCTGCCTTTTCCAATACATCTCCTTCAGTACGTCATCACATTACAATACTTCCCCTTGCCGTCCATCGATGCTGTTTGCACTTGTTCTTATGAGTGTTGCAGTTCCACCGGGTGTTTGCCAATTGCTCCTGCTCTGGTCTGGTGGAACCATGTGGTGAACGGGTGGAGGAGGGCTGCTCCGGCTGGAGCTCGGATTTGGGTAAATACACGGCACATTGCAGGAACAGTTATTAAGGCACCCCTGAATGGCTGCCATGAGAGATTCAAGCATTTCTCAAACATTCATGAATGAATGAACACAACCCTCCAGGTATGTTTTTGATGAGGGGATAACATATCATGACACAAAGCTCAAAAAAGTAATTTTGCCTCTATCCCCTCTTTAAATATTTACATGAGTCAAGTGGAGCCTTTGACACACATTGATTCACGTTGCTTAAATGTGATGAACTGAACAGTTTGCTAGGTTTCAGCCAAAAATACTTTGCCTTGAATTTCTTGAATACAACAAGCATGTAAAGGACTCCTGAGTGACATGTCTTAAAACATTTATTGACACTTTTATTGTTTTTCTTTTTTATAGAAAATTGGAGGGGTGTAATTTTTGATGCCAATGTAAATTCCCATTATCACTACTTGGCAGAATATCCAAATACATTCTGTTTCAAAAGCACGGAAGAAGCCTCTGCCACCTCAGTGGCATTTTGGGTTCTTGGTAGAAGACAGAAGTCAAATGATTTATAAGCAGTAGGAGTTTATCACAGAGTTTACTATTGGTAGCAAAACTAAATGTCAATTTTAGAGATCTTTTAGATTAAAACTAGCGCCCTTTTATAGTAAGAATCGGACTTATACTGACCTAATCTGAGCTAGATATTTCTGTGAACAACAAAAATACTTTAAATGCAGGGAATGGAACTACACAATGGATGTAGACAACATATGGATATTATCTTACTGCAAATAAATATATCTTTGAAAAAGAAACTTATTGTGTTTAGTTTGATCCTGATACTAATGATGGTAATTTAAGATGTAATCCCTGAAATTGGGACAGTTCTCCAGAAGCAGACACTGTTTAAATTTAGTTATAATAAGTTTATACCGCTGTATAAAAGTAGCAGAGCATGAACTAAGAAACTGAATTTTTGTTATTGTTATAAGTGCATATGTTGTTGGTCACTGTGGTTCCTCTGCTTGTTTCTCTCTCTTTCTGCAGACTTCTGGGATGCTGTCTTGTTACGTCTTTTTCCTTCTACCTCTCCTCTGTTCTTTCCACAGTTTAATCTTTTTATCTTCTTCCCCCAATCTCTTTTGGGTTTTTTTTTTTTTGGGAGGGGGGGGTTTCCTGTCTTGTCTATCCCCATGTTTCATTCAGAATAAACCCAAAACAATTTTTAATAAATTCAAGAAATTAAAATAAATAAAATCAACTATGGCAATTCAAACCTTCTGGCAATGCGATAGTAGCCCACATTGGTGTGCACACAAGGGCGCTAACTGTAGCAACCCAAAACGAGGAACGGCTGCAGTTGCCTTCCCATAAACCCTCCAAACATCTCTTAAACCCCGTCTTATTCTTGTGGACCCAGCGGTCGCTGTCTGAATGCACCGGTACACCTCTAGTCAGACAAGATAATGCTTCTATAACGTTCTCTGGAAAACTGTTTGCTTCTTGTGAATCATTTAAAAGAAAATATTTGCTGTAAAGCACAATCCAGCAGCAACACACACGCATACACACACATACACAAAAGACGGAGATGGGTCTCCAAAGACTTTATTCCATGTCAGTGTGAAGGCGTAACGCTCCTGCAGTGCTCACTGTGGAGTGCTCCTGTGTTAACCCAGGCAAGAAAGCTATTGAGCTTTCACCACCAGCACACACAACAGCAGAATTAGGATTCACAGAGCGTGGCTTTACAGGTACTCTTCCAAATGACTCCACAGAGCCCTTCAGGCTACTGTCAGCTAAAACCCTCGCAGGAGACAAACAACTAATATACTTTTGGTGTTTTACAGCACCGGAGCAGATGGATAAGATATGGATTACGCTGACAGTAAGTCAATAAGACCCAATACCTGGTTTGCACCGGATTAGTCAATTGTTTCTTGGCTCCTTTTAATAATTTTGCTTTGTGATCCCTCACGAATCTGTTTTCCTGCAGAGCTGCAAACCAGACTATGAAATGGCGTTGGGATGTGATTGCCTGTCAAGGCACGGTAAACAGAGGATGCTCTTTGGAAAGCCCAAGCCCTTCCACCACACAAATCTTCTTTATTGCCAACCCCCTGCCACATGTTCGACGTCCTCTTTGCTTTAAGCTGATATACGTGCCCAACGTCGAGCTCACCGCTTCCAAGCATCCAGCGCGGGACACTCGACGCTCATCCCGGGACGTTCAAAAATTCCACTTGATCTCGTCATCAAGCCTCGCCGTGTTCTTGGGTTTATTTTGTTCGTGTCAGCATTCTCGCGTTTGATCCCTCGTCAGCGCAGACAGAGGAGAGAAGGGAGCTGTTTTTGGTGTGTTTAACTGAGTTTCAGTCGAGTTTGCAGGCGCCTGCTGTGCGCATCACTCCCCATGCTTTGCAACCGCAGTCCCAATGAGGAGGGTGAGGGACTGAGACAACAAAACATCTTTTTTTTTTTTTTTTTTTTGGGTAAATGGTGGACTCGTCGTTGCTCATCTGTGTTTAAGCAGCTTGTCATGTTGAGAGAATATTCAGGAGGTGACGGGCTGCACCTCCATCGCTCGGAGCTGCAGGAAGCGCATTTCAAAGAGCGTGTCTGCGCCGCGAGGCTCTCTGGGTACGCTTTTTGTTAAAAGCAATCCATTTTTAGCCGTTATTCCAGGTTTAGTTAAGACACACAAAAAAGAGAGAGAGAGAGGGAGAAAAAAACATAATAAAGGAGGGGGGTGTTTCTTTTACCAGCCTTTTGATAAATATTTAAATACTGAAACAAAGGCGGCGGGTAACAGTCGCCTCTTGTTCACCTGCAAACATGTAAAACGCTTCTTTGTCTCCGTGTCTCGGGAGGTGAGGTGGCGAGTTCGCTCACGGAAAAAAAATAAAATGATACCAAAACAAATACGGCGCCTTGAAAAACTATTCATTCCCCTTGAACTTTGTCACATGAACTCACAGTAGAATAACAAACTTCAGCACATTTTGTTTGCATTTTGTGCAAGTACAACATAAAGTTCTCCACCATTGTGAAGTGAAGGGAAAGTGCTATGTTGCTTTTAAAGGTTTCTATTAAAAATATATCAAATTGTGGCGTGCGATTGTAGCGTACCCTTAAATAAAATCCCATGCACAGAAGTGTCTTTACTGATGGGAGCTGCAGGGAATGTTAAGGTTGTGTGGAACAAAGTTTCGCAAGAAAACAAATACTTGAAACGTCCTGTGAAAATGCCTAATAACTGCCTCTTATCAGTTTGAACATCAAATATACCTCAATATTACGTAGTAACACGCACAGTGGGAACCATCTTAGCACTACAGGAAACTAATAGTTATTTTCACAGCCAATCAGCGCCACGGAAATGAAATGGCGCGCCTGCATTGGCTGTAGTGTGTCAACGAGCGTGGCACTCCGGTGTCTCAACTTCCAAAGCTGCATTTTTCTTTCGAATATTTCAGATATGCATTACGAAAAAAAAATCCACAACACGGCCTGTTTTCAGTAAATAATTAGGAGTTACATTCCATAGAAAAATACGCAAATAGGTGAATCTATGAATATAAAGTGAAAACCCTGTACTGTACCACTATCAACTATGTATTGGACTATCACATGAAGTTCCAACAAAATACTTTGAAACTTAATGTAAAAAAAAAAAAAACTGAAATTCACGTGGCATGAATACTTTAACAAAGCACTATGATATAAAAGGGGTAGGCAGATGGAGAGCACACCACAGTCAACACAAATGGGAATTATTAGTTATTCGTGCTGCATTCGGCAGGCATGTCTGTGAGAAGTTGGTTAATATACAGCACTTTCCATAAGTCAGGCAGGGCGCCTCACCCTTGATGCCTGAGAGAACCCTGTGAACCCACCTCTCTGTTTAGCTTTCCCCTTCTGACTTTCCCCTCAACTTACCCGCAACTTTCCATTTTCACACCAAATAGATGGAGGGGGAAAAAAAATGTATTTTATCAAGAGAATACAAATGAGTCAGTAATGACGAGAGATCTTCTCATTGTTGCCCCCGCCCGTCCGCTCTCTTTAATGTCTACCCACGTTTGGCAAAAAGCATATGTCGGACCTCAAAACTGGGGGTGGGGGTGGGGGGAATCATCAGTCATGACATGCCATTAGTGCTCAAAAGACCAATTAGAAAAACCTACGAGGCACTCAAGAGTCACTAAACGGAAAGACTTCGATTGGAGTTTGACCTCACCACGATTTGCGTGCACAGCTAAGCATCAAATAATAGATAGACGATCTTTAACGTAATTATGCCTTAATGGACGGCGAAGCCACGCTGTCAAAAATTGATATGCAGGGCCGAGGCAGCGTTTAAGCAGACGTGGCAGGACGCATTTATTTCCACGTCAAAGAAAGACCAAGAGAGGGGAGGACAGATGGAGGAGCGAACGCTCTAGGATGTGAACGGTTCCCCTCTTTGAAAGACCATCCCTCATAAAGCAATTGTGGGCCGAGCGCTATCTTAGACTAATTGCTGTGAAAATACTCTCCCCCCTACCCCCGCACCCCAACCCTTTTATATTTAATCATTTCCTTGATATTCTGTTGACAAAGCCGGATGAAGATCATTTCTGCCACCGTCGCTTCTACCAGTCATATTAGCTCCAGTGTTGACCGAATCCTGCAAGGTGACCCCCAGTAACCGTGGTCAGCTCCAGTTGGCTGCATTTAGCAAAGACTTTTTTTTTTGTGAAGTCAGCCCCCATTAAGTCAGGGATAATTGTGTGTGTGTTCTCCATGGTGAATATTTGATCTGCTGTTTGCCCTTTGCCGGCCACACGGTGCAGAATAATGGCTCTCTTTGAGCGGCACCAGGCAAAAACCGTCGCCTCCTTCGGCCTCAGTGAGAGGCCAACCCAATTACTCTATCAATTATTAATTCATCATAAAGGTCGTCCCTCCGCTCCATTATCCGTAGCGGTCTGGGCATGCCAATGTCATGAGTGTCAACGGGGCCTTCGGGTCACAAACCACCCAGACACAGAACTCCACAGACACTTCAGAGGACTTCTCTGGCTGTCAGAAACACAGACGACTCCGAAGTGTATAATTCATGCAGATTCTGCAATTTTAATAGAAGAAAATGGGGCAATTTGGGATATTAATCTATCGCAATTAGCATATCGTTAGCGGTTATTTTAAAAAGTCATCCAACCCTAGCAAGAAAATCCAACTTAAAGCTTTAAGATAGCTTGCTAACAGGTACAAACAATAAAGACAGATATATTGGTCAACAAATACATCACTAACTCTGTAAAATGTGATGTGTGTTTTACCTGTTTAAAATTATGTATAACCCATAGACCTAATATAGCTAAAAATGCCTCTTAACAGTACTTTTTATCACAATCCAGCTATTTACATGAACTGATTTCATTAATATTTTATTCATTGACCAAATGACTAGTTGACTAAGATGGGCAGCTTCAGCAAGTCATCATTTTAAAGCTTTGCCACAAATTCTAGAATTAATCTAGGTCTGGGCTGTGACTGGGTCATTCTAACACATAAATATGCTTTGCTCTAAATCATTCTGGAGTTGTGCTCGCTGTATGTTTACGGTCTTGCTGGGAGGCGTCTCAGCCACAGTCCAACGTCTTTTGCAGCCTCTTTCGGCTATTCATGTCTTTAACTAGCTCCATCCGTCATTCCCATCAACTTTGACTCCAGCAACGCCTTCCCCATAATTGCACTGCATAGCTTCCTGGTACAGAGCACAATTCATGCTTTCATCGATTACAAAATCATTCAAAAGATTTTTAGTGAAACACAGGGAGGTTATTGTTTAAAGGGTGAAGTATAATTTGAAACTTTAGAAGGTACTTGTTACACAGAAAAGTTTGTTTACATCCGCAGCCGTCTGGGCATGCCATTGTCATGAGTGTCAATGGGGCTTCTCTTATTTCACAGAGAAGCTGTGAAATCATTAAAAAGTGGGGTCTAAACATATATCAAGTCACAAAGAAATTTATATTAGAAATATTAGGAAAAGGTTCCTGATAATCAGGTTATTCAAGGATTCCTCAAACCTACATGAAAGAGTCAAAGCAACACTCCAGGGAATAACATTATAACAATGTAAAGCTCAAAACAAGTCATTTTTAATGAACAATACTTGTAAATACACGAGACTTTAACCAAGTGGCTAATTTCCATCTGTGATCCCTTTGGCAGGTTGACCAATTACTTTGATTGGTTTTACTCTGCTTCAGGTTGTCAGGAAGTCTTTGTTCAAGTGATTCACTAATTGGATTTATTGGGTGAAACTTTCCAAAAATATACATTTAATCGTAGTTACTCATAGCTTAATAACAAGTTAGGCAACCACTTTTTTTGCATCGTCTCAAGTTGGTTGGGTTAGCTTCTTTCCCTGAATACACAACATTTACTCAGCTCTAATATTGGACTGATAAATGTATGCTGGCGAATGTCTTTTCTAAGTGTTATAGAGCAGCTAATGTGTTTCATTAAACTGCAACAATATGTTGCTCAGATGACTTACAGGCCTCCAGCCTTGCCAGGTCTCCTCAGTGAGGGGAAGCACACAGAAGACGAATCCACTTGCCTCATGACCGGTGGCGGGTTTTGTTGTCCTGACTGACTACGTGTTGGCGCCGGCGGAGCGGTGGCCGGTGTTGGATGTGTTGTCTGCTCTGACCTTTAGTTAATGGTGCTGGTTCTCCTTTCGGAAAGGTCACATTTTACATTTCAACCAATCACCGCTCATTGCATTAACCGTCTGCCTGCTGGTGACAAAACGGAATGGGCCCCCCTGTGGAAGATCAGAACCCGGCGCGTTGCAGTGGGAAGGGGCCGTCCCGCACATAATGATGTGTTCGACATGTGACGAGTTGCCGGTGATAATCAGTTTCATGCTGGACTTGATAGTGTGGCGCGATCTGACCTTTTGTGATGCTGAAATGTATGTGGGTTACACCACAACATCAATATTTATGATAATAACATATAAGTGTGTTATTATCCTTTCCGTCACCTGTATTTACGCGGCGCCATCTACCAGCTCCATAGGAAATCCTCAGCAAGTTTGTTTTATTTTATTTTCTACTTTCAACGTTAAGCTAAAATTTTAATTGCAAAGTAAAAAAAAGTGGCCTACTTTGGTAAATTCTAAATTGTAAAGGCTGTCTTAATTAAGCTGCATTATTAGTCATATTAGCATTAATTGCATAATTGAATGCGATTATCGGTAATTATTCACATAAATTAATTTTAGGCCACTGATCACTGAAAAAAATAAAATAAAAAAAAGGAAGAGGAGTCTGTGGTGAATTTGATCTGCTTCTAATTTGTGTTTCCACCTAATTTGTTTGTTTGTGCCGTTTATTTGTCACAGTCCTGCTGTGCATAAGTATTTGCATGAGCTTCTCTTAAAACTTTTCTTGCCTTCAGTATTTACAGATGGCTCGATGTGGCTTTGTGGTGGAAAATGCTTGTAATTTGAACAAACATGAACATGTTGCTGTTGTGTTTGTCCCTTCAACAAAAAGTGGTGTCAGAGACATAGTCTGGACATAAAACAATAGAGGATGTACATTTATGAGATCTAGACACACTGATATATTTTTTAGATAATTTCTTCTTACCGTGACAGTACAGTAGGGGTATTTAGATTTGGTGTGGCAATGTTGGAGAAATAAAAATAGAACAGTAGACATTTTACTGAGATGGGTGAGATAGTGAAGCGCATAGAATGCCAGAATAACGGACATCTTTGTATTATTCTATATACAGCTGGGACTTTAATATGTTAATTTTGATTAATTAATAACAGATTTTAAAGTACTAAAAAAATTAATTCAATTAACTGTTTTGAGTTTAAGTTTTGTTTGGTTGGGGTTTTTTTTACATACAAAAGTCCCAAGCCAGAACCTTTGTATGCGCATGTTTCTGGTACGCCTGTAAAACTGGCACACAAAATACATCCACAAACAGGGAGGGACAACAAAGCCGCCTCTCTTGGCTCACTGGGGGTTCATTGTTGCTTCACAAAATGACCTGAAGGAACGCTGGACCAGACTATTGTCGTGTGTAAGTTGTGCTAAAGGAAGTTAGCCCGTCACTGAAGCTATTCAGGCCTAAAATAGCATCTCAAAGATAAACATGTTGCATCATGACAGACGTCCCCAACGCTAACGTCAGTCCACATTTCTGCACAAGAGTCTTTTTCAAAGAAGTTCCACGAATGATTAGGTTTAGTTCCTGAAACACTCGGTAGAACAGCACTTTGCATAATCAAAATAGGAGATTCAAAACAATAGATATCTGCTTTTGAGTTCATATGTCTGTTAAACCAATGATTTAGCAGCAAAAAGGATTTTTGAAGTGAACATTTTTCACATAGGTACATGGTTTTTGATTGAAATGCAATTAATTTTGATTAATCAATAGACCCTTCTATTAACTTGATGAAACATTTTAATTGAGTGCCACTGCTAATTCTGTTTCAAAATAGAAAAATATAAAGTAGTGCAAACTGTGAAGAGATAGAAATGGCTTTCAACATTCTTGTCATAAAGTCAATCTGAAAAGTGCGGTGTGCATTTCTGTTCAGCCACTCTTTAAAGCAAATGCAACATCAATTTTCAATTCTTTCCACAGATTTACAGTTGAACTGAAGTCTGGACTTTGACTAGGCCAACCTAACTTATGAACATTCTTTGATCTGAGGTACGTCAGTGTTCCTCTGGCTATCTGTCTAATGTTGCTGACTTGCTGGAAGGTGAACATCTATTTCTTGTAAATCTGCATAATTATAAGTTGTATTGGCAACAAGTTCTCCTGCCTGAGATGTGGATCTTTGCTTTTCCACCAGAGTGACACCGTCTTTGCAAACGTCAAACCTCTGAGGCCGTCACAGAAAACAAAAGCTGCATTTAGTCAGATTAAATTGCACACCGGTCGACTCCATTAAACTAATCAGGTAAACTTCTGAAGGCAGCTGGCAGCATTGGATTTTAATCAGGAGTATCAGAGTAAAGGGGTGCGCTCACTGTGGTGAAACACACACAGTTCCATCTGTGAGCTGCCTTAATCAAAACGAAGCATGCGCATGTCGGTGCGAGCGTGCGCTAGAAAACGCTGACTGGAAGAACTGTGGGTTTCTACAGGAGCTTACAAAGCCATGAAAGCCTGCGATGACAGACTGTGGCGAGCGCGCTCCATTGCCTGTGCAGGAATATAAGACAACACCCCACACACACACACACGCCCTGAGTCACCTCCACATTCACATGTTCACACTGACTAAGGCCTGTCACAGCAAAATGAGCCACTTATATTTTGGCTACAAGTACCTGCCTGGAATAAGAGAAGTGTTTCAAATCTGTCTGAGCCAATAAAAGGTGCTACAGGATAACTTGCATCCTTAGTGGATTAAGCTGCAGTTACAATCTATCGAAGGACACAGTTACACACAATAGAAGAATGCTTTAACATTTGGCTATTACTTTGGTCAAGATAAAAATCCAACCCTATGTCTGAGTTAGCTCTCTCTCAAAAAGAAGGAACTAAAGCATGGGGGCTATCACCAGTCACCTTAACTTACTCCATTAAGCATGGTATTTTACGTACAGTTGTTTTCAGCACCTTTTGCTGTCACACTGTTTAACAGAATTCAGTACAAACAACTACATTTGGTTACAATATTAAGAAACTATGTCTGTCTGTGTGAACATAGATCTCAGTTTAAATCAGGTTGTTTAGTAAAGGCCTCAGGGGTCTGGGTATGAAGGAGACCCATAGTAATTCCTAATGAGGAACAGAAACACTGTTCCTTCCTTACCTTCCTTATCCACCCATCGTCTACACACAGTTATCGATGTCAGGAGGGTTGGACCCTATCTCCTGTGGTCACTGGCGAGAGTCACTGTACACCCTGGACACCAGGGTCGCCAGTCCAGCATTCAATTTAGAGAGCCCAAGATGGAGTACCTGAAAAGAACTCCCAAACTCCATGCAGAAAAAACCTCTGGCCAGGATGCAAAACCAGCCCAGAAGCAGCCCAGGGATCTATGGTGACTCTGGAGGAGCTGCAGCTCCTGTCAGCAGGACAACTACAAGTGTTGTACTCTTCCAGCCCCACCTTTATTGAGGAGTGTCGAGAAGGGCATCATTGTTAAAAATAAAAATACAGTTTGTATTAAGCTACACGGGAATACAGGAAGAATATGGCTGAACAGAAAAAAAAACGTTTTGATCTTTTCGAGATCTACAGCCCCTCTCATTCTCATGCATACTTCACTCCATGACGGTCCACTCCTACTGAAAGTGGAGTCGGACACGTCTGTGCAAAGGAAAATTGTGATGAGTGCATACTCTGTGCTGTACAGTAACCTGTTCGGCAGGAAACAGTGTTCCCATCGACCTGTTTGAATGTGCTGCTAATGTTGAGAGTTGGTACAAACAGTTGGCCAGGTCACAGCCAGACTGCCACTCTGTACCACACCAACAGGTGTGTGATGGCTACCCTGGTGGAGAAGAAACGGTGTAAGGTGTCTAACTTGCTCATCAACATGATGGTATCCATTCAGATTGTGGGAAAAGAAGGAATTTGTCATGAGAAATGTATGCTTGACTATGAAATGTCGACTATCTGCAGACGGTGTGTGCAGAGTTCGCGTGGATACAAAAATACATACGGTATATGAGTATTTTGGAGCTTAAACACTACAGATACCATTTCACTGTACCATCAAGCTGTAGGAGTACTCTTGTTTAGCAGGGATGGGGAGTCTGGTCAGAGATGAGGAGAAGAGTGAGTTATTTACTGACTAATCCTGGATGGGTCTGAGGCTTCAAAAGACTTGAGCATGGGATGACGCGTCACCTTACAACACGACAGCAACCCCCACTTACACATCCAGACCCTAAACACACTATAACCACAGAAAAACACGAGAGAAGTAGCATCATGCCTCTACCATGCACAGAGCTCAACTCTTTTGTAAAGAAAATTTGATAAGAAATGCAAACCTGTTCAAGACATACCTCAAGAGACTTGCAGATGATTGAAACACTTTTGTGAGGCACTGTACATTCAGAAGGTGGGTGTGAGAGCAGAACTTAAATAAAAAGCTCAGAGAATCAATAGATGTTGCTGCACCACCACCATTTTTAAGAATCTAATTCCTCCAAGAAAGAAATATGCTTGCCTCTGTCTGTCTGTGTCTGTCTGCTAGGTGTGTGTATGTGTGTTTGTTCCTGTTCTCATTAGGATCCACACTGCAGGGCGCTGCTTCAATGTTGTTTCCTGTATAGCCCATTACTGCTACCTGCCCCGGGGTTGGAAGTTGAAGCCCGAGACAAACAACGAGCCGTGTGCAGTAAAATGCACCCGAGAGATTAGTGTGGCGAGGAAATCGCACTGTGTAAAGAGGGGTGAACTTAAGGTTGAGTCAACCTGAGGCCACAATAAGCTGGCGTGGAGATTTCAAGCAAAGCGTTTCTTTTTTTTTTTTTAATAAATATATATATATTGAGCGGGGCAGGTGACAACAGGCAGGCAGTGAGATGTGTAATTCAATTCAGAAAATAGAGAAATACATTATTAAAATATCACAGCAGAAAAAAAAGCAACCTTGCAAAAGGATCACATGTGGCGCATAGATGTGATTACAAGCTAAAGTAGCAGCATTTCTACTTTTACCAAAATTGAATAACTTTCAAGATATATAGAGCTTAAAGTAAATGGTTGTTTTCTATGTGATTCTATTTCAAATGTAGTGTTTTGACGTCTATACAGCCAAAGCCACTTTCATTCTCACTGTTTCGCCTTACCAATAGTCTTAAACGACACAACTAGCACAGGTTTTGTAAAGACTATGTGGTTCCATTAACACAGTGGTGTCACAAATAAAAGTCTGCGAAGGTTTCACAGACTACAGGGTTCCTCAAACCAACTGAAACCAAGTGAGCACATCGTTGTCTCTAAAGCTTCCTCAGCTACATGGTGTTGGCCCACAGTAGGTATAAAGCTAACTCAGAGGCTAGTGCTAGCCACTTTAAGCCACTAAATAATTAATTTTGGGAAATTTAATGCTAAGGCCAGAACATGAATCCTAAAAAGATAACTCCATGAAGGACGAGGCATTACAGCAAAACACCCTGTATCTGAATAGGAGATCCTCTACTAAACATTAGTTGTATTTATAGCAGTGGTCAGATCAATAGGGAGTGATATTTGCTCATGTTTCCCACTCCACTCCCCCAAGTGCTTTGTTGTGCCATTTTCTTGAATGTGCTGTGTGGAAGAGATCGCGTGAAGATGCACAGAGTCTTTATATTATCTGCCAAGGTGTTGCAATAAAACATAAGGTTACAAAATGTGTGTCAGTTCAAGGCAATAGCACACTTTGTGATGAAATACTCCAGTTAAAGGGATGCAGAGGAAAAAGTTACCTCTTCCCTTTAAATTCAATTTTCTTTCAAGACGGCAGCTTTGTTTTTTTGCCCTGCTTCCTCAAAGAATGGATTTGTAGAGAACATGACTAATAGTTGAGACCATAAAATGTTCATAACATAGCGCTTAGTTTTAGTTTTATACCCCAACCCCCGGTTTGACTTTCTCCATAACTTTATCTCTGACTGTTCTCCTTGGTCTTCGTTTTTGCTGTTTGTTCAGCAATGTTCTCCAACAAACGTCTGAGATCTTTAAAGGACAGAAAACTAATGCTGCACCCTGAACATGCCACTCCTACGGAAAGAAATGCTGGTGGCAACAGCTACGAATGAGTCTTCATGAAGGATCAGAAAGGAAACAGCCAGCGGCTCTTTCATATTTATGTTGTAAATAATTTCGAATACTTTGAATCATTTCCCCAAATCCCAATAAAACCCATTAAAGCTGTGACATGGCAAAATGGGGATATTATTCCAAGGCAGTGATGACATGTTATTCTAAAACAGTGATTAAATAAATGGAAAAAGAAATCCTCACAAAACTGTTTTAATCATCACTGTAATAAAAATAAGGGAACTGCTTTAAAGTCAATGATTTTGTTGTGTGATTTAAAAAAAGGGAAAAAAACTTATGCTGTGATAATGCCACTAAAGGGAGAGGAAAAACAATTGCTGAATAAGTTCTGATGTAGCAAACGTTTCCGTCCACTGGTGGGTCTGTGCCTTATCAGAGTCTCAAAACTCTGACAAATGTTTGAAGTCCAAACTTCCAGTTTGGAGTCTCTCCGTTTTTCTGAGATGTGTGGTCCATGTTAGTTTCACGACCCGTTTATTACAGCCATACACAGCGTAACACTTTTGGTTGATTTGCCTCAAACCAGTATATAGAACCACGGCTGACTCACTTTTTTGTGACATTTTTAAAGTTCACTCAAACGTCACATGACAATTGGATGGAAACTTACCTTTTGAATTTATGCCAACGTAAAGTTTGGACTTTTCAAAAAATTTTGAGCATGAGATTATTATTTTTCTTTTCTTTTTTTTTAACAATATTCTATTGTAAACATTTTTTCTCTACCAAACTTTATATTGCAATGAACACAGATACTTGGCACATTTACTCTGATTTCCATTTAGTTCTTAGTTTTAGCCAACTCTGGATGCAATGAGAACGCAAGTCGCAGCATTTAAAAAAATGTTTCATTATTAGTCAAATTTTACATTTCTGTGAAATGGCAGCTTTTAGAAATGAATCTCAGTTTGAATAACACACTGTCACAAGTTTAAGGGAACTGACTTAAAACTGATGATTATGTTAATTCGGACAGTTACTTTAAATAGACAAAAGGGAACCGACATAGCTCGTCAGTGCACTCAGGACAGGAAGTGGAAGTGACACTAGAGAAACAGTGGAGTCACACTAACAAAACGGATGTAAACCATGCAGCACAAAAGAGGAACTAAGACAAAACCAAGTCTGAAAGTGAAATCAGAGCAAGGTCTCCTGATTACAAAGACCTGGTTAATTTTAGTCCCACAATCTGTCCTGGGTCTGAGCAACAGAGATATACCAATCAATTAGCTATATGTCAGAATCAACTGAATGTGAAAGAAAAAACTCATCAAAACTAAGAATTCCCACCATTTTCTGTCCTTGAACACATCAAAGAACAGCATTTACTGAGTGTGAAGGGAGGCCCAACAGATTTACTTTCACAAGTGGAGCATTAAGGCTTTCACCACCATGCTCCACATGGAACTTCATTAGAGATTGCTTTGGGTTTATTTAAAATGTAATGGTGGCAGAGATGAAAAAGAAAGGAGAAGAGAAAGGGAGAAATGTGGCGTTTAAAAGGAAAGGAAATAATAGTAGAGGACATAAAAACAAAAACATAGATGGAATTAGAAGTCAACACTTTATTAACCTGCTTCTACACCTACAGGAAGAGATGAAAAGAGAGAATCCGCAGCAACAAACATCTACAAAACTTCTGCCTCCTTTGTTCCCTATATTGGTATGGAGCACTAAGGCTGCGTTCACACTGCAGCCTGAAGTGACCCGATTCCGATTTTTTTTTTTTTTTTTTGGACGTAATGCGACCTGTATCCGATTTTTTCATAGTAGTCTGAACAGCACATGTTGGATTCTTTTAGAATGCAACCCAGGCCACTTGGATATCCAATATGTATCCAATTCAAATGCGACCGAATGTAAAGGTCGCATTCATCCGAACTGAACGTCAGTGATACTCAACAAATCTCACTATTCTGTGTCCCGACAAGCGCAAGTGGGAATAAAACCAACAACTATGATGGACTATATTTAAGGATCAATTTGTTAATATGTTGCTCCGGTCGGAAAACAACTTCAAATGCTTAAGCTGTGCTCCACCGTTAGCCTCCATGTTTACTTCCTCAAACACTGAGCTCTTCTTCATTTTATGGTGGCTAGCAGAACACTGAGAACGCTGTTATTGCGCCCTCTACTGTCCATGCGGGACACTTTCAGGTCGCTGCCGGGTCACACCTCAGAACACATACAGGGTCACATATGTTTGGAAGTGTGACGGGCCGATTTGACAAAGAATCGGAATTGGGTCTCTTCAGGCTGCAGAGTGAACCCAGACTTAAGAGTCCAATCAGTGCATCTCTATCTACAAATTGTCACTTGTTATTGCAGTTAATTTTTTGTTTTTTTTTTCATCTCAGTGTCTCAGACTCTGAAGCATGCTTCAAGTGTTTGCCAGAGACAGTAGCAGCTTTGACACGAACGATGTCAAGGCAGCAATAACGGGCCCATCTGTTAGAAGCAGATGCATCAGTCTGCTGCGGGGTTAATACACCTGGGATGTCGGTGTCAGATGGCTCAACTTGCAGGCATGTTTCCCTGGTTTTAAACCCCCTTTTATGCATCCAGATAGATGGGATAAACACAGACGCGCGGACGGCCCGCAACTCTCACGTCCTGCGGCAGTGTCAGGGAGTTTCAAATCAAAGAGAAGATCCTCACGCCTCTGCGGCAACACCCCCCCCCCCCCCCCCCCCCCCACTCAACACCTCTGTTCAAAGGCGGGCCGGCTCCGGAGACCGTCCCGAGGAAGCAGGCTGGCGCTTTTTTTGCTCGGAGTGTTCGCGAAGCGGCTCGTCCATCTGTCTCCGTCTCTCGTGACTCAACGCCGTCCTCTGTCTGCGCCGCCGCGCCAGCCGCGGTTTAGCGGGTGTTGGCGGGCGGACGGCTCGCACTGATACTGTCAGTCACCGTGTTTTCCAATTACCATAGCGCGGCGCACCGACGTGATTGCCTGATTGGCAGCGTTATTTCCGTGGCAATTATTATGATTCTGATTATGTCAATCATTTCGCTCTCTGCTCCGTGTGCCATCAAATAGCAGTAGCTTCGGCTTACCAGCGCCTCCCCCCCCCCCCCCCCCCCGCAGCCTCCACCCAACTCACGTGTCTGATGGCTGTTTGAGGTATAGTCTCTGTTTTTTACAGTAGAAAACTTTTTAAAAATTCATGTTCTGCTTGCCGCGAGCTCTATTACCTTTGAGCGCGGTAGCTCATTCCAAATTACTAACGGTCTGTATATGGTCCCCATAATGATCATTTTCACTCTGTGTCAGTAATAATTGCGAGGTTAGTTCTATTTTAGTGCAAGCTCAGGGCTTCTGGTTTTATCTCGCTCCTTCTTGTATTATTCATGTCATCCTTGTGTCTTTGACTTTTTCCACAGCAACCCTCCACTCAAAACGGCAATTACTACTATTACCTCTTCCGCAACGTGTCGGGAGGAGGAGGAAAAGCCATTTTCTTTATTATCCTCGTCATCTGCAGCCACGACTATCATCATCTATTTACTACCTGATTCAATTAGTGAGCCATCAGATGAAAGGTCACAACTGTAATCAGTCCTTTGAGAACATGTTTTTTTGTGCATCGAGACTTCCACTGGCTCTGGCTTTACATCTAAGGACAACTAATGACCTTTCTTTCACATTCTTTCACCAGAACTCGAACACTTGTTCAGCCGCGCTAATGCTGTGTCGGATCCATCAAACGTGTCCGGCAGGCCAGACTTGAAGCGGAGTCTTTTGAAAGTGTTCAAACCTGTTGAACTATTTGACATTTTGTTTCACATTTTCCTTTTTTAAGTGCAGAAACACTCTTTGTTATACGTATAACTCCATGTAGTTTGTGCTGTTTGTTTTCTGCAACATCTAGCAATGCTAAAACGTTGCATTTCGGCTTCATCTGATGAGATGACCTTTTTCGACATGTCTGCAGCGTCCCCTAAGCTTTGTGGCTTTATTCTAGCAGCGCCTCTCTCCTTCTTAACATATTTTTCCTATTTAAGGTGTGAATCTCTGCAGCTCCTCCAGAGTTCCCAAGGGGGATAAAAAAACAGTTTCTCCTGAAAGAACTGCCTTGCTGATTGTTTAATCTCACCTAAGCGTAAATGACGACATATTTATTGGTATGCATGTAGTATGTTATATAAGAACATTGTAAACCAATAAAATAGCGGTGTGAATTTTAAATGTTTTAAGGATGTGTGGACACTTTAAACTAATGTATTCTAACAAACGGGCCAGATGGATTTGTATTCAAATTAAATTAAACACTATCTACTAATTAGGTGACAGGCAGTTTGTTGCACTGGATATTACCTGGAGGTAGTGGAGTTAAGGGGTCTGAATACAAATAACTGCTTCACGTTTATGCGCCTGCTTGTGTTGATTTATTCCACAAAACAATGCAAATAAACAGTGAAGACTGTAGTTGTGATGTAGCAAAGTATATATATTCATATATAAAAAAGTTAATGGGGTATGAATTCTTTCACGAGCCACTGCAATTCATATGGAATCAGCAGAAATTGTGGGGATTGACATGGCTTTATGCATGAAGTTCTCGGATGATGCCTTGTTTATTAAGAACCAGCTTCCTGATTTAATTTTCCCCACCAAATTTTTTGCAAATGGACGAAAACCGACTCAGGCCTAATGTGCAATTTTCCTGCCCGCGTCAGCTCTCCACGTGCCGAAGTGAATTATGTGTAAATCTACCTGTGCAGTTATGTATATTTCTTTTCATTACATGCACTGCATCTGCAATTTGCGCAGACGTAGATATTGCACTTGCTAGCTGCTTGCAGGCTCACAGGCAGGCAAAATTATCCCTTCGACTTTTGATTTATGTACTGAAACATTCGCATCCTTGTTTGACTGCGTAACCAGGGAGTTTCCGATCTTTTTCATTTAGCAGAACCCTGGGCTGACCCTTGTTGCAAGGTCACTACGGTCTGTGCAAAAATGCAGCCAAATTTGGTTCAGACCTTTGTGTTCTCTGGAGGATCAATCTGACTGCTTTTCCCCTGACCTTTCATCTACAGCCAGCAATGAACTGAATGTTCTCATTTTCTCCAAATTCCCAAAGAGGTTACCATAAAGTTTAGCACGGAGGGTTAGTCCTAAAATTAATCTGCTGGTCTACTTACATTTCATCAAGTAATACCAGCGGACCAAAGTTTCCACTCGTTCTGTTTACAGTGCCTTGCCAAGTAATCATAACCCCCTTTTGAGCCGTTTAGCATTTAATAAAATGTATTTTACTATGATTTTATGTGGAGGATCAACATAAACCAACAGTGGAGGAAAACATGTTTTTGTGTTCTTTTACAACTGGAATTCCAAAAAGTGGAAATCAGTATTCTCCCTCCTTCTTGTGATTCTCCTAAACAAAATCCAATACAAGCAATATTGGTGGGTTCGACTTGGCACATCTCTCTTCACAGTGCAGGCAAGTTCCGGTAAACTTCATAGTGTCAAACTATCACGTTACATATAACATGGAAACATGTTAGTGATTAAGTAAAATTTTAAACTTTAGCCGAGTCCAGACTCCGGCAAGCAATCGTTTCTCTACAGTGAAGAGTCCAGACCCTCTTTGTATGAAGTGCTGTTTATTACCGGGCTAATTCCAAGGTGTTCCCGTGGTTAAATGGAAATACAGTCGACTCAACACGCTCTGGATCTCCAGGGTCTCTTTTCAAATGGGATATTCCTGAGCAGACGCTCCACCGAATTGTGTTTCCATGTAGAGGCGCAGTTGCTCTGCTGCTAAACCTTTGACCCCAATCTTGATCTCCAACCCTCACTAAAGGTGAGAGACCAGATCTGAACACGTACTGTAACTTTATTGAAGTTTTTTTTTTTTTTTTTTTACTATATGCTAAAAGGCTAGAGCTAATCTGCCAAATGCCCATATTTGAAGTTGAATAAAACTGACACCTCCGCCACGACTGACCTATATCTGAATGTCAGCTGACAGACGTCTGGCTCTAACACACGTCCATAATCACCTCTAAACATCAACAGCCTCTGCCGTCGACTAAACTCTCTGCAGTACGCCTGCCAGATCAAAGAAGGAAAAGGCAGCCTTCAGTGCATGCGTGTGTGTGTGAGTCCATTTCAGCAGCTGCTCTGTCAGCATACTCCCAGTCCATGGGGGTTTCGGGTTGGTTGCGTGTGTGTGTGTGTAGGGGTGTGTGTGTGTGTGGTGGGGGGGGGAGATGTCCACACAGCATGCCTAAAGAACTCATCTACAACCTCAGGCGCTGTGCTTGGTGTGTGGGATGATGTGCTGCAGACTCAGCCTCTCAGCTCACTGAAACCCGAACACACAAACACCTCCTCATCACTGACCCGCCTGTACACACATTAATGCCCGCCGTCTGCATTCAACCAGCAAATACGCCTGTTACCCACGACGACGGGCATTTTTCATCGGGATGTGGGGGCGAGGGTGGGGGGAGAAGAGTGGGAAGCCTGTTATGAGAAACTCCAATTTAATTTGTTATGAATGCAAAGCACAAAGCTAAGAGCTCTTGGGGTATTTAGCGTCTGGCTATAAGCTTAATAAGTTTGTGTGTGCTGCGTTAATGTGCGTGTGTGTGTGTGTGTGTGTGTGACATGCCCGTGCGAGATGCAAATGTGTGTTTGTTTTGCACTTGGAAAGATGGGAGAGCTCTCTTCTGGTGTAACACACTCATGTGATGGCTAGTGGCTGGAGGCGCATCTTCTAATTCACTCTCGGAGGCTAATTCCATGCTAACAAGTCAGCGATGCCACATGCTTGTCCTTGCCCACAGCCTGGTAGGCCAGCCTCAAAGCAAACCAATTAGCCAGCCTCACTCTGGGTCTGTCAGCCCCCGCAACCCCCAGAAAAGTCACTCTAAACTTTTTTCCCCCCTCAGAGGCTTTTGAATGGAGGAGGTCTGTGAGGGGTGTGAAGGCGCGTCGCATTAATAAGCCTGTACTGCTGACATGAAAGACGCCTTGCAAGTGACATGAAGCAGACAAGGCTAAGCTGCGTCGCCCATTAGCCAAAACAGCCATTTAGTGACGAAACTGTCCAACAAATTGAATCACTACATATTTAAAAAGGAGATTAATGCAGCTTTTTATTTTACATACTTTGAATTTTGTTTTTTTACAGCAAAAATCAGTGTATTTTAAGGGGGATTTCATCAGACAAAAAAATAAAAAAATAGAGCAATACTGTGGAATGGAAGGAAAAACTCTGTTATTTGGTATCAGAACAAATCCTAATATTGTGGTCTACGTATGTCTCCAGACCTGTTTAGTCTGACACCCTTAAATAAAATTCAGTGCAACTCACTGCCTTCAGAAGTCGCTTAATTAGAAAATAGAGGCGTTCAATTTAAACACACAACATAAAAACAAAATACATTTTTGTTAACGATTAAGAAAATTGTGCGTCCACATGAGAGGATGCAGAGCCACTGGAAATGCTGAAGTAGGTATTCCAGACCAATCAGTGACACTGTAACCCTGCCACAGAATGACGCAAAAGTCATAGAACACTGTATGGTGCCATGTTTGTTTTTGTGTGAGTGAGGCGCATGCAGGACATCAAGAGAGATGGGGCTTTTAAAAAAAAACTACATGCGGTTCACAGTAGAATACTTGTGCGTCAGATTCCTTGTTCTCAAGTGTGACGCAACAGGTAGTTGAGTTTAACCACACTTTCCCTATGATATTTCCACTGGTGGTAGTTGGAATATCTCTGGGATATAAAGATAGCCCACTGAATGAACCCTGCCACCCAGTGGAAACGGCGCATCTGCGTCATGATCCTCTGTTAATGTTGTGGTAATTCTCTCCTAGAGACCTTCCTAGCAAATATTCCTACCTCCTACCTGTTGCTAACCCTTGGTGTCGCGTTGTGCCTGGATCTTTCTGGAACCCCACTTGAATAGTAACCTGTATCACCACAGAAATGTCAGGCTTCCAAAAAAAAAAATAAAAATAAAACCCTAAAATGGATGAAAACCTACCTGAAAAACAAACTTCAGAAGAGAAACGCCCAACTTGTCGCCCTGCTCATTCATCCACCTGGAGTAGCTGCAGGAGAAAATGAAGATTAACTCACCTGTGATTCATGCTTGTATCCTCTCCAGCTGCTGTACTCTCATCTATCAAAACACTCACCTGAAGCTCTGTTCCCAGTTGACGTTTCCACCCCGGGGTCTCCCACTAAATTCCCTGCCATTCCTCTAACCTACAATAAAAAGAAGAAACTCAAACATTCAATCAACCTCCAGGTCCCACCTGAGCTACACTATTCTGTTTCTCCCTCCCAGGTTCCATTGCCAATCTGAAGCATTGGAGCCCTAAGCCTTCATGATTTGAACTTTTATCTTAAAAGTCTCCTGTTTCCCGTGTTTAAGTCACAATTCATCTCAGTCATGAGGGTTAGAGGCTCCGAAAGACTTGATATTCACGCAGAGGTTAACCTTCCGGCAAGACAACAATCCGAAAAACAGCCAGGACTACAAATAAGTAGCTTAGATCAAATGCTGTTAGAATAGCCTTGTCAAAGTCCAGACTCCAATGGAGAATCCATAACGAGGCTTGAACAGATGTTCCTCAGTCAAGCTTGAGCTGTTTGGCAAAGACAAACGTGCAAAATTTCTAGTCGCTAGTTGAGCAAAGCTGTACAGATACTCCCCAAAATACTTGGTTCTACCAAGTACTGACTCAAGGGGGGACTGAGTACATGGGGATATTAATACTTTTGCAACTGTAAATGAACATATCATCACTACGACGGATCCTTTGAGAAAATATTCTGCCCTCAACCATTTTGAGTGTGGAGAGAGCAGCGAACACAAAGGTGTCAGGATTTGCTAAGTGGACTGACTTGACGCTGTGCACGACTGCTGCAGTTCCACTGTGGGAGCAGCTAATTGGATGGTAATTAACAGAGCGAAGGTCGATAAATACCTTTGTGAGCAGGCTTGCCAAGGACACGGAGGTGATGGGACGGTGTTTGTGAACCGGAGTGAGAGACAAGGCTACCGGATGGATGTCTTTATATTTTTTTTTCCCTCCGTTACCATCCCCTTCCTCCAGCTCCTCTGAAAGATGCTCTTCTCCCTTATCACACCTCCCGCCTATTCTCTCCTGCCCCAGCCTCCTTCGTTTCCATGGAAACACAAGATAAAAAGAGTTACTTCCCGATTAAATCAAAGATTTTCCAAGTGCCAAAAATATTACCGGCTGAGCTGTGTTCTTCGAGTTCAGGATGACGCTCCGTTTTCGTCTTCCAGGTAACGCCTGCGTGCTTCGTGTCTCCGCCGTATGATAACAGACGCGGCCTATTCATACACCGAGGCAAAACTGTTAGGCAGTTCTGTCTCTGAGGGACCAATGAATGGCTTGAGTGCTGACAGTATTTCTTTCTCACTGTCTTTTCTTTCTTCCAAGGCCTTCTAAATGTCCCACAGAACTGCCTAACCAATCTGTCAGCTGCCATGGTGAAGGTCCAGAGGAGAATTGTATGCATAATTGAGCATCTAGGATAGAAGAAGAACAAACCCTGAAAATCATTCATGTGATTTTTTTTTTTCCTTCTTGCCACAGGACGCTGCAGTCTGATGTGGTTGCTCCATCTCCACATACACTCCGGCTTTACCTGACAGTAAACGGTGCTGTCTCTGTTGTCATCCCTTTGATCCCAATCACCCTTCAGAGCTTTGCAAAGAGTAGCTGGCTCCCACAGCCTAAACAAATATTGACGTTGAGGATTTGCGCTGTGCCGGTGGTGTTTGCTAGAGTGCAAAACCGACAGAGGTAATAGACGTAGGTACGTCGACCTTCCTTTAGGTGCACAAATTAGAGTTGCAGCATTAAACAGTTGCATAATAATTGCAGTTCCAGCTGGAAGCTGCCTTCAAACTACTACCTGTGGGAACAACACAACGCAACAAGACCCTCTCAACTCATTTTAGACACTCTAAAGGGCAGTACTGAAATGAACTGAGCTTCATATGTTATAAAGTTATTCCCTCATCAAAAACATACCAGGAGTGCTGCTGTGATTGAGAAATCCTTTACTCTCCAACCTCCTCCTCCAGTCCAGCAGAGCTTCGCCTGCTCCATTCAGCTCCTCCAGACTAGCAGCAGCAGCAGTTAGCTAACACCTGGTGAAGCTGTGCATCTTGCTGAGCACAGCTTCACAGCTTCATGCACCCTACTTTTCACATGAATGCTCCTAAGAACAATGTTAAAGGCTTACTGGAGGAAGGTTGTTATGTTGTCGTGCTGAAGCGGAGCGTAAGAAAGAGTTAGGAGTTTCTTAAGAAGACAGAGGCCAATTTCAATTGACTTCAAGGAAGTCAAATTCCTTTTAAGTCATGTTTGATACATACAGCATTTTTATCAACTTTGAAGGTAACAGTTGACTGTGATATAAAATGGCCCTATGCACCTGGAAGATGCATCATACGACACATGAGAGAGATGTCTGTCTTCAATTCTGTGGATAAAGATACACCAACAATTTTGAGCTGCGCTGTAGATAAATCCCAAGAATAACTACAGGAAAAGCACGACGGCGATTTTCGTCCAGCCTCAGAGTAAAAACCGCCGTCACTTGTCCAGCTGCTCAGAGCCCATGAGTGACAGGAGATCTGCAGTGACGCGGTGGCGGAGTGTAAAGCTTTTATCTGCAGCCTACTGGCCATGTTCCTCCTTCACACATGGCTGAGTCCTGAAGGATGATGAAAGTGTGAGGTACCTGACGGGGCGGATGGACGGGTTCCTCTGCAAGCGCGACCAGCACGCACGCACTCATATATGAAAACAAGTAACTCGGAGTGTGGATGTCAGTCTTTCCGCTGGCCTCCGAGGGACACCTCTCATCAGAGAAAGTCCTCCTTCCTTCCTTCACACTGCACTGATGGAACTTCTCATTCCTGGAGCTTCCATTTTATGTGTGCTAGCTTGTAACCCGCCTCCAAGTGAGGAACTACAGCAGTGTGCAATATTTACAGTAAGGGCACCTTTAACTGCTGCAGGACATATACATTTTTTAATGCACACACTCTTTATGCATATTAACAGGGCCGTATATCTTGCATTGTCTTTTTTTGTGGCTTTATTGTGCAGCAGTCTCTGAGAGCAATAGCCTGCTTCAGGGGAAAAGGACAAAAAAAAGGGATTTTTTTGTAGATTGTGTCTGTGCCGCCTCGTACAGTACGGCGGCGCAGAGCTACCACCCGGCAGAGGATGATTTATGAGGTACACAGCCACCAAATTACACTTAATGAATTGTATTGCTCCTCACTGAATTTAACACCCCTTTCATTCTGCTGCCTTTGTTAAACACGGGTTAACAGCCACAGGAATCACAATCGATGCTGAAATGGTTAATGAGTAAACGGTGAGAAACAGAGAATATGAAGGATTGATCTGCTTTAGTGCCATAAAAGGAATTTACAGTGTGCGCTACCAAAAGGAGCCTTAAGTTAAAATAAACCCCATGATCCTGGCAGCTGTTTTCCTGAAGGCCTGGAGTCCGTCTCACTGTGTCCAGACGTTCAGTTTGTGAACATTTAATGGTAACAATAATAAAAAAAAGACTTATAATGTATCTTTTGCGCTAATAGCATAATCTCACACTGGAAGAAAAGAAAACGCTAATTGGAGTACATTAATTCAGTGGAAAATCTCTGGTTTAAATTTTTTTTTTTTAAACAAAATCGTTATTGACAACCAGCTTGTGAATCCTGAAAATTGAATTTAACTGGTGCATCTTGGTGTTTTATGCTTTACTTTTATGGTCTTATCTGAGACCCAAAGAACCTTTAATCTTTAATCCATGTCTTCTTGGATTCTTGGTGTCAGCAGGAGATAGAGCGCCATTACTCTTAGTCTTTCACATCAAAATGGGAAACGCTGGAGGACATAGTGATTGAAATAACGCAGACGTAAGTTGGTATTCATAAATCTGAAACGGATATAAGAAAAATACCTATAGGCCAAGACCTATTTATATCTACAGTCAGAGTGTGAAAATAGGCTAGACGAGAACGTAATCTGATTCTGTTCACCTACACTTCAAAACGACCACAAGACAAGACGGTATTATCCACTAATGTCAATGTTAGATTTACTTGTATAGCACATTTACAACAGAAAAGACCTTATGCAAATACATTCAACAGTAGCTAAAACAAATAATTTAAGAAAAAGAAAAAAACCAGCATTTAAAGAAAGCGTTCTTAGTAAGTTTGATTGCAATGTTTCAGTTGAAAGAATAAAACAATATAGCGGTATATTTCATGCTAGATGTACTTTAAATCATAATATCTCAATACCATCTGTTTGTTGGGAAGTTTGTTTGTTGAAAACCCTTTTCTGGTTATCAGTATGAAAATGAGTGTTATTTAAGCTTTGCTTCTGTATAATCTGTTTTGTGTGATTGTTTTTGCTGCCATTGAAAATCTTAACCTGAGATATAGCTAAAGAAGTTCAGTAATCATATCCTAAGAAAGGTCTTGAGAAGACAGATGAGACTAAGACAGAGTTCTTCCTCATACTAGGTAGGTTTGGAATGAAGAGGATGAATATGATGTACACAAGGATCTGAAGTTCTGGGAAATTACAGTGGATGACAGCATTGTGAACAATTTGACATAACAGATTTTAAAGTTTTCAAAAAACACTGTATATATATATTTTTTTTTTACAAAAACCTGAAAGTGGGGAAAATATTTGGTCTTTCAGTTGGTCAAATAAACACAATGGCTCAACAGACTCAAAGTTCACCTATTATACAAGGCAGTTTGCGGTCCCATTGTAAAGAGGGCTGTACAAAGCAGCATTGACTGCTAATTATTTCACCTCAATGTAAGATAAACCCACTTAAAAACCTTTGAAACATCTTTTAGCAGATACGCTAACAAATATGAGTTTGTACACAGCACACACCCTTCACTGATCCGGGGAAACACATTCACCTGGATTCAGCCACGCCAGAGCTCGGCGTTCCGTAAATATCCCGGCGCTCCGGTTACATGTCACGGCATTTAATTGGGTCGACAAACGGCCCACCTGGGACTCGTGGGAAAAGGAAGGGGGGCGCGTGATGAGCTCAAAAACAGGAACGAGGCCCCCTGTTTTGTCCTCGTCGTTATTTTTCCCTAAGTCTTTACGACTCAATTTAGCGAGTGGGAAATAAAACAAGCGGGACGTTGGCGCTCCGGGGGCCTGAGATGAGTTAGCGGGGCTCCCCGAGCTGTCAGGGAGCTTGGCGTATAGCGGCTTCACATCAGAATGTAGGCAAGAGCTGAGGAGGGGGCGGCAGGCAGAGCCGCCCTAATCAAGCAACTTTATTCAGATCAATGTCAGTCTTTAGCTTCGCTTCAAATCCCCGCAACTTGAACTCTCGAGCTGTTAGCTTGTTTCACTCTGGCTCGTTTCGGCGCGCTCTGATAGCGCCATGTGCTAATAGCCCCGTCTGCCAGCTATGTGAAGCTGACACCCCACCCACGTCAAAAAATTCAGCAAATAGTCTGAATGGTTAGTGCTCCGTTTGTGCAGGTTTGTGCCGTTAAAATTTTCGTTTGTGCAGTTTTGGTTTCTGAGATATTAAAAATTATTTTTTAGGTCATCCAGAGGTCACCATCACCCCATATCGCTCCAAAACAAACCAAAGTGGTCTAGTTCGTTAGTGCTCCGTTTGTGCAGGTTTGTGCCGTTGAAACTGCCGTTTGTGCAGCTTTCGTTTTCCAGATATTAAAGTTTATAATTTTGGCCGATGACGTCACCGTCACCCCATCTCGCTCCAAAACGAACCAAAGTGGTCTAGTTCGTTAGTGCTCCGTTTGTGCAGGTTTGTGCAGTTAAAATTGTCGTTTGTGCAGCTTTCGTTTTCGAGATATTAAAGGTTATAATTTTGGCCGATGACGTCACCGTCACCCCATATTGCTCCAAAACAAACCAAAGTGGTCTAGTTCGTTAGTGCTCCGTTTGTGCTGGTTTGTGCCGTTGAAACTGTCGTTTGTGCAGCTTTCATTTCTGAGATATTAAAAATTATTCTTAAGGTCACCAGAGTTCACCGTCACCCCATCTCGCTCCAAAACAAACCAAAGTGGTCTAGTTCGTTAGTGCTCCGTTTGTGCTGGTTTGTGCCGTTAAAACTATCATTTGTGCAGCTTTCGTTTCTGAGATATTAAAAGTTATAATTTTGGCCGATGACGTCACCGTCACCCCATATTGCTCCAAAACAAACCAAAGTGGTCTAGTTCGTTAGTGCTCCGTTTGTGCTGGTTTGTGCCGTTGAAACTGTCGTTTGTGCAGCTTTCGTTTCTGAGATATTAAAAATTATTCTTAAGGTCACCAGAGTTCACAGTCACCCCATCTCGCTCCAAAACAAACCAAAGTGGTCTAGTTCGTTAGTGCTCCGTTTGTGCTGGTTTGTGCCGTTAAAACTATCATTTGTGCAGCTTTCGTTTCTGAGATATTAAAGTTATAATTTTGGCCATGACAGTTTACTTAGGGACTGTCAACAAATTACCGAACCAAACTTTCCTGTCAAATAAATTTTAATATTGACTCAAAAGTATTGAAGTATTGACCTGAAATCACTTTGAAATAATTATAGCCTACTAGTCTGTACAGATGAGGCACAGTCATTTGTTTTCCATTTTAATCCTTTTGTATTTTCTTTTAGCAATTTTCTTTGTCAATATTTAGTATTTTTCTTCAATAGCTTCCAAGACATGTATCCTATTGATTCAAAACCACTTTGAAATTGTTTTACAAATCATTAGAGATGAGGCACACTCATTTTTCCCCATTTTAGATTTAGATGTTTTATCATTTTTTTTACGTAATTTAAATCTACAAATTAAAAATATGATTGGTGTTTAATAGCTTAAATTTCATGTGATGCACTGACAAGAAATAAAAAGGGTTAAATGGAATAAAAATGAGTGAGCACCACCTATTCAGGTGGTAATATAATTTCACATTGATTTTGAGTTAATTAGACAATCATCTTCCCCTTTTCCGCAGTCGTGTTGGGGGGTCAGCAAAGCCCCAGACTTTCCTCTCCCCAGCCACTTGTTCCTGCTTCTCCTGGGGAATCCCATGGCGTTCCCAGGCCAGCTGAGAGACATAGTCCCTCCAGCGAGTCCTGGGTCTTCCTGTGGATCTCCTCCTGGTAGGACACGCCCAAAAGACTTCACTAGGGAGGAGTCAAGGAGGCATCCTAATCTGATACCTGACTCACCTCAGCTGGCTCCTCTTGAAGTGAAAAATCAGCGGCTCTACTCTCCCTCCTGGATTACTGAGCTTATCATCCTATCACTAAGGGAGAGCCCAGACACCTTATAAAAAAAAATAATTTTGGTCGCTTGTGTTTGTGATTTTGTTCATTCAATCAAGACCCTTAAACTTATGCAATAGATGAAGGCAGGGACGTAGATCGACTGGCAAATACTTTTTGTAATGCACACACTCTTTATGCATATTAACAGCGTATACAGGCATTGTCTTTTTTTGTGCTTTATATGTGCAGCAGTCTCTGAGAGCAATAGCCTCTTTCAGAAAAGGACAAAAAAAAGGATTTTTTTTGTAGATTGGTCTGTGCCGCTCGTACATACGGACGCGCAAGCTACCACCCGCAGAGGATGATTTTATGTGAGGTCACAGCCACCCAATTACACTTAAGAATTTGTTTGCTCCTCACTGAATTTAACACCCCTGTCATTCTGCTGCCTTTGTAAACACGTTAACACCCAGAAGCACAATCGATGCTGAATGGTTAATGATAAAACGGTGAGAACAAGAATAAAGGATTATCTGCTTTATCCAAGAAAAGGAATTTGACAGGTGCGCTACCAAAAGAGCCGGAAGTTAAAAGAAACCCCTGATCCTGCAGCCTGTTGTTTTTTTTTTCCGCTGAACCCAGGCCTGGAGTCCGTCTCACTGTGTCCGTAACTTCAGTTGTGAACAATTTAATGGTAACAATAAGAAAAAAAAGAACTTATAATGTACTTTTTTTGCGCTAATAGCATAATCTCACACTGGAAAAAAGAAAACGCTAATTGGAGTACATTAATGCAGTGGAAAATCCTCTGGTTTAATTTTTTTTTTTTTAAACAAAATCGTATTTTGACATCCAGCTTGTGAATCCTGAAAATTGAATTATACTGTGCATCTTTCTTGGTGTTTTATGCGATTTACTTTTATTGGTCCTTATCTGAACCCAAAGAACCTTTAATCTTTAAATCCAGTCTTTTTGGATTCTTGGGTCGAGGAGTAGGGGCCCCCATTCTCTTAGTCCTTTACATAAAAAGGAAACCGGGGAATAGTGTTGAAATAACGCAACGTAAGTTGGTTTTAAAATCTGAAACGGAAAAAAAAAAAACCTAAACCAAAAACCCCCTTTTTTTTATACTACAGTCGAGTTGAAAATACCCAGACGGAACGAAAATCTGATCCCCACCACACATTCAAAACGACCCAAGAAAAGACGAAATATCATATGTCAATTTTAATTTTCTTGTATGCCTTAAACAAAAAGATTTTAAAAAAATAATTCAACATACAAAAACTAATTTTAGAAAAAGAAAAAAAACAGCATTTAAAAAGAAAGCCAAAAGAAAGTTTGATTGCAATGTTTCAGTTGAAAGTAAAACAATTTGGGGTTTTTTATGCTAGATGTACTTTAAATCATAATAAAAAACCCACTTTTGTTGGAAGTTTGTTTTTTTAAAACCCTTTTCTGGTTATCATATAAAAAGATTTTTATTTAAGTTTGTTCTGTATAATTTTTTGGTGTGATTGTTTTTGTGCCATTGAAAATTTTAAACCCTGAGATATACTAAAAGAATTCAGTAATCATATCCTAAGAAAGGTTTTGGGAAAAAGACAGTAACAAAAGACAGGGTTTTCCTCATCCCTAGGTAGGTTTGGGAAAATGAAGGGGAAAATAGATTACAAAAGGATTAAAGTTCTGGGAATTCAGTGGTGACAGCTTGGGGAACAATTTGACAAAACAGATTTTAAAGTTTTCAAAAAACACTGTATATATAATTTTTTTTTTTTACAAAAACCTGAAAGGTGGGAAAAAAATTTGGTCTTTCAGTTGGTCAAATAAACACAATGGCTCAACAGACTCAAAGTTCACTATTATACAAGGCAGTTTGCGGTCCCCATTGTAAAGGGGCTGTAAAAAAGCAGCATTGACTGCTAATTATTTCACCTCAATGTAAGATAAACCCACTTAAAAACCTTTGAAACATCTTTTAGCAGATACGCTAACAAATATGAGTTTGTACACAGCACACACCCTTCACTGATCCGGGGAAACACATTCACCTGGATTCAGCCACGCCAGAGCTCGGCGTTCCGTAAATATCCCGGCGCTCGGTTACATGTCACGGCATTTAATTGGGTCGACAAACGGCCCACCTGGGACTCGTGGGAAAAGGAAGGGGGGCGCGTGATGAGCTCAAAACAGAACGAGGCCCCCTGTTTTGTCCTCGTCGTTATTTTTCCCTAAGTCTTTACGACTCAATTTAGCGAGTGGGAAATAAAACAAGCGGGACGTTGGCGCTCCGGGGGCCTGAGATGAGTTAGCGGGGCTCCCCGAGCTGTCAGGGAGCTTGGCGTTAAGCGGCTTCACATCAGAATGTAGGCAAGAGCTGAGGAGGGGGCGGCAGGCAGAGCCGCCCTAATTCAAGCAACTTTATTCAGATCAATGTCAGTCTTTAGCTTCGCTTCAAATCCCGCAACTTGAACTCTCGAGCTGTTAGCTTGTTTCACTCTGGCTCGTTTCGGCGCGCTCTGATAGCGCCATGTGCTATAGCCCCGTCTGCCAGCTATGTGAAGCTGACACCCCACCCACGTCAAAAAATTCAGCAAATAGTCTGAATGGTAGTGCTCCGTTTGTGCAGGTTTGTGCCGTTAAAATTTTCGTTTTGTGCAGTTTTGGTTTCTGAGATATTAAAAATTATTTTTAGGTCATCCAGAGGTCACCATCACCCCATAATCGCTCCAAAACAAACCAAAGTGGTCTAGTTCGTTAGTGCTCCGTTTGTGCAGGTTTGTGCCGTTGAAACTGCCGTTTGTGCAGCTTTCGTTTTCCAGATATTAAAGTTTATAATTTTGGCCGATGACGTCACCGTCACCCCATCTCGCTCCAAAACGAACCAAAGTGGTCTAGTTCGTTAGTGCTCCGTTTGTGCAGGTTTGTGCAGTTAAAATTGTCGTTTGTGCAGCTTTCGTTTTCGAGATATTAAAGGTTATAATTTGGCCGATGACGTCACCGTCACCCCATATTGCTCCAAAACAAACCAAAGTGGTCTAGTTCGTTAGTGCTCCGTTTGTGCTGGTTTGTGCCGTTGAAACTGTCGTTTGTGCAGCTTTCATTTCTGAGATATTAAAAATTATTCTTAAGGTCACCAGAGTTCACCGTCACCCCATCTCGCTCCAAAACAAACCAAAGTGGTCTAGTTCGTTAGTGCTCCGTTTGTGCTGGTTTGTGCCGTTAAAACTATCATTTGTGCCAGCTTTCGTTTCTGAGATATTAAAAGTTATAATTTTGGCCGATGACGTCACCGTCACCCCATATTGCTCCAAAACAAACCAAAGTGGTCTAGTTCGTTAGTGCTCCGTTTGTGCTGGTTTGTGCCGTTGAAACTGTCGTTTGTGCAGCTTTCGTTTCTGAGATATTAAAAATTATTCTTAAGTCACCAGAGTTCACAGTCACCCCATCTCGCTCCAAAACAAACCAAAGTGGTCTAGTTCGTTAGTGCTTCCGTTTGTGCTGGTTTGTGCCGTTAAAACTATCATTTGTGCAGCTTTCGTTTCTGAGATATTAAAGTTATATAATTTTGGCCATGACAGTTTACTTAGGGACTGTCAACAAATTACCGAACCAAACTTTCCTGTCAAATAAATTTTAATATTGACTCAAAAGTATTGAAGTATTGACCTGAAATCACTTTGAAATAATATAGAGCCTACTAGTCTGTACAGATGAGGCACAGTCATTTGTTTTCCATTTTAATCCTTTTGTATTTTTTTTAGCAATTTTCTTTGTCAATATTTAGTATTTTTCTTCAATAGCTTCCAAGACATGTATCCTATTGATTCAAAACCACTTTTGAAATTGTTTTACAAATCATTAGAGATGAGGCACACTCATTTTTCCCCATTTTAGATTTAGATGTTTTATCATTTTTTTTACGTAATTTAAATCTACAAAATAAAATATGATTGGTGTTTAATAGCTTTAAATTTCATGTGATGCACTGACAAGAAATAAAAAGGGTTTAAATGGAATAAAAATGAGTGAGCACCACCTATTCAGGTGGTAATATAATTTCACATTGATTTTGAGTTAATTAGACAATCATCTTCCCCTTTTCCGCAGTCGTGTTGGGGGGTCAGCAAAGCCCCAGACTTTCCTCTCCCCAGCCACTTGTTCCTGCTTCTCCTGGGGAATCCCATGGCGTTCCCAGGCCAGCTGAGAGACATAGTCCCTCCAGCGAGTCCTGGGTCTTCCTGTGGATCTCCTCCTGGTAGGACACGCCCAAAAGACTTCACTAGGGAGGAGTCAAGGAGGCATCCTAATCTGATACCTGACTCACCTCAGCTGGCTCCTCTTGAAGTGAAAAATCAGCGGCTCTACTCTCCCTCCTGGATTACTGAGCTTATCATCCTATCACTAAGGGAGAGCCCAGACACCTTATAAAAAAAAATAATTTTGGTCGCTTGTGTTTGTGATTTTGTTCATTCAATCAAGACCCTTAAACTTATGCAATAGATGAAGGCAGGGACGTAGATCGACTGGCAAATAGAGACCTTTGCTTTTTGATCCAGCTGTCTCTTCACCACGACAGACTGGTCCAGTGCCCACTTTACTTCAGACTCTGCACCAATCCGTCTATTGATCTCCTGTTTCTTTTGCCCTCATTCTTAATGTTATGGATTCTGTATTTTCCTCCATCACTTTTAGCCTCTTTCATCTGCTTAACACACTGCAACATACAGCAGTCACATGTTTATATGTGACTGCTGGCAGTCATATGTAAACAGACTGAAACTTTGTTTAGGGAGGGCACTAATTGCAGAGATTAATAAAAAGCTGAACTTGATACAATCTTTGTCTCACTTGGCTTCTTGTCACTTGGCCCAACGCTGGACAGTGAATGTAACATAAGAAGCACGATGTTTCATTTGAATGATATGCATGGATTGTGAAATCCAAAAGGATTAAAATGGAAAACAAATGACTGTGCCTCATCTGTACAGACTAGTAGGCTATAATTATTTCAAAGTGATTTCGAGTCAATACTTCAATACTTTTGAGTCAATATTAAAATTTATTTGACAGGAATGTTTGGTTCGGTAATTTGTTGACAGTCCCTAAGTAAACTGTCATGGCCAAAATTATAACTTTAATATCTCAGAAACGAAAGCTGCACAAACGACAGTTTCAACGGCACAAACCAGCACAAACGGAGCACTAACGAACTAGACCACTTTGGTTTGTTTTGGAGCGATATGGGGTGATGGTGACCTCTGGATGACCTAAAAAATAATTTTTAATATCTCAGAAACCAAAACTGCACAAACGAAAATTTTAACGGCACAAACCTGCACAAACGGAGCACTAACCATTCAGACTATTTGCTGAATTTTTTGACGTGGGTGGGGTGTCAGCTTCACATAGCTCCGTCAGCTTCCTCTTCTTTCATTTCTCCTCTCCGTTTTATTCCCCCCCACCTGTTATTTTAGACCAAGAGGGAGCGTTCACGCCGGCAGAGGGAGGAGTGGGGCCTGTAATTAAAATTCTGTTCAGCATTACAACGCCGTTTCATGCCTCATTTTTCCGTGCGCGCGGGACGAGCTTTGCCTTTTGCTAGGCGAACGGCGCGGCGCCTGGGTTGGGCGCGCGCAGGTACGGAGGACGGGAGGGGCCGGCGCACGCGCACGCGCTCACGCACACTCTCCCAGCCTATCAGCAGCAGCTGGTGGCGTGTGTGTTCGGGCTGCGGTGTTTTTCGTGTGTTTTAGGGGAGGAGGAGGAGGGGGGGGGGAAAAAAAAAAAACCTGCTGTGAATTTGTATCTGAGCGCGCAGACTCACTAGTGCAACACAGCTCTGCATGCTTGCTTGCATGTGCTGACTCTGTGATGTGTTTACTCATTGAAAGGAAGATGTCGAGGGGAAGTAGGGGTGGGGTGGGGTGGGGTGTGTGTGGTGTGGGGGGGGGGCAACCGAGAGCCTCCTGGGATTCCATCCATGGGGCTTGTCAGCTTCTGTCACTCAGTCATCAACCGGCAATATCCCATGCTTCCCTGTTCCCTGCTCTGTTGCCCTCTCTCTCTCTCTCTCTCTCCCTCCCTCCCTCCCTCCGACTGCAAAACAAAGACGGTGGCAGGGGCCACAGCTGCTGCATCCAAAGGGACCATCACTCTCCCAGTCTTTAACCTCTGCTCTCTCCTCTTCCTCCTCATCCTCTCTCCTGCTTCTCCTTCATCAAAGCATTTCTGGCTATGTTGTTTCGCAGCTCTGCCCAGAGTTATTGCTCATGACAACGATCACGGTCGTTTATTTTCTCTCCGCAGCTCGGGCCCCTGCATGCACGCCCGGCTAGTGTTACCCTATGATATTCAAGCGCTCTCTTATTAAATATGCATGAACCCTGGAGATGAAAATTAATTTTGGGAATGTCGCCTCCCCACCACCATCCCCCCCCCCCCCCCCCCAATCCCCGGTTTTCTCTCCCTCCGCTCTCCCGTCCTTTGAATGCTCAAAATATGCCTTCGTCTGCCTTTGTGTCGAACTGTGAATTCATTATTTCATTCGCCGGCGATGGTGTAACACAACGCCATGTGCTCGGAGGTGGAGGGGTGGTGGCGGAGTTGTAGTTGTACAGATGGATGTTGCGATAGCGATCCCCGCTCAAGCAGGAGGCGACGACAGAAAAACAGGGCCCAGTTAAAAAACAAACACGAGAAAAGAAAGAAGCGGGGAGTTTTCACGGAATCTCCCAAGTTCGGGGAAAGTTTGCCCTGAGCTCTTATCGCTCATGAATATTTAGGGGCGGTAAAAATGGGAAAATATTACTTTGAATTATGCATGGAAGAAAAAGATGGAAATCTGCAGTAGGACACTGCACAGCTTCTTTTTATTTTTTTTCCCGCCGTCTGCTTTTTCTCACTACGCGATCATCCAGGGCGAAGCCGGTCCTCCTCGCTCAACCCCAGCGACCTCCAGAAAGTGGGCGCGCGATGGGCCGATACCAGCCGAGCTACTCCATAAATGGCGGTATTCCTCTGTAAGGAGAGTGAGAACTTCAAACGACGCCGCCAAACACTCGCGTTGAGCGGGGCTGTGTAGGAGGCGACGCCGACTCTAGGATGAAGGATGAAACAAGAACTGCTTTAAGAAACTGCTGGGAGTGGAGGAACGGAGCTCGGGAAAGCTTTTGAGTTATAGACGTACTGCCGGAGTCAGACTGTCTCACCATTGTCATAATCAAAAACAAAACAAAAAAAAAACCTTAGTTGTTGCTGTATTCTTCTGTGTTCATTGACAGAAGATAGTTGACAAGTGAATGTTTTTAGGCCGCCTCAACCTCCATTGCTTTGTTGGAAAGGTCAGAAATACGTTTTCACAATGCTGTGAAGTAGCAACATACTTCACTAGTGTCAACCAGTAAATATATGGAATCTCTGAATTAAATGTCTTTTTGAAAACAAGGCAAGGTTATAAAACCAGCTGTGTTCTGTATAGTCGTTTTGTTTTACAGATGATTTTAGTGGCTACTTAGCTTGGTCATTGAATTCTAATACAATTCCACTCGATTCTAACCGGTACTTCGTCTGGGATTTCTCCCATTGAGCTGGATTTCTTCAGCAGAATTTTAATATATATACTTGCTGTAACAGTAATTGCCTGTTGGGACCTTGAATCGGAACCTGAAGCAGGCCAATTAGCGAACTGAAGGAAAAGTTGTGAACAATGATGTTGTTTTTCTGTGCAGTTTTGGAATCGTAGTCTGCCTGTAGTTTTAGCAACTACAACAGAAAAAGAGAACGAAGCCGTTCAGTCCGTGTTGCCACGCTTCCAAACACTCAATTGTCATTAACAATCTCTTTGTTCGGCTCTGCACTTGACTCTATGCTAGTAGCTAATGGTTAGCTGCTGAGAAACACCACCTGCTTCATAGCTTCCTGTGGGTGCTGAAGGCCTTTTACAGTTTTGAGTGGATGAAATTGCATTTAATCATCGCATGTTCAAAAATTAAACATGCTGATCCAAATGGATCATTCCACACTGAACGAAAACTCTAAAACCGAATATGAGATGTGAGATCTTCCCCAAAAGTACAACTAAATTCTTAATCTCGTCTAACTTGGATAGTTTTACTGTCAAGTCCTAACATTTCCCTCGTCTGCATTTTAAAAAAATATATTTGCTCATAATTTATCTTTTAAGCAAGAGACTCATCAAAATCTAAATGCTAAACTGCCTCCAGGTGTTAAAATACTGCTCTACAGATATGAATGTTGGATAATATAACTGTAAGGTGGGCGTCAAACACACTGGGTACAGTTATTGGTGTTTGATTGGCACACTCTCTGACTAACGCAATGAACTGTTGCTGATTTAAGATCGTCTTGAGTTTTTATTTACATTGGTGTACTTAAAATCAGGACTTAGTTCAAATTTCCGTGACAAACTAGCGACCTGAAGTGAAGTTCAGTGAACACTTCAGGTGAAATTCACCTGAAGTGTACCAAACCTTTTGAAAAGATGGACATCAAACAACAAAGTACCAATGGAGCGATGCGAAGCTCACTTCAAACCCCTGACTAACTTTATCCACTGATTTAAAACTGTCCCATCCATCCAATTTTCCTACACCCCTGTCCCTTGATGGGGTCGGGAGGTGCTGGTGCCTATCTCCAGCTGACGTTCCGGGCGAGAGGCGGGGTTCGCCCTGGACAGGTCGCCAGTCTGTCGCAGGGCAACACAGAGACACACACAGGACAAACAACCATGCACACACACATTTACACCTATGGAGAATTTAGAGAGACCAATAAACCTGACAGTCCTGTTTTTGGACTGTGGGAGGAAACCGGAGTACCCGGAGAAAGCCCACCATGCACAGGGAGAACATGCAAACTCCATGCAGAAAGGCCAGGGCCGGGAATCGAACCCAGAACCTTCTTGCTGCAAGGCAACAGCTCTACCAACTGCGCCACTGTGCAGCTTAAAACTGTCCCCAGATACAGATATTTCTCTAGAAATGATTATCAAGATTCCAACTGGATTAACTCTGATTTTCTTCTGCAGTGTCCTCACAGCGGCTCTGCTGAACTGCAGTAATTTAGATTTTAGCTCAAAGATAGCCAAGATGATGAATAACTGATTAGAAATTACCAATAACCATTGTTTTCCCCGTAATGAAATCAGAATGTATAATTTTTTTTCCAGGTCTAAACCATGAAGAAGTAGCTCGAGGTTTACTGACACCTTTTAATAGTTTTAAATGCTTCAACCAATAAAGAATTTGTAAGATATTTGTTGCCAATAGATACATATTATGTATGTTCGGTGGCATAGTGGGGCCATTGTAGAAAGAAAAGAAGTAAACTAGACATTTTTGAGATCAATCTCAGAAATTGTCTAGAAAAAAAAACATGGAAATTTCTGATCTGGAAAGTTTGAAAATTTCCTAAAAAAAAAAAATAAATAAAACTTGGAAGTTTTAAAAGCTGACAATTTGACATTGATATTATCTGTTTCAACTGGCTTGAAAATCTTGGAAAAAATATAGAAAAAAACTTCTAAATTTTGTAGAATTTTTTTCTGGAAAAAAAGTTCTCAAAATTTTTGTTTTTAGGGAGGAATTTTCTATTTACAAAGTTTTCTATCCACAGTGGCCACAATACACTGTTCTTTACCCCCCAACATGAGTATGAATAAACTACACTGAACAGATATTCCTGGGTACCATTAGTGTAAGCCCTAGCAGTCTGGCTTACCCAAATAGATCCGTCCACCAGCAAATCTCTACCTAGTTATTTCCTTTGTAGCAATTATGCAAGAGTTTTGAACAGCAGATAGTCATCTCCTTCTCTCAAAGTTCTTTTCTTTCTGGCAAATCTTTGCAATTTCCATCCCCAAAGGAACCCTGAGTAGGTTTTCCAAGATGAACAGACCCATGCTAGTTCTTACACATTTCTAAAATGTAGACTTTTATTTGGGTTTCCAACTCATGTGCAACAGAAAGAGGGCAGAGATAGAAAAGCAACCGAGAGTTTCATTAACCTGAAACCATGTGGGCTGTTGACCCTGGACAGACCTATGGCCGCTCAAGGAGGCCAAACGTAGAACACCCACATAGGTGTGAGTCAGGGCTGTAAAGTTAGATGATGGGTGTTAATCATTGGCAAGCCTTCCACATACAAGGAGCTTGTGATCCACAGGTTTTGAGCACATATTAATATTCTTAGAGGTTCTGTTGAATGCCCAGAGTTTCTTTCAGTTTACCATTTTGTTTCCCAGGAACCAGACTTCCTTGTGTTTTAAAATGAATTTTGTCGACAGTAACGTTCAGAAACTTTGGCTGTTTTTCCACACATTTCATGGTAATATGAAGGCATTCTGTGAAGTATGAGTTTAAAAAAAAATAAAAAAGAAGACTCATCAATTTATCAACACTAGCTTAAGAGATTACAAGATACACTCACTCTTTAGAAGCAAAGTGTTTCAAAGATGATGGATGATGCAGGATCTGGGCACAAAGACAGAAAAATATGATTATGCACCAGAAAGGAGCCGCCTACTGAACTTAAGATATGGTTTGAATAGCTTTAACTTTAAAATGGAAATAGGGCATCAGCAGCACTGAACCATGATGGGGCCTGTCTCCTTGATTCCAAATGTATGGGGATTTTTTTTTTTTTTGGTGGAATATTTTCAAACAAAACTAGTACTGTGCATTATTGTATTTCTGTGACTTTGTGTGACACCAGAAGGTTTGTGTCGCCTGGAAGAGCTGCCTGTTCAGCAGAGGGGGAAGCTTTCAGCTGCCCCACTCCAGCCCCCTGTGGCCTTTATTCAGTCACCCCAAATCCATCTGCATAACTGCATCTTTCATGAGCGCAGGTCAATGCCCGATCCATACTGTATGGTGTATGTGTTCCGAAAGAGTGTGTGAAAACCCGCATTTTATTTTTTCTTGTTTTTTTTTTTTAGTTCTGCTGCATCTCACCGTGTTTTTTTTGTGTGTATTTTTTTTTTTTCGTGTGTAAGATGCTGCGGAACTGAGCACCAAACCGATGTTTGTCCTTTGCTTTGGATTACGGTGTTTTGAGTCCGTCGTAGACTAATTGCTCAGGTCAGCGGATGAATGGTCCCCGTTTCGATTTGCTACAAATTAGCACTCTCACCTGTATCTCTTCATCACGTTCATGGTTTCTACTAGTGGCACCTTGTTTAAGCCCAGTCAATATTAGCAAGGAGGAATGCGGGTGCCAGTGGCTGGAAGACGACCCCTGTAGTTCTTATCAGGTAAAGTGGTTTTTGATTAGTGTTAATGGCTCGGACTAAATAGCCTTCAGCTTTTCCACTGGCTACACTTGTTATTATGTGTGCGTGTTGCTGCTCTGCTCAAGGGCATGCCAGGGATTCATCAAGCTGAAAAAGCTGTATCTGCTTTGCAAGGATGAGCGGGAGGGGGTGGGGAGAGGTGGGGGGGGGGTTCTCGCCAATGCTTTGAAAAAAACTATGCGCACCAATTGAGCTTTCACATTAAGTCATTCCTCCACCAAAACGTCCATGGTTTTGTCGACTAACGTCACATAGTGTGTTTATTGTATAGTGGAAGAAAAAAATGATTCATGGTTTTCCCATTTTTCTGCTGCACTGCAACTCTGGATGTATTTTTTAAAGTCCTGCTGGAAGGTCAACCTCAACCCCTTTCACTGTAGGAAATACGGTTATCAAGACAAGTCAGAAAACATGGAAAATTAAGAGTTGTTCTTCTGACAGATTCCTCACAACCATATACCCAACCAGTGTCATGTGTTCCTTGGCCTTCAAGACCGTGTCTCTTCAGTGATGTTCTCTTGCAAGCCTCTTCTCATTTTATTTAGAGGCATCAGAGTAAAGTGAGCAAGCAGCACAAATGCCAAAAATGTAAAAACCATTTGTCCTTAATATTTTACAGTAGGATTCAAAGGTCTGAAGCACCACAATGGGCTGGACACCCGGTGAGCGACGAATTACAGCAACAGGCACACACACACACACACACACGTCGCACCTGGGGTGAAACTCAACACATGGGATGCGATAGCAACAGCAGTGGCAGCAACAAAAGTTGATAGTTTTTCAACTTTCTTGTCGGTTCGCCAGCCTGTGTTTATGTCTACATGTCTACATGGACTGGCTTCAACACAACACACAATGAGCGACAAACGACAGTGACAGGTGAAAGTTTCCACCGCTTGGGCTGAACCCCAACACACGGGATACAATGGTGATGACGGTGGCCAACGTTGTACATCTACATGCACCTTCACTTGGTTGAAGGGTGGGAAGCAATTGTTGCCTCATTCTCCAACCTTCTAGTGTTGCGTCGCGAGTCTGCATGTCCACGTCTACATGTACTGGCTTTGACACACGGGGAACGACGGACGATAGTGTCAGACTAAAGCTTACACTGCCTGGAGTGAAACCCAACCCATGGCATGCAATAGCAACAATAACTTTCTTGTGTTGCATGGCTAGGGTTAGGGTTAGGGTTATGTGTATATCTATGTCTACGTCTACATGCATGAATTTCGCTCGTCGCTTGGCTAGCAGAGAGCAAGCAATTGTCGCCTCGTGGCCCAAGTTCCAAAGGAAATTTATGGGGAGGAATCGACGTTGCCTCCTGTTTGTCGAGCCCTCAACACTGCTCCTTCGACTTCAACCAAACCCCCAAGCCAGCGTCTTCTTGCCTTTCCCTCATTCAAGACAGCTGTATGGTCTCCCCACAGCCACGACGACAGGGGATTCTTAGTGTCAGCAAGCACACAGACATTAGCAAAGAGGCTTTTCTTGCTCTGCATACATCCAACCATCATCTAGTTGTGGCCCAGAAAGACAGACTGCAGCACCCGCTCTCCAAAACGCTCGGCATCTGGTGCAACAGACAGCCTTGCATGTTAATGCCGAGTTAATATTATTCTTATGAACTGCGAGTGACTTCGCATGTTAGTGAGCGCTCTGTCAAATTAATGTCACTTCCATTAATGCCGCCGTCTATTTCGTGTCATGGGCCCGCTCGCGCCCGGCACCACAGTGGATACACACACACACACACACACACACACACACACACACACACACACACACACACACACACACACACACACACACACACACACACACACACACACACACACACACACACACACACACACACACACACACACACACACACACAAGCTCAGGCAGAGATTTACACCCCTGCATCTCAACAGTGGACAGACACAGTATTTACACGCGCACTTGCGCGCACGCCGTTCCTCTACAGATGCAACAGAGGAGAGGAAAATGAATGTCCCGACTCATTTATCACATAGCCTCAAAAGTACAGATGAATCCTGTGATGAAAATCTGTCCTGAGAAATGTCAGGAAGATATTAACTCCAATACATCAAAGTGGAGCTGCAGTCTCTAAGCTGACTGCCAGCCCCTACCGCCCGCCTTTGGTTAAAGAGGGGGAAGCGCACCGGCGCCAATGTAATTTTTGCCAACTCTGACCATTTGTCACACAGAAACGAGTAAATAAAGACACAAGTCACTTCCATCCCAAGATTAACATCCGAAATGGTGCAGAGCGAATTTCATTAGTGCGCAAATGCCATTCTTTAGATCTGTCCGATCTCAGCGAAGTGTGAGGGAGCGAAGGGAAAGAAAGGAAGACGGGGAATGAGGGGGAAATTGCCTTTTCATGTAGATTCCACTAATCGCTTCCCTAACAAAATATGGCAGACTTGTACTAATAAGTAAGTTAAGGCTCAGTGGACAGAGAGAGTGAAACAGCACAGAGGCTAATGGAACTGAGAGCTTTCCATGCCTCCATGGGTGTCTTAATTGTCGAAAGGAGATTCTCAGATCAGCGTTTCGGCGAGCTGCTCGGGCCGCTGGATTTCGGGAAGGCCTTAAATTGGGAGAGCGGACTCACTGGAGTTGCTTTAAGTCTAAGCCTCTCTCATGTGCGCGGGCGGCTGGATCAAATCCCTCAATCCCAAGTCTGCAAACAGGTCCTGTAATTAACGCTTGTTTGTGCGCATCTTTTGTCAGTGCGGCCGACGGGGGACTGCAGGCGGCTCGTATCAAAAATCCATAACTTCTGCTGTTCTGTGCTTTCTCATCCTGCGGTGTATATGCATCATGCGCTCCTATATTCTTGCATAGCTTCGCCCTTGCGCTAATTTTCATCACATATGCAAGTAATCTGAGCTTGTTTCTGTTTTTTTTCCCCCCCCAATCACAGTCGGTCTGGATTTATTGGCTCTCATTGCTATTGTTAACAGGCTACCTTTATGGTGATCTATGCTAGCACTGCTGGCTCCTAACTAGTTATTACAGCTCTAGGAACACCAACCAGCGCGGTTCATTAGGAGGGAAATTAGAGTGCAGCGGAGTCCATGAGAGACACAGAATGCACTTTTAATCTAAAAAGGTCAATGTGCACAAGCCATTTTAGAGATTCACTGCGGGCTTGTAATTGGGGGGCCTTGTCTGAAGACGGCGAAGAATTAAATGGAGACAAAGTTACCGAGCTTGTGGGGTTGGCCTTTGATGAGAATCAGGAGGTGAGGATGCTTCATTTGCAACCTTTAATCAGTCCAGCGAGATCCGATTCATGTGTGATTGTAGAAGAAGAGAAAGTGTGTGGGGCGGGTGTTGGGGGGGGGGGGAGAAATGAAATGGTAATTAGTATTGATTACCTATGTGCATATGACCCCGTGCTCTCCCCTTGCATTCCCAAATCAACCCAAATTATTGAATTTTCTAATTTCATGCTCAGAGAGAAGGAGCCAGCATCACAAAACTGTCTACACGAAGAGCCAAGCTGTCATGGAGGAGGAGCGGCAGCGGTGGGGGTCTCAAGAAATTCAAGTGAAGAGAGACCAGACTCCTTTCCAGCGTGGAGCCGTGTGAGTGAACCTGCATTAACCATACAGGCTCTAAGTCGGAGATAATAATTATTCTTGGGCAGCCTGTAGGGAGCAAAGGTGATTCGGGTAGCTTTTTCTTCAAATTACATTTCACGTCACTCCACTGTCGCTAAGCGATGGCCTCAGCACAGCCATATATGTATGTAATTACTCCCAGTTAACGGGCAAAAAAGAAAAAAAGTCAATTTAAGGAGTTAAAAAAGGGAGCCCAATTACATGTATACACAATTAATACACCCATGGGAAATTGAAATTTTCTTTCAAATGATCAGATTAATTCCTAATTATGGCAACACACACACACACACACACACACACACACACACACACGTTAATCTACTTTAGTAATAAGCCACCATACAGTGGAATTGTGAGAAAAGGTGGACAGCCAGTGATGGAGGGAATCCGTGTCACAGTGGACCCGGTGAACCGGGGGACTGATGCGGCCCCGACGGCGCTCTGCCGCCATCTACTGGATCGTCTGGTTCACAACCAACTCGGTTAATCACTGCACTTCTCAGTCCACTCAGGACGGAGGGAGAGGGTGACCTTCTGTTTCGGGTGAAAATTTCCAAGGTTAGCACTAAAATGGCTGATTGATTATGTAAGATGAAATTAAGTCGATGTTTGTGTAATGACCCAAAACGGCCTGGAGCATCTATCCTCACTGAAGGGCTGTGAGGCAGCAGAAATCTGGGCAGAGAGAGAGAGAGAACCAAAGCTGCCTCCCCCCTCCGACCAACACCACCTCTCAGTGGGAAAACAGCTAAAAGACTCCCAGAACAATAACTCCACACAGAGTAGCGCGGTGCTTTCTCCTGATAGCTGCAGCGTCTTTTCATATTGTTTTCATTGTAATCGTTTCCAAATCTGTGTTTGCAACTTTACTGCTCATTTAAAATGTTGTTTTGCTTATTTTTGGACGTCTCTACAATTTGTAGAGCCGCTAAAGAGATGCAATTTTAAATGTTTAGTAAAACCGCATCTCTTTGTCAGTGATTTTCTTGTCTCAGATCTTTTTGTTGTCATTTAAAATACTTTTAATACTTTTAAATACTTTTAAGTCATCACTGACCATCATTGAACTTGTTTTTCTTCTTCATCTTGTATTGTGTTTCAATTAATTTTTGATTGAAACTCTTTTTAGTTTTCCCTTCTGTAGGCTCATCCTTTATTTGGTTCTCTTCTTTTGTTTGTTACTTTTAAGACCGTATTTTAGTTTTTCTACACACTTTATGAATATTTCCGACCCCTTTAATATGAAGCAGGGTTGTTTTTGTAAACGTAACGACATATTTGACTTATTTCGCAGCAAATTAAAATAATAAAGAAACAAAATAATAAAAAGAAGCAATCAATAGGTTACACTTGTCAAGTCTGATTTTATTTTGTGGTAAACCTTACTCTCATACACATCTAACTCGGATCAATGACGGACAACTATTCATTACAGCATCGCCTACGGTACAATGATTAATATAGCTATGCTTACAAGCAAAATAAACAATGTTAAATATATAAATATTAGTTCTCTGTGTAAAGCACAGCACACAGTTGACTTGCAGCATCAGTCGTCATAAATATGCTGGACCCCCACGTTTGTGCTAGTCAGAAATACGCTCTGGTTTTTCCTTTTCCTTTTCTTTTTTTTTTCTACTGCAGATAAAGTGTCTACTCTGTCCTCCTGCAGCTCTGCAATCAGAGCCTGTCTATGTCACCGGAGTCAGAGAAAAGTGCAATTTAAAGAAAAAATAAAGGAAAAAAAAACACAATGACGATAAACAATCAGGGCAACGGGAACACGCATATGCATGGCAAGACTGTGGTGTTACGTAGCATAGGGAGTTACTGGAAGGCTTGGTTAGAATTCATCAGTTGTGATCTGAGGGGAGATGATGGTGACGAGTGAAATGAACACGACGCTTCGGTCAAACAGAAGTCAGCCGTTTCGCTGAGCCTCCGTTACAACATCTGGACTATCAGCTCCAGAACTTACTAGTCTCTGTCTCACACACACTCGCTCGCACACACACACTCGCTCGCACACACACACACACACACTACACACACACACACACAGAGGCTAGACTTCACGGGACAGCAGACAGAGAAGTGCCTTCACATGGCGACCGAGGCGTCCGAGTCTTTGGGTCGGCTGTGTATGACGTGCTCCACCTGCCCCGAGTCAGATACGTCGTAGCTCGTCTTGTACTTGGCCAAGATCTTCATCAGGGGACGCAGCTTCAGCCACCACTGCTCTTTGGGGATCCTGTGGCTGAACAGAAGACCGAAAAAAAATATTCACCCAGCTCGCTACTGGTGTGCTTTTACATTGGTTTATCTTCACTTTTAATTGACTTAAGTGTCGATTAATGGTTAGATTAAAAGTAGTTTCAATCTATTGACTAATAACGTCTTCTTTGACCTGCTTTTAGTGTTGTAGTTCACCTGCCATCCAGCAGAGGGCACCACTGCTCATTCTTAAGCAGAGACAGTTGATACAGAAATAAAGATGACGAGACCGTACTAGAGCAGAAAAAAGAACCGGTCCAGAGTGCAGTGTGGGGTGCAAATTGAACTTTATGTAGTTCTGATTTGAAATATAAACAAGTTCATTAAGTTTCACCTTAAAGCTGCAGTATGTAACTTTTATAAAGAATATGTTTTTACATACTTGTTAAAACTGTCAGTGTTGTGACATTGTAATATGAGGCAGATAATCTAGGGAAAAAATATATCCTCTGCCTTCTCCTAATGCTAATCAAAGCCACCAATCAGAGCCAGGAGGCAGGTTTTAGCATTGCCAATCATGCCTATTTGCACGCCACAAGCATCTCTCTGTTTATGAAGAATTTCTTTTTTCTCTTGTTTTCCATCTTTCAATTCAGCTAAATAATGTTAAAATGTTCAGATTTTTTTTAACATATGAAAAAATGTGGCCATTATGTCACAGAAAGACGGTTGACACTCTTCATACAAGAGAAAAATCATCAGTCACCAAGCTCAATCACCGTTAGACTGCCACATTAACTGATATCTTGCATCCCTGATACTCACACAAAGTCGGTGTGATCCTTGAGCTGCACGACGGGCTGGAAGACCAGAGCCCTGGCGTGCATCCCCAGAAGACAGCAGGTGTCCTCGGTGTTGGCAAACACTCGGCCTGCGGGGGAAAACGTCACGGCAATTACAGGACGCACACAAAGGAACTTTCGCTTAACGAGAAATGATGGCGCTTACTCTACCAGCAACTAAAACAAAACACTAGCGAATTCTAAACAAAAAGAGGGGATCACGCAGAAATTAGAATCACCTTAAAAGGCTACAGACAGACACGGTACAGAAGAAGATTAGGGCCGCAGGAAAATAAAAAAAGTCTCACTTCACTCTCTGAATTTTGACGTTTTTCTTATGATTCTGACTTTAATATTCAGACATTAACAGTCAAAATTCTGAGATCAAAATCAGAATTCAGAGATTAAAGTCATAACTGATGTTAAACTCTGAATTCTGAGAAAAAGTCAGAATTTTACCAAAAAAAAGTTGGAATTTTACAAAAGAAAAATTTTAAGCCAGAATTGTGATTTTAAAAAATCTGAATCCAGAGTTTAAAGTCAGAATTCTGAGAAAAAAGTTGTTTTTTTTTGCCAATGGCCCTAATCCTCTTCTGTAACAAGGAGAGGTAGGGGGTAGAGGAGAGAAATCCAGCCCATGGCTGCACATTTCCAGCTCGCTTTCAGATGAGTCATAATCTGGAAATAGAACTGCATGGTAGCTGCTGATAAACATGAAAGACATGAACACAAATGTGTGTCTGCACAGGAAGTGAGAATCTCCAAGCTACATGGCCACTAAATGGCAACACGGGGACACGGAGATGGTCACGGAGCATGGAAAGCAAGATTTACCTTCATCTTAAGTCATCCGTGGGTAAGAGGGAAACAAAACATAAAAAAAAAAAAACACAAACAGGAGCTGTAATTTTAACGGTACTTTGTGATGATTCACTTCAAGCATGTTTTGCCTCGATAAACGGCAGCAGTTGGAAGAATAAAACGACAGAGATTCCATGACAGGTCTGCGTCACAGCGGTCACGTCTCTGTAGGGAGGGAGGATCCTCAAGGGGTCCGCAGCTCGAGTTTTTATCTAGCAGCAAACACAGCGACTGGTACACCTTACCTTTTCTGTAAGACTCCACCAGCTTCTGGGAAAGCCACTGCATGGCCTTGGCAGAGATCTTGGTCCCGAAGTTGCGGTCGAACGGCGACGGCGCTCCTCCCTTTCAAAGGAATTCTCAAGTTTAAACACTTTCCTTTCTCCTTTTCCATAATTGTTTATTATTTATATTTGCCGATGCAGTTGACTTTTTTTGCATTTTGTCATTTTACAAGCACAACCTCATCGTATTTTATAGGTTTTATGTGACAGGCTGAAACAAAGTCGAATAGAATGCTGAAAAAAAAAGAAAATTTAAAAAATTTAGAATTTAGGGGTGTATTTGTGTCATCTTTATACACTGGAATAATTTTGTTGTCACATTGCTTTTTTCATTGAGGAGGTTTTTTGTTTTTTTTAACTCAGATTAGTGGAGGAGTTTAATCAATAAAAATGTTGATTTATAATTTTAGGGCCAAGAAATCTCGGCTAAATTTAGGTCTGGGATTTGACTAGGGCATTCTAACAAAAAACTGAGCTTTAAACCAGGGCTGGGTCAATAGCGTATTCTTGGCCAATAACAATCTCTCATGATTGGTGATTTTTTTTTGTCTGAAAAGTCGCTAAACATTGTAACAGAATTTCTAAAGCAGAGCAAAAGTGGTCAGTGTCTCATTTTCAGACATTTGTAGAGGAGAAGATCAGTTTCATGTTTAAGTATCGGCTGATCACAGACCACAGAGTGTTGCATTTAGGTGAGACATTAAAAGTAGACTTTCATAAGCTTTACCTTGTTTTAATCTTAACCACAACTTGACCTCTGACCTGCCTGCTGTGTTTTTTGTTCTTAGTGATCCTGTTTGCTCACCAATGTTCTCTAGGAACAGTTGGATCTTATATTGCGCTACATTACACATAAATGAAGAGTATTTATTAGGTAAAAGCAATTGATTCCATTTGTTTGTCTTTAGGGCTGTCCAGCTTATAAAATGCAGTCCACACTTTACAGATAGTAATACTGCATGCAGGCTTCCTCTTCATTCCACTTAACAATTATGAGCTATTTTGTTTTGGCTTGTCTCATTAAAATACATTAGAGGTTGTAGCTTTAAGGTAATAAAATGCAAAAAAAAGTTCAACAAAAAGAAATAACTAATTTCTTTGGTTTTGTTTGTTTCTGCATATTATTAATTCTCTTATTGAAAGTTCTGTTTGATCCTGCTTCATCTGTGCTAATCTCCAGACGCACACAAAACAAAAGACCTCATTTGGAAACAGGGGATATGAATGCTTCCAACACAAAAACAAATCTTATCACATCCTCCCTGGTCTGTTCTCCCCCACTGACTCCTAGAATAATCCGCTGTGCGGCAGCAGAGCATGCAGGACGGGCCCGGCGGTACCTGCTGCATGTGTCCCAGTACGTTCTTCCTGCAGTCGAACACTCCTCTGCCTTCCTCCGTGTACAGCTGGTAGATGAAGTCGGTGGTGTAGTTCACGTTGGAGTTCTCGTTCCTAAACGGACCGAAGGAGGTGTTGTTATGGTTGCATAGTGTGAGCTTATGAGCGACGGACAGCAACACGCGCTCTGTTTAGTGTACAAGCAGCTTAAGAGTCAAAAACCGAGGGACAGAAATACAGATTTATTCTCTAGTGTCGGCAAACAACAAACAAAAGTCACAATGAAAAAAAACTAAACTATCAGAACCCTGGTTCTCACCTGAGCACCAGTCCTCTTTGGATGCTGGTCTTCATTTTCTCTGTCAGATGTTCAACATTAGCCTAAAAGAAGAAACAATGACCAGCATTGACTCCCTTGTAAAAGGGATATAAAACGACAAGGCGGCCAGTCGGCCTCGTCTTTACCTGTAGATCTCTGATGTCAAACGGCTCCTCGTAGATGTAAGCGGCGTCGGCGCCCGCCGCCAGCCCCCCAACGGTGGCCAGGTAGCCGCAGTAGCCCCCCATGGTCTCGATGATGAACACGCGCCTCTTGGTCCCGCTGGCTGACTGCTTGATGCGGTCGCAAGTCTGACACATGCACATCAGGCTCACAGAGTCAGTGCGTTAAAACATGGACACAGGCCAACACATTCGCTTTAGTTCACAAGTCTGATCCTCTGACTGATAAATGCATTAAAGAGGATTTTTTCTTAAACTCAAACCAGCAAGTATAAAAGAGGCAGTAATTAGCCATCAAAACTGTTAGCATACTGGAAGACATTCCACATGAGAAACACAACACCAAAACTGCATGCTGGTCATTTGAAATGTTTCACAATTTTATCAGGCTAGATGCTGTTTTTTACCAGACTGACTGGAGTCCTGCAAAGAATGAGAGAGCACATAACATGTAAAAACATCAGAGGGTGTTTTATGTTGGTTTGTTTACCCTTAGCTGGTGTGAACTTCCTGTTTAATGGCCCAGTCCTGATAATCAAGTATCAATTCACTCTGCAGTCAGTGCAAACAGCCTCATTACCCAACATGCACAGTTTGAAAGATTTTTGGAAAACTCTGACTGTGGGGACGTTATTGACTCGTTTCATCCTCTTCTTTCTTAGCTGCTCTAAATGTTTCTGATGGAGTAAAACAGGTCAAAGAAAAAAAGGATTCAAGTGTTTTGGAAGAATCTTTAGCCTAGCAATGCTTTAGTCGTGCTTACAATCCTTAAAATTTTTGTCATGCTGCAGACCCCCAACTTTATAACTGTGAAGACAGGATTTTTAATTCAATTGTGTCACAAGCCTTAGAAGTTACAACAGTGGCAAAACAAAGACTGATATTCATAATTTCAGTTAGGGTTCACTTCTAAGGCACAGATTAGAAATATTCACACATTTTACTTTCGCTAATCTTAAAACCTGATATTTTGCTAATTATTAGGACTGAACCATTAGTTCTACTGATGTCTCAGGTCCTCACCCACCCCAGCAAATCAGTTGAAACAAAGTAATCAAAGCTTCATCGGCGGTGCTGGCGGCTCAAACTGCCTTACCTCCACGATAGCGTTCAGGGCCGTGTCTGCCCCGATAGATAGCTCTGTGCCCGGCACATTGTTACTTATGGTGGCAGGCAGCATACACATTGGGATGCAAAACTCCTCAAAGGTAGAACGGGCGTCACACAGCTGCAGCAGACACTCAAGCGCCTGAAGCGGCAGCATATAGAAAACTTGTTAGAGCCACTAAGAGAGGGTCGGCCGCTGAGAGAGCAATAAAACCCTCTCAGCCCAGTGAGAGCGTATCCTGCCATTCCGGCTTTTCCCGTGTGATAGCTGCGGTGGCTTCCCTTTGGCAAACAGAAGCGGGAGTGTAAACAGAGGAGTGTGGAAGGATAGCAGAGAAGGTAAATGAAGAAGTATGGATGGAAGGGAGGGAGGGGAAAAAGAGGACAGAAAGAAGAGAAAGAATGACAGACCGGGAGGGAGTGTGTGTTTGGTGCGCCTCAGCGGTGATACGACGCATAGCGACCATAAAACTGCCAAATCGGCTCTGGAGGTTTTAAACACTGCAAGCCAAACAAGCAGCACTGGTCAAACCCACGAACACAGGGTGGTGGTGGTGGTGGTGGGGCGGGGGGGCGGGGGGGGGACCTGGGGGGATGACGACCAGCATCATTGTGTTTAAAATGCATGGCGCTTCTTTCACATCTAGCTCATTAGTTTGTACATTTAGAAGCCTAAATACGTGTTAAAACTATATGAAAAATGCAAATAAAAAAATTACTTGTTGCCATATTTTACTCTGACTTTCACTTATTTCTATGCAATATGAATACAGCAGAATATGTGAGTCATTGTCAACTATTGGAGTTAATTTCTGCCTCTCAAAGGCTTCTTGCAACTTAATGTCAGATCATAAGATCCTACATTAAAATATTTTTAATACAAACTGGAAATGTATGTCAAACTGGAAATGTTAGCTTCAGAATTAAGGCATTGAGGCACAAAATAATAATTGGCTTAATCACAAAACATTAATTATGGTTAAGCGACTTAAAAATCCTAATTACCAGTCATTGCAATAATTCACGTCATTGTGAAAATTTACAGTAAAAATTTAATACATTCCCATTACTGATACTCACTATATTGTTGACATTTTTCTTTTATTATTATGACATTTTTCCATGGTCCTCAAAGGTCCTCAAAGACCTTCTTGAATCTCAGGAGAGATTCAGTAAGGTCTGATGTGATTTAATGCAGTTACTGTGGAAAGTTTTTTTTTTTGGAAAAGAATCAAACAAGCACCTGGTGCCCTGAAGAAGCCAAATTCTTAAGAGCAGACATGTAACTTTAATTGTTACCACAATAAATAAGACGTTTTAAGTTCCTACCTTTTGAATGCATGAATTTCAGACTTTTTAAGGATGCGATGGGTTTCTTTTTTGAACTCTGCATGATGCAAAATGTCCAGCGAAAGCCGAAAGTACTGTATTTGCATATTGTCAGTAAGAAAATAAAAGCCATAAAAGCAAGCTTAAGAGATGAGCTTTCCTTTTTTTATTTGCATTTCTCTGTCTGTCTAACAAGCCAGCAACGCTACACTCTGTTCGCATTTCATCTTCATGCTAAGAAGAAGGGGGGGGGAAGACACACAGAGAGGGGGGTAGGCAGAGCAAACACGGCGGTCAAGACGTTTGTGCACCTCAAAGCATGCCTCCATGTTCTCACTCACTTACTTACCTGTTAATGAAGGGAGGGATGCTGCTGTACACTGTAACTTTCACCAGTTTGGCCTCTCAGAGCGCGCACACACGCCGAGTGGCTGAATTTCCAGCGCTCCGAGTGGAGCGCCGCTGTAGGCCAGATGTGGCTTACAGACGCTGACCACGACAAGAATTTCTGCCAAATAATTCCCAGACGGGGAGGCAGGAATGAAAAGTCACTGGTGAAAAGACCGAGTGAGCGATCTCTCCCTTCTTGTAACAACTGGCTTTTTCTGCGTCAGCATCTTTGTGGATTTCATGCTAGAGTGCATGTGGGTGTGGTGTTTTTTGTTGTTGTTTTCATCTGTTGGTGTGTTGCTGAGGTCATCTAAAAATCTTGTCGCCAGGCCCCCATCACTTACAGTAGTGATGGCGTTCAGAGCCGTGTCAGCGCCAATGCTGAGGTCTGAGCCAGGCACATTGTTGGACACCGTGGCCGGGACCATGACCATGGGCACACAGAACTCGTCATATTTCCCACGAGCCGCTGACAATTCCAGCAGTGACAGGAAGGCCTGCAGGGCAGAGCCAAGGGCTTTAGTAGTGCGAGGGTGGAACTGTGGCAGGTGGATTTTGGTTTTGAGAGAGGTGCTACTCGCCACAAGAAAAAAGAAAAAAAAAAAAAGAGGAAGGAAAAGGACATAAGTGGACGGTGCCAAGGGGAGGAGCCAGGTCTATCACCACGGACAGCAGCGAAACAGACAGGTACCACTCCACATTCAGCCCCACCAAACACTCATATTCACAAAGGAAGACTCTTCTACTTCCATACATCACAGGAAAAGTTGAAGCTGGTGAGCGTCTAAACAGGATTTGCGTGAAATGACTGGAGAGAAGCAGATGTTCACCGTTTCCTAATCAAATCTGTCTCAGTAGGAGAATTATCTATTAAAAATATCCAAATGCTTCAAGTTATTCTCACAGAGCATCTGCATTTATAGCAAAAAGAAAAAAAGAAAAAAAAAGTAAGCTAATTTGTGCGTCTACTAAACTCATCAGTGCTCTATTTGCGGTTTTAGGCAGAGAAATGACTTTGAAGCATCGATATGAACACAAGGAGCATATGGTGATGTGTTGGCAGGAAAGGAATAGGGCTAATGGAATACATCAACATTAAACAAGATTCAGAACATAAGCACATCTGATATTAGGAGTAAAGAACAACAGCTGTCTGCTTCAATTTAATGAGGAATAATGCTGAAGCTGAAATCATAAATATACATCTCTAAAGGGCTTATGAGCTTGTAGCCAAAATGAAAGAGACTTCAGGAGCAAAACGTAAGCTAATAAACAGGCAGCGACAGAAAGGATTTCAACGTACCTCAAATCCGCCAATTACCAGCAGAGCGTTTATATTGTACTTTCGCATCTGCTCCGCAATTTTGTCGACATGCTTCGCAGGAAGCGTCCTGAGGAGAAGGCAAATAAAAAAGGCCTTGTATTTATAGTCATTCAATTAGCTTTCGAAGAATAATGCTAAAAATCCTTGCAAAAACGATTCATCAGAGTTCTAGGAGGATATTCAGTTTCCTGTTTTACTTTGGAGCAAAGAGGATAAATTACAGATGTGACACGAAACCAATTCAGGTCACAGCCAAACACCGTCGCTTTATAAGACATACCTCAAAATAGTTCATTTTCAATGATGTCATGTAATTGATTAAATACTAATTATCAAAAAACAAAACAACAACAAAAAAATCACTAAACAACCAATTAAAGAATATTTGTCAAATTACAGCAAGTACTAAATGACAATTTGATTCATAAATAAAACATAAACTAGTAAAAATTAATATAAAAAGAATAATTTAACCAATAAATTGCTAAAAAAAAAAAAAACTAGACAGTAAATAAAAAAAACTTACCAATGTAAAAAAAAAAATATCTAGTAAATAAAAAATAGCCAACTAAAGAAACTGTCAAGCTAGCTAATTAATGTTAAAATTTTTTAGGTCAAATAAAAAATGGCATGAGTAAGAGATGAAAAACACTAATATTAAATAGAAATAAAACAAATATTATGCATAGCTAACAGAAAAATGACATATGTAGCTGGCTAACAAGCTCATTGTTTCATTAAACTATAGAAAAACAGATTAATTTACTAAATAAAAAAAGTAAACATTGAAACATGAAAGTAAACATTAAACAACTAATAAAAACATAAACAAACTGTCTAACTGAAAAGCTACAGATAAATAAAATGTTTTCCCTCCAGTCCATTACCGCTTCTCTTTAGCTCAATAAGTGGAGTCTTGCTTCTTTCTGAAAAGGTGTTCATGACTTTTCTTCCTTATATAAATCTCAATTTCTTCTTACAGTTCAGTCATTAACCTCCACTCCTCTTTCTGTCTGTTTTTAATCTTTGACTAGCTGTACGCCTCATTTTAACAGTCTGATTTCACCTGAACTTGCTCCAGGTTTTAGTCGCGGCTGCCTAGCAACAACAAACCCTTTTTCGCCTCACTCGGTGTTGATTTACTAACTTCAAGGTATTTTATAGTCCTTCCCATTATTTCAACTGATCGCTCTCTCTTGTTGGAGCCATGTTTTCTTTCCAACAGCACATTAAGCTCAGAGTTCTCTTAACTGCACCATTGTTTGCATAATTAGACTTGTGCAGGCATTTGTTATAGAAATGTGAAATATGCTGGGATTCCATATTGTCCATCTTCTACTTGATCTATAAAAAATAATGCCCCATTTTTTACATGTAGCATGATTTTTTTAATCTGTTTATTATTCTTTGTAAAAAGCTTTTATTTTTAGATGAAATAAAAGCTGTCTTTTATTTAATCTAAAGTCAGCTTTTAGATGAAATGATTGTTTCATTAGAACAGCAGATGTTTTTCCATATTTTATGTTGCCTTACTTTCCACCTTTACAACATCTAATCTGAATAAAAATCATTAGAAGAAAATAAAACTTCTTAGATTTACAGATTTGAGCTTTTTTTGTTGGAGATTTTCACCTTTTAGTTCCCAACAGGGAGCCACCCTGTCCAGTCCAGCCTCCAACATCTCCCCATTTAATCTCCTTAATCTGAAAAAAGGACAATAAACACACACGTCTTATCAAACACTGGAACGTTTTACATTTTAAAATCACGTTACATTATCCAAGTCTGGCAAATGTCATAAGCAACTCAAGATGGTTTCAATTTATCTACTTCTGTGGACGCCCATGTTTAATATGAATGGGTCAGGATTATAGAAATTTACTGGCAAAAATCAAACGCATTCTTTAATACAGAGAGGATGAGTAATGAGTTCTCTGGATTCCAGGCAGAAAAAAAAACCCTGGCAGTGTTCTGAACCAACTCACTCTCATGACCTGAAGCCCTTTGAGGTTTTCTCAGAGGGGGAAAAGGACAAAACTAGATCAGTGGGAGGTGTGTGAAACCAGTTCTATCAGTAACAGAACAAAGAACGACAGTCTGGTCTTGGATCAGATTCCCACCTGCAGGTTTCACAGGTATCTACGCTTCGTTCACAACTAAATCCCTGTTTGTTTTGCTGAAAAACCGAAGAGGAAATCATCTGCAATTATACAGAGAGGACATTCTGAGTCAGATCTCCTGTTGCCATCTGGTGGTGCCCTGTGGTACTGCGTCGGCTCAGGCTGATAGGGGAAAGTCGGTGGTGGAAATTGGTTTACATTAATCTGTGTGGATTATCCCCCCGATTATTCTTCAGTGAGAGGAGCAAGCAGTGAGGGTGCAATATCTGAGTCATCCATCCACAGCAGCACTCCAGATTTCATTCCGATAGGAAATCTTTTTTCACGGTTTATGATTTTCTCCTTTCCGTCCAGGAGCTCACCTGCCCTTTGTAGAATCCTTCAAAGCCGTCGCTGACGGCAAACATCTTGTGTCCCTCGGAAATCCCCACCCTGACGGCCGACCGGACGGCAGCGTTCATGCCCGCCGCGGGCGCTCCCACATTCAGCACCGCCACGTTGAAGTTGCTCTGCGGGAGGAAGGCGCAAAGCAACGGGTCAGCTCTAGTCGAGTTGAATCTTGTAACACATTGAAGCAACAAGACACTTCATGGTGCTTCAAACGAGCAATAATCATAGCATTTTGTCAAATCAAAATCATCAACTCGCATTAAATATGTTGATCAATATTCCACTGACTACTAATCAAAGGCAGCTCTATACACTTAAACTTAGTGTTATTTTTTTAAATACCTCAATAACGATATCACAGGGAAACACCAAGAATAATAAAAAAACATAAATACAAAAATCACACAATGCATTTAGTGTGTCAAAGAAAATATAAAATAGATGAATAAATATAAATGCTACTAAATTTGGCCAAAAATAAAACAGTCTGATTCAGCAACCAATGCAAATAAAAATACTTGATGAAAGAAATGTGATTCAACAGAACATTAGCTTTACAAGAAGTTAAAAAGTCTTTTAAGGACTCAAGCATGATGTGCAACTAAAACAAGGAATCTCGTTTTAATATAGAAGGAAATCTTCCTTTTAAAAATGCTAAACACTAAAATATAAAGTAAATGTCTGAGGTAATGACCAGGAACTTTGTTCACTCTCATTCTGTTCCACCTCTCTTAGGTTCCACTGAAGTAATGACTGTCAGAGTTCTGGTTTGTAGCATTCTGGACACCATTGTATTAATCAACGCGATTAAAGATAAACACATGGGTGAGCTTCTCCAGATCTTTCTGCGACATTAGTCTTTTCATCCTGGAAATGTTCTTCGGGTGATAGAAGACTGACTTTGTAACTGTCTTTATGCGTCTCTGAAGGTTCAGGTCTGGTTTCTAGCTGTAAGAACTGAAGCTGTGTGCCGACTCCGGGTCGTTTCTGCGCTGGAAACAAAGCAGCTGTCAACGCTCAGTCATTCACTCTGCAGCTTTGCTGAAAGACATGCCGCACAACCGGAGGATAGCTGTTGATGTTCCAAAAGAGGAAATCGATGCGTAGCTGCTGGCGTGCTCCCGGGAGCCCGTCACAGCTGTCGCTACAGATGCAGAGTGAGTCGGGCCCTGAGGCGGGCTGCTGCCTCCGCGCCTCGCTCGGTGTGAGCCGCCGCGGCTCCCGGCCGGGTTGACCGGGTCGGCTCTCTGACGGAGGCCGAGGCGTCGACTTGTGTCACATCAACCCGGCTCTGAGCCTCCCGAAGGCCTATTATGCTCACTACAGTTAGAGCTGTTTAGCCAGCAGGTGGATAGTAGCTGTTGGGTTTACGTTATTCAATGAATGGCTGCTGAAAAACCGCGTCACATGGGCCGAGGCCCGTCGTAGCAAGCAGTGAATCAATTAATCGCATGATTAATTAAAACAAATTCAATAATTTCCATTTGCATTATTTATTGTCTGTCCTCGTTTTTCTCTCTTTTTACCAACATCTGAATGATAAAACTCTTCAGTCTGGTGTTTTGGTCTCAACCAGCCCCCTTTTTAGGAAGGACAGTTTTGTTTACGAACTTCATAATTCGTTTTATTTGCCGTTTTTGTTGTTTTGTTTATTTATTTAGTGTGTTTAAGATGACACCCAGCTCCAGTGTTAAATGTCAAATAAAATTTATAGTTTATATTTTGCAAAATTCAGATCAGATTGAGAGAAATGATAAACAGAAGGGATGTGAGCGTCTGTCGTCTTTCTTGTCCTTCCTTTTTAAATTTTTATCAATATTTTCTTTTCTTTTTTTTATTTTACAGTGAATTGTGTAAAGCCCAGAGCAGTATTTATGGATTTAAGTCTATACTACCAGATCCCCACATTTTTGTTATTCAGCTCAACATGACAACCGTTAAGCATACAGCTACAGCATATAACTTTTATAAAAATGAAAAAAAATAAAAATAAAGGCTTTTTAGCTATTTATTAAATCACTTTGTCATGACATTCAGGTATAAGACATATAATCTGTGGTTTTTCCACAGATTAGAGCTCCATTTTTTTAATGGAGCTCCTCTGCCTTCTTTCATTCCTTCCAGTACTAACAGAAGTCAAAAACAACCAATCAGAACCAGGAGAAGGATCTTAATCCTATTGTGTTCACGCTGCTCACATCCGCCCTCCTGCTCTCTGCTGTGCTGCAGGATCTTACAGACAGCAGATCCCATCATGAATGCTAAAGCTGGTTAGCATGGCCACCGATGACGGTGGATAAGTTTTTTCTGGAACGGAAAGTCGTTTCTCCACCATTAGTACATTTAGAAGCGTGTACATGAGCTTGACTGACAGAGTTAATACACTCCTCCTTTAATCCTTTAGTCCTTTGATTGGTTGTTTTTGAGTGGGAGGGGGTCATTTCTGCAGATGACAGTAGTAGCTCAGGGAGGAGAAGTTCAGTTTTCTTGCATCTGATCCCTAAATGGCTAAAGTTACATATTTAGAGACTTGCTTTTCTATTTATTGCTTCTTGTTTTGCCAAGAATCCAGCAGCAACAACACGGTTTGAGGCCTGCAGTATCTGAGTCATTCTTTGTAGCTAGAACCTTAGGACAGTAATAAATAATTCAGCTACTCAGAGGGCTGGTCGAGGCCGTTTTGGCTCTTGGGAAGCAACCTGCTCCTTTGGTTGTGTGTGAAAGTCGTGTGCTCTGCGTTTTCAACTCACAACTGGCAGCTCAGACTCAGGTTTGCGGTGAGCCAGCAGTTTGTACGTCCTCAGGTTGTTTTCAAAACTCCTGTAAAACACGGCCAAAAACAGTCAGCTCTCTCCTGTTCGATTCCAGGAACACATCAAGACATTTTTTGCTTCCAGTTAAACTCTTCTTCTCATGCTTATGAGCTGTAGCAACACACAACAGCTATCCAGACTGATATTAACCAAACACATCACATCTTTCAACTAAGGCTGTATTTGTAGCCGACATTTCTAGGTCAGCCATACCTGCCCCGAAGTTTGACGGCCTCCTCAAACCGTTTCTGGTCCATGGCTTTCTGGACCTCTTGAGTCTGAGGAAAAGAGAAAAAAAAATAATGCTTTCATTCAGTTTCATATTTAAGCATATGAAAAAAATTGAACCATAATCCATTTCTCTCTTGTGGCTGAGAGCCATCATGTCAGATTAAAATGCATTTTACTTGCATATAACCCTACTTTGGAGACACACCTTCTAATCTGAGAATTTATTCATTCCCATAAACTGATAATAAAGCACATATAAAGACCAAAACTTGAATCCCTGTTTTATAAATAAAACAAGGATGTTCTTTTATTTACGATATCTTCCTATCAAGAAGAGGTCAAATGAATCCGAGGCCAATTACTGTATATAGAAAACATGGGCTTCTCCTCACAGATCACAAATATTATGTCAGTTTTGTTATGGGGTAATCAAAGAAGGAAGTGGACAAGGACACGGCATAGCTGACGTCAAGGCAACAATAGATGGTATCACAATCAGCAGCCAGGCAGTTGCTGTTTGTGAGCATAAAGTGTTTTTCCTACTGCTACAACACATCCTTAATATTGATTTTAAAAAGTACCTGCTCCATTGCCGATTATTTTACTTATTACATGTGGAAAAATGTCTTGTTATAAGTTAAGTAATCTGCCAATGAAACTAATACTTTTTACCATTAATATTAAGGAATTATTGACTTGAAACAAGAATCTATATCCTGTCAAAACGTTACTTTCAAGTTAGTCTTCATCTTATTTCAAGTGTACTAAGATATTTGCACAAGAAACTAAACCAAAGTTACTTGATAAGATTTTGTGTTTTTTTGCAAAGTAGACAGAAATGAAAATACACTTAAGCCGGAACACAAAGGAAAGAAATGAAAGAACAATAATATTTGTCATACTATCTGACCGTGATCTATGAAAGACATCACTTATGAAAGACATGACAAACGGAAAAGTAAGATTTTGCTGTTTTTTATTGAAATAAAAATATTCAGATAAGAGCAGAAATCTTCCCAGGGATATCTGCCAAATTCCAAACATGACTGGCCAACAGAACAACAAAGCTCTTTTCTGTTCCCGTGGAGATGATTAGCTGTTACATCATCGCTCTGGCAGTCATCGCCAACCCCTTCAAAACGCTTCAGAAGATCATTAACCATTAACGACTTGTTCTCAGACAACATGGCTTTCTATTTGATGTTACAGCCCTTCTGAGCCCAGTTGGCTCCTCTCAGCTTCTGTGCGTTGCTTAAGTGTGTGCACGAAAATTTAAAGGGTGTGTGGATGTCTTGGACAGTTTCCAGGTCAGCGCCACACTCACCGTCTGAACACACTCCATCAGAGGCACGCGCACCGACTGGTTCCCGCAGAGAGAGACCACACAGGCCGGCGTGTTGGCGGTGGTCTCCAGGAGAGCCAGGATGGCCTCCACTCCCATACGACTGGCCTTTACGGGTGGACAGGAACAGACAACAGTGAGTCATTATCGCTTTAGTTTTGCATGCATGTATTTATTAAGACATTTAAATCCTGTTCTGTTTGCTCTTTTCTGGTTCATTTTCACTTCTTGGCCTATTTTTGGTAGGCTTGTAGTACGGGCGTGGAAACGAGTCTGCACGAGTCGTGTCCTTGGTCTCAAATCCCATCATGTGCTTAACTCAAATCCCTGACACCATCTCCTTTAAGACAAACACATGAAATACTCTACTGCTACTATGACAACTCCAAACGTTTACATGTTCCTGTGTAGAGCTTCCATTTAAAATGTCAGTTTCCTACAATGTCACTGTTGGTTCTTAGTATTATTGTCAATATGGGAATGAAATTAAGGATGGGAATTTTTCTAAAATAGGGCTGGACGACATAAGCATTTTATATCAGTTGATATCGATAATTGTTTGTTTTTTGTTTTAAATATCTGAAATACAACCAAACTGTTGACTTTTTCTGTTTTATCCAAAGTTTTCACTCCGTATTTATTTATTTTTAAGCAGTTATGAGGCACAGTTAGTCAACAGGTTGTTGCTAGGTAACCACAAAGTGAGTGAGTTAGTTGAGGTTGAGAGGTTGAACAACTAAAACATTTCCTTTGCCTCCATCTCCCAGAATGCCTTGCACTGCTGAATTGGGGTTCAGTTAAGATATTAAAAAGTCTATCGGAGGTATTAGCTATTGATATTGACCACATGTACATCAAAATATATGTTATACTGATTTATTGTACAGCCCTATTTAAAATCTATTAAAAAATTTAAATTAGGATTTTTTTTTATTTGACTTTTTTTTTTTCCAGAATTATTGTTTTTAAAATGTGTCAGTTTATTTGACATGCAAATCAAATTTGTAAAGCAAATTGTCTGAAGATCTTTGGCTCTTTAATTGGTAAACTCCAAACTAGAAGTTAAAAATTGAATGGTTAAGCAAGACCTTTTGTTTCTTAATCACAGCATTCCTGGTAAAGATGTGTAAAGTTTCTTAAACCTTTGTGTAACCTCATTTGCATGACCATAAGAAAATAGCTGAATAACATCAACGTGCTCACATTTAGTCAGTGCAACAAATGAAGCAGAGTGAGGATGCATTTAAAAAAAGATCAGAACCAGAGAACTGCAGTAAACATTTTAGTATGCAATGATGCAACAGCAATTAAAGATAAAACAGATGTACGTTATAAATACATCTTTACCAGGGATTCAAATAATCCTGCAATTGGCACTAGTGTAGCTTTAGGAAGGACTTTATGGAAGAATGTGAAATAATTTATGCTTAGCCCTGCTTTCAGAGCTAGCTTTTAATAATCTTGGCATAAATAGAAATGTGGACTGGTTTGTTCTGGACCCATAAGGTAAATTTAAGGCCATGATTGTTTATGCTTTCTTTTTTTTCATAAATTGGTTTTATGTGGAACTATAAAGTGTAGCATTTACAGCCATAAAAAAATCATTTTTATGATAATGCACTATTTCAAACTGTAATAACTCAGCCTGTCCTTCAAATATCATGATTAACCTCAAACTTTCCATCTGTTCGGCCTGATGTCAAAGAAATAAAACATGAGTAACCATGGTGATGTTGGATATCTTTCACATCACGTTCCGAATATTTTATCGGATTAACAATAACAAATGAAAGCAATGTGCTGCTATGTTTTTCTCTCTCACTCCTCCTAGTGAACCTACCAAGATGCGGTCAAAAGCAGACGGCGTCCCTCCTCTCTGCACATGGCCCAAGATGGTGACCCGTGTATCGAAGCCCAAGTTTTTGACAACAAGCTTTGATCACAACACACAAAAGGATTTAGCAGGAGGCATTGTTAAGGTAAAATATATCAAAAACCACTTTGTATATGCAGAAACATTCAAAAATAACTGGGCACATCACACACTAAAAACACAGGCACAATATAAAAGCTAAAGAGAAGGGGAAACTGCAAAGCACAAGCAAGCCATTCTAATTTTTCAGTCATGTTAGCAAAATAGCTTGTAGCCCATAGAGGAACCCAGGCAGGATGTGAACCATTAAAAAGAAAATAAAGAAAAGAAATACCCATGATAAAACTTTAGATTTAACACCAGTTAGTTTAATGAATGAGAGTGTGAAAACTAATGTGTGAAAGGAGGTATAAATAATAGAGATGCACCGAGAACAAGGACTTGATGGAAACAAAAATCAACAGCAACATGTTTGCGCTAATAAAAACACTCGGTGGAGTGGAAGTTGTTACAGCAGGAAAAAGACTCAAATGCCCCTTTTCCACCGACCCGGCCGGCCCGGCTCCGCTCGCTTTGCTTGCGTTTCCACTGACCTTTTTAACCGGGCTGGCGCTGCTATTTTAGGTCCTGCTTCAGAGCAGGGTCAGCAGAGCCAGCCCGGCCAGCACTGGTGACGTAAGCTTCGCTGCTGTTCACTGATTGGCCGAGGGCGTGCTGAAGACGCTGTAAAGCATGAAATCTCCGGCGGATAACAGCTGTTCTTCTGCGTGCAACAATCGCAGCATCCTGAGCATTTCTTCCACTGCGCCTTTCTTCCTGAAACTTCAGGAAGATCCCAATAAGTTTAAAAAATAGCAACAACACGGACCCAACGTTGTCCATAGCTCTCTCCTTTCGTTATTTTCCAAGGACGCAAAAGTCTAGAGGCGTGGCTTGCAGCGCCCCCTTCGCTCCCCCTGAACGCAAGGAGGCGTTCCTCTCTGCACACCAAACATGGCCGGTGGAAACGGAATAACATTTTTTACAGAGCCGAGCCGAGCCGTGCGGAGCCGGGCCGGCCGGGTCGGTGGAAAAGGGGCAAAAGGTACCCGTTTTATATCAGATGGGATGTTTCAAATAAAGCCACAAGACAAACGGTAGCCTCGCTAATTACAAAATATTTTACAATCTAACGGCAGTTTGCTAAATGCTAAAGCCAGTTTAAAATGTCACCGCAAGGATAATTTTGTGTGTTTTCAAATAATATTAAATTGCTGCCTTAGAGATATTGCTGTTTAAAACTTGTTAAACCCCACACCCTCTGTACCGGCGGACAGATTTTAACTTTTTTTCTTACACTCATCACTTCACCTCCCTTCTTCCCTTCTGCTAAACATAGACATATTTGGTATTCATGAAGACTCTTGGCTAGAAGCTGCTAAAAAGGATTTGGGCATTTGAGTTCAACAGGAAGCATTTGAGTTGGACAGATGTCAGGAACCTTCTGCAAAAAGAAATTGTATGGAGCTTTGGTAATGTCAAAAAAGTATATATTTTTGTGGTTTTAATTATTTATTTTTTCAATAAAAGGTTTGTTGCATTTTTTTTACACAAGATTTCTAAAGAATATACTTGAATTAAAGTCAAATATAAGAATTTGTTATTGTTTTATTATAATGTGATAAAAAATATATATCAAAAACAAAAAGATGTCCACACGCAATATTAACTTTAGTAAATTTAGTAAGTAAAAATGCAGAAAGTCCAACATTTTTTACTTGTTTATGTATTTTTCATTAAAACTTCTGTAAATATGCTTCAGTTTACTTCCGGTGCATCCTTCTTTGCACCGGTATGGTTTCCAAAAGTTCAAAGTCTCATTTATGAAACTTCTAAAAGGTTTTTATACTCTGTACTGCCAAAGAAATTCTGACAAGGGACAGAAAACGTCAAAATTATTATACGTTCCATCCTTATTTTCTCTGAAACTATAGCAGCTATTGTGATACTTAGACATCTGATGGAGTCCTGTAAGAGTTTATTTTGATACCAAGATTATTGAAATAGAGTTTGTAATTGCTGAGACAAACTAAGTTGGATCTGGGTAAGTTATTTTAAACACAAACTTCAGAAAACTCTGTGGGGCTCAACAAGTTCTAACATACATGGCATAATGCTGCTAAAATTTAATTCAAATAATGAGTTAAATAACAACAGGCAGGCTAGCATTTTAAAAATGCTATTCTTAAACTTGAAATTTAGCTTTGAAAATGGTAGAAGCAGATTAAAAAAAATGTTCTTAAAATATGTAGATATTACATCGACAAAAATAAAAATTCTGATCGGTGCATCTCTACTAAACAAGTGGCAGCTGGTTTGGGAAAATGTGTGTTTGGCTAATGAGTGTCCTACTATCGTTAGAGTACAGAACCGTGAAAGCCTTCTTACCAAACTAGCAAGTGTGCCTGACAGAGCATTCCAGAAACACAGCAACAGTCAAAAGCCACATCGGGGCAGGGTCAGAGTCATACAGGAGGCTGGAGGCTCGCTGCACACAGCTCTGTACTTACATTCTTAATATAGTCAGTTGTAATGGGTTTGTTGTTACGGTCAATCGCCCCTTCGGCGACAATTATGATATTCAGCCTTTTCATCCCTGCGCGGTTCTACAAAAGGAGGGCGTGGTGGAGAGACAACATGACAGAAAAACTGAGTGTGTGGCTGTGACGTGGGCTTTCAGAAGCACGGGAGCCAAAAACAGAGAGAGAGAGAGAGAGAGAGAGAGAACAGCTTCCTTCATGATATAATCAGCTGTATCCTGCTTCTATCGCTGCTTGTCAACACTTTCGCTGCGTGAGATTTAAACGCTGTTGCTAAACAGCAGCAGTGAACGTTCGGGTCAGATCTGGTGGCATCGGCCGGGTCACCGTGCTTCTGGCTTCCCCTTCTTCTTTCCACACTCATGTACTCACATCCTTGACAAAACTAGAAGTTATAGACTTCCCGTGCCTGTCAATGGCTCCCTCTGCTACTATGATTATGTTCAGCCTTGTGCCCCTGGAACGGGTCTGGATTATAAAACATTGGGAGGTTTTCAAACAGGAAAAACACTGAAACATCAGATAACTTATGCACTAATATTTTTTTTTGCAGAGAAACAAAACTAGTCATTCAAATGGCTGGTATATATTGGTTCCATTTTGCTGCTGTGGGAATACAACGGAGTTACCGCAGATAGTTTCTGGCACATCTTCTCCTCCCAGCCGTCCTCCGGAGGCATTTCAGGGATCAGAACCCAGTCGGCGCCACAAGCCAGAGCGCTCACCAAGGCCAGGTAGCTGCCATGTTAAACACATATGTTAGCTTCATGTGAGCACCGCTGACCACGCCCACTGAGTCTTCTGCTTATTCTTCTTACCCACAGTGTCTGCCCATGACCTCCAACACAAACGTCCTCTGGTGGCTGAAAAGGCCGGATGATGAAAGTGGAATCAGCACAGGATTGGTTTTGGAAACTAAAGCGATGTAGCTTTTCTTGGCTCTCACCTCTGTGCGGTGGTCATGATGGCGTCTACCACCTCGATGATTCTGTGCAGGGCCGAGTCGGTGCCGATCGTCATGTCGGTTCCACAGAAGTCGTTGTCGATGGAGCCCACCATCCCCACGATGTGCAGGGCCGAGTACTTCTGCACGGCGTCGGCTTCGATCAGACCTGAGGGGACCGGGAGGGTCTTAGGAACTCGTTCAACTTTTTGGTTTGATCATGTTTCTTTCTAGTTCCATGAAGCCAGAAACAAACTGTTTCAGCATTCCTTTAGGTGGAAGTATCATGTACTTTCCAGTAACACAGTGTCATTTTATACCACAGTCACGTGACTGTGCTACCTTCAGTTGTTATAAAAATGCTACATAGAACAAATATGATTCAAAAGAAATTTGAGTTAGAAATTTAACGCTTTGAAATTAGGCTTCTGTCTATTTAAATAGCTCCAGCTCTTCCTGTAATTCTGCCTTCAGGAAGTCATCACAAGCGTGGCTCCACTATTAACCCTTTAACGTTTTTACCAGTTTTACTGAGAAGTATCTCCTATAACGAGCTCAGCTAACGCTCAGTTCCACCAGGTGTCTGCTAATTGCTGCTGACTAGTCTGCAGGAGCTGCCCTGGAGAATAAAATTTCTTATGGCTTTGTTTCTATAGCCACTGTTCCATAAAGCCGACAAACTAGTGGTTGTTTGCCATGGAGAGGGATGTATCGGTTTCCCTGCTAGTCCTGTTACTTCAAAGCTCAATGTCAGATAAGAGGAAGACAAAAAGGATGGATGATATGTGGATAACTTAACAGATCTGGTTGCAATTTATTTTGACGGATATCAGCGTAAAGGAGGTTACATACAAGTGTGTGCTTCACCTTTGAGAATTGTTTGCACAAAAACATTTAAAACAATGTGGACTTCTCAAACATCCACCGTTTCCTGTTGGTGAAAATAGAAACGGCTGGTATTTTGGCCGCGTTCCACTACCTTGCTGCACCAGCTCAGAGAGCAAGCCGCTCCATTCCTCCCTGAACAGGTTGGCTCCCGTCAGACTGCCGTCGCCACCGATCACACACAGGTTGGTGATGCCGCGCTCCACCAGGTTGTGAGCTGCCTTCAGGCGGCCCTCGTGGCTGCGGAAGTCTTTGCACCGGGCGCTGCCGATCACGGTCCCACCCTGAAGGCAGCGGAGAAGAAGGCAGGGGAAGCATTTCAGGTCTAAATCAAACGGTGTTGACAGAGAACTCAGATAAAAACAACATTTTTTGTGTTTTCTTTTGGAAAATAGTTTATTCTAAGCAGATACATGTTTATTACCACTTGTAGCATGCTGGAGACACTTTCCCAGGTGGCTTCTCTTATGTTGTCCCCTCCGTCCACCATCCCCTGATACCCCTAACGGAAAAACATGACAAGAAATATGTCAGAACCTGTTTGCACAGCCAGCATTGTGCAACAGTGGCTGTACAAAAACTGCACGTTTCTCAATAATTAATGAAAAGACAAGATGCAAACCAGTTACTGCAGGTGACAGGAAACAAACTGCAGTACTGGAAGAGTTGAGGGAATTTTTGGTGAATACTGGTCGTCTTCTACAGTGTTTCTTTCACACAAAAATCGTTTCAGAATGACTCAAATCTCCCAAAATCTGCTAAGTTACGCTCCAACTGAAAATGTTAAGTCAAAATCTTAAAATATATTTTTAGTACAGAAAGAATTGGACATTGCCATGCCAACGGTGAAACATGGTAGTGGCAGCAGGTCTTGCACCATATTCTCGTCATACTAAGATGTTATTCAGGTTTGATACACGATGGAAGTTTATAGAACTCTTTTATATAATATTTGAAACTGTGACCCTTTAAAATCAGAATCAAATCATTAAGACACTGAAAGTTTTGCATCTCTACCAACCCTTATAGAGTTGGGCTGAATTCAAAGTCCAAATAAATAGGAAAAATAGTAAAGGAAAAAAAAGGCGCTTGACAAACAAGATGGCGGCTTCCTTGAGCGTGCTGACATCACTGGGAACTATGGATACCCAAGGAGTGGATTGGGGGAAAAATAAAACAACTGATTTTCCAATAATATGATTAATCAATTAAATCATTTCATCACCCAGCTCTACCATGATGTCATTTTTTTAACATCACAATGAACTAGAATTTTAACAGAGCTGTGTACACTTTCTAGATTCACCACTTTAGCGCTTCTCTCTCTCATATTTCAGGTTTGTCATTTTGCGAGCTGCAGGAACAGTCAGGCGTTCCCATCAGCCACCAGCTGAAGCCTTAAGTCTGTTATGTAACGGCAGGCAGAGTGAGTCCAGGCAGGACAGATGATCGGGGATCACGGTACGAGCAGAAGAGCCCGACTGCTGCTTCCTAAAGCTCCGCTTAAATCCTCTCCCTTTAGTAAAGATCCGTACCTGCGCAAACGCTCATCACATTCATCTGGGATCAATACACTTCACACTTAAAAATCAACACCTTCTCATGAGTGAGAGCAGGCATAACTAATTTCACACGGCAGCACTTTGTGCAGAGTCATGCTTTTGTCGGACCTGTGAAGCGGACGGGCTCACCTCATGAATAAAATAAACTTTAGCTCCAACGTACAGCCCCATTCGGACCACGGCGCGGACTGCCGCGTTCATTCCTGCAGAGGAGGGGAGAGAAATTAAACAATGCTCATAATAGCTAATGACAAGAGGAGCTTTGGTGTAATGCAGTGCAGCTACAGTGTAGGAGAGGGAAAGCATGCTTAAGAGCAACCGCACACAATTTATGTTTTGTAGACTTCCGTGGTTTAGGTCAGTCTGCTTCTTATTGCAGAGTTGAAAGCCTTTTATGGGCACAGTGTCTTCCAGCTCGTTCCCCCCCGCCCCCTCTCTGTTACAGTGTGGTTTGTACAATGTGCGCTCATTAACCAAGAAACTCTGCTATGGGATCTGAGAGCAAATGTAGACGGGAACGGTTAACGCTCCGCTTGCTGGGGGACCCACAGAACCCGGCCGACTGGATCAGCTTTAAATCAACAAATTTCTCAAAAACCGGTGGGCCGCCGGAGGGTTGTTGCTTAGCAACGCATAAGTTCAGGCTGTTGGACAGCGGGGGAGAACATTTACGAAAACAATCTGTGCATCTGTTGGGATTTTTATTTATTTTTTTGTACTCGAAAGCTCTTTGGTATTTATTTGAGAAATACTGCGTTTAACTTCAAAGGAGGGAAAGTTTTCGCGATGTCCTGGGAAACAAAAAATATTAGAAAAAGGATTGTTCTGAAGAACTCATTCACAGTCGAGTCAAACAACCTGTTGAGAGGGTTACATAACGGTGCAAACAGACGCCTATTGAGGAGTCTCTCCCACTCGTCTCCTCTGAGGTTTTCAGGCCCGAATCGAAGCGCCCGATCTCTCATTCTGCATGACTGGCGCTTTCTCCGGCGCGCCGCGCACAAAGCCTGGAGCAAAAGGCCTGAACAATGCCCCGACGACTCCTGTCATGCATATGCAACTTTACTTTGCTCTGGGGTCCGCTCAGGGTGGGCAAGATCAAAACCAACACACAAAAATCTAATTTTAGAGGAGATTTTTTTTCTTTCTAATTAACTACTTTGACGTTTTCAAACACTATATTCAGAATTTGGGATAAATTAAACCTTTTTTTTTCTTCCAAATTCATCATATGCACGAAAACAAAGAAAACATATTGTTTACACTATAAAAATATGACCATATTAATTTGGTGCACCAGTTTTTTTAATGTCTAGATGAATGAAATTCCCTCATTGTCTGTGGAATTCAAAACTAAATATATTTTCAATAGAACACGCATCACATCCTTCATCTTTTCTACTGCCAACATTGGTTATATGGCATATTTCTATAGAAGGTCTTTATTTAGAGACAAAAGTAGTTCATATCATTTAGGAAAAAAAATAATAAAACAAACCATAGAGTAAAAAAAGACAAAGACATCAAGCAGGCAGTAATTAAAAATATGGCCATATAACTGAGCACCTAGCGAGTCTGAAAAAAGTTTAATAGTTAGAAATGGAAATAAACACATGCTGATGAACAGTGAGGGTTGGCTACAGTATTAGTCAAATCAAATTAAAAAGTTCAAAATTAACTCATTAGCAGTTGAGCGCGATAAATAAGAGACGAGCCGGTGGAGCACGTGACTAAGAGTTTCCTCTGTGACGTAGAAGTGGCCGGGTGCCGCTCATCACGTACACAGGCTTCCCGCCGCTCGCGCGCACTCTGCCGTTTAAACCTCAGCTCTCAATATTAGCTCAGCCGCTCAAGGCGGCTGGCAGTCGGTGAGAAAGCCGCCGCCGTGACGAGCAGCACACGCGCGAGACTTTCGCTTCCTCATTCAAATTAAACGCACCGTTAAGATAATTGACGACCTTGCGGGACCTGGTGGAAAACGCAGCGCATAACTCGACCTTGACATCTCTCCGAGCTGCTCGGTTTTAAGAGAGTTTGAGGATGCGGACACCTGAGTTATCACATTGCGTCATGTTAGCATCTCAGCTAACCGCTGCCTCTTCCTGGATGATTCAACGTCATGCTTTTAGTGTACTGGACTGAAGGGCCCACTGCGCGAAGCTTTACAGACATATTGTTGCATAAACATGGCCTTTCGTATCACTGACAACGCAGCATCACTGCCGAGGGGGTGTATTTTCGCTCTCTACGGTCATGTCTGCATTCATGCATAGAAACCTCGAAAAACCAGCGTCCGTGAATGCGACAAGTTACCTTGAGCATCTCCTCCGCTCGTGAGCACTGCGATGGCTTTCCCTGCTCCCGACAGGTTCTCAAAGAATATCTTCTTGCTGTCCGGCTGCGCCATTTTCTCGACTGCTTAATATTTATTTATGGTCAGAGTAGTTAAAAGTCTCCCAACAGTTATGTACAGGTTGTACCGAAATGTGATGAAGGGCAGCAGTCTTCACAGCCCCCCTCTGCCGATACTATGGCCGTTATGCTTCGTGTGTCTCGGTTCCGCGTCTAGCCGGCGAAGACGAGTGGTCGCGTTGATTGGCAGACCGACGCACTAATCAGGTTCTTACTCTTGTGGCCTCAGCTTGATGATGCACCAATAAGACGAAACGTAGCTGGGATGTGGGCGGGTTGAGCAGCGGAAGGTGCGTGATTCAATGTGACTGCGGTGTAAACCCAACTTTAAAATGAGCTTTATGCTGCTTTGAGTCACCAGTTCAGAAACTCGTAAGTCGTGAAAACATTTTATTAGATTTTATTTGGATACTATCCACTTTCTGTCAATTGTCTAACCCTTTTTTTACATTAATGTTTCTTTTTCTGTTATGTTTGTTTTATATGCCACCGCTCTGACCCAGGGCTGTCTCAAGGCCCTACACTAGAACATTTTAGGACCTTCCCACAACTATTGTTTACTACGGTTCAGCAGGTCCTCTTATGTAACCCATATGTGACTGTTCCTGCATTAAACATCTAACTTGCATGGTTTACGACACAAAAACAAATAAAAATGCAAAACACTAATTTGCTGCCCCACTAAATCTGCTCAGTTTAAATCCCACAACTCAAGTTATGTATGTTTAATATGGATGGCATGTGGAATGTGACATGTTCAAAAATATATGTTGTCTAATAAAACACTTTTTTTTTTCAGTCAGACTAATGCTGGTACATTGTACAATTGTAAACCTAACTTCTAAAGTAATTCTAGAGCTCTTGGTTCCCCCATGCTGGTGTGGGGGAACGGCTGTAGCAGCTGCTTGGTTTGCTTTGTCTTTGGTCAGCGCTCCTGAAAAATGGAATTAGTCAAAGTCTAGGCTAAAAAGTTTTCTAAATAAAGTAGATAACTATTAAATTAGATCTTGAAGCATTTGTTATTTGCAGACTTTAATATGTTCCAATTTCTTGAGGCAAATTAATTCAATAACAAATATAAAAGTCAACAGTTTGAGGGACAAAAAGTAGAATTTTGGTCAAAACATTGTAATTCCCAATGAGCCAACATAAAAACTTTATTAAATACACCTGTTGAATTTCTTGTTAGCGAAAAAGGTGAATGGCCCGTCACATACCAGCACACATGAATTTATAAATATAATAAACACATGGAACCTTGAAGCAGATGGACTACAGCAGCAGAAGACCAGACCTGAACATGAAACTGAGACTGCAGTTCGCACACGCATGACAAAATTGGACAGTGCCAGATTGCAGGAATCGCAATTTCAGTCAAAAATGGCTGATTTAGTTTGAACAACAGATGTGGAGTCACTATAGCTGATCATGTCCAACCCTTTGTCACCCCAGAGTGCCAATTCTGTCCAAGCTAACAAAGCTCAAATAATCTAAAACCGGTTTCTTGAATAGAACTTCAATGTTGCCTAAAGTCACTGAGGTTTTTTTTTTCTTGGACAGGAGATTCACATATTGGTATCCATTTGTCAAATCTAGCAAATGTGTGATGCTTTCACGACAGTATAGACTCAAATTCCTCAGAAATGCTGCCATCAACTTTGCTGTTAAATCAATGTTGCAAGAAAAAAACAAGATAGTTTTCAGGGGAATATGGGGTGGAAACCAGCAACAAAGTGGCCGGTGAGGACATTGTAGAAAACCCAGTCCACAAAAAGAACAATGAAAAATAGCAAAGGATCAAAAACTCTAGAGGACCTGAAGCCCAGAATGTCACAATTGTAGACCACTTAAAAATAGTCAGACATTTTCAGTTACTGGAAGTGAAACAAAGGAGAAAATGTGGTTGTGCAACAGAATATCAATTGAAAACAAATAAAATGGTTGAGCAGTCACAATGGGGTAATATGATTATTATTATTGGTGTTGTTGTTGCTACAGCATTAAGTGCTATTAGGCCATATGCGTTTGAATCCCCACTTATCCCACTATGAACTAAAACTCCTAGAGCAGGAGAATTAGAGCTATTTTTATCTACATATTGAACTGGTTTGTATGACTACACAACATTGATCACTTTTCAGATTTTTCTCTTTGGTTGTCTTCTCTTTCTTTTTACACATGACTCAGGTAACTTCTCCATAAACATGACTTATTCCCTATGAAATTCAAAGCAATTTATTCCAGACCTGCACCAAGTAGTAAAGTTTAGTTATTAGTGGTTCTTTAATGCTTCCTTTAATAATCCAATTTGATTTGGTGCAGAGATTTATTTCATAGCAGACTCCCAGTGTGAGTCATGCACTTTGTTCTGTCATACTTACTGTAAACCACTAGATACTGAGTTTTCCAAGAAGTCCTCTCAGTTCAACATTAAAATGTGCAATTAGTGGCCTCGGATTGTGACTCAGTGTCTCCATCGTGAGGCTGTTTGTGCAAACTACACGCATTGTGTTCCTCAGCCACATGATGGAAAACTGATTATTGCACTTACACAGAAAAACTCACATAAAATTTGCTTCGCTTTCAAATTCATAGGTGGCGAACAAATGTGGGAGGCTGGGTCATTGTCGTAATCACCCACTAGAGTCCAACGTCAGATCTGTGGATGATTTTCAAGAAATACATAAATTATTGCGCACACTTTCCATCTAACTGAGACATTTTTTCTTACTTACAATACTGTGTCTTTTTCTACTTTGTTTCAACGTAGAAAAAGACTATTTATTGAAGGACAGCTGAAAAGAAAAATAATTCACAATTAAAAAAAACAACAAAAAAACTTTTGTTTACCTTTAGTGGGAGAGTGAAAATATGCGCAGACAAAGATATCATACAGTCACGAGCAAAGTGTTCAATTTACAGAATCTTAACCTCGCAGAAAACATTAACTTACAAAAACAAAAAAAAAACTTATTTGACATGTAATTACTTAAATAAAAGGTACTAAACATTGTCTTTTTGGGGCTGTTCAGTTGTAGGAGCACAGTGTGAGAATAAAGAGTCTTTTTTAACTAAGTCTAATCTCACCAAAATGCCTTTTGTAAACTCTTGCTCAGAAAAGAGACGTTTTAACATTTGTAAAGAAATAAGTATGCTCAAGGCTTTCAAAAAAAGCTGCTTTTTTGGTGCTTTTTTTGTTGTTTTTTTTTTTCTTTTTTGCAGTAGAGAAGTTGACACCAAAAAAAAAAGAAAAAAACATCCGCAAAGTTTATTTCAATCAGAAACAGTGGTTAGAACAGCCTGATTTCACATGAAAGTGATGAGAGTTCTGGTACAATCGTCTACATTACTAAAACTGTGTCTGACAGTAAAATGCAGCTGACACATCTACAAGTTAGAAGTAATATGCTCTCCCAGCACATATGACAACGTGCCACAGTCATTTCCCCTGAAAGGCTGTGTGCCGTTTCAGATATGGGCCACGACAGTTTGGGGAGGGGAACGTCGCACGCACGTCACTACAGATTCTGTGTTCCTGCTTGAATACATCAGCCTTCATCTGCGTCTATGAATCCTGTGAAGGCAGAGATCTCTGCTGTCGCGATCCATTCAGACGTTTTGGTGTCTGGGGGAAAATTCCGTTTGAAAATGTCTCACGCGGCATGCATCTCCCACAACCCCGTTTTAATGTATTTCCTGTGCTCAGACCCCTATGAAGTTTGTTTAGTTTTTGTCAGATCCATTCTGTTGGGTGTTTGAATGGTTAGATCTTGGCAAAAAAACAAAACAAAAAAAAAAGTTTGTAATTGTGAGGTGGAAGGAAATGTTTTAAAAAAAATTTCTAGCCCCAAAACATTTTGCAAAAAAGAATTTCGAAAGACTAGCTTGCATGTTTATTTAGCCCCATGTACCTTTAGATTGGAGCAGACAGATCTGCGTTTCCATCGGCCACATAAATTGCACAAATTGGAATTACGAAAATAAACTTGCTTAATAGAAACACGGCAATTGTGAAAAGAACAACATGCTTTTCGATAAAACTTGCTGCGAGGTGGTTTGTTTGGGGTCTTGAAATGTGATCAACAACCGGATGTTACCACCAGAGGAAAAGACGAAGAAAACGACCAGAGTGGTAGAAGGATGATGGCACGGCAGTCTTTTTTTTTTTGACTAATTGCATGAACTAACTTATTGACGCGTGATCTTAATTGCATTTCTTATTTAATGGAACAAAACTATTACAGAATTATAAATAATGGAAACGCAAATTTGCTCAAATGACGAGGGAGGATAGCAGAAGCTGCAAAAGGTGATCCTGACACAGTGGCACTTAGATTTACCGTTCCTCAGAACAATTTCCAGGATCCACAAAAAGTATTTTCCACATAAGAAGTTTGTCAGTGTTTCAGAATAACGCTAGGCTTTTAAATATTTGTGTTTACAGACAAACCTGGTTGCATGTAGACATGTATTTAATACCATACTGACATCTGAGCGAATATTCTGATGGTAACATTATCATAAAAAGATCTTTTTTGTAAGTTTTTTTTTCCCCCAGTTATCAAGGGGAGGCACCGTGTTTCCTTTACATTAGCTTGTCTCCGCTCCCTTCAGGCGTTTCCGGGGATCATATGCTCACACTCAACACGGCTGCTGAGAAGATGGCTTTGGTGGAATCTGCAGAGATGATGACGCTGGCAGCTGGAGACTCGACACACGGCCTCTTCATCTGTCTGTTATCTGCACTCATCTGTCGTGTTTCTTCCCCGCCTTTGCGTTTTTTTGTTTTGTTCTTTTGCTTTGTACAACACTAAGCCGTCAAAAGATATCATCTGCCAAAGTACATCATTTACATCCAGTGGCAACACATCCGGCTGACAGAAAAGATTCTGTCCATGCTACAAATCAGTGTGTATTAAATACACGGCGAGTTTTAGTTTGTATTTCCACTGCATTGACATTCAGCGTTTTAGGATTTCAGCGTTATAGCTTACTGTAGCTAAGCATCCATTAAGAGTTTTAAGTGGGTTTCTGAGCATCCAATTAAAGTAATGACTTTGTGGAGCCTAAGACATACAGTAGTCTGTCATCTGTGGTCCTAAAGAGACAGGAACTCTTTATTTGATCCTGAAGCCTTGTGATAAAAATAATAACAAATGGAAAAGGATGCTAAAATATAATAATAAACTCAAGGGGAAAATATATGTTGGCATATTTGTAATGTTTGAGGTGATCTGCTGAATTTAAAGGAGCAGTATTATGTTTTTTTCCTGGCACATATAGTGCCATTTTATAACATAATCAGGTTAACTTCAGTTGTTATAAGAATACTTTTTATATCAAATATGACCTAAAAGAAACGTTAATTGCTAATTTAGTGCCACAAAATTGCTCCCAGGTGGAGCTGCGTCTCAAAGGCGGAGCTTGGTCCACTCAGGCGCTTTTCACAGCTGAATGGTTGCCACGGGAGATTCAAGAGTTTCTCAAACATGCATGAAAGAATCAAGGCAGCACTCCAGGTATGTTTTTGATGGAATAACATCACAGCATAATATAAAGCTCAGAAAAGTCAATTTTACACAATGCTACCTCTCTAAGGAGGAGAGGCTGCTTTCTCTGAGCACTAATGAAAACTAGTGAATAGCAACAGCAGCAATCACCCTTCACTATCGGTCTCTACTCGCTATGTTATTTTAAAAATAAATGTGTGAAATCTTTGTTCAGTTACAGGGTTCACACCTGTTAAGCAGTTTACTTTATAGCCACTTCATGTGAAGCAAGTACATTTTCATAACCATATAACACATCCATATAAAAGTGGAAGAAACACTTCTAGTTCCCTAAAAAAACATCAGAGGAATCGATTACTCTTTGACTGGCATCACAATATTCAAGATTTATGTGATAACTTCTTCCCATTTTGCTACATAGCAGGTCTGAGATGGTTGAATTCACAGAGTTTAGGTGGCTTAAAAATATTTAGACATGTAAGCTTTTTAATTTTCTGTAAGATGGAGATACAGTCAATTTAATTAGGTTAAATTGAGCAGCACCTGGCTGCAATATTGTGCCTTTAATGCTGTCAGTCAAAATGCTAAAAACCTGATTGTCAATCATGTTTTCCACAGTAATTAGCATGCTACTAACTTTCTTGTTAGCAGTAAAATCTTAAGTAAGGGATTCTGAAAACATCAAAACATGTATACCTGTGTGGCAGGTTTAAAATGCAAAGATTAGCAAAAGCTGGTCTGATTGTTGGGCACATTTACAGGTGTACTTACAGGTAAGCACTTATGCTTACCAGTCCTGATGTAGGTTTTATATAAGGACAGAGCTTAAATAAAAAAACCTCAACAGCCCAGATGGGTCAAAATTAAGTTGAAGCTAACCAAAACAAACCTCCAACTGGAAGCTAGATATACTTTTAAGAAGCTAACATTAGCCAAGATTGTTTTGACTAAATTTCACTAAATGTGGCAAAAAGTTGCATCGATGCCTCATGCCTGTAGCGTCATTTCATGTTGTTGATGTTGACAAAAAAATAAAAATAAATTTCAGGATGTGCTTTCACATTGAATGTCAGTCCCAGTGTAAAAAAAAAAGACATTCAGATTGCCATAACCTTAGGAATTTAAACAAACGTCTGTTTAAATAGAAATCACAACGGTGGCGGCTAAATTTCTGTACACCGGACCCAAAAAAAATAAAAATAAAATGAGTTAGGAAACAATAATTTTATGAGCATTAGTGGCCTGGGCTGAGGCTGATTGTTACTATTAACTCCCCTTGGAGGTCACTCACGATGCAGCCTCACATCCCAGCAGCCATCTGTCCATTAAGGAAAGGCTCTGCCTGTCAGATTACATTTCCTGTTCTTGGTCATTTTACACCTCACACCTCGGCCCTTATTGCATTGCTCATCGCTACTTTGTGTCCCGGGGGAAATCAGCTGCCAGTTTGAGCGAGTTTTAGGCTCGTATTGATTGGATGTTTATTGGCTGCATGTTGTCATTCAGATTGGTTGTTTTTGTCCAGATTAGGCTTTAGCAGATATTGTGACCCAAAGGGACGGAGCTCAATCTTATACGCTGCCTCTCTCATGGGAGGAACTAGGGCAAGATATTGGAAAGCATTGTTTTCCTTTATACCCCCACAGGAAACAACAGCAAAGTGTATAGAACAAGCCTTCAGATTTTAAACCTACACCTATACAAACTTCAATGTCCTTATTTTGTGTTTTACACCTGTACCATGTAGGATCAACATGTTATTTCAAAGGGTTAGTTGACATTGATTTTCTTGGAAAAACATTGTGACTTATCATGACTTTGAAAGTCGACGTTATGTGTATCTCAATATTACAACTTTTATTCTTGGAATTATGACTTCCTGTCGGGCTCTTATTTTTTCTTTCGTGGCAGAAATGGACTCCATCCATTTTCTTTACACCCTTGTCCCTCAGTGGGGTCAGGAGGTGCTGGTGCCTCTCCAGCTGACGTTCCAGGCGAGGGGCGGGGTCACCCTGGACAGGTCGCCGGTCTGTCGCAGGGCAACACAGAGACACACAGGACAAACAACCATGCACACACACTCACAACTAGGGGCAATTTGGAGAGACCAATTAACCTGACAGTCATGTTTTTGGACTGTGGGAGGAAGCCGGAGTACCTGGAGAGGACCCACGCATGCACATGGAGAACATGCAAACTCCATGCAGAAAGACTGGGGCCGGGAATCGAACCCAGAGCCTTCTTGCTACAAGGCAACAGCTCTACCAACTGCACCACTGTGCAGCCCCAGATTTAAGTTTTGATGTAATATATTTACAGATTATTTTGTTCAGTTATTCCAGTCGACAGTAATTTTCTTTGATTTCCTTCGGCATCCTCAGTTATTGATGTGATTTACCACCAAAATGTCATTTTAAATTGAAACATTGGCCTTTTAAACCACAGCAGCGCGGTAGAAAATACACGTGAATAATTCAATGTTCCTTTTACGTTGGCGCCGATGGGACTCAGTTCAGCTTTAAGGACACGTGCAAAGCGATGCGATGTGTTTGTGCTTCTTATCCTCCTCGTCGCAGGAGCTCATTTCCTTTTTATTTCTATTTTCCACATTAAGGAGGGATCAAGCCCCAGACGGACATTGTGAGCAAATGGTGTGTGAAAGGTGCAGAGTAGCGCACAATATCCTCCAAGAGCAAGAGGATTATTGTGCTTTCCGTTCGCGTCTGCTGACAGGACGTTTCGTTTAGGCTGACACGGGAGGGTTACTTAAAGTAAGCAGAGAAAAATCTGTGTATTTCCGCATGCCGCATAGAAAAAACCTGGACTTTATTAATAATAGGAGTAATTCTTTTTTTTTTTAAAGAAAGAATTTAATTGAGGGTATTGTTAGGATCTGAGGTACAAAACCGGGACTAATGGAGGTCAGACCTGGCGTCGGGATTTAGCGGAAAAAAGAAAAAGGGAAAAAAAGGAAACGCTGGGTGAAAAAGTAACAAAAGAACACAAAGAGACGGTTTATAACGGCAGGTAATAGCGTAAAGGTTGTGAACTGATTTCTTTTCCCGCGCGCTGATTGCCACGTGGGAACAAATGAGCGAGCTGCCAATCTGCTGAACTGATTTCTGGGGGGCTTCAGGTTGCTGATTAATGAAATGTGGGAGGACAAAAAGACGATGGCAATCCCTCGCTGCTTTTTTTCTGATTGGGCTAATCACCCAATTCACAAACCCCCCCAACCCCCCACCACCACCTCCACCACATCCAGTCTGGGATTCTTCAACACCGAGAAGAAAACTGCATTTCTCTCTTGCTCTCTTATTTATTTATTATCTTTAATTCCCCCTCCCAATCGTCTCCTGTTTTAAATCTTGCACCATTACCTCCAGTTTTTCCATAGCCCCTCATGTGTCATCTATCTGGCTCATTTTAATGGCAGCCTCATAATTATTTAGATGATTATGTGTTGCAAGCCATTTAGCATGCTCAATGACACATGTGGAGCTTATTTGCTGCCGCAGCTATACTTCCATTTGAACAGAGGAGAGAGGCTAAAGATGGCGGATGTTGGCCCCCAACACCGCCGCCGCCTCCGTCGCCATGTTGCCATCAGCGAAGCACGTCCGACCCAAAATTGTTTGATAAATTGCAGCTGTTTACGTAATATGTTATGCCACATCAAAGAGCTAATGCCATACAAATAAGGTACGCTTCCTGTCGCAGCACTGCGAGGCGACGTTCGGCCGGACTAATGGCGTGTGTCTCGGTTGACCACTGAACCCACATAACAAATCGCGCCATTGAACAAGCTATTAGGACGGGATAATGGGCAGAGCAGCCTGGTGCTGAACACAACCGCGCGTCTCCTTCCAGTCTTCCTAAAACCAAACGGGAAGACTGCAGATGAAATCCGGTTTGTGCTGTGATTTCGAGAAAAAATATGTAAAGAAAAAAACTATTTTAGAGCTCGTGTATATTTAGAAATGTACTTTCTATGTTCCGGGTAAATGTATTTTCAGGGAAGTAGACGGTCGCGCGCGTGAAGATAAAGTCACGGCCCTGCCTGGCCTTTAGTGGCTGCAATGATGTCAGACGACCACTAGAGGGAAGCACAGGCTCAGTGAAATGTGAACGGAGGCTCCGAGTCCCGCTAAACCCAGCAGTGTTTGTGTTTTAAAAGCTACAAAGCTGCATGTCAGACAGCTGTCATGTTGCTTGTCAGTTGCTACGAAGCTATTTACTCCTGAGAGGTTTTCGTTTTTTCCTTTTACTTTCCATGAACATCAACAGGAATCTGTGGCAACTGTGACTATAAAAAACACATTTAGGTTTTTCTCTGCTTCTAAAAGAAAGAAAACATTTGTGTTCAATGTAACATTGACTGGCTTATTTCTCTTTTTTTTTTTGGTATGTTGTTTGGGTAGAAAACTGTATCTTCACAGTTTGCTTTGCAAGGTTACTCATACTTAACATACTTTATTAGGACTTCATATGATAAATCATGGGTTTTGAGGAAGCATCCCACCCTCCAAGCCCTCCCTAAGCCCCTTAAAAAAAACAAAACTGAAAAGTGTGGAGTGAATGTAAAATAGATATGGCCATGAAAATTAATTTTGTAATTACTGAGAATGGGACAGGTTTATGCAAGATTCTTTTTCATCTTCCTACTCCCTATTCGCAAGTACGTGTTGTAAGAGAATGTGTTTGTGGAAAATTTGAACTTTGTTGTTCTTCAACATTACAATTCAATGGCCTCAGTTCTGAAGGTTATCCTTTTAATGTGACAGATTATGGCAAAGCTCCAGCATAAATACTATATAAGGCATTGTAATAACAAAAAAAAAAAAAATTCCAATTGATAATTTACTGGTGCTGAAACTTCTTTTCTCTGCTGAGCCCAGATTGTTCCCTCGCCACACAGTTTGCAGAGGAGACGTCGGGCGCAGCGTGCTGCAGCTGGGTGTTGACGTGCGCCGAGAGTCTGTCACTGCGCTCGAGGACCCCTCTGTCATCTTGAGCATCTGCCGTGTCTCCTCGGTTGGAGAAGCTTCTGGAACAATCACAGTTCTCTGCTCGTCAGCACCTGGCGCTCCCGCCTGCTTCCACCCACAGCGTGTCAGCCTCTCGCCAGACACACGTTTAACCGCTTGTGCCCTGGCGGAGCGACGCTGTCCCCTTTTAGGGCCTCCCCTGCCAAAAGTCTCACGTAAAAATTACATATATGGGCACTGACGCATGCTCATGTTTCAAAGCTCTTATAGTGTGTGTATCAAAAATTAGTGACGGAAGACGTTAGAAAAAAAAAGTCCCGTTTCTTAACATTTTCAGGGTGGGATTTCTCCCGTGACCCAAATAAGAAATCAATATAGATGAAGAAAGCTTTTGATTTTTTTTTAACAAGCAGATCTGAAAAGTGTTGCATTCTCAACTCACTTATTATTATTATTATTATTTTTTTTTTTTTTTTTTTTTTACATATTTGACCTTTAGTTATAGGTTGCCTTACTGAGATCCAGGATTTAATTTATAAGACAGACCTATTTTGGTAAAACAAAACCAACAAAACAAGTAATTAAGAAGTTTGATTCAATTAAATAATCTAATAAAATACAAGCTAACGCAAGACCAAGACAAAGCACGTAAAGCTTGATATGTTCTGCTTCTACAGCAAATTTATGCCATAATATATAATTGGACGTGGCAAATTTTTTCCAAGCCACTTTTCAAAATAGGAATATGGTAAAATATGGTATGTGTGTGTTTATCCTTCTAAGTCTACAAACTGCTTCAAGAAATTAGCTTTTTACCCAACCCTAACACCAAATCGGTTACTTTAAAATTTAAAACTGTTGTAAACCCTGCAAAAAAAAAAACAAAGTAATAAAAAAAGTCCAGATGAGGTTCTAAGTTTATCTTGCTGGATGATTAAAGGTGATGTGACTGGAGATAACACATGCTTAACAACGGCAACAAGCTGGTGAGAGATCACATCCTGCAAGACTTGTCAAACCGACCGAATGCAAGAAGCTCCTGTGCACAAGGGCGACAATTTAACTCAAACAAAACGTAGCTGTTTCCTAACCAACAATAGAAGTTGAAGAAGAAGAACAAAGATGTGACTGTCAGCTTCCCCAAATTTGCTACTAACAAGGATTTTATGGAAGACTTCCCTGAAAATGAACATCATACATTAAATAAAATGTTAAAACCTTAAGATTTACAAATAACTGACTAGTATGATAACATTATGCAGATTTTACGTCATACCTTCCTTTTTAAAGGGGCAGTGTGATGCTTTTTTCAGGCACATGGTGCCTTTTCATAGCATAATCAAGCAACTATGTTGCCTTCAGTTGCTATAAAAAATCTACGTATATGGTACGTCATAATTTAACGCTTTGAAATTGGGCCTCTGTCCCTTAAAATCTCCTGCTCTTTCTGAACACCGTTCTTCAGGAAGTCATCACATGGTTCCTCCTATTAACCCTTTAACAACATTTTTACTGGCATTACAAGGGCTAGGCAGATGTGCAATTCTACCAGGTGTTTGCTAACTGCTGCTGGCTAGTCTGAAGGAGCTGAGTGGGAAAAATGTGGGGAAGGGTGCTCTGTAATGCGGAAGCTTGGAAACTACTGCTTGAGGAGGAGCTTTGTTCTCAAAGGCGGAGCTAAGTCCACCCACGCGTTTTGTTTAGCTGAATGGTTGCCACGGAAGATTTAAGGATTTCCCAAACATGCATGAAAGAATCAAAGCAACACTACAGGTATGATTTTGATTAGGTAATAACATTATAACATGATATAAACCTCAGAAAAGTCAATTTTACACAGTGCTACCCCTTCAAATTTATTTAACTGCCTGGTCATTTTCTGTACACTCCTAACTTGTGCCTTTGTTTTCATCTGTATCATTCTGTTTACTATGAATTTCTATTTATTTATTTTCTGCTGCATATTCAAATTACTAAAATTTTTCTAAATGCAAAGAAAAAGTTGTTTTTTTAATTAAAAGAACACAATAGACTGCCTTTTATATTTCATTGGCTGTTGGCAACTCATATTTTCCAACTGTCCCTATATAGTGCAGACTGACGCAAACTTTGTCTAAATGGGAACTGTGGGTAAAATCAAGAATAAAAAATAATCCCTTGCAGTGTGTCATCAGCTTTAAGGGAGGCATCTTGGCGTCACTCGGTCTCCATAACAACCATTTATTTTGAGGTACACATCTTTAGGAGGAGTGGTGCTCTACAATTCAGGTAAATTGAGTTATTCGTGCTAAAATGCTTTATACGTACTGGATATATGTGGAGGCTCAAGGTATGTAATGTTGGGAACAAGACAAGTAGCAACCCTTTACAGAGTAAGAACATAACGTGAGATTACAAACTAAGATTAAATAAAAGGGAATATCGGTGAAAAAGCCACTTTTACAGAAATATAGTATTACTTTAACGGCAGAGTCTTATTGTTGGAGCAGGGTAAAGTGAAAAAAAATATTTGGAGTCTTGCTGAAATGAAAGTATGTAAGAGCTTTAACAGGAAGATATTGCTTGCTTTCTCTCTCTCTGTCTCTCTACACACCTGAGGCCGGGAGCAGGACCCTGACTGGAGCAGTTCTTTCTTCTGAGGAGGTAATTTACGTACAATATGTTTTTCAATTTAAAATAGACTGCAGTTTCAGATGTATTCAGACAGGTAGTGAGTAACAGGAGCAAACTGAAAAACAGTTTATTATTAGACAAACGACATGTTCCTAATGAGGATATGTTGCTAATTGCTAGCCAGCTGTGACACTGCATTGGTTACTTCGTTGAAGATGTTCAAACTCTAAACAGTTGCTAACATTGCTTTGACGTAACTGCTGTGTATCCACACAAATTGGGTCTTTTTGACTATAAATAAGACCATAACGCTGTTTAATGCTTTATGTCTTCCGTCTTCTCCCCAACTTTGTTTCTAATGTTTGTTTTTTTTTCAGCCTCCACATGTCAGTATTTTTGGGTTGTTTTTTTCTGAGACACAAACTTCCACCTTTGCTCCTGAATTACTTTGTTTTCCCATCAAAGTGAATTCACACTCGCCTCCATCTCAGCAGCTCACAAATTTACTAAACTCAGTATATTTTTTAGTTTCTTCAAAAGTTCACCCTTGTCTTGTGTCTTTTATTTTTACAAAGATACAAAGTATCTACGGCTCCACACTGTGGGACTGCATCTCTTTCTCGTCACTATTAATGATTAAATGATGATTGAAAGTTCCTTCACCTGACTGCTTATGGTTATGTATTTAGTCTGCTGATTGAAGCCTCTCAATCAGCAGCCAGGTCTGTAATCAAAACCCTGATTATAACCTGCAAAAACACACTGTCTCCCCACTCAGCCAGCCTGAAACTCATCTCTCCATTTATTTCAATTAATTCCTTAATGATGTTCAAGTCAAGCTATATTTTCACTTTTTTTCTCTCTTAACTAAATCAGTGCTTAAGTGAAGTAAAGGGTGATCTTCTCTGGCGTCTTGTTTTCTCTCAGATTGATTGTCAAGCCAGGAGTCACGACAACCTGTTTACATAGCAGATGAACTGAGAAAATCCTCCTTACGTTAACCTCAGTTATGACGTTTCCACGTATGACATGAAATCAGATGGTTACAGTTCATAAATTATTCAAAACTATGGAGCAAAACTAGGAGAAGTAAAGTGTTTTAAGTTGTTAATGAAAAACAACGAGACGTAGGCCTCAAAGGGTTTTTTTAAAAACCTGTTAGTCACTCAAGGGTGAATATAAAGTTTTTAAATCAACATGAAGAGCAGATGGACATTATTGGGGTCCTCCAAGGAACCGGTTTAGGACCTCTGTCACTTTGTAAAGTCTTATTAGCTGCGTTTGCATTGATCATATTATTTCGCAATTTGACATTTTGAAAATAAATGTTCTTAATTGAAACGTGACAATTAAAAAAACAAAACTGAAGTTTTTCATGCTCCAGTACATCACTCATCAGCTCAGAATCTCTACCAATGCGTCTTGACTGAGAATCTGTGTGCTCAAGCGGAAGTGGTTGGATCAACATGCGTGCAGGGATGGCAAACAAAGATCCAGGGCTGAGCTTTTCTCACAGGTGAACAAACATAATGTTGAAACAGATCTGATGAATTGTCAGCACACAGTGTGGCAACTGCTGCTGCCAAGCCCAAGAAAATAAAACTGGCAGCCATGTTAATGCCAAAGGAATATCCTTATCAGTGTTGCGTCTTTATCATTAACAGGGAGGTAGATGAATATTAAATTACTTGTTGTTTTTTTGTTGTTGTTTTAATGAATTATGGTTTCTGCCTGAGAACCTTTGTGACTTTTGTAGATAATGCTGTAGTGTTCTATCTGCTGTCAGCTTTATTTTCGGATCCTGTGGGTAAATTAAAAGAAAGAAAAAGTGATATCCATTTATTCTTGAATGCAGATGACATCTTTATTAGCAGGGTGTCATAGAAATTGATATTAAAAAAAATAGTGGGACTCGAATAAAAAATAAAATTAATTGCAGCATCTGTAATTAATTAATTGCGATTAATCACACATTAACTCACGATAATCAACATTTTCAATTCAAAAACCCTTTTGTTGCTAAATTATTTATTACATAGTCATATGAGCTCAAAAACAAAGATATTTATTGTTTTCAATCTGTTATTTAGGTTATTGAGCCATAAGATTGGTAAAAAGTGCTATTATATCATTCAGCTTTCAATTGCTGAATGGTACTTACTTTAAAAAATACTTTTTGAAATGTGGACTCTGGACGCTGACATTAGCATTAGGAAAGTTTGTGCTGCTGCAACATGTTTAGCATTGACATGAAATTTTTGACTTGATTAGCTACGCTGATAGGCCAACTCCTTTTTGCCCAACTGGAATGCAACAATATTCTTTTCTAGTGTCCCTTCAGATCGTTTTATTGAAGCCAAAATTAATCCCCAGTGAGCCAAAAGAGACGGCTTCGTTATGCATGATTTTTATTTGTGGATGTAGCATGTGCGCCACATTTACGGGCATATTAGAAATGCAGAATTACAAAGGTTACAATTGGAACAGATTCGACCAGGAACCTTCGTATGGATAAAAAGAATGTGATTAATCGCATTAATGTTTTTTATGATGATACTTGGACATTACCATGGTGTTGCATGAAATCGTCTGAACAAAGCACCATTAGGCAATTGAAAATTTTAACTGAGGTTTTGTGGAGATTAACAGCTCAAAAGCAGAAGGAGCCATGACGGCATCACCTGGGCTTCCTGAAGTTGACTAAAAGAATGGTGACCTTATCTTTTGACTTTGGAGTAAGTAGTAGTTTGGTCTCCTGATGCACATTTTCTCCTGTAACAATCAAAGAAAAACAATTCTTCAGAAAATATATTATATTGTAATAAATAGTTGGTCTACAGCGCAATCAGTTTTTGCATATAAATCAGACTTCATTTTAATGAAGCAATGGTGTGCTTTTTTTAAATCATGGTGATGACATGATTGCATGCATAATTTTATTGATTATTAATGTGCAGACCCTGAAAGTCAGATGAACCAACATTACCTGCTAGTTTGGGGCAAATGTTGTACAGCGTTTGAAACTTTTGATTCACTAAATCCTCAACAAACTGAGATTAATAGGAGAGTGACCTTAACTGATGTTTAGTATATGTTGAAAATAAACCCTGGCTCGAATCCTTAGAAAAACAAGAATATATTCCTCCAAACCTGTTGATTATGATGGAAAGTCCTCTTTCTTTTAATGGCCAGACAGACACATGGTCCAATTCTGAGACGAGGATTCAAACTTCTGTTGAACATAAACTTACAGTTGGAGTATCTTTGGTTACCCTGAGGAATCTTTGCAGTCATACTGCTAAGTAGGGAGCTGAGGCTCCTGACCACTTTTTTATTCTGGTTTTCTTCTCATAATGTTCTTCTTTGTCCATCACTTGGTAATTATTTCTTCCATTAACTTTGTTCTCTCACTGTTTTTTTATTTTATTTTCCCCATAGAAAGGATCCCTGAACCAGTGAATAGTTGGGTTTATTTCCTGGTTGGAGTCATTAACTCAGCTACTGCTGACTTAACTTCACACACTATCTTTGTTTTTCCTGCTCAGACACAGCACTGCGGGTCCATCCTTACCTGTTTAGCTTCACCTCTTTCTTGAGGCAAAAGTTGCTGACTGAACCGTTGCTGCCAATAATGTTGCCTTTTTTAAAAGTCGTAAATAAATAACAGCTAAATTTAATGATATTGTGCCAAAACTGGGATTGAAATTGATTGGGTCAGTGGATCTTTACCTGTATCTATACCAAACTGGATTCTATATAATCATTTGTAAATTTGACCCGTTCGTCCCACCTAAGGTGCCCTGAGAGCACTGTTGAAAACTGCTGTTGGACGCAATCAATGATTGTGTCTTTTAAAGTTTTTTAAGCATAGCTTGCTGGTAGTTAATAAATCTGATCAAGATTTATTAAATGCTTTCTACAGACAAGCATTCAGATTTTTTTAAAGAGTTGTTTTGGTTGTTTGAACAAGGCGCATCTGCTTAAACCGATTATACGACATTGGAATACTCCCGAGGATTGCAAAGTCACCATAGAGCAAATATTTGGAGGTTTTTCAGACACCCTCGCTGGTCTTTCCGGGGTCAAAATTCCCATCTGGGGCTCTGAAACCGTGCACAGACCATTCCTGATTTGTGATTTGCTTCCTTAAATAGGCTTAAAGTGAGATACTGATTGCCTGACAGAGGGAAATGAGTCTACAGCCGGTGTTAGTGGGGGTTTTTTCAAATGTGAATTGACAGGGCGGAGGTGGGTGGTTAGGTTCAATCCACTATTGCTGATGAGCAGGTTGATTTCTATTAACCTGCAGCCTGCAGATCAAACACGCCGTTCCGTGCCGCTGCCGCCTCTGAGAGGGAGAGAGGAAGCCGAGACTCGGCCGCCAAACTTTTATGACAGAAAGTCTGCTTAATGGGCTGGAAGATTCTACCCATTTAGCCCTGAAATAAAAGGAATCTGGTCGGCGTTCAGGAAAAAATGGCTGCTTCCAGTTAAAGTCCCCTAGTGTATTGGAAATTAGGGAATTACAAGCACAGTGATCAATCTTGGAGGAGTGTGTGCTCTTGCATAGAACGCTTCAGTGTTTCCCAAGATATGAGGAAGTAGAGTGAGGCGACGCCCCATCCACCGCCACATCGGATGCATCGCCACCGATTCAACTTGCGTGACCAAACTGGACTTATGGGGGAAACCTAAAAGCTTGCACAGACTTTTTTTCACAAGCTGACACCGTTATATTAAAATTGTGAATCTTACACCGGAAAAAACAAAACAAAACATGGAAACAACAGAAGAATTAGAATTTGTACTGATTTTTTGACCTCCACACATCCAGGAGATATTGGGACTACGTAAAACACACGTCAACGTTTCAGAACGAGCTGTTTCGAACCTAGTTCATACGGCAGGATTTTGGAATGGCCAATGTTCAAAACTTGAGAGACTACACACGTATCAATAAAAAATCAGGTTAAAAAAAAAACAATAAAAAAACCAAGTTGGACTATACAGCGTGTGGTGTACTGTTTCTGGCATGTGATTGGACACCACACGCTGTTTCACTCACCAACATTCTGATTCCAGACAGGAAATTTCGTAAAAACCCGTGACCTAAGTGCCATCACTATCTGTAGCATGTCTGCTTCTATCTACCGGTATGAATGATTTTGTAGTTGTATTGAGGGCAGACAACAGAGCTACATACGTTGCTTTCGGTGGCAGGTGTTACACCATGTTCTGTGACCACCGTATATTGTGACCTTAGGAGGCGCTGTTGCATTTTAACACTGCTATTTCAACAAAAGAAAGCTTCACATGAGGGGAAACACAGAAAATAAAAAAATGAATAAAGGCCAAACAAAGAAAAAAAATAACCAACATATGGCCTCTAATATTGTGACTGTTGTGGAAATATGGAAATAGTTAATTCTCAGTCAGATTGATCAACACTAATAATCCCCCCCACTAAGATTATCTGAAATTGTTAAGTTATATAATATTATTTGTGTATTTATGTATTTACTGGTGTGAATACATAAATACACAATCGAACTCTGAAAACTCTAAAAGAAAAATCCAACTCTAAGGCAAACGCAGAAGCAGGAAGTGAAATGTATCACGGGGCCTTCTGGGTAAATGCATCCAAAACAAATGTGTGTGTCTAGTGCTATTAGGAGAAATGACTTCTCATCTTTTACCAAACACAAAAGAAAAATACTACAACTGATCAAATCTGACACTGCTCCATTTTTGTTTACAGTTCCCGACAAAGGAAGAAGTTAAGCTAAGTGTCTTATTGTGAGGTTTCTGTGTCTTTTCCTTCAGTTGTTCTTGCTGCAGCGCCACTACAGGCGAGGAGGGGAATAGGTTTTTTCAAGTGTTTTGGTTCGTTTGACACAGTGCATTATGACAGAGAACCGCACCAGCTAAAAATGTAACAAACGTTGAAATTTGTTATCAGGCTATTAGGTGTAAAAACGCCCTAAACATCAAATGCACTGTGTGTTGTGCTACAAGAACTGCTCTTTAGTTTAGTGTTTTAATAGCGTGCCAACTGAAATGTATTCAAGTCGCATCCCAACAGATTTCTGATAATGTCTGAAGATGTGTTCTGCTTCTTTACCACCCATGCATGCTGCTTTTCTAAACAATTGTTGACATTATTTTAGACATTTCCACTTACCTGGATTACTTTAGGAATGTAAACTCTAACCATTTTCCACTGATGTGTGAAACTCGATGCTTTTCACCCTTTCGAAGCCCCGTAAGGGTAAAATAATGGTCAGTTCGTTACAGCCCCCGAGTAACTGAGGTCAGGGTAAAATACTGCATCCCGCCCCCCTTCCTGTCTTTGTGTTTGTTGTAAATCTTCCATCCCATCCTCTGATGGATGACACCCACATAAATGGTTAATAAATTAATGTTTTCATGGTTTTTTGGTAAGAAAGGAACAGTGGATTAATGTTGTGAAATAGGCCCTGTGATAAAAATAGGCTCAGTGATGAAAGGTGTAAGCAAGAAAATCTTTTTTATATATATAAATTGTCTGTATGGGGTGAAGATGAGAGGTGAGGAAGACACAGGGGGAGTAATAGCCAGAGAGCGGAAAGATGTCGGTGATAGTTATAGGATCAGAGAAAGGACTGTGTGTGTGCGCGTGTGCATGCGTGTGTGCATTTGAGAGAGAGAGAGTGCATGTGTGTCTGTGCATGTGTGTGTGCTGCAGCCTGCACAGGGAGCTGCCTGTGTGCTGATCACTCATGATGGCACCTTAGAGGCCATCCTGTAAGGAAGAAAAATGAAAACTATTAAAGGCTCACTGGGCTATGTTGGCTTTGGTGTGTCAGCAATTATTAGCCAGGGACAGCAGTCTTTAGGTCCTCATATATGGAGGAGTGGGAGGGAAGGCCACTACACTGTGCTGCTTCAGACTGAAGAACTTTCCTCGGAGTGTGGAAACGGCAGTGCTGAGAGTTTCCTTTTACCTACAGTTTGTGGCTGGTTACATGTTGGAGTGGTGGGTGATCTACTTTCCTCGGTGCGCTTCTCCGTCTTTAGCTCAGCAACCAAAGGTGTTGTGGTGTTTTCCCGCTCCGAGATCAGATGTCAGTCAAACTGGGTAGTTTGGAAATGAGACCTCTTTTCCCCATATGTTTTCTTCATTCAGCTCGCTCTCCTTGTTGCATGATGAGCTGCCGGTTAAGGGCTTCCAACCCAAATGTCAGCTCTGCTTAAAGTTTTTGTCTCTGTCCATCCATCCATCCATCCATTTTCTTCCGCTTATCCGGGATCGGGTCGCGGGGGCAGCAGCTTCAGAAGGGAGGCCCAGACTTCCCTCTCCCCAGCCACTTCTTCCAGCTCCTCCGGGGGAACCCCAAGGCGTTCCCAGGCCAGCCGAGAGACATAGTGCCTCCAGCGTGTCCTGGGTCTTCCTCGGGGCCTCCTCCCGGTGGGACGTGCCCGGAACACCTCACCAGGGAGGCGTCCAGGAGGCATCCTGACCAGATGCCCGAGCCACCTCAACTGGCTCCTCTCGACGTGGAGGAGCAGCGGCTCTACTTTGAGTCCCTCCCGGATGACCGAGCTTCTCACCCTATCTCTAAGGGAGAGCCCGGCCACCCTGCGGAGGAAACCCATTTCGGCCGCTTGTATCCGTGATCTCGTTCTTTCGGTCATGACCCAAAGCTCATGACCATAGATGAGGGTGGGAACGTAGATCGACCGGTAAATCGAGAGCTTCGCCTTTTGACTCAGCTCTCTCTTCACCACGACGGACCGGTACAGCGCCCGCTTCACGGCAGACGCCGCCCCAATCCGCCTGTCGATCTCCCGCTCCCTTCTTCCCTCATTCGTGAACAAGATCCCCAGATACTTAAACTCCTCCACTTGAGGCAGAACGACCCCCCTGACCCGGAGAAGGCACTCTACCCTTTTCCGGCTCAAGACCATGGCCTCGGATTTGGAGGCACTAAGCCTCATCCCGGCCGCTTCACACTCGGCCGCGAACCGTTTCAGCGAGAGCCGCAGATCACGATCTGATGAAGCCATCAGGACCACATCATCCGCAAAAAGCAGAGATGCGATCCTAAGGCCACCAAAACGGATCCCCTCAACACCTCGGCTGCGCCTAGAAATTCTGTCCATGAAAGTAATGAACAGAATCGGTGACAAAGGGCAGCCTTGGCGGAGTCCAACTCTCACCGGAAACGAGCCCGACTTACTGCCGGCAATGCGGACCAGACTCTGACACCGGTCATACAGGGACCTTACAGCCCGTATCAAAGGGCCCGGTACCCCATACTCCCGGAGAACCCCCCACAAGGCCCCCCGAGGGACACGGTCGAACGCCTTCTCCAAGTCCACAAAACACATGTAGACTGGTTGGGCGAACTCCCATGCACCCTCCAGGACCCTGCTGAGGGTATAGAGCTGGTCCAGTGTTCCACGACCAGGACGAAAACCACACTGCTCTTCCTGAATCCGAGGTTCGACTATCCGACGGACCCTCCTCTCCAGGACCCCTGAATAGACCTTTCCAGGGAGGCTTAAGAGTGTGACCCCTCTGTAATTGGAGCACACCCTCCGGTCCCCCTTTTTAAACAGGGGGACCACCACCCCGGTCTGCCAATCCAGAGGAACTGCCCCCGATGTCCATGCGATATTGCAGAGTCGCGTGAGCCAACACAACCCTACAAGTTTTTGTCTCTGGTTTTTGTAAAATATTTATGTTAACACTAGCCTGGTCATTTCCGTCCTGTGACATTCCACTGTAAAAATAATTCTCGTTTCCACCACAGCCCGGGCTTTCTCCCCTTGACTCGGATTGTTGATTTTTGACCGGGCCACTCAGCGAGCAGAAAGAGAAGTTGTGAATGATGACGACGATTTTCTGCGCTCTTTTAGAATTGTAGTCTGCCTGAAGTTTTAGCAATGCTAGCAGAAGAAATGACCAAAGCTGTCAGTCTTTGAATTAATATGAACAGTGGCCTCGTTCAGCTCTCTTCTGTTTTTGCAGTGGAGGACCTTTCGCAGTGGCAACTTCTGGTAAGCTTTCTTGGCATCAAACCGGCACATTGCATACATTTACAGCCAAACGTTATCAATTGGATAAAATGTAAAACCATATCAGAACCAAATCGTTCCTCAACATCCAAGAGTCCAGACCCTCTGTGTGAAGCAAACAGTGTAGGACAAATTACTGGTTTTTACCAGGCTTATTTAACACCAAACCAATTGATAGGTGAGCTAGTCTAAATGTTCTAAGATGTAAATGTGTAATAAATGTTGCAATTTTGGTCCCAAATCGAAACAAGTTCACCAGACCATCAGATGTGTTTTTGGCAAACAAAATCAATGATACCACACCCAGATATTATTTTTGTAGAGCAAAAAAATGGCTTAGCACATGTGGACACCCAGCTTCTTCATAATGTAAGGCTGTAATGCTGAGGCAGGACACCTGAAAACAAACAGAAGAAAATGTATATTGAGTTTGAGCGCTGTGAATGTGGAAGCCACACTAAACATCTGACAGAGCCTGTCAATCAGATGTCTAACCACTTAAAATTCCAAACATACACAAGATACCTCAAAGTAGAGCAAATACTGACATGCCAAGTAAAAAATCACAAGTTGGTCAAAGCATTTTCTTATTAATCCAGACATAAATGGAATAAGATAGAGCAAATTGTAGTAATCAACAACAAATATAGTTTATGTCAGTTTTCTTTGTTTTGGTCTCTATAATGATGGGTGTCAAATAGCGCTGCCTCTGCTTACTGATTCTTTGAAGGACACGATCCCCATTAATGCATGCTTTCCTGGTATTAGTCACATATCGCATTATGAAACTTCTACCTGGTGGCGAATTCGGTGTCCTTGCATTAACAGCCCCTGCTGGAAGACTGATCCTCGGTGGACCAACCTTCATTACTCATTACTGCGTTTTGAGGACGCGGGGGACCACCTGTGACACTTATAAATGACTTGCTTTTACAGTTTGCCTACGGCGGAGCTGTTTCTGGGCCTGACCAGATGGCCTGTGATCGACTCTCACGCGGTGCAGCATGACGATCGCCCAAGGGCCCTGTTTACTTTTCATATGAATTACAAGGAGAGGGAAATGCAGCATTACACAGTCTGTGTTCAGCAACATACAGAATGCATGGACGTGTATGGTAAACGTTCCTGCTTTAGATCCTTTATGTTCTTCCAAACCAAGAGCGCTAAGCAGTTTTACTCAAGAAACAATAGATCTAAACCAAAAGAACACATCTTAAATAAATCCACCAAATCCTCCTTTATGTGTTCTCTGAATGGAGGACAAAGGTGGACAATGAACAAGAATAGGGAGGTAATCCATGCGGTAGAGGGAGGGTGATGCAAGAGGTCACTGAATGTAAACGCTCCTGTTATTCAGGTAGTGGTAATCCTCCGGCTATGGCAACTGAGCATGCATCAATCACAGCCTTGTGTATCGAGAGGTGAGCCAACAAGCATTAACCTTGAACCAGAAGTCATTGTCTGGGTGTTCGGCCCCCTCCACTACACAAGAAAACAAACATCCCGGTTATTTGCAGAATGTAAGTCGGAGCTTGGACGTGTCGCGTTACAACCTGTGCTGACAGGTCGTAACGCGGACTTTGAAGGAAGGTTTTAAATTAAAACGAGGAAGAGAGGCGATAACTTTGGAACCTGAAGTTACATCTTAGGAATTCAGAACAAGAAATGTGACTGGAAATCACTTAGGTAGGTGATTTCCAGGTAGGTAGGCTTCAAAAACACACAATATATGAACATTGTAGTCACTTCATTGGATTATTTAACATTTCATATAGGAACCAAACAATGCTTTTGCTATTCTATGGTTCTAATTTGGAAGTTGATGATCTATCTTTAGAACTTTATTCAACATTTGTAAAAGTATTTTGTTATATTATGATTCCAATGAAATGTCCTTAGATGCCAAGGAAAAGCACATAGGTAACAAACCTAGGTCTGCTACCTAGCAACTACGCATTTTTCCGATGCGACGTGTGCTTCCCATGCGACAAAAGACAAACTGCCTGGAAAGAACCCGCCTTGATTTGGTGATAATGACAGAATCAGCGATGTATAGATGTTGTTCGACCGTTTTGTCCCGCAGATTACGTTTTCCCTGCGAAAGAACTTTTGCCTTCCGGCGATCTCAGGAAAGACTAAAGTGACTTTATAGCTTAGATCTAATCGCGCTTCCTCAGCAAGCAGCATCAGATAGGCTCCCACACCTTATCAGTGTAGGCAGGCAGAGAAATCAGTTCAAGCATCTGCAGCCAGGAGGGAGGAAAAGAGGGTAATTCATGACTGAAGGAGCCAGGCTTTACCAATTAGAGGAAGGCTTAAAAAAATAATAAAAAATATTCCTTGGGGGTTGTTTTGATCGGGAAAAGAGATGGAAGAAGAAATCCAAAAACACAAAAAGACTCCTACATTTCAAGAACAGATGAGAATGATAAGTCGGCATAGCAACCGATTGATTTCTTTGATTGCCAAAGTGCTCAAGTATATATATAGTAAATGTAGTAACTTTCATCCAAATGCCTTTTCTGTTGATATTTTTATATCGGCAGGAAATTTCTCAAAGAAAACTCTGAAAAGCGTGATGCTCATTTGTATTCAGCCCACTGACTTCATGTCACCATTCACTGTAATTACAGCAGCAAGTCTTCAGGTTTGTCTCTACCAGCTTTAGAGCCGAGTCTACAGACTAGAATTGTTAGTCATTGTTCTTTGCAAGAAATATCTCAAGCTCAGACTAGATAGAGACCATCTACAAAGAATACTTTAAGTCTTGGCACAGATTCCTGTTTAGATTTATGAGGAGGCCGTTCTAACACATGAATATAATGCTTAGACCTGTCACAATAACCAATAAATTAATTAATCACATGATAAATTAAAACAAACTCAATCAGTTCCATTGGCATGATTTATCTTTTTTTTTTTCTGTCTTTCTACCAAAAACCGCATGATAAGAAGTCAGTTTGGTGTTTTGGTCAAAACAACTTGGCCAAAACTTTGGAACTGGAACCAAGTCAGGTTTACGACACATTTTATGACGTCACTGTGTTGTCCTAAATTGGCTGTAAATGCCGCTCTGCTCCCAAACTCTGGACCTCACTCCCACCTGATCTCCGAACTCTGAACTCTTTGCCACATTTCAAGTCCAAACTGAAAACCCATCAGCTTCAAGTAGCTTACGGTCTTTGATTGTGATTGCATTGCCCTTTTAAATCTTGTTTTATACTTAATTCTTATAATTTTTTTTGTATTTTGTGTTTTTTTATGTTAAATTATGTAAGGTGATCTTAAGTGTCAAGAAAAGTGGCTACAAAAATGTATTATTATTATTATTATTTATTATTATTATCCATCCATCCATCCATTTTCCTACACTCTTGTCCCTTAATGGGGTCGGGAGGTGCTGGTGCCTATCTCCAGCTGGCGTTCCGGGCGAGAGGCGGGATACGCCCTGGACAGGTCGCCAGTCTGTCGCAGGGCAACACAGAGACACACACAGGACAAACAACCATGCACACACACACTCACACCTAGGGGCAATTTAGACAGACCAATTAACCTGACAGTCATGTTTTTGGACTGTGGGAGGAAACCGGAGTACCCGGAGAAAACCCACCATGCACAGGGAGAACATGCAAACTCCATGCAGAAAGGCCGGGGCCGGGAATCGAACCCAGAACCTTCTTGCTGCAAGGCAACAGCTCTACCAACTGCGCCACTGTGCAGCTTATTATTATTATTATTATTATTATTATTAATAAATATCTTCCGGATATGTTGCCTGATTTCTGATTTTAGTTTTTTGTTTTCAGTGGTTCCACATAAGAAAATATGTTTGAAGTATCGGCCTCATCTGGACTCAAATGATGTGAATTAATCTATAAAAAAGCTCATTCATCTGAGCTATCTAAACTGTTTAAAGCTACTTTCGCTACATTTGCATAAGTACTTTTATTATTGTGGCATTTAGAAATTTGAGATGATCTAAAATGCTGAAAAAATAAGCATAATTCCAGGTACTTCAAACACAATCACTGGCAGATTATAATAAAAAACTATATCAAATTGCGTCTATAAATTGACTATAATTAAATATATCTTTGATCTACAAACCCTTAATGCTTTGAAAGATCCTGTGTCACGGAATAGATCGACAGCTCTGATATATGCTACTACCCTTAATAATAGCAAACCAACAACGACACAGAAAACTGCTGGAGCCGATAAAACAAACACTCACAATGAGCCGTAGAATGAGTTTGAGCTGTTAAAAACCAAACAGACTGTAATGATGATGACCATTGAATCTTTGCGGAGTGCTAAAAGAGAAATGGTTACGTAAATCCGGTATTTACAAGACCAGAAAAAGAAAATCAAAGTGTCAATCTGCACTTTCATGAGGAGGTTAATAAACCTCAGCCATGAGCGTCAAAGCTTGACTTTTGGGGAATAACGGAAACATTACACACTCAAAGTATTTTTTGTCTGAAACATAATATAGTCCATGATTAAGAAACAGGTTTGTGTTTGCCGATGTGGCCTGCCTCTATTGCTTATTAAATTTCAAACTTTCCGTATCGATGCGACAGAGAGGCGGCGGAGATTATTGCTCCAGGAGTCGGAGATCTCTAATAAAGGTGGTGCGAACGATTTGCTACTTTGAAATGCAAAACGGGACGGTGGTACAAATTAGCCTGGTGCACGTAATTAAAGGCCCCAATGAATTCCAATAATCAAATAGGCCATCTTCTGAGAAAACTATTACAGGAGGATTATTACTGTAGCAGGTTTCACTAATCACTCACTGACAGGCCGGCTCTCTGGCAGCCTCAAACACTGGTGTGTTCTCATATTTACAGTGCAGTGGGAAAACAATTTGCCACCTTACAGATTCCTTCTTTTTTTGTAATTTAGTTTTTAAATGATGGTTTCACTTAAATAAACCCACTAGGCTCCATGCGAAAAACATTTGCTTCCTGTACATCCAGTAGTTTGTTGAAATTTTGACCATCTCCTCTTTGAAGAATTGTTTTAACACAATCACACAGAGTGATAAAAGTAATGCCACCATGTTTCCATTGGACTCGGTCATTCTGAAAGCTTTGTTTGAAGTTATTTTGAGTCATTCAGAGTTTTAATAGAGAGCAGAATTCACTGTTCATTCAATTAGTGTTTTGAAGTTGCAATCTTTGAAGATCTGGAGCATATACATAGATACTGTCAGTATATATTACTGGAAAGGTTAGTCCCTGCTAGCTGCGATCGCTAGCGACGTTCACATGCAGGCGTCATTACTGTGCACCGAGTCACGTCCACGAAAACGTACTGTGTCTCAGCGCGATGAGCGGGAATCTGTCACAGAAAAGTTTATAACGTTAAAACCCAGAAAAACTTCTTTCTTTGTCCATATATCTTGGTATTTGTAGTCCTTAAAGCACTAAACAAATGCAGAGCCTCAAATACTGTACCACTTAGTGCTGAATTCATAATGTAATCTGCCAAAACTTTGTTGTATTTTATTTTTTCTGATTGCAATCTTTGTTTCCTTGCCTCCCTTGAGTCTCGACATGTTCATTTGTGTTGTACGTGATTTCTATAAATATTTTTTAAAAAGTTAAGTTCATAGGAATGACACATGTACGACGCATGATAGTCACATGATGGCCAACCCAGTAGTAATACGTCGATACTAGAAACAGCCCAGGCAATGTAAATCTGCAAGGGAGCAAATATGTTTTCCACAAAACTGCATATGCAGATCTGAACTCATCGCACTAATGTATAATCACACACTCCACAAATAGGAATATATGTATCTAGACACAATAGACAGAATAGTACACACACGGTCACACTCAAACACACACACACAGAAAGCAGAGACAGTCAGTCAGACCTATTGATGTCAACCTTTAGCTCTCAGTTATCATCTGCACACAGTAGGCTTCATATTGAATCAGAAGGGGAGGGCGGAATAAAACTGGAAGGCTTTCACTTTCAATCTCATCCAGAGTCCAACTTGCTTTGCCTCCACACCGCGAGATGCAGGAGACAGAGGGCCGCCGGACGTCGACGACGTGCTGAGAAAACATATAGAGGCGTTCAGTTCGCCGTGTGCGAAGAAACAAACAAACAACAACGACAACAAAAAAGAAGCTCGGAGGCCAGTTTTCTCATGCCGCATTCACACGGTTTCGATGTGCCCCATAATCACACGTTGTAATGAGGAAAGTGATAGAAAAGCTGATAATGCGATACCCACTGGTGCTTACTGTTTTGCAGCAGTGAGGTATTTACCACAATATGTTAGCTGTCAGCCCCCCGAGCAGAACCGAAGACCCCGCTGGAATTAATCAGTGACATTAAAATCCAGGCCGAAATGTGTCACGCTTTGATGCAAGCCAATGTGTTTATTGATTAATAAACAGTCAGAGGATTCCATTTCCCAGATATATTGGCTCTGCCGGCCCGTCGCCGCTATTTGGTGCTGAAGAGGTTTTTTTTTTTTGTCTTCCTCCCTCCCCCCCTCGGGACAAATGTGTTTCAGCTGAGCTGATCCAATCCCTTCTCCATTGTTTTTATGTACTTCTGTTTAGCGCTCCCCAGGCTCCAATGACTACCTGTCTGTTTAGAAGCCCATAAACATAAATCAGACTTGTTAGAGACTGGCTTTTTTTTCCCTCCAAGTTCCTCCACAGAGAGAGCGCCTCTAACCGATGAATCAAACACCACTGAGGCTTTTTTCTTTCTCTGTCTCCGAAATGAATTTTGGCCGCCACTGTTCAGAACATTATTGCTGTCATTAAAAAAAAACCTGATGAAAACCTGCTGTCGAATGGGCTGCAGTGCCATGCCATTGTTTTATGTCTATACAAGCGTATTGAAATTATTGGGTCAGATAGGAACCAGAACTTTTTTGTTTTACAGCAGTGTATGTATTGACATTTTGCTGAATCTGGTATCTGGGGGGAATGATGCAGCAGTCGAGCAGGCCTTTTGACTTTTAGATTAGGATAAAAGACAGGAAAACATGCCTTCATATATATATATATATATATATATTAAAATATATATATCAGTGACGTGCGGTCAGGGGAGGCAGAGCCTCACCTGTTGGTTTTGTACTATAAAGCAGTGGTCCCCAACCTTTTTTGTGCCGCGGACCGGCTGAGACTGTGAAATCTTTCCGCGGACCGGGGGCGACCCGTACAGAGTCCGACAATTCTGTTGAAGGGGGGGGGGGGGGGGACCTTCACAACAACAAATATTGTGAATTCTCTGTGTGTGGAGTAGGGGTTGCACCGACTAGTCGACTAATCGACAAGTCGATTCTTTTCTCTGCAATGACTTTTTTTCTTGCCCAGTCGACTAGTCGCAATCACGTGACACAACATATTTTTCCAAGGAAATGAAAGAAGATGGACCAGGTGAGTTCGCCAGAAAGCTCACATTGTATAAAAATGTAAATAATTTAACAAAGAGAAGCTGTAAATTACAGCATAGGCTCCCGCAATAGGGGCGATGCGTGGCGCGGTGGTTATTGCGGCGCCCCGCATATATAGAGACTTTAGCCCGCGGTAGTCAGGAGTCCGACCCCCGTCCTCCAGTCGCTGGGTCCACCAGGCCTCTCCACTCTCTCTGACCCCTTACTATCAGATTACTGTCAAATAAACTAGTGTCGAAAAATTACTAAAAAAAAAAAACAATGACTACAGGAGTAATGTGCTACAATGTGGCATGAAGTCGGGTTTTTTTTTTTATCCCTCAACTGATCAGCGTCACTCTGCGTACTGAAGCTTCTAACCAGGCAGCTTTGCGCTCTTATAAAAATATAGTTTGACAACATCTGTAAACTAAGTTCAAGCTTCATCCTGAGGGTCTGATGGAGCCGATCTCTGCCGTCTGCATGTCGGTTCAGAGCCGAACCGACTCTAATAAGTCAGCAGAGCTTCATGCTGCGCATCGGGCGGAGGAGCAGCGGGAGGAGCAGCTGGAGGAGCAGCGGGAGGCTTCGTAGAATTAAACTGTAACCAAACGGGATCCGTTCAGAATAAGTTTGGTTTGTGATGCTCCAAAGCACCATTATGGTCAGTGTGATAATTTGACTCCTATAAGAGTAACTATCCAGAGATCGTCAGTATCAGCCGCTGTTTAGAAAAAAAAAAGTCAGACCGACTTTGTGCAACGAACTTTTCTCCGCTGCTCACAAAGAATGATGTATTTATTGCTCTTTTTATTCTGCATAATAGACTTAGTAAAAGCGGGAGAAGGGAGACGGTGTAGGGGTTAATATTTACCGTGAAAATAGCTCATAAAGCCTCCAAGTTGTTGTGAAGGATTTTGCGCTTACGTCACTATGATGTAATCGCGACTAGTCGACATCGACTCGACTATTATCATGAAGTAGTCGACCTTAAAAAATATGTAGTCGTTCAACCCCTAGTGTGGAGTCTGAGAAGATCACGGCAGGGGCATGTTACATCCCTGAACAGATCATTGGTGACCTGCAGGGAAAGACTCCTTGTTCCACCCAGGGGACACAGAAGCATGTAGGAGCTGGAGAGGTCGGAAGTCCTGACGGGACAGACGGAGCTGCCAGAAACCCAAACTGCTCCATGAGGAAGAGGATAAGAGACCTGCCGCTCTTGTACCCAAAGAGCAATTGGTTAAGCAAATGGGCATTGAGGAGGTGAACTTTAGTGAGGCGCGGTACGATGCTGAGGAGGAGCTGCAGTTGCCAGCACCGGCAGTAGACGCGGCCGACAATCCTGAATCAGTCAGTGGTGAGAGCAGCAACTCAGTGCTGTATGTATCCAACCTGCCTGGTCATGTGACACAGAGTGACGTGAGGAAGTTATTTCAAAATTTCCAGCCGTCAGAAGTCAACGTCTTCCCCTCAAAGAACGGCGTGAGAGTTGCCATAGTGATGGTGGATGGCCCAGAGATGGCTAAAGCTGCCGTCAGAGAGCTCAATGGTCACCGACTGCACAGCCGTATCATTCACGGCAGGCACCTGAGTGCAGCCGCTGCTGGGGGCCACACACCTGGCTCCACCTTGGGGTCCACGGCCCCAAAGGATCCTGACACCAACTGGAGGCTCATTGAGAAAAAGCCATTAAACCCAGCGGTCCTCAGCTCCAGCATCCAAACCTGGAAGGAGGTGAGCATCTTCCCCACCGCTAAGGGAACCTGCGTACCTCAGCACTTCGGCACCATGGGAGGCTCCACCCTCATGTTGACCGCCAGACCATCCTGGATGCTCTGCTGGAGCTGAAGACCACACACCAGGGGGTCCTGGCCAGCCTGCCCCTCAGCACCATCAGAGACATGACCTCTGACCTGCTGACCAAATCGCCTACTACCACACAGAACTAAGTGGAAAAGACTGTTCACCTCAGTTCAAATTGTATTTATTTCCAAATTAACAGCAGTTCTCCATTTTTATTTGAAGTTTGTAAAGGCAAAAGATCTAAGATGGTTCATGAGAAATGCTGTCTTCATTTTCTGTTGGGTTGCTTTTCTTCACTAGTTAACAGATGGATGTTTGGATCTAATGTTTAGATGTTTTTGTTATAAAAAGCTCATCCATTGAACAATAAAAAAAAAGCACGAAATTAATACCTACATTTCTAAGTTTCACTGAGTTAACGCGGCTATGGATGACATGTAAATGATTAGTCTTTTTGCCCCCCAGCGTTGTACGCATGCACGAAATTTCCTTAAGTCCAATAACATGGATGGTGTCTAAGTCTTGAGTCAATGCCTCACCAGCAATGAACCTCACCGCACGTCACTGATATATATATATATATATATATATATATATATACATATTCTTCCACCAGCAGGTTTTCTTCCCTTTCTTCCCTGATCATGAGGGAGAAAAATCCCAACACAATAATGCTGCCACCACCGTGCTTCGCCGCTTGGGACGGTGTGTTCCAGGTTATGTCCAGTTTTACAGGGTCAAGTCAAATGTTCATCCTATTCCACACTAACACCTGGAAAAGATAAGGTAATTTTGTTTATACAACACATTTTCACCATCAAGGCAATTCAGAATGCTTTACATGAATTAGAAGGAAATGCATTCAAAACAACAAACCAAAGCAAAGAGCAAAAGAAGAAAAAGTAAAACAATTACATATTCATTCCCCCATGTTTAAGAATAAGTGGTCGGTAATTTTTAAACTAGTTGGGGAGTTTCTCTGGATTCTTGTTCTGATAATGTTGATGTAAGATACTAAGGGTAGGCTAATTTTATGAGTGTACTTGTACATACTTGAAAATGTGGAGCCCACAAAAACTAAAAAATGGATAGACATAAGGATGGATGGATGAAATATCTATTATTTTTCTGTTCATTTTTTCCCCCATACTCATTCAGACACCGTAAGTGAAGGAAGTCAATTTCCACCATGAGAGAAAAAAATAAAAGCCCAACAGGAAGTCATAATTACACGTTTTGAAGTCATGATTATGAGTTTTGTCATAATCTGGACAATAAGTAATAATTTCATCCTTCAAATAATGTCATTTGAAGGATGAAAACGTCCGCATGGCACTGTGGATGACCTCTGTGCTTTCGGTTCCTTAAAGGCATTTTATCTATGCTTCCATCTGTCTGGTTTTGTATTTAGCCTCAGCTGGGTTTGTTAGTCATCACAGCTCTCAGTTTCCTCACCCGCTGGCTTTAGCTCAGAGATTTGACCTCTGGAGTCCACCAGTAAAGAGTCTGTGTCTCTTCTAGCGTTCCCATTTGTTCTCTCACTGCACTTCAGTGGGAAAGATAATTACACTTCAAATGAAGCTCCTTCCTTTTGTATCGGCTAATGTTTAAAGCTCCCTGCCTCCGTCCCTCTTGCTCTCCCTGATCGTACAACGGGGAGGGGAGGGTCAATGAATCCAGACTCACCTCTTATTTACAAGATTCATGTTTACCTAATGCAAAATCAATAGCTCAGCACCGGGGAAAAGTTAGGCCTCCACCAGCCGTCATTGGGAGCTACTTAACGACACATTTGCTACTCTTTAGTGGGACATAAACTAGAGGGATTGTCACCAAGCAAACGCAGCGGTGCAGCAGACACGCACGCAAGGGTTTCCTCAATTCACCCCACAAATCTAGTTACGATAATAATAATCAAAAAATGTATTTTGTTTTGTTTTGTTTTTTACATTGCCCCTCATCGTTCTTTAATACAATCCATACAGTCCTTTTCGATCCAAATAAAAATGCAATAATTTCACTTGCTTGTGTTCTTCCAATTGCTAGTGAGTGAATTCCTGAGCCCAGACAAGTGAATGCAGTCATTGACTTTGCAACAATAAGCCCATCATGAGCAAACATGTGGTGACAGTGAAGAGGACCAACTCCATTTTAACAGGAAGAGACTTCCAGCAGACCTGGGCTCGGATCAGTTAAGGTAGTTCAATCCACACATCGAATCATTTTCAACATGAACAAGCTTTAGCAGTTCATTTTAGTATTTTTTTTTAACAATGTTTTATTGATCTGCTCCAAATGACTGCAACTTTACAAAACAGACTAGACCCAGAGCATCACAGATCCTCCACTCTACTTAACAACAGGAACAAAGTTCCTTTCCCCTCGTCCATCCTTTGTTTAACACCAGACCCATGTTGATGACTTGTAATAGCAAGACTACAGAGGTCCAAAATGAAAACACTGGTGTATCTATTCTTCTTCGCATCCTGAAATCTTTGTTGCGGTAAACTATTTGGAAAGTTGGTTTGGAAAATAGCGCGTGACAAAAAACACACTTGTTAAGAAATGCTTCATGTTCTCTTCTATCAGAGTGGCATTCATCCAACTACTGTTAGTTAAACAAAAGCCATTACATCCTGGACTGTTGACAGCTTTCGGCACAGAGTAAAACTGAAAAATTGTGATTTTTAAACTGCATCTCTTCATCACTTGAAAAAGGCCCTTGACATAGCAAGATAACACCCAACAGACCCGAAGAGAAAACTCCGCCTTATTTCATGCTTCAGCACTTAGAAACTTGCCTCACTGGCGAGTACCATTTGACCCTCAAAATTTGCTTTTACCCACTGGTAAGCACTGTCCGTCTCAACCCCGACAGAGACCTTACCATCTGTCAGTGTCGCTCCCTGCAAAGTGGCTGCGATTAATTGAAAAACAATCTTTCAGCGGTGGGGGGCAGAGAGGGGCAACTAGACGGGTCAAGGCAATATTCAATGAGGCCTCGCGAGATCAGCTCCTCGTTGCCGAAACCGTCTCCTCATGACATTAGCCACGGCGATGTCTGAACACATTGTTCTTGTTTGGCTTCCCCCGTCTTCCCTTTGTTTGGCAGCGGACGTTATCGGTTGGACAGATCCAGGAGACTCTATTTGTCTCTGTCCATGTCAGTGTAACACACTGCTAATCAATGCTGCGGGGGATTACTCGTTGATCCCAGAGGACAGGAGGCTTCTTCTGTGACTACATGAGGCAAGACCACCCACAAGAACTATTTAGAGTGATGGACACCCAGGTGTGAGAGGTGAGAATAAAAGATGCATTGGAGATAGATTGGATGTGAGCGCCCGGCGTGACGTGATACCTCTTCCTCGCTGCGGCCCGGAGAGTCATTCTTAATCCTGAATGAGTTTCAAGCACCTCATTCTCCAGGTTTCAACCATCCTGTGTCTTGAATAGATCCCTCCTCTCTGGGAGGATGGGTTTTTTGGGGGGGGTTGCTCTCCTCTGCCGCCTCAGCAGATAAAATCAACCCCACTCACACACTTTCAAGGTTGACCAAGCAGCTTCTGGCCCTCGGTAACCAGGCGGAGTGACATCGTCTGTATGCAGGCCTACACCATGTGCAACCACTCAGTTCATTTTTGCTGACAGCTAGGTGCAAGCACCAAAGCGACTAAGTATCTTCAACACTGCCAAGCCGGAGTTGGTCTTCTTTATGCCTGTCTGCTGACTTGAGCATTGCGTCTCTGCCACCAGTGACAAAAATAAGAAAGTCTACCAGATGTACAACACATCACTGGCTCAGTGAAGTCACAGATTGCACTTGTTCACTTTACTTTTACTTTTCTGTGCTAATATTCTCATTCTCTTGAATGAGAGCTGGAGGTGGGCCAAAATATGGATAATAGCGACGCCAAGCCGGTGTTAGTATCGATATTAGCGTGGTAAGATCGATATTTTAGTTTGAAATTTCTTCTTGAAATGTAGCTTATTTTTGTATTGTAGTTTCTCAACTTTGTCTAGAAAATGATGTAGCTTGATTTGCTCTCAAATTATGTTTTAGCACTTTATTTAGAAAAAATATACACAAATTAATTTTTTTCTATTGGCAGTTATAATTGTTGTTTTTTTTTTTTAAAGTTCTCAAGGATTCAGTTTGTAAACTCTTGCAAATACCAAATTGTACATATATAAATAAATATTTGAAGACAGTGCAGTTAATTTATAACCAATAAAAATCAGACTTTCTCATCATTGTACCGTGGTCCAAAAGTATTCATACCGCTGGCAGACTTAAATATTAAAGTGATTTTTTTTCTTGTGACTAGAAGCCTTTTTTATTCAGCAATTTTAAGAAGCAACTTGTTGCTTTTCCCCCCCAGTAAAAGTTTTTCATTGATTATTGATCAGCTCCTTATTCACTGCAGTATTCATCCAGCCGTTATCGTCGCTCCAATTCCTTTTGATTGTCGCAACTTTTCTGTGAAACATCTGTCTCACTTGAACGCCATATTCGCTTGACTTTTCCATTTCAAAAAGTGCCTAATAAGAATCGGCTGTTGTAGAATACTATTCGAAAGTTCTTCCAAACTCTCGCTTAACATAAAAAATTAAGGAAACTGAAAAACTTTAAAGTTAGAATTATTTTATAGAAAATAATTTGGGGATGAAATAACTAAGGCAAAGAGGCTCTGGTTAGAAATAATTATTTCAACAAACAGTTGGATTTTTTTTTCAGCTTTTCAGTAATAGATTCTGAAACTTCAGTGTTAGGGTGTTTACTATGTCTTTACCAATGGTGACGTCCTTAAGTTTGAGCTTTAAAGATTACAGTCTTTAAAGCCCAGACTAAGGTCTTCTGCTTTTCTTACTTTTTGTAAATTATGTCTTAAATGTGAAATATTTGAAACCTTAACCTCTATTCAGATCTTCAAGGTAGTTCAATCCACTCATTGCATCATTTTCAACATGAACAAGCTTTAGCTTTTGTTTTTTTACGATCTTTTATAATTTACAGTTTTTAAATGAGAATTTTTATGTACTTTCACAAACACCTCCGCGGTTTCCTGGTTTTACCACCACCATAGCGAGCTTTAGATGTAATCACAGCTGTTCTAGAATACACAGTTAAGCAACATTATGTTGCAAGGCTAGATGTGCAGTTAAATATGATCTATAATATAAAATTTAATGGTGTTTTAAATGAGTTTTCTTCTTTTTTTTTCCTAAAGCGTTGTAATTTTACCCCAGCAGATGGAGAGAGCGCGCTCTGCCAGAACTGGTTAAATTCAGACACCTTAATGACTTTTGCTTTGTCGTGTTGCTAACTCTGCACCCATTACCGACTGGAGTCTTATATTTAACTCTTTTTCATATATATATATATATATATATATATATATATATATATATATATATATATATATATATATATGTATTTCTATATAAAACCTCATAACTCTGATCTGCAGGAATTTTGGCATTTAAAGTTTCTGCCAGAAGTTGACATGCACTCATTATGTGCAGTAATGTTATATTAAACTGGAGACTTTTATTAATTTTTATTGATTTATATTCTTCTACTTCTTCTTAGATTGATAATGTAACCTTTTACGGATTTTAGAAAGAAACGGTGCAAAAGTTCTACTGTATCTACATGAGGTCAAAATTACCCACAGGTTCAATTACATACTATATATAAATGTCCTTAAGCAAGTTTAAGAGAAATGCCAATTTTTTAAGCTATCTATAAAATTCTGGATTGATTCTAATTAGTATTTTTTCACTCTTATGATCAGATGTTAAAGGGATTTTTTTAAATTGGTTAATTTCCTGTCACACCTTGATGCATAATCAATAAATATTGAACAGGGTTGAGGTTGGCCTTGTTTGTGTGGCATTCATGTCAACCAGCTGTCATATGTTGAGTTTTTGAGTGTGGATTTTTTGTGTTCTCCGTCTTGTTTGGGTTTATTTCTGGGGTTTAAGTGTTTAGTTTAGGTTAGAGCTGGGTTTTTCAGTGGTCCGCTAATTGATTATTGGTTTCACCTGTCTCCTTAGTTATTTATGTACGACGCGCCGTAAGTTGGGCGCGGCAGTCTCGTCTGGGTTTACCTAAGTTCTCCAGCGTTCAGGGGAGTCTCCATTCGGTATGAGCAAATGTGTTTTTGTCTACGGATTTAAGTGATTGAGATGAAGAATAAAGTTGCAAGTATGACTAGACGCCGAAGGCCTCGTGGTTCCTGCCCGCCAACGCCGAACCGATTCCTGACACCAGCTTGATCAGTTCTAAAACTAGTTTTGACGTGTTTGGGATCATCATGTTTTAAAGCAGCAGTATTATGTATAATCAACCTCTTTTTTTTTTTTACCTTTACATCATGTCATGATAGTAAAAACCAGATTCCAAAAAAGTTGGGACACAAAACAAATTTTGAATACAAACTGAATGCGATGATGTGGAGGTGCCAACATCTAATGTTTTATTCACAATAGAACACAAATCAAAAGTTTAAACTGAGAGAATGTATCATTTTAAGTGAAAAATATGTTTCAAAATTTCATGACGTCAACAAAACCCCAAAAAGTTGGGACAAGGCCATTTTTACCACTGTGTGGCATCTCCCCTTCTTCTTACAACATTCAACAGACGTCTGGGGACAGAGGAGACCAGTTTCTCAAGTTTAGAAATAGGAATGTTCTCCATTCATGTCTAATACAGGCCTCTGGCTGTTCAATCGTCTTGGGCCTTCTTTGTCGCACCTTCCTCTTTATGATGCGCCAAATGTTCTCTATAGTGAAAGATCTGGCCTGCAGGCTGGCCATGTCAGTACCCGGATCCTTCTCTTGCATAGCCATGATGTTGTGATTGCTGCAGAATGTGGTCTGGCTTTATATTGTTGAAAAATGCAGGGTCTTCCCTGAAAGAGATGATGTCTTGATGGGAGCATATGTTGTTCTAGAACCTGAACATAGTTCAGGTTCATAGTTCATTAATGGAGCCTTTCCAGACATGCAAGCTGCCCAGGCCACCAGCACTCATGCAACCCCAGACCATCAGTGATAACAACTTGGGTTATCCTTGTCCTCTCTGGTCCGGATGACATGGCGTCCCAGTGTTCCATAAAGAACTTCAAATTGTGACTCATCTGACCACAGAACAGTCATCCATTTTGCCTCACTCCATTTTAAATGACTCCAGTGCAAACAGCTGAGCATGTTGAGCTTAGAAATGGCTTCCTCTTTGCACTGTACAGTTCAGCTGGCAGCAGCGGATGGCATGGTGGATTGGGTTCACTGACGATGCTTTCTGGAAGTATTCCTGAGCCCATGCTGTTATTTCCTTGACAGTGGCATTCCTGTTTGAGGTGCAGTGACGTTTAAGGGCCCAGAGATCACTAGCATCCAGTGGAGTTTTACGGCCATGACTCTTACACACAGCGATTGTTCCAGATTCTCTGAATCTTTTGATGATGTTATCCACGGTTGATGATGACTTAAAAGTCTTTGCTATTTTATGCTGGGTAACACCATTCTGGTATTGCTGCACTATCTTTCTGCCAACAATGGTGGAATTGGTGATCTTCTTACCATCTTGGCTTCAGAGAGACACTGACACTCTAAGAAGCTCTTTTTATACCCAATCATGTTTTCATTTGACCTAATTAGTGTTAATTGGTCTTCCAGCTGTTTATATGTTCAATTTCCTTTTTCCAGCCATTTATTGCTACTTGTCCCAACTCTTTGGGATTTGTAGAATCAACATTTTTCCTTTAAAATGCTACATTTACTCAGATTAAACTTTTGATCTGCCATCTACAGTATGTTATATTACAAATAAAATATTGACATTTGCCATCTCCACATCATTGCATTCAGTTGTTGTTCACAATTTTAGTGTCCCAACTTTTTTGGAATCCGGTTTGTATTTCTGCAACAGTCCTGACAAAAATTACATCTCTGCGCTAAACAAAATGGCTGCCTCACACCTGAATTTATTGGTGCTGCATTATTTTAGTTAATGCGAATGCTTCACGGTCTTCATTCATCTCCACTGGAATCTTTAAACCTAAATAAACGGACGGAGAAACTAAAATTGGAACCAAATCAAACTTAAAATGTAACTAAAAGAATAAAAAAGAGTTCTGTTTAACCCTGATCTGGAAACTAATAAAAAAAAAATCACCGCTATTTGTGCTTACATGTACTCTTCTTCCAGAAGTACCACCAAGGGGAATGCTTTTAATGACATCTTTAACTTCCTCGCGTCGTCTGTCATGAAAGGGTTTTCTAATGTAGGTCTGCTGCTATGTAATTAACATTAAAAATGATTCATTTGATACTCGTCAGACTCTCGACAACCTGTGGTTATGCCGGGTTCTGTTCTAAAAAAGATGGCAGAGGGGCTCAATTACTTCAGATTGAACAAAACCACTGTCTGCGGCGCCCGACGCGCGGCCTAATGCCGCATGATTTGATTATTCTGCACAAGCAAACACATGCAAATTACACTCCAGTTTGAAGTTCGTCATTTCTATGCATGTTGATTAAATGCAAGAACATGTCAGAGACACCTTGTCAGGTATTAGTGTGTTTAAAAATAGAGTAAAAGTTTGAAATAATTCACCAGAGCAGAAAGTAGGTTCAAATACCTGCTGGGATTTTCTTCCCCCCCACCCCCGGTTCGCTCTTAAATGAAAGCAGCTCGGGGTTAACCTTGGAGGCCGTTTTACAGAGTGAAGGAGGGGGATAAAACATGGACCGACCTGGTTGTTCACTCTGCCATCCAGGCCTTTGTTTTTCTCACAGTATGGATGGCCATCTGTCAGCCTTACCCACAGAGAGGCAATGATTTTTGCTCGCCTGAGTGAACACCCAGGAAAGCAATATTTCACATGTTAGCACAGAAGAAAAAAAAAAGGCCCGTCTCAGGGGATTTTGCTTACTGGAGTGATGTGGTGGTGTACATCAGGAGTGATAGGGCTGCCTCAGTGATGGAACAGCTGCGGTAAGCCTGCTTTAACCAGCAGCACCAAATATCTTGGGGAAAAAAACTCAATTTACCATTTTGCTTTCTTTGTGTGCAGGCTGGACTTACTACTGGGTCGTATTTTTTTTTATATATTTATAAATTCACACTTTTGTGATGGTGAATTCAAGTAGAGAAAGTCAGGTAAAATGTTGTCTGAAGAGAAGCAGTATGGAGATGTATTAAACTGGAACTCGACGCAGGGGTTTAAGAGCACTCTCACTTTGATGGACAATTACAGCTGGTGACAAAATTTCTAATTAAAACGACAAAAATCCTGGCATTATTGAGGTCAGATTTAATTTTGCTTTGGTTCTGCACATATGGAGGACAGCAATCAATATAGAAATACGTGACTTGTAAAGTAATTATTGTGCCAAATATTTAATCAACAAAATAAACAGGAACTTTCCCAATGTATTTGATGATGATCAGTGACATAGATTAATATTTGGTCATCATTTTAATTAAACATTATTGCTATCATTTTATTTTAAATTTTATTGCTGTATTACTGTTTTTTCCCTTTATTTCATTTACGTTGTCTATTTCTTATATTTTTTAATTATTTAACAACTTTTTATTTGCCGTCAATTTTTAAAAAAATCATACATTGATATATTGTCTACTCAACTATTTCCTCTTTGTATTTTCTTCCCTCCTGTTTTCTTCTTTGTCCATTTATTTTGTTTGATGAGAAAAAAACGTTCATTATTAAGCCTAGTAATTTGGAGGGAAATCTATAACAACAATTTTGTTTGACAAAGGAGATTTCCGATCTCCCACCCCACTGCTTCTGGAGACCTGATTAATGCAAAATCAGGACAAACGTTCTCTTTTGGCCACAAGCTTCCCTCGCCGTGGTTATCATTTGTCAGTTCTCGACTTGTTCTCAAGGTCGGAGTCTTCAGCGGGGCTATAACTCAACTATCATGTAATTAAAAAGGCCAAATGATCATTTGAACGGAGTAATGAAGTAGAGAAAATGCCTACGTCAGACCTTATCAGTGCCAAGCAGGACACTTTAAGAAGCGATGACCCATTGGCCAAGAGGATCCAACTAAACGAGCGCCAAATTAGCATAGAAAGAAAACTTAAGAGAAAATTGGTGAATAATTATTGTAATAGCTCCAGGAATAAATATCGTCACCCATTCAATCATGCAACCGACCAGTCTGACATGATTTCAAGAGGATTTATTCATGTTGGTAATGAAAAGCACTAATACACTTTCAGATGAGTTACAATTAAGGGAGGATTTTGTAAATGTATGATAATGACATGTAATAAATATTTATACAAACAAAAACACAGCTCAGATGAAGTTGAGAGTTGATAGAAGCACTAAGTTCTAGCTGTTGAACCTTGTCAAATTGCCTCCATTTAGCCTCCATTCCTTCCACGGGTGTGTAATTTTGCTCCTCATAAACATTTCCTTTCCCCTCTACCCCCCTGTATGAAGCTGTGGATTTGGACTCCTTATCTAATTTATGCATCTTGTGAAAGTACGAGTCTGAATTTATTGGCGCTGGGCTAATAGTATTCATTAACCTTTGCAACAGTGAACTGTTTGATTGGAATATGGCATTTCCTCCTTCAAAGCCGTGTGCCGTTCCCTTTGCAATTCAGACACTTCAAATGAGTCATTAAACGCTATTTTAGTTCAAACGTCCAGTTTGCGCATGGTAATAGCTGCACCTCGTCTTGATTAGCATTCGTGCACGCTCACATGGAGACGGACGTTGCAATGGTGTCTCGGAGGGGCCGCCGCATAAAGCAGGAATTCAGCTTATGATGACAGACATCTTACCCTCACTGAGCTGCGTTGGAATATCAGCGCGTTGTTAGGAACAATGCATTCAGAGACATAATTGTGTCTTATATCATTAGGCTGATCTCCAGCTAATTATAGATGGTAATTAATGATCTGTGATTATGAGACTAAGTATGAATTCTGTTCATAAGATTTTAAAAGCAAGAAGGAGATGGTGTTTTCCATCTTTTGTTCATGGATCAAACGCTATAGTGACGCAAACGTGAACGGCTCATTTCTTGTAATTTGTGTCCAAAATGTTTTTCATATCTGTAAAAATAATTATTATACAAGAAACAATAGTAGAAGTCATAAAAGGGTTTAAAGATATGTTCAAAGTTTGCCTCTCTGGAACAATTCACAATTATGTCTGACTTATAGTGCTTGGGATAGCACAGAAATGATAGTAGTATATTGGTAGAGCGTCACTCCACATACAGTGACCATTACTCTGGTTCCAGGTTCCAGTCTCCATATTGTTTTGTCGTAGGTCTGTCTTCCTTCCTCTCTATTTCCTGTCTGATTACTGTGTGTGTTCATAAATAGTAAGGAACATATTCCTTATACATACCATGTTGTGAGGACCGACAACATGGTAAAGGTTAGGCTTAGAACTAAGGCACGAATTGTTAGAAATGGACTAGTGATGGTTAAGGGCATAAAAATAGTTACTAAAATAAATAGAAGTCAATACAAAGTCCTAATATGGGTAGAAATGATAAGTTGTGTGTGTGTGTGTGTGTGTGTGGTGTGTGTGTGTGTGTGTGTGTGTGTGTGTGTGTGTGTGTGTGTGTGTGTGTGTGTGTGTCGTTGTTGTTTATATTCCTAGACAGGACCTCCTCCAGTTTACCAGCCTTCTGAAGACCGATGAGCCGTATGGGTACCGAAGCCCAATTCTTATGCAGTGGATCACCTTTTTAAGGTTTAGGGGCAAGTTTGATGGAAATGGAGCCATTTTCCATAATTAGGATCACATCATCAAAGCAACCGTAGTTTGGTCACCAACTGATATAGCTGCATATATATTCCTCTACAAACAACCAGAACAACTGTAGCTATAACTGTTTCAATAATGTAACATTTCCAAATAAAAATGGCTCAACTTTCTCTACGTATGGGGTAAGTTGAACAGTATCCCTAACCCTCCCCCATATTTCAAGTGTACTTATTTGAAGTATTCTTCAAATAAGACAAAACTAACTTACAAGAAATAGGAGCTTGCTTTAGGTCAGTAATTCCTTAATATTGACTGGCAAATTATTTCACTTATTACATTGGAAAAATGTTTTAAGTGAAATAATCTGCCAATGGAGTCTACTATTTCTTGCAGAAAACATTACTTGCAGTTAGTTTGGTCTTAATCTCATGTGCACTAAGATATTTGCACTAGAAACTCAACCCAAATTCCTTGGTAAGATTTTTTTTTTTTTTGCAGTGTAACTTTGCAGTTATGTTTATTAACTTCATCACATGAAGTGTTAGCTTAGTGCAACTCCTTTTTTAGAACAGAGATTTGAAACACCCTAAACAGAAAATAGGAGTTTGGAAAAGCAGACATTGCTTAACGTGACTGACTGCTGTAGAGGTTGCAGTTTTTAAAGTGCATGACACATATTGTTCTGAAAGTCATAAGCTCATCATGGGCTGCTCTCCTATCAACCGTCAATCTGTAGCTTAGACTGCTGACCAATGAGATGAGGAAGTGTTGAATTCAAGGGCATTTTGGTCACACAGTGTCCCGAGCAGCCAACTGCCTCTAAAGTTATCCAAAATGTGAAATGATTTTTTTTCTCTCTTTTTAGACAGCTGACTGGCCCTGTTCTCTCACGTCGCTCAACAGATTTCACCTGATAATGCGCTTAGACACACTCGCTGATCACATTCACCTGACCTTGCTGCACCAGCTAAACTCAGGAGGAGACCGTGTTTTCACTTATCTGTTCTGTTGGCTGAAAGAGGACAGATTCTGCAGCTCCCACGCTTCCCAAACTTTGAAGCTTTTAGGGTTTTTTTCAGCTCAACAACTCTGAAGGTGTGCGCACTGGCCCTCCAAGTGAAACAATTGGATTTTCAGAACAGCAAATCTTTAAAAAGACAGACTTATTTGGCATAGAGTGGCTACATTTTTGTTGTTTGGGTGGCGCTAATTGCATTTGTCATTGACAGCTGACTAAATCATGCAGGTTCGTAGCATAATGAGGAACTGATTAGAGATTCTGAAATTCACCCACAACTAATTTGCTGTTATTTTAGCTGAAAAATGAAGATAATTTTCCTTAATGCCACTGGTTAAGGTAATTACTCCATAATAGCCTTATCAAAGTGTCAGAGAAGAGTTCAGGCAAAAAAATATATCACCACTCATCTGGCCCATTTTGTCACTGGGCGTTTAGGCTTTATTCACTAAATGCAGCACTATTTTTCCAGATCACACAGGTGAAACTCTTTGTGCAGCCACTGTGATTGTGGCCTGTTCATATCCACTGGCTGAACACACAAACACAAAACCTCCATCATATACATAAACAATTAACATAAAAGGAAAATTGTAATCAGGGAGAAAGTTCTCATTTGAATCTTGACTATGGTAATGCTGCGTGATATAAAGCTGTGCATTTTACACAGCTTACATCAAGATGCATCAATCGCTGCCTCACTGAACAGTACCTCTAAATAGAAACCATGATTTCTGATAACTTTAGCTGTAAGAAGATCCACATTGACCATATCGATAGTAAAAAATGTTTCCTTATTGCTACGCTTTGGGGCATGTAGTCCACATATTGAAACATATAAATTTATAATTATATTAGCTGAACCAGAAACCAGAAAGAGATTGTTAAACGTAATAAAATCAAAGCAATTTCTGTTCAGGAATGAATTAGAACAACCCACATACTTCAAACAGCTACAGTTACACACAAGGGTATCACAATAGCTGCACGTGATAATAATATACCATCATAGTCGATGAATAAGAATATTAGTGAGAAGTTAATTTATTGCAGTAACTCTATCACTGTGTGAAACACATTATATGGACTAATTACACACAGATTGATGTTTTCAAGCCTTTACTTCTGTTAATCACGATGATTTTCCAAAAACATCTAATAGGAAACATTTAAAATTAGAATATTGCATCAGTGATGAAAAATAAATGAATACAACAATGTGCACTTAATGAAAAGTATACTAATACCTGATAAAAGGTACATTTCCCACACGAAGTTTATGTTTTCAGACTAGATATTTATTTTCCGATTATTAAGTGATCGTCTTAAAACGGTGGTTGATTAGCTAATTTTGTCAAAGTCAGGTTAGCATAACTGACCTACCTGCTATTTTATTTACTAAAAGTTTTTCCTGACCTTTTAATTTAGCTAATCATTACTAGATAACATAGTGTTGACAATTAGCAACAAATCACTGTATCCCTTTATCTTTTATACATCACTTGGACATTTAAGATTTAGCGCATTGTATTGACAACTTCACAGCTAACACCAAAGAGAGCCATTGTCAGCGAACATTTTTTTGGGATCTTGTGTGCGTGATGTTGCATTCCAAGGTGTCTATAAGTTTATAAGACTTAGTCTATTAGAACCATATTTATGGGGTTTATGTTTATTTTTTTGTATGGTGTAATACCTGAAAATCACAGTGGGTGGCATTATATGTTTACAAACACGTTTTTTAGGCAATCTTAGAAATCCAGAACACCAAGAAAAATCCCACGCATGCATGAGAAGAACTGTGAGTCCAAGTTTTTTGAGGTGTCGCTGTCATATGGCGTGGTTGGTGGTGGTGAGGAGAGACGCTGAGACCCAGGTATGGTGATGATGATTTATTAAAAATGATGCTCTACAGTCCAAACAGGCAGCACGGTAGAAACTAGCACTCAGCTAATACCGGTAGCAACTGATTATAAGTAGAAACTCAGGGCCAAGTTTCTTCTGAAAAGCAGCAAACTCTCTCTGATGATCTATCTACTTATCTCCTTGATCCAAAGAAAGTAATTACAAAACATGAGTAAATGTTCATATTTTTCCAACTTTATTTTCTCTAAAATTTTCTTTTTTCTTGTTATGTATTTAAGTTTTTAATGCACGGCCCATCTAAGAAAACAATCGGTGTCCACTGTGATTTTGCCATTGGACCTCTCTAGCCTACTTTCACACAAGCAAAGCCCATCTGTCATAATGTGCTACAGTGAATAATGGCTTCTGTTCTTATGGAACTATATTAAATATATTTTTTGTCTTTCGTCATGTGACAAGGACAGAAAAGATGTGCATTTACACCACAACACTCAATCAGCAATGCAGATTACCTCTGTTTCTCTCTACTATAAATAACCAAAATTTTGCCTAATGGAGTAATTTACACACACCCCACCAGAGCCATTGACAGGACTCTTTCCTATGGCAAATGTCTGGCATTTAGCAAATCAATGACATGAGTTATGAAGAGGATCTGGGTCTCCATTCTTCTCTATAACAAAAGAGGAAGTGCATTAAAAACTAGCATTGATGGGTTGTTGGGAGTTGGAGTCGATGGTTCCTCAGAGTTTAAAATTAAATGGCTGTTGGGGTGAAAATTGTTTTCTCTAGTAATCTGTCTTGTCAAGAAAGGTCTTTTTCATATTGATTAATTAAAAATCAAAAGGGTAGGAGGAGGAGTAGAGGGGGAGGGTTAGAAATCCAGCTGTTAAAAAATCCCGGAGCACTTATCCCGCCTAGTCGTGAGTTAATGATGCCAGCTTTTCGCCTTGACTAAGTGTTATTGCTGCAGTCTATAATTTCATCTTGAAAATGGGCAAGGGAGTGGATCTTCCTTATAGTAATTGAGTATCGATTTGAAAATAAACAGCAGCGAGACTCCCTCCGAACTGACGGAGCCGTCTTTTGGATGGAATCGACAATAAATGGGCCCTGGTTTGGAGGAAAAGTTATGGATCAGGATGAAACAGTCAAGCGCGCCTTTCCCCCTGCAATCTCTCTTCCAATATATATTGGATTTTAGATAACCCATTTATGAGCCCTGTCATCTAAAACCTATAGTTTTGAGCAGGGTGATGATAAGTCAAAGCAGGGACTTTGCACACTCTTGCATCCCCTGAAGTTTTTTTTTTTTTTTTTTCCTGGTTAATTCATGCATCATCCAAAAACATGTACAAAACAGCGAGGAAATTATGACCTGACTAAAACGTAATGAGATTCGGACACAATGTTAAGCAAATGCTTGATGTCAAATGTAATGTATGCGCTCATAAATGCAAAGTACCATCTACCCAGCTGTGGGCAAATACCTTTATCTGAGCGTTGGGGTGAGCAGTAATGGCTCAACGGCTCTGTAAATCGACATAATACGAGGAGGCGAACACTTAAGTCAGACCTCCCGTTAACCTCCGTGTAATCACCACTGAACCGTGCTCACATGTCCAACGGTCTGCCTCCTGAGACCTTGTGCCACGCTAACGACGTACAAATGCGCGATCTGTTTTCATTAGCCGCCACTTCACTTTTGATCCAGTGGAAACCAGCGGAGCCATGTAGGAGGAGGAAGAGCGAGGAGTCAATGTTAGGGAGTGAAAGCTGTGCATGGCCAAATGACCTTTAGGTTGCTATCAGGCAGCAGAGCATATTAACAGAGAGATACCAGGGCTCGATGTGGCAGCCGGGTAATGCCAGAATGTGGTGGGCGCAGAGCTTTTGTATTGTCATTCACACCTACTTAATGATTCCTGATTATCATTCACATGGTAATGGTCCATTTGTTATCACTGTGACCTGCGTCAGGAGCATTAAGAACCTTTATCTATATTTATCTTGTCAATTATTGATTGCCTTTTCCCTCAGCACGTCATTATTAATTTGGCATGCTGTGTCAAGCTCACTGTTAATCATATTTAAACAGATATGGGGAGATAGAAATCAATTTTCCATTATCCTTGAGGTTTTTTTTCCCCTCTCACCCACTACTGTGGTGGGGGACTCCAGAGATCGCTGGTTCTGCATCACTGAGCAGAACCACAGCCATCCAGAGTAAATAATCATCTAATGCGTGTTTAATGGAAGCACTGCCTTCAGTTTTTCCTCAATGCAGGAGCTTGAGAATGTATTTGCCCTCTTAAAGATTTTTTCCGTTTTTATTTTATTTCAAAGAAATTGTAATGTCAGGTGATCTGAGTAAATACACTGTTCAGCAGGTTTGAAGGGCTTGAGACCGGTCTTGGTTTCAACCAATTTTTTTAGTCTCGGTTTCTGGAGGTCTGGTCTTGGTCTTGGAGGATGCAGTCTTGATCTTAGTCTTGGACTTGGCTGAGGAGGATGTGGTCTTGTTCTTAGTCTTAGTCTTGATCTTGGAGGATGCAGTCTTAGTCCTGGGCTTGGAGAATGTGGTCTTAGTCTTAGACTTTTGGGATGAGGTCTTGGTCTTAAACTTGGTCTCAGAGGTTGTGGACTTTTTTTTAAATCAACAAACCAGTTTCTTTGAAATTGGCATATTTCCAATAAGCATGTTATTTGGACAATTTTAAGGTCAATAGAAACACAGCTATTGATATTAGAGACAAATACTTCACATTACTGGAAGATCATAAACCAAAGCTCTTTTCAAGTGTTTCACACGGCTACTATTCTGACTTGCTAGGACTCAAAAATTCTCACGTTTTGAATATTCCTTGTGAATCAAGGTAATAAACAATCAATATATGAGATGTTTCCCACTTATCCAGCATCAACACTCTTCAATCTTCAAAGTGGTCTTATATCTTATCCTGGCGCATGGAAACAAAACTTATTTAGTTAAGCTCTTTTTCTTTGAACAAAAACAGGACACAAAGAAAGAAGGCCTGAGAAGCGATTGCCCATTGGAAGGTAATGGTGCGAGGCACGGCAGGCTAGGACTAGCGAAGGAAGGGCACTTCACTCAGATAATGGGGTTGAAGGATTCTTCCATGGTGAGATTCATGTACAGACAAGGCTCCTTTGATGCAGTGACATTGGCGAGCCCATAAAAGCAGCTGAATAAAATAAGGAGGTGTTACTCAGAGCTAATAGGATCCCTGGCTTTTTGGGGGGCAGATTTAGCATAGCCTGACACGGCAGACACAGGAACACTAATTGGACACACTTACCTGGGTTCAATAAATGGACACGAAGGGATACATCAGAGGGGATAAGAGTTCAGTCTGGGAGAGAGTAACATTAAATGTTTCTCATATGTTAACGGCAATAAGCTAGGAATATTTGCATGGATGCCATTCAAATATAATGGATTTTACAAACGTTGACAATAAAGGGACAAAGATACAACAGCCAGGATACTAGAAAATGCTAATCTAGGTTAATAAAGAAAAAAATAATAATTTTGTATATATTTTGTAATTGAGGGACCCTAGTATTTATATTGAGAAAACACAATACAAAATCATAAGCGATTCTTAGTAAATATACTAAAACACAGAAAAAATATAGAAAAATACAGATTTTTTTTAATAACCTGAAATAGAAGTAAAATTTAACAAACAAAAAAATACACACACATTTTCCCTGATCTTAGATTGTTGATTTTTATTTTGTCATAAAATGTGTTTCAGTACAAGAGTTCAATGAAAAGTATTTTGTTCAACAGACAAAAGACATTACTTAAGTGTACTTAAAAATTTGGCTACAAAGTGTTCAGTTTGTAACACCAGTCAAATACGCATTTTTGCAAGTTAAAAAACATGTGAAATAAGATGCGTTATTTTGTGATAAGAATATTGAATAAATATTCTTTCTTCAGGTTGTTGGCAATCAAACAGCCCATGAATTACTACTAGCAACCATGACATCTGCACAAATAACTGGTCAGCAATGTTTCTACACCAGCCTTCATCCAGAGTCTCCATGGTAACAATGTGCTGCACTGGCTAATAGTGCAGCACATTAGCCAGTGCTAACTAGTGGTTAGCCAGTGCTAACCACTATTGCTAAAGCCTAGTGGTTTTTTCCCCTTCAGGTCACCTTTAAGGCATTCATTGATAACTGCTTTGCCACTTCAGCTAAGTTGTGTTTTATGTGTCCTCACTTGGCTAGTTCAATCAGACAACTAGTCTGATTGAACTAGTTATATTTCATATAATAGATGACAGTCATCTATTATATTTAATACATCATTGAAGGTCATCAACATCAAATGCTATCATCTTGAGCCCATGCATTTTGGCACATGGAGGCAAAACAAACCTTTCCTGAAGCCACAGAGGTTAGTGTGAAGTACTCAGCAGCCATTTTAATGTTTTTTTAAAGAGGCACATTGAAGATTATATAGTTCCAGCACTAATTACTGGTTGGTTATGCTTAGTGATGGTTAATAATGTTAGATGCAACAACCCATAGAGGTTGCAGGTTTTGAAAAACACATTATATTCCATCATATGCAATAGTTTTTCTTTCTTTTGGAAATATATTTGCACTTTATGTTAAATAGGCAGCTTATTTGTACAAAAAAATCCCAGAAATTTTAATGATTTTGCAGCTTTTCGACTAAATTAATGTGTTATATAAAAATACAAAGGGCTGTATAAAGTTGCAAGGATTTGCTAGACCTATTTTTTTTAATATTTTCCTCTTTTTTTAACACTGCCTGCGACCCCGTCACATGGCACATGTTTGACTGACAGCGGATGTAAAAAATATTGAGAAGAGCAGCTTAAAGGTCAAAGTCTTAAATCCTTTCTTTGTGATTTAAATCTGATATTAGTTCCAAGGCTCAGACCTACTTTATCTTCCGCTGGCATTCCTCCAGCCAGCGAGCTCGATTCTTCTTGCGTTAATCACAACAGAAACGATGTGAATTCGAAGAAATTCGTGTTTGTCAGCGGCAGAAGGATTAAAGACTTCAAAACCCAGATACGCAAAGTTTCTCACGACGCACTCTGCTGAAAGGTTTGTCATGTGGTCGGTGAAGAGAGCACATCTAATGTAGCTTTTTTTTGGGGGGTGGTGGTGGTGAATGATTCATTTACAATTTATTTCACACACTGACAAACTGAAGTTTGATTTCCCCTGTCTGCATTCAGACAGAAGGTGTTTACCGGTACTGTCAGGAAGACTCGTTTAGATGGACTAATCTTTGGCTCGCTGACAGCTCTGTCCGCTCGCAAAATGAACACAGATTCCCTCGGACCGGCCTCTCCTCAGGCTGGGATCAATATGGTTCTGATAAGGCAGGACACCTTCCTGAAACCGCAGGGCCCAATGTCGGGCTCTGGCATGCCATCACTTGGTCTTAATTACATGGCTCAAACTGAAGCCTCTGGTGCATGCTTAAATAATGTGTGTGTGTGTGTGTGTGTGTGTGTGCGCGCATGTGCATGTGTTGTGTGTGTGCCTGAGGTAAGACTGATTACATGACACACTTGAGCCCTTTTCTGATTTAATCCGACGGCAAGCATTATGTATAAAAATCAACAGCTCGTTACGGTAAGAAGCAAATTAGAATCCTTTAGAGCATTGATTGTTAAATATGTTTAAACATGTGGGCTAATCAGGTGATCCCACACACTGCTGATGTGTTTTTTACACGACCGCGGTGCCCCCCTCACTCTGCTTGTTTCTGTTCGCCTGACTTGATGCTCCGGATTCAAATGCAAGTCGCAAATGCAGCAGACTGCATTTCCGTTACAAATGTACGCAAACCTTTGTCGATTTAATTTGTGGGGGGGGGGGGGGGAAACGCAGTTTGGCAATGGTGATGTTTTCATTAAATATGGAATACGATTAAAGTCAACACATGATGTTTGTTCAATAAGTCATTTAAAGACAAAATGTGACGGTAACCGGCGCCGGCTCAAGCCCTTCTTGGGGCTCTAAGCAGATTTTCATTTGTCCTCCCCTGTACCACCATGTCAGCATTAATTCAACCTGTAAGACATTGACTGAAAATACTCACTAATAATGTGCTAAATCAATACTAATGTTAATTCCCAAATCAACAAAATGCAAAAATCAAACAAAAAATATTGCCGTAGTGCATTGTAAGGTAAGATATGGCACCAAACCAGAATTAGAGAAGCTTGTGAATAAAGCTGTCGCCACAGAATATGGATCACCAGTGATTTTATTCATAGTTTGTCCTAATGTATTTATTTTTCTTCCTTAGATATGTGATCAAATTAGTCTTGCTTTGATACAGATTAAAAAAAAGTCATTTTTCCTGCTGAAATACTGACTCCTCACTATTGACTGCCAAAAGAAGCTAATTATTTTGACTTTCAGGTTATTGAGCCGTTTAATCGACATTAAGCTACGAATAATTGATTATTTTAAAAGTATATCAGGTCTCATCCCACTTTTCATAATATTCAACATGAATCAGGATGTCTGACATGTAGGTAATTGTCTTTACGTAGTAAAGCCTTAAGAGCCTTAGCAGTTTTATAATTTAGCTTTGGTTAACATCTGTTCCATTTATTAAATACGGAGCTGTGTGTTTAAGTAAGGGCCCACTCCATCCACCCCGGCTCCATCATGTATGATCCTCCTCAGCAGACACCCAATTCATTTGTTATCTCTGCAGCATGCTGCAGGCGTCTGGCTGGCACGGCAGAGTGGGAAATAAATGACACAGATGGGAGTGTGCGCGCTTTCCTGGCAGCCCACGGGCCTTCACATAAATAGCGTTTAACATGGGGATCAATAATGTTAACTTGTGATTAAATAGATAATTACATTCAAAATTAGCTGCCCCAGGGGCTAACATGTGTTCATGGATTAGCAAGGGGAGCTGTCTTAGCCTCTAAGAAAAGGCAGTAGACATTTGAAATTTGTCTTGTATTGGTTTTCTACTGTACCTTTAAGTCATTCTTAATGTGGCATGTGTTCAGAGATCTTGTGAAAATATAAACTGGACTGAACAATGGAAGTTTACTGTCGTATTATACTATACTATTTCTCTCCCTCTTGGATTTTATTGAGCCATCCAATTTGGTTCCATTGAGGGATGGAGGAAGAGTAACCGTTTTTCATCTTGGTTACCTTTTGGATTAGCTTTGTTCCAAAACTATCTAGAGTTTAAGCTTTATGTTTCAGAAAAAAACATATTAAATAACTGATAACTGTAATCATAAAGAAACAAACCAGGTCTGTTCAAACGATTGTCGTCCCTTGAGTTGGAAGCTTGGAGTGGGAGTTTGACGGTGATGGTTCACCTGTGGGTTTGACTTCACATCACATTGTTTTTCAATCAAGTTCATTAATACCTACAGCTATTATTACATCTAAGATTAAAATGCAACAGCAGGAAAAATATCACCGTACTTCAATAAACAAGGAGGAAAAATAGCATACAGTAAAATACAACGTTTTTTATGCTTAATAAATTTCCTTTACTGAGGAAAATAAGTGAAAATGGACATTACTGAAATGGATTTCCAATGGTTTGTCTTTATGGGTGATTTGATGAAGGTTGTAATGAGCTTTCTAATAATTCTAAAAATAAAAAAAATAATTTGTGGTTCTTCCTAGATCTGTAAGGCTCTTATACCATTCCTGAAGGAAAACACTTAATGATAGTTCCAGCCTTTTTTTTCTTCCTTTTTTAAAGTTAGGGAAAATATTTTGACTCCTGCTATTGGTGGTGCAGGAAAATGGGTCTGTCACATTGAGAGAGAGAAGGTATTGAATCAGACATTTAGGGGTTAAATCTGGCTTTTTGGCTGAAGAAGAAAGACTGAGAAGGCAAAAGTGTTGGTTTGTGGTACTAAAGGAATTGTGGTTGGTCTTATGTGCTTTTAAGGCTGAACTATTATCAACCTATGACCATGAGCAAGAGCAAAAGAAAAAACATCAAAGGCCTCCTTCCATCATAGCCAGGGATGTAATGGTGATTTATGCAAGACTGAAAAGGGGATTTAAATACTAATAATTACACTTAGCAGGTGGCAAAATTATAATCATTCAATCAATTACAATATCTTGAATATTGGAAGAGAGCGAAAAAAGAAAAACGCTCTTGCTAAGTTTTCAGGCATTTAGCAAGAATTTTTTTTTTTTGCTATTTCTGACATGAAACAAGAAAAGTTTGGTCTGATTTGACGTTAGTAAGAGAAAGAATATATTTCTCTTTTCATTCTGCCCTCAGATTAAAAAGTTTTTGATGGACAACTATTGAAAATCACAAGGAAACAACAAATGCAGAATTAGTATAAAGCAGAAAGAGAAAATCCAAAAATGTATATAAAATTTCTTGAAAAATTTCACATACAGTTGAAGTATAATAGGGGCACATCACTTACTCCTTTATTACGTCACTTGGGGTATGATTTTTTTTTTCTGCTTTAAAGCATTTCACTCATTCTTGTACTAACATACCCCATGCACATCACTTTTCCTTCAAAAACTGAAGGTTGTTCTTATTCTATTATAATATACACAGTCCAGTCACATTAATGTGACCATCTGTCAAAAGCCAGAATAACCACCTTTTGCAGAGCGAACTGCTACGAGACGTGCAGGAAGAGAGTCACTTAGGTCCCTGAAGGTCTTCTCTGGGATGTTGAGCCATGCCGACTCTAATGCCGTGGCCAGCTGCGCTAGATTACGCGGTTGAGGATCCATGGCGCGAACAACTCGATCGAGATGGTCCCACAGATGCTCGATTGGGTTTAAGTCAGGTGAGTTTGCTGGCCAGGGGAGGACGGTAAACTCATCCTGGTGCTCTTCGAACCACGCACGTACACTGGCAGCTGTATGGCACCTCGCATTGTCCTGCTGGAAGATGCCATCATCCTGAGGAAAAACAATGCGCATGTAGGGGTGGACATGGTCCGCAAGGACAGATGCGTACTTGTATTGATCCATCGTGCCTTCCACAATAATCAGTGAACCCAGAGAATGCCAGGAAAACATTCCCCAGACCATAATGCTCCCGCCTCCAGCTTGGACCGTTCCTACAATGGTTGCAGGGTGGTTCCTTTCAGAGGTTTCACGCCTTATACGCCAACGTCCATCTGTCCGATGGAGCATAAAACGCGATTCATCTGAAAACGCTACCTGTCGCCACTCAGTGGACGTCCAGCTGCTGTACTGGCGCGCAAATTCTAGCCTTCGTCGTCGATGAACACCAGTCAGCATAGGTGCACGAACCAGGCGTCTGCTTCGGAGGCCCAGACGCAGCAATGTTCGCTGAATAGTGGTTTGGGAGACACTTGTGGTAGCCCCTTGGTTCATTTTAGTGGTCAGTTGCTCAACGGTAGCCCGTCTATCTGCCCGAACGCATCTCCGCAACCGTCGTTCGCCTCTGTCATCTATGGCCCGTGGTGCACCACATTTGCCACGTCGTTGATTTTGGACAGTCCCATTTTGCCATGCACGGTACACTTTTACCACGGCGGCACGCGAACAGTTCACAAACTCAGCCGTTTCGGAAATGCTTCCACCCTTGGCCCGAAAGCCAATGATCATGCCCTTTTGGACGTCGGATAAATCGCTTCGTTTCTGCATTACGCCAACGATTGAAATGTTTTCCGAAGCCCACACACACCCTTTATATACGCTCAACTGCACTGTGCTGCCACCTGCCTTCTGTGATTGGTTATTTAACTCTGAAGTGGAAAGTACGTGGTGGTCACATTAATGTGACTGGACTGTGTAATAGAGCCTCTTTTTTTTACCTGTCTGTGTGTGAACTGAGAAAATGAGAGCTTTTTACCCCACAGCATTTGCCAAATTCATTTGAGTTCTCTCGCAAGTTAATTTTTAAAATCCTTTGTTTTTTTTCTTTGTAGTCCATGCTCATAAAGATGCAAAAAAAGATGAAAAAATGATTGCTCTGCTACAAACTTCATGAATTTCTAAAACTCTGCTTATTCTAAGAATGAAGAAATGCAGCACAGGTCGAGCCTGATGTTTAATTCAGAGAAAAATGTTTGCGCAGTTTAATTAGCAAAGCTCTCGTCGGAATGATAAAGCATCTTTGTGGACTTTGCATCTCGCTCGTTGTGGACTCATCAATAAAAATAAAATAAAACTCTCTTCTCTGTGCATCTTCCCCACATTTCATGGAGGAAATCTACTCATACTTTGCTAAAGTGAGGAAACTTTTCTTCTCAGACAACCAAAATAGCAAAATCACGTTTTGCTGGTATCGGAGAGGCATGTGTGGCATGATGGGAAGTTTTTTTTTTTTTTCTTTACAGAAGGGAGTCTGATAAGTGGCAGATAGAGGCTTTACACTTGGCCGGAGCATATCGGTAATAGCTCCAGGAGCAGCGTGTGTATTAACTCCAGTAGAGGAGATGGAGGAGCGGGGATGGGTGGGGCAGAGGAGAAGGTAACATCTCAGAGCGCGGTCTGAGGAGGGCTGCGCTCCTCTCCGGAAGAGTGCAGGTTTTCCAAGTGGAGTATCTGCTGCGGAGCAGATGTTAAAGTCACACGGGCCGGCGACGCAATCGCACATCTCATCTCGCTCGTCTGGCTTCTGCAGGTAGGCGGAGGCAGCCGAGAGGGCAGAGACGATGGCCCGCCGTACTTGCTCAAGTTTTGTTCCGAGCAAAAGAAAACGAAGGTGGGCAGATAGATGGAGCAGGACTTCTGTTGCTCCACTGGGGACTTTGGGTTTGACTTGGTTCAGTAGAACAGCTCACAGAAAGATGAAATCTTGTTAAACCTCGTGGAGTTTTGAGTTGATTTTGGCATTTCTATCCAAAACTTTGGATACAAAGTTACCTTTTTTGAAAGGTAAAGCGTAAAAGAGACCGTCACAGTAGGTTCATAGAATTATTTCAAAAGACACTGAATTTAATTAAAACAAGTAAAAAAAATAAATTAAAAATCTAAATTTTTGATAATGAAGTGGATATAAAGTGTTTACTTTCACTTTAAATTAGATTGTCACTCTTACAGGGAAGAGCCAGTAAAACATTCTCATCATATGATAGTGTCTTGATTTCTATGTTTTAACGCAATGATTTAAAATAAGAGTAAAACGTGAGCTGAGCACTTTTATTTTGAAAATAAAATCATTTATTTTATCATGTAACATTATGATAAGAATGTTATCACAGCCATTATTAATTATTAGACTCATATTCATGTTCAATATAAGAGTCCCTGTGAAAGGGACTCTTATATGATATGCCGGCATATTTTTCAACCCCCTCATACCTACTCCTGCACCTGGAGGTAAAAATACATTTAATTTGATCATAATCTGTCATTTTCTATCCTTTTAAATAACTGAGATCACATTTGTCGTGTATTTGACCTTTCTTTTTAAAGCGGTAATTATGTGCTATAGGTGGCAAACGCAGTCAGGGATGTGAAACACCAGCATGGCATGCACTGATGAATTATTACCAATGAATTATGAAAGGACACAATTATATAACCAGTAAGGTGGTAGACTATAATAATAGCCAATTGACAAATCGGTTTCTGGGAGGAATGAGGGGAGTCTCGGTGTCCCACAATGCAGGTTTTCATGTTTTTAACAGACAACATGGTGTATAGAAGACTGTGGCAGGAATAAGTCCCTCAACACCCCTGCAAGGACAATTGGGTTTAGATAAACTCCTTCTGATATTCTACCTGGGACCTTCTCTGGCATATCTACTAACATTTTAAAGACCAAAGGACCTTATGTGGGCCAGATTCTTGTCCTAATGTGGTTGGCCCCCTATTTTAAGATTAGTTCTTTGGTACAGAGGTGAGGTGTGAAACCTAACCTAATAAGGTTTAATTAGTCATGTAATGGTTAGATGTAAGGTGAGGGTGATCCCATAGAAATGAATAAAAAATGAATGGAAGTCGATGCAAAGTCCTTGTGAAGATGGAAAGTCATTCAGTGTGTGTCCTTGTATTTGATACAGTGTAAAGACCATTTTTCCAACAAATACTACATAGTGTAGACCAACTACTCTTTATGGGGCACAAATAAATGCAGTTACTAAAATGAATGGAAGTCACTACAAAGTCCTAATATGAGTAGAAATTCAAACATGTGTCTGTGTGTGTATGCGTATGTGTGTATGTGGGTGTGGATCTGGAGTTTGACCCTTGGCCTAAACAGAGAAAGGAGAAATATAAGGTTTAGTGAAAACTAGAGCGAAAGTGAGAATACCCTCTAGAAGGAAATCCTTTCCAGTGTCTTATAGCTTAAAACAAATGGCATGAATAAATCATACAACTGATGGACGCAACCAAAAAAGTAACCAACTGGAATTGAGATTTGTTTCTACTATCTATGTGGACCTGATTTGACTCTTTTTGAAGTGTACACATTTCCATATAGCACAGCTGATCATGCAATTTATATTTGACATAACAAAAAAATACAGTAAAAAAAATAACTGTAGATGAAGAAAGCAGATATCAGAGTCCCTTCACTGACCCACATGAAGACATTAAGTGAGAGTACTTACTTTACTCTGTGTGAAATGGACATTCATTAGGTCCTTGTTAAAAATGGGATTTAGTCTAACACTGGAGCTTAAGTCCTGTATGAATCCAGGTTTTTTGAGTTTTCCCAGGCAGTTGTACCAGACTTCCGGTCTTGATGAAAAGCCAAACTCGTGATCTCATATTTAACATTTGCTTATTTCAGCTGCGATAAAGTAAGAAAGCATCGGTTTATGTTCAGCTGAAGGGAATCCTTTTATTTTCTACCTTCACACAAACAGTTTTCATATTTAAAATTAATGCTTCTGCATCAGTTTGAGTTTGTTTTTAAGGATTAACAGGTATAAATTAGTTGATCAAAAGTTTTTTCCCACCTCCCTCTCTCCTCTAAACTCCAAACATTACAGTCAGCACTTCATCTTGGGGCCTTAAGCATAGCGTCCAGAAGTGCAGCCATTTGCACTTTTTATAAGCTTTATCCCCACCTTAGTTATTCTAAGATCTGCTACCAAATTTGTCCCTCATTCCCTCTGCCTAAGCTTAAGCCGTCAGCCCAGTAATACGGCTTCGAGAGGCACATCTCGGAGCAACTTATTTATTTATATGTGCGTCTGCCTTCGGTTGAGGACGCCATGCTGCCGGGGCGCAGCTCGGCGCGAGACGAGAAGGGAGGAACTGTGCTTTGGCTCACGCTGTTTAAGTCCCTGTGCTGCAGATTAGCTGTAAAGCGCCCTGTTTGATGCCGGCCAAGGTCATTATTTTACGCAATAATCACCAGAAAGTTTCCCAGACTAAAAGAAAACAAATATTCATGAAAACAGATGGAAGAGTTCCTAATTGGTTTCCAATTCTGAGTGTAAACAACTCTTCTGCGTCACTCGAGACTCTCAAGAGTCTCATGCAGTTCCATCGTTTCTAACACTTACCTTTTTTTTCCCTTTTCTTTCAGATTTATTTTGAGGAAACACAATTTAAAAAGTTCAACAGGAACTGAAATAACAGAAGTGCCTCAGACACTTCCTTTTTGATATTTCTGTAAGCGGAGAGGAATCCGGAGTTTCCAACCCCGGCGACACCGTGTAGCGTTCTGTTCCCGCTATCTGCAACAGCTCCGTGCGAGAGATACCCGCAGAGTCGGAGCGCTTTCATTGCTAGGCCTGACGATGGATGATTGTGTGTGTGCGTGTGTGTGTGTCTCTCACTTCCAAGTTTTTCCTTCTGCTGTCAGAAAGGCGGCGAGGTGATATCTGGGTGACTCCAGGCTGCGAGGTAGAGCACCAGGCTCCACCAGAACGCCCACAGTCAGCGAAGAGGAGGGGGAGGGGGGCCTGTCACGACGTGTCAGCCGGCATCACGTCACGTCGGGGCTCCGAGCAAGCCGAAGGTCTCCGACCAGATCAGGTCATGTAATAGATGTGATGAAAAGCAGCAAGTTCAGTCTGATGCGTCCTGCGCACAAAGACACAATGAGGGCTCGGACATCTGCGCGGTCACTTTGGAGATGATTTGAAACGAGCCAACAAAAGGCGGGCTAGACACGCCGAAGAGTTTCAGTCGTACGGCGATCAACAAGGGGCAGTGGTACATAAGATTGACTTTTTTGAGCTTTAGATCATATCATATTATTCCCTCATCAAAACATTCCTGGAGTGTTGCCTTGATTCTTTCATGCATGCTTAAGAAATCCTCTAATCTCCATGGCAACCATTTAGGTGTGCAAAACGCCTGGGTGGCCCTAGCCCCGCCTTGGAGGCACAGCTCCTCCTCTAACCTGCAGTTTCCAAGTTTCTGCCTCACAGAGCAGACCATCCCCCACTCAGCTCCTTCAGACTAGCCAGTAGAAATTAGCAAACACCTGGTGGAACTGAGCATCTGCTAAGCTTATTATACAAGCTACTTTTCAGTGCAACGCTGGGAAAAATGTTGTTAAAGGGTTAAGAGGAGCCATGTTGTGATGACTTTCTGAAAGCGGAGTTTCAGAAAGAGCAGGAGTTTCTTAAAGAGACAGAGGCCCAATTTCAACGCCTTGAATTAGGAAATCCAATGTCACTCTGAAACATTGCCATCCTTAATGAAACTAAACTCAAAACATTGGTAAAGTATTAATTAAAAAGTATGTGGGGGAGGAGTGATTGTTAGGGTATGTTTTGAAGCTGAAGAACACAGGGGCCTTTCAGCCATTGAAATGTGAAATTGTTTAAAAGTTTAGTATGACAGATAAGTCTATATGAGTCTATATTATTTGAAGATAACATACGCTCTTCCTCCCTTTCTATTGCTCTTACATTCTTTCCCCTCTTGTTTCCAACCTCCATACCTTCCTTCCATTTAGTCCTCCTGTCTTCTTTCCTTCCTCTTGTTCTTCACTTCCTTCATCTTGGAGCCTAAAACAAGATGAAGGCCCCAACTTGCTCACACATCTGTCACATATTCTTCCTTCCTCTTTGTCCCTACATCATTCCTTTTGTACTTCCTTCCTTCATTGGTCCCAGCTTTCTTCACTACATCCTTCTGTCGTTGCACCCTATTTGCTTCCCACGTCCCCTCCTTTCTTTCTTTGGTTCTCCTCCCGTTGAGTTTCTATTTTTTTCCAGATCACATATCTGGGGATGTAGAAATATTTGCATAAATTTATCATGTAGGCACATTGCCATCATTTGAATTGTTCTCTCTTGCGACAGAGACAAGGTATTTAATTTAAATGCAGGCATCCAACTTGGATTGTGAGTTATGTTACCGTGTTAAAGTGCCACCAAAACTGGATTTGAGTTGACCAGTTGCAGTACTAAGTTGCTTGAATTCACAAATGAGGTTGTTAACTGGCTACAGGAAGACGCAGCAGCCAGGACAGGAGCGGTTATGCAACCACTTTCAGATAAAAGTGACCTTTATGGTTATTCGCCTGTAAACATTCCCTTTCATTTAATATTTAACGCCACAATTAAAATGTTTACTCGTCAACCGCTTCCCCATTTCGAGGCCGCTGCCTTTTTTGTTTTCCATTTGTCTTCTGCACAAAAGCCACTAATTAAAGATCCTCTGATATAGCAATCATCAATACAGGCCGGCCCATAAAACAGAAAGCGGCACAAATGAATGATGATAGGTCCTTTTGAGGATCTTGCTCTCAAATGACATGAATCAATCAGCATACAAAGCAGGCTCGCGGGCCCCGCAACAATGAGGCCGATTGAGCCGAGCTGTGATTGTGAGTCGCTGAACAGCGTGAATCGGAGAGAGCGGCGATGCTCCGAGGGCCCGGGGGGAAGCTGATCAGGCTTTCTTCGGAGAGGAGCGCTCCGTCGCCTGGGACCCCAAAAAAAATAAAAAATCAGCCAGTTGTGTCACTGATGATGCTGGAAGTGGCTCTCAGTGGGATAACTTTCAAGTGATTGAGGAGAAAAATGAGATTTTTGTTTATTCATAAGCCAGGTGCAGATAACGGGGCCATTAATGACTGGGGGTTGATTACGAGTCACTTCTGCCGAGCACAGTGTGATGCGCCGCCATTTAATCAAGATTAAAAAGTTAATGGGTGCAGTTTCACATTTGTTATGAGAGTTGAAATTTAGGTGATTGTTCAACGATGCCCTTTTTTTTATGAAAATTCATATTTATTGATTTTTTTTCTCTACATGCTTTTCATTTATTTGCATTTTCTTTTTCTTTTTTTTGCAATGTAATATTATTTCCCGTTTGAGAACTGGTGACATCATTGATCGAGGAAGATTGGTTTTGCTCAGGCAACACAGAACAGGACACCAAAACAACAAACCTAAAAAAGAGCAATAAGGCATTTTGAATACTTTTTCACTTCACATCATATTGTGCCAATTGTCGCTCTTTTTGACCACTTGCCCTTTTCCTCCCACTGACATCTTTTGTCTAAAATGAGGAGCCAGAAGTGCTTACAAGCATTTTTAATCCTGACATACATGAATTAAAAATCTCTGTGAAATCACAAAACAAAACACAAACATTTATCAGTTGTTTTTCTTGAAATACAGTGGACTCCCAGTATTTGGGGGACCGCAACTGCTTGGAAATGGCTGAAATCAACAAATACTTGAGACCCCTTTTTAAAATTCTCATATTTGTCCATTTTAATTTTTCAGTCACCAAATATACCTTGATATACATTATTACAGTCAATGGAAATTGTCTTGGCACTTGTGTTTGGGTATAGCCAGTCGGTGCAAAGGAAGAAAATTAATGGCACTTCTGGTTGACTTTAGCCTGATAAATTAATGAGACGTTTATTTAACTGCTTCTTGCTAATGTGGCGCTAATTACATTACCTGAAACTGACTGAAGTACCAAGCCTTGGGCTTTTACACATTTCCATCACCCTTTGGTCGCGTATTGAAGATAAGGACCACCGCTTGGTCCAGAGAGCGCGAGCGGCAGCGGAGTCCTGTTTCCGGGTCCGTGTCCTTAACGAGTCCGTCAGGCGCGCGCTCCGTCAGGACCCGCGTGTAATCATTCTCCGCCAATATGCCGTAATGAAGTATGAAGGGTAATTGTTAAACAAGTGGCCTCGGTGGGGCCGGAGGGGGGGGGGGGAATCTGCTCAAGATTGTACCTGACGTGCGTCAAGGCGGCGTGGCGTCAGCTCTCACCGAGACACGCGCGCTCGCAAACGCTCGCAGATTAACCGCCCCCCCCCCCTTTCCGTTTCCCCTTCCCCGGCACCCCGCGTTAATGCAAATTCAAAGCCCAAGTGACATCTCCAGCGGCGTAATGAGAAATTTAGCAGGAATATGAGGCTGATTATCAACTGCAAATTTGCCGTAATGCCAGTAATCAGAGGAGATGGCGGAGAGGGAGGAAGTGAAGGGAAGCCAACAGCGAGCCGGAGCACTAATTAAACTGTTCCTCCAATTTGTTTGCTGCCATCCCTCTGACATGATAATGCTGTGATGACCCAGACGATTCATTTCACCGAGGTTTCGGTCAAATAAAATTCAATTTGGTCGTCGAGGCCAGCAGACGAATGAATAAACAGAAGCATGTTTTTTTTTTTTTTTTTTTTTTTTTGCTTTTAAAGAAGCTGCGTGTCGGTTTTCTTAGTGACGGCTCCGTTGTCGCACCCAAACCGAAATAACAATTCCCTCGTGATATTCTTGTCTGCTCAGGTGTCAAAGGGTTAATCACAAAATTAACTTATCATCTTCCCGGATGAAGTAATTAAGTAGCACAGGACAAACTCTTCATATAATTGAAGGTGAATAATGAGGCACGGGAGGAAGAAAGATGAGGGAAAGATCACATTTTGATAATTAGGAAACAGGCCAGCTAATAAAGCCAGTAGGAGAAATGTTATGTCACTTATGGCATAGTTCTATCGCTGTGATATAAGAGCAGCCTCTGTAATGAGAAGCAAATTCTGTGTGTGTTTTTTTTTTTTTTTTTACTTCCTTGCTTATAATAAACTACCTCCGCATTACTAAACCAGGCCAGAGGAGATTAATTAATGTGGAAATGTAACGGACAATGCATTAGCCGTACAATAGCGGTTGTGCATTTGCATGCCGTCTTTTGTGTAACAGACGAGGTGTCGGGCTAAAGGTCAAACGCCACCCTATTTTTCTTGTCACCACAGAAAGTTATTTTTGTATTTAAAATGAGAGCTGACACAGCTAGTTGTGGGAAAATGGAAGCCCCGGTGTGATACGAAAAAATAATAATCAGCTGGATTCGTTTTTGTTATGTTTTCCAAACACTTGAGAGGCTAATAATAATGTTTCAATGCAAACATGTCCAAGCAGATGTTCAAATTAAGAATGATGACCTTCTTTTATGTAGAACTAATAAAATATGGCCAAAATCACATATTCTGGCTAGAGGTGTTGGGATCTTGGGTTGTTTTGTGATTCTCCTTCTTTGATAGGATCAATCTTGTTTCTGCTTTCCTTTAGTTCAGTCCTTCTTAATGTTTCTAGTTGTGTCTATTTCTTGTGTCTACTTATTATTTGTCAGTCTAGTTTAGTTAGGCTTCTTTGATCTAGTTATTCTTTAGACTTATATTAATTTCCTAGTCCCTTGTGTACTCTCTGTCTCTCACCCTTTTCCTTCTCTCACATCTCTCTTTCCTCACACCTGCAACCCATTTCTAATCAGGCATCTGTTCTTCAGTAATCAACCTTGCATTTCTTATACAACTCCTTCTCAGTTCCTCCCTGCTGGTTCCTCCTGTTAAGTCTAGCTAAATCCCATTACTTCCCTGTTGCCCTGGTTCCTGTGTTTTTTTTTTTTTGGCAATAGGTGGCGCTGTGTTGGGCCACCTTCGTTCAAATTGTAACACAAGTACCAAATTTGACATGAAAGTCCAGTTTCATCCCCTTTCTCAGTGGTGGATAACCAATGAAATGAAAGGGTTAAATCAAGCCTATGTGAAACAAACTAGCCAAGTTAAAGTCAGTTATTTTAAACCAACATTAAAAGAGTTAACATGAATACCACACACATTTTCTTTGAACACAAATTGGTTGCAGAACTCCCACCACAACTCTATGAATTGAAGTCTGAAATGGTACCTAAACTGAGTTGTTCAAAGCACAAAAAGATGGCTAAAGTGAATGCTTTAAGTAATGAATAACAGTCTTACCAGGGTGTAGGAACGGTTAATCACGCTACGCTTCTCCAGCAGGAGATAATGTAACGGTCTTACAGTGAGGCATGCAAATGAAGCAGACATAAAGCCCGGTCCAAAGTCAATATGAGACCTTCGAAGCTCAGCGTAGACGTATAAATGTCCGCTCAACAGGAATTCAATTTCCACCGCCGCCGTCAGTACTAATGTTAGTTTAATGTGCAGGACTGGAGCACCAGAGGTATTATTAGGCTCATAATGCATCCCGAAAAGACAGCATCTGTCTCCTCTGCATTTTCTGCATGGTGAGCACGTGAATACAGCAAATCAATGCGGAGAATAGCAATCACGAGAAACTGCTGGAGCATCGGTGAAAAGTGCGACACGCCAAGCGGCACTCTGTTTAACGGGACGTCCACGGTCTGCTTAGGCTCTGCTCAATTTATCGACCGCTGCAAGAAATCAACAGCAGCAAGCAGCTTAGCTGCTCTCTCTTCACATAATAGACTCCATTCATAGCAGCCTTTTATACGCCACGTGGCGCGAGGTGACAAATGGACGTAATGTCTGCCAGGCTGCCTCTGAATTTATTTGACTTTTTTTCCCCCCCGTCTTCTTCCTTTTACCCCCGCCCCCCTATTCTCCTTTCACTTGTGATCCTCTCAGCTGTATCCCGATGCACTGAAGTATCCAGAGTAAATTTACTGTTTCTGCTGCTGTTTATAACCTTCAACCTGCCAAGAATAATCAGAGTATGCTCACCACAACATTCAGTGTCTCTCTGGAAAAACTTGATAACACTACAGTGGTGGGAAAGAGGGCTTCAAAAAAAAGCTATTCTGAAATTACAGAGTAATGTTTGTACTAAAAAGATAATGCAGCAACCTGGTGATGAATTATTTTTTCAGCCATGTTGATTTTTGTTTATTTCTCAGATGGTAAAATTCAAACTGCAGCACCAAGTAACTATTCTCTCTGTAGCTATGTTTCCATTACAAATATGAGCAAATCTTTGTCAATATTCTGCCAGTGTCGAATAAATAAATAAGAAGAAATAAATTAGCTTGAGTAAATTAGCATGAATTAGCTTGTTCATGTAATTCTTCTTTTCCTTTCGCCTTTTTCCCTTTAAGGATAGCGATAGCGAGTCATCTGTCTCCATGTAAACCTGTCTTCTGCATCATCTTCTCTCACATCAACTACCCTCATGGCCTCTTTCCCTCCATCCATAAATCTCCTCTGTGGTCTTCCTCTAGGTTTCTTGCCTTACAGGTTCAATCCTCAGCATCCTTCTACCAATGTATTCAGTGTCTCTCATCTGTACATGTCCAAACCGTCCCAGTCTGGTTTCTCTGACGTTATCTTCAATAGGTCTGACATCAGCTGTTCCTCTGATGTATTCATTTCTGATTTTATCCATTGTTACTGCCAAAGAGAACCTTACCATCTTCATCCTTGCTACCTCCAGCTCTGCCTCTTCAACATTGCCACTGTTTCTAAACCAAACAGCATTATTGGTCTCACCACCGTCTTGAAAATGATGTCTGTATTTTATTCAGGCAAAACCCTTATACTAGGGAGCGACTACATTTGGAAAGATTATAATAGCTGTCAATTTTACAGTGGAGCTACGGATTCAACACTTTTCATCAACGCGCAACTTTTGAGCTGTGAGAGCTAAGAAATAATATATATATATATATATATATATATATATTATATATATATATATATATATATATATATATATATATATATATATATGAATAACAGTTATCCTCCCACCACTTCCTGTCATCTTCTTCAACATTTTCGCCTGTAGTAACATCCGGCTGTTGATCACGTGCCTCGTGTGATGTGACAAACATTTTGATGCAGTTGAAAAACCACCATCATCCCAACACAAAAACTATTTTATCAGAAAACTTGAGTTGTTTCCAAAATTGCCGTGTTTCCATTAAGCAAAATCTATTTTTATAATTTCAATCTGAGCAATTTTATGCCTACTGTGACATAATCAAACCGCATGCAGGTTTCTTGCTTTTCTGAGGTTCCAGCAAAATACAATCCCATGCCACTTCCTGTTTATGCCATTTTCTAATCGGACTTATTGTTATTCCATACCGAAAAGTGCAGCATTAATATGAAAGCATTTTGTACTCGGGCGTAAGTAAATATTTCAGTCCAAGAAGCCTCGTTGCTTTGATTTGTCGTCGCGCTCCTAATGATGGGATGCTCCCGTTTGGAGAATAATTCAACGGTTGTGGATCCACAGCAGCAGATGATCTATACGGTTCTGGAAAGGGGTTATTTATCGCCTTCATAATTACACTTGGTATCTTGGCAGAGGGGCTGTCATGGTTTGATTAATCAAGTTCCACCGACCTGAGCTGGAGAGGACAGAGGAAGCAGGAGTTGCTCATTCTGGTCCAAGAAGGCGCGTCTTCTTGTAGACACAAATGCTTACTTTGGTTTTTAACGAAAGTAGCCAGGAAAGGAGATAGGTTATAATATGCGTTGGATAGCACTATTTTTGCTTTAAGAAAAGCAATTATTTCTTAAGATTGTACTTTTTTCACCACTAAATACATTTACAAAAGAAGTCGAAGTTAAATTTTCAGTTTGAAGTCTGATGGAGATAACGCTGATGAATCTTCCTAAAGTGCACAGGTTGAGAAGAGTTGGAGCGATAAGGAGGAAAAGGAGACCGTTGACTCCAAAAGCTCAACCTCTGCGCTGACAAAAGCGGCATTAGAAGACGGACCCATGAAAAGAGATCTGTCCTAGGGGACTGACAGCATGTTACATCTGTCGCATTCACCCTGATTTTTAGTATGGCAGACCTTAGTCAACATATTTTTCCCCTGGGTTATGGCATTGGATATTTGATTACCTCAGGAATGAGGAACAGTTTTGACAAACTATTTTCTGGTAACGATTTAGAAAAAAGTAGTTCTTAGGACGATTGCACTCTCTCTTCGTATGATCTTTTCGATGCTTTTCATTTTGATGCTTCCCTGGCTGAGGACGTTTTCTGTGAAAAGGCAAGCTGAGTCTGAATACTCAACTTCTCCTTTGATGAAAACGGCATTAGAAGACTGGACCCCTGAAGAGCCCACTGTCCAGGTAATGATTTTTCCAATCTTCCCTAGGAAAAAACATGGATACAGAGATATGGATATGGATAGATATGTTAATTAATGCGAATGAAAAACTTGCATAAAGTGTAAAGTAGTTGTAATTGCAACTGTTCATCCATTTCATCCATCAATTTTTTTCTTTTTGGGTTGGGTCGCAGAGGTAGCAGCTTAAGAAGGGAGGTCCAGACTTCCCTTTCCCCAGCCACTTGTACCATGTCCTCCGTGGGAACCCCCAGGCGTTCCCAGGCCAGCTGAGAGACATAGTCCCTCCAGCGTGTCCTGGGTCTTCCCCGAGGCCTCCTCCGGTGGGACGTGCCCGGAACACCTCACCAGGTAGGCGTCCAGGAGGTATCCTGACCAGATGCCTGAGCCACATCAACTGCCTCCTCTTGACGTGAAGGAGCAGCGGCTCTACTCTGAGTCCCTCTCAGATGACCGAGCTTCTCACCCTATTTCTAAGGGAGAGCCCAGATACCCTACGGAGAAAACCTATAGGGTTCTTGGGACGTGGAATGTCACCTCTCTGGTGGGGAAGGAGCCGCAGCTGGTGTGTGAGGTTGAGAGGTTTCGGCTAGAAATAGTTGGTCTTACCTCGATGGCTCTGTTTCTGGACCAGTCTCCTTGAGAGGGGATGGATATACTTTCACTCTGGAGTTGCCAATGGTTAGAGGCGCCCCATCTTTGTGCCTGTACATTGGGGTTTACCCCGTTGAATGATGGGATAGCCTCCCTCGGCCTACAGGTGGGGGGACGGGTTCAGATTACCCACCCTCTCCAGTACCCCCTTAGAAGGGGGCTACCCTTGGAAGGGGGTACTGGAGAGTTCCCTTTCTGGGCACTGTCTTGTTGGGCTGGGCAGTAGCACAACTACACATTATTTAAGTTTAAATGGGGGGGCCCATATAAACTTAATTCCACCCTCCCCCTCCCCCCCATCCCCCCTTTGAAGGAAGGTACATCAGGTCAGGACTAAGGACCTCGCTAAAGACCAGGGCTAAGAACCTCACGTCCAGGATGCCTCCTGGACGCCTCCCTGGTGAGGTGTTCCGGGCACGTCCCACCAGGAGGAGAGCCCGGGAAGACCCGGGACACGTTGGAGGGACTATGTCTCAGCTGGCCTGGGAATGCCTTGGGATTCCCCGGGAGGACATGGAACAAGTGGCTGGGGAGAGGGAGGTCTGGACCTCCCTTCTTAAGCTGCTACCTCTGCGACGCAACCCAAGAAGAAAAAAATTGAAGGATGAAATGGGTGAACAGTGAAAGGTAAAACTCGCTACATTTACCCCGTTATGTGCGCAAAGTGAAGGAGCGTAAGGCACGCTGAAGTGTATGGGAAAACATCATCAGCACGCTGCACCCTCCAGACAGGGTTTTGGCGCCCCCTCTGGTGCTGTGCCCCTATGGGTTGCATGGGCTGCAAACCCACTTTTTGCGCCACTGGTGCTGGGGGGCTTCAACGCTCACGTGGGCAATGACAGTGAGACCTGGAGGGGCGTGGTTGGGAGTAACTGCCCCCCCGATCTGAACTCGAGTGGTGTTCTGTCGTTGGACTTCTGTGCTCGTCAGATTGCCCATAACGAACACCATGTTCAAGCATAAGGGTGTCCATATGTGCACTTGGCACCAAGACACCCTAGGCCGCAGTTCGATGATGGATTTTGCCATCGTTTCGTCGGATCTGCGGCCGTATGTCTTGGACACTCAGGTGAAGAGAGGTGCGGAGCTGTCCACTGATGCTTCACTATTGTGTCTCGGTCCAATCTGTTGTCCAGATGAACACTGAACTGTTTATATTCTTCAACCACCTCCACCTCTTCTTCCATGATGGAAATGGGGTTTGATTTGATCCTGTTCCTTCTGAAATCAACAATCACCTCCTTTGTTCTCTGCTGCCCCAGCTTCCTGGTCACAGTCTGAATTCATGACTGTTAGGTCAACTGGTCTCTAAATTCTCCTTAGGTGTCAATAAAAAATAAATTTCATGAATAAAATATCAAAATAAAACATATGGGCTGCACAGTTGGTATCACTGTTGCCTTGCAGCAGTAAAGTCTTGGGTTTGAATCCTAAACTGGGTTCTTTATGCATGGGGTTTGCATGTTATCCTTGTGCATGGGTGGGTTCTCGCCTGGTGCTCCGGCTTCCTCCCACAGTACGAAAAGATTTTGTGCACATTAGATAATGATTGAATTCTTGTTTATAGTAATAATCACTGTGGTGGTAATAGTAATAACTATTATTATTGTCACCTACTGCCGAGATTGTCATATTGCACCCCTGTTCTAGCAAAGCACGAGCAGCTCAGAAACAATATCAAATGGAAAAAAAAACTATTAACTGATTTAGTCGTATTTTAGATTGTTCTTGAAAAACTAATCACTCACGGCTGATTAGTGGCTGCACATGCACCCATTGATTTTTTACTGCTGAAACCCGCTTATCTCTCTTGCAGGTACCCCGCTACATTTCTTAGTGGTACACAATACCAAACCACCTATTTTCACCCCCTGGTTAAACGCCCTGTAAGCATGTTTCTTTCAGGAAAGAGTGTCAGAATGATAGACATTTATTTACACTTATTGATTAAATACTGCTTTTTGGACAAAAGCAACACAAAGACGAGCATGATTGGACTCTGTTTATGCCGTCGAGGAGCCACGTAAACACAATAGTCCAGGTAATGAATATGAATGGGAGAGACTGGAGGACGAAGTAATTAAACAAGGCGCCCTTTAAGGTGTTTAGCCCTGGCTGGTCGCCACGTTGGTGCCCCTGCAATGCTTAGCGCTGCGAGTTGCCATGTCAACCATGTGGAGAGGGGGATAGAATGAGCATATAGGACAGCAGACAGTCAATATCAGTGTCGAGCACAAAATGAACAAGGTATTTAATCCGCTCTCTGCAACAATACTTTCCTCCCCTCTGCTGCAGCCGGGATGCTGTGTAATTTACCGTCCACTGCCAGCCTCCAGGCAAAACCAGCACCAGGTTTATTAAACCCAGCTGTATGTGTGTGTCTGCGTGTGTGTGTGTTTCACTGTATGCGAGGGGAAACGGAACATGTGATCTGGAAGTGTATGATTTACGCCATAAAGGACTTTTCTGAGACTTGGAGAAGTGACAGCTCTCGAGGCGCCTCGCTCTGACAATCGTCGCCTCTCTTCCCTGACAAATGCGATTAAACGCGGCCATTATTGTAGAGAGTTGGGATTAGCGAGGTTTTTGACAAACTCTAGTCGGAAATGGGACAAATTCAGTCCCGGAGCCACGTCCGGGAATGTTTATGTTAATCGACAGCGGTGGCGCGGCGCGGCGCGGCGCGGCGCGGCTGCACGGCACCAGAGCGCCTTTTCATCGCCAGCTGATTGCTGCCGTCAGCTTCTCAAGCAGAAATGAGATACATTCAACGGTAGATTTTTTATATTTTTTTATTTTTTTTAAAAAAAGTTCTGTGCATGATTCATCATAACAGTGGCAACAGTTTAATAACCTGTCACCTGGATTGTGACTGTTTGTAAGGCCACTGAATCTCCTTCAGGCTTTTGCTAAGGACTCAGGATATATTCAGCAACCAACACATCTAACACGTCAACATTTTTGTTGTTTTTAAGGAGCAGTATTATGTATTTTCCACACCAACAGTGTCATTTTATAGCGCAATCAAGTAACTATGTGACCTTCAACTGTTCTAAAAATGCTCTATATATCAAATATGACTTGAGAGAAAATTGACTTTGTAATTTAACCAAGTCAAACTGGGTCTCTGTCTCTTTAAGAAACTTCTGCTCTTTGTGAAACTCCACCTTCAGGAAGTCATCACAACATCACCAATCTATTAATCCTTTAACGTTTTTCACCAGCATTTCACTGAGAAGTAGCTCCTTTGATGAGCTCAGCAGACGCTCAGTTCCACCAGGTGTTTGCTAATTGCTCCTGGCTAGTCTGAAGGAGCTGGGAGGAAGATTCATGGGGAAGGGGTATTCTGTGAAACTGCAGCTCTGAGGAGGAGCTTCGTCTTTGGAGGCAGAGCTAGGTCCACCCAGACGTTTTGCACAGCTGAATGGTTGCCACGGGAGATTAAAGGATTTCTGAAACATGCATGAAATAATCAAGGCAACACTAAAGGAATGTTTTTGATGATGATAGCTTTGAGTCTACCACCCGGGAGACCAGGGTTCGAATCCAGGCTGGGGCTGAAGTTACAACAGTCAATTGAGCTGTCAGTGTGGGTCCTTAGGCAAGACCCTTGGAGCTATATGGCCTACCTCATACCATGAGAGACACTGATAAGCACGACATGCCGGCTCAGACGTCGCCCGGCCAAACAAGGTCTGCGTCAGGTGCTGGGGAACCAGAGCACCTAGATGAAAAATGGGCTACTGGAACAAGACGGGAATGGGCGAGAGGTGAAAACATGGATCTGTTGGAATGCTACTACTCAAGTAACCCTAGTCAGAGGGGCTACATGCAAAGACTGTGGGAGGAATGGTTACTTCGACATTAACTGTTAAGCAACTAGTGGCTCAGTGTTCCAACATCCGCAAACGGCAACTGCTGTCACAACTTGAGATTGACGAGGTTCAACACAAATGCTATGGCAAAGGGGAGGAGCCAGAACGCCAGGTCAGAGGGGAGTTAACTACCCACCCAGAGACTGGGTATGTAGCCCCAGTAATGAACAAATCATCAGAGCTGAACGAGGCAGCAACTGACCTGAGAGAGAGAATCGTGGCCGTAATGAACACCAGACAACCCCGACGCCAATTACAACGGCTGAGTGAAGCACCACCAGAAAGTCTAATTGAAGATGTGAATATGGCATTGAGAACGATCCCTACCAACACCATAACAGAAACCAATGAGCTGATATACAACTCAGCATCAGTGATCCTTGAGATGCTTGGCTATAAGAGCAATCATGAGACCCAATACCCACCATGGAAAAGACGGTTAGAGGCTAAGATCAAGATAACAAGGAGGGAAGTGAGCCAACTGTCAGAGCTCCAAAGGGGTGCAATGAAAAGATCAGTACACAAGAAATACAGCCAGATGTCCATACCTGAAGCACTCGAAACTGCCAAACAAAGGCTCCAAGCCTTGGCCAGCCGCCTGAAGAGATACACAAGAGAGAATGAAGCCAGGAGGATTAACCGGCTCTTCCACACCCAACCAGCTAAAGTGTACTCTCAATGGCAGGGCACTAACAACAGAGCAGACCCACCAAGGCTGGAGACTGAACAATATTGGAAAGGCATATGGGAAAGGGAGGCGACCCACAACAGCAATGCAAAGTGGCTGACCTCTCTACGAGAGGAACACAGCAACCTCCCTGAACAAGCCCCGGTAACCATCACTGTGGCAGATGTCCAAGAAAGAGTCTCGGGTATGAAAAACTGGACAGCACCAGGACCTGACATGATCCATGCCTACTGGCTAAAGAAACTCACTGTCCTCCATGAGCGACTGGCAGCTCAAATGAACCAGCTGCTACAAAATGGGATTCACCCTGAATGGTTAACTGAAGGTGGCACAATCCTGATACAGAAGGATCCCTCAAAGGGTTCAATCCCATCCAACTATCGGCCAATAACCTGTCTCTCTACAACATGGAAGCTCATATCAGGCATCATAGCGGCTAAGATAAGTGGTCACATGGATAAATACATGAGTACGGCACAGAAGGGCATCGGCTTAAATAGCAGAGGAGCCAAACACCAACTCCTTGTAGACCACACAGTCGCCCGAGACTGCAAAACCCGACACACCAACCTGTGCACCGCTTGGATAGATTACAAGAAAGCCTATGACTCAATGCCACACACTTGGATCATTGAATGCTTAGAGATGTACAACATCAATAGGACTCTAAGAGCCTTCATTGCAAACTCGATGGGGCTGTGGAAAACCACCCTTGAAGCCAACTGCAAACCACTTGCACAAGTGTCCATCAAATGTGGCATATACCAAGGAGATGCTCTGTCCCCACTGCTGTTCTGCATAGGCCTGAACCCCCTCAGCCAAATCATCAACAAGACTGGCTACGGATACCGACTGAAGAATGGGGCCACAATCAGTCACCTCCTCTACATGGATGACATCAAGCTGTATGCTAGTGAGCGAGACATCGACTCACTGATCCACACCACCAGGATATACAGCACTGACATTGGGATGTCATTCGGACTAGAAAAGTGTGGTAGGATGGTTACAAAGAGAGGGAAGGTCGTCCGCACAGAAGGGGTCTCACTCCCAGAAGGAACAATAGCAGACATAGAGCACAGTTACAAGTACCTGGGAATACCACAAACAAATGGCAACCTCGATGAGGTCACAAGGAAAGGAGCCACAGCCAAATACCTCCAACGAATAAGGCAAGTCCTGAGAAGCCAGCTCAATGGCAAGAACAAGATCCGTGCAATAAACAGCTATGCCTTACCAGTAATCAGATACCCTGCCGGAATAATTAGCTGGCCAATGGAAGAGATAAAGGCCACGGATGTTAAGACTCGGAAGTTACTAACCATGCATGGAGGGTTCCACCCCAAATCCAGCACCCTGAGACTGTACACAAGCCGTAAGGAAGGAGGCAGAGGACTAGTGAGTGTGAGAGCCACTGTCCAGGATGAAACATCCAAGATTCATAAATACATCAAGGACAAAGCCTCAACGGACGATATGCTCAGCGAATGTCTCAGGCAATGGGGAACAGAGGATGAGGTGCTAGAGGTTCCATCATGGGAGAACAAGCCCCTACATGGGATGTACCACCGACAAATAACTGAAGTGGCTGATATCAGGAAATCCTACCAATGGCTGGACAAAGCTGGACTCAAGGACAGCACAGAGGCTCTCATCCTGGCTGCACAGGAACAGGCCCTAAACACCAGAGCAATAGAGGCTCAGATCTACCACACCAGACAAGACCCAAGGTGTAGGTTGTGCAAGGAGGCCCCTGAAACAGTCCAGCACATAACAGCAGGGTGCAAGATGCTGGCAGGGAAAGCGTACATGGAACGACATAACCAGGTGGCGGGCATAGTGTACAGGAACATCTGTGCAGAATATGGACTGGAAGCCCCGAGATCGAAGTGGGAAACACCCCCAAAGGTGGTGGAGAATGACCGAGCTAAGGTCCTGTGGGACTTCCAGATCCAGACAGACAAGATGGTAATGGCGAACCAACCGGACATTGTGGTGGTGGATACAGAACAGAGGAAAGCCGTTGTGGTGGATGTAGCTATACCAAGTGACTACAACATCAGGAAAAAGGAGCATGAGAAACTGGAGAAATACCAGGGCCTCAGGGAGGAACTGGAAAAGAACTGGAAGGTAAAGACCACAGTGGTGCCTGTGGTCATCGGGGCCCTCGGGGCAGTCACCCCCAAACTGGAGCAGTGGTTAAAACAGATCCCAGGAACAACATCAGACATCTCAGTCCAGAAATGTGCAGTACTAGGCACAGCCAAGATACTGCGCAGAACCCTCAAGCTTCCAGGCCTCTGGTAGAGGACCCGAGCTCAGAGGATGAAAGAGACCACCCACAGAGGGTGAGAAGGGAATTTTTTTTTTTTTATATAATGCCCATTTAATCTTTACAGCTATCCAAGGTGAGACTTGAGCTGCCCTTATAACTGAGTTAATTAATAATTAAACAGTTAATCTCACTACATAATTAGTAATCGATGTCACTGTAATGTAACTTTTACAGAGCATAGACATTAAAAAAAAACACCAAAGTACAATCTGTGCGCTATAAATCACAGAGCCTCTCTACAATTTGAACTGACTTTGACCTGAATTTGAACTTTCTGTGAGCTGCTGTAGAGGTGGTGGACTGTGGGGTAGAGGGGAAAACTTCTGACATTCTGCTAAAAAGGGCAACTCTGCAGATCTGACATGGTGGGACCAGACAGTCCTGGTCTGTACAGGACCAGAAATCACATAGTGTTGGTTTATTGATCCAAGAATCCTCAAGAAATACGAGAGAAGTGTGTTTATCAAACAATCATACGGGGTTATGCAATACAAAGTCAATATTTGACATGCTTCCTTCCTGTTTGGCTTTTAAGAACTTGTTTTTATTATTATTTAGTATTCTTGGGGACTGACTCTAAGCTGTATACAGCTACAGCTATGTCGAACACTGACACTGAAAACAAGGACTGATCAGAATTTGACTTCTCTCTTTAAAAAGTGGCATTTAAAATATTGAGTTCTACAACAATCTGCTTTGGAGTTGGTTGTGTTTTTACTTTATTTGATTTGATTTTTTATTATTATTATTTTTTTTAATGATGTTCCTTAGCGACCCGCTTTTAAATCATGGCTCTAGCCCATTTGTTTCTAACATTATCCATTCCAGATATACAGTATAAAGATCAGCCTTCCACTGGCTCACTGGACTGGCATGTTTTCCTGTCTTTCCCATTTTTAGAAACAAAACAACATATTTACACCCGAGGTAAACACAAGATGAGTTCACCCTAAATTAGCTTTTCAAAAAAGCATAAGTTCCAGAAACATTTGAGTTGAAGCTTTTTGGTTTGGTTTTGTTCGTTTTGGAGTGACATTGTTAAAAAAAAAATCATTTTATATTCCCTCCTCTGGATCAATTTCCTTAAATTAGAGGCTGAATTTTCAAACATTATATGAAGAATTAAAGTATTTAAAGTACACTGCACATCACGGATACCAATAAATGACAAACACATGGAAATAAATCCAGTTAATATTGTTGTATTTTTTTGTATGTTTGTAGTTTTTTTTTTTACCATATTCTTTCACCAGGATCAAAATAATTCATGTTAGGTCTGTAATGTTTACCTTCATCACATCTGCCTCTATCTGCCCAATGGCTGTCTAATCCAGAATCATTTTTGTCTGACGCCTGTACAGTGAGCCTGACGAGTGCAGTGTAAGTGCAGTAGGTTTTGTCTCTCCGTAGTTTTATCCATTTTCCCTCCTCACCTGGCTGCTGGCCTGTGAGAGGCCGGCCTCGGATGGTTAATTATCTCTCGTTGGATTCCTGATCACATTCCCCTGGTCCAACGGCCAAATGTTCTGTCAGAGGCAGCATATTGAACTTCCTCCCGGTCCATCGGGGGTGTCCAAACCGCCTGGCTGATAACAATTCATACAGCTGCCAATCTGGCCGGCCTGGCTCGTCAATATTCCTTTCCACAGCCCAGCATCAATTAGAAGACATTAGGACGCATAACAAACATCACTTTCTGGGTTTGATGTCTTAAATGGCAAGAACAGATGAGTCATTTCAGTGGCGGTGGTGGGCCGCCTCTCAGCAAGGTTAAACTCGCGTGGCGAAGGGAGAAAATTGACGTGTTAAATATGGAGGACGCAACTAATGTTTAGTTGGCATACAAGAAGCCAAGCCATTTACCCAAAAATAAAAGTCGATCAAAATACCGTCATTGAAACCACCTTAAAGCAGCAGTTTGTAACTTTTTACAAAAATATATTTTTTCCATATTTGTTAAAACTACCATCATGTTGTGACCTCTGTGGGAAAAAAATCAAGCTCCACCTTCTCCCAGGTTGTTATGGCCGTCTGAAGAAATGCACCGCTCCCGATCAAAAACAACCAATCAAGAGCCGAGGAAGAGAAAACGTTTTAGTGCTGTCAAACAACCTTTTGCACAAGTTGCTAATTGCAGAGAAACAACTTACCATTCCAGGAAAACCGGTTTTCCACCATCAATGATGAACATGCTAACTAGCCTTAGCATTCGTGGCAGGCTATGTTGTGGTGAACCAGCTGTAGCGTAGCAGACAGCAAGGGGAAGGATGTATACAGTGCGTATACAAGGATGATTGACAGTGCTAAGATCCTCCTCCTGCCTCTGATTGGTTGTTTCTCACTGAATGGTGTATTTCTGCAGTTAGTAACGGGAACACTGGGATATGGCAGAGAAAATCAATGTCTCATATTACACTTTCATGACATAATGATAATTTTAGCAAATATGAAAAAAAAAAAATTAAAAGAAGTTACATGCAAATTTAAGGTGACATTTAGCTTCACAATTTTGATAGACATGACATTGGCTGCACTGTAAAAACAAGAACAACTAAAAATGTAGTCATCTTTCAAAGACTGTGAGCTCCTCTGTGGAAGAAAACTGGTAAAATACCAAAGTATGAAATTATACTAAAGCAAACAAAAGTATTAGATGAGCAGGTCGGAATCGAGAAGTTATTTTTGTTTATTTGTTTTACCCAACACTTATCTGAGCCATTAAAGAACATGTTTTTGCTGAAAAGAAGTAGCATTAATAGATCAGATTTGTAGTGTTTGCATCAATCTTCCAGACCAATCAGGTCTTCTGGTTCTGGTTACTCTCTGCAAAACCAGAACCAAACATGGAGAAGCAGCATTCAGCTTCTATGCACTAAACATCTGCAACAAACGTCCAGAAAACTGCAAAAGCAGCCAAAACACTGAGTCTCTTTAAATCAAGTCTGAAAACCTGCCAGTTCAGAGCTGCCTTTGATTCGTAATAACTGAACATCGATCAAGATATTGGTGTATCTTTGGATGATTTTGACAAAGAGTAATGTTTACTGATTGTATCACAGCTTTATCTGTTTTACCCGTTACTTCAAACTGTTTCTGCCCATTACAAGCAAACCTGACTTGATAAACTGAATGTCACGCACATTTCATTGGCATCCCATGATTGAGTCCTAGCTAACTCACTCACTCACCGATGATGTTCAGCTCCGTAGCTCATTTTTCTAATCAGTAACAGACATTTCTTGCAACTGGAGACCCTGCCATCGGCCTTGTGTCCCACGGCTGAGAGTACAAGCCCATGTCACACTGTTCTTGCAGCAGGGGTTCCTGTGCTGTGTCCAACAGCTAAAGTGGGACTAACAAGAGATCCACGGTGGGCCGGGCTCCTCCTTTGATATCTGCTGCAGTAGGACGGCCCTGACAGGACTTCCTGGGAGTTCTCCACTTGAGTTTACCCTGGCAAAGAATATAATGTTATGGTCAGGAAGAACTTTTTGTTCTTGTTCTTCCCGCCTCGAGGAAAAGAACAATTTGCTCTGATCTCGCAGAGTATGTGCTGACCTTAAATAAGCTGTTCCTGCGTGAGATTAGCTGCTTCTGATTGCCTATCACCGGAACCTCTGTGTACAGGTCGGATCAAAACTCTTCATACCACAGGTAATTTACATTTAAGTTTATTTTCATTCAACCGAAGAAGTTTGTATTTGGAAACGAGGCAGGAATCTCTCAAAAAATAATGCACAATAGGTAATAATAATAAATATAATAACTTGTTGGTTTCTTTACACAAAATTATTCTTCCAGTTTGTAGTTATCATTGGAAAACTCTTTATTAGCATAATAGCATTGTGATAATCAAACCCTTGACCGATCTGGCCAGCATTATTCTGAAGTTTAGATGTAGCACAAGTTGAAGCGCGATGCTAATGCTAGCATGCTTGTTCTCCGTTTTGATATAATATTCACATGGTTGCATCAGCGTTGTCTAAAGATGTATCTCATTCAGTGGCTGCAGTCTAAAGTAGATTTTCTCCTTCTGAAGTTGTTGGGTTGCAGATGATGCATTAGGCTAATGCTAGCATCCTTGTCCTCCTTTTCGGTATGACATTGATAAAACACCCAGTCACATTTTGTTGTGCTTCTACTTAAATGTAAGTAAAGTAAACTGACAAAAAAAACGTTGCTCTGCTTCGTAAACTTAGAGGTTTTCTTAGACTGTTGTCAAATGTAGTTGTGGCAATAAATAAGGACACCGAACCAAATCTGTTTGAGAGCATAATAATAATAATAATATGACTTGTTGATAATTGAACCTGTTACATATTTAAGTCCAGTTCAAATCAATCATCTCTGGGCAGAACTTGTAGAAAACTTTGGGATTCTCATGCTAGTGATTTTAAAAAATGTCTTGCAATATAATTTTAAATAAAAGTCTTTGAGAGACAAAACACCCTAATATTAGTTAATATTTTTTTGCCTCAAATATACTTCCTCTTCCTTGCTTCTTGACTTGCTTTTGGAATTTCAGGGTCATAATTTCAGGTCAGAGGGTTAAAACATTTGCAAATCTTAGTGAGCTTTTCACATTTCCCCAGATCTTTGACTTCTTTGACTTGTACTCATCAGTGCTCTGCATCTCGCAAACAAATTTGGTTGAAATTTACGACGCACGCTTGGAGAACGGCTATCCAGCGAGGCGCATTGAGACTCAAAGGCCGTGGTAATCATGCCGAACAGCAGGGGGCACCGCTTCGTTAAGAAGAACCACCGATGCGACAGGAGGGGCCCGCTGGAACCCGCGACCCCACAGTGCAGGCCGGGGTTATTATCTACAATTACCCTGATTACTGAGCCCTTCATCAGAATGACTAAGGTGAAATGAACTTACTCCTGGAGTCGCTATTAAACATTCGCTCTTCAAACAGTCTGAGAACAATCTGTGAATGTCGTTGATTCTGGTTAAGACCCAGCACACCGACGACGATACGCTTTGCTCGTTCTTTGTTCTACTAAAGCTATTTCGCAAAAATAGAGCAAAAACCTCCGTGCGTTTTAATACAAGCAATTATATCGTCCCAGTTATGCCATCTCTGAAAGTCAAATTCCCAAATACGTAGTGATTGCTAATTCTCTCTGCGTCCTCAGACTAATATTCCTGCTAGGGAGCGCCACATCTAGTGATCAATCATATCACCTCTCTGAACCCGCTGTGCAATTTATTAAGTGCTGAACAAATGGGCCGGAGCAAGCGAGCGTCTGTTCCCAGGGCCGGGGAATGTAAATCTGAGCAGAGTAACAAATTAGTTGGACACTGCTCCCCTTTTTCCTTACTTGCATACTAAAAAAAAAAGCTGGTTCTGATGCAAAAAAACTATTAAAAAAAACCCAGCTATAAGACCAACAATAACAAAGCAGAAAGGAAACTTTGAGAGGAATTTGTAGTTAATGACCAAAGGAGTTGTTTTTAAAACCAATCATTCATAAAATGTATAAATGCCCATCGTAGGGTTTATTGATTTGAGTATTTTAAATTAAAAGTAAACAAATACATCATTTATGTGATTTGTTACACACACTGATGATTTTTATCATTTTTAATTGTATTAATTGTGTCATAAGGTGGAGTTTAAGGTGAGGAGAAATGCAGGTAGACCCAGGTTGTGATGATGATGATTACGTTTAATGATGAAGCTCAAACAGTCCAGATCAGGCAACATGGCAGAGACAAAGCACACAGCTAGTTAACCGGTAGCAACTGATATGAAGAAGACTGAAACGCAAGCTAGGCTAACCAGGACTTCACAGTCCAACTGGAGAGCTGCTACGACGACTACTGACATCGATTGACAATAGACAAGGACCCAAGAGGAACACAGACACAGGTGGGACTAAACACACACAGGGGTAATCAAGGGAACGAGACACACCAGGGAAACAATCAATGGGAAGCAGAGACAGGACTCAGGGAACAGAATGACACAGAGAAAACTCAAAAATAAACACACAGAAACACGGATTGTGACAGATTGTCGTACAACTAACAACAAAAAGCATATCTTCAGGCCTAAGAATGATATGCTGTATCTGAGCAAACCTACGGGAAGTTGAGTGGAAGGAAAAACTGCGGTACAAAACAAAAGTGCACAAACAAGTTGATTGGACGTGTGTGATCCTCAGCTTTTTGAAAACAATGAGTTTCAAGTTTTCATAAGCTGTAAACCACAACCATTAAAACGATCAAAAAGAAACTCTTAAAAACATAACTGGGTATGTAATGAATGTAGATGAGATGAGTTTCACTTTTTATATTTGATTTGCTGATTATAGACTGACTATTTGATGATGATTCAGCCGCTAAATGTTTGCGTTACACAGATGGTACAAACACAGAGCTGCAGGAAAAGACAGACAATGAGAAGCAATTGTATCACGGTCGTCCTAAAAAACAGGATGTGGAACTGTTCCTGTTTTCTAAGTGCAAATATCTATCTAGAATGTTCAGAGACAATTTTGGCCTCTTTTTTTTTTTTTATAAAGATTACAAACATTGCATAATGGACGCCTGACGGGCTGAGTTTAATGTATTGATCCCAAATATGTTACCTTTATGAAGAAGATCCATTTGACACACTGAGGACATTTTGTCCCTCTGACTCAGGAGGGAGAGTCAGAGAACTGTGGGGAGGAGGTCAGGGTCAGAGTGGAGGTGAAGGTGTGGATGGGGGGTCAGGGTGGGAGGTGGATTGCTGATTGCTCATTTCCATGAAGCCCGCTGGAGATCACATTATTTATATATATATTTTTTTCTATTCATTAATGGAAAGTTAAAGATCACATTTGTGCATAGTCTAGAAGAAATCCTTCTGAAGCTCGTGTTTTAGAATGATTGCATGTAATAATGTTACACTTTGACTCAGTTTTACCTTCGGTTAATTGAATTCTTTCTAACTAATTTAAGTTTTATTCTCCAAATGTTCTTGCAAATCTTTATCAGTTCCTATCTGACACATTTTCTAATTTTGGATTTTTTGGATTTGTTCAGAAGTGTATATATATATATATACCAATTAAGATAAATAACACCAACACTTAAATGTGTGTTTTGAATGTTCATATATAAATTCTTTAGAAAAAATAAACACATAAAAGGTGCCATAATTTCATGATGTTAAAAAAAAGTGCAATAATAGTGTATTAAAAACTGGATTTTAGCTGTAGAAAGGACGCAGGCTGCTGGAAGATTGAACTTAAGATGAATCTGCACTGCTTTGTGAATTCAGTGCAGAAATAAAGCAAAAAGCAGGAACAATACTGCTGAAGAAAAAACAACATCCATTTCCTCGACATTGAGTGGCTACTAATCATTTTTGCAACATTTGCTGCAGCAAATTGTAATGAAAAAGATATCATTTTAATGTAAAATTTGTGTCATCAGTCCAGACACGTTACAACAAATAACATGGTTTTGGGAGGCAGTCTGTGGCGTCATTCAGAAATAACTACTGCAGTTTAATTGTAGACAAGCGCGCGGTTCATCTATTTCTTTCCTCCACCTGCGCGTCATGGATGAAATGGCCTCTTTTAACCCGGACATCACAGCGGCGCACACACTCCGACCCGTTCATGAACTTCCCGGTATCTTTGGCAGGCAGACACGAGCCCAAAGAGTTGCAAAAATATTTGAGATTCCTCCCCAGCAAGATTCCATCGATTCAATGCAAGAATTATTTATCTATTTCTTTTTAGGTTTCAGACTTTCACCTTTTTATCTGGTCATTAAAAATGCATACAGTGTTGTTCCATGATTAGTTTAACACACAGTGCCTTTGACCTTCTGTCACTTAATTATCATAAAGCTATGTAGAGGAAAGCGCATCATCGGCTCCTCTTTTGTGCCACTGTAATTGCATTCTTACTGTTATGTGGTGAGGAATACTGATACAGTGGAGTAGAGCCGGTTTACCCAAGTTAGGGTGGGAGCAATGACAGTCTAACTTAAAACAAAGTCTAAATTTATATATGCAACATTTAGAAATCAAGGTAAATGTTGGATTTTGTCAAATCAAACAGGAAATAAACCTCAAGCAGACAGAAAACATGGTAAACCAAGTCTGGAAAACTAGAAGAAATATTCATGTTCATGGCTACATGCTATTATGCTTCATGCTAGGATAACATGGCCTACATGTTGAATAAAATCCAGCTGGAAGGGAGTATGGGGACATCATAATTATGTTATAAAACAGGAAATTTATGGGAAGATGCTAACTAATGCTAATATGTTATCACGGCGGGAAAGAGGAGTAAAATACGGTTGTTTCCCACCCAAAACGGGAGACTTGACATGTTTGAGCTACAGAAATCTACTCTAATGCTTCTATTTTAGTAAATAAAACTGCTCTTGCGAGATTTTTTTAAAAATAGTTTCTGTCAAACTTTGTGCCAACTAATTTTTGCTGATTTCAAATTCATAGTAGCTCTCCTATCACTAATGGTCAATACTTTTGTTAATATTAGGGGCAGAGAAATGTTAAGCTGCGTACACAGTCGTGACAGTCGTGATAGATTGCTTTATTTTTGTAAACAAAGACCAAATAATCAGTATTTAAACCTGCCTTCAGAAAACCATATTAGCGATTAGCATGGTTAGCATTTCAAAAACAGCAGGTCATGTGTCTATTTCATAGAAAACGATTGCTGGTTGTGCAGACAGTCGGTTTTTCTATTCAATTTGATAACAGTGACATCAAATGGTTATACTTTGAAGTGGTTGTTTCCCTTTTTGCAGACCAACTCAGATCAACTCTGGTGTTCAGGTCTCAACACATTTTGTCAAGATTTATTTATCAAATCTCATCCAGTAATGCTATCTAAGTACCATGGTAACTCTTTATGCTTTTGTTTTTTGGGGGGGATTTTTTTTACCTGATTTTTAGTTTCACTTGACATGACATTATGTCAGGGATTTCATCGTCAAGGCAACCAGACAGCTGGGTTTTAGCCTTGATTTAAACAAACTCAGGTTTTTGGCAATTTTCTGGTTTTGTGGAAGTTTGTTCCAGATTTGTGGTGAATCATGTTTGGTTCTGACTCTGGGGATGGAGATCAGACTTGGAGCAGAAGCCTAAATCCTTACGACCATGTTTACACTCCTTCCTTTTGTTCATCCTTCCTTATTTCTTGTCTTTCCTTCCATTATTTATTCCTTCTTTCTTTACTTTATTGTGTCTTTGTGCCTTATGTCTACTTTTTCTTCATTTAATTATTTATACATATATGTTTATATATTTTTTTCTTTTAATTCTTTGTCCCAAATTTCTTGGATTCGTTACGAGACAGTCGTCCTCTCTTTCCGCTCACGCTTTCCCTGGAACTGGAGAGTGTTGCTCGCGGCGATCATCTGTAAATCCCATGTGACCTTCTCAAGGTTACAACTCTAAAGATAACAAGATCATGGTGTGGTAGTCAAAACAGAGATAAGAAATATACATGTAATAATCAAGTATTGATTTTTTTATTTTTGTTATCCTATTTCCATGAGCGACCTTAGATGGACTTTCCAGAAGAGTAAAAACCGGAATACTATTTGTAGAGCTGAATATAAATTCTTATATTCAAAATACTAAGGATAAATATTTAGTTGGTATTTATTGGTTTGCTTATGCAACAAATCAATGTGATATTTACGTGGGTATTGCATATCGATTGGCGAGGATATTAAATTAAAGTTAGAAGTTGGGTTTCCTAAAGGTCTTTGGGAGTTACTGACAAATAGCTTATTGACTTTTATGATAACAAAGATCAATTTCATAATGACTGAGAAGTTCTCAACTTTTTCTTTATTTACACTAACTGGCATTCCTGGTCATTTGGAAATGAACCAGTTGACAGATGAAACTTTCTTGGCCTTTATTTGTTCCTGTAGTGCCTCTTAGTGTCATGTTAGGGCCATTGAATCAAAGACTTAAAGCTATAAAACTAAACCCAAAAACTCCATATTGCTAAATCAGAGGAGCAACAACAAAGCTAGTTAAAATACGGCAGTGATCAGAAACATTTTATTTAACTTCTTGTTTTTAGATAATTTCAAAATGTCCTGTTCAAATTGACCACCAAACACCTTCTTTGTCCGGTGGCATTTGTCACTGGTTTTAATTTATACCACTAATACTGATGCTGATTAATAACTCAATCTTGAATGTGAACACACCTTCTTATGTTTGAAATCTTTAAACTGGAAACAACTGTTGACTTATTGCGTTTCTTGTTTAATGGAAACACCGCGATTGTGAAATTGAGTGGGTTTTTTTCGATAAAGTTTTGCTAACAGTTGTAATGGAAACGCAGCTAGTTTTTGACCGTTCTTGTGGACAATTTTCAATTAACTCAATTCACTAGCATAAAAAAACTGCGCGGGTCTGTTGATTTTGTGGACATTTCCAAGATTGCAAAAAAAACCCTGGAGGGACCGACTAACGTGATTTGGCAGATAAAAAAAAAAAACAGCTGTGATTTGATTGATAAAATAATCATACAACAGATAAAAAGCTGTGGATCATGAGAGATTTGTTAATGTCAGCTGGGAGGTATGAAATGTGAGCAGCTGCTACCCTGTAATATGTTAAGTGTGTTTTAGCTGCGTGGCGTTCAGGGAGCAGAAAAAACGAAGGAACGCTGCTTTCAGGGACTTAGCTCAGATCCACAGGCAGACAGAGAAGAGCAGAGAAAGCCTCCCTCTGTGTGGCTTTATGTGGGAACAAGACTGTAATCAAACACAAGGACAGGGTCTAATTACGCCCCTCAGTCCCCGTCCTGCTGAGATCTCATCTCTGTCCCTGAATGACAGACTTCAGGACGGGTGACCTGTCCGAGCAACAAGCGCGCGCACACACACACACACACACACACACACACACACACACACACACACACACACACACACTCACACACATGCACACACACGGTGTGTATGAGCTGTAATAGGCTAAAGGATGCAGCAACGTGTAAAGTGTATCAGTTTTTAGTCCCAATTCCCTCATGTTAGGTAAACTTAAATAAATGTGTGACGTAAGTAAAACTAAAGGATAAAATTAACAGCATAAACTACTTACAAAAAGAAAATAAAGATGATAATTTCAAGGCTGAAAAACATTTTTTTTTTTGCCCAGCTTTTCTGTCCACACTGTATCCAGGGAACGAAGCGAGTCTAAATATAGTTCCAAAAATAAACAACTGGCTTAATTAACTCTGACTGCTGAAACTCTATAAATGAACCAAATAAAGATAATGAATGTATTTGTTTTGTTGATTTTAATCCCACCATTACTTATAGTGAAAGAGACCGCAGTCTGTTCAACCTTTCACTTTTTCATTCTGTTGTTTTGTTTGTTTTATGTATATGGCAACGGACAGTGGTGTTAAATGAATTTCTGGCATGAAGATTATGATTAAAAGGAAAAAGAAAGTAGTTTGGGAAAATGATTCACTACAATGAAGATATAGAAAATGTTTAAAAAAAAACAGTTCAGCTGCCAGGTTTAGTCCATGAGGGAGAAACTTTGTTTACTTTTAGGACAAGGCTTAAAACTCTCTCTTTTGATAAACTCAAAATTAGGATAGTGGGACTTTTTTTTCTTGTTTTTTTTGGTTTATTATAAGAGCAGAGCAGAGCTCTGAACTGCAGGTCAGCAGCCTTCGTAAACATGGGTCCAACCAGTAAACTCAGAAAGCTGCTATACAACAAATTAATGTAAACGTTCCATAAAGTCTTCAAACTTTACCTAAGGAAGGTGTCACTATTCAAATAACTCTGTCGTCGGCATGTAAACATAAATTCGGGTGACAGTCCAGTTAGACTTGGTTTGATTGGTGCCCAAAGTCCCAACCGAGAATTCGGTTTTCCTTTTTTTGGTCAGCTTAAGAGTTCGATTTACACATTTGCACCTCCACAGAATGAATCGGACATTTTTAGGCAAACAAACTAGAGCTTGATTAAAGTGGACTAAACAAGGCTGGTGTGAATGCAGCCTTAGAGTTAAAGGCACTTTCCCAGCTGATTTATAAACTCAGTGAGGGCAAAAGTAGATCGCTCGGGTTTCCTGCAATAGGTTAATGAGTTCTGTCACATAAATCATTTTAAACTAGTTTACGAAGATTTCAAGATCTACAAAATCAAATAGTTCACCATGTCTAGAGAAGTTGTTTCAGAGAACACGAACAGACTGGCGTTTGGCAACCAGAGCTGACGTCCATGAACTTGGCGTGAACCAATTTCAAAGTTGAGTCAATAGCAACAAGAAGTAGGGGTGCAACTTTATACTGAGCCTATGTGTGTAATATTCAACAAGAGTGGATAACAAAAAAAATAAAATTTTAAATGGTATAATAAATTTTAAATTGACTTATATTTTGTGTGTGTAGTTCAGACCGGAGCTGTACATCAGATTTAAAATGTGCCATTAATACATTTACATAATACATTAATACACATTTACTTGTAATTTTTAATAATGCATTCAACACGAGCCACACATTAAGTGGTCACACTAACAGTCTGGCATCCATTAGCCTCATATAAATCTCCAGCGTTTATCTCCTCATTATCAAAGGATCAGCTCTGAACCGTCTAAAGAAAGAAACATCAGAATAACGTCTTCATTGCAGCTTCGCCGCTGTACCTTAGGAAAAAAAACAACCTTTTGTCTGAAACAACTGTGCTCTGAGGGCTTCTGGAGCTATTAGCTAAGGTGCTGTTAGACATAAGTATCCTCATTCAGTCTAATGATCACTCAGAGCATGTGGATCTAGCAATTTCATTGATTCACTGTGGCATATGATTTATTACGGCATGAGCTCTAGGCTTCATTTCAGTTGTTTAAGGCTAAAGTGAAAGTGGTATTGATCCTGTAATTTCTACTCAATGGATGTGGCGCGGCTGATTGCTGTGTACTTTCCTCTGGAAAAAAAGAAGATAGAAAAAGATACCCCACAGATGGAGCATTAAAATTCTACAATTGATAGTGTTTGAGTTTTTATGTGTGTTTTTTGTGTGTGTGTTTTTTTAATATGAGCCAACATCTGCTGCAAAAAGAAACATCTGTTGGTTCATCCTGCCCACATTTTACCTGACAGTTGATAATTAGCATTTTTTTTTTTTGCGTCAATGTTAAAAGTGCACTAACTTATTTTAGTTTTTCCGTTTCAGTTTGATGACTCACTCTCCACCTACATGATGCTGCAAACCATACAAACCCACCGGTGGCACGTTTTACGACTCGTACCGGTGAGGCAGATGGCTGCTACTTGTGGCCTTTTTGTACAAGTTTTTTGGGTTTCTAAGCAACTTTTACAAAAAAAAACAACCAAATCCATAAAACTTGTGATTTCTTTTCCTAGTTTTTCCTTTTCTTACAGCACAACCGTGCTTCCTTTAACTCAAAATATGAAATATGTCGCGCACTAGCAGTAGACTTTATCTTGAAGTAAGTTTAAAATTGAGTTGTATGTAATTATATGTGTGCATATTAATGCCGCCCAAATTTATTGGTGATGCAACATCACCGTAGGCATTCATGAAATCAAAACGGCTTGGACTCCAATGAATAACAGCTAATTAAATACTATGATGCATTCAGGCTACTTAAGGCAGTAAATATATTTCATTCCCTCCTAAAACATATTCAATTAATATTGTCTGATCATGTCGTTAAGAATATAACAACCAAGTTGCTTCACTGCAAAATAAGCAGCTGCAACTTATTAAATAAGCCATACTGCTGATTTGAAGATAATGTATTTAGTTACTTACTAATACGAACCTCTATATGGAGTCTGTTTGCAGTGAATCAACACCAGAGCTGAAAGAAGTGGTGCTGAATGGTGAATGTTGCATGTTGTTCAGTTTCATCGTGTAGCTATGACAACAAACCCTGTATACATGCCATATATATCAAATATGACTTTCGAATTTGACATTGCAGTTTAACGCCTTGAAATTGCGTCACTGTCTCTTTAAGAAACTAGTGCTCTTTCTGAAACTCCACCTTCAGGAAGTCATCACAACATGGCTCCTCCTTTAACCCTTTAATAACGCCTTTTCCAATGTTGCACTGTGAAGTAGCTCGTTACAGCTGACGCCCAGCTCCACCAGGTGTTTGCTAATTGCTGCCGGCTAGTCTGAAGGAGCTGAGTGAGGGAATTGCAGATGAGAGTTGCTCTTCAGTGCGAAAGCTGTGAAACCTGGAAACTGCAGCTGCGTCACAAAGACGGTGCTAGGTTGACCCAGGCATTTTGCACAGCTGACTGGTTGCCACGGGAGACTAAAAGACTTCTCAAACACCCCAGGTGTGTTTCTGATGAGGAAATATTGACATGGTATGACGTAAAGCTCAAAAAAGTTGACTTTACATAACAACAACATTGTTGCTTATAGCAGAAAGGGAAAAGAAAAACTTGACATCAAGGGTGTTCACTTCTTGCCCGACAACTTTTTTTTCACTTTGCTGCGCTCTGCTCTGCCGCTCAGGCGGTCTCCTCATATTTCTGTGTTCTTAGAGTCGAAGCCAAATGTGAAAGGACAACACTACCCCAGGGGGCGATTTGTTTAACTTTGAGAGGTTCTTTGATTTGTGTTAGATTTGCTTGGAGGAATGCGGCGGTCCTTTCTCCCGAGTGGGTACAGCAGCAGCCACCAACGCGCGCGCCGCCACAGAGAAGACGTCCCCACCAGGGACCAAACGACAGTCCTCATTTAGGCAGCCGCAGCCCGGCCAGCACCTCAGTAACACAGAAACAAGAACTCCATTAAATAATCTAGTTTTTTTCCCTCTCTCTCTCTCTCTTTAAGACTCTCTCGGAAGCACGGTGTTATTCTCCAACCAGCAGGGGATGAGTTCGATATATCTCATGAATCACATTAGAGCTGTTTTAATCCTCTGAAGGGAGGCTCTCGGGAGGGCGAGGCTGCAAATGAAGTAGCACAAACTCAAGAAATACAGTCGATGATGGAGGGGGGAAAAAAAACACAAAACAAATGGAGGGGTAGGAAGAGGAGGAAACACATTTAACCAGATAGTAGACGAGATTAATCTTTGGCATTAGCGCGCTGTGCTGATAGCTGTTAGCTGTCAGTCTGCGCGGCCGGGTGTTGCCTTCTCTCTACAGGGTGTGTTATCCCAGGGAGCGTGGATGGGGGCCGTGTCCCACCATCGCTTATCCATTCCTCCCTAATCCAGCCTAAGCACTTAACCAACGCGGTGGAGATCACCGGGGTCCGCGGAGGATCAAAGCTGCTTCAGCAAAAATAAGAGAAGTGGTGAGAGGGGAAAAGCTGATGTAACAAGAAGAGGTAGATTAGCATTAAGACCTGATAGATACAGGGTGGGAAAAAAAATAAAAGCTTCATTAGTCTCTGCAGCAGCTTTTTCTTCTTCTCTTCTTTTTTTTTCCCCTTTTAGGATAGGTCATGATGATTTTTTGTTAGAGAAATCCATCTTTCCTGTTTGGCTAGCTGGAAAGAATTTATTTAGTTCTTCGAAAAGCATGATGAAGTTAGGAGAGTCAAAGTAGGATGAGAACGAGCCTGGGAAATGTACTGATTTCAGTGGCCCAGTTTCCTGAGATCCTTTCTGTCCTGAGGCGCCTTTCTTCTTTTTCAGAGCTGTGAACAAGTATTTAACCCCCCACTACCATCTATAATACCGGTTTTCACTTTTTGCCACATAAACATTTCAGATAATCAAAAAATGCTCAGACCTGCTGTATGTAACTATTATAAAGAATGTGGGTTTTTTTACTCGTTGTAACAGTAAGTTTTTTTTTCAAAATCTCTTTCTCTTTCTTACTGTTTATTCAATGTCACATGCTGTTTTTATTTTAATTTTTTTTAATGATGTAAAGCACCTTGAAATGCCTTGCTGCTGAAATGTGCTATACAAATAAAATTTGATTAATTGTGAAAAGATGGATCTTCTCCACCTCCTTCCTGAGCTGTTATTGTCATCTGAAGAAATACAACACTTCTTTTCAAAAACAACCAATCACAGCCAGGAGGAGGGGCTTAGCATTGTCAATCAAACTCATATACTCAATACTCAATGTGATTAAAAAAAAAAAACTGCTTATCATTACAGGAAAACCATCATCCTTACTATCTAGCTTTAGCAAGTAGCCACATAATTGCTATTGGCAGTGCTAAGACCCACCTCCAAGCTCTGATTGGTTGTTTCTACTTGGATATTACTTTGCTTTCCAAAGCTTTTGTTCCACCCTGTCTTTCTGTTATCAGTTTAATTCTCTATATAAATCCGTTGTTTCTTCGTTCGGCTCTTACCTGAGCTTCCCCGCGTTCGAGTTTGCACTTCATCACTCAGCTCAAGTTGCAACCTCAGACCAACATTCATAATTTAGCAGATGGTTCCTTCTCCTTCCCTCGCTCAGCCCTGGCCTAAGCTCCCACAAGTCATTTTTCATACCATACAGGCAGCGTATTTTGACAAGTAAATTGCTCGGCTCATTGCTGATAGCTATTCACTTAAATAATAAATTTATAGTAATAGCTACAGGAACAGAGCATCCCACAGGGTGGAAGGGATGAAAGAGTTGTTACTGACAGAGGATGTGTTTCTGAGACTTTTTTTTTTTTCCTCTTTCCTCCAGCAATTACAGATCAGCGAATATACATAGAGAGGGTCTTGGAACCTAAACATCAATGAGCATTCCTGAAAAGGCAGCATGTGGGAAAAAAAAATCTTTCAGAACAAAAATTGAAATTTTGAATTTTGATCCATAAACTTTTAACAGCTTTTAAAGAACAAAGGACTTCCTCGAGGATCCATTTTTTATATTTAACTAATCAAAAATGATCACATTTACCATAGCAGTCCTTTTTATTTTTATTTTCAGATTTTTTAATCAAATGTTTTTGTGCTTGGATGAGGTGCTTGTATCAAAATTAGTGTTTTACGCAAAAATGAAATAGAAACTTTTATGGGACCAGATGAGTCACATGACCAGCGCCGGGCGTTACTACTGGCGGAAAAGACGAAGAAAACTACAGGAAATGTTATGGGAACAAACTTTTTCACATGTTATTTAATATTGTTTCTTCTTTAAAGAAAACACTGGAATTGCAAAATTGTGTTTTTTTCGACATTACTGGAATCTCAAAAAAGTTTTCATTTTTAAATATAGTTATCAGTTGGTTGATTCTGTTACCCTGTGAACTCAAAATAGGACATTTTATGCTTTCATGGGAAAATGTCTTGTTAGAAGAGAAACAATCTGCCAATGGAACTAGAACTTTTTCAACAATATTAAGGAATTATTGACTTTAAAAAAGCTCCTATTTCTTGTTGAAAAGTTACTTGTAAATTACAAGTAATTTACAAGAAATATGAGGTTCCATTTGTGTCAAAAATAAGTAGAAACCAGCGTTTATGTTGCATTTGAATGCGGCTCGAAAAACAGGTTACGACGTATTAACAACCGATTAAACAGTTTTAACTGCTGAAAAAGTGAAGGAGGGCACAGATATGGGAAGCACAGAAGCTCCTACCTTATCAAATTAATATAGGAATATCAGACAGTTGGCCACTCTGAGGTAGAAACAGCAAACGGCTTCCAGTCCACGGGGGGAGAGGGTGAGGACAGGGGGCACAGCTGACTCTGTGGGCGGACAATGCCCACCAATGCCCGATTCAAAATTATGACTTCCTGTTGGACTTTTATTCTTTCTTTCATGGCGGAAATGGGCTTCCATACAGACATGAAAAAGCTGTGTAATTAAATATTTTACAGACAAAGAGTTACAGGAATTTACACTGCATCACAAGCTACAACACATATTTCATTGTGCAGAATGTGAATGTTTTAATGTGGACATAAAGTTATGGCTGAAAGGCGTAATGTTTCATTTCTCATCATGGCCAAAGCAGGACTCTTACATATACTATGAATATCATGATCAGCAATATTTTTGTTTTTTCATTTCAAGTGGGCAAATCACTTATATTAAAAGCAAACTAATGGAAGTTGCTGCTGTAATCTGATTATTTTAATAAGCCACGTAACTTGCTATGATCCTAGATTTATAACAGGTATAATACTGTTATAATACATGAGGTGGGCCATAGTGCGCACACCTGGTCACAGTGGTCCTCAGGGAGCTTGTGTATACGCCCAGACGCATGAAAAATTAGAGGGAACATTGCTTGTAATATAGCTTAGTCTTATTTCGAGTGTACTGAGATATTTCCTCTAGAAACCAGACCAAAAATATTTAATTATTTTTTCGTGTTTGCAGTGTATAATGGCAAATAGAAGGTCATTGTCAGTAAAGGAATGAGCTGGAATGAGCCTCATTAAATGGTTTTTTTTTTGTCTTCAGAAAACCTGAATACAGATTTTTCAGAACCGACGATACTCACAACCCTGCATCAAGCACAGACAAATCTCTTTTTTTATCAGCTTTGTGAATGACCGAAGGTGTCCAGATGCCACCAATTTGTCCACCACAGTCCACTTTGATGCCGTTTCAGATATCTCCATCTTCAAAGACTCTCCAGGAAAAAGAAAAAAAAAAGAACAAGGACAGGAGCAGGGTGACAAAATTGCTTTATATTACCCCAACATGAAACAAGAAGGTAGGGTTAGACATCATCCACATAATGTCATAATGAGCCCACTCTTACTTCCTGGGGCTTTTGGGTGTCTGGTGATGATGATGATCATGTTGTTTGTTGTCCCTTCAAACTAGTTACAAAGTCGCCCCAAATGTAAGAACACGCCAATTTCTGGTTGGTTACTTTAATCTTGTGACGTTCTGATGGGGTGATAGATGTGTAAAGCATCCCATGCTTTCAAGGCTACGTGAGTTTTTGTGGCAAAGGGAATTGAGGTTTTTGCAGATTGGCATGTTCAAGGTGGTGATTTAGATTTGAAGCTAATGCACTCAGTAAATGTACTAGCATTGATTTAAGGATTGGCTTATCAAGGAATTTGCATACCTCCACCTTAAGCATAATATTTCAATTCATTTTGATGTCTTTACCAACATTTTATCAAACTTCAGAGGTAATGTATAGGTGCGTATATGAGATAGAGAGGTATTTCTTATGTCCCGACAAAATTGCCTTCCAGGACTTGTACGATTTCCATACCAGATGCATCTGAAGCATTTCCTTCAACGAGACTACAAATCACTGTTATTAGAGAAGTTGTATTAATTTTTATTATTGAACAGTTAATAAAGTCTTCTGAGTTGATCCTTAACATATACAAGTCTTAGGACGAAATATTTCAAGTAAAAAGGAAGTTTATGGCTTTCATAGAGAAAATTTATAACAAATCAGTAACCAATCTAGCCAGTCTTCTGTTTCTATAAGTCTCAAGGTTTCTTGATCTGTTGTCCTTCATTTTTGTGTAGCAGCAACTAAAGCCTCCCAGATACTGTTCAGATATTAACTGTTTTCTTTCACAGTAAATCTCTTGTTCAATACGGATCCCATGAACCCAGTAAGGTGTAGGTCCAGTAAGGAAGGAGGCCATGTCAGTATTCCTTCATCTTCAAGGCCATTACTGCCTGGCCATGCAGTGGAGGACCTTGAGTCATGCTTTTGAACAAATTATTTCTGTCAGGAGACTACCTTAAGTATTACACAGTTTAAAGTTTAGTCTTTATTTTCGATCAAGTATTACTTATGCTATCAAGTAACTAGCTTAATGTCTTTTAATGCTGGTCACTGAAATTTTCCATTGGTTTGCAAGGGATTGAGATCGCCTGCCGTACCAGGAAAAGTTCTAGTGAGCCCCAGCTTTTACTTCCTGATCTCGACGGAAAAAAACCTCAGTCTTTATCCCAGTGAACTCCGAGGGAGTCTTCGGCCTGAGCTGCTTGGTCGGTGGAAACAAAAGGAAAGTCATTAAGCGTGATCCTTTTGTTCAGAGTAGCCTGATTATTTTCAGTCCCTCTATCCACCAACATTCCCCTTAACAAGGCAGGCCTAAGCTTGGGTCTGTAACATTGTCATGGGTCACTTTGTTAATGAGAGAAACACGGCCAGGAAGTTCAGGTGGCTCGGCTGATTAACGCCAACATGTTTTCGTAAACTTTCGATAGTTTTGACTGTTGGGATGATGAACAAAGAGTTACTCTGAATTAAAGGAAGCGGATACAAAAATTACATCATGTGTTGCGTCACTGAATGAAAAATATCCCATTTTCACTTGCATTTATTTAGTTCACTTAAGACATTTTGCAGTTCATTCAAGTTTTTTTTATTATTATTATTATTATTTAACAAGTCCTGCCCAACAGTGTTTACGTTCACAAATGAAGCTTCATAGCAGGGTGTAAAACTCATTTTCATTTTCGGTCATCTCAAGATTGTGAATGTTTTCTGTCGTGGGGGGAATGTATTTATCGATAAAACTACCCGTTTACACACTGTTAAACAATATTAAAGAATAGCACTGTTTGCTTCTGATGAGTACTCTAGAATAGAATTTTTTCACACTGATTCCAGATTTGACCCGCCGTAGCCTTGAGTTTGGCATGTTCATTACAACTTTCGCTACAATGCTCCTCCTGATTAATATTATTATGATTATATATGCATAAAAAGGGACAAAACAGATAAAACAGCAGAAGGTGGGGCTAAAATACAGGAAAAACGTCTGCTCCTACACCTGCAGAAAGAAAGAAAAAGACAGGAAACTACAGCAACAACATAACAACGTCACTGCAAAGCATTATAGTATTAATTAATACCTGATGAATTATAGTCACATCTGCAGGCCAAGATGGTGGACCTGTAAACATCTGAATCCAAACACCTGTGTCTGTGTGTTTATTTGACATTTTGGTTCACCAGTGTTGAGGAAATATAATCATTGTTTAGTGTTTTGTTGAATTCAATCATATAACCATTTCTAGTGCTTTAGTTTAGTGAATCTGTTACTTATATAACCATTTTTGTAGTGTTTGAGTTGGTTTTATCTTTTACTTAGAACTAGGAATTTTGTGTCAGCAAGCTCAGATGCAGGCCCTGGGGTTGGAAGGTCACAGATTCAGCATTTAGAAAAACCTGGTTGCAGAACCACAGGAGGTAATCAAGCTTATCTGTGTGAAAACCAGGGACACATTCCTGTCTCAGGAAGGGGGGTCCTTAGGCAACATTTGGCACGACGTACGGTTGACCTATGGACTTCTGAACTCTTGAAACTGTGAACTTTTAAACTTTCAGACTGATATCATATAGAATACTTTAATATTGCATGCTTTAACTGAATATTTTATTTTAATATTCTATTAGAACTAAAACTAGTCAATGATAAAGGTAAATTGAAAATGTTTTGTTTTGTACTAAAAATAGGAAATGGATCTGATTATTTTTGTAGTTTATATAAGTTTAAATATCAAGGAGACGTTGGGAGGAATAACAGAGCAAAAAGCATATTAAGTTTAAAGATAACTCTTATTGAATTAAATATAGGATTTAAGGTAGAAAAACCCAGGATTTCACAGAGACTTGTGAAATCTTTGGATGTTTGTGGCTCAGGAAGGCGTCAGGAGACTGCATCAATTGGTGAAATAAAAACCTGGATTTATGGTCGACTCGGATGCATTGACCTGCAGTTCAGCCTAAGAGAATTTGGTTTAAAAACATACATGCGGTTTGTTATTTATCTGTTTGGATAGAGCCAAGTCTCCTGAGACATTTGCGAAGTTGTAAAAGTCAGCAGGACTTTAGAGTTCTGGTTAACTTCAGATAACATCAAAGAGTAAACTTCTCTTTGATGGCTGACCAAATTGTAGGGAGGTGCCGTTTTCAGTGGGGCTAGGAGACGGCTTCTAATTGGTCGGGGCAAGGGACGCCTTGCTTGAAGCAAGAACCTCCCACGGAGAATATAATCTGCCTACAGCAAAAAATAATTCAGAAATATGGCCGATCTCTAATGCTTATTGCTCTGGTTATGTTTCTCCAAGACGTCTTGTGTGTCTGTGTTCTGTCTTTTACGTATCTCAGGTAACTAAATGTAACTCTGCATGTTTCCTCTGTTCTGCTCTGTATGTCTGATTCTTTTGTTTCTGATTGGATTAAATTCTGAACTTCTGTGACGCCAACACGCTGCGTACGCCTCTTGTGTTCTCGCGAGGGCTCCCAGACCGCTGCCGAGATCCGGGACCACGGAAAAAGGAGGAGAAGGAACCGAATTGTATTTTTTTTTAAATGTTTTACTTAATAATCCTTTTTTCAACACCAGATTAGTGTTTAAGTCGGTTTGAAATGGCTTTGGGGGGTAAAAAAAAAATCCTCCCCAAAAAAAGTGATTGGAAAGAAAAGAATACCGTTCCCTAGACATGGATCATAACACCAGTTCCTGCTACCTGCTCGCGCTCATGCAGTAATCTATATTTACCTTCTTCCTCCTGCGCCGTGTCCCGGTGAAACGGCTCCAGGGCCTTCCTTTGTCTCTCTCGTCTCCCTGAAGAACAAAGACGGATAGTGTCTTCCTTCTCCCGCGATACCCGTTCCGCATTCTCAGTCATTGTAGCCTCAGTTAGATCCCCAAAGGAACCGGCGGGTAGAAAGAGAGGTGAGGAGGGATCAAAGACGGGCGTAATGATGTCGAGGTTGAAAAGAAGCGGGTTGCAGAACAAGACGTACGCGTAAACACGCTGCATTTGATTGTTTGATGTCGGAAAAAGACGAAAAGCCCTGCAAATGCTATATGGAGATCACATGGGCGCGCGCGGCGCTCCGACATGACACGGAAACCTCAAAAACACTTAAAACGGCGACGCAGTCAAAAAGACAAGCTTGGTAAAATTGAGGGTGGAGATGATCAGGGAGGAATATTTCTGTCTTCCCTGGTTTCAAATGTGCAAGGAGCTCAAGGAGGGTGGGGTGTGGGGGTGTGGGGGGGGGGGGAACAAACAGAGCAAGAAGAACATGCTGGATGTTTACACTGTAACTAGAACAAGTAATTACTCACCAGTCTGTTTAACTAAGTGTTACAGCGCTGCTGCCTTCCTTTAAATGTCTAACAAGGACAACAGTAGCCGACTCGGCTTTGCACGTTGATTAAAGTCAAGTGAGAGCGAGCTGTAATCCCTGGATCCTTTTTAGTCTCGCTGGGACTTAGGTGAGAATGATTTCCCTCTCTGGAGCCAGATTTGTGGCTCTCCGGCGCTTTGTTTGGGATGAAATCTCAATATTTACCCAGTCTATCCTCACAACCTTGGGAAGCCAGGATTCGGAGTGTGTTGGAGCCCCGGAAAAATCTCCACAGTTAGCTGAACTTAAAGAAGCTGCGGTGTTACGAAGGAGTATTTATCCCTTTCATTGAATTTTTCAGATTTTAGTCTCTCTTTCTTTTTTGGTTGTTTTAGACCGTCAAACAAATGCTAAGATGTCCGAAATCCCATCATAATGCAGTCTTCTAATCAGAGAAATAAAGGTTGTCCAAGCCAACCAGGTCATGGGTGAAGATGTAATTGTCCCCTGAATCTACTAACTGCGCTTCCATCGACAGGAGAAACTCCCATGAAGAGCTTGTGAAAACTGGTGTTAAAAAAATACATTTAGAATGTGCTAGTTTTAAAACTTAGCATGTCTTGATTGAAATAGCCTAATTATAGTTTTAAAATGAATAACTTATTCTGGCCTATTGACCTTTATTTTACCTGTAGTTACAGCAGATCGTTTGCTAAGATCTTTGATCTGCTCTTTGTCTGTCTGGGAAAACAATCAGGAGAAGTTCCAGCTTTTCACACAGATCCGTGAAAAGCCATAAAACAGCAGGAGTTCAGGAGAAGCTCTGCTTCCACTTTATTTAGACAAAAGGGGGCAAATGGCTTTAGAGAGCTGGTCAGAGACAGCTCCTGATTGGATGAGCAGAGATACGCTTTATTTGAATAGATTAAAGACAAGAATACACCTTTACTATAAAACTTTCTACACAGAAGTAACAAATCAGATTTGCTCTCACAATTCTCCAAAGACGTCTTTGCTTTTCTTTCTTTCTTTCCTTCTTCTTCTTTCCTTTTGTCTCAGGTATATGAATGTATGTCTCTGTTGGTCTGCAGATTCTGTTGTAATTTCATACGTTGTCTTCTATTGGATTAAATTCTGCAATTCTGTGACGTCTACACTCATTGTTGTTTTTTCTCTGTGGCTACACGCGGCCCGTCGGAAGAACCTGGGATTCAAAAGAGGAAGATAGAGCCAGACATTTCTAAAATATACTATACTTAAAATATTTCTCAACAGTAGTTATTCTTTGCAGCACTATGGAGGAATTTTTACTCAAGAGGAATTTCAAGCATCAACATCCTCGTTGCAAAAATACTAAATATTATAAAGTATTTCCCTCCTGTCAAGTTTCTAGTGCAAATATCTTGGTACAGTTGGAATAACACAAACTAACTTTCAACTAATATTTCAGCAAGTTATAAGAGTTTGTTTTAAGTCAATAATTCCTTAAGATTGATGAAAAAGTTCCATGTCGAGTGACAGGTTATTACACTTATAAGACATTTTCCTATTAGTTACAAGTGAAATAATCCACCAGTGAAACTAGAATTGATCAATATTCAAGAATTATTGCCTTAAAACAAACAACTATGTATTGCTGAAAAGTTACTTGTAAGTAAGTTTTGTCTTATTTCAAGTGTACCATTTGCACTAGAAGTTAGACAGAAAAAATACTTTGTAAGATTTTGTATTTTTGCTCTTCCATTATGAAGCAAAAGAAACCTGCACTGTTAAGGGTTCCACATACTTGGATATGCTTCACTTGAAAACGGTTCGCTTGTACTCAAGGCAGACTCAATGTGGACGTCCGCCTGACACGTCCTCACAAAGGTACATTTATACATCCATTTATCCTTGGAAACTTGCTAGTATCCATTTGAATTGGGGGAAATTAAGAAGTTTGTCATGTAATGTGAAATGTAGGCAATTTGACTGGAACTGTCCATGGACAGTACATGTGGAGTCTGCAAAGCTCACAGAATGCGTACAGTACACTACGCAGTGCTTTATGGTTTTATTTGTCACATTGCATTCCTTCAAAACTCCTCTCCAAATCTGAGCTACTAGCTAATTACTCCAAGGTGCCGCATAACATTGGAATGTCAAGCAACGAGAGGTTCATTGGCTCAGAAGCCTGATTTATAAAACCTCATAGGGCGGACTGAATCGTCTGTTTGTCAGAGCCACAGGAGAGCCTCAGAGGCGACAGCTGACTGAAGTCTTGAAATATTTGGCAGCAATAAATAAGCCTGACTCCTTGACACTCTCCAAAACGCCAGCCACTGGCTGGGCAGCGAGAGCGCCGTGATTAATTAGGACGTGTGCAGCTAACAAACCAGGGATTCATTTCCCGACAGAGTTAACAGCATGAGCGCTCACGCCACGCTGTTGCATCTCCAGTTCAGACTGCTGCGCCTCGCCGAGCCTCTTCTTGGGGAAACGGTCGGCCTCTGTTAGAGGCGAGCGCTGGGAAACATCCTGCGGGAGATGATTTGTGTCGCCGAGTTGCTGCTAAACGTGGTTCAAATGAATCCTGCGACAGTAGGTTGTTTTCCCTAATGCATGATGTGAAAAGAAAAGTGACCTTGGCCACTCAACATGGAGCTAAGAACCAGTTCTTCCAGCACCACTGTGGATATTAATTACAAGTAATTGCCAATTACCATTTACTTTTTTGTTTATGTATTTATTTATGTCAACTAATAATGACATAGTGATCATTTGCCTTAAAGTGGGCAGTATTTTTTTCTAAACTATAGCAACTAAAAAGGTAGGAGGCAGCAATGAATGCAAAAACTATCGAGAACAGAGAACAAGACATTCTAAAAGTTTGTTTCTGTACATATTTTGCAGTATTGTCTAGCGGGATAGCAAAGGGGTTTCCGTGGCATGGAAAGGTTTGGTAACCCTTGATCTAAAGCACAAGTTAAGAGTAAGAACAGAAGAAATCTGTTAGGAGTTCTGTAATGACACCGTCTTCAATGATAATAGAGGAAAATAAAGCGTGACCCAGTGGATCTTCGGTCAAAGACAAACGTCTGACATCAAAAGGGGCCATTTTTCTCTGGGAAATCATGGAACAAAATTGGATGGAGGACAGCTCCTCAGCTTTGGATACGGAATGAATAATTTAAGGCGTGATGATTAATCCAGTGGTGAAACACCTCGCTGAAATATAGAACCTCTGAAGGTAACTTTAGCCCTCAAGAAAGACTGATGTGAAGTTTTGTCATGCAATTTTCAAAGGCAAATTTCTTCTCAGGCATGACATAAATCATACTGACAGGAGTGGAAATTCCATGTCCTCCCCAACGTGTCCACTAACGCACATTTAGAATTCAACTGTCCAAACGAGCAACGGCGAACTAATACCAAATCACCTCAGAAGTTTGATGCTTAATCCTGTTGTTGATACAGACTTTCAAACTACTTTGCAAATGAGCTTACAGGGTTCGCAAAGCGAGGAAAGGACTTTCATACTGTCATTCATACGTTCAGCTTACTGAGAAACTTCTTCAACATTTCTGAAGAGTTGCGGGATTATGGAATTAAATGCCCTAAACTGTCAGGGTGCGTGCGTTTGTGTGTGTGTGTGTGTGTGTGTGTGTGTGTGTTGTGTGTGTGTGTGTGTGTGTGTGTGTGTGTGTGTGTTTTGTATGTGTGTGTGTGCTACAGCTCCCTCCATGAATTAGGAAAAGAAAGACAGGCGAGAGAGTGTGTGCAAGCTGCTTTACTCTCCCTGATAAATACAGATAGCACCGAGGGCACCAGCATATTGCTCCGCACAGTGAAAAACACCAACCTGAATCAATTTCACAATTAGCCAGTTCACTGTTTTAATTAAAAAAACAACAGTCGTCTTTGAAGAAATCGATGCCGTCTAATGAGACCAAAAGAAGAAGAAGAAAAAAAAAGAATTCCCCCGCTGGTTCACCGTCCCCGAGCGCCGATGAATCAAAGGCAGAGCAGGAAACACTTCTGATCCTGTCTTTCTATGCTTACAGCATTTAGCTGAAAATCTGGAATCAGTGGCGGTGTTTGTCGGAACCATTTGGACGATGCGTATCTCCGTGGAGAATTTAAAGCAAAGCCTTCTTTAGATTGTTGTGCAGTGAGCAGGTTTGGGAAGTGTTGATAAGAAATCCCTTTTTCTTTGCCTACATGCTATTTAGGAGTCTGCACAGGTGCAACGGCTTTGGAAAAAAAATCTTTACAAAGAATTACAAATTTATTTGAAAATATTTTTGATAATTTACTGTAATTCTCTGTAGCTTTAATTTAGACTTTTTTACAAGGCTAACAACCAACCTGCCAAGAGAGTGTTCAAGAGTTTCTCCATTTAAATTGAATGGAGATGCTAGCTAGCTTAACAGCTAACAACTCTTTTACAAAATCAAATATTTGATAATATAACCATTATTGTATTATAGACCAGTGCACTATAATCACCAACTAATATAATTAACTTTTAATTTAGCTCTTGACAGGCCATAGTGAAACTGCGCTGTAAGAGAATGAAGCTAATGCATTAGCTAGTTAGTTCATTTGCTACTTCCTGCTAAGAGTAATATTTTTGCTACATTCAGGGTTTATGCTGGAAAACTAAATGAGACTAGTAGATACAGCTGAACTCTTTGGTTGTATAACATTTAACTCTATATCATATTATCCCCAAAGTTTACCACTAGGACCCGGTTTAAAAGAAACTGGGTTTCATTGAAACCTTACTGTTGCAATTCTGAGGCATGTTTAATTGTCTGCAGCGGTGGGAGTCTGTGTACTATTTTAGCAGCCTTAGAAATAATTAATGCTTTTAAATGAAGTCAGTTACATCAGGTGGTACATTTTTGTTTTAAATGTTTCTGTAAAAAACGTGACAGCATAAAGCTGTAGTAGGTTTTGTTCATGGTTACCCAGTGAGGGTCACAGTGTTGCTACTCTGTTGCTACATTTAGCAACTTTTCAGAACCTTCTAGTGACACTTAAAAAAACAGTGTCTTAGCAACTGCTGTAACCACTGTTTTAGGAGTTATTTGAGTCTTAGAATCAGGAAAGCACGTTCTGTTCTCACTCTCCTCAAAACGCAGCAGGTGCTGCTGTGGGTCCCAATCTCAAAGCTCTAACACGGTGTTGTGGGTCCTTTCACAGCAGCCTCAGATCAGCTTTTAGCTACACCCTGACCCTTCACATCCGGACTGATAATGAATCTCTATGCACAAATCAAATAACTTCTTGTCTTTGTCAAAAATAGAGCACTGCAGTAAAATTAATCACTTTTATTCTTGGTGAGTTTAAGGTTGTTGATATAGATAATGTAAGAAACAAAGCAAAACACACTAGTTAGATTTGTATATTCCTGAGCCAAACCAGAGTAAGTAAAGTCGCCTTTTTTGACCTTTTACGTCATGTGTTGCCTAGATTCTTTCATGCCTTCAGACTAGCCATTAGCAATTAGCAAACAAATGGTGGAGCCTGGCGTCTGCTAAGCTCATTATCTGAGATACTACTCAGTGGTAAAATTGCTGTTAAAGGACTAGAAGGGAAGCAACATTGTGATGGCTGCCTGAATGCGGAGTTTCAGAAAGAGCAGGAATTTCTTAAAGAGACAGAGACCCAATTTCATTACCTTACAAAGTCAAATTTCTTTTAAGTTATGTTTCACATAAAATGAGACTATGTTGTGGTGCTGGTGTTGAGACCCAATTTCAAGGCATTAAATTAAGTAGTGAAATTTCTTTTAAGTCATATTACATATATATAGCATTCTTATATCACTATGTTACTAAAGGTAACATAGTTACTGATTGTGTTATACTGTAAAAAGTACATAGTGCTGCCCCTTTAAAAAAATGTACTTTAAAAATGTATCTTTTTGGGACAGCCAATAACTGCTTTCCTTTCTGTGTGGCAACAGCATCCCACAAACCCCTACTGACTACTTACTCTGCAGTCAGAAACCTGTTGTGACAGCATCATTATCTCCAGAAATAATCCTATTTATTTATTACATTTAGTGCTGAATTTTCAGTCTTTGCCACGTTTAACGTTCGCGGCATATTGCCGCTGACAGACCTTTCGTTTTCCCCACTTTTATTGATCTGCCAGCTTTAATTCCCATCGACGTTCCTTTTATCCCTTGCGCGACTCTCCCCACAAATACACTGTCTGTTTCCAACTGTATGATGCTGCTTTTTGTCAGGTGTTTTTTTTTTCTTCTTTTTTTGAAATTCCTGCCAGAAAAAAAAAAAAAAAAAAAAGAAACCTCCACCCATGCGCCTGCGTGCCCGGCATGTCAAACGACACCCAAGCCGAATCCTGCTCCTCTCTCTTCCTGCTCTCACGGGCCCATTCGCCCGTTTTGATGGGGATCTAATCTCAGCCGCTGCCTCACCTCAATGTGTGATTTAGTGAGTGAAGGGGATGGATGGATGGGGGGGAGAAGAGACTCAAAACTTCAAACACTGTCTGTCTCTGACTTGGTGATAAACCCTGCCTGATGAAAGACGGGAGCCTTCAGAGAAGGAGGAGGTGATGAGCTTAACTTGAGGGATTTAGCAGCTCTGTCTCTCACTTCCTGCGTTTTGTCAAACACTGTGTAGACCTCGTGTCGTACTTTTTATCCAGAGCTGATGGAAAGTAAAGACACTTTGTCTTTTGATATGTAGAAGATGTGAACATGAAAGTGAAAGAAGACTTGGGTGGGAAGGGATGTATTTCCTTACCTCTTGCTTAAACGTGAAAAAATAAAATCTACGTACTGTTGAACAATTTGAAAGATTTGAGAAGCTGCTGTTTGATACTCAACAGCATGTAAAAATGTTTACTACCACCATCTACTGTTCGTTTAGGGGAGCTGAGGTTGAGCCACGCTTCACTCGTGTTGAGTTTGTGGGAGTGAAACGTGGCAGAACGGAGGTGATTGGAACAAAACAGACAAAACAAATCTCAAAACATAGATATAACAAGGGAAAACCTTTTTTTCCCCTGCTTTTCAGATTTTATTTCTAACATTTTGAACATTTTGAATGCCTTTAGGTCAGACGAGTCATTCTCAGCAAGACGATTCTGAATTTGCTTTGCTTTGTTATTGGGGAACTTGAGGTTTTCCTTGAAATGCCGAAGGTTTCCAGTATGAGCATAATGCCCAGGCTTTTGCAAAAAAATAAATAAATAAATAATAACTTTGCACATTCAGCTGAATGCAGATACATCCCAGATATGCAAAAATGTTCATACTCCTCTAAACGTTTCCATAATTTATTTGTAAAATATCACAAGGTTTCTCATCGTAACAGGACAAAAGATTTTAAAAAAAGGTCCAAGGCAGTGCGAATACATTTGCAAGGCTCCATATTTATTTTGTTTGAGTAATAAACCTTTCATTTGTATTACAGGCTGGATTTACATTTACTGTTTGCCTTTCGTAAATAGTACATTTGCTTTCAGGCGTTGCTTGGTTGCAACCAAGATATCTTACACAGGCTTTTATTGTAGGTGTGGATGACACATATAGCAAATCTGATAAATATATTCATTTTGAAAAGCAGCATGTCTCACATTAAAAACTCATTTTTACGTCTCTCTAAAAAGGTGCAGGACGGTAGTAAGTGAGGCTGCTGAAAACTGAAAAATATTGTAGCATCTACATCTGTTGCTTTCTAACTAGGTCCGTTACTGGGGTATTTTATTTTTTTATTGTTATTATATAGTTTTTTCAATAAAAGACCACAATAAATGTGAGCCTGAAAGACATTCAGTCATTACTGCAACCTTGAGTAAAAATACCAGCGATGTCACCACGGTCGCACAAACATTTAAAAACAGCATTACCTTGACAAAAGTGAAAATATTTTCACACGGCCCATTTTGTCTTGAATGCACGTTGATACAGGTTTCAGAACTGATGCTGTGAAGCAAGAAAGTCCTGAGTTTAGGACTTTGCTACATGTATGAAATGTTCTCCGTAAGAAAGCATCAGTTCTCTGGGTGTTTATTCTTTCCCTGCACAAGCCCAAACATCCGTGTTAACTTAAAAAGTGTCTTTGGGAGTTGGTGTAGGCACAGTCCTGTTTGACTCTCTCTTGCCTCCCACACTGATGGAATGGAGGAAAGGGCAGTGCAGCATTTCCCTATGCGGCTGGAAAACCTCGTCATCCTCTGGAACAACTGCAATAGCATGACAGAATTTGTTCTTAGTGGTTTTGAAAGCATAATCTGTTAAAACCCATCGACCGCATTAAGAGATATGACCTAACTGTTGAATTTATGGACTCTGTTAAGGAGTCTTGTCTTGTTCTACTGTGATGGTTCTGGTGTTGGAACCTGACAAATCAATTTCTAACTTTTTTTAAAAACTTCTGCCTCTATCTTGCAACTAACAATTATTGCAGAACACTCTTCTCTTAGACTCCCATAACTGCAATAGACTTTTAGTAAAAGTTAAACTTTAAATTAACTTAAGCAGTGTTCTAAATGCTTCAATTTTTATATTTAAGGGACAGAAATTGAGTTTATTTCCTGATTTATTTGGTTTCTTTAATAATTTATCTACTTTTGATCTAGCCTGTCAAAGATATACTTTTTAACTCTAAAGTACAGAGTCGTCACTACATTCATGTCAGTAAGTTGCTGCTGTCCATCGCCTGTCTTTGTCATGGCTGCCCGTCCCCTGGGGGCCCTTTACCTCTGGCCTCATCAGAGGCCCACAGAGACCTCCCTGTCAGTCAACCAGACATCAGCCTCTGATTGGCTCAGAGACTGATTACACCCTATTCATGCCTTGCCGTTTTTGCAGGGCGGAAACACATGCAGGGCCATGTAATAAGCATCCATACGGCGGGAACATGATGCTCTATTGGGAGAGAGGAGGGGGAAAAAAATCACTGACTGCATTCTAGTGCCGAGTAATCTCAGTTCAAATCAAAATCCGACACGCACGCACAAAGTTAACTGCTGCGTGACGTTTTGGTGGATGAAGTACTGCGTGACGGTACTGTGGAACAGAATTTGCACTTGTACAGATTTTTTTCCCCTGCATTTCTTTCTTTATCACACTTAAATGTGATATTATATTAGACACTAAATAAATACAAAATGATGGTTTCATTTATTAAGGGGGAAAGAAAAGCTATTCAATCCAACCAGGTTTTCATTTGAGGAGGTGAGAATGGATAATCCAACTGTGATGTGGACCAAAAAACAAACTCTGCCCAACATACAAACCTTGGTCTTCGTTTGGTCGAACTCTAGTGCGGTTCAAATGCATATGTGAACACCACGCAGACCCAAGACCACTTCAAAAGCAAGAAGTGGAAGACAGCGCAAGGTATTCTGGTTAAATACAAATGCCAATCTAGCGCTAGTGGGAGAAATGAAATTTTTTTTTTTTTTTTTTTTACCAAAGACAACTGCTAAAATCTGATGCCATTCCATTTTTGTTCCTATTTCATGAGTAAGGAAGTTGCGCTCATGTCTTCTTCTGAGGGTTTTCTGTTGTTTGCTTCAGTGGTTCTTGTTGCAGCGCCTCCACAGGTGAGGGGGGGAACATGTTGGAAAGTTTGTTCACGTGTTGTCATTAAAAACATGCTCCTCCTCCAGCTATTTCCTGTCGTCATCTTCTTTGCAGTTTCCAACAGAAATATTTGGTTATTAATATGACTGTAATGCGAAAAACGTTTTCCCATTGTAGTTGGTCTATTTTAAACCAATTTTGATATGCTCAAAAAAACACACCTCATCTTAGCATCAAAACCTTTAATGTTTCCATTAAGCTAAATTATTTTTGAAATGTCAAATTGCACAATTATATGGTCAACAGAAACTCAGCTAGTCATAATATGTGTCATGATTTCACTCACCACAATGGAGTACATTTAAATCCATTACAGAGGACCTACAGGACTATGATGTGTCAAAATAACCTTAGAAATGGTTCTTGGTTGATCTGTGGCCTCATGATTGAGTTGCAGACGCCGTCAATGGTTTCTTCATTTTCACTGTGGTTCTCCACAGTCTCAAAGCCTGACTTTGACTCCTGTACGTTTCTGAATAGTTTTAGATGACATGTTGCTTTCTCTGACCTTTCAGCCTTCTTCTTGTCAGCAGGTTCTGTTCAAGTGACTTCTTGATTTCTTGGCCTAGTGCTAATCAAGCCTGGGTGTGGCTATAATGAGAATCACAGTTAATTAAACTCTTTACAAGAGAGGTAATTTTTTCACACTGGGTCAGGTTGGTTTAACAAATTAATGATATGAAAACATTGTATTTATATGTGTACTGAGGGGATAACACTTTTTTTTTTTACAGCGCTGTATGCTGAAGGGCATCCTGGAACACTAATCCTTGGTAATCTGAAGACACCAAATATTTCAGCCACAAGCACGACGCGCAGTTGGTCAACAGTTGGGAGTGATAAAGAGACCCATTACAATCATTTCCAAGAGGAAAACATGTTAAATGTCACTGCAATCTGTGTCAGCTTGATAACTCTCATGATATGAGAAAGATTTCAACAGAAGGATATTTTAATGATAAAATCCCTGCAGCCATCTGGTGGCGTAATGAAATGGCCAGCGCTGGCAGAAGATCTGGATGACCTCTCCGTATCCACCGGCGGCATATGCCGGGGCTAGCCGAGTTGAAGGCTCAACCTTTCCAAGCGCCGACAACCATCAGCAGCACACTCATAATCATCAAGCCCTCATCTGCTGTGTTCACAAATCCCACGCAGGGCCGGATTTTTTTTTTTTTTTTGGAGGATTTGCGAAAACAGGTCCCGCCATATGTTGCCGCGCGGCTCTCGCCGTCGCGTGAGCAAAGGCGGGGGCCATTAATTAAAACAACTCGCAGCTCTGATTATTTCAACACCTGCGAGTGTCAACAAGCGCACACCCTCTCTGATCTGCTCTTTATTCTGAGAGGTATTAAGAGAGTTGGAACGCTGGGGTCTTCGTGGGGTTCAGGCTCGCCGTACCCCAGCTGGCTCATCTGCTTTCATTTGGAGATGAATCCATCTCATTGCCACTTGCTTCAGCCGGCCGTCTGAAAGACTTCTAGCACGTGTGAGCTCCACGTTAATGTTCGATGCTTTGCCTTTATGTGCTAATGGGCAGATTAATGGTATTGGAGGATACTTGTGTGTGTTTCGTCAGGACTGGCTTGACTTCACGAGGCCGCGTGAGATGAGAGGTTCCAGGCGCAGAGCTGCTGCGGTGCCGAAGCGAAAGGCGGTTTCAAGGATTACTGTCGGGGCGGAAAAGAGGCAATTAATCTCCGTCTTCAAAATGGGATACAGCTGAGCTTCAAGGCCTTCGGGATCTTCTGAAAAGATGATAAGCTTCTGTTTACTAATTTTCCTTTTTAGATGTATTGACGCTTTGTGCAAATATGTGGCAGATATCCAAATCTGGATGTGTGAGTGTGTAGTTGTGGACGAGCTAAGGGCAGGTTTAGTGATTCCCCCCACTCCCTGTATCCCAGCCCAGGTGTGTGATTGCAACAGTGTTTGTTTGATTTTGTTTTTTGCTCATTTTCAATTACCACTGCCTCCCGAGCGAGCGGGTTGAGCGTTCCAGTTTCTATCAGTTTGAACAGGGTGTTTGATCAGAACTAAGCCCTGCTGACATTAGATTTATTTTTTTCCAGTTTTACTCATGTCCTTGTCCCCCCCCCCTGTTTGTTCTGAGGTCACAACCAGAAGAGCAACACAAAAACAAAACAGCTGGGTTCTGTCTTTTAGCCAGATGCTGGGTTTGTGCTGTTAGGGTCATTTTGATGAAATAGTGGGTCAAAAATACAACAAACTGAGTTTGTTGGGTGAAACATGAGACCAGAAGGAACCTCCAGCGATGCCAATTAAGTAACTTTGCTGTGATTCAGACTCATCTGGTGAGTATCTTTAAAAAAAGACCAGTAACAAATTAGCCTGACCATTGCTTTTCTACTCCACTCGATTCTCATCTCTCTTCAGTGGTCCATCTCGGTTTTCTCCCATTGAAGTTGATTTCTTCAATATAATTTCCAACTTGCGAATGTAAGGAGAAGTTGTAAAAGAAGACGTTGATTTTTTCGTGCTGTTTTAGAAGCAAAGTCATTCAGCCCATGTTGGGTACGCTTCCAAGTAATGAATTAATGTTAACAGACATATTGTTCGACTCAATACTTCTTTCTTCACAGTGGAGGAAGTTGTTAATAGCACAGGTAAGCTTCATAGCATCAACCTGCATCAGCCTGACATATTACATATTATTACAGGCAAAAGTTAGTGACTAGGTAAAATTCAAAACTTCAACAGAGTCCATGCCTCCAAGAAGCATTTATTTCTCAATAGCTGAGAGTTCAGACTCTGTACAAAGTGAAGCGTAGAGCAAGAGGTCGAGTTTTACCAGGCTAGGTTTCTGCAGTTTTGATCAAACAGTGGGGTCAAAAATACAACGAATTGAACTTGTTTGATAAAGCTGAGTCTGGAAGGAACTAGCATAGACTGGGTTCACACACTGCGAACCTTTAGTGGCCCAGTTCTGATTTTTTTCGGTGTAATGCAACCAGGCCACTTTGATATCCGATATGTTTCCAATTCAAACGTGACTTAATGTCCTAATTTCATCCAACTGACTTGAACGTCATTGATACTCAACAGATGTCCCTGTACTGTGCCCTGACATGCTTTACCAGGAAGAAAAACAACAACCATGGCCGACTATAATGAGGATTAAGTTGTTAATTTTCCAGCTCATTGACAACTTCAAAATCGCAAGATATGCCCCACCGTTGGCGTCCATGTTTACTTATCCAAACACTGAGCACGCCCTATATGTGTGACGTTATTGCGCCCTCTACTCCACATCATCACATACAGGTCACATTTATTTGGAGGCGTAAACGACCACGGCAAAAAAATCCGATTTGACAAAAAAAAAATTTAATTTCAATCAGTTCATGCTGCCGTGTGAACAGCGCCTGAGTAACGTAGCTGATCCTGACCACTTTGGAGAACTGTTGTTTACGTCACAGGAAATTTTCAGTAAGCTTCATTTCCTCTAATATTTTTTAATGCACTCTACAAAAAACTCAGAGAAGAGGTGGGCTACGTGTCACCCGATCCACGAACACATGAGGTGTACGGTAAATCCACGGGCAGAAAAACATTACATTACATTAAGGTGATCCATGAATCTCCATCCATCTTGAAACTTGCTCTCGGCGAGGTTGGGGGAATTTCACCGCCACTGTACCTGCTTGATACTGATGAGTAAAGCTAAAGCAAAACGTAGATGTGCATTGGTTCCCCTCTGGCTGCAGAATTCATCCTGATCAGACCTGGCACAACAAGCTTCTTTACCTTCAGGAGCTTCACAGCGCCTTCCTCCGTCTGTCAGCGCACATATATCTCACTGTCTGTCCAAGAACACAAACTTATCTCGGAAGGTGCAGAAAAATCTGAAGCTTGAGCTTGACACAAGATATTATATATATATATATATATATATATATATATATATTATATATATATATATATATAATATATACTATATCTTTTGTTCTAGCAAGAATGAAGATAGTAGGAAATTATAAAAGAAGAAAAGCATTATTTTTTTTATCTCAATCAAGAACAGAAGATCATTGGAATTTCTTAAAATTAAAATGATTATTATGCATCCTTTGACAGGAAGGGTACCTCTACACCACCTCAGATTTAAAATGGAGGAGGAATAATTAATCCATTACCGATTACACAATAAAGCTGATTTTAGATCTTCTGCTGACCTCTACTTCCATCCCATTTTCTCTTTAATTGTCATATATGTCACAGTGCTGAAGCTGGATACAATCTGTCATTAAAACTCAAATGTTCAAGCAGCAGAATCAGACAAATAAATGAACATCTGCTACCCCTCAATCCCAAACAAATTAACACAAAGCTGCCTAAGCCTGGCAGTGACATGTAAACCTCTCGCTCTTTCGCTATGCACCACACAAATCAAATCTGCTGTGATTTAAATCCCGAACCTTTTCACCAGTAAGCTGTTTTTTCGTTGTTGTTTTTTCTTCTGTGAACAATCAACAATTGGTTTTCCCAATCTGAGAATGGAAATACTGTAGGAACAGCAATGGAATAGAAAAAAAACAACACAGTAGATTCCATGTTGTGAAGACAGTATCAAACACTGGAAAAAGTTTTTCTGTTGCAAAAGAAAAAAGGTTTTTTGTAACTTTGGCTACGAGCAAATAGCTTGTTCAGTAACCCATTCTGATGAGTTAAATGAAGATCAAATTTCTCCAGATTAAACCTTTCTGTCTTAAATACTTAAAAAATAAAGAAAATACAACCCCACATTGTATTTTATATAAGCTCCAGCTTATATTAATGCGTTAATGTGGTGACAGCTTTGTACATTCCTTTATTTATCCTTTTTTTGAAAGGATGGTGAGAACATTCAATTTTGAGTTTGCGTACTTGATATTCTTTTTTTGTTTATGTGACCTTGAATTGTTTAAACCTTCATTTACAATATTGGCTTTGACTTCAGGTTAATCACAGGGGTCTAGTTTCGAACTTGTTTGTATTCAAAGGTGCGTTCTGTTTTTAGTTCCCAGGCCCCCAAAAAATCCTCTGGAACATCGTCCGAAGTTGGACTTCCCATTTGGAAAGTGGAAATCTTCAATTATTCGCAGTTAGGATTTTTAAGGCTGAATTACCGTTTCAATATGGCTGCTCCTCGCATCAACAGTAGTAAGCTGTGGTGGAATTCACAATTATTATTCTGAATACAATTATCCACAAAGCAATAATTTTCAAAACACACGTAAAAGTTTGAATAAACTCAGTATTACATGTGGCAACTAAAACTCTAGAGCAGTGGTTCTTAACCTGGGTTCGATCGAACCCCAGGGTTTCGATGAATCGGTTTCCGGGGTTCGGCGGAGCCTCTGCCGCGGAGGTAAAGACACACTTGTGTAAAGTCGTGATGACGCCCTGCTTTGCCATCACTTGCTGCAGAGGATCACGTTACATGGCTTAGCCAATCAGAGCTGCGGAGGAGCACTGATCTTTTCAAGGTTGCTACTGCCTCTACTGGCGTGGGAGTGGTAACACAACTAATATAATTACATTACTAAATCAGAGTAACGCAAAGTCTTCATTATTTATTATTAATTTTTCATTCTCTTAAGAATGTAAAGCTAATTAAAAGACCTCAAAGTGGTTCCAGTTTCTCTCAATGGCCAAACTGTTGAAACTGTGGCAAATTTGAAATACTTTGGGTCGTTCCTGGACAGTCAGCTCAACTGTGCTGAAAACACTGATTATATTTTGAAGAACTGTTCTCAGAGACTCTATCTTTTAAGAAGAACATGGTAATTGTTAAAGAAACAATTCTTTAACAAAAATCTCAACACATCTGTTGAGATTTTTAACAGATGTGTGAACTTGCTAAAAAGTAAAACAGAACCATCATTGGATCTCATTACATCACTCACTTGAAGCTTGAATGATAAAAAGATTTGATTGTAAAATTGTGTCCTTTCAAAAAAAGCACTATGCTTAACAATCAGAACAAACACCAACAATCTGTTTTTATTATCAATTGAGTTTGAATAAGGTTTTCCTGAATACAGCTCTGTGCGAAAGGCTCTGTTGCAAAACAGAGATCAAATTTACTTTTATTCTATTCATTTTCTCCTTCGCTTTCCCCTTTCCTGTCTTTCACTGATAAGCTCTCCTCACCGCACAGCACAATGGCTCCATTGTACCAAACCACAGAGCTGATAATGTTACGTGACATTAAGGGCAATGATGTTAGCTCCTATTCAGAGAGACATTTTGATTGGAATGTAGACTCACAAAGAGAGCCATAATATTCAATGCTTTCTGAAATTAAGGATTCCAATATTAAACCAAATTATTACTGGGTTTCAGACTATTTTATTATCCAGCATGTCAGAAGATGTTTGGTTTCCTGATAAAGAAGACCAAAGACTACATTATAAAGCAATATAAGGTTCGGAAGAATTTAATGATTATTACCTTCGTTGTCCTTTGTACCTCCACATATTGATTTGTTTAACCAGGTTTCACCCATTGAGATCCCAGATCTCCTTTGGAAGGGAAACCTGACAAAGACACCAACACAGTTCAATCTGAAAGAAATCACAACAGAGCAGGGAATAAATGCAAAGAAACACACAGTTAACGTAAACTCTATAGAGGGATGTTTAACTCTAGTCCTCAAGAAACGGTCTCCTGTTTCAACAAAGCTGAACTAATGGTTCAATTACCTCTTCAGCATGTCGTCGATGTTCTGCAAGGGCCTGAAATAAACCAATTACTTGGCTCAGGTGTGCTGAACCTGAGGAACATCTGTAACAAATAGGAAAATTGTTCTTGAGGACTAGATTCGGGAACCTCTGACGCAGAGTTTTGACGGGAATTATGGATTTGTTCAGAAACTGTAATAGAGTGTAGCTTGGCAGGGCCACGATGCTGACAGGCATGAGAAAGTTGATGACTTAAAACAAAAGCTTGATAGATGAGAGGTGAGGAGCATAAACAGATAGACAAGTATGGGAATGCAACAGATGTCAGGCCTGGAAATGGAACGATCCTGCACCGAACAATGAAAAGTCCAAAGCTTAAATACTGACACAGAGTTTTAAAGTTATAATAGGACCAGATAAAGTAATCGGGGAATATTGTACAGCTGAGGCCAGGAGAAAGCAGGAAAACTGAGGCCTGGTCCACAGGTAGCCGAATATCTGAAAACAAATGTTTTGGCCTTTCTTTCACACAAAAACTCTGTTTAATATATTGAAAACGATTATTTATAAAAACTCCAACCAAAGTGGAGATTTGAGACACCTCAGTATTTGTGTGTTTACATGGGAAAACAGAAGTTGTGTCTGCGACATATAATGGGCCATGATGTCCACAAACTTGCTTTGACACAATTACCAATTGACACTGTCTTGTGTTTTAATAACCATTCTGATATGCTATTTAAAAGTAGCTTAACCTATACATCTGTCCACACAAATGAACCTCCTGGCGCCATGTTTTATTCCTGATAGGAATTAATCGTTGTTTTGAAGCTGTCTGATTGGCCAACATAGGTTTTATCGTTGTGCTACACTGCCCCCTATGGGTTTGGCATGTTTAAAACAGCACTCTGGCATATTTGTGCGGGTTTATGTAGATGTAAACTTTCCTGAAACTGATTTTGTGTGAATTATGTTAACAAAAAGGGAAAGGGAGAAATCTAAAGGGTATAAAAACTATGAGAAGTGGAACAAAAGAACTTGACTTGAAACTTGTGACTGTAATAACCATTTTCTCATCTCCTTAAACCCTACTTTCTGTAGGCTGCTAAACCAAGCAACTGTCGTTCCTGTTCCACTCTTTTAAAGTAAGAACTCAATTGTTTTCACTCTCTTTTTGTGGATAATAATATTCATATTCCCTTGAATGCTGACCCAAGAAAAAAGAGGCTATTTCATAGCTGTCAGTGCAACGTCTTTATCTTCACTCTCCAAATGTTGGGGTCAGCCAAGACTTGACGCTCAGCAGACAATTCTCCCAAAGAACTAATGTGATTAATGGGTGTCACTTAAGAGGGGTGGGCTGAGGTTGAAAATGGGAAAGAAAAAAAAAAAGAGAAAAAAAGTCATTCAAAAGGAGATTGTTGCTGAAGAAAAGGTGCATTGGTGGCAGTTCCTCTGCTAGAATTAACAATTTACCCCCCTGGCTGTAGATACGTGTTGCAAAAACGAAATGTTGAAAGTCACTTTCAAAGTTAAAACTCAGTTGGGGAATTCAACCTTGTACTGAGGTGTGGGCCAAGAGTTTTTAGGTAGCAATTAGGGTTCTTTGTGTTCGTAATTATACGCAGTACATTAAGGCAAATATTCAAGTGCATTCATCAGAGCAAGTCCACTTTTACAATATTGCCTTAATTTACTTGCGTCATTCCCTCTGGTAAAAAGTTGATTAAAAAAAATCCCCTGCAACAGTGTTAAAAATTAAACTTTTTTTTTCTTTACATTATTGTTAAATTATGACCAGAGACTTTTATGTAACTTATGTGACAACTAGGGGCGGATCTAGCGGGGTGGCAGGGGTGGCAGCTGCCACCCCCGTTGCCACCCCAGCTGTCAACAATGAATCCAATAAATAACTGGCAAATCGGACATGAAACTCTTTTTTCCCGACAACATTGAATGCAACACAATGTAACCTGAGACCCACTGCTGAGTAGCGGGAAGTGCGAGAGAAGGACAGAGGGAGAGGCAGCAGCATTGATGGATGTAAATGTTACTGGACGTTATGTGATTTATGGTAAGTCACACATGCGCCATTTCTGTCCATTGAGTCAAGAATATCGGTGGTCAGGAAAATACGACAATCACGCAAAGAATCAGAACAACGGACGCAGTTAATTCAACCATAGATAATGGTAACAAGGGCTTCAGATTTAAATGGTGAGGAAAAAGTTTTAATTTAAAGAAAACATTGAACAAGTGAGCAGTGGGTCAGTTATACTAGGCTAACTGTTGTTAGCCTGGTATTGACTTTGGTAACCGTAACATGAGCTGCGCAGTTCGGTGTGTTTTGGTTCCATTAGCACTAAAACAGGTCAACCCGCCACCAAGTCATCAGTAGAGCAGCTGGTTAAATCAGCTAATCAACCACCGCTGTGCTCAGGAGAAACTTATTAATAATCACAATATAGACATTAAGCCTGACAACATAATGTAACAAACTGAATCTTCTGTTTTAGTGTTTTTGATACTTTTTTGTGTGGGAAATGTTTGGTTTTTTTGGTGTTGATTCCCCTGATCGGTCATCTCTGCTCCTTGAGCTGTTGTCAGTTACCATGGCAACGGGTCCGTAAAGCCGACACAGAGAGAGAAAAGGCGGAATAAAAGTGGTTGGAGTTATTTTTTCTTTATTTCTTTATCCATTTGAATTTTGTTACTTTATTCTTAAAGTTCTATTTTTTGTATTATTTACAGAGTTTATTTGTAGGTTGATAATTGTTGGTTTTATTTATTTAAATTATTTTCTTTTTATTTTCTAAATTTAGACAGGAAGTAATGTGGGTCAGTCCACTTTCTATAAGTCCAGGGGCCTGAAGGACCAGCAGGCATTTGGGTTTGGGGCCGATGGTTTTTACCAGGGCAACAGTGGTAGCTCTGGTAAAAACGGGCAGCTTTATTGTACCTTTATTGTGTCTCACTGCAGCTGCTGCAATTCCTAAAAACAAGTGACAAAAACTGAGCTAATCCCCTGTGTTCTCAAGACGTGGTGATATTTATAACAGTTGTCAAACTGCGTCTTCTACAGCATATTTAAAATAAAACAATTGACCAATATAATATAATATAATATAATATGGCCCTTTCTTCTATCTTGACAGAACTAACAGGAGCTAAACTGTTTATAGATTTATATCATGGAGAATTGATCAAACATCAGTTTTCTAATCTTTATTTTAAGTCGTATTTAATAGATATATCGAATAACAAATGATGGCGCTACTAATATTTTTGTGACAGATTTCTCCTTGTCCTGTATTGGGATAAAATGGTTTTCTGGACACAATGCATGTCAATGCATGCGTATCAGTAATGCATATCAAGTAGAAGGAGTATGAAAGACGTGAAAATAATTAACTATACTACATTAAGAAATTGTATATAAGCCTTGGTGCTACATGAAGCTGATTTTGAAACATAGCAAGTTAAAAACAATATTTTGTATAGTTTTTATATATATATTATATATTGCCACCCCTGAAAAAGTCCCTGCGACCCTCTTGCCACCCCATAAATATTTTTCTAGATCCACCCCTGTTTTGACTGAAGACCTGGAATTAATTATTTATTTCTGTAGAAAAATAATACATTAATTTTTCCAAATGTGAAGTGGTTATCGGGATCTATAACTGAATAAATTGTTTTTGTAGCCTGTAAGCTCTTATAATTCATTTATCAAAAGGCTTTTATAAAATTAGAGGAGAAAAATAACTCCATATTTAACAAAACATATTGTAAAATCTTTAAAAAGCTAAGCTTTAATGAAGTACTTAGCTATTAGATTGTCAATATAACACACTCAATTTTAAATGTCCTCCTGATAAAAGTCAAAGGGATGCAGTGCTTTTATAAACAGGTCAGGAAAAAATTGATTAAGAAAAAAATATGGAGGTAGAGGGAAGTAGTTCAGTTATGCTAGCTTGACTTTGACAACCTTAAGATAGATGTGGTGTGGAATTCTGTTTAATTCAGTTAGAAAATAAAAGGCGACTTAAACACCAACTCTGACAGATCATCAGTACAGCAGGTGTTTAATGAGCTAATAGCTGCAGTAGCTAAGCTGCAGTAGCTAATCTACCACATTGATCGCTTATTAATAATCGCAAAATAAACATCAAGCCATAAAAACATAACACTGTAATAGACTGGATATTCAGTTTTTTTGTGGGGATATTATTATTACTACTACTACTATTATTAAAAAACAATACCGATAATAATATAAACTTATAATAACTTTATGTTATTATATTATTACTTATCAATATAAATAATATATATATATATATATATATATATATATATAGTAATTAACAATAATTATGATTAATATAATAATCATTTTAGTATAAACTTAGCAATATAATATATTACTAAGTATCATATTAATCATGTATTATATAATTAATTGTATATTGGTTAACATAATAATATATTAATATTCATATTATAATTGCTAATAATATTACTACTACTAATAAAAATAATTATAAACAAGACAAAAATGCTTTCCATCATCCATCTATTATCTAATGTGAACAAAATATTTTTGTACAGGGAGGAAGCTGGAGAGAACCCATCATGCACATGCAAACCCCATGCATAAAGAATCCAGGCCAGGATTCAAACACAAGACTTTACCTCTGCAAGGCAACAGTCAGGAAGCTGGAGCACCAGAGAACAAAGGAGATGATTGTTGATTTCAGGAGGAACAGGCTCAAATCATACCCAATTTCCATCATTGGAGAAGAAGTGGAGGTGGTTGAAAAATATAAACATCTCTGTGTTCATCTGGACAACAGACTGGACCAAGACGCAACAGTGAAGCATTCATACAAAGGGACAGAGCAGACTGGAGGAAGCTAAGACCTGCCAGGTCTGACCGGCATCCTCCCCCACCACCAGAGCCAACTCAATACCAGGTAGTGGTCAGTGGACAGCTCCACACCTCTACACCTGAGTGTCCAAGACATAAGGCCACAGATCTGACAAAATGATGACAAAGTTGATCAACGAACTGCGGCCTGGGGTGTCCTGGTGCCAAGTGCACATATGGACACCCTTATGCCTGGACATTGTGTTTGTTATGGACTATCTGTGATGAGCACAGAAGTCCAACAACAGAACACCACTCGAGTTCAGATTGGGGGGCCGTTTCTCCCAACCACGCCCCTCCAAGTCTCACTGTCATTACCCATGTCAGCATTGAAGTCCCCCAGTAGAACAAGGGAGTACCCAGGAGGGGCATCTCCAGTACCCCCTCCAAGGACTCCAAGAAGGGTGGGTAATCTGAATCAGAACCCCTCCCTCCACCTACTACCCTCTCTTTCACAGGGGTGAACCCCAACATACAGGCACCAAGATGTATGCCCACTCAAATCAGATAGCCATTGCTAAAACCCAGGGGGCAAAACATGCTGACAAAGATCTCCGTACTAAAAATCAGGAGGAGTGTGACAGATGTAGCATGCATCTGTCACACTCAAGATAACAACAGCAAGACCTTCTATTGTGGCGTTTAGTGTGAGCCCTGTGATCGTTAGCCCTGTGATTGTGAGCTCTTTTGGGAGCAACGTCTGGTATAAGTAGATGCCGAACATCGTAGGGATGCAACTCACGAGTTAAGCTCTGATAGTGACGATTTGTCTGTTCAAAGAAAACGTTGATTGTCCAAATCGTCCCCTAGGACAAATCCCTCTTCGTGGGTCCGTTCCCCAGCCGGTGAAGTTTGTTTTTTGAAATTAGAGAAATCGTTCCTTGGGGCAGATCTCCTTTGTTTGGTCCAGTGGTTTAATGCTGCTACCATCAGAGCACAGGTTGCAATTTCAGAGTGAAGGGGCTCCTCGTCATTCCCTTGGGCAGCTCTCTTATGATGGCTCCAGTCTTCTAGTGCTGCTACCATCCGAGCAGAGGCCAATATTTTATACTCCCCAGCCGGGGAAGGGCTGAGAAGGGGAGTCTATTTCATCGTAGTCTTTGGACTCATCCTTATGGCTGCGGATATCAAACATCACCCCAGGAACTAGCTTATTGAAAAGCTTCCTCACTCTGTGGTGACCAAATATCCTGTGCCAAAGGTGATCGGAAAAAACACAGTGCTGAATGCAATCTTCTCCATGATGAAAATCTTTGTTAAAAACAGTGCTCACAGTTAAAGTGTTCCTCGGATATAACCTGTTTTGAGCTCAAAGCATTCATAACCTCAGATGTTCTTTGGTCATAGCTACAATGAGCTCACTGTAGTTGTGGGGGAATTTCTTGCTTCTGATTGTTGCTATGGAAACGGTCAAATCAGTTGTGCATGACTCAAACTATTAACTCTTTGCAACTGTGTCACTTAATCATTCGAGGCGCCATGACGGACTTCAGAAGGGTATATTCCAGGAGGCTAGGGATAAAAACATGGATTTTAATGGTTAAATATTAAGTTTTGATTGACAATGGTATATTAAAACCATTAATTAGGCAATCATTTCTCAATTTTTCCAGGCTAGTGTGACACAACAGATAGAAATTGATCTTAAGTATGTGTGGATCGATGCATGTCTTTGTCAGTGACCCTTTGGACACTGAACAACAAAAACCTTCAGCAACCATGGTAACTGTGGCCTTTAGACAGTAGAAATTGATGCCAGAGAACATTGTTGTGGTTTGTTTTGAGTGTTAGCTGAAATTGTGATTTGTGGAATTTCTAACCGTTTCAGAAAAACATTTGTTCTGATTCTGGTGCAACATATAAAAGAAAAAAAGACAAGCAGCACAACGCTTACTTCAAGATTTTTATTGTTGTATCACTGTCATCTTTGTCCTTGTTTACATAAAATGTAAATTAAGAGAGAGATCATCTCAAAGGAGACAGGGGTACAGTATACAACACGTCAAACATAGGTCCAGTGCAAAAACAAGCTGACAGAAACTGTCAGTCTGTCAGTGCTATAACGTTAAAATGTTCACTTTCTGTACGTTCACTTTCTGTATTAACTTTATTAAAACAGTATTTAAGTGTTAAATACACCAAAGCGGTGTTTACGTTTCCTAACTGTTGCTAAAGCTGCTGCTAGCTGGTTTACTCTCCGATCGGAGGCAGGTTCCTTTAAATACAGTTGGAGAATGGTAAATTGACAATGACTGATAACGGCCAACACTTAAATACTGTTTTAATAAAGTTAATACAGAAAGCGAACATTTTAACGTTATAGCACTGACAGACAGCGGTGTATATATATTCCCAACTGTGGCTAAAGCTGCTGCTAGCTGATTTACTCTCCGATCGGAGGCTGTTTATTACATACACAGTTAAGAGAATGGTGGGTTGACAATGACTGATGATGGCTAACACTTAAATGCTGTTGTTATTAACCTTACCTTTTATTATATCCTTAACATAATGAGTATCCGTGAATTTTTCAGTCAGGTATCCCAAGGCAAAATCATACCAGAAGTAAAGATACAGCTCTTCGAGTTACGGTGGCCATTGTCTGACGTCACTGTGAAAAGGGTCTCCAGAAAAACTTCCAGTTCAAAAGTAAAACGAGCTGTAGTCTAGTCCAATCAGCAATTTCTTAGGTCTCCACTGGGATCTACCTTTTCCGTTTTCTTAATGTCGTTGTGTTTTTCTTAATGTCGTTGTGTTTTTTTAATGTCGTGGTTTTTCTTAATGTAGTTGTGTTTTTGTTAAAGTTGTGTTTTCGTTAATGTTGTAGTGATTTTGTAATTTGTAATTGCTTTGCACCTCAGGGCCACCGTATAAGTCAGTGCCTCACCAGCAATGAACCTCACCACACGTCGCATATATATATATATATATATATATATATATGTATGTACTGACACCCCTGAAAAAGTCCCTGCCACCCTCTTACCACCCCATAAATATTTTTCTAGATCTGCCCCTGGTGACAACCAACACAAACGTGAATAGTTGGAAAGCGGAAAGAAGAGGAGGCATAGTAACAATGTTTCCAAAAATTGGAAACACTTTTGGAATGTTTCCAAAAATGGAAACAAAATTAGATGAACTTTGTTTTATCTGATATTTTTGTGGCATTGGGCTGTCGCATGTGGCTGTTGTGTGAAGGCATCAGAGGTTTGTTAGCAAGCATCAGTGAACAAACAGCATCATGGAGACCAAGGAGCGCAAAAGATAAAGCAGGAATGTGTTATGAACAGTATCTCAATCTCTGTTCAAAGAACTGCGCAAAAATGGGGAAAATATAGGCGATAAACTGAAAATTAACCGACATCAAAATTTATGACAGTGAATAACGTCATTTCCTATGTTGGTATTTTCAGTGTTCTTAAAAAAAAGAAGTTGCTTGCCTTTTTTCGACAGAGGAATACGGAAGCGCATTGCTGTCACGCAGGGAAAAAAATCGAGGCTATCTCGTTCTAACGAGATACGTATCTCGTTAAAACGAGTATGTTAAAACGAGATACGTAAGTCATTAAAACGAGATAGGTATCAAGTTATAACGTGATAGCGATCGAATTTTTTCCCCCTGCGTGATAGCAACGCGCTTCCGTAGAGGAAGGTTATGTCCCTTTAAGACGTTGCGCTACCTGTACCATCTGTAGTCACGTGACTGCGCCCCGTCTAGTCTTTACAAGAAATGAAAGAAATGGTCAAGTTTAGAAAAAGGAAATTTCAAATGTTGAAGTAGCGACCGCGGTGGAGCTGGTCGATGCCAGACCGTGTAACTTAAGCCTGGAGACTTCCTAAAAATAATGCATCGTGAGTTTTTATTTTGAAAAGTAAGCGCACGGTGGGCGTGGCTTAGGTTCACCGGACAACCCACCATGAAATGAGCTGCACCTGCCTCGTCTCGGTCAAAGTAGGAAGAGGAGCAGCTCACCTCTTCATCCCCTTCACCCCAAAAACCTGCGTTCAGTGGCGTTGGAATGTAAGTTATTTTATACTTAGAAACTTGTTCAGTTGTGTTTATTTGTTCAACAACTCTTGAGAACTAAAAGTACTCATTTTCATAACTTTATGTACATCTTGCACACATGCACATTTTGCATTATCTGACAAAATGTGCAACAGTTTCAACATGGGTGTGATTTTTTTGTAATGTATATATAAAAGAAGCTGAGACTAAGTTTGCAGGCACAGGAAAATTGTAAATGGTGTTTTTTTTTGTTTTTTTTACCTCAACTTTATAGAAAGTTATTGAACGTCTTTCAACTGAGCTATGTTCTGATGATCAGTTTTTACAAGTTTAATGATGCCAATGTAATGAGCTGCCTTCTGGTTGGTGCAAATTTCTGAGTGCTTAGTTACAACTAATTTGCAAACATATCTGAATTCAATTTTTTATACTGTTTCATGACATCTGCAAAAAGAGGCAATAGATATTTTGTTTGATTTTTTTTGTTAAATGTAGCTCAGACGATGACTATTACTACACCAAACTTTACAATAATATATATAATCCGAACCGCTCTTTAATAAGTGTTTTGATTACAGTGGCAAAAGGTTGCAAAATGTGACAACATTTAGCTTTAATTTGAGTGAATTTCAGTTCACTTCAAACACAATAATACATAGAAATACATCAGGAAAAGGTTACAAGGAAATCACCTAAAATTGTCTACAAAGTGTGTCCACTTTGTGTTTTTGCAAAAAAAAAAAGACAACAAAAAATATGTTATATTAATAAAACCACAAGCAGGTAAAGTGTTGAGTTGTGTTGCTGTAGATCACACCTGTCTTTGTGAACAGACTGACCTATTTTACCTTACGGCTCAAAAAGCTACTAAAGGATGATGGAGCTTTGAATCCGCAGCGTGAAACAATCCCACTTTTCCAAAATTTGCAACAACTATCAGCCTAAAGAAAGAACAGCAGCTGTAACACATCATGGGCTGGTTACTGCTTGTTACTTGCACATAGAATGTGTGTGTGTGTGTGTGTGTGCGAGACACACACTGCGCCAGTGCGCCCAGACTCATTGCAGCAGAGTGCCGCCGCTCGCCGTGGATTAGAGGCTGAGGAGCAAACCGGCTGTGGAGGGAAGATGAAGGTTGCGTGTGAGTCTCCCAGCCGCCCGCCTTGTGAGCAGCCTGTGCACCTGATAAGGCCACCGCCACCTAATCCGTCCCACCACCACCCAACCACTTTAAAAAAAAAACTACTTAAAGTCAGTACTCACCCGGAGACTGATGAGGGCGGCCTCTGAAGCCTCCATCACTACATTTACCTGGCTGGGAGGGTCGATAAGCAGCAGACCCGCTTTCCCTCTTCATGGTATTTCCATCAAGGAGTGACAACTTTATTCTAAGATTTGACAGTTTTCAGACTAATTTCCTGTGTCATAATTGGTTAGTTCTCTCCATTCTTCTTTCTTTGGTAGAGCTGATAAAGGAGGATTCATTGAGAAAAAAACTTAGTTTTGAAGGCAAGGCAGACCAAGTGTCTCTATTGATGCTTAATGCAGGCCTTTGAACTTTTTCACATTTTTGTCATGTTTCAACCACAAATAAAGTAACATGTAACTGTAATAATCTTTCAAGTATGGATACAAGCATACATTTTAGCAGGTAATGAATGTTTTTCATATTTCCCATTAGTCACAAATGAGATTGGTGGATTTTATTCAAGATGGCTGCCATTTTTGAGTACCCATTTTCATGACTTGGATGAACTGACTTGGCCATGCCATCTAAACATGGACATTTTTCCCAGTCGACTTCTGGAAATAGTGTCGGTTTCCATTCAACGGTGTCATTTATGCCTTATGATTCTTCAACCTCCTTCTGTTAACTGGTTAAATAAATGCTTTCAATGTTGAAAACTGGGAGAGCAGAACCAGTTGGCATGAAGATTAGAATGTTAAATGTAGCACTGAAGTTCATAGTCTACTTGTTCAATCTGTGCTTTATTGGTAATGGTGAACTACTCTTACAAGTATAGCTTTTAATGTGAATTAAGTTTTGCTTTTGGATGTAACTTGCATGATTTATTCTTGATTTATTTTGAATTGTATGTTGCTATTTCATTTTTTGTTTTTGGGCTATTACTGCATATATTATTTATTATCCATGTATTTTGGAGGTGTTAACTGGTTTTGTATATATCTGAACATACATATAGATTTAGATAAACAGCTGTGCCCTCAGGTGGATTCTGTTTACTGGGGTTTTTTTATCTGTACATTAATTGTGGTGGTCTTTCATTTAAGTCCCAAATAAAATAAATTAAATTTTGTGGTTGCAACTGCATGGTGAAAATAAGCTAAAACTCAGAGTTGTTGTAGCTACTAGCTGCATACCTCTCAGGGGCCATACGCTCTGCGTTGAATGTTAACACATGCTGTTTCTCAGCAGTGAGTTTTAAAAGAAGCTGTTAATTACAGCGTTCTGATTAGAGCAACACATGTATTACCATGGAGACAGTGCTACCTGAGCTTCGGCAAGGTGTTAAAATATTTATTTTGGTAATTTTGAATGCCACTGAAAAATAAAAAGAGAGAAAAGCTAACTTTTTATTTCTCCATTTCAGAACACCTTCCATAAATGCATATTTAAGAAAATCTTAATCAGGAGTGCAGGAAATGAACGTGTTTGAGAGGTGTTCTGATTGAACTCCTTATCTTAGATTGCAGGTGTCTGATTTGATGACGGAGGGTGGGGGGGGAGTTGTTGCCACGTGTTTGCTGTAATCACAATTTCAATCTAACTCTTTAATCCACAGATATGACATCAAACTAATGCCAAGTGTTTGACTAAATAAGAAAACATGAGGAAAAAAGTGTTGCTTTCAGAAGAATTTTCACACGCAGGTTTGATGCCCTTAGCCGACTTCTGGCTAGCCTGCAGCCGTTTTATCAACAGCTCTAAAAACACATGCTAGGCTCCAACAGGGGTTCTTGGACGAGTGGGGCCCTGGGCAACCCCCTTCTTCTGCAACCCATACCAACACCCACCCCACCCACTCAATTTATTTTGGAGAGTTTTCAACAGTTTTCCTTTTAAATAACTTGCAATTCGTAATAACGTCAATATTTGCTTTTTATTCTCTGAGGTGTGGCTGTAGGACCTGGGCGAACTGCTAAAATGGGCGCTGACTGAAACCAGTAAATCAGTTTTAATACATTTGGAAGACATAAAACTCTTCTCACTAAACTTCTCCTCCCATCTACAGTGACTAGAGAGTATCCTGCGGAAACACGGGCTGAAGTTAGACAAACACAAGCTGTTCCATCGTTTGGAGAAGTTTCTTGGATATAATGTCAACCAAACAAGCAACAAAACAGATCCGCTCCATCTACCGCCATCAGGTCAGCGCCTTCCCAAACCTTCTAACAGGAAGTGCTAGTCGTACACGAGGTCCCGCAGACCAATGTGACTGCTTTACACAGGTATTGAAAATCTGCTTTCTTTATGTTTTTATGATTGCAGTAGGGGCATCATTAATGTCAAATTAAGCTGTTAAAGGTCTCGGTTCAGTGTATTAAGTATAGATATATATGAATATGCATACGAATAAGTAAAAATACACAAGTATTTCAAATTTAACTACAGATCATAAAGTGGGTTTTAGAGTTTTAAAGGAACAGTGCATCATCCTATGGTTTTCTGTCTTTGAGGTTTGCACCCGTGGCAACATCTGGTTGATGATCACATGACTTGTGATGTGAAAAAAGTGTTTCATTGGAGTTTTGTGAAATAAACTAAATTGGATGTGGCCAACAAACCCCGCCTCATCTTAGTGCCAAAACTTACAGGTGTTTTTAATATGGGTGTATTTCCATTAAGCAAGTTTATTCTCAAAATATCAAATTTGCACAATTATAATATCAATGGAAACGTAAGCTAGTGTTGAATTCCTGCTGCGAGTGAACATGTGCAGATATACATACAGTATATGTAGCCAATGACAACAGGGATAAACTGGGACCGATTCTATGCTGCTGCTGGGAGACGACAACAATCTATCTACAGTGACCTTCCAACATCGGTGTGTTTGTGTTCCCTCTGCAACATGTACTTCCAAACCACTTCACCCATTCACTGTTATCTATGAACACAACCCAAACCCCCTACATCATCCCCCATTCCCCTCGCACGATTCCCGCACAACCAGCTCACCTTCATTACAGCCCTGATAGTGGAATTGGCAACTTGTCACTTTTATTGATTTGTCCTAAACTGCAATTTACATGGATATTTGTGGGTGTCCTGAGGGCAGACTGCAGCTTGGCAGACCGCCCAGCCACCCCTTTCCCACCGCCCTCTGCCTTTTGTTTCCTCAGTCTGAGAGGAAGTTTTTCTCCCCGCTGAGCTGCCAGGGCCTCAAAGTGACTTTTTCAGCTTGACTTCAGCAAATATGTCATGCTTTTAGAGCAATTTTTTTTCCTTTTCATCATGCAAATTGAAAGAGCTGGAATGGTGTTGGGATAAAGAGACTGGTCGCGGTGCATGAATGGCTCCCTGGGTGAGCCCTCTCCTAGTGAAGCCCATTCTGCAAACAAATGCTTAATACGCAACTTAAAATGTGTTTTATTCCCAGATAAATCTTGAAACTCTGTTCAGTGCATAATTTACAAGCCTTCGTATGAATATTCCTAATTGTTTCATATTTTGTACTAGTGATGATAAAATGCAAAGAAATGCATTTTATCATCCATAAATGTTTCTGTTAGAAATGCATTAAACTTTGTTCTGTTAGAGATGATAAATGCTAGGTAACTTAGCTTGGTCACCTAAGCTATATTGGATAAACAGCTTAGGTAAATACATAGATAGGTAAGTTACCTTAGCTACACAACTCTAGCTAAATTACCTTGGTAACTTAATTAGGAAATTAACTAGATAACCTTGCAAAGTAAGCTAACTAGCTTAGGTACCTAACTTAGGCAGCTTAGTATTTTTTCCGAGGTAACCAACCTTCGGTAACTTTACTTGGTTTCCTATGATAATTAGGTAACTATCTTGGGTAACTAAGACATTAGTTACCCAGGATATAGTAACTAAAATCTAATCCAGCTATTAACTTGGTTACATAAGCTAATATGTAACTAAGTTAATAGGTATGTTGGGTAGCTAAACTACCTATATGGGGTAACTGAGTTAATGAGGAATCTCATTAGCTTAGAAAACTAAGGTATTAGCTTTTATTTAAGCTGATAATTACCTGATTATCTTGTGTAACAATTAGCTTATCTACGTAAGCTAAAAGTTGGCTTATGTAGCTCAGTTAGTAACTTGATGTGTCAGATGGTTTGCTTAAGGTACCAGGATAGGACACACACACACAAAGAGAGAAAAAAAAGTCTAGAAGAGGGTCAGCTTTTTTTATTGCGTGCTTTTGTCACCCTCTAAGTCAGGGGGGCCCAAAGTCGGACCTTGAGGGGCTGCATCCTGCATGTTTTAGTTCTCTCCCTGGTTTAACGCACCTGGATCAAATGATGGCTTGTTAAAAGACCTAAGAGGAACAATTGACTTGCTGAAAATGTTGCTACTACCACCAGGGAGAGAACTGAAACGTGCAGAATGTTGGCCCTCGAGGACCGACTTTGGGCACCCCTGCTCTAAGTCATGCCACGCTGCTTGGTGAGCCTCATTAGCCTCAACAGAAACAAACACAGAAATGGAATGAAGGCAACAGCAAGTCGGGTTTTGTCAGGTTGTAAAAATCCGCACAATCTGCCTGAAGATCTGCATGTGTTCATGTACCTGCATGTGCATGTAGCGCCCCACATCCACCCCCCCCACCCCAAACACCAAAGCTGACCTTCGCAGAGGCCAGGCGAACAGCACAACAACCCGCAGCAACAGAAAACACAAATGCTTTGTGAAAGCTTTGACACGGCGCGTTCGCACAAAAATGCCAAAATGTCACAATCTTCAAACTTTGTGTCCACAACACAGTTTTTCTTTTTACCTTTGTAAGGCTGCTGAAGGTTACCTGCAAAAAAATTCCAAGAGGGTGTCGAAGCTAGAAGTGGTTTCTCAAGAGGGAACTAATTTCAGCTTATACGCTCTTTATTGCCCTTGAAGTTTTTCACGTTCTTGGTTTGGTTTTTGTTTCCCTTTTTAACACCAAGAATGAGGTGTCCACATAAATATAGGAAAATGAAATTAATTGTGTTTTTGTTTCTTGAGGAGTACACAAAGCGTCCATTACTGAAGGCAACAAAATGAAATTCTTACTAAAACTACAGCTGTTCTGCGAAGACTTGAGAAGTTTGTTAGAGAACAAACCACTAAGAGGAATTTCCTGCCTGTTGGTGAACAGGGAGGAAGTTGTAGAGAAGTTTGGTTTAAATTGACATCCAAAGCCTTGAACCTTCTAAGGATTATTGGTCATTTATTTATCTGAGAACGTGGAAGCGTCACGACGTTGCTGATTAAAAACCATAATCGGCGAGCATTCGAAACCTGACTGAAACATTGCGCTTGGGAAGCCAAACTATATTAATAAACTACATTCAAACACAACATACGCTGACGTTAGGGTTGGTTTCACAGGCTTGAACTACAGATTCATTCAGCTTAACTTCCCTGAGGTACCGTGTGGTGGCAGTTTTTCAAAATAAAGTAAACTTTAACATTTCATGATATTTACATTGATTTCAAAGTCAGATAATGGTTTGTGTAAGCAGGGTCGCAACTACATATTATTCAGGTGGATGCGAACACATAAATCGCCCCCCCAACAAGAAGGTACGTGAATGTGAAGGGGCACATGCGCTATGCTCGCTCTACCCCTCTCTTCCCCACCGACACGAAGGTAAAACTCACCACATGTACCCCGTTATGGGCGCGAGGTGGAGGACCATGAGGGCGCTTAATGCGAACACGTCATCGGCGCACCACACCCTCCATGTGGGGTTTTGACGCACTCACTTTTTGCGCCACTGTGTGCAAGTGTGCAAATATAGGGTATATGTAATGTATCTTAAGTTATTTTAATATATATTAAAAGAAGAAACTTCATTCGCATTCTTTCTATTTTGACGTGGTGGTGCGCCACGATCAATTACACATTAAGAAAACCCACAACTGATTATTTGCTATAACAAACTTAGGTCAGTGGTGGCAGTATCATGCTGAGGAGGATCATTTTTCCATCCACATCAGAAAGTGAAATTAACATCAGACTGTTTAAAAGACACATAAGACACAATCATTGTAAGAAAAGGCCCTCCTGTAGGGTGTTATGCTTAAAGGGGCTGAATAAAAAAGCATGCCACACTTTTCAGAGTTTTGGTTCTAAATTAGTTGCTGTCTTTTCCCCACCTTTTGAAAGGGAGGGTGTTCATTTTGCAAATCCTAAAGGAAAAAAATCCAAAAATCCTCGAGCAGGCAAACTAATTTAAAAAAAAAAAAAAGCAGAGACAGCAGGACGTTAGGAAAAGAAAGAGCGAAAGGCCTATGGAGAGTTTTTGTGTTCTTCCTCTCATCTTGGTGTCTTTTAGCCCTGCAGTGAAGTTTCCTCTTCAGGGTGGCACACAGGGGGAGAAGTTCTAGAGCACAGATACTCAACATCACCGAACTTGGAAGCTCCGAACACGAGAAAGGATTTATAAATAAAAAAAAAAGTGAGAGATGTGAGTCAAATACCCGCGGTGGGTGAACAAGGGGTGTGTGGTGCTGGTGGGTGTCGCTGCTGATGTCACACCCACTCGAACAGCCGCGATTGGACCCTAATTAGAAATCTCGGCAGCAAATAGATAAGCGTCCTGCATGATTGAGCCCAAAGTGGCTGATGCCAAAAAAAATTCTGCAGGGGCGGAGAGGAGCGGAGCAGACAGAGAGCTGCCAGGCTGCGCTGACAGCACAGAGGCTTCACATCCGACCGGCTCGAGGCTGGAGCTGGACTTTCCACAGCGACACCCTCCGCTGTGAAAATATCCGTCCAGAAAAAAAGAAAAGAAAAGAGAGAGAGAGAGAGATATATCTGTATACATACTGAGAGAGGGAGAGGGTGGAAGGAGAAGCAGAGGAGGAGGACGCGGCGTTGTTCGGAGAGGCTGACGAGACGAGCAGGAAGGAGAGTCGGCTCCAAGTTGCTCGCGCGCTCCGCTCCTGAGCTCATGGCATCCGTACTTGGAAACGGCAGCCGCGCGTCGGGCGCTCCGAGCGGCCAGGTCCGGTGTAAGCTGAGGCGAAGGAGGAGGAGGCGATCCAAGAGAAAAGGTACGGCAACTTTTTAGTTTTCCCGTCTCTCCCCCCCCCCCCTCCCTCTTTTTTTTTTTCTTTCTTCCCCCACATCTTGACTGAATAGGCGCGCGGCGGCGGGGCGCATCGTTCGCTCGCGCGCTGCGCTTCATAACTGTCCGCGCGTTGAAACCCCGATAAGAACAAATAACCGGCCGCCTTGTTAAGGTTCTGTGTTTCAGCGACGCATACAGTCTCTCTGCTCCAAAGTTTACTTTGGACTACCTTTATTATTAGTGCTCGTTCAACCAGGATATACAAAGTCCAAGAGATTTTATCATATTTAAAAAAAAAACAACCAAGTATATATATTTTACTAATTTACATGGATGTATCATTTCTATTTTTGGAATCATTAAATTTAATCGGTTTCTTTCTAATTTTTAAACTCTTATTTCATACCTAATGCCCTCTGTTAAAGAGGGGGGAAAAAATCAACATTTGTGCGAACTATATTTAGATCTCTCAGAAAGATTGCAGGGATAATCCTGATAATTTTCCTAATGGGTGCCCTTTTGCCCCCTCTCTTCCATAAAATGTATTCCTCCTCATGGCTTTGTAAGTCCAGCACTCCAGAAAAAGTCTCATATTGGACCAGCAATCAAGGCCCTGCATGTCAAAAAGGAAATGGGGAAAAAGGAGGTTGAAAAAAATTAAAGTCTTCCCTGAACCCCTTTTTAATTATTATATATAGTTTTAAAACTCTTTAAATTTTTCAAATCAGTTTCAGTGCATTCAAACGAGTCCCAATGGAGTCCATTAGTATAGAGTGTAAAACAATCAGCTGGATTCGTAATGGGAACAGCAAAGCATGCTGATTTCACTGACTTTTCCTCCCAACGCCGCAGCCAGCTCTGTAATGGATTCTGATGGGGGGGCTTCATGGTAAACAAATCCACCCCCCCACCCTCCCCCCGGACCCCTCACACCGCTGTGCGGTTTTATACCATCTTTACCAACGATATTACATCAGACTAATGCATGCTATCAAAAATAATAAAAACAACCTCATTTCATGAAGCATTTGCGCCTCTCTGCAAATCTCTCACCGAGAGACGCCAGTTAGTTCTGCGTTTGCAGAACTGACCACACTTTGCCGGCCATCGCTGGACTCGATCTGTGATTGCTGGGTAATTTCAGTCTTGTTTTATGTTGCACTTCAGAGGGGAAAAAAAAGGCAAAAGAAAAGCAACAGAATGACATTTTGGAAAGAAGAATTGGTGGAAGCTTCAATCCTCCAGAACGCTGAAGGTTATTTCCTGAAGCATTTCAGCAATTATCATTAAGATGTCAAAAGCAAACTCGTGCTGTTGCATCACAATAAATGATTGTATCTTTCCTCCCGTTTCTTCGCCTTAAGCACCTCTATTAAAACCAGCTGCAGCACGTTTAGCCCTGTGTGTCGGTGACACCACGACAACGGTGCAGTCCGTGCTGCCGAGACACTGATGCGAATGTTGACGGAAGCTGACGTATCCGGCTGCGAGCGAACGCATAACAAGCTCCCGTAAACACTTTTTTTTTTATTTCCCGCCTGTCATCAAAGTGCAAAACAGACGACCACAAACTTAATTTCCATAACCTCTTGATTTTTAATAGCCCAAGTAATTGAGACAGGGGAGACAATACATAAAATATAGTGCTGAGGCAAATGTATTTACATAATGGAAACGACAGAATTGGTTCCACAACATTAAGCATTGCATATGAGCGCCGCACAAACGCCAGCGCACACATTAGCCGTCGGGGCCTTTTGGGGGCGGCGGGAGATGGGGTTTGGGGGGTTTGTGTGTAGGGCTAATTTATCAGCGCTGCTGATTCACTCTGATAACACGGGACATTAAGGGGCCCCGGCACACGGGGCCGTTTGGAAATGAACTGTGTCCGTGGCCGGAGCTGGATCCAATACTTTAGATCTTTTCTCCCTTTTTTCATGTGTTTCCTAAAGCGTCTGATTATTATTATTTTTATTATTATTTTTCTCCTCACTACAGACGTCAGCACAGATTATCCATAAGCCTGACCAAATTTTCATTTTCTTCCTCCTAGTGTCAAATCTTTTCCTCGGAAATGCCAAATGATTGTCATCTTCAGATTTTCACACAATTATTTTAAAGCGAAAAGGAGAGAAAAAAAAAGTCAGAGGGATTACTGCATGGCATTTAGGGCTTAATCTCTTGAAAAGGCTGCAGATTATTTGTAGATGGACTCGCTAAAACCTTTGTGTTCATTCAAAAGGCTGGAGCTTCTATTAATTTCACTTTTTTTTTTTAAAGTTGCTCATTTTTTGATGGGCAAAACAAATAACCCCAGAGTGAAGATTAGGGGTTTATCTTTTTTTTTTTTTTTTTTGGCAGTCTGACACCATTTGGTTAATGCTTCGAGTTCCTAGAAATCACTGCGTTCCCCCAGCTTTACCTTTAAAAATTTCCAACAACCCTTTTTTCCTTTCCTCGGACCTCTCTCTGTATCGGTTTAGCGTTTATTTATGACCATGTTTGACCGGATTTTTAATCAATCACAGCCTTTTAGCATCTCCAAAGGGATGCCGCTAACGCAAATAAAATCCGGCACAGTAACACCTGAGTGGATGCACCGCAGTCCAGCTTTTTTCCCCCATGAAGTCGCTCTGTGGATTAATAGCTGTCAATCATTTGCATACGGTTTGACCGTGGCGTACACACGAGACTGTCCTTCCTCTTTATCTACAAAAATAAAGCAATGCAGAGATTTATGTTCCAACATTGCTTTTTTATTTATTCTTCTTATAGCTACACCTATCAGCATGTGGTCCCAGTACAGTATATCAGCATGTCATCAAGAGTACCGGTGGGGGGGAAACGTGAAAAACGCAGTGTGTAACATAATTTATGTCACAATTACAGTTTACGCCTTCAGTCGCAGTGAGGCGGCAGCAGAGGAGTCCGGTTTGGGTTTTAAAAGGAGAGGAGGGGGGTAGAGAAGAGGGGTAAGGATGGGAAAGATGAGGGTCGGGTCACGCAGGATGATGGGGGTCCTCCCACATCCGATCCCCCGCCCCCCTCTTCCCCAGGAAGACAGGTGCCTTATTGTGTGACATCCAGAATGGAATAAGGGAGCGTGAACTGCAGGCGGTTCAGTTTTCAGCACCGCCGGCAGTGACAGAGGGGGCGTCGAGTCGAGGTCAAAGGTCAGGCAGGAGAGTGCTTTTTAACATCCACACATCCGTATTTGGTCTGAGAGATTTATTACTATGTCTAAGGAGCTTTTTCTGGCAAGCAAAATGGGTTTCTATAGATTATTTTCTGTTTTTTTTTGCACCAGAATATTTTAAGCAAACCTTATGTCTTTTAAAGATGAAGCATGGCAACATTTGGAAGCTCTTAATGTCATGAAAATTGGAGTTTAAAATGACAGAGTATGTCTCTTGTTTTATCCTAACCACTAAAACTATGGATTTTTCCAAATGTTTTAGACGTTTTCTGCCTTGGCAGGGATTGGTTAGTTACTGGTATGAAGGTATATTGAGGTTTTAAAAAGTTACTTTAGACTGTTAAGTCTAAACCAGGCAATTTGTGTGTGTGTGTGTGTGTGTGTGTGTGTGTGTGTGTGTGTGTGTGTGTGTGTGTGTGTGTGTGTGTGTGTGTGTGTGTGTGTGTGTGTGTGTGTGTGTGTGTGTGTGTGTGTGTGTGTGTGTGTGTGTGTGTGTGTGTGTGTGTGTGTGTGTGTGTGTGTGTGTGTGTGTGTGTGTTATGGAGCTGTGGTGGGAATATCCATGTTTACAGCCAAAGAATAACTTCATATAGATGAAACAAAAAGTCTGCAAGCATCCTTGGGCCGGTTACAGTAGGCAAGGTACATTAAAGCTGTAAAAGGTTATGGTTTCAAAACCACAAAAAAGCATTTTATCCTTTTAAAGTGGTGTAAAAGTCATCTTTAAGGGTAACTTCTTAGGTTATTTTGGAGCAGAGAAGTTCAATTTGTGAAAAAACCAAGATGTACAAATGACTTCTATCACTATAGCGCATTTTTAAAGGTACAGATGGAGAATATGTTAACAGAAAGCAGACCTGAGGACTCTGATTATAGCCTGATTTAGTAACAAGCTAATCTCAGTATGCACTCAAAACTGATGCTACATTTATTAGGTGTTTATTTTGCATTTCTGCTTTACAAAACTATTTTTATTAAAACTGTAACACAATCAGTTATACTTGTTAAGCAGTAGTAGTTTTTCATGAACACTGGCGATGCACCGATCCACTTTTTTTCTCCACACCAAGTACCAAACACTTAAGTATTATAGATTGTTCACATTGTCACAGATACCAATCTAGGATATTTTTCACAATTGAGACCAATATAGATATTAATATCAGATTGGTACATCTTTAATGCATTCCACTTTTTGCTCAATTACCGCTGGAAATATGCAAACCTCCCTGACCGCTGTGATCCCCAGAGGATGCCTGAGTACTGACAATAGATGGACGAATGGGTGTTTTTTTTTTCTTTTTTGGTTAATACAGTAAAACTGTTTGTGCATTTTTAAGTTATTGTACCATGAGAATCTCGTATTCCCACATACTTAGTTTTACAAGGAGAAAAGAGAACATCATGTAAACAGGAGTCAAGATGCATCCTCTAAAATACAAAAAAAAAACAAAACAAGTCTTGTGTTTGAGTTTAAATGCAGGTTTGTGTTTGACTTGTTTTAAACCCTCTCTGACATTATTCAAACGATGCTTAAATTCTTTTTACCGGAAAGGTTTGACAAAAAATCCATTTTTCATGTCTCGTTTTGCGTCTTGCAACTCGAAGCAACAGCCCAGCTTCCATTCCAGCAGCTGCATGCACATACGTTCGGTGTCAAGCTTGTTTTTTCTCCAGTCATTTTCCTGTCTGCCTCCCTGCTATCATCTGTCAAATTGTGAGAGTTAAAAAAAAAAAAACCTAAAGAAAAAAAAAACAAAACAATATTTCAGTGGAAATGCTGTAACCGCTACAGCAATTTTTAAGCAACGGCACAAAGCACAGTGACAAACGCATGCAAATTGAGAACACAAGTCTTTGTAATGTGGAACACAATGAGCACATGGAGGCTGAATGATAGCAGCAATAAAAAGCTAGCTGTGAGGAATAAATGAAAATATATACAAAAAAAAAGAAAAGTCAGGAATGTGCTCATTGCCAAAGCTCACTGGAAAAGGATCAGTGGAGTAAAAAAAAAGGGGGAAAAAAAAGAAAGATTTCTGGTTTTTGGAGCTGCGAGTGCTATTTTTAATCAAACTTGTTCAGTTTTCCAGGATAAAAACCAACTTTGACGGTGTCTGCGAACATGTACACACAGCGGCGTTATGATTCCGGCGTAGGCCCACGCAGAGTTGCATCAAGGCTCAAGGCTCACGCGTGTAGAGCATCGTGCGGGTTACTCGCTCCAGCGGTTTACTAATGTAGGTTCAATCACAGCAGGAAGGGAAGCCGGGCGGAGGGGGTGGGACCGCTTCCATGTCGGGACGCCCCAATGTCACACCGAGTGTCACGAGAGGACGGTGGGGAAGATATTTTGCAGATGTGGAGCGCCATCTTTTTTTTTTTTTAACCCCCTGAAACACTTCTGCCACATTTGTTTGTGCCGGTGTTGATAATGGCATTAGGAGCTGTGACGGGAACACCGCTGGCATTTATGAGGTTAATGAAGGTCGGCGCCGGCGGAAAACGGCGCGGCGCTCCGCTGTGTGCGCTCGCATGGCTCTGTGAATTTACGGGGCGCTTCCTGATTAAGGGGGGGGAGAGGCGGAGAGGTTGGTCTGCTCAGGACGCCGCGTCCTCCAAGTGACCGCGCGTTTAGCTGACGGGAGGGAGAAAAAAAAAAAGAGGTTAGCGCTCCTGACTGTGGTCTCATGAGGACAGCAGATAAAATGACCAAAGAAAGGGAATAGCACAACTTTGGTGCATTTGCATAATTAGTAATTATCTTGTAATAGTCCCTCCTGGCTTTATTCAACTCCGTGGTAAAAAAAAAGAGAGAGAGAAAAAAAATTTGCTTAAAGTTCAGGAGCAACAAATAACTTGAGGAGAAAAATGACTCACTGGTGCAAACGTTTGGACTCTTCGTGGGCCGCCTCGGCCACGTCTGCTAAGAATAAAACAAAAGTATCAAAAGAACAGATGCAGATTTAGAAAAAGAAAAAAAATTCAAAAGGTGACACTTAAGTTAATTAGTCTGTTGTTTTATGACTCCCACAGTTGGAAAGATAACGGTATTACTCACGCCGCAAATAACTTGTTGCGCTTGTCGTCATGACGACCAAACGCAAACAGTTTAATTGAGTTAGTCATGTGTTACGCTCCATCAATCTGTCCGCAACAGCTTTCGAAAAACGATACTTCAGGGAAAGACTTTGCGAGAGCGCCGCGCCGCTAATGTGTGTGCTCCTGCGTTGGGAAATAAAACTCTGGAGTGTATCAGATGCTGCCTCCGTATGGTAATTTGTTTGCATGTCTGTTACTGTGTGTGTGTGCCACTCCTGAGCATTTGTGTATGGTGTGTAAGGGTGTGCAGCCGTCTGCAGGGGAGCTGCCAGTCCTCATAAACAAACAGGGTGGAAGACGTTATCGCTTCCTGTCGGTGTTCATGCGTCCGCAGTCCACTAGAAGGGGCCTGACAATGTGAAAGATGGAGCGGAGCTGCCTGGAAGCGAGTGCCAGGTGATTCCGGGGTCGGATGCGAGTGGCACAGCGGGTTGTCGCTGTTGGAAACGCAGCTCTGGAACTTCTCAGCACACACACCGAAGCAGCTTGGAAATGAGCCTTTTTGGAGAGTAAAGCTTGTGGTCTGTAAATAACCAAACAGCATTTCTAAGCTACATCAGCAGGTCCAAATCTGTTTTTTTACTGTCTTTATTATAGTTGCTTTTAATACCCTTTTTCATAAATAAGTCAAACTAGTTTGTGGTGCACCAAACCATATTTGGTGCACCACTTTTACAAAACTTGATGTACCTCAGTGCTAAAAAGCCCATCTGATGAAAGTTTTCAATAAGTTGTTTAAGAGACAGCAGTCAAAAAGCACATGTCTGTTTTTCAGAGCTTGGAAGTGACTGTATTGGACATAGAACCTCAGTCCCTTGTGTAGATGTCTTCATTTGTAGGGATAACTACAGTAGCTCAAATGTTATGTTATTAATTTCAGGTTTGTTTATTTTGAGCATGTAAATAACTTTGAATTACAAGCACCGAAATCCATCATTTCAATTTTACAGAACAAAGTAACATAAACATAAATTCCAGATTCAAAAGGAAAGGAAAGGAACGTAATCTTATGTTGCATTTCATCTCTATGTGGGAAAAAAAGTCTCAGTCCACATGAAATGCTAGCTAAAATAAATATGTAGGGCCAGTAGATGATACCACCATCAAAATTGAAGACATAAAAATGCAGAACAACTTCCAAAAAATTCTCTTCAGTTTTTACTATGACTCCTTTCTCTATTTTCTCAATACAAAGGGAAATGATGCTCAAAGTTGTACCATTGTTAATTGCTTGTAATACAGAAAAACACACAGGAGGTTACAAAATTCAAAATTGAACTCATGCTAAGTTTAGATAGATGGGCCAAAGCCAAGTTTGTAAAAAATCAATACATGGATTGTCTTTGTAAAAGTCAGTTTCACTGCCTCCATGTGGACAGGAGGACCAAACAAAATAGAAAACTTTTTTTTTAAATATCTGGACAAACTATCAGTTTACTTCTTTCAAAGGAGGAGGGAAATATGTAGTGTCCTGTAAGTAATGATCCACCATCACCAATATTTGACAACAGGTTATCAAATATTGCATTTGACAATCTAATCTCATGCTATGCACATTCTCAATCTGCATTGATGAAGTTTCACTCACCTCAGGGTGCTGGATGCTAGAAACTGATGGTATGATGAACTTTTTGAGTAGTCAGCAGAACAATTATCTGACCAATTCCAATGCTCATAGAAACTTCAGATTTTTCTCTTTTTTTATCTCGACAAAAGTCTGTTCCTGCATAGTGTGTTCCAGTGTTCATTCCACATTCTTGATCCCAATAAACATGCACTATTCAAACTGGGAAACACATAAAAAAAGATGTGACAAATGTTGCATAAAATTAGCTTCATGTCCTCATCTTTAGACTTTCATTACACATGTTTCTTAATACCACAAGATAAATGGTAACATAGTAGTAGTGTGACAGCAGATTAAATCAATGTATGGTAACAATAAGCGAAACATTGAAACTTGTATTGTGTACAATGAATTTATGCATCAAGAGCATTCATATGCTTACATTTTCAAGCACACCAACAAATTAAAGCCTTGAATGTTGTGCTTTAATGTAGCAGCAAATTTAGCAGCATTCCTGCAACCTCTACAGGGATTTGTCTATTTTGAGAGTTAAAACTCTCCAATAAGCAACAGAATAATAATTTAAAAAACACAGACGAAATTAAAGAGAAACAGATTCATTCAAATTAAAACAGTCTTATGGTGGTAGTCCAGTTAGGGCATCTGATCTTTTATTTAATGCACTGTATCTAGGCAAGCTCTTGTGTCTAATGTGAAGTCCTGCCAGTAGCAGGCAAGCGCCCCACACATCACAGTGGCAAAACATTCCTCCCGTTTATGATCCTAATTAGCTCTAACTGTGCCATCATCCCTGAGTCATCATGCCTGGAGAGAGGCCAGATCGTTTGACGGTCGGTAGTTTCACTATTTCTTCAACCCTCTCCTTTCTTTCTATCTCTCTCTTCCACCTCTAATCCCACCTCCTTCCTTCCTTTCTCCCACTTTAGCAGCGTTGCACAATGCTATTGTTGTCTCCTGGCTTACTCGGTCGTACTCGCAGCACGGTAGCTGCTACCATGAAAAGCCACATATTTCATAAGCCACAAATAGCCAAAGAAGGTGTTTTGAATTTGGGCACTGAGAAGCGGGCTGTTTTTTTTTTTTTTTTTTTTTTTTTTTTTTCTTTCTTCCTACTTTTTTTTTTTTGCATACAGTGAGTTAGCCAGGAATTAAGCTGCCGTTTGAAAAGCTCTTGGAAGTGGGGGAGGGAGGAACCCTGACCGTGTCATCGGCATCTGAAGAGCCGTCAATTCCACCTGACTTAAATGTTTTAAATTTAACGTCATGCCTCAGCCAGAGCACAGGACAAGAGCAGTGTGTGCCGTGCTGACATCGCAAAGTTAGCACTGACACTCCGCCTCATATGGAATAATGAAATTGGATGAAGCAGCTTAAATGCTCACCGTACCCTCCTCTCGCCATCAGACTCTGTGCCTATTAGAGATAACATTAATGAAGGCGACTTTGGTGGAGAATAGACGCTTCTTTCTCCAGGGTGGGGTGGTGAAGGTGTAGGCCACAAATGGCATTTATTTCCATTAATAAAGAAGAGTGTTTTACAAGAGGGCCTCTCCAGAGGTTCTCTCTCTAGAGGTTCTGGAAAAATCCTACACCTTTTTGTTACCAGGCGGGCACGGGGAGAGTACTGCAGCCGGGTCCATTTGTCTAAAAAAAAACTTGTTTTAACCTTCATTTACTCAACTTGGGCAGAGGAAGACACTCAATCACAATAATCACCGCTGTCCATCTTTTGTAGATTATTAATGTGAATGAGCGGAAAGAGTAATTAGCTGGTCTTTTTTGCTGTTCAGCATGTTTTTTCCCTTCCCCTGGAGGGCTAAAGAAAGTGGTTTTAATCTGTTGTACAGTGGGTCAAAACGTTTGTGTACTGCCTATTGAAATGCTTTTTGTTGTGTAAAATGATACCAAGAAAAATAGTTTCAATTCTTTTTTTAACCTGTGCAGTTCATCAGTCATTTCCTGAGACTAGCTAATTTGAAGAAATGCTGGAAAAGAGAAAAAATAATTTTATAGTTTCAGTCAGATGGCCTGGAAACTGAAGGAACACCACTCACTAGAGACATCCCTGACAAGCAGCAGAGTAGAGGCTAGCTAACCAATGACCTGGTAAATTAATTGTCTAATAACTTGTTAGACTCAAAGTGTTATGTTATTAGTACCAGTCTGGCAAGAAGTGATAATACACTGAACAGATGTGTATTTGGGTTTTGCTTTTGTTCCCTAACTCTATGTACATCTATTTCAATAAAACTCTTTTGAAAATGCTAGGCATTTTAGCTAACACTGCTTAATTTTTATCTCACCACCTGGTACTGAAGTAGAAACAGGTCCCTTTTTTTTCAAAATGGCTTTTATGAAACTTTTATTTGTGAACATGGAAGTATCTTTTTTTGCCATTTGGACCTTAAATTTAGGCAAGCAGCAATATCACAATATTAAAAATGGACTGGTCAAATCTTTATGACAAAATGCTACATAGAGCCTTGTGCACTAGCAGCAAGATTGCAAGTAATTTCTGGATGGTAAATCTGCAACAGCCATTGTACAACACATACAGCAGTAAAACCAGCTGACTAAACGAGCTGGAGCTCAGCTTGGGTTGCTAATAACAAGCTGGGGTTGCTAGGTGAGGGAGAGTGCCTGCTGATTTGTGACACTACATTCTGAAGGATTTTGCAACGGCTCATTTTCCAGACACCAAAAAACAGCTGGGTGTTTGTTTTTTTAAAACCTTGGTCTGATTTTAGAACCAGTAGACACCCAAATGGAAGCACAGAAAGATGCAATATGTGAATTTTGCATAATTCATCCTTTTTTAAGTCTAAGTGACAAGTATCAAGCATATTTTCACACTGATTCACTCTGTGACGACGGCTAATTGTGGCGAGATGGAAATCACATTAAGTTAATTCGAGAATTGGCAGATAGATTTGCTAAATGGCAGATTAGCACATATTGATGAGGGGATAAATGTAAACTTCTGCCTCATTATTCTACCCTAACACCAGCATAAAACCCCCTCTCCGCCCCGCAGTAAATCCCTTCCTCATCCATCGATCCTATCATCCGTTCGGGTCTTCTTCTTTCAGAGGCCAACAAGCTTATCTCTCAAGTCTCTGAAAAGAGATATTTAAAATGAAAAAAATATATAATCTTTGACTGCATTAACTGTGCGGCTCAGCACTTCGTTGGCTGGCATTGGTCAAGCTTGGAGTTTTTATTTACCTCTGGGCCGATCCTCGCGATAACATCCTGTTTCCCAACTTTTTTCCACAGTCGCACGCCGCGGTGTTTGTTTTTCTCCCCGCTGCCGTGATTTTGATTTGAACAGCTTGAAGTGCTGGAGCGTAGTAGATGTGTTTGCATTTACCCGAAAAACTAAGAGTTCCAATCAGCCATCCATTGCCTCCGATAGCTCCGAGTGTATTTGGCTTCCCCCAGATAAGGCCTGAGCATACATCCAGTCGGATTCAGCTGAATTGTTTGAACACACACAGACGTGCGCGTGCACGCACACAAGCTGCTTTGGCAGAGGTCTGCTTGGATGGGCTGTGTCAAAACGGAGAATTTCATCCTCACCCCTCGCAGTCAGCGGCGCTTCAGGGCTGTAGCTGTTTGTAAAGGGTGAAGGGTGTGTAGAACCAATGGCTACAAATGTTGCCTTGCATAAAGGACAAAGACAGGATATCTTGAGGCTGAAAGCGTCCCTGAGATGCTGGAACAGATGGACCTACATATCCACCATTCCATATTTAGACCCAAGGTAGCTATGGGGAGGGGATCCTATACAGTACATCTACTTTTCTGAACTACCTGACTGTTTGTTCTGCTTTTCTTATCCAGAGTTCTCTCTCTCTCTCTGAGACCTGACACCGCTATGAACTTTAATTTTACCGACTGTTTTCTGAAGATTAAATTTCCTGAAAGATTACATTGTGCTCTCAAATTATACCTGCAAAAACAGACGAGAACAAAGGCGAAATAGACTGGATTGAGAAGATATTTAGATGGTATTTGAAGCCGTTTTCTTTTACTGCTTCAAATATTTCTGGCATTTCTTTGGGTTAAAAGTATGCAGTGGTATTTTGGTTAAGAAGACGAGATGAAAGGAAATGCTTTTTAGTTCAGAATCAGAGTTAAATATGTGAGCAAAAGACCCTTCTCTGTGTCACAATATGCATCGACTGATAGAAGAATTCCATGATGCAGGGGCCTTGAGGGAGAAATACATTGGTTCCATTATATTAACATGCATATCAAAGAAAAAACATCATGACATTATCTAGCTGCTTTCATTTAAAGCACAGCTTCAACAAAAGTAGTGGGTTTAGATTCTATGGTTTGTGTTTTTGGGACTGGACCATATTTGTAAATGGCCAAGTAGATCTGTTCATATTAGAAACATGCATTCTTTCAGCAAAGAGGCATTTAAGAATCATTTCATGTCTTTTACAGCAAGTTTTTCCTTAAACTGAAATCTATGCAACTTCTAAAACCTTAGCATGCCTTCATACCCATGTCTGTGTAGCAAGCAACTCGTAAATGTTTGCTCATTTTATCAAATGTTAGTTTGCCAATGTATATGTAAAATTATGTTTCCTACACACACTTGCTTCACAGAGAGGGTCTGGACTCTCAGCTATGGCTAGAAGACTGCTTTCTAGAGGTGTAGACTCTTGAAGTTTTGAATTTTACCCAGTTGCTAACGTATGTAGTTGATGCTATAAAGCTTACCTGAAATTGCCTGCACTGTAAACAACCATCTCACACTGCAACGAGAGAACAAGATGGTTAACGTTAAATATTTGGAAGTGTGGCCAACACGGACGGAACGACTTGATTAACTTCCTCCACCACCATCGCTACAGGCAGATTGCAATTCTAAAACAGTGCAGAAAATTGACATCATCGTTCACAATGTCTCCTTCTGTTCGCTGATTGGCCCGTTTGAAATTCTATTGCAGGAATCCAAGTCAATGGGAGAAAGCCGAAACTGCCTGTGTAGCAAGATTAGAATTGAGTTGGATTACGCAAGATGGCAATGGTCAGGCTATTGTCGTGTTACAAAGAACAACAAGTATGATTTGTTTTTTTGAGTAAAATAATAATAAAAAAAATTATTATTTTCTTACCATATGGACTATTTTTGCTGAAAGCTATAACCTGGTTTCTGTACTTTTAGCTGGACAAAACACTGGTCACTTTGACATTTCATCTTTAATTTGTAGAAATTTCTCAGTAATTCCTGCTTCCTTTAGTTGTTTTGAAACAGTAAATTTTTAAAATTTTGACATACACTCGTGCATTAAAGCAAGCTACACCTAGTCGAGACTCTGGGGAAAAGAAAATCTCAGTTAAGTTTTGCATACTTATCAGAAAACAATGAAAACATGTTTCTTAAAGCTACTTGACATCCAGTTGCATTTAAATAAGATATAGAAGAAATCCCACAGAAAACAAAAATACAGAAATCCCAGCTGCTATAATGTGTTGTATTTTTCTAGCGTTACATGCTTTTGAAGCATCAGCTAAGCTAATTTGAAGTTTTGCTGCAGAAAACTTGGCATGCCCTGTTGGTTTGCTGCAGAGCAGGAGAGTGGCAACACGGTTTAATGATAATAGCTCTGACGATTGCAGAGATAATCCTCCTGGTATTCCTGCTGACTGCGGAGAGCCTGGGCTTTGTTCTCCACTCCACCTATTAGCGTGATGGAAGTTCATTTTAATTTGAATGGACCATCAGTGCTCTAAGAGGGTGCTTGTGCGAGTGCGTATGAGAAACCGAGCGTGGAGCGCTCAAACGGGTGCAGTGCCATGCCTGTGTGTACGCGCTGTGATGCTAACCAGAGACACTAGCAAAGAGAAGTGGCTGCAGGTTGAGTGTGGTGACCTCTCTGGGCTGCAGGTGCTCTTATCGTTTTGGCAACTGTTTCTGCAAAGTTTCTCCTCCCTGGCAGCCACAGCTGAGACTCAAAGCAAAAAGATGGTCAACAAGAAATATGGAAATGGTCTCACTTCATAGATGGTCTCATTTTAGGATGCAAAACCAAGGCGTCGCGTAGCAAGGGTGGAACTTGCGTTCAGTCGAATTTATTACATGATGCGACGTTATGCACAGCAATTTATAATGCTGAAACATTGCATATAGATGAAGTCGTACCTGTTTTCTTACTACAGCCAATAAGTTAATAGCTTCTTGTTTTGAAAAAAATAAAATGTTTGCTTAGATCTGTCGCAAGACTGAGTATCGGCGAGCTATTCAGTGCGTCCCATTGCATTTTTACCAAATTACAGCCTCAATCTTCAATGTTTTTTTTTTTTTTTTTTTTGCTGTATTTATGAATCAGACTAAGGTGTTGACCTCCATCCAGACTTTTGGGGCCAGCGTCCTGCAACTTGTAGATCTGTCCCTCGTCCATCACCCCTGAATCAAATGACTGAGCTGCGTCTATAGCATGCAGTCAAGTTTTGTAGAATCAAGCTAATGATCCAGTTACTTGACTCCGGTGTGCTGACACAGAGTCACAGCTAAAAGTTGCAGAACGAGAGTTTGACACCTACGTGTTAGACCAACACTTAAAAACGCCTAATTGGAAAGAACTCTACTCGCGTCTCTGATCATGTCTGACTAGAGCGCCTGCTTCTACACGATTAATGATCCCATTCATGCCTTATGCAGACAAGACTTCATACGGCTTTCTTTCAACAATCATTTTCTTCTCGCAACCCTTCAATAAATTGCTCAGATCTTAATTCTGGCCTGCGTGTTCTTTAAGTATTGGTATGTAAAGCAAAAGTGTAAGCTAGCAGCATCACTAGGACAGGTAGCTGTTCTGAGGTGACCCTCTGGTTCTCTGTGGCACAGTCTGAGTTTGTACAGTGCTATCCTGCTGTTGAATTGGCAGACAGAGTAAACAAGGTTCACAGTGTCTGGGTAGTTTGTCACCGCTGTGACTTCAGGGCTATCTAAATGGCAGCGAATGAGAGCGTTCATCATCTCATTCATCCTTTGCAGCGTGAGAGATGAATAGCCTACCAGTCCACCAGGTCATGAGTTATCACTCACCAGGGGTTGCTGGTTCATATCAAGGTCAAAGGACTATTAGTCTTCAGGCAAATGTGCCTTCCTGGTGCTGGAATACACACAGATAGACATCCTTTTGCTCGCAGCCTCAAACACACACACACCAGGTGTTCCTGTGTATGTTTTCCTAGCAGTCAAGTCTGACGGGTCTTACCCCACACTGTGTGGTTGTTTAATCACTGCTTTGCTTTTCTATTAATGTTGAAGGGATGAAATAAGTGTTGTAGAAAATGTTTTCCAGCTTTTATTAGTACTTTATAGCTGTGATTTGTGTCTCTTTCACATTTGCAGTAATGTATCAATAAGTTACCCACTATCACAAAATAAAATAGAGAATTGTACATTTATGACTTTCTTTGGTTGTAGCAAAAGAAGATAAATTTCCATGAATTACAGAAACCTCTGTGGTTTTCTTATCATTATTGCAACAAGGAAACGTAAAGGAAAGAGCTTCCTGTTTGCAGCTCATTATAAGTAATGTGAAACCATCAGAAAGGTTAGTTGAAAGCACAAAATTGAACATTGGTGTGATGTTTGGTAAAAGAACTCAACATCATCATATAAAAATGTCTTCCCTATGCAAAACACAGTGATGGTGGTAGTGCTGAATCTTGGCCAAAACACACATTTATGAATATATTGAATTAACCGCTTGTCTGTGCATTGAAACCCAAGCAGAATGACATCTACACAAGAAATTCACATTATAGACTGAAATTCAAAATTTTGGGCTAAAAATGTTTGTTTTGATTATTTCCCTCCAGTGATTTTTGTTTTCTCTTATGTTTAAAGCTATTATTTAGAAGATCTGTAGAGCGCTGTACTCCATTAGAAAATATTTAGCCTATTGAAATTCTAGGAAATGGCGAGTCTACAAATTTTCTTTTTGTTTTAAATGTTAATATTTTTGGTGTTTCTAAAATGTAGTGGAATCTGTACCACTGATCAAATCTACCTTTGAAACAAATCTATTCAGATTATGTTTTGCTTTTTAAAGACAACATCCTAAGTACTTTAGTAGGCTACTTGGCTTTAAAAAGAGTTGAATAATTTATTTTCAGTATTTCGCTAACATTTTTATTGAAATTTACCAAACTGACAGAAGTATGCCATACTGAAAAAGTAAGATTGTGTGAACATTTACCCATGTTTTGCTAGTTTAGCCTGAAAACTAGGTTAACCTGCTAGCATGATATTTATTTCACAAAATGGAGAGTCCATCTTATTTGTTAATCTTACTGGAGCGTAGTTGAAAGATTTGGGTCAACAAAGTTGTTTGCTAATAGTTGGTTTGCTAATTTAAACCTTAAAGCTAAACTGATATAAGCTAGGCTAATCAGCTGTTAGCAACTGATTAGCCTAGTTTGTACAGAAAGTACAGCCAGACCTACTGGCTGTACTTTCTGTACAAAAACAAGAGTGGAGCCAATTTGTTTGTCTACCTCAGAGAAATATAAGTCCACCATGTCAAACATAAGTTTTCAGAAGTTTAGCTTTCAGAGCAGACATGAAAAACATGAAGCTAAATGGCAAATTAACACATTTTACTCTAAGCAAAGTTCCTATAAGTAAAAGTAAAATTTTCATTTTTAATTTGTCCAATTTTAGTATATTCCAATGAAGTCGTAAAACTATTGAAATTTACAAAATATTCCTCTCCATTTTATGCATTCAAACCATAACGGAACAAGTAGATATTGTGCAGCATAACGTCTTCAACCGTTTTAATAAGATCCAAACCATCAGAAGTGCAAGTAAACATTTTGTATGCTCAACTTTGGGGAACGTTTTATATTCACGGAGGTCGTGGGAGATAACTGGGCTGTTGGACAACCTCTAACTTGTTACATGGCTGACTGGGAACTCAGACGATCCAACTTCCCAATACGAACAGAATACACAGAGCACATTCACAGAGCGGTCGTCTGAGCGTTGGCCCCCCCGATATTTCTGAAAGCAGAACCAAGAGGAGAGCTCTGAAAGATTTCCACTAAATGAAGGGCATTTTCATGTATCAGGCTGGCTTTGTTAATTGCTTCATTTAAATGTTATTCCACCATCAAATGCCACTTATTCACAGACAGCATTGTTGCTTGTGAAAACGATTATGCTATCAATGGACGCTGGAGTGCGGGTTCTAAATATGCAATAACAATAACTGTGCTTTTTGAACAGCGTTATTAAGTTTCATTATAAAAGGCTGAACGCTGGAATGAAAGTGTTATCTCCGGCACAAATTTGGAAAAGCATGAACACACCAGCAGATTAGCTTTTAACATCACCCACAGACCTCCTGGCTGTGAGTTGGAGTGTTGTTATGCAATGTGAGTCAGAGGGTATATGAACTGAAGCTTTGTTAAGACCGTAGGATGCGTTATTATTTTGACTACAGTAAGGTGGAAAAAGCAAAGCTCGGATAGCAGATTTTAATTCTCATCTTTCGTTTGCCTGTCGTTAGAATCCTGGAACGAAGGCAGCTTTGATCCCAGCGAGGATACGCAGGAGAACAGTTTTCCCAGCCACCCTCACCTCATCTGTTCAGATGAGGCGAAATAGGATGAGAGTTTAATGATGCCGTGGGGAAGCGGCGGTGTCACAACCACAGCCACTAATAATGGAGGCACTCCGGCAAAAGAATAGGACTGTTGTGTGAATCTAGCAGATTGGGGAACTATTAGAGGAGCCCGGTATTGTTGATATGAAACATGCTTGGCACATGTAGCCTTGAACAAATAACTACACTGTTTGTGATTGTTTATTCCAGAGAGAGAAGCAGCACCTGAAGAATATAACACCCACAAAAAAAGAGAGAGGAGAAGAAAGGGACACATTATGAGAACATTTGGCAGAAACGGAAATGCTTGCTTGATTGCATGAGTCAGTTTAGAGAAAAAAAATCAAGATTTAGATTTTTTTTCATATATTACAAATACCATCATGTATTTGTATGTAGAAAATGGAAAATAAACATCATGAAGAACCTATACACCCACAAATACCTTTTTGAAGGTTCAGTTTACTGTGCTAAAATCTTAACCCACATAAGTTAAAATATGTGACATTAAAATCTGCATTAAAGTATACACACTCCTTGAAGTTTTTCTCATTTTATCATGTTACAATCACAAATTTGAGTTTTTTTGGGGGGGTTTTAGTGTGAGAAATCAACACTAAATAATGCATAATTGTACGGCTGAAGGAAAATGCTAACCCTTTGGTGTGTAGACTCATATTCAACTGCTTTTACATTTCCTACTGACTGCTTTCTGAAGACATTAAAGAGGTAGTTGCTTTTATGAAAAATATTTTTTTATATATTTATTGAAACTTTCACTGTTTCATGACATTATTGTATGAGACAGATATCATAATGTGGAAACAAATCAATCCCCACTGCCTTCTCCCAGTGCTTACTAGAAACAACCAATCCGAGTTAGGAGTCGGGTCTTAGCGCTCTCTGCTATGCTACAGTATTATCCTGATAGCAAAGCCTGCTAAGGCTAGGTAGCATGGCCAGCAGATAAACTGTGTTTTTGGAATGGAAAGTTGTTTATCTGCCATTAGCACATTGAGCAGCGCATACACATGATTGTCTGACATTGCTGACATTGCTCTGATTGGTTGTTTTTGACCTGGAATGGTGCAATTCTTTGGCAATAGTGATGTTTTTTTTCCACAGAAAAATTCAAGCTCAAGGACATTGTGAAAGTTTTAACAAATATGTTAATAATTTTTTTTTCATAAACTACATACATACTTTACAGATCAAATGCATGCTGCACATATTAGATTTTTATTAGTAAAAAAACTTGTAAACCATCCAGCAGTTTCCTTCCACTTCACTATTGTGCACTGATTTGTTGTGGTCTGTCATATAAACACCAACCCTAACTGTGATGGTAATAAGGCAGTGTAATTCAGAGGGTTTTAATACTTCTTAAAGTATTCGAACTGCAAAACTGGGAGTTAGTGGGTCTAAACCAGTAAACACTTCCTATCCCTGCAGACAGAGTGTAATAATCAGGCTTGTTGGTTGGCAGGCCGTCCCTGTAGGCCTGCAGCTCCCAGCCCCCAGGTCCTCCACACACCTGCCTGCCGCCGGCCGTCTCTCCTGCCAGGCCCGTAATCCGATCCTTATTGGCTGCGCGCTCGGCCAAACCGCCACGATGCCCATTATTGGGCCCTAAGCAGGTGCTGAGACGTATCGCTCTTGATCACAATGCAGGATTTGCAGCGTGCACACATCCAGCAATCCATTTTTCAATTTGGTCTCCTGCCTGAGATAAATTAACAGATGTCGATTGATTTTTTTTTTTTCCTTTGCAACTGCGAGCCTTGTTTACACCTGACAACCGAGGGCGTTATACCTGGGCGACTGTTTGAGACGAGCGCACTTATAATTGGCTCTCTTTTTTTTTTTTATTAAGCAAATGCTTGACAGGAGACTTAGCAGGCAGTTACTTTGACACATTTTACCTTCCTTTGCACTTTGTTGTGGTTAATCAACAGATTGCTTTTAGTAAGGCAAGGTGTTGCTGCCAGCTCTACGGCCTGTGTTGTCATCTCTCAGTGATGTTCTGGTGCTTTCTCATAGCGAGTTGCTTAAAAAACATGAATTAAGAGCAGGATTCCTCATTATTTTGGCTTAATCACATTAGCAAAGAGCACTGCAAAGTCAGCCCTTCCCGACTTAGAGACTCCAATTCAGGTTGGCACCATCACGAAGGGGCCCCCAGCGCTTTCACAGCCATCTCCCTTCACCAGCTGGTTATTATTGCTAAAAATACGCTAATAAAACTGGTGTAGCCTGGCACCATCGCACCCTAATGACGGGAGTCAAGTGGCGCGCGGCAGATAGCCCCTCACATGAGTGCTGTCACAAGCCATTTAATTGAAGTTGAGGAAATGGGAGCCGGCATTATTTTGCTCTAAACACCCCCTCCCTACCCTCACGTTCCACACTCCACCCCCTTCACACACACACTCACACACACACACACGCACACACATACGTTATTTACTAATATGCCATCTTCATTGCTTGTTGCTGTTATCTCTGCAATCACATGACATTTTCACATAGAGATTGTGTGACAGTCATTCATATCTATGGTTTCCTTTTCTCTTTGTTTTGTTCTGTTATTGATGAAGGCAGAGACGTTGTTTCATGACGTGTCTGTTGGTTTGTAGTTTGATTGGTTTGCTTGGTTTTAGTAAGATCTGAAACATGAAATGTCAGACATGTATGCAGGGCCGGCCCAGATCTTTTTGTGGACCTAAGCAGATTTTCATTTTGGGCACCCCCATACCAATTTGTCAACACCAGATGGTTTATCATGCATAAGCTACCCTATGTGCGTAAGAGATAAGTAGTATTTAAGTGTGCCATGTTTTAATTATTTGACAGTATTGTCAGCACTAAATTTACAGTAAACGTGTTAATAAGTTAGATATCTTATATTTTCCCAACAGTGGCAGAAGCTAACAACAGGAAAAGATTAAATTATTATTTATGTAAAAGCAATTTTAAGAATAGAAATTATTTTTCCATGTGTAATTGCATTTAGTTTGTATTATCCATATTATTTTAATATATATATATTTGTACCAAGGTCAGATACTCTGCCTGGCAGTTCAAAGACACAGGAGTGATTTGTTGACATCAACACTACAGAAATCATGATATCACCTCAGAAATCACCAACATGGCCAGAAGGTGTCTTAGTTCTTGCTTGAGGTATTTTGTGAAGGGGATTAAAGTATAGTATAGCACCTGTGGTTTTGAATTAAACCCAGTGTAATAGTCAATACAACGTCCAGTTCTTCAGTTCCTCTTTGACTTAAACCTTCTGCAGTCTGAAGATACAGGGTCAGTTGGACCCCATGAGTTATTTTTTACTCTGTGCACTGTTTGGCAGGATGTATGTGATTTTGGGAACCAATGGTCTGATGGCAACCACTAGCCCTCCAACCCCCAGCTTCTGTGACATCTTCTGCACTCCACTTGAGCATCACACTAAGACAGCTGGAAGGTTGAAGGGCAAATTTCATGCCAGCAACCTCAATGAATCCCAACTAATTTACCACTTAGACCCATTCTGCTTTTTCTTTTAAGAGTTTCCTCTCTCAGTTTGGTCCAAGTCTGTGAGGTGAGATATGAGTATCTTATGAAGACCTACAGTTTCTTGTTTGGATTCAGTGCTTTGTTGAAGGCCATTACATCTGTGTGACTTTTTATCTCAACCAGGACAGCCAGAAAGCCAACTTGTCACAGTCTCAAAATCCCCACAGATTTTTTTTAGTTCTTAGCCATTCATTCTTATGAACACACTCCTCTTCCTCCTTTGGGTAGCTGGGGGTTCTGCCTTCATGTTGGGCCTTGTATAAAAAGAATAAAGACAGGGAAGGTCTACAGGGAGACAGGAGGAAAAGTGGAGCAAAGTGAGGTCAGACATGGAGGTGGCAGTACTTAGAGAGCAGGACCAGAAGATTGATGGAAAATGGAGGTGATTTCCAGGGAACCCTGTGTCTCTGTGTTCATTCGTCGTATGTGAAAGGAAGTTAAATGAACAAGTGTGCTGTTTGTAAGTGTATGTGTTCACGCTGCCGGTGCTCTTGCCCCCCTCACTCGTATCTCAGTGGCAGGTATAACGCCTCAGGGCAAATGCTAGAAACCATCTAGGGCAGCTACGAGAAAACTGCGGAAAGGGGTCGGATGATTGAGGAGAGGTAGAGAAAAGGGGTTAAACATCAGGCCGACAAGATGTCCCAGTTCAGAGAGAGCACTGGTTTGATGGATGATTAAAGCGACAACAGAACAAGTGAAGGCAAGGGAACTAGCCGAGTACAGGAGTAGAGCACTAATTACGAACAAAGAAAAGCAATAAACCAACAGAGGTGGCTTGTTTTTGACATCTCACCCCCCTCTTAGAGTCCACAGGAGACAACACCAAGTCTGCAGCCTGTGTACTTCTCAAGGTCCATTGAGTGCAATTACACATAACAATAGAGCCAGCATGGGTGCTAGCTGACTGGGCTAAACACTGCTTCTTCCCGACAAGAGAGGAGGGCAGAGTGACTGAGCCGGATCGAGATAGGAAGCCTCTCCCAGCTACTTTGTTTCCTCCCCGCCGACATTTTCTCTCTTAGTCGAGCAGAAGCTGCAGCCAGGAAGCAAGGCGGGACAGCTGGATTAAGTTTGGCTGAGTGGAAGCCAATTGCTGGTTTCACCAGAGCATCAGATGAGCCTGGAGGAGGAGGCGGCGGTGTCACAGAGATGTCAGTGATTATTAGAGGGTTGGGAGGGCATTAGGACAAAAGGGTGTCCTCTCTGGGCCTCGACATCAACACAATAGAGGCAGTCTTCTCCACATGCGAAGCCTGCTAGCTGGGCCTCAGAACCGGCCATTGGGTTCTGAAGATCAGTCAGGAATTACAACTTGGTTGCAGCTGTAACGACTGATCTAACGAAGGCGTAAGACACTTTTCTCAGTGCTCCTTACTATCCTCTGTCACCTATGATGTTTCTAGATTCGTCTTAAGCTGCTTCTCGGGGTTTTGTATCTTTTGGTGTATGAAAGACGAAACTATCAGCAATCGCAAGCACACACACCGGTGGAGCAAAACTCAAAAGTGGGGCTTTCCTGGCCTTTTCATGTGTTACTGACATGAAAGGAGTTGTGTGTTGCCCTTAGTTATTTTAGTTTAAAGCCTTGAAAAGTCAAAATCAACAATTTCTTTGCAAGAATAAAACAAGGCTGAAAATGTCACTGCCTTCTTTTCCGTCCTGTCAATCATCTCCTCTCTCTTGATATTTACCATGTGACAGGATTAATGGATTGGCAGCCTCGAGCATTTGCCCTTCTGCCACGAGAACAAATCAAGACCAGAAAAGGTCCTTTTGTTGAAGGTTCCATTCATAACTGCTGCTTGGTTTGCCTGATTTAGATTCTGAGGAGATGCACAGTTTCAGTCAGAAGTTTACATACACTCAGGGTAAGCATGAATTTAATATTGGGCTTTTAGGCGGTCTTTCTACACAACAAACTTTGTTTTTTAAAAAACTAGGTGTACAAGTTTGTATGTTTCAGAGATTTTATTTAATCCCCACAAGATCAGAAATATACATACATGCAAATTCTTCACAGATGATTATTGTGGCTATCAATAAGGTTCTGTGTAGTTAAAAAACAAAACGACTTTATATAATACTTCCCCATCAAAAGTACACATTTATGTGCATAAAGGTAGCATAAATGACCCTGAGGTCCCAGTTAGAAGTGCTTTTTAAAAGTAAGTTGTATTTCCAGTACTATCAGTGTCTCTTTTGCGCATTTGTGTGTTCTCATTCTTAAGATTCATTTGGATTGACATTGTGTGGTACAATCTTGACATCAACATGCTGTGTGCAAAATCTCCTTTTCAAGGATGTTGTACTGTGACCAAACCCTGAACTTCCCTTCAGGCACAATAAGGAATCCTTGTCCTCAATATAATTTCAAGCAGAGCACCGCCATGCCCTTCAGGCACCGACCCGGCACTGCTTCGCTTCTTCTCCGCTATCTAAGTGAGCTGTTCTACCTGTAAACACCTTGCTGTTCATGTCAGGTGGGCGCTCCACTTCCTAAAGAGAGGGTACATCTCCTCTTTGTAGTATCAGACAGCGCCTGTCTGAAGCATATGCTGCTGTTTTTTTTATTTTTTTCTAAATTCAGCAAAGGGGTTTTGCACGCCTTGTAGCATGTCACACGCTAGCAGCTCGCGGTGGCGTTCCCCCGACGCTGACAGAGAAATCAAACGTAAAATGGAGCACCGGAGCGAGCGAACGAGCGGCGTTACAGAACAGATGTTCGCGGGAATGTTGACTTTTTGTTTGGCCCCTTATCTTTGACGCTGCCATCCTGCGGTAAAGTGAGTGACGGAAGAGGGGAGGATAAAGGCGGAGGGGGTGGAGGGGAGAAACAACAGGGAGGAGAAAAGGGAAAGCTCTGTTGTCGGGAGAACTCCGTGGAAGAAGTCTTGGCAGGCAGGGTGTTCAATGGCAGGAAAGTGGGACAGCCACACAGCTGTGTTTTGGCGTCAGGGGACCCCCGAGATTGGTGTCAGTGTATTTCATTGTCAGGGAGGAGAGTGGGAGAGGGAGACTTTAGCGGATGTGATGAGTGGAGAGACAGAGGAGATGGATCAGGATACATAAAAGAAAAAAAAAGACAATAAACTGGAGGAAAAAGTGAGGCAGACCCTGGAGCGGCTACTCTTATATTAACTGATGGTGTGTGTGTATATATCAAAAAAAGTCTAGTAACAGGAGGTAGGAGTTGAGTAAGTAAACAGAAGCAGCCAATTCTCACATAAGAACCGATCTTTGGTTCAACTGCGGGGCGACCCGGTGATTGCACCTGCCTTTGAAACTTTGGTAGGTGGAAATATTTCCCATGATTCAGCAACCACTCTCTCTCGCTCTTTTTTTTTTTCCAAGGCAGAGCTGACATCTGTAAGATCAGCTTGACAGTTCTGCTTGCCACCTCACAACAAACGGCCCCGCTGAGTTATATAACGGCGGCTGAGATCTGAAAGGATTTATGATCAGCTATTATTTCACCTTTACGGGGTGATAAAGAGGGCGATAAATCTCCGTGGCCGAAGTCGCTGCTGGGTTGGGCTCCTTTCCTGTTGGCCATTTTGTGTTTATTTTGCTTGGAGGAGTCCTGCACGGTAAAGCATTTGAGTAATGCTTACCGAGGCAGTAACCACGGTCCCCAGATGGGGTTTTACTGTAAAGGATATTGTTTTATGAACCTACAACATACTTTTAGGTATATTTTATCTACCCAAGTTTTTTTGGGTACATAAAGGTCTCCCATTTTCTGCCTACACTTTGTCATTTTGTGTCTACTTCAGGTTGGTGTCTGTCATTCAATTCATTCCTTCACCACTTCATACACATCCAGTTTGTTGTTGTTTTCTACCTGACATTTTTAGAAAGAAATTCAGCTGTCTTCTGTTTTGTGCTAGTCATGTGTCAATTCGTACCCGCTATAAGGAGATGTCTGAGCCTGGTGTTAACCACTGACTATTTAAAGGGATTTTCTTTATTCTTAACCCTTGTGTGTGCGAGGATTGAGGCAAACGTAGATGACTATGGCAAATGATGCAAGTTTTACTTGTGTGGGGTCGGTTGGACCCCATTTCTACATGCAAGGGTTAAAGTCTATAGTAAGAAAACGTCCTTATAAGACTGATGGATATCTACCAGCAGGATGTCACCTATTTTGTTTTGACATGGGATCCAAATATTTTACATTTCATAGGAGTCACCTGGTGTCCGAGGCAAAATAGAGAGGGAACCAACATGAATGGGAAGAAAATTGGGAATAATAAACTGAATTAAATTGAAATTGAGGCATTTTTATTTTTATTATGACCAAAGATCAACTTTTACACCAAGTGCCAGGGGAAAATGAGGGTACATATGAATCAAAATCTGTCCTTTGTACTAGTAACCAAATTACATTGATATACATGTACTTAACCAACTTCCTAGTAATGTATTTCTCCTTCCTTCTAGTGATTATTAATTTTGGAGATGAATAGTGAATGAAACACTCAACTCATGTCTAATTCAGTGTAATTTAATTTTCTAAAAACTTTTATTTAGATCCTATTAACCTATTAACACATTCTTTGGTTCTGATTTATGATTGAGCCAGATTACTTTAAGGGAGCACTCACACCATTCCTGTTCTGACTCTGGTTCATTTGCCTAGAAAGTCTGGTGAGTTTCAGGAGGTGGGAATGAGTAATGAAACGCTAAGGTGGACCAAAATAGCGAACTCTAGGTCTCAGTTCAGTTGAAGTGAACTCTACTGCCATTTGAAATTCTCGTGGTCTTTTTACCAAAAATCTTTTTAAAAAATTAAAATCTGATGCCACCCCATTTTTGTTTACATTTTGTGAAGAACAAAGTTTCTTCTTCAGAGGTTTTCATGACGTTTTCTTCAGGGGTTCTGGGTGTAGCGAAGAGGGGATCATGTGTAAAGGATTTGGTTGGTTTGACACAGTGCTGTACAAAAATGAACAGCACCAGCTGAAAACGTAACAAATGTTGCAATTCTGGTCCCCAAACAAGTGGAGTCTACCAGACTGTCAGGTCAACATGACTTCCTACAGGTAGATATTATTTACAATTATTTAATTCAACACTTCCTGACACTACCTATGAATTAATTGGTAAAAGGAGCTTCCTCTGTGGGGTGTCTTGGCTTATTTTTGAGATGGGTTGAGAATTTCTGTCATCGGCAGCTGAAGTGGTTTGGGTGACCTGACAAGGATAGTGTATTCTGGACTCATTTCCAGACCCAAAATGGAATTCTCAGTCAGAAAAACCATCCACAACAGATCATTGGCTTATCACTGAAATGTCCAAGAGCTGCAGATAGAGGGTGAAAATGCAAGCCATTGTGTACATGGTTGCTTTGCTGCAGCTCTTGTGCAGTGGGGAAGATGTACAAAGATATAGGGACAGAATGAATGATGTCCAGCCTGGTTTGCACCGCCAGCCTCTGTGTGCATGGATGTTTAGGAAGGCAAAGGTGAGGATAGATAAACTAGACCCAGGAGGGGATGGAGAGAGCCTCTTCATATCTCATCCCTGGATGATTCATCTTAAACAATCACTCTTGTTTAGGGCCCTACAGCAGGATTACCTGCAGAGGGCTTTTACAGCTCGGCTTAGATGTGTAGCTTCAGTTCCTTACAGGAAAAGACCGGGTAGAACAAAAACCAAAAAGTCCTCCTCCATAGTGTTTTTTAAAATGTTTTTACTCCAGGTTGCTACGATGTCGGTAAACAGTGCATAAAAAAAGCAGACTGCAATTTTGATTGCAGCTTTATTTTGTGCCGTTTATTTAGGCTCAAAATGGGTCCTGATGAAGTCATCAGGACCCACTTGCCAGCTAATGGTTTAATTAGGTCCATCTGGAGGAGGCAGGGAAGGGGAGCTTGCCTTACTCTCCAGTCATTCCTCTGGTAATCTGTCTTCCCCCGCACCCAGTGACTGTAGCACGGATGGCATGGAGATGCGGCAGTGCATCCTGGTGCTGGATCAATCAGCCTTCCTCCTTCCACCCAAACACTTCCTTTTACCTTTGTGCTAAACAGGGGAACTTGCTTTTTTTTTTTTTTAGATCTATGATCTTACTGGGGTCAGGATGATCTCCTGTAAACTAAACTAAATTTACTTTAATCCTAGAACATTGTGATTATTTGTATATTTTACATTACAAAGCTTTCAGTTTCAATCATTTCTATATAGACATAGAATCTTTGTACCTCTTTAGCCATTAAATGGGTGGCAAAAGAGAAAAAGCCGTATTTGCAGTTACACGCTAGATAAAAACACGAGATTAAACCAAGTTCTCATCATAAGAGCTTCAGTTCTGAGCTCTGACATTAGCATATTTTCTAACTCTCCTCCTCTACCTGTTGCTGCATGCTGCCGGAAATAAGGATCATAATTTCAAGAAAAACTAATTAGGAAATTGTTTGGATATATAGACTACAAGTACACCATCTTTTCAAAGGGGCAGCATTATATATATATTTTCTAAGTACATAGTTGCTTGGTTATGTTATATATTGACATTATGTTACCTTCAATTGTTATACAAATGCTATGTATATCAAATATGACTTTAAAGAAATTTTAATTCCTGATTTAATGCCTTGAAATTTGGCCACTATCTCTTTAAAAACTCCTACTTTTTCTGAAACTTCGCCTTCAGGAAGTCATAGCATCACTTCTCTGTTAACCCTGTAACAACATTTATACCACTGCTGCACTGAGACGAAGGTCGTATAATGAGATACGGACCACCAGGTGTTTGCTAATTTCTTCTGGCTAGTCTGAAGGAACTGAGTGGGAAGGTTGTGGGAGAGGGCTGCTCTGCGAGGCGGAAGCTTGGAGACTGCAGCTCCAAAGACGAGTTACATTCTTGGAGCCGGCGTTCGGTCCATCAAGACATTTTGCACAGCTGAATGGTTGCCATGGGAGATGTCAAACATGTATGACATAATCAAAGTAATACTCCATGTATGTTTTTGATGATTAACTAACATTAGAACATAATGTAGAGCCCGAAAAAGTCGATTTTACATAATACTGCTCCTTTGCGTTATTGTGTAAATACCTTGGTGTTGTGGCGTTGATCCTAATAGGTTACAGTGGAGAAATTATTCAGCAGCTCTTTCCTTCCCTTGACGCCTCAAAGAGCTCGTCTTTTGTCTGACATCGTTGAGGATCAAAGGAGGGAAAACAGTGTTGGGGCTCAATCTGAGCCTTTGAAAGTTCAAACCAGCATCTCTCTCTCTTTCCAAGCAGAAGCAAACAACTTTGATTCCAGGTGCAAGTAAGGCCAAGCATTTTTTTTTCTTTTGCAATATCTTTACAAGGAGAACCTTACTAATTTAATAATGGCATCAGACATAATGACACCAGCAGCATATCCCCTGAAAATCAATTTCCATGCTGTTATGTTATACCAAACTGCGTCTATTCGCATACTGCCCGTCAGAGCTAAAAGAAACAGATTTTTCCTTCCAGGTTTTCTGCTACCAGAGAATTACTTTTTCCAGCCTGCCACTGCTGCCTTCGCCTCACCTGGCTTGGGAATGGGGAGTTCAGGGAATTGATAAGACTCACAGGCAAACCTGCAGGAATGCGAGACGGAAAGGAGGTTGGTATTGGTGTTGGGGCAGGAGGAGGGAAATGCAAAATGGCCGCCACGGGGGAACAGTATCAGCTTCAATTATGACGGGCAGTGAAGCGCTGCTCAGAGGCAGATGAGCTGGGAGCCAGCCACTGTGGAGAAGTCAAGGGCTGATAGCTGATAATCCCTGGGATGAACTGGGACAAACCAGTCACCGATGGAATCCTCCCACTGTGGTCAAGGGTTACTGGAATAGGAATACGAACGTGGATTCTTTACTTACCTTCACGGCGAGGTAAAGAAGGCATCTTTCTTTCGATGAAATGCGACGCCCCGTGTCTTGGTGAAACGGATTCTTAAAGCATAAAAAAATAAATAAATCACTTCTTTCCAGCTTTACTAGGTAACAATACATTATTTATTCTGAATGCCTCAACGGGCTTCCTGATAGCAAAATTCTTCTCTAACCTCAAAAACTAGAGTAGATGAGAAGAGAACAGCATGGAGGTTGTGGAACTTTAAAGTTAAAACCCAGTGGTGTTTATTTTATTTAATTTTTTTACTTTCACTAGCAGCTCCACAACAACAACAAAAGGCAGCTGCGTTGGGAAGTTCTGAATTTCTGCTATAGAAGTTCACAAAAACAGGTCTTAAAGAAGTGCAACTCCAGTGTAAATTCCATACGGTGTGTATTTGTGGCAGTGACATCACGAGAGGTATCAGACCCAATCACCATGAATTGACAGGAGGAAAGGCTTGAGCTCATCAGCTGGTGTTGCTGTGCACACCAGCAACATCAGCTGGTGTTGCTGTGCACACCAGCTGATGAGTGATTTTTGAAGTATTCTGACATTGACTGAAAAACCTTTAAATTTCTATTAATAAATGTCTTTGCTGAAAAACACAACTACTAAGCAAAAGACTAAGATATGGAGCGAGAATTTAAACTTGAGAGAATATATTGGGGGGTTTTCTGAGAAAATAGAATTTTTTTGGAGTCTGTATCCTCCAGTTAACGATTAATCGATTACTATGTTAGTTGACAATTATTTTAACAATGAATTAATCATAATTATCCGTTTAGTCGTTTCACTGTACGTGTTTAGAGGTGTGTTCTTTAAAGCAGTTATTGCAAATAATTATTTTAAACAGAATACACATGGAACAGTTTCATATTGTCCCATTATGATTACCTTTTATGGAGTTATGATGTCATGCTATTTACACAGAACCATATAACACAATCAAATTTCCTTTATTCAATACAAAATATCCCAAAATATCACTACTTAAGTTTTTTGCTTAATTTTCCCATCATGGTTGTTGGTGTTTATTGGTACCAGAAATATTACTCTCTTGCTTATTAAAATTACTTTAAACCATGACATTTTAGAGATTTCTAAACTGTAATTAAAAAAAAACTTTGTGTTCTGAGGTGCAGGTAGTCGACTTCAGCTTACAGCAAAAGAGCAAAACAAACAGAATAATGGTTCTGCGTGATTGTGGATTTGACGCACTGTATCGAAAGTGAGTTGAATCGTATTTTACCAAGAAGTCTGAGAAGAAACTTAAAGCGTACAAAACAAAGAAGTTGTGTATTTGGAAGCAAAAACAACAGAATTTATTGGAGCATTTTCAGTTCTTGATTAAAAAAATTTACTTTGGTATAATTTATCCCAACGAGCCGAAATCAGAAATGATAAACTGTGCAAAATGCAAATATTTACAGTTGCATCATTATTTCTGAAGTGGATCAAATGACTCTGGTTGAGTTGATCCATCTTTGGAGAGCTCTGATTCCCTCACTGTCACTCATTCATTTCATTCCACTTTGGTGAACATTACATATGATGACGTGTTGTTTTTTTGGGAAGTTTCAGTTTGGATTTTGGCATTTCTGTCCGTCCACAAAGCCTCTGCACAGAACATTATTCAGGTTGTCTGTGTTTGGGCAGCATTTGCTGAGCAGGGAAAAACATGTTTTAAATTTGCACAGTCGTCAGTGGTAATGCACTATGTTACCACCTTCTGTCAGTGAAAATGAAGGATATCCAGGTCACAACTGACAGTCTGTCACCGAGGGGGGAAAAAAAACAGAAAAGTCGGATGCGTCCGAAGCTGCTCTGCCTGCCTCTGCTGAGGCGTGTCTGTGCTGAGTGAAGACAGGACTCCTTGTTTCCATTAGCAAGCTACAGGAAGCTGGGTTTTATTACCACTTTTGTTCCCATGGAACTGAAGTAACAAGTTTGATCAGGAATAAAATGGACACTCAGGCTGCCTGCGGCCACAAAATAAGAATAGTGTTTACTGTTTCTCCAGAAATCTCCCCCCCAACAAATCCCAACAATCTGGTGCCAAACATTGGTAGAAAATGTCGTCGGATCGTAGCGGTTTGTGATAAGAGCCGTTTCAACGCTCTGTCCAACAGTTGTGCACCTGATAAACAGAAAAGCTTTGAGCTTATTTGAGTTGCCTTGAGGTGATAATGGGAGGCGATAAAGGCAACAAAACCTACTCACAGAAACATGCATCAATATTGTGATGTGACCACACATGTAGGTTCACTGTTGTCATTGTTGAACTTTTTAACAACTTATTAAAACATGATGCAAGACAGAAAAGGTTCTAAAAACAAGACAAGACATTTCATATTTCCTAAAACAACACTGTCTAATGCCATTAATAAGACTGAAGTGACATTTCTGGGTGTTCTGCTTACTGATTTTCTATAATCAATAAATGCATCAATTGCATCATTTCATTATGACCTACATTTCCCTCTTTTATTTGGCAAACCCATACTGTATCAAAACAAACACAAACAAGTTGAAATCCCTGCAAATTGCTGTGTATATGAGTACAAATTAACATCAATTAAGACTTTGTATATTTTTTACTTTTTAAGTTTATACAATAGAAAACAAGAAGTTAACATAATGCAAAATAAAAAAACACCACCTTTCTTTCCCACTGTCTGAGGTTAAACCAGGCCAAGCTTTTCTTCTTTTAGGTCTGTTAGAGTTATCCAAAATTACGTCTATTCACTAAATGCCACAATAATAATAGAGAGAAATGCCAGATGTTTATCCATTAACGTCCTAATCAAAGCTGATACCTAAAACAAATGTAAAATGAATCGAAACATGGTGTTAATCCTACATTATGACTCGGCTGAAATTATTCTGCTCAAAATATTTAGAAACAAGTTTGAGCCGCAGAGCTGTAAAAATATAGAAGCATTGTTCCATAAAGTATCGACATGCGTGTCACATTTTTTTTTAGAATTTTGTTCAGTAACAAAGGCTGAAATGTATGCATCCTTTTGCTTCCTCTTCATATTTCTGCAAGATATTAAGTTGTCTGTCACACAGGATGAAATTCATGTTTCAATTTTCGATAAATCTATAATTTTGTTTCTAAGACTCAACTTGAAAGCAAATTTATGCTTGTTTGGATGTAAGAAAAGTGTGACAAATTTCACAGGTTATGATTTTTGCAGTGAACTGGGAAAGAGCATTCAGAGCTATGACGATTATTTAAAAAATATGCTAATGTGTCATTTTAAATGAAACTTATTGAGCAAGCACGCACACACACACACACACACACACACACACACACACACACACACACACACAGACTGCTTTAACTGCCTTCCTGTTAAAACTGTCATTTTACCGACAGTCCAGTGCAAACATCAGGGTTCTTTGGAGCTTATTTTTTTCATCATTTTGTGCGTGTGTGTGTGACCGCGTGTATATATGCTCCGTTTGCAGGAGAGAGACTGAGTGCTACACGGAGAGTTGCGAGCATTATCACAGAGAGCCGAGGCGCCTCATCAGAACACAGATGCGGCCTGATTAAGGGCGAGCTCGGCAATGACAGAACTGCATTAGTGTGATGTATGTGTTGTTAGCCAGCAAGCAGCTAATTCCAAATTTAACACCTGATTCACACAATGCAGTCACACCTGAGTGCGGGCCAAGATTTACTACCCTTGTCAGGCTGCTGATGGCTTTTATAAGTAATTTTTTGGACTCCCCCGATTCATTCTCTCTCTGCGTCCGCGGTAATGAATTATGATTCCGGGTAAAGATTCAGCTTAAAAGCAAAATTATGCTCGTTTGCAAACTGGGTTGGTGTCAGAGAGTCACTTTGCAGGAGGAAAGCCCCGGACCCGCTCCCCGGAGACCCGAGGCAGAGACCGATGCCTTGAAAAGACAAATTTCTCCTGGTTCCAGCAGATGCTGAATGCAGCAGGCCTCATTACACACTTTTTTTCCAACCTCCAGCATAACCCACTGATGAAGTTTTTATTTATTTTTTTATTTTTTGAAAGTGGAGTTGTAAACTACTCTTTTCCTAACCGCTTTACTCTGTTGAGTAGCATCAACATGGATGAATTGCAGATAAAAGCTCATTACCGGTGATTCATAATGACAGGCAGACATCTAAGATGCAACAGGCTCTCCTCAGGACATCTTGTGCTCTTGTTCCATCTGCCCTTCATACGCCTCCCAGTCTGCTCCGCACCACGTTTTCTGCCCCCTCCATGTTGTCATAAACACTTGTCTCTTTGCGTGACTTTATGTTGTCGTTTGCCTCTCAAAATGTTGAGTCACATCAATCGATACCTGCACTTGTTTGGTTCTGCTCAGATTTGATGAATGCAAAGGGTCAGTCTCATTTTGATTTTGGGTGGCATCTAGATCATGAATGTATTCAATGTTTTGTTCAAACTACACATTGACAAACTGGTAAACTATATGATGCATCTGTTTTTATTAGTCAGCATATTTACTTGGTTACAGAGTTATGAAAAGTGAACTGAACTAAACTATGTAGTCTGTTTAAATAGCTTTTGTCTTTAAAAGGTGTAGCAGTAAACCAGCTAGCATAAAAAAGAAATCCAGTTTGTTTCAGTCACTTCTTTCATCTCTCCGGTTTTGTCTAGCCAAAAAGAAAACAAGAAAGAAAAAGAAAAATGATCAAAATGCATGTGGCAGCCACTATTTAAAAATATTGGTCATTTCCAGTCATTTGTTGAGCAATCGTTTCGTTCTTAGCCACCATCTGCACCGTGCCATTTACACAGATCAACCATTTTAGCTACGGCTCTACAAAGCCAACGCTCACAAAACAAGAACATTATCTGAATTAATACTAATTCATCTGACAGCTGTGATATCAGGTAAAGGTATCAGCATCAACACTGAATGTATGCCAATGTGTGAGCGCATGTGTGTGTGTGTGTGTGTGTGTGGTGCTTACTGTGCCGCCTTGATGTGTGTTTAGGTTTCACTGAGGCTGCTCTGATTGAGTGTGCAGCTGCATGTCAGTTGATTGCCTTACCAAGCAAACACACACACACACGCACACACACACACACGCGCTCTCTCGAAAGTTAACGCATTTGTCTGCGCCTGCTTTTTGTGACAGAAGAGGTGGGCCTGCACCCGTGCGCGAGTGTGAAGCAGAATTGGCTGTGTGGGTGTGATTGCGCTCGCGTCTGTGTGCGTATTTGCCTGAGGACAGCAGTCATGCTCCATTAATTAGCACAGCAACCTGCTGACTTTCAAGTGGCAGCAGCAAAATTAACCCTGCTTCACTGAGAGACCCCAGAAAAAAAAAATGCCTCTGTTGTCCCAGCCTTGATTACCACTTATACCGCCGTTGCGCATGCATGAGGACGTTTCGACACGCAAGCTATACCGGTGCACTTGTGTGTCTGGATGTTTGGACATCTGCACGAGTGCCATGCGATCAGATAGCCACCGCCAATGGTGATCTTCTGCTGAATGCCAGAAAATGCTGGAGGGAGAAAAAAAAGTCTTTTTGTCATGAATCAAATCAGATTGGAAGCTGCAATCATAACGAAGTGGCAGCAAAATGGTGTTTGAAGCTCCTGGGAGGGGAGGAGAGAAACTGTGGCATGTGACTCTGAGCTGTTAATGTGAAACAAACAGATTTGGGGTGAATACTTTTAATTAACACCATTCAAATGTTAGATTCCATGAAACTTTATTAGTTTAGTCGCATTTGAACTGCGAGCTTCAATGTGTCAATTTAATTGATGTGGTAGACCAGAACAAAGGTGTTTGTAGTTGTGAAATTCAAATACTTGTACAAAAATGGTATATAGCCTGTAACTTTATAGCACTTTATCTAGTCTCATGAACTAGATAAATCACTAACTCTACAGCACTAAACCAGCTCTTTAACATTAGTTTCCCTAACGTTAAAGAGCTATACGAAAAAGGTGTTTAGTTGGCGCTAACGCTAAAACACTAATCCAAAAATTATTTTTGCTATTAGCTGTTAAGAAAATATATTTAAAATAAGCTAGTTCTAAAATGTAACATGACTGATTATGGTTTTAAAATTTCTGGCCTATTGACCTGTAGTTTACCCGTAAGTAGACTAAATTATTTAAGAGCTCAGATCTGCCCTTTTGTCTGTTTGGGCAGATTAGTAGGGAATTCCAGCTATTTTCCCCTTGACCTCTGAAAGCCATAAACTCGCAGGAATTTGGGGAGTCTTCTTCTACCTTAGCTACAACAAAAAAAGCAGTTGGTCTTTGATCTTCTGAACAAATTGCAGGGAGTTTTCTAAATTTGATAAGGGTCAGAGACAGCCTCTAGTTGGTCAAGCAGAGATACGCCTTATTTGAATAAATTAAAGAAAAGAAGATAAAACTTTCCACACAGAGTAACAAATCTGATTTGCGCTTGCAATTCTCCAAAGACGTCTTTGCTGTCTGTCTGTCGTTTCCATCTTTTGTCCTTTTCCTTTTCTAAGGTAAATTCATGTGTTGTTTGTGCGCTGATGTTTCTGATGTTGTGTGATATGCTTTTCTGGTGATAGTATGCATCTGTCTTAAATAAATGCTGATTATTTTGACGCTGTCATCTCTGTGTGATCTCAGTCCTTACGCACAGCATTTTTCTGAACCATAGAGAGGATATAACGAGTCAAAAGGTTTTTAAAGTTTTAGAATTTTTCTCTCTTAATATAGCGCATTAGCTGATAAGCAGAGGTGTGGACACCACTTGACACAAATTCTCACAAAACAAATATAAATCCAATACCCCAAAATTTATCCTACTGCACCCAATTGCTCCCAGAAGTTACTTTAATAGTCAATTGATTCAGTGTGTGTATTTTCATCGTGGTATAAATAAACCTGAGGAGAAAGTCTCAGAAGTTTGTTAGAAAACAGCATCATAACGAGCACATTAAACAACTCAGGGATCATAAAAAGCTATTGATGCAATAGATTTCTGTGCGTCATGCATAGAAAACTCTATGGGGAAGGGTTTCTGGAGCAGGAACAGGGAAGCTGGTTTGGGTCGATGGTTGGAGCTAATGACCGAGTGATCCTTGAAGAAAACCAAATACTTGAGACTGGGTCGAAGGTTCACCGTCAAGCAGGACAATTTTAAACCTTAAAGCTGAAAGGGAAGGGCTTTGATGAAAATATGTTTGTTTCAACGCCTGGAACCAAATCCAAGTGTGAATTTGACTTCAATGTCAATTTTTTTTTTCAAATCGTATTCTTCCACTTCATAATTATACACTACTAGTATAAAACCTGACAATGTTCTACAGGTTCAGATACTCTAGCAATGTGCTGTAGAAAAGTTGAGTTCCAATTTGACAAAATTTCCACATCCTGGCCAGCTCAGACTCACGGGCCCTCCAAGCTGTCTGTGGTCTTTTGAGGTGCAGCTCTCCGTTCCCCTTCTCCTTCCTTCCAGCATTTGGCTGCCTAAAAGTCTTGCGAGATGTCAACCTGCATTATGGCATCCTCACGCACCTCCCTGTGGTACAATTTCTGACAGCCGGTACGGGGACTGACCTCGCAGTACGGAGTCGGACCCAGCAGCTCGCCCGCTGTGTGCCACATGCAAGCACGTACACAGGAGTTCATGCTTGCTTGGAGCGCTGCAGCTTTCTGTGAGGGAGAGGAAGAGAAAAGGCCCAACGGCTGCAAAGGTAGAAAAAAAATGAAAAAGGCCTATGATGATTCTGTCAGACTGCTTTGAAAAAGTTTATTCTTTGGCCTTTGAGGTAAATGTTTCCCTGTGTGTGTGAGTGAACCAACTTTCTCAACCTGTGTTTTCACCTCAGTGACCCATAGGAAAGATTTAAAACCACTTTTACTGGAAATAATGCATTTCATATCTTCATACCTCCCAGTCTGTTTGACCAATCACTCAACAAACATTTGTAGCTGCCCACCAGAGTTAACAGAGGGGCGTAATGTTGACACTTTGGCCAGATACTGATAAATTTGGTGTAAAACAATAATAGCTGGAGACACAATTTCCAGTTCGCTCAAGATCTCAGCTACTGTATTTATTAACAGCCCATTTTATTCAATGATAACCAAAACAGAAGTGCCACCTTACACCAACATTATGTTTAAAATGACAGACATTTGGATATTTCTTTCTGTTATTTGACATGGGCATTTAGAATATACAGTTGAACCATCATACTTTTCAGGAAAAAGGTTGTGGGTCAGAGAGATGAACGGGTTTCGTAGCGAATCAACCCCAGACGAGAGACATTAGGACAATGCTAGCTGAAGCTGGTAAGAGTGTTATTATCTACAGTGAAACAAACTTTGTCTTGATATTGGCTGAAAAGTCACCCAAAGAGGAAGATTGCAAAGAAATTTAAAATGTTGTATTACAGTTTGCAAATGAAGCAGAGGAAAAGACCGTAATTTCCAAAGATGTTGTCTGGTGAAACTTAAATTGAAAGATTTTACCATAATAATCACTGTTGCAATACAAAGTGAAGACTTTTTCATCTTCACTTTGTACAAGAGGCTGTCCTTGCTTGTCACGTCAAGACATCAGCCAGGAAGACGCATCTTTGGCAGAAATTGGTCTCGTGGGTGGACAAGAAGTGCGCGCATAATCGGTGGAGAATTGGAAAATTCTGTGGGGGCGGGGGGTGGTTCGCACTTGATCCATAAGAAACTTTCCAAATGCATCTGATCTGTTACTTACTCATTTTGCTTCTTGTGGCTCGGTGTTGGCACGCAAATTTACTGAGTGTATTCAGTTAAAGGCTTTTCAAAATAAAAGATCCTCCAGACTTACATAGTACATAAAATATATATATTTAGTTATATATATATATATATATATTTAATTATTTATTGCGTGGCCCGGTACCAATTGGAGATGGGGACCACTGTGCTAGATTACTTGAAACTTTGTAATCAGCCCAGCATGTTTATCAGGATCTTTTACTCCTTTTCTGGAGAACTTTATGTCCTCTCCAGGGTTGAAGAAAAAGCACATTACACAGCATTTTGAGACCAATAAACCTTTGCTGTTTTTTTGGGGGGGGGGTGGGGGGGGGATTTTATGTAAGTTGAGTAAATCTGCAGTAAGGGACTCGATCTCCGAGTGAAAGAATCTGTGAAAGCCTCTCACGAGTACGTGTATAAGGCACTGTTGCGTGATTCTGCCAATTGACAGTCAGCACCGGCAGTCACTTTGAGTCTGTAAGATATTCTCATTTTCTGATGAGAGCTTCTGAGCATAGAAAAGATCCGAGCGTGCGTTTTTTCCTGAGAGACGGTGTTTGGCCGCTGTCTGCTGTCATCAGCGCGGCCCGTCAGCTGAGCGGCACTGACAGTCGAGTTGGCCTGGATGCTGTCACATGTCCTTGCCAGTCCACTCAGAGTTCGGGGACGCACCTCGCCATTGTCAGCTTCTGTTACCTCCCCACAATGCGCACTCTCCTACTGAAACCCTCTCCTTGGGCTTCAAGCCAGTGGTTCCTCCTCTGCCTAGCTTCGCTTCACTCACAGCAGTGCAGATACAGTCACATTTCCAGGGGGACCTTGTGACCTTCCCTGTCTGCCTCATTCTGGTCCTGTTCATGTTAAGTGTCAGATCTCCTATGCCACCTCGCCCTGAGCCTGAGGTCCCCAGAGGCTGGATCAAAACCTCTACGCTGGGCCAGGGAGAAATCCCTGCCAGTGCTTCCGGTGCCACCGTGAAACATTTGCCACAGCAAGCGGCGCCAGCAGGCTTCACGTAAATCATCTCTATTTTCTAACACCGAGGAAGACGAGGCCTTGGAGAGACGAGAACATGCCCGGAACAGTGATTGAAAGAACCAGAGGGCGTACTCGCTTGTCGCCTGAGCTCGTTTTCAAGATGTTTGGCATTCAGAGTTAGTAGCACAGATCAGGCTCGCCAATGGTGGAGAGTAAAATGTTGCCTTTTCTCAATGGCAGAGGCATTGTCACAGTCAGTAAGGAGAAGTCAATAAATATGTCAAATGTATCACATCTACCACTCATCAAATGCCAAAGAATCAGAGTTTCTCTACTTTTATATTCAGCTAATTTTATGTTTTGGGCTGCTTTGTTCTGGTAGTTTGTTTTTGTTTCAACCACTGACCGTATGCTTTTTGCTGCATTTGCATCAAGTGGGTGCTGCCATGGTGAGGGTATCTCCAAAACTTGGCATTCAATTACATGCACATATGCTTGATATTTCTGGTGAAAGAAAGACTATTGGACTTTTTCCACAACTTTAACAATAAAGTACTAGCTGTCCTGAAATGTCAGACATCATGGATCCTTACTTTTTCTCACAAAACCGACATTAAAAATCAAAACAAAACTTGATAATGCCTTCCACTACAGCTCATACTTCAGCATATACTATTTGATCTCCTAGCTAATCCTGTCTGCCATGGAATTATTTTATCAATTATGATATATTTATATGATATATTTTATAATATAATTGATCAAATATATCAATTATATGATGTACTGCAATAAAGCTACATATCACATGAGCCAATCAAATGTTCTCTTAATGACCCACCCTAACAATATTACTCAGTCTCGTAGTACACTATGCAGGTGCTCCAGTTGCGCCGATGAATATTCAGTTGCTGCTTGAAGTGGCTTCAAACGACAGGAACTCAACTTATTCTCTGATTAAATTAGCAAATTATTATTTGACCACTCAAAGCCACTTGTAAAGAATTTGTATAGATCACTTAACTTTTATCCCCAGATGGTCATTTGATCATTCAGTATGAAAATAAAATGACAGTTATTATTGCAAACTTACTCTTTTCTGCCTCAGTTCAACACTTTTTTGATATACAAGATGACTTACAAACTGCTGAACGCAGCTCGAAGAGCCACTTTTTTACCTGAGTTTCGGTGAGGTTAGAAAGAGTTCATATCATTGTGAGCTTGTTGAAAAAAATAAATGCATCCTCAGAGAGGTGAAGACAAACAAGATACACACATGTAGCTGTATTAGTCTGCCTCATCAACTGACTTAAACTGAGCCTTGAGCACATGACTACTTCCAGTTTGAGTTGCTAAAGTCTAAGCTGCTAAAAATCAGCAAAAACATATGGTGTACATCTGATTAGCTTGTTAGCTACAACCGTGCTGAGGATTTGTTTATTTTCCAATAAGCACATGTTGACATGACATCTTTCTATTTCAGTACATCAGGACCTCTGTTTTGAAAAAAATAAACCTTCAATTCTGACCTTTTTTTTTGTGAAAGCTAATTTTGGCTGCATACAAAGCAAAAATTCTTAGACAACATTTGTAGTTGCTTTACATGATTTTAAAACAAGTGAAAAAATGTCAGCTGTGTAACTCAACAAGCCAAGCAAATAGTTGTTCAATATAAGCAGCATTGATCAACAGCAGCTAAAAGAAAACAAGGACTCACATCTAATTTCTAGTTTATGGCCAGCAGACATAAAAATACAAATATAACAGTTGTGGTGTTTTGTAAAACTTTGCATTGTTGCTAAATAATATCATACAAAATTTATTTCTGTTTTACATTCCACTTTACTCTGATTCCATTTTTTTTGTCTTTCTAAATTTCTAAAATATTGAAAGAAAACTGTCCAAAAAGATTAACTAAAAAGTGTTTTTGCCCCAGAACAAGTGCATTATGGAATTATAAATATGTTGTAATTTAAGAAGCCTTCACAAATGATTCAGGCAGCTCTTTCTTGTTTTCCTGGGTCTCCTCTTGAACATAAAAAAATAAAATCAACTAAAATCTGGAGAAATGCTGGAAGAACTCTTGAAAGTATTTGAGATTTTAGCTACTAATATCTACTTGTTGTCCCTTGTCAGTCATCAGTAATATTCCCATAATCACCAGTGATTTATCTTGCAACAGTGAGTTTTAATGATTTGATAACAAATGATAGGCTATCAGATAGGAGCGGGGAGAAAGTGACTCGTGTTGACGAGCGATGTCAGAAGAGGGGGGAAAAAAAAAGTGGAGGAGAACTTCCCCTGCGAGCGAAACCACAATAATTAGCATAGCGGGAGAGAGAAGCGCAGTGCGGGAGAGATAATCATAGCGCCTTAATGTCTGCTGAATGCTATTAATCAGGAGCATTACCCAGAGTGCCCTGGCTTTTCTTCAGTTATCTCACTGCGCGGGTGATGATGAGCCTCCCCTCTTGATCCACAGCCATGTCAGCATGATGTGTGTGTGTGTCAAAGAGCGTGTGGTCCGGATCATTATTCAAGTAGTCAAGTATTATAAAACATTCCACTTTTTTCAAACGGTTTCTCCTTCATTTAAATTTTTTATTTTTTTCACTTTACACAATAACACATGAATCCAGAGTATTTTTAGATAACAAACAAGAGGTGCTCCTGTCAGGCTGCCCCAGGGCAGCCGTAGTATCCATGGTTTATACCGGTGGTCCCCAAAGTGGGTCCTGGAGGGCCGGCATCCTGTGTGTTTGAGTTCTCTCCCTGGTTTAACACACCTGGATCAAATGATGGCTCATTAGAGGCCAAAGTAGAACACTGACATACTGAAATGGTTGTTACTATCACCTGCGAGAGAACTAAAACATGCAGGATGCCGGCCCTCCAAGACCCACTTTGGGGACCCCTGGTTTATACTATGCAAATAGCTGCAGTTAGTACCACACAACTAATTCTGCAGAGTGAAATAAACACTATGCTGAATCTATTTGGTCCTTTTCAGAATTGACATTCATTTAACTCTTCCAGAGTTATTTCAACAATAGTTTGAGTAGTTGCAACTATTTCAAGTTTTAAAATTACTCAATTTCTTGTTGAAATAACTCTGAAAGAGTTAAATTAACACCAATTCTGACCAAATAGACTCGGCATATTGCTGATTTGCTGTGTAACTATTTACCAATTACATGCATTATGTTCTGATCCAAACAAGTTTGTACAAGTTTGTTTGTACAAAATAAAAGTATTGCCTAAAAGCTTTGAATCATACTGTATGTTCAAGTTTAAAAATCAGATCTAAAAGTTAAGGAGGCATGGAGTTATGTTGCTGTCTTTTAATTCTGCGTATTCAAAATCTGCAGTGATCAATTAACCTAAATGAAAATAATGATTGTGGCAATTCCAAGAGGAAGGACAGATCTTAAATATGAATTACTCTGTTTTCTTTGACAACAACAAATACTGTAAGACAGTCATTAAATGTTAGGTTATTTCCTTTTCTTTCTTTTTTTTTAGCTGACTTGAAAAGTGATCCAAACAAATTACAAGCATCTTAAAACTATGTAAGAATCTCTTCAAAAAGGAAACTAACATTTCCAAATCCTCAGGTAGAGCTCAGAGATTGACAGCTTGAGTTGACGCAACCAAGCAACTTTGCTGTAATTAGTTTAGCCTTTCTGTCCATCTGCTCTCATCCTTTTGCAGTCAGAAGCACAGACATGTCTTAAACATGTAATATTAAACACACTTTTCATTCTCCTTTGCCTTTCCTCAGTAACGGCAACAACACTAAAGAGTGTGAGCCGACTGGTCACGGGTCGATCAAGCTGACTGAACTTTTACTATCAGAGTAGCATTCTTCATATATTTTCCTTTTCAATGTTCTGAGACAAGTCCTCCCTGAAATGTCTGTTTAGTAAAATAAGAGACAAAGTGTGAAGAGATGTTGAGATGTTGTTTTTTTAATATTTAGCATAAAAAAGGAACTCCAAGCACAGCCTGTTTTCACACTGCACTGATTTCCAGTCTGTGGAGGCTTCCATCACTTGGAAACCTGACGTCCTCTTTTATAATGGATTGCCCCCACTGTCAATGTTTGTCAGCGCCAAACAGAGGAGTAGAAGTAAAAAGCTTGTTCTCTTTGATTTTTCAAGGGAATGACATCGAAACCTGCCAGTGGAGAGAGGTGTTTTATAGTCTCGGAATCATTTTGGATATTAGACTCTGGGGGGATGTCATGTTTACCATGCCTGACCAAATATGAGCACAAAGAACAGAAGGAAAACACTAGACTCTTCACTCACGTGCTGTTGACTGCAACTTTTGACTCAGCCGTACCGTTCCACTGCGTTTTCACAAAACCGAGACAAGACCTTGAGTAAAATCAGAGACTTTACTATATTTTACATCCAACAAGAAAGACTTTTATATATTTTACATTTACTGGAGCAATAACATACTGACGCTTCAGATTGTTTTTTTAGTGCAGTGTTTATGTCTCACCTATGAATTATTCAAACATAAAAATGAACTAAAGAAGAAATCTAATTCAAGGAACATACCAGTATTTCCTTTTCCAGTACATTAAAAAAAGCCTTATACAGTGGAAGAACAGAATCTAAAAATAATGTCCTTAAAAAAACCCACTGGGGGAATATGCAAACTCCATGTAAAAAGACCCTAGTTGGGTTTTCAAACCTGGCTTTTTTCCCGCATAGCAACAGTGATAACCACTGTCCTATAAGCAGCCCCCAAACACATAATATGGCTAATTAAAAAGCTAATACCAACTTGTTGCACTTGTTACTCTACAAAGAGCAAAGCTCCAAAAAGAAAGAAAACATTTTTGCTTCAGTTTCTTCATCGAAAATATCAATTGTATGTTTTAGAAAGCTCTATTAATCCAGTTTCCATATTATCATAGCAGTAGCAGGTATAATTGTAACCTTTCTATTTTAGATAAAAGCAATTAGAACATTTTATACATTTTTTACTCGTTAATAACCTCTTATGCAACTGTGATAGTTTTTACTAAAGTTTGTCATGCCTTGAGAATCTTCCATCAGCGCATGCAATCACTAATGGTCCATAGACTCATCTAATTATGCCTAAAAACACTTACAATCTGTGGTTCTTCATTTTACATGACTATGTAATTGTATCTCTTTGTAGCTTAAAGGCTTTTCGATTTAAGATAATATTTCTGGTTTTATTTTTAAAGTCTGTAAGCGATGAGTCAGCTGCCTCAACAAAATCCTCTACTATCATCTCTCTGTCTTAGAAAGATTTTCTATCCTTAATGATCTAGTGACTCACATAGAACAATGGTTCAGGTGCTTCCTACGCTTTGAATTTGACTCAGTAGTGAGCGACTGTTGTCCGACTTCCTGAAACGAAGTTGCCTTCTCAGTTTACCAGGCTGGGGAGGTCAAAGTTGTAGATCTGTGAAGAATTTGAAAGTACCCTTCTATATTTGTCTATGTTGGAATAACAAAGCCAGCTTGAGAGATCAGATTGATGTACTTTGAATACAACATGGCATGAAAAGAGACTCCTCAACTATCATTGTCTTTGGTAAAGTTAACATTTAAAGTGAAATAAAGTGAAACTCCACCGTCAATCCAACCAGGTTCTTACAAACACTTCATGTCCATCGACTGTTTCTGGTCAGCCAGTCTGCCTTAGCAGTATTTTGCTTGTGTTTGGTTTGTGTTGCAAAAATGATTAAAAATGTAACTTTTACCCATAGACCTGTCATTGTTTGTGGCTAGCTTCTGACCTAAATGCCTGTAAAACTCTTAAGAAATAAAGGATAAAAGTTTACCAGGTTTATCAAAATACACAAAATAGCTTTAGATGTCTTGGTCTTCCTTTAACAAAGGGGTTGGAATCACAGTGAGGGAAAGTGCAGAAAGTATGCATAGTGAATAATAGGAATGAGGGTAGTTGGGATTTGTTTTGAGTCGGGAAGGAGTGAGCAGAGCCTATCTGGGTGTCGGTCAGAGTAGATGACAGGTTAAGTTGGAGGATTCAAGGAAGAGAGGAGCCTTGTGTTGAGGAGTAACCATGGAAGCAGGGATGGAGTGTTTTACCTACACATTATTCGCAGTCTGCAGTCCAGCTTACTCAAGTAGACTTACTGTTCCCTTTTTAAGGCAAATGTATGAACGGTGGTTAGTGTTGTATAAAGTTTCTATTATTATGGTCTATTGTGCAGTCATCATGTTTTAGCTCCATCTCGCTCTCCGCTCCCGTCTCCATATTCTTACATTGCACGGCGTCCGTTTCACCTCTTCACATCATTTATCACTATAAACATTGCTCATTGCTCCCAGCAAATATGTTTATTGTTGTCATTCACTCCTAGGGCCATTTATTTAATGTGTTCTCTCTCTCCACACATCTCTCATCACTCTGTTCGCATCGAGGAGTGAGTGCATTGTGTGGAAAATCAAACACGTATTTAATGATAATGGACCGATGTGCGGGTGAATGAAGGGAGATTGGAACAGAACGGCGTGCTGGAAAATCAGATCCCGGCATCTCCAAGGCACAAACATAATAGGAAGTCAAAAGAATGCCTCTGCGCCTTCACTGTTGTGAATTCTCCTTTTGTCAGTTAGGGCCTGGCTATTTAAGCCATTGTTCTGCCTTTTTTGAGAAGGAATTGGATTCTCCCCCCCCCCACTCTCCTCTTGGCAATGGATGCCTTTCCTCGCCCACCAATGGGTAGACCTAATTAGGACATTTTGGAAAGATAAATATGTATGAACAATTTATTTTTTGCAAGAGCACAAAGGCATCCCCTAATAATATACATCAATCTGCTGGCTAGTGTTTTATCAATAAAGAACTTCAGATGAAGACGGCCTGTTGGGTTGAATCCTTCTGCTTTCCCAATGTGCTCCGGTCGCTTCTTATTAATGTTTGAAGTCTGTGTAAAACCTGGAAATGAAGGAGCTGCCAACAGGGACAAAGAAAAGGTTGCTGTGAATCAGAGAGTCCTGTTTGCTCCAGAAGGTCTTTATAATAAACACTGAAATGATTGATACTGTGCAGGCGTGTGTGCCTGTGTGATACCATGCATGCTCACACTTGTACTCATTCCCTAAAATGGCATATTGCCCTTTACCTAATCACGCTGCAAATACTCAATCATGCTAACCAAGGTAAGTTTTTATGGCATTTTCCTCACACACGCACACGTGCATGCAGACGTGCTTGGTTTTCTTCACACAAAGAGAAAAGGTCAGCATTTTAATGGCTTTGCTCCCCATAGTAATCGCCTTTTTGGTAAGCTGTGCAAACTAAATGAAAAGATGTCGTCCCATGTGTGGGGTTAACCTATGCTGCTTCGTTTCAGTAAGCGAAGTGCCATTAGCTTCACCCTACACTGTGATGTGAGGGAAAACACAGAATCTACCAGCATTGGAACAGTTTGTTGATGTGCCCGTTTCTTCGCCACATAGCTTGATGTCAGCCATTTTGTTGTGGTCATCAAATTTGTCACCCAATGCAATAAATGTTCCCTATACAACTTATCTACTTTGAACAAAAAAGACCATGATGCACAGCAGTCCGAGCCAACACAGCATGCTAACATTAACCTTTAATGTTAGCATGTAATTTTGTAATGGTACCATCTGCAGTTAATCATTGTGTGTTGTCAGTACAGCCTCTTGGGGGCAGTAATGAGCTAGAGTACACACTGTCTACACAGAAGAAAAGAATAAAAGCAAGAATCTAAGTTTTGTAATGTTGTAATTGCAGAGTTTATATCCAATAACCCTTTTAAAATAAGCTTCAGTGTTGGTTTTTCTTCTGCTCTTAATTTAAGTCGCTTTTTCTCACACACTGTGTTTGACGCCTTAGTCCAACTCTGAGTATTGTCAATCGCAACGCACACAAGTAATTAGGGTATTAGTAACAATCTGGACTGCAAATGGACATCAACAAAGCGCTAGCAGAGAGGGCATTACAATTTTATCCTTTGCTTTTGAGCGGACAGTCTTAGGAAAACAAGAAGTCATTGATTACTAATTAAAACTTGCTTGACTTTAAACACGAATTTGAACAAATTTTAAAATAGGACAGTTTAATTTCCCTTACACAAGTTACAAAATCTAGATCTCAGTTAGATGTGCACATGTTCAACCTTATGCTACCTAATATTTTTAGATAAACATCAGAATACATTTTAAATTCTAGAATAAAGTTTAATCTTCCAATTCAAAAGCTAAAGATTTATAGTTTTTCTATACTGACATGAACAGAGTAGGATTTAAGAAAAAAGCTTTGAGTTTCATCAAATTAGTCTCTAGCTGCGTTTTCATCCAGAAAGGTTTTTCAGTATTCTAACAATGTTGACAAAACACACTTTTGCAATTACAACTTTTTTATTAAATAAGAAATATATTCGTGAGACATCAGCGTCATTGAAGCAAGTAGCTCCTTTTACTTGGTAGCAGCTACATATGCAGTGTTTTGGGGAAAATGTTGTCTGCTGTTTTACAGAAGAGCAAATAAGGGTGTTGCTCCATTATGCGAGAAAAGTGTTTCCATTGTGGTTTTGCGAAATACACCAATTTGGATATGGTTGAAAAACCTCCTCATCCTGTCAATCAAATCATTAGTTTTTTTCTAAATTACCATGTTTCCGTTCAGCAAATGTATTTCTGTAATTCCAATTTTTCGCAGTTATGAGGTCAATTGAAATGCAGCAGCTGCTGTTTCAATTGTTTTCGTCAAATCAGATCTTGTGACTTCAGCGAAACAAACCAACGTTGCTGTTTATCACCTTATGTAAACTGGGGTTTCCTACTTCTTTCCAGTCAAACCTGTTGTGGTAATTCTTATTTGTTTTACATTTAATGTTATCCGAAATTTAGAAAATGCTTTAGTTCCCAGAAGTCTTCCACTCAATAACACACTGTAGAAATTGATATACATCCAAGACTTACACTTGCACATTACAATCAGCTAATGTAGATTTTTTTTCCCCAATATGGACTTTTTTATTCCCACTAAAAATGCAGACCAAAAAAAGGGAACCACAATGCCTTGAATTTGCATTTCAGTCTCTGACGGTTACAGTGTTGAAAAGTGCTGCTTCTCTTCTGTTGCTGCAGCTCAAACCGTTCAGGACTGGTCGGAGGAAAGCATATCTGCAGCAATGAGCAACAAAAACTCCACTTAATGCAACTCCATACAGTCAACAAGTGTGCCCTTCAAGGAGAAAAGAGGAGAGACAAAGGGTTCCAGAGTCAATGTTGTTTCCACACTAGCCAGAGCGCGTCACATCTTAATCCTTCCCCCTGGAAGCCAGTCAGCGTTAAACTAGCTGAAATGAGTGCCATGCAGGGAGTAAATGGAAGGAGACGACCGTCCACAATGGCTCTGGAAAGTGGCTGTTCTTGTAAATAGGAGGATTAGAGGGAAAGAAATCCTTCTCTTCTTGTGGAGGCGTGCCCATGGGGACAAAACCCAGTGTTTACACTCATTCTGTGCACGTACAGGACTCCAAATTCAGGTTGACTGCGTGATCAACCATGCGCAGAAGGAGTGAGGACTAGGTGATGCCTCTCATTCTTTATGGATTAAACTGTACCTGAGCTGGTTATAACCATGTTAGGAGCATGACGGGGGTCACTCTGGAGGGTAGTCAGCTGAGTTAGCTCTCAGAAATTCAACAGATTGACATTTTAATGTTCCACATGCACTCGGCCTGCATAGAGGATGAATTGTGCTAACTAGGGTAGAACTTGGACTTTCTTAAAGCTTCAGTAGGAGTTGAGATCTTTTTCCTGTTCGTCAACTTGTCAGACAGAGCAGTTTGAACACTGTCAACAGATGCATACTATTAGTAAAACTGACGCAAATTTCTAAGAAAACCCCTTTACAGACCATTTCAGAAGGCATCTCTGTTGACCTGATGTAGAGTTAACAGAAATCTATTCCCCAGGGAGTTGAAGCCAATGATGAGTTGAACAAAACCAGTCTGACAGGTGAGCTGATTTTAGGTTTGGACAGAAAACCTACCATAAGATTATATATTTTGCTTTGTAAGTTGAAGTCCAGCATAATCACTACAGTAAGGACCATAGTGCTGCTTCAGGACATCTTTGTGTAAATCTAAAGTCCAAACAGAGATGAGATTAGCTGTATCCACAAAGGTTTTGTCATTTTTGGGTATGCACATCCAAATCAATTTGGTCTCTTCAGAGACTAAAAACAAGCATTTTTGAAAACAAAATCCGGAGTAGATTCATTTCCAAATACCAGTTTCAGGTTTCTGTCACCATCTGAGAAGAGCCTTCTTTAAAATGATAACGTCATGGCGACCCCCCCTCTCCATCCCGCATGTGCCTCACTCTCACTAAAACAATCATGGTGCTGTTCAACGTTTTTTGTGTGTGTGTCATACTCTGTCAGTGTCACAGCGCCACCAATTGGTCCGGCATACCTAGTACATCATTTCCTATGGTGCTGAAATGCATTGTTTTGACACACATTTTTTCTTGACCATTTACAAAAATATACCATCTTAGTCTTTGTGTGTACAAGGCCTGAGTCAGAAAGATCGTAGTTCTTTGTCACCAACGTATGTACTATTAGGTTATATATTTTTGTTGCCCAGATGGTGCATGTTGTGTACATTTTGGTGCATCAATGGGGCGATGTCTGTCACTGTCACATTATCACCGTCTGAGGAAAGAGTTCAAACCTGACAGCTGGAAAACAGGCTTTCTAGGGCTGCTGGCCGTCAGGCATGAATGGAGAAAACACATCAGCCGCTCCACCTCTACCTCACTGCCTCTCCTCCCTGCTTTCACCCGACACTTAATGTTGCTCAACTCTTTTCTGCTTTGCTTTGTTGCTCTCTTCATTCACCTTCCACTTTTTGGCTGTTTTTATATCAAAAGCAACATCCGTTATTTTTGATTTTTATTTTTTACTTTCTAATGTAACTAAAGCAAATGGCCCTGAACTTTAACCTCTACACATTTCAGTAGTTGCATCACTTTCAATCTTATTTCTCCCTCCCCCCCCCCCCCCCCAAACGGGTTAAATTTGAGGTTAGAGAGAAAGAGGGGGGGGAAACATTGACTATAGAGGATCCACTCTATCATTGGCCACTTCATGCTCTATTTAGCCAGCCATATAGCTAACAAGCAGTTCATTTTTAGGCTTCTCAAGGTCTGATGACAAATAAACAGTGCATATCATTATGCAAATATTTGGCAGGGAAAGGTGTGCGCGAGAGCCGTGGGTGTGTGTGTGTGTGTCAGCCAGCAGACTGTTTGGTGGATGGAGACATTCAGCGTCGTCAACATGCCCTCTGGAAAACCCGTCTAGTAATGTCTGCGCTCCTCCAATGTGTCTGTATGCCGGAATGCCAAATGGCATTTTTCCTCTTTCTCTCCTGAAGTGTCGTTCTCCAACCCAAAATATTAGACATGCACCAAACAAGTTTTTTTTCCTCCTATGCGATTGCAAAATTATTCTTACACCCCAAAATTTTTCTTACTTTTATTTTTTTTCCCACATCCAAACATCAGATATTGTGTGACAGACTGAAACAAGCATAGCACATAATTGTGAAGAGGAAGGAAATCAATTCCTGCATTATTTCTTTTTTTTTTAAATCGTAGAAATGTGGCATTCATTTGCATCTTTTCCCCTTTACTCTAATACCACTAGATAAAATCCAGTGTGACCAACATTGGATAATTAAAGCATTAATCAGCGATGCAGCCAAGACACCAATGTTCACTCTGGAGGAGCTGCAGAGATCCCAAACTCTGGTGTGAGAATTTGTCAATAGGACAACTGATGGTCCTTTTTTCACTCCCATGTCTACAGCGCAGCACAATCTGGTTCACCTCTACTTTACTCTAGAGGTAAAGTAGAGGTAAACTCCCTATAACAAGTTGGAGTACTTGTTATAGGGTAGCTCCAGAGTACAAAAAAGAAGCTTGACATGATTGGTACACAACACTAACGTACACAACTCAACAATGGAGAGAATCACTCTTGCAGAGTTTCTGCGCATCCTTAAAAAGGCAGAAAGATGTCTTAAATTTATTAAAATAATATAAGTTGGCCTTCACAGGTCTTAAATTTTGTCATGGGAGAACAATCTAATCTTGTATATTCTTTCTCGCTGGACTTTTCTGTCAGGGAAATGACTTGCGGCGGTTGAAGCTACTGCTAACTAGCTTCTAATAAACCCTCTCTAGCTAGCTAGCTTCTTTGCATCGATCAGGGCTATGTGTAAATTTCTCGCTGTTTGGCTGGACGGCGTTTTCGCTTCTGTTGTCAACCCGTACGGTGCTACGTGCATTCAGTCCCGAAAAAGCTCTACACTGCTGGGGTTGAAACGATATAGAGCCGGATGCGGCGTGAGAAGCATAGAGCTGCTGCCAAGACCCACAACACAGACCTTGAAACTTTCACAGTTTTGATCCCCTGCTGAGGCCAAAGCTCCTCAGAAAGCGGTAGCCGCTGCTACTAGCAGCACTACTCTCAGAGCAGCGATTGGTGCAATGCATTAGTTGGAGGTGTATTTTAAACATGGTGCCCGAGCAACAGTCTTATCTATTTTATTTAAGAATTTTATTTAAGCAAAGTTGTTGCTATGGAGGGAATGAGGAGAAAAGGAAGAGAGCATGGAACCAAACGAGAATAGAGCCACAGAGCAGCTATGATGACAAATAGGGGAAAAAAAGATTAAAAGGAACTGTAATTAATTTTTCAAGTCAAATAAGAGTCTGAAAATATCTCTTAGGCAATCTTGCATGGAGTACAATTTATTCCTCAATAATTTTCCATTCTTGGTTTTCTTTTGTACATTTTGTACATTTCAGGTCTTGGTGACAAAAAAATAAAAAACAAAGTTTACTCTCACTGGCATTTTGCAAACAATTTCTTTAGATGTTCCAAGCTAGTCGAGATTTTTATGTGTTGATTCATCTTATATAACTGCAGTAAAATCCATTGAAGTTTGTGGCTATAATACAGTATTACTCACTGTGAAAAAGATTTAGGGGTGTGCAAACTTTTGCAATCCAATATTCAAACATCTCCACAGCGGCTTTGTTCTTTATACTTTGCATCATGTTTAATAAGAAAACTTCATCTGCATTTCCTTCTAAATTATCAGAAAGTCGCAAAGTGCGGCGTGGCGAGACGCCAAACACATGTTTCTTAATAACAATTCTTTGGTGTAAATATTGAAGCTAATCAAACAAAGCTAGCATTATGAGGTAATCAGCGCGTGCGCGTGTGTGTGTGTGTGTGACTGCGTGCGCTCGTGATCGGGCTCCCAGGTAATTATAGCAGACAGCTGCCATGGCATCCTGGATCAGTCCCACGTCAACAAGCTGCAAACACGCCGATGTGTACAAAGACACACACAAAACACACACAGAGAAGGAGAAGAGGTCCCTCATCAGCATGCAGTCATTATTAGGAGGCTGATGCCCAGATTTGTGTCATTTTACTTGGAGTCTCAGATAAGCCTGGGCAAATTGTGTCTGCCTCCACAGTGGCATGTAGAGAGATGAGATGCACCTGCCACAGAGCCAAGCAGAGGGAGAAGGAGATGTGGAGGTACGGGCTGGGGGATGGACTGGTTCTAGTTTTGTCTCATACCGGTTGTGGCCGTGCTGGTCAGCCTCACCTGGCCAGCTCTGATTCATCATCTGGGTTCAATCATTGCTGTGCCCAGATCTGTCAGCGCCTTCCCCCACAGTCCTCTCTCTCTCTCTTTTAGTAGTTTGTGCGCTCGCCAGGCATGCTGTGGTATCATGCCTGCATGCATCATGGACCTGCTAACAAATTACATAGAGTAGCCACTCTGCTTCCCCTCTCACTCAGCTGTCAAGTGGAGCCACTGAAGCATTCTCCCTCCTCTCCACATCCAACCCTTCCATCCATTCCCTCGTCTCGCCATCCAGCGTTCCCTCCCTCCACCTCCCTCGCCGCCGCTGCCTCCTGCACCCCCATCCCTCAGTCTGCTGTGCCTTTAGCCACATTTCAGCAGCAGGAGAAATCTCTCTCACCTTGTACCCATTCCATCCAGCCCTCCTCCATTATCTTGTTTGTCAGTTTTCCAGATGGTTTTTAGAGGGAAAACACATTTTCACAACTAACATAAAGACTACATTATGTGATCAAGCTTGATTCATGCAGATGATAAGAAATATGTTCATCACATCTGGTCCAGACAACCTTTCACAAAACAAACGTAGAGCTCTGTTTGTGCAGAGTTTGTTCAGACCTTTAGGCCGACTAAATCTGAACTTCATTCCAAACACACCTTAATATTTAGGAAACCTCTTATTCTATTCATGAAAACACAAAAAGAGAGCATGTGAAATGTTTTCTGGACATTAGAACCAGCTTAGAATCAAACGAGCATAAAGCAGAACCAATCAAAGGTGGATTCATTTAGTCTGTGCTGATTACAGGTTCAAGCACAGATTTTTGGGGGGCCGTAAAACCTTTACCTATCTCACAAATGTTGTTGAAATCCCATCTTGTTCTCATGGATTTAATTTCATGTAACGCCTCATCTCACGATTTACAAACCTTAGTTATAGGATATATCTCTTCTAAACCTTCACACAGCATGTGGGGAAAAAAAAACAAAGTGGACTTTGCTGCTGATTATCTATAATTATAAGCTGAAACAGGTTACAGTGCCGCTCAGCTGATTAGCTGCTGTGGGATTTGTTCTGTCTGAATGGTGGATGTTTAACCTGCCAGACAAACGTTTGCACTCGGTCTCAGCCAGCGGAGGAGTCAGACGCTATGATTAATAGGCTAACGACCAAACGTCGACCTTTGAAGGGAGCCAGGTTGCTTCTCGTTTTACTAACCACACAACATTCTCGTTACCGTTTCCACACGTTCTGGCAGTCAAATGCCCCACTACCTCTGGACCCTTTCCACCAGGACGATGTATCTATTGTGTAAGGAGGATTGATTTTTTTCTGTTTTTTCCAAGAGTCTGCTTTATAGGTGTGAGGGCTTTTATTAATACAACCCTTTCTATATGACAGCTTCAAGCTGAGATAAATAACTTGAACGTAAGGATTTTGCTGCGTCTGTGAGAGTAAATGGACAAAAACAAGACTCTGTGTCTATAAGATGCACCAAGGATCCCATCTTTGTCCACCCATTCATTGTCTACACCCCCAAGCTGGCGTCTATCTTCAGTGGTCACTGGGGAAGAGGAGGGGTAAACCCTTACTGGTCCATCACAAGGCAAAACGGAGACACACAGGACATATAAACATCCACACACTTACACCCAATGGCAATTTAGAAACACCAATTAGCCTATTACATTGTTTTATTATCTTTTGAGAGATGCCCGTTATCATTTCCAATCAGAGAGTAAGCTTTTTTTGTTGTTCAACATATCTGTCAGGATTCTGAATAAGTTTGACTGATTTTGGACTTGGCCATACACCCCCATTTCTAATTTCTTAATCATCATTTCCAGAAGCCTGGCACAATCACCTTCAGGTGTTAGATGGAGCTTGTCGTTTTCACAGGCTTTCATCAACAACACAGGAGCAAAAAGACAATTTAAAAAAATTATTAAAAGCTTGAAAAAATAAAAAACACAATGTCTTATCGGGCAACTTCAGACAGCAACTTCTTGGAAAAGTAGCAGCCAAATCCATATGAAGGTGCACTAAGGAGATATGCTAGCATGTTGATGCTCTAGATCATTCAACTACGTCAATACACCAGGAATGATCATAAAGAACCAGTTTAGAAAGCTGATAAGGTCATTTCCCAACCATTTGGGATCTATTGGTCATATTACACATACGTTGGAAGCGTTTAGAGCAGTGGCTAATTTTCTTAAGAGTGGCTATCTTGGCACATTTACCCCCTAAAAAGCCATCTCACACTCTCTCCATTTCAGAACTACAGATATTTGTTGGCATGTAATAGTTAAAGTTCAAGATGGTGAACAAGTCTGCATCCAAGTCTTCTGTAAGAGATAGAAAATATATCCATGGAAACAAAAGGGAGCCTATAAATACTGATAGACATGGGCATTAACTTTAAACTTTAAATATGTTGTCCCTTATATTGTTTGTCATATTCTTTTTTCTTAATTTACAGTATTTGAATTGAGAAGCTGACAACATCAACGTCACTTTCATAGCACAGGAGATACAAGCTAACAAGTTGCTAGAATTAGTTTCAGGATATGATCGATAATTATCTATTCCTCCAGCTCCATCTGGGTTTGCAAAGTTCCATCTGAATTAACTCCTACCATGACTTTTAGACAGCTGAGAGCAAAGTAGAAATATTTACCCATAATACAATCAGGAGTAAATGGAAAAACAGCTAGCATGGTGGTGGAGGTGTGATGATTTGCGTGTTTTGCAGCTACTCTGCCTGGATGCCTTTTATTTCTGTCACACAGACAGAATAAGTGCTTGTGCTAAACGTGGTTTTACAAGCTACTGAATCAGTTGCTATGGTTCCATTTTCTCCATGAGATCAAATTGATGGCATTTTTTTTCTCTTTCTCTAAATGTTTCTCTCTAAAGCCTCCCCTTCCAAATGATCCCTTCTGCTTCAGATCATCAAACTAATTTAGATATCATATAAAAAGCCTCTTATACTAAGCAATTTTGCTTAATGGCGGTTGTTGCTCACAAGCAGTTATGACATTTAGGGGGTAATTACTTTTTCCAAATAGAGCCAGGTTGGCTTGGATATCTTTTTGTCCTCCTTTAGCAAATGAAGTCCTGATTTAAAAACAGTATTTTTGTTGTTTTTCGTATTCCTTCAGGTTCCCTAAAATGTGTTTGATCTGAAATGTGTGACAGAAAAACAAAAATACTTTTTTAAGAGCATTGTATGTTATTATGTATAATTCAAGTGATTTACTTTTGTATGTATGCATATATATATGAGTACGTTAAGAGACACTTGACTTACTCTCTCATGAAATGTGTCTCTCATGAGACTGTGTCTCCTTACATAAAGGGCTTAAAAAAACTTGTGGAAAACGAGCTTGTGGTCTAATGTGACTGCGGCGCATCTGCCTCCAACGCAACTAGAGTTGGTTGGTGACGGGACCAGGGTCACTCAAGCTGCCCGGTGTTCCCCGTCGCTGCGTGATGGGCCCTGCCTGTTCTGCGCCGAGCTGCAGCTGCAGGTAGTAATTACTGATTAGGCTGCTGGAAAGTGCGGACAAATGCACTGTATAATCAGAGACTCCGCCAACAGTAGGAGTCCTCCACAATGGCTTGTAATTAACAAGATAATTGGCGAGAGATAGCAAAGATTTCTGGAGTTCTTCCTTATTTGCATGTCATTTTGCACTGAGTTCTTTATGACTTCTTCTCTCCTCTGCCAAGGTTGAGGCACTAATAACACCGTGTCCTACGGTGCGACTCGCCTGTGCCGCGGTTTCCAACTGGGGCGCGTGCCGGAGAACCAAGAGGCGGAGCGCGCGCGCTCCTCTTGCACGATCTGATATTTGTCTCGCGGACTCCCTTTGCCATTTACACTGTCGCTCTTTGCGTTTATGTTCGCCGTGTAATCACGGGAGGCTTTCAGAGCCAGACTCTTTTTGCTGTGCGACGGCGTCAGCAGTCTGTTTGTGCATGTAAATCCTTCCTTTAACCTCTGAGGTTGTTTCTCCACATGTATTCATTAGCGTTATTCGTACAATAAGTTCAGTAATGAGTGCTGAGGCTGCTTCCTTTCAGATGTTGCTCAGTACATCACACACCCAGACTAAAAAGATGTTTATCGCTCCTTTTCCAATTATATTTCTCCAGATTAAGGTGTCGCTGTGGCACTTGTTTCCTTGACAACGCCGTCGTTATGTTACCCTTCTTCCAAGTATCCTTAATCTAAGCGAATATAAAAACTCTTCATGTGCATTTTTTTTTCTTTTTTGTTCCCACTTTGGCACTCTGGTACTTTGTGTCCAACCTCTCCAGCTCACATCATGAGGCTTTTTTATGAGCAACTTAAATGGGCAACATGCAAGATGCTTCGTTTTATTTCCATGTGCTTGTCCTCAGGTTGCCAGGTCCTGGCAGATTGTGGGATTGAAGGGGGTCCCTGTTGAATTTGAGACGTGGTGCACAAGAGCATTTATAGATCTTTAACCTGAAAAGGTTGAAGGAATATGAAGTTGATGGAAAACTGAGCCACAACTGTTAACTTTATGATGAAATAACGTTTACACATGTGGTGTACATTTTGGTAATCAGCCGCTTTGTGAAGCAACATTTTAGTGCTATTAGAGCTGCAAGTCTTTCCGGGTGCCAGCTGTAAACATCCAGAGGCTGAAATTAGGTCCCATTATTTGCTAAATTGCTCTAGCACCTCAGATTGGATAAATATCATAAATGAACTTACATTTTAAAGTCTTGTGGAAAGTTCTTTTTGTAGTTCTGACTGTATATTTAGGGTCATTGTTGTGCTGTAAGATCAACTTTGGCCACACAATTAAGTGCGGCCTTACTGCTGGGGTTGTCCATATTTAGCTCAAACCATCTTGATATGGGCTCAAAAAGGCAAGGCGTAATGCCACAAACACCATGTTTTGTTTTGGGGATGGTGTGCCAAGTTTTCCTTCACATGTAGCATTTTTACATGCTGACTATTTAGCGTACATTCACATCAGCCCTGTTTAGTTCACTTTAATTTAACTTTAGTTTTCTTGCCTAGAAGGTCTGGTCCATCTGAGGTGTGAATGCACAACTGAACATTTATGCGAATCAAAAAAGCAAACCTCCTGGTTTGCCTAAAAACCTTGTTCTTGTTTAGGCCTGGAAACAGCCTAAAAAGCAGGAAGTGGACTACAGCACAGGGCATTCTGGGTAAATGGAACCAAAACAAACCCTTGTGTCTAGTGCTAGAATGTTTTTCTTGTTGTGTCCTTTATGTGACATGTGGTTGACTAGTTGCTTGTATCATTGACTTTTTTCTTGCCACTTTTCCATATTTAGAGGTAGTAAGGTAAAATAAAGGGAGAATACAAATGCACTCATGAGTTTGACTCATTAAACTCATACTACTTCTCACTGCTTCTGCATCATTTGATTTGGTTTAGCACATAAAATCCAAGTCAAACACATACTGTGAAAAACTTCAAGGGATGTGAAAAGGTCTTCTAGGTACAAACAAGAAAATCCTGTTATACTTTATCTAATCCAAAACAGATTAAAAAAAGTATAGATTTTTTTTTTTTTTTTTTTAGAAAAACCAACGATCTGTGAGGTTTGTTCAGAATGTAAACGGGTTTTCTTTTCTTTTTTTTTCTTTTTTTCTTTTTCATTCAAAATTGAATCCTGAGCCGTGAGAAGAAAAAACTGCTAGGCCGAATGAGGGAAAACGAAGCATATATTTGATGGGTGACTCGATTCTTTTTCGTGTAATTGATTTGATTTGCCGTTTGTTCCTCTATTCCCCCCCCCCCCCAACTCCGTCTTTTGCTTCACATGGGAGTCGGCTCTTGTGACAGATGAACCTGATGAAGTTTATTCCCTCCACAGTAGCCGCAGGTGTAATGAACAGCGGCGCTTTCCTGTGCAGGTTATGGCAGAATAGTTATGAGTTCCTCTTACTGAACACTCATCCTACATGTAGATTTTCTGTCAGCTTCATTTTTCACTATTATTTCAAGAAGGATGAAAGATTGTACCTTGTTAGATGAAATCAATGCTGTTTCGTGATGATCCATTGTAAATGTTTTACACTCTATATGTACTACAAAAGGACTCAAAAGCTCTAATTTGTCTCCCTTTGCTCTCTCTTTCACATGTATTCCTTGATGTTTCCTCTCTCAGGTAAGACTTGCTCATATGTCTTCATCTGTTTTACCAAATTTGATGCCTGAAAATCCTAAAAAAAAAAGAGAAAAGAGACTAAAATCAAGACCGACAGCCTCATTTTACCACGAGGAACATTCATGCATTCCAACAGTTTTCTTAGCAGCTGAGAATCCTGTAATCATAAAATGTTAGGTGCATATAGAACGCAAATCAGTGCATGAATAGCTACAGTAATTATAATGTCTTGAATGTATTAACTCAAATCAAGTTTATTTGTTTTATATGTTTTATCGAGGCGGTTCAAAATGCTTTACATGATAAAACTGTAACACAATAACCAATTATGAAACAGGAAGTAAACATTACATTTAACAACAAGAACACAAATGACAATTATGTCATGTTAAACCACAAACTCTATTGTGCATTCTTGTAAGTAACTTGGGGGACAATGAGCTGGAAGAAACATGGTTTTTGATGGAGCCATTATCCAGGCACATTGTGACACAGTTGAGTAGCAACATTACCTCCAGTGGTTATAAAAATGCTGTATATATCAAATATGACTTCACAATTTGACTCCTTCAAACTCTGCCTTCAAGGAGTGAGCACAAGGTGGCTCCTCTACCAACCCTTTAACGGCGTTTCTTCTCAGTGACGCACTGAGAAGTAGCTCATCTAACGAGCTCAGGAGATCTTTGCTAATTGCTGCTGGCTAGTCGGAAGGAACAGGGTGGAGTTCCTTCAGGGGAGCTGCTGTGTGAGGAGGAAGCTTGAAAACCGCAGCCTCAAAGAGGAGCTTCGTTCTCGAAGGCGGGGCTACGTCCATTCAGGCGTTTTGCACAGCTGAATGGTTGCCATGGGAGATAAAAGGATTTCTCAAACATTCATGAAAGAATCAAAGCAACACACCATGTGTGTTTTTGATGAAGGGATAACATTATATGATGACATCAGTCAATGCCCTCCTGCCACTTCAGTTTTATCTGTTTCAAAACATGTCATAGAAATGCTCCTAGAAAAAGGAGAGCTTTTCAGTTTAGCTGACAATACATGGAAAAGTTAAAAGTTGTAAATGTCTTTGCGAGGAGCTACATATATCGCACGTTTAGCTTTTGCTCACGGAGTGAAGCATCTTCCCTAAAGTTGACTTCCCTCCATGTCGAATCATCCTCCGAGTCATCGGTGCTTGATATTGCGTGCCTCTCCTCTCTCTTTATGATACAAGTAAAAGTTTGTTCCAAAAGAAAAGAAAAAGAAAAGGAACCAAGTCTCTGCCTAGTGAAGCAGCTGAGACTGCAACACATACTCTGAGCTTTGAACAAATTGAGCTCTTTGACAATTAAGGCTGGAATAGCACAACAGCAATTGTTCAGGGCCCATTGTAATTCCGTTTTGTCAGACCGCACGCCTGTAGGTGATAGCCTTGCTGCTTTTGATTGCTCCCTTTCAGTTTTGTTTCTCCCCCACCTCTTTCTCTCTCTTCTTCTTGTTCCTCTCTTTCATTTGCGCTTATTTTTCCTCGAGAATACTTCATTTTTTTTCCCTTCTTTTTTTTTTCCACCGGTATGAGACTGTGAACAGCTTGCGGGGCGGCGGCGCAGTAATTACCACGGTTATAGCAGGCGGAGCCGAGAAACGTAGCCTGGGGAGGAGAAAGGCCACTGTGCGGTGATGGCCCCCAAAATTAATGGAGAATTGGAAATGAATCAATAGCTAATGAAAATGTGTGTTCACTCTATTACTGCGTTTATGACGGCTGTGGCCTCAGGCGGGGCGCTTTGTCACCTGACTGCGGCGAGCGTGGCGGTGCTCTCTCTCTCTCTCGCTCTTTCTCTCTCATCATATCCATCTCTTCTCATTTCTCTGGGATGCTTTCTGCATCACTGAGTCTTTTTTTTCTCCTCCCATTTCCTTATTTCAGTGTCTTTGTTTCATTCCAGCAACCAAATTAAATGAGCTTGTGGGGGGCTGGGGGGAAAAAAGCATCATTTCATTTGTTGAGGGAACAAATGATCACTTGGCGGAGCGATGGCACGTCTCTCAGCTCCAAATTATTTCTTATTGTGCGGTAACAGTAACTGACTGTAACCGTTAATTTTCAGCCGGGTTGACAAAAGTAGATTTTTTTTTTCTTCTTTTTTTCCATGAACCATTTGTTTTATTAGCTAAATCCTTAGCAAGGCAAACTTATTTATTTGGCGCAATGCAACAACGACAAGGCGACATGAAAGCATCCGAACAAAATGTGTTCACAGTATATCTGTCTGAAATGAAACGATACAACAGATACATGACAAAATACTCAGCATCCATTGTAAAAATGTGTAAGGAAAAACCTTGGAATATTTAGCAGTAGAGTCATGGAATGGTTTAGGTAACCACACAGTGGTCTCCTATAGGATTTAGACCAATTCAAGGACAGCGCCATGGAAAAACATTAAAAAATAAAAGTTTTATTGTCTTAAAATTTCACACCAAATCAACCAAGTGTTTTCTGTTTGGGGTTTTTGCTGAGAAGCTCAATTTTGGTCTCATCTGAGCAAATCAGTGTGTTGAAAAATATCTGTTGATCTTTGCAAATTCCACATATTAAAGTTTGTAAAGGTTAAACAGAAAGATCTTTTTCCTCACTTCTCTTCAAAAAAGCCAGTCGGGCTCTAGGTTGTGTCTGGTTGTCACGGAGACAGGATGACCTCAAGATGTCGTTGTCTGCTGCTGTGACATTTGGACATTTCTTTAACCTTCCTTACTATCCTTAGCTCCCTTTTTTAACTTGCCAAAAGATAAACTCACAGTTCAGCAAATGTCTGTCAAATGAAATCACCTGGGCTGAAGCAACAAAACTCCTGTTTTCTTAAACTGATTCACCACTGTTCTGATTTTAGATACAGGTAACTTTGGTCTTTTAGCATTTTTTCACATCTGATAGTCCAGTAGACTGCACTGTGTCAAACGAACTGAACCCTTTGAAGAACCCGTTCACCCAGCCGCCTGTGGTGGCGCTGCACCAAGAACCACTGAAGGAAACAACATGACAACCTCTGAAGAAGAAACTGAGCAAGACTTCCCTCTCCATGAAGTGTAAACATAAGTGGAGAGATGTCAGATTGTAGTGGTTGTAGGATTTGAGCCATTTCTTCCTCTAGTGTTGGAATTGTGTGTTTGTTTTGGTGGTATTTACCCAGAATGCCCTGTGCTGTAGGACCTAGGTTTTTAGGTGGATCAGAGATCAATTTATCACTACGCACCAGAGTTTTTGATTGTGTATTCACAGCTCTCCAAAAGAGCCAGACTTTCTATCTTAACAAACTAGAGTTTAATTAAAGCGGACTAAACAGGGCTGGTGTGAATGCACCCAGGGTCCTTACTTGGATATCGTCACCTTACTAAAATAGTGGCCTAAATCTTCTTTTTTTTCTTCATCTTTCTTGTTTGTTTTTTTTTTGCCGAAAGTTATATTTGCAAAAAAAAAAGACAATTTAGGCAAAAAAAAACACTTTTGGCAAAAAATTACTATTTCAGGAAGGTGACAATATGATGCTCTCCAGTTTTTACATTTTCTAAAGAGGCAATGGAAAATTTTCTTTGTCTCTCATTTGTACCACCTCAAAGCAAGAAGTAATGGATTATAATTAAATGTTCTTATGCGTGAAAAATGACTTTTAGAGATGCATGTTGCACTGGCGATGTTGGTAAGAACACAAAAAACCCACAACAATTATTTGTCAAAATGCTTCAAAACGTATTTGTCTTCAAGCAAATACATCTTGTCTTCGAGAACAGAATAAGCTGTTCCACATGGTAGCTGAATTACTGCGAGAACAATGAGACAAAGTTGTTCCACTGCCTCTGGTGTGAATGTACCAGCAGGCAGCCTTTTGGCAACTGTAATATGTTTGAGTTTTAACACTCTGGGAACTAAAGCAGAAAAAAACATGAAGTCATGCTAAAACTTGCAGACGTTGCACATTAAATGCACACGTGTTGGGGAGGTCTCCGCTTGGCCCACCTCTCTTAGAGAACTAGAAACATCTTTCTTCCAAAAGAAAAAAAAAGCCTTGAGAATACGAGAGGAAGAGGTGAAGATTTTCTGCAAAAAAACGAAGGCTATTTGTTTCGGTGAGAAACCTTTTCTCTTGGGGGAGCTCATTGGTTCATCTTCATACTGCAGAAAAAAAACAACAACCTCCTGTTGCATCAAATTCTGCTCAGGCATTGTGTTTTTTTCCCCCCACTTTGTTTTACCTCGTGAGTTTTGTTTCGTTCCGTTTTGTCTTTTTTTTCTGCATTAGCATCTGACTTTCCTCCCTGCAGAGGTTGTGAAACATTTTGAAGCCTTTTTTACTTTTCATATCAAGCCAAAGATATTGTTTTCCTCAGACATCCAACGTTATCCGACTTCAGAACAACTCGGATCACATTGCGACGTTGCTTAGAAATGCGTCTGGGGTTGTTTTCGCTTTATTTTTGGCCTAAACAAGACTGATGCTTAAGCTTGAAAGACTACTACCTCGCTACCCCGGTGGAAAACTCTTATTTCTGAAATATGGGGAAAGTTCTAACGTAGACACGAGAAGATCTAACATGTCACCCAACACAACGTCATGGTAAAAGAAAGGCTAATATACCGTACTATTACTTTTGACATTTTAACAGTTTTGAGGGGAATCTGCTGCGAAAAAGACGCGACGTACCTCGCTTCATCTGACAGTAAGACTCGTCCAGTAGAGATGTGAGACTTTCTCGCCACTTCTCCAGGTTCAAATTCAGAGTTCATCACACATTAGCTGCTTTGCTCCCCCGGATTCCCAGATCATTTCTCGTCCCTCACATGGTACATGTGGCAGAGCTGTGGGGCCTCTGACGGCGCGTGACATGGCCACTGTGTGTGTGTGTGTGTGTGTGTGTGTGTTTGCTTGTTTATGTTGGAAGGGGGCATCAAACCTCCAGCCTTCAGCACCTCCTGCAGACTCACGGCCCCTCAGGGCCCCGTCTTTCAACTCAGCCACCTCTTTGTGTTGCGGCTCTGTGGGAAGCTGAGGAAACACGCTAACCACATCCTCACCAGGCTGCGCAAGTACCAAGCAGACCTTGGGAAAAAAAAAAAATCAGCAGACTATGATGTTGCCCTGCAGCTTTTACGATTAAACTTCTCTGTAGCCAAACATTGGATCATCAGGTTCTCCTGTTAGATGGTTCATTCTGTGCACAGGAAATGAAAAAATAACGTTAGATCCAGTTGACATGCACAAACCTCTGCAGTCTTCACATTTTCATTTCAGTTTTTTAAACCAATTTTTTTTTAAATGGGGGCTATCATATAATGTACAGTTCTCTTTTTATGCTGTCTGAGTTTAGTAATCCTGTTTTGGCTTGTGTAGTACACCAGGTTCTCTTGCACTTCAATGAAAGTTTCCCGTCTCCTTCCTGAGCGCAGTGACGGCCGGACATCTCGTTTGTACTCATGTCTGTATGGATGAACGAAGCACATGAACCAAATTTGTTCAAGTCCACAGTTCTCTGATGATTGTTTCTATGTTAATGGGGAGTTGGAGCTCTTTTCCTGCTGTCAAGTAGAGGATTTTGCGTGGGAACGCACTGCATGTAGATGACTTCCTTGATTTGGATGATTGCTTGGGTCGTTTCGATGATCTGCACAACCAGTTGTAAGCATTTGACTTCTCCTCTTATTAGAATCAGTTCTTTCTCTGTCAGTAGCCAGGAAGAATCTAGTCATCTTGTAATGCTTCATATTTCTTTTTGAAGTCCATCATGTTCCCCAGGAAAGGCTAATTAGATCAGGGGTCCCTCCATGTTTTTTGTCTACAGTTTTACTTTTCCACGCTTTTAGTCTATTTTAAAGCAATAAATACAGAACTTCACTAACCATATTTCTACATGGAATCTATAAAAAAAACTAGTTAGATAAATGAATGGACAGATGATGCATCAAGGATGGAAACATTCAACATATATAGCAGTTTTGCTATTTTTTGCTTGTGCGACAGACACACTTTTTGGTATTTCCACATGAAAAGTGTAAATAAATGTTACCTTGACAACATAACAGAGAATCAAGCCTTGAAATGGTCAATATTTGCAAATTCTGTACTTAGAAAATCAACAATTCAAATCTCAAGTCTTTTCCTGACTTTGTATGACCGCTCGCCATCAGACCACATCTTTAGCTTTGTAAGAACGCTGCAATTCCCCGGGGGGGGAGGGGGTTCGTGAAAGGGGCCGTTAAATCTAGAAATTTACCCAGGATAATGGTAGCTCTGGGGTCAAGAGTCCCGAAATTATGGGAAATGAACAGTTCGCTAATGTTCCTGGAGAAAAGGAAGAGGAAGGAGAGAGGAGGAAGGTCCTCTTTGCCTTATCACACCACGGAAAGCCTGCAATCATCCTCGGAGGGAGATTAGTGACCGGACCAGTGAGCCTACCAATACCCTTCACTGGCTGAGCAGGTGGCCTTCCATACCAAGTGCGGCACATTAATCCAGTCTGTTAACAAATAAGCAGCCTGGCTAACAGAGCTCTGCCAGAGGCTAATGTCTGCTTCTGCTTCCGGACGTACAGAGGGGGGACCGGAGATCCAATGAGGCGAGCTGAGGAGAGCAGAGGAGGCAAAAGCGTAGCAAACTGCCCATCTTAGATGGCCTTGAACGGCCGGCGAGGCGTCGTCAGCAAATATCCTGCCATTCTCCAGGAGTTCAGACCCGGCTTGTTGTCAGTCACACACAACGTTAAGCGAGCAGCTCGGGATGCGTTTGGAAAGAGACCAAAAGGCTTTGCAGCGATTACGTCACCCAAAACGGTTCCTGTAGGTGTGCAGATTTGGCTAAAGCTCATGCATGGAGCTGTGTGCCTGCTCACACAAATACATGTTTCCCAGATCAAATGTACATGTGCAATTGATAAAAATACTCTTTAAACTGGAACATTAGGCTGTGAATTTTATCACTACAGGTGGATGTTTTGAAAACCTTTAGTTCTCTTAATTATGATGATTTTCCACTAACAGGAACAGAAACATGACATTTAAAATTAGAATGTGAATAACAAAAAAAACCCTAATAAAATCATAAATGTGGGCTTAAACTTATGAAACATAAGTTTAATATCTGCCTAAAGGTGATTTTAAAAATGTGATGAACATTTCTCATCTTAAAAGATGAGAAAAGTATAAATTGAAAATGACTGTAAATGGAAATATTTCATTGCTGTGCAACAAACTGACCTAGAAAATAACTGATTACTTTCAAAATAGCTTTAGCAGCCTATAGCTCTATCTGAAAAAAGAGCACCTAAATTATTCTGTGTCCTGTTGTTATTCACAATAGTCACTATTATTATTATTGGGTCAGTAAATTTACTTGTCTGGTTATGCGAGTCAATTTGTAATCATTTAGGTTTTTTTGTAATAAAATTTAATTCTTGGTTTTTAAGCACAGTGTATTGAACAGACCATAACATGTTTTTGATTACACAAACATTTCTGATCACTCAGTTGTTAAGTGATATATTTCCCTAAACTAAGATGAGGAGTATGATTAAATACGCGTTCACTTCTTCCTACTATTCAAACAGAAAAGTAGCGGTAAGCAAAGTATTTTGCTTCTGGTTGTGTTTGCACATGTTTTTTCTTGTCCTACAGCAGGGGTGTCAAACTCAATTTCACCGAGGGCCACTTCAGCATATTGGCCACCCTCAACGGGCCACACCGCCCAGGTTCAGGCCTCCAGACTGCAACTTTTAGATGCATCCCTGCTAAAACACCCCACACTAAAGGTTGGCTTCTCATTAGCAGCAACTCAGTTCTGTAGAGGCTTATAAAGAGTCAATGATCCAGGTGTGTTAGAGAAGGAACACATCTAAAGTTGCAGATGGTAGCTCTGGAAAACTAGACTTGGGCAGCCCTAGCATAAATGTTTGAAAATACAATGTTAAAAATATATTAAACACCTTTTGCGCTTTGGAGCGTCTGGTTAGGAAAAACCTTTGGTTGAAATGGCGCGTTAAATTCAAGTCTCCGTTACAGACCAGAGAAAACTGAAGAGAATGCAACGTTGTGTTAATCCATTTGAGGAGCCGGCAGTTTATCTTGAGGAAATAAATGACGACGCAGAAGTTAATTAGGCTGAAACATGCGCAGTGCGCAGCTCAACCACTGCGGACGAGGCTCCGCCGCTGCAAAGAATTAAAACCCGCTGGAAGTAACTGATCCAGCGGATTTAACAAATGGAGCCTCTGGGTCCACGTTACCCAGGAGACCGGCGCTCTGGAGGAGCTGCAGACGTAACATCTGTCCTTTTCGGAGATTCGAAACCACGCAAAAAAAAAAAAAAAAAAAAAAAAACTTGTCGATGTCTTGATTTTATTCGCTGGTAAAATCAATAAGGCACTTGAGGTGACTCTGCTGCTCTCTAGTGGCGAGAAGCCATAATGTTGGCCAGTAACAATTGGAATGCATTATGGGAAATGTAGTTTGTAGTCAGTTTGTGCTCAAAACATATTTTAAGTCAATTAATGGCCCATAAAACGCTGGTGGGCCACATAAAATTACATAGCGGGCCACATGTGGCCCGCGGGCCTTGAGTTTGACATGTGTCCTACTGGTTACTTGTTTTTAATAAATAAATTCTGTTTTAATTTCTATGCAACGAGTCGTAGTTCAACCAATAAAGACCATGACACATATTTTATGTCACAATTCTTTTTATTTTCGCTCTTTTCTGTTGACTGTAAATTTAAGAAGAAAAACAAATCAAAGCACATGGCTTTCAGGTTGTTATGGACCGCATTACAGTAAACTTATGTAATAACATGTGTTCACGTAGCACTCTGTTGAACATCTGCAACATGGATACTTGTCTTATTAACTTTATCTTGCAGAGGTTTTTGTATTTGAGCTCAGTTCCTGTTAGCAGTTGACTTGTCTCTGTACTTGTTCTGGGTTTCCCCCTCCGCCTGCCTTCGGTCCAGGGGCGGTCATGCTCCCTAATGGACCGGCTGACATGCGTTCAGCAGTAATGATCACCTTAAGGGATTTCTCCTCTGAATGACGGACGCCCGTGAGGACGAATCAATAACCACCCGGCCGCCGTCTCCCCGGCGACCGTTCTCATCTGAAATTTCCTCTGTCGATTTGGGCGAACGCTTCCAGCTCAGGGCCACTTCTCCCTCCGTCTTTGATTCCTCACCGCAACAAACCACCTGAACCGACAGCAGCTTCCTTGGAAGTTCTTTTTTTAATCTATAAAGCATCTAAAGAATCCAGCTAAATGCTGCATTGAAGAGAGAAAAAAACAAAACAAAGCTGAGCAGCGCGCTACAGACTCGCATTACTATTCCTGCCTTGGGCAGGTTTTCGTCTCATGCAGCAATATTCCTCTTTTAATCACTTCAGCTCAATAGTAATGGCGTTTGAATTCATTTTTATCGTTTCCAAAGGCGGTTTAAGTTCATTTGTTGAAAGTGTTGTTGGATTCGATTACTGTAAACCTCTTTAGCAAAGACCGAGACCAAAAACTGAATGCTGCAGCCATTTGTGTTACTCACAGCAACTGTGAAAATCTAATTGTTGTGAATATTTTAATTGTGCAGAGCAATAAATTCACAGTCAGTGGATGCAATTTTAGTGCAAAACGGAAGAAAAACTCCACCTCGGGAACATCTGGCCAAACGTTTTGAGCCATTAGTTTGCCGCTGGTCATTGATTGGTAATTTCTTCAGGGTTAAAGCTGGGTGGTTAACAGGTGTCTCTTAAATCCCCTTGTCTTCATCAAGCCTTATTCCCTTCCTAATGAGGTTTATTAGATTACAACTCTACCTCACACGTTTAACAAAAAAGATTAAATTGCCAGGGCTCTGCTGGGAGCATGTGTTTTTTTTTCCCCCTTTTCTTGTCTTTTTTTTCTATAGTACTCCAGGAATGAGTGAAAGTTGGGTAAACGTGAAGCGCTAAGCAGGAATAAGTCATTGGACATGCCGAGTCGGGCCCCGGAGGTGCGCGGGGCGCTCGAAGAGGCGCGTAATGCCTGTCGGAAAGGCTCCTAAATGGAAGTGACGTGACAGCGCTAATGAGACGGCCTCGCATTACGCGCGACTCCTGCCTGGGGAGCACATTACAGCTGACTTAATGAGAGGAGATATGGTACACAGACGCTTTTGTAGCTGAGCGATGAGAGCAGTGGCCGTGCCGGCGAGGAACAAGCTACCACCGCGAGCTAACGCTTTGTTAAAGAGGCTGACAGGTCAAGCTACAGGAAGTGCCGCGGATAAACGCTTCACACGTCTGTGAGGCTGTGGCTCAGAGTGTTGGGCTACATTAGACTCTGCTTGTGCAACAAGAATAAATCCTTCTCTTATTTGTAGTTGGAAGCTTTAGTATCACATGCTTTGAAAAAGAACTACAAAGCTCTTGTATATTTATCCAAACTATTTTATTCAAAGGTGCAATATTTAACTATTATTTAAGAGAAAAAGTGTTTTACATGATCTCAGTGTCGTGAAAGTATATATAATACTTTTTCACACACAGATATGTGAAAAAATGAATCCCCTTCACTTCCTCCTTGAGCTGCTATTGCCCTCTGAAGAAATGCACCGCTCCCGATCATAAACAACCAATCAGAGCCAGGAGGAGGGTCTTAACGCTGTCAATCACGTGATGGACGCGCTGCTAAAACAGCTTAATGTTACAGGAAAGCCCATGCTAAGTAGCCTTAGCAATCACAACAAACTATGCTAGCTGCAACGTATCAGGGACAATCACACTAACATTTGGTTCACAGTACTATGACCCGCCCCTGGTTCTGATTGGTTGTTTCTAGCACTGAGAGATTCAGAAAGAGCTTGATTTTTTATTTATTTATTTATTTTCCACAGATCTGTCTCATACCATGCTGTCACGATAACATCTGTGCTTGAGTTTCAACAAATATGTAAATAAAATATATTTTTACAAAAGTTGAAATTGCCTCTAGGACCGTACTGTATTAGAAAGAGATTGCATAATAGTTTGTTTTTTTAATTTGTAAAACCCCAAAGAGATTACCCACATTTCCCTGACTTCCTTTTTCAGAAACCATGGGAACCCCCCTCCACCACTTTCCTTGAGCTTTAGGCTATAAGTGTCCTAAGTCTATACCAAATGTGAATGTACAGTAAAGCTGAAAATTATTCATGCCCCTGGCAGATTTAGATTTCAAATTGTTTTCACTACCTGAGAAGCTCGTGACACAGCAGGGCTTCCCACCCAGAAACTTAATCCCAGTGAATGCAGTATTTTTAACTAATTGTCTGGATGATAAAAGATCAGTCTGTGATTGGCTGGTAGTGTATGTAAACCAACCACACCATGAAGTCACAAGTGCAGACATAGAGCCAAGCTGGTGGTGGAACACGTGCTGAGCGAATGTTTGTGAGGTGTAAACACACACACCACGTATTATTCTTTGTTCATAAAGATGTGCACGATTGCATCAGTCTACTGCTAATTTAGTGCCATCAGAATACATATGTCTACAACACTTTTTAGATTATGCATAAAAAGAGACTTTGCCATTCTTCCCAGCAGACTTGGTCAATACCAGAATCTCGGTATTTAGGGGAAGAGTTTTATTTGTGGCTTACAAATTTGCGGCCGGTCAGGGTGTGGACAACCTGCTCTGGTCGACTTGCGGCTGAGTGATGGATCTCTGACAGCTATTGACTGGGAGAGGAGAGCGGTGGGGAGTAAATCGAGGGTCACGGGAAGGTGTGTGTCAGAGGAGGGAGGTTGCAATTGTCCGTCCAGCTCTCCACAAGACACAAGTCACACCTCATTAGGTGGTAGTGGAAAAGGCAGCTCAGTCTGCCGAGAAGGCAGCGTCTTCTAGCCACAAACACATACACACGCAAACACACACACGCACTCTCCTGCCCCAATTACCCATATCCTGTCCCTTGAGCTGACTGGCTGAGTTATGCTGACAAGCGCCCCACTGAAAAAGTGAGGGGAGAAAGTCAAAAGAAAGGGATGGAAGGAAAGGGAGGAAGAAGTGATGGAAGGGTGAAAGTTGGGGGAGGAGAACAGAGGAGAGAGAATAGACAGAGAGGGGGACAGGGGGAGGCGCATCACGCGGCACCAGGCAGAATGAATCATGTCTGCCTGTCACCTGCCACACACTGTAAATGGATGGGCCTGCAATATCGCCATCAGCGCCTTATCTGGGAAACATGGAAAAAAGACAGAAGCAAAAATATATATATATATTGAGGAGTTTCATCCGCTGCAAACTCACCGTAATTTGTTACATTTTGTAAAGACAAATATGACAGGAGGGAATTACTCTGCCACTATGGTAGCAGCCATTTGCAAATGCCATAAAACGCAGGTATAAATCTCCTCCGCGGATCCACTTAATCTCCGACTCGCGGGCTCTTTGGCGGCAGCTGTCTCCATCAAAGCTTGTGTTTACAGCGAGTCTCGAGTTTGGAAAGTATTGTGGAGCAGTGATAGAACTGGCTGGTACAGCTCCGGGACTGATGTTTGCTTTTGATAGTGACAAACAGCTGCCTTGGGCGCGAGATGACTTTGACACGTCTGCTACTGGTTTATGCAGCGAACTGCGTGGCTAGTTCTGGAAAAACTCTAGAAAAGTTCTGGTGACGAGCTGTACTTTGTAAATGGAATAAAATGTGTTTCGTTTTCAACAATAGCTTAAATATTTTTTAAAAATTCAGCATTTTGGTAAAAATGTTTGTCTGCAGTAAACATCCAGGTTACACAGTGTCGTAGAGGATCATAGGAGCACACAGTAGATGGTCCAGGCCTCGAAGTCTATTTTTCTAGCAATTAAAGTGTCTTCAAGCTAAATATTCAGCTTGCATGCTAGATTATTAGCTTCAAGCTAAATATTTACTTAGCAACTTTTACATTTAGGTTCAAACTACATATTTAGCTTCAATTTAAAAATTCAGCTAGTTAGCAGGCTTGCTAACTATTGTGTGTTAGCTAATAGTTGGCTAGCTTGCTTGCTAATTGTTGAGTTTAAAGCTAACAAATTAAATATTTAGCTTTTTAACTAAATATTGAACTTCAAACCATGGCTACTTGTGTGTGTGGAGGATTGTTGGCTGGTCATTTTGGCTCCTGTGGCATTTTGTACCTTTTAAGGCCCATACATCTGTTTTCTCTCAGAGGGCTGATAGTCTCGCAACTCAACCTTTTGTCTTATGTAGAATTTATTAGTCAAAAAAAATGTGGAATTGGTTCAAACAAAAGAGTGCAAATATAGTAATTTAATTTTATCTCTGAAAAGTTTAAAATTCCCAGAAACAACAACATCTGTGCTTGATAATTTCTCAGTTATCAAGTATAGTTGTTTCACACCCAACTTCTTTGTGGGCAGAATGGAGTCAATTAGTGCTAGTCAACATTTGAAAGTAATTTAAAATGATAGCAGTTTTCAGCTGCAAGGAATTTGGAATTGGTTTAAATGTTTTTGGTCTTATCAGAATTTCCGTTCTGTAATATATTTGTAACGGTTCAGAAAAACATAAATGGGAATAAAAACATAATTCAATGTTTTTAGGAAACGGTGAAATTCAACAAAACAAAATTGAACAGTTTGCAAGATTTGAATATTTTAAGGCCATTTAACTCCTACCGTAAGAGAAAGCAGCTTTTCTGAAGGAATAGAAGCACTCCCTCTCATAAAAGGTGAATGTGACATTTGCTGAAGGAAATAAAAACTTCAAGAATGAAGTCACTTTTTATCCATCTCTCTCTCTCAATGGCTGCAATTTGTGCTTTCTTGTCATTTAGGCAGGAACCATTTTATGCAAAAAGTGTACTACTTCACTAACGTAAATTCTTGTTTTGAACAAAGACAATTTAAAACCCTACTTGATTAAGTACAGATAAAATTATAAGGAGAAAACCTGCCCAAACTTGACACATAATGAGATTTTTTTGGGAAGTTCATGGATTGTGTTTGGTTAACAAGTCGCTGTTTTCTTTCATTGATGTCAAATCGTTCGCCGTCCGCTAGCATTTTTTTTCCTTGCTGCTTCGAGACAAATGAAATGCGTAATGTATCTTCAATTTGAGGCATTAACAACAGCAATGAGAGATGATCACACAATGAGCAGCATTATTAGTGCCACAGACGGTGAGTGATGAGTCCAGTCTCTGCCTTAATTTATGCGTCGCCACTTTGTCTTGTCACCGCTGTTCAGCTCGAAGGATTTTCCTCCCAGCTCGAGGAAGGCAGGTTAGAGCGAGGGAGTTGGGTAGGGTGGAGGGGTGAGAGGAAAAAAAGAAATAAAACTGAAAATGTGACTGTAATGCAGCTTGCGAGTGCAAGCGTGGATTTTCTCCTTCCTCTCTGACCAAATCCCACCATTTCAGGAGATTAACCCCGGCATGCGATAAATGTTCGACTTCTTCTTCCCCTCCAATTTCCTTGGAGCTAGAAACTCCAGAAGCCAGCGCGGCATGTAAGATAAAAAATGATCACCTAATTCACTCAAGCACAAAATACAATTCTGGAGAGATGAGGGGGAGGATGGGAAGTGGCAAAAGAGGGAAAAAGGGGGGGAGCACAACCTCATTCGCCCGTTCAGAAAATTTCCTCTATCAATTATTATTAAATGAAGCACTTATTCAGAGGGACCTGTGCATAGCAAATAGGTCGTGGCTCTATGATTGTCTGTGGAAATTCTTCTTTTTCTCTTATCCTGTGGGATTAATCGTATTGTTCGTCTCTTGCCACGACCCTCAGTGCACCTCGCGAGGCAGCTGCACTGAAATGCCGTTGATTGCTGAAGGTGCCCTCTGCAGATTGCTGCTGCCACCATGCTATTTAAATGGAGTTGTTAATAAAATGTAGCGATGATTGCCTTTCAGTAGTCACCCCCAATTTCTGCTTTGGCAGATGGCTGCTGCAGGACCAATTCAGGATTTGGACTAACCTTTAAGCTACACTCAAAAGTTAAAGTTAAAGAGAATCACTGTTCTTTTCTGATTGTACTTCCTTGCTCTAAATTAAAATCACCAATAAGTGAGAAATGGAAGTGGACGTTCACGTCGCCTCTCAACTTTTAAGCATTTGCTTAAATCACCAAAGTTTAAAAAAATGGACCTGAAACGAACAATGTTTTTATAAGAAGTGGAACTGGACTGACGTCGGCAAGTTTCTAGCTAGAGAGTGACTGGTTTTGATCCAGTTGTTGGAATTTTGGATGCCCAGCTTTTCAGAAGGTTTCTTTTTATATTTTTGATAAAAGCTAATGAAATGTGTCTATGTGATTCTGATGAATAACGTCAACAGGGTTATTGTGGTTTGGTAAAGGTGGTTTAAACTAGAACTAGAGTTCTGAAATCTTTGGTTTTGTTCCTGCTGTAATCAGCTTTTCGGAACTTATCAGACTTGGCAGCTTAGCTAGTCCAGGTAAGTTAGGAATCACTCACAAGCTCCTAACAGAACCCCCTTTAGACATACACTTATTGGTCAAGCAACCAATATAAAACAGAAAAACAGAACATTGACTACCACTGTTATAAAATTGTAATACTCTTTCTTAGAGGTGTGCCGATCGATCGGTCACCGATCATAATTGGCCGATTTCCGTGAAATCGGTGATTATCGGGATCAGCCGATCATTGGCTCTGTTACCGATACCGATCACCTGCATCTCATTTCTCAGCCTGTCTGTCCAGCTGGTCTCGTCTTTCCTTCACACGGTGCAAATGCGCAGCAACAAATGCTAAGCGATGTGTAACTACTGTATATCGCAATTGAAGCCATTGGTCAAAATACATCAACACCACGAAGCTAATACAACATAAAAGCAATGACGGAGTTTGGCTACATCAAGGCTCAGTGCAGTAAAAAGACACGGAGGATCAGACAGCAGGTAAAGCAGCGCAGCTACAAATACTCACCGGATTAGCATGACGGTCAGAAAGCTAAACAAATAACTCGCTAAATGATTTAAGTCTTGGAGCTGGGATGTAAGACGCTGGTTCTGCTGTTGAACCGCTGCTCCGCTACAGGTAGTAATATTTAATATTTAGTAATATTTGACACGGAGCCGCTTCTGCTCCACTTGGTAGCGACTCTCTCACCGAACCTGTTTAAAGCTGCAGCATCTAACCTAAAAAATACATTTTACATGCGTATTAAAACTTTCTCTGTCCTAACATGAGACAGATAATCTCTAAAAAATAATCGATCTCCTCCCTGCTCTGCATAATTACTCCTCTCAGTCAGAAACAGCCAATCAGAACTAGCAGTAACCAGCTAGCCGCTATGCTAACAGGAAGTTTTCATTCAGTAACTCTGGATTGTTGTAATGGATCCTGTTTTTGCCTTTGAATGTTAAGTTTTATACTTGAATTTTTTGGCAATGTTGAGAGGTTTTATTTTGGCTCTTTGCATTATTTAGCTTCTTCAGAACCTTCATATGTTATCAGTCTGTTAAAGATAGTATTATTGATAGCAGTTCAATTTGCACAATGCCTGTTTTGTTTAGTTTTCTTCTTGGAAAAGTTATTAAAAACAGGTTTTTGTCTAAATTAAGGTGAATTCATGGTTCCTTTTTCCACATAATGTAACAGTAGTGTTTAGGATAAAAAATAAATAAATAATAATTATGTGATCGATATCGGGGATCAGAATCAGCGATCGGCCCTCAGGGGTGATCAGTATCGGTATCAGGAGAAAAAAACCTGATCGGCACATCCCTACTCTTTCTGTATTGTGCAATAAAATAAAAATAAGCCCTGCCAAAAAAGCTTTACTTAGTCTGCTGTCAATCTTAATTTAAAGATATATAACTTATGGAGCGTCTCTTTTTTTTTTTGTCAAAAAGTGAATTAGTACCATGTCTGTGTAGACAAGCAAAGATGGAGATTGAGCTACACTGTTTTTATTTTTTGGGAAGCACAAAAACCATTGGAGATGGAAGCAAAGACATATTTACATTAAAAAGAAACTGAAAGTGAAACGACAAGACTTCAACAAATAGATGAAGAACAATTACGGAGAGATAATTTGCTGAGTTTCTAAACGAAATTAAAAAATACAAAAACCCAAGATGCCAAACAAGACTTTATGGATTATTTTTATTCGAGATTCTTGCAAGAAAAGAGAGAAATGCCATCCGTCTGATGAACTAACTTTTAGTAATTTATTCCACACTTAACATGTAAAGCAGAGAAGTATTCTTGTAAACGTCTCTATGGACAGCATATCCTTCTCATATTTACCTAACGTGACTGTTCCTGCTTGAACAGTTTGTTGCTACGTGAATCACAGCAACTCAAAGATCCCGGTTATTGGATTTCCAGATCATCCTTGTTTGTAGAGAACGTACTAACTTTCCCACACTTCTGGAAGTCATCCTCCACTCTTCATCCAAAATGTGCGTGAGCAGCTTTCTACGTCCAGATGTCATCCCAGATATTTTTGTCAGCCAAAAATCTGCCTCTTATGAGGTTTAAACAAAAGAATACTTATATTTTCTAATTTTATAGAAGTGATCTGGGTGCATTGTGATGATGATCGGTATAGAGGACTAAAGTCATCATATCCTTCGTCTGGTTTATGTTTGGCCATATTTTTTCTCCTACTCAACTGATTAATGCTTGTGGACACATTTGGGTCTAATTAACACCTACTAACCAACCCTCACCACTAAACAGGCTTCACTTTGATACCTGCACTTAATGAGCCCATCAGTGATACCGCCACCACCAGCTGTAGAAGAGGTGAGCAATAGGCAGTGGGCGGCTTTTGTGTTTGAACGTATGCCACAGCTGTGCCAGCCTGCATCCTTGTGATAAAACGAGAGAAAAATTAGGCCCGCTAGGCCAGACACAAACGTATTCATTAGTGAGGAATGACTGGTTGAAATGTCAGTGGGCCAGGAGGCCAGTACAACTGATGACCTCAACGCCTCCCAATGGAAGTCGGGCACCGATCAAACTGTATTGTTGGTGTCCACACATTAAACGGCTGTGTTAGTTGACTACGGCAAGAAACGATGCACTGATCCAAATATATAGGCCGATATCTTGTATGTATAATTCCAATAATTTATATGTAGCTAAATAACTGAATAACTTATATTAGCTGGGCAATATATAGTATCTCCGATATTTTTATCATACCAAATTTGATTCCTAATTTAGATAATTTTTTATTGTTTTCTTTTCTTAACAAGAAATTACAAATAACTGAAATAAAAGCCAGTTTTTGAAAATATTTTCTATCACCTCTTCTGTGAGTTGACCAGAATTCAAAGTCCAAACAGGCTTGTCAAACAAGATGGCCGCCTTCACTCTGAACTATTGAAAGGAGAAAGTGTTTTTTTCCTTGGATTTCGCCATTATCAAAGAAAAGAAAATCCAGAATTTCCTAAAATTAAATTTTCAAAAACAATTTTTTAAATAATTTATCAAATCAATTAATAAATTGTATCTATATACATACATTACTACCCTTTCATACTTGTAAAAACAACCACGCAGCTGACATTGCTGCTCTGAAGGAAACAGTTGTTGCTCTCAACCAGAGTTAACTCTGCCACCTGTTCCCAGCTATTTCCTCATGAGTGGAAGATGTTCTTATGTTTATGAATTATATTTACATATCCTACTTATTTCTTGAGGTTGACCCGGATGATTCTCCAGGTCCCAGCAGGTGTCTGGAGTATCTTCTGATCATTCACAGCATGGATCTCGTTGCTAGAGAGTCCGTTTTAAGGCTGCAGAAAAAGTTAATTAACTGATCTGAAGACTTCTTCAAGTCTAAGATCAAGAGCTAGTTGGTCATTTTTTTAGGAACATAGTAGTTCCAGGAAAAGGGGAAAAAATGTTACCAGGTGTGATGAATAACTCTAATGATCAAGTGTGTTCTGGGTCACTCCGGTTAAAAGCAGCGACAGAAAAGCAAAATGCGACATGGCAACAGCTTGTTCCTGTAGACAGAGTGGTGATTGTGTAAAAGCAGCACGTGCCTTTTTTTTGTTAATACACCTAACAAAACACTCAGTCGCAGTCGGAACGCTAAAAGCCCTTCGTGAAAAGCCAGACAGTTTTTTTTTTTTTGCCAGGTGACCGCCTGCCGCCTCTGTCAGCTCCTATCACGTTCCCGCCCGTGCCACGCTGTTCCTCAAATCCTCAAACCGTGCGAGGCTTTTCTCTCGCCACATCCCTCCTCCCCCTGTTGTTTTATTCATGGGGCTCAGGGTTCATTTGCCAAAGTCCTCTGTTGTAGATTTAAGAAGACAAATAGTGCAGCAAATCCGGCAGAACAGCGTTCGACTAAATGACATTTTGCTCCGCCGCCTGGCTAATCGTAAAGAAAACAGCGGCGGATGAGTGCTTAAACCTCGTGTCTTCGGGCAGATATCGCACGCGGCATCACGGAGGGATCCTTTGATGTGTTCGCTCGTCTTCCACAGGGCCCTCGCGGGGAACTCTTCCACTCACAAACGCTATCACACACACACACACACACACACATGCATACACACAGCCTGAGAGGTAGTTAATGGTAGTAAAGGTGTTCAACTACACGCCGCTCCTCTGTGTATTAGCGGGAGCGGATCCGTGGCAGAGATGTTGAGAAGGATCCCTCCGCCGCTTTAGTGCTGCCGTGCTCAAGGCTCAGCGGGGGGATTACCTGCCGGGGAAAATGGGGACACATTAGGTACACACGCACACACACACACTGCTTTGCAACATGTATGTACACACACAACCCCAGCAGGGGGAGGGAGGCCATAGCAGGATGCTGGGTTTGGGCTCCACCGAAAACAGAGGAGGGGAAAAAACTCCAGACTGAACCTCTCTCATTGTCTAAAGGTTGTCCATCCATCAATCCATCCATCCATTCATCCATCCATTGTTTTTTAATTTGTCTGTTTGCTCCATCATTTCTCTTTCCATCACTTGTTTCTTTTGTTTATTCTTTTTTCTTCAGTGCTTTCTTTCCTTTATTCATTTATCATTTATTTCTTCATTTAATTTTTTCCATGCCCTTCCTTACTTGTTGTTCCTTCCTGACTGTCTCCTGTCCTTCATTCCTTCCTCTCTTCTTTCCTTCCTTCAAGTCTTTTTTCATTTCTTCCTTTATTAGTTCCTTCTTCTGTACTTCCTTCCTTTCTGTCCTCTTTCCTTCCTTCCTTCATTTGTTCCTTCCTTCCATTCCTTTGTCTTTGCTTCCATTGTTTCTTTCTTCTGTCTTTCGTTCCTTTTGTACTTTCTTCTTTCCTTTCTATTGTCCTTGTTTTTTCTTCCCTTCTCTAGTTTTTGCAGGTTCCATGTTTGAACTTTGACCTCTGTCAAAGTATCTGAGATAAATTCATCATTTTTTTAAAAAAACAAAAAACTTTTTTATTCTTACAAATTGGGCTTAACGGTCTGAGACTAAGTCTGGGCTCAAAGTCTGGAATTTGACATGAAAAATGTGGAGGAACCCCGATTGTGTGTAGCTCTAGGCTTTAGGCCATGAAAACATATTAGGGAAGAAGAAGCCTGCCAACAAGCAGAACAACAATTGTGGAATGGAGGAGAGTGTGGGATGGCACGCTTATCAGAGGTTGAGTCTTAAGTCTGCAGATTTAGCTCAGGGTACCGCTCCAACAAGCCATCTCAGAAAAAAAAATGTTTTAGTCGTGCTCGGCCAATTAGTTGTTTTATATTGAGTCACATTTGAATAAATGCCACGCGCCTACTCTTTCCTGCATATTTAGCATTAAAAAGCAGATCATGCACAAAAGAAGAGGCATGGAAATATCATCTGAAAGCCTACCTGTGCCAACATTATGTGAGTGCTCCGAGGCACTGGCAGCCACACTTCATCCAGTCATACTTTTAAATAGATTAATGTTAACCACAACACAACATATGGAAGTAAACATGTATTAAAAGTGCACCAACATATCCTGGCAGACAGCTGCTCCAACTTTGGACTCGATAAAGCTCAGTGAACTAAACCAGCAGGTGACTTGGCTTTCTGTATCACTATTTCCTGTGGAAGGTTTTCACTGAGGTTAACCGCTTAATGGAGCTGTCCCTTACCAGTTTTCATTTCAGAGCAGGATGAAGTAATTACAGTGAAGGGCTGGAGCTCCTTTAGTTTTCATGTTGCAGCAGTTTGTGCTTATGGAAATATTCCTAAACAAGCAACTTTGTTTTTTGTTTGTGAACTGAATAAAAGTGTAATAACTGTCTTTCAGCCAGCTGACTGGCAATGTGCAGAAACAAAAGTGTATTTTTCATTGTTGTCCTTTGTAGCAAAATGTAACGAGAAATAAAAAAGAAAACGGAAACTATTTACTTAAATATGAAGCAAGCAGGTAGGCAAATTGAAAACTCAAAAGTGGAAAAGCAGAGAGGAAACAAGGCAGGCCCTCAAAATATATTTTGTTAATAGAAATTGAAACAAAAAATTTGGGGTCCTGTCAATTACAAAATTAATTTGTATTTTCAAGGTTGTTTTTAGCAGTAAAAATTTTATGTTCCCACTCCCAGAAAAAAAACACACATCCATATTTGTCCTGAACCCCTCTGCATGAAATGGTTTGTTCCTGCTTGGAGACTTCAGAGTGACGCTGTGAGCTGCAGCCAGTGGAAGACACGAACGATTGTGGCTATGCTGTTACTATGCTGCTAAGAAAAGTTAAAAAATCAAGTTTTCAAAAACAAAAAAGAGAGAGAAAAAGACATAACTTTAAAGTACATAACTTTTATTTTTTTATTAAAGTTATGTACTGCAGCTTGAATAAAATGCAACTACATAGCATTTTTGAGAAGTCTGGATGTGTAGTTGCATGTTGCTTTTGACTGTTGCTCATGGGGAGAGACATTTCAGTAATCTAAAACTAAAAGAAAAAATTTAAGCAACCTACTTGCATACTGGATGTGGACTGTTGGATGTTAAATTCATGAGCAGTAAATATTGTCCTAATTATCAGTATTGAACCAAAGAAAGCAAGGCAGATGCAAGCCTTTAAAATTGTGACGCTTTTTATGGGTCAAATAGACTCAAAAAATTGCAATAGCAACTGCACGGGGGTCCCAAACCAATTTTTTGTTGGGGGGCCCAAAATTCCTGGCGGCGCCCCTGCTGGTAGATAAAATGATTTTCATTGATGGAATCAACTTTTTGGTTATTTTATTTTTCCATCCATATTTAGATTTCCAGACTATATAGGAACCCCCGTTAACAGGTTAGGGAGAGGCAGCAGCATGTTGCTAAGTACTGCACACAGTCACTGAAAATTGCAATCACGCTGCCATTTTCTCCCACATCTCATTAAAAGACTCAAGACTTTGAAAACATCATGAAGGAACTCTTTAAACCAGTAAGTTTTCAAACCTTGATCTGTGTACATGTCCCATCATGCCTCCTCTCTTTTGATACCATCACTAATACCACCAATCAGGAGCCGTCTCCTCGCAAAGCTGTCAGTCCTGTCTCCGTGAGGGACGGCGCCAGGCGACCGTCTTCTCCGTCCACCTCTGCCTCGCTGACAGAAGCCGCTTTCTCTCCTCTCCTGCTGTTTGTCTGTGGGTGCTCCAAACTTAGCAGCATCATGACAGTCACGCATGAAGTGTCCAATAAAGAGATACAACGCTGGGCAGGCTGACACTCACTGTCAGTAGCCAGCTGTTGGCGAGGCTGCGTCTCCGCATTTCCATTCAGGTTCGTCTCACGCTTGTTTTGACAGCAACATCGACAGCTTGCATAAATCCCAAAGTCTTCAGGTTCCCCCATCTCTCTGTCCGCCCGTCCATCCAGATATGTGATCATCACGTCATTTAATGAAATCAGCACATCAAGGTTCATTGATAGCGTGCAGATATGTCGAGGTTTTAATTAAGCCCCGACCACTGGAAGGCCTGACCTCGCCAGCGAATGCACAGGGCTTCACTAAATAATGACACATTTACATTTAACCATCTAACCTATATCTAATTAGTCAGTTGGGTATTGTTTTTAAACAACGGCAGAAAGTTCAGCCAAAATGACAAACAGATGTATTGCAAATTATCATGCATTCTGAGCAGCTCATTAGGCCTCCGTTTGTTTTTGTACTCGTCTGCCCCCTTTTTGTCGACTCTCTAATTTGAACAAGTGAGCTTGTGTGAGCGGGCTGAGGGTCCGGGCTGGCAGCAGCTGAATGCCCCTCCTTGTTTCTCAGCCCCGTTCAGTGGCATCACCTCCAGCCAATTGAAATCAATGGGGGCCACGGGCAACCGCAGCTCTGTGTGGAGCAGATGGCAGAAGAATGGCCCCTTCCTCTTACCGCGGCACGCTCGGGGTCATACAAATGGGGTCAGTTCTCGTCACTGGACACATAATATCGCCACTCTGCTGGGGTTTAGTCAGGCAATTAGAAAAGATGAGGTCTCAAGAAACATATTTCACTCAGATCTTCTCCTGGATGACTATTCTGTGGATGAAAACTTGAAATGGTGATTGGATGGACATTGAAGGCCCCCACATATTTAATCCAAAGTGGAACAGTCAACTCCCAGTGGTTGTAGACCGTTTGTTTTCGTAAATACCTTCCATACAGCAGCACAGACTACTGAGGGGACGGGCTTCCTGCCTCACACTCCTAAACAGCAGGATTCCCACTACCTCAATGCATTGTTTGTTTTGCTTTTACAAAAAGGTCACAGAGATGGTGTCCTTCCTAGACAGAGATGTTTCAATTTCCACCCAAGAGTTTTGAGGCATTTTCCAATCTCATTATTTAGCAACGAACCATACAAATGTATGTGGTTCTTCAGAGAACCGTATACATTCTGCAAAAAATGTATATGGTTCAAAGAATGTTACATTCTGATGAAAACTATCAGAGTTTTTTGAGGAACTCTCTGATAAATGTTCCTCAAAAAAATATCTCTGTCTCCTGCTGATGTGTCCAAATAGTGGAAGTGAAGTAAAATATCAACACTGATGTCCGAAAGCATTTCCACATGGCAACAAACATCTGACCAATCACACAACACTTTGCACACACTTCTGTCAAAGTAGATCAACCTGAACCTTGTGTTGAGAAGTGGAGATTGATGGCTCTTTGCGATAAAATGACACAATTTTCGTCACTTGGTGACATGTACATCAATGAGACTCAATTTCGGCATTTCAACATGTAGATATGGATTTTGACTGGGAAAATTTCATACATGAATGAGCTCATGAATGCTCTGAACCACTTGGTTGCAACTCTGGCAATGCGGCCGTTGTTTTGAAGTTGAACCTCCAGTCTTTATAGTCTTTAGCTGATTTTCTTCCAGAACTGCCATTAATCTTCACGTCAGCTCTGACTATCATGATGCTACAACCAAGATTAATTTTATGCCACACAATATTCTGCATGTTGGCCAGAAAGCTCAGTTTAGGTCTCATGTGATCAGGGCACCTCCTTTCACATTTACTAGGCCTGAAGTACTTCATTTGAAACTTTCTATAGCTTTGCTTCAACGATTGTTTTCTCATTGTTCTTCATTCAGCAAAGACAAGATCAGTGATGTGCTCAAGAAATAATTGTCCTCTCAACAGGCTCCCTGTAGATATCTGCCACTTCTCCAGAGTTAGTCTCTTGGCTGCTTGAATGCTGTTAGCTTATGTGGACAGTCGTGTTTTGGTTGGTTTCCATTTGTGCCTTGGTCTTTCCAAATTCCGATGGCTTGAGGAGCTCTCTATGAGATGTTCAAAGCTTGGGATATTGTATTATACCCCAACTTTATCCCTGACCTATCTCTTGTGTTCCTTGGTCTTTATAATGTCGGTTGCTTTCTAAGGTCCTCTAAGTTCCATTTACTCTAGTCTACCACATAAACTCCCCACAAAGTATGCTGACATTTGTGGTTGTACGTCAAACCCAAATCACAGAAACGTGAGCAGTGTGAGTTGGTGACCTTTAATCGTTCTTCTTTTAATGAATCATTAGGGGGAATGTAATTGTACTTAGGAGCTGAAGAGTGATCCCCCTTGTGTGTAGGTGTGGAAGGTGTGCAGGCTGACTGAGGAGACAATTAGCCGAGCATAATGTCTACAGAAGAGGGAAGGGAACTCATCAAACATATCCAGAGCTCAGTGCTGACGGCGTTGCTCGTTGTTCCTTCAAGCATTTATTCCAAGATAATCACCTCAGAGTCTGTGTACATTAGACAGTAAACAACTTTGAAAAATAAGTAGAGTACTCATCTGCTGTACTTACTGTGAGCGGGAGGGTGACATACAGTTATAGCTGAAAACATTGGGCGGCAGTCTACAGGTATCACACAGTTCTGTTCAAATAAGATTCTTCAGGCCTCGAGTCTGATTTGATTCCTGGTCTGATCTATTTAAAATTCAAAGCAAGTCAGTTTGTAACAAAAGGGAAATTTTGAAATGTTCAAGGTATAATTATCCTACATACAGTAACTCAATATTATTTTTCGCTTATTATGCCTTTGTAATTATTCTAAAAGTAAAGTACGCCTAGCAAATCATACCTATGTATATATTTTGGTAAATGTCCCAACTTGTACTTAATACTTCTGCTTTTTGTAGCCATCAACAAGCTTCCTTGCCGTATACTTGATCATTTTTCTTGGCAAAATATGCAAGGTTAATTTTAATTGGTAATTTTCCTGACACAAATTTGACTCTTGAGCATAGTCCAAACATCTTCTATAGGACAGAGGTTGGATTTCTGGTAAAGCACAAGCATTTTGGTTTCTTTTGCATGTCATGTCTTGACATTTCAGGTATACCACAGAAGATAGTTGCTTGCATGTGCCATGGCAGATTTGCACAACAGAGATGGGACATAATCTGCACACTATCAATGAACCTTGCTGTGCTGATTTCATTAAATGATAATTGATGATCAATTAGGCAGGGAGATGACAAGACTGGAACCTGAAAACTTCTGAATTCATGTGAGTGGTTAATGTTGCTGTCAAAACAAGAATGGGATCTTTGTCTTGTTGAAACACAACTCTGTCCAAATTTCAATCTAAAATTAAGGTAGTTCTTAAGTTTTCCACCGTTTTAGCTCAGTTCATCAATACCATTGGTGACAAAACAGCCAAAAACATAATCCTACAACTACCATATTTAACAACCAAAACAAGGATTAACAACCAGAACAAGCTTAATGTTACCTACTTAATCATTTCATTCCAAACCTGTGAAAAACCTGTGGTGCTATTTGGAAGCAGTCCTTCAATATTACATACTCATTTTTTGGGCCGAAAGTGGCTCACGAGTTAAGAATTTGTCCTGTAACCTCTGGGTTATCGTTTCTAACCCACACACTGCCAATTTCAGTTGTACCCTTGGGTAAGACATTTCCCCTGCCTTGCCTGCTGCTGGCGGTGGTCAGAGGGCCTGGTGGCACTGGTGCATGGCACCCTTGCTTCTGTTATTTGACCCCAGGGCAGCTGTGACTACAGTGTTGCTCACCACCATCACTGTGTGAATCTGCATGTGGAATGGTGAATGATGATGGTGATGTGAAGTGCTTTGAGGTCCTTTGGACAAAATAAAGGGCCACTTCTTCGCGACTGGTTGAGGTCACTCTCGGCCCTTAAGCCTAGGATGTTTCTATGGTGTTCCTGCACAGCACAACCAACAACCCTTTTATTCTCATTGACTGATGATAAATGGATAAACCTGATTCAGAATTTTTAAGTCTATAAATGAATTTTTAGGGAAACAACTCATTTCTGCTTTGCTTTGTGAATCTCCATGACTGTTCTATAAAGAAACAGGTTTATGTATGTCTGCTGCTGATTTATGGCTCTTCTACCGAAACTGGGACTTAATCGCTTGACATGTGTGTTAGTGTCAGCCACACTGCAGTTGGATGGATGGCTGCCAGCATAGGTCTAACACACTTTCACCCTCATGTGTTCCACTCTGCTTTTTAATGCATGCTAGGGAGTCGTCTGGATCAGATTCTCTTCGGCTTTGATTCTAGTGCCTTTGTTTCGTCATTTGGTGTTTCTCTTTCTCAGTCTGTCTGTCTTTTTCTTACATATTGCCTCAGTTTTTCATTCAGTGTGTATCTCTACACTCCCTTACTTAACTCCTATTGCTTCCTCCGCCCTCGCTTGAGCAGTGGAATGTCTATCGGAGCAACATGTGGCAGGTGGTAAAAGGAAGAGAAGAAAACCAGAGAAACACACTGACAAAAGCTTCCCTCGGGCATACTTGCATCTGGGGGAAAAAAAAACCCTTTTATCTCCATGATTGAGTAACGTTAGCACAACTCCAAAGACGTTGCTTTTGTTGAGATGAATGCAGTTCATCCTTTCTCCGTAGATTTCTATGTCAACTGGTGTTTGTTTTGCACGTACGGCCTCACTGTCAGTAATTATAGCACCGTGCCACGCTCTGACTTGGCCTGCCAATTAAGTCATGAGAGAGTTATGTACTTCTACGCATCAACATCTGTGTGGTGCAATGATCTATATATCTGTCTCTCAATAGTGACTCCAGGAGCTCCAGTTTCAATACAGAAATACACTGGCAAATATGTCAGAGGAATTCAGGACAATGGCATCGAATTCTCACTTCCAAAACATGCGGCGGAAAAATTTGCGTCAGAATGTCAGAACACGGAAAATATAAGTTTCTGATTTTATTGTAAGTATTTTATATTTATATGTACAATATTACAGTGATTTTAAAGATCCCATTTGCCACAAGTAAAAATGGTTTCATTTTGTCCATAGGCCATTTTGACTTGTAGACATTTTAATTGGACATGTCTGGCTGGTTTGTGAACTGTTGTTCCTCAACTCCAGATTTCAGTGTTCTCTCTATGTTTATGATGTTCAAGTGGATATTACATATTTCTGTCTGTCCATTTCTGTCTGTCCATTCAGTAATTCTTCCCATCCACTCATCCAACCATCCATTTGATCATTCGTCCATTGACCAACCACACCTTCCCACTCCCTCATCCAATCTTATTCAGTTTGACTACTCATCCATCCATTTTTTCACTTGTTCACCCATCTGTCCAACCCCTCATATATCCATCAGTGACCAGGATCAGTTGATTGCTTTGGTTCCAGCATTTTTCACCTCATAGCCCCAAACTAAAAGTTTCTTATTTCTAAAGTCAAGCCCAGCAATTATGTTAAAATTTTAATGCATCCACTGGTATCTCTGTTCTTGTTCTTTAGGTTCAGATCAAAATCAATATCAAAGGAGATGGTAGTGGATAGACGGAGCAATAAATGTTTTAACACCACAAACTGTTGAAGTGACTTTGGTAGTCCAGGTATAAATCTATCTTCTTACTATCACAGAGAAATATTGGCTTCATGTAGAAGTTTTGCAACAAAAAAATCAACAAAAAAAGGGATTCAAAATCTTATCAGAAATGTTCGTACATTGTGATTACTTAACATGAAAATCCTATTTTTTTTAAACGGGGACAATAGTTTAAAAGGCAATGACTTGCTTGAGAAATGTCAGATTTAAGTCTTTGTCTGGATTTACTTTTTCAGCTTTTTGTATTTGTGATGATGACTTTAAAAGTGACCGTAAGTAATGGGTGGAAGTATTTCTGGCAGTACATCTGTCACTGCATCTACTACTCAACAACAGAAATGCTCTTAAATCTAATCCTCATGGCATCAGCTACTTCACCAATGGTATTAGGTTTTCCTAATACCACTGGATTTCTGAAAAGAAGACAATATTTAAAGTCAGTTAAGAAGTAATTTTGGCAAGGAAAAAAACTCACAACTAACTTCTTTCCATAAAATATTTTAGGGAACAAAGTCACTTTTGGAATGAAATGACTTAAAACATTATTTTAGGAAGGTGGCGATATACTGATATTTAGCGATGCAAACATCATCAGTTTATCATTAACATAATAAATTACAGTAACTATTGTCACTGTGTTGATGAATTTTACAATAAAGACTGATGCATCCATCTCATACAGCCTGTGCTGCATCCACAGGAAATTTTCACAGATGTAATCAACATCTGGTGAGCGATGGGGGATCTGTGTAGTGAACAAAAACAGAAGCTTGCCAGCTTTAAAATCTTCACTTTTTCTCGTCTTTACACGTGTGAAGCTTTTTTAGCTTGTTTGGGGCATGTTAAATGTTAATGTTACAACTTCTTCTTTACTCCTTTGTTTTCCTTCCCAGTTTCTTCCCTCCTCCCCTCTCACTCTTCTCTAATTTTCATGTATGTATCCAGAATCTTTGATTTAAGTCCAAATGATTCAAACATGACTTGCTCTGGGGGAGGTTAGATTAAGTTGCCAGTGTAATTTTGGCAGGTCAAAAAGCGCCCTTAGTGTGGCTCGAAAAAATGTTCAAATTGAATATTACCTCGCTGTATTATTCATCTTTTGGTGCTTCTTTAAAAGAAAAAAAAATCTGATTAATTTGTGTTTTTTGTCCAACAAAAATTAGACATTTGTAGAACATAATCAAAAGTATAAGGAAAGAAAATCATTGGGGTGACAATAGTCAAACACTTAAATTCATCATGTTGAATTAAGTGTAGAAAGTAGAAAGATTAAATTATACATAATTTTAAACATTCTTTACAAATCAAAAAACTAAAAAGTTGATTAAGAGAATATCGGGGAGCAAACGGCATCATGAAGCTCAAGGAACACAGCTGACATGTCGGGAATAAAGTTATGGAAAAGTTTAAAGTAAGATTAGGCTATAAAACATTTCCCAATCAATCTCAGAGACATCCAATTATATCCCTTCTTAGTGGCATCTTTACTCTATAATCCATAGTTGAGTTATGAGAGGTACAACAATCTCTACATTTGACAAAGTAGGGAAATTACCTCGCTCTTTAACTAGCATATCTCTGTAAGGTAAATCTCATTATTTCACAAACGGGAGCATTGTTTGCTATGAGCATACAGGCCTAAACCTAGCCTGAAAATGATGTTTGGCTGCTCTCTGGCATTATCCATGTGCAAAACGTTGATAAGGAAAACATGCATTAGGATGGCAGCTCACAAGGTGATGATAACCTATGCCAATCCTAATAGACTGTCAGAAATCTTGATTGAAATCTCCCGCCTTTGCTCGCCCTACGAAGCCAATCAGCCTGGCTGAGTTTTCCTAACATCTCCTCTCCCCTCCTTCCTGCTGCTTTGTGGAAGCTCGATATGATGAGCCAAGTAAATCTTTTAAGGGTTTGGATGTTTGTTTAAGGGGCGGCCATAAAAAATCACTACCACCATATGACTTCAAGACGTTAGAGCTACGGGATTATCATCATCAGAATCACTTAAGCGTGTGTGATTTCTTTGGCATAACCTTAGGATGTCAAAGCTTTGGTTTTAGCACTTGTCATTGTGAAATATATGGCTAAATGAGTCATCCGTTATTAATCATGTCCAACCAGTGAATCGTTATTAGATGATTAATACCCTGCTGCATCCCTTTAGCTCAATCTGAACAGAAAAAACATACCTAATGTGATATTTTTCACTATTTCTGCCTATTATTGTGCTGTGTTAATCCTTTATTTAAAATTATGGGATTATGGGATCATGTCATAAAGCAAAAGCATTATAACATGATAACTGTAACTCACAAATATTTAGAAGTTTATTAGTAATACCCCGTCACATTACAACATGTTTATCTTGTTTTTGTGGCGTATGAACAGCCTCTGTGATGAATACAGCTTTTTTCCCCCCAACACATTCTGATATTACACAAGAACTTCGCTGAGTTACTGTGAATTTTGGGGGGTAAATGTCTAGATATTTATACAGCATTCAATTTTAGATATTTTGCACATGCAGTGCAGTAAGCTGGACAACATCGTATTTTAGTGTTAATTGCTGTTAAATAGCAACCATTAAGCTATGAAGATGGCTTGTATAGCCTAGCTTAGAACAGACAAACTAATAGACATGATGGAAGTGTCTCTTGTTTTAGTAATAAAGAAAGCAGTTAGGAATAGAAATAACTTTGGTTTGGCTAGGTTAAATTTCGCTACTGTATTTACCTCTTAAGTTAACGTTTTTGCCCTGGTTTACTGTTGTTCTGCTGCACTGCTTCAACTGGATTTTATGATGAAGCATCTGAAATAAAAAGTAAATGTTCTGAACACTGAAACACTTAAAAGGTTTGTCGGCAATGTGGGATATTACTGAACACCCTGCCCGTTTGATATAAAATTAAAGGCTAGCCCCATTTTCTCTTAAGGTTGCCTGTAGGAGCTCTAACTCGGCTGCTTTATAATTAATGTGCCTGAAGAAACTTCATGTACTGAATGTATTACAAGTTGCACTCTGTTGGTTGGATTATTTTCCCTTTATGAGCTAATACATTGTTTTTATAGCATAGCAACACTGTCTCATACATTTTTTTTATTTATTTTTTTTTATGCTGTCAGTGATATCAGCTTTTCTTTTCTCGCCCACTCTGCTTCCTTTGCTGTTGATCCTGGGAAGCAGGTAAGATTGTACTGAATGTGAATGCATGTGTGTGCATGCCTGTGTATTTCCTGCATGTTTGTCTGTGTTTTGTATTGGTGTGTGTGGCAGGACGGACTTAGCTGAGATGAGCCAAGCCGGGTCACATGATATCTTTGGTGCTGCTGATATTGCTCTGGCTGTATGGTGGTAGGGGGCTTACCGGGGGCAATGATGAAAGTGGACGAATTAAGACTCATACAGTCGTGTTTTCATGACTTGTGGGGACTTTACATTAACTGTCCTTCATTTTCTATAGCGTAGCACTTACCCCACCTACCCCCACCCATCACATACCTAAACTTAAACATCACATGCCTATCTCCTAATCCAAAAACACCAAAAAAAAAGCATTACCCCTCAGGGAGGCCAAGAAAATGTCCCCACAAGGAGCAGTGGTCCTCATAACCCCACATTGTAGACAGAAGTAGGTCCCCACCAGGATATAAAAACCTGGTTCACGCACACACACACAGACACCTCATAACAGAGATCGACCAACACCAACTTTACAGGATCATCCTCAACTCGTCGATTCCTCAGGAACAAACCCAGAAATGAAAAATGAATAAATCTTTTCAAGGATTTCTATGTCTAACCAAGATACAACAGAAATCACAATAACGTATAGAAATATAACAGCAGAAAGCTCTTTGATAAGCCAAAGAAAAAGTTATTTTTATAAACCCTTTTCTGTTTGACTGCCTTCTTTGGGTTTATTGATCATGAAACAAGGTAGAAGTGGCTAGTGGTTCTGAATGAAGAGAGTGGTTAATTTTTATGAGGCAGATTTTACACACTGCATTTGTCTTCATGGTGCATTCAGATAATACAGAGTGTGCCCAGATGTGCACCTATTAGACACAAACTCATCACGGTGATTGTCCTGCTAACTGCTAAAAGCCTCATTCCTCTTTTTTTAAAAGTAGTTGGACAAAAAAAAAGCAACCCAGCAGCATTACTGTCCAATGTAGAAACCAGTTAATGATAGTACTTTTTCATATAGGCGGATAGAGTCTATACATTTATAATGAGATTTGTCCCCTGTCAGCTCAAACTAATTTGGTTCACAATAAATAAATGAGAAAGTACATTAATGGAAGCTCCAAACGGGAAAGACATAAATGGTTAAAAAAAACGTAAATGTGTAACTAATAGGTAAGAGATTGTCTACAGTAAGTCGCCTTCAAAACTGAAACCTGCTTTTAGGGCTTAAAAAAACGCCATAGCAACCCTACCAGACTTTACCACCTGATATTACTAAGTGCCATGTAAAAGGTAAAAAATGAAAGGTAAAATAACTTTTATAAATAAATATAAATAAAATATATATATATTATACAATATATAGTGCAAATAAAATAAGGTATAGAGAATATGAATAGAATATGGAAGTAGATTGTTGGTTGCAATGCAAATGTAAACGTTTAGTTCAGTGTTTTAGCTGTTATGGATTCTGGAATGTGATGGACTGAGTTAAAAACAGGAGGAGTCACAGGATATTAATTTGAAAAATAGAGTTTTTTATTTTAACCCACATTATAAAATGACAAAAAGATAAACTGAGCTCATACAAGAGGTCAAATAAACAAAACTGAACTCAGGCAAAAATGCAAACAAACTGGCTGCACAAACAAACATAACTGGCCTAACAAAGAAATGACACACAGGGGTTTATATACTGGCTGATCAGACCAATTAAGAAACAATAGGGGTAACTAAACAGAATACAATTACAAACACAAAACAAATAACGGTACAGCTAAGTTTGGCTAAACTAAAGACTAACAAAATGAAAATCAAAATTATTAAAGTTTAAATACTAATATTTACTTAAACTTTTCTAAACAAAGAAACTACACATTTCCCCTGTCAGCAGGAACTAGTTGTGTAGTCCAATCAGCATTTATGCCTGCTGAGGCCTGGCCCCCATCTTTTGTCTGGCCATTCCAAAGCAGGTAAGTACCGGCAAAAGAAACAAAATTAATATTATGCAAGCAAATTAATAAACTTTAAAGTTGATATAAATACAGTTGTTAACTAAATGTGCACGCTAACATAAAGCACAAATGCATCCAAATCAACTAATAAATGTTTTACTGAAACTAAAGTGTTGTGTTTGAATGAAAAAATAACTTGTGCATAAAAATTACCGACTTAAGAGTGTGGCCATGAATTTGGCCATCACATGGAGGAATGGTCAAAAATGACTATAAACACATTCCTATGTCCTGGGTAAAGTTATATTTTAAAGCTTGGGGAGTTGTAACATTATTTAACGGCAAATTAAAAACTAAAACTCTGAAATTAAAACTTAAATGTCACCAAAGTAGGAAAATATTTGTTCTTGTTTTCTGAACAGTAAAGACTTGAACATTTTTCCCTATTATTTCTCAGTGTTTGTTGGGGTAACGCTGTCTGAAAGTTGCACATTGAGAATGACTTTAATTAAGATTTTTTTTTTTTCTGCCCTGGGCTGCATTCTCAAGCTGGTACACGGGCAGCTCTGGAGAGCCAGGTACAGATCGCTGGGTCGAAATCATGTGATTAGAGGGAAATGTTCTCACCGTGGCGACCCTTTTGACTTATCAGTCGACTTTATTCCAAGTCAGACAGAGAGGCGAGTGGAAACTAATTCACGAGCTGCCACCTGAGCTCCGTTTTTTGTTGGTTTTTTTTTTAGGTAAAAGTGACCTTTAATCTGAAGAATGTGGCTGCATTGTACCTTTCAGTGAAGTAAATGCGGTGGGGTTGTGTAGAGAGAGGTTCACAAAGAAAACTGAAAAATACCACTGCTCACATATTTATCGATTGAACTCAGTGAAACATTTGCTCTTGCTGTTACCGGAGCTTGACCATGTTGTTGCCTCACTTCCTGCCGGTGGTTTCTGGCGCTGTAAGAGTCGCGCGCTGGTTGTCTGCAGGCACTACCGTGCGTCCAGGCCCGGATAAACAGATAAAACATTCACACTCCCTTCAGCCTCAGGTTGATGTAGTTCGTGATTGGCAGCTGGATCACATTATTGATTGAATTCTCCGTCTCTTTGTCTTGCCGTACCTGCGGGTCGCTCTCACACACTCATCCTCTCGCTCCCTCCCACGCCTTTTTGTTTGCTTTTTAAATTCAGGATTGTTATTACATGGAGGGGAGAGAAGGTTATTGCTTCGTTTTTGGGACGGTGACTTCTGGTCTTTTTGCTTCGTGGTTTCTCTGATTCTGTAGGTCCATTGAGCGGTACATCAGCTCTCTTCACGGTTTGGTCCAAATAAATCATCTTCAGTGATGAACCATTTCTCCTTTTGTCTCATTAAAATCACAAACACTAAGGCATTTTATTGGGATTTTATGTGAAGTGATGAATCAACATTAAAGAGGAAACGGACGAAGCGTACCTGGCCGTATGTCTGTAGCGGTGGTCTCCAACCTGGATCAAAAATGCGTCTGACGCTTCAAGTTTGACATGTTTTGCACCTTGAATGCAGATGTTTAGGGTTAGGAGTAATTTTGCTCTACACCCTGGGGCCCTTCAGGGGCCCTCGACATGCCTCCACATAGACTTTAAATGCAAACTAGACACGCCTGATGCTCAAAATGCATTTGGTGTGAATGCACCATCATGAACCATTGGTTTTTCACAATAATTTAACTGACATAGAAATAAGCTGTTTCTCTTATTTTTTAATACAAGGTCTTAACATGATTTTAAATAATTTAAAACATTTGAGGATGTAAAAAATTTTAAGGCAACTGAAATTGGAGTATTTAAGTCGAATCATTTTCAAAATATGAATAACAATAGACACTCTCTATGGTTTCATTGGGTTTATTGGGTGCAGGCGCAGAGCTATGGGGGAGGCTGGGGGAAAGGCTGGGTCCGGATGGGTGCCCATGGGGGCCCAGGTCTGGAGGTGCCAAGGAGGGAGGAATGATTTCAAGTGGCTTTAATTTCTGATTATAGACAGAGAAAGTGCGACCTCGCCTGTTCAGAAAGGAGTATGTAATGTTAAAGTTAGTGTCCCTCAATGGAATATATAGTAGTCAGTCCCAGTGACTGATTGACTCACGGTCTAGCCAATGAGCTTCCTGGATAAAAATGAAGCGAGGCCCAAACCGCATCCCCCTGCCCCTGCTTCAACAGTTTCCAGCAGCTCATGATACACGTGAGGGGGCCCGCTCATTGGCCCTGCTCATTGGCCCCGCCCCCCGGCCCGACGCTGACTTGTTCCGCTAGTGACTTCCAAGATTGGAAGAAACATGAAAACCGACTTGTAGCCAAGTTGCAGTAAAATGTGGTTTAACAAATTACTGATCTTAAGGGGGCTGAATGAAAATCACACCTTTCACATTTTTATTTGTATCATTTCCCTTCTGCTTTCTGCTCTACTTTGTGTTGATCTATCACACAAAATACCAATACAATACAAAATGGGAAAATAGTTGTTTTTCCCTCATATGAATCTTCTTTCCTTTTTGTTTAACTTGTTGCTTTTCCATCTCCAGCTCACAAAGTCCATTGTACATTTAGACAAAAGCTATTAAATTCAATAAGCAGGAGCCGTGTGAGAGAATTAGCTTTCAATGCTTAAACGGCTCTGCCTTCATGCTTATGAATGTCATTTACGATAGCACGGTTTTGTGCTACATTGTTTAAATCTTCTGCTAATACAGATATTATGGGATGAGAGTAAACGGGTGTGGGAGGGGCAGAGAAAAAAAAAAACAAGATGTGAATGTGCGGAGGGAAGGGGGGTAGGAGAGGAGGGAAGCGGCTGGAGCCGAGAAGTGACTATTAGCTGTTAATTCTGAAACAAATTATGCAATTAGCTCTGGCATCAGGATGTAGGCCATGAGAGAGGACGGCGTAACCTTCATTTGATCTATTCTGCGGCGAGCCAGCGGGAACGAGAAAGAGAGACCCACTTAATGAGAGAAATTCTTTTTGCCTGAGCTAAACGCTAACAGTATCCATAAGTGCCACTTTAGCTTCCCTTTGAGCATCTGCCCCTTTTTATTCCCTCCCTCGCACCCCCACTCCCGAGTCGGGAAGGGATTTTCATGATTTGCAAATGTTTTATTTATTTTTTCCCGGTTCCGTCTGGAGGAATACTCATGTCCCTTAAACAAAGAGGTAATTTGTCTGTGCACAGGAGATAATATTGACTTGGGAGCCGCGCGATCCGTTACCCCCCAGCAGACTGTGGAGCGGAGTAAAGGTGTTGATTTCAAGGTGTGAGTGTGTTCGCTCGTTTCAGCACATAAAGGTCTAAATGTGAAAAAACAATAATGATGATAAAGCTGTGCAGCTGTTGCTCAAATATTCAACTTATATTTGTCGACATCGACTTAACTCGACCAAAACGTCCACCCTGCCGGTACTATACTTCAAGTGGAAACCATGTTTAGGTCCCAATATCACTTATAGCATTATAATGAGCTTTGGTTCTTTTGATTTGTGAAATATTGATACATTTAACAAATAGTGCAAACTGGAGCAAAAACAGAAATAATACAACTTGTTTCTATGTTCTTACACAGTAATGTGAGCTGTGTAAGAACCAGGTACACTGACTAAAGTTTTTAAAAAGTAGATCAACGATAATTATACATCATCTTTAAAATGTTTCACCATTTTTGCATCAGCTGAAGCTGTTTCTCATTGTTTAAAGGTACCAGTAGGGACAAGAAGACTGGAACAACGGCAACAAAGATGGAATAAAACATCTTTGTTGGTCTCGGTTAGTTTGTCATGCTCTCATTAATTAATTCATTTATTTTTTTTTACATTTTGTGGAACTTCTTAAATCAGGATCAGCAGACAGAAAATGAGGTACAAAACCCAGACTTTTTTGAGTAAGTAAACTGATGACTGTACATGCAATCCATGTTCTAGTTTCACTCACTGAATCATGCTGCTGTCAGCTCTTACCCGTTTGCAGTGATGACACCAAACTGGACCAAAATAAACACCTCCATTTTTTGATTTTCATATTTTTACCTGAGGCTGGCACTGATTTATCTGACTGATTTGTCCATTTTTTATTTATTTTTTTTGTACACTCTAACAGCTTAGTGTGTTCACATGTTTTGGGGAACGATTTGGGATGTTATCGGCGTTGTGCAGCAAAGTAAACAGCAGCGCTATCTCCAAAAGGTTAGCCATATGTTAAATCAGTGACATGGGAAGGGAGGGAGAACAGCTGTTCCCTCCCCCACCGCTGTGTGACGGCTCACACACACGCGGAAAACACATTTATTCCCCCATGTGGATGTGTGCTAACAGTTGTTAATATATATATTTTTTACATAAATATGTGTGTATGTTTCCAGCTCTCTAGACGTGAGTTTAGCGGAGGCTCGCCCGGGTGAATACTCGAGCCTAGAAATGGCAGCAGCACATGTGGGCGAGACATCTGGGAAGCTGAGCAGACCAGTGATCAAAATCAAGCTACAGTGTAAACAAACAAGGCGGCTATGCAGCGTAAGCTGGCCAGCTGTCAGGAGGAGACTGAGGAAATTAGTCTCTTTCTTGCAGTTTCCACTAATTTATTTCTTTTTGGAAGACGATACATTTTCACTGAAAGCTGTTTTCTGCCATGCCAGTGTTTCCATGTGGCGTAACGAGAGTGTGCTCTGTGGATTCCTGCTGTAAAGGGAAAATAAAGAAAAAGATGAATGGCATGCATAATTGCCATGATGTTACATTGGTGTATAATCGTGAAGTTATCATAGAATCATCTTCATGCAAAAATGTTTTCACAGATGATTATCTAATTGGCATACAGTTTCACACACTGGAAGGCTCAAAGACATCTATTATATTTAATTAAAGTTGTTTTTCACACTTGTAAAAATCCTGTCACATAAAAAAAGGGAGGAAAAAACACCTCCTCTGTCCCCCCCTCATGCACCATTGCATTATTGACTGTGTAAAATCGTCCCAGTTTATCTCACAGGCGTCGGGTGGCACACTGTGAAGAATTGCTGGTTTTTAATTATCGCATGGCGATGACGACGGTATGGCTCGGTTGGCTGAAAGCCCCATCCAGAGCTCCTGTTTGGTGAAAGTTGCGAGGCTTCAATTGTTAATTTTAAATTATTGTCACCCTTCTGTCAGAGAACAAATGAACAAACACCGAAGTTTCATTTTTGTAGCTCCGTAAAATAAGTGGCTTTATGAAGAAGCTAGGTTGAATTCAGAAGCTAGCTTGAATATGTTCATATTGTTAAGACTCTAGCTTGAATATGTGCATATCCTCACTCTTTATTAATTTTCCTTGTAAAAATCATTACTACATAAATTAGTAAGATACTTATTACTTAGGTGTTAATTAATTATCAGTTATTAATTGCTGCGGTTTGGTGTGGTGGTTCTGGATTGGTTCCTAGCTTAGCAACACCTGTTAGCGTATGTTACAAATGCAGAAATGTGCTGATGAAATCCTTTCGCCACGCTTACAAAGCCAAGATGATGAATTGTTGGTATAAATATCAAGTCATTCATCTTCCTGAGCCTGTTTTTTGACCCCCATCTCTACCCATAGCTGCTGTCATCTTATAAAAATTTCATTTCAGCCTCATATAAATAGGTTGCAAATGTATTCACTCAGCTTTTCAGATTTTGTGATTTATGTGGCAGACCAGCACAGGGTGGCACATAATTTCCAAAATGGAAGGAACATCATGATTCTTTTACCATTTATCTAAATGAAAAAGCTAAAAAAATATATATGTTCAGTGTTGTTGTCTTGCTCCAGGCTCAAGTCTTTGCAGAACTTCCTTGTGATTAGCTCAACTCTGACCAGTTTCCCTGTCCCAGATGAAGAGAACCATCACCGTCAGTCCGCTCCCCTTTACTTTGTTCAGAGATTGAATTGTGACTGTAACGAGACAAAAGTTGAAAAGTTCAAGGACTGTGATTACTTTTGCTTTCCAAAGCACAGAACCTAATCTGCTGCAGATCTATTGTAACCGATGCTTTGGATTTGAACGTCTACATACAAGATTCAAAGCCTTTATCACAGTTTCTACATCTTCCTACTGACTTTTTTTACATATTTTTGGATGTTGACAAAAAGTGGAACAAAGTCTCTCCGGAGAGCCAAACTTCACCTCTTTGCCAATTATCCATTCCTGTCTGTAGCACTCCTCCAGCGAGCGGCAGATAATGTAACAGCTTCTGCTCCATCTCCACCGCCGACACCATCCTCTGCGAGGCGCGCATCTGGCACCTCCACATTCGCCACTTAGCTAAATTACATTACTTCTAGCCTAGCGCCTCTAACAAGGTGCTCCAAGTATTCCTGGCGGCTGGGAAAACAGAAAGTGAACACGGAAAGAGACAAAGAAGTAGGGGGGGAAGCTAACACGGTGTTAACAATTGCTCAGTGAGTTCCTCTGCTTCCCATTACACACACTCTGCACCTTTTAACCTTGTTAGTGGGGCGGCGGCGGCGGTGCCACCCCTGAATGCTTGTTCCATAATTAAGAGGGGGGCTCAGGTGCTAGATTTTATGGAGATTTCGGCGGGCCTGTGATTAAAATTGAAATTTAATTCTGGTAATCTGAAAGAGGAGAGGGAAGAAAAGCACAGGGGAGGAGGGGGCGGACGGTCTGGTGCTGGCTAGCTAGCTAGCCGCATATCGGCGGGAGATACTTCACACAGGCTGTTCAAACATGGACTTAAAACAGGCTTATCTCCCGAAAGGTTAATGAGGAGCGGCTGGCTGCGCCGGTTACAAACGCGCAACAGAGGTCTCATCTTCCACTGTGGAAAGCGGCACGTCACTCACACACACCACACACACACACACACACACACACACACACACACACACACACACACACACACACACACACACACACACACACAAACACATATGCTGAAGCAGGCCGGATAAGCTGCAGGCATCACAAACCCACCGCCTCACTGACAGAATCCTCCTTCCCAATAATATCCTCAGACGACTTAATTACTTTTCCTTTTGATGCAATTCATGAGAATAATCGGACTCTAGATGGAATCTCACTTTTATCCCTCGCTCTCTGTGGGGTTTTTTTCCTCCACTACAAGCGGTTGATAATTTAGTTGGGGGGCACGATGACTCTGAAAGTCAGTTCTGTTGAGGTGTGACACAGAATAACGGCTCGCTGTCGGTGCTGCCAGATTGGGGCGGGTTTCTGCCCAGTTGGGCTGGAGGAAAACAGCTTTGGGCAGGTTAAGGTTTTTCACAACATTTGGTGAGTTTTTAGAAAGTGTTTGCAGGAAAAATCTTTGAATTAGTTGTCACTGCGAGGCAGAACAGCACAAAACTTTTAATAAAATGCTGTGCTGTTGCACTTATCTTTTTAGTTGATTTATTTTGACATTTCAAGGATCTGTTGAATGTGACGTGATCCGTGGTTAGTCATTGGTTAGTCAAGTGTTAATGGGTTGTGGTTTTAAAGGGAATATCACCACAAAAAACTCAAAAACTATTATGTTTTTTCCAGGCACATAGTGGCATTTTATAGCACAATCAAGAAATTGTGTTAACTTCAATTGTTATACAAGTGATAACATATTTGACATCTTCAATTGTTATACAAGTGATAACAATTGAAGATGTCAAATATGACTTAAAATAATTTTTTTGCGATCAATTATTTTATTCTAGTTTTACATCCACAAAAACATGTACAATACAACTTATTACAATAGGTGGAATAAGACACAGAAAGAGTCAAATTTGTGATGCACCCCTCAACCCTGAACCTCATGGCGACCTCCTACCCCGTTACAAAAGATCTCAACGTAATAACAAATATGGAAATGGACAGTTGAGGAGATGAAATCATCACTTACAGTCACATATTAAGAGGATTACATAGAATTATGCTGCACTCTTTCTCTAACCAAAGAATAAGCTGCATCCCATGCTCTAATTGTTATTTGGCTATCCGCCTGCATCCTGGCCACTGAACTCTCCATCTAGGAAGGAGTTGGCCCATTGTTGCCAAGGTAATAATAAGCCATCGTAGTGCCAACATCTTTTTAGCTGCAGTGAGGCCCACAGCTTGCGCTTTTGTTGAGAGAAACTTTCTAATCATCATTAAGTAGGAATAAAGATGGTGATAATCGAATATTAGCTTTAAACAAATCACTCAACGTGGCAGAAATCTGTCTCCAAAAAGCAGCCACACTGGGACAATCCCAGTACATGTGCATAAAAGAGCCTGAAATCTTAAGTGTACATAGGTCACAAATAGGAGCATTTTCATAGCATGACGTTTCCTGGGTGTTCAGTACATCCTATTGATAAATTTAAAGTGTATGAACTGGTGATCAGGGTTTTTGTATATGTTGTGGAGATTCTCCTAAACTGCATCCCAGCATATTTGTACATCTCCCATAAAGGAAAGGTCTCTCCCCCATATATTTTCTACAGGGAGCCTGGCATGAGGATCCGAAATAAATGTATATAATCTAGAAACAATTCCACCACGAGGCAAGGAGTTCTTGTAAGGGATGGGTTGGGAGAGGCACACCCCTTTGCACACCTTATGCTTTCATAGCTGATCTGACTTGTAAATAAAAGAAGAATGTAGAACTGGTGAATTACTTAAAAGAAATTTGACGTTATAATTTAATACCTTCAAATTGGGCCTCTGTCTCCTTAAAAACTTCTCCTCTTTCTGAAACTCCGCCTTCATGAAGTCATCAAACATGGCTCCTCTATTAAAAGATAAGGTAAGATAATTTTATTTATATAGCACATTTTCAGCAACGAGGGAATTCAAAGTGCTTTACATGAATTAAAAGGAAATACAAACAAAATGACAAACCAAAGAACAAAAAAGAAAAGGACACTTTAGGGCAAATGGCAACATTTAGACAAAACAAAGGGGGCCGCGTAACTAGTTAGCATGCCGGAGTCGACCAGTGTTGCTGCAGATGCTCAGTACCACCAGGTCTTTACTAATTGCTGCCGTCTAGTCTGAAGGAGCTGAGTGAGGGAGCCATGTGAGGGGGCTTCTCTGTAATGCAGAAACTTAAAAACTGCAGCTCTAAGGAGGAGCTTTGTCTTTAGAGGCAGAGCTAGGTCCACCCAGGCGTTTTCCACCTCTTAACGGTTGCCACGGGAGATTAACGGATTTCTTAAACATGCATGAAAGAATTGAAGGAGCAGCCCGGGTATGTTTTTGATGAGGGAATAACATTATAACATGATGTAAAACTCAAATTTGCTATAATGCTTTATTTTTGAAATAGCAAAAAGTGAGACACAAAATAAAAGCGTAAAAATGCAACAACAAAAAAAGCAATCAAGCCAGGATTCAGTCACAAAGACACATGTTCACGATTCTCCTCCCTCCTTCGTTACTTACCTCCACTTTAAAAACAAACCAAAAAAAATCGTTCCATTTAGTATCCAGGTACTCCAATCACAGCCTCAAAGTAACCCTTGTGTTGCCAAAACTCGCGTGTGTTCCCCTCGGTTGGCGCTTCCTAAGTGAATGGGGGCTTTAAATCATTCACGTCTCGGCTCTGCAGATTTATGTTGATGCCACAGAGGTGGATTGTAAATGCATGACGCCGTGTGAGGCTCATTGTATGGATGCCCTCCTTGTTTTTCACCTGCAGGGTAGTGAGTGGTTGCTCTGTCTTATCAGCACATGGTGGTGTTTAGGCCTGGCAGGAGGGAGGTTGTTTATAACCGCGTGTGTGTGTGTGTGTCTTCTTGTGCTGCACATTTAAACTTGATCTAAGGAGCATTCTTGTCACATTTATTTGAATGCTATGAGCTGATGCTTCTTATCTTTAGTGAGCGTTGCAGTATTTCAATTCACATGTATTCTTGTTCGGTGGAGATTGTTGCTGCATTATACAGTTTAAAAGCATTTGCACCTGGTCACATGTTGTCACTGTGAACTTAATTGTATTTTATTGAGATTTTACCAACATGTAGTAGCAAATAGCTGTATTTAAAAAATGTGTACTTTGATCTATCAGCGGTTTCTCCGTCCTGGTCCTGGTTGAATTTCTTAGAAAATGCTAAATGTGATGAAACATTAAGACTGCAAATCACCCTGAACATGGAGACACGGCGGTGGTAGCATCATGCTGTACTGATGATTTTCTTTAGCAGGTGTAGGGAAGCTGTTCAGTGTTTGTGTGACTGTCTATTGAAATCCCAATATTACATTACAATAAGCAGAACCAATGCATGGTATTTTAATTACCTTAAAACTGAAATGAAATATTGTTGCTGTTTGTTCCATATTTTGCCTAATCTATTAACTTATTTACAAAAACATTCTTTTACATATGATTTGCTGTCACTCTGGAGTTTGATCTTATAATATTTTAAAAGGAATCTATTAATTCAGTCATGGAATCTGACTTAAGGGTTTGATTGCCTCTATCAAAATCTACTGACACAAGGAAGGCGGGTCATGACAGAAATAAAACCTAAACTACTGCCATGTAATCTGGGTTTGAAGCTGGACCAGAAGGCAGACAGGAACTTGGAATTATGATGGGATTAATGAAGAAAACGGGAACATGGCAAACAAGATACAAAGCTACGACCGAGAAACAGGTTAGCATCAGATATTTTAACAGAAGAATAAAGTAATGAGAAAACTAACAGGCTGAGAGAAGGTGAATTATAATATTGGTGTAGAACTGAGACTCAAAAATCAAGAAAAAAGATTTAAGAGAACAAACTCCAAAGGCGCAAAGAAATGGAGAATAAGAAGAAATAATTTAATTCAATAAAAATTAAAGTAATAAATATGGTAAGACCAATTTATTTATGGTAAGACCAATTAATTGAGCAATAATGAGGAGTACAAAGAAAAACGACAAGCAAGTGATCAAATACAAATAAATCCCAAAATTCAAACACCCAAAGATTTTAACAAATATGGGCTGAAGGTCCGAAACTCCTGGAGTACAAATAACTAAACTACTGAAACACGATGACATAAATGACAAACGTCCCTTGATTGTAATCTAAAAGGTCTTTAGCCAGATGTAAACAGATAAGGTTTCTGTTCTCACATCTCTTCCTGTCGCTGTGACTGAGTGTTTCCGTGTGAATATGAGTTCGTCGTTGGATTTCTCGACCGCCTGAGCAGCGGCAGCTCGCCGTCTCCGTGGCCACGCCAGTGTCACACGCAGAGATGAATGGCCTCTGCTCTCAGCCCACTAAGTAATTCGGCCAATGATGAATCGCAGCTCTCAGTGACACCCACACAGGAATCATTTGGCCCTGAAGCCAAAACTTAGACGAGGAAAAAAAAAAAAACTCAACAAAACAAACAAGAAAAAAACCCCTAAAGGCCTCTGGCGGCGGCATCCAGTCATCTGTTACCGTGTTGCTATCCAACGTACCTGCAGACCCAACGCACCTCCTCCACAGAGTGAGGCCAAGGCCTTCAATAAGGAGAAAAGACAAAAGTCCGTTTAATCATATCTACCAATGATGATCAGTATTTGGACTTCCAGAACTCATTGGTTTACCTCCTTTTCTGGATTATTCCCAGTTAATGTATCTAAAAAGCACAAAATATATCTAGAAATCTTTTTAAGCAAATAAGTGGATACTTTTTTACTTTTTCTTTTTTGACAGAAAAATATCTTACTGAGAATGGATTGAGTTATGAGTGTAGTATTTTCTGTCTTAAATTTAATTGAAAGTGACATTAAAAAAGGTCTTAAAAGCCTTAAATTTGACCTGCGAAGGTAACGATTAAACATTATTTTATCAGTCAAATCAGCACAGTTTTTATCTGTGCTGCCAAAATGTATCTGTGTGGAAAGTTGTTCAATATCATTTAACTTTAAGAAGTACTCATCAAATTTAGAGAGTGGTATTTATTCATATTTTAACCATTTGTTTATACATAGTTTAGATCTTAAGATGAAAATGAGTTTGACACCCCGCTCTAGATTTTCCAGAGACATAAAGATATTGGACTTTAATGTACATTACTGTGGAGGAGGATTAACCCCCAAGAGTAAATCAAAGTGATGTCAACAAAAGTGACTTTTAGCTGCTTCCATTCACTTACGATAGCGGTACACTTGTTGGGAGTCGTTTGGTTGCCGAGCGACTCGTTTCAGACGTCTCCTAAATGGATAAATCATTATTTAAATCTTTCCCTTTTGAACTCGCATTGAAGATGAAAACTCTGCAATCTAATTGTGTTAAACGTTGAGGCTAGAGTTTAGTGCTTTGCGTTACCACTCACTTAATTCAACTCTGTCTGTACAGATTTCCTGGTTGTGGAGAGTGAAATACAAGCCTATCATGCATGAAAATATCTTATTTCACGCATTCTTATCCACTTCCCTGTCTGCTTCATACACGTAGTTTTCCGTTTCCCGGCGGCCGCCTCTATCAGCCCACATCCAGCTCGCCCCCGCTCAGTTTGTTGCCGGCACATGTAAAACAAATCCCCCAACACAAGGAATGACTTAATGAACTTAATGAGGTTTTCTAATTACAGAGGGAAGTTAGCCCATGTCAAATGGGTCTTTTCTGCCTTCCTTTACATGGATTAAGAGGCAGCCTATTAAATCCAAGCCCACATTACAACAGAGGAACAAGGAGGGGAGGGAAACACCATCAGTTACATCTGCTGTAATTCTGCTCTGCATTCAGAGGCTCACGGCTTCGCTTAAATGAACGATGCCGGTGTTTTTACAGCGCAGCATGTGAGCGTTGACTTTAAACTCACTCGGGAACGGCGAACAAAGCATAAAATCAGGACAGAAAACGTCCTGATGAATGAGTTTAATGCAACATCAATATTATTGGTGTGTTTTAAGTGGAACTTAAGCGGCTGGACCCTTGCCAGGTTTCCTACGTTTCTGTTTTTTGTCGTTATTTGCGCGTCTCATCCCCTGTCTCTTTCACTTCTCCATGGCAGGGAGGGATGATTTACTCTATCATCATTAACACATCAAAAGAGCCAACTGTGTATTTCAAAGTCATCTGATAACTGATACTCTTTAATGGCCCACTGGAACAGTAATTAATTTCAAAAACATCCCGTTTATTTGTTCTGGAAGTGAATAGCTCCCACCAAAGCGGCATAAATCCTGTCAGTTGCTGCGGTTCAAATTAATTTACGTGTTGCGTCTCCTTGCATCTTTTGAGAATTTAATTATCTCAGCAAACAGGCTCTGGGTGTGCTGAATGTACATTCTATCACTGGAGGACTGGCGCCAAAACAGCACAGGGGCTCCTTTGTCTCCCCCGCCTCTGATGCCTCTGCAACCGCAAACACGAAGGCTACAGAAAAAGATGTGCAGATGACAGAAACAGTTGGGAGCACATATAGAGTTCACTAGTTGAACCTGTGGCATCCTGAGTCCATGCCTGCTGTTAACTCAGTGGCTTCGAGTTAAATCTGAAGACTTTGGAGAGAGCATCCACAGAGCTAAGACCTTTTAAGGCCTTTTTAAGACTATTAACAATTAAATTTAAGACCTGTATCATGACAGAAATGTACTTAAGAAACATATGTTAAGTAGTTGTGTCATGCTTTTAGCACAGAATGAATGCAGCATCGTTTGGGTTGGCAACAGAAGTGAGCCAATGGCGAAGGCTATAAATTTACATTTTACCCTTGATAGCTAGCTAGCTAGGTTAAATTGGCAGCTAGCTGCAACTGCCTTGAATTACAGAATGCAAAGATTAAGTTTATGAGGAAATAAACTATACAAGGTTAAGCAATTTAAGATCCATAAGGTCAATTTAATTTCTTTACTTCGTTTAAGACATTTTAAGCCCTGTGCGAGTGAGCCAATGACAGAGATGATCATCCAGTCAAATTGGCTATAAATTTACATTTTATCCATGATAAGGGTATATTAGCAACTAGATTGCGGTAGCTGCAACCGCCTTGAGTTACGGAATGCAATGATTAAGTTTCCAACAAAATAAACTACATATTTTTTAAACGTAACCATCTGTGATTGGTTAATTTAAGGCCAACTTAAAGTTTTTTGTTGAATTTAAGACATTTTAAGCCTTCTGCGATTGTACCAAAAAAGATGAGCATCATTCATCCAACAGACTATAAATTTGATGGAGACAAAAAAGCTAGCTATTGAGTTAGTGTATATTAGCAGCTAGTTCGTGGTAGCAGCTAATGTGTTTTAAATATGTTAGAAGGCAATGTGGGAATGTTTATTTCATAAGACATCTTGTTTTTCTGAAGCTTTAAAGCAACAGACAGATGCACAATATTGTGATAGGAGTGTTAATATCAAGTTTTAGACTATTCTTGAACAACCAGTAGGTTTCCTTCAGTCAATTAAGGTATAGTAGTTGTCTTTAGCTATGTGCTAGGTCTGTATAAATATGGAAAAAGAAAATAAGTACGAGTATGAACAAGCATTGATATTTCCCAACTTCGTTCTGTAACACATTGTCCGAATGCTTTAGCCGTATAAGTACAGATATTTTTACATAAATTCATAGTAAAGTTTCATAAATAATTTTTAAAATTTAAACTTATCTGAGAATTAAGAATATTTGAGTCATGAAAGGTCATCATTTTGATTTGAACAGAACTCACTTCCCTGTGAATGCCAATAGAAATCCAAATCAACATGCGGCTTACTGCTGTTGCTGCCATTAGAGCAGAAAGTAGCTCATGAAAATTTAGATCCACTGGCAATTTGCAAGCTTTAATTTGATTTCTTGTCATGTATTCTGGTGCTGTTTTTAGACCCGCATTTTGTATTTAAAGTTGTTTTATTTGAAGCTAATGAGTCAAGCTTGGGGAAAATTTATCCAAGATGATTAAATTAGGGGAGAACAGATACTCCCACACTGAGATACAGATTTCAAGCTGTTTCTCACTCCAGATCATTTTTTTTCTCCACTGGGTAATCTGTTGTTTTCAACCACATTTTTTCTAATTTGTTTCATTCATTTATCTTTTATTGTATCATAACCTCAGCAACCATTCATTGATTAAAGCCACACCAAAGTGTGTTTTTTTGTTTTTTTTGTAGATAAAAACTTTTCTTGTCATTCATTAAAGGACAAATCACACATTAAATCAGCCGTGAGTGATGGACCAGAGGTGAAATGTGGCAGTAAGAGTTACAACTCCCCGTCAGCTTTGTTTTGACAGACCGTCCTGGCACCACGCACACATGCAAACAAACAGACACGCACAGAGTCAGCATGAGTCGTCGGGGATTTTCTCACAAATCGGCCCCCTAAAGGGAAAGGGGCCAGCATAAATCAGCTGGTGTCAGGGCTACAGACACCCACGGCTCCTTATCGCCACACGCAGGCGGGCACACTCACAGATTGATAGGTAGATAGTGGCTCTGAAAGGCCGGGTGACAGGCAGCCAGGTACAGAGGCTCAGAGAAGCAGGCAGAGGGAGGCAAAGAGGCACTGGGAACAGTTCAAGGACAGCCGTCACACACCTACAGGCTTCATTTTTACTTAATGGCCCTCGTTTGGGAAGCTTTACTTTGTCGTACACTGATAAAATGAGCTGCTTGAATTTAATCATTAAAATTTGTCTTAAAAATTTGCATAAGAACTTAATTTGTTAAATTATTTTTAATAGTTTCTAGAATGTATGTCCTCAACTAATAAAATCAAAATGAAAATAATTCTGAATGAAAAGTAACTATTGATTTGTGAACAAAACATAAGACATTTCTGAAACTGTAACAAACTTTGTAAATCTATCGTAATAATTTAGCAAGTAAATATTTCAGCTAAGATGTGTCATTCATGACAAATTATCACCTTGGAGGGTTAGAAGCTAATATTGCTAGCCAATTAGCTAGCAGAGTTGCCTTGCTAACTAGTTTTCTAGAAAGCAAAGTTAGCTGCTAAATTTAGTTTCTAGCAAGCAAATTTGCTTAGCAACACTGCTAATGACTCTAGCACTAGCACTGTTGCTAAAGCAAGCTAGCTAAAACTGGATACACACCTGCGAAACAGAACATTTCTCATCTACTTGTCCAGTGGCAGGTATTTACCTTTACTAACATAGTGATGAAGTAATTAATAATACAAATTGCAATCAAATCAGCCTCTTTGCTGAACGTCACAAATCATGAACGACTAATGGATAAATTTTTTTTTCCATTAAATTTTAATCACAAATGTTAAACAAAATGCATACAATATGTTTTTGTACCATCACATTCACAAACTATAATCCTCAATTAAAATTTACATAATTTTATTGGTTAATGTGTAACTACCCAATAAAACTAGCAGAAAGCTAGTTCTAGAAATGTTTTAAAATTTGACAATCATGTTTTGTGGCATTAATCACATGATAAAACACATTTTAAAATAATCTGTTTAGCTAACTTGGCTGATACCAGAGCTGGTTTTAAAGTGGCTCTGTTAAGAAAACCGAACTGTCCGGGCGTTCCAGAGAGCGAAATCATCATGACAGGTAAAAACATGTCTTTGAACAGATGTCTGTTCTTCCCTCTGGGCTCTTCTGAATTTCAGTAAAGGATCAGCGGGATGGAGACGGTTTATCCTAACAGATCATGGTGTTTGTTCTCTGATTTTTCCCAGAGAATTGATGTCTCAATGTACCCAATCTAGTTTATAAATGCTCCTTTGGGCAACAGTCAATGCTGGCTACTGTTTACAACGCTGACCTGTGTTAAAATTCCAGGCAAATAAAAGCCCCCTGTTGTGAAAAGTAGTGGCTTGTCCCAGTGGCTGAACAGTATGTATGACAGCACTGCAGATGGTAATTATATACAACGTCTCAGTTGAAATAAGGGGAAAAAAAACCTTGCTGTTAAGCTACAGGCTCAGGATCTTCCCTGAAAACACTTTCTGGGAAAATATTTTGCGATCAACACTGTTGGATTTTTAAGCCACCGGTCTTAATTTCTGGTTGGTTTCCAATTCACATGAATAAGTCATAACATGGTTGAAGCCTCACAAAAATATTGTATGGAAACCTAAAAAATCTTGTGCGTTTTTTGCAGATTAGTCTCACCTGGTAAAAACCAGGCTCTATTTCTACACTGTGCTTCGTGTAGAGGGTTTGGGTTCTGCTGTTTAGAAACAATTGCTTGCTGAACTGTGTTGAAGTTTTTGACTTTACTCACATTTTTCCATCACATATGGAGTGAGTCAGTTCAACACTACCAAAAATGGAAAATTACAGGCAGAAAACAATCCTAAAACAGCGCAGAAAATCAATGTCACCGTTCACAATTTGTCCTTCCATTTGCTGATTGGTCTTGCAGAAATTCTTCCAGAGAAATCCACTTCAACAGAAGAAAGCCCAGACAGAGCAGTGGAGGGAGATGAGAATTGAGAGGAATTACACAAGAAGGCAATGGGTAGGCTAAGATTAGCCTGTTTCATGCTCTGTCTGAAACAGACAGCCTCTGTCTGTTTAGCTCCATAGCTATTACCCAGAAAAACAAAAGCCACCACCATAAATGGTGCATAAGCAGTTTTGAGGCAGTTATGGCGAAACCTTAATCTGTGGCTAAGCAAGTTATTCAGCAGGTTGTCACCAAGCTTGCTTGCCTTGGTGTGAGAGGCTGAGCGGCTGAAGTCTCAGAGTCCAGCGAATATCTTATATATTCAATATTGGAAATTCTAGAAGACATTTTATATATATTTTATTTAAAGATTTTTTTGGCTCTAGGGGCCTTTATTTGATAGTTAGTTGACAGAAAGGTGTGTAATGAGGGAAGGGGGAAGACATGCAGCAAAGGTTGCCAAGGCTGGGAATCGAGCCTGCGACGGCTGCATCAAGGACTGGGGCCTCCATATGTGGGTTGTGCTTAACCCCTGCGCCAACACAGCACACCCCACATTTGATCTATTTTTAAAAACATATAACATGTTTACCAAGATATATATTGTTACCAATTTAATATCCAGTCCTATGTGGAACTGCAGAATGTGACGACAAAAAAATCTAACGTATGTGAACACAATACACGAGAATTTGCAAAGCTAGAGTGAGGAGTTTGATGTCGTCCAAATTGCTAAAGCTGACAACTTGAGGACAAATGCATGAAGCAACCCTTCCATACAGACCGTAGTGCTGCAGAGGCTCCCCTCCCTCCGATCTCCTCTGCCGTTTGGAGCTAAACAGACAGAGGCTTGTGTTACTGTCAAAGCGCATTTGATGCACACTGTGTTATAAACAGCTACACCGCGTGGCTCCTCACCCATTGGAGCCCACCTAGAACAAATCGAGGCCGTTGTTCCGTTTCATGGAGTTGTCTACTGCGGGTCATCCACTGAAGGTAACTCTGCTCTCCTAAGAGAGGACTCTCCCATCTATTATTCACTTTCACAGTTCTCCTTTTGCTTTTATCTCTTTGTCATCTCTATTTAGCTCTTTTTTTAAGGTCTTTTTTTTAACACTTTCTTATGACGTTGCATACTCAGGGACAGGTATCACAAACGTCTCCCTGTCCAGCAGCCGCACATACGAGCCGAACCTGCCGATGACTAAATGCGATGTCATCTTGGAAAAAGGCGGCTATCCACTGGAGATCAAAGCAAGTGAAACTATAGAGTGACTCAGAGCAGACACATCAGGGACCAAAGAGCAGCACACACACACACACACACACACGGCGCTGTGAGTTTGCCAACTCTGTGCAGACAATCAGAACCTACTGAGAATAATGACGATATTGTGATATGTTTTTAGAGCCTTTGGAGATGTCACATGTCTCCTAGTAACTGATTGGTATTATGGAAGTCCACTGGAGAGTTTCCTGTCAATTAATATTTATATATATATAATAGTAATGACTAACCAAGACTTACTTTGGAAAACACACAGTGCTTTGTGATCATTCTAAAGATCGATACAAAGCTAAGTATTGGTATCGGATATATAGTAGCGCAATGAGTTCAGTACTTTAGTTTATTTTCTTCTCCGAATGAAGGAATTAAAATGTTCAATATCAAGAGCGTACATTTTCAATGTGAGAGTAGCATTTCATATATTTCTAATGTTTGCTCTGAAAATGTCTGCTTATATATATCTTTAATTAATTATATCTTTCTTTCAGATATAATGTGTTCATTTCCCTCATTAGCATAGTTTTTTATGATCTATTCAGTCAGCAAAATGTTTCTGAAACTCTATAATAATCAAATCTGAAACATGACTTTTCCGACTATTAACTATTGAAGGAAAGACAGAATTCCTGTCTAGGTTATATGCAGGTTACAGCTTCAGACTCAGAATCCTATAAACAGTTGTGTGTAGTAGAAGGTATTAGGGGAATTATTTCATTTATATACTGCTACATTGTTTTCTGTTACAGTTGGTTAATTATATATAACAAAAACCCACTTTAATTTGCCTAAAATCTTTGTCCTGTATTTTATTTCAGTCAAAATCAACTGAAGTTGAATCCCCAAATTATTCGATGATAATGACAATGTTTCGTATCGGTATTGCTATCAGCTATATCTATTTACTTGGTATTGCATCGATACCAAAGTTTCCAGTAACACACCACTTTGCGACAGTTCGTTATCCATGAACTTTCTCAGGTTTTGTCATATCTGCTTTGTTAAAATGGAAGTTTAATGTGGAAATGCTCGACGCAACATTTGTGACATGACTGGGATGAATCGATAAAATGATTGAGTGAAATTAATTTTACGCAATAGACTAGTAAAAAGTAGAGTCTTATTGTGATGGAGAAACTAATTTTGATTCGAAATAGCATGGGACCTGTGAGGTTTCACAGTTCAGCTGAGACAATGTGTCAACAACACGACTCTACAAATCTGGCCTTTATAGAAGAACACTGAGAAGAATTTGCCACATGTCCTGTAGGACAGTGGTCCTCAACCCCCGGTCCGTGGACCGGTACCGGTCCGTGGACCAATTGGTATCGGTCTGCAGCACAAGAAATAATTAAATATTTCCGTGTTATGTATTATTTGAGTCTGGAGCATCTTTTATTTTGAAAATCCTGCAACCGGATTCTCTCGGTTACTTGTGCGTCGGCAGAAAAATATCGGAGTCTCCTTCTCTCCACCCCAACCCCGGTCCCCCGAAAAATTTCACAGTCTCAACCGGTCTCAAAATGGAACTTTTTGACCCTTATTTTAAAAAATGCTTCATTTGGAAGAAAAGTTCAACATAACCCTCAAGAGGTTTGATTTTTACTGTCCAACCAGCCAATTTTAGATCAGACAGGATTTTTATCAAAAGCCAATATGAGAGGTCATTAATATTTTATTTTTCACTTTCGTAATTGTTACTTTTGGAGTTCTACGATGCTTCTGACTGTCTCTCATGCTACAGCGATGCTTGTTGGTTCTGATTCTTGTTTTGTGTGGCAAATGGCCTCCTTCCTTGTTTGTTGTCCTTAGTAAGGCTACAAATGCAGCATTGAGTTACATCCTTGACGAGATTTACATCATATGTATCGCGATATATTTTCAGTCTATTTTAGTGCATTTCAAACTGATGTTTTGCTAAGTTTAATCACAATTTTATTAAATCTTTTCTTTCTGAGAGAAACTCTGCTGGCAAAGAAATTTCTCCTCACACATCCAGCATTTCGAGGAGCATTGAAGAGATACCTCTCCAAAATGTTCAGCCTGCTCCTTCTTCAAAACGCCGAAGCGGAAACAAGCAGAAGCGCCAGTCACCCTCTCTCCCCCAGCCGCGAGTCAGGTGTGCACTTTCGTAGTCAAAGAGAGCCGTGAATGTGGAACAAATGAAGCCTCCGGTGCGCCGATTCGAACTTTCACGTCTCCATAATGACCTCACTCTCCTACGCCATTACTCATCATTCATGGAGCCTTGGCTGAGGGGAGAAACTGCTGCTGCTTTCTCCTGCATGAGACAGAAGACGATTGGGAGGACTGGGGAGGATTGTCGGGTTTTGTGTGACTGAAATAAAGTCATTTGGAGTAGTTTAGATGATGACTCCCTCTCAGAATAGTAGCCGTATTTACCTTCATGTGGCATTTACCTCTGGTTTGAAAAACATATTTTTAGTCTTTTAGTTTAAATACGCATTGATTTCTGTAGGACTTGATGATGGATGGGTGACGAAACAAAATCACAACCCTTCATCTCTCTCTGTGAGGCGTTCACAATCTTCAACATACTGTAAAAAAATTTTTTCCATAAGACTCTTTAACACAAGGATGTAAACTGAAAATCGGAAAACAAAAATTGTGCAGGAATGACGTTCTGTTTTTTTAATCTCACCAAACAGTGCATATTGGTTTCCAGGCCTATTAAAGCTGAGTTCACACATAGCCATGTATTTGCACTTTTTGCTGGTCAGGCAAAAGTGGTGTGTTTTGATCCAGCACCAGGAGGAACGTAAACAAAATTACCTCAACGATACAACACTTATCCAACAATCTAAGAGTTCTGAAAACAACTTCAAGTCTGTTATTCTATCATGGTCCTGATGGATGTTAAGTTATCTCTGCTCTGTCATCTAGTAGAGCTGTTGTAAGTCGGTTGCTATGGCAAAGGATCTGTGAAGAGTACGAGTGGTTCTGAGTTGTTTTCTGTGTTCTCAATGTTGTGGCGTGTTGCACTAAGTTAATTGATTTACCACAGCAGTGTGACTATAGATCTGTACTAAAAGAATCATGTTTTTGCCCTCCAGCATTGTGCACTTTTCCGAAATTTTGAGATGTATACAACAACATGCACTGTGCCTGTTGAATTTTTTTTTTTGCCGCCTCCCAGTCCCTAAAAAAAAAAAAAAAAAAAACTCTCAGGGGGATTGCATTTGTGTTATTTGTAACGTTTTGCATTCCTATCCTGCCACCCCGACGATAAGGAGCTCTCCACACTGTATGGCCTTTGACCTCTGGGCACGTTCCGGGTCGGCTGGAACTTATTAGTAAGCTGCAAGAGAACCATCTTTGAAACCACAGCATTCATGTGGATTCTGGGCTTAGTTTGCGGTAACAGACAGCACCCGAGATTATTTTATATGATGACACAAGACATACCATCATCCTGTTGGCGCCAAATCAGAGAAACGACAGCAAAACCCTTTTAGCTTGTCTACATGTGAGCGTTCTACAGCTCCATTATTCAGCATGTTGGTGACAGTTTGAGAACTAAATATATCTGCTCTTGTTCCCTTTAGCTCTGCTTGACTGTACATTCATTCCAAGTGATTTTTTTTCCTTTCTTTCAAACGAGCAGGTGAACAATGGTGAAGGCTCAAAAAGGAGAAGTTTACTTGGCACCTCTGAATCAAATCAGTTACAGAAGTGACTGAGTGTGTATATTAGAAATATCTGTCAGTTTTTGTTTTTATTAATTCCATGTATGGAGTGTTTTAGAACTGATCAAAACAGAAATATCTAACAGATAGATTAACTGTTTAATATGAAAATTACTACCATTGTCAAGCCTTTTCCACGGAGGATATAGACTTTAGAGACCTGGATTGCACAACAGCAGGAAAAGAAAATATCAAAATCTTGTTTCCTATTCACATTAAGTCAATTCTGATATTTTTATTTCCAAGACACTGAGTGCACAGGAATTTCTCCCCCCCATCATTTCTGCAGGCAGTATTATCACAGCATCAACATTTACCGCAACATTAGTGTCACTCTTAAGTAGCCAGGGAAAGTGCTTGTCGTCCGATAAAAGTGCTTTTCTTCCCTCCATGAAAATAAATTTATGTACAAGCACAGAGCCATTTTCATTTCACTCAGAAGTCACTTTTTTTTAGTCCCCTTTCAGTCTTGTGTTGTATTTCATGTAAATTCTGGGCAGCCAAAGTTAGCTTTTTTTAATTTATTTATTGAACTAAAAAACATGGTTTGGTTTTTTTTCCCAGCACATACATACACTACACATAAAATGTGCCTAAACATCAAAAACTTCTTTTTAACAAAATTGGTCAACATCCTAAAATGATGCTTTCACAGTGTAGCGTACCATTAAAAAAAACACTTGCAGTTTCATTTGTTTATTTTGTCACATATGGGTGTTTGTAATTGTCAAATAGATTTGAATTTCAGACACAGAAATCCTGAGTTAATACACACCAATTTGATCCTGTACTAAATCCTGAATTAAACCACTTTTAGTTCAATTTTGCAAGACATAAAGAGTTTGTCATGTTTTGACAACATGAAGTAGAGGCTGAAACATCTCAGGAAGTAGCACAACTCGACCTGATCAAAGGAAATTTTGTCCTTGTGGCAAAAACCTGTGTTCAAAGTTAAAGCTGTATGTTGGGGGATGTCAAAAATGTTAATGCACCATCTGGAGGTTTATAAAAGAGACAGACCAACAGAGATCAACAGGAATCCATCTATGATTTGGCCATTTCTCTCCATGACTTGTTATACAAGCTTGACTTTGAAATTCATCCTTTTTTTCTGCTTAAGAGGCCATTCTACCAAATACTAGAAAATGTCAACTTTTGGCTTTAAAGACGTTAGATATTGAAACTTTCTGTTGTTGTGGATAAATGAGCAAATATATTTAATCGCAGGACATTTAAATAACTGTGTACAATTAAAATAATCAAATGTCCAGGCGGAGATTTGAAACGTAGGTCTTATAGGGTTAATGTGTGATTCCAATTCGCTTTGATAAAGTAGGCAAATCATAACAGTAGCGCTGTTATTGCATCAACAGAATTCAGAAACAATTTTCATTTCATTCCATATCATTGAATTGAACCATAAATCTGGCTCATTAGCTGCACAGACTATCTGTATTTTTATACACAGTCCAGTCACATTAATGTGACCATCTGTCAAAAGCCAGAATAACCACCTTTCGCAGAGCGAACTGCTACGAGACGTGCAGAAAGAGAGTCACTTAGGTCCCTGAAGGTCTTCTCTGGGATGTTGAGCCATGCCGACTCTAATGCCGTGGCCAGCTGCGCTAGATTACGCGGTTGAGGATCCATGGCGCGAACAACTCGATCGAGATGGTCCCACAGATGCTCGATTGGGTTTAAGTCAGGTGAGTTTGCTGGCCAGGGGAGGACGGTAAACTCATCCTGGTGCTCTTCGAACCACGCACGTACACTGGCAGCTGTATGGCACCTCGCATTGTCCTGCTGGAAGATGCCATCATCCTGAGGAAAAACAATGCGCATGTAGGGGTGGACATGGTCCGCAAGGACAGATGCGTACTTGTATTGATCCATCGTGCCTTCCACAATAATCAGTGAACCCAGAGAATGCCAGGAAAACATTCCCCAGACCATAATGCTCCCGCCTCCAGCTTGGACCGTTCCTGCAATGGTTGCAGGGTGGTTCCTTTCAGAGGTTTCACGCCTTATACGCCAACGTCCATCTGTCCGATGGAGCATAAAACGCGATTCATCTGAAAACGCTACCTGTCGCCACTCAGTGGACGTCCAGCTGCTGTACTGGCGTGCAAATTCTAGCCTTCGTCGTCGATGAACACCAGTCAGCATAGGTGCACGAACCAGGCGTCTGCTTCGGAGGCCCAGACGCAGCAATGTTCGCTGAATAGTGGTTTGGGAGACACTTGTGGTAGCCCCTTGGTTCATTTTAGTGGTCAGTTGCTCAACGGTAGCCCGTCTATCTGCCCGAACGCATCTCCGCAACCGTCGTTCGCCTCTGTCATCTATGGCCCGTGGTGCACCACATTTGCCACGTCGTTGATTTTGGACAGTCCCATTTTGCCATGCACGGTACACTTTTACCACGGCGGCACGCGAACAGTTCACAAACTCAGCCGTTTCGGAAATGCTTCCACCCTTGGCCCGAAAGCCAATGATCATGCCCTTTTGGACGTCGAATAAATCGCTGCGTTTCTGCATTACGCCAACGATTGAAATGTTTTCCGAAGCCCACACACACCCTTTATATACGCTCAACTGCACTGTGCTGCCACCTGCCTTCTGTGATTGGTTATTTAACTCTGAAGTGGAAAGTACGTGGTGGTCACATTAATGTGACTGGACTGTGTATTTTGGTTTTAAAATACACGAATAATTATCTTTCCTTCCCTCCTTGGAAACTGCAGGTTCAGAAGTTGCTTTGTTAGGAATTTACACCCTCAACATTCCCGTTCCACTTCCCTCTGTCCCCACCCAGTCCGACGACTCGTGTGCTTGACTCCCGAAACTTCTGACTAGCCATGTTCTTCAAACATCATGCCGCAACCAAAGCATGGCAGGAAGACAGATAGTCCCTTCTATGTATAGTGACAAACAAATTAGTGCAAAGATGCCGCTCGCTGCATACCAGATGTGTCGGGCTCTGTGGCACGGAACAGCCGATGAAAAACTGCCCGCGTCCCATCTGTGCCGTGCAGCCAGCGTCAGTGCAGCAATTTGCGTTGAACAAAGTAGTGCAAACAGTCCACCTGATTATATGTGTCACAATGTGAGGTGTGCAACACTGGTGGAGGAGATCACGCAGGAGTTTTATTTGATTAGGGGTGTCATTTAACTGGGACAGAAAAGATAAATGAGAGAAATACAGTTCCCTCTCTTGGCATCAGATTTTCAAAAAGCTTTGTATTTTGTGCTAGGCATGGTGTGTTCACCAGTCGGAAACGCCATGATATGCACCATGAAATTATCCGAATCTCTTGGAGCAACTTTTGGACAAAGAAATGTTTCCCCAATTAACAGAAGCGGGTAAAATACTCCAAAAAGTGTACTAGAGTAAGAGTATCTCTACTTATAATTTACTCTAGTAAAAAGAAAAAGTAGCCATTCAAGAAAATACTCAAGTAAGACTAAAAAAGTAATTGGTAAAAAAGGCTAAATGAGAACTGAGTAACTGATCAGAAATATAAATTATTTAATATTTAAAGGGGGCATTATTATGTATTTTCCATATTTGGGGTTCATACCATGGCTCTTCTAGTTACTCTTTAACAACATTTTTACCAACCTTGCACTGAGAAGTAGCTCCTGTAATGAGCTCAGAAGATGTTCCACCGGGTGTTTGCTAATTACTGCCGGCTAGTCTTAAGGAGCAGATTAGTGGAGACGTTGGGGAAGGGCTGTTCTGTTAGGTGGAAACTTGGAAAGCTCCAAAGACTCGAAGGCGGAGCTAGGACCACCCAATAGCTGAATGGTTGCCACGGGAGATTAAAGGACTTCTCAAACATTCATGAAAGAATCAAGGCAACACTCCACATATGATTTTGATAAGGGAATAACATTATAAAGTGATGTAAAGCTTGGAAAGTCAATTTTACAAAATACCGCCCCTTTCAGGCTATAACCACATCCCTATCTGGGATATCAACCAGCATGGATTTTGCTGTATGCTACAATATGAAGCATTTGTTTTCTTTGAGACTCTCCTTCCAGTGGTTGTACTCCTCTTGAGAGTTTTCCCTTTAGCTGAAACTGCCAGCTCTCTTGCACTGAAACGGCTTGCATCTAACCTCACACCTACCGGTCGACTACCACACGCTCTGAGATCGGAGACCACACGCAGGAAGTGGGGGTCGCATCACCATCTGCGCACCGGGTCAGGTTGCTCATCCGCCTATTGCTGAGGCAGCCAACAAAGTGGCACAACGCTCACCCCTCTCTTTTGCCTGCAACTCAGCAGTGGGAAGCGATCCGCGCTTAAATCCGTTGAAAGTCGAGAGCAAAGGCCTCGCAAGGCAAACCCGAGCGTTTGAAATTCAAGCAGATGACAGTGCCACGCTCGCTAACAGAAACAGGGATAACCGTGGGAGGGGAGAGGAGCTTCGGCGGCGACGGCGCTGCCGAGACGCTTCCTGACCTGCTTAGTGTCATTACGCCGCAGACTTATCTCGCTCGCTCTGCCTTGTAAATACACTCGAGTGCTTGTTATCAAAGAGCAGCGTGACAAACCTCATCCAGGTTCGAGTCTTCGGCTTCCTCGGCGTGCTTGTAAATGAGTCATTCTCATGGATGACAACCGACATTAATATTCTGTTAAGCAGGGGAGCGGGTGCACATTAAATCCTCCTGTTATCAGGCTGCCATCGTGGGCTGTACACAAGTTTGTTTTGTTGGTGTTTTTTTACAGGGGGTTATGACTAGAGGAGGGAATCAGGCCTGTTTGCTTTTTATTGCCGAAAGGTAAAGAGCAGAAGGAAGACTATAGAGCATCTTGGTTTGCCTTTTTCTGCTCCTGCTCAAGCAGACATGCCAATGGGGCTAAGTTAGCCTTTTGGGTCCGATGGCTCTGTGTCGCAGGATTTGGATCACCCCGAGGTGCCATTGTTCAGTCGTTGCTGTTCTGTTGCTAAAAGCTTTTGGAGTCGAGCTCAATGGCATTCAAAGGTAGTAGACTTTTTTGCGGGATGCCCGTTGGAAAAAAAAAAAAAAAGTACCTTTTTTTCTTTTTCTTCGTTCCTACAAGAAAAAAACATTTTTATATCGCTCTTGCCTGGGATGTGGCATAAAAAGGCTTTTATCTGGGCTGCGCTCTCGAGCCTAGTGCCTGCATTGTGGTTGTAAGTGCGGCTCTCTGAGGTGAGTGCTCACAGAGATGTGAGGGGTGTTAGGCAGAGGTGCGGACGGAGTGAGCCCGAGCCTCGGTTTGATCGTAGGGGCGAGAGAGACGGCTGTCATGCATGCTGAGCGCGTCCCTGCGGCGACGCGCCGGCTCCTCGTCTCAGCAGCTGGAGAGGGTTCCTCTGAGACGCGCTGTCAGAATTTAGGGGGGGAAAGCTGAGAGAAAATGTGGTTTCAATTTTTTTCTCTGAGCTACTGTATGATTAAGCGATTCTCTGTTCGCCTGAGTCCGGTTTCTGTGTCCATTCTTGAGTGGAATACGGTGCTGTAGTCTGTGGACATTGCAGTGTCACTTTGGGTGGAGTGGCCCCTCCTGCCCCCCGTACCTGTACATGCAGACATGCCTGGTTGGATTCTGTCTGTTTTTTTCTGCACAGTTGAACATTAGGACTGGTGAGAGCAAGAAATACAAAAAGCATCCAGGTCAAAGTCACTCTTCTTATGGTGCGGGAAATAATTATTTAACATTTGTTCACTGCATTTCCATTGACCATATAGTTGCAAAAACTGACATTTTGAAAATAAATTTGCTTAATGAAAGCACGACATTTTCACTTTACACAAGTCATATGATTAACAACCGGATGTTGCCACTGGCGCAAACCACAAAGAAAACAGGAAGTAGTTGGAGGATCATGGCTACATGGATTTTATTCATTTATTTTGAGAACACACTCATTTACATGTGACTTTAATTGCATTTCCTATTAAATGGAAACACCGTAATTGCAAACATTTTGGGTTTTTGCACATTAACTGAATGTTGACAAAGTTTCACACACATTTATAATGGATAGGCAACTGGTGACTATATTTATAAAAGGGGTAATTGACATTAAATTCACAGAATATGTCAGTGTGATCTGAAGTCATCCACTCCACCAAGAAACCAGAACAAATAAGTCAGTAAATAAAATTACTGTTTAATGGAGAATAAGTGAAGCTGATGGAAAGTTACTGAAATCTTTCTGTACTTTAAACATAATTTGCTAGCTGCTAGCTAAAATACTCCAATAGTTATAGGAGTTACATTTGATATTAGCAAATGTAACTCCTATAACTACAAGTTTAAAACTACAACTTCTCGCTCTCCTTTTTATATTCCTTCCTGGACTTCCAGTGCTGGCACTTAACACACAGGTCTGGGGATTGTTTAAAGGTTCAATAATATAAAAAACATTATGGTAATTAACCACAGCAGAGGTGTTCTGTTCATTTACTGAGTTTTATCATTTCTCCTGAAATGAGAAATGAAAAGTTCAATTCAACGTTAAAAACGATGAATGAATCTAAACAAGCCCATTATTTTACACAAAATAATACATAAAAACTTTTTTTTGTTGAGCCAACAGATAATACAATGCATTACTATCTACCTATTTATCACTAGTTCAGGCAGGTTGATGAATATTTGCAGGGCCAAATACGACATGGGGCCGTACCAGCAACCGCCAGCACAGGAGCTCTGGCTTTTCTTTTTTAAAAAGCCAAAGTCAGCATTTTGTCTGTGCAGGAAGTTTTTCTTTAGCAACCTGAGCAACACCTCAAAAACCAAACACTGCAGAGTGTCATTTTAAAGATGACACCAATGACTCACAAGCTGTTGGGGACTACACAATGCTTCACTGCAGTCCGAGAATCATGTGCTTGACATTTAAATTGGTATTTTATAGAAAGTTTCCTCTTTTATTTTTTCCTCTAAACACTTTGTTTTGTTCAAAAGGTTATATTTTTAACTTTATCAGTTTACATCACTTGTTTCTAAATGACTTTAAAGAGTTTTTATGTAGTTTGGAGATCAGTGTTGGGGAAAAAGTTTCCTTTAACTATTTTAAGGAAAAAGGTTTAGGCTTATTCTGAGTGAGACTTTATGAAAAACTGTGGAAGATTTCACAACTTCCACATCACATATTTTTATGCATTTTCTTGAATACATGGTTTGTATTTCTCATTCTGCTCTCAATATTTTCTAGTTGATCCTCTTTTTAGTCCCTATTGGTTTGTTTTTGGATGTTTTTTTTTAAACATAACATCTGACTAAAAATGAGGAAAAAGACATTCTCTGGCTCAGATACTCTGACACCGGCACTGACAGGTAGGTAACACTTGCATCCTGTAGAGAAAGCCAGTATCCTGTCTGTAACACTCACTAGGTGGTCTGTGTGAGCAGATTTCTTCAGCTGACAGTTTTTACTCTGCAGGAAATATCTACAGACCACAGAGACCGTTAAAAAATGTTCTAATGGAAATAAATCACTGCTACAGGAGATTTTCCTTTTTAATTCCTCAAAAAGTTTAAATTAGAAATTCACAAAACTGCAACAGACTTTTAAAAAATAAAGGTGCTTTTAGTATTTTTTAGATATATATTAGTAAACACAGTGTTAGTAAAGTTTTCTTGTCGCGTTAGTCGCTTTTTCTATCAGGTACCCGAAATGATGCCACACAAACATTAAACAATTTATAAGAGACTCCTTCAAAACTAATTTGGCCAAACAAGGTTGTACTGACTGCAGCAGGATAGTAGTTGACAAGCTATGTAGTGGTGCTAGCATTGTTCAAGGTGAGCTAGTTCACCCAAATTCTATCATTTTTCTTTTTTGTGCTGCATGAGTTATATGACCCCAAGAGTATTGGGAATTATTTTGGTGTCCGAATGTTTTACTGGTCAAAACTGAATAATGAATTACTTTTCAGCAAGTAGCCAGGCTAAGTACCAAAACCAAATTCTTGAAACCTCGTTTTTACCATCGTGTGTTTGTAACTACAGCTGAAATGCTCAGATAAGGACAGAACATGGTAAGTACCACTGCCAGCCCAAGATATAATCAAACTAAGCAGCTGCTTAGGATCCAAAATAAACAATGGGCCCTAAATCACAAGTCAGTTTTATAAATGTATTTTGATAATGTGATATGTGGGATGGTAAATCAGTGTACACTATGAAGACTCCTGAATAAAATAGTTTGTTGTAAACAAAATGATGTTTTGAAGTAGCCTAGCTCCTCCACTTTCTACAAAATACAATAAGTAAGAACAATCTTATGAAATGTATGTCAGCAACAGAAAAACACATTGCTTTTCTCAAAGACAATATATAATACTGCACATTTCTGGGAGCTTTTAACATGTTTAGCAGTAACATTAATGTAGCTGTGCTGCTCAATGGTAGTTTGATCCCTAAACAATCTTGGACCTGCAGTTTGGTACCTTGTTGTATAGCTTAAGTGCCCAGTAGGTAACAGGATGTAATTGCTGCATGCACAGGCTTTCAAACTCCGGTTTATATGTCATTGTATTCAAACAAAGGTTTGCAAGGACCCTTAGCCCAATATGTATTATTATGTGGAGATTGTTTTTATCGCATAAGAGAATTGGCAGGAATCAAGTTTTAAGTGTGATGTAGGAAGATGGGATGAAAAAAAAAATTCTGTCTCTCATTTACTGGCTCAGTAGCTTTCAGTCTCGAAAGATACTGAGTGGAAAGTGAGACGGGCAGGTGTTAAACGGAGACAGAGCGAGTGAGTCTGTGATTTCCCCCGGCGCCTGTTTCAGTAGTGTCTCCCGTCGCTCATCTGACCCATTCGTTATGCTGAGCCATGGGGAAATCTGATTGGGCTCATTACCCTCTGCTCAGAGCCGGCATAGGAGGTGCAAGGAGAGAAGGAGCCTGCACTCTGTGGCTCATTGCGAATGGACGCCACGGCCACTCCTGTCGCTATCAGGAGTTCACGGCCATCTGCCGAGGTTCTCCCCTATCTCGGCCCGCCTTGTCCTCCGTCTCAGCCTCTGTGCCGCGGAAACAAATGAGGACCGTCTCCTCTCGGCGCGGCGGCAGAGAGGATGGCCGTGGTGAGCTAAGGCTATCGGCATGAATTGACTCCCATCATTCAGGCCTGCTGCTGAACGAGAAGGAATGGCTGATGCATACCGTGAAGGACATGCAGAGTAACGGTGGAGGGAGGGGGGGGCATAAGCAGAGGTGATTGGTGGGATATTTGATTAACTTCATAGCAGGCTGGATTTTTTTTTTCCTACTTGACTTTGAAGTCATGCTTACATGGAGTGGATTTGACCTTAGCTTGACCACATCTCAAGAAGTGACAGTATTTCCAACAGGTTTTTTTTCTATTAGGGTCGCTCTCTGCTTTCACTCGAGATATTTAGTAAGGATAAAGCTTTTACATGCCATCAGTCGGAACTTGGAACTGACTGGTTTTAATTTGGAATGGCATAGGATGAAGGACTGCTTTCAAAGTTATTTTCTTGGGTTCCTATGCCTGTTTGGTCCTTGCTTTCTTTATCTTTTCAATAATACATGGACAGATTTGTATTGATTTCTTTTCATGTGTGGTCTGCTTGGGGTATTGCTAACATATATTGGGAATTTTATGCCATTAGCCTGGTACGGGATACATTTAGTGACAAAAACATTGACGTGTACAAGGACTTCGTAAGTAAACGTGAACTCCAAGGAATGCTTAAACCCAACATGAAACTCCAGGTAGATTTCAACTAATATTGTTATCCTGAGTTAGTCCAATATAACTCAGGCATTTTACCGTTGGCATCTCTTTACTGATACATCATGCTCTAACTAGGTTATACAAATATCCTACGTGACTATGGAAAAGTCCAATTTCCTCCAGATTCCTGACAAAAACCTGCCTGGGACGCACGTTGGTCGTCTTTGAGATGGGAGCGTACCCACTCAGTACGCCTCATGAACCTCCACAAAGGCCCTAGCAGCATTTCCACTGTGACCTCTTATTTTCTCCCCAATTTACGTCCGCAGCAACATCAGAGCCATTGAAAACATCACGATATTTTGCACTCAATAGCTACTTCCTGAGGCGTTTGACGTGAACTGTGCTCCATTGAAAGCGGAGAAAAAGGGAGCGTCTCGTAGGGTTGCATGAAATTACGCAGCCCTGAGGAGAGGAGACAAAAACTCTGTTCCGACGAGTCTGGTTCAAATGAAAGTCCTTTGAATGGAGTATTAAAAGGGTCTGTTAAAGCTTTCATACAGCTCAGTGATGTGTCCAGCATATCATCAAGCAATGAGGATGTGCATTGAATCTCATTCCTCTTTATTACATTGTGTTCCTTTTTCTTGTGTGATGATAGTTCATCAGTCAGCGCCGCTGGCTGTTTGGCGTTGATACGGTTCAAAATTTCATGAAGCTTTGAATGATTTGTCATTAACTTTTGCACAGTGCACTACCCACCAGCGACCTGTTCTCAACTCTGTACTACTGCCATGAGCTATGAAGACCTGTTGGCATCTGTACTTAGTGAAAATTAGTGTGTATTTCCTCTAAAATATCCAAAAGCACACATCCTGTTCTTAGCTGAACGGCTCAGAACAAAACACGTTATAGGCCTGTCAAAATGAATAATAAATCAACTAATCACACGATAAAACAAGCTCAATAATTTAATGCTTTTCTCATGTCTTTGCCTATTTTGCCTTGCAATCCAGAACATTACTTTAGATCAACATCTAGATTTACTTTATAGAATCAAACATGGAGAACCTTCTCTTAGTTTTTATGCCTCACTAATTCTACCAAACATGGAGAACCAACACCTAATTTATACTTTTTTTCTTTTTGCTCTTTCCTTTGGTTTATTGTTTTGTTTGTATTTCCTTCTAATTTGTGTAAAGCATTTTGTTGCTGAAAATATGCTATATAAATAAATTACCTTATTTCTACCAAAAAATGGATGACAGAAGTCTTAATTCTGGTGCTTTGGTTACAGAGACTTCATAATTAATTCAGTTTATTTGTCGTTTCTGTTTCGTTGAATTATTTTGGATATTTAAAATGTCTTCCAGTTCCAGTTATAAAGGTTCATTAGAATTTGAGAATCTCCTCTTGCATTATTTTCCATTTCAATTACCATTATATTATTTGAAAATAGTCTCAAAATAATATCGTTTATCACGATAATGTCAGTGACAATTTATTGTTGGGGAAAAATTTGTCATCGTGTGACAAGCCTATCTCTAACCATAAGCAAAGGCTTTGAATACTTACAAGTGGTTTACTATTTTTAATACATCTGCCAAAAATCTTTAAAACTGTTTTCCACATTGTAATAATGGAGTATTTGTGTGTAGAATTTTGAGGGACTAGATTAATTTAATACATTTTAAGATAAAGTTGCAACATAAAATGTGGACAAAATATGAATCACAGCATGTACTTCCAGTGTATATCTCAAAAAACATAACTAATAGAAAATTACATCTAACTGCATTTTCTGCTTCGCCTGACGTTTGTGTTTCATGTGTTCGCCTGTAAAACAGATTAGGACGTTGATTTGGCTTATCCCCTCAATTACTAAAATATGCGGCAGTGGCCTCTCACAGTAAGCACCCAACTATATAATGTAGCTCTGATTGTGTGAAGCTGTTGTGTCTGATTGCCAGCTAAGCGCTTTAGCTTGGCAGACGCCGTTAAACGGTACGCTTGGACCGCTCTGCGGCGCGGGATTACCAAATCTGCAGTTGGTTTCTGTGTTTTCGGGCTACACTGGGAAAGCTCAGCCATCCTCTGTGTTAATTGCCTCAGAGCGCGCTCTAATTTCATGGTTCATGTGAAGTACTGTCTTTGCTATGTAAACACACATGGATAGACTTTGTGTAGGCTACAACCAAACCTCTATAAATCCTTAAATTTGACCGAATAGTACGTCACATTTCATCTTCTCTCTTTTTTTTTCTAAAAATGAGCCTTTAGAGGCTTTAGAAACAATACAGATTGGTTTGGAAATGGCCTCTGTGATGCCAAGGGAGTCATTAAGGGCCAAATTGCTGCTTGTGTTGAGCTGTAGTCCATAATTAGGTCAGAATGCAAGTGCTCGTATTGTGATGTTGGCCCACAAGGACTCGCCAGTGTTTGGAGTGTAACCATGTGTGTCACAGTGACTCATTGAGTCCCTCTAGTGCTGCTGCTCTGCTAATAGAGCAGGTCTCGTTCACAACCTCACGCTCTTATCAAACGACTTTACAACCCCCGTAATGTGAGGCCCCCAATTTACGCAGCGTTTTCCTGTTTTGAACTCTCACCCTCTTGGAAAGTCGGGTGGAGGAGTTAAAGGGGGGCGTTGTGCTATAAAAGCTTCGAGAGTATAACCACATCTGGCTCCAACTCTGTAAACTCATTCTGGCTCTTTTTCAACTTCCTACTTCATCACCTTGCTGTACAAGTCCATCTCAATCCCCCTCCTTCTTGCCTTTCTCTTTTATTGATCATCAGCTGGTGTTGGGAGGAGAGAGGAGGTTTAATTAAGGAGCCAGACTGGTCTGTCAATTTTACTCAGCGCTGCGCAGAGAGCACCAGACCACACGATGGTCCTAATAGGGCTTCACACTGTAAACAACACGCACACCTGGACAGCGCGGGGCCTCGAGGGGGAAACTAGACAAGAGGGGCTGTTGACAAGCCGGCTCTGAGGAGAAAAAGTTCAGCTCCATTTTTGTTTTCTTTTCTTTTTTTTTTTTTTTTTTTTTTTTGTTCAGGCACAATGTGAGAACACAAGTTTAAGTCTGTGTTACTTCCACAAAATGTTGAATCGATTTGCAGAAAGATTCAGAGCTGGTGGGTAAAACTTTAATCGTGTTGCAAAAAAAATCTGAATCAAGTTAAGTTTCAGCTACTTTTTGAAGACCTATAAAGATCCGATACGAGCCTTTTATTATATATGGTTTTTCCATGTGTTTTGTTAAAGTTATCATTATGTTGGCCGTATAATATAAGACTGATCATTTGTGAAAAAATTGAGCTCTTCACAGAAATACGCCACTCAATCAGAAACAACCAATCAGAGGCAGGAGGCGGGTCTAAGCACTGTCAATCACTCTCATTCTCAGCCCCTCCCATTTACTCTTTGCTAAGTTACAGATGGTTCACAACAACATACCCTGTTACCAATGCTAAGGCTAGATAGCATAGCAGCCAATAACAACAGATTTAAGGTTTTCCTGTAAATTGTAAGTTAGCACATTCAACAGCATACCGAATATTTTTTGATTGACAGCACTAAGACCCTCCTCCTGGCTCTGACTGGATGTCTTTGACCAGGAGTGGTGAGTTTTTGCAACATTTTTAGCAGCACTGGAAGGAGGTGGAGGAGCTTGTTTTTAGTTTTCCTGCTAGCTAGCTTGCTTATCGGCTGATCCCCATCAACAGCACAAGACAACCCAGGAACCACTTTCTGCTGTTTCATCAAAATAACAGTCTGAAATCTTTGCAAACTAATAGCGTTCACCTTCATATCAGCTAATCCTGGAATTAGAATAAAAGTACTTCACCAGATTAAATCAGCTACTTTGACAAGGAGCTCAATTTATATTGTAAGTATGTCTACTGGGTTTTATATGACTGTGTCCATTTATAGTGCAAAACAATCAAATTTCAAGACCAAGCATGTCTGTCTTTTTCACAACATGCCTGACAAAAGGTAAAAATAAAACAAAAAAACGAAGCAGCATCTTTAGAGGAAATTATAAAGCAGGAAACACCGGTGTGTATTTCACTCTGATTTGAGTGTGACGTTCCAGTGTAGGTTTAACGGGGGAACGGCCTCTAGAGCGCAGTCCTCCTCTCACAAGCGCGTCATCTCTGCCTCGTTGTCGGGGCCGACAACAATACCTGGCTTCAATCGATAAAAACATCAAAACAGCTCTACCTCTGCCCTCATGTTGACTCTGCGTGTCTCTTGTCTCTCCTCCAGAGAAAGTCAGTATGCTGTCGGCATTGATCGCTCCCTTCAAGTACATAAGCCCTGGGACCAGCAGCACGGAGGACGAGGACAGTTTAAGTAAGCCGCTGCACACCTTCTCCATCTCTCACTGGCACACAGAGTGTGGAACTGAAATCTCTGTCACCTGCATAATTAATTATTTTGGGGGGCAAATGGGAGGGAATGAGCTCTTTGATTACAAATGGGTCTTTTAAAAGTGAGCTAATAAATGTTAAATCTGAGTGTTCCTGATGAATAAGTCATCAAATCAGATGCCTCGCCTGCCTGCCTGCATGCATGCACGCTCATCTTGAGCTACAATCTGCCCCACCAGTAAGTGACTCCCATCCCACCGTTGAAATTCCTCTGAACTGTTTTTGTTCGTTTGCCATCAGAAAGCCACCACTTCTCCGTAACGACGGTTGAAGAGCGTATCGCAGCTGTTTCGGGTTTTGCTCTCTCAGAGGATAGAAGTGTGAAATAAAGCAGGCTCCAAACCCTTTTTTTCTTGGAAAGTCTTAGCACTCACACACACACCCACCCGTTTCCTCCCCTCCCCATTACAAATAGGATTGATGCTCTGCGAGGGCCGCGGGGACCAATGTTTCCTTCTCCCCGACTCAGATTCCGAACCAATTTGGAGACAGATTACAGGATGATTTGGCAGATAACATCACCATTTCAGAGGGATTTGTATTTTGGTTTTAAAATACTTAAATATAATAGAGCCCTGTGGTATGAAGTGGGCTCGGCTGCGGGTGTTGATTGTAGATGTGTTCATTACCATTTCTTTGTGTATCAAGTGGCTCAATCTGCCTCGAGAGATTTTCCTTGATTCATTTTTGTTCAGCCAGGATAAATGAGTGTGTTGCACAGTAATGATTACTTTCTTTTCATTTTATTTTTTGTTTCTTCAGTATTTTCCATCTTGTTTTGTTTTTTTTCTTCCGGTTTGCATTGCAGGCACGAGCAGCGCCGAGGTGAAGGAAAACCGCAACGTCGGGAACTTGGAGGATCTCTCCATCGGCTCCGGAGAATGCCAGTCGCTTTTCTGCTCGGAGTCGTCGAGAGGGGCCAGCTCTGGCCTGAAGAGGAAACGGCCACTGGAGGAAGACAACAACGGGCGCCTGTGTCAGCTCCGTCTCATCTATAAGAAACCTCCTGGTCTGAGGCTCCAAAGAATGCCTTAGTGCAGCTGAACGAGCTCCGGCCAGGGCTGCAGTACCGCATGGTGTCCCAGACCGGCCCCGTCCACGCTCCCGTCTTCTCCATTGCCGTGGAGGTTAACGGACTCACCTTTGAGGGTACCGGACCCACAAAGAAGAAAGCAAAGATGAGGGCCGCCGAACTGGCTCTCAAGTCCTTCGTCCAGTTCCCCAATGCACCCCAGGCCCACCTGGCCATGGGAAACATCTCCAACCCCACGGCGGACTTCACATCCGACCAGGCTGACTTCCCCGACACGCTCTTTAAGGAGTTTGAGGCGTCGCCGTGCTCCGACAGCCTCGCCCTCTGCGACCCGACGAGCGAGAGCGACCTGCTGTCGAGTGAGCTGCTGAGGCATGGAAGGCTGCTCCGCCACACGTTGGACCTCATGGTGCAGGCCCAGCAGAGGCTCGGCGGGATCGTCCCGGAGCCCGAGGTGCCGAAGAGCCCCGTTGCGCTGCTCAACGAGCTCCGGCCAGGCCTGCGCTACGCCTGTCTGTCGGAGCGAGCCGAGGGGAGGCGGCCGCGGAGCTTCGTGATGGCGGTGCGCGTGGACGGGAGGATATTCGAGGGCTGCGGTCGCAGCAAGAAGCTTGCCAAAACGCAGGCAGCCCAGTGCGCTCTTCAGGCCCTCTTCGACATCAGGACGGCCCCCGAAGGGAGGACGGGCCTCAAAACCAGCAGGAAGAGTTGTCCTCATTTACCCCAGGTGAGTGAAGTCACATCCCAAATGCCCGGGTTCCGCTAAGCTTCTTTGGCAAGCCACTCTATGTCCTACAGCGACCCGTAATGACCAAAACAGCAGGCATGCTGCAAAATCCCAAACACCTTCCAAAGAGTAATTAAGCTAGAAATTAGATTGAAGCTAAAGATAGCAGACCGAAGGAGGAAATCGCCGCAGCACAGATAGAGATATGAGTGAGCAAGCAGGGATTTGTCTGGTTACAAATGTGTCCTCTTTTCATTGTGTGGGATTGGATATTGAGTAAACAATGTCTGTTTGTCAGTCTGTTTTAATAGAATAGCATGTAAATGAAGCTAATTATTATCCCGGTGCCTCTGACACACGAGAAATCTCCATAACAACCCAAATTAGATTTTTTTTTCTTTTTTTTGTTTGTTTGTTTAGGGGTTTTTTTCTCCACTGCTGTATGTGTGTGCCGAGCTGTAATTGGGAAGGTTTTGTAATTTTGCAAAATCTCCTGTTTTCTCGTGTGTGGCATCATAGTGTCTACAAACATTAATTCAATTCCGTAGCCCAAAGGAAATCGAAAAGCAAAGAGCAAGTTGACAAACAAACCACTGAGACCAATCCCCAGCTCATTTAGCCAAATATTTAAGTAGCAATCAGAGCGAGGAAACTAGAGGATTTTTGGGGGAGAAAACTTGGAAAAATTTAAGAAACAAAAGAGATGGTTCTTGGACTTCCTTGCCCTTTGTTGACAGCAAGTCCAACTTTCTTGTAACTTCTTGTAGCTGGGGGAAAAAAAAAATCTCTTGAGGTGCTTAATTCGACTGATTGAATTCTTTTTCACGTGTTTGCACGGACAGGAAATTATCAACGCCGTCCAGTTCGTGGGTATGTTGACAACCGATAGCAACACTTTTTAAATTCTCCTTTCTGTCTCATTTTATGCAAGGATGTGTAAGCCACCTGCCTCTCCAGGGTCTCCAATTGGAAAATGAAGCTGTTCACATCCAAAGTGTCCTCACCCTTGCGTCTTCCCTCGAAGCCTTTGCTTTTTCCGCGCGCCCCCCTGCACCCTGCCGGGTGCGTGTTGAATTAGCGTTCTCTTTGAGCCTCGCAGAAATAAACTGGCGAGGGTGTCCTTCCCCAGAGCAAAACATCAACCCAACAGACCTGCACTTGTTTGCCTGGGAGAAACTTCTTCTTTTTCACCCTGACTGCCACGGTGTCTAAAAGGATTTTAAAAGGATTTGCTGCACCCGTTTAGTTCCAGAGAGCAGTCGTTTGTGGAATTTCTTGAAAGTCAAGCGTGCTGTCTGCCAGCCTCCAGAAAACATTTTTTCTTTTTGCTGTTGGTGGGGTGGGGGGGGAGAGAAGGACAAACATAATCCATATAATATTTTTGCGTGTGTGGACAAACAAGTAGGGGTGGCGGTGGGGCGTGTTGTACAATGTCAAAGCAAAGCTGCTCAGTTAACACAGCACACTCGTATGTGAGTCAGTCCTGACGCCAGGCACCGATCATGCCGATAGCGGCTGACTACCCTGCAGATGCGATGTGGAATTTGGGGGCGGCTGCCAGATGTAGCCTGGGGGTAGTTCAAACGGTGTGGTGTCATGCCAGCTTCTGTGTGCCAGCTCAGACTGTTCTCTTTCCTCTGAATTTCCCGCAGCGCTACCTGTTGCACAGTAAAGCCCTGCTGGTGAAAATGTTCAACATGGCGAACGCTGGCAGGACTTCTCTTTCTTTTCTGGAAAGGCAGAAAAGGGCTCTGCCTTAAAACCCTCCAACAATTAAGATGTCAGAAGTCTATGGGAGAGCGGCTTGGTGCCAGTCATACGCCATGAGTTTCGCGTGTGAAAATGTCGCTGACAATGTGAAAGCCACAGGCTCCAATCAGATGATTAAAGTTGTTAACATTTTGTTGAACCTTCTGCTGAAAGTTTTGTGTAACATTAAAGGGGCAGTATTATGTAAAATCGACTTTTGTGACCTTTACATCATGTTATAATATACCTGAGGCGTTGCTTTGACCCTTTCACACATTTGAGAAATTCTTTCATCTCCTGTGGCAACCAATCAGGTATCCAAAGCGCCTGGGTGGGATCTAGCGCTACCATTCAGGACTAAGCCCCTCCTCGGAGCTGTGACCGCCACACAGAGCATAACTCCTCCACTCAGTTCCTTCAGACTAGTCAGCAGCAATTAGTAAGCACCTGCTGGAAATGCGCATCTGCTGAGCTCATTATATAAACTACTCAGTGCAACGCTGGTAAAAATCTAGTTAAAATGCTAAAAGTGGAGCCACATTGAGATGACTTCCTGAAAGTGGAGTTTCAGAAAGAACGAGAGTTTTTAAAGAGACAGAGGCTCAATTTCAAGGCTTTGAAATACAAAGTAAAATTTCTTTTGAGTCATATTTGATATACAGTATAGAGCATTTTTTATCTATTAAGTTCATTACTTGATTGTGCTATAAAATGCCAGTGTTTGCCTAGAAAACACATAATAGTGCCCCTTTAGAAATAGCGGATGCTTATTAAATGCTTAAGTTTTCAATTAGCCTGACAAGAACTCTTTATTGGCACTTTCTTCCTCACTTCAGGAACCTACATACGACAGGAAGTCGAGCTTAATGCTCTCATCCTCATTACTTTGCCAACTTTCTCTGACAAAATCACATGTAGTATTGATTAGGGCTTTTAGAAGGGAAATATTTTGGCCATTTAATACCAGTAATGATAGCAGCATTTCTTCTCACAGGAAACACTATTCTAGAGATTTGTTCGTACTAAAGGGAGGTTTTCCAGAAGTCTAACATGGACTCAGTTGATCTTGAAGGATTGCAACTAGTATCTGTTCCAACAGTGAAAAATTTAGATGCAGCCAACTATACAGTTTTATTCTTCTCACTTCCTCCTGGTATCACATCCATACCAAAGAGAGGAGCAAGAGGGATTGACGAGACAAGCATACAAGCATGCTAGCAAAAGACTCTGCTGCAGCAATTTCAAGCTATAGTTTTGTCCTCCTACACTCATGTCTCTGGGAATTAGCTTTAACAACCGGAGCAGAAGCGAAGCGTTGGACTGCAGTTTGCTTGGCATTAAGGACATATTTATCTACAAGCGAAGGCTTTTGATTTTCTGGTCGTTCGTTTAACCCTTTTTATGTTCTGGGGAAATTAAAGTGGGATCGGTTCTGCTGACGAAACCTCATTCGGATGTCAATCCAGTCATTCTCTGACTGAAAATGAACAAATCTTCAGCGGTATCTAAGGTAAGGAAGTAAAAAAAAAAGGCCCCCTTTCTCTACTGTACATATCCTAAGCTCAGCCTCAATTTCAGCTTCTAGACCTGCTTGACTTTATTATTAATCAGTCATTAGTGAGCAGTCCTTCAGTCCAAGGCTCAGCAATCCAGTTAGCAGTAAATGCCTTTGCTTTATTAAAGTCTGCAATGAAGTGAGAAAGCACTGGAATAATCCTGACACCCATTTTAACAAGTGGAATGATTACCCCACTGTTCGGGCCTTGATTGGCCACTTAATCTCCACTAGCCGTCTCAACGCACCATGGTGTTGCCAAGTCAACGAAGTGTTTGTGGGAGGCCAGAGAAGTCCGTAGGTTCGCTTTGTAGAAAAATAGGGACGTCAGTGGCCGGGACGCTGAATTCTACTACTTTGGACGTAGGAAACGTGGTTGCTGGCAGAGCCGAAATGGTACGACCAAGGAAAGACTGCAGATGAGACACTGAGCGTCTCTCTCTAATTCCTTTATCATTAAACATCAAATGAAGCCTTGTGTTTGTCGGTTTCTCTATGTTTAAAATGATGCAATTTGCTTATCTTGAAACGTGAAGCAGCAGCGATGGAGAGGGGATACGGAGCGGTCAAGTAGAGTAATTTCCCTGCCTCCGCCACGGCAAATTGAATATGATTTCAGACACGTGAAGGTGACCCCTGTCAGCGGCTGAGCCTCTCGCAGATTGTTTTCTTTGTCTAATCTCTCCCTCCTCTAATCTGTCTCAATATAAACAGCTGTGACAGGCTGATCATTAATTAATATTGCCACAACAAATTAGCGACAGCGATCGCCTGGCCAAGCACCCTGTCTAAGATAGAAATCCACCAGCTTGGGCGAAGGGAGGGGAGGGGAGTGGAGGGAGGTGTGAACAACACATTAGAGGAGTTGATTAACAGCTTTGGAGACCTTGCAGATAGCATTGCACCCACAGCATGTGGACAGCGATGGCAACAGATACACAAATAGTGACAGCTTTTTATAGGGCCGGGTATCTCACAGGATCGCCTGTGATTATAATTACAAATGGCGCGGTGCAAATAGGGCGATGAAACATCTGCATCCATCACCATATGAAGACGCAGTCACAGACAGTGGGAAATGGTTCAGGAAGTATAGAGACGTTGCCATGTGATGTCACGCATGCAAGATCCTGCCCCCTGCTGGACAGAAAAAATGTTGTCAGGATAGCACACTTCATCTTAAATGCATGTTTGATACACAGGAGAAAGAGGAACACAGTGCTTTGCTATGACAACTAGATAAGGTCAGGAAAATAAAGTTAATAAAAAAAAATTGCCAATGAGAGTGACGAAGGTTAGTTATGCTAGCTTGACTTTGACAAACTTAACATGTAGATATGCTGCAGAATTTGGTATTTCAGTTCAATAAAAAAAGGCAGGTCGTCAGTAGAGCAGATGTTTAAATTATCTAATCAGCCACCAGTGTGTTCAGACGAACACTTATTAGTAAATGTAAATTGAACATCAAACATAAAAGTATGATATTGTAATGAACTTAACATTTTATTCTTCGTATGAAAAATGCTTTCTTGTTTTTGTGGTGTTGAACCCTGATACACTAGTGGAGTTGTTGTTAGTTACTATGGCGATGAGCAGGTCTGTAGACTAGCTAACAAAAGGCGTTTTCACGCTGCAGGAACGGAACGGGACGGGACGGGTGTGTTCACATTACAACTTGCGTTCCACCCGACCCCAAGCGTTCAAGCAGCTGATTGGCCGCTGGTCGTTATCGAGTCAGACGTTGATTTCCCGTTGACAGCTGGCTCTCACTGTATTTTGTAACGAGTGGTATTTTTCTTCCGTATTTCTCCTTGCAATAGGTAGAAGTCGTTCAGCATTTTGTCTTCTGAGGGTAGCTTGTTGGCGGAATTTAATTAATTGTATGAGGTTGATGAACAGCAAAATTAAATCCATGTCATCCATTGTTGTCGTCGTAGTAACTGTTAACCCGGCCCCAAGCGTTTCTGCGTAGAACCAGCAGCTGATTGGCCGCTGGTTGTTATGGAGTCAGACGCTGATTTTCGTCTCAATATCAGCCAATCAGCTGCTGGAGCGCTTGGGGTTGGGTGGAACGCAAGTTGTAATGTGAACACATCCATTCCGTCCCGTCCCGTTCCGTTCCGTTCCTGCAGTGTGAAAGCACCTAAACAGAGAGAGAGAGGAAGAATACCAGTGGACTTCAGTTGTTTTTCAGCATTTTTTCTCTGTTATTTTCACGGTGCTTTGGCACAGGGTGCTAACTTGGTAATACCTTCATCTTCAGGTTTTGTTTGTGTTGACAAAATTATTCTAGCACAGGAGCGTGACTGATTTGTCTTTCTGCCCTACAGCATTAAGCGCAAAATGTCCAGATGTAAATGATAACATGTCAGGTGTCTATGGGATCTCAGGAGAGATGAGAAGGGAACGTCACAGGGCTGGGTGGTATGAGCCTCGCCATATTCCCATTTGAATTTAAATCTGGACTTTGACTGGACCATTTTGACATCTTTTTTTCATCCAAACCATTCCATTATAGTTTTGTTTGCTAGAACCAACAGAGTGACCTTTATCCATGATGCTGTCTGAAATTAAAATACACCCTGTGTGGCTCTGCTGACTAATTAGGTGCCTTCTCTTGGTAATTGATTGAACTCTGGATTTTTAGTGATATCAAAGTGGAGTCTGTAATATGTATGTATGCATGCCAGATTTTTATTCATGAAACATTGAAAAACAAATTAATTTTTCTTCAGCTTCAAAACTTCAACCTGTGTACATAAAATCAACGTAAAATACATCAATGATTCTGGTTGTAATTTGTCAAAATGTGGGAGAATTATTTAGGCACATTAGGTAAGAAATAAGTGTAATCATGCCACCAGCACTCAGATCAGTTCTGTTTTTTATAGCCTAAAAATTGACCCAAAGTGAGAGTCTGTTGTATGAACCATAAATCAGTTTCTAGAGAGCAGCTGCGGCGCCGGCTTTGTTTTTGTTTTCAAACTCACCGTGAGCTCTGACCTCCGCAAACCACAACTAAGTTGGAAAATCCTGGCGCGCGTTCATAAGCTATCTCATTATACTTTGTCACTTGTGTGCAAAAGTAATGTGAGCATAAAGCAGCTGTTTGCTTCTGGAATGCCACTCTGCCCTTTTTTCTTTTTACCATCCACTTAGCTCATCATTTGGCATTTAATAAAAGAGCAGTGCAGTGCAGAGAGAGAGAGAGAGAGGAGATTTCCGTGTGAGATCACCAAACAATAATGTTTTTTTTCCTTTCCCCCATCCCGTCTGAATGGGGGGAGCAGCCCCAACATGGAAAGGTTAAAATCATCTCGTCTGTCTAATATGTATGCAAAATTTGACCTATGAGGCTGCGGGCCTGCTCCGTCTAATGTACTGCGTCAGCAAGCGGCTTTGTGGGGGGAAAATCCCTGAGCACGGAGGAATTGAAGTGAGGTTGGTTGGGTCATGTCACCTTGCACGTAGACTATAACACCCCTGTAATCTATTCCAAAAGACATGCCGTGCTGCCGTGTGCAACCCCTGCTCGTCCTACAGTATCCACAGTCGCAGCTACTAAGTCTTCATTCTTCATGACAGTCCTCCATTACTCCCTGCCCCCTCCCTCCCTCCCTCCTTCCCTCCCCCACTCCCTCCACAAGCTGTGAGCCAAAGCATGGCTATAATCATTCCTGAAGAACCTCTCACACTTCATTAAAAGCATAATCAAGTTCATTACAATTTCATAGGCGTTCAGGTAGCAAATGGCTTCAGATAAATCATGACTATTGGTCCTGTGTGGCTGCTGTGTGTAGGTTTATCTCTGGCTCTCAGGCAGGGAGGCAAGGAAGAGGAGAAGAAAGGAGAGGGGAGGGGGTCTGGATGTCTGGCCTTTAAATGACCTTCCAGCCCGCAGCGGCGGTCTGCTTCAACGCACGTTCAGAGCGGGCCACCCAGCGCCGGCGCGCGTCAACACGGAGGGACGCGATCGTTCGTGACGCCCCCCTTGGGTCGCACACAGTGAAGAGATCAACAGATGTGGCACCGTAGGATTATTTTGGACTGGTCTCTGTGACAGTGGGTGATTAATTTATCTTGAGCTGCTTTTGATGGTTATTTGTCTTAATCCACCGTGGCCCCTGTTATAGAGAAGACAGCTGTCAAAACATAAATTAAAGACTAGAAGAAGTCGTGGTTCAAAGGGGGATTTCCTTGAGTTCTTTGTCCAATGTGACAAACCTCATAACGAGTCCTGCCTGTTTGGACAAAACGTGAGCAAATAAATGGCTGCAGTTAACGATCAGAGGAGATCTGTATGATTACAGATTTTTTTTTTTAGTTTTCACTTTGAAGAATGTGGAGATCAAAAAGAGGTAAAATGAAAATTGTTCTTATCCCAGTTAAAAAATTAAATGCTACCTCAAAATTTGAAATGCACCAACCGACATCAGATTTCTTTGTTTGCTTTTGGTTCTGACCAGTGATTAAGAGAACTCCAAATAAGTATTTTCCCAATCAGTGAACAAATATGTGAAATTGAAAATGTTCCCATCATTTTAAAACTCAGAGTTAAGGTAAGACTTCTCGTTCTCCGGGGAAGACACAGACCTCAAACATCAACGATAGCAACACTAACGGTGAATATGGCTAAAACATAAAATGTCTTTTTCTTGCCTACGCACAAATTCTTGCTTTTACTTTTTATGAATGCCATTAAAGACAATTTTTTTCAAAACAGAAATATCAATCCCTCCAATAAACATGCAGAACAACAAGAACAACAAGTAGCTGCATCCTACTCCAACTAATCTCATTCATGGTTGAACACTGAGACCCCTTGGGCTTCCGTAATCTCTGTAGATGTTTCCCCGAGTGGATTCCTCTTCACTTCTGTAGCCGAGGCAACATGTTTTCAGCTGTTGATATGCCCCACTTCAGCATGGGACAAAACACGAGCCGCGCTGCTTTTCTGCGGCTGTTTTGTTGGAATACCTTTGCATGATTTTAGAGTTTCATGAAGCAGATCTTGAGTATTTTGTCTTCCAAACGAGGCAAAGAATTACCTACGTTATAATTAAGTTTTTAAATAAACCCAACAGTTACTATCTGTGATATTATGCTCACATTAAGTCTTTAAAAGTGCAATTCAGAGAATTTGTGTAGCTTATTTATTTATTTATTCATTTTATCTTAATTAAGACCATTAGCATTGCAATAATTATGAGTGAATGGGACGTGTTCTCACATTTACCCACCCACACTTGAAATAAAATATTAATTACCCCAGCACTGTTTTTATTGCTGCATGAAAGAATCCATTCCACTTGATTGATAGAATACTTGCCACTAAAACTCCACTCCAGGTTTTCCTGGTTACCTACAATAACTCATCACAATGTATTAACCAATCATAAGCAACACCACCTCCTTCGCCAATAACTGAACAAAAAGGAGTAGGACTGTCTGGATTAACTGTGCTTGTGTTAATGGTTGACTTGAAATAGCTACAATAGAGGTTATTGAACTTCAGATGTGCTTGAAGCGTCCTTCCTGGAAAGAAGTTGAATAGAAGCTAAAGTTAATATTTTTCAAAATTAAAGATTTTTCTAAATAAAGTACTCAGCAAACTGCAGTTAATGTGAGAACCTCGACAGACTAGTCAAGTCACCAAGAGCCGCAAAGGAAAGAGAAAAAGTCACATACGACTCCTAAACCGCGTTAGACACTCCTGCCTTAGCCATTGTGCTAATTACATTAAACTGTGATTTAGATTGATGTGTTTGCATCAAACACATGAACCAATAACATTTAAATGTCTATCTTTATTAGACATTTAAAAAAACATTTATAATATATGTCTTTTTTAATACAATTTAAGTTGTTTTACTAAAATTAGCTAAAAATGCTGGTTTTTGTGACTAGCCGTTAGCTTAGGGTCGTCACTTTCTACAAACTGTCCACAATGTGACATTGTTTTTTTCTACAGGTAGGGGAACTACTACTGATCAAAGAACACGGCTTTCTGTGTGTGTATAGTTATGTCTCTGTGTTGCCCTGTAATGTACTCACAAACTGTCCAACTTGCCTCCCATCCAATGACCACTGGCACCAGAGCCCCACCCCACATCCCCCGAGAGCCTGGAAGGAATAGTGTGTACAGATGATGAATTGATGTTTTTATAAGGAAGAATTTGTGCCAACACAATGGGGGGATGTTGCAACTGACACTTATTTTTTCTTTTTTTTATTTCTGGGGTTAAAGTGAAACATCTGCTACCTGTGTCCTGCTCTGTGGGACCGCACTGGGCCTCTCCTGGGGGAGGGAGGCTTATTAAAAGAGGCCAGAATGAGGTACATGTACGTCTGTTTGTGAATGTGACAGGAGTAGCGGGGGTGCAAACCTAGCTGGCAGGGAAAAGGATGCAAGGCAAACCATGGGGGGAGCAAGGGAGGTATGGATGGATGGAGAGCAGAGGGGGGAAAGAGTGAAAAAAGAAAACCCTCAGCGGAACAAAAGACCTTCAGGATTAATTAGGCGTCAGATTGGTTGCAGGGCACAGCGGGGGGAGAAAGAGAGAGTTTAGCATTCTGGGAAGACCTCATGTCCTCAGCCCTCATAATTCACCCTGCCTGCCCACGAGTATACAACAGCAAGCTAGTTAGGTCCTGTGCTGTGCCTGAAACCACTGTCTACTGTGTAATGGATGGAGTCCGCGCTTCATCTTTATGTATTTTTACATTGTCCCAGTGGGCAATAGGAGGAAACGCAGAGGTCACGTATGTAGCACGTTGTGTTTACATGATGACTGTGTCAGTACTCACTGGATGGAGGGAAATAGGTGAATAATATATTCTCTCCAGATAGCTGCGTCTCTTCCTGCTTGAGTTGCTCTTAGCAGTGCGCAAGCTCTGCCAAATTAGAAGGGAACGAATACACAAAATAAATGCACATGAACTCTCACTGAACTTCTCACTTTCTTTGCCATTATCGGCTGAATTTCTCCTCTCGTTGCTTCCAGAACAGCTGAATTGCTGATTCGGGTCACCGACGCCACCTTTTATATTCAAAAGGCGGACGCGAAGATGCCTGTTAATGCCATCTCCCGTTGTCACTGTCACAGAAGGATGTTTCCGAGGCGACCTTTGGTGGCACTCCTCGCCCTCTGATACAGGAAGTGCCCTGAACTCTGCATACAGATGACGGGCAGGATCTGCCGTCAGCCATAATATCCTCGCACCGTTCCATCTCCCGGCAAAGCACTTAGTGGGGATCAAATAAATGGCTTCCCAGAGACCCGGAGCAAATCATGTCCTTACAACATTTGCTCCAATCATCCAGATTCACAAAGGTAGATCATACACAGAGCTTTAAAAAGATGTCTCAGCGACATCAACCTTAGCACATGAAATGATTAGCTGTTCAGTTTTTTTTTTTTTTTTTCCAACACATAACCATGATAAAGCTTTAACAGACTGTGTTATGGCAGAGAAGAAACCTCAGCAGGTTGTGGTGAGAGGCCGGAAAGAAAACTTTTTACTTCCATTGACTTAGAAAAGTTGGACAGTGCTTTTGTCTTTTCATTCTCTAGATTTGCTTAAAAAAAGATGATGAATTACTAAAAGCTCTTGCCGACTTGTCCTTCCAGTTGAATATGCAACTTCGGCCACCTGAGCTGAATGCAGCCGCCTAGACTTTTAGGACATACCTTGTCTTTTAGCACCTAGCTGTACCCCAGCAGGTACATGACAAATCCATTCCCTCTGTCCCATTTTTTTGCACGTAGGCTGAACTGTGGTGCCTGTGCAGCGCGTGCTGCCTCTGCTGATACTGAAATGAAAGCTGCGGCAGTCACATACAGGAGACCTTTTTTCCAAACAGAAGCTGACTTGCGTCATAGCAGCTATGTGTGATGTAACGTGATTCCTTGTTCGGCTTGTTAGATTGTGTGCAGTGTGACAGAATGCAGGTGAAACGTATGTTGTGTGCCATACCCTCTAACAATGCTACAGTGTTGAATGAAGATCAACTTTCAAGAAATGTTCAGAAGTCCATCAGCAGTTGTTGTTACAGCTGCTTGCATAAGCATTTATAAACCTTGAACTTCCCGGTTTCACATTTTGTCCCGTTACAGCCACAAGCCTCGGTGCATTTCTCGTTGGATTTTATGTGTTTAATATGAAGGAAAAGGTCAAGGATACATGTTTTTGTTCGACTGTATCAAAGGTGGAGGTGAGCAATACAGACCTAAGAGTTTTATCGCAATATTTTGTGGTAGTTTTGTGATTAACATGACGTGATTAACTATTTATTGCTTCCTTTTTAGGCGACTGAATGTCTGTGACTGCATGACATAGAAATCATAGTCCCACAAAATGCAAATAGTATTCTTAAAAAAATAACCCATTTCTAATACATTTCTTTAGGACACCAGTCACATAAAGAAGTGTGATTTGTATCACTGAACTGGACACTCACTGCATTTAATCACATTTTGATATTTGTTCAAACAAACAGTGGAGAAAATTGTAAAGATAACAATTCCGACAATACCCACTGCTTTCATCTGTTTAAATATTATTGCGACGATGAATCAAAATTCTTACAGTAATAAGAAATTTATCACGATAAATGATAAACGATACGCTAAATGCCCACCCCTAATGAAAGATGTAGGTCTTTGTTTTTTTGGGGGGGTATACACTGAAATGCTTCAGATTGTCAAATAAGTATTTATAACCGACAAATTAATTTTATTTATTAAGGAAGAAATGCTATCAAAACCAAACTGAATAGTATAAAATAAATTGCCGTACTTGTTAACTAATGAATAAACACTAAATACCATTTCATATTTCCCTTACTTGACTTTTGGAAGCATTTTCTGTTGTCACATCTGGAGTGAAACTAAGACAAATCTACATAAAAAGGTCAGCGTACCAACACTCAAAAAGGCTGGTGGTTGTTTGACTTCTTGAGCTGTTTTCTGTTTCTGAATCTGGATCACCTATGATAATTACTAGTATCACAAGTTCGGCTCTTGACCACCAAATCTTCAAAAATAAAAATGTTAATAAAGTAAATATTAATAAAAAAAAAATAAGCCCTCCCACCACATCACACCTCTACATTCACAATCACATGTGAAAAAATCTTTAGAACTTTGAAAAGCAGAAGTGGGGGTTCCTGCACCAACAATAAAGACCGCAGCAGGTGATTTCTGAAAGTCAGCAACAAGACACTTGTCTTTTGCAGCTGCCATCATACAGTGATAAAACCAGCTGACCAAATGTGTTGGAGCTTTGCTTGAGTTGCTAGGTAACAGTGCAGTGCCTGTTGATTGTGACTCACTGGTCAGGCTGTTTTTGAAACAACTCCTTTTCCAAACACAGAAAAACATTAACTTATTACCAAAAAATGGCTGGGTAGTTTTTAGAAACAGTAGAAACCCAAATGGAAGTACAAAACTGTGCAAAAAGTGAATTTTGCACTAGAAGCAACCATTAAACTCAAGCTCTCCTGGTTCATGCAGTGAAACAATAATCCAAAGCACATCATCAAGTTCAGCTCCTAAAAAAACAGAATGAAAAAATTTGAATTTATGTAACCGAGATGCTGCAGTATGACCTTGAAGAGACCATTTGTGTCCAAAAATTCTCTAGCGTTGTAAAATTAAAACAATTCAGCACAAAAGATTTAGACAGTAAAAATCCTCCACAGCAACACAAAAGACTCACGGTGAGTTATCACAAACACTTGACGGTCGTTGTTGCCACCAAGCGCGACAGAATGTTAAAGCAGAAGGAATCGGACAGGGCAGCGCAGCGCTGTGCAGTTATGGAGATTAAAGATAAAAGAATGTGAATTGACTTTTTTTTTTCCGCCCAGCAGTATATTAGCACTGCGTCTCTCTCACTGGCAGAACACAGAACGAAACCTTCACACAATATCCCTTCATCCAGGTGGAAATCAAAAAATGATTTACCTGTTCACAAAGTAAGTCTCTGTGTGTGTGCTCAGACCTCATCAGCCTGCAGCGACGACGGCGCTGGATGGTTCCGCTGCTGAGGACACACACACACACACACACACACACACACACACACACACACACACGCAAACACACACACACACTCGCACTCGCACACACAAACATACACTCTGAAGCTCTGATCCGCCAATCTGTCCGTCAAACTGATGTATCCCAAATACTTAGCAGCCATATTTAAGAGGTGAAAAAAAAAAGAGTGTACACTTAGCACGTCTGTTAATTATTGGTTAGACATTAGAGGTGTGTTATGAGGTCTCAGGTGTATTCGTTTGCATTTCATGCAGATCTAGTTGTTTCTTCAGTTATTTCATACGTTTTGTGAACAATCTCAATCTTTTCTGACTATGCTTCTCTAAATAGGCAAATCATCGATTCATGAAGTACCTCGATATTAAAAATCAGTCAGATTACGGATGATTTCTGTCGGGTCTTTGTGTGTCCAGAGTTTGCTTCTGAACTTGCAGAAACCTCCCATGGTGGTTTCTCTCTAGATCATTATTATAGTAGCTGAACTGGCCACTTATCTATGACATTTGACCCCGGCACACCTGCGTGAATCGATGATCAGGCATGAACTAAAGCAGCAACTGTCCAAACTGGTGTCACACCAAAGCTTCAGTAACATTAAGTTTCCACCAGACTTACAGCTCTTCATATAATTTAATGTAAATCGTTGCTTTCAAGTAATAATTCTATTAGACATTTAACACAGGGACCAGAAAACATTTTAAGTATCCAAAATACATAAAACATCAAATTAAATGAATTATGAACTCTGCAAACAAAATGATCCTTCAAAATAGGGGCTAATTGAGACCAGACTAAAGACCTTTGTCATCCAGTTTTTGGTGAAAAGAGAAAAAGCTTGTTTTAATTTATCATGCGATTGATTGATTTGTTGCGTATTGTATCAGGTGTAATCCTACGACCGATTACAGCCAAAAGAATTTGGTGGAAGACCTGAAACAAATAAAATCCACAAAATCCATACAAAGATATAAAGATTTCTGAGCATCATATTTTGCATCTCCAAATTGGTCAGTATCAGGGATAAGGAAAATTACAAAAACAAACAAAAAAAAATCACAAAAAAATACAGTATTTTTTGCAAAGTTTTCTGGCATTTAGGAAATTTGAATAATTTGAATAACTGTAACCGTAAAACCAGAGAGGACTAGTCTGATTTAATTTCAGACAGCGAGGAAACAAAACGTGTCTGTTTAGCCTCTGCATGTAAACATCTGGCCTCAGCAGTATGTTGTGCTGCATGCTATCTCGCAGAACTCGGCGACAAACAGCTTCCCTCTGCTTGTGGTTCAATTAATCGTCTTCACTGCGCCGAAATTCCCGTTTTGATTCACGACATCTCCAGCGCGCGGCGTATTTACAACTGGCTGCTTTTACTAGGCGCAGAGTCGGTCAGAAGACTCCGTCCACTCCTCTCTGCTCTTTGTCAATTTCTTCCTGTTTACCTCCCTTTCTGTCACCTTTACAGCAGTGGCTGTGTCAAGCTCCTCTTTATAGAAACACACTTAAAGCTTCGGCTTGTTAAGCCGTGGCAGCTCCTTCCTGCAAACAGGGTAACCATACACTCAGCGCTCTCTCCCACAGCATTATTATCCCTTTCTGGAGGTCGGGCTGGGAGGTTGGAGCGGCGATGGGGTCGGGGGATGCATTCGCAGTTGTTGTAGGTGGAGACATAACGATTGCGCTGTCATAAGCTGACCGCTCATTTGTTCCTGTTTCTCACCTCACTGTACACAGTGGCAGCAGGTAAATAAAATATTCAAAGGAAAGCATAAAAAAGACTTTGATGTCCTTTACAGCTTTTAGCAGCCTGACACACAGACATTGGGGGGAAAAAACCCAACTCATGCCCCAAAGGCGTACAGAGCAATGGGGTGTAATTTCACGTTTAAGGAGAAAAGCTTAGGCCTAAAAGCAGAGCATGCACAATGGGAACAGATCACTGCTCCTTCTGCTCGGGCCAATATTGACTCTGCTGTCACTGTATTTAGCTGCCTCACCCGTGTGTGGTGTGTGTGTGTGTGTGTGTGTTGTGTGTGTGTGTGTGTGTGTGTGTGTGTGTGTGTGTGTGTGTGTGGTGTGTGTGGTGTGTGTGTGTGTGTGTGTGTGTGTGTGTGTGTGTGTGTGTGTGTGTGTGTGTGTGTGTGTGCGCGCGACTTCAAAGATGTTCAGGTAAAAAAAAAAATACAGAGCATGTGTATTCGTTACGGTCTGTCTTCAGTTCTGCTTACTCTGCAAATGGCGCCTGATGGATTTTTTTAAAGAAATGGTAAAAGAGGAAGGAACACCAGACTGATTTGTTATATTCAAGATTCTTTTGTGTTGTTAATTGTTCTCATCCATTGAAGTGCAGAGTATGTAATGTAGCAAAGGTTGTGTTTGTTGGTGAGCGGATTCATGAACTCCAAACCTCCGTCTGTCAGTGGTTGGTTGTTAGAAGATGCAGCAGAAACATGAGATGAAAACCTTTTAAAGAAAAACAACTGATAGACATTTGCACTTCCTGATTTTCCAAATGGACCTGAGGGATTGTAGAAAGGAGCATTGATGGGTAAAAGAGGTGATATGAGGAATTGTGGGTTTTTCCTGTTTTTCTTCATAGAGCTTAAAACATATGACAGAAAATTCAGCTTAGAAAGCTGAAATACCTAGACGCAGTGCTACTCGCATGTTTTTGGCTGACATTATCAAATCAGCCAATCCTCGAGAACCATATATTTTCCTTGGCTCTGATTGGCTGTTCCCCCAAGGAGGACTGTTAATATTAGCTTCTGCTAAGACGGTTTCCACTGTGTATAATTGGTGTGAACTTTTAAAATAGGCCATTTTAAGTGTTTTTGTAGAATTCTCAACAGATTTCAGTTATTCACCACTTAGAAAATAGTTATTTAAACATTTGATTGTCATTTATTCTAAGTAAAGAATTTCTGAGGTAAATTTAATTGAGCTCTAATAATTTTTAATGTAATTTAGCGTTTGCATCACTCTGCCTGTGAAAGCATGGGTTTTGTAGAGATACTCCCACCTACTACTATAGACTAAATCATTGCATGTTATTGTTAAGGACCGACGAGGCACCAACCCAACTTACTTAATCATCACTACAAGCTACAATAACATTAATGTCACATTCTCTAGGACCATCAGGATACGAGGAAGTGATTTGATTCATGTTTATTAAAAATAAATGACAAGAGCACTGAAAACCAGAACTGCCACACACTACAGATCCTGGTTGCTGCTTGTTACTTCCTCAAGACTCAGGTAGAGCTAACACCGAAATCTTACTCCGTTGAAAACAAGAGATCCAATGTGCATCATGAGGGATAGAGCTGAAGGCATGTTCTCGTTTGAATAAGTGTCTCCCTATGAGTTATTTCTAACTAGTACAATACCTGACTGTAGAAGAACTCATACTGCGGTAGTGTCATGGTCTTTAGGTGATTAGCTCAGCACTAGCTGCACAGATCTGAAAGATGTAATCCCCAGCTCCAGCACCTGTTAACTCTTCTACCATTCTCAGCTGAAGTTAGAAATTTTAAAACCTAAACTTTCACTTCTGTTTTTTTTTTTTTGTTTTAGATGTATAATCACAGCTCACTGGGAACAGGTTTGCCTGTGACATGCCTGCAGGAATAATTTGCAAGTCCCAGTTGTGGAAACTGATGTATGACTATTAAATTGGTTCAAGTTGAAGTTAATATTGTGTGTGCTGTGCAATAAAAGTCCACGTAAATGTAGAAATTACTGTTTTACTGCTTTTATTTTTGCACACTGTCTTTTACTGTCTTCTTTCACACTGTATTTCTTCAGTCTTAAAACCTTATCTCGGCCTTTAACTGCTGCAAATGTATTAAGAGTAACTCAGCTTATATTAGTTTTCATTTCAAAGTGATTTATTTGTTTAATTTTACTTGGTTGTTAAAATTGTGCTTAGAGCTGTTTCATGGGATGAGAAACTTTAACAAGTAGATAATCTGAAGCTCTGATAAGATTTGCATACAGACTTGAATGGCTTCATGTCTTAAAATATTCACCTATTATTGCAAAAGGCAGTGCTGACTCTACTTTTATACGTAACTCTGTCATACATAACTGTTTTAAATACAAATTTGAATCAAGTTAATGGCAGAGTTTGCATTTACAAATTAATCGCATGTGGATCGAAGATCATGTATCGACAAAGTAAACATTTTCAATTCAAAATCCTTTTTTGCTGCTAAATTGAACAATAGACATGTGAGCTCCACAATTAAGATATTTATCATTTTTAATCTGTAATCTAGTTTATTCATCCAGCAGATTTTGTGAAAAGTGATTTTATATCCATTCAGCTTTCAAATGTTTCAGGAACCCCTGATCATTCATTGAAAAAAAATAAACTACTTTAGAAATTTGGACTGACATTATTGTTGGAGATGTCTGTGATGTATGCTTACCATTGAGATGCTTTTTTAGTTTGAATAGATTCACTCCGTTTTGCACAACTTGAACACAACAATAATCTTTTCCTTTGAAGCAAAAATTAACCCTGTCATGCTGGTTTTAAACCAGCTCCAGTAACTCATGTCACTGGAAGCACATTTTAGCAGGCGACAACCAAAATGCTGCCTGGTGCTTTGATTAATCCACCAAAACTCCACTTTTACATAGTTAACATTGTTCAAGTTTTTATTTATGTATTCTGTCTGGAAAAAAAGACACAGACTCAGAATCTCATTGGGTAAACCCAAAGCATCCCATTCGTACCAGTTAAAGAAAAGTTGGCTACCTGCCCCAATCTACCAATCTCCCTCATGTCAGTCAGGTGCCCCAAGCTAACACAGCATTGATATTTACCCATGATCCCCAGTTGACCGTTAGGAATACCAAAGGAGCACCTAGAGCTATGAATCAAATGTCAGCCTTGATGCGGGGTGGAAGGCGTATCAATATCTGATGATGTATGGCTGGCCCCGGGGCCCTTCGGTCACTGCAGCACCCACAAATATGACACGGGCCCTGGTCCACACTTAGTCATCTGCAAAGCGAAAGCCTCCAGATGAATGACCGCCTTCACAAGAAAATAGGCTGACTGCGTTACAAGAGGAAAGTAAAGTGAACGGGGTAAGCATGTTGCACTTCATCATAGAAGATATTTTTGGTACGTGGTTATTAAGGAGAACAGTTTTTCTGTAGATATAGATATAGTAAGATATAGTAATGTGAAAAAGTAACCTTAAAAACTTGAGTCTTTTTTACAACTTCTGAACAAATTTGGCCTTCTTTTCTTGTTATTTTATTTTTCTCTTTACACACACTGGTACAGGACACATTTTCCTTGTTATGTTCTTATCAATTGAAGTGAACTCCCTCAACCCGCAAAACCAGCTTGCCCTAGAAATGAGCTGTGACTAGTCAAGAGGTAACAGAGGGGTCTGATATCTACCCTTCATTTATCATCAGTCCTTTAACAAAACATAGCAAGACAACTAATGGTTCATTCATGCCAGTCATTTGTAGTCTGCTTTAATCAAACTCTGGTCTGTTTGCCTAGAAAGTCTGTCGTGAACTAAAGCCAAAAAAAATTAACTTTATTCTGCCTAAAAAGCTACGTCTCAATTGGATTGAAGTAAGACATCCACTTGCAAAGCGGACTGGAGAGCGCTCTAAAAGCAGGAAACACACTACAGTGCAGGGCATTCTGGGTAGAAACAAAGGCGCTTGTCTATATGGTTGGAAAAAAGTAGCTTATGATCTTTTAAAAAGTAAAATCCTACAGTCTCTAAAATTTAATGCCACTCTCTTTTTGTTTACCTTTTGTGAAGAAGAAAGTTGTGCTCAATGTCTTCAGAAGTTTTCGTGTTGTTTTCTTCAGTGGTTCTTGGTGCAGCGCCCCTACAGGTGACTGGGTGAATGGGTTTGTTAAAGGATTTGGGTGGTTGGACACAGCGCAGTGTGGAAGTAAACTGCACCTGTTGAAAATGTAACAAATGTTGCAATTCTGGTCCCCAATCGAACAGATTCTACCAAACTATCAGGTTTGAAGTACAGACTGTGTACAATTGCCAATATTCATCAAGATGTCTTTTGGCAATTGTGAAATGGACCTTTGTGGGTTTTTTGTTCAGCAGCAGTTTTGACCATTGAACTCTGTCATTGATGCTTGATTGTGTTTCTAAGTCATGGAAATGGTCCTGTAAAACTTCATTAAAGTTTTTTGGTGGGGGTGATATATTGCTTTTTGAGATCTTTTTGCCTACTTAATGCTGCTACGCAGCTTGTTTTTAAGGCATTTCTTGATTTTACATGTCTGGCTCTGATTTGGATTTCTTTCTTTAACAATCAAAACCATCAATTTTGTCTTTTTCTGATATATAAAAAATTATGTTTGGCTATCTGAAATGCATGTGACAAAGAAGCAAAAGAAAAATATTTTAGTCATATCATGAGCAAATAATACAGTTACCAGGACATTGCATCGGAGACATTGCTTAACAGAGGGACAGAGTAGCATCCAGAAACACCAGAGAGTCCCTTTGTATGCGTCCCTAATCTCCACGCAGAGAGAAAAGCAACGCTTGGCAGCAGACGTTCCCGGCCGTCGCTCAAAGACTGCCACCAGGGGTTTGTAGTGTTGCTGATTGCCAGGTCCAACCAAAGAGCCACAGCAGTATCTTCAAGAGCAGCAGAGACGGAGTGGTGACTGTCGGGTCTGGATGGAGGTACAGACGCAATCAGTGCGATTGCGTCTGTACCTCTTCAGAGGAGCCATTTGAATGACTCGGCGCCTTCATATCATGAAAGCCAACAGTAGATCCTCCCTGTACCCTTGAACGCTTTCAAGCTACAGCAACGCTTGAGAATGTGTCTAAATCGTAAAACGGGATCCTGTTGGTGGCTTTTTCTCATTCCGCTAAAACATTATAGTCCAGCCAAATATCTCTGACATTTTAACTAATTGTAATAATGATAAATCGAGAAACGTGTGGCTATGGCATACTTACTAAAGCTATGATTTTCTCTACTGTGGAATTAAAATACTGAATTATCTTTGTCCATTTAGCCTGCTACCAAATGCTAATGCTAAAAAGGAGGCTGAAAATGATGCAACACTTTCAACTTGCATTATGTGTAATGCCAAATTTATTCATGACATTTGCTCTATTTATGACAGTGGAAGTTTGATGTTGTGGTGCAGGCATCACTGTCACTGGTTTATCTTATAGAAACAACGCATTTCATTTTAGGGAGTTATTTTGATGGAATGGCCGATGTCCGATATTAAATTTTACAGGTAACATCGGCCGATACCAATACCATGCCGATAATATCGTGCATCCATACTAAAATGTTTTTTACTACTGTGATACAGTGAAAACGTTACATCATTACTGAGGGCTATGTAAGCCTGAGGATCTCTTGCTGTCTAACTTTAACTTTATACATTTTAATTACAATCCAGAAGAAATTCTCAAGACCTTAAACTTGTTGATTTGTGAGAGCACAAGAGTTTATGGAGCCAACTTTGGAAACCATTGCATACAGGACCAAGATCTGCTTTCTAGGAACACAGTAAAATGACTCCAGCTCCAACATTAATGCTGCGTTAATATAAACATCTTCAGTTTCCTTTCAGTTTTTTTTTTTAAATAACATCTAATCCTATCAGCAGCGATCCACCCAGAAGTCATTAACACATAAAATCCCCGAATACTTCAAAGAAGCTAATAAATCTCCGAGGCGCTGTGTTCACTTTGACTACAACTCTTAAATTATTCCTTACTACATAAGATATAAAACTTCCCTACAGATGATCCAGTGAAGAGGTTGATCTCTCACAGTCTCTCTCTGTCTCTGCGCTGAATCATGAGCAAATTAATGGGAGTTGTGTGAACAGCCCTCAGGGGCCTCTAGAGTGGCCTCCCTCCTCCTCCTGCTCCTCCTCCATCATCTCTTAGTCAACTATGTACTGTAGATGATAGACTCTTGTAAAATTCTCACGACTGACCCTCTCATTTTCTCCTCTGTCTCCTTCCAGCCTCTTTTTCTCTAAGTGCCAGTCTGCTCATCTTCTCTCGGCTCCCTTCCTCTCCTGGGGGTACGGTCATGTTATCTTTTTTGCGGGAGTCCCTCTGCTGGCCTTTGGTGCATAATGTATAAAGCCGCCGGTGTGTGTTTTACACTCTGCCTGACATTATTAAGTCGTTTCAGGCATATCGCTGCTTTTATCTCCACCACGGAGGTTAATCAGAGGGGATTTATACTGAAACGACCGCCTCCCTCCCTCCATTTCTTTCGTTGGCTTTTCCGCTCGGTGCATGTCATCTGAACTAACCTTTGTATATTTTCAACATATTTTATATTAAAAAAAGATTTTCTGTTAACTGTATCATGAATACAATGTTCAATAATCAGTGGCAGGAACGTCGAGTGTGAAGGCAGTCTGCTGTGTTGTGTGACATTTAGACAACATAATTGCGTTTCCAATTTCTCCCTGAGGGTAATTACAGTAGTTGTTGCTTGGCGTTATTCAATCTAGAAATCTGACATATAAAATGGGGATGTGGGGTATGATACAGGACACATCAAGCTGTGTCTTTTGACTACATGTTTACTGGAGCAAAGAGAGAACACCTTCAGAAAACACTTACACAATCTAACCTGCCTACTTTCCCTCAATTATTAAGCACACCTGCTTTGGCATTTGCATAGGATCCTGTACACTTCTCCGTTCAGGAAACTCTGGTATCAGTTTAAGGATGGTTCAGTATTACAGACAAGATGTATACTAAAGTAATAAGTCATTGGTAATTTAATATATATCAAATATATACATTGAAGCCAAACTAGTTCCACGATTAGCCGCCACTTCCGTCACTGCTTTGAGTTCTAGCTAGCATTGGACGATATGACTCTCATATCAATTGATGTCATTATTGACTTAGTTCTTTGTTTTAAATACCTGAAATATTTCCAGACTTGTTAAGCAGCAACGTGGAAGCTAAAGTACTTCTCCTGGATCAACCTCAGCTACAATCGAACAGTAACAATGTCGAGTTTATGTTCTGTTTTGAGGTAACTATTAAAAATAATTCAAGACACTTTGAGGGCATTTTTATGCAAAAACTATATGGTAAAACAATGTTATATTTTTTTGTTTAGTTTAATTTCCTGCCATGGTGGACCTTTTTACATTACTTGGCTAGAGTTTATCTTTTTTGATAGTCTTACTGCTAAGCACAACTCATGGATTACAGTTTTAACTCACAATCCTGCAAACTCGTGGCCCGTTTCCAGCTCTGTGGCATAAACACACATATTCACCAGTTTTGCCCAGAAGCCAGTTAAGCTGCACTGAAAGCTTTTCCCAACAGTATCTGGTTGAAATAACTCGGCAACCTGGCAAACCCAGCTCCACGGTCACACCGGAGCCAAACGCAGCGCCGCAGAGGAATCAGGCTTTTCATGCTGATGGTTTTGTTTGATCAGATGAAGAGATTTTTAGATTGACCGTGAGTTTCAGAGTCAGTCATGTTGAACATCAGTTGTAAATGCTTCCGATGTTGTTCTTAATCCTCACATTGGCTTCGATATTTGGGTTGTTTTTTGTCCCCCACAAATTTATTGTTTGGATTTCAGTTTAAAAGCATTAGTGGCTTTGATCAGTTGGAACCGGTCTTGATAAAGTTTGTGTTAAACTGTTGAATTTAGCTTTTCATCCACGAAATTTACCAGAGCAACTTAGTTTGTTGCTACCAATGAAATACTTGTTTATGAATCATCAGAGACAAAAAATATGGTTGTACTAGAATTCATTTACTTGACTTCGTACATGCAGAGGTTTATCATTAATAATGTTTTGCAAGATTTTCTTATTCTTTGCATGAAGGAGATCAGGAAAAAATGTCGGACTGATTTTTTTTTTTTTTTTGCAGGCAACAAAAAGTCAGACGTAGTACGAATTTTAGAAAATGAAATGTATTTGTTGGTACAAAATTTACTTAGTCTGGTGGAAACCAGCCCATTGTTCCACACTTTCCTTCGAACAGAGGGTCTGGATCCTCAACTATTAAAAAGATTGCTTTTTTTAAATGTTACACATTTGGTCGTGACCTATATAATGCGCCAGTTCAGCGGCGTAAAGCTTACCAGAAATTGCCCTGTGCTACAAACAACCATCTTCCACTGCGAAGAGAGGAATGCCGAGCCGAACCAGACGACTGCTTATGTTAGGTTATTTGGAAACATGACCAACATGGACTCAACAGATTTGTTCACTTCCTCCGCTGTCATTGCTAAAACTACAGACAGATTGCAATTATAAAATTGTATCCTGCTTGAAATTATTTACAGCTTTTCCTTCTGTTTGCCGGTTGGCCTGGTTAAAATTCAACCGGAGAAATCCCCTTCAAAGACTCAAGCGGCGTTACATAGGCAGGCAACAACCATTAAAGCATTTTGGTATATGGTGTTAGTTGATTTTTCTTTGCTGTTCAAAAGTCAGCTCGTAAATTGCTGGACCTCCAACGTCGAGATTGATTGCAGTCCCAAGTGAAGAACGTTGAGTTTATAACGATCCTGTTTCTATGTTTGGCGTCGTCTTTGGGTTTTGGATGAAGCCGTCATTCTTGTGCGAGCTTATGATCCTTGATTCTGATCCTTCCCTTGTGCGCCAGGCTTATCGTCTCGCTTTCCACCTTTTCAAGCCTAATGAGGACTCTCTGCTTGAGCTCTGCTTTGCTGCCAGAAACCCACGGCGAAGGCCTCTCGTCTCTCATCCACACCGGCGGGGAAGGGAGGGTGGGGTGAGCGGTGGCGAAGGCAGATCAATAGAAGTATTTCCGTCACTGTGTCTCTGTCTGCTCCTTCATCCACCTTTGTGCTTACTCTCTAACACGATGGCCTGCGTGTCGACGTCCGGCTGCCTTATCTGACTAAAAAGACTCCCGTTGTTGGGGCAAAACGATTGACTAATCCACGCGTGTTGTGCGAGCAGCAGGGCCATTTGCTTGGGGCGCAACAAAAACGTTGATTCGGGTTAGAGACGTAGAGGGTGAGAGTGTTTAACACCACTCTCCAATTTTTTTTTTTTTTTGTTTTGATTGTTGTCACAGGGGCACAACAACATCTATTACTGGGAACAGAAGGCGAGACAGCAGAGTGACGCGTTAAAAGTCCCGAGACATTGTCTTTATTTCTTTCTTTTGTGATACCGATCTGGCGGACGGCGACAGTCAAAGATTTAGGAGTGAGAGGGATGTTATGTATCACATGGAGGACAAACAAGAGAGAAATCTGTCTCGCCATGAGGAGTCTGGCTTTTTCTTTTCTTTTTTTTTCCAAATCTAAAAATCCCCCGGAGGCGGCGTTTCTACCAAATGAATAGATATCCATTTTCAAAAGCTTCATGCCTGACGGTAGGCGAGAGATGGGGAGAGGGTAGACTCGGCTGGAGGGTGGGGGGTTGGATTTTGAGGCAGAGGGCAGACGCTATTAAAACTGAGGAGAATGAATTGTTAAATACCTCTATAAAGAAATATAAGACATGGCCCAGTTTTTATACAGGCTGGGCGGCTCTGCAGGCAGGTGATAAGGGGGTGAGGATGGAGGGTTGAGGTGTGTGTTTTAGGGGAAAATCAGTGGCGTTCATAGATGACCGACACACACGCGCGCACATGCACACACTCATCACATCTGCCTAAGGGTTTGGACTCTGCATTCCCACTGATTAACTAACGCACAACGTGCCGAAACATATGGAGAACGTTATGGAAGCCCTTAAAATGCAATCAGGGGATGGATCTGGATTCTTCTGTCGTTATTTCCCCTTTGGGGTGATACTAAACAATAAATTATACACTTGGGCACCTTTTTTGTTTTTTTTTTTTGCCTCGCCACACACAGGCAAACGTCTCTCACCCCTCCTGCCGACGTTCCGCTGTCTTCTAGGTCAAGCGATGATGGAGAAAATTTCCCTGCTGACATTTTGTGTTTCTGCCTCAATATTGACTTTGGAGGAAAGACAGCAGGAGGATTGCTGATGACATTCCACGTTACCTTGGAGAAAGGTGTTGAACTGTTTACGTGCCCCTCAAACGGAGAGGGAGGAGAAGGGAAAATGTGCTAGAAATGCCTGGAAGATTTTTAGGATTATTAGAAAGTTCCTTATGGCGCTCTGGGTCTTCAGTAATATTTAACAATATAGACAGGTTTCTGTCACACAGCTGTGCGTAGTTGGAGTGGGAGGCTGTGCTCATAACTGTGTGTTGTGTGGAGATCGGCTCCTAAATAGAGATGAGGATTGTAGAAGCAACAAACTGGGTTTCCCTGGATCTAAGGCTGTCATAGAATCCAAGTGATGCTTATTTGTCACAATTTAAACTGTTCATATTTAGTATTTATTCTAATATTACAGATTTATTTCTTGTTTACATTTTTTTATTCCAACTATCCCACGCTTGACAACAAAAGCTGCCTTAAAATGTTTAGTTTAAATACATTGGGGGATTTTCAGTTTGCTGTGGAGGAATTTTTCACAAAATTGTTTCAATGAATATGTTTTTAAGCATAGACATACAGGCATTCCCTTACACTGTATTATAAGCCTGGCGGGTCACCAGACTTCAGTAAATTGGTCAGGACAAAATCCAGGTGAGTCACTCAAACAACTACAAAAGCAGTTTATATAAGAGAGATCTCTTCTGAAGCATTCCCAAACGAGGCCACATTGTAGATTTGCTCACCTTGATGCTCATCGGGGGGAAGCCGCCAGCCTGCTGGGTGACGGGTCACGCTGACGCTTTGACTGACGGAGGACTGAGATCCTTAGCCCCGTTTTTCTGCCACATTAGCTCCACGCCGAGGGTAGCGCTCAGCTACCATTTTAGAGCAGAGAGCTGATATGTGTGTACAAGGTGAGCTGTGCTGAAGGAGGGACCAGAGAAACACAGCTGTGTAAACCACCAGCTTTTGTCACGTTGATATAGACAATGTTGTTTTCTCGTGATCCCATGATGATGAGAAAAACAGTCTCTGACTCAGTGAGGGGCTTCTTGCTTCTGACGCACTTTATTTTTAATTAACCTGTATTTAACCAGGTAAGTTGGTTGAGAAAACAAGTAACATGTTCAGAAAACATCAAGTCAAGTTTATTTGTACTTCATATTTCAGCAGCAAGGCAGGTCAAAGTACTTTTTACCTCTTTAAAACATTATACAGTCTCTAATTATGAAGTAAGCAATAAACATTACATTTTGTAAAGTGCCATCATCAAAATCATCAATTCACATAAAATACGTTGATCAATGTTTTACTTACCAGCAAATCTAAACAGGTGGGCTTTAGCCTTGATTTAAAGGTTCTCAGTGTTTCAGCAGTTTTGCAGTTTTCTGCAAGTTTGTTCCAGATTTGTGGTACGTAGAAGCTGAATGCTGCTCCTCCATGTTTGGTTCTGGAACCAGAAGACCTGATTGGTTTGGAAGGTTGATACAGCAACAATATACCTTTAATGTATGTTGGTGCTTTTCCATTTAGTGATTTATAAACAACAGTATTTTAAAAGTCTATTCTCTGGACTACAGGAAGGCGGTGGAGGGACTTTAGAACCGGGTCGATGTGTTCTTCAGGTGACAGAAGACCGACTTTGTGATTGTTCAGTTCTGTTTCTGGCTGTAACAGCTGAAGCTGTGTACTGACTCTTGATCGTTCCTCTTTGGATCCGAAGATGATAACTTCAGTTTTCATTTATGGACGTCATACAACAGAATATAACACAGCAGGAAACAGGAGAATATCATACAACAAAGAAAAAAGTAAAAATAAAAATGCAACCTTATTCATAATCACTCAACATGTTACAATACGCATTTTAAGTTTTTTAATAAAAAATAGGTACATTGATCGTGTGTTTTGGTTTTTACCGAGTTGATAAATGTCAATTTTTGAAGTTAGTGTACTAAGATGTAATGTATTTTGCAAGTTGTTCCAATCACTGGATGATGCAAAATGAAATGAGGATCGATGTAATGACATACAAACTTTTGAGACCATCTGGGTAGTGAATTTGAGTGTTTGTGGAAATATTGATGAATGAGCAAAGGTGCTGCCAATAATAGTTTTATAGACAAATTTGTACAAATGTATTAATCTGCGTGAATGGAAAGATGTCCATTTCATAAGAGATAGATGACATCTGACTTATTCAGTTGAGTTTTAGATGCAAATTTGTAGATGATATCACCATCGACAAGGAAAGGCGGGACAAACCATGCTTTGGTCAAAATGACATTGGAGGAGGAGACGTGATAAAGGAAGAGGGAAGAAGAAGTGGAGTCAAAAAAAGAGAAGTAACCCATAAGCCTTAAAAAAGATTGGAAAGAAACCAGAGAAACTGAAGTGACAGAAGCAGAAAGAGGGAGAGAGAGGTGAAGAGGAGGAGAGAATGAAAAGGAGGTGGAAGGAAGAAAAGCTGGGCTGCTTGCCAGGCTCTATTCCACCTTTACTCTCTGGGTCTTTCTGAGCTGCCACCTCCCCTGCTCTCTGTAACGTCCTCAATGAAAGAGCCTTTAAGGAGGGATGGAGGACTTGACTCTGGGTTCACGCTGTGACCGACACCAGCTGATGCTGCCAAGCCAAGCAGCTTTTTGTTCAAATTAATTGGATGTCACTTTCAGGTGCTAGAAGCTTTGGTGGTTTTTTTCTCTGTACCATGTTTTTTTTAATCTCCTCTTTGTCCTTTTATGTGTTGTTAATTTCTCTTTTTGTCTTTTGCAATTTAATTAATCAGCGCCAAGAAAGTTTTGAAATCTGGAACAAACAGCTTGTTTTTTTTCCCTCTCACATACCTGGTAGAGCAAATAAAAGGGACACACTTTCTGTCAGAATGCTACATACACAGTTTACTGAGGTGGATGTCATATTTTTTTAACTTTTTTTTTTTATTTTGTGAATTTGTACCTTTCCTGGATTGGATGATTTGTGAGGAATGAAAATGTCATGGCATAGCCATAAAAAAGGCAACATTGTTTTCCATCTAAACAACTTGAAGTAGATTAATAAGTGAAATTAAATTCACCCAAAGACGTCTACTGCAGGGGCATCCCTAAAAGTGGGCAGGTGGGGGCATGGACCCCCAGAAAAATCATGTTCAGTTCATAAAAAAAAACAAATATATAATATGTATAACATATGTTTTAATTTTTTTGTTGATTATTTTACATTTTTGCCAGCCTGACCTGGCATCCAATATAAAAATATAAAGGTGTTGCTACCAGTCTACTCGTATGACAAAGTGGCCGACATATGGAATCTGTCCTGTGGGGTTTTCTATATGTTTTTCTCTGCTAAATACATAAAAGATACTTGAACTCAGGCTTGACACAGAGACTGTCCCCCATCCAGAACTACAGACTCAATTCAGAACTACAGACTCTTGTCAAATCTTCAATAATAATTATTTTTTTCTGTTTCTCTTTCAGATTTTTATTTTAAGCAAGTAACTATACCTACTGTCGTCATATTTAAATTCACTATTTTCTTGCTAAGTTAAACGTCAGCTTGAAGTGAGCGTGGACATCAGACAGTTAGAGAAAATAAAACTATTTTCCTTCTCACTTTCTTGCCATAGGTGTTTTACTAAAGCAGATAAAAAGTGCTAATCTCAGATGTAAGGAAGCGCTCGGGTGTTAGCTGAAAATCTTCGTTCTGAAGTAATTAACGGAGCTAACTTTTCACCACTCTCTGTTTCTCTCTCTCTCTTTCCCTCTGTGTTGCACATAAAGCTTCGGGGCTGACATCAGTGTCAGAGCGGCAATATGTGCTTATGCATACATACGCATGGACCCGCGCGCCACCCACCACACCGCAAGCTGCGAGCACCTCAGCCTCCAGTTCTGGCTGTGAAAGTATTTCACAGCTCTGATGAGGGTTATAATGTGCAATATGTTCACTAATTCATTCGCATCCCATCGTCTTCTTTCAGCCCTAATCTCTCTCCTCCCTCCCTCGGCCTGCACGTCTGTCACCGTGGCATCTGTTGACGTCCTCTTAGCCACGGCGAGCCGCAATATGTCCCAGAAAGGGCCCCTCTGCGGCACTGCTCTGTTGCCACCTCCCAGTGACGCGTTTCGTGTTTTACAGTTGGCATGGAGGCAGCTCGGAGGCTAAGCCCTTAATTACGACCAGGATGAGTAGTGTCAATGCTTTGGAGAGGGGTGGGAGCACAAGTTGCGCGCTTCGGCAACATCTGCTAAACTGAGTCAGCGGGCGTCCGATGAGAAGCATTGGGTCTGGACGCGGCGTTGGGAAGACTTTGAGGGAGAAGTGGAATTTGGAGGTTTTTCTGAAATTGTTGGAGCAAAAAAAATAAAAAATATAATTTTTGTTAGCTGGAAAGTAGGCCTGGAGAGTGCCACCAAGTGGCAGATGGTGGAAGAAATGAGGAGCTGATGTGTTTCGTTCACTCGAGTGAAGCCAGAGAGAAGAATCCACTCCGGGACGAGAACCAGCACACTGTTTCATATTAGGAAATACTGGCTAAAAAATGATGTTTCTGGCTGTTACACCATCCACTGCAGTGGACATCATCAGTCATCAGTAGACTGGAAAACCTCTTTAAATTAAGTGACTATTTTCTCCACATTATGCCCTAATGTATAAAAGTTTCAACCCTGTATACAATTAGATCAACAACAAGAAGAGCCTCATTTTTTATCTTTAGAGCTTCCTGAAATTCCCACAATAAATCTGTCTAGAAATTTGTCTTGATATTTTGCCAGGTTCCTTTCAGTTAGCTATAATTACCACGTTTATTCCCCTTTGCTAAATTTAGAATATTTGAGAGATTTTTTTTTCAGAATGTCTTTGAAGTCTAAAGTTCACACAGATTTACTTGCTATTTGGTATAATTGCATATGAACTGTAGAAAAATCAATGTGGGTTTTGTTTCATCAGCTTTTCCACCATAGTTTTCAGGAATTATGGCCCATTACTCCTGTCTGAACCGCTGTAACTGAGTCAAGCTAGCAGGTTGCTACTGTCATTCTTTTAGATCTTTTTTAGAAACTTTGTAGTTAACTTTGCTTTGATTAGGAACACTTAAATGCGATATCCATTTGAGCCAAAATTTTAACTTACATGTTCACTTTTTCCACATAAAGTGCTTTCCTCATGATGCCTTTTTGTTTTGTAAAGCGCACCAGTCACTCCTGCAGCTAAACAACCACACAATGCGATGCTGCAAAGTGTTCTTTGCTCAAGTAAGGCAAAGATACTGTAAGCATATTTGGTTAAGGGTGAAAAAAAGATTCCTTTAGCAACAAAGGAGCTTCACTGATCACTGTTAGACATCATTGTGACCCCAATAGTAAAAGTATATTTTATCTAAAGTGCTTTTTTCTGTTAGTTTCTATGTCTTACCGACATGAAAGAGTAGTTCTGTACTGATTTTTAAATACCGTTAAGGTAAGTGTCATTGAGACGTCATCAGAGTCCCGTTAAGCGACATGTTCTCCCCTTGTTGCTCACCGTCTCGCCCAACACATTCAAGAAGTCAAAAATCACATGGCAAGATGTCACATGGGCGCCTCGTCTGCACATTAATGTTAAAATAAATTAAGGCGGCGATTCTGTTTTTCCAGGACTTTGCCGATTCAATATTCCACTTGGTGAGGGAGAAGTACCGGTCGCTGGTGGGCGGCTGCAGTCCAGCACACGCTCGACACAAATCCCTGGCAGGCATCGTAATGACCCGAGGTATGGCAAATTTCATTGACTTTTATATATGACTTTGAATTATTGAAGTAACGCAATATAGACAGAGTGATGGTGTGTGTGTGTGTGTGTGTGTGTGTGTGTGTGTGTGTGTGTGTGTGTGTGTGTGTTGTGTGTGTGTGTGTGTGTGTGTTGTGTGTGTGTGTGTGTGTGTGTGTGTGTGTGTGTGTTGTGTGTGTGTGTGTGTGTGTGTGGAGGGGAGGGAGCAAAGAGGCACAGAGAGAAACAAGGGTGGGGTTGGGGGGAGGAAGTCTAGATAGAGGAGAGAGAAATTATGAAGTGAGCGTGGGAAGACAGAGTTTCCATTTCGTGCTGTTCCTTGAGCTCATGCTGGAGAATGCACCTTCTTGCTGAATTATTGACTGTTCAGAGTCTCTGAGGAGAATGAGACATAGTAGAGAGTGTCAGTCATCCCTTGCTGCATGCTGGACTCGTAGCGTCGAGGCAGCCTTGACAGCAGTCCCAGATGCCACCGTGGGAATCCTAACTAGATCAGTCTAATCTAAAACCTGACGGAGTGACACACTGAAGGGATGGTGAGGAGGAGGAGGAGGAAGTTCTGTACTGCTGCCCTGCTTCAGCATGAAAGAATCACATGGCCATTTATCTCGCTAGGGATTTATCTACTGAGTTGTTCCACCTGCAATTTTCACACAGGTTCATTTCCTAGCATGTTCCTGTGTGAATTTTCGAATATCTCAGATGTCCAACATTCACACATGTGAAAAGTGTCTCTACACCTCTCATATGAACACTGCAGGATTTTTATTCCTGTGCCTGGTTTCCTAGGCTACCAAACCTTTCTGATTGGTTCAACCCAGTGAAACTTTCAAGCTTATTCAATGTACAACATTCCTTTACAGCAGTGGTCCCCAACCTTTTTCTTACCGCGGACCGGTCAAGACAGCTGATCTGTTTCTTACTCTTTTTGCTGCTTGTGGCTCGGTGTTAGCGCACCCGAGCCACCGAGAACATCTGGTTAAAGGATTTTCAAAATAAAAGATCCTTCAAACTTAAATAACACATGAAGCGGAAATATTTAATTATTTGTTGCGCGGCCCGGTACCAATTGGTCCACGGACCGGGGGTTGGGGACCACTGCTTTACAGCACTTCCTTACATTTGTTCCTCAACATCACAACCTTAAAAAAGACTGTATATCTAGAAAAAAATAATTTAAAGAAGAAATATGTTGATGTTTTAAAATGTTTTAAATCAAGTTGCGGAATTAATCCAGAGAACAGGATGACATGTAAAAAAAATCAATAGGCATCCCAATAGTGATGCCAATATTGTATGAGGAACTGCTTTAATAGTTAGCTAAGCTGAACAGCTGAAGTTCTCAAGAGTTACCAAAATTATCTGACTGAAAACCATTTTTTAAATATATTTACAATTCACAATCTACACAAAAATAAGAATTTAACTTCTTAGTTTCTTCGTCATTTCATCTGTCCGAGGAACTTGGCTGTGATGGATTAATTGTAAAATCAAATAGAAAAGTCATAGTTTCTTTTGAAACCGTTGGGAAAGTGGTGGATCTCTATGGGTAACCCAATCAACAGTCTTTTTGCGTGATGTAAAATGTCCCCCAAGCTGCACTGTGAACCCGATCCTACCAACATCGCCAAATTAGACCAAAGAAATCTGGAGAAATTAACACTCTCGAAATCTGGAAAAGTACCAACATGTTAATCAAGGAAGGACACTATGAATTTCTTCAATGCATTTCACATAAAAGTGCTTGAAAGAAAAATGAAACTAAGTAAAAATTTTAAAAAAGCCATGTCAAATGTGGATTATTTTAGTGGGAACCTTTTAAACAAAGCAATATGTCTGATAGTATCTTCAATACTTGTGAAATAAATTAAAAAATGTTGGTAAAATGATGCATCTCTTTACCTGAATGTGTTCCTACAGCCCTGGTGTATGCTGTCCAGAAAGATGACTTTTAGCACACAAATGCACACAGTTCTGTTTCCAACAATTGCGCTTGCACACACACACAGAGGAGTGTTATCTCTGAGCCACTGCAGGCAGCAGGGCTATGGGGGGGTCAGTGAGAAGGGATCGGTATCTCAGCTGTCTTTGGAGTGCTGGAGCTCATCAGTTTGGACTTCAGTGAGATCGGCGCTCATCCCGAGCTAATCCAATCCCTCTCCTCTCCTCTGCCTCCTAGTAATTGCTTCTGTTTGTTTATTAATAGCAAATGTTATCTTCAAATATCCAGACCATGGGCTGCCAAGCATTCGCAGCGAGGCGGCGGCGGCCAACAGCAGACACCAAAACTTGACAGGAACTCTGGGGAGTCCTGTTCAGCCTCCCCTCTCTCTCTCTGTGTGTCCCCATGTGTCTCATGCCCCTGCTTTTGCCACAACAACATGAATCAGGGTTCCTTTTTTGAACTGTGGACACACAGCAGGCACCCCCACACCCTTTGCCTTGGTCCCTCCAAGACAGCTGAGCTCCATCCTGAACAAGATTAGCCCCACCGCCAGGCTGAGACTGCAAGACGAATGTCAAAGTAATCTGGAAGCACATGGCGTCAAATAGTGTGGAAAATCTCTTTTTTAACTTATCTGAGATAACACTGGGCATCTGGAGATGGTAAACAGTGTTCAGATGTGTTCAAAGAGCTATAAAAACACGGATCATACATATGAAACAGCGGTAAAAGATACGCAGGCATCTATTCTCTAACTTAAATTTCTTCACAGGGATGAGAGAACCTTCCCAAGTTTCGTTTTTTTTTTGTTGATTTTTTTGTTTTTGTTTTTTCACATTGAACGCGTTGATGCGAGAGACGACGGCGAAGGAGGAACACCACGGGGACTCAAAGGAAAAGATGAGAGTAAAGGTTTTCAAACAAGTTGATTACAAATGACAGTTAAGCCTCGGTTCTTAGTCGGCATATCCGTTTTCAAATGGGGATTTTTCTCCACTCTTTATCTGGTTTTCCAGCCGTCGCAAACTGTAACATTCGAGTAATCACATAAGGCAACGAAACAGCTTGTCAGAGGAGGGTAAAAAAAAAAGAGGAAAAAAAGAATTAGCAGAGTGTGTGGCAGCAGAGAGAATCTCACAAAGACGCTCTTATGTGTTGCCTGTTAAAGCTAATAGAGATTCAACAGGGTGCCTCTTCCTCTGAGTCCAAGTTGCTTTTTAACCCTCAACGCATCAGAGTTTTTCCAACGACTCGGATGACAGGGTGCCGGATGACATTCGGCGCAGTCATGTAACATCTCCAAGACCCGGACGCAAGGAGGCTCCACCCGAGCGACATTTAAACGAGTCGGAGCACGAACGGCGCAGAGGCGCTGACCTTGAGAGCTCATTTCACCTAGGGAAAAAATGTTTTAACGTCTGCTTTATGGTTCCCAGAGATAATGGTTGCCTTATTAGGAAATTTTTCCCCTGTTTTTGAGCCATGAAGAATAAAAGGATTCCAGTAATGGCTTCCCAGCGCTCGTCACTGGGAGCTGGCAGCCGTATAATAATGGATCATTTCAAAGCTCACGGTTATTTCATTTATTTGGATTCTGTTTTACTTTTAGTGTTCGTATGCATTTCCTTTTCCACTGAAATAAACTGTTTCTTCTTCAGCTTATTTAAGTTTTGTAACTCTTAAATGTTTTTCCTGCCAGTCTGTGGACTTTCAGACGTTATTGGTTCTTCTCTTGGGCGTGTCCTACATCCTCTTGTGCAGCTTTTTATTTGGTACCGACACCATAGAAGGAGCTTTGTAACCTTTCCCACACTGAAAGATGTCAGTGGCATTATTTCTCTTGAACTTTAGATCAGGGCACGGTGTTTATCTTCAGAGTGTTAAAAGTTTTTGACAACTTTTAGCCTATTTGCTAGACAGGTTCTCTTTAACATAAAAATGGCCTAGGAATCAAATGTACGTCTTTAGCGTATTTAACTGTTTTCATTCTCTAACTGTAACAGAAAATATCAAAGTTACGACCATTTATTGCTGGATCTCCTCATTTTGACCAAACAGAGACAATAGAAACTCAGCTGTCCCTTTACCATTGGACATCACCATGACAACCAGATTGTAGTCAAGTTAAGACAATGACAAGTTACAATCCAGACCAAAGTGAATACTTTATAGTTAATCAAAATGCAACTGTAAGCTAATGGGGGTTATAGGAACTCGGAGTTAAAATAGTTTTTCAGTTTTCTAGAAGTTTGTTCCAGATGAGAGGAGCATAGAAACTGAATGCAGCTTCTCCTTTACTGGTTCTGATCCTGGGGATGCAGAGTGAAGCGGTTACAGCTGACTGCTGTGTTGGTTTGGCATCTGAATGATGCTAACAGATGCTAATGTGGCATGATTTGATGGGATCACTCCTGAAAACCGATCTGACAGAGGAAAACCAGCGTAGATAAACGAGTCTGTTCAAATCAGAGTAATCTGTAAACTACAGGTTACAGTCTGAAATGATGCAGAAGAATGAAAAAAGACGAATGTAATGTAACCCATGGCATCACTACAGAACGTTGATGCCCTGCATTGAATTGGCAAGAGTCCAAATATTCTTGTGCAAGATGAAAAGTAAAACTAAGATAACCTTAAAATTAAAGAGGAAGAAATTAAAGCAGCAGAACCGAGGATGCCCTCAAAACTAAACAGTCCCAAAAAAAAACAACAACAAAAAGACTCCGGCGATAAGCAAAAACAAACAAAACAAAACACAGAGAACATTCAGGACTGTCGAGTTGAATTTCAAATGCAAGAGATATTGAAGGCACACATGCGACGCATGGGCAGCCGTGCAGAGGAAGTGAGCTCGCCAGTCGGCCCTGGGAGGGCGTGGGGGTTTATTCAGATGTTTTGTCAGTAAACACACACCTATCTATTTACAGTGTCGTTCGTCGTAATTGGTGCGTTCTGCTCTCGGCTAAAACAACTAAAACGTTCAGGAATAATTTTTTTTCTGTCCTGTTTAGACTAATTCCAGTGAATGTGTCATTTGCTGATATGCGCAAATAGAATTTTACGGTCAAATTACAGCCAAGTGGTGGCTGAAAGAAAACAGAGCTGCAGGTTACATTCATGAAAGGTGTTTGGTTTTAATGGTTTTATGGATGGATATCTGATTTTTGATCTGCGTAGGTCGTTTAAGTATCTTTATTTCAATGTTTTGTGCTAATAACACACAGCTCTGGAAAAAGAACTGAACCTCAATGAAAACCTCCTGGTTGTTCCACTAAATGTTGATTTCTGAACTCTTCCTGAGTTAACACATCAAGTATTGTTGTTTCTAAATGAACATGAACTTGTTTTATTTGCATTATTTGAGGTCTGAAAGCATCTTTTTGTTATTACGGATGATTTCAGACAGAACAAACGTGCTTCAGGACTCCAAAATATAAAAAATATCACCTTTGTTTAAACTTTAGTATTATTAAATTGCCTAAATTTTCTGGATGATTTGGTTTGTAAAACATTTGCAGAGTTGGTTTGTTCCAGTAGACATAGTCACAGGGGTCCCACCTCCATAAATAGGCCGGATTATGACTTCATTCATTACATTTAATAATAACAGCAGCTCCGTTTGTGAGATGAAAAAAAATCGTTTCTCCTCGAACAATGTGAGAACTGTGGCGGGAAACCTAACATCTTTATTTGACTGTGGTATTAAAGGATTAGGAAGAAGTTGATCCAGAACACTATGTGACAAATTAAAGAGGCAGCTGGAGGATGACAAACGCCACACAGTTTCTTTGTAGGACATCTGTATGTTGTTCAAACTTATGACATAATGAAGTAATTTCAGTGGTGCTTAGTATTCTGGTTCTGAGCTCTCCTGGTTGATGTTAGCCGCATCCCGTTTGACTCAGGAGTCTCAATTCTAAACCCGGAAACTCAAAGTTGGGCGCGACGCGAAAAGCCCAAGAAATGGCTCAGTCTGCTGCGGCTCTGGGTAATGTAGTGTGATGCAGCCTGGTGGTGGTGAGGCCAATTTGCCAACATGCAGACAGAGCAAGTTAAGTGGACCGACAATGTAGTGTGGAAGTAACGTGACATTAAGCAGAGGCACAGGGGAAATGCGTACGCCCGAGCTGCTTGATTAATGTGTTGACTTCCTTCCTGATGAAAAAGGAAAAGGGAAAACAAAAGAAATAATAAAAACCAGCTAGTTCACCAAAACCAGATCCAGCTCTCTGATTGTCCTTACAGCTGAGGGGGAACTGTTGGGTCATTACAGCCCAGGAGCTCTTTCGTTCTCACTGTACCTCCATGTTGGATCAATAAGAACACATCATCAACAAATATCCACAATAATTCACCAGGTAACATCGGGTATTGGTGGCAATATGGCCAGTCTATTCAGTCTAATTCTATGCTTTGTGCTCTGACTGGCATCATGCTTTTCTGGACTCCGATTCAACCCGATTAAACAGTTTTGATTATAAAAATGAGCCCAAAGTAAACCTGATATGTTTACTGCTTTCAGTTTTGATAAATCAATCAAGTTTATTTGTGTAACATGTTTCAGCAACACAGCAGTTCTAAGTGCTTTACGTCTAAAAACAAACAAAAAAAGCATCATAAACACATCGTATCGTCAACAGCTGTGAAAACCAAAAACAGACTTTACATTTTGTCAAGTGTCGCCGTTGAAATCATCAAACGTTGAATCTGTTGATCAATGTTCTATTTGTTTTGGTTCAGATGCAACTCTATACAGCCTAGATCTATAGGAGGTCAGTGTTTCGGCTGTTTTGCAGTTTTCTGGAAGTTTGTTCCAGATGTGTACATAGATGTGTGTGGTGCTTCTCTGTGTCTTTAGATCATAATTTAAGTTAGCAGTGTAACGTTTCTTGTTTTTAGCTTTCGTTCGACATCTTCCAGCTCCATTTCGTGGCTTGTTGTAACCGCAGGGTGAGTCAAACGCAGATCTTCTGGGAAATGATTGATGGGAGTGGGGCTGCGTGCCGATTTATTCTTACAATTTAACAAACTTTCTCACCTTATTTTCTTTCTTTCCTCAACAGGATATTTAGGCTATTGTAAATATGATCTACACAACCTTATGTGGCCCATCAGAGTTTGGTTTTCTCTGTCCTGTAGGGCTTATTAAACACACCACAGAAACAAATCATTTTGGGTCTGGTTCGGGTTATAAATCTAAACTGACAGGGGAAATAACGCGTCGTTTCTTGATTGTTACCAAACCCATCCCCTCATTTTTCATGTCCACTTTGGTTATCATAGTAACCAAAGTGGACAGGAACGGCAATCAGGACCCTGATGAAGCAAAGCACCTGGCAGAAACTAAAATGCTTAAGTTCTGTCTGATGTCAGAGAGTTAGTTTATCTCCTGAGTGTTTTCCCTTTTTTTGTCTTCTCATTAAAGGTTTCTGTCAGTCCAGTTGCCATAGTGAGTGGTTCCAGGTCTAAACCTGTGATGCACACGCTTTCTGACAGAGCTGCTATCCTCGGGTGTGACATCTCTGAATCACCAGCGATCAACAGATGTATTTGTGTGTGAAGAGCGCTTTGGGCCTTCCACTTTACTCCACCTTGTTCCTTCTGTGCGTCCCTTCCCCCTTCTTCTTCTTCTTTTTTTTTCTTCTTCCTCTTTGATGCAGCTGATTATTCTTCCTTTTAAAACGGCGCGCCGCCCGCGGGGCTCTGTCCCTTTCTCTCTCTGTCTCTGTCTTTCATTTATCTCTCCTCTCTCCTGCAAACTGGAGGCAACCTCGGTGCCAATTTCATGGCAGGCTAGCGAACAGCGCGGCAGAAATTATCCACTGCAAAATTGATCTAAACAATCGCAAAGTGGAACGGCAAGGAAAAGCAGGAGAATGAAATTGGGAGAGTCTGTTACCTTTTTCAACTCGCTTTATCACCAAAAGCGGGATGGCAGCGTTCTGCTTACAGGGAATGCTAATATCTGAACTCGTGATGTGATAGAGATGTGTGCCATAAGGGCCTTAATATGCTTCAGTATTCTTGTTTCGTTCTGTATGTCCTGTATTCTCTGCGCACAAACACACTTTATAACTAGGGACACAGCGATCCACTTTTTTCGCTTTCGATACCAATATCTGAGGTTACAAGTGGGCCGAAACCGATCCGATGGAGAATAACATCATGCTGAATTGACTGAAAGCGTTTCTTTTTTTTTTTTTGTCAAACACAAATGCAAATGTACTGAATTACAAATTTGCTTGATGACTCTGCATCGGTACGGCTCGCTTAAATACCAGAGATCCAGAGGCCAGGTGGAACAATTTGTTGACGGATCGCTCCACAAGTACGAAAGTCATTGCGAAACGAGAGCATCAAAATAAAATCCATACTTTTTTATTTTATTCTGCCCAGGAGAGCTGCACTGAGTCACATGGCACCTGAAATACTTTCTGACTTTGTAGATAAAAAAGTTAAACCTGCTCTATCTTCAGTGGTCTTTTCCGTTCTTCATCTCATGTGGCCGTTTATTAACCAGCCCCCTGCTACACACACACGCAGGCACACACACACACACACACACACACTCACTGCCCACACCTTCCCCTCTCTGACTTCCCCCTCCCCCACCATTTCCCCTGCCCTTTTTGCTTCTCCTCATCAGTGGAGGTGTCAGGACTCTAACACCGCGGTGCCATCTGGGCCGAGGCTGATAAAAGCTCACGCGCCGGTCCGGCGGCGCCTGCAGAACCGCCAGGAGCTGACGAAGCCTGACTTTCTGAAGAGATGGGGAGAGATTTGTGGCAGCCAGGGGAAGAAATGGCAAGGCGTTCCCATGCTGATCCGTCACCCACCTTCAACCCTCCTCTAAACAACCTCTGTCTGTCCGTCTGTCCGTCTTTTGGGTCTGACCTACAGAAGTCTTTTTTTCTAACAGAGGAACCATCATGAGACGGGATTTTTCCTTGATCTTTCTGCCACAGCATCTGCTTCTCTTTTTGTGTTTTGACATAAAATCTGCAGACGTTGCTTATGATCTTTCACACATTGAGCATTAAAATAGCTGCTCAGGTATCAAGAAATGACCAGTGAGTTGGACCATCAGAACTTTCAGCAGGTTCCACTGAGGAACCCACCATTCTAAGCACCAATAGGTTATGCCGGAAGCAACACCCTTCAGAGTAGATGTTAGTAGCTGCGTTTCCATTACCAGCGCAAAACTGTCAATATTCAGTTGATGTCGAAAAAACACAATTTTGTAATGGCGGTGTTTCCGTTTAAAAAGAATCGGTCAAAATCACATATAAATAAGTTTATTGCATAAATTATTAAAAAAAACATCATCCTCCTATCACTTCCTCGTGTCTTCTTTGTCTTTTCCGCCAATAATAACATCTGATCATCTAAACAAAAACAACAACAAAAAGCAACAACAGAAGAGACGCTCAAGGGTGGAAAAATTCCTTTCACAACACAGTGTAAGAATCAAATGGGCTGTGATGAACAATATCTAAATAATACATTCTATCGATACACAAGCCTTTCTTAAGTAACTGAAGGAGCTCACCTAGGATTCTTTCAGAAACAAAAGATAGAAAATATCCGCATCTTCACATTCTTTACTCAAACGTTAAAGCTGAAGATAAACACTGGATCTGTTGATTCTTGTTGCAAACACCTACAAAAATACAATTTCATCCATGGACGGAGCTAAAAGATGGCCAAGACTTGTTGGAAATAAATCAATGAATTTCCAGAATGTCCTTTACGTTTCTTTCTTTGGGTCCAATATATCCTGTTCTGTATTCATTGGGACAAGGAATCAGTTCAGATTCTGAACACCAAACACACCAAAAAGGTTCATGAATTGAAGAATTGATGTGTTCAAGGAGGTGAGGACCTGTCTGTGTTCCCTCCACAGATCTGGACCTGAGGCACGCCCAGGTGGTGGCGCTATCCACTGGAACCAAATGCATCAACGGGGAGTACCTGAGCGACCAAGGACAGGTCGTCAACGACTGTCACGCTGAAGTCACAGCCCGAAGGGCTCTGATACGTTTTCTCTACTCTCAACTGGAACTTTTCTTGAGGTAGGACGCCAAAGCTCTGTGGTATTTACATCTTTTACCCCTTGAAAAGCTCAGATACCGACAGTGACATTTCCAGTTTCATCCTCTAGATAAACCCACAGTTTGCAGAGAAGTTACAAAGATTTCCGTGTACAATAGATGAGTCAGAAGAAGGGTCCAAAAAACTCCACTACATTAATTACTGAAGAAAATGTGGGACATCTGGGTCATTACAAACACTGAAAATTTTTCAGCAAATGTTTGAAGAGACTAGCCTTAACCCTGATTTAAAAATGCTTAAGGTTTTGAGGAGGGGTGATTGTGTTCTACATGTGGTAATAATCTCTTGTACTCTTCATATGAAGCTAAAATCTCACAAAGATGAAACTAAACTTCAACTTTTGGGTCAATGGTTCAAAGACCTCCTGAGAAATGTGTGGGGTCACCTGCACTGCAAAAAACACAAAATCGTACAGAGTAATTTTGTTCAACGTTTTTAACTTTTCATCAAGAAAAAAGCACTTGTTTTAAGTAAATAATTCCTTATATTGATGAAGAAGTGCTAGTGGGAGATAAACTAACTTAGAACATGTGAAAAATGTCTTGTTACAAGTGAAATAATCTGAGAATGGAACAAGAACTGTTTAATCAATATTATGGATTTATTTACTTAAAACAAGCTCATGTATCTTGCTGAAAGTCACTTGTATTTAGTTTTGTCTTATTTCAAGGGTGCCAAGATATTTGCAAAAGAAACTAGACCAAAATTACTTACATTATATTTGATTGACTGTCGCATTGTTTCCCTTATTACTTCATGTGCTGATTCTCCATTGACAGAATATTTATTTTGTTTCAACCCAAAGAAAAAATTAATTCAAGTCTTGTTCATGGATTCAACATATTCAGGTATCAAAATTCATCACATTCAAAGCATAAGCTTAAAAATGATGAGAAAGAAAAGAATAATCTGTAATACTAATAGTATTTGCAATATAGGGATGAAAATAAGTCAGGTTAAAGTAAAATGGCAGAGATAAAATAATTTGAGTCAGTCACAACAGCTAATGACTTCCCTTGAGTCTAATTATCCCATATTTGTTGACTTTTGGCCTCATTTAACTAGTGTTAAATTTCCAGATAGTTAAAACAGAGCAGTTAGTCCTTTGACAATACATTTATTTTATACATAAGGTCATTAAAACTAATGCATAAAAAAATATGTTTATTGTTTATTGTTTTCAGACAAAAATACAGTTTTAGATGTTTTTTTGTTTTGTTTATTTATTTTAGATTTACGCAGTAAAAACCGTAGTGGTTTCAGATTAATGGCGTCTTCACACCTGGAGTTTGTTTACTTTGGTCAGTCAGTTGATGAATTTAACTATAACTTTGTCTTGTAGTTAAGTTCCTTTTCAGTCAGAGAAAAGTCCAAGCAAACCAAAACCTGTCACTCCAAGCTACACCAGAACGATCAGTCTTTTATCGATCTCATGTGTCAGATACTAAGTAATAAGCTAGTAGAAAATTCAGAGTATTTATTCCAATCATTATTGTGTTTCTGGGCACTATTTCTGGTAAAAAAAAAAAAAAAAAAAAATTATAATAATTTGGATGGATTTGGAGAAGGCATCTTGAAAGTTTTACACGTTGTTGCATCTTTTGCCTTTATAAGTTATGATTTGTTAGAGGAATGTGTATTTTTACATTTTGTTATAATAAAAATACCTTTTGAATGTATTTCTTAGCTCTGGCGGTTACATGCTTCAGTATCATTGGGCTTTATGCTTTTAGAAAAAAGATGCACAGTCTTTTTGTTTATTAGTTTGGATTCTGTCATTCATTTTATAAACCAAACTGTCTACCAGAAGGAGTGGTGCAATTACTGTGTTCACATCTATACATCTGAACCACATTAAGTGGGGAAAAGAGCCAGATGACACCTTAAACGGATGTAACACTTAAATAGTGAAGAGATTCTAAGTTGACTTTCTTTAAGGGTGTTTTCACACTGTTCGATTTGGGACCAGAACTCCAACACTTGTTGCATTTTCAGCTGGTGTGGTTCTCTTTCACGCTGCACTGTGTCAAACAAACAAAACACTACAAAAAAGTCTGTTACCCCACATTCACACCTCCCCAAACAAACCGGACTTTCTAGGCAAAGTCCTAGAAAACTAAAGTTTGATTAAACAGGGATGTTGTGATTCACCCTAGACAATGTGGTAAATATTAAGACACTCCTTAAGCCCACACACTTCTTGAGTTCAAACATCCTATGCGACTTGAACATCTTTATTGCCAAATAAAGCAGATTATTCCATTTCTGTGTTAGAAATGGAATAATCTAAACGTTAGAGCAGTTTACCTTGGCCACTTCACGTTGGGCTAGATTTTGTGAATATTTCAAACATGCCTTTTTATACCTATTTACACTTTATTATCAGAAGGAAGTAGCACAAAAAAACATGTTCAGTTTGCTGCTGTTTCTAAATGCCTGCTCAAAATCTTAAGCAGCTGCAGAAAGTGAACGGAGAAACAAGTCACTGAAAATCTTTTGCCATCAGTTTTAGCTTGCGATGAGCCTCCCGTAGTTTGAACATGCATCGCATTATGTTTTACGTGACGCTTAATAACATCACATCTTGTTAGTTATGACCCCCTGCTGCAGCCAAAACGCGCTAACTCCTCTATAATAAGCTCCATGGAAACAGCAGCGCTTTGTTCACAAGTGACTTTTCAATAATCAACAGGCCATATGTCTGCTGTTCTCTATATAAGCACACGGTCACACTCAGCTAACTCTGTCAGCTAAGGCTCTTTGTTTCTGCTCTTTTCTATACAGTATCATCCAGAACTGGTCAAACCCCATATTTTTTATCACATCTTATCACGTTAAACTCAAAAACTTCAATGCAATTCATAGAAATGTGAAGTGATGGACCAATACAAAGTAGTTCATTAACATGGGTGTAGAAAGTATTTGCTACATACAAATGCTCATCTATCTTCTTCAGATTTTTATAAAACCTGCTTTATTTGAAAACATTTTTGAAAACCTTGTCATTTTTCTTCAGTTTAGCTGTTACATGTTGGGGTTTCACCTGAAATATAAAAGTTTGAAGTCGTAACGTGAACAAATTGGAAAATGTGTAGAAAGCATTAAGGTTTCTGCAGCTCACGTAGCATCGTCGAGCCTTAAGATGGTGGCTTTGATGAATTTCGACTTTTACCAGTGTCCACTTTATAAGAATATATTAGTTCCCTGTTCTCCCCAGGGAACTCAGCTGGAATGCTGATGTGTGAGATTAGGCGATGGAAGTCTAGATCGGTGAATGTCATATTTGCATACACGACACTGACTTTTTGTCTTAGGACAATGCAAGATGGCAGCTACAGAGACTTTGCAGCTGAGTAAAATGGCTAATGTGGAAGATAATTTATAATGAAATGACCAAACAAAATGCCACGACTGCCACATTCACACCCAGTGAAAGGACATCGGTGGCAGAGGAGAGGTTATATAAAGAGGAACATTCGTGCTTTGCATTATGAATGCCATGGCCTACTTTGTAAAACAGGAAAAGTTGATTTATTTGGTATGTATAACTCAGATCTTAAGAAAACACTTTTTGAAATGTCTGACTTATGTGTCTTGGATTAGGATTTATGATTGTGTTAGACTGGTTATGCCTAATTTTAGGTCTAGAAAATGTCAGATCTATTTGTTAAATACACAATGCTTTTTCTTGGGTAGCACAGCATAGAAAAATGGCCGAGTAAAAATTTGAACTAACTTTAAAGGTAAGGTGTGATCAGATTTGGTCAATTTCCTAGTTTTGCACCACATTAAAATACCCATTCAATAAATTAGATGTATGTTTAAAAGTCATTTTCTGTTCATTATTAAGATATTCCACTTACAGTTAACAAAAACATTACATTTAAAATCATATCACATCAGAGCAGCAAAACAGTAATTCTGAACTAACTTTAATGAAAAGTATGCTTAACACCTGTTTAAAGGTTTTCCATTTTCAAAAGGCATTTTCCCAATCGGACAAATAAGCCTAATTGAAATTTCAATTAATTGAATATCGAAATATTCTGCATCCTTTCATAATAAGATAGTTATGAGATTTCCTGAACTAACAGTGTGTTTGTAGCAATCTGTAAAAATCTGCTGCATCAGGATTTTTATCAATGTGCTGAAGGTTACTGTAGGAAACAATAAAGATGAAAATAATACTCTCAGTTATAGCTGGAGATTACATAGCAGGAGTCAAACTAGCTAAATGATCTTCAACCTCTATTTCCTTTAAATAAACCAAAATGTCTCCATGCTTACAGAGTGTTGCTAACATTAACCGGCTCTAGCTAGCCATATGCTGATGTCTACAAATCCTCTCATAGCAGTTTGACATGTATTTATTACCACAGCTAAAAAGCAGCAAATTTACTTCATCACATTAGCTTTAATGTTGCTGGAAGCACATAAACTGAGCCGGGCTGCTCGTCAGCAGCATTAGTGGCAACAGCTGTGCGTCATTCAGCTTCCAGTCTGTCCAATCAAAATTAAAACGTTCTTAGTGTGAGCCTTCAGCAGTTAGCTTAATTATTCCAACACCAGGTAATGCTTTCAGTGTGCGGCAGGTTCTGTCAACACGGCTGGCAGAGAAGTGGAAGCGACGCGTGTGAGACAAAGCCTAGATGTTTCTTTTCGCTCTCTGTGAGCTGCTAATATCCGCGTTTGGGAGCGTTCTTGTACTTTAGTGCTGTGAAGGTGATTTATTCCCCCCCTCCCACTCCAATTTGGGAATGCCCACTTTCTACTACAGACAAGTTAAAAAGTAAAATTATTTCTATAAACTTTTTTGTATCACAAATTGCTTTTAGCATTTTGAGGCAAATTATTTTTTTTTACGTTCTGCCTTTTTTATTTTCTTTTAAAAATGTATTCAAAATTATCATTTTTACTTTCAGTGATGTAATTATGATAAAAAAACTCAATTATGAGTCGCAAAGTCATAGTTAACACTATCAACGTCATAATTATGAGAATTTATGAGTTTGAATTTCAATAAACATCATACCAAGTGTTTTTTTTTCTGTTTCAAGTAGTGGAAAGGGGCATTCATACTTCACTGTCCAAAGGATACATAATTAACTACATAAACATGAAACAAAATGTGTAGCTTTTCTTTGTGCATTTTAAGGTTGTCAAAGTCAAGCTAGCATACATGACCTACTTTCTGCTCCCATATACAGTACTTTTGTACATTTTATACATTGTTCAAACCAAGTTTAGCAGTACAAATAAGAGGACCTTAAAGGGAGCCCTGCGGGATGCCTTTATGTACAGTAAAGTAAAACTGAACAGGGAAAATGTCTATAGCGATGAAACCCATTAGTAAGTAAGATGTTTCCCAGAGCCCCAATTTTAGGAATTTGTGACACTACCAAAAAATAGTGAACTGTGATGCTAAATGTTTTTGTTGATCGGGTTCAACCGTTTTCTCGTTTCATTCACAACATGTTGGTATTTCAATCATTTATTTATGTTTTAATTGAATATTTTGACATTACTGGACTAAAAATCCTTCTATGCTACTTTTGAAACTGAGGTAACACTTTATTTGAAGGGGGGTGAATAAGACTGTCATGACACTGTCATAAAGATAACACCTGTCATGAACATCAATAAGTCTTCATGAATATTTTTGACTGTCATAAAGTGTCATTCGGTAAATTGACACTTTTAATACAAAGTTGACATTATTCAAAATGTCTTTGTTATGACAACTTGACATTAATCAAGAAATCATTACTGTTTAAACTTTACCTTTAATAACATAAAGTTACCTAATTTTTAAAGTCTGATCAGTAATACTTTTATAACAAATTTATATCAGTGATGATTTCGTGGTTAATGTCAAATAGCTTGACTGCACTGAGGAGGTGATTCAGCTATTTTATCCAGGTGTGTTGGATCAAGGAGACATCTAAGAGTTGCAGGTCACCGGCCCTCGAGGACCAGATTGCCCACCCCTGATTTAAAGGATCACAGTGTGATGATTTTGAAAGTATGCAGTGTGAACCTGAGTAATGTTCAGGACTTTGACATGAGTAAAATAGGCTGCGGTCAGACTGTGAGCCACTGTCCATCCTTCTCTCTCTGCTTCTCTTCATCATTTTAGAGGGGGGAGAAAAAGTGGAAATCTATTTCCTATTCTGTGATGAATAGTGCCACCTTTCTCATCAGTCTTCCTCACTGTTGTGGCTTTTCTCATTCTCTTTTTTTCTTTTTTTCGTTTGGTTCCTGAAGTAAAAGGCTGGAGGACTGGGAGGAGTCGATATTCGTCCGCCACAAAGAACAGAGCTACAGGTTGAGAGACAACGTCCATTTCCATATGTACATCAGCACTTCGCCATGTGGGGACGGGAGGCTCAACTCGCCTTATGAAATTACAAGCGATCGTAAGAAGTTATTCATTCTTTCCTCCACAGTATGAAAGATACTAAAAAGCTTATTCTTGTCTTATTTACTGAAAATGAATTGTTAATTTGTCAAGATAACTTTGTAGGGATGCACAATATTGGATTTTTGGTTGATATCCGATATGCCAATATACTAAAACTCATTTGACTGATAACCGATACCAATACCGATATTTTTTTTCTTATACCTATTCACTGAAACTATATGGCTTTCTCTACTGTGGATTTAAAATGCTACATTATCTTTGCCAATTTAGCCTGCTATCAAATGCTAAAAAGGAGGCTGAAAATGGTGCAACTCTTTCAACTTGCATTATGTTTAATGCCAAGTTTATGCATGACATTTTCTCTCTCTAAGACAATGAGGACACTCAAACCATGCAAATGTTGTGCTGCAGGCCTCATTGTCACTGGTTTGTCATAAAAAAATCACCTTTTTATATCGGTGAGTTTCTTTGACGGAATGTCCAATATTAAATTTTACAGCTAGTATCAGCCGATACAGATACTATGTTGATAATATCATGCATCCCTATAATTTTGGGTTGTTCTGCAAATTTAGAAACATAATCTTGACTGGTTTTCATCTTTCCTCACACATAACTGCAACCGACCCCGTTGGTGTCCTCCGCATGGAGAAATATTCAGGAAACTCATACAGAGAGAGAGAGTAAGAAGACACCACCATCATCAGAGAAGCCTTAGAAATATTAGGCATTAAACCTCATAAATGTTCTGCAGTGTGCTCACAGAGATTATGAAATTCCAGGACACCTTTGACCGACTGTTCTTAAAACATTTCAGAGTCGGAAGCTACCGGCTTAATTTTTAGTCTCTGTCGGATCATAGGAACAGCTACGTAGCAAGAGAGGAAAGCGACGGGAGAAACTGTGCTTTAAGCCTTAAGAAATGTGAGGCTATTAAAACATGAAGAGAAATTCTCTTGCGCACATTTCAGTAACATTTTTTTTTCACAGGGATGTAGTTTCTGAGTCACAGATCTGACAACTAGTAATTAAAACTAAAGTACATGATTTCAGAGCAAATCCTGAAGGATGCAGATAAAAAGATCACTGATTGTATGTCAAAAATATGAGCAACTCTCACCAGTTCATCACTAACATTCTCGTCCTTTTACATATTGAAGTACTTTGGACCTTTACTTAACAGTACAAGAACCCAAATAGGTCCCTTAGCTTTGCACACTCCCATGAAGAGACATTGCATCTCAAAGATAAAACGACAAGACCATTTGATTAAACAATTCTCCCCCCCATTCAGACAGAGCCTACTTAAACAGACCTGTTCTCATTTCCCTCCTTTCAAGTACACAGCAGCAGACACCTGATGAGGAAGCATCGAAGCCACCTGCGGACCAAAATCGAGTCTGGCGAAGGGACGGTTCCTTTGCGATGCCGAGGACCCATCCAGACATGGGACGGCATTCTACAGGGGGAGCAGCTCATCACCATGTCCTGCACAGACAAGATCACGAGGTCAGTGCTGTTACATGACCCATCTGGGGTTAAAGCTTTAGACGGAGTAGCATTGCTCTGATCTAACAGGATCTGCTGTCTGTGATCTTATGTCAGCTGCACATACAGTGAGTTGTGCAGCTGTATTTTATTTTTTAGTCACTGCTACTCATTTGCACAGCTTTCAAAACTGTATAATAGTCTATGCATGCTACTTTGTTGATCTTGCAAAGGTTGGGGTTTTTTCTTTCCTCTTTTCTTCTGTTAAAAGGATTCTAGCAAAGTAATGCAGACTGTAATGGCTGATGCAGCTTCCTGTCTGTGTCATGTGACCTGCTTTGTACACTGTTGGTGCAGAAGACAGAGTAGCTGAAAGCATTAGATTTTTAGAGTGCATTCACACAAGCCCTGTTTAGTCCAATTTAATCAAACTGTAGTTTGTTTTCTCAAACTCTGGTTCATGTGAGGAGGCATGAATGCGTAATTGATCTCTGATGCAGACCAGCAAAGCAAACTCTGTCCCGCCTACAAACCTCTGTCTTGGCTTGGTCAAAGTGAACTCTGGCGCTGTTTGAATAAATATGTGAATGCAAGCGGACCGGAGACCACTCCAAAAGCAGGAAGTGAACTATGGCACAGAGCATTATAGGTAAATAAAATCAAAACAAACTTGCAAGTGTAGTGCTTTTACCAAAGACAAAAGAGAAATCCTACATCTGCTCAAGTCTGACGCTATTCCGTTTTTGTATAAATTTTTGTGAAAAATGAAGTTGCCTCAGTATTCTGAAGTTTCCATGTCTTTTGTATCAGGAGGGCTTGGTGCAGAGCCATTTCAAGCGAGGGTGTCGAACAGCTTTTTTTCACGGAAAAGGACACAAAAAAACACTTTAGCATAATTTTACTGAGGATTTACCATTGTAGCATTCACAGTGCTAACTGACTACCCAGATTGCCACTCATTCTTTTTGGCCGTATCAAAAAAATTCTTCTGCATAGGCACCATAACTCCCACACTCTGTCATGTGCAACACTACTCCAGAATCAGTACAACCGTGAATGAGATCTTGGCAATGACCCAGTGATATTATAACTCAATCTATACTGTCTGCTGAAGAAGATTCAATCACTTCGACATTCCAGATGCTTGAAACTGAAAGCTTATTATTAGCTTTCAGAGTAGCTAAAGTCAAGCTTGATCTACTCAGATAATAATTACATGAACAGCAGCGGACACTAAAATTTTCATTTGTTCCTAAATTAAAAAAAAGAATAAAACAAAAAAATTAGATGGTAAAATCACAACAAAAGTGATGTAACCTTTCCTGTTGCAGCAGAACATTGTACAGTCCACAGCCTCGACACCGCTACTACCCCCTCCGCCCCCCCACACATACTCACTCACTCATCTTAAGAAATGTGAGGCTATTAAAACATGAAGAGAAATTCTTGATGGAGATGACATGACTACACAATCCACAGAGTTTAATGCAGCTGCAGTCAAATGTTTATCCTGTAATTCTGATTAAATGCAGTAGTAGTTTTTCTTCAATTAAAAGATGATGAGTTTTCTGGCTCAAACATGAAATTCAATTTATTAACTATTGACTCAGCTCAGCAGAGGAGATACAAAAACATCTTCTACAGGAAATTCTTATTTCTGAGTTTTAAGGCCTCATTTCTATTTTGTACGTACTTTATTTTCAGTGAATCTAGAGAAAAGTTTACTTTTAAAAGTGGTAATATTGGGATAATACTGCTCTGCTTACTTCTATCCATTTTAACTTATTTAACATAAATCTAATTTTCTACTTGCGATTATTTTTACTCACTGGGGCACATTTCTAAAGAAAGAGAACCTTCAGCATTCAATCGGCCGAGAAATTTCTGGTGTGCTTAAGTAAAGAAAGGTAAACCGAGTGGCGGAAAGGTTAACTTTATTAGAAGATTACCTTCTTCATGAAGAGCAGAGATTTAGCAGAATGAGGCCTTTTAAAATGGGCTTTCTGAAAGCCAAGCCGAGACTTGTCTGATATTTACCTAATCCATTTTTCTGCGCATGTGTCCAGGAAGCATGCTAGTCTAGGTAATGCTTGTATTGATTTCCCATATGTGTCTGAATTTGGTAATCCTATTCTAATGAATGAGTGCATTAATCATGGCTTTGCTGTGATCTCTAAATCTGTAGCGTTGACTCCTTACTCGCCAACATGCTGGTCAAAGACTTGGCCACTATATTCTAACAAGTAGCTCACTCAAATGTTTTTTCACGGACTGTTTTTGCTTAGCCGCTTCTTCAATGCTTACAATGAGTAAAATTTTAAAATAGACAAAGTGTATATAGTTTACAGCTGCAATAAAGTATCAGTGATTGACTACGGCTCATTTACAGTCACTCTCATATGCAGAGTTTAATCATTTCTGAAGCTACAGTCTTTATTTGATGTGATGAAACACAGTTAGAGGTGCTAATTGATTAAGATGTTTTTTTGTTCAAACTAATACTTTTATTAGTTCATTAATCACTGAACAAATTGGCACTAAGATGCATTAAACATCTGCTGCAGCATTCAGCTTCTGTGCGCCACAAATCTGGAACAAACTTCCAGAAAACTGCAAAACAGCTGAAACACTGAAAACCTTTAAATCAAGGTTAAAAACCCCAGAGTTTAGTTGCTTTAGACTCATAACTAGAACATTGATCAATATAATTAATATGTATTTGTTTGAGAATGGCATTTGACAAATTGTAATGTTTATTGCCTCTTTTGCAACTGTTTACTGTTGTGTTTTTGTGATGCGAAGCATTTTGAACTGCCTTGTTGATGAAATGAGTAAATAAACTTGACTGTTTGAATTGGGTACAAAATCAATATGCTAAAGTGGAATGAGTGGGATGGATCTACTGCTTGTCCCATAACCTGCAATGAGCATCTTGGTAATTTGTTGAAAAACAAAACAAAAAAACAAACCTACAGGATGATTGTGGCACCACCGTGTGGAGATGGGCTGTGCAGGTTCATCATATAATTTTTCATAATGTCCTCCAATCCATGAAACCTATTTTGACTCATTATCGATTATTTGACTTCTGAACTGGCTCCTCTAGGTTTTTATTTAGGGGTATCAATTCTTGCCATAGAGGCACTAAGATTTTTATTTGTTAACTTGATTCCTCCTTTTCAGGTTGTTTTTCTTGTACATTTCAAGTATACCAAACCAAACAAAGTCCTAATAAAATACTTTAAGGTTTGTGGTTTTGTAATGCAACAAGAAGCAAAAACGTTTTACTGGGCATAATTTCTTTCTCGACTCACTGTAAAAGTGCATCTAGAAAACTAAAGTTTGCACTCCCGCTGGCAGGGAGCCTACACAGCCAGGCTGTGGTTGATTTTTTTTTTTCTGAATTGTCTGAAATCTGTTTTTTCCAAGTTTCTCTGCCAAGACGTGGCCTCTTCATGAGCTGAAACCATGAATTTAGCTTCGTAAGCATCTCGCTGTGCCAACTGAGCCATTCAGTACGACAGCTGAGCTGCAGCGGTGTGTGTGTGTGTGTGTGTGTGTGTGTGTGTGTGTGTGTGTGTGTGTGTGTGTGTGTGTGTGTGTGTGTGTGTGTGTGTGTGTGTGTGTGTGTGTGTGTGTGTGTGTGTGTGTGTGTGTGTGTGTGTGTGTGTGTGTGTGTGTGTGTGTGTGTGTGTGTGTGTGTGTGTGTGTGGTGTGTGTGTGTGTGATAGTGAGAAAGGACTGGTAGAACCATGCAGAGAAACGGAGCAAAATGATGCAGAAGACGGTTAGGAGTGGAGGTGAACCCCTCTCCTGTGTCGCCGCTGTTAATTTGACCAATTTGATTCAGTTGGCCGGGGTTGTGGACGGTGCGATTAAATCTACCCAGGTCACCAACAAGGGTGAAAGCAATTACTTTACTAAAAAACAGAGTGACGGGGCAGAGGCGGAGGGGACATCCTGCCTTTCATCCCTGCCTTCGCCCTCCTCCCTGCCTGGTGAAGACAGCAGAGATGCTCTCTTTGCTCCGCAGCTTCCTCCTCCTCCTCTTCTTTTCTTTTTTTTTCTTTTAATCGCTGTAAATGATCAGTGGTTGCCGTTAAAGTGAGTGGGTCACCGAGGGCCGGTTTATCAAGGTCAGGCGAGGAGGGCGGAACTGAGAGCAGCTTAGGGCCACGCGCTCCAGCTCTCTGCTGCAATCTGGGAAGTGATCCCTCCCTCTCCCCACCGATACTCTTTTTGTCCTCTGTCCCACTCATTGGGCAACCTCCCATTACTTTTTTTTTATTTCCTCACTCCCTTTTACTTCCCGCACTTTATTATAGTTATTCCAGCTTCAACCAGAGGGGACATTAGAGATCCCACGCTCATCATAAACATCCCCGACAACCAGAAAAAACACAAGCTCTCGCCGCCTCGGCCGCTTTTGTTTTCTTAAGCGGTGCCCAGCGAAGACACTTTTGCAAATATTTGATTTGAAGGTGACAGCTGGATTTAATTGAAGGGCCTAAATGGCTTTCATATAACGATGATGTTCTCAATTTCACTGCCGTTTTATGCAGATGAACACATTACTTTAATAGCTCAGCATTTACTGGAGGAGGGAGAGGAGGGGATGCAGAGAGGGGAGGAAGAAGGTCTCTTCCCCAGCCAGATGGCTGTCTTTTCTTGCATGAGATTAGAAGATGTCTCAGATTCACGGTGATGCATTCGGAGTGAATTAATATTTCAGCCCAAACTTCTTCTTTTTTTTTTTTAGCATCATCAGAGCACTTAGGATGCATATGTGTTGGCGTTTCAAACAAAGCTTCCTTTTTTCTTCTTTCTTTCATTCCCGTTTTGAGAGGGAAAGGCAGATCTTAGTGACAGATTGCAGGTAAAGCGGATGCAGACTCTCAGCCGCTTAGTGATTTTCCCGGAAAGCCGTTGATGTTAATTGACTGCTTGGAAAGCAAAAGCAGCTGTAATGAGTGATTATTAAGCCGGCGAGTGCCAGGGAGGGAGAGGAGGCGAAAAAAGACAAGCGGGGCACCGTAATTGCATCACAAAAAAAAGGAGGCATTGATTAACAAAAAGAACGATGCAAAGAAATTAGCTGCATGACGTCGGGAGCTCAGGTAAAACAGCAGACCTCCTCTACCCCGATAAATAGCGGTAATGGTAATAAACACAGTAATTATCATTTTCCATCCTCAAATTAGCATCTGCTGGTTAAATGGGAGAGGGTTTCCACGGTAGGTGGCACGCGACCAGCTGGCTGTGGAGTTATTTGTGTCGCGCGTGAGGCTTCCTGAACAAAACTGAAGGTGATTGGCCCTTGCGCAGAGCAATCGACAGCGGCTCTCCTGCAGTGCATTAACCTCCGTGGCACTGATGAATGCACACATGGTAATGTGTTGTTCCATGTAATGAGTGCTGATGTACTGACCTTTGGCTGTGTTGTTTTTGGCGATGATGGTTTCGGGATGTGTGTTTTTATGTGTGTGTGCCCAACCAGTGGCTGTGATTCATCACGTCCCACATCGAGATAATGATCAAATTGTCTCTCCCTGTCATCGACGCGCGCACAGCTGTCTGTCTGTCTTCGTCATCCAGTCCTGTCTCCTCATCTGACGCCTCGTCTTGCTTTTCTCCTTCTCTTAGGTGGAACATCTTGGGCCTGCAGGGGGCGCTGCTGAGCCACTTTGTGGAGCCGGTGTACCTGCACAGCATCACTGTGGGGAGCCTGCGCCACACGGGTCATCTGGGCAGAGTTCTGACCCAGCGGCAGGAGCGCCTGGGCCCTCTGCCCGCCACATACAGACGCAGCCAGCCTCTGCTAAGTGGTACGGCTAATTATTATTTGACCTCTGTTTAAAAGGCGGCTACTCTACATGGCTACATCTGTGCTAAAGGTACTGAAAAGTATTTCTGTATTTGGAAAATGTTCAGATTTGGCAAGAAAAATGCATGACAGTGTTGTAGTACTTGAGATCGGTCTTGGTCTCGAGACTATCTTTTGATGGTCTTGGTCTCATCTCGGTCTCGACCGCATAACCTGAGTCTTGGTCTCGGGTTAGGTGGTCTTGACCACAACACTGATGCATGATGCATTTTACTACTTGCAAATATGTCACGCCCTATACTCCCATGAGGTTGTTGACAGCGAAAGCAAAATCCTGTAACCTTAATCGCTTTGCATACGTCACCACCAAACATTAGCAACTGGGTACAATCTGATCAAATCGTTTGAAACATTAACAGAGTCCATTCCTCCATCTGTATGAAGCAAAGCATAGAATAGCCAGGCTATGTAAAACCAGAAACATTGATTTTCTGCTTTACTTTTATAAAAACATTAGATATGCAAGCTAAAACAACCCAAGATGCCTATAACAGGAAGCTAAAGTTTGACCATGTGACTTGAACACTTCTGTTGTTTCTCAATATTTATGCCACCATATTGTGCTAATGATGACTTGGAGGTGACTACTAAAAAAACCAAAACCAAAATCAGCCGTTTTGTTTCTTTGATGTCAATTCTCAATGTTCTCAGAACAAGCTAGAACTTGAACATGCTAATGTGGTAACTGGTGGGACTGAGGAGGGTGGGGGCTTCCGAGGACCAACAGGGGTTTATAGAGTCTGTAATCGTATCATTAGTTACTTATTCAACAAAACCAAAGATGTTGCATTGAAGTTTTTTTGGAAATCTAGACAGTAACTGATGCTAGTATGTAAAGACTGATCTGTCATTGATGTAGTTAGCTAGGTATCACTTTGGTAGTTTGTCACCTGAATTCTAACTTTATTAGCATTATATGGCTGCTTCAATGTTTATTTCATAGTTTCTGCACAATAAAAACATTTAGTCTATTACTACAAATATATTTGCCAATAATCCCTCGTTATCTCTTTTTTAATAAGAAATACACCTGGATAGACTAAACATTGCTTTTGGCGCATGGCGGCTCAGTGTAACATAATAGTTGTTAAGCACAACCTTGATAATTCAGCACCTGCTCAGATCCACAATATTCTCTCTTAATAAACTACCATCAGCTTCCTGCTCCCAGCCTGAAGATTCTGACATGTATACAAGATTCTTTGCGAAAAGTATGACTCATCTTGAAGCCAAGCGCGCCACATCAGACAATTTCTTACACCCGGCCCACAAACGCTTCACAAACTCGTCTTCCACTGCCGCTCCACACTGTCATTGTTCCAAGCCTGAAAAGCAACAGCTTAGATGTCGTCTGGCAAGTCAGCGTCCCGGGCTCCGCCGAGACCCAAGGCTTCTGTTTGTGGGAAAGATGAATGCTGGCAGAGGATCTGAATGACACCCAACTTGTAGCGACGGCGTCAGCCATCACTTCAGATCTAGGCCAGTCGGCGAGGTGGCGTGGCAGACGAGCCGAGAGATGTAGGGCAACATTTGGTTTCTGGGGGATCATTGATAAGAACAAAGGCAGCGAGAGTTGCACACAGGGAAACACTTTAAATCATGTCAGAGACTCTGCATAAATAAGAAGCAAGCTCTACTGTTGTTTCCCCATCTATATTTGTATCGGCCGTCTTTACTGAAAGGAAGAAAACAGACATTTCTTGATCGATACGGTGTGAATTTAAACTAGTCGCCTAAGAAAAGTTTAAGAAAACCTAATGAAGGCATATTAATAGAAATGAGTAATAAAATGAGACTTTTTAAAAGCAAATTTATACATCTCGTATAAGGTTTGTGCTAGCCTCTTTGGGAAGTGCTGCTGTTTCGTCGGGTCCTCTCCCCGTTTGACACGTCTTAAAACGATTCTGTTCTCCTTGTGTCTGGATCTGTCAGATCTCCGCACCTCCTGTGCTTTGAGTGGCAAAAGCCTATTGAAGAGCACAAGGGTGAGAGAAGGGAAGGAGATGGACAGACAGGGGAGACGGGCCTACACCAAATCAATGCAATCAGACCTGTTATCAGTCAGCCATTCAATCTGAAGGGAGTCCCGGACAGCGACGGGTGGGAGGATGGAAAAGACGGGAAGGCGGATGTTTGCTTGCATTCAGATGTCCACCTCAACCTTCCTCTGCTCTCCTCCGTCACCCAAACGTTGACTCTGATGAAACATTGACTCTGAGTCCAACCCCCTCCTCCTGCTTTATTTAAAAGCACGGCCCCCAGAGGAACGTCCAGGAGATCGCCGGGGCCGCTCTTATCGCAAACAGCCAAAGCTCCACCTGAACCCGAGGACTAAACTCCCAAACACATCGATAGACCGACCGGCTTGTCCTTGACTGTTCAACACACACAAACCGGGACTTTGTTGTTGTTGTTTTCTTATTTGCAATAAAGGGAACCAAAGCAGAAGTATTATTAACGATTATTCAGTTATTAATGTTTGATTCAGAGTGTCGGAGCTGGACTGGCTTTGGTACTTTTTGATAGAAAACGGGGCTTATTGGGGGGGGGGAACATCAGAAGACTTTTGAACTTTTTCGCTTTAGGAGGAAATGAAAACATTGCTTAAAATCAATTACTCATTAAATTCTAATGTCATCTAAGTAGCAGCACAGAGGCTACATGGATTTTTGCTTTTCTTTTTACTTTCATTAAAGGGCGAACCTCCATCAACGTCCGCTTCAAGCAATCAATCAAAAAAAAAAATCAAGTTTCTGCTGCTCCTGGTGTTTCCCTGAAGGCGTGTAGTGGCCCTTTAACTTTATCACCTTGAGAAAAATTCTTATTCCTTGCCTGGATCTTAACATACTTATTGAAAATCTACAGTTTCTATCAAACCTGTTGCTTCAAACCACCAAGCTGCTACCTGTAGTATCAAATATGAAACCACATGCACGGTTTAAAAAAAAAATCCTATATGCAGATGCTCCCATTGAGCTTCTCTCACTCTGCCAAGCATCCTCCCAGTGGAGACATTGATCAAGTCTTCATTGAAGGGAAAAATCAAATTGGCTATTACAGAAACACAGGAGTCAAGACCATTGAATGGATGAAATGAGCCGTGAATGGAGCGAGAGGGAAGGCAAGAAGGCACGATGGATAGGGGGCTCTTTTGTTCAAAGAGGTGCATCTGCACAAGAGAGGAGAACGATGGGTAATAAGAGACTCTGAGGATTGTTCCTGTGGCAGGTGATTCATCCAGCTCCATGGAGCGGAGGAAAAAGAAGAGGTGAGGCCGGTGAATGGAAGACGAGCGTGGCAATGGAGAATGGGGGTATGATCCGCAGGCGTGTGCTGAGGCATTGTAGTTCCGGTTTTGTGTTATAACAAGCCGCCTGTCAGATGATGAGATCAGAGGCATTTGTTGCCAAGCCGTTAAAGAAACCGGCTGCAGAAAAAGGTCCACCTTGACACAGCGTGTTACAATAAATAACTGGGTTGGAAATCAAACTGAAATCCTCGCAGCTGTCTCTTTGTAAAGACGGTACATGGACGGGCATAATGTGAAAGGCCACAAGGCGCCAAGCGTCTAATGTTGATGCTGCGAGGGATTGTGGGAGAGCATATTTCTGATATGCTCTCATTTTTTTCTCTCTCTCTCACTCATTTCCATAGGAGAAAGCAAAGAAGCAGTCAATATGTTATTCAAAAACATCCAGAGAATGTCTTGATGTATTCAAAATTAAGGCCTTAAAATGTCTTGGATTCATTTAAAGAAATGTAAGTTGGCCTTAAATATGTTCGTCCTGCTCTGACAAAATTTAAGACGTGATTATTTAATCTTGCGTATTGTCCTAGGCTATAATTATTTTTCTGTTAGGCAAAAGTTTAAATCGCACACTTCCACCTCTCTAGAGTTTATTGCATTTTGTGACTCAAGGTCACAAAATGCATTGAAATGTATTATACACCTCACTAGTATGCTAGCTTTGTTTCGAGGCCATCATGGTTAAGTGCTAGTGCCAACTATGGTCTAGACAAGCAACAGGCAAAGACTCAATACAGCAAGTTAATGTAAGAAAATCTCTCATTGCCATCTTAAATTGGAGTTGGTGAAACCTGCAGAAACCCTGATGTGGGTCTGATGGTCAGTCTGTCTGTGGAGAGACGGTCTGAGATTCTTCTCCTCCTGAACCAGAAAATAATTTTGGCTTAAACAAAATAATATATTCTCCTATAAAACACAATAAAATTTATTGTAGTTTCATATACATCTTGACTCTAGCTACCACATTAACTTTGATTTATCTTGATTCAACTCTTGACAGAACAACCAAATTATTTTGTAAGAAACAAGAAAAATAATACTTTAGCCGTCGGCTCAGAGTTACAGCCTTACAACACGCTCGGCTAAAAGAAAGGAGGAACAAATCTCTGGAACATTAATCTGTCTTGTTTCTCTTCTCTTGGCAAGGCGACCGGTTTTTGTTTCTTGTTAGTCGGCCATGTTTCATCCAGCCCACAAGCTGCCATATGTCAACGCAGAACTCTATTTGCTTGGAGCTAGGTACTGAAAATGGACTTTATTTGCATGTGTTGTACATCTTCTATACATCTCCAGAATGTTGTTTTTAGTTTTTACTTGGAAATGAAATGCCTCCATAGTAATTAAAACTAATGAATAGATTTCAGATCTGTTGCTCCTTCTCTTGGCTGGAAGCTCGTTCCCTCCTGTTCTCTGTCTGTACTTTGCTGGAGAGATTAATTATTTCAGAGAAACAGGCAGAGAACCCAGTGTTGGTCCAGTGTAGGTGTAGCAACTGATATTTCTGAATGGAGCTAATATTTCTAATATTTATAGCAGAGCCAGCATATCTGCAGTAACACGAGAGCAGACAAGCTGTCTTACAAAGGCAGGAACGCATGGAGGACTTGATTGATAGCCCTCCCTCTTCCCCCCAACCTTTTCTCTCTCTCTCGGAGTTGTATCAAAGCTCCAAGGTAACAGCCACACCGTTTAACACTCAGGTCCACTTTTTGCAGTGCTGCAAAACTTAACATGAGCTGTTAGCCTCAGGCAGAGAGAAGCAAGGTGGAGGAAGGTTAACCGAACAACAGAGTGGAGGTTTGAGCAGCTGCTAAATTTGACTTAGAAGTTTCTACTTTGTTTTTTTCGTGGATGTTTTCCCACGGTAAATACACATATGGATCACATGTCAGGTCATGACAGTCAAGTCTTCCTATTAAAGTTGTTTGTTTTTTTTCCTCCCCACAGGGCTGAGCAACATTGAGTACCAGCAGCAGCAGCAGGGTAAGGCCACATGCGTCAGCATCAACTGGACCCTGGGCGACGCGCAGCCGGAGGTGGTCAACACGGCGACAGGACGCCGACGGGATTCAGGGACGCCATCGCGCATCTGCAAGCATGTTCTGTTCACCCGCTGGAACCGACTGTACCGAAAGGTGAGGGCCAGCAGACGGGATGCTCCGCTTTAATTTACTCTGATGTGGACCAAAAACACACATTCTGGTTTGTCTACTAACAAAGCTGGGTTTGTGTTTGGTTGAAGTGAAAGCTGATGTGGTTCAAATGCTTTCATGACTGCTAACCGGACTGGAGCTAACTGTGGTGCAGGGAATTCTGGGTAAACACAACCACAACAACCGCGAATTGGAGAAATTGCTCATGGTCTTCTTAGCAACAAGAAAATACAACAACCGCTAAGATCTGAAACCTCCATTTTTCTTCACTGAAATTTCTTCAGAAGAAGAAATTTCTTCTTCTGAGTTTTTTGTTTGTTTAACTTACAATGGCAGATGAGTTCATTTATAACATTTTAAAATTCTCTTGTTATAAGTGAAATAATCTTCCAAATACACTGTTATTGTACTACTGACTTAAAACAATTTCTTATATCTTGCTAAAAAGTTACTTGTAAATTAATTCAGTTTTGTTTCAAGTGTACTATAACATTTGCACAAGAAACAAGACAAAAAATACTTTAAGATTTTGTTTCTGCAGTGAACATCCTCAGACTCCCCTCAGGACCTGCTGAGGGGCTTTGAGTTGCTCATTCTGAGTTCGACAGAACATTGAGAACTAAAGTTTAGAGGAAACTAGTTTAAAGCTGCGTCCAAAGAAACACTGAACACACTGTGCCTTGCAGGAGCAGTCGTAGCTTTAAACTTCTCCAATGTTCAAAACATTTCGCACCAAGTTTCCATTTGTCTTTTCACACACATCAGCAGCAGCTCAGCTGCCGTCCTGTATCCCTCAGTTAGCACAGTGAGATGCTTACAAAGCTAAATCTGTGGTTTCATCTGGACAGAGAAACAGACGACATGAAATGATTTCACAAAATACATCCACAGACTGGAGGGGCTGAATTCCTACCAGGGGCTGTTCATGTTCGACTGGTTATGGATACATTTTTAGAGTTTTGTTACAATATTCATACTTCAGTTTACAGACTCATTCAATGAATTAGAATTTTATTGAACAGTTCTTTAATCCAGCAATCTGGATTTATTTTTCTTTCAGATGATTAAAACACAGTTTAAGATCCCATTATTTTATGTTTATAACTTGCTTAAAGCTGCAGTATGTAATTTTTACAAACAATACTTTTTTTTAACATTTTGGTTAAAACTGTCACTGTCTCATCAGGGGCGGAGCTATAGGGGGGGGCTGGGGGGGCGGTTGCCCCCCGAACCAGGCCGGTGGGGGTCCGGGTCTGGAGGAGCCAGGGAGGGAGGAATGGATTCAAGTCGCTCGAATGTCGGACTATAGACCGAGAAAGTGCGCCCCCGCCTGTTGAGAAAGGTGTATCAATGTCAGTAGTTGTCCGTCCGCACCTTAGTATTATCTCTATTTAAAATCCTTAAGCATGAAAGTTTTTAATCTGTAAAGGATCATCTTGTAAACATTTCAACCTGTAAATAATCAAGTTTATTCTAATAAACTTTAATCACCATAAAAATCTGAAAGTATCCTCCAGGTTTGAATCAACTTTACCTGAAGTTAGGCTTCGGTGTCTCTACCAGCTCTAAAATGGCTCAAACAGAGTTAAATTCCTTTCTGTCCAGACTTTGACTGGGCCATTCTAACACATTAAGCAGCTTTTGTAAAGCCAGAGCTTCTATTGCAGCTCCAGCTTTACATGTAGGATCATAATCAATCTGTCATAATCAACCTCCACCAAAGACTCCAGTCTTTTGAAGCCAGTTTTCCACTCATTCTCCCATCAGGTGTTGGTGGTGGCATGATGCTGCCATATTTCACCATGAGGATGTGCGGTAATGTTTTTCTGTCAACTTGTAACTTGCTTTGAACAATTACTTCTTTCTTTCCGCTCTTCCATGAGTGGGACTGTTGTAGAGTTTATTAAAGTAGTTGTCCTGGCAACAGATTCCCTCACCTGAGCCATGGATTCCTGCAGCTGTCCATGAATCATGAATTGACATCTTCACTCCAACTCCAAGCGGTTCAAGCTACTGCTAACATATCCTTAGGAACTAGCTAGCTTTTTTTTTTTGTTCATCATTGGTAAGTGCAAATTTATTTCTAATTTATAGTCTGGTATTGTTTTCTGTTGCAATACAGGTATTATTTTATACATAATGGTCTTAAAAAGTCTGAAACTTGGCTTGAATAAACCTGAAGAAACTCTGTTTGGAGTAGAGGATTAAAACCAGACACAGACTCAACATTATGAAGACATTCCTACTCAGAACAAAGTCCCACTGGTTTAAAAAGACTTTAGTGATCAGTTTAGTTTGATGTGAACTTGATGACCTTTATGAAGAGGTTAAACGTCTCCGTCTCCATTCCTAATCTTGCACGTTCAACCGCAGTTCACCTGTTAGCTTAAACAGTCTGCATGTAAACAAGCCGTCCGCTGAAATTCTCCAGCTTCCAGCCAGAAATCCAGAGACATAACTACCGAGACGCTTTCCAACAATCAAAAGCCACACGTGTGCATTAAACTCCAAATCACAGCGCGCGCCGTGCCGGGAAAATGTGGAACTTCCTCTCTGCTGCAGATAAATTTTGTCGTCTTGGCAACATCTGCCGTCTGCGCGGCTTATCGGAATCTGGCAGCTCGGATCTTCACCCGCCCGCACTTTTATTTCCATCCCGAAACTTTATGTAACAGACACCGCCTGCGTCGGCAAATGGCGAGCCGTTAAAGCATAATGACTATGAAACCATAATTATTTGGAGGAGTTCTGGAGGAGCCTACCCCCCCATACACCCCCTCCTCTAAGTGCTCCCCGCGCGCCGCGCATACGGGGCCACGCTAGAACAGTCGCACTAATCTCCAAAAGAAACTTTTGCTCTCCTCGTCCTCCCTCTCCCCTCTTGTCTCTCCGCCGATCTTCACCCCCCGCGCCCCACCCGGCCCCCCCCACCGCCCCCCGCGACAGTTTGAATGCACAAAAAAGCACAGAGAATGTGCAATTGCTTGTGAAATTTAAATGGGGAGATTACACAGCTGTTGAAGCCCCCCACCCCACACACACACATCCACCCCCTCCCATAGCCACCCAAATGCATTTGTGCCGGCTCATTCGTTTTGTTTTGCCCCCCCTCATACCACCACCCACACATCGCCCTGATTAAACCTTCTGCACCTTTTTGCCCTGACTGTACAGAGCCCAGCATCGCATTACAACAACTGTCAGTTTTTATTTAGATTTTTATATAACGGAGCAACTTAAAGTACCAGATTATGTACAAAAACACATCATTATTGAACGTTAGGTTAAAATCTGAAAGGTGTGGCATATATTTATTTGTATTCCCCTTAGTCAGTACCTTCTACAGCCACCTTTCCATACAGTCGATTAGGCCTAGGTCTGGACTTTGACTGGGCCATTGCAACACGTGTGTGTGTGTGTGTGTGTGTGTGTGTGTGTGTGTGTGTGTGTGTGTGTGTGTGTGTGTGTGTGTGTGTGTGTGTGTGTGTGTGTGTGTGTGTGTGTGTGTGTGTGTGTGTGTGTGTGTGTGTGTGTGTGTGTGTGTGTGTGTGTGTGTGTGTGTGTGTGTGTATCAGAGTTGTTGTCCTGCTGAAAGCCTAGTGACCCCAACCAGTCAACATGTAGACAGAATGGGAGCTCCAGGCTCAACAAGCAGTGGTCTGTTTGTAGAACATTAGGAGGTTTTCCCACTGGGTGGACTCTAGTCTGACCCGGTTCTCCTTGGGACTGAGCTGCAGAGTGTTTGGACCTTCTAACCCCCTTCCTGCCCTGACACCATGGTCTGAACTCAGTAAATTACAGGGTTTTCAGATTTTCTCAAGCTTTAAAGCTGCACTTCTGTTTTTTCATATTTGTTAACTGTCACTATGACCATATGAGACAATCTGAAAAAAATGGCCCTCCTCTTTTACTGTCTGCAGAAACAAAACGCTCCCAGTAAAAAACAACAAATGAGAGCCAGGAGGATGGTCTTAGTGCTGTCAATCATGCCTGTGCACATGCTGCTCAACGTTGTGATAGTAGAGAAACAATTCACTGTTCCAGGAAAACCATTAAGTTACAGGTTTGGTGAAGGTGTGTGTCATCATCTTAGGGTCAGATGACGCTTCACGACATAAAAACCGTCATCAGATTGTTCTGAGTTGCTTTTGAATCATAATAAATGGAACATTGACCAACATATCTGATGTGTAATGATGATTAATGATGGCACTTGACAAAATGGAATGTGTGTTATTGGTTTTAAACAACTATATGACGTGTTTATGATGTTTGAACTACTATGTTGCTGAAATGAGCTACACAAATAAACCTGATTGTTTGGTCAGTGGTCATGCTAACTAGCTGAACACTTTAGCTATCCTTACACTAACGTCTGCCTCCCATCATTCTTCTCTGTCAGCTGGGGGTCCACGTCTCCAGCTCAGCAACGGACCGTCAGCCCATGTACGGCGAGGCCAAGATGGCGGCGCGTCCTTACCAGATGGCGAAGCAGCAGTGGGTCAAGTCTCTGCAGGAGACGGGCCTGGGTACCTGGGTGAAGAAGCCACCGGAGCAGGAGCAGTTCCTGCTGTCCATCTGAGCAACAACGGGTGTGTGACCTTTATTTTTTTTAGGGTAAGATGACGCCCCCCACAGCTTCATACCAGGAAGTGGACCCTCCAAACACAAGATTACGAACCCCTGTACGTGACCACGGTCTCTTTCTGTTTCGTGTCGCCCTTTCATCCCGTCACTGCAGCCACCAGCAGAAGGTCATGGAGGAAAACTAGAGTTGAAAAGCTGGAGGGTTTTTTTGTCCTTTGAACACAAACACACAAGTTTAAGCAAACGCCCATCTAAATGTACCCCCACCTCCACACACACATTCCTGTCCATGGCTGTCAAGGAAAAAGGAGGTTGGGGTAACCTTGAGCAGAATGAAAGGCAGCCGCTATCTTGTCATCAGCTATTTCCGGGCCCTGAGGCTCCCGCTGAGGAGCGAAGCCACAGGGGAGAGAGAGAACGAGACGGGCTGAGAAAGGGGAAGGCAGGGAAAAAAATAGAGGGTCCACGTCCAATTACCGGCCCTGTCAGGGTGACGGGTGATGGAGACGGAGGGAGGGAGGAAAGAGAAGGACAGGGTGGTTCACCTTCTCCTCTTTTATTACTACCTCCATCCTCCTTCTCTTAATTCACCCTTTAACTCTCCTGTGGCCTCTTCCTCCCTCTGGGGGGAGCTAAACATGACACAGCTACAGGTTAATGCCCCCCTGGAGGAGGCCAGGGGTATAAATGACTTCATTACTTCCTGACTAAGCACAAGAACGGAGGAGACGGACCAGAGAGTTTCTTCTTTGTAATTTTTCTCCTGCTGGTTTTTCCTTGGTCTTAACAAAAGCTCAGTAGCAACATTCATTCATTCACCCACTTTTTCTTCCCCTCAGTCTGATAACTATTAGTGAAGTTTTTTTCCTCCCTTGCTTTCAGCTCCCATCACCGTCAGATCTGAGGTCCAACACCGATAGGTCACCATCCACCCCATGTAAATTAGCACCTTAATGCATTTGGTCTTTGCATATTTTGTCTGTGTATCACTGTGATGTTTTTCTATTCATTATGATCAGGACTGCACTGTTGTCAGCGTTCTCTAAATAATAGAGCTGAAGCCCTCAGACCGCCGGCAGCAGCGGGAGAGATCCGAGCAGTGACAGTGACATCTAGTGGTGTCTCTGAGTACTGCACCCTGTTCGGACCTGGTGGTGTCACTGGGACTGTGTGGGAGTTGAGATGACAAACAGACCGATTTACACCAAAAACGACCTTATGTTGGGGAAATGTTCTCCGGTTTGACTCACGTTTCATTATTATTTTTACCTTCATTCATTGAGATCCAAGAGAGACCTATTTTAATAAACAGTAGTTATTGTAGCAATGAAATTGGGATTTAGTAATATATATTTTTATAAAATTCATAGCAAGACTTGAATTGAATCTGTTTGGGCTGGACTGAACGGGTGTGGCGTGATCAGATGAAGTCACACTAACAGTAGAACCTGCAGGCTCTTCAAATTCAAACAATACTTTATTGATCCCAAAGGGAAATTAAATCCACAATGTATTGTGATGAAGCTGCAAAATTACAAATAATGCATCTTACACAGAGGCTGATCTGCATATCGCTACTTATTTCATTTTTAATTTTTTTTACATTTTTGTGTAAAGTAATAATCACAAATTATTTTCAAGTGATTTTCAGGGGTGTTATGAGAGATTCAGCAACACAAAATTACGAAACCAGAATCAAAATATACATGTTTTAACCTTTTTACAGATAAAAATGTGGAAAAACATGGCACAAATTTATTTGCATCCACTTATATTAAAGCCCCTAAATCAAATCAAATTCACTAGTATGGTGTTTATGGAAGAACAGCAAAGAGGAAGCAAGGAAAGATAATTGTCATTAGTTTGTACTGCTAACAGTAGCTAGAAGTTTTCAAACCTTCCTGTGATTTAAAAGTAGCTGAATTTGGCCTACATTGAACCTGGAAAAAAACAGAACCAGTTGGAGAAAGATTGAGCTAAGAGCAAAAAGAAGAGGATAAATATCTCCAGCCACTACTTTAAATTAATTCAGACACAAAAAACACTCTACTGTGGAATGGATTTTATGTAAGTACTGTCTGTTTGTCAGATCAATATGAAAGTAAAGGTACGAGTCTTGTTTTTCGGGCAAATGTGACATTCATTACCATCACGCTCCCTAATGTTGGCAAACAGAGTTTCACAAATTTATTTTTGAGATAAAACATAACGTTTGTCTGAAAACTATTTGAGTGTATATATGTAAAAACAAATGTACAAATGATGATGAAAATGAGAAAGGAATCTAAAAATGTCCAACTATGTAAATTGAGGTATGAGAGGAATTGCTGCTAAGGTCTGTAAATTGCACTTCAGTAACATAAAAAGTGAATGTTTGTACTGTATATGTGAATAAAACCACTAAATCTTGTAATTTTACTTTTGCCTGTCTGGTTTATTTTTTATAGTTTCCTTCTCCAGTATTGGTGTATTTCTACTTTGTCATGATCACCTGACAGTGCGATAATGTGCCGACCCTGGAGAGCAGCGGTCATTATTACAGAGGCCTCCCACTGCTGCGTCTCCCCGGGGAAATCCACAGGAAAATGGTTCTCAGCCAGGCTGATGGCAGGTGGCGCACAGACCAGCGGCCAAATTAGCCTGGAGGATGAAAGAGGAGACTGGTGGAGGAACCTCATCCTCACCTTAAGCCCCTACAGCCACGGTTAGTTCTGCCCACCACAATAAACTCCACAATTGACAATTTGAACCAGCTCTGATCTAATGGATGGGGGCAGAGAGGAACTCTGTGATTTATTCTGTCACTATGTTGTTAACTTGCATTGCTAACAGTATAACTACTGTATTTGTATAACTACAAATTAAGATTTCCATTGAAATACAGAAATTAATCTTTGTTTAGATGCTTCCTATTGTATTAACATAGCTTACATTTTTTGAAAGCAATTAAAATGGTAAATGGCTTAATTTAAGAACCCTGTAAGTCTTCACTACTTGTAACTACAATTCAGAATTTTTTAATTTCCAGATACATAACCTTGGTGCACTAATGATGTTGGTTTGTTTTGGCACCTATAAACTGATTGTAGTAATTGTAGTAATTAATTACTGTGTTCTAGATGTCAAAATGTTGTCAGTTATCATTTTGTTAGCTGATGGGGTGAAAGTGAGTTCTGGACTCTGAGCCTTAAACAGCACCCAAGGCTGGACAATAAAATAAGATGTGTTGCAATGGCTCAGTCCAAGTTCAGGCCTCAAGAGCCGCGACGGAGCCTCTGTGACCCTAATCATCCCTTAGATGTACAAATATTTCCTTATTTTGATGTTTTAAGAGAAACCTTAGAAGAGGGTTACGCTTACTTTGCTCTTAATGAGAAAGAATCCTTATGAACAGACATCAGTAGTGCCAGGTTTGCAGATGAATAAAAACGTAATTTTCTGAGAATACCATCCTCATTGAAGTGAATCAAAAAAAGTGTGGGATGAATAAGATGAGACGTGGCGGTAGCAAAAGGAAATCACTTTTTTTTTTTTTATTGGAAAGTGTCGGGGAGAACAGCCATCACAATGAAGTATGCAAAGAAGATCCCACAATGAAGTTAGGCGAATATAAATTCACTCCAGTGAGCCAAAAGCTGATCCACTTTAGAAATGTAGATTTTACTCCGGCAGTCTGGCTGTAATTTAATGTATCAATCTGAAAATCTGATTTCCTCCAGGTTCAGTTATTCAGAAGCGCTGCGTTTTCTGAACTTAGCGGTCCGCCTGCGGAGTAATGGGACCCGATACCACCGGGCCCCGAGTCCCCACCGCTACCCAACGACAGACACGGACAAAGCAAACCTGTCTGAAGCACAAATACTTATTAAACAAGTGGAGGAGCCACAGAGGATGAAAGTCATACGCCGTCCTCAATGCAGTAGTAAGGCATTTTAATTCAGGTCCAACATTTTTCAGGTTCATGCTACTTTACAATGTGATCCTGGTTCTTATTGTTGGAGGAAACAGCAGTGAGTGACGTGTGATTCTGAACACACGGGATCTACACCGGTCACAGATACAGGCAGTTTTATGGAGGTTTACAGCACTAGAATAAGTTAAACATCTGAAGGAGATTGAAAACAAAAACAAAAAAAAACAGCATGACTTCAGTTCAGGACATTACACATGTAACATACAGCATGTTTCAGGATCTGATGGAGCACAGTACCCTGACGACGAAAGTCCAGTGTCTTTTAAAGACACGGTTACCTGGTTTAACACAAACATCACTCTGTGAATGAGTAACATTAAGGAGCCGAGTATTGCTTCTTTTTCTATTGTTTTAAAGGCAGGCAGACAGACAGACAGACAGACGGGTGCAACACGGTACAGAGCTGAAAACCACTGAAACACACCAACCACATCGGGTCACTTTGTTTGGGCTCACGACTCGACAGCAACACAAGTTCTGAGGTGGCAAAAAGAGGAGCGAGTCCAGTTCAGGTCAGACATTTACATGCAGCCATCTTGACGTTCGATATCGGCATGAATGTTTTGATTTTTTTGCTTTTTAGCTGTTGATTCAACATCCAACTTCAGTGGGTTTTTAAAAACAAGAGTGCAGAAGTTTGAATTTATAGTGTTAAGATCAAAATATTTGGTAAATGGTCCCAAAGCTGCACCTGAACTACATGCGTTTGTAGTAATCGATACCTTGGAGTAGTTCTGGTTGGATTTGTGATTCTCACAGGAAATGAAAGCAGCAGTTTGTAAATTTATAGAAAATATTTTGGTTTTTTTTATACATCTGTTAATTTTATCACCATATTGTAACAGTATAATATGAGACAGATCATCTTAATAAATAAATAAAAAAAAGACACAAGCTCTTGTAGTCATCTGCAAATTGAACAGTTCCTGGTCAAAAACAACCAGCGCTGTCAATCAACCTCTTGTATTTGCTGCTCAGTGTCCAGCAAATATCTTACTGTTCCTGGAAAACTATTTATGTGTCATGGTAGCCATGCTAACTAGCCTTAGCATTTATGGCAGGCTATGTTAAGGGGAACTTGCTGTAGTTTAGCAGAGAGCAGTAGGGAAGGACATAAGCAGCGCATACATTAGCTTGACTGACAGTGCTAAGACTCTCCTCCTGGCTCTGATTGGTTGTTTCTGATCGTGTTGCGCATTTCTGCAGCTGGCTGTAGAAATAGTCGAGGAGGTGAATTATCTGTCTCCTGTTTTACTCTCTCAACATTGCGTTGACATGCTTTTTAAGTTCAAATACGTAAAAAACATCTTTAAAAATAAATAGGTACATGTACTGAGCTTTAAGCACAGATTGGGGTCGTTGTGTCCATGTTTGAAGGAAACCACTGTTGAGTTGGTGTGACGTCTTCAAGCCTTTGAGTCCTCCAAATACGTTTCACCTCAACCTGCGACTCATCTGAGTATCTGTGGCTGCTTTCATCGTCAGTGGCCACCGATATCAAACTACCATCACTGAGGACGGAGGTCCTGGTACCTGGGCCTCATTGGGTTGACCTTCAACATTATGGCCCATTTCCTTCCATGAGATGGTGAAGATTTGGCTCAACTCTGATACAACCGAGTGTTCAGACCAGATGACTGGATAGAGCTGACCGATGTACTAACAAGTCAAACCTCTGTCTCTGACCTGCTTCAATGCAGAGTTTGGGCCAGGAGACTCTCCAGCTCCCAATGTGGAGTGGACAACATTGAAAACTCTCTGTAAATTCAAGCTAACACACACAATTGTTTTTAAAAACCCTTCATGCCGCTCTACTGCATGGTGACCGTACACAAACCTATGTGGGCCTCTAGAGCAGCAACACTTTGGGTTTTCTAATGACTCTCAGACAGCTGGAGGATTTGTGGACTGGTTAAGTGTCGTCGTTTCCCCATTATTGCTTCACTCTTTGTCCTGCCAGAATAAATCTCTGTCTATACATTTAAAAAAATCTCCTCTGTAAACATAGAACAAGGCAAGTAACAGAAAGCGAGATCTGGAAACACGAAGGCTAAGCGTGAACTGAAGAGAGGAGGTGGGGGTCTGGATCTCCGTTTTAAGACGTGGCAGACAAACGTCGCGATATGTTCGGTTCTGACAGGAAACACTCCGGAAGGATAAAAACATCTCACAGCTCTGCCATATTTAACAAACTGCACCTCCCAGAAGGCGGCTAAGACACTGAATCTGTCACTTAATCAGGCCACAACATCTTATATACATACTCTACAGATTGTTCTCCGACTGCTTTTGAAGCAGCGTCTGCAAACCGAGGTCGTCTAGCATGCAGGAGGAGCAATTTGGCAATGACTAAAAAACAAACTAACAAACGGTGACATGAGTGGCCACCTGCACACACACACACAAAACCAAACATGTAATTCCACACAGAAATGGCACGAATCACAGTCCATGCTAAATAAAAGGTTGGGCTCTGGATGGGTCACTTCTCCTGCAGCAGGGCGGGGATGTTGATGTTCCAGCCAATGGCCTGCCGGTCGAAGCCGCAGGTGAACAAGTTGCACGCCTGGTTCTCCTCGTTCCACGCTGTGCAGCACACCATTCGCCTGTGACCCTGCACACACACGCAGATATTTACGGTGGGTTTCGTTTAAAATCAAAGAAGCAGTGTGATGCAGCGGTCATCTCTGGTCCTGTTGTCCTGTCCTTACCATCCGGTTGCTGCGTGGCAGTCGGGCTAACCTCACTCCGCTCATGTCGAACAGGCGGACTTGTCGATTGTCGTGCGGCAGGGCGATGATCCTCTGGTTCGCCGACACGCTTATCCTGAAACGCCACAAAGTTGCACGGTACAGCAGATCTCTTTGGAAAAAAACGGTCCAACGGCATGTCAATTTATGAACGATGTTTTAGTCCAAGGGTCACAAATTCCCATCTGAGCAGACAAAATAAAAACGAGTGAGAAACCTTAGAGCGCAGGGACAACATAAAGGGATGAAAAGTTGGAAAACGGATTCATGATGTTTTCTAGTCTCGATTCAAAGGAACTCGGAGTTTCAGCAGTTTTGCAGTGTTTTCAGGTTGTGCTCAGACTGGAGGAGCGTTACAGACTCGATGCTGACGGCCGACTGAAACGGATCTAAGAAAAATACAACTTTGAACACAAAATGACATTTGACTTCTCATTTCTTTAAACAAAATTTGCCGTTCTGAAAACTGGAAAATATTTTCTAATTTTTTTAATGATCTTATCCCTACCCCCACCAAAAAAAAGCAAACTAACCACAGCAGATGTAAATATTAATATCAAACTTCATGCTGCACAGATGTAATGCATTAATCTGTGACTCTCCCTAAGTGACCCCACTGCTGGGTCCGGTCCTGGATGACCAGCTTTCACCCACCTGTTGACAGCCGAGTCGGTGCGGATGGTTGCTATGGGCGACCGCATGTTCTTCAGGTCCCACACCTTCACGGTGCGGTCGTCACTTCCAGAGACGACGTTGTCCCCCACGGTGAAGACGGCGGACGTCACGGTGCTGCAGAGCAGGACAGAGCGGGACGGTCAGACAGGAAGAGGAAACGGTCACTTATGAAGCAGTTTCTGCACAACGCAGAGAAAACCTCACTTTAGACCTCAGGTCTTGAAGAAGGGGTGGATCTCTCACCTTTCAGAATGCAATGGTTGTATATTAAAAATAAAGTTTCACAAAAGGTGTTTGGGATGTAACAAAGCTATTTTATTGTAATATAATCAAATCACATCTGTCATATTAGGTCATGTTTTATTCTCTTTCCTGCTTTGAAGAGCAGCTAACAGGCATCTCAGTTTTTAACCTCAGGGAAACAGGAAGTGATGGATTGATGATTACAAGTTCATTTAAATCCTGACCTACTTGGGGGGAGACGGAATAAAACAAAAAATAAATTACAAATAAGCTACAAATACCTTTATTTTACAGGTTATGTTGGGGTGAGAGGCAGAGTACTTCACTTGTCATTTAAAAGTTTATATACATTTCTTAGCATAGCAAAAAAAAACAACAAAAAACACAGAAACAACAAAACTATTATTCATTACCAGCAACACAAAATCTGCTGACAGCATTTAGTTCACATGGTTTTTCATTCTCTTACGCTTCCAATATCACAGCCTCAACAGTTTCTTCTTCTAGATACAATGAACATGAAACCACTGAGTCCATTTCTAGAACGAACTGAATGCAAATAAGCTTCAGAACTCGACTATCAGATCCATTATTCGTCAAGACTGAATTCTCTTAATCCCTTATTCATTCTAAAGGGAAAATTAAATGTTGTGTTTAAACCATCATGTGGTCTAATTATCCTCAAAGAGCCGCAGCGCCTGGTGATGCTGTGGGTGTGAAGGATCTCCAGTCGGTCCCGTTACATGTAACTGTCCGAACTGAGAGAGCAGCAACCAAAGGGAATGTTTGTCCAAACGCATGTAATAGAAAATTTTGTTTTTAGACTTATTTCATTCTTGAAGGAACTGATGGTACCTTTTACCATTTATATCTACTGCATTTTGTATTTCTGCAAGATGTGTTTTGTCCATTAAATAAGTTTGCAGATGATGTTTAGATGTTTCCACAGCAGAAAAGACCTGAAGACATCTTGGGTAAAATGCTTGATCTGGTAATTGTCTTAAAGGACTGATGTGTGGAATGTAGTTTGTACCCTGTTTGGCCTGACTCAATGAACTGACAAAGAAGTGTTAGAAGTTCCTCCTGAAATCCTTATCAGCTCTTCATCCTGCCATAAAATCATCTCCTCCAAGAAGTGATAGATAATTCATGAGGTGGGGGTCAGGGGGTCTCTGTGGCCATCTGGCAGTAAAGATAATATCACACTTTTGGAGGGTCTTTGTCTTGCTGTGACTATATAACAATATGATGTGTGTTGATCAGGGCTCTTCAACTGACTGCGTTCAGTGAGACGGGTCTTCGAACGCTTTTGCCTTCGAATAAAGAAACTTAAAGACAAAGATTAATCTTTCTCTTATTATTGAAACAGATTCTCATTCCTTGACAATGATATTTCCATAACACGCACAACGTGAACCTGAACCCGTCTAAACATGAAGAGGAAATCAGACCTACAACAACCTGCTTATTCTTATACGCTCGTAATTTTATTCACTATTAGAAACGTTAACATTTTCCCTTTTGTGCTTGTCCATTCATGGAGCGAAACATACAAAAAAAAAAATAAAGAGGGGAATAATTACAGTAAATAATGTTCCATCACACTCTCCTTCTTTGCAGCTTCTACATCTAGTCTGTCCTGCTTAAATGAACCAGCCCCTTAATTCAAATTGACATGGCATTATGGGCCAATTAGGCCCCCAAACCTGGTCCCATTAAATGCTGGGGCTCAAGGAAAGAGCTGCACCGATGCAGGAACCTCCTGACTTTGAAGGGTACAGCCCAGCTGGGAATACAAGCGGCGTGGAGGGGATGATGGGAGGTGAGCACGCAGCGTAATCAGACAAGGTAATTGATTATAAGGTTGATTAAGGTTAAAGGGTTTCTCACGACGACGGTGAGGAAGGATAAGGGGGGGAAGGAGTTCGGTGGTACTTAACACTCGGCTGGTCTCTGACAGCCAAGGTCAAGAGACTGAAAGACCCGAGGAAAAAAATCCTTACAAATTTAAAATCATCTCACTGACATTAGTGGAGAAAAAGTGAGATTTAAAAAAATATATATATTAATAAGTGTATATACAAAAAATGTATGTAATCCTGTCATAATGAAAGAATTTTTAAATTGAATCAAAGGTGATTCAATTTAAATCATAACAGACTGCTTCCCGATTTTTATTTGAGTTAATTGCTGCGTCTAATTACTTAATTGCAGTAACTATTTTAATCCAAACCTATACACTGACAAATTAAACAATGTTTTCCATTTTAAAAGAAACTTTTTTTGCTGCTAAATTATTGAATAAATAGACAAATATACAAAGTTCTTTATGTTTTCAGTCTGTTGCTCCCAGAGAGCCAAAACAAGCAGCTTTGTGTTCACAGTTATCAGCAGATGGGACTATGGGCGTACCAGAAACGCCCATAAATCAAACTTCATGCTACAAAAACAACCTGTTTGTTTTTGATTGTGTTAAAAAAAAGGCAAAAAAAAAAATATATATAATAGTATATCTATATAATTAATTAATCAAAATTAACACGCTAAAAGTCACTGCCCAAATAGATTTAATTTGGATTCTATGCAATAGATGAAGAGAGTCTTGGATAAGTGAAGCAGAGTAACCCACAGCATGACTCTGCCATCACCATGTTTCAAAGTAAGTGTAGTCGACTCAGGCTGATGTGTGGTGATGGGTTGTTTTACCACACATTGCTTTTTGTGTGTAGACATTCAAACAGTTACTTCTCTAATAGATCATCTTAGTTTGGGTTCCTTAAATGGATGTTTGCCAACTCACTGACCAAATTTAATCAGAAATTAGATATTTTTCCCTTATGGCAATTTAAAGTTTTTGAGAAGTTGACAATCACCAATTCACTAGAAACCAGAGCTTTAAATTCCTCTGGATGAACGTAGGGTTTTTATCTACTTTGATGTTGAATTATATGGATCTTAAACTGTTGGTATTTAAAGATAAAAGCCACAGATGTAAATGAAACCAATCATATGGAGACTAAGTGCTGTTGCAGCTTTGTGTTAATTCTCCAGCGCTGCAGCAAAGCTGACAGTTCCTGAAGTGCTGGAGTATTCCTCAGGAGAGACGAGATATCAGATCTGCATCTAACACACACACACACACACACACACACACACACACACACACACACACACGCACTCTGCGGAGTGCAATCAGAATGTCTGAGGAAGCCGTCGACGGGAGGGGAGACAAACCCGACATGGCATCCCGTTTGTAGAGCAAGTGCGCTGTCGTTTCTCGTTTGCGCTCGGCCGTTTTGTTAGCTCGTGCACCGTTGTCATTACACTGCAATTATGGCGGGCGGTGGGACGGAGGGTGGATGCTGCACTTTTACCCGCCGCGCTCCGCTGTCAGCCAGCGTTAACCATAATTGCCGGTGAAGGCGGTGGAAACGAGAGGCTTTCAGCCCCCCTCCTCCCTCCTCCCTCCTCCGGCTCTCAGCCGGCGCTGCCTCTATTAAACTGTTCTCATTTATCTCTGCGACTGCAGCTTTTCACAGGAATGATGGCGGGTTTATGTCAGTCATGTTGCAACATTATGCCATAAGGAAGATCCCGGGAAACGAGAGAGACGGCAGCAGATGTAGCTCGCTGCTAACAAGTAGCGACAAACTGGATCAGGAAAGTCACCTTTAGGAACCAAAGAGTGGATCCAACCTGTGCCCAGTCTAAAATATCAACTTTATTTAATAAGTTCTACCTGATTGGGGAAAAGAAACAGAAATTCATCAGCATTTTTAATGGAAGATGCTAAATCTGATGCATTTAAAGATTTTTTACAGCATATCTGAGACTACTTTAAAAAAAGGAAAAAAAAGGGACACGATTGAAGTTTTCATGCTTTCACTGACGTTTGGAACTCAAGATGAACCATCTGGTCCTCATCCAAACGTAAAGTGCAGATTTTATAAGCTGCTTCTTCTTCCCTGAGCTACTTCATGTATTTTTGGTTTAAATATAAGAAAGATTAAAAAGACTACAAGCCACCATGATTATGGCTTCCAGATCATTAAACTCCACAATGTCTCAAAATTCGAATGTTAAATCTATTATTCAGATGAGTAATGTCGCCTTCTGCTGATTTTTCATTTAACCATTTATGCTTTTTTAACACAGTATTAAAAATACATTAAAAGATGCAAACAAATAATTAAATTGTATTTAATTTAATTAAATAAAATTGTATATAAATCATTTCATCATCTAAATTCCAGTAAGAGAATTCCTTTATCATATAGATTTCTTGATTAATATTTCCATTAATGATTTATAATCAGTATAGTAAAGGGCACCTTATAATATGAGATTTTGCTTTTGTTTTTGTTAATACATAATTTGAACCAGGTGAAACTAAATCTATGTCGTGTGAGGAGTTTTAGTAGGACATTTTTGCAGAGAAAAAAAATCTTTTTTATATGTTAAATGCAAAATATTTTTATGTAATATTTTACATTTTTGTACAGTTTTGGCTTAGTTACTGCTCTGAATATGTTGTCGAGTTGACAAATAATTGATTACTGAATTAGTTGATGATATGTGTCAATAACTGATTAATCATGATTAATGCGATTAATCATTTCAGCCCCAATTCCGTTTTATTTTTTTGTCTGGAATTGGTGACAAAAAATAATGAACTTTTTCACCATAATTTATCTTTTTAGATGTAGCTGTGGATCCATTTCTCCTCTCTTGTTAGTGGCATCTTTTTCAAATGTCAGTACAAACAAACTCTTTAGTAGACCTGTTGCAGAGGTCGACAGAGACTAAATAAGTTCACCTTATCTGTTGTTTCTATTGTTTTGTTTATTTATTTTGGACATTTAAAATGTCTTCCAGTTACACTGTTAAATGTTTGTTAGAATTTCTAGCTTATTGATGTTAAAGAATATGTTCTAGCATAATTATGCTATTAGCATTGCATTACTTGAAAATGGTGTGAAAACAATAATACTATTGTTTATCGAATAACTTCTGGGACAAATTTATCATCCAGCAAAATTTGTTATGACAGGCTTCTTCATTAAGCTACAGGTCGGCTTACAGTATTCAGACAGACGATTCCTGCAATTAGCAGCAGTGAAATGAAGCCTCAACCTGCTTCAAGTTAGCAGTTGAATAATACAGTAGAGTTAATTCAAGCACATGATTATATAACAAGCAGCAGATGAATGATTTTTGTCCTTTATAAAACAGAAATCTGTGTCGTATTCACATGTTTGGAGGGTTTGGTGCTTTGAACACATCAGGAAGGCGAGAGGCAAAAGAGGCCTCATGGGAAGGACATAAGGATGGAGGAGAGGAGAGGAAGCAGGGATGTTAACTGTGAAACACTGGAGTCTAATCTCATTACTGCAATTGTCTATGGGAGGGAATTAGTCTGGGATCTGCAGGAATTATTCATGTTGGGATTGTACATAATGAGCTCGACGTAATCCCTCGCCTGCAATCAAAGGCTGCCAGAGAGCAGCAGCCAGCGGACGCGTGTAGGCATGCGCATAAACACGCGCCACACACACCCCACCCTCCCCCCTCTTATGGCTTTTAAAGAGCAGCGCGGCTGAAAGCCACAGACGGGCCTGACAGCCGTCGCTTTGAAACGGGCGGCTGCAATTGAGTGTTAACAGCGAGCGAAGAGCCAAATTACACAGAGTGGGGGGATTAACGCTGAAACGGACAGATAAATGAACAGGAGAGCAGGGGAGAAAGAGAGGTAGCGATACGAAACAGAGACGCAAACTGTCGGAGTGAAGAGAAGTGCTCAGTAATGAATGAAAGGCAAGTGGAGGATTTGGCTTAGAGCAATAAGGTCTGGAGATTAATGCTAAAGGAAAGAGGAAGAAGGGAACGGGAGGGCAATAGAAGAGCTGGAGGAGGAGACAGCCCCACCTAGTGGACACGTGGCTACAAATCAGCCAAAATGAAGGTTCAAAGTTTGAATATTTGGTAACACTTTATACTCAATCACATAATATTGTCATAAACCTAATATAACACCTGTTATGAACATGAAGGTGACTTCATGAATGTTATGGCCGCTGTCATTAAGTGTCATTTGGTAAATAATGACACTTTGAATGCAAAGTTGGCACTTTTAATGGACTTTTTATGCAAATTTTAGTACAATTTTACATTCAAAGTGTCACTATTTACCGAATGAACTTCATAACAGTCAAACATTCATGAAGTCTAATACATGTTCATATCAGTTGTTTTGTCATGTCAGTTTTGTGCACATCCCTTCAAAGTGTTACTGAACGTTTGGCTGCAGACAAATGTGGATGAAATGGGAGGACAGACTCAAACCCTGAAGCCACAATAAAAAGACCCAACTGTGACGGGCTCCTGTCACTGCTTGAATGAATCCTTGTTTAATTGCTGTTTTCTTCTTACAGTTGATTGGCTGGGAGAGTTTAAAGGGATCAAGCCCCACCCACCAGAGGAGCGAGGAAGTTTGGAGGAGCGTCTCCAAGCCTCGCTCCCGTTCCATCTATGCTATTTTTTGTTTAACCTCCCTTTTGTGTTGTCAGGTCTGGGAATCGTTGGCCAAGCCGAGGTTTTACTGGTTTTTTGTTGTAGGGTGAGTGATCCGGCAAGGCAGGGTGAGGGGAAAAAAAGCAAGAAGATACAATCTGAGAGAGAGAGGAAAAAACCGATGTGGACTCACTCTGTGTGTCCCTGGAAGACGTTGACAGAGTGGATGGACGGGTCCCTGAAGTCCCACAGTCTAAAGGTGGTGTCCCTGGATGAGGTGACCACCAGGCGCTGGGTGGGGTGGGTGCAGCAGTGGGTCAGCTCCTGGTCATGGCCTGCACAAACACATACAGAGTGATTTATGACAACAGAGTCCCATCTAGCTTTTCTGTGAGAAACACACGCTGTGAGAGGTACTCACACCCCGTAAACCCTCAGCTTTTGGTAACATTACAAACACACACTTCAAAACCTTTAACAGGATGTGAATGATTATAGATCAACAAATATTTTTTTACTTTTCAGAATCTGAAATCTGTTTCTCTCATTTGTACTCAGCCCTGCTAACTAATCTTTCCATCAGTTCTAACCTGGTTGCTCGTTTATGCTGAGAGAACAAAAGCACAAAATCTTACCAAGTATTTTTGGTCCAGTTTCCAGTGCAAATCTTACAAACATAATACTGTCATAAAACCTGTTCATAACACCTGTTATGAACAGGTTTTCTCTTATTTACATTCTATATAAGAGAAAACTAACTTACAAGTAACTTTTCAGCAAGATATTGCAGCTCATTTTAAAGCAACAATTCTTTTATTTCGATGAAAAAGTACAAGTTCCACAAAGACTTATAGCATGGATAATATGTTTTGTTACAAGTGACATGATGTACCAGTGGAACTAGATCTTTTTAAAAATCAATATTAAGGAATTACTGACTTAAAACAACCTTTCATGTCTTATTAAGTTACTTGTACATTAGTTTAGTTTAATTCCAAGTAAACTAAGAAATTTGCACTATAAAACGGACCAAATAACTCTCAATAGGATTTTGTGCTTGTGCAGTGCAGAAATGTTTCAAATTTAGGCTGAAAAGTTAAAATACTGACTTTTCTCATATCCTTGAACAAAAGCTAAAGAGGCCACAAACAGAACGTTTTGTCCTCCGTCCAACTGAATCTTCCACTCACCACCGAGTGTCCGTACAGAATATATCCACTAAAACATTTTCCCTCTGCTGTACAGTGACCCAGACCACCAGCCAGTTCATACCGGTCAGAGTGTGAACCAGTTCGGACGTCTCCACCTCGTACAGGTTGGCGGCGCGGTCCCACGAAGCCGTCACCACCTGCCGGCCTCCCACCAGCCAGTCGGCCGCGATCACCACGCCCTGATGGCTCTTCAGGGTTGCTGTGGCAACGCGGACCGTGGGGACCTCTGAGGAGCCGTCTCCGTCCACCTCGCCCTCTTCTCTGTCGGATGAGTCCTGGTCGTCGTCGCACGGAGCCTGCAGAAGGACAAGATATGGTTGAAAGTAGATGTGTGTACACAGTGAACGGACTAAACCTTCCTGGTTTTAGGTCAGTTATTGTCAAAAACTATTTCTGGGATAAAAGACAGAATAATGAGATGTTTATTTCACAGATTTTTAAATTATAAGCTCCTGACAAGTTTAATCAAAATATTTGACTTAATTGGAGACTCCTATGGATTCATTTTATTTTCTACATAGCAAACAGGTGACAAAAAAGAGGAATCAAAAGAAATCAGTCAACACAGCTAATAGAGAATTGTGGACAATTTCCAGATATCCAAAGGTGTGATTTTCATCTGTTCTAGCAATTAAAAGCAATAACAGATGAATGTTTATGCAATTATTCACCTTAAGTTTTGGAGAAATATTCGGTGGTGTGATGAAACTAAACAGAGTGTTTGGATTTTGAACTTACTGAGATGAGGACAAAAATAGCTAGCAAGCAAGGATAAATTAGCAGCTAGTTAGCAGTAGCAACATAGCTCGAACTGCCCAACGCAAAATCCCATGAGACAAAAAACAACAACAACAAAAAAAACTGCCATTAACTGTGATGAACATAATTAAGGCAAATTACTTTAAAAAAACTCAAACATTTTAAGGCCTTAATTTTAGAGACATGAATTTAAGACTTTAAGGATGCAGACAGCTTGTTAAACACAATTCTACTGAGCGAGTTATTATCAAACAGAAATAAAAAGATTGTGCGTCTTTCTCCAAGTTTCAGCTGAATATCTGTTCCCAACTATGTGCCAGAAAAGAAGAGCTCTCAGCTCGCGCCCTTGAAATCTTTTTGCTTGTAGCAAAAACCTCAGTCCGAAGTTACTCACGCTGACATCTGGTGGCGGCTGCGGCGCCGGGAGCTGCACCATGTAGCGCCAGATGTGAACCGTCTGATCTCCAGAGGCTGAGTGAAAACACAGAGAAAAGCTCATCAACACAGACTCCCACCCACACACTCGGCAGGAAACATCAAACCTGTTGACACAGATTGTTTAAATCTTAGAAAAAAAAAAAGAATTTATGAATTCAGATCCATACCTGTGAGTGCCATCTGCTCGGTGGGGTGAAATTTGATGGAGTTGACTGCAACAGAGATGAAAAATCATCAAAGATTCAGATCTTCTTCCAAAAGTGACAGAAACATTATTTCTTATGCATATAGAAAGATGATAAGCATAACAAATTCATTTCTTTATACATACCTGATCCTGCGTGGCCTGCATACCTCAGCAAACATTTTCCCGTCTCTATGCTCCACAGCAGAGCTGAGTGATCTGTGAGGACAAGGGAATCAGATCATTTCAATTTCATGGAGATTTGAGCCATTCTGGCTCGAAGAGGTTCCTTTCGGTTGATCCGTGTACCGGCAGAGGCGGTGCCGAGCACCACGGGCTGAGTCCGGGTGATGCTGAGGTCCCAGATGCCGTCCCGGTGGCCGATGTACTCCTTGAGGAGCTGGCACAGGGCGCGGGAGCCGGTGGTGGCTTTGAAGCTGGAGACGATCTACAGAGGAGAGGAAGAGACGAGGAAGTGATGAACAGAAGAAAATGAGCAGAGCACAGAGTTTAGAATCTGCATATAGTGTAACCATTTACAGCACCTTGAAAAAGTATCGATAGATTTTAAATCTTTGCTACATTTTTATCAGATTACAACACAGGCTTCCATGTATCCCAATAGGAAGTTTTTGATAGACCAACACAAAGTTTATAGAAATCACAATCTGAAACATGTGGCATGCTTTTGTATATATATCAGGGACGCACAATATATTGGGACCAACATCGTATCGGCTGGTATTTGTCTTTTTTAAAATAATGCTCTAGGTCTGATGAGTAAAACTAGGTCGCCATTACCAACAGATATTTATTTCCATCTTTTTGCTGTTTGTTTCAGTTACATTCCCCACAATCCTGTCACATGACCAACCGTCTCCCCTCATCCTCCAGAAACAGAGAACCAGAGGTGAAGAGGCGATAATTTTTTTAAAGTCTTGAAAGGTTAAGGGAAAATAAATGGTACTGGTTTTATCAATGTTATATTTGAATTTTCCTTTTCCCCCCCTTGAGAATCATTCACTGCTTCCTGTTGGTCTACCAAAATAAAACCCCAATAAAAGACGAAACAGAAGCTAAAAGTGGTGTAAATACTTCTCAGAGTTACTGTATGGTTACACATATAATGCATGCACCAGTGGAATAAAAACACAAACAAGCATATGTAAATGGATTAGTTGAGCTGCATATTAATACTCTGTTGATTTAACAGGTAACTGTCTACATGCTGAATATGTTTTGATTGGATTGTGCTGCTTTCTGCCAAGCAGAACAACAGATAAGATGGTGTTTGGTATGTAGGGCAGAGTTGGTTGCCTTCTGTGGGTAAAGGTCAGCTTTGCAGCTTTTTCCTCTGAAACGCCTCTGCAGCAGGTTAACTTTAGATCAGAGCCTGGTGATCTAAAGCTCTGCTGCTCCCTCACAGAGGGTGACGGCTATAAACGCATTTCCATGACTTCTGCTTCCCGTGGCGTTTCTAACGAGATCAGATCTGCACACGCAAGCTAGCGTCTTGTAATAAGGATACCATGTTCAAACATCAGAACCCCGCTAACCTATTCTACTCTGAAGACTTAAACAGAGAAAGCCGAGTGTTGCGTGCCCGACTTTTCTGATCTCAAATATTAACCCCGGCTCTGCTTACACGTCAGGAGCTCCAAATAAGACGGGCGTATGTCTAAAAATACCGTGTGCTCTGGTTGCGCGTCGGCCTTTGCTGCTTCAGGGCCCCCCACACAGAAACAATCTCAAGCAGAAGGTTTGGCTTCTATTTTCACAGAGCCACAACAGCTGAGGCACATGACAAGAGCAGCAGGCTTCGATCCCTGGCAGCTGGCCCACACCAGAACCAATTAAAAAAAAAAGAAAAGAAGCAGCAGCAGCAGCATTCTAGTTAAAAGTGACCAAGCAGACCAACAAACCCAGAGTTAGTGCGTATTATTAGTTTTATCGCAGTTTATTGTAACATTAGATTCAACATTCTGATGTTGAATCTAATGTAACAGTGTGTAACAGATAGCAGACATGTCTAACAGAAGGTTAATCTATGCTGTCCTCCCTTGATCCCTTGTTCTCCATTTTTAGTCTTAACTGGATTCAGTTTCTCTATCTAGCTCAGGATTGGTTGCACTTGGATTGATATATTCATGTTGAGTAAAAAAGAAAAAAATATACCATTTTGCACAGCTGAGTACAAAATAACAAAATGAGAGACGCACTGAATGGTTCAACCCTGATCCGATTACCAGAACCTACAGAACCCTCAACTCTCATTAGCAACCCAGGTAAAGATGTGACTAAAGTACTACAATAAAATAAATCCGACCTTTTGGATTATTTATTCCATACGTGGAAATGAGAAACGCTTGTAAATAAAAGATTTGAGGCAAACCACTGGTGACTCTTTCAATCCCTGTGAGAGAAATGCAATAAGCATTTTACATTTCTAAGTCCATTAAGGAATGCACGAAACTCCATTCTTTCAGTGGTAAACGCCTGACGCTGCAGAGTCCAATTACACTTAGTTTTCAAAATGGGGAAAAAGAGAAGACAACACTCCATTGAAGTGAAGCACATGTTGACCTTCACAAGTCAGGAAAAAAGAGTATAGTAATTCACTCGCATAAATACAGTTAGAGGAATAATCAAAAAGTTCAATCTGCATGGTAACCTAAAACTACACTGTAAACCATAGCGGCATATCAGGGTAACCAAATCACCATAAGCATTAGATGCTGCCTCTATGGTCAAAAAAAAAAAAAAAAACTGAAACAAGTTAGGTAGAACTGGTGTGGTTTAGGTTCTGTGATGATGTGGACCTGGAATCTCATTGAAGTCATTGCCTCCAAGAAACAAAAAAAAAAGAAACCCAAGAAAACCCCAAGGAGATTATCTTCCTTCTGAAAGATCTTTAAAAAAAAACACACACACACATCTTTACAATGGGTACTAAAAAATGCAGTGGGCACTAGAACATTTTGGAGAAGGTTGAAGGAGAATGTGAAAGTTTGTTTAACACCACCTTCAGTGCCCTAACATGTCATCTTATTGGTTTAATCTGCAAGAAAATAACACAAAGGTAAAGTTGTGGTGATTCTTGTCCAAAGAAAAAGGAAAGACCAAGTCATTCCTGCTCAGCAACCTTTGAATTCTCTAAAGAAACACCTGCAAGAGAAGATGAAACAAATGCAATTTCAACATTTATCGTATAAAAAAAGCAAGTATGTCATTTTATGTCTTATACCTTAAAATGAATAAAAGGCTTCAGACTTTAGAAGAAAACACAATTAAGTCATTTAAACAGTCAACAGTCTTCACCCGTTCACCATCTTCTGGGCTACATGTTTTTTGTGGGGCTGTTGCTGCTGAGAGCTGAACAGTAACCTCAGCATCAGATGAAAGCATAGAGAGGACATTACATAACGGCGCTCGTACTGTTACTGCACAATGAGTCTTTCAGGGGTTAAAATACAAGGTTTCACTTACAATTCTTGCTTCTTTAGTCCTGATGATAGTATCAGGGTCATATGAGTTTGCTTCCTGTGAATAGTTGAGGTCATTGTCACTTATTTAATGTTGGCTAGAGACAGTCATTTTCACGCTTCTTTCAAACGACCTGCCTCGTCTTTGAGATGCAGGCAAACCTTCGACTGGGGTTTAGTTACACGTTTAGCTGATGCTTTGTTCAACAAAAGTGAAATTGTGAATATTAGCAGCTACAATGAACTGCATATTCATTTGTATTGGAGGTTTGAGTTTTCGATATGCTGGGGGTGAACCAATCTCTCTTTGGGAATGGTGTCTGGGTTGAAATGCACCAGAATGCTGTGCTTGGATAACATCCTGTGGAGTTACCTCTATGGTCAAAAAAATAATAATAATAAAAATAACTGAAAAAAGTGAGGTAGAACTGGTCCACAGTAATAACTGGAATAAAGTTAAGGCTGAATAACTTGTGATCCCAGAGCTCCCAACTTAGGATCAGAACTTTAGGATCAGTCTTTTGGATGAGAGGTGAACCTCTTTCAGAAGTTCAGCTGCATTCAACGTAAGCACAAAGGATTGGCATCTCCAGAGTAGATTCAGGGAACTTATATCAACATCTGTGCTGTGAAATTCCTCCATAATTTTATCAACAGAATAAGAAATATACAACATCCAGAAGAACTTGACTTCATGAGAAATAAAGCAGTTTCCTCCTTGACTAATCAAGTCAAAGACCAATTAAAAATGCCTAAAAGTGTTACAGCACAACTAAGGCTGGAGACATATTTGTTGTTAAGCAACCAACAAATTTCCAAAAATTCAGAAAAAAATCTGCAAAGTTCACCTCCATATTTATTTTGATTGAAAAAATAATAATGTTGAGAGGTTAAGCTAGCAGCTGTGCTAAATGGTAAAAACTGTAGGCATTTCTTTAATGCAACCAATCCTGATATTTGGACTAATGTGAAGAGAAACAGCAAAAATCAAAAGCTTTTACCAAACTGTGCTTTTACTAACTGAGGAAACTCTTAAGCACAGTTATTACCGAAGCTTTCTTGTAATGTTTACCCAGTTCAGGAGCCGGCCCAAGGCATAAGCCAGGTTCAAACTGTGACAAAAGGTTGTTCATTTCAAAACATACTACTGAAGGGAATTAAATGTTTTTTTTTGTGTGTGTTGATTTTTTTCTTAAAAATAGACTAATTACTTAAATTCTACTCTCAAACTAATTTGGGCCAGCTCTTTGTTTTGTCATGACTTTGGAATAACAGAGAAGTTTGGAACATTTAGGCTGTAGCGTACAAATAGACGCGCGTCTTCACCATTTAGCAGCTAAGGCCGCCCACCGAGTCGTTTCCTGAGAAGGGCGCAGAGTGGAAAAGAGACCAGGAGTCAAGGTGAGACTGCAGTTAAGATGCGACTCAGCCAGCAGCCGTCTGCTCAACGCTCATCGGCAAACAGAGCATTCAGGTTACCCATGAATCTCCGCCCCACAACTCCCAGGTGGGCACGCTGAAGTTGCGAGCTCCGCCTATTTTGTCCTGGAAAGCGTACAAGCGCTACCCTCGGCAAAAAGATTCAACATTAAAATGTCACTTTGTGGACGTTAATATGGGGGGGGGGGGATTTATATATATAATATATATAAATAAACAGCATGCATTCATTGGAAGGGATAGAATCTGTCAGTTCACAGTCTAGGATTACGTTCTGACTTTCTGAGGACTTGGAACAAGCTTTTCCACTCCTCCTCATCAGAGAAGCTGAATCCTAGCCGCTCAAATATTTACACGTAGAGCTCTGTCGTGCTCTGCGGAGCAGCCCAACATGGCTGGTGCCAGGTACCTTGCTGGTGGAGGCCTTGTAGGTTGTCTTCAGCTTCTGTGACAGCTGACTGGTGCTGTGGCTGGCTGTGTGACACAGACACAGAAAACCCATGAATAAAAACGTCCCAGTGAGTGACAAGCGCTCTGCTTGGTTTCACTGCTACAGAGACAAGACTTACAATAACAGAAAAAGACACACAAAAAGCTTTGTTGTGGTGTTCGTCAGGCATCATAAGTCACTGCTATAAGTTTTAGGCATGAGCTTTACATCACTAAACCTCAAACAGAAACTGCATTTAATCATATTGTCAAATGCTCTTGTGGGAAAAATAGCGACAAAATAGTAAAATAACATTTCTGATCATACTGTCGGGGATTTTGTTTTATTTAACGTTGTTAACTGAAATTAACAGAGATGAGGATAAATCAAAATTCTTATTATAAGAAATGTTTCATTTAAATGGCCATACTTCATCTGGTGTGCCTGCTTTGTAAAACTCTTTACTCTTATTCCAGTAATCAGAAGAAGCAGAACATTTCATGCCAATAATCTTAAATTATTTTCTCTTTTTTTCCTAGATCGACTTAGAATTTGAAAAAAAGAGGGATTTGAAAAAAGATGTTTGAGGAAAGTTATGCTACTGCAAAAAAAAAAAGCTGAATTTTTACCTATCTTTAAACACAGTAAATGTAAATTGTGCGTAGCTTAAGGCTGTCACTCCCTTTTATACAACACCTCACAGGTGGTTTGCGCTTTTATCTTGGTCTATGTCAATAAAACTCAAACTTTATATGCTCCAGTAAAGCCTCCCATTTGTTTGAATGAGCCGCATTGCCAAAAAAAGTACTAAATAAGTTCATTTAATTGGCTTGTGAGGATGTATTTTCAAAGACAACTTGAACAAATGTCACACCTTTGGCTTTGAGGGCTCCCTTGGAGGGGTCTCCCCCTCGATGGCCTGTCCATCTCCAGTCAGACGCTCGTTGAGAGAGTCGATTTCCCGGCGCACTGCGAAGTGGGCACAGCATTAATGATTGAACAGAGATCGCTGGGTAGTGAATCAGCAACTGAGGCCTGACGGAGGAAGGGAGGTAAACTCACATTCAAGGTTTTCAATGTACAGATTCTCAAACTCCCGTTCGATCTGGCCAAACAAGTCAAGAAGGTTGTTCCGTAAGGCGAGGGGCAGCTTGGAGTCCTGGACACATGAAACACACATCGAAGGTTATCCAAGATCCTTAATGTCTCTAAAGCTAACTTTTGTTATGTTGCTACCACAAATCACAATGTAGTTTGTTGGGATTTTATGTGACAAAAACTGAACTTTTTGGTTCAAACGAACATGTCCTTCTCAACATGGTGGCGTCATGGATGCTTTTCTTTAGCAGTAAAATTGTTCAGAGTTAATTCAAAGATGAATTAAGCTAAACCAGGGATTTCTTCTTCTGCAAGTTTCACAAGGTAAATGACAGAATTTTTTTCAAGACGGTTATAAATTATTTTTAAAAATTAATGACTGCTGGTAAAGTGGAAATATGAAAGCGAGGACTGGGCAGTATGGCTGAAAAACATCATGATATATACGCATTTCGTATCAGTCCGCATTGGTAACTGATTCGTTTTTTATACCGTCAACCTAATGACGTCACCTTCCCATTTTTATCCAGTTTCCTCTTGAGCTGTTTATTCTCTCCTTCCATCCCAATCTTTTTTGTTATTAGCGGTAATTATGCGCCAAAAACATGAAACAGCTCCCACATCCCAATGCCTGCAGTGTAGACACATTTTCTACTGGACCGCGCAGACTGTCCACTAGAACAGTCTAGAACAACTGTTTTACCGTCTGCGTACGGTGAAGATTTCATAGTGGACCAGTGGCAGCTGCACTACGTATTCTTGCTACTGGTTGCGCGGACAGCGCCGTTATCAGCTCGGTGTCGCATACTAAACAGTTCGGTGTGAACACAGTTTCTCGTACGTCGCTACGTACGCGTCCGCGGTGGCAAAAACTTTACCTTTGTGCGGGCTTGTCCGGCGAACGTCCGCGTTGAGTCTGCATTATGTCTGTGGAGTACGCCGGAGCATGTTGGGGGCAACACGAAACAGCTGTTGCGCATTTTACACAGAAAGGTTGCTGTTGCTAAGCAACCAAAGAACAAGTAATTCAACCTTTCTTTGCTAGCGGTTCCTCAGCCTACATCCCCCAAAATGCCGTGCGGTTCTGGATCGGAGTCTAGTGATTCCATCGAAGCTGTATCGCGATAGATGTTATTGCTTTATCGTCCAGGCTTTTAGACTATGTTTCACTTAAGAATAAATATGTTAAGTTGACGTTTCCTTGATTATTTGTCCAACAAGTTTCCACAGAAACTTAATTATTATTAATTTAAAAAAAAAATAAAAGGATGGAGGAAATGATAACCCAACAAGAAGACAAATTTAAGAAGAAACTAAACGTAATCAAGCATTGAAAATCCGCATGTGTCCAATAACTTTTAAGGACTGAAATTATTAATTTTTTTTGTAAATTCAAGACAAAGACAAATGCAGAAAAATCCTAGAAGACCTGTTGGGTTTAAAAAACTGAATCTGAGGTGGAGGGTCAATTTTCTGATATTGAGAATGACTCTCAAAGTCTAAACGTACGGCAAGAGCTGCAGTGGTTTTGTTTAGTTAAAAGCACAGTTATGTATAGAACAAAATGCATTAGAAAAATCAGTGGGAAAGCTCAGCACTGTAGCACTGACCTGACATTGACAAAATTGGTTGAGACAATTCTTAAAAGTCTTGCAGCTGGAGGTTTGACTCCAGAGAGTAGAATATGAGTGTACACAACACTTTTAATCCAAGTGTTATTTATTTTCCTTCCAGTTTGCACCATTTCACATCCATCACATAAAATCCTGACGGCATGCATTGACTTTTGCTGTTGTAACCTGACAAAAACCTCAAGGGTTAGAAAGACTTATGAAAAGCCACAGTAACACTTGTAGAAAAAAGCAGCACAGAAGATAAATGACACACCGCTACCGCAGAGAGAAAAAGTGGATGAGTCATGAAATAATAATAATAACAATGAAGAAAAAACTTCCCACCGAGCCTGAAGCAGACATCTCCTGACAAATACAACCAGTGTACTTACTTTCAATACCAACAGCTGCAACAGAAACAACTGCCTTACCTCCATGTCAACCTGCTGCTGGTGCCCAGTTAAATCCAGGTCACCAGTCTCCACCACAGCTCCCATGAAAACACTAAATCCTACCAGAATACACAAGGCTGCATCTTAAGATTTTAAATAACCGATTCTAAATGTTTGTCTACCAAAAGGTCAGAGTTAGTCGTGGTGACGTTAACACCACATGTCACCATGCTCTGGTGGTGGGTGGAAGACCTATTAGGGAATAACAGGCGGTTCTTATAAGCTGCTTAGTTTTAGTCTCTTAAACCTGCAGCCTGTGACACACTTTGGTCAATAATGCCAGCGTTAAAAAAAAAAAAAAAATAGGAGAATAAAACCCACTCTGTGTTGCATTTGGGCTCATAAAGCCGCCTGGGCATGTGCAAGTAGTACGTAAACAGAGGGTGGCAAAGAAAGGACTGTTGAAAAGACTAATCAGACCCGTATTAAAACTTGATGAGACGACACGGCGGTGGCAAACTGAGCTCCGGTTTTACTGGCTCAGGCTTTACATTTAAGGGAGCAAGTGAGAGCTGAGGCGCACTTTCCACCGAGACCAATTTCACCTGTTGGAATAAATGACGAGACAGAAACGTGCGAGGCTGTATCACACTGCAGCCACCTCCTAAAAGTTAACGACTGCTGCGTCCTTAATCAAACAGAGAGTCGTTTTTATTGCCCGAGAGGCAAAGAAGGCAGGGGAAACAAAAGACACCAGAACAAGCTTTAAGGAAGCAACTCCTAAGACAAAAACTCTGCGTCCTTCATTTGTGGGAAAGCTAAATCAACTGTAGACTTAATTCAAATAACCTGGTTTGGAGCGAGTTAATCACCAACTTTATGGCGGTGGAGGAACGTTACAGTCGATCCCTTTAAATCAGTAACTAAAGGCGTCGCCACCTAGGATGGTAAACGTTCTGTAACGACTGGCATTAAGTTAGTGCAGGTTTAACATTTTCCTTTCCTGAAGGGAACAAACTGAACTCTGACAGTAGAAAGTAAGTCGATCAATGTTGCCTTACCACGAAAGCTTAAAAATGCTGTTAAACAGGCTGGCGCTGCAGGGTCACGGCTGACAAAAAGCCACATACCGCAGCAATCACTTTCATCTTAACAAAAAAAAAAAGGAAAAACTTTCTGACCTGACATTTCCAAATGATAAAACCTGATAAATGTAGGGACTCCTCCCCTCTCCTCTGACCTGTCCCTCCAGCATGTCTCCTCTCAGGATGCCCGGTGGCCGCTCCTCTGTGCTGTTGGTGCGCCGGATGGACAAACTGTGTGCCTTGCGCTTCTGCTTGGGGTGACGTGCGGCCGAAGCCGAGCCGCTGCTGCTTCCGCCCTCCACAGGCATCTCTCCTATCCGGTGTGAGGCCCTGACCCCGCCCCCCCAACCTTACCTGCTGACACACTACCTGAGGAGCAGGTAAACAAAGGCCGGGCTCACTGGTTGGTAGGTGGGTAGGCTGGGTTTTGTCACTTGTCACCACCTACCTGTAAGTGGTGAAAACAAAAACAGGGATAGAAATGGTTGTTTACAACTCAGGAGTAGGTCTGCTGTAATAAACAATCAACTAATAGCATGATAAATTAAAATGATTTCAATAATTTCCATTTGCATGATTTATTGTTTTTTTTCTCATCTCTTCCTTTATACTGCTTTTATTTTTTTTTTTTTACAGAGACTTCATAATTCATTTTTTGTCGTTTCTGTTTTGTTTATTAATTTTGGATATTCAAAATGTCTTCCAGTTTCAGTATTAATTGTCCTTTAGAATATAAAGTTTATTGATCTTTGAGAATGTTCTCTAGTGTTATTATGCCATTGCCATTATATTACTTGAAAATGGTCTCAAAACAGTACTATTGTGATACAATTTGTCATCCGACAAAATTTGTTACCATGACAAGCCAACTCAGGATGAATCGCTAAGGACTTAGAATTTCATCACAATATTTTGTGGTACTATTGTGATAACGATAAAGATGATTAAAAAAAATATATGCATATATTTTTTTAGGTTGGTTGTGACAGTGTGACACAGTATTCATAGTACCACCAACACAAATAGTGTTTCTTGTGTGTGATTTATACCACAGCAAGTGTATCTAATATTTTTGAACTTGTAGGCGATTTTCAGATCTTTGTGGAGTTAGATTAGATCAGTTTCACATCGGTGCAACCCTAGTAATGATACGCATAATGCATATCATTACTAGTTACTGTGTCATAAAAATCTCATTTTAATGTGAAGTATGATGGTAAAGAAACAATTACATGAACTTCTTAGCGCCCGCAGATGCTGACCACAGAGTTGGACCAGAAATCACAATATCAGGTTTTAAGAAAACCACATGAGACATGCATAAAACCTTCATTTAAACCGTGGAACAGGAAGGTGGAGGGTTCATGACGTGGACACCTGCATACTTAAGTATTCAAGAGTCAAACTTGACTCGGTCTTTGTGAAAGCAAAAGATTTGGCTGAAATTGTCTCAATGGTTCCAACACAGCCGCAAATCTACAACATAATGGCAAAGAAAGCAAAAATAACCAGGTGCTGAAACAGTCAACGACATAAATTAACCTGAAGGAGGTTGATGTCAAGGAAGGGAGTTAAAGAGAACCACTTCCCTATTTTGACTTTGTTTCATAAAGAGACCTTAGCTTTAGTGTGTGTGTGTGTGTGTGTGTGTGTGTGTGTGTGTGTGTGTGTTTTCCTGAAACATAACACAAATCCCCAGAGGACTTATCACTGTACATCTACTTTCATGTAATAATTTCATAGCCACGGCCAGAAATTGAGCATTATAGGATAACACCATGCTACGAAAAAAAGGAGATACAACTATGATTTTAAATAACTGAATATCCCTGCAGTCATTGAGTGGCCCAATGAAGGTCCCAATAATGTCGCAGAATCTGATGGGTCACAGAATTTAGTGTCACACCGGTAAAACTCTAAACTTCCTGTTAAAAGGCAGCCCGACATTTGCTAAAAACATTATACTTCTGCTTATATTTAGAATTTGTATGACATTCAGCTAAACAGTAGAGGTCATTATCGAGATATTGTCGTTTTATTTCAACAATCCGACCGAGGACAGCAAAGCAAAATACAAGCCAAAAATAGGAAGTATGGCGCGCGATTACATATATCATTTTAGACTATTTTCCCAAAGCTGTACAGGTTACGTTCAAATGCAACATACATCTAGTAGTCTAATACTTGAACTCTAATTGTATATCTGTAGACGATAGACTGTCACTCACCAATTCTGCTGTGTTCCTGATTTCAAAAGCATCTTCCAACAGCCTTGAGCTGTACAAGCTAGCTTAAATAGCCGCTGCCACATATCACCTTTATGCTATCGGACGTTCATGGCTGCTGGGAAAGCTGAGTGGGCTTTATAAAGGGCGTCTCTTAAATTGAAAATTCCACTAGGTTATATTAGTTTAACTCTAAACATTAAAGGAACGTTATTTGTTTTAAATAGCCTATTTTAATTGAGGAAATTTGACACATCGCATATTAAAAAAGTGCTTCCGCACCACATGATCTCTGTTTGCAGCGTTTGAACCAATGAGCGGTCACGCCGCCGTTTAGACAGCGAATCAAAGTCCGTAACGTCAGAAGGAGAGAGCGAATGCGTGACTGTTCGTTGCCAGTCTTGAATAACTGTAGCAAGCACATTTAAATAGGCTTCAAGGGCGTATTTTGGCTCTCCTGCTGGAAATTACGTATTTGGTAAGTAGCATCTCATAGCATGTGCTTTGTGCGTGGTTTGCATGTGTCCGCACAGTGCGTACGTATGTTCGGTCTTTAGAGGCCTGGGTGGTGCAGTGGGCTGATGGCGTGTTTACGGTTGATTAAAAAGAAACACGAAATGGAGTACAATGGAATGGATTCCATCAACTCCGATCTCAAAAATGTCATAGCAGCTTTTAAGCAAAAACTATTTTTTTAGTAACCTTTAAACCATAATCCCATTTGCACGGCAAATATATTGTCACAAACGTGAAGTGTTTATGTACATAGGAAATACGGGTAAGTAATGCTCAGATTGGTAAATAGGTGAATATACTCAGAATCTGCAGCAAGTAAGATCTTAAGTACTTATAATCATGCGACAAAATCTCACTTCCATAATTCAGACCTGTCCCTATAGGATCCCTTTTTTATTGTAAAGCCACCTTGTATGCCAAGGATAACTTTGCACAACGTCACCCGATCCATTCCCTGGTAGTCCTGTCCGTGTATTACCATCAGCCGGGTGCTTCGCCCTTGTGATTGGTTTTGTGTTTCGGTCAGGCCATGGCCCCAGCTGTGTGGGCGGTGCTCCGGGTGCTATCCCGCGAGGGAGTCGCCGTGTTGAAATCAAACGTACCTGCCAGGAGCAGCAGAGTAGTTCCTGGGTGTCGGAGGCCTTCTGTGACGAAATCCAGGTGGGTTAAATCCTTGGAGCTAGTATCGTTTAAAAGAGGCTTGTTCATTCGTGTTGTAGATGTCTTCGTTTTTCTATTTAAGTGAACAGATAACCCCCTGGGCCCGTTGAAATCCGCTGTCTAAAATCTACGAATGCCATATTGTGGACAGGATGCAATATTAAAAGTTGTTCCATTTCTACACCAGCGAGGTGAGACGCGCACAGGCTGCAGTCAGGATGCCGGAGATCACCACAGACCACCTGGACGAGAAGCAGGTCCAGCTGCTGGCAGAGATGTGCATCGTCATTAACGAGAACGACCAGAAGATCGGAGCGGACACCAAGAAAAACTGCCACCTCAACTCCAACATCGACAAAGGTATCCCCCGCCTGCGGGGCCGCTGTCACTGCTGCAGCAGCTCCGACCTCACCTGTCTCATCCGGAACCTGTCCAGGTTTGCTGCACAGAGCCTTCAGCGTCTTCCTCTTCAACAGCGAGGAGAAGCTGCTGCTGCAGCAGAGATCCGATGCTAAAATCACCTTCCCAGGTGAGGAACACTGGTACCTGCCGCCACACAACATATTTGTAGGCCTGACACGTTGAACGTCAGGCCTACAAATGATAACTATTATTTCAATAGTTAGTGGGTAACTATTGAAATGATTATCCAGTAATTTAGCAGTGGATTAATCATTAACTGGGAAGCACAAGTTGCTGAAAGAACATATTCACAGTAGCAATTCAGTAATTAAGCCAAAACAGTACAAAATATATAAATTTTGCATTTAAGATGTGTGTGTATATATATATATATATATATATATATATATATTATATATATATATATAGTCTATAAGTGTTTTGCTTGGAATTAGTTTTATGTAAAAAAAAAAGAAGCTTTTTTTAGTTGCAGATGTGTGATCTAGAAATGATCAAGTGCACTAAAACAATGCTATGTTGTTGCATTTTAGGCAATAAGATGTTTGTTTTCATACATAAAAAGGACATTGAACTTTATTTATTATTTATAAAATAAGCTTAAGCGGTTAGATGAAAAATCTGCAAAGTGCCCCCATAATTTTCTTTTTAAACCAATTAATCAGAATAATTGATTACTAAAGCGGTTGTTAGTTGCCGCCCTAATAAGTCAGGAATGGCTTCAGCTGGCTTTTTCTGCCCACATGCAGGTTGCTTCACGAACACATGCTGCAGCCATCCTCTGCACACGGACAGCGAGCTGGAGGAGAGGGACGCGCTGGGCGTGAGGAAGGCCGCCCAGAGGAGACTCCAGGCTGAACTGGGAATCCCCCTGGAGCAGGTGGGAAGCACTGGCTGGAGGAGGATTACAGAGGATTGAGCCACATCTTCGCTCCAAGTCTGATCTGCTTTGGTTCTCCAGGTGCCACCAGAGGAGATGACGTACCTGACACGAATCCACTACAAAGCGCAGTCCGACGGGGTGTGGGGAGAACACGAGATCGATTATATACTATTCATGCAGAAGGTGGGTCGACTCGATCCGATCTCTAAGACGCTCCGGCTGTAAGGATAATACTGCTTGAGTGTCATGTGGGTGTTTAAGGTCTGGAAAGTGCTGGATTTCTGTATAAAGTCCTTGAAAGTGCTTGATATTCAAACAGCACACTGATAATAAAGTGCAATACAATGTTTGATTAAAAGCCTAAATTTGGAAGACATTATTTGCAGTTGAAACCAGATATTTTCATTACACCTAATAAGACATTTTTTTTTCTCTCACTGTCTGGAGTTAAATCAGACTAAACGTTTCTGTTTTAGGTCACTTAGAATTATCAAAATTATTTGCGTTTTAAATGCCAGGAAAATTAGTGAAAATATCTTTATATTTTATCTAATATATTTTATCATAGATTTGTCATTTTTGTTGTGCATTGTGTTTAAACATTTAATTTGAGTGGGAATGATATTTATCTTAATACGATTTTTCTGGATTGTTTCCATGTACTGAATATTTATTATTCCCAGTGACTCAATAGCTGCATTTCCATTGAAGGATTGCGCAATTTGATATTTTGAAAAGTAAAGTTGTGAATTGTGAAACAGTTTTTCCACATTGACAGTTTTGGGAACATTTGTAATGGAAATGCAGCCAATGACTTGATTTAATTGATGTAAAGGTTGACTTGTATTTTACACATTAAACGTTGAAAATCGAGGAATTTAAAAAAAAAATTGCTTTGTTCTTGGGCCAATCAGGTGTTTGAGTCTCAGAGACATTTCAAAACATTAAAAAATTTTTAGCTTACTTTGTACATGCTGTAGGATGTAGAATAGACTAACAGTAATGAATGTCTTGTTTTAGATCATATTTTTATCTACAAAGTGTGACACTATTACCTTGAAAAAAAAATGCTAGGAAAGGTGCTTGAATTATACGAACCTCAACTGTCTTCCATCATGTCACAACAAATTCCAGTGAGTTTCATTCCAATTTTGACGACTTTTCCCTGCCTTTCCTGTAGGACGTGGAGTTGAGTCCAGACCCCAACGAGATAAAAAGCCACTGCTACGTGAGCAAAGAGGAGCTCAAAGCGATGCTGGAGAAGGCTGAGCGGAAGGAGCTGGACGTAACGCCTTGGTTCGGCCTCATCGCGAACACTTTCCTCTTCAATGGTGGGACAACCTGCACAACCTGAAAGAGTTCATGGATCACAGCAACATCCACCGCATGTGACCACAGAGATGGAGATTTTGTATGCAACAGCATTCAGGAGGTCTTCAAGAACTTTAAGGCTGAGCTGAGGGAGTCCTGAATGTAATCTGCTGTTGCCAATGGCAACAGCGTTTTGCTTCAGGAGAAAGCTCGAGGAACTGAGTCGGTCTAGACAGAAAGTAGTGCTGGCACGCCGAACAATGAGTGAATACAAAGCTGGTAATGTTTGTTGGGATACAAGAATTTAATGTAGCTGTCACCTAAACAGAAGTAGTTTATTTTTGTATGAAAAAGTTCAAGTGCCTAATTAATGGTCAGTAGCTGTAATAAATCTGTCTTGGTCTGCAGTGAACAAGATGTGTCCTTGTACATTTTTACACGATTTGTCTTTCCTCAGTACTGATTTTGATTTTATTGAAAGATGAGTTTTTCCAAATTGCCGTCTTTCCATTAAGTTGATTTATTTTCAAAATGTCAAACTGCGCAGTTATATGGTAAATTGAGATGCATGGATGAGATGAGCTTGTGGCCCTTTCTTTACTTAGACTACTTTAGTTAAGCCTGTTTTACCACTTAATGTTCCTCTCATAAGCTTGGATACAGTGTTCAGAAAACCCAGATTCTTTAAAAATTACATTTTTTGGCTCACTTTTCATGTGGACGAAAGTGTAGTCTTCTCCATAAGAGTGTAGCCCAAAACATATTTATTACATTCTTTAGAAAAAAAGAAATTCCTACTCAAATAAGACCATATTGTGACTTCCACTCTTTGAATTCAGTTACTAAAATAACTTTTTTTGCAGACTTTCTATTTGGAGTTGTACCTGGCAACTACCCTGATTTGGTGAGGCTGCCGTGTCACCTTCTCACCACTAGGCGGTAGCAGCGTACATCTCAGGGGCATAGACTTGACTCGATTAAGAAAACATATTTTATTCAAGATATTTATTAGGAAGCAGGAAGCGCCAAGGCACATCGTCCACTACCAATTTAAGAGCAAAGCAGCTGGAATAGAACAGGAAGGAGCCATCAAATGATTATATGGTCAAAAAGTTACATTTAAACTAATGGCAACATACAAACGCTTAAAATGTAAACATGAGCTTCCATTTTCAAAACTGTCAGAGGTGTTGAGAGCACTATAATACTGATATGTTAGTTCATGTCTGAGAGAAATCTGTAGTTGTGGATCATCAGCATGGAGAAAGCAAAACATAAGTGGCATAATAAACCCAATTATGACAATATAAATCTCTTTACTAAGATTATTACATGGAAGTACATAAACAAACATGGAGACCACAGCTATTGACTGTGGTTTTCATTCTAGTTCTTGATTTTAGAAGTGTTACATTTGATATTACACGATTTAACATAGAAAATGATGGAATTATGGATTACACAGTGATTTTGTTTAAGCTCTAAAAAGGCAACAAAGTTCCTGAAAGTCTAGCACTTTTTCTCCCCCCCAAATTTGTCTTGTGTCACTTAGGCTTTGTTGGTCCTTGAGTATTCTCATCACAAACCAACAATTAAACTCAATGCAAAGACAAAACATGAAATTGAAAAGTTTTCATGAAGAACAGAAGAACATTCGTCTCGTGTTTAAAATAAGAACATGTTGAGACTTGCACTGTGACCGTGGGAGACGCCGTCACGCCTGCGTATCCTCAAAGTGCTCTCCCATTTGTATTTTTCCCATCACAAAACAAATATGCAGGTTAATATCTAAATATAAAACTATCATATGTTTAAAATATTGATTAGATTGGACAAGGATAGACATTTAAATGAAAAAATCAAATTGGTCAATTTTTAATGGCAAGGTGAGCTCGAGAAAGCCGTTACCATATTTGGGCATTGACGTCACATGGTGACGCATATACTGGAGCAGCCCAAGATAAGAGAATCAGATTATGAAAATAAGGCAATGTTTAATTCTTTTTTTTTTACTATTATTTTTTATCATTTTAGATATGAAATAATAAAATCAAATCTACATTTCTGATTTTCCCACTACCAAAAAAAAAAAGAAAATCATTAAAGTTAATATTTTTATTTTAAAACAAAAATAAAACTACTACTTTTATTTTCATTTCTAGTTTCTGATGAGAAAATCCAACAAACAAGACATACACAGACGACTTGTGCTTTGCAAAATTATTAATATCCTCAACTATGTGGGAACAGCTCCACATAGTTGACATTGAATTATTTATTTAATTTCCCTTTAGGATCTATGAAGTATTTTTTAATTGTAAAGCAAGCAACAAAGAAAGGGCCACAAAGAAGTTTGGCGAGGAAGAGCTCAATCTGATGATCCATCTTTGGAACAATTATAATGACATTGTGATCCAACATCAGTGTCTGACCTCACAAATGCAAAAAAAAAATCCCATGTAACTTATGTCACTTTCCAAAGGGAGGTGAAACAACAGCAGCAAAGGGTGGGCCATCAGGTTAATGCCGATGCATTCAGAATGGGACTGAAGTTCATAAAGGAATGCATTTCAATACTTTTGACAATATAGACAATATATAAACTACCATGCAAACTCAGATCTTGAAGGGCAAATTTAGAACTTTAAATCTAGGCTTGTCCAGATGTATCCACCAGGATTCTTTTTCTTTACACATAAAATTAACAAACTAACCTGGATATTGTCGACAGCTGGCTCGATGGACACTTTAGTGCACATACTAACATGACAGCGCTGTCTGTTATATAGAGCTGCATGAGATGAAGAGTGGAATCCGTCAGGTTTCTTTATGGCATCGCAGGCGTCGCCGCCGGGGCAGGACTCTGGTTTGGTGGGGATCAGCTCCATAGTGCAGAAAAAGTCCACCAGCTGAGTCGGCACTTCGGCCAACACGCTCCTCGCCAGCGCCTCACGAGGAGCCTGACGTATAAAAAAAGAAGATTTAGTTTTTAGAAAGTCAAAAAAAGATCATATTGATTCATTTTGTTATTTAGAGGCTGATATATCAGAAGGCACGGAGAGAGTGACCAGAAGGATGCCATGCAGATGGAGGCAGCTGAAAAGAAGATTTATATTTCTTTTTAATGATTTCATTACCAGTCAGGTTTTAAATACTGTAGAATAAGAAGAGAGACCTGTTAGCCACCACAAGCTAATTTCTTTTGTAGCATCAAAACCCCATTGCGTAGAAAAAGCAATGGTGGTGCAATTGAATCTATAACTATCTCCGTTTCAGCATGAGCAAGAGACTCAAGTCAATGCTAGTAAATGTTAGAGGACAGCAGGGAGGACAAAATTAGGAAATCCCTCTCTAATGTTTCAAGCGCTTGCTTAGCGGGAAATTTTTCAGATCCAAAGTTAACATTTGTTCTGACTGATCAGATCTCACCCTTAAAAACATACAGCTTTATCGGGGTTTCACAAACACAAATTTCAGACTTTCTAAGGCCTTTGTAAGACCATGCTGAATGAAATTTAAGTCTTGTGTCTCCATAGGAATGTATGGATTTATCCAGCCAACTTAAAAATATAATAACACAAAAAAAAGCTAGCTAGCTAGCTAACTAGTTTGGTGGGTTCCAATATTTAACCTAGCTAGCCATTTAGCTAACTAACTTAGTTAGATAGCAATTCATACATTTCTCCACAAAATTAATTTTGTCCACCTGGCTTAAAAATATAATGTTAGCTAGTCAGTAAAAAAGCTGAAAAACCTTGCTAATTAGTTCATTAGCCAACTGAGGTAGTTAGCTTACATGTTAGCTAACAACTTGTGTTAGCAGTGAGTTACTGGTAACCTCAACCTTATAGTGTCACACGCTTTTAGATGTCTGACTGATATTGGTTTTGCTTTGTTGTGAAAACTAAATAAAAAAATAACTGTAAATTCTGCATTGTTACATCTTTTTTTTTTTAATTTAGGCTTTGTACTTTTTTAGCCAAATTATTGAAAGTCATTGTGAAAACTTGCAGCAGCAATGCTTTATTTCTTTATTCTTCCAAAGAGGGCCAGATTTCTGATGATGGGACTCAACAATGAATTGTGAGATATTTAACTATGGGATATAAAATACAAGGAAAATACACTGACCCTTATTGCTGTAAAAATAACAATGTGAAAAGTTTCAAAATGCATAAACATTTTTCCTAGGCTGGCAACTAAGTTCTGATACAGATCAGTTCAGGTACATCTCTTACATCAGTGCTAGATGTGAAGAGATGAACTCGGAGTTGTCCATCTGTGATCAGATCAGCCAAAACAAATATTAAAAGCATTGACTTAAGGCAGTTGTTTATAAAGGCATGGCATGGCATAGTACCCCTAAGATGGACTTGGATCTTGGGGAGGCTTCAGTTTGTGTAAACTGAAGAAGGAGGTTACTTGCTGAGGCAACTCTGCTAATACGCTTTGAGCAAGAGCCTGGCTGGGCGCCTGAAAGAAAGAGGGATAAACAATGTAAGCACAAGAACTAAGTGAGCTCTTTGCTGAGGGCCTTGGCCTCCATTGGTTTGAGGTATCAGACGCTGTGTAGACGCTTTGCTCTGCTATGACAGGACTCCCATTTTGAATCAAAATTTAAAAAATGACCAAGTGAAATGCATGCAGATTTTATGGATTAGCTTCCTAAAATGGTGAATTGAAGATGAATCAGTTGAAATCACAGCAAACGGCGTTCCCTATTCTATCTCCTACGTAGCAGAGAGAAACAGAAAAAAGCTTGGTGAACTGGACTTGATGAACTCACATTCTGAAAATTCCTGAAGGGGACAAATTGGACGATGTCCCGCATGGCGGACTCGCCGGACAGAGAGCGCAGGCGGCCGTCATCTCCATCCAGGAACTCCATGGCGCTGAAGTCCGCCGCTCCCACGCCAACGATGATGATAGACATGGGCAGCCGTGAGGCGTTGACGATGGCGTTGCGCGTCTGATCCATGTCAGTGATGACTCCATCGGTGATGATCAGAAGGACAAAGTATTGCTACAAGGGGGACAGCAATTTAGTAATCTAATAACTTCATAAACAGAGAAACAATGCGCTGTGCCACATGTATGTTGCTATGGATACAGCCGGTCTCTGGGAAGATTAAACAGGAAACTGGCTGGTAAACACAGGAAATGGAGAGAGAAGGGACTGAAGAATACATCCAAATTAACATTTTTAAACAGGTTCACACACTCATCATGGACATGAATGTCACATTAGTCTAAATATTCCTATGATTTATGTATTTAGTTAATTTTTTAAAACTTTAGCTATGAAAAAGCTATTTGACTGATCAGACCAGTCAGACTGTATTTATCAATTTGTAAAAAAAATTATTATTTTGTACATATAAAGTGATACATACAGTCTGATTAATTAACACCCATACATCTCTCTCATACATAGATGATAAATTGTCCCAGAAAGCATTGGAATAAACGATAGTAATGTCTTGTCATAATCTTCAATTAATATTTTCATAATGGCATAAGTTTGCCCTCTCAAAGACAAATAAACTTTAATTTTGTACAGAACACTCCACATTTTACATATCAAAGTAAAACAGTAAACTAAATGGATTTAAAAGAGCACACATAACCAAAACCATAAATAAAATTGATTATGAAGTCTCCGTAAACAAAATTGTCCTTTGAAAAATGTTAGTAATTCGAATGCAATCAATAGATTGTTTATTTGCTTATTGCGATGGACTTAACTCGGACTAAATTTGGTTAAAAGTTGTCTAGTTTGCTACATTTGTAGTCATACAAAATGAACTGATATAGATCTTTTAAACTGGTTCGTTTCCTAGTATGCACCAAGTTTTTAAGTGTGCTTACTGTTTAAGTGTGTATGAAAACCAGTTTTGCTGTGTGATTGCAATCGCTGTGATGTTCAAACACCCAGAAACATTCCATCTGTTTATTGGAGGTGAAGTTAAAGAACCTAAAGTCGGTCATCTGATTTTGCCACCTCTACTGAAAGACTAGAAGTTTTCGGGTTAGAATGAGGTGGGGGGTTTATTGCATCACACGAGTCACATGATCAATAACCCAATGTTCCTACTAGTGGAAAGACGAAAAAAATGACATGAAGTGGTAGAGGATAATTTTTTTGATAACTTACAGTGTGAGCAAAAGTTATTCAAGTGTGATTTTAATTGCGTTTCTTATTGAATGAAAAGTGTTTTCCTGACATTAGTGGAACATCGGCAAACGTTTCAGCACATTTGTAATGGAAATTTTGCTACTGATGTATAATTATGTAACCCTGAAAAATACACACAAAACATCTCAACAAGCTCAAAATGATGACATCTATATCCATGACGATTCAATATTTCATGTTGACAAAATTGCAAATAAATCCTCAAAAGTATAGATAAATTAAAAAGCTTTTCTTTCTACACATGTTTTTGCAACTGCTTATAATTTATCAGGACTGTCTGGTAACCATATATAGATTTTGACCTGTCATTTTGACGTTTTATCACTGTTTCTGTTGCCTTAACAGCGTCGAATCCACAGGTGACACGGCTTCACGTTTGAGACGCAAAGCGTCAACCTTTACCAAATAAAGAAATCCGGACACTATGAATACTCACGGATGCGGTGGTCTGTTGAATGGCTTGTTTAGCAAAACAGGCTACGTGATTAATGATGGGGGAGAAGTTGGTGGGGCCGAAGAGTTTGACCTGAGGGAGACATGCCCTGTAGGCCTGGACCACCCCTTCTACACCTGCACCACGACAGCAGATAAACTAGCATCAGTACAACAAAAACTGACACCTCCAGCAGCAACTGCTTTTCAGAGATAAGCCAACACACCTGCACAAACGGACTGGAGGGGTTGAAGTTGAGAGGAAACTCGTGAGAAACCTGTAAAAGGAGATCATGTGTTTCAAACCTTCGGTCGATAAGAAAGCGTCGGTTCAGGTGTTTTGGAGGGACTGGTAGCAACATGAGCTTTACCTGCCATGTGGGTGGAATCTGGGCTCCGAAGCCAAACGCCGGGAACATTTTATCACTGAGAAAAATGGAGACAAATCTAACTGGTGAAATGGGTAAAAAAAATACACATAAAAAAATTTTAAAAACACATTCTCGCTGAAATTTCTTCACATGACTTGCACACCAGCACAGCTGCTGAGGTAACGTAGAAAGAGGAATGGAAAACGTTTTTTATTTAAAATAAATGAAAACGTGTCTCTACCTGTCGTAGTCCTGAATGACGTTGCCCACGGACCAGATAGCAGAGAGGTACTCGTTAACGCCCTGAGGACTGATGTAATGCAGGGACTGAGGAGACTTGGGATCCCCGTTGGAGCCGGTGAAGTCCACAGCCACCTGTTGGACCAACATGGATGCATTACATGTGGCACTTGTATAGGGTCACGTTAATTTGGAGCTTTTAAAGATTGTGAGGGTGAAATGATAAAACATACTAAACTTTCATAAATTTTGAAAATAAGAAACTGGGTGCACAGGTTCAGGCTTTCTACAGGTTTCACATCAAATGCACATGGTTGTAAAACAAAACTAAATAAAAAAACACAACAAGAGCTAAAGAGACTTTGTTGCTATGGTTACACATCATGACACCTGTCTGAAAGTCAAAAAGTAAGAACATCATGAGTAAGAACAGCTGCATCGCATCAAACTTATACAAACCTGCAATTCCTCAACTAAATAAAAAACAAACAAATATGAACAAAAGTCTATAAAAACACATCCAACATGCTGCTACAATTGGAGAGTTAATTCACTTGAACCATAATGCGTAAAAGTTTCCTTAGCAACTTGTGACTTTTTTTTTATTAAAATTGTAACAGGGCACTTTATTACTATGGTTTTATCAGAAATGGTAGAACTAATTTAGCTTTTGGGCCTGGCCTCTTAATACAGAGAAGCCCCATGTTAATTTGCTTCATTTATTCCAGTTTATACATTTGCTTTGGGATTGTTGTCATGGTCAAACACTCTTTTTGTGTCTAAATTTTAACCATCTGACCCAGATTCTCTTCTTCAGATGAATTAACCAATCGTTATCTGGAAGTTGATGGAACAGCAGCATCATTGTCTGCTTAACAGTTAGATGGATGAAATTTGGAGACAATTAGACACACCCTCCTCTGGCTGGAACACAAAGGGACAATGATCCCCAACACTTTGGAAATTGTTTGGGAATGGATAAAATAGGCCAACAATAAGATTATGGAATAGCCCTAACATCAACCATACTGAAAAAAGTATGGAAAATGCTTAAAAGTCTGATCTGTACATAGAAAAAAGTCATTTAATGATGTAAGAATATACAGAATTCAGTTTCTTCTAGGAAACGTCTGTACTAGGGAAGTCAACCAGCTTCCTATCGTGTTTTTGAGCTAAAACTTTTTTTAAAGTTGACAGGAAATTTGAAAATTTAAGTGGGTAATTATGTATTATTGGAAGACATTATTAACACCTAAAAACCAACTAGAAAGTCTTAAAATAGGCAAATGTAAAAAAAAAAAAAAAAAAAAAACAATTAAAATAAAACTCTTCAGTCCTTTCATCCTAATTAAAGTGTCCAAAATGTTTTGATATCTTCATCTGTGACTTGTCACTTTATTTGTTGAAGTTGTTAGCATGTGGGCAGGAAGTGGCTACAGATTTCCAGTGAATAAAAAAAGAGAGACCTGACCTCTGTCTTCCTATGTGTTCACATACTGATGTTGACTTTAAGTTTCACCAGAAAGACTCTTTAACCCATCTTTGCCATCACTGTTACTGGTGCAAAATAAAACATGCAATAAATAAACAAACAATGGTTAGCCGATAGGGGAGAAGAAAGATACTTATTTTGAATTAAATATGAATCAGACTTGCGCCTCAGTGAGATGGGAAGGATTCAAAGCATATATCCGAGGTGAAATTCTTAGCTACACAAGTACAAAAAATAATCAACAAAAGAAACTAATGGAAATTTTGGATAAACAAATCAATTTCTTGGAATTAGTCTTAAATGCCAACGATGACCAAATAAAGCAGAGTGAATTGTTACGTTTGAGAACTGAATATAATAAATCAACTTATGAGGCAGCAGCAAAAACTTTAATGTGGTTAAAACAATCTTATTCTGACCAAGGAGAGAAAGCTGGGAAACTATTGGCATGGAGAATTAAGAAAATGCAAAGTGAAAGAGCAAATAATAGTATAATTAATTATACAATTAATACTGTTACTATTAAGGGTAACAGTAGATCCATCTGAAATTAACGACAGCTTTAGGCAATTCTATGTGAAACTATATAAATTGGAGTGCTGTCACATCTTGGAAGAACAAGATATATTCTTAGACCAACTTCAGTTTCAGACACTCACAGAAGAGACAAAAAGGGAATTGGATATAAATTTAACGATTGAAGAAATTTCACAGGCCATACAAAGTATCAATAGTGGTAAAGCTCCTGGGCCAGACGGCTTCCCCATTCAATTCTACAAAACTTTCAAAGAAAAACTTACAGTCCCGCTCTTCAATATGTATGAAGGGAAGTTCTCCCACCTACTCTGAGACAAGCAATGATCGTACTGATGTTAAAGCCTGGTAAACCTCCTGAGGGGGGTGGACACTAAAATACTTTGCAAAGCCTTAGCAAAAAGATTAGACCCCTTTATCTCACATTTAGTTCATTACGATCAAAATGGCTTTGTACCAAAATGTCAAAAGTTTCACAACATAAGAAGAGTCCTAAATATAATTCATGAGAAATGTGACGCCAAAGATACGGCTTTGTTATCACTCGATGCTCGTCAGGCACTTTGATAGAATTGAATGGTCATATCTATTTAACATTCTTCCGAGATATGGATTTGGCTGCAATTTCCTCAAACGGGTTAAGCTTTTGTATACTATTTCCGAAGCCAGTGTTTGGACAAACAACTTGGCCTCCAAACCTTTCACATTAGAACGTTCCACTCGCCAGGGTTGCCCGTTATCTCCATTGTTATTCGTCTTAGCCATAGAACCCTTGGCAATGATGATAAGAATGCGAACTGATCTATTTGGCATTCAGTTGGGAGACCAAGAGCATAGATTGGCATTGTATGCTGATGATCTGATAGTTTTTTTGACATGTTTGTCCATTAGCATCCCAAATTTAATGCAACAAATGGAGTTGTTTGGTCAGTTTTCTGGCTACAAAATAAATGATTAAAAGTCCTCAAAAATAGAATTATTTTTGAACAGGGATGAAAGATTAAACCCGGTTATACAAACCATATTTATCAATGCAAGAGAGGGATTTGCGTACCTTGGTGTTAAAATCACCCCAGACATTAAAATAATTGCATCAACAATCTATGATCCTCTGGTCAGTGAAGTAAATGAGTCACCGAGTAAATGGATGATAATGCCCATATCAATGATTGGCCGAATAAACATGATCAAAATGAATATATTACCAACATTTTTGTATCTTTTTCAGTCAATTTTGCCCTTTGCGTCTTCCAAAACAATTTTTTATGTATTAAATGGTATTTTTAGTAGATTTATTTGGAATAATAAAAATACTAGATTAAGACTTTGCCTGTTGTACATGCCATATGAGAGAGGGGGGTTACAACTCCCTAATCTTAAATTGTATTATTGGTCCGCCCAGCTGCTTTCAGCCATGTTCTAGTTTTCAACCGAAACACCCTCAGCATGGATAACAATTGAACAATTAGTAACAAATCTTAGATTAAATCTGTATTTGTATTCTGCAAGGCCAAAACAATTGATAAAAATTACAAAAAATCCCTTTTTAGAAAACACAATTGATGTTTGGTATGGAACCCATCAATATATTGGAGATACCCCTTCCATTTCTTCTCTCACCTATCTGGGGAAACAGATATTTTAAGGCAGAAAGAGGTGATGGAGGTTTCAAAATCTGGGAAAATAAAGGTGTACCGAAACTGGCAGATCTTTATAAGGATGACAGGCTTTTTACATTTGAGCAGTTATTTCAAATATATAACATTTCAAAGAAACACTTTTATAAGTATTTACAAATTAAACATTTTATTATGTCAAAACACAAACAGATTGAATCCAAACCACCACTGTCAAACCTAGAAAACATTATACTAGAAAATTTAGAGAGGAGAGCTCACATTTCTTTATTTTATGCAGCTTTACTAATGCATGATGAGGAATCCACTGCAGATAGATTGGATGCATGGAGATCTGACATCCGAGAAGAGATACAGGTAGCGGACTGGGAAACTGCATGCTTAAAAGCCCAAAAGCAGTCAATTAATACAAGGATGAAACTCCTTCAGTACAAGTGGCTGATGAGAACTTGCATAACTCCAGTCAAACTGAACCACTGGACACCTAACATTCCAGATATTTGCTGTAAATGTTTGTTTGGAAAGGGTACTCTTTTTCACTGTGCAAAATTACAGCAATATTGGAACTTAGTTACGCAAACTTTGTCAAAGATCGTTGGAGTGAATGTACCTGCTGAGGTCAAAATGTGTGTTTTAGGTATTTATCCAGAGAACTGTGTTTTTAATTCCAGACAGTTAAAATTGGTTGACTTTGGACTCCTGCAGGCCAGGAGACTAATATCTCTACACTGGAAAAAAATGGACATACCATCAAACCACATGTGGGTGAAGGAGATGGCATCATGTATGGCTCTGGAGCGACTCACTTATATTGTCAGAGGAAAGGGAGTGAAATTTGAAGAAACATGGTCACCGTCTACATAGTTTCTGAAACACTACAAAGGACATTAAGAGAACTGTGCAGAGATTGCTGAGTTTTTTTATTTATTTATTTATTTTTTATTGTTTATTTTTATTTGTTTGCTTCGGGAACTAAGTTATTTAATGTGAATTTGTATTAAGTGTATCACTATCACTTGTTTTTCTTTTATATTATAAAATTCAATACATATAATGTTAAAAAAAAAAAACAATGCTTAGCCTGGTGGTACCTGCTTAGCCAGGCACCAGTAAAGCCTGGTGGCCCGCCAGGCTTATAAAACACTGGGGAAACCACACATAGCTGTACTAGACTCTTGGGAACCAAAAAAAGTGCCAATTTGCATAATTTTAATCCACAATAAATGCAAAGTGTTTATTTTAGATTATATCAGCTTGGAAAAAAGAACAGTTCAATAGTATCAATAGAAAGCCTAAAATGAATCAGATGACAAGTTTGGCTGAAGCTAAAACTCACAGTGAAGTTGATCTGACAGCCTCCCATTATATAATCGAGGAAGGTATACTCCTTTACAACCTGCAGAGAAAAGAATCTGTCATACAGAAATCTAAACATTGCCCGCATTCATAACAGCCCAGAAACTAAGCAGATACCTCGCAACGCTTCACGCTCACAACACCAGAGTTCTTGTAGCCTTTCTTCTTCTGCTTCTTTTTGCCATTGATGCACTCGAACTCAGCCTGTGGAACAAGACGATGCTGGTGAATTTATCACAAGAGAGCAATGGAGGAAAACTCATACTAAAGGAAAAAAATATCTGGAGATTTTCAGAACAATGAAGGATACTATGATCAAATCAACAAAAGTGATTTATTTTGAGAAAGCTTGTGAGAACAGGCTTTAGGTGGATCTGTCGCCACCTGATTTTCCTTTCATTAATGCTTTCAATTACAGCTATCAGACTTGTTCAACAACAGACTGTGGCATTCCAATCCATGACGTATTTCAGAACAATACAATGACATAAAATGAGAGCAAAAGGCATGGAGGCAAAAGAGATGCTTTATGTGTTGGTTGCTATGACATTCACATGAGACTCGCTCACAGACACAAGGTCATACCGGAGAGGTCCGCGACGCTTCCTGGAGCCGCTTCATTGTGGTTTCAAAGGATCCAATGAGATCATGAGAGCCGTCGTCGTCGTGGTCGTAGCACTCCACCTGGAAAACATTGGAATTGAGCTGCAGCTGCACTGGATGTTTTTCTTGATTGATTATGGTGTACTTTATGACTTTATATACTTGTCTTTTAATGATGTACTGTATTGTTGTTGAAATGTCCACAAATAAACTTGATTGAAATGGAGCCAGCAAGAAGAAAATCTCTGACATCTGGGAATACTTTGAGATGATCAGTCACAATAAGATTATTAAATAAAAATAATTAACCCCTTCACCTCCAAAATTTTCATATTCTGGAAATTTCCGCTATCTTTTTGATCAGCAAAGATATAGCAGTCAGAAACAGATGTAAAACTCTTGGAAAACTAAAATTCTTCCATGATGAGTAAAAATATAAGGGAACAGAAAGCCAGCTCCAAGAAAAAGAGAATTTTTGAAGAATTGTAGTTTTTCAGGACACAAATTAAAACTCAGGCAGTAATCAAATAATATTGTCTGCTCCAACAAGTACTGCACTCCCAATACACTGAAACATCAAATGTTTTTATTGTCAAATCAGTCATAAAAGAAAACAGCCACTGATAGTCAATATTAGTTTGGCTACAAATCATTGTAAAAAAATAATACAATTAAATATGATTTAATTGACTCTCCTAAACTAAACAGGAGTTGATAAAAGCTTTGTGACAATATTGCGTTTGATAATTTTAGATATGTCTGAGTGATGAGGCTGCCACACAGGGGCGGATCTAGCGGGTGGCAGGGGTGGCAGTTGCCACCCCAAACGAGAGACTCGCCACCCCTGTTGCCACCCCAGCTTGTGACAATGAATCCAATAAATAGTTATGGCAAATCGGACATTAAGCGCATGAAACTCTTTTTTCCCCGACAACAGTGAATGCAACACAATGTAACCTGAGACCCACTGCTGAGTGGCGGGAAGTGCGAGAGAAGGACAGAGCGAGAGGCAGCAGCATTGATGGATGTATATGTTACTGGACTGGACATTATGTGATTTATCGTAAGTCACACATGCGCCATTTCTGTCCATTGAGTCAAGAATATCGGTGGTCAGGAAAATACTACAATCACGCAAAGAATCAGAACAACGGACGCGATGTTTAGCACTTAATTCAACCATAGATAATGGTAATAAAGGCTTCATATTTCACAGGTGAGGAAAACGTTTTAATTTAAAGAAAACATTGAACAAGTGAGCAGTGGGTCAGTTATACTAGCCTAACTGTTGTTAGCCTGGTATTGACTTTGATAACCGTAACATGTGCTGCGCAGTTCGGTGTGTTTTGGTTCCGTTGGCACTAAAACAGGTCAACCCGCCACCAAGTCATCAGTACAGCAGCTGTTTAAATCAGCTAATCAACCACCGCTGTGCTCAGGAGAAACTTATTAATAATCACAATATAGACATTAATCCTGACAGACTGGATGTTCTATTTTAGTGTTTTTAATACTTTTTTGTGTGGAAAACGTTTGTTTTTTTGGTGTTGATGTTTGTAGGTTGACAATTGATTTTATTTATTTATTTATTTTTATTATTTTCTTGTTTATTTTCTAAATTTAGACAGGAAGTAATGTGGGTCAGTCCACTTTCTATACGTCCAGGGGCCTGAAGGACCAGCAGGCATTTGGGTTTCAGCCGATGGTTTTTAAGAGTGGTAGCATGAGAACAAATGAAAGTTTGATCTCTGTAATTGTAAAGTGGAAGAGGAAAAAAAATCACCAAGATCAATTAATAAGTTTGGACATTGAACCATGTTTTGCCCGTGTCTAGAAACTTGACCCCAGTATCTTAGTAGTGGCTTGGTGGAACTTTAATTGGATATTTGACTTGACAAATATCCAATTTGTCAAGTCAACCAAACTAGACTGAACCATAAGTGGTTCAGTCTAGTTTGGTTCTTCACCTGTTTATCAGCTTTATTGTACCTTTATTGTTTCTCACTGCAGCCGCTGCAATTCCTAAAAACAAGTGACAAAACTGAGCTAATCCCCTGTGTTCTCAAAACATGGTGATATTTATAACGGTCGTCAATCTACGACTCCTTCAGCATATTTAAAATAAAACGATTGACCATTATAAGTAGATATTTGCCCTTTCTTGTATCTTGACAGAACTAACAGAAACTAAACTGTTTATAGATTTATATCATGGAGAATTTATCAAACATCAGTTTTCTAATCTTTATTTTAAGTCGTATTAAATAGATATATCTAATAACAAATGATGGCGCTACTAATATTTTTGTGACAGATTTCTCCTTGTCCTGTATTGGGATAAAATGGTTTTCTGGACACAATGCATGTCAATTGATATGCGTATCAGTAATGCATAACAATTAGCAGGAGTATGAAAGACGTGAAAATAATTAACTATACTACTATACTGTATATATATATACACAGTCCAGTCACATTAATGTGACCACCACGTACTTTCCACTTCAGAGTTAAATAACCAATCACAGAAGGCAGGTGGCAGCACAGTGCAGTTGAGCGTATATAAAGGGTGTGTGTGGGCTTCGGAAAACATTTCAATCGTTGGCGTAATGCAGAAACGAAGCGATTTATCCGACGTCCAAAAGGGCATGATCATTGGCTTTCGGGCCAAGGGTGGAAGCATTTCCGAAACGGCTGAGTTTGTGAACTGTTCGCGTGCCGCCGTGGTAAAAGTGTACCGTGCATGGCAAAATGGGACTGTCCAAAATCAACGACGTGGCAAATGTGGTGCACCACGGGCCATAGATGACAGAGGCGAACGACGGTTGCGGAGATGCGTTCGGGCAGATAGACGGGCTACCGTTGAGCAACTGACCACTAAAATGAACCAAGGGGCTACCACAAGTGTCTCCCAAACCACTATTCAGCGAACATTGCTGCGTCTGGGCCTCCGAAGCAGACGCCTGGTTCGTGCACCTATGCTGACTGGTGTTCATCGACGACGAAGGCTAGAATTTGCACGCCAGTACAGCAGCTGGACGTCCACTGAGTGGCGACAGGTAGCGTTTTCAGATGAATCGCGTTTTATGCTCCATCGGACAGATGGACGTTGGCGTATAAGGCGTGAAACCTCTGAAAGGAACCACCCTGCAACCATTGCAGGAACGGTCCAAGCTGGAGGCGGGAGCATTATGGTCTGGGGAATGTTTTCCTGGCATTCTCTGGGTTCACTGATTATTGTGGAAGGCACGATGGATCAATACAAGTACGCATCTGTCCTTGCGGACCATGTCCACCCCTACATGCGCATTGTTTTTCCTCAGGATGATGGCATCTTCCAGCAGGACAATGCGAGGTGCCATACAGCTGCCAGTGTACGTGCGTGGTTCGAAGAGCACCAGGATGAGTTTACCGTCCTCCCCTGGCCAGCAAACTCACCTGACTTAAACCCAATCGAGCATCTGTGGGACCATCTCGATCGAGTTGTTCGCGCCATGGATCCTCAACCGCGTAATCTAGCGCAGCTGGCCACGGCATTAGAGTCGGCATGGCTCAACATCCCAGAGAAGACCTTCAGGGACCTAAGCGACTCTCTTCCTGCACGTCTCGTAGCAGTTCGCTCTGCGAAAGGTGGTTATTCTGGCTTTTGACAGATGGTCACATTAATGTGACTGGACTGTGTATATACATATATATATATATGTATTGCCACCCCTGAAAAGGTCCCTGCCACCCTCTTGCCACCCCATAAATATTTTTCTAGATCCGCCCCTGCTGTCACAGTTTCAACAGATGTCACTAGTGCGGAACGAATGAACCATAAAGTAATGTCAAAGCCAGGTTCGCAACTACATACTTTCTGAGGTGTATGTGTAGCAAGTGTGTAAAGATGTTTATATTTCACCCCAAAACTTTCATGAACATTTTCTAAGCGCAGCCGAGGTGTTGAGGGGATCCATTATGGTGGCCTTAGGATCACAACTCTGCTTTTTGCGGATGATGTGGTCCTTTTGGCTTCATCGGAATGTGATCTCCAGCTCTCGCTGGAGCGGATCGCAGCCAAGTGTGAAGCGGCCGGGATGAGGCTCAGTGCCTCCAAATCCGAGGCCATGGTCTTGAGCCGGAAAAGGGTAGAGTGCCTTCTCCGGGTCAGGGGGGTTGGCCTTCCTCAAGGGGAGGAGTTTAAGTATCTGGGAATCTTGTTCATGAATGAGAGAAGAGGGGAGCAGGAGATCGACAGGCGGATTGGGGCAGCGTCTGCTGTGAAGCGGGCGCTGTACCGGTCCGTCGTGGTGAAGAGAGAGCCGAGTCAAAAAGTGAAACTCTCGATTTACCGGTCGATCTACGTTCCCACCCTCATCTATGGTCATGAGCTTTGGGTCATAACCGAAAGAACGAGATCACGGATACAAGCGGCCGAAATGGATTTCTTCCACAGGGTGGCCGGGCTGTCCCTTAGAGATAGGGTGAGAAGCTCGGTCATCCGGGAGGGACTCAGAGTGGAGCCGCTGCTCCTCCACGTCGAGAGGAGCCAGTTGAGGCTCGGGCATCTGTTAAGGATGCCTCCTGGACGCCTCCCTGGTGAGGTGTTCCAGGCACGTCCCACCGGGAGGAGGCCCCAAGGAAGACCCAGGACACGCTGGAAGAATTATGTCTCTCGGCTGGCCTGGGAACGCCTTGGGCTTCAAGGATAAGCGGCAGAAAATGAATGAATGGATGGATATCAGTAAAATTGAAAATATGATTAAATGCAGTTGCTGTGTTCAGCTTGGTGATACAATCACACTTTTTTTATTTAGTTAATGATGTCCTGTAGAAGCCTACTTCAAATAGAAATGGAGGGCTGGAGGACAGATGAGGACATTGTATGAGGCCATTAATGAGCGTGTGCTACAAAGAAACAGTTTTTTTCAGTTCAGATATTTTGTATGTCTAACAGTTAGTGAGTGACAGACAGAGGTAAATTTAAGAGACCAAATAGCCTAATTCTCTTCTTTTCCCAAATAGTAGAAAAAACTGCAACACTCAGAAAAATTTTGCATTAAACCCATGCATACAACTGAGTCACTGACGTTACAGTCCCTCATCCTGAGCAGTCAAGTGGAGAGGAACAACTTGTTTTAACAGGAAGACAATCCAACGTAGAGAGACTGGTCATATTCTATGACTGGTTAAAAATTAAGACCACCAAAAAGACAGGAAATACAGAAACACTAGGGCTGGAAGACATTGTATGAGGCCATTTAAGGAGTGCATGCTAAAAAGAAACGCATCAAGAATCTGAAATAGCCAAGTTCATATTCTTTGTATGTCTAACAGCCAGTGAGTGAGACACAGAGGTAAAACTAAGAGACCAATTAACCCAATCACTTTTTTTCCCCGAAGGAAAAACTGGAGCACCCAGAGAAAACCTATGCATTTAGTTTAAAGAGTGTGTCCATTTAAAGAGTGTCTCCAACAGTTAGTGAGCGAGAGACAGAGGTAAATTTAAAAGACACCAATTAGCTTAATCACTTCTTTAGGCTACCATTCAGGTTTTCAGATCAGCTGAGAAACATAGTCATAGGCTGGGCTCCATGGGTTTAAAGTCCAGCCCCAAGGGCTCACAAACACACCTCATGATAATTTTTTGCCTTCAACCATTAAAGAAGGAAGTTTACCATTCTCTTCTACTGTGGCACTCCTGCCAGGTTGCCCGCTTTCTCCGCTCAGTTTCCCTGAGAAAACGCTTCCTGACTGCCGGTGAAAACCCTTCAGGTTTCCTGTTGTTAGGGGGTGTTGACTTAAACTGTTTTAACTTTTCTGATGTTATTAATGCATCTTCTTTAAAGTCTGGCAATAACTTGCCTTCACCCAGAGACAGAATTCTTAGATTACGAACTGACTTTGTGTTGGGTAGCTGGAGGGTTGTTTCTTGGATGGGTGGTAGAAGTGAGTCTTGTTTATCATCGATTTCAACTTTGCTTTCTTCTTTAGGGCCTTCAAAAGCATTATCAATTTCTACCTTAACCTCTTGGCTCTTTAAGGATTCCTTCAAAGTCTCGTGCTTCATTTTCTCACTGAAATACTTTTTTCTTACAAGAAACACTTGGTTGGTAAGTTCTTTAATGTGATTTTGATCCCTCTCCCTGTTTTCGATTAGTGACTTTATCTGATAATTTAAAGATTTATTTTCGTTCTTCAGATCTTCCCAATCAGACACTGTGGGCTCAAATCTCTTTTTCACAACCACAGCCTCTTTCTGTGGCTGTGGTTGTGAGGCTAAGAGCTTGGAGGTCTTAGCCTGCTGCTCCAAGAGTTTACTTACTTCACGTTCTTTTCTCATCAGACGTTGTACCAACGTCCTGTTTCGCAGTTTTTCCTCAAGTATTACCCCTGAAGACAAACTGAGCCTTGCTAAAAACTCTTCCTTTGTTTTATCTATGACTTGCTCCGTTGGAGTTCTTGAAAGTTTCTTCAGAAAAATTTTATTTTCCTTCACTGTCTCAGTCAACTCCTTTTCCAGAATTTTTGTCTTGTTCTCAAGAAGTCTGTACTTGTTTTTTTCTCTCATAATCTCATTATTCTTAATGTTGATGTCGTCGATCTTTCTGGACACTTCAAACTCAAGTTTCTGCACTTCTTTTTTATACTTTCCAATCTTCTTATTGTATACTGTGAATTGAGACACCACTTGCATTTTTTCTGCCTTCATCTTCTCAATCTGCAGTTTTGAGTCAATGGCTTGTTTTTTTGAAGAGGTTTGAAGCTCTTTGATTTTATTTCTGTAGTGATATACCTGAGACAACAACCGATTCCTTTGGGAACTTCGGTCCTCTACCTCTTGTTTTAACAGTGGGATTCTCTGACTTTCCAGGTCTGTTTTTTGCTTGAGAGACCAGTTTAGGTCTATGGTAAGTGAATTAATTTCCTCTTTTAGAAGCTCAATTTCTTTATGAGCTTTTTCCAAATTGTCCTGTAGTGCATCCTCCCTACTGAGGGTTGCAGATCTTTCTCTAAACCGTTGTAAAAAATCCAGAACCATGATAACCAATTCATCTCTAGTCATTTGTTTAATTGAGTCCTTTGTTAACAAATCAGTGTGAACTCTCTCCATTTCGACTGTCCAACCGATGTATCAGAAAAGCTACGAAAAAATACAATGTTAAATCCGATATGGAGAAGCCAACGTCCGTGCTGAAACTTGTTCTGCAAATTTTATTCAGATGCAGAACATTCAAGGCATCTGTCCCTTATGACTTCATATACTTTGACATCATCAGATTCCATCAGTGGAATAATGTAATGTATCCTATGTTGCTAGGCAACAGCAAAGCAAGTTGGACTTGAGTCTTTCTGAGACTCATACCCAGCTGAGGACTCTAAAACTCACTAACGGTATGGAATCCAGGGTTTCCCCAGAAAAGAGCCTAAGTCCAATGGTAGGTGGCACCAGGCTCGCCGCCCACCCACTCACCGGCCATGTTTAATTAAAAATGTGATTAAAGTTTACAGGAAAGTTGAAATATGACTATTTATTATGCGATATTGCACAAATATTTGCACAAGTCTTACAAAAAGGCACACTTTTGAAACTGTTAACTAAAAATACGATCAAAATAAAATCAAATTGTTTGCACTTATGTTGAATCCTACTTTAAAAACTATACTTATAAACAAATTAAATTAACATGAATTATTAAGTGCAAACAAAGCACCAAACCACGTCTCACATTAAAGCTACTAAATAACAAAAGAAAACAAAAAATTAAGAGAGATGCTGTACTGTATTGAGCTTTGACCTTTTAGTTTTTGTGGCACAGGCTGCATGTTGGATCCTTCTGGGCACATCATCCTTCTGGGCAGGCACATACAGAGGGTGGGTCTGGAGGGGCTTGAGCACCTGCCATTTTTGCTCCTTGCCCAGAAGTGCCCTTTTGGTCAAGTTTTTTTAGTATTATTTTCTAAGCCCTCTTCTGACACATAACATGTACTAAAATTTTTGTTGGGTTTTTTTTTTTGTAAAACATAATAAGCCCTCCGGTCACCTTGTTACTTTTTACCTTTTGTCTATGACGCAGTTGCCTCTAGCGTAGCGAGATAAGGCGGCTAACTGAAGCTCAACGTCGCGAACGTTCAAGATTACAGAACAGTTTTTAGTGAATTAAAAAAGTTTTTGGTGAATAAAGTAGAGAAGACTTGCTACTTGTCAGATGACAGAAAACGAAGTATCGTTTCTGCTTCAGCACAGTCGTGGTTTAAGCAGAGAGGTAATGAAATACAACAGACACTGACAGGCCTCTGTCTGCCTTTCTCTGAAGAAGTACTGAGCGGGAGGAGACTGCCAGGTGAGAAAAAACTGTTCTTATCTATCAATTCAGTATTTTTATCGTACAGACATTAGGCTGTTGTTGATGTTCTATTAGCTAGGTGATAGCTAACAACTTTGCTAGCAAAGCTAGATACCAAAAAGCTTCTTCCCTGCAATCATTCTTCATTATCACTTATGCAATAAGGACACATCACCTGTTCAAAACCAATCATCTCCATAATGGATATGTCTTCTAATTTCTTTTGCTGCATAATGTACATTTCATTTATTTCAGCATTAGGTAAATGTATCTTGAAGGAGAATAGCACTTAAATGCAAGTCCAACAAGGATATTCATTTAGAATTTAAAATAACTCTCCCTGAATTACCAAGATAGATATAATGTATGTAATAAAAGTGTGCCATTAATGAAGGGGGAAAAACTCAATCCTGACTTTAAGTAAGTTTAGGGTCTGGTTCGCAGAGTATTAAGTTAATCGTTTTCCCCCCTGTTGAGACGCTTTACCAAGGTCTAGAACGAGTCACATCCTGTTAGACAAAGGGCCCATAGTAAAGAGTTACATTTTGGATTCTGTTAAGACACTAAGGTCCATTTCTCATGAAAAAGAAACTTATCAGGGACACAGAGACATGGTGTGATTTCAGGGAGTGTCTTCAGTTCATGTAATCAGCTGCCCTCCTCCTCCTCCTCAGATGATGCAAAAACTTTTTTAGGAACTCTTCTCAGATGTAATGGTTAAAGCATCTCCTTTCAGTGCTGAAAGTAAATAAAATAGGTAAAGTCTGAATGCTTTTCTTGGCTGATTTTATGCTACGTGTGTCAATACAAATTATGATTCATCGATTGGGATTTCCATTCACAACACCCCCAATTATTAAATTAAAAAAAAAACCTAACCCGAGTGAAGTAAAAATAAAATTGTAATCAAAACCTTTGGAATTGTAATGATTTTTTTAAAAACAAAGTTTTGTTTCAAAAACCTTTTAAATTAAATAACTAATTTTTGTCTCGTAAACTTAAAAAGTTATTTGCCAAACATAAACTTTTATTTGCACACATCAGAAATATTTTGTTGCAATTTTTGGCCCTGCCCACGACGTTATGCGAGAATCACAAGCAAAACTTTAAGTCACAAACAAAAACTTAGAATAGCAAGAAAATATTTGACAAGCGCAAATGAGTTTGTTTTACAAATAATTTTTTCACTTCATGAGACACAATGTGTGATTTTAATTTTTAAAAAAGCTTTTTTAAGCAAAACTCTTTAGGCTTTTCTCATGGTGACATGCAATAACAATTAAATTTTTGCTTTTGCTTTATACAGTACACTAAAAGGTTGCATTGTGCCCTTGTTTATATTTTTAATAGTGTAATTCTGTAAAGACAAAATATGTCTGGTGGTCTAGCTCTGATTTACATATCTTGCTAAATCGGGGATTTGAATATTGCGATCATTTCATATAACAAAATAGAACTGTAGAAAGAAATTACTAATAAAATAACTTACATGTGCATAGTTGTATGCTTTATATAAAGATTTTCCTTAGCTTTGATTGTATACCTCACAATTTTGTAATTTATCATTGTTTTTAAACTCTGAAAGCTGAGTGGCTTTAATATTCTGTCCTAGAATGCGGTTAGATATGCCCTTTTATTGAGCACCTGCCCCTCTAGTGGTCTCTGCACGGCCCTAATAGCAAGACAATACGCCACAGCACAGTGGAAGTATTAATCTAAACTTTTTTCTGATTTTTTTTTCTGTTACACTCTCAACATATTTTACTGGGACTTTATGTGGCAGAAGAACAAAAGTGTGGGGTATGTTTATATTCAGTCCCCTTTTAGAATACGTCCAAATGAAATCCAACCGTTTACTCAGTCTGAAAATGGCACAACCGAAAACCTACCAAGACACAACAGTATTTATCAATTAACCACGCTAACTTTGGAAGAGCTGCAGAAATCCACAGCTCAGGTTACAATGTCTGTTCAAAGGGAAGCTGTTCGTTCTGTCTGGAAGACAATTTCCATTGTGAAAGAAAAGATAAAAGCCAAACAGGAAGTCAAAATGATTAATTTTAAACAAAATATTTTACTTTCAAAGTTATAAAGGTCAAAATGTAGACTTTTATGGTCAGAGTTATGAAATACAAAGTCATAAGTATGAGCTAGGAAGTTATTTCAACTTTAAAAAGTCATGAGGTTGAAAGTTATGCCGGTTCTCTGTGGTCTGGCTCCAGTTTCTCATAATCACAATTTTCTATCTCATAATTATAACTTTGAAAGTCAAACATTTTGTGTTGATCTGTGACACAAACTCTCAACACAACATGACAAAATATGAGCACTTTTGCAAGGTGGCGCATTTGTTCCCAATGCAGACCCCACAAAACTAGCCAGGTCACAAGACTGCAGCTAAAATCGGCAGCAGCATAGAAATGAAGTGATAAGTCAAAGCAAAAATCTGACCAATTCTCAAACCAAGTTGCTTTTGATAAGGTTCACAGAGAAATGTATGGTTTGTTGTTAGGCGAGGTGGCTCTCAGAAGGCGAAACACACAGATGAAACAAACGTGCACGAACAAAAATGACTCTTAGAAACAGGACAGGAAGGAAGTAAAAACAGGGAAAGTTGTGTCTCACACAAATGCCTTTGTATCAACTTGACTGGTGACACAAAGTCGTGAACGACACGTTGAGTGTTCCAGTGTACTTTGTTCACCCTCACCAAGTACGTAATATGGGAAGATGAGAAAAGACAAACTGCCGTGGCACACGAAATCACTCACTTGTCCTGCAAACTGCCTCCTTCCCGAAACGCTCGCTTCAGAGGTTAAATAAACACACAATATCAAACTAGCGCTAACATCTTTGCATGTTCTGAAGAAAAAAAAGAAAGTGACTGCGGGCGAAGACGAGATTTATTCCAAGTTTAGAGGATTAAAATCATATTTACTTTGATTGGTTTTTCCAGGTCTCCCCCACACAGAGACTGCAGGGGAACTCGAAACGGCCTCCACGTCGGGTTCAAGTTATTCTTCACCACCTGAAAACAAAGTTCACGGAAATCACTTAGAGGCAGATTTCTGCGTCCATAACATAAATTTACCGCCAGTGATACTTAACAGTTTGGTTTTACAATATTTAGATCACACTGCTCTGAATCACAACAGCAGCTGAAGCAGCAGATGAAGTCCGGCGACCCTGATGGTCACCGAAGGTTTTTGCCGTGCAAGCAGTTGGAGCTGACTGAGCAGCCAAACGGAGAAGTGGAAATGAAATCTAGCTGCGCTTGTTGTTTTTTTTTTTTTAAAGGAGGGTATGACATCTCTGTTTGAATTCACATGTAGAAGCAGTTTTACTGCCCTCAAGCAAATTCTTAATTCATTTAATCAATGGGATCAACTATCAGATAACGGGAAGCTCGATCCAGCGTGAAACATCATGAAGGGTTTATGGTGTAACAGTCATATCGCAAGGGGTTCCTCTTTCCATTCAGATGGTAAAAAGTGAAAACCAAACAATGACTCAGATATTTACATGCCTCTCTGTCTGAAATCCATGTTCTCTCATTAGAGGCATGACGTAGTCTACCTATAAAGCTGTAAGACATCAAATCCTGCTTTTGTTTGTGCTGTAAACATTTACTTCAACACATAGAGAAACTTTTATTTAACTAGTGGATCCTGAATATTAATAAAGTGTAACTATTCACTCGTCACATTAGAAATAAAAGCATGATGTAATGAAAGTAGCACCTGTCAGTGTCAAGATTTTGAATGACTAACAGGAAGTGATTTTATATTAAGGGACAGGAAGTGCCTACAGTGTGACTTGATAACTCTCGTCTTTGAATTGGCAGAAGAACTTGCAGGAAGATTAGAAATACCATGTGAATTTTTAACCTTTGGTGTCAAGCCGAAATGGTAAATAAATATGTTTAAAAGTATAAAAAGATTGAAGTGCATTTAAGCCAAACAACAATCAATAAGCACCAATATGCACAGAGGAAACCGCCTTAGCACTACTGCTAAAGCTAACCGCCCTTATTTCAACTCTTGGAGCTACAGCCAATCAGAACAAAGGAAATTAAATGCCACTCCTGGATTGGCTGATTTACAAACATAAACCAATAGCATTTAGCCTAGGTGTTTGAGATTGTCAAGTTACATTTTGTTTAGAATATTTTAGATATGCTCTATAAGTGGATTTTCCACAAATAATTTAGTTGCATTCCGCAGGAAAATCTGAGAAAGTAGGTGAATCTGCGACTACTTTGCAGCTATTTTTATGACAGAAATTGAACTGCATTCATACTATCCTAGGTCTTATCGCTTTCAGACTTAACACCAACATGAAAATGGAGCAGTAGCAACAATAAAATACATATCTGTTGCAACTTAACACACAATAATGGGCTACAAAGCTATACACCATGCTAACTATCAAAAACATAAGAAAGAAAAGAAGTTCTTTTATACAACCAGAAGCCGTACAGACGGTGTTACCTCTGTCCTGTGAGCCAGCTGCCATCCGGTTTCTGTCTTCTTGTAAAACTCCAAATAAGGATCAGACTTCCCGAAGAAATCCTACAGGAGGAAATACACAGCAAAATAAAATGCAACCAAATGTTGAGGAATAAAAGCATGCAGCACAAACAGAAATACCCTTACCTTGTTATCCAACTTTCTTGCCTCCACCTCAAAAAACGCCGCCCGATTGTCTTTTATTTCCTCCGCGCTGATCTGCAAGACAAAATGTAGATGCATTAAACAGAGGAGTTCAAAACAGACAACGCTCTTCCTGTTGCCTATTGCTGAATCTTACAGTGATTGTTCCAGTCCCAGCTGGCTTCTGGTTCTTCAGCGTCAGCGGCCGGGTCAGTTTCCGACTGGACACAACCTAAGTGTGGGGCAACGGGGAAAAAAGAAGATGAATCAAAAGATTCAGTCACCAGAACAGATGATGAGTAAAACACGGCAGCAGTGAGGCCCGCTGGGCAAAAGACATCCATAACAGCATGAATGAGTGAACATCGGAGGAAACATCAGTCTCATCAGCAATGGTTTACCAGAGATAAAATAGCAGCAACTCCTGCAACACTTGTCGTTCCGTTTCAGAAAAGGTAACCTCACCTGACCCAGAGTGCACTCCAGCTCCCCCAGAAAGTCGTCATCGTTCAAATCAACCGTCTTGTTATCGATGTCGTAAATCCCAAACTTCATCTTCTGGACCATTTCGAAGTAGTAGTCAATGACAAACTTCTTGGCAAACTTCGGATTGAGGCAATTCTTAACTTTTTCTGTGCGTCCGATCTGTCGGGAAAGACATGACGCAGGAGAGGAGTGTTACAAATGTTTATATAACGAGTAACATAAAGAGCATATGTTGACCCGCAAGTCAGGGTCTTGATGATTAATGCAACACTGATAACAGCTTTGATGAGATTAACACTCAGGAAGAAAGATTCCATGAAAGTCAATAAATTGTGAATTTCTTGGCCGTTACGGAACCACTTCAACTTATTAACCAGCAATAACTTGAAGTGGTCATCGTTGATCTCTTATATTGTTGTTGAAGGTACAGCACTAAGTGTGAACTCATTTTAATCAGATTGAGGTCTAGATTTTGGCTCAATGCAAATGCCTCTTGTGACGTCATTAGCCTAAATACTATATGAAAATAGCTGGGTTTATTTCTTCTGTGCACTTTTTCGTAACTTTGCAGAGGAAATCCACACTTCAACATCAAGCTGTATATTTGTTAGTGATAAAAAACAAACACACAAGGCGATTTTGACTTGAAGCAGTGGAGTGTATTGCATCATGAAAGCTTTCTTTTCCCTACCACTATAACTAGCAATAAAAGTAGTAATATTCAACATACTTAGCCTTTTTTAAACAATAAAGGTTATGAAGTATGATTATTCACACTTTAATAACTCGTCTGTATCTCATTTTGAAATCAAAACAGTTTATGCTGCTCATGCTACTGACCTCATACCACTTGGAGTCAGAGTTGCACATTAAAAGGACACATAAGGGGTCCGACTTGGAGCCGAAGTCTGTGTCCAGGAGGTTTTCACAGGACACGGTGAGCTCCACCTTGGTTACACACTGGGCAGCCATGTTCCTGCTAACAAGCGGTAGAAACCATGCAGGCAACAAAACACCAAATTACACAACGTCGAGAACTGTTTAGCCAACAAAAATATTGAGGTAACAGAAGGGGGAAAAAAGGGGGAATTTTTGGTTGTATAGACAATATTTTGTCCTCCAGCTTAACTTCGGGTGTCGTCCCTGCAGATGGGGAACACCTAACACCCACCGCACTAACCAGCACAGATAATACTGGGAGCTAACGATGCTACCGACTGTAGCAAAAAGCGCTCCAGCTTGATGCGTAAGTTATAGTTTTTGACGTACGATACGCAGTAGCGCAGCTGCTAATGATAACAGACATGGGCATACAGTAAAAAGTTAATGCGTACGTAAAAAAGAGAAAAAAGTAACACTTCTAACTTAAGCTAACAGTCAAACAAGACACATAAAATTAATAAGATCCGACTTAATTAGCTGGGTTACCACGTCGACTTCCGCATATTTCGGAGAAAAATTAAATCCAAGCTTACCGTGGGAAACAACTTCCACTTCGCCGCTGATAAATAATAGTTCAATTAATGCGCACTTACTCCGTCCCTTCTGTCTTGCAGTAGAGTAATTATTACCCTCGGGTTTAGTAGAAGCTACGCCCAGCTATGACCCAATAGTCGGTTTTCTTTCTGCAGATGAACAGCGTCATTCCTGAAAGGAGCCCGGAGAGGCGGAGCAGCTGCTGCCGTCAAAGTCAATGGTTATCAATAGCGTTCAGTCAATTCATTGTCACATAGTTTCCATTGCCGGAAACGTGACTACTCTGGAGTTCACTCTGGGTTTTATCTTGGTAGTGTTGTCAGTAAAAGCAGCGGAAACAATTACGCTTTTTTATGTTAGTGAGTAATATTCTCCTAATGCTTTTTTTAAAACCATATATAAATACTAATTGAAGTTACGACATCCCTTTGGACTGTGTCATATTTTGTCACAAGTTTCCATGTCAAGTCATGGAAAAACTGCTCTGCTCCAGTGACATCAAAATCTAATGTTCTTACCAATGTGGTTCCCTGGACATGTGAAGCAAGGTGTTGGTAGAGTAATGCTGTGGGAATGTCTTTCCTCAGCTTAAGAGTTCTGAGTTTCAATTCCAGGCATATTCAAAGGGTACTGACCCATAGGAGTTGAATACAAATTTACCCAAAACTTTACAGATTAAAAAAAAGGTAACATCTTTCTCTCAAGTAAGCATTTAAGGCTGTTTGTTTTATTCAGTCAAAAAAAAATTAAATTAATTGATCTTTGTAGTTGTAATGTGACCAAATGTAACATTCAGAAAGAAAAAGTTCTTGGTCTTCAGGTCATTCTGTCAACTATTTCAGGCATAAAGTCGAAGTACGTAGTCGTAGTTGTTATTTTTCTAACTGAATTCAGACTGACAGGGCAAAAATGAATTTGAACATTTAATGCTTTATTTTTCTACCTTTTGTCATATAAGACTATCCTCATGATTGAAAAGATTAGTTTATTTTTAGACCTTTTTCACATTTTCACAAGGAGTACCAATTGCACAAGTAAACCAGACACAAACACAAACTCTTCCAAATTATTATTTTTTTATTAACTTGTAAAATGCTCAGTTTTTGTTGTTGGTATTTTAACAAATGTAAAAAGAACAGAAAAACAGACGCCCAACGAGCTGAATCTTTTAGTACTTGTTATGAACAATATAGGAGTGTTTTATTGTTTTCTTGAGGAATGAATTGTAAGACTATCAGGAAACTGATAATTGAGTATGGATGTTAATATACAGTATAACATCTAACATTCTACATAAATGCTATTGTGTATCTGAATCACAGTAAGGCTGTCTCATATACCAATTGCTACATATTTGGTTAAACATCATAAAAAGCTAGAAATTATTTAATCATTTTGATTTTATAGACTTAAGTTTGCATAGCATAGAACAAAAACAAAGTACAGACAGAATCAACACATATAACAGCGATATGACATAAGGCAACACATGAGTCAAAAATGAATTTTTACATTTTTACTAAATTATAAAATGTACATAACAAGGGTTATCTAGTTGGACGCTTGTTAAGGTGAACGTCTTCTATTATGTGCATATGTTTAGTGTGTAAAACATTTTCTCTACTAGGTCTCCCTGATTATGCTAATAAAGAACTAGTCCACTTGTGTAGAAGCACCAAGTAATCAGTCAAATTAAGCATAAATGTGATTCAGCACAAATTATTATTAATAGTGACATATAGCTGATCCATTTTGTAAACATTTGACAAGCTTTCGCTTTGAAGCCTAAGACCTATTTACATTTTCTGGGACAGCATAACGTATAAAGACCCACAAGGAAGTAACTGCAGTAAAATGGGAATCGAGGACAAAACTAAGTTTATATCATTGGACTTCAGCACTGACAGACTGAGGCTGATATTAGCTGCCTCATTCTTGAAAAAAACCCACCAACAAAAACATGAATTTATTCAAAACATTTAATCTATCAATCAATCGAATCATCTAAAACTGGTAACCATTTTTAGATGTAGGTCATGCCACCCTGGGTGGTGAGCCATATGACTCGGATCAAAAACCACGACTGCTACTAAGTCAGTACTTGCTAAATAAACACTTTACTTATAGAAGCAATAGTTCTCAATGTTCTCCCTTTTAAAAATTACAGTGCAACAAACACAAGGGTTACAAACCTAATGTTGTAGTTATTAACCAAAGTTTAAACAAGTATTTTTTACCCAATTTATTTGGCGTTTACTTTTTTTTTTAGTAAAACTAAAATAAGTTAACACATCTTATGAGAAAATAAAATCTAAGTATTTCTGTGATGGTTTCTCTGTAGTAACCTTCAGTTTACTGTGTGTGCTACTCTGAGGTGAGACGAGATGCTGTTTGTTTCCTGATACAACAAAAAAACATTTTTTATGGTTTCTGAAGGGCTAATTTGATTTAACAGACTGTGTAACCATGGCAAAGGAGACCCAGCGGAAGAAAGATGCACCTCGACTCTGACACAGGCAGTATGGAGGTGGGCTGTAGATGCAGGTTAAAGAACAGTCCAGGAGTGTCAGCAAATATCATAAAATGTCTCGTTTAACAAGGCTAAACCTGGTAAATGTGAGTATTATATAAAACAGGTGCAAAGTGTTAATATACCGCAACATGTCCATTCCTCGGCATAAGCCATTTTAGGCTAGGTTCAAAACACTGACACGCCTTAACAAAGAGGCTACAGAGTTGAAGGGGACTTGTCATTTTTTAGGAGGAAGTTTGTTTCTCAGCATGCATCACTAGGGGGCGCCGATGCCAGGTGGTCAGAGGGAGGATCGTTGCTGTGAGGCGGGCTCAGTTTCATGGTGTTGAAGAAGCCCGCCACCTGGCCCGGCACTTCTGCCAGGACACTCTGAGCAAGAGCTTCCTGAGGACCCTGGAGAAAGGAGAAACAGGGATGGTAACGATGGAGGGCGGACAAATACAAAAATAATATACGCAAAGTGAAAAAGAAGCCAAAGAACAAGCAGCTAAAGAAAGGCTCGGGTTAGCATTGCTATGCATAAAGTTGAAACCAGGTAATTACATAGAATGCAAAAAAGATTCATTGACATAAAATAAATAAAGACATTATTACCATGAAGGGACAAGGGTGTACAGGAAATGGATGGATGGATTATTACCATAATCCAGCTTTCACAATTTTGTTAAAAACCACATTATCTTCTGTAAAATACTGAACTTAGCCCCAAAATGAAAATTTGAGGGAGGAAAACAGGATGGGGTAGTCGTACATGTCTAGGAAGGACAGGGGTCGCTGGGGGGCTTCAGGTCAAATAAATTGAAGAAGGAGGCCACTTGGTCAGGCAATTCTGCCAGTACGCTTTGAGCGAGTGCTGCAGTGCCTGCCTGAAATCAGATGTGCGACACGTAAAACAATGTCCGCGGTGGAGCACATCTGCACAGTGGGGTGTGTCGGAGCTTACGTTTTGGAACTGCCTGAACGGCACAAACTGCACAATGTCCCGCATGGCGGCCTCGCCCGTGGCCGAGCGCAGGACTCCGTCGTCTCCGTCCAGGAACTCCATGGCGCTGAAGTCCGCCGCTCCCACGCCGACGATGATGATGGACATGGGCAGCCGCGAGGCGTTGACGATGGCGTTGCGCGTCTGATCCATGTCGGTGATGACTCCATCGGTGATGATCAGCAGGACAAAGTATTGCTGCAGGAGGTGAGAGACAATGCAGAGAATTTATGGTGAGATTAAATTAATAGGTCAGTATTATGTGCTTTTCAGACACATAGTGCCATTTTATAGCATAATCAAGTCACTATGTTCACTTCAGTTGTTAAAAAGTGCTATATATCAAATATGACTAAAAACAAATTCGACTTTGTAATTCAACCTTGAAATTGGGCCTCTGCTTCTTTAAGAAACTCCTCCTCTTTCTGAAACTCAGCCTTCAGGAAGTCATCACAACATGGCTCCTCTATTAACCAACATTTTTACCAGCATTGCACTGCTCAGCAGATGCTCTGCTCCCCCAGGTGTTTGCTAATTCCAGCTGACTAGTCTGAAGGAGCCGAGTGGGAGGGGGCTGCCATGTGAGGCAGAAGCTCAGAAACTGCAGCTCTAAGGAGGAGCTTCGTTCTCGAAGGCATAGGTAGGTCCACCCAGGTGTTCTGCACAGCTGAATGGTTGTCATGGGAGATTAAAGGATTTCTCAAACATGCATGAAAGAATCAAGGCAACACTCCAAGTATGTTTTTGAAGAGGGAATAACATTATAACATGATGTAAACTTCAATAAAGTCAATTTAATATATAATACTGTCCTCTGAAGGGACATTATAATGAAAGAGGACATTAGTACACACAACTTTTCAAATTTCCATTTGAAAAAAACTCTGAAAACAACAGACATGTTGGTCAAGCAAGTCAAATTTCCAGAAAATACATTTGAGTTCGAAGTTCAGCATCTATAAGCCTTTTCAACTGTTGCAATTAATTAAACATTTGTTGCAACTCACAGAGGCGGTTTGCTGCTGTATGGCCTCTCTGCCAAAATGGGCCACGTGATTGATGATTGGAGCGAAGTTTGTAGGACCGTAGAGCTTCACCTGAGGCAGACACTGCTGATAGGCAAAGATCACTCCCTCTATGCCTACAAAACCAGACGAAACCAGAAATCGTCTGGGTCACACAAACAATCTGGATCTCTTGTTTCTACACACCACCGTGTAAATGTAGTACATCAAAAAGTAAAAACCAAGCCCCAACATGATAAGGAACTTTAACTTCCTGTGAGACATTAAAGATTCACTAGGTCTTACCTGCACAAAATGGATTTGAGGGGTTGAAGTTGATGGGGAATTCATGGCTGACCTGTAGACAAGCAACTAATTATGTCAAACGAATGTGACTGGACAAGGTACATTGATCCATGGAGAGCGGTTTTTTTTTAAGTATAAAACAGCTAAAATGAATCACCTGCCATGTTGGAGGAAGCTTAGCGCCAAAACCAAAGGCGGGAAACATCTTATCACTGTGGAAAGGGAGTTATAAAAGTAAAAATGTTGGTCAAGGGGAGTTAAGCAACATAGGACTAAGATATACACTTTCCCCTGGTCATACTGCAGTGAGTGTCCCATGAGTTTTATTAAGGACTTCATTCAGAAGGACACTGGGTTTGGTTCACCTCTGCTGTAAATCATTTGTTCCATTATTTTATGCCCAACAGAGCGGACAAGGAAGTTTCCCCATGTGTTTGGAAAGTATGGGGAGAACCTGGAAGAATGCAGGTCCTACAGCTGCGGCGACTTTAAGATGGAGGGAAGAAAACCACATTTGATCAGAGCTGCTGTACTTGGCCTGATAACTGGACGGACTTCACTTCCTCACATTTATTCTCTATAGCAACAAACATCTCACCGGCCACTTTATTAGGTACACCTACTGCTAGTTCCAGGGTTGGCTCCGCTTTGCCTGAAGGACCACCTTAAATCTTGGCGGTATTGACTAACTAAGATGGCCGAAGCATTCTTCAGATGTTTTGGTCCAAATTACCACAATGTGACCTCTGAAGTGTATGGAGATCCAAAATAGGGGGGGAATCACTTAAAAACTATATAATGAGATAATTTAATGTGAATGACCTATGAAATAAATGCATTTACATAGAAACATCCTGTTAAATAATAAATATACCTTTTAAAGGATGAAATATGCATATGATTGTCATTCTGTATTTATTTATTAAATAAACAGAGTAATAATAATTACATTTATTTTACCACCATTATACGTATTATAAATCTCATTATACCACCAACTTGATCAATTTATGTCAAATTTTGATCCAACTTTCTGAATGTGCAGCTGAAACTGAAATTCATTGTTCTGCCGACTTGCCATTGCCGAATTTTGGTTGTGAACTGAAACCTCTGCACACATATTTTTTTTAAATTTCAGACCATTTTCATAAGACTATCTGCCTCTAGCAACCATGTAACATTGAATCCAGCATCACATCTACAATAGAATGGCTAAAGATTGAGAATCAAGGTGTTGCAATCATGGTCAAAGGGCAAATCCTTAACCTGACCTGTGCAAACAATTGCACAACGCTCCTCATTTTCTCTATCGAGTCTTTTTATTTAAAATCTGAATAGGTTTACCTTATTAACACCATTCATTCAACATTATCTTTTTACCTGTCATAATCCTGGATGACGTTACCGACTGCCCAGATCGCTGCCAAATACTCGTTGTAGCCTTGAGGGTTGATGTAGTGTAAAGACGAGGGTAACCCGGGATCCCCATTGGAGCCCGTGAAATCGATAGCAATCTGACCACAAGCATAAACAACATCAACGTTAAAATCACACAAACATGGGAAAACACAATGGGAAGTTTTGTCGATATTTCTTAAGAGTGGAAATGATTTTTAATAGATTGTGGTACTCACTGTGAAGTTAATCTGACAGCCGCCCATTATGTAGTCCAGAAATGTGTACTCCTTCACTATCTGTAAGCAAATAAAGACTAAAATGCATATTCTAACATCATAATCATAATAGAAAACTGCATCTTTCATTTAAGATTTTCATACTTCTTCTGACTCAACTTTAAGAAAGGAATGGAGTTAGAAGGCCAGGAAGGAAGGAGTGAAGGAAGGGAAGAAGGGTACAGGAATAAAGGAAAAAGGAAAAGGCACAAAGAAGAGAAGGAAGGAAAAATATTTGGAGGATGGACTTGAGGAAAGGAGGAGGGAAGAACACAACAGAGAAAGGTTTCAAACACTGAAACATGGAACGATTAGGTTAGGAAACAGAAATATTCCTCCACACTCTTATAAAATTTTTAAAATGCATCCAGACCTGGAAAATACAGAACTCAACTTCACCCCTAAGTAAGAAACCTTAAAGTAGCACAAAGTTGTCAAGAGGAAAGAAAAGACTACGTGGTTTTCAAAACTTTCTGCATGCGTCACTGTGAAAGACAGGCATTTGCACGCTTGTTCATCACATTAGGATTATGTTGTTCTAAAACATGTTAAGCCAAATAAATCAAATAAATCTCACTCGTATTCCCGAGCAGATTCAGATCTCCTCATTAAAATTAATTGGACTAATATATGATTAAATGTGCTTGCTCCTTTAATTTTATTTTCTGTCATACCTATCTGGCAGAGTTGGAATGCCCACATATGTTTTAGTCAGAAAGTCCAACCTTCTTTTTTGGGATTATGTTGGCTTTAAAATCACATATTTATTTGCTTTATGAAAGAAATGTCTTATAAAATATTTACCTTGCATTGTTTTATGATGATAATTCCAGAGTTTTTGTATCCTTTCTTCTTCTGCTTCTTCTTGCTGTTGATGCATTCAAACTCCGCCTGAGGAGAAGAAACTCAAACCAGCCAGATTTCACCACCACCTTTCGTTTACCAGGCATTTTCGTAACGCGTCATGAAAAAAACAAAGGTCTAAACTGAACTCACAGCGTATGACTGACATGCCTGCTGTATCTGACAGAGTGACGTGAGGAAGGAGCCGATGAAATCATGCGAGCCGCTGTTGTTGTAGTCGTAGCAGTCGATCTGGGAGAGACAAGAGGGTCGGGAGAACCAGGACAAAGTCTCACTAGTCTTTATTATCGTCAATTAAAGCATTTGGGAGGCAGAGCAGATGAGGCGAGAGCATGAGTGTGATGCATTCAATGTGACACTCTGTCAGTGAAAACCTCTTTCAGAGAGAGACACACACACACACACATCTACTGTTGGTGTGGAGAAAATAGAGAAAACTGAAGAGCTCTACACACAGTATGAAGCAACCAGCAGAGATCAGACAAGCTAAAAGAAGCTACAGCCTACAGAAATCAACAGCTAAGAAAGCTGATGGGTCATCCATCTTAACGGAGAAACTGGTCCATTGGTTCTCTTACCTATTTAGCGTTTAGCCATGTAGCTAGCAGGTAAAACAAAGGAGCTGCATTTTGACTGAGATTTGTAGAAAAAAAAGCTCAATTTATACGTCCAAACAAAACTAGCAAAGTAAGATTTAGCTGCATTTGTAGCAAGTGGATACAGAATGAAGCTAGATTGAAGTAATGAAGTTTGTTGAATTTTTGTGTTTAAAAAGAAAGATTTAAGTTTTCCTTCAGTTTCAGATTTATACTGATGAAATGTGGAAAAATTCAAAGGTTGTGAGTACTTTTACGGTGCACTATGCCTGATATGAAATTTCCAAGTTAAAAACAATTCATGAATGACTGGACCCCCAGTGGAGCCTATTCTCATTACAGACTAAAAAACAGGTGGGTTCAGCAATGGACCAGTCTCCTCAGCAGTGGGTGTGTTCCTTTAAGACGGATGTAGATGCATCGTGGACTTGAGCCGGTCCGGTCACAGACACCGCATCCTTCAAGTGATGTGCACTCACTCTGCTAACAGTTAACTCACTTGTTGTGCTGCCTGGAAAGCATCTGTTCCACATAAGTGTGCTTCAATGGAGTTAGGAAATGGACATAAAACAAACACGAATTTCTTTATTTGTATCAAGGAGATTAAATGCAATAGAACATGTCCAGGGGACTTGATTTTACTCAAGAAGAAGCCTCAGACATTAGGACATTCTAGCTTTTTATCTTTACTAATACTGCCTGGAGTTGTAGTGTTTGTACCTTTATAGATTTTTCCACGTCACCGTCGCAAAGGGACTGAATCGGGATTCTGAATGGCTTCCATATGGGGTTTAGGTTATATTTGACCACCTGAAATATTAGTAAATATTAAAAAAAACTGTCACGGCTGCAATGTTTGGTAACGGTGCACACTTTAAACTTAACAGTAATTACTTCACTATCACAAGCAGCACTTTATGTCTGTACCTCTGTCCTGTGGGCCAGCTGCCATCCAGTTTCTGTCTGCTTGTAAAACTCCAGGAAAGGGTCGGACTTGCCAAAAAAGTCCTGGAAAAAACAGAGAGCCGTAGTTAACTTTATTTAACCGTAGCAATGTTGAGGCTTCCAAATGTAAGTCCTAAACTCTTACATTATCCAGGAAATGACAAATGTTGGAACACAGTTACCAGTGTTTATTTTTCTCTTGAACTTGTTTTCAATAATTGCCAGGGCTGAAACGATTAATCGTACTAATCGTGATAAACTGATTATTAAAATAATCGTCAACTAATTTGGTAATTGATTAATTGCTAACTGGAGTACAGACTCAAAAACAAAAGGCCAAATGTTCAAAGGACAGCACACTTAGAGCAAACCTGAAAAATACATATACAAATATGTTTTGCATTTAAGATCAAACAAAATGTCTTTGTAAGTATGTTTTATCCAGAACTCATCTAGTGGCAGTTTTAGTTTCACCGGATTCAAATTCTGTAAAAAAATGTTTTTTCCTTTTATTGAACAGACCAAACACACTGTACTGATGATAAGTCAAGCAGAAAGGGCTAGCCTTTACAAATGTTGATGTTAGAAGTATTTTTTATTTCTGATGCATCCTTTACCACAAATGATCAAGAATTCAATAATGGAATATTATTTTATAATTTATTTACTGTAGGAGATAAAATGCTTATTTTCATATTTTAAAAAATAATAAAATTAGTTCTAAGCTTCTAACTTTGAACATAAAATGTCTTAAATGCAAGTAAGTTTGGAGAATGAGCCAATTTTTTTTATCTGATTAATCGACAGAATAATCAAAAGATTAATCTATGACCAAAATAATCGTTAGTAGCGTCCCCTAATAATTACTACATCAAGTGAGTTGTTTTGAGCGCATTAGACACCAGAATCTGATCATGAAGGTTATGTTGATATGACGACTCATCTTCAATCATCTGCCTTTAATAATTCAGTATTGACAAAAGGGTTTGGTCAGAGTTTTAAAAATTCAGCAGCAGAGTAATCTGACCAATCAGCGAGCAGAACAGTCAGTCATCCAAACCTTTTTGTCCAGTGACCTGGCAGCAACTTCCAACGCCACCGCCCTGTTGTCGTTTCTCTCCTCTGCACAAATCTAGAAATTGGAAAAAGAAAATCTGCTTATCATTTCAGAACGTATAATAGTCTTGAATTTGAGTTGTCGAAGCTAAAACATAAATATGAACAGTAAATAATGTTTGTTATGTAGAGATTTAAGTTTGTGTGCATGTCTTTGTAGAAACTCGGAATTTTGTCTCCAGCTTATTTGATTTGTTTTGTTATAAAGCAACCAAAATTCTTCTTGGGATAACTGAACTGAATTTCCACAACAAAATGACAATAAAAGTACCAGTAACATTTTTTAGATCCAATTATCCTCAATGAATTGTAAACTATTTGTTAAGTTTTTGTTTTGTTTTTTTTTGTTATTGTTGTTTGTTTTTTTTTACATTTAATGCAAACATTAACATACCATTGAAGAAAATGCATGCAACATATTATTCATTTTTTTTATTTTGGCAAAAATTGGATGTTTTTCTTTTAATTTTAGGACCTAAAAATAAAATGGCGATTCTTTAAAAATGCCAACAAATTGCCCAAATTATAAATTGTCTTTTTCCAAAATGTCAAGTAACATAAGCAGCTCCAAACACGTTTTATTTTGTACAGAGAGCAGAAATGGACCACTTGTACTGTAGCGGTTCCAGTCACCTAAAATAAGGAGCAATGCTCTAAAAACAAAAAAGGTGAAGTACTTGATAAGTTTTTAATCAATCAAATAAGCTCACGGTTATTGTTCCTTTCCCTGCTGGCGTCTTGTCTCTCTTCACAAGAGGTTTCGTTAGTTTTTTCGAGGACACAATCTGAACACAGAGACACAGCAAGTCAATTTAGTAAGAGCTGCTACAAACTCTATCTTAAAACCAGAAATGTCTACATTTTAACAAATCGAAAAAGACGCATCAAGCTCCATAAGTAGCAGGCATTTCCTTTCTGACCTGTCCCAAGGAGCACTCGAACTGTCCCAGGAAGTCCGCTTCTTCTGGAGTGCAGTTTTCGCTGTCGATGTCGTACATTTCAAACCTCAGTTTCTGCACCACCTCGAAGTAGAAGTCGAGGACGATGCTCTTGGAAAACTTGGGATTCAGGCAGTTCTGGATTTTCTCTGTTCGCCCAATCTAGCGCAAGAGACGGTTAAAAAAAAAAAAAAAAAAAAAAGAAGAGCAAAATAAAAAGCTGCGTCGCATTACAAAGTCCAGATCTTTTCCGTGAGCAAAGCGACGTAGAACAGAAAACAGCCGAGCGCTCACCTCGTACCAGTGAGGACCCGACGAGTTCAACTGGACCACGCACATGGGGTCAGACTTGGAGAAGGCGTCCATGTCCAGCAGATTATCGCAGGCGATGCTGAGCGCCACCTTGGTGACGCAGTCTGTGGCCTTGGGTTGCGGTGCTTGAAAGGACGCCATGGCTGTCAGAGGGAGACCTTGAAGAACCCCCACCCCCAAAAAAAACAAACACAAAAAACATACATGTCAGAAAATAAAGACAAGCATTTAGAAGCTGTAGCTCCGGCCACATTGAAGTGGGGCTTATATTGAACAGGAAACCAATCAGAGATATGACCGGGATTAGCAGGTCCGATAACCATCTGAACTTCCCAACGACTCCTTCCCTCTTTACCCAAAATAAAATAAAATGAGCTGCTGTTTCAGTCTCTGTTCAGTACAACAGTTTATGTGCAACAAAAATCACTGCAGTTTTAGGGGAAAAAAGAAAAAACAAAAAAATTCTAATTTCCAAGTGCAATTCTCTGACCCCAATAAGTCAGGCTTATTGTATCATAAGCCTGACGGGCTGCCAGGCTTCACCTGCTTTTATTTATATATATTTATTTTTTACACAGTAATATTTATATATTTACACAGTAACTGTGTAAATATACACTGACTGCACCTTTGCCTTGGCTTTGTGCAATGCTGCAGCATCTGGTCATAATTTTGCACCGTCTCTCAGCCATTGTTTAAGAAGGGAATGAAGGAGAACATACTCTTCAAGATGAGCAATTGTTTTGTGTCTTCAGTCAGGAGAGTGGTAGACGATGCCAACTGAAATAAACTACAGGGATGGATGATATCCTGAATTTGCCTCATCTCATACCAAGAGAGGAGTGCAAGGAAAGTTTCCACACCGAGGAAAAGCCTTTTCTTACCTGCCTTCAAACGTCTAAGACGACCCTAATGGGTCTCTAGTGGAATTCTGCTTCAGCGACAAAATTTCCACATGGATCTGGTGTGAAAGAAAGAAAGGATAAACATCCAAAGAACATGTGAAAGAAACACCTGGTGCTTACTGTCGGTACGGTAGCGGTTCTGTGATGCTGTGGGTCTGCTTCTCTTCCATAGAAATGTTATTAGAGATGACATGATTATCTCTCTACAGCAACAAACAAGAGTGCTGCCTCTGTTCAGCCACATCTACAATATCACCAATGTTAAAGTACATGAGAGGAAATATTTGAAATACCTGAGCTGTTGCTGAGAGGTCCAATGTTTCACTTTCAGTTAGCAAAAGACCACAGCAGGGATTTAAATAGAAATGTTGACATTGGCTAGACGGATATTAAAGGGCGTAGTCGATAAAAAGTGTGACAGCATTTTCCTCCGCAAGTCCAAGAAACCGAACCGTCCTCAACTGGCCTGTTTGTGACAAACTGCTAGTCGTAAAGCCGACATTCAGCGCTCTGCAACTATAGCCAGATAAACATCAACACTGTACGTGTTCTAATGGCTCCTGTGACTAAACTCTAAACTAAGCAGCTTAGTAGTGAAAACCCAGACATGATGGGATATTTAGTCATAACTGGCCGCTATTCCCAGTTAGTTCGAGCTTCGTTCCATAAAAGCGAGCGGTGCCATTAGAAATGCAGACGTTTCAGCGCGGTTTGGGTTTTTTTTTTTTTTAAGAAAACGTTTCGCCCCTTTTTTTTTTTAATATAGTGAACAAAAATAAAGTTATGTCAAATGTTTCCTTGGGTAATAACGTACCTTTTCTCTAGCCGTCCGTCCTCCTAGAACCCAGCAGAAAGAGACTGAGGTTGGCTAAGCTAGCGGTAGGAATGGGCGGTGATCTCCCGTCATCGGCGGAACCAGAAACACTTCGACACCGGGTCGCTCCTCCGCCTCCCAGTCACCACGTCTTGTTCCGAACCCACAACCATAAGATAATAGTGCACACAATTCACGGGTTGCATAATATGTACATCACAAATGTCACTCGTATTCGTTTGAATATCCCGTATTTGACGTGACGCGTGTGCTGTACAGGGGCGTAAGTTAGAGTTATGTAGGCGGGGGTGGGGGGGGGGGGGGGGCTTTAACACACATTACTATTATTTTCCATTATTTGTTGCCCAGACTGGCTTTTCCATCCTGAAATATAATTAACAACCTCGCAACAGTACAGTTACTTTTTTTATTAGCAACTGGAGTAAAAGGAAGGTTTAGACTGAGCCTTCAGATTCAGCCCAAAAGATTTTTTTGTTTTGTTTTGGTTCCTGTTCCCTCTTTAATCTTTGCTCATAATAGTAGAAAAATAAAACATGAAAAAAAAAAATTCACAAACACAGAAATTACAAAAAATATATATGTATATCAACATTTATTTTCATATTAAATAAAATAACTCTGGGTTGAGTTAGCCTGTAACCAAAGCTATTTAACCCTGAAATAGCACCTCAATGTTGCAGCAAGTACAGACATAGTGGCTACAGGAGATGCACATTAAAGCCCTGTCACAGTCTGTTCCGTCTGCAAACCCCACTTCAATGTTTCTAAGCACATTACGTCATTAAGTCATTACCCATTAAGTTTCATAAATTCCTTCTTTTAATTTACTCCAAAATGGCAGAATACACAAAGATTCCCGTTTCACTCACAGTCAGACTCCCTGCACTGGGACTTGTTCTCATTTAATGATACAGGGCTGGACACTATGGCTGAAAAATGCATCACGATATAAGGCTTTCATATCAGTCAATATGAATAATTATTAGGGTTTTTTTTGTTTGTTTGTTTTATCTAGTTTTCTGTCGATTTGTTCTCCTCATTTTCTCCTTTTACTCCATATTGCAGGGAAGAGACCAAACCTGAAACTGCAGCTGTGCAAATTAATCCGGTTGTTGCTAGTTAACCAAAGAGCAAGCGAGTTAATGCCACACTAAAGCATTCCCTCTGCCTACATCCCCAGAATGCTGTGCGGTTCTGGACGGGAGTATGGTGAAATTATTCAGAATTCTGTCAGGTGTATTATTACATTGCGTCTCTGTTATTGATTTATTGCTCAGTCCTACTGAGGCACAAAAGGTTCTCAGCTCAACAACCTCCAAGTTCTGCAACATGTAAGTAAGTATGTAACCATCATTATAAGACAAGAATCAGAAAACACACATTTAAAAACAATGAAAGAAATGTAAACAGGTGGATTGAGGATGGAGGACAGGGTGTCTCGGTTACTGTAAATGCTTGCAGATATCACAACACTTTGCTTACGTCACGAATTGATTTAAGGTCAGTCACAGAGGTAGGTGTTGTGTTTTTTCTTTGCGGCTTTTCACGCTACATGAAAAACTGGAGCAGATGCAGGCAGGCGGTTCCCAGTCCCAAACGAGACATTGCGAGGCTTTGACTCTTCCCATTAAGACGGCTCAGGTACACCGAAGACGTTTGGTGGTTTCAGTTTGTAAGCGTTGAAGAAGGACGACACTTGATCAGGAAGCTCTGCCAGGACGCTCTGGGCAAGGGCCACACTGTTTCCCTGCAGCAAAACAACAATAATAACGGAGAATGATCACCAACTGACCCGGGGAATCTAGAGATATTAAGCACGCCACTGCTCGTGTTTAGGTTTGAACTTTTTCCACATTTTGTGGCAAAAATCATCTCAAAAAGTACACACGGATGGATTTTATGTGTGTAGGCTGTGTCATCTCAGGCCTTCCACAATGCTCTCTATGTCTTTGGTTAAAAATGATAAAGAAACAAACAAATTTTGAAAAATATAGATATAATAAAGAAGTTTTCCTGTTGTTTTTTTTAATCCTCAATAAACAATTGCATTGATTTTCAGCAAATGAAAGACACTAAAAGTACCAATAACACTTTTTTGGAAATCTTTGTTTTGACATCATTTTCCATAAGTACCAAAACCCAATATATGTGTCCACTCTCTGTCTTTCAATACTATCTCCTTAAAAACCAAACAAAAATAAAACATTCAAATGAAATGTTTCTTTTAAAAGATATTTTCTAGATTGTAAATATTTATGATAAATTCTAAATTGTCTTTTTAAAAAGAAAAAAAAAACGTGGCTCTGTTTTTTTTTTGTTTTTTGTTTTGCTTGACTGAGGGCAAAAATGACAACCAACACAGAAAAAAGAACAACAAACAACTTTTTGTGTTGGAATCAGAACAACACAAAAAGTTGTCAAAAGTTGTGAAGAGACAGAATAAAAACTACAAAAAGAGTAAAATGCAGTTGGATCCTTGTCTTTGGCAGGACAATCTGTGCCAAGGCTTAAATATTAGCCATGAAAATCAAGGTCAAGTCAAGTGACACAATGTGGAAGAGTTGATTTGGCATTTATGTTTTTTTTTTGCAAGTTATTGTATTTTAACTCTGAGGTAGCAGGGGCAGCTAAAGCTTCTGACTTGCTGCTTACATGGAAATGTCTGAAAGGCACAAACTGGACGATGTCTCTGGCGGCAGCGTCGCCCGTAGGGGACAGCAGCAGTTTGTCGTCGCTGTCCAGGAACTCCATGGCGTCGAAGTCCGCGCTGCCAACGCCCACTATGATGATGGACATGGGCAGACGGGACGCCTCCACGATGGCGACGCGCGTCTGGTCCATGTCTGTGATCACGCCGTCTGTGAGGATGAGCAGCACAAAGTACTGCTGCGCTTGGACAGACATAAAGGGACAGGACAGAGATGATTAGCTTTAAACTTATTTGGGAACTTTTCTAGTTTCTACTCAACAGTTTACACATTTATTTGGGCTTTAATGAATAGTTGAATGATATAAAAAAATCCTTAGCTTATGAGAAATCAGAAAATCCATGAATCAGAGATAAATTTGATATATTTTTGTTGTATTTTGATGTAAAATTGACTTTTTTGAACTTTACATCATTGTATTATGTTCATCAAAAACATTCCTGGAGTGTTGCCTTGATTCTTTGATGCATGTTTGAGAAATCCTTTAATCTCCCGTGGCAACCGTTCAGCTGTGGGAAACACCTGGAGTGACCTAGCCCCGCCTTTGATGACAAAGCTCCTCCTCTGAGCTGCAGTTGCCAGGCTACCAAGCTTCCACATAACACAGCAATCCTATCTCACTCATCTCCTTCAGACTAGACAGTAGCAATTAGCAAACATCTGGTGGAACTGAGCTTCCGCTGAGCTCATTACACGAGCTACACAATGCCACACTGGTGAAAATGTTAATAGAGGAACTATGTTGAAGGTGGAGTTTCAGAAAGAGGAGGAGTTTTTAAAGAGACAACGACCCAATTTAAAGACGTTCAAATACAAGCTAAAGTTAATTTTAAGCCATATTTGATATACTGTATATAGTATTTTTTTTAACAAGAGACGTCACCACAGTTACTTGATTGTGCTATAAAATACTGTAGCATTACATACTTGAAAAACACATAACACTGAACCTTTACAGTATCAAAATGGTTCCCCACCGACGCAGCGTTCTGCCGGAGAGCCTGTCTGGCGAAGCAGGCCACATGGTTGATGACTGGAGAGAAGTTGGTTGGACCCCACAGCTTCACCTGAGGCAGACACTGCCGGTAGGCCTCCACCACTCCCTCTATCCCTGCAGCACACAAACACACACACACACACAAAGAAACTTCTCAGGGTAAAAGCCAGCACTGCTGCAATTGAAACTTGACGATAGGCTCACCTGCACAGAAGGGATTTGCTGGATTGAAGTTGATGGGAAACTCGTGAGAAACCTGTCAGCATGAGGATTAAAGCAGATTTAAAAACGACATGATATAGTGGCCTCTGCCACACAGACACATGAAGAAAGAATGGAGATCAAGGGTGTCCAAAGTGAGTCAAGACTCAATTTTGACTTATTTTTAATCAGGGCAAAATTATTACAGACAATTTAAAATCTTATGCTGGCTCTGGCAAAAAGTACTTGGATCATTTTCTTAAATTAAACTTGGCTATGTACTTGTCAATAAAAGTGACTTAAATTTTATTTTCAATACTGAGAATTGAAAAAAGTTCTATTATTTTCAGTCAAGATCTTTAAAAAAATTTAAAGTGGATCACTTTTCTTTTTTCATATTTTGGATTTACAACATTTTACACATGCCTTTCCAACACCAAAACAATGACTGCTTTACTTGTGTAATTAAATTGTTGCAGCTTAGTTTATCATTGTGCAGATAAAATAAATAAATCTCTTTCCTGCCTCAGGTTTTTGGTCTTGTGACTTGATGGATTTGGCTCCAAAAGTCTGGACACCCCTGATGTTGATTGTGTTTGGCAAGAAAAGAGCTCGGATGGCTTCACAAACAAACGAATGCAAATACTGAAGATTGTAAAATTGAGATTAAATGTTCTGAAAAGCAGTTTTATTTAATAAAATATGAAGTATTCTGTATGATTGTCAGGTTTAATAGTGTGTTGGTTTTTTATACCTGCCATGACGGAGGGATCTGAGCTCCAAATCCAAACACTGGAAACATCTTAGTACTAAACATAAAGAAAATCACAGTTAACATTCATCCACTCAAATCTAGTCCTGTTGAGAGGCAGTAAAGTTATTTATTCGCATAACACACTGCTGCACAAAAAGGAATGGTTTTTGTAATACAATGGGAAGAAAACTTTGTTTTTTTAAACCAAAAGTGATTTTTTTTTTTGTCCTAATTTTCACTTTTGGAAAAAAAAAATGATAGATTTAGGGAATGTCTCTACCAGCTTTGTAGGTCTAATTTATTTTTTTTTACCCATGGTAAAAAAATTTTTTTACCCAAGCAAATTTGGGTTAAGCTCAGTCTGACAGGATGTAGAGTCTGTGAACACCAGTTTCCAATTTTCCCCACAGATTCTCAATTTCAATTAAGTCTGGACTTTGACTGGGTCATTCTAAGCTACGGTCCCAAACCTTTACATATCAAGACCCTCCTCCCAAACATCATTAGCTTCTGGCCTTGATCAAAATAAAAATATTGACTTTTAGAATGTCCCCACCCCCCTCACTTTTATCCGCTATTTGATAATTATTAACTGCTGTGTTATATATTCAGATTTTAGTCGTGGTAAAATCTGGTGGACCCTCAACTTGGTCCAATTGGATGTCTAGGTCACCTTCTTCCACATCTTTGTGTCTCTGCGCGGCTTGTAGCAAACTGCAAACGGCACCTTTTACCTTTCTTATAAAAGTTAATATTCTGTATCCTTTATTTCACATATGAGGATACAATAAAATACATTTAAGTTTGCTGTTGTGTGACAAAATGTGAAAAAATTCAGGATGCATGAATACAGCTGCATCAAACTCTATTTCATATAAGGCTAAACTTCCCCACACTGTGATTTTGTCTACTAATCTTTGCTCCTTTCTAAGATTGGTGTAAAAAAAAAAAAGAAAGAAAAAAGTGTATTAACAATGGTTACAAACCAATCATAATACACAGTCCAGTCACATTAATGTGACCACCACGTACTTTCCACTTCAGAGTTAAATAACCAATCACAGAAGGCAGGTGGCAGCACAGTGCAGTTGAGCGTATATAAAGGGTGTGTGTGGGCTTCGGAAAACATTTCAATCGTTGGCGTAATGCAGAAACGAAGCGATTTATCCGACGTCCAAAAGGGCATGATCATTGGCTTTCGGGCCAAGGGTGGAAGCATTTCCGAAACGGCTGAGTTTGTGAACTGTTCGCGTGCCGCCGTGGTAAAAGTGTACCGTGCATGGCAAAATGGGACTGTCCAAAATCAACGACGTGGCAAATGTGGTGCACCACGGGCCATAGATGACAGAGGCGAACGACGGTTGCGGAGATGCGTTCGGGCAGATAGACGGGCTACCGTTGAGCAACTGACCACTAAAATGAACCAAGGGGCTACCACAAGTGTCTCCCAAACCACTATTCAGCGAACATTGCTGCGTCTGGGCCTCCGAAGCAGACGCCTGGTTCGTGCACCTATGCTGACTGGTGTTCATCGACGACGAAGGCTAGAATTTGCACGCCAGTACAGCAGCTGGACGTCCACTGAGTGGCGACAGGTAGCGTTTTCAGATGAATCGCGTTTTATGCTCCATCGGACAGATGGACGTTGGCGTACAAGGCGTGAAACCTCTGAAAGGAACCACCCTGCAACCATTGCAGGAACGGTCCAAGCTGGAGGCGGGAGCATTATGGTCTGGGGAATGTTTTCCTGGCATTCTCTGGGTTCACTGATTATTGTGGAAGGCACGATGGATCAATACAAGTACGCATCTGTCCTTGCGGACCATGTCCACCCCTACATGCGCATTGTTTTTCCTCAGGATGATGGCATCTTCCAGCAGGACAATGCGAGGTGCCATACAGCTGCCAGTGTACGTGCGTGGTTCGAAGAGCACCAGGATGAGTTTACCGTCCTCCCCTGGCCAGCAAACTCACCTGACTTAAACCCAATCGAGCATCTGTGGGACCATCTCGATCGAGTTGTTCGCGCCATGGATCCTCAACCGCGTATTCTAGCGCAGCTGGCCACGGCATTAGAGTCGGCATGGCTCAACATCCCAGAGAAGACCTTCAGGGACCTAAGTGACTCTCTTCCTGCACGTCTCGTAGCAGTTCGCTCTGCGAAAGGTGGTTATTCTGGCTTTTGACAGATGGTCACATTAATGTGACTGGACTGTGTATGTAGTTTACCTGTCATAGTCTTTGATGACGTTACCTACTGCCCAGATGGCCTGCAGGTATTCATTGTAGCCGTCAGGGCTGATATAGTGAAGGGACTGGGGGGACACGGGTCACCATTAGAGCCTGTAAAGTCGATGGCAATCTGGGTCGCCGCAGAGAGAGAGAGAGAGAAAACGCAAAAATAAAAGAGCATTCTACAAGACAAAACCAAGTAGTTAATGCCAAACTCACCGTAAAGTTGATCTGACATCCTCCCATCACATAATCCAGGAAGCTATATTCCTTCTCCACCTGTAAGACGCAACGTTACTTTAATAGTATCTACAAAAACGAGACGTATGGAAAATGTACATCAACAATATTAACTGGGAGTTGCCTAAAATTCAGTGCTCAGACTCCTAAGACCCGTTCACACCAGATGACACCTCTGTACAGTTTTTAGTGATCTCTACAAGCGATTCAAATGAGACTGAATTATGGGAAATTTTGGAAAAACTTTGCGTGAAGTTACAAAGGCTCTTCTGGAGGCCACCAAATAAGTTCCCTACTCCTGAACTTATAAGCTCCCATCAGATGGAGCAAAATATTTCAGCATTACATTTTATGGAATTTTTTTTAAGGGATGCACTAATGTCAAAATTTTGGTCAATATCAATGTCCGATATATTTTATATTTCATCCCCCTTTTGAAATTTTGACATATACACCTATATTTTCTGTATATTATATATGTTTTCATTGTTACCAGGCAGTGTTTTATGCAAATGATCCCAGAGTTTTTATATTTCTTGTTTCTCAACTTTCTGGAGTTAACGCATTCGAATTCCGCCTGAAAATGGAAAGAGATGACGTATTAATCTGTGTAAACTACAAACAGTCACAAAAATAAAACATCTAGAAACTCTTACCGGTGACAGGTGTGTTCCTGCTAGCATCTCTGCTAGCGAGGCTGTAAAGCTCCCAATGAGGTCGTGTGAGCCGTTCACATGGTGGTCGTAGCAATCCACCTAAGAAAAAGAAGAAAAAGAAAAAGAAGAAAAAAAAGAAGAAGAAGAAGGCTTTCCTCAAAAAGAAACATCATCATATTAAGTTTCAGTGTCGTGCATGCTTCATCATATAAGCAGCAGCTTTACCTCAGATGAGCTCAAATGAAAAATGAAAAAAGGGAAAAAAAACCCACCTTCACACCGTCATCCACGAATCATGCATGTGCTTGTTTGGCTGGGTGACAAATACTGCCGCTTTTTAGGTTTGGTAGCGTTACACAACAACAACAAAAAAAGAAAAGAAAGTGCAATTCAGCATGAATTAGTAGCATGTGAGAGAAACAAATCCATACAAATAGCAGACATATTTTTATTCAGATATGTTTTTAAGAAAACATATTAGTTCAGGTTAATATGGAGCATTTTCAAACAACAGGCACATTAGGTCAAGATGGAAAGTAAGTACACCTGCTTTTAAATCCTAATATCCTACAGCTTCAAGAGCGCGACCACTCTGCCTTTACAAAGTGCTAACAGAGACATTTGTTGCTGTAGCATTTTGCTAACAAATTCATAAACTCAAATTGAAGTTTATATTTTTTTAATATATAAATTCCTAGTGTTACAGATTGAGAACTACAAAATGATTTTTATTTTAGGGTTTCAAACATCTATACCAAAGGTGTCAAAAAATGTGGATGCTAGTGTAAAACATTAGAAATAACTTAGCAGTTTACTTACTTTTGCCATCCCTGTAAAGTATAAGAAAAAATATTACCTTTATTGGTTTTTCCACATCTCCCCCACAGAGGGCTCGCAGCGAAATACGGAAAGGTCTCCACACTGGGTTCAGGTTGTTATAAACGGCCTGCACGAACGAGAACAAGCGTACCCAGAGTGAGCCACGGCAGCTGTCCCGCGGGTGCATGAGATCCAGATGGATGCGTTTACCTCCGTCCTGTGAGCCAGCTGCCATCCTGTTTCTGTCTGCTTGTGGAACTCCAAGAAAGGGTCGGACCACCAGAGAAACTGAACGCCATTACAGCCTTTGTTATCACGTACAGGATAAGCTCGAGCAATATGAAACTCCAAAACAAAAGCATCTGTACCTTTTTGTCAAGCCTTCTCGCTGACGCTTCAAAGTTTGCCACTCTTGTGTCCGTTATTTCTTCAGCACATATCTAGAATTCAGTTGACACAGGGGTTCAAGCTTATTTGTAATCTGACTTACTGTTTCAGCTACATTACAGCACAGTGAAGCATTTTATAAAGCATGTTTTAGACTGTTGGATGAGACAGTGAGGCAGTGATGAACAATGGGTCCACCTACAGTAATTGTCCCGTTGCCTGCAGGTCTCCTGTCCGTCAGCAACAACTGTCGGGTCATCTGCCTGTTAGAAACTATCTGGATGCAAATAAAAACAACTCTGTTGCTTTGAAAAAGGAAAAGAAATTGAATATTTTTGTTTTTTACATGTATACATATATAACTCACCTGACCAAGTGTACATTCCAGCTCCCCCAAGAAATCATCATCACTCAGGTCGTAGGTACTATTGTCAATGTCATACACGCAAAACTTCAGCTTCTGCACCATCTCAAAGTAGTAGTCAATGACAAACTTCTTGGCAAACTTTGGGTTTAGGCAGTTCAGGATCATCTCTGTGCGCCCAACCTGATGGAGAAAGATTAATCGGATCACGTTGCTCAGGATGAATTTGTCGTGAGAATGTGGATGACTTCTACAGTCTCCCACCATGAACCCGACACAGACCTCGTACCAGTGGGAGTCAGAAGTGCTGATGTAAAGGGCGCACAGGGGGTCCGACTTGGAGAAGACGTCCATGTCCATCAGGTTTTCGCACGAAATGGTCAGCTCCACCTTGGTGGCCAGGTGAGTGGCCACGGGAGCCGAGGCAGCTGCTGAGGCCATTCCACCTGGACTTGTTGAGAAGACAATCTGCTGTTAACGAACAAACAAGGAGTATTATTATTATTCTTTTTTTAAGGATTCTATTTATTTATTTAGTTTTGCTCTGGTGGGCTTTATTTGACAGTGAATTGACGGGCAGTTGGGTTATGGTTCTGGTCGGACTCGATCCAGTGACGGACTGAAGTCTCCTACATGGGTCCACCAGGCCCAATAAATTTAGGTTGGTTGATTAATGGTTGATTGCAAGTGTACAACATATATGTTCAATTAAAAAACAAAACACATTTATTAAAAACCATGTATTATCTTGTTTTATTCGCACAATTATGCACTACCTCTGTTGTCAAATAATATTTACTCAAAATACACTTAAGTTTATCATTTTACTGCTAATTACGTGAAAAATCTACATGGTTAGGAAACTTGTTGAACAATAGTGTTGCAAAAACGTATTTTCCTCAGTGATGGTTCTACGTGACCATACAGATGAATGCAAAAAACAACAAAAACATTACATTTACTCTAAAAACATAAAGAAAGGACATCGTTGATACATCAACCAGGAAAGTGACTTTGTTTTGGAATTTGAACTCGGGTAAAAACAGTTCCTGTCTATGTAAAGGTTTCATCAAACTGTAACATCATTCATACAGTCCTTCTAATATTATTATTCAGATCTTATCATATTAAGCTGCTGTACTGACACTGCAGTACCTCGAGAGGGTGTGGCGACCAACTAACACACGTTACAATCACTTAGTATCCACTGCTTAGTATTTGGACACTTACTCACGTTAATTTACCCGTTCAACACCTGATAAAATAGCTCTTGATCCAATAACTTATTTCTGCTTCTGGCCGAGTAATGAAAACTAAAATTTATCTGACAACAACAGCTGGGCGAGTCGGTGTGGGTGGAGCCAACTGCTGATCTTTACTCTGATTGGTCAACCATATTAACCCCATCGAACCCGATGACAGTGGAAAACTAGGAACGGTTTGTATTTTACAACAGTAGTGAAACTACGATAGGATTTTTTTTTAACGAATTAGCTTATTATTCCGTTTTAATAACAACCCGGAACTCTTTCGGTGTTCGTTTGTTTCTCATCAGAAACATAGGGACGAGCACAGGCAACGGGACGCATTCAAGAGCGGCAACACTGTTTAGTTGTAATTTAACAAAAACCCATCTCATTTACTGCCATATTTAAATTGATTAACAGTAAATAATGCATGTGAAGTTGTACTCAGATATATATTCAGCGAAACTGGGGTTCTTATACTTAACAACCCGAGTTACTTTTAGGGATATTTGTGTTTTTAACCAATTAACGTCGAGAATGCATTTGTGCTCTTGAATGTTCACCGTCTGTCTCTGCTCTGCTGCCTGGGTTGACGTTAAGCCGTCCAGTTCCTGCTCGTTGGACCTTTGGATCTAACAGATGATGGCTCGGAGGGTTTTAACGCGGCTTGTCAACAGGAGTTTGCTGGAAGCTGCAGTCGGCGCTAAAGGCGGAAGGATCCGGGGTCGAGCCGCCTCTTCCGGACAAGTGCCAGCTGGACAGTCGGTGCTCTTGGTGTAAATACTTTATGCTTCGTTTGTTTCTGCCTGCTCAACTCAAAGCTCTTAGTAATAGAGAGGTTTCCAGTCTCTCTCTCTCTCTCTCTCTCACTGGGCTGATGTGAAGTGATGGATGATGAAAGTAGATCAAAGTTCACCAGGACTTTAATCGTGTTTGGCACTTGTTAAAGCTTCCTGAACTAATTAGGTCTACCAAGTTCAGGAAGCTTCAAGAAGAAGTGAAGAGAAAGCCAAACTTTATTTTCCATATAAATATAAAAATGGGATGTTGTTATTTTAGGTCAGCTAAGGATACCAACCAATTAAACACAAAATACAACATTTAATCCTTACCTTTGTTTTTCTGACCTGCTCTTGTCCACAGAGTGGAAGAGCAGCATTCCTGCTGGGCCTCCCTGTTCTGTCTGCTCTGAGTTACCAAGCTCTCTGTAACCTGCAGAGTTCAGCTGTGGTCTGCGCTTTAGATAAAGGTAAACAGGTGGAGAGAAATAATAATAATAATAATAATAAAAAATCTAAGTGATTTTGGAGTTGAATAGATTCGGTGCTTCTCAGATGCATCTCCACTGACAACAGGATGTCATGTTTTGTGTCTGGGCAGATGAGGTTCTGGAACAGGCCGACTACCTGTACAGCTGCGCAGACACAGAGAAGCTTTACCAGCTGCTGCTGCAGTACAAGGACAGGTGAGCCTGAGCTGCAGCCACTCACTTTCAGATCCGTTCCTGTCCAAAATGCATAGGATTTAAAGGCATAAACATACAGGCGAATTTCACTCAACAAGACTGAACGGAAAGTTTTTTGGAGATTTAACACAAAAAGTGTACAATATTCAGATATTACAACTAATTAAGATCCAAAATTAAGGAAGTTTTTCCAGAAAGTGTGAATATTACACAGAAAAATTACGGCCTACATATTCATGGGAAAGACTGCTTGCTAATTTGACAGTCACTGACACCCACCACAAAAAAGGCTAAGTCATATGCTTGGTCTTTGCTGCATTAAAACAGATCAGAAAGTTAAGTGGAAGAAAAAAAGCACTACAGGAAAATCTTGACAAGAAAGGGATACCTCTAACTTTGGATACGGGAAACATCGGCCATTTTCTGTGGATTTCAGAAGGAATCTGGTTTTATTCCTGTAAAGAACTCAGAGTTGAATTAATTGTTCTACGAGTAAAGCTCCACTGGATGACAATATGGCCACCCTTTTGTTGTAGTCGTTTTGTCAACCCAGCACCTGAGGGGGTTGGGGGGGGGGCACCATATCAAATCATCTTAGCACATGGGTGGACCAAAAGTAAGGAGTTTCTCCTGGTCAGTGTGGGGTCATCATGCAGGTTGTGTGCTTCCGTGCAGCGAGGATGCAGAGTTCCTGTGGCGGCTGGCCCGGGCGTCTCGGGACCTGTCCCTCCTGCCCGACACAGACGCCGGGAGGAAGCAGCAGCTGACGTTCGAGGCCTTTGAATATGCAAAGCGGGCTCTGGAGAGAGACGACAAATGTTTTGCTGCACACAAAGTAAGTCGGTTGTTTCACTGCAAGAAGAGGTACTGATGTAACAATCAGACCCATTGTGTTTTATTAAGAATGACGTTCGGCGCTGTATTCCCAGTGTGAAATATGCTAGTTTTTTTTCCCCCCCCTTACCTCAGTGGTACGCCATTTGCCTCAGCGACACTGGGGAATTTGAGGGAGTCAAGGTTAAAATAGGAAATTCATACATCATCCGGGAGCATCTGGAGGTGAGAACATCTGGGTCACCGTCTTAAAACAAAAGCGGTACATTTATTCATCTTCTTCTTCCTCCCAGAGGTCTATTGAGCTCAACCCTAAAGATGCCACATCCTTACACATTCTAGGTTACTGGTGAGTCTTTTTCTTCTTCTCTTCTCCCAATTTAAATGGAAGTGGACACAGCCTAGGAGGATTTTAGCATTATTAACTACATCTTAATTTATGTGTTATGTTTTTATGATTTAAAGCACTTTGAACTCGTTACTGATACGTGTTCTGCAAAATCCACCATTCTTGAAATGAAATTAAATCGGGGTTATATAAAATTAGATTTTCAGAGTTCTAAAAGACTCTTTACATACACATGATGATGGCAAGCTACTGGTTTGTGGCTAGTGGTGCCATTTTGCGCCTTTCTACTCTTTTGTGATCCAGTTTGAGATTTTAAAGTATGAAACACCAGAAATTGATGATGATTCAGTTGTACACAGTGCCAGTTCACGTCTTGAAGACTGAATGATGAGTGTTCGGTGTCCCAACCCAGCAGATCCAAATGTACTGTTGTTCCCGTTGCTAACCCATGAATCTTCATCAGATCTGGATGCAGACCATCTGATAGCTTCTGAAGTATTTCAATCCAGGTGAAGGTGATGCTCTAGTGAAATCTTATCCAAGACAATTTCTTCTTCCTTAGGTGTTTTGCTTTTGCCGAGTTGCCGTGGTATCAGCGCAAAGTGGCCGCTGTAATTTTCTCAACACCGCCTACGTCTACGTTTGAGGAGGTTGGACACTTTTCTCAGCTTTAGCCTTAACCAGTCACTGATCTTTATTCGCTAATGAATGCTAGTTTTATTTGTGTTTCTCAGGCTTTGGAGTTCTTCCTAAAGGCAGAGAAAGGTAAAACGGCTTGTACTCTAATCACTGAAAAGCTCCTGTTGCCTTTAGCTGAGATTCATAATAATAATGTAGAAAGATTCTAAGCTTAAACACGTCTCCTGTAATTGTTGCTTCGTACAGTTGAGCCAAACTTCTACAGTAAAAACCTCCTGATGTTGGGAAAGACCTACATGGCCATGAAAGACAAGGAGAAGGCGCTTCACTGGCTAACCAAAGCTAAAGAGTATCCAATCCACACACTGGAAGACAAAGAGGTATAAACACACATATAGCCACTGTAGTATTAAAACTATTCACACTCCTTGAATGTTTTAAGCCTTAACCTAAAGGAGACTCTGCAGCAAGGACAGAAAATTGCTCTTCACAGGTCTTCTCTGTCCAATCCGTAGTTAGGAATAAAACATGATTCTCCGGAGTGTTAACCCACAGGGTGCCAACTACATTTGCGGACCAAAGTTGTCGAGAATTGCTTGAGAACTTTGGTTTGCAACATTTTGTTTTGGTTCAACAAAATCCTAAACCACGTCTCCTTTTCCTTCCTCTTCAGTTTTGTACAACATTGTGTTTCTTTGTTGCATGAACTCCCACAGTTACGTCAAAGTTTGCGGGTTTAACTCGACCATATTCACGGGACATGAACACGCGAGGCGTTATGCAACTGGTTTGTACTGAATGTGGCCGCTGTGATCGCGTAAACATACCAGAACCTGTTCCTCTGCAGGTCCATAAAGAGGCCGTGGAGCTCCTCAATCAACTTTGATGACCTCCTGTCCACCTCTGCTCTGCGTGCCGCAGGAGGCCTTTGGACTCGAACCGAGACAACGAATGAAGAATCCCAATAGGATATATTAGTTGCTTCACTGGGACTCAAAGCAATAAAGACAAAAAAAAAAGTAGCTCTAGCTTGAATTTTCTACATGCAACCCTCAAGAGAAATAAGGCATTACAGCACAACTAGACAATTAATGCTGTTAACATTTTATATTTGCTTTTACAGTGTTCTCAAGTGTTTTATTTTCTAAAATGTCTACCAGTTGTGTCTGAAGTGATTCATAAACAATAAAAACTATGATTTGACTGCTGTTCTTCCATCTGTTTGCTGCACACTGCTGGTGAAACACTGGTACTACACTTTCCTCATTCTTTCAAGACAGTCATCTGCTTTGGAAATATTCTCCCAAATGATCAAAGTTTGGAAACTAAAAAGCATCGACAATAACTCCATTGAAGATTTTTGAAATTGCAGCAGGTAACAAAAGGCTCGTTACTGGAGCTGATAGCCTGACTAATTAAAGCTTGATTTACTTCTCAGTCTAAAATTGATTAAATGACATGCAACAGTTTTTAACAGAACTACTGCTTTTCTTTCTGAAATGCACTCAAACATTTCTGTGTGAAATATGACTGTTTTTAATGTCATGCTAGTAATACGATGCCAGAGTCCCAGCCAGTGATGTGCACAGTTGGACATTAGGAGGTGCTAGAGCACCTGACCTTTTACCTCTGGACAAAACAAAGAAGGGTCCTTCTGGAATGTTTTAATTGTTAAAACTAGTTGACAGAGAAGTGATGCTGTGAAACTGTCTCTCCTCCCCACAAAAGCCAAGCCAGTGATGGTTTATTCACTTATTTATTCGTATCTCATAAATCCATCTCTCTCCATTTAAAATGGGTGAAATCAGATTAGAAATGAATCTTCTATAGACATGGTCTCCTGTAGAGGGGGCATTCTGTACAGTGTGGTTGGTGCTTTACAGTGTGTATCTACACATGATATGTTACAGAGCGGAAGCGTTTCAGGCGGTCAAGCCAACCCACCCCTGAACTTGGGGCCTGATGGGAGCTACGATCCGGCGCCGGACCAGAACGACAGGCTGCGGCCCAGGCGACCTGAAACGACCCCCCCGCCGCTATTCTGATAAGAACAAAAGGCATCACAGATTCCCCATCGGTGGAGTGGTAGCTCTGCGTGGTCGATTATAATATTGAAGTATTTCATTTCACTGTCATCTTTATGCAACCGAAACACGCAACTGATTTGGATTACAGGTTTCTGTCGGAAAGGAAGCACAGTTTGATGGATCTCTGTATAAAATGGCCTCCTGCAGCCCCAATCAGTTGAATACATGTTATTTACATGACTGATAATGGATCACAAGCTAATCCAGGACAGTAGCTTGTGGCGCTTCGCAGTGCAACATTTAAATTTATTTTGCTTCTTTTTTTTTTAGACTTCTAACTGAAATCATCTGTAACAGCAGAGTTTGGTGTGATGTCTTTGAGAGGGGTGAAAAGGGGCACTGTCCCTTTAAAAACTGAAGGAAACCTAGGCTGTGCAGGTTTTTTGAGTCTCTACATGATGCAAATAAGGCTTTCTCAGCTCACAACGTGAGCATCATGGATGAAGTAGCTGGGTTGAGCGGTCAGACAGCAGTATTTTCTCCCCCTCTGTTCTGCCTGCTTGTCCAAGTAACACATTTCTTATTTTTTTGTTAAAACACCATCACCTTCGGCCTTACGTGAAAACAGCGGCTAAAGATATCAGAGCCTTATTTTTCTCCGATCACCGTCTGCTAAAGGGTTGAAGACGACACGATCCTGCTAACATGAGGTACAAATAATCAAAATGTAGTGCTGCATCGAACACAGTGGCTTCAGAAGGACGCGACCTACAGTCCAACTCCAACATCTGCAAATCACACAAACTAGCGCCGCTGTATCTTTTCTTTTTTCTTTGTCCATTTTCTGAGTTGCAAACGGAAACTGCAGATGATCAGAGTCGTCCTCGTAGATCGCCGTGCCAACGCCGTTCTCTCGTTACGTCACAGTGTGCAAAACAGGCCGCAGTCTTGATACGGCCTGGAACGTTTCTGGCATAAACCGGCACTACTGTCACCACCCACACACACTCACACACACACATACATACTAATGGCTTGTTTTCAATGAAATTTTTAAAATATCTAATATCCTCCCATGAGTTCTCATCGATTTAAAGACACAATTAAGATTCCTTTTTTTTTTTTTTGCCCCAGAAGAGATGATCCATCGCTGATGTTTGTCGTCAAGGATGGGTCGATCCATGCCGGAAAAATAAAAAGTCTGCGTGCACACGCTCGCGGCGGTGCCGGCGGTCATCTAATGTTCAGAGGCAGCATGCAAGCACGCAGGGTTTTCTAAAACGACCATCTGTCCCACAAGGAAAAAACAAACAAACTTAATTTCAGGCACTGAACGCCAAATACAACTAACGTTTTGCCTTTTAACAGCTCTATAGAACTAGAGCTTTAAAAGAAGGTTGAGCCTAAACTAGAAAACCCTCTCGAAAGCACTTTCAGTCTATCATTATTTTTTTTAAAAGCCAGTCAGCCGCTTGGGGTGGACATCTAAAAAGAAAAAAAAAAAAAAGAAAAAAAAATCCATGATTTCTGTTTTTAAAACAGAAAAGCGAATGGATGAAATGTTTTGCATATTTTCATGGAGGGGGAAAGGGGCGTTATATATTATATAAGGACTAGGAACAGGAATGCGGCAAAAAATGATGCTGCAAATTAGGATTTGGTTTTAAATGACAAAATAGCTTATATACATTGGTGGTTATCTTGTGCAATTCTTTTTGTTGTTGGTTTGTTTTTCTTGGCTGATTGAACAGCAGACAGCGGGGCTAGCAGAGGGGACAACACCAGAAGACCTTGTCCCTCTATTCTTGGCCAAATCCTTCGGTTTCCTCGATGGCGAAGAGCAACTTCTCCTTCAGCTGTTCGTAGCTTTTATAGGGAGGCAAGTCCAGGCGGTTAAAACTGGAACAGAAATCAGGAGGAGGAAGTCAGTAGAGAATTATTACAACCTTCTAAAGGCATCATTACTAATGTTACATCTTGTATCCTTTCAATCAATCTAATGGGGATTTCACTTGATACAATACAAAGTAGCAAATAACTTTTGTTTGTCTTCAAATAATTTTTTTTTTTTAAAAATCCCTCAGTTCAATTCTTGGTGGAAATATTTTGCTTTTGTACATCTGAAGAAAATTATTTTTTTCATCTTTTTGAAAAACTCCAAGCTTCACCAGATTGGTTGAAGGGCAGCTGTGAAACCCTCTTTTCAACTTTTCATACAGATTCTAAATAAGACTTTAGACTTTGACTGGGCCATTCTAACACACGAATATAGTTTCAAGAGGTATAACATGTTTTCCAGCCATTCTGTAGCACAAAAATGCTGCATATATCTGATATGACTTAAAAGAAATTTTACCTCCAGATTGAACACCTTGAAATTGGGTGTCTGGCCCTTTAAGAAAGTTCTGCTATTTCTGAAACTCCGCCTTCAAGAAGTCATCACAACATGGCTCCTCTATTAACCCTTTAATAACATTTTTACCAGTGTTGTACTGAGAAGTAGCTCCTATAATGAGCTCAGCAGATGCTCAGTTGCACCAAGCGTTTGCTAATTGTTGCTGGCTAGTCTGAAGGAGCTGAATGGTTGCCATGGGAGATTAAATGATTTCTCAAACATCCATGAAAGAATCAAGGCAACACTCCAGGAATCTTTTTGATGAGGGAATAATATTATAACATGATGTAAAGCTAGAAAAAGTTAATTTTACATAATACTGCTTCTTTAAAAACAAGTATTTTTTTAATATTTAAGGTATTAAAATGTCTGATCCCATTAGTGCAGGAATAATGTGCCAACGCTGTTATCTCTTCTTACACAGTAATACTTTTTTTAAGTCAACGCTGTTTAAGAAGATAAATGTGAGAATAAAAAAATGTAAATAAATATATATACACATATACAATCACATATAATTGACAGTAGAAGCTGCAGCTAAAAGGTTTTTGAAACTGAAACCTACTGACCATGTGTGGCTACGGGGAAGCCATGTGTCCTTCCCCACTTTCTCGATGCAGAACTTCTGTGGCCCGTTGCTTCCTGCAACGCAAAATGAAACAATCAAGAGGACCGTAAAGCTCCCGGCGTCGTCTGGGTCGTACCAATTCCGTCACTGACCCATCAGCTCAGCAAAGCCGCCCAGAGGAAGCCGGCAGGTTCCCGTCACAAACTGCATGAGCCGCAGACGCACTTCGTTGTCCACTTCTTTCACCAGCTGCAGGGGAGGAAATCGGCGGCGGACACTGTTACAGACTGACCCTTCTCGCAGGGAGCTCAGGTTGGCGTCAGACGCGAACACATCAATCGCTTGAGCGACAGTACCTGCCAGAACCAGATGATCTGCTTGCTGTTCCTGGTGTAGTGGCGGTACACGGTGTTTCTCTGCCAGTCCTGCAGGTCCACCTCCTGCATGCCGCACAGCATCACCTGGACGCAAAGACGAGCAGACTCAGAACACCGGTGATGTAGAAAAAAACAGGAAGCCAGTGAGTAATTTTTTCGCAGAGAGGTCTAAAGTTGCGACGTTATCAGAATAAAAGCGAGCCGGTCCTGAGCAGAGGAGCGCTGCTGCTCACCTCCAGCTCCTTCTCGTCGAAATACTGCAACCACTGAAGTGGGACCACTTCGTTGAAGCCGTCCAGAAAAGCTTTGGTTTGACCTTCCACCCCACGGGAGAACCTCCACTCTGCCATCAGACTGCAAACACACACAAGACGTAGGTAGGTTTTACTTTTCATAATGACCAAAACCAAGTGTTCCCAAACTCCTCCATGGCCCCCAAAGAGCATTAACCTGTGGACAGGAGGCCTCTTTGCAAACCCACAGACAATGCTATAAAATATGTAAAGAAACAAACTTTTACAAGGTTTTTCATTCACTATTCCATAATTATTCCATTCACTTTGCATAAACCTGCCTCATAGCATTGGATTTTGGATGGTCACGAGTTCTGGGCACAAAATTTATTATCAGATGATATGACTGTATTACAAGGAAGTTCAATTTGTGATTATTAGAAAGTATGCAATTTTTTATATTAATCACTTCAAATTTAATTTTTTTACCCCACAGTTCTTATGGCCTTTTTCTTGTTCAACATTTCCCCATTTCTTTTCTTCTTGCTTGCAGAGCAAAGCAGCTTGATTAATTTAATTTATATATTTTTTTCTTGTATTTGCATATTTTTTCCTCAACTTCTATGACACATTCTGAGTCCCCCCCAGCACCCTCTGGTGGCCACACACTGAACAACACTGGTCTAGACTACAGCAATTTCACAGGTTAGAGCAGGGGTGTTCAAACCAAAATCCAAATCATTTTATTGGAAATCTCACATTTTTGTGATTTAAAGACACAATATGTTCATTAAGCAATGTAAAAAATTATAATTTATTGTAGATACTGAAAAAGGTCTAAGATGGTGTACAGTTTTTCTAACCTTATGAATACTTGATTTGTTGGTCTAGAAAATGTTTTTTAGCAACAAAAATGACAGACCGATGAGATTATTCCCCAGTCCACAGATGCACTTTGGACTACCCTGGGTTTATTTCTGTTCTGAGAAAACTACCTGATGTACTCCTCCTTGTTCTCCTCCGTCACCAGGATGTTGACGCCATCGGGCTTCAGGTCATGAGACGAGATCTTCCCCAAGATCTCCATGTCCACGGAGAAGTACATCTCCAGCCCACATTCCTCGATGTCGTTGTCCCTGAGGAGAGGGGACAGCATGACTGATTCCGTTTTCATTTATACACCAATGTTCTATGTAAGGAAATATAGGAACTTTTACCACAATGTTGGGACAACAGTATTAGTTACAACTAAAGAAAAATTAAGATTTTTAATGTCCTGATAAATTTGGGTTATTTTTCTGCTGAATTGTTAAAATTAACATTAATCACATGACATTTAAAAAAAAGGGTAAGTAATCTGTTTTTTTGTAAAAGAAACAAAATTTGTGAAATAATATAACTGAATAACAAAAAGTTACAGTCTCCACACTTTGAGATACACAAAGTAACTAAAATTGGTCATACTAAGGTCCTAATTTATTCTAAAGTCACACTGCTCCTTATGTTTTGCTGCTAGGAAAAAAAGTAGCATACAAACATGGCTTTTTGTTTCACTTGTAAGCTGTAAGCAAATTTAAATTAAGATTCGCTCATAGTTTTTCCACACCGTCAACCTTACACACAAATCGGATTTAAATCTTTGAACATAAAGTTTGATATTCCTTATTTTCTTTCTAAATTTGAAAACAATCTTTTGACCAATTATTTAAAAGATTTCCAAAAAACAAAAACAAAAAGCATCCACACTTTTAGGAAGAAAAAACAAAGCCAGGACAAACAAACTTTGTTTAAACTTCCTTTCACAGTCTCTTGATGCATGTCAGCTCTGCAGCCGTGACTTCTGAGGACATGAGTGCTACTGACAGTGAGCGCCGCAGAGCAAACACACAGCTCACCTGATCCAGATGAGAGAGTTGTAGAACTCCGGGTCAATGGACTCCAGGTCTTTCAGGATGAGCTTCTTGTTCAGCATTCGTTTGTAGAACGGCAAAGAGAAGCCCGTGTCGATGAACTTCCCATGGAAAAGTGCCTGCAGAGACACAATGGGAGACACTAGCAGTTAGCGTGCTAACCAGCCCTAGAAATGCGCCCGCTTATTTTGAACAATGTCTGCATTTTATTTAGCAATGAACGACTGAAAACAGTTGCGGTGGTGTGTCGGGTTTGTTAGGCGGACGTGCCATCGCGATGAAGCGGCCAATGAAGCAGAAGTAGGAGAGGTGATCTGGGTTGATGGCCGACGCCGGGTTGATCTGCAGACAGTAGTTGCTCTTTCCTGCGTACTCAAACAGGCAGTACATGGGGTTCAGCACCTCGTGGGACAAGAGGAAGAACCACTCCCTGAGAGGCGTGGAGGAGAATGAATGCAGAGCAGTGAATGACTTGAGGTGAAATCTGTTCAGGAGAGGTTTCTAAACTCATTCTGCTTACCGGGCTAAGCCACCGTAGTCCAGACCCTCCTCGCCTCTGAAGATGACGTACAGCCTCCTCCGTAGGTCGTAAGGCTTCAGAGCCATGATCTGAAAATGAACAAAACAGGCAGGAAGATCAAATAGCATCATTTACTAGCTGGACGATAAATCGATTTATCAAATTATTTTGGTTTTTGAAGATGTAATTTTTTGGAAAATCTGAACTTTTTTTTTCCACACCACTGCACTCCTTGGGATTCAATAGTTCAGCCATCTTGGTTAACAAGTGGGTTTTACAGCTTCTGCAGACTTTGAATTCTGGTCAATTCTGCAACTCTGGAATATTAGGGCCAGGGTAAGATTCTATTTTATTTTTAACAAAAAAGTCCTAAGTTTAGGAGAGCTACAACGCAAAAAAATTACTTTGATCATACCTCAGTCTAACTTTTAGCGATCATATTTAAAAGAAATACTTAATCTTTTAACACATCAAATTATCTGTATCTTTGAAATTACTGTGAAAGAAACTGTCTATTTTGAAGTAAGAATCACACACACTGAGCTGCTCACATCACGTTCCTATACCACTTTTGCTCATAAAAAAAACGTTTTGTCGTAATTTTAAGATGTTAAGAATTGCATCTTTTTCTGCTTTTGTGACTATTTTCTCTTAAGTAAACAAAAATTCTCACAGTCCGGCCTTAATATTCAGTCATACAGCTCAGAGAAGGGTTGGATGAAATAAAAGCTACTTTTTAAAAATATTTTATACAATTTTTTTTAGAAAAGAAAGTGAGCAAAAATAAATGTATTTTTAAGCCATATCATCCATCCCTAGCACAAATATGATATAACATTTGTCAGAGGAGAAAACTAAGACTGAAGTCCTTACTTGCTGAAAAGAGTCTTCGAACAGCGTCTGTCTTGAGACGGTGATCTTCACGTGGCTCGGCAGAGCATTAGACTGAAGAACAAATCACAGGATGAGCATCAGAGAGTAAACGATGCCATCAAACAGAGATGCAACAAAAACAAAACACAGACCTGACACAGGTAACGGAAGTGAGCGAGCTTCCACCTGAAGCTGCGCTCGTATGCAATCTGTGGGCCTTTGGTGCTGAGCAGAAAAACGTTTCAGAAGGTGAATGCTAGAAAAGTGTCTCACTTCAGGAAAAGATTTGTTTTAGGATTTCATACAGTTAATTCAGAACATTCACTCTGTAAACCACACACACACAGAGCCGAAGCTCATGGGGTGACTGATTAAACACAGGATGATGAATGAGAATCTCCCTTACACAGAAGACTTCCCGGTGCGCGGGTCGCTGAAAGTGGTGGTCCGAGTGTTGTGATCCACGAAGTAGCGAACTCCTTCCCTCGTGTACCGGATTTCCCACCCTTCAGGCAGAGGATCCTCGTTCTGTAGCCTGCAAAGGAACACACACACATGTATACATGTGATAATTAATAATAATTCCCTTCTCACCCTCCGCGGGTGGGTGGGTGGTCTCGTACTGCACATTTCTGGACTGAGATGTCTGATGTTGTTCCTGGGATCTGTTTTAGCCACTGCTCCAGTTTGGGGGTTTCTGCCCCGAGGGCCCCGATGACCACAGGCACCACTGTGGTCTTCACCTTCCAGGTCTTTTCCATTTCCTCCCTGAGGCCCTGGTATTTCTCCAGTTTCTCATGCTCCTTTTTCCTGATGTTGTAGTCACTTGGTATAGCTACATCCACCACAACGGCTTTCCTCTGTTCTTTATCCACCACCACAATGTCCGGTTGGTTCTCCATTACCATCTTGTCTGTCTGGATCTGGAAGTCCCACAGGACCTTAGCTCGGTCATTCTCCACCACCTTTGGGGGTGTTTCCCACTTCGATCTCGGGGCTTCCAGTCCATATTCTGCACAGATGTTCCTGTACATTATGCCCGCCACCTGGTTATGTCGTTCCATGTACGCTTTCCCTGCCAGCATCTTGCATCCTGCTGTTATGTGCTGGACTGTCTCAGGGGCCTCCTTGCACAACCTACACCTTGGGTCTTGTCTGGTGTGGTAGATCTGAGCCTCTATTGCTCTGGTGTTTAGGGCCTGTTCCTGTGCAGCCAGGATGAGCCTCTGCTGTTCTTGAGTCCAGCTTTGTCCAGCCATTGGTAGGATTTCCTGATATCAGCCACTTCAGTTATTTGTCGGTGGTACATCCCATGTAGGGGCTTGTTCTCCCATGATGGAACCTCTAGCCCCTCATCCTCTGTTCCCCATTGCCTGAGATATTTGCTGAGCATATCGTCCGTTGAGGCTTTGTCCTGTATGTGTATGTATGTATATATATATATATATATATATATATATATATATACACACACACATTTCTAGTTTTGATGTCTTTTTAAAAAAAGGTCCAACCAAGAATGGAGTTTGTAAATTAGCCAGTGGCTAGAAAACCTTCGTACAAAAACAGATGTACATAAATATTCAGTTCAAGTTTATTTTATCAATAAAATAAACCTTTGTTGCCAAAGGGCTGCGAATAAAAAACGCAAACCGGTAAATTAGTAAGATCAGCTTGTAAAATGAATGACTAAACAAAATACACCAATAAATAGAGGGAAAAAAACAAGATAAAACCTGATGGGTGCTTCGGATTGGACGAGCCAAACCAAAACGTTACACATCATAACAGGACGTAGGGAAAAGCTTTTATTTTCCATGAACTGCATTATAACTCTGCATGCACCATCCACATCTGGTTTCTATTTGCTCTGTACTCACCCTTGGGTTCGAGGGTCTTCCCACTGTGTTGTCTTGGTATTGTGGTTCACAAAGTAAACTCTGTCATTGGAGTCCACACGCCTCTCTACAGGTAGTCATGACACATAACGACATTAAAGTTAGATTAGATTAGGATATGTATAATATAATTATTGGCACAGAACTATACAGGATGCTACAGAGTTCATTTTATGGTCAGAGCAAACAGTTCTCACTAGAAAAAGCAGCTAAAGTGTTAGATGCTGCGTTTCCATTGACCATATAATTGCACAAATTGGAATTATGAAAATAAATTTGCTTAATGGAAATACACCAATTTTGAAAAAAAAAAATTAAATAAAAACTTGTGTTTTTCGATAATACGTTTTTGCACTAGAATGAGTTGGTTTTGTGGCACAATAGTGAAATACACCATTGTAGTTTTGGTGTATTTCACAAAACCCAAATGGAAGGAAACACTTCTCTGCATCACACGCGTCGCATCAACTAGATGTTACCACTGGTGGAAACTACAGAGACGACAATAGGAAGTAGTAGGAGGATGATGTCATAATATGTTTTCCAATGAACAAACTTATTAACATGCAATTTTAATTGCATTTCTTATTTAATGGAAACAACACAATTGCAAAATTTTATTTTTTCGACATTAGCGTCATATCGCCAAAATTTTGCATACATTTGTGATGGAAATGCAGCTAATGTCTCAAGACTCTGCTTATTTTAATGGACTGGAAAGTTAACAACTTTATCGTACTGCAGACCAATGATGAACTCACCCCAACCAGGAGGTAGAGGGCCAAGAGGATCATTCTCAGCAGACATCATAGATGCCTGAAAGTGAGCAATATGCATTAAACTCCAAGAAACAAGAAAGAAAGACAAATGTTTTTCAAAAATAGAAGAAAAAAAAGAAATATTGCTGACTATCATTGTACAACTCATGTAAGCTGCTTTGCAGAAATCTTAAAAAGAGCAAACCAAGATCAAGATCCAAGTTAATGTTTTAATTAAATCTGTTCTATAAACATTTTTATTTCAACAAATTAAGATTTTTTTTCACAGAAAAAAAAACAATTAGGGAAATGTTATTCATCTTACTGAATGAGCCAATGGAGATGGTCAATTAATTAAACAAAAAAATCAAATCAGGAAATCAAATTTAAAACTTTACAAGCATTAAACAAGCATTATCAGCACCGAATGACAGAAACTGTTGCTTACAGAGTAGAGGTATCTCTGGTTAAACTGATGCATAGCTCCCTGCAGCTGGCTGCGCTGGCTCTGCCACTGCTCAAAGTTGCGCACCGATTCCATGGTGGGCCGCTGCCACGTGGTGGTCCGGGTGTTGTGGTCCACGTAATAGATTCGACCCCGATCGTCCACTCGGCGCTCCCAGCTGGCAACAAACGCAAAAGGAGGCTTGAGTTGCAGAAGCAGAGAAACGTGAGTCCAAGTAACCAAATGATACGCAGCTCAGTGATTTCATGTGCATCGTTCATTTTATGGTGTCTAGTTAGAAAATAAAGGATTCACTTTTGAAATGAATGATTCTCGTTAATAATGCTCAATAATTGTTGGCAAGATTTTAAAATTAATCCAAGAAAAATCTGATTTTCTTTCTTCTTTTTGCAAATCAATGAAGACTGAAAATTCCAACTTTCTTCAGGCAAAAACACATCATCAAAAACTCATAGATCTGTTGAACTTTTGTTAAGAATGGAGTAAAATCTTGATAAAGTTTGGAGAAACATCTTGATTCATAAATGGAGATAATGTTAGAACCAATTTATTTTCATGTCAATCGAGGAACTAAAGGATATTTTCTTCTTTTATGGTCAACATGTGTCAAATTAAAGTGTACAACACAAAGTTTATACAAATGAGTGTTTTTCTTGTTATCTTTGGAAAGAAAATCTGAAAGAAGAGGAAGCAGCATGGAATATTTGAGATTAAGTAGTCCTGTCACAACAATATTTAAAACCTGATTAATGTACTTAAAGCCACCTTTGTTTTAAATACATTTAAACATTTTAAGACCTTAATTTGAGATAAATTTAAGACTTTTTAAAGGATGCGTGGACACCCTGAAATCAGCAAGTAGAGTCTAGCTGGTGAATGTCGAGTTGATGCCAATAGTCATTGGTCAAGAACAGAGAATTATGTTTACATTTGCTTTAATACTGAAAACGACAAACAGACGTCCCTTGCAAAGTTATACAGTCTTGACAAAGTCTGAGGTAAAACGGCGGCCCCTCACCCTGGAGGAAGCGGCTGTGGTCTTTCCCAGGTAGTAGTTCTGGTGTTGTGGTCTACATAGTAAGTTCTCCCATGTGGATCTTTTCTCTGCTCCCACCTGAAACACATCCAGCGACATGAAGTTTGAACCAGGAAGGTTATCAAATCTGTTTGAGCACATTTATGTATTTATTTTTGTACCCTGGTGGTAGAGGGTCTCCTCCTGGAGCATTAGAAACTTGTTGTCTGGGTTTCACCCCATCAGTAGTTGTTGTTGTTGTTGTTGTTGAGCTGTTACTACTGCCTGTTCCTAAAGCCCCCGCTTCTCCCGGTGCTGGGGAGGAGGAGGACGACGACGAGGACGTTGTTACGGTAGGTGCTCCATGGGTTGCAGAGGCTGACGTGGTGGAAGCAGCAGCGGCGACGGAGGAAGGGGGAGCAGAGCCGTTGGCAGGTTTAGCAGCAGGAGACGAGGCGGAGGAAGGTGCGGGAGCCGGAGGGGGCCGGGAAGCTCTGGCTGGTGATGTTTCAGCGTTTGGCGGGGCAGCATCGTGAGAGCTCTCCTCGTTTTCACCTGCAGAGGGCTGCGTTTCCCTTCTAGAAGCAGAAGATTGCCTGGGAACAGTCTCAGAGGATTCCCCATTTACTGTAGAGTATTAAGAGAGAAAAAAAAGGAGAAACTGCCTTTTACTCTGCACTTTAATAATAAAAAAAGCAGCAAAAGGGTTACACAAAAAAGAACATTAATATAGTTTGCAAAATTTTAAATGAGAGAGCTTTTTATATATATATATACATATAATGTCATGTCACTCCAGGAAGTTGCAACTATTACTGCAAATCCAATCATTATTGGCAAATTTTACATGGACTTGCAATGTTTTATCAATCACCACAACTTTCCCGCACATCTGACCAATCACTTTCACAATTTCCGAATTTCCTTCTGTTTTGACCAATCACTCGAACTCAGATGAATTTTGACCACTTTGAATCCACTTAGGCTCCTTTCAATTTAATTTCCCATTTCCATAAATTATGAAGAGATCAAACCATGCATGATATATTATGTACGTTCCAGGTAGCTAAGTATGTTACCTTCAGTTGCTATAAAAATACTTTACATATCAAATGCGACTTAAAAGAAATTCAACATTTTGAAATTTGTTTGTCTCTTTAAGTAACTCCTGTTCTTTCTGAAACCCCGCCATCAGGAAGTCACTATAACGCCGCTTCGCTAACATTTTTGCCAAGGAGGAGCTACATCCTCAAAGGCGGAGCTATGTCCGTTTTGCACAGCCGAACGGTTGCCATGGGAGATGAAAGGATTTCTCAAACATGCATCAAAGAATCAAGGCACATGATTTTGATGAGGGAATAACATTGAAACATGATGTAAAGCTAAGAAAAACATTGTCAATTCCACAAAACACTGCCTCTTGAAGGTGTGGTAACATGATTTACCAAGTGGCCTTTAAAGGCACCACAAGGGGAGACCTGCTGCTGAGCCGAGGTGTACAGTCTGTTCTGTTCAGCAATTAGTCAGAGCCTAAAGGCCAAAACTAAATTGTGATTTTCTTCCAAACAAACCGTGTCACATCAGTACTTAATGCTGCTGCATGCAGATAATCATAGCTGAACAGTTAATACATGCTAGTATCTCATGTTAAGCTCAACAAGAACCCTAATGTTGTGTTACCCATTTTACATCTGTTGCTATTTAGATAGAAGTTGTAGACGTTGCAGCTTTCCAAATATTTAAAGGAAATATTCATTGTCACAATAGAAAGAGCAAAGAGTTGGGGAGGAGACATTACACTAAAGTCCAACAGCAGGAGAGATTTTAACATGGAGAGAAAAAGAGAAGGAAAGGGAAGGTTTGGTGAGCAAGTCAAACTTTTTTGTTGACAATGTGGTGGGAGAGTTAAAGACAGAGGTACAAACAGATAAATTCAAATATGGAGGGCAAACTCACAGGCAGAGCTGTGTAAATACCCTAAAGTACACAGTCACTGCAACATAAATCCTGTGTTGGTCCCACTTCACGAACAGAGAAGCAGAAGTAGAGACTAGATACAAGTAGGAAGGTCTTTGGGTTCGGATCGAGGGATTCTGGACCGAACTGAGTAACTGAGCATTCAATGTGCCACACAGGATAAACATTTTATTCCTAAACAATTGCAGGAATATTTATGTCTCAGATAATAACTCACACAAACCATAACTGGAACTCAGCAACCAGTGTCCGTCTTTGGACCATCTCCAGAATGAGTCCAGAGAGCCGTTTCACGTCCATCCCACAGGAATGTTTTACTTATTATGCAACAAAAATGTTGCATTAATTTTTAATCAAGAATAATATTTTTTGGATAAAGGTTTTGTCTTTACTACATTGAATGTTGTCAAATAAAAAAAAAAAGAGTAATATTGCTCAAACTGTTTGGTAAAATCCATGTTGCACCACATTAAATCATGAAAGTCATACTTACCATGTGGAAGTGTGAAAGAGATCACACTTTTTAACTATTCTGAAAAAAAGGGAAAAGGTTGCATTTTTTCACTGCATTGCAGTTTACACCGAAAGATTTAATGCACTAGAACAGCATTAAACCATACCGGCACTTAATGGGAGATCAGATTAACAGTAACGACCTAAAGTAATCAGAAACGAGTGGGTTGTTCTCTTGAACAGGGTAAACGTAGCTTTTTCTTCTGTTGAAAAGAAGTAACCTTCATTCATCATCCTCAGCTGAGAGCAGCTCTGCAGCAAACTGCGCTCTGCTCCGCTTTGCTTTATGCGTCTCCTGGGTGTTCGGACAAAGGTGCTGACAGCAGCAGAGACTGCAGGCCTCACTTAATGAAAATTAATCAACTGTTCGTCTTTACACTTCATTTCAACCAAATCAACTGTAACGAACACAAACTTAAAGAACACTGAATCCATTTCCTGGAAACAGAATAGGTACATGCAGGAAAAAAAATAAAATAAAGAGAAAGTCAGATTATTACAAGATGGAGAATAAAAAAAGAGGGCGGTAAAGTCAAATTTTGTTGCCATAAGAGAGAGAGAGTAAGTAAACTCACCCATTCTGGTGTCTGGGCCGCTGTCTGGAGGTTGGTGCACCGGGGTGGAGTTGGGGGTCGGATCTCCGTTCATCACAGCGGCGGTGTGATCGAGGGCAGGGCTGGAAGGCACCGGACCATCTGCACCGCTGGAGGCTGAGCAGGAGCCTGACCTCTGACCCAAGTCTGTTCCATTCACGGTGCTTAAAAAGGAAAATAAACATTAATTAGCATTTACTTTATGTTGGTTTTGCTTTATAGATTAAACCGGTTATTTCTCCTTAAATCTCTGAGCAATAACTCTCTGGGTTTTATGATAGGTTTGTGTATTGAAGTGTTTTTGGCTTGTGCTTCAAGCACCTTGTAAAGGCAAACAATGCAAAGACACAAACTATTCCCCTCTGTGGTTGCAGCCCATTAAAAAGATAAACAGAAGTATAAATGTACATATTGTTTAAAAAAAAAGGGGAAAAGAAAAAAAAATCACACTCAGTTCAGCTTGAGGCAAAGACATGGATACAGAAAGACAGAAATCAAATCTCAAAACAAGGCAGAAGGATCTGTTTTGTAGGCAACCTTACAATGGACTGGTTTGTTTTACCAGCACACATTATCTACATAAAAAACACTTAAAACAATAAGTTCTGACTAAATAATAAGTGATAATATATAGAATATTTTATTTAAAAAACTGAAGTTTACTTATGAAATGGCACTATGTACTTGGAAAATACTTAGTACTACCCCTTTAACTTGCTGAACAGATCTTTACAATGTTTAAGTACAACGAAGACCCTTCATTTATTTAATTTTTTTCAGATGCTGACATAAGTAAAGAAATATAAAATTGATTGTTTCATGAGTTTACCTGTTTGCAGCCCTTGAAGAAGAGGAAGAGGAGTCTCCGTTTTCATGAATGGCATCACCATTCTGCTGGACTTCTGGAAAATAGATTTTTTAAAAATGAATGTCAGGTTGCTGTGGTGGCGCAGGGGCAAAAGTACAACCCATGTATTGAGGCCTTAGTCCTTATGCCGGTGGTCACAGGTTCGATTCCCAGACTGGTGACATGCCACATGTCCTCCCCCTCTCATAACCCTCTTTCCTGTCAAACTACATTCAAATAAAGGCCACTAGAGCCACCAAAACCTTTAAAAAAAATAAATGAATGTTAACGTGGGCATGTTATGCTGAACAGTCTATAAGGCAGATCATTCCCATTAAAAAGTGTATTATCTTATATGCTTCAAACTGAACTTTTTTCTTGATGGACTACACACACACACTCCTAATATAAATAAATAGTGCGCTCACTGGTGCCGTTTGCTGCGTTGCCGTTGGTAAGCGGCGCCAGTTCCTCCTGATCAGTGACAGTCAGGCCATCAAGGTACACAGTCAGCTCGCCGACAGGCACAGAAACCCCTTTCTGTTCCACACTCAGCTTCAGCACCTCCTTCACATTCTCCACTGTGGAGAACAAACGAGGCAGCGGGGAGAGAGAGAAAAATCAGAGTCAGAGAGGAAAATAAAGAAAACGATACAATTAAATACATTCATGCACCGACAGAGGTTTTTCTGGCTGGTCAGCAAGCTTTAAAAAGCCTGACATGCCGATTCTGATTTTGGTTGATACAGACTGTTTTTCCTTTGTTTTTTATAAATGACACGGTCAGGTGTTATAACTGATTTCACTTGGGTCTGAAACTTGAAATAGCAAGATTTGCAAAATTGGCAACATCTGTGGATAAGAACAGTTTCACATGTAAACGTCGGCCGATTGCCATCATTGAAATATTGAGGAAATCGCTGCACCGATTGATCAATAGTCTCCTTATTCCCATCTCTGTTCCTTTGAAGCAGTCAATTGCCACTCTTCATCTTTAATCTAAATTGCCATTTACTTAAGATGCATCTATGATATTCTAATGGTGAGATAAAATACCACAATATTTAAACAAAAATAGAAACTAAAGATTTTTCTAAATGATGCTGAAATTACATAAAACATATAACATTATTATTATTATCATTATATGCATTACTGCTAGTTATTTGGAGCTACAAAATACAGTCAGTGGAAAACTTTGGATGCAATAAAAATGGAATGGAATGGAAAAACATCTGGGTGGAAAATTAATAACTTAGTTCATTATAAAGATACATTCTAAGTATTTTGTAGAGTTTATCATTGCATAATCAGATGTTTTTTTTTTCATATGCACTATTTTCCTAAAATTGATTAAAGCTTTAGGTCTATGCATCTTATGATCTTACATTTTCTGTCATGCCGCTCCAAAGCCTGAATGAGATCCAGCGTAGCTTTGCCCAGCAGAACGTCTGCTTTCAGGGTGTGGTGACTCCATACTTTGAAATCCACCTGCGTGTGTGGCGTTACAGTCCTACAAAAAAAAAATAAATAAATTAAAAAAAAAAAAATATATATATATATATATATATAAATCAAAAATACATAAAACACTTCTTAAGTGATAAGAGCTTTAAAAAAAGACATGGTGAATGTAATAAGTTAAGAAACAAAAAGGAGGTTTTGGAGTTAACCTTCACAAAGCAAAGCAAATTTAACATCTAACAAATGAATAAAAAACACTAATTTCTTTTTTTTTCTATTTTCACATTTCCCTCCCCTAGAAATGATAGGATCCACATCTGGCACAATGCCCCGTGGTTGAGTTTCAAACAAGGACAAAATGAGCAGCATACAGTGCGGTCATTGTTTGAACAGCCCAGCATACTGGTCCAAAGGGAAACATCTTGCATTACAACCTCAAAGTCACGAGAAGGACCCACAGGAGCGAGCAAAAACATCCACGAGACTCTGAGCACTGCAGCAGCCGCTCTTATCAGCGCTAACTAGCTGGGTTGAAACCGTCGGCAGTGATTCGTTCCTGGCTTTCGGTCGAGACGCTGCAAGAGAAACCGCAGCGTTTGTGCCGTTAGCTCTAGTTGGGAGAAAACACAAAGAGGTCTGTGTCCTTGCAGGCAGCTTCCGCGCTTTTTCAAATGATTATCAGATGAGCCACCGGAGGGGGTTTTCCTCCTTGGATGCTACGTGGAATTCACAAACTGTTTGAAAAAGCTAGATTTTGATTGTGTAACGCTCAGTGCGGGAAACAAACGGAGCTTATTAAAAACGATCTTTCTGCCTCTTTAATGGCGTTTTTACACGAGCTCAAACGCTGCGGAACGTCGTTTTCACACAAACGCGGCGAGCCGGGCAGAAAGGGGTAAACAGACGGCGCTTACAGAGTCAGCCTCTCGTCCCATTTCGGGTTGGAGGAGCTGTGAGATTTCGCCGTGCGGCGGGTCTCTCCCTCTGCTGTCACCTCCACGTAAATGGCCGCCCCGAAAACGCTCTTCTTCCTCTTGAGTTTGGCACATGAAACTAGAGGGCGTAAAAAAAAAAAAAAAAGGAAAAGATGACTGAAAAAAATTAAGACCTGAAAGGTGATCCTCCGGCCGAGAACACGTTGACTCACCAATGGCATGGAGCTGTGATGTGCGTCTGTGGTTATGGCTAGTCTCTGCTCTCGATGAGGCCGTGGCCATGTCATTCGCCACAGTGGGAAAGCCTTCGAAAGGAAAACACACAACAGAGACGTCAACCGCTAACGCTCCACGAATTCACAAATGAGACCCGGGGGGGGGGAGGATCCAAAGCTAATAACGATCGGATCTACTCGTTACCGTTTTCAGTCAAAGTTAGGAGCGTAAAAAGGATTATCATAAAAAAAGCAGCATTACGTTGTTGTAACCTTAATATTAGAATAATAAACTGATGGATACTCACAACAGATGTGTTTTGCTAGGCCCTCCTGCTCAACCTACTCCATGTCCCATGGCGGCACTGAAACCAAGATCACAATAGATCAGAGAAGCAATAAAACTTAAAAAGGATAAAACAACCTCATTTTTGGTCTCTAGGCTTCATCAACTAACAGCAGGTGTCTTTATACATTTTTCTTTGCTTAGTCAAATTCAGATAAGGGTAAGGAACAAACTGTCCCTCTTAAAAAGTGTATGCGCCCCCATTAAACTGCCAGGACTTTGCAATATAAAAAAAAAATATTGCAGCATTAAAATAATAGCCTACGTTTTCTTTCCACACTTAATCCCACATTAATCCTGTAGATTTGAACTAAAAAAGCAAAACAAGACGATAAATAAAAGAGTGCAAACATTTAAAACTTTAATAAAAGGCCTTTTTGATTCCACAATTCATTACAATTGGAATTATCAAAACACGTCAGGGAAATAAAAGCAAGACTTGCCGATATTTGACTGTGCGGGTCAAGTGCAAACCGTGGAAACAAGAAGTGATGTGATGCGAAAGCCATCACAGGTTGTTGGATTTCTATGTAATCCAGTATGGAGAGCAGAAAATACACCAGGTACGATTAGGAATTTCGCCTGGCTTCAGACTGGATCGGTGGGGTAGTTTTCACCAGAAGACAAACTAAATCCAGGATTCAGAAATCCAGCTGCACTCTGGCAGAACAAACATGGCCTGGTCACTCTTCTGCTCACCTCCTGCGTACCAATGTGTCTGAAGACATTTAAAGTTCAAACTATTAATGGTCTGTAATTTGCATTAGTGAAAGAATTTTTCGTTAGTGGACTGGGAACCAACACGGTTTCCAGCCCAGAGCCCCACATCCTGTAAATCCGGCCCTGTAGTCGACCACAATCTCATGCCGGCGTGAGAACAAGGCAACGCCAAAATCTCTGAGGTAGAGGGGTTTGCGTGTGAGGCATGTCTGCCTCAGTTCGCCATTGTCTCTCTGCAGTTGTTTTCAACCAGAAGGGTCACATGTTGGCGCCAAGAGAAACAAATATGTAGCGCCTTTCTTGGCCTTTTGTTTGTGCTTCAAGCTGCAAATCCAAAAACGTTTTTGAAAGGCAAAAAATAAAGTTTGTTCTTTCCATGTCTGTCGTTCCTGAGCTGTGGGCTGACATGAGAACAACGAGCAGAGAAAATATTGTTTACAGGAGATCAGATGGGCGTAATTTGTTGCCGATGATATTCTTCCCAAACGCCAACCGTCTGAAACGAGTCGCACAGAAAGAGATAAACATGCCCATGCCCTCACATAACCTCGCTGGATGACTGCATTATCACACTGGCTTAAAAGAAATAAATAAATAAGGAGTGCACTACACAAGACAGACTGAAAGTTGGGAGGAAGTCTGAGACAGAGAAAAAATAATGTAAAAATGGTGGTGACATCATCTGTTGTAAGCTGATAAATTTGAGACTGGAGAGGCTGAAAACTAAAGTATGCCACACTTTTCAGATCATCATGCATACTTTAAGTTAAATCCTTTATGTTCCACTTAGACATGAACTATTTAGAGTTTGTCAAAATCGTTGAAGTTTGTTTTAAAAAAGACAAAATGGAGAAAAATTGAGCTTAAATACTTACTACTAACAATGACGCAGTACTTTGTGTTGGCATATTGTCTAAAATCAAAATAAAATGCATAGCGTTTGTTGCTGTGACATAATAAAATGCGGGGGGGAAAAAAAAACAATTCAAGGGCTGGAAATAGTTTTGTAAGACACTTTCCTTCTCACAAATGACACAAATGTGAGTCCAATATTTCATATTCCTCTGCTTCCCGTCCTCCACCTTACGGCTGCATGCTGGTCATGAACGAGGCAAAAGAAGAAGACGGTTTGAGTCGGTCAGTGGATTTTTCCTAACCTGTCATCACTGCAGCGGTGTGCGGGTGGATTTGCTTACAAAACAGAGCGCCGGGCCAGGTACCGCTCCAGCATAATGCCCTCTATATTTCCTGCACTCTGGTTTATCTAAAGCAGGAGTCGGGCATAAAATCAGAAGCTTTAAAAAAAACACACACACACACACACACACACAAGTACTGCAGTTAAATATTATCCCAAAAATAAAAGTCTGTAAATGGACCACATCCTGCACTGTGTTTGGGATCAAGACACTTTAGGTGACCAGCTCAGCAACGGGCAGGGAAACCTGCTGACCTTTGGAAGGCGCAGTCTGGACAGGGTGATAGTGAAGGCATGGAGGCGCAGAAATGCATCGAGTCCAACAGCGAAACCACAAAGAGTCGGTCTGGATAACAACAAGAGATGATTCTGCCTCCATATCCATTTTCACAATATTTTGCATTGCATCTCAACCAAGCTGAACTTAACAGGTTGCATCAGTTTCTTCTGCAGTTCTCAACTGTAAAGGGAATAAATGCTAAAGAGCAAAAAGAAAAATTAGAATAAGGATTTTGCAATTGTTTTATGATTTTTTTTGCAATCAAAATCACTGATGTTGTGGCACTACTTTAGAAATATTTGCGCTTACATGACGGTGTGAACCTTTTTGTCACGTCGATCACAAACTATAGCTTGACATCAAGTGATAAGTTGTAGAAGTAAGACATACTGCCACCTGTAGGTGGGAGTTAATCACCTAAAGATACAGAATGTAACTTATTTTAAAAAATCTTAGCATATTTCTTAAAAGTATCGTTATACTCCTAGTAAGTGGAGAAATACACCACTCAGTCCCCCTCATGCTCACCCCTTCCTGCTTTGATTTAGCTACCCTACAACTGGCCTGCCACCAATGCTAATGCCAGTTAGCACAGCCACTGATGATGGCGGATCAAGAGTTTTTCTGCAACTGTAAATTGTTCCTTCACTGTTAGCACATTTAGCAGCATACACAAGTTGATTGACAGCATTAAGACCCTCCTCCTGGCTCTGATTGGTTGTTTTAGAACAGGAGAGAGGCATTTCTGCAGATGGTAAAATTAGCTCAGGTAGAGGGTGGAGGAGATCCATTTTTTCCACACATTATCCATCTCATGTTATACTGTCACAACATGATGATTTTAATAAATAAGGAAAAAAAATCATATGTAGCTTTAAATTCAAAGTTTTTGACTATTGTTGCGCAAAATTTGCAAAAAGCTCATAATTATGAATTACCACAAAAAAAGTAGGCATCTGTTTATTTTGAATGAAATTCTACAATAGAGGAATTGCAAAAAAAAATGAAGGGACTGAAAATGTAGCTAAAGTGTATTCTTTACCAGTTACAAGCAACATTTTATTTGTAAAAATAAAAAATGTAGAAATAAATAAATAAAGTGGGAGGTTTGTCTTTATCCTTTGTTTTTATGTGAATAGTATGTTTCCCTGGTCCTGTTTGCCTTAAAGATGTATTTTCATAAGAAGAGACTACGCAAACAGGAACACTCCAGTTTCTCCTCAAAGACAATCCGCCTGGGAGCGATTCCTTCAACGTTCCATCAACACATCCAGGCCAACTTAAGACATCCAAAATCCTAAAATACAACAGTGCAGGACGCTGTAGAAAACAACATTAGCACCCGCGTTTAGAAACTAAGCTAGACACCGTAGTTGTTTCATGCTTCTAAAAAGGAAACTGCATTTTCCACAGAGCCATGTTTGAAGTAACTTCAGGATGCCACAACAGAAGAAAACAGGAAACTGAACACTTTACACTGAAAGTTGGGCTGTTTTATTGTTACAAAGAGCCCGATTTGTTCGAAGCGTACGCAGGATTAAGGGACCGCTGCTATTATTGCAAACTGTGGTAATAAAATGCTAAAGGAAGCATAAAATGTCGACTCTGTTACCGTGTCTTTGTTATGAAATAACTGAGAAATCCTGTTTAACTGCATAGCCGTGTAGCACAGCGGTTCTCGCTCTCGCACATGCGACATTGCCTTTGCTCCCAACATAAATAATTAATTGATTTCCCACAGAATGGCTGCTTAAGGCTCCGTTATGATTACAATAAATGGATAAATAATTTACCAAGCTGGTACACAACAGTAAATCAGAGCTTTCTCCTCTTGGACAAAGCTGTTGTTTATTTTAAAATGATTTTAGAAAAAACATTGAATATCTTGAGATTAAAAAAAAAGAAAACAAAACCATTTTAAGCTGTAAAATGTAATGTAAAATGGTGACGAAGACCTACGCAACTGTTTTTTAGTTGGATTTTATGTCTTACAGCTCTGTAACTTAGGCTCAGTAAGTATTTAATTTTAATTTCACCCAAATGCAGAAAAAGAGTTGGATTTTATTGGCATTTATGGTTATACAACATCCAAATCGGCAAAAAAAAAACCCCAACAACTTAGTACTGGGTCAAAGATTTTCAGAAGGTGACCGGAAATCAGTAGCAAAAAAAAATCTCTAGCAGTGCATTTGTTAGAAATAATTATTCCTGTCTGTGTTCACTAGAGAGGGGCTCTAAAGCAAAGAGTTTGTCAGCGTGTAATTTAAAAGCTGCTGGTGAGGCAAGTGCTTACCTGCCTCAGGTAATGTGGATCTGGACATGGACACAAATCACAAACACATCTTCACAACTTTAGAGGTTGGGAGGTTGACAAAATACAGATATGGGTGAAGATTAACTGACATAAAAGGTCAAAACGTAGAGTAATCATATTCTTAAACGATAGAGCGTAAGCCGCGGAGCCCTGTGTGGTTATGAAATAACTTACCATGGCACTAAACAGTAATCCGGGCAACAAACATTGACCAACTTTGCACGTTCACCAAACATGTTTTTCACGGTGATTCACAGATGTAGACTCTGAACCTTCCCGGTCCTAACCCACTGTTTCTCAGCCAAAGTGTTCATCCAGCCTTATGGCACATCTCAGCAATATGTCTGGCACTATGTGAACATTTTAAAGCAATGTACTGGAAGTAATCTGCAGCGAAAGCTAAAGTCTGGTGGCTAGCGCTCGTTAAGCTAGCTACTAAGCTGCACATAAAACATCTTATTTTGTAGCCATTTGGCTTTACAACTACGTCGTTTGCAGGTAATTATCGTTTTTAGTTGCGAGTACGTTTTGACAAGTAGTTGAGGTGATAATTTGTTTATTTTTTTTTTTTTATTAGTGCCGTTTCCTACGGACCGGGGTATTAGCAAGCTAACGTTACAAACTTAGCCAAGTTAGCGGATCTCCAGCAGCAGCCGGGATGCACATATTTCCCCCAAACATGTTTAACAGTGTCAAAAAGTCTCTCGGGACGCATTAGCAGCATAAAGTGCGGCGTGTTTTACCTTGTTTTAGCGCTGCGCTCCTTCCCAACGGTCCGTGGCTCGGTAACGTTAGGGCTGCTGGTCACCGCACAGGCCCCACAGTCAGCTACGGCTCTACTGCCATCTCTGTGCGGATGTTACCGAGCAAAACACCCGGGTGTCACCCGCACGTCACCCGCGCCACCCCAAATACTGCCGTGTCAAGACAGGCGAGTTTTTCTGTTTTTTTTTTTTGTCAAACTCTTTGAATGCCGCTAGCTAGAAGGAATTCGCGTTAATTATTACTTTACTTCATGTTTTATTATACGCGAGTAATTGAATGGGTTTTTATGTTGTAGTTGTTTTTTAAATACGTTTGAGGTCTAAGCGGTTACACTGTTATTGCCTCAAAGCAAAGGTGAATTGGAGTTTGTTTTGCATTTAGTACAAAAGTACGACATAAAGTTAAGCAATTGAATCTGTATCATAATTAGATTAGGATCATTATTTAGACTTCACAATAACAAAGGAACAAGCTGTGAAATACATTTTATTTGCTTTTTTTGTTGAAGCTGAATACAAACTATTAAGTACTGTGTATTTAGAGTCAAATGAGAATTATATTTGTACAATTAAATATATTAAAAACTGTGGCAGATGCTCCTACCACCACATAGTGTTAGTATTTATTTCTTTATTAGTATAGTTTAGGTTAGTCATTTCATTTAGACATATATTTTCTAATGGGTGCATACTTTAGTTAATGTCTGTCTGAATGGTTCATTTATACTTGTGTTTTGAGTTTGCTTATAGGAACCAGCTGGTGGAGGAACCTGGGGCAAACCATCCATAAAATACTGAAAGACTGAAGGGGGAGACGACAAGAGGATTATTATTTAATTTTGTCACTTAAATATTCACTTATTGTTTTTGTTAAATTAAAGTTAGTTTTGCTTTATTTGTTTATAGTATAGCTTAGTTAATTTTGTATTTATTTGTTCTTTTGTTAGGTCAGACCTCCCCATGTGGTAGATTTAGGTTACTCCACCCCTATTTAAGCAGCTTTGGTTCTTTCTTTGTAAGGTCAGTTTTGTTTGTGTTCAGTTAAAGTTCAGTTGACCTCAGTTATTTTGGATCCAAATTTGTTATTTATCCTTTGATTTATTCTTGCTTCAAACTTTTGTTTTGTCAATGATATTTTTGAAGAATTAAATTTGAAACCTTTCTATTTTTTGAGCATTTTTTGTCTTCGTTTGAGTTTGGTCCCTCACAAAAACTATGGCATACATTTTTCTTTGTACTTTTTGGCATTATTAAGCGTAACTCACAGCTGATTTGTATTTTTGTTTCTGGTACCAAATCAATGATCCATGTTTATCTGCTCCAGATCAACTTACTCCGACCCTAATGCACCATCATTTTGTATAGTCTTGGTAATCTTTTCAGGAATCCCACTCTGATCTTTTTTTTTTTGTTGTTGTTGCTTTTTGCTCAAGTTTATACTGTTGTCAAATGAAAGACTTCTGAACCAAATCAGCACATTACAGCAGCTCCCACTTTTCTTCATGTCTAAGACAGCATATGCAGAAAGAAGTTATGTTTCATACATCCCTGTAGTTACTTATTATTGAGGATACTAGATAGGTTTTCTACAAAATACATTAGATCACTTCAGTTTTCAAGACCAATATTTGAAGCTCTTCCTATTCTTTGATTTGTCAGCCAGTTTATGCTCCGATCAGAAAATACTGCTGGATGGCGTCACTGCTTGGACCAGCGAATTGGATTTCAGACTAATAGTTGCTGAATAAAAACACAACACTTTTATTGGCTTGTTATGGGAAAGAGAGCCTAACTGTGATAGGCAAGCCTCGACACTGGTCACAGTTAGGTGGGAAGGATAAAGTCACTCTGACTCTTAAAGCTTATTTAGCAAAGCAAACTAATAAAATTCAGATTTCCCAAAGTTTTGCAGATTTCCTGAACTGTACTGGACCAAAACGCCACAACACTAAAACATATCACTTGATCAATATTCCATCTGTAAATCAGACTGATATGATTTTGGATCACACCTCCTGTGACCTACAGGAGAAGGATGTTAAAACCATTAAAAGTTTGTTTTCTCATTTTCTCTTGTCTCATTTTCTCACTGTGACAGCTTGAACAAAGATCAAATTCATCTCGTCAATCAGATTACGATTTGGCATTCTGTGCCTCGTTCTAACATGTTCCACTTACATTTTAGACAGACATTTGAGGTTTTTCTGCAGCAGCCCATCTAAAAATATGTATTTAGCCTTTATTGAATTAGGGCAGCTTCATGAAGATAAGACATCTTTGGAAGAGAGACAAGAGAACACAAAGTTTCAGAAACATCGTAAAAGAAACAGTCCAGCTAAGTGAAGATAAACTCAGGAACAAAGGGTCATAAAAACATACTCTAATGGGATCTTGCAGCTTCTCAGCAGGAGGACAGAACTTATAAAGTCATGCTTCTGTACGAGTGGGCAACTGAATAGAAGTAACATAGTTGGTTATTTAGTTGTTTTCTGCAAAAAAGATGCATCTAAAAGGTGCAGGACACTGCCCCTTGAGGACTGGAGTTTCATTTTCAATAGAACTCCATTGGAAAGGCAACGTTTGCACAGATCATTTTGTTAAACGTGGTCAGGCAGAGATGATGTCACAATATATTTTTTTTTTACCTGCAAGAGTTTTCCACAGTAGGAGGGGATATTCCTGAGTTAGTCTGATACATTTCCATCTGTCCACCATATTGGATTTGCACTTGCAGTGGATGGACAGTAGTCGGCAGTGTATTGCTCAATGCACTAGTCCACCTTAGTGGTCTGTGTGCATTTATAACATAAAAATCCACAAAAAACACAAGAAAATGACTTTTAGGTAGCTGTCCACTGTAGTGACCGCTATGCATGAATGGGTTAACTGGAACTACACTGAAAAATGTTACAAAGTTGCAATACCAATGAATGAGGTCAAACAAAGAGATGTCCTTGTTTGATGTCTCCATATATAGGCTACATGTTAGCCTACAAACGTCTCTATAGGCTCACATATATGTTATCCTACATCTCAATAAAGTCTGTTGTTGAAAACCATAGTAGCAGGTGTCACTTCAGGTATGTAGAATCACTAAAAAATAAATGACAAAGTTGGGTAAAATTCAGGTGACACCATATTTTATTTTATTTTTTTATTTTAAAGGTAGTCTCATATTGTCTTCACGCCATTTTAATTCAGACAAAAGGTCATTTTAGCTCCCCGGCTCCATCGTTTCACCATTTTAAGTTTCTCTTGTAATAACTGTTTTTCTCCAGAATTTAGCGCCAGTGTCATTGCTGCGTCGAGACAAGTCTTGTTTTGATTTGTTTGTCCGAGGACTTTTTCAACAAAAGGTCATTGTTTACTGCCTGGTGTCTGGCAAGCCAGGGGCTTTGGACAGCAGAATATTTTTCCTGGCTCGCATGACGTGAATGACAACCATGAGAATTCTGTCTAAAATAGTAGATGAATTTGGAAATGAGCAGCTGCAAAAGCCATGCAGATCATGTGGTGAATATGGAAAACAAGTTACTGCCTTTATTTGTGGCTGATTGTGTGAGTTTATCAAGTCTTTATAGAGTAATAGTCTCACGTAAAGTTGGTGATGTTTGCAGACAAATCTGCAGAAAAATGTGTAATTTTGTTTTTATTTGGATTTTTAAAAGCAAATTGACAACCTTCTTCAATTTTGGGTTTGAAATGCATTTGATTTTGAGTTTTATATTTGTGACATGAAAAATGTGAAGCAAATCGCCCTGTTCAATTCAGGCTTTTTTGTTACTCTTTTATCTTTGAAAAATAAATATGGACAAACACTTGTTCTTTTAGCTGTTTCTTAACTTGCAGGTTGTCATATCTTACTTTTTGATTGTTTGACTTTCTGCTGGTGAAAGACCAAGAAGGTCAGTTCCCAAATAAAAAAAATAATTATTTTAAGTATTTCTTTTTTAAATCACAGCCACTTAAAATATTTAGCACTGAGAGCTAAGTGAATCTTCATCAGCGCAGACAGAGCATCTGCATAGCATGGCATGAGATTACATAATATTCTCAAGTCACTGCTAAACATTTGCATGGCACCAATTGTACATTCTGCAGCAATATCACATAACACACAACACTCAAGCAACAGAAGAAAAAACTCAGTGGCAGGTTAACTGAACTGCAGATATCACATTTGACATAAATGTAGAAAAGCAAATACTGTGAAGTTATTTACATACAGCTGTGTAATTATAGAAGTTCTGCTTCATAAAAGAACTAGACAACGCTGAAGACAATACTGAGAATCTAAGCACATTTAAGGTCTTTTTTGCTGTTATTAGTTTTGTTCACCTGTTGATTCAGCTTGGCAACATTTTCAGACTGTCTCCACACAATAACAGCTAAACAGCTTGTGAATATGCAAATAACCACAACAATGTTTACAATTCCCAACGTAAAAGAAGAACGACACCTGCATGTATGACAGAGTGTGGCTAAAATGTGCAGTTTCCATCGGTCAGCCACTGGAACAAGACGTGGGAATATAAAACGGTATTCTTGCTTAGGAAGAACTAGTGATGATCGAGCATATGTTTGCAATCAGAGATGCAGAAGGCTTTTTCAGTCATTTGCAAGGAATCTTTCAGAATGATCACTTGTTTAGGCAGCCAAAACCAAACAGAGTGAGCCGTCCAGTCAGAACTCTCCAGCTGTTTCCCCCTGAGCTCCACTCAACTGCAAAAGTCAGTAAGTAAGAAAAACAGATGGACAGACTGGCCATACTTCCATTCTCATTCGCCGTAGTCTGTAAAATGTGTAGATCTTGGCATAATTTTTTCCTCAGTGGAGCTATTACATGTTCTCCTATGATCTTCTGTTTTTGTTGGCTTTTCAGCTTTTCTCTTCATTGGTCAGGACCCCGTGGTATCATTTAACGTCTCTAAATGAAGCCCAGCTCTTCATTACTGGTTGTTTTATGAGTTTTCTTGACCGCTTACTGCATACATTTGGAAACCTGCCTTTGTTTTGATGTTTTCTACAGAATGGGATTCAGCAGACCTGAACACTTTCAGGGCTATATCGAAGCTGTCTGCTGGAAATTTATGACTTTCAAAAGATGAACATTTTTGCCTTGTCAAGCTCCTACATTTCCAAGTTTGTTTGTTTGTGTGTGTGTGTGTGTGTGTGTGTGTGTGTGTGTGTGTGTGTGTGTGTGTGTGTGTGTGTGTGTGTGTGTGTGTGTGTGTGTGTGTGTGTGTGTGTGTGTGTGTGTGTGGCGGAGAGGTATTCCATTTTTCTACCGTCGTGTCGCATGCTTGGCGCGCCGAGTTTCTGTGCTTTTCGACATTTTGTACTCTTTAAACCTGGTTTCTCATCACTGCATCGTTTTTATTAGTTATTAGTTATTACTTATGTGTTCAATTTCTTATTTAATGTGATAGTTTTTATCATTCTTTTCTCTTTTTTAAAAAAAAATTGTAATTTAGTTGAACGTTACTAGCTTAGCGAGTTAATTGATTAAATCAGTAATTCTTGAGAATAGGGACAAAACAGGTCCTATGGATAAAGCACAAAATTTGAATAAAATATACACAAAATATATTTTTTTCAAATATCTGACTAAACTAACCTTGGTCATGTGAGCACAACAATGTATATTTTCCAGGTATTTGCTGAATGTTTTTTTATTTTAAACATTGTAGTTGGTGGATGTTGCCTGTAAAAGCCTTTGTCCAGGAGCAGAACTCAGTACATTATAATAGTTTTAAACAATTAAAGAAATATTAAAATTATATATTATGACAATTAAATATAAATAGTCATATAAATAATTATAAAGGTATCAATAAATTGAATTAAAAATCATTTTTATATATTTTCCAACTCCATTGAAATTTGTCCTTAGTTTTTGTCAACGCCGTCAGAAATGAAAAGAATGTAAAAACATCAGGCATTATTGGGGGCAGCAGAACTTCTGAGGACCCCATCACCACTTCCCTTCTCTTCCTTTGCTAAGAAGCTAGTTAGCTCTGGTTAGCTTATGTTATTCTTTCGTTTTTTTCTTCTTTTTATTCCTAAGTTTTTTTGTCACAACCATGATGTGTCAACACCGTAACTGACATTTTACAAAACTTTGATGAAATTTTGTGAAATAAAAGCTTAATTTTGGTAAATTGTAAAGATTTTATGGACATGATGAGCTACAATATGGCCTCCTTCAGATTAACATATAAATTGAGGTAGTTTGGCTTTTTGTCACCTCCGTCAGATGTCAACTCCATAGAGTTTTTGTGACTCTTTCAGTGAAATTCTTGTCAAATCTCACTTAAATGTGCAAATAATTCATTTTAATGTATTTTACATAAATTGCATTACTTAACATGTACCAAGTTTTTCTATTTACTCACTAGTTTGTCACCACCTTCAGTTTTGTGTCAACTCCGTAATGCAGTGTCAACTCCGTCAGATGGACTTTTTGTTGTTTTTTGTTTTAAATAATATTTATTTTGTTTCTTGAGAAGCTTTTGTCTGTAAAATGAGTAAAATATCACAAATAGGGTCATTAAAAATTATTTTTGATGTATTTTTGTCAGATGGTGATGACAACGTTCTGGATCAGGTCGATTAAAATGTAATTTTTTAAAAAAATGTTTCAACTGGGAGCCTGTACCTTAGCATCTTTACATTTCCAAAACCTTATTTGACATATTTTTATACATAAATTTGAGAAATAACAAAAAACAATTATGGGAAAATTAAAACCCATTTTGTCCCTATTTTCAAGAATCACTGAAATATTTCACTGGAATTTTGAATTATTTTTTATTAATAAACTCTTATGTTTTGGAGAGAAGTTGTCTGTCATTATTCCATACACGAGTAGAATTTGAAGTTTGAAAAACACAAGTGGTGAACATAAATCCTTAATATTTAATATCTCATACCATATATTATATCATACATGTATATTTTGGATTTAATATAGGGTAAGCCTCATTTGCCAGATATTCAAAAACAATAACAGAAACAGAGAACTATTATCAAACTATCCCTTATTTGGCAGTTTTGTTAATAAGAGCGCTCTGATATTTTTAGTTATTCATAGCCAAATTAAACCTACTGTTGCACAACAATCCTTGTTGGAGCAGGGGTGTCCAAAGTGTGGCTCTGGGGACATTTGTGATCTTTAAAATATTTTTTTTCAGCCCCTGACCACGAGTCAAAAATTGTCAAAATTTGGCAAACAAAATAGAAAACAATTGGTAATTGTCCATCTTTCTTTTAATGAGGGAAAAGTCAAACACCTTTTTTATGCTTTGGATCTTTAATTATTACTTTGCTCAAATTTTTTTTGTTTATTGTCGAGGAAGTTAAATAAAAATAAATGAATGAATAAATCACAATGAGACAAATTTATGCATTTTTAATTTTGTTCAAAATTGTCAGTTTGGACACCACTGGCAGGTGCACATCTCTTTTTGCAAGGGTTTTGTGAATTAGACTTGTCCCTTAATCGTAGGATTCCCAGAATATGCTGATGACCTGAAATGCAGACAATTATTTAATTAAAAAGTACATGTTACATTCAAATTTTTGAGTTAAAATACGAAAACACAATGGAAAGTAAACTAAGACGACGCTTTGAGGTGTGACAAACGATCGCTAAACTCTAGAGTAGAATTAGGGAAGTGTTCAGGTTGCGGCGACCATAAGTGAAGCTTGCCTCATTGGATTGGCAAGCCTGCAGACACGACACAAGTAGATGTGATGAAATCTGCAGCAATGCTGGCCAAAGAAAAGCACATAGTTTTTGACCTTCTTCCACATCTGCTCATGGGATTTTCTCCAGCTTCAAACTCATCCGATTTTTGAGTGATATCCTCCAGAATAATGTCGTATTGACAGGCAGAATTGGAGCCTCCTGAGGTCAAACAGGAAACATAAATCTCTCAATCTGTTTTTTTTAGAACTCAGACTGCTCAGCTAAAAAAATAAAAATCTGTCAAACTGAACAAGCATGTGAGGAAGGGGTTTCACACCTAATTACAAAGCTCATCCATCATGTCATGCTGCTGTGGGGTAATATAAATCCTTCACACAGATAACGTAACGGTTGCGGTGTGATGTGACGGGATTACAACACCTGGCAAGGATCACAAATATCTGACTGGATTGCAGAAGTTTGTGAGAAACACTTTAGACTCTTATTCAGCTGGAGGATAAAAACATGTAAGCTTTCAAACAAAACAGTATTTAATTTAACAAAGGGGGACACATTCTTTGATAATTGGGTCTTTCCTTTTAAGGGATTAGTGTAAAATTCTGCACAGTATCTTAGATAGCTTGAGCTTTTGTTGAGGTAAAGTGTCCTTTCTTTTCCTCAATAACTGGCTTCCCGGATGCTGCAAACAATCTGAAGGAGAATTTCTTAAGAGGAAATAATCTCATACTGGCCGCTGGTTGTACTTTCTGCAGTTTCACTCTGTTCTTGGTGTTTTTTTTAACAGAAGTGCCTGTTTTGTACTTTTGTCCTTTTTGTCAGAAGACTGTGTCCCAAAAATCTTCAACTAAGTGCAAATGAGCTCACACCATTCTGCTCCTAATATCAAACCTTCTTTAGTTCAGCATTGAAACTCTAAAAGTTAGAAGCTATATTGTTTCATAGCTTTGTTTTGTTTGTTTATTTGGAGCGTCATTAGCCATTACCTCAACCTTGGCTACTTGTCCGTTTAAAGCAATTTTGATGCAAACCAACACACTTTTCTCCGGAAGTAACTACTGCTAACTTAAGATAATGGACTTCTTCTTCTTGTCGGTTTTATGGCAGTTGGCAAGAAACTTTTAGTAGCATTACCGCCACTTACTGGTATGGAGTGTGGTTCGTGATGGTTTAAATATCTATCCTCATCTATAAATACAAATATTCTACCATAAATTCTATCTAAACATACACTCACACATTCACACTTAAAACATGCATACTTGTGCACAACTTTGTATGTCATGCATTCATTCACAAACACACTTACTATAATTAAGTTCTATGAAATAATTTAGTTTTCTTAAGAAATCGAATAATTATTTGCATATGTTTACTCTGTTACGACTGGCTCAGGGTCGTAACAAAATCGTGAAACCATGCCGTGGTTAAAGTGCATACAACTGAATATTTATTAACAAAAACAACAATGGATTGTGGATATCAGTATCAGTGGTGTAATGCAAAGTCAATCGATGTGTTGCATGAGTGCATATGGAAGTGTTGAGGTGCCAAAACAAAGACAAACTCAAAAGTGCAAAAAAAAAGGGGACCTGGGGCCTGGCAACCAGACATCTCAGCGACAGAGTGGATGCTGAGGGTGACAAGCCACAAGCGACAAGCGACGAAGAAGACAGCCAGGTTAAAGTATTCTGCGCTCCCAATCACCAGATCAGAGACACCTGCAAAGGGGAGGAGCACAAAGACGGACAACAAGACACTTGCAGCCCAGCCTACAAGGCCCAGGGCCGTAACAACTCCCTAAATTCTTCTTCAATTTATCTAATAAATTAACCTTCTCCTTATACTTTCAAACTCTCTCTTTATATATCTTCTCTCTATTTCATATTTATGGCATTCTAATATAACATGCTCTATGCAGGGGTCACCAACTCCAGTCCTCAAGGGCAACCATCCTGCAACCTTTAGATTCACCTCTGCTCCAAAATGTCTGAATTCCCTCACCAGCATTCATTCCTCTCTGCAATAGGCTGGAAATGAGCAGTTTATTTGATCCAGGTGTGTTTGAGCAGAGACACATCTAAAATTTGCAGGATGGTGGCCCTCGAGGACTGGAGTTGGTGACCCCTGTCCATGGTTTCATATTTATTACAATAATCACATTTGCCAGTTTTATGTTTTTGAATTTTAAAAAGTGTATAATTAAGTCTTGAATGTCTAAATCTTAATCTTGTTATCACTCTTTCCTCCTTTCTATTTCTTCTTTCTCCTACAATCTTCTGAATTTTATAAAACCGTCTTCCTGTTTTATCTTCATCCCACCTTTTTTGCCATACTTTCATCACTTTCCCCTTAACAATTCTCTTTCCTTCAGATTTACTTGTTTTAACTATAAAGCTTATAGGATTCTGAACTGCCCTCTTTGCCATTTGATCTGTCCTCTCGTTTCCTTCTACTCCAATATGTGCTGGAACCCACACAAATATAACTATCAAACCCATGTTTTGTATTCTGAATAGCGTATGATAAATTTCTAATAAAATATTCATCCTACTATCTGTTTGATTATTTTTAAACTTAATAATGAAGAGCTTGAATATGAACATATTATTGTTTTTAATGGTTTTAAGTCTTCTACCCATTGTAAAGCTAATAATATTGCCAACATTTCTCCTGTGTATACTGATGACCCATATGTAATTCGTTTTTCTATTTTTACATTGAATTCTGGTACTACAAACACTATTCCTATTTCCCCAGTTATTTTATAAACATCAGTATAAAATTGAACGTATTGATAAATATTTAAAAATAATTGTACTGAATAACTATCTACAATATAAGATTTATCTTGTTTTTTTCCATTATTGACATATCTACTCTTGCTTCTAGAATCCAGGGTGGTATAACTGATATTGTTGTTGTTTGACTAATTTCTAAATTATTCATTTTAATTTTTTTTAATTTTATTTTCCATTGTCAGATAACCATCCAAATTGTCCATCCAAAACTGCTCATTTCTTTCTTTTCTTTTTCCCAACATGGATTTAAAATGTCCAGAGTTGAATGATCAACGTTATTGCCTTGCAAATTTAACCAATAATTAATTTCTAATTTTGTTCTTCTTAAATCTAACAGCATTTTTCCCATTTCTATTTCTAATGCTGCTGTTGGTGTGGTTTTAAATGCTCCAGTACAAATCTTAGTGCCTGATGTTGGATAATGCCTTATTTAATCAGATGGGTTTTAGCTGCTGAACGTAAACTAAACAACCAAAGTCAAGAAAGGCAAGCCTGCAGACTCATATCCCTCTGTTATCTCAATCAATCTGCTAATCAATTCATTAACATCAGCTGGACTTCTCCAATAGCAGTGAAATGAAGTCAGCTTATGATTTTGCATCACAGGCAGAAATTCAATGAGAATGTTTTTTTTGTCTGCAATAATACTGTATACTTTTTACAACAACAAAAACTCGGTGTGACGGACTATATTACTACAGTCTCAATAAGGTCAAGAAAGGGTCAAGGTGCTAAATTAGTATTTGAGTTTCAATAAAAGTGGAGAAAAACAGACATTGAAGAAGCAGGTTTGGTCTGTGGTTCTGCTCAATTTTAATCTTGCTTCAGCGACAGTATGGGCTTCCTTCCGTTTACCTTGATTCTTCCGGTAGAATTTCTACCGGGCCAATCAGCAACCAGTGGAGAAGTCGTAAGCGATGACGTCAACATCAGAATTGTCGTCAGCCTGTAAGCGGGAGGAAGTGAACAAAGTCATCCGTGTCCATGTGTCCAAATATTGAATTAGCATCAACAGCCATCCTGTCCTGCTAACACTGGTTCCTTTACAATCGTTTGGAGGCTCCAAACTCTGTATGAAGTATTAAAAAAACAAAGGAAGAAAGGATGTAGAAGACTGTGATTTCTTTTTCTCAGTTAGATCCATCACTACAAATATCAGTTTTCTTTTTAACAACCAACTACAGGTGATGATAAATTGTGTCATTTTTGTTGTTGAGAAAAGTAAAAGGAATCAACAAATAAAAGCACTTTATTTACATAAAGCTGCCAACTTACACGACAAAAATACATGAGTCCTTTTCACTGGAACATTGAACTAATGGAACAATGTAATCACTAATAATAAACATAACATGCTTATTACACAAAAGTTGTACCAACAACACAACATTTGCATGACTGATAATGCCCTTTAAATACTTCTAGAGATTTTAATCTCACTTATGGCGGTTAGTTAATCCAAGCAGCTGCCTCCTACAAGAGGAATAAAAATGAATTCCCACGTGCCGACGTTTCCAAGTGTCCAACGCTTTTGACTGGCACTTCCCCCCTCCCCCCCCCTCCATTGACCAGATGCGTGTTTAGGGTTGCATCTTTGACTTTTTTTCCCCCTTTCTTCTCTTCACTGTCTTTTTACTCCCACACCGTGGCCTCGCTTGCGCCGCTCGCCGGCAGAAGCAGATTGCTTTGAAGAAGCGGCAGTGGCATGTTGCACACGGATCGCAGCAGCCGCACAGCGGCATGCAGCTCTGTCCCAGCAGGGAGCACCGGGCCATCACCTGGGGCTTCGGCACCGCTTTGGGACGAGAAACGTCGTTTTGAGGCTGAGGAGGAGGAGGAACAATGCTGGACTTTTTCTGGAAGTTTGAAAGAGATGATGTGTATTTTAGAGGGGGGGGGAGGGATGAAAAATGTTAAATGCTCAACAAAATTTTATTATTTTTTTAAAGATGTCCAACTCACTGTCTCGTGGATCTTCTGCTGTTCATACAGTGTCCTCCTGGCAAACAGACGTCTCATTCTGTCTTGGTTTACAGAAGCTGCTGAAATAAAATGAGAGATGTTTAGATGAAAAGCATTGTTTCTATCTGACTGAACTCCCTCTAACTGTGAAGCAAAAAGGCAAAGCATACAAGGGTCTGAGCAAAACTCTGAAAAAGGAGGCAAAACAAACTTTCGTTTTAAGCCCTCTTTACTTTGATACTTTGAAATAAATGTGTTTGAATGGCCCAGTCAAAGTCCAAACTTAAATCCACATAAGAATTTGTAAAAAAAAAAAAAAAGAAACTCACATCAACTTGTACGTATAATTTCCTCCCATAAACTCTTGTTTGAAGCATATAATTGCACAATTTACACATTTTCTGATATGATGCTATTGATTAGCACCCAGAAGCAGGATTTGGATAATTGTTCTTGAGTTTATCATAATTATCAAAAATACTTTTTATTTATTTGTTCATTTATTTTTTACACGTTTTTAGAAGTTAGAGTATTTCTGGTCCATCTTGCTTGTGTGAGATAAGAAACATGGAATTGCTCTCTTTTTCTGTCAGGCATGGTAATACAATTAGTAAAGAATCTTCAAAGACTGTTATTGAAATATTGGTAAGCTAGGCGTGTATGGTACTGTTCATTGAGCACAATGAACATGAATTTTGACAGGATTTAAAAATTCATGTTGTAAGAATAACTGCTTTTGCAGATTTTATTTGAGCAAATAATGTCTAAAAGGTGTCACTTTTCAATGTTTTCACACTTTGTGAGTCAATATTTTGTGGAAGCTCCACTTTTACTGCCATGACAGCAGAGAGCTTTTGCTGTATGCTAATGCAAAAATCCCTCAAACTAAGACAAATTAAGTAGAGAATATCTGTAAACGTTTATTTTCAAGTTCACCAAAGACTGTTAGTTTGATTTAGATCTGAACTTAGACTAGGCCGTTCTAACATATGAATTATCCGATCTAATATGACTTTAGCTAAGCCTGTATATTGTTGGATTTAATTTAGGGGAGTCATTTAGGGATAAATTCCAAACCACCCACACTTTTAAGATTTTTGTTTGTAAAATATTTGGATTTTTTTTTTTTGCTAGTTCACATTCATGCATACCCCATCTTGTCATGTCACATAAAATCCCAATAAGATGATTTAGAGGTTCTGCTGTAAAAACTTCCACTGTAAAGCATAAAATAAATTATCTAAAGATAAGCAATATACAAATTCCTCTTTTTCTGTCTACTTAAGTTCTTTTGTGCATATTTCTGAAACTTAAACTGTCCTCAGAAGCTACTTTATTATTTTTAGAAAGCTCAGCGCAGTAACTTTATTTTTGCGTTTTCTAATCTGCATCATAACTTAAAACCTGCTTTTTTTGACAAAAAAAATTCCTGTCAGATGAAATACACCTGAACATTGAATTTGCAATACAAGCTGAAACTGGACAACCCTAGCATTTTACTACTGAAAGAAATCCTCGCTCCTAAAACAGAGTTTAACCTTTGTCACTTCTTCAGCAGATTTTCCCTCAAGCCCATTAAAACGTTTTCAGATTGATGCTGCAGCAACTGCAGCGTCTGCTGAGACGGACAAGTTAATGGTTGTGCTTGTGTTCCAAAGGTCAGTACCTGACAGGTGACAGGATGTCGGAGCCGGCTCACGGCCTCTCATTTCGCTCGACTGATTTGTGGTGTGGTCACATGGATCTACGAAGTGTAAATGGAGTCAAAGGCGGTTTAAAACGCTGAGGTTTCATGTAGGGTTACGGGCAATTTGTGTTGGACACATAAAAAACTTCTACTCCCAGATCAAATCTTAGATAACCCTGATGACTGAGGCTCCTTTTTCCCCTCTTTTCTTCTGATATCTGCACAGCCTACTATGACACAGATGAAAACAGTCCGTTCTGCGGCGATAAATCAAGGTGTATATAAAACTGTCTCATTTATAACACAAATCACTTCCTATCATAAACCTCGGCAGCACCAGAGACCGGGGCCGTTTAATACCTCAGACTTCCCATCATGTCTGCACTGACAGTGAAATGTATGGGTTTTGTATTACCTTCTTCCTCCCATTGAATAATTAGTACCATGTTTAAGAGTAGCAGTCTGTGTCAAGCCCCATGAGATTTACACACAATAAAAAAATATATAATTGGAGACTGTTAACCATGAGCCATTGGAAAAAAAAAAGTTATTCAAGCATTTTATTTTGACAATAGCTAGCAAACAAATCCTATCTAAACTTGACGTTAGATCCCAGTTAGCTTCGTTCAACCGTTAACTAAACCTATCCATTCTGTATGCTGTCCAGCAGAGATTAGTAAGGCTGTTTATGAAGGTTGTATAATAAATATAGAAATTTTGTCAAATTTAAGAACTTCTGTGAGACTTGTGGTTGATAAAGTTTCTGCATTGAATTAAAGTTTAGCCAGTTTAGCAACAGCAGTAATGCTAACGCCAAACTTGCTAGCTAGTATAGCTTCACAACCCTGAGGGAGTTGTTGCCATCTCAGCTGTGATTGTCAGGAGAAAGAGTCATATAAAACCTCATTAGATTAGGTTCAAAAAGTCCTTTGTAGTAGTATAATTTTTTCTGGCTCAATATTAATCTATCTATCTAAACAGCTTGTTTTATCAGTGTAATGGGTAATTATGTGCCTCCATTAAATGTGTACTCTTAACACAAAACCTTTTTTATGAAAATGCCCTAAAAAAAAGAAGGTAAGTTCAAGCCGTTATATATAGTCAAGCCCAAAATTATTCAAATTATTTTCACTTAAATGTATTTTCATTCAGTTAAGTTTGTTTCTCATACGATGCTGGCATCTCTCAAAAGATAACACAAAGTGAAAAGAATAATTTAAAAAGATATATTTTAGAAAAATCTTGAATTTAAATAAAAATGTGATGCCAAAAAATGATATCAAATAACCAATCAATGGTTTGGATGTTAACACAGGATAAAGCATTACTTCCAGCCAATTGAAACATATTGGTAAATTTAAAAAAATACTCTGAAATTGAACGTGACAGGTGTATATATTATTAGAGGGTAAAATTCATAGTTCATTATCACTGAACTATAAAGACCAGTTCAAATTTCATTTGCGGACTCAAATGCAAATAAAATATATCATCCAGTCCTGTGAATAATGGCCGCGGTCCAGTTGAAATGCTAAAAAAATTATTTTAATTTACAATTAACCATGAGTTTAATCAAACTTTGCATGGTTAAATGATTAAACTTATTCTATAAGTTTTGATAAATGTGTTGTGGTTTCATAACATTTCAACTCTTGATTGTTAAGGACGATGAATTCAGATGCAGTCATTTCTTTTTACATGTCTTATCAGCATAACCTGTGTAACTTATTTGCCACATAAATGCAAAAAATAAATAGATTGAAAAAAAAAACTCTCTCCAAGTCACTTACCATCACTGTGAGAGGCTTTGCTTCTGCTGCTGACTGAAATGTATGTGTCCAGTCCAAAACTCAGAAGGATGAAATGCAGAAAGCACAAACAGCGAACTGCCAACTTCATACTGACTATGAGTGGAAGGAGCCCTGCTCTCTGCCTCCCTGTGGTCCTCAGCTCGTACTTATTCGAAAGGCAGGCTCACACTTGCAGCACACACACCCCTCCCTGCCTGTCAGCAGAACAAACAGTGAAGTGTGTTTCCAGTTAAGACCCTGCGTGTGTTTATAACATAACTCTCATTGTTTGCTTTAAAATAGTTTAAATAAAATAAAGTCTGTCAAGTTGGAGCTCCATTGCAATCCTGTTTGACACTGACTTAGTGTATAAAACAGTTAACGTATTACAAATATAAAGTCCAGCTTGACTTGACTTGATTATGTTCTGAATGGACATATTCAGTTTCCAAAAGAGCTTCAAAGACTTTCAAAGAGACAAAAACGAAATGTTTTAGCGTACTTGAACGGTTTTTAAATGATCTAGTTGCAAAACAAGATAAAACTGTTTCAATCAGCTCAGATCAAAATCTGAGTGATTTAATGAATACCTAAGTCATAGCAAATGTTTAAAGGTGTTAAAAATAAACGAGGGAAATTTTTCCAGTCTGGCATGTTTATGCACAAAAATACACCAGTGCTATTCTTAGACATAGATGATTATAAAAAACCAGGTTATGAAGTAAACCATGCTGCACAAACTTGTTATAAGATGTATGGAGCAAAGATACATAGAATATAATACAGGGAGAATCACAAACATTAAAAAAAAATCTAGATTACCAATAATACATGTCAAAGTTGAGCCCATGAAATTAACCGCCGTCTTATGTACAAATGTCAACTTTAAATGTAACCGTATTTTCCCTGTGTTAATAAAAACAGGGACTAAAACAAGGCCTAACACAGAGCCCTGGGGCACTCCATCTGCAAAACAAAGAGCTCCGTCTGAGACGTAGCTTCTGAAAAAAACCTGATTTCATTCTACAGAAAGAACACAAAAGATGTGTTGATGAAAGCAGAAAATATTTAATAAAAGTGACCAATGTTGTTTGGAGGTTCCAACTGGATCTAAATCCAGTTATGTTGCGTTAAGCATAAATGTCCAAAATGTGGCCCTTGGGCCATTTGCAGCCCTCTGGATGAAGTTGTTTGGGTCCTTTGTCTACAATTTATGAGTAATTCAAAATTTTTACAGACAAAATCTCTTGAGACATTAATCTATTTAGGTACAGCACAAAGTATTTTTCAGAAAGCAATGCCCAACGTTTGTTGTTTTAATGTGAAAAAAAACAAACATAAATACAAAAAAGGTTTTGGAAAATGTTTACTTGTTATTTAATTCCACAGCTGTGTAAAAATAAAAACAACAAACAAAAAAGGATCAACAATAATTTACAAATTCCCTTTCTACAAAGTTAAGACTACTGTCAGTTTAGCATATTACTGAAGACATTAAAAAAAAACAAATATATATATATACACAGTCCAGTCACATTAATGTGACCACCACGTACTTTCCACTTCAGAGTTAAATAACCAATCACAGAAGGCAGGTGGCAGCACAGTGCAGTTGAGCGTATATAAAGGGTGTGTGTGGGCTTCGGAAAACATTTCAATCGTTGGCGTAATGCAGAAACGAAGCGATTTATCCGACGTCCAAAAGGGCATGATCATTGGCTTTCGGGCCAAGGGTGGAAGCATTTCCGAAACGGCTGAGTTTGTGAACTGTTCGCGTGCCGCCGTGGTAAAAGTGTACCGTGCATGGCAAAATGGGACTGTCCAAAATCAACGACGTGGCAAATGTGGTGCACCACGGGCCATAGATGACAGAGGCGAACGACGGTTGCGGAGATGCGTTCGGGCAGATAGACGGGCTACCGTTGAGCAACTGACCACTAAAATGAACCAAGGGGCTACCACAAGTGTCTCCCAAACCACTATTCAGCGAACATTGCTGCGTCTGGGCCTCCGAAGCGGACGCCTGGTTTGTGCACCTATGCTGACTGGTGTTCATCGACGACGAAGGCTAGAATTTGCACGCCAGTACAGCAGCTGGACGTCCACTGAGTGGCGACAGGTAGCGTTTTCAGATGAATCGCGTTTTATGCTCCATCGGACAGATGGACGTTGGCGTATAAGGCGTGAAACCTCTGAAAGGAACCACCCTGCAACCATTGCAGGAACGGTCCAAGCTGGAGGCGGGAGCATTATGGTCTGGGGAATGTTTTCCTGGCATTCTCTGGGTTCACTGATTATTGTGGAAGGCACGATGGATCAATACAAGTACGCATCTGTCCTTGCGGACCATGTCCACCCCTACATGCGCATTGTTTTTCCTCAGGATGATGGCATCTTCCAGCAGGACAATGCGAGGTGCCATACAGCTGCCAGTGTACGTGCGTGGTTCGAAGAGCACCAGGATGAGTTTACCGTCCTCCCCTGGCCAGCAAACTCACCTGACTTAAACCCAATCGAGCATCTGTGGGACCATCTCGATCGAGTTGTTCGCGCCATGGATCCTCAACCGCGTAATCTAGCGCAGCTGGCCACGGCATTAGAGTCGGCATGGCTCAACATCCCAGAGAAGACCTTCAGGGACCTAAGTGACTCTCTTCCTGCACGTCTCGTAGCAGTTCGCTCTGCGAAAGGTGGTTATTCTGGCTTTTGACAGATGGTCACATTAATGTGACTGGACTGTGTATATGTATATATATATACAGTATATATACTTTTGGTCTTTCTTGCTGAATAAATCTGCTTGTGAAAACTGGGTAAATGTGGTTTGTGTGGTGAGATTGAAATTGAAAGCTTTATGTACTTTACTCACTACTAGCTTGTGTAAGAGGAAGTAAAGCTATAGCTGACCAAAATAACACAGAAGTGGTCTGAGTTATTTCTAATTGTGTTTGAGTAAAATATCCTTGTTTAGGTCAGTTATTAAGTCAAGTTCTTTGTTTTTGTCATTCTTAGAGATGTTACAGTATTGCTAGAGCGGTCCTGAAGTTTTATAATTGACTGAAACATAAAGAAATCCTGTTGTCAATGCAGAATCAAAAGCCAGAAATTCTGAAATAAACATAAACTGTCAGCAAACTTGTTAACTAAAAAAACAAAACAAAAAACTGTAGATTTAAGACCAAGCTAAATGTGTTTTAAAACTTCTATGGAAGTGCAGGATGTTTTAAGAACTGTTGATGTTCCACCATTTATGAGGATCAAAATTTAATTTAGCTTTATGGTATGTCCTGCGTACATACCATAAAATGGTTTTTAAGAATTACTGTCCCTTTTTATGGTTATTGTGTGTATTTTTTAATGTTCAGTGCTACGCATTTATGTTATTTCCTTTTATGACTTTGTTTGATGTAACTAAGGGTTTTTAATATTTTGCAAGGGATTGTCTAAGCATACATATTTGATTTAAATGTGGGCATTTAAATTAGTGAATTGGATTAAATGTCCACAGTGCTCAGCATGTTGAACAAGAAAAAAAGCTGGTTTCAATATAGACACCTTTGAGTTTGACCCAAAGTTAATCATATTTTTTTAATACCTTATATTTGCGTTAGTTTGTTTTTCTGTACAGGCTAATGGTCAACAGCATCTGGTGGCTTTTTACACTTGAATCATGTGTTTCCTTAATGGGTGAAAGTGAGTTAAATACATTTAGTGTCTCCTAATGTCATTAGCTCTGTTGGAAGTCTTAAAGAAAACGAAGATCTTGTCACCTCACAAGCTAATATGCTAGTGCTGGTTTCTTGTAATCTGACCGGCAGATAACCTTTTAAATCACACATTGACCCAGTTTATTTTGCTTTTATGTACATGCCAAAGATTAAAGTAGATATGAAAGCTTTTCTACTACAAAACATTTTAAGCTAACTAGTGTCTTGCTAGCTCTCAATCTATGACGGTTGATCAAACACTCTACAATTAAGTCCCAAAATATTGATTCCTCTTGTAATTTAAGGTTAAAGTAACGTTTTTAGCTTACCAGCATGTTTAATCTGACTTACAGTTTTCAACAGACGGCTTTTTGGCTTGAATCTAATGAGGACAGACTTAAAGATTAGCATGACAGCATGAAGGCCTTCCAACCTCAAAAACTTGGGAGTTCATTACCAAAGATGACTCATCAAAACATGGTGCAAACACACAAGAAGCAGGTAAAGAATAATTATGGCTGAATGAAAATAAAATGCCAGTGGTTGAAAAAGGTTTGGGCTTAATTATATGTAAGAAAATGTTCCTAAGTGGTGGAAACGGAGGACCAAACCGCGTGCAGGAGGTAAGCAGAATTATATTTAATGGTATAGTTTAATAAAATAAAAAGGAGCAGCTATAGGATGCACACTCAAGAACTCAGGGACATAAAGACAAAATAACAGGCAGATCTGATAAACAGCTGATTAAAATGAGAAATATTTAACCAGAGGTGGTGATTACTGAACCAGGAGCAGATGGTGCATCAGTAACAAGGCGCACTTGAAGGGGAAAAACAGGTCATTAGAGGGAAATGAGGGGAAAAACTATTAAGTAAACACAGCATAATCGAATCAAAAAGACCAACAGGGAGAATAAAAAGTACCCACACACAAAAAAAAAAAACAATTTACTTCCAGGTAACATAAAAAGGAGAGACAATAAATAAGCCTAAAACTCTAAACACACCAAAAAGTTAAAGTAATTAGTTTATAGCTGCTCATAAGCAGTTTCATTTAGTTCAATGATGTTTGTTAAAAAGAGAGATGCAAGAAAAGTAAACCCAAGTACACGTAACATGCTTAGCTGCCAATGGTCTTTGGTAAGAAAGTGCAGAGAAAGATATGACTCATGAACCAGACACAATGTTGTTTCAACTAACATTACATGGCTTTCCCTTGATTCATTGTTCTTAATGTTTCTTGCTTATAATGTGTTCTCCAAAAGTGGCAAAGCATAAAGCAACAATAACTAATGGGGTTTGAAGCAATGCAGCAGAAAGAGTCTGCATTGTTCTGTTTCTTAAGTGTGATTAAGGCAGAGGAAAGTATATCAGTGATACAGGAAACAGCATGAAAATCTATTTGGTGAGCATTAAGAGCAAAAAGGTTTCATGATTGACTTGAGATTAAAGGACTTTTCCCAGGTGTAAGTGATCCAGTCATGTTCCTGTGAGTAATTCTTCAGACCTGAAATCAGCACACACTCAAAGAACTGTTCCTCAAAAGGGATCAGTGAGAGAACGGTACGGTAATAAAGATTTTCACCAAGTTATTTATAGGTGCAAAACCTTTGGGGAAAGTAAATGGTGAAATTAACGACAGCATGATCTTATAAAACCGCCTTAGTTCTCATAAACAATTCTGAATTTCTCTAAATTTCTCTCGGCACAAAAGGTGTCAATTACAACATCTTTTGGACGCAAAAAGAAATGGAACATAACTGCATCCTTGACCGATTATTACCTGCAATAATCCATTTTCAATTAGCCTGATTTTCTACTTTCGGTTCACCTCTACCAAGCGTTGCACAATTTGGACTCTGTGTGCAGTTTCAATTTAGGAACAACCTGCTGTCAAGTGATTTTAACTGCAAGTCAGGAGAGGTAGCTTCCTCTAACTGTGGTGCAAACTTTGGATCAGGAGCAGAAAGCAAAAATCAACAAAGGTCTATAGATAACGTCTCCAAAAGTCGGTCAAATTATCCAATTTGCCACGTTGGGTTTTGTAATTGACGATCCCAAGAAAAGTATTGAGGAGAGCATGGAGATAATAATGGTTTGCTGGAATGGAGACCTTATTTAATTTCCTTAATTCTATCTACACGTACTGATCAGTTTACCTAAAGCCCTTCCACCACTTCATGACACGCCTGCTGAAGACACGATGTAATGGATAACACAGACGGGAACAGATGGAGAACTTTTCATCTGGACGAAAGTTTACAAAACGCGTGTTCAGACATCTGGTCATCGGACGTTTAAGAGACAACTTTGACCTAAGTTGCTTTCGTTGTGTCAAATGGCAATTTTTAAAGTTCTCAAGCTTTGACACTTCTTTTATGTAGTTATGTTGAGATATGTGGTATTTTCACAACCAATAACCAAAGCATCACTTCCCTTTTTATAAGCGATTCTCTTTTGGTCCTTCATTTAAAATTCTAATATGGAAAATTAAAGTTTGTGGTTATAGCAAGACAAAAAGGTGAAAGGTTTCATTTAATTTAACTGATGCACAATTACATATTGAAGGACTCAAGATACCAAAAAAAAAAAAAAAATCACAAAAGAAGTTAAGTTCTCTGGTTTTTTATGTTCTCATTGATGTAACTCTGTCATGGAAATCTTAACTAAACATAAAGAAAAAAATCCAACAGAGTCCTGTTGAGAGTCGTAAGTTTGTACATGAAACTTCATCAATTGATAGAGGAATATAACATGGTGTCAGGAGTGAACTAAAAGCCGACCATGGAGCTGAAACCACCGGAGAGCTTGAAGCTGACGGGAAACGTGGATGAGAACTGGCTGCTTTCAAACAACGCTTTCAACTGTATGTCGCCGCAATGGGATTGGAGACAAAGCCGGAGCCAAGAAAGGTAGCGATGCTGCTGACCATAGCGGGAGCGCAGGCTTTGGAAGTCTACAATACATTTGTGTTTGATGAAGCGGAAGACAAAGAAAAGTTGGATGTTGTGCTGAGTAAATTTGATGCTCACTGTTCACCCAAGAAGAATGAATGCTATGAGAGATACGTGTTTCGTTCCGAATGCAGACCCAGCATGAACATTTCGATAACTTTCTGACAGACTTGAAAGTAAAAGCTCAGTCATGCAATTTTGGCCTGCTGAAGGACTCGATGGTCAGAGATCAGATCGTCTTTGGAGAACGTGATGGGAAGCTCAGAGAGAGCCTGCTGAGAGACGTGGATCTGACCCTGGAAACAGCTGTAAAGATGAGCCGGGCAAGCGAACTGTCGCTACAGCAAGTGAGGACATTTTCTGAACTTTCTACAGGAACTACTTCACAGTCCAGTGACGGATCAGTGGCAGTGGGAGCGGAGTCCTGCCAGAAGAAGCGCCATGTTCAGACGAGGCAGCTGCAAGAGGAAGCCATTATCAACTGTAAGCGCTGCGGGTTGCGGCACAAAGTGAGACAATGTCCTGCTTATGGTAAGCAGTGTTTGAATTGCCGTGGAAAAAAATCATTTTGCAAAACAATGCTTTATGAAGAGAAAAGAGGAAAAGAAGAGGAATCGTGTAAACTTAGTAAACGAAACTGACTTAAGTGACACATTCTTCATTGGTGTTGTGAATTGTGAAAATGAGTCAGAAAAAGTGCAGTATGTTGACAGAGATGATAAATGGACAATTCCTTTGTTGATAAATGGAACTACAATCAAGTTCAGATTGGACACAGGTGCTAAGGCTAATCTCATAAGCATGTCTGATATAAAAGAAATGCAAGTAAAACCTCACATAAAAGAAGTAAAATCGAGTTTAAGAGACTATAATGGGCAATCAATTGAATGCATTGGGACATGTGAACTGAATGTGACAGTTAAAGGAACAAAACATCTTGTGCTCTTCTCAGTTGTAAAGGAGGATCGTGAGTCACTTTTAGGTGATAAATCCTGTGAAGAATTTGGACTGGTGAAAAGAGTTTATCACATAAATACTGAATTGATTGAACCTAATAACCCTGTTGATGCCATGATTCAAGAATATGAGGATGTTTTTCAAGGATTAGGTGCTGTACCCTACACATACAAGATCCAGCTGAGAGAGGATGCGCAGCCTGTAGTTCACGCTGCACGTCGTATTCCAGTACCATTACGAGAGGGGTTGAAAAAAGAGTTGGACAGAATGATCAGGTTGGGAGTCATTCAGAAAGTAGAAGAGCCCACTGATTGGGTTAATTCCATTGTGATTACCAAGAAAAAGAATGGAGAATTAAGAGTATGTATGGATCCAAAAGACCTGAATGAGAACATCAGAAGAGAACATTATGATTAACAATACCCACTCGAGAGGAAATAATCAGTGAAATGGCTGGAGCAAGTTATTTCACCAAGTTAGATGCAGCACAAAGGTTTTGGCAAGTTAAGTTGGATGAAAGCAGTACTAAGTATTGTACTTTTAACACACCTTTTGGAAGATACTGTTTTCTAAGACTTCCTTTTGGAATAAAATCTGCACCAGAAATATTCCATAGAGCGATGGAGCGGATCATCGAAGGTCTGGAAGGAGTGAGAGTCTACATTGATGACATCATCATCTGGGGATCAACAGCTCAAGAACACAATGACAGATTGAGACGCGTCATGGAGCGCATACAGAAAAATGGACTGAAGCTCAATAAAAATAAATGTGAGTTTAGTGTCAAAGAAATTATGTTTCTCGGTGACAAACTGTCTGCCCAAGGTGTTCAACCAGATGAAGATAAAATTAAAGCCATCTTGAAGATGCCACAGCCTGTGGACAAAATGGGTGTTTTGCGCGTCATGGGCATGATCAGTTTTATAGGAAAATTCATTCCCAATCTGAGTGCAAAGATGACAAATATTCGCAGACTCTTGTACAATGATAGTCAATTCCAGTGGAAGTTCATGAACAAGAGTGGAAGGAACTGAAAAACTATTTGACTACAGAACCAGTACTTACCTTTTACGATCCAACTAAAAAAATTAAACTGTCTACAGATGCCTCAAAAGATGGACTTGGAGCAGTTCTTCTTCAAGCTGAAGATGACCAATGGAAGCCAGTGGCTTATGCATCCAGAGCTATGACCAAAGCTGAATGCAAATATGCTCAAATAGAAAAAGAATGCTTGGGGCTGGCTTATGGACTTGAACGGTTTCATAACTATGTGTATGGTCTACCATCTTTTGTAGCTGAAACAGATCACCGACCTTTGGTTGCCATCATCAAAAAACACCTAAATGAGATGTCACCAAGGATTCAGAGGCTGATGATGAAGATGCAAAGGTATGATTTTACACTGATTTACACTCCAGGAAAACATCTGATTGTTGCTGATGCTCTATCCAGAGCTCCTACAGACAATGGTGTAAGTTCAACTGAAGAGAATATTCAGCGTCATGTGAACATGGTGTCCACTGCGTTGCCTGTGTCAGACAGCAAGTTGAAGCAAATAGTTGAGGCAACAGCTAAAGACACAGAGTTACAGTTGGTCATGCAGAATATGGATGAAGGATGGCCAATAGGCTCGTGTTCACAGTTTTTCAAAGTTAAAGCTGATCTAAGTGTTGTGAATGGAGTGTTACTGAAAAACAACAGAATTGTGATTCCACAAGTATTAAGACAGGATATTCTACAACGGATCCATGAGGGTCACCTAGGCATTGAAAAATGTGAAAGAAGAGCTAGAGAATCTGTTTTCTGGCCTGGACTGAATAAGGACATTGAGACGCTAATCAGTAAATGTGAAACATGTCAGACATTTAGAAATAAACAGAGTAAAGAACCTATGATAATGACTGACATTCCAACATCACCATGGCTGAAAGTAGGACTGGATTTGTTTCATTTTAAAGGAAAAAACTATTTAGTGATCATTGATTACTTTTCAAACTATCCTGAAATTATTAGCTAATACATCATCAAACTGTGTCATAACACATGCTAAATCAATCTTTGCAAGACATGGCATTCCACATTTTGTTGTGAGTGACAATGGACCATGGTTTAGTAGCAGAGAATGGCAAGAGTTTACAGAACATTATGACTTTAAACATGTAACATCAAGTCCACATTATCCACAGTCGAATGGAAAAGCGGAGAAAGGAGTTCATATTCTTAAGCAACTTCTGAAGAAAGCTGCAGATAGTAACTCTGACCCGTATTTAGCTTTATTGAGCTACAGATCTTCACCGTTGCAATGTGGATTTTCACCTGCTGAACTCTTGATGAATCGGAAGATTCGTACAACTTTGCCAAGTTATGATGGTAATGAACAAAGTGCAAAGAAATCATCAAAGTTGGAATACAAGTTATGAAAGCAGAAAGTACAACAAAAGTCATATTATGACAGATCAACTAAGATTCTACCTCCACTGTCATACAAGGATCCAGTTAGGATTCAGGATGATGAGGGATGGAATACTAAAGCAACTATTCTGCAGGAAGTAGCTCCATGTTCATTTGAAGTGAAAACTGAAGATGGACAAGTTCTGAGACGAAATCGACGCAGTTTGTTAAAAACTCCATTAGAGCTTGTGGTTGAGTCGAGTGAAGTTTCTAAGGACTCCCAGATTATTCCTACGACTGAAACACCTACGACTGAAACACCCTGTGACAGTCTTGGGGAAAATCTACCTGTGTTAAGAAGATCTACCAGTGGTGAAAAAACCTGACAGATTGAACTTATAAAAAAAAAAGAAAAAAAAAAGTTAAAAGAATTTGATATGTCTATTTTGTAATTGATGTTTTTAATGTGTTAAGTATAGCTATATGATAACTGTCTCTCATGCAATGTATGTTTAGGATTGTTCTTTTGATAGGATTGTTCTTTTGTAACATTCTTACTTTAAAGAAAGGAGGATGTCATGATTGAATGAATTATGTGTATGTCCACCAGGTGGCGAGCATGAGCTCATGTGAATGTATAAATGTAGAGAACAGAACAATAGAAGTAGAGAGAGTCTTATGAGATACACCTGTGAGCATGTTGGTGAACAGACCTTTGAAAAGATGCTTTAATAAAAGTATCTGAGCATTACACAACGTCTGATCTTTATCAAGCACGAATATAACAGGTGGTATATTAAAATGCATGCACAATGCGCGTAAAATTTACCAAACAATACTGAAAACAGATTTGTAAAGAGAATCCAAGTACAACTTGGAAGAAACAGATTTCCAAAAAATTTAGATTCAGAACGGCGTCGATGGAAAGATGCATTCTGATTAAAGATGTCAGTTTAAGGATCAAGCTTGACATGAGATAAAGCGATCCAAATCTTTCTACATTTAAAAGAAATGCGGAAATAATTATAATGAAGCGATATTGAATAAGCTGATGTTTTGTTGTGAATTTCAAATACGTCTGTAATAGTCTGAGCTGACTAACTTTCACTCATGATTTCGTTGTTACATGAACTAATATTGAGCATGTGAAATAAAAATGAAATGAAAACTGCAGTCGTGCTTTCAAGAAGAAAAATCTGTAAATGTTCTAAATGTTCTTTGACCCATGACATCAAACAAACTGCAACCGAGACACCGTGAACCGGCCCGACCACATTCGCATTTCAGAGGGACAATAAAAGTGGCAGCACAAGAACATCGTTTTGATAAAACTGCGTCTTGAACAAAACGTATAAATTAAGCTGACTCTGTCATGTCAAACATCTGAAATGGGTCCCATATGAGCGAAAATTTAGTGAACGGCGCTCAGCAACAAAGCGGCACTTTGGAAAATTAAGAGCTGAAAAGTGATCATGATTAACGACAGTCTATTTTTTCCACATTAAATAATTATAACTTTTAGACAGCGTCTTTCTCCCCCTCCCCTTAAAAAGTCACAACATCTTCACAGCAGATAGATCCAAAATTTTATTTCACAGAAACCTGGTAACATTTATTGCCGCGGTAACACCAACTTTAAACATAAGAAAACAGAAAACAAAGGTAGGTGTGTTCAATATGTTACTCCCTCTTTAATCGTGAATATTTCAGTTTTTACATAAGCAGTGTGTGTTACAGTGTCTACAGTATCCTTTTTATATTTTGGATCTTGTTGTTCGTATATATGTTTATATATTTTTAAAGTGAAACTACAGGTGTAAATAAGCTAAGATTCAATTTGTGTAATATTACAAAAACATATCTATTCAAACCAACAATATATATATATATACACAAGAGTGTTATTTAAAACCTTTCCGTCACAGGGAGAGAGGATATGTTTCATGTCCTGCATAAATCCCAACTCATCAGAAGAAAAGCCAAGAAAACAAAAAGAAACAACACAACCCTTCAAGGCACTTAATGATGCAAGAGGCAAATATCCAGAGCGGCACAGATCAAAAACAAAATATTAACGTTTTAGACCCCATCGGAAATTAAGACGGCTTGTAGTGATCAAAAGGGCATGTGGCCTTCGTAGAAAGAGTAAAAACATCCAAGCAGTCGTTAAGCTTCGCCATTCATCCATAAAGTGCAAGACCGGAGCCGTTCCAGGCCGAGCGTGAGACGCCATCAGCTGCTCAGCCCCCCACCCCTTTGTTAAACGATGATTAAAGAGTGAAAGCCACATATGTGTCTGCCTCTCCAGAGTTGGTTGGATTTGGAAAAAAAAAAGGACGTATGGCTTGTGTGTGTGTGTGACGTGTTCGCCAGGAACAGTCTGGGTGTGGCGTTTTCAGAGAAGTTAATTAGCACCATTTGTGATGTAAAAGATGGGCTGTTCTTTGCCAAGTCTTGGTTCAACACAATCTTTCTCTTGTAGTTTTAACTCGCGGTCACTTGGCCCATCAAGTCACCTGAACACCCCGATGTCAAGTGTGACGGTTGGAAATTAAAAAAATAATAAAAAAATCTGACTGAGTGTCGAGTAAATTAAACACATCAAGTGTAAATAGAAAATTATTTTTTACAGAAATTGCAATAACCCAGAGTTCAGTATCTTAAAGTGCATGTGTTGATGTAAAATATTCCAGAGCTCAAACACAAAGCTGCATTTGAGCTGCATGTTAACATGTAGATGTATGGAAGTAAACTGTCTGAAATGGTCTTTAGTGTTGCACTGCAAAAAAACCCAACTAAATCTTACAAAGTGTTTTTGGTCTAGTTTCTAGTGCAAATATCTTATTACACTTGAAATAAAAGTAACTTTTCAGCAAAATATAGGAGCTTGTTTTAAAGCCAATTATTTCCTAAAATTGAAAAAGTACTAGTTATTGGAACTAGTACTTTTTCCACTTATGTAAAATGAATTTCTGACTTGCAGCAAACCCATATTTTACGCTGTTACTTGCAAGTCAATACACTTGAAATAAGACAAAACTAGGATATTTGCACTAAAAACTAGACCAAAAATACTCAAGTTTTTTTTGTAGTGTACCTTACATTATTAAACAACAACTGTAATCAGATGTCAGGGATTTGTTTCTTCTATTTAGTTATGAAATGATTTGCGTACATATCAGCTATTGCATTTCATGCCTCCATCTTGATTCGTTGACGCTTCCAAACCACACTTGGCACTTAAAACAAGAGGGAATGTTGGCAATAACAGTCAGTGGGAGCACAAAGAACCTGGATATAGACCGTGACAAAACCCACCTGGGTACATCTGCCCAGAAAGCCACAAGTGGGCGCTGTTTCTCAGTTTGGAGAGGCCGTCTTCTCAAAAAGGCAACACACGTCCGGGGATGTCAGTGGTTGCTTTTGTTGTCGATTGTCGGTTCTGAAAGTCGTCGAGCCTTCAGGTTTCGTCAGAGCCATGGTTTCCGGAGGCAAAATTATAACAAAAACTCGACCTGGCAGAAGCAGGAGGTTAGAGAGCGACACGGATCGGCTTTTCGTCTTGAGGTTGTCGGGTTTTATAAAGTGTTTCGGGTGCCGGGTTAAATAACCCACAAGGGGTGTCAGTGTGAAACCATTTCCTCTCCGTGCATCAGGTCGAGCTCTGCCCCCCCTGAGGTCAAACAGCAGGTCCAGCCTGAAACATGGAGGAAGGCGAAGTGACGTGAAAGTCAAAGATAACTGGACGTCGGAGGGGAACGGGAGGTAAAAAGAAAAGGCCTGGACTTGGGCTTCAAGTGTTCTTGTGAACAGCTGAGTGACCTGGATGACTGGAGGAGAGGTGCTGAGCGCCGGGCCGCACCAACAGGCGGCGGACCGCACCGGCTGGAGCCGACACCTGCCACTGCCGAGACAAAACATGCAGATTACTTCACTTCTTACTGCAAATAATGTCACGTTTAACAGCAAAAAAAAACGACAGACTGTTATAAAGAAAAAACATGGAGAAAGAGCTGGTGCTTTGCAGATGTATTCATTAAACTTTGACTTTTCCACATTTTGTCATGGCATAATCACAAACATTTATGTAAAAGACTTAATTGTGATGTGGAAATAAAATTATAGATGATTTCAATTTTTTTACAGTAAAAATCTGATAAGTGTGATGAAATTTACATTCAGTCAATAGTATCAGTGCAAGTTTGTTCACCTTACATTTTGACCTTAGGCAGACTGAATGTTTTTGCCTTTTCTCAGAAAGATCCAAATCGTGAACATAAATATTTCTTTCCATTCTCGTCTGGATGTGGCTCTGGACTTTGACAGGGCCACTCTAAACCATAAACATGCTTCAATCAACACTGTACTTTACAGCGGGAAGCCTCCCTTCAGAATGAAGAGTGCTGTTCAGTTTTGCCACATGCAACATTTTGTACGTTGAAGTGACTTCCTGTCAGCAGACTCTCTCACCTGACGACTGGATCTCTGCAGTTCCAGCAGCTTCCTGGCTGCTTCTCTGACTGACTCTTTTTGCCTTGGTGGGTTTACAGTTGTGAAAACATTTTGCCTTTTCAGATATTCAAAGTTTAGGCCATCTCTTTATACCTAAACCTGGTTTAAACTTCTATGGAACTTCCTCCCTGACGTGTCCGCTTCTGTTCCTTGGTCTTCATGATGCCATTTGGTCACATTGTTCACTAAAATATCAATTTTGTGAATGAAATTACATTCAACATCAACGGGAACTCAAATGACATCTGCACTTTGTCAGATAAACCATATATCTTTCATTACGTCTAGCGTAAATTCCCTGAAGTCTGTTGGAATGTGACGAATTGAGGAAAAGTTCAAGGGAAGCAAATACTTTTGCAAGGACCTGCAGAACAGCCTGAGTTACGAGACACCCACTGAAAGAGACGCACACAGTGAACACACACAAGACTGTGTGAGAAGCAGTCAGCAAACGTGTTAGTTGGAAACATGACGGTCCTTTTCCAGCTAGCAGCTAGTAGCTAGCAGCTAGTAGCTAGTAGCTAGCAGCACGGCTCGTCTCAGCACAACTGTACACGGTGTCTGGTGGTTTTTAGTGGTGCACCAGCAAATCAGCCTCAATTCGCTGAATTTTCAGTGATCGGCCGATACTTGCATGTGAACCCGATATTATCTACATGTGCAAAAGTCTGAAATTCAGCCACTGTCCCCGTTTTCTCTGCCATGAGAGAGGGCTGACTGATGGACACGCCCACCAGGTCACATCCGCACATGCCCAGTTAGCAGGATTTTAGCCTGACTGAATGCTTACTAGTGGAAAACCCTTGTGACAGAGTCGAGCCGCGCTGAGTAGCCATTAGTGGAAAAGGTCCAAATATGTCCAAAAATGTTGGAAAGGCACAAAACATGGTCACACGATGAATCTACACCACAGCTGGGGGGTTGAGTCTTCTTAGATTTCCTCAACATGAAAGCCTTACAATCAGTCAGGTATTGTGACACCACTATCCAGTGCATCTCTGTGGCCGGCAGCAACGTTTTTACTCTAAACATCAGCTGCCGAGCCACAGGAGGTAAAACACTGGGCTTTGAAATGTGTCATCACGTCCACACACTGAAAGAAAGTAACCATGTGAGGGAGGAGACACCTGAATTTGCTACGGTGAAAAGAAACTCACCCCGGCTTCAACATCAGCATCTAAATAAGTAAAGTGCAGTGCTGTGAAGAAATACTTCCCCCTGCTTACAGATTTCCTTTTTTTTTTTTTTTTTTGCCTTTTTTGTCACACTTTATTGTTTCAAGTCATCCTACTGTGAGAAAACAAGCAAAAACACAAGAAATTACGTTTCCACAGCAACACCGACAGACCGATTTCAGGCATTAGACAGGAGAGAAGTTAGCGGCACATTTAGCATGCAAGACTTGTAGAGACAGATGTGGGGAGGGAAAAACACCCTGACCACACGTAACAGAACACCTTTATAGCACAGGTGACGGGATGCGTGTTACTAGTAAGAATGCTGCAGTTCAGCCCGTCGAGTTCGCTTTCAGAATACCTGACGAGTAAAGACGCTGTGCTTTCAGACCGGAGCTGCCCTGCTGTGAAACATGCAGGGGACAGAAACCATCACAAACAGGAACACTTTAAAGACTAGAAAATAATTAGAACGGTTTTGAAATCATGTTCGCTCTTGACAAACAAGCTCTGATTTATCCAGATTGGAGCCCAGATTTCTCTCATATTTCAGATCCATTTCCCCAGATTTGTCTGAAAGGAGGTGAAACTCCCTGAACACGTTCCAGCTGTGGAGCAGCGTGTGGCCAAGTGCTTCCATCTTTGCTCTGTTTATGGCTGGGACTAACGATTCTTTTAGCAATCAATTAGTTTTGTCTAGAAAATATTTACAAACCAAAGACGTTTTTTCATCTTAAAAGCAAAATGTATATATATTTTTTGCACAATTTTGGCTTGGTACGTTGTTCTTTCAGCAAATGGCCATTTTTAAAAATCTATATAACCTATTGTTCAACAAGTTGATGATTATCTCAATAATCTATTAGTTGTGAATAATCAAGACTGAAATCTGAGTCTTTACATTTTTAAGAATATTTCCTGTTTTTCACTGTGAACCAGCTGAAAAGATCATCAGTATTGTTTCTGAATGTCTTTATTTTCCTGCTGAATGTGAAAAACGTGATTCTATGCACTTCATTTCTGGCCGTCCTTCAAAAGCTCTCTTTAAACGTACTCACCCCTTCATTGTAAATAACACTGGTCAAAACTTAATCAGAATTATGTTCAGAAACTTTTATGGACATCATAAAACCAGTTTGTTCCCCGTCAGATTGGATCACTGTAGTATTTATGCTTTCGCTATAGCGAGGAATGCTTTTAAGAACTCGACTCTAATCAGTCTCGTCTGCAATCAATAGCTGCTCTTCTGAAATTAGGGCCTCTTTCTCTGATTCATGCTCTCCCTCTGCGAGGTGACGAATTGTTGAAGGAATAAAAAGTGACCAAAACGCAAGGCGAGAATCCAACATGAAGGTTCAATTCACAAATATAACGCACCATTTGGATCATCTGTTCTGCACTGAATAACGTTGAACGCTTAGCAGAGAAGTGAAGTAATTTAACACCTGGTGGAGTGCCCACCCATGTATCTTTAGAATGTTTGCTGTCTGGGTGTGTGTTTTACCCCGTGTCGTCGGGTGTGTCCTGATCTGCCTCTGCTGCAGACGACTCCACGTCGGCGTCTGCGCTGCTCTCGCTGCCCTGAGCCGACAGAGCGCAGGGAGACCCCGGGCTTCCTCCACTGCAACAATCACACATCCATGAGTAACAGGGTCGATAAAGACCAACTGTAAACATCAGTGAGGCGACCTTTGGTCTACTGACTTGGCGTGCTTCTCCAGCATCAGGATGGTCTGCTCCTTTTCCTCCAGTTTCCTCTTCAGAGAGTCGATCTCTTTCTGCTTCTCCAGCAGCTCCTTCTGCAGGCGGTAGTTGCTTTCCTCCAGCGTCTCGCAGAACGCCTGAAGGGAGGGGAAAAAGCTTTAATGTATGACTGACTGATGCAAAGTTTGTTTTAGGAAATACAAACTAGGGGCTTAATACAAATGCACAACAAACATTCTCTTTTTTCTTCTTCTTCTTTTGGAAATAGCGTGTTATTTCTTGTTTGTTTTCACAAACTGCCAAGATCCAAAAATACTTGAGATCCTTTTTTCAATAATTTAACACCAAATATCTCTTAATATGCATTAATACACTCTGGTGGAGACTAATCCAACACTACTGCAGAAGCTGACATCTAATCTCTTCCTTATCTCCACTCTTGTGGTTACAACCAATCAGTGCAAAGGAAAATAAACGGCACTCCAACGTTATTGTGCTGCTCAGTTTCCATCCGACTTTAACGAATGAATCTTTTCTGATCCCATCAGTTCTGGACTCAAAGGAACAGTGAGATGCAGTCCCTCAGACTCACAGCCGGTCCCAGAGGAACACAATGTTTGAGCAGCATAAATTTAAAAAAGTGTTTCAGGAACCTGAATGACTTTTCTCTCTGCAGAAGCAGCATGGTGCTGGTTCGGGCTTTCCTTGCCAGCCAGGTGTCAGGAAGTGAGACCTGGCTGGAGCGCTCCCTTAAAGCAACAGAGCTGCTCTCACACGGAGCTCTCCAGCAACACAAACCTGCCGTTTTATGCCTTGTGCTTCTTTTCCAACCCACTCTATTGCATAACACCGCGGGGGGGAGTCAAAAATAATCCTAGCAAATATGACTAAAGCAGCTCAAAAATGCGGTAAGGTCTAAATATGTGAGGATTCAGAAACATCAGCAGGTCTATTCCAGTCCTGTTCCAACCCGATACCAATGTCAGAAAATTGGTCTGATTTCAGCCAAAATGTGAGTATTGGAGTAATATCTCTTGATCAAGCCCTTTCTAATATTCCACACAACAAAATAAGTAATGAAAGTATACCTGATTTGTGCTGATATCATATCAAGCCGATATTGGTATCGGCCACTACTCAAAGCTGTGATATTGCTATTGTATCAGTTGTACCAGGAGACCCCTACCTGTTTGTTTCCACAACATAGCTACAGGTGAACAATACACTCTTTATTTCCCCACTTCGATACCAATATATGAGGTTAGATATTAGCCGAAACCGATCCGATACAGAAAATCGGTGCTGAATTGACACAAAACATTTTTTTTAGAATTAGACTGAATAGATCCATTCTAATGGATCAGGCACATTATCACAGATACCAAATCAAGAATTTTTTTCCAATATCAGGACCGATACAGATATTCATATCGGACCAAGCAGGAATCTAAAAATTGATTCCTGCTTGTCATCTGTTGGTATAGAGAGTTCTCATCAAATCGTTGGTTATTACTGGATCATCCATCAGGCATATTATACAGCTTCTATTGACTTTTACTCAACTGATTGAAAAGAGGAATAACTAGCTCTGTGTGCTTACCCTGCTCTCCTCAAGGCTGTCAAAAGGCCCAGGAGGATCATCGAGGCACAAAAACTCCCTCACTGGAAGGCTGTCAAAGAGAGCAAGCACAAAAACAGAACCATTTTTTTAACACATCAGTGATAAAATGACTTTCAAGGCTGTTTATATCAGATATTGGTGCTGACTTTCTGTTGAGATACACAGACAAAGAGCTGAACCAGCAGCGTCCACTCATACGGTTTTGCTAAGTACCAGTTGCAGATGTCTTTGTGTGCAACCAAGTTCATTAAAAAAGCCTGTAGCCCCAGCTGCCGGTCCTCCAGGAAGTCACTGTCGTAGTTGTCTTTAAACCACCTCTTAGGAGGCAGCGAGAGTCGGAAGCCGGGAACATTTCCTTTAGCTGGAGGGAAAAAAAACACACAGAGAACAGAAATAGCATAAAACTTACATAAACCAACAACTTTACAGGAAAAAATTACCCATATACCAGTCAGTCAGTAAATGTAATAAGCTCCTTTTGACAATTTCCTTCCTTTATTTTTTGGTATTAAGTTTCAACAAGCAGGGTCCACCCTCCATTCAGAAACAGGTATTGTAGTTGAAAACAAGTCCAACATGGTCTCTACTGTTACCCTCAGCCTCACTGGGAGATCAAGTTCTCCAAAGGAAGACAAACTAGGAGATTACTCCACTTCCTCCTTTGACCTGGAAAACTGCATCCGCTAATGACCATTTACTAAATGTAAACCTTGAGCAGTGGGATGAACTGAGAGTCGTTTTACATATTAACACATTCCAGTTGGCTGCTCTGATGGGTTATTTCACAGAAAACCTACAAACCTCAACGACTAAATACATGAGTTTGTCATTTTACCTCAAGAATCCAAAGGTTGACAAATATTAGCCTCCAGAAAACAACTTCACAGGCTAAGAAGCTCACACAACATAGTCAAACTCTGCATATAATAAAACAGTGAAAAACAAAGACGTACAATGTGTCCTATTATCTTTAATCTGAAAGAATGTGCAGACCAGCAGGATGGCCACCAAACGCCTCTAGATTTCCTGCGTATGCAATATGTATGAAACATTCCTTCCCCGGACCGTGAGAGCGCCGTCCACCTTGTGGTCTCGAGCCAGATTGGCTGTGTGGGAACAGAAAGATTCTTTGTGCAGCTCTGACCGCTTTCACTTCGCTCCAGAGAGAAAGCAGCCTGATAACGGAGGGTTTGCAAACACCAGCGTGAGATAAAGATTGGAGCGGAAAACGTCCTTGACATCTGGGACGACTGCATGGAAACGCAGAAAAAAATTTCACTACGAAAATAAATAATAATGATAATCAAAAGCACCTTGTCGTTGAGTCTGGAGAAGTCGGTGTATCTTCTAAACACGACCCAGTTCTCGTCTTGACTCTTCCTCACCAGGAGCTTGTAAACCTGCAGAAAATGAAACTTAAAGCTGTAAGCATGTAGCAACGTGTGAAATAAAATGAAATCATTTTAGTAGGGGCGCACCGATTGCAGTTTTCTGGCCGACCGCTGATTACTGATCTTTTAAAAAGCCTAACTTACCGATTCTGATTTTGGCCGATACCATTTTTTTTGTGTCTGAAATGTTTCTTCAATATATCAAGAAAGTTGCTGATTTGACAACAATGGGGTGACTATTGTTAACTGTAAATGTGCAAGTATGACCTGATCGGGAGGTTTGTCAGTAAAACCTTTCTCACGGGAGAAAAAAAAACACAGTTGTTGATTTTTAGTGGTTGATTTGCCGAGGTACATAACATGGATGGATCAGATCGGCTTCACATGTAAAATCGGCCGATCATCCAAAATTAAGGAAATCGGCTGGCCGATAAATCGGTGCACCCCTAAATTTTAGCACTGCAATCTAATCATGACACACAATTCTTACTCTCAACACAACATTTAAAACCTCTGAATATTTGGAGCTCAAGAGAATTTAAGACTGATTTTTTATTGTTGTTTGTTTTACATTATTTTAAAGATTTCCAATTGGACTTTCTGAACCATTTGAAAGAAGGTTTGTTGCAGTTTATTTTTGTCAGTTTCAGTTCCTTTATTATTAATCTTAAACTGGCTCTGATACTCCTAACTGCACTGACTGAACAAATTAAACCTGTGTTGTTTTTATATGTTTCACTGAGCTTGTGAAGCTGTTGGTTCAGTGCACTGTATAAAATAAATGTCCAATTCATTGCATTTACGTTTGTGTTTTTAAAAAAGAAACATTTTAAATCAATTCAGGACTGATTTTCAGTATCAGATCGATATCGGCTGATACTAAAACTCAGATATCTGTATCGGGACGGACATGGGAGGATCTTGGGTGATCTGATGGGGTTTGTTGACCTGCGTGCCTTTCTGAGCTGGAGATTTTAGACAAGAGTGTTTGGACCCCCTGGTACAAAATGATCATCAGTAAAAAAAAACCTCAATCAAAGCAGTTGCTAGACAATCTCGTTGTTACCGTGAACTTGGCTCTCTCCTCCATGACCTCGTACCCCAGCACAGTCGGGGTGATCGGCCTCTCCTCCGCCTGCTGGCTCCCGGCGGGGTCAGACATGGAGCGAGGGCAAGTGGAGAACTGGACGGACGCCTCCAGCGTTCCGTTCACCCTGGCCCGGGGCAAGGGGCTCTGCGGCGGCGGGGGCGTCAGGCTGCGGTTGGCCCTCTCAGGGCAGCGCGACTGCCGCTGCGATCCCGACCCCCCGCCGGTCCGACCCCGCTCGTCCCCCGCCGACCCGGTGATGGGAGACGACGACTCGGAGCCGCTGGAGACGCTCCCAAGAGATGCGGCGCGCTGCGGCCGCCTCAGCCTGCCGCCGGACAGCGCTCTGTTCATGGGGACGGGGACAGGCACGAAGGGTGAAGCCATCTCTCTGGGTTAGGCGCCAGAAACCGAGGCGTTTCACACCGACGCAGACCTTGGTTAGCCTCAGTAGTACGATGGCTGGGACTAACGGCAGCGTGCAGCTTGACAGGATGACATTCACCCTGAAGACGCAGTATGAAAGTATTTTCATGTTTTTAATTAAATAAACCACAGAGAAAACGTCACATTGCTTGAAATGTGGTTAAATCTATGTTCTAATTGTGGTATTAAGGACATCAGATGAATTATTATGCACCGCGTGTCATTTACAATTTAACAATTTTACAGTACAAGAGGGGTGGGCAATAAACCAAGGTTATCTAATTAAATTTTTGGTTTTTGAAGTCTTTATTTTTGAAAAAAAAAAAAAAATATATATATATACTTATATATTTTGCAGAATATGACCATTAAAAAACTAAATAAAATAAATAATACATACTCATTTTTGTTTTAATATATATAAAACATTGCAATAATAACGTCATAATAAACTTAATTATATTATCCAATTTTATTATTTTTAAAATCACTAATTCAAATAATGACATTTTTAATTGAATTCTAGGCACTTTTGGACTTCCATAGAGGACGTCTGCAAATAAAAAGAATAACATGTGACCTGAATGTATGACTGACCTGGATTTAAAATCTTTGGAGATGTTTCATTGTATTCAGTTGCAAACCTGACCTGGAAAACACGTCAGCAAAACACTCATGTTAGCATAAATAATATGACATCGATCCTACTAATCCTACTATTTGACAGTTAAATAATCAATCTTTCCATAATGAAGGTTATTTTATTAGCACTGTCACCTCCAGCGGAATATTAAAGAGATATTCTGAGTTCACCGGAGTGTCAAGGCAACAAAACTACCAACAAAAATATTGCACAATGGGGAAATACTCTGGCTGTGCTGACTAGGATGTTGATTTTACAACCCGAACTAAGAAAGCAAACTCACCTAAATAGCTTCATGCCGAATTACGCAGCATTTTCATATGACTTAATAAAAGCCGTAAAATCTAGTTTTCTGATGCAGTTCTTCGCAAACTAAGCGGGTAACACTTTGAACAATGTCCGACGTGCCTACAATCTCTCTGACAAGACTGGAAAAATAAGCTATAACTCATCGTGCTCACCTTAAGCTAGCAAGCTACAAAGGATAGTTGGAGTGGAGAACAGCTGACACGCGTAGGAAATGGGACTCACCTTCAGCTTCAGAGCGAAATTTCACTCCTTTTAAATTACAGCTTTATTTATCAGAACATTAAAGGTAAATGTCTGTTTATCATATTCCAGTTTATCCGGCGCATCTCGTCCAAACCCCCTGTTAGCTTGTTTAAACCGATCCGAGTGTTATGTTTTAGGACAACCACACGGGGGCGCTGTATTACCACAGCGGGACAGGTTACACACAAGCGATTTCTGATCAGAAAACATTACTTTACGTCTGTTGCAACTTCCTGTTTGCTATGAGACAATGAACCATATTTTAGCCTTTCAAAAGTAACTCACTTTGTTTCACATCTTCAGTTTGAGCACCTGGACATGATGAAGAATCTGCTGCTGCTGCTGTGTCTGAAGCTGTGGGTCAAGTGGTTCATGATAAGTTAACTAACTGTAACTAATGTTACAGTCTCACTGAAAGTTAAACATAATTGCTTGAAAAAAAAAGCAACCAAGCGGTTATAAGTAATGACAATAGTAAGTATAAAAATAGAAACCCCAACATTGTTTTTCTTTGTCCTTAAATTCTTATTGTAATAAGTTATTCAGTAGTATCTAAGTTATTCAGTGTGATTCCGCATACAGTCGCTAGGGACTGTGGGCAGGTTGGCACATAGAAGAATATACCGTCCTGTTTGGTAGATGCTAAAGGAAGATTAGCTCATTGTGTGTGATTAACCTTTTCTACATCACAGGTCAGTTAAAATATATTTTGATGCATGTAATAAATGTGTGACAGGTTAAAGAGTATGGATTTGTATAAGAGACACATTATTATTCTGCTAAAACAGTGGATACAGTAAAACGCTTAAATGCTTTTATATAAAAATATGCATTATTTGTGCAGAATAGAAGTTGTAAAAGTTATTAAAGTAGCTAATTCATATACAGGGTTTCCCCCCAGGGTATTATAGGCCTGGCGGTCCGCCATGCTTTGCTTCCCCCTCCGCCAGGCTAAGCGCTGCTTATTAACATAGACATAATATAAGAGTAGACCCCGCATTGGCTGCTCCGGCGCAGGAAATACGGCGGCCATCTTGGAGCGGTAGTCCCTCCTACTTTGCCAAAACAACAGGGATATTGTTGTTCAGATCGATGGATTATTGATGTCAGGCTCCACAAACAACATTTCACAAGTAAGATGGATATATATATATATATATATATATATATATATCATATATATATCAGAATATTTATGCATCCAATATATATATTATTCAGTATTAATCATTCATTTGTGATTGTAAAGTTGTGATTGTATAGTTGTATAACTATGTATTATTATAATAAATTATACACACAGCCGTTCACAATAAATTATACACGGCTATGTGCTTTGTAATATGCTTATCATACATCGATATCAGAATATTCCATTCCTATTCTATTGTTATAGGCACCAATCATATTTAAAAATGCTGAACTATGTATTAAAAACATACTTAAATAATACAATTATTTATAAATGTAGCTTTGATAGATATTTGAATATAGTTTCCAGTAACAAAAAAGTGTGTTATGATCGATTAAATGCGCTGATATGTCATTTTGCCTGCTAAACACATAATGCTGAGTGGAGTTGTCTACCCTTCCAAGATGGCCGCCCTAAATCTCGTCAGCGATAATAGGCGAGAGCGGAGCATGAGGCGTCTATCCTTATATTATGTCTATGCTTATTTAAAATTAATAAAAATTACGTCATTTTTATACACGGTAACGGTGATAATGACAGTTTATGGAGTATTTCTGGTAAAATCCGTTTACGTGCAATGGCGACATCTAGTGGTTAAAAGGAGAAAACAGGTTTTTTTGTTTTTGTTTTTATTTTTTCACCGGTATCCCAGGTGAAAACCACGACCAAAACCACTACCTTACTCTACCTGTTCACACGATAACATCGCAACCTCCATTATTTTTGTATTATTCACTTTTTCCTAAAAAATAATTATTCCAAAAACGTGTTTGTTTGTTTTAGGACAAGTTGCAGTTGGAGGTGATGCAGGAAATGGCCTCTGACTTTGATGAACTGAAGCTCCTCTACCCAAATCTGTAACTACTTTCTGCCATTGCATTGACAGTTCCAGTCTCAAGTGTGAACTGCGAAAGAGGCTTTTCAGCTACAAACAGGGTGTTTGATCTGTTTTTTTACTTTTCTACTAGCAATTTCTTTAACTATATATTTTATGTCAATTCTGGCTCATTTTCAATAGATAAAGACCGACCTCAGAAACAGGCTTCAGGGAAATTTCTTTATTTCTCCATATCGGATTTAACATTGTATTTTTTTGTAGCTTTTCTGATACATCGGTTGGACAGTCGAAATAGAGAGAGTTCAAACTGATTTGTTAACAAAGGACTCAATTAAACAAATGACTAGAGATGATTTGGTTATCATGGTTCTGGATTTTTTACAACGGTTTAGAGAAAGATCTGCAACCCTCAGTAGGGAGGATGCACTACAGGACAATTTGGAAAAAGCTCATAAAGAAATTGAGCTTCTAAAAGAGAAAATTCATTCACTTACCATAGACCTAAACTGGTCTCGCAAGCAAAAAAAAGACCTGGAAAGTCAGAGAATCCCACTGTTAAAACAAGAGGTAGAGGACCGAAGTTCCCAAAGGAATCGGTTGTTGTCTTAGGTATATCACTACAGAAATAAAATCAAAGAGCTTCAAACCTCTTCAAAAAAACAAGCGAGGGACTCAAAACTGCAAATTGAGAAGATGGAGGCAGAAAAAATGCAAGTGAAGTCTCAATTCACAGTATACAACAAGAAGATTGAAAAGTATAAAAAAGAAGTGCAGAAACTTGAGTTTGAAGTGTCTAGAAAGATCGACGACATCAACATTAAGAATAATGAGATTATGAGAGAAAAAAACAAGTACAGACTTCTTGAGAACAAGACAAAAAATCTGGAAAAGGAGTTGACTGAGACAGTGAAGGAAAATACAAATTTTCTGAAGAAACTTTCAAGAGTTTCAAAAACTCCAACAGAGCAAGTCATAGATAAAACAAAGGAAGAGTTTTTAGCAAGGCTCAGTTTGTCTTCAGGGGTAATACTTGAGGAAAAACTGCGAAACAGGACGTTGGTACAACGTCTGATGAGAAAAGAACGTGAAGTAAGTAAACTCTTGGAGCAGCAGGCTAAGACCTCCAAGCTCTTAGCCGTGTCACAACCACAGCCACAGAAAGAGGCTGTGGTTGTGAAAAAGAGACTTAAGCCCACAGTGTCTGATTGGGAAGATCTGAAGAACGAAAATAAATCTTTAAATTATCAGATAAAGTCACTAATCGAAAACAGGGAGAGGGATCAAAATCACATTAAGGAACTTACCAACCAAGTGTTTCTTGTAAGAAAAAAGTATCTCAGTGAGAAAATGAAGCACGAGACTTTGGAATCCTTAAAGAGCCAAGAGGTTAAGGTAGAGATTGATAATGCTTTGGAAGGCCCTAAAGAAGAAAGCAAAGTTGAAATCAGCTATAAACAAATCAACAATAAACAAGACTCACTTCTACAACCCATCCAAGAAACAACCCTCCAGCTACCCAACACAAAGTCAGTTCGTAATCTAAGAATTCTGTCTCTGGGTGAAGGCAAGTTATTGCCAGACTTTAAAGAAGATGCATTAATAACATCAGAAAAGTTAAAACAGTTTAAGTCAACACCCCCTAGCAACAGGAAACCTGAAGGGTTTTCACTGGCAGTCAGGAAGCGTTTTCTCAGGGAAACTGAGCGGAGAAGAGATAGCGGGCAACCTGGCAGGAGTGCCACAGTAAAGGAGAACGGTAAACTTCCCTCTTTAATGGTTAAAGGCAAAAATGTATCATGAGGTGTGTTTGTGAGCCCTTGGGGCTGGACTTTAAACCCATGGAGCCCAGCTAGGCACAGCCAAAGAGGAGACGTGATTCCATCTTCACATGGGCTCACCACCTGTGGGAGGGACAAAGGGGTGGGCTGCAGTGTCGAACGGATGGCAGCTAAAGGAGGGGACCTTGGTGATCTGATCCTGATCTACAGAAGCTCCCTACTAGGACCGGTGTCAGTCTGGTCCTCATTCCCGGCAGTCACTCGGGCTCGTTTCTGGTGAGAGTTGGACTCCGCCAAGGCTGTTCTTTGTCACTGATTCTAGTCAATACTTTTATTGACAGAATTTTTAGGCACAGCCAAGGTGATGAGGGGATCCGATTTGATGGCCTTAAGATCGCATCTCTGCTTTTTGCAGAAGATGTGGTCCTACTGCCTTCATCGGGTCGTGAGCTACAGCTTTCAGTGGAGCAATTCGCAGCCGAGTCCGAAGTGGCCAGGATGAGGATCAGTAAGGCCATGTTCTAGAGACAGAAAATCTGGTTGGGATGCCTCCTGGATGCCTCCCTGGTGTGGTGTTTCAGGCACGTCCCACCGGGAGAAGGCCAAGGGGAAAACCCAGGACACGCTGGAGGGACTGACTACACAGTAAAAATGCCGGTGTTGAATTAACACCCAAAAGTGTCTATATGTGTCCAAGTCACCTGGTGTTAAAGTAACACTTTTGAAAGTGTTAAAAGATTCACACCAATTTTTTTTGTTAAATTAACGTTGGTCTATATACTGAAATGGGTTTAAAAATTAAACTTTCCATTTCTGTGTCTTGTTTTGAATATTTTCCACTGGATTTGATTGATATTGACACCTTGTGGGTCAATTATTTACTATATTAACTCAACATTAGGTTTAGTGATCAACACTACACTGGTGTTACTTTTAATATATTTTAACACTAACACCGTTGTAAATGTTAATGTGACTCTCTGTAGTGTTGAATTTAACACCAGCTGACTTGGACACATATAGACACTATTGGGTGTTAATTCAACACCGGCATTTTTACTGTGTATGTTTCTCAGCTCATCTGGGAACTCCTGGACCATCTGGGTCTCCTTACTTAGGCTGCTACCCCTGTGATCTGAAGCGGATGGAGAAGCGGAAGAAAATGGATGGATGGATGGATGGATGGATCCATCCATCCATCTATTCAGGTACGGAAGAGGATTAGGGCCACCGAAAAAAAAAAAAAGAATTCTGACTTTAATCTCAGAATTCTGAGTTTAAAGTCAGAATTCTGACTTTAAACTCAGAATTCTTACTTAAAGACATCATTCTTTTCCTTTTCTTTTTTTTTCCGGTGGCCCTAATCCTCTTCCGTACGAAAGAGCCGGCCGGTATTTCTTCGAGAGCTGAGCCACAAGAGCCGGCTCTCTGAAAATTGGCGAAATTTCCACGACTACGGGACAGTCTGTAGAATGACGTCGCTACACAGCAGCTGTCGGAGCAGCGAGCCGCTACGTCTGAACAGAGTTTCGGGATGTTTTTATAGTCGAGCCCTGACGCAGCAGCAGCAGCAACAATGTTCAACTCGGTTTGTTGTTTCCCCGTCAAGGAGGAGAACGAGGAAGAAACGGTCGGAGAAACAGGCACGTAAACCAAACTGATTTGTTCATCTTACATCTGGAAGCAAAACAAGGGAAAAGACGGTCCTCGGATTTCGTGTACAGACAAGACAGTTTTAACCAGGATGGAGTCTCAGGATGGCTCGAGCGGAACAACCGTCACACTTCCAGCGACTGACCCCACGAGCGACTTTACAAGTTTTCTTTTTTCTATTTTTGTTTTTTCTTTCGTGGTTTTCGGAACTGACGGGACAGCCCGCCTTTCATACAGGCGTCATTTGTTGCGCTTGGTGTGACAATCTGAGTAAACTCTGTGGAGCTAATCTGACAATGGTGAAATCTCAGATTTAATTATTCTTGTGTAAAAAACCAAAACAACAAAAATAAGACTAAATATGTAGTGAGCTTTGGTCATTGCAGTGAAATGTATGCAAAAACCTGGTTCATAGGAAGCAAAGGAAGTAAGGAGGAATTCAAAGGTGCTGAACTCATAAATCAAGAGATGATACACAAAACTCCATTCTCTCCAGCTCGCGGGCAAACAGGAAGACATTTAATGCACATCTGCGGATTCACACATTACATTTTCATTGTCTCATTTTCATGGTCTGAGAATCCAAAAAGTCTTATTTTCTATTCCTGACTTCGAGTATTTATACCGTTTTTTCAGTCTGTTGTTGTGTATTGGAAAGCATCTGACCAATGGCGTTCTGAATCTTGCTTCCTACTCCGTTTCCACTGAATGTGTGTTTGACAGTCGGAGAATTCAAGGACTGACCTCGTGGAAGTTACGTCTGCTCCCTCAGAGACAGTTGATCAAATGTTAGTTCTTAACTGTCTAAACAGAGATTCTGGCCAACTTCTTTCACGCAAGCAGGAAAGGATGTTTACCAGAAATCACATTGACCCAGCACATTCAACACAATACATTCCTTTTCAGCAAAACATATCTTAATGTGAATCAACATAACTTTTATATTCTTCTACAGAAGCTGGAGTGTAAAACTTGTCCACAGCATCACAGTTATTGAAAGATATGATTCTCGAAAGAACCTGCCTAATAGTTTTATAGCTTAGAGTTAAACCATTTAATTTGAAGCAGTTAGATGATCCGGCCCATCCTTTTTCCAAACCTATAACGAACAGATGCACAATGCAGGGGCGTCACATAGGGGGGGAAAAGTTAGGATAATTCCAAGGGCTCTTGACCCACAAATATATATGTTGTTCACAGAAATAGAAAGAATGTTGTCGTTTACAAAATTAATAATGTTGCATGTGGCTGGTCATCCTTCCTCCCCCTGGCTCTGTGCTATGCTGCAGCTAGCATGTTGTGAATTCTAGGTCTAGCTGGCATAGCTACCAATGATGGCAGGTAAATGTTTTTTTCTGTTACGATAAGTTGTTTCTCCACCACCAGCACAGCAGTGAGTGACATTGATTGACAGCTACATACAACTACAGAGCATTTTTGGAGAAGTCTGTCAAAAATGATTTATATTTTGCATGTTGCGTATGACTGTTGCTCGTGGGGAGAGATCTTTCAGTAAGCTAAAACTAATTTCATTTGCATGCAGCATGCAGACTGTGGCATGTAAAATTCATTAGCACTAAATACTGTGTTGGTATCAGTTTTGGATCAAAGAAAGCAAGGCAGTTGGAAGCCTTTAAAATTTGGCTTCTTTTATGAGTCAAATAGACTCAAGAAATTGTAATAGAAAAGGGGGAGGGAGGGCAGTTTAATCTTTTGTCATGGGGCTTAAGATTATTGGTGGCACCCCTGTAACAAAACTACTAAAAACAGGCTTTGACTTCATTCCTTCCTTTTAGAAACAATGGGATCCTCCAATCCTCTCTCCAAGTCCAACACCACCTTCTCTCTGGCTCTGCTCAGAAAGCTGAGTGAGGACAACAACACTGCAAACATCTTCTTCTCTCCTTTCAGCATCTCTTCAGCTCTGGCTATGGTGATGCTGGGAGCCAAAGGAGACACAGCCACTCAGATGTCAGAGGTGATTTTTTCCATTAATCAAGACACTGCTAAATATAAAACGTAGAGGGGTGTATCTAATTTTATTAAATTTTGTCCGCAGTGCTTGAAAACCCAGGATTGTCAGGATGATGTCCACACTCTGTTTGCCAAACTGCTGAGTGAGATCATCAATCCAGAAGCTCCATTTTCTCTCAGTGTTGCCAACAGACTGTATGGAGAGAAGTCCTACAACTTTCTGCAGGTAATCATGAAGATCACATGGATGCATGGTGAATGTTTTCAGGATGAATTAATGGATCTTCTGTTTGTTCTTCCAGGAGTTTTTAACCCAATCAAAGACTCACTACAACTCAGAGCTGGAGGCTGTGGACTTCAGAACCAGCAGTGAGGAAGCCAGAGTCAAGATCAACAACTGGGTGGAGGAACAGACACAAGGTGTGGATCACACACACTGACACACACAACATCAGTTCATGACTCCAACTATCTCACACAATGATGATGATGAATTTTAAAGATCAAGAGCTCCATCTAGTGGAACAGTGTGTTATTGTCATGTTGTTAAGAGCTTCAGACTCTCTGGTGTTGGTTCTGATCCATGTTGTCACCAGGTAAAATCAAGGATATGGTTCCTGAGGGTGAAGTGGACAAAATGACCAGGATGGTTCTGGTTAATGCTTTGTACTTTAAAGCCGCTTGGGATGAACCATTCTGGGATGATCGTACTGAAGAGCATCAGTTTAGACTCAACAAGGTGACTAAAAAGATGAACACAGTTTATCACAACAAGCAGAGTTTGAATTTATTAAAGAAGCATTTGCTTCTCTTTTAGTTAGCTAGTCTTGTTTTTCTCTGTTATTTTATGTAAGTTACTACTGTATGTATTTTGCATTTGCATAAAAATGTCGTCATTAGTCCTGTGTATAAAAACCTACACAGGACTTTTTATTAGTATCATCATTTATATTATCATGTATAAAGTATTTATAATTTTGAGAATTGCTGTCTTAAGTAATTGAAAAAGTCTTTATATGTGTCTTTAACTGTCTTAAGAAAACAACAAAACCAGTGCAGATGATGTATCTGAAAGAAGATTTCCCCTTCGCTGTCATTGATGAAGTCAACAGTCAGGTAATGAATCACATGATCAGTCAGTTATTACAGCCATCAACAAATTCAGCAAACTTTGTATGAATACTGGCAGTGATTTTAGCATGTAATGTTTTAAGTGTTTTTGTTTGCTGTAATGTCTGAAATGTTTCTGCTGGACAGATCCTGGAGATGCCTTACAAAGGGAAGGAACTGAGCATGCTCATCATTTTACCTAAAGACATAGAAGATGATACAACAGGTCTGGAGAAGGTAGGACTCTCAGTCTCAAAGATTAATGAATTTCCATCTTCACTCTGACACATCTGATGATTGATATATTGTCCATTCAGCTGGAGAAACATCTGACCTATGAGAAATTCATGAAGTGGACTAAACCAGGCAAGATGAAACGCCGTAAGGTCGTGGTGAAGGTGCCTCGATTCAAGCTGGAGGAGACGTATGACCTGAATGAAGTCCTGAGCAGCATGGGCATGGTGGACGCTTTTGACCAGACAAAGTGTGACTTCTCTGGTGAGACATGTGGAAGGAGACTGTGATGTTTCAGATGTAGTTTGGTTGACTGTTAGAACAACCAGCTGTGCTCAGATGCTGCAGCAATGACCTGTCATATGTTAGATCCAGGCAACAGTTTATTGATCTGTCCTCTCTGGAGAAAAACTATAAACTACATGAAATAAGGAGCAACATGCAGTCACATAACCAGGCTCTTATTAATGAATACTTATATGTATTTAAGAGATGGTCCAATCAGGTTTTTTGCTGCCGATTCCGATCACCCATGAGGGCCGATCAGTCCTGATCACCTGGATTGGCTGTTAATTTTTCACTTTAGGTATAAATGTTAGGTTAGGTATAAATGCCAGATCACAATCTGGCAAAATGGAAAAATGCTGAGTACTGCTGGTTCTGATTGGTTGATTTTGACTGAGCTGAGTAATTCTGAAGAACAGACTGAGGAGGCAGACAAGATCAATTATTCTTCAGATTATCTGTTTTATGTCAGGACATAGTGAAAGTTTTAATACATAAGTAAAATCTTGTGTTTGTCTAAGTTACCTTCTGCAGCTTTATGCAGCTGTTTGTTGTGAGAGTTCACTGCGGGGTGGAGACTAAACGTCAGTACATCTGTGAATTATTTTCTGCAGTGAGACTCGATGTAGCCAAACTCCGTCAAGTGCTTGTTTTTTAAATGTCATATTAGATTTGTTGTGTTGATGCATTTTGACGCGCTTCACCCCCCAAATTATCCACCTTAACAAATTCATTCTTAACATATTAGGCTGCGTTCACACTGTAGCCTGAAGCGACCCAATTCCGATTTTTTTTTTTTTTTTGTCAAATCAGATTTTTTTCCCGTGGTTGTTCACACTTCCAAACATATGCAACCTGTATGTGTTCTGCAGTGTGAGAGGGCAAACGACCTAAAAGTGTCCTGCATGCGCAGTAGAGGGCGCAATAACAGCGTTCTCAGTGTTTTGTCAACCGCCATAAAAAGAAGTAGTGCTCATTGTTTGCGGAAGTAAACATGGAGGCTAATGGTGGAGCACAGCTTAAACATTTGACGTTGTCAAATGTATATTAATAACTTCATCCTCATTATATTAATAACTTAATCCTCATTATAGTCAGTCATGGTTGTTGTTTTTCTTCCCGCCTGCAGGTATCAGGACGCAGAATAGTGACGTTTGTCGAGTATCAGTGACGTTTAGGTCAATAAATGCGACTTGGACACGTTTGAATTGGATATGTATCAGATATCCAAAGTGACCTGGGTTGCATTCGCAAAGAATTATTCAGACTGTCGTGAAAAGGTCAGAGACGGGTCGGATTAGTGCGAAGTGAGATGCAGGTCATCAGCTTTGGTGATGAGCAACAAGAGACCGTGATCAGCAATCGCCATCATACGTTTTCACGGAAATCGGCCAATTATGATCGGTGGCCAATCGATCGGCACACCTCTAATTTATTTTAATCATATTTTATGTGTTTATGGTTTATACATCTGCAATGTTTCTTTTCTTATCTGGGACAGGTATGTCTGGCAACAAGGAGCTCGTTTTGTCCAAAGTTTCCCACAAGACTTTTGTGGACGTGAACGAGTACGGAACTGAAGCTGCTGCTGCTACTGCTTCTGGAGAAATCCTATCTTTGATGAGTTTTCCACAACTGTCCTTCTTCACTGCAGACCACCCCTTCCTCTTCTTCATCTGCCATAACCCCACCCTGACCGTTCTCTTTGCTGGACGCCTCTGCTGCCCTGAGTGAAATTTGTGTCTGAATGATGAAAGGTTGGATTTAACACAGCAGATTTTATTTACAAATTATTGAGGGCAGTAAAGGTCAATGGAATTGGTCAAATATATTAAGATGACAAGAATTAAGAAATGTTCGCTATAAAATTATAATCTGCGTAATATTGCTTTGATAATAATCCCTGGTAAAAAGAAGTATACTTTAGTATACAAAATTTTAACATACTTTACTATACTTTTAGCAATGTACTTAAACTGTGCTATTTTGGAACAACTTTTTTTGTACTTAGTATACTTTAGTAGTATTTAAATTGTTTAAAAATACAACTAATAGTATATTTTTGTATACTGCACGTACTTTTTTTGGAACAACTTCAAGTATACTTAGAGTGTACTTAAAGTATACTTTTTAAATTTCATATTTCAGAGCTTTATTATTACATTTTGATATAATTATTATATTATGAGTGTTATTAATTATATAATTGTCTCAAAAGTATATAAAAATATATATATTTAAAATATACTTCAAATATATTTTACATATACTAATTTAATAATTTATTTAAATTACAATTAATTATTTTTCATTTTCTGCTATTGATAATAAACTACAACTTTAATTATTCGTGAAAGTCTTAATTCCTACGTACCTATTTTGTACATGACATGCATAACTACACTACTGTACTTACATTGTTCTATACTAAAATTACATGGAAAGATTAATTACACAAGATGCCCAAGGTAATTTAAATATTCTTATTACAGGCATTTTAAATTTGTCCAATTTTACTCACAACTTTATGAACTTTACATAAATTATCAGTTTACACATCAAAAGTGAACAAATGAACATGAAAATTAAATGTGACAATAAAAACTGAAAGTGAGGATCAACGACAGAACATTCCTGTTCACTGCACCTTACAGAAACCTACAAAAAAGAACAATAGAGCAATTAAACAGAGAAAGCATTTGTATTTAAAGAGAACAGAAAAATGGCAAATAAAAAATAATACTTACAATTTCTAGACGTGGACTCGCCTTGTATGTGACATAATCAGAACTGACGATGATTGGGACCGACTGCCTGGGGTGGAAAAACATTTCTGGGTGTCTTTGCCTGTTTATGTTGGAAGTAGAAAAAAAGGGTCAGCAATGTCATAGAATCAGTTGATGTTGGCATTAACTATGAAGCTGTTTTAAGTGTGGACTTAAGGAGACAAACTACCTTAAAATCTTTCCATCCATGATCTGAACACACTGATCCTTGCAGGGTGGTGAGGGGGGCTGGTGGTGCCCATCTCCATCAGCCATCAGATGAGAGGCAGGTTCACCCTGGACAGGTCACTAACAGGGTCCTGAAAGCCAACAACAAATAAAAAAAGAAAGATAAATGTTAGATTAACAAGAAGAGAAAATTCTTTCCAGTTACCTTTAAATCAAATCATGTTTATTAAGCACTTAGTGTTAGTAACAGCAGTTTTTGTTGTTGAAAATGTAGCTAGTTCCTCATTAAAACAAATTTACACCATAAAGACGATGTGGAGGTTCATCCTCAGAGCTGGTTGGTGATCTGGTGGAGTCAGAGCTTCTTCTGAGACAGAAAGTCTTTAGGTTTCTAACACCTGATTTCTCTGGCTTCCTCTTTCATCTTCATTTGCTTAGTTAGACTGCAAACATTATGTTGAAGATAAAAACATTGACGAACGAGTTAGAACAACAACCTCACAATATCAAAGTCTCTTTGTCTTATGGAGCTTAATAAAAACCAGGTTAGTTTATGAATTAAAGTCTAAGTCGCAACTGTAATAGAAAATTTCGTTTTTAGACTTATTTTATTCTTGAAGGAACTGATGGTACCTTTTACCAGTTATTTACTGATTATATCTGCTATATTTTGTATTTCTGCCAGATGTGTTTTGTCCATTAAATAAGTTTGCAGATGATGTTTAGATGTTTCCGCAGCAGAAAAGACCTGAAGACATCTTGAGTAAAATGCTTGATCTGATAATTGTCTTAAAGGACTGATGTGTGGAACGTAGTTTGTACCCTGTTTGGCCTGACCCATGAACTGACAAAGAGTGTTAGAAGTTCCTCCTGAAATCCTTATCAGCTCTCCATCCTGCCATAAAATCATCTCCTCCAAGAAGTGATAGATAATTCATGAGGAGGGGGTCAGGGGGTCTCTGTGGCGATCTGGCAGTAAAGATAATATCACACTTGGGAGGGTCTTTGTCTTTCTGTGACTATATAACAATATGATGTGTGTTGATCAGGGCTCTTCTACTGACTGCGCTTAGTGAGAAGGGTCTTCGAACGCTTTTGCCTTCGAATAAAGAAACTTAAAGACAAAGATTAATCTTTCTCTTATTATTGAAACAGATTCTCATTCCTTGATAATGAAATTTCCATAACACAACAAACAGCCTCCATGCAATTATAACATGTAGCTGAATTATTACTATTGAAATAATCGCACAAGTCACAATAAAATTGATAAAATAATTATTTAAGAAACCAACGTAAAATATATATTTTTGCACTGTTTATAATAAAATGAAGATAATTAATAAGCAAACTTACCACCAGCTAGCAACACTTAGCATCCTTCGTCCTCCGGGCTCCTTTTGTGACACACATTTCATTTCCATCGGTTGTTGTCCCATTGTGTTGTCGTCTAATTCGGATTAGGATGTCACAAGCTTAAATTTAACAAAAGTACTAACTATTGTCAAGGCCCTATCTACTTTTAAGGCAATATTATGCGAGTAAAAATGGTGAATTTGAAGAGCGTCTGTTATCTTCCCTGCTTCACGTTTTATTGTCTCTTTGTGGCGTTTTTTAAATAAATGAAAATGTGCAATATCGCCACCATCTGGTCTGGAGTATGAACTGGAGCTAATGCCGTTGATTATAAGGTTTTTACATCACACATCTGAAAATTGATTGGGTACTTTCTTAAAAATTACATAATGATTATCCTTTTTTTATGGTATGCAATTTTAATAAATAGTAAAAGATTATTAAGGCACTTAAAAGTTCATACATATTCATTCATATTTTGTTCGTTTAAAGCATACTTTTATTTAATATATTAAAAGTGTATTTTGGTACAATTATGTTTAAGTGTGTTTAAAGTACTAATTTCGAAATTGGTACAAGTGTATTTTTAGTATACTTCAGATGTACTTATAGGTAGTACACTTAATACAGGTGCTGGTCATAAAATTAGAATATAATGAAAAAGTAGATTTTTTTCAGTAATTCCATTTAAAAAGTGAAACTTGTATATTATATTCATACATTACATACAAACTCATATATTTCAAATGTTTATTTCGTTTAATATTGATGATTACTAATGACAACAAATGAAAATCTCAAATTCAGCATATCAGAAAATTAGAATATTACTGAAGACCAATAAAAACAAAGGATTTATAGAAATGTTGGCCAACTGAAAAGTATGAACATGAAAAGTATGAGCATGTACAGCACTCAGTATTTAGTTGGGGCTCCTTTGGCCTGTATTACTGCAGCAATGCGGCGTGGCATGGAGTCGATCAGTCTGTGGCACTGCTCAGGTGTTATGATAGCCCAGGTTGCTCTAATAGTGGCTTTTAGCTCTTTTGAATTTTTGGGTCTGGTGTATTGCATCTTCTTCTTCACAATACCCCATAGATTTTCTATGGGGTTAAGGTCAGTAGAGTTTGCTGGCCAATTAAGAACAGGGATACCATGGTCCTTCAACCAGGTACTGGTAGCTTTGGCACTGTGTGCAGGTGCCAAGTCCTGTTGGAAAATGAAATCTGCATCTCCAAAAAGTTGGTCAGCAGCAGGAAGCATGAAGTGCTCTAAAACTTCCTGGTATGTGGCTGCGTTGACCCTGGACCTCAGAAAACACAATGGACCAACACCAGCAGATGACATGACACCCCAAACCATCACTGACTGTGGAAACTTTACACTGGACTTCAAGCAACGTGGATGAAGTGCCTCTCTTCTTTTCCTCCAGACTCTGGGACCTTGATTTCCAAAGGAAATGCAAAATTTACGTTCATCAGAGAACATGACTTTGGACCACTCACCAGCAGTCCAGTCCTGTTTCTCTTTAGCCCAGGCAAGACGCTTCTGACGCTGTCTGTGGTTCAAGAGTGGCTTGACACAAGGAATGCGACAGCAGAAACCCATGTCTTTCATACGTCTGTGTGTGGTGGTTCTTGAAGCACTCACTCCAGCTGCAGTCCACTCTTTGTTAATCTCCCCCCACATTTTTGAATGGGTTTTGTTTCACAATCCTCTCCAGGGTGCGGTTATCTCTCTTGCTTGTACACTTTTTTCGACCACATCTTTTCCTTCCCTTCGCCTCTCTATTAATGTGCTTGGACACAGAGCTCTGTGAACAACCAGCCTCTTTAGCGATGACCTTTTGTGTCTTGCCCTCCTTGTGCAAGATGTCGATGGTCGTCTTTTGGACAACTGTCAAGTCAGCAGTCTTCCCCATGATTGTGTAGCCTATAGAACTAGACGGAAAGACATTTAAAGGCCTTTGCAAGTGGTTTGAGTTAATTAGGTACCAGGTGGCATCAATTTTGAACCTTTTCACAAGATTCTAATTTTCTGATATGCTGAATTTGAGATTTTCATTTGTCGTCATTTGTAATCATCAAAATTAAACGAAATAAACATTTGAAATATGAGTTTGTATGCAATGTATGAATATAATATACAAGTTTCACTTTTTAAATGGAATTACTGAAATAAATTTACTTTTTCATTATATTCTAATTTTATGACCAGCACCTGTAATTAGCATGTTATTAATTAGGATGTTAAAATTTAGTATACTAAAGTATACTTCTTTTTACCAGTGGAGGCTCTAACATTCAGAAATGACATTGAAATAAAATTTCACTTAACAGAGCTCTGTGGTTCCTCCTATCAGTATGAGAGTCAGGGTGAGGAGGCGCCATGTTAGGAAGAGAAGTGGAAGCTGCAGGATCTTCAGAACAAATAGGTCATGATGTGTTAGAGATTTTTGGTATTATCATTTTTGTATCATTTTTGTCATTACTTTAGTTCATATTCAGTCTAATATTAATTGATAGTTAATTAACATTCAGTCTAATGTTAATCAGTAAATGACGTATAGTGCGAATACTTTTTGATTGCTGTGTAGAATATATGTGTTCTTGAAAACTGATTGTTCCCTTCAGAGTTTGGAAGAACTAGATGACCTGTGTGTTAGACAGAGCCAGCCAGATAACACAGAAATTTAGTGTAAAAATATTTGCGTTCTTAAAAATTAATTCCCAGCTGAAAATTGTTTAGAAGGAATGTGAGACTTAGAACAAATATTTGATAAACAGGGGGGAATGTTGGATAAATTGTATTATTATCAACTATTTGTTATGCCTTTATTTTCTTAGTTTAGGTACTCTTATGTACTCTTATTAGTTTAGTCATATATTTTAAGAACATGTTTCTGTATTGTTAATCTTTCTGATTTCCTTTCTCAGAGGGCCTCTCTGAAGAAGAGCAGTGACAGCAGCTCTTCACAGAACGCCCTGTTTAGACCTCTTAGATTGTGATTGTTAGTGATAATCTTGGCGCTGTAACTGTGTGAAAGTGTTCTTTCCCCTCCCTTTAGAGTTACAGCGCTCTCTCTCTCTCTCTCTTCTCTCTCTCTCTTATATATATATATATTATATATATATATTTGTTTTTGTTTTTGTCATAGTACCGCCAAGAATTTAAAACTACTTTCACCCCTGGGTGTGATCATATCCTCACGTGATTGGCTACAAGGCTGCCATGCTACTCAAAGCAAAGTTCTGCCGTGAGCTGACTCCATTCACTGAAAGAGTGAGAGCTGAGCAGCAAAAGCTAAAAAAAAACACAGCTCTTTCTCTCTCTCCTACTATGTGTCAACTAGGATGGTAAACCATTTGCTCTGTGCCCGTTTACGTGGAAAAGTGGGAGTTTTCCGACGCAGATTAAAGGGCGGTCCTCATATTTTGTGTACAGACAGGCAGTTTTAACTGGGACGGAGTCCCAGGATGGGTCGAGTGGAACAACCGTGACGCTTTCTGCGCCTCTAAGCCCAGTGTGTGACTTTACAAGTTGTTTTGTTTTAGTTTTCTTTTCTTTTGTGGTTTTCGAAACTGATATTTTAAAATAAAGATTGAAAATCAAATTAAAACATTTAGATTTTTCTATTTTAGCATTTCTTTTCTCATCTCACCTAACAGAACCAAATACAAAGTACCACCTTGTGCGATCTGAACAAACGGATTAATTTCCAAGGCTGGTCTTTGGGAGCAATTTATCTGTGAACTCAGCATTCTTGAAGCCTTTCTCCTGTCGCTGCTTTGTTTCCTCCCCTTCAGCTGATCCTCATGAAACACCTGAAGGCCTCACCTGCAGAGACACTGCGCATGCGCACTCAAAACCAGCTGTTGGTCAGAAACCGAAAGTGGAATCAGTTTTCGGTGTAAACTTCAGCACTCGCTCGGGTGAGTTTTAACTCTGTCAAACTTTCAAACCGTTTTTTCCGACCCGTTTTTAAACGTTTCTCTGTTTCCGGACCGGATAGGTTAGAACAGACCGAAACCTTCCGTTAGAACCGACTTGAGCAGCAACGTCTGCTGTTTAGATATGATCTCTGTTAGTGAGAAGAGACGGAAATATGATTTAAAATATTTCACTGCGCTGCTGTCATTTACTGCTCTGAATAGAAAGTTATTCGTCTCCGATCAGAAAAAAAATGTTTTGGAAAATTTTCCGCCCTCGACAAAATTAATAATGACGCATGCGCCCTGTGGCCCTCTCCAGACAGCGAGAAGGACCTTGCTGCAGCAAACAGAAAGAGGCGGGGACGGACCACTGTTAGTCTCATACCTTATTTGGAAATGGGACCATTGCACTCCGGAAGTGAAAGGGGCGCTATTTCCTATATTGCCTACGTTCTCCCGTTTAAATTTTCTTTTGAAATATGTGATTTAGCTTTATCTTTAGGAAGGAGTTTCTCTCTCAGCATGGAGTGGCGCAAAAAGTGGGTATGAAGCGTATGGAACGCATAGGGGCGCAGCACCAGAGGGGACTCCAAAACACCGCCTGGAGGGGGCGACGCATCAATGATGTTTTCCCATTCACTTCAGCGCGCCTTACTCTCCTTCATCTCACGCACATAGCGAGGTAAATGTAGCAGGTTTACCCTTCACGTTTTGTCGCCTGGGGGGCCTCAGGGGGAGAGGGGTTGAGCAAGTGAGCGTCGCTCCTTCTCCCTGACGTTGCGCCACTGTCAACATGTATTTGAACTTCTCTCTTTTATTTATTTAAGCGCAGCTCGTAGCTTTCTGTGTACTTCTAAACCTGCTTCTTAGTCGCATCTTTTCGGGCCTGCTACTGCCTCTAGTGGCGTGGGGGTGGTAAACACAGCTAATATAATTATGTCGCTACATGAGAATACCACAAGATCTTTAATATTTACTATTAGTTTCGCCATCACTGGCAAGGTGAAAGACAAATTATCTTCTAAAATACCATCTTTTCTTCGGGATGTAGAGCTAATTAGGTGACCTTTATACATTATAAATGACATCTATATATCGTCATCAATTATAGAAGGAAGAAAAATAAGACATGAAAAACAACATTATCCACAACAATAATAATACCATATACAAAATATACATAAGAAATTTAATTGAGCAAAAGTCAAGGATTGTTAAACAAGAATTAATCCACATTTTTGTTTTGTTGGTAGAGTCCTATATATAGGAAAAATATGATTAAATTATTTAGTCTTCCAAGGTGGAATTTTTCTTTGACAATAAAATAAAACTAATTAATAGTATCATAATATCAACCATTTGTGCATCAAGTAAACACTTAGCATGCTACAGGTAAATGTTATCATTTAATTTGGCTAAGAATAATTATGGCACTGTCAGTAAATGACTTCTAATAGATGTTCTATATTTACCAGAGGAACACAATAACGCCTTCATGAGCTAAAACAGACGAAAAAAGAGGATGGAGGCTCTTAACAGTTTGGGCAGAGTTGTTTTTGGTTTCACCACTATTTACCTACTGTTTTTCCTGCTATTCCAAGTATTCTTGTCTGTTAGTCTGCAGCTCATGTGACCAAACCAGCTGAGGAGATGAAAAGCTAAAGCACTCTACAGTTAAAACCTGAGATGACTTAAAACTTAAGTTAAAATGTTAAGTTTTAACATTTTTACTCATTGTTAAAATGCTAACATTACTTAACTAGAGGTAATGTTAGCCAATGTTACCTCTAGCTAACTAGAGGTTTTGCACGAGTTGCACTTGTTAGGTAACCCCAAGATCACTGGGTCTTCTTAAAAGACAGTGACATTTCTTAAAAATGCAGCCAGTTTTTTCAGCAAAATTGAGCTGACTGTCCTGGAATGATCCAAAGTATTTAAAATTTGCCGTAGTTTCAACAGGTTGGCCATCGAGTGAAATTGGAACCATTTTCAGGTATTGTTTATGTCATTTAATTAGCTCTACTTCCTTAAGAAAATTTAAAGGTATGGTGTTTTGTGTGGGACTTTGTTTTTTGCGGTTCTAGTATTGCCAGAATTAATAATAAATAATAAAGACTTTGGTATTGTGATTTAGTAATGTATTGATATTAGTTGTGCTACCACCCCCATGCCACTAGAGACTGCCTCTAGTGGCTACTGAAAAAGATGCGAAAAAGGAGCAGATTTAGAAGTACACAGAAAGCAACGGAAATTGTTAAAAACTGAGAGCTGTGCTTAAGTAAATAAAAGTTCAAATACATGCTGAGAGAGAAACTCCTTCCTAAAGATAAAGCTAAATCACAGATTTAAAAAGAAAATTAAAACGGGAGACCGCGGATAATATAGGAAATAGCACCCCCTTCATTACCGGAGTGCAATGAACAAATGACCTTTGCTGCAGCGAGGTCCTTCTCGGAAATAGCAACGATATAATATAAGGATAGATGCCTCATGCTCCGCTAACGCCTATTGTCGCTGACAAGATTTAGGGCGGCCATCTTGGAGCGGTAGACCACTCCACTCAGCATTATGTGTTTAGCAGGCAAAATGACATATCAGCGCATTTAATCGATCATAACACGCTTTTTTGTTACCGGAAACTATATTCAAATATCTATCAAAGCTACATTTGTAAACAATTGTATTATTTAAGTATGTTTTTAATACATAGTTCAGCATATTTAAATATGATTAGTGGCTATAACAATAGAATATATCGATGTATGATGAGCATATTACAAAGCACACAGCCGTGAATAATTTATTGTGAACGGCTGTGTGTATAATTTATTATGATAATACATATTTATATAACTATACAAACACAAATAAATAATGATTAATAATGGCACAAATAAATAATGATTAATACTGAATAATATATATTGGATATATTGGATACATTTTTTTATGTATATATATATATATATATATATATATATATTTTTTTTTTTTTTTTTTTTTTCAGACGACGAGTTCTAGCTTCAGCAGCTGAGATTGAGTCCAAAATCAGAGATTCATCCGTGCTGCAGTGAATCTGTCTCTTTATAGATTTTCCCTCTTCCTCACATCGTGTCTTTATGAAACTTTAAAAACAAAAACGGAAGATTTGGGATGTATCTTACAAGTGAAAGAATTACATAATAATAGTCTTTACCACCTGTGTAAACTTTGCTAGTGAATGTTATAACACATAATATAAGTATAATATGTGTTACATTGTTTCATTTCTAATATAGGCTCTTGTGTCCGATAATCTAAGTCAATGTTAGAGAATAATTAATGTTTTTAGATTTACAGAATCTCAGTTATCCTTCATATTGAGACTGAACCCCGTATTACACCAAGCGCTGTAGCTAATATTAGCTGGTATCTCACCAATAGACATAAATAAAGTAAAGTAATATAATCACAATATATACACAATAATATGTCTATCTTACTTGTGAAATGTTGTTTGTGGAGCCTCGCATCAATAATCCATAGATCCAAACAGTTTTTTTTTTTTTACAAATTCTGTAGCTTTCGGTGTACTTCTAAATCTGCTCCTTAGTCGCATCTTTTCGGGCCTACTACTGCCTATGGTGGCCTGGCAGGGGTAACACAACTAATATAATCACGTTACTAAATCAGAATACCACAACGTCTTTATTTACTATTAATTTCGGCATTACTGGCACCGTAAAAGAAGAATTATCTCATAAAGCACTATATTTTTTCATTTTCTTAAGGATGTAGAGCTAATTAAATGACAAACAATACCTTTATATGTTATAAATAATATCTAGAAGGAAGAAAAGAAATAGAGACATGAAAAACAACATGATCAACTATAATAAAAATACCATTTGCAATATATAGGTAAGAAATTTAATTAAGCAAAAGTCAATAACAAATTGGGAATAACAAGCCAAGTTGTTACCACCAGGGTTGTTAAACAGATATAAGCAAAAATTCACATTTTTGTTTTTACGGTGCCATGCATATTATTTTGAGAGACTTTTTATTGGTAGAGTCTTATATATAGTAAAAAATAAGATAAAACAATTCAATCTATCAAGGTGGAAATTTTCCTTTGGCTCTAAAATGATAAATCAAATTCAGAATCATATTATCAACAACTTGTGAATAGAGCAAAAAATATTTAGCATGCTATCGGTAAATGTTATGTAGTTTGGTTAAGAATAATTATTGGACTGTCAATAAATGACGTCTAATAGATGTTCCTAGTTGCCCAAGTAACACAGTAACATCTTCATGAGCTCAGAGGGTCAAACCGATGAATAAAGATGATGGATGCTCTCTAAAATATTTCTTGCCATCTTCCATGTTCTTTCTGCAAACAGTTGAGAGAATTGTTTTTGGTTTCTCCACTATTTACCTGCTGTTATACCTGCCATTCAAAGTATTCTTAAAAGAGTGTCTGTTAATCTGCAGCTCATGTGATCAAACCAGAGATGAAAAGTTAAAACTTGAGTTAAAATGTTGTTTTAACTTGAGTTAAGTTGCAACATTTTAACTGTGTACAACTAGAGGTTGTACACAACCTCAAGTTGGGTAACCCTGATCACTGGGTCTTCTTTAATGATAAGAGTCTCTGAGAACAGTTCTTAAAGATATAGTCAGTGTTTTCAGCAAAGTTGACCTGACTGTCCAGGAATGACACAAGGAATTTAAAATTTGCCAGTTTCAACAGGTTGGCCATCAAGTGAAACTGGAATCACTTTAAGGTCTTATCACAATTAGTTAGCACTACTTCCTTAAGAAAATGGACAGGTATGTTCTTTTGTGAGGGAATTTATCTTTTATTGTTCCAGTAATGCCAGAATTAATAATAAGTAATAAAGACTTTGTAGTATTCTGATTTAGTAATGTAATTATATTGGTTGTTACCACCCCCACGCCACTAGAGGCAGTAGCAGGCCCAAAAAGATGCGACTAAGGAGCAAATTTAGAAGTTCACCGAAAGCTACAAAATTTGTTAAACACTGTGAGCTACGCTGAAGGAAATAAAAGATTGAAGTTCAAATACATGCTGAGAGTGAAACTCCTTCCTAAAGGTGAAAGTATATCACATATTTCAAAAGAAAATAAAAACGGGAGGCCGTGGATAATACATAAAATAGCGCCCCCTTCACTTCAGGAGTGCAATGGTCCTATTTCCAAATAAGGTATGAGGCTGACAGTGGTCCGTCCCCGCCCCTTTCTGTTTGCTGCAGCGAGTTTTTTTTTTAAAATTATTATATTATATAAAAATACAATCAGCTCCATAAAGGATACCGTAATTATAAGATCACAGAACAAAGTGTCAACAGAGCCAGACAACTGGGACAGAGGAAAAGAAAAAAATGAATAAAAACATAAATGATACAAAAGAAAATGAAAAATAAAAAAAACATACAACACAGCAGTATATTAAAGTATGAAATGTTTCAAAAAAAAATTGGACAACTTAAACACATGTTTTGACTTCACTAGACATAAAAATTTAGCTAACAATAAAACATTATTTATTCCATAGTAAATGAAGTGATCATTGATGAAGATACCAAATTTAACATCTTGTATGGTTATATGTGCTAATTGTATACAATGGCTGAGAATAAACTGATGAAGATCTTGCCAAAAAGACTGAACCACTTCACATGTGAAAAACAGGTGATCTAAATCTTCAGTAACTTTTTCACAGAATCCACATTTATCCACATCCATTTTAAATCTGTGTCTCAGGAAGTTGTTAGTTGGATAGATTTTGTTTAAAATTTTAAATTGCATATCTTTTATTTTGACAGGAAGTGGCAAACATAAATATTTTGATCTAATCTTTTTAATTTGTTCTTTGTTGAAGTCTCTAAGGATATACTCTCATTTAAGCATATTGGTGGCATAATAACTGGATAAACAGCTTCTTATAAAGTTGTTATTGCATTTGACATCACAAAAATTTACATTTTCAATCAAGAATCCTTAAACAAGGACAAACCTTAGAATACACTAACTCTTGTCTGACCATGGATATAAGCTGACGAGGGAAGGCTTTGATGATTTTTTTTGTATTTTGACTGGGTACAATATAATTGAAATTTATCACAAAACTCAGAATGTTGTAAAATGTTACCATTTGCATTCCAAAAAGTGAGCAACAGCCCACACACCTTTACAAAACCAATTGTCAATAAAAAACGATTTTCTATTGATCAATATATATCTATTGTTCCATATTTGAGTGTTATGTTGAGTGAAGTTGTGTTTAAGATGAGTTTCCAATAACAAAGAACCTGTTGATGAAAATCTGAAAGTTTAACAGTTAATCTTCTAAGATCAAAATCACATCTTAACAGGAAATCAAGTCCACCCAAATTTTTAAAGACCATATTGGGAATAACAAACCAAATGGAATTTAGATTCTGCAAACACAATTTGAGCCATTTTATTTAAGATTCCATTCATAACATCAAAATCTATGGCATTGTCTCCACCATCTTCACATGATTTAATCAAATCCTGTTTTGCAATGTAATGACATTTATTTCTCCAAATAAAGTTGAAATTTAAACTATTAATATTCTTAATTATTTCACTTGATAAAGAGTAAGCCGGATGAAGAAGTCTAGGATAACTGTCCATTTTAGTTAAAAGTATTCTACCGAAAACTGAGAGATCTCGTTGCAGCCATCGATTTAAAATTAGTTTACATTTATCTACATTGTCGCTTATATTAAGCTTATCAGAGCGAGATTTATCTCTAGTCACAACAATACCTAAATATTTCACCTCTTTACACACCTTAAGGTTACTTATTGACAGAGTAGATCGATCCTTCAGATCAAATAATACACGTATCTAAATTTTTTTAAACCAGAATCCTTGGAGAAGTCGTTAATATTCAATGCTAAGGGAATTTGAGATTCATCTTTTAGGAACAAAGTCGTATCATCAGCCAATTGACTAATTATTAACTGATTACCTAATATGTCAAAACCAGTCAAGTTACTATTGTTAATTAAAATAGCCAACACCTTAGCGACCAGAATAAACAAAGGGGCGAGCTGTCGAATTCCTCTTTCAATATTTAATCTCCTGCAAGTTCCATGTCCCAAAGAAACACAACTATTTATGTGAAAGTAGAGCATCTTGATGATGGTGTTGAATTTTTCACCAAAACCAAAATGCTGCAAAGTATTAAGAATAAAGGAATGCTCAACTGAGTCAAAGGCCTTGCAAAAGTCAAGAAAGAGTATAAAACCCATATTATCAATATAATCAGTATAATCTAATAAATCCAGAACCAATCGAATGTTATTATGAATAAGTCTTCCACTTAAAAAACTGGATTGTGTTTCAATGATTACCTCTGATGAACCATTTTTCAGTCTTAGTGCAATAGAACCTGAAAAAATCTTATAGTCTGTATTCAATAAAGTAATCGGCCTTAAGTTATCTAATTGTCTTTCGTCTTTGCCAGTTTTTGGGATCAGTATTATCAGTCCCTGTTTCATTGATGTCATCAGTTCTTTTCTCTCAATGCATTCTTTCAGCGCTTCAAACAGAACTACTCGAACGTCCTCCCAGAAGTATCCATAAAAATTGACAGTAATGCCATCTGAACTAGGAGATTTATTTACGGTCATTTTTTTAATCGCTGCGTCAAGTTAATCAATTTTAAGCTCCACATCGCAAAAATCTTTGTAAGTTTTCTGAAAAATTGGTAGTGTATAATTTGGAGTAAAATAAATGTACCTCATTCTTAATTGCTTGGGGATCTTTACACTCCTCCCCATCTATTAAAAGACTTGAGATGTTATTTTTTTCTAATGACTTTTTTCCAAATTAAAAAAATAAGATTAATTTTTTTCACCAGCTTCTATCCACTTTGCTCGCGATCTAATGTAAGCTCTTTGTGCTCTGTTCAGGTACAGCTGATCTAATTTAGATTGTAACTCAAAGTTTAACCCTGTCTTGAGGTGTTAAATCATTAGTGCTACAACAATCATGCATTTCTTTTATTGAATTACTTTCATACTCTTTTTTTTGTTTGTTTATTCAATATTTTACTAAATTTAATGCTAAATTCTCAAGTTCTGAATTTAATAAATTCCCACTTTTTAATATAACCTACAATTAAATCATCCTCCTTTATCTCATTTATCAAATCTTTTACTTTAATGCAGAAATCTTCATTTTCTAATAATTTTGCATTAAATTTCTTATAGAAGGTTCTAAAGTTAACTCTATAAAGCAGTGATCTGATAACGGGGCTTTGGAAATCAGCGTTTTGGTAGAGTTACTGAGAACATCATCACTAACCAACCAATAGTCTAATCTGGATTTACATGCTCCATTTGGTTTATACCATGAGAAATCTTTAATGACTGGATTAAATTCTCTCTAGATATCATGTAAATTATTACTACTATAAAATCATTAATGATTTTATTATATTGGGGACTCTCTATCCTAGCAGGCCATACAGCCACTCGATTGGGGTCAGATTCCAATCTCCTCCCATTAATAAAAATTCTGTATAGTATTGACTTTTTAAATCAGCAATGACATTGGATAGGTGAAACAACATCAACAGGTTCTGGTTCTGGTTATTGTACCCATATACGTTAATCAATATAACAAAAACATCCTCAATTTTTACCACGACTATCAACCAGTGACCCTCTGTGTCAGTCCGGTGGGCCAACATGTCTCCAGGAAAGTTTTTGAACCAGATCGCCACGCCTGCGGATCTTGGGGAGCCGTGGCTGAACAGGATTTTGTCGCCCCATTGTTTTATCCAGAATGAAGTCTGTTTCTGTAGAATGAGTCTCTTGTAAAAATAAATAAATAAAAATAAAGCTTTTCTTTTTTCCAAGTCTTATAAGCCCCTAACATTTAATGAACCAAATGAAACTTTAACATTAAACATGAACTGTAATTAAACGCAAACTGTAAAAGCTGAAAACTGAGGACGAATAATCGACCAACGAAGCACAGCCTTCCTTAGAGCTACCAGACCATTACTACAATTTCCACCTTTAGAGTCTTAAGTCTAGACCTCTTGTTGCTCCTTGTCATTTATTCGTCGACCTTCAATATAAGCATGAGGGCCCCTGAAGAGGCCCGTTTGTCAGCCTTTCTTGCCTGATCGATAAGAGGCCAGAGACGTCTTCTTACATCCAGATCTTCCTTTGGAATCATCTCAGGAAAACTGATGCCTTCAGTTTTACACGTTGCAGAGTTCTTGCTTCGTCTCCACAGCTCCTCCTTCACTCTTCTTTGTGCAAACATGATGATCTGGTACAGTTGTCTGGTCTTTTTCCTAGCCTGTGCACAACATCCACAGCATCCTCCATTTTTGCTTTCAGATCTGGGGCAATTTTTTGTAGAATTGTTATAACTGTCTCTCTAATATTTTCATCTTTGCTCTCCTTCTAACCTCTCAGTCGGAGACACCATCGCATTTTGTATCGTTCTTGATCTCATTATTTTCTTTCAGTAACTGTTCGTTAGCTGCCTCCAGTTTAGCCACTTTCTGTTTGCATTCCTTTAGCTCAACCGTTCAAGAGTCCTGGTGTTCGGGATTTTGCATTCTTTGTGAGCTTCTGGGAATCCATCATGAACTTTCGGGTGAAAATATGCTACGTTACTTAGTCAGAAAGTTTGTCTCATGTGGAGCTCTCAAGACACAGCTTGTCAGTCCGCCATCTTGGTACTACTCCTGTACTGCTGCAGCGAGGTTACTTTGCACAGAGCCGCTTCCTGCAGTTGGTGTCCAACAAAGGGTGCGGGGGCCATTCGCTTTGCTTAAAATTGTGATCCCCAATTGCTATTCAGAAATCATCAGTATGATGATAATCATCATCAAATCATTAATGACATCTGCACAAATTCAGTGTTCCAGCTAAAATCTTTAATAATAATTATGAAGAATGTGTTTAGTTGAGAAAAATCATCAGGATTTTAGGAGAGAGATCCTCATCCACCGATATTAGAAACCCCAAAATGATCATTTTAAAACCAAAATCCTTCAACCAGGTAAACAAGAACACATTTAAAAGAAGAAAAATGATGAAATTGAGTGTTTTCTGCCCTGACGTGTTTAGTTCCTGTTAATGAACTCTCCCCTTGGTGCAGTTTGTGGTGCATTTTGTCACCATAAGCAAACATAAATATATATATATATATATATATATATATATATATATATATATATATATATATATATTCATACAAATAAAAAAAACTTTTTGAATAAGACATTTGAAAATGTGAATATGTGAGTGCAAATTAGTATTTTGATAACCACAGAAAATACTTAAGTTTTAGTTAAATCATTGACTGGATCTCTACATATTTTTCTCTTGTTGCTACATTGTTACACTTTCCCAGGTTTGCAGTAAATCATCATTAAATTCAAACAGCTCAGCATCTTTGCCTCTATAATAATGTTTATTGATTTAGACTGAACTTATACATGACTGAGAAATGTGAATGAACCAGGATCCTGTGAAGATCTTATTATGGGATGTTTTCTGTGTTTCTCCAGCCTCCGAGTTAATGTGTGACCTCTGACCTCTGAAGTAACCAGATTTCTGCTTATAGGTCAGATCAGCTGCTAATGGGAACTGAGAGTTACGGATTCTCTGCAGAAATATAAAGAATGATTAGAGATGGACTGTGATCCAAACAACCATGCTCCTTCTCCTGAAAGGTTAGAACACTGATTCTGGTTCCAGGAACCTTCCTTTTCTGATGTTTAGAAACTTTAAAACTTTCCTCTTTTTAAATATGTTGCTATCATGTTGTGATTTTCTGGGTCCAGATCTGCTGTCAGATTATCAGATTCTCATCTTCGTCCTCATGATCAGCTGTCAGGTTTAACAGAAACTGTCGAGTTTCAGACACATTATATCATCTAGGTGATGCAATTTAATAACTTTGCAACAGGGAACAGGCGTCTTCCACATCATTGTGAGTTGCATGTAAAAGCTGAATTGTCTCCTTTAAGCGTATGGAGAAACAATCACTTCATTATCCTGATTTATAAAACTCTGCTTGGCTCTAACCTACTTAAATTCTCTCCTACAATAATCTGTTACTGCCCATTCTTTACGTTCCAAGTTTTCGAACAGTAAAAGGGAAATAAGAGTTCAGTGTGATGGCTCCTACAGCCTGGAATCAGCTCCAGTCTGAACTCAATATGTTGGATCTTATGTCTTGGATTTATTTAGAGAGGTTCTTAAAAACCTGCAACATGATTCTATTAATCAGTGTCATTGCTTTTAAAACTTTTTAATTTTTTTAAAACGTGTGCACATTTTTTAACGTGTTTTACTTTTGTGAAACTAGGTTGTTGTGTGTTGCAGATTTCTGCCCAGGTTCCTCTTGAAAATGAGATCTGGATCTCATTTTCATTGGTTAAATAAAACCTGGTTAAATAAAGGGAATAAAAAACAGCAACAAAAAAACATGTTTAGTTTTACCCAGTAAGATATTATGGTCTTCCTGGTTTACTGGACAGTTGAGAGAGCAGCTAACTGGGTAAACTGGAAGTAAATTCGATGGCGACTGAGTGTCTCTGTTTCCCTCTCAGATGGGCTTCACACCAGGAGACTCAGAGGAACCTGAGGATGAATCCAGAGAACAGAGCAGTCTCTCCATCACCCAGCAACGTTTCTATAAAGAGTGACCACTCCAGAGATTCTCCTTTGTACTTCGGAGATCATCCAGGACTCCCAGACCTGTTAGAAACTAATATCGAGTATGAGACACTATTAACCTGTGATACATAAAGTCAGCCGTTCTTAACTATAGGGTTGCGGTCCACAGTTGGGTCGCCAGCGCCAAGTAGAGGTCCGTAAGAACCACCCAGGTTTTTACCTACCTGGTTTAGTAAAATTTACAGAAATCAGAGATATTGCCATCAGAATTCAGGCGATCAGTTATAATACAAGTGTTCACCCCTTGGTGGCAGTAATGTGCCAGTCAGTTGTTTAACAAGCTCTAGTAAGCAGAAGAACAAGCTAACCACCATGTTACTTCAGACCATAGACATAATATAAGGATAGACGATATCAATGTATGATAAGCATATTACAAAGCACACAGCCGTGAATAATTTATTATAATAATACATAGTTATACAACTATACAATCACAAATAAATAATGATTAATACTGAATAATATATAGTGGATGCATGGTTATATGTACGTATACATATATACTGTATATATATATATATATATATACGTCTGAGCACGACATGCCGGCTCAGACGTCGCCAGGCCAAACAAGGTCTGCGTCAGGTGCTGGGGAACCAGAGCACCTAGATGAAAAATGGGCTACTGGAACAAGACGGAAATGGGCGAGAGGTGAAAACATGGATCTGTTGGAATGCTACTACTCAAGTAACCCTAGTCAGAGGGGCTACATGCAAAGACTGTGGGAGGAATGGTTACTTCGACATCCCCAGTCAACACTAACTGCTAAGCAACTAGTGGCTCAGTGTTCCAACATCCGCAAACGGCAACTGCTGTCACAACTTGAGATTGACGAGGTACAACACAAATGCTATGGCAAAGGGGAGGAGCCAGAACGCCAGCTCAGAGGGGAGTTAACTACTCACCCAGAGACTGGGTATGTAGCCCCAGTAATGAACGAACCATCAGAGCTGAACGAGGCAGCAACTGACCTGAGAGAGAGAATCGTGGCTGTAATGAACACCAGACAACCCCGACGCCAATTACAACGGCTGAGTGAAGCACCACCAGAAAGTCTAATTGAAGATGTGAATGCAACATTGAGAACGATCCCTACCAACACCATAACAGAAACCAATGAGCTGATATACAACTCAGCATCAGTGATCCTTGAGATGCTTGGCTATAAGAGCAATCATAAGACCCAATACCCACCATGGAAAAGACGGTTAGAGCCTAAGATCAAGATAACAAGGAGGGAAGTGAGCCAACTGTCAGAGCTCCAAAGGGGTGCAATGAATAGATCAGTACACAAGAAGTACAGCCAGATGTCCATACCTGAAGCACTCGAAACTGCCAAACAAAGGCTCCAAGCCTTGACCAGCCGCCTGAAGAGATACACAAGAGAGAATGAAGCCAGGAGGATTAACCGGCTCTTCCACACCCAACCAGCTAAAGTGTACTCTCAATGGCAGAGTACTAACAACAGAGCAGACCCACCAAGGCTGGAGACTGAACAATACTGGAAAGGCATATGGGAAAGGGAGGCGACCCACAACAGCAATGCAAAGTGGCTGACCTCTCTACGAGAGGACCACAGCAACCTCCCTGAACAAGCCCCAGTAACCATCACTGTGGCAGATGTCCAAGAAAGAGTCTCGGGTATGAAAAACTGGACAGCACCAGGACCTGACATGATCCATGCCTACTGGCTAAAGAAACTTACTGCCCTCCATGAGCAACTGGCAGCTCAAATGAACCAGCTGCTACAAAATGGGACTCACCCTGAATGGTTAACTGAAGGTCACAAAATCCTGATACAGAAGGATCCCTCAAAGGGTTCAATCCCATCCAACTATCGACCAATAACCTGTCTCTCTACAACATGGAAGCTCACATCAGGCATCGTAGCGGCTAAGATAAGTGGTCACATGGATAAATACATTAGTACGGCACAGGAGGGCATTGGCAAAAATAGTAGAGGAGCCAAACACCAACTCCTTGTAGATCACACAGTCGCCCGAGACTGCAAAACCCGACACACCAACCTGTGCACCGCTTGGATAGATTACAAGAAAGCCTAAGACTCAATGCCACACACTTGGATCATTGAATGCTTAGAGATGTACAACATCAATAGGACTCTAAGAATCTTCATTGCAAACTCGATGGGGCTGTGGAAAACCACCCTTGAAGCCAACTGCAAACCACTTGCACAAGTGTCCATCAAATGTGGCATATACCAAGGAGATGCTCTGTCCCCACTGCTGTTCTGCATAGGCCTGAACCCCCTCAGCCAAATCATCAACAAGACTGGCTACGGATACCGACTGAAGAATGGGGCCACAATCAGTCACCTCCTCTACATGGATGACATCAAGCTGTACGCTAAGAGTGAGCGAGACATCGACTCACTGATCCACACCACCAGGATATACAGCACTGACATAGGGATGTCATTCGGACTAGAGAAATGTGGTCGGATGGTTACAAAGAGAGGGAAGGTCGTCCACACAGAAGGGGTCTCACTCCCAGAAGGCACAATAGCAGACATAGAGCACAGTTACAAGTATCTGGGAATACCACAAACAAATGGCAACCTCGATGAGGTCATAAGGAAAGGAGCCACAGCCAAATACCTCCAACGAATAAGGCAAGTCCTGAGAAGCCAGCTCAATGGCAAGAGCAAGATCCGTACAATAAACAGCAATGCCTTACCAGTAATCAGATACCCTGCCGGAATAATTAGCTGGCCAATGGAAGAGATAAAGGCCACGGATGTTAAGACTCGGAAGTTACTAACCATGCATGGAGGGTTCCACCCCAAATCCAGCACCCTGAGACTATACACGAGCCGTAAGGAAGGAAGCAGAGGACTAGCGAGTGTGAGAGCCACTGTCCAGGATGAGACATCCAAGATCCATAAATACATCAAGGACAAAGCCTCAACGGACGATATGCTCAGGGAATGTCTCAGGCAATGGGGAACAGAGGATGAGGGGCTAGAGGTTCCATCATGGGAGAACAAGCCTCTAAATGGGATGTACCACCGACAAATAACTGAAGTGGCTGATATCAGGAAATCCTACCAATGGCTGGACAAAGCTGGACTCAAGGACAGCACAGAGGCTCTCATCCTGGCTGCACAGGAACAGGCCCTAAACACCAGAGCAATAGAGGCTCAGATCTACCACACCAGACAAGACCCAAGGTGTAGGTTGTGCAAGGAGGCCCCTGAGACAGTCCAGCACATAACAGCAGGGTGCAAGATGCTGGCAGGGAAAGCGTACATGGAACGACATAACCAGGTGGCGGGCATAATGTACAGGAACATCTGTGCAGAATATGGACTGGAAGCCCCGAGATCGAAGAAGTGGGAAACACCCCCAAAGGTGGTGGAGAATGACCGAGCTAAGATCCTGTGGGACTTCCAGATCCAGACAGACAAGATGGTAATGGAGAACCAACCGGACATTGTGGTGGTGGATAAAGAACAGAGGAAAGCCATTGTGGTGGATGTAGCAATACCAAGTGACTACAACATCAGGAAAAAGGAGCATGAGAAACTCGAGAAATACCAGGGCCTCAGGGAGGAAATGGAAAAGAACTGGAAGGTGAAGACGACAGTGGTGCCTGTGGTCATCGGGGCCCTCGGGGCAGAAACCCCCAAACTGGAGCAGTGGCTAAAACAGATCCCAGGAACAACATCAGACATCTCTGTCCAGAAATGTGCAGTACTAGGCACAGCCAAGATACTGCGCAGAACCCTCAAGCTCCCAGGCCTCTGGTAGAGGACCCGAGCTCAGAGGATGAAAGAGAGAAAGACCACCCACAGTGGGTGAGAAGGGAATTTTTTTTATTTTTTATATATATATATATATATATGTAGCCTATATAAAGGAATTTCTTAGATTGTAAACAAAGATCCAGAGAAATATTTCACTCCACAACTGTCAGTTAACATCTAATTTGTTTTATAGAGTTACACTTAAATACAAATTAATTTGCACAAATTTCATTAAAAAAAAATGTATATATACATACATATAAACATGCTTCCAATATATATTATTCAGTATTAATCATTATTTATTTGTGCCATTATTAATTAATCATTATTTATTTGTGTTTGTATAGTTATATAAATATGTATTATTATAATAAATCATACACACAGCCATATATATATGTCCATTGTACTGGTATATATATGTCCATCTTACTTGTGAAATGTTGTTTGTGGAACCTCACATCAATAATCCATCAATCTGAACAACAATATCCCTGTTGTTTTGATTGACAAAGTAGGAGGGACTACCGCTCCTGGATGGCCGCCGTATTTTCTGCGCCGGAGCAGCCAATGCGGGGTCTACTCTTAGACCCCGCATAGACAGTCTGTCTATGCTTCAGACTGTACTGAAGAAGTATTTAAAGCAAAAGTACTTCCATCTCCAACGCCAACGCTGAGGGCTGTGAAAGTCCTTTTTTTATTCGCAACCTGTGAATCAGGATTCTCCATTATGGCTACAACAAAGACAATTAGTGGGTAAATTTTTATTTTTGGTTAAAATTATTTTGGGCCCAATTCATAATTTTTTTTAAAACTATTTTTGGATGTTTTTTTTGTTATAAATTAATATTTTTCAAATCCATTCAGTCTCTCTCTGGCGGTGTAAATTCCTCACATTTGGGAATCCACAAATCCCAGGGACACTGATGTTAATTTTAATCAAAAATAAAAATATTTATTAATATGTAAACTAATAACGACAATATACAGAAAAACAATTACTATTCAACATCTCTGTGTGGCAGCTGCCCTTGCTGTCGCAGACTCTATTATCAATTATTGTCTGAGCACTCTTCAGAATGATATGCATTTAGGGAATCATCTTCTCTGTGGGAGCAGAGACATAGCTGGTCAGTTATCTGTTGCGATCCTGTCTCGTCCCGGCCTGTGGTCCTTCGCCAGATCTTCCCCCTCGCTCACAAACTGCTTTCCTCTTTATATCCAGTGGCAAATAAAGATCCCTAGTGCAAAATAATATTTAAAAAATGAGAAGCATTGAGTGACGGCTGATTTTCCATCCTGTTGTTTGTGAACTGTTTTAATGACGAAGGAATTTCTTCATAGGAAGAGGACGAGGAACAGCGTTGGTGAGGAGGAGCAGCCGCCTGGCTGTGCTTTGTGTCAGAAGGTTCTGATGGAGCCAGTCTCTACCAACTGTGGACACTGGTTCTGTAGACAGTGCATCGGGTCCTACTGTGACCAGTCTGCTCCATCTGGACCTTCCAGCTGTCCCCAGTGTGGGAAAAGACCCAGAACAGGAGCTGGACTGCTGAAACCTGATCAGAGCAGCTGTTCTCCAGGTGAGACTGAACACCTCCAATCAGAGCTTCCTTCTGTCATCTATTGAACTAATTCAATGTCCTTAGTTGAGATTTGGAAATTCAAGGTTTCAAAAGTCTTTCAATGATCAATTATTTCAGCTAAATCTGTTTCCAGCTGTAAATAGAACAAATGTGTTCAACCCAACAACCTGCTGGATTTCATTTGAAATGGATGTTTCAGCTGTTTGAGCTAAATGCATTAACATTGAACATCTCCTAAAAACTGGAGGGAATTTTGATGCAGGAAAACAACAAGGTGTAAAGCAACTTGCTGCTGAAAGGAAAATCTGGGAGACAGAAACCCTGATTCACTCTTAGAATAATTTACAGATTACAATTTATATATTTATACATACAACAAGTAGTAATTATTCTGTTAAAACAACGTCTTTGATTGAAAATGTCATTCTAAATATGAATACTACCAGATACAATGAGCTGTTTGTCTGGCATATAAAAACAGATACTCCAGATTTCTTTCATTAAGGCTGAAAATTGTGGGAGAAGTCCTTTTTTTCTCTTTCTGCCTTGTCTGTAGCTGCTATTTATGGGTGAAGGTCAGATAGAAACATCAAAAATGAGGACAATAGTGACATGATGCAGAAGAGTTGATGTTGCTTAAAGCTGCTGCTTTTAATGGCCGTGTTTCTGTCATCATTTATTCTTCTGATCTGCTTTGTGAATCAGATCCTGACAGTGAACAGATACAAACCACAAAACACAGGCTGAAATCTGCTGTTTTGCTTCAATTGTCTTCTCTTCTGTGTTTCAGATGTTGGTCTGCAGGAGGTTCTAGAGGAACATAAGATCAGTCTGAGGAGGAAATGTGAATGTGTGACTGAAGGAAGTGATGAAACAGGAAGTAGAACCCTCCTCAACACGATCTACACTGATCTTTACATTACAGAGGGACAGAGTGAAGAGGTCAATACCCAGCATGAGGTGAAACAGCTGGAGAGAGCTTCCAAGATCCAGAACCTCCATGACTCTCCAATCAGGTGCCATGACATCTTTAAATCCTTCCCTGACCAACATGGAGCCATCAGAGTGGTTCTGACCAACGGCGTTGCTGGTGTTGGAAAAACCTGCTCAGTGCAGAAGTTCACTCTGGACTGGGCAGAGGGCTTGGAGAACCAAGATGTCAGTGTGGTGGTTCTGCTGTCATTCAGGGAGCTGAACCTGATCAGAGATGAGCAGCACAGTCTTCTCTCGCTGCTCCACGTTTTCCATCCAACACTCCAGAAGCTCCCAGCAGAGCAGCTGGATAAATGCAAACTGCTCTTCATCTTTGATGGCCTGGATGAAAGCAGACTTTCTTTGGACTTCAACAGCAGTCAGCTGGTTTCTGATGTCACACAAAAGTCATCAGTCGACGTTCTGCTGACAAACCTCATCAGGGGGAACCTGCTTCCTTCGGTTCTCATCTGGATAACTTCCAGACCTGCAGCAGCCAATCAGATCCCTCCTTTATGCATTTCCAGGGTGACAGAAGTACGAGGCTTCACCGACGCCCAGAAGGAGGAGTACTTCAGGAGGAGGTTCAGTGATAAAGAGCTGTCCAGCAGAATCATCTCCCACATCCAGACCTCCAGGAGCCTCCACATCATGTGTGGTATCCCAGTCTTCTGCTGGATCACTGCTACAGTTCTGGAGAACATGATGGCCTCAGAGCAGAGAGGAGAGCTGCCCAAGACCATGACTGACATGTACTCACACTTCCTGCTGGTCCAGACAAAGAGGAGGAAGAAGAAGTACCATGGAGGACATGAGACAAGTTCACAGGAGCTGATGGAGGCTGTCAGGGAAGTTCTTCTGAAGCTGGGGAGGCTGGCGTTTGAACATCTAGAGAAAGGAAACATCATGTTCTACCAAGAAGACCTGGAGCAGTGTGGTCTGGATGTCACAGAGGCCTCAGTGTACTCAGGAGTTTGTACAGAGATCTTCAAAAGAGAGAAACTGATCTTCCAGAAATCAGTCTACTGCTTTGTTCATCTGAGCATCCAGGAGTTTCTGGCTGCAGTTTACATGTTCCACTGTTTCACCACCAGAAACACAGAGGTGGTAGAGAACTTCCTGGGAAAAAAATACAGGGAAAAATCTCTGGAGGACTTTATGAAAAAAGTCATGGAGAAATCTCTGAAAAGTAAAAATGGCCACCTGGACCTGTCTGCTCGCTTCCTTCATGGCCTCACTCTGGAGTCCAACCAGAGACTGCTAGGCGGCTTGCTGGTTCAGACAGAGAACAGTCCAGAAACCATCCAGAAAATCATAGATAATCTGAAGAAAGAAAGAACACATGCATCTCCTGACAGAAGCATCAACATCTTCCACTGTCTGATGGAGATGAAGGATCTCTCTGTTTATCAGGAGATCCAACAGTTCCTAAAATCAGAGAACAGATCAGAGAAGAGTCTCTCTGTGATTGAGTGTTCAGCTCTGGCCTTCATGCTTCAGATGTCAGAGGAGGTTCTGGATGAGTTGGACCTGGAGAAGTATAACACATCAGTGGAGGGACAACGGAGGCTGATTCCAGCTGTGAGGAACTGCAGAAAGGCTCGGTGAGTCCAGATTTATAAGTTTTCATGTGCCACTGAACTGAATAGAAAACCTTAAACTCAAGAGCACTTCTGTATTCTTTGAAAGAGACAATCAGGAGGAGACTCGTTTTAAATTTACACACCTCTTCACTCGTTGGGACATTACCTAATATTTAGGGGTTGTTAGACCTTTTCTTTGTCTGTCCTTTTTAAATGTCAGAGTTTAAAAACCTACCATCATGATATATTCCAATTCATCCATTATACTCCACTTATCTGGAATTGGGTCGTGTGGTCAGCAGATTAAGCAGAGAGGAGCAGGATGAAGACCATGCATAAATGCATAATGGTCTATAAAACTGAATTCAAGGCGCTTTTCAATTCTTTTGCAGTGAGTTTACCTGTATGTAAATGTTAAAAACACACTAGTTATGTTATAACTTTAGAAAACGAGTTTTAAAACTTGTAATTTATTTTTCTAAATTGCCTACCATCTAAATGCCGATCAATGTGTACAGACATATTAATGAAGATCATCTGCAGAGATCATGTCTGACTAATCAGGGGTCACCTGGACAGGGATTTGTCTGATCCAGTCCAGACGATTCAGAAACGCCAGAACCGGTTCTGAGCTGCTTTGCAGGACCACCAGAACGACCTGAAGCTTTTCAGCTGAAGCAGGATGAGTTTGACATGATCAGAGTCAGAACATTAAGTTCAATCCTGAACTGCAGCGTTTCTCTATCAGGTCAAACTCAGTATATTGATGTTCAAATGTTCATCAGATTATGTCACTGTTAGGGCTGTGTAATAATATCGATTTTGAGATATATATCGATATTTTCTTTCCTAGAAAAAAATTGATATTCATCCACAAAAATCGTAACACCCAACTGTCACCTTGCTCACTCACTGCTTCCTTCGCTGGGAGAGTGATTAGGTCATCAGCCTTAGAGTGATTCCTTCAGATGTTAAGTGTCAAGTTTAAAAGGTATCAAACTATTCAGAGCAGGTACTTGGTGAAATTTATTTACTTTACAAATGCATTTAAGCTACAGTTTGTAATGTTTCAATCAAAAGAAACATGTTTTCTCACCACTTCTTTGATTCATTTTGTCCCGCTGTCGACTTTAAATCTGTGTCCATGTCCAACCAGAGACAGGTATTATGTAATTGGTGCTTTTAATCAGTTTTCAGTTAAATTAATTCAGTCCAACTCTATAACAGTCACAAAATGTCACCAAAATCACTCTGTCCCTCTAAAATCTTTTAGAAAATCGCAAAAGTGTATTGAATTGTATCGTTTGCTGAATATGGCAATATATACCATATCGTGTATCGTATTGTGAGATTATTGTATTATTACACCCATAGTCACTGTTCTATTTTAATTGGTTTATGACCCAGATTGTCTGATACTTACTTTATTTCTTCTCTAATCACAGACTTGGTGGCATTAAGCTCTCTGATGCTGAATGTGCAGTTGTGGCTTCAGCTCTGAAGTCCAACCTTAATCTGACTGAACTGGAAATAAGTAAGATCATCAAACTGAAAGACCCTGGAATGAAGCATCTGTGTGAAATCCTGGAGAATCCAGTCAGCAAAGTGAAGAGCCTGGGGTTTGTTTTTTCTAATTATCTAATAAAATATTTAATAATACTTTTCAATGTAAAAAATGGTTAAATGTCTATAAAGGTTGCTACCTTGCAAATCATTTTTTTAATGTTAAGACTTTAAGATTATTGAATTTTATTTTTCAGGGGGTTTTTTTCACTTTAAAATCTTTTTGATGAAGATGAAGTTAGGTTCTCTGGTTTGTGTTATCTTGCTGCTCATGGATGTAAAATGGCTTCCTGCTCTTAATGGTTGACTTTTGGTCAGAAATGTTTCTCCTGGTTGGTCCGGTCTGAAGATTCTGGAATGGTTTCCAGAACTTTCTGACCCAGCAGGATAACTCTCAGGAGACTGGAGGAAATGTTGACCAGGTTTATTGATTTCAAAGATGATGAATTTTAAAGGTCCTGATCTGGGCTCTCTGGGCTGCAGGAGCAGAGAGAGAAATGTGAGCCAGGGGATTGTAGAAAGACACTGCAGGTTGTGAAGGAGAGAAGCGTCAGGTAGATGGGGAAGATGAAGGCCAGGGAGGAAGGAGCCGAGTCCAGGGGGTCGGTGTGTGTGTGGCAGCAGAGCTGACGTAGCTGGAGCTGATGATGAAGCTGGAGTACAGTCTAGAGGGAGGAAAGCCTCAAACCGATTTTGAGTCAGTAGGTCACATGACCTGGAAGCTATTGAAGAAAAATGAATGAGTTCTGTAAATTTAGTAGGAACTGAAAGATGATAATGTCTGGAGTGGACCAGGAGCTAATATTTGGAGCCACTGGAAGGTCAGATGATGCCTGTTCAGTTCTTTGGCTTTACATTGTGATTGCTGATGTTGATCAATAAACTTTAATTTCAATAGCACATTTCAGCAACAACGCATTAAAGTGCCTTGTATCATAAAAATACGAAGTCATAGAAGACACAGTCAGCAATGGAAACATTACATTTTGTCTAGTGCTGCGGTATGTGGGTTTTTAGTCTAGATTTAAAGGCACTCAGTATTTCAGCTGTTTTGCAATTTTTGGGGGAAGTTTGTTCCAGATTTGTGGAGCATAGAAGCTGAATGCTGCTTCTACATGTTTAGTTTGGGTTCTGGATGCAGAGCAGAACCAGAAGACCTGATTGATCTGGAAAGTTTAAACAACAGCCGATCTTTAATGTGTTGTGTTGCTAAGCTGTTCAGTGATTTATAAACTAACGACAACGTCTTAAAAGTTTATTCTCTGAGCTACAGGGAGCCAGTGTAGGGACTTTAAAACTGGTGTGATGTGAACCAGTTTTAAATTATGTTTGGAAAGTCTGGACAGACGTTAAACAGGAATATAAACTACATAATACGCTAAGAATTATAAGAAGGTGTGCTTACGATCCTGATTTTAAACCAAATCAAACAGACACAGGATTCCGTAGTTGGACATTTAAAGGCATAACAACACATTTCTCATTAATGGATAAAGGACAAGTAAAAGACTTTCAGACACTTAAAACGAGTTATAACTTGGAAAAACAGGATTTTTATAAATACCTACAAATATGCCATTATATTAATCATTAAATTTTTAGACATATAGATGAACAGGAACCAGTGCTTAAAGAAATACTAACGGCATATCAGGCCAAATCCAAAAAAGGTATTATATCACAGCTATATAAGCTGCTTATGAGTAAAAAAAAAACACATTCTTCTTTATATGTGAAAACAAAATGGGAAAAGGAAAGTAAAATTAAAATACCAGAAGAAAAGTGGCATAGTTACTGCATGACAGTTTGGAGATGTACCAATTTGTACTCTTAAAGAGAATTTAACTGGAAATGCTTGCTTAGATTTTTTATAACATCAAAACAGAAAATCTCATACCAGGGAGGAGCCTAAGTGTTGGAGGCAATGTGGAAACACAGAACCCAACCACTGGCATATATTTTGGGACTGTACAATTATAAGATATTATTGGGTAGAAATAAACAAAAATATGGAAAATATCTTGAATATAAAAATACCTTTTAAATTTACTATTCTTATTCTAGGTGACACAGAATGCCTACCTAACAACACAAAATATCTGTTTCAAATATTAATCACGGTATGTAAAAAAACAGTCACCAGACACTGACTTCTTTCTGAGCCTCCTACTGAAGAAGAAGGGATAGAGTCCATCCATCCATCCATCCATTTTCTGCCGCTTATCCGGGGTCAGGTCACGGGGGCGGCAGCTTCAGCAGGGAGGCCCAGACTTCCCTCTTCCCAGCCACTTCTTCTAGCTCCTCGGGAGGAACCCCAAGCCGTTCCCAGGCCAGCCGAGAGACATAGTCCCTCCAGCGTGTCCAGGGTCTTCCCCGAGGCCTCCTCCCGGTGGGACGTCCCCTGGACACCTCACCAGGGAGGCATCCAGGAGGCATCCTGACCAGATGCCCGAGCCCTCAACTGGCTCCTCTCGACGTGGATGAGCAGCGGCTCTACTTTGAGTCCCTCCCGGATGACCGAGCTTCTCACCCTATCTCTAAGGGAGAGCCCGGCCACCCTGCGGAGGAAACCCATTTCGGCCGCTCGTATCTTGTAGATGAGGGTAGGAACGTATATCAACCGAGAGCTTCGCTTTTTGACTCAGCTCTCTCTTCACCACGACAGACCGGTACAGCGCCCACTTCATGGCAGACGCTGCACCAATCCGCCTGTCGATCTCCCGCTCCCTTCTTCCCTCATTCGTGAACAAGATCCCCAGATACTTAAACTCCTCCACTTGAGGCAGGACGACCCCCCCTGACCCGGAGAAGGCACTCTACCCTTTTCCAGCTCAAGACTATGGCCTTGGATTTGGAGGCACTGAGCCTCATCCCGGCCGCTTCACACTCGGCCGCGAACCGCTCCAGCGAGAGCTGCAGATCACGATCTGATGAAGCCAACAGGACCACATCATCCGCAAAAAGAAGTGTTGCGATCCTAAGATGAATCCCCTCAACACCTCGGCTGCGCCTAGAAATTCTGTCCATGAAAGTAATGAACAGAGAACCCCCCACAAGGGGACACGGTCGAACGCCTTCTCCAAGTCCACAAAACACATGTAGACTGGTTGGGCGAACTCCAGGAGCCTGCTGAGGGTGTAGAGCTGGCCCAGTGTTCCACGACCAGGACGAAAACCACACTGCTCTTCCTGAATCCGAGGTTTGACTATCCGACGGACCCTCCTCTCCAGGACCCATGATTAGACCTTACCAGGGAGGCTTAAGAGTGTGACCCCTCTGTAATTGGAGCACACCCTCCGGTCCCCCTTTTTAAACAGGGGGACCACCACCCCGGTCTGCCAATCCAGAGGAACTGCCCCCGATGTCCATGCGATATTGCAGAGTCGCGTGAGCCAACACAACCCTACAACATCCAGAGCCTTAAGAAACTCCGGGCGGATCTCATCCACCCCCAGGACCCTGCCGCCGAGGAGCTTTTTGACCACCTCGGTGACTTCGTCCCCAGAGATTGGAGAGCCCAACCCAGAGTCCACAGGCTCAGCTTCCTCAACAGAAGGCATGTTGGTGGGATTGAGGCAGTGTTGTGTTCAAGACCACCTAACCCGAGACCAAGACAAGACCAAGACCAGAGTGTATCGAGACCGAGACAAGATCAAGACTTTTAGGGTCCGAGACCAAGTCAAGACCAAGACCAGCGCCGCGTTCTACATATGATAAAATGTGAAATATGATCAAAATTACTTCTCACATTGATCTCAAAGATCCATATTCCCATAAAAACACATAGATATTAAATACTTAATAAATTTAACCAATATTAAATTTAACAAACTCTTTCATTTCCTTTATTTAACCAGGTAAGCCCCATTGAGATCTAGATCTCATTTTCAAGGGGGACCTGGGCAGAAGTCTGCAGTACACAACATACACACACTCACACCTAGGGACAATTTGGAGAGGCCAATTAACCTGACAGTCATGTTTTTTGACTGTGGGAGGAAACCGGAGTCCCCGGAGAAAACCCACACATGCACAGGGAGAACATGCAAACTCCATGCAGAAAGGCCAGGGCCGGGAATCGAACCCAGAACCTTCTTGCTGCAAGGCAACAGCTCTACCAACTGCGCCACTGTGCAGTTGGTAGAGCTTTGCGATGGATGCTTTGCTTCAATCTACGATCTGCGGTGGTCTCTTGCCACCCCTAAAACGATAACGCCCTGGGTGTTTACCCATGTTTCTCATGTCAGAAACCACCACTGTCTGCACCATTAAACATAGCAATTGAGGCAAAGCTCAACTGAACACTGACCAAGGAGCAACAAGCAAGAATGAATCTATGCAGCTGAACATAGACAACAACTTAGCCTTTAAGCTACTTGTTAAGCTTAAGGTACTGCATTGATATTAGCTAGCTAGTCATCTTTTAGCTAACTTTACCTGGATCAAACTAAACTACTAAACAGTTTGTATGTTTGGGGGGAAAACTGTGAAAAGTTATTTGTGTTTGCTGGTTTGTTGCCATGATTCTAACACACCTGTGTAGCTCTGCAGAGCAACAGCTGGTCTCCTTCACAGGTGTAAACCCAGAATCATAGCGCTCATGTTGCGTTTAAAGGCGGCTCGGAAAAACAGGCTACCACATGTTAACAATGGATTAAACAGTTTTAACTGCTGATAAAAGTTACAGAGGACACGGATATGGGAAGTGTAGAAGCCCCTACTGTATCAAATTGACAAAGGAATAACAGAGAGTTGGCCGTTCTAAAGTAAAAGCCCAGGGCATACAGCCTTCATGTTTTTTTGTTTTTCTTTTTCATCCACATGGCTTCCCGTGCCCAAACCCTGCAATGGCACGGCGCCCCCTGTAGGGCAGCGTGTGGTAATCTGATAGGCTCTCAGCGACACTCCAGTCCTGTCTAATAAGTAAAGACCCGAGCAGAGGAATCGTACCGCTCCTGAGTGTCGCATCACTATATTGCAGACTTTTGGACACAGCTTGTCTCATATGTGCAACAAGTCAGTCAAACCTCCGCACAATAATTCAGCGCAGTGAGTGACAACATTTTTCATCGCAATGCTTAAGTGTCTCTATACAAATAGCTTTGCTAACGTCACGTTAACGGAGCTTAACCTTCTTTGAGATACTTTTCTATATGACGAAAAAAGTTAGTCGTTGTCCCCACCGTCTGTGAAAGCGAAGCGCTGCTGAGTTACTGTGGCCATCGGGTTTATTATGATTTATGCAGCTTTATTCTATTACTGACTATTAGATCTTCTGCCGCTCATAGGAAACCACTGCGCATGTCTGAGAGTGCCGCTTGTGAGTGAAAGGTGAGGGAGGGGGGGGGACATAAACACCTAATTGGCAAGTCACGTTATTGGGTGTGTTTTTATCGGTGCGTTTTGCATCCACTGAAAACAAAGATGTTAACAAATAAGCTGGATAATATGCTGCATGTTCAGTGATATTTTCACAGTTGCGGTCTTGACCGGTCTTGAAATAAAATACCGAGTCCTCAGCGCCCGAGACCGAGACAAGACCAAGACCAAATGTGGTCGAGTCCGAGACGAGACCGAGACCATCAAGAAACGGTCTCGAGACCGGACTCGAGACCAAGACCGGATCCGAGTACCACAACACTGGATTGAGGAGGTCTTATTCCGTCCACCGACCCACAACATCCCCAGTCGAGGTCAGCAGCACACCATCCCCACTATAAACAGTGTTGGTGCTGCACTGCTTCCCTCTCCTGAGCCGCCGGATGGTGGACCAGAATCGCCTTGAAGCCATACGGAAGTCTTTCTCCATGGCCTCTCCAAACTCCTCCCACGCCCGAGTTTTTGCCTCAGCGACCACCCGAGCCGCATGCCGCTTCGCCTGCCGGTACCCATCGGCTGCTTCTGGAGTCCCACAGGCCAAAAAGGCCCAATAGGACTCCTTCAGCTTGACAGCATCCCTCACCGAAGGTGTCCACCAACGGGTTTGAGGGTTGCCGCCGCGACAGGCACCAACAACCTTGCGGCCACAGCTCCGATAAGCCGCTTTGGCGATGGAGGCACAGAACATGGTCCACTCAGACTCAATGTTCCCCACCTCCCCCGGAACGTGTTCGAAGTTCTGCCAGAGATGGGAGTTAAAGCTCCGTCTCACAGGGGACTCCACCAGACGTTCCCAGCAGACCCTCACTACACGTTTGGGCCTGCCAGGTCTGACCGGCTTCCTCCCCCACCACCGGAGCCAACTCACCACCAGGTAGTGGTCAGTGGACAGCTCCGCCCCTCTCTTCACCCGAGTGTCCAAGTCATACGGTCGCAGATCCGATGAAACGTTGACAAAATCGATCATCGAACTGGGTGTCCTGGTGCCAAGTGCACATATGGACACCCTTATGCTTGAACATGGTGTTCGTGATGGACAAACCGTGACGAGCACAGAAGACCAACAACAGAACACCGCTCGAGTTCAGATCGGGGGGGCCGTTCCTCCCAAACCACGCCCCTCCAGGTCTCACTGTCATTGCCCACGTGAGCGTTGAAGTCCCCCAGCAGAACAAGGGAGTCCCCCGGAGGGGCACTCTCCAGTACCCCCTCTAAGGACTCCAAGAAGGGTGGGTAATCTGAACTGTTGTTCGGCCCGTAAGCACAGACAACAGTCAGAACCCGTCCCCCCACCCGTAGGCGGAGGGAGGCTACCCTCTCGTCCACTGTGGTAAACCCCAACGTACAGGCGCCAAGATGGGGAGCAACAAGTATGCCCACTCCTGCCCGGCGCCTCTCGCCGTGGGCAACTCCAGAGTGGAAGTACATCCAGCCCCTCTCAAGGAGACTGGTTCCAGAACCAGAGCCATGTGTCGAGGTGAGGCCGACTATTTTTAGCCGAAACCTCTCAGCCTCGCACACTAGCTCCGGCTCCTTCCCCACCAGAGAGGTGACGTTCCACGTTCCAAGAGCCAGCTTCTGAAGCTGAGGATCAGACCGCCAGGGTCCCCTCCCTTGGCCGCCGCCCATAACGCATTGCACCCGACCCCTTTGGCCCCTCCTACAGGTGGTGAGCCCATTGGAAGGAGAATCCACGTCTCCTCTTCGGGCTGAGCCCGGCCGGGCTCCATGGGTAAAAGCCCGGCCACCAGGCGCTCGCCATCGTGCCCCACCTCCAGGCCTGGCTCTAGAGTGGGACCCCGGTGACCCGCGTCAGATTCACGGCAGATTCAAAGTTTGTCTCCATCATAAAGGGTCTTAAGTCTTAAATTAACATTTATAATTCTTTTCAAATGAATAAGTCTATTATCTTGTGGTCCAAATGGATGTCATATGTCAACCAAACGCAATATGCACTAGATTGATGAGAATTTAAAAAGAAAGGCTTCATCCTTCAGGAAGTGTCTATTTACAATATAACATACTTGGTTATATACATAAAAGTATGTCTCTCTAAAACAATACCCCTTTGGTCCCCTTTTAGTTTTATTTTATTTGCTTTTTGTTGTTTTTTGTTTGTTTGGTCTTGCTTTTGTAAAGGGAAATGTAAGGAGAAGGAATGTTGTATCTGATCACAGACTGAAACTGTGTTTTTGTAATCTTCTCAATACCTCAAAAATAAAGAATAAAAAAAATTATGGTGAGGTATTAAAGTTCATTTTAATACCCAACCATAATCGCTGAAGGCCAGACTGAAGTATTCTAACCCGTCATAATAAAATGTTCTGGTTTTGCTGGTTTGAACTCTTTAAGCCAATTTTACTGGATCAGGTAGGATCGTGTTTCTGTGACTGTTGCATTCAGTGAAATAAAAGTTCTACTTTATTTGTTCACATTTCAGGTTTAACCTGCAGCCTTTTGGCTTCAGCTCATATGCTTTATTCTTTAAGATTGAAGAGCTGCAGTTTGTCAGAGGTCAGCTGGGCTTCTCTGGCCTCAGCGCTGGAGTTCAACTCTTCCCATCTGACTGCCCTGGACCTGTATGGAAACAACCTGAAAGACGCTGGAGTGAAGGAGCTCTGTGGTTTTCTACAGAATCCAGAATGTAAACTACAGAAACTGAAGCAAGTGACCATGTTTTAGTTTATTGCTGATATTTCTGATGTGAAAGTTGTGTTGCCACTAAACTGGAGACATGTCTCACTCAGAATCAACTTTACTCAGAAAAATTGCAAGATCAGACAAGGAATTAGATTTTGGTTTCCATCATTTGCATCAAAGCTCCACTGCAGACACAAAATGGTAAACTATGATAAAGAATTCAAAGAATCAAACATTAACTACTCTGAGTCTGAGCAGCTATTTTTGTTGTATTCATACATAAAATCTAAATCTATGCATACATGTATGCAGATGAGCAGAGAAAGATCCTCAGCTACATGGTGACATCACAGCATGGGGAGTCCTATGGTTAGTGATGGACTACAGACTCCTCCACTCTGAAGGAGTGTCGTTAGCTGAGCAGCTGACTCTGATTTTTTCACCCAGAACCACGAGGAGAGAGTCTGGGAGGGTTTTTTTTTATCAGCTCAGTGAGGTCACTTCCTGCCTCAGAGGTGAGGATGGAGGGATGGAAGCAGCGACCAGAGTGGAGGAGGAGAAACTCTGCCATCCGCTCAAAGCAGCTGGGCCCCCGGCAATGGAAGCTCTCTGTCCAGAACATTTCAGTGAAGCAGAATGAGGTGGATCCCTGAAAGTTTGACTTGTTAGAGTAGAGAAGGAGCCGTTCATCAGTTTGGTTCCCCAGACAGCAGATGTTCATCAGGTGGATGGGTGGAGCCACAGAGTGCTGCCGAGCTTCTGACCAGGATCTCAGAGAAACTCTGGTTCAGTAAGTAACAGGACCAGGGGTCAGTCCCTGATGTTTAAGAGCTGCTCACATGGAAAAGTGACTGCAGGGTAGAAACAGGAAACAGAAAAACACATAATACAAGTGAGCAAAGAGCCGAGGCTGACATCTGTAGCCGCCATCTTGAAATTCCCCAATTGTTGTTTTTGTTTCTTTAGAAGCAAGAAAATTTGCTGGTATAGAAGAAATGAAAAATACTAATGTAACTGATTTTACTGGTCTTAATCTTTAATTTCATCTGCTGAAGTCTCACATTTTTTATTATTTCAGATTGGAGCGCTGCAGTTTGTCAGAGATCAGCTGTGGTTATCTGGCCTCAGCTCTGAAGTCCAACCCGTCCCATCTGACTGAACTGAATGTGAGCCACAATAACCTGAAAGATGCTGGAATAAAGCAGCTCTGTGGTTTTCTACAGAATCCAGAATGTAAACTACATTCATTAATGTAAGAAACCATGTTTTGGTTCATTGCTGATATTTCTGAGGTGATGAGGATGATCTCTGATATGAGGATAATCTCATATCAGAGATCACCAGATATCAGTCTCTGATGTTTAAGAGCTGCTCACATGTACAATTGGCTGCAGGGTGGAAGCAGGAAATGGAAAAAACATAAACAAAATATCAGCGTGCAGAGAGTAGAGGCGGCCATATGCAATGCCATCTTGAAATTCACTGATTGGTTTTCTTTCTTTAGAAATAAGAAATACTGCTGAAAAAGAAGATAGAAACTATATATACTGATGTCATTTATCTGAATGTTTTTTTTATCTTTAATGTCAGCTCCAAGAAACTATGAAGAGTTAGAGGTGAAAAAGTTGGATACATAAACATGCCATGAAATATATATGTGTAAACCTCCCATTGTTAATTAATGTATTGTAACATTATTAAATAATTAAATATATCCTGAATTTTTAAAATGTGCAGTTGAACAGCAGCTGACCCCCATCGTAGATGCTACACCATATTCTGTGATCACTCTTCTTGGTCTTCATACAGTTAAATGTTCGCTATTGTCCCTTTGTAGTCACAGAATATGATGGGTGTCAGAATTTGGTGCAACTCCTAGTCCAGGTGTTTGGACTAAATCTATGTTTTCATTAATTTCATATTATATTTAATTAATTACTGGTAGATGTATATGTATGTACAGTATTTCATTATGTATGTATGTAATTTTGTCATTGCTAACCTTCCATAATAATCTGACAGGAACAAATCTATAATCATTAATCAATGACTGATGCTTCAACACTTTCGATCAGAACATGGAATGACTTTACTGACTAAAATCCTCCAACACAACATGACCCAGCACCAGGTTCTGGTTCTGGCAGTTTCAGCTCCTAAAGTCATTTTGACATTAAATATTCTCCATGACTTTATGTTTTTATGGCTGTGGAATAATTCAAATAGTTGAATTTCTCTGCATTAATGTTCTTTTATCAACATTTCCTCCTGACTTGTTAGTTTTTTGTGAAACTTGAATGATTTGCTGCAGAAGCTGAGTTTGTTTTTGATGGAGCTGCTTTTATTCTTTATTCAGATTCTGGGACTGCAAGTTGTCAACGATTAGCTGTAATTATCTGGTCTCAGCTCTAAAGTCCAACCTCTCCCATCTGACTGGACTGGAGCTGGGCCAGAACAGAGAGCTGAAAGACGCTGGAGTGAAGCAGCTCTGTGGTTTACTGCAGAATCCAGAATGTAAACTAGAGAAACTGAGGCAAGTAACCATTTTTTAGAATGATGTTGATATTACTGATGAGTGTCGCCACTAAACTGCAGACATCTGGCTGATATTCTACTGATCTACACTGAGGGTCTTCATGGTTAAGACCTTTATTCCTCACGATTTTGATCCAGTTAAGTATGATATGTAAATATGATGGTGTTACAAACAAAACACCAGCCCCGAACATGAAGGAGTCTTCATAAGCATTTACAACTGATTTCATGAAGTGTTGTTCAGTAAATAATGATAATTTTAATACATTGAGAGTGGCATTATTTACTGAATCTTCAACACTTTTGATCCGAACTTGGAATGATTTTACTGACTAAAATCCCCCAAAACAACATGACCCAATACCAGGTTCTGGTTCTGGCTGTTTCACCTCCTAAAGTAATTTAATAATGAAAATAGTTAAATTTCTCTGCATTAATCTCCATTTGTTGATATTTCCTCCTGACTTGTTAGTTTTGTGTGAAACTTGAATGATTTGCTGCAGAAGCTGAGTTTGTATTGATGGAGCTGCTGGTGGAGCTGACAGAAGAGCTGAAGTCAGCAGCATGTTGGATTTAATATTAATGAGAGTCTTTAACTGGTTCTGTTGAACTGGTTAACCTGTATCCTGTTGGCTTCAGCTCACATCTTTTATTCTTTCAGATTGGAGCGCTGCAGTTTGTCAAAGATGAGCTGTGATTATCTGGCCTCAACTCTGAAATCCAACCCCTCCCATCTGACTGGACTGTACTTGGAAGGAAACGGCCTGAAGGATTCAGATGTTGAGCAGTTGAAGGATCTTGTAAAGGATGTATGGTAAGTAGATGAGTATTGAACCAAACCAGTTGGCATGTCTCCAGCAAAGGTTTGGATGCAGGAGATTCCAGAAGAGTCAGTGAGTTAAATCAACACGTACAGAAGTACAAAAGTACAAAATATATCTTGGAGATCCACTTGCACATCAAACATGCATACAGGTTTACCTAATGGCAAACCCAGTGAGATCTGAAGTCTTTTGTGAGAATCTCCTATTAGATCCAGTATTCCCAGTACATCTCTCTGAACAGGACTGAATGTTCTGCTGCTCTTTCTACAGGATGTGTTGTGTCACTGACTGCTACTGGAGAGAGGCTGGAAATGCTCACTGATCTGCTCTCTTCATAATTTTTCTCTCTGCAGGTTGAAGTGGTCAGATTGATCTCTGTAGAGAATCATCTCAGTTTCCTGCTGATCCTCGGAGTTTGAAGCTGCAACAGTTTGAGACTCAAATTGACTGGATCATGATCATGACCTTTGACCTGAAACAGAGGTGGGACCAAGTCAGTGTTTTGTAAGTTTCAAGTCTCAAGTAAAGACAGGCAAAAGTCAAGTCCAAAGTCTGAAACTTGGAATTTCATGTCCTTTCTAGTTTTTTTTAAACAATGTTACAAATGTTAAATGTAAATAACAGACCATGTGTACTTTTTCAAAATGTGTATTTATCTCAAATTTTGATACACATGCAGCTAAACACAAAGTATTAAAAAAACAGTAGACTTAAAGCACTGACTGCAATAAAAAATCTATTTACTGCCAGTAACATTTCCCGATGTAGACATCTTCAAACACACCATCAATCCTCTGATGGAACTGAATCCGGTTCAGTATTGTGATGGGTCAGAGAGAAACGCCCTTGCCTGAGTTCAGGTACAGAAACTGCTTTTTGATCTATACCCCTGCTCACTATTCACCGACTATCCTGAGCAAACAAGTGTTAAATTGATGGAGTTCAAATTGATGCAGATTTATATAGTGTGACAAAGCATAGCATACAAATGAAAGTTGCGCCTGTCAAGACAGAAAGAGTAATTAATTCATGAGGTTCACTTTATAAATATGTTTTAGGTTTTGGGTAAAATATCAAGTCTTTTTAAGTAAATGGGTTCAAGTCCAATTCAAGTCCCAAGGTATTGGTGTGAACGTCAAAGTCAAGTCTAAAGTCTTAATATTAATGACTCAAGTCCAAGTCATGCGACTCGAGTCTTCACCTCTAACCTGAAAGGTTTTCATCCCGTTTGTTTTCTCATGTCTGTTTAGTGTCTGATATTGTCTCTTTGGATCAATAAAGATCAAATTCAAACTCGGATCCATTTAGTGTCTTCATTGAGTTTTGATCAGATTTAAAGTTGATATTTTTTTCTGATTCATTTTCATCCAGAAATATGAAATTAATATCAATTCAGTTTTAAAATCCTGAGACTTTCAACCATTCAATGACATCACTTCCTCTGAGAAGCAAACAGTAAGTAGATCATCTAAAGGTGCTCCTCCTTTGTCTAATCATTCACCATCTTTTCTCTTAGTTCCTCATTGGTGCAGCAGAGCAGTTATGTTTGTTCTGGCAGTTGTAGTCTTAGAAATGCAGGTGTTTAAACCAGAACGAGGTACCAGCTGGGTTCTGCATCTCCTGACCCAGTTAGCTGGCTCTGGACTCTGCTGCTAAGCTCCCTCCCCAACAGGAAGCTGAATGACATCACACACCATGCTGACAGTTCAGTGCTGAGGATTTTGTTCTGGTTCTGGGTTTTCTCTCCAACATGTGGACTGAAGCAGGCTTCTTGTTTCCAGAGACTGACAGAAGCTGTTTCTGTTACAATGTGATAAAAGTTTTATCAATATTCTGTTAATGTTGAAAAACTATTTCACAATTGCAGCATTTGCATTAAATAAGAAACATAATTAAAATCACGTGAATAAGTGTGTTCACAATGATAAATCATTAAAAACATGCTACGCCATCATCCTCCAACTACTTTCGTCTTCTTTGTGGTTTTTGCTAGTAGTAGCATCCAATTGTTGATGTGAAAAAAGTGTTTCCATTTTAATTTAGCAAAATAAACCAAATTTGATAAGGCCAAAAAAATCACCTCATCTTAACGGCAAAACATTTTATGAAACAAGTTTTTTTTTTAATTTCCATGTTTTCATGAATCAAATTTGTTTCTATTTCCATTCAGCGAATACTATAATAGAGAAATTTTTAAAATGTCAAATTTCTTGTTTATTTGGTGAATGGAAACGCAGCTCGTGAAGTCATCTTCAGTGTTTTCCGTTCTGTAATAGCAGCAGATGGTGGTGTTCTGATGCAGCTGCTGGATCAGACAGAACCTGAGTCTGTCTGTCGAGAACCTGACTCTCAATTTGAGTCCAGAACTCGGATCATCAGAACATCTGTGTGCGGTTCAGTTTCTCTTTAACCCGGGTTCAGAGAGCCAAACACATACAGACATGATGAGAATCAGTTCAGAGGCCAGATGACTGCTGGAACCGGGTCACCTCGGAGCTGAGTGTTCCTAGTTCCTGTTCACTTATCAAATAAACTTTCTTGTTAAAACCCTAAACTTTGCTGTTCGCTAACTATTTCTGTCTCTGCAAGGTTAAAGGTCAAGCTTTAGTTATTCTGACCTTTCAAAATAAAAGGTTTTAATCCCTGAGCAGGTTTAGTGTGATCCAAAATAATCCCATCTTGGTTTGTGATGCGCTGTTTTTATGTTATTCTGCAGACGCGGAGTTACAAAACCAATGTCTAGGGTCATGAGCGCCCCCCTGCCATAAGACAAGAGAACTGCTTGCCTCGCCTCGATCTGTTCTCAGCCGTTTATGATCGCGTACTGGCAGTGATTTTATATGGAGTTAGATTTGTTTCACAATTATTCAATCAAAAAAAAAAAGAGATTCAATCAAAAAATTAGTGACTTCAATAAAAAAAAAAAACTTTAAAAATGTTTTTGTTTCGTAAAAAATTATTTTATGATTAAAAAGTTTTTAAGATTTTTTTGTTTGTTTGAGATGTTTTTTTTATTATTGAATAATTGTGAAACAAATCTAACTCCATAATTTTAGCATGTAATGTTTTAAGTGTTTTTCTTTGCTGTAATGTCTGAAATGTTTCTGCTGGACAGATCCTGGAGATGCCTTACAAATGGAAGGAACTGAGCATGTTCATCATTTTACCTAAAGACATAGAAGATGATACAACAGGTCTGGAGAAGGTAGGACTCTCAGTCTCACAGATTAATGAATCTCATTCTTCACTCTGACACATCTGATGATTGATATAGTATCCATCCAGTTGGAGAAACCTCTGACCTATGAGAAATTCATGGAGTGGACTCATCCAGACAAGATGAAAGTCTGTAAAGTCTACGTGAGGCTGCCTCGATTCAAGCTGGAGGAGACGTATGACCTGAATGAAGTCCTGAGCAGCATGGGCATGGTGGACGCTTTTGACCAGATAAAGTGTGACTTCTCTGATGAGACACGTGGAAGGAGACTGCAATGTTTCAGATGTAGTTTGGTTGACTGTTAGAACAACCAGCTGTGCTCAGATGCTGCAGCAATGACCTCTGTCATATGTTAGATCCAGGCAACAGTTTATTGATCTGTCCTCTCTGGAGAAAAACTATAAACTACATGAAATAAGGAGGAAGATGCAGTCACATAACCAGGCTCTTATTAATGAATACTTATATGTATTTAAGAGATGGTCCGATCAGGTTTTTTGCTGCCGATTCCGATCACCCATGAGGGCCGATCAGTCCTGATCACCTGGATTGGCTGTTAATTTTTCACTTTAGGTATAAATGTTATGTGGTCTGGCAAAGTGGAAAAATGCTGAGTACTGCTGGTTCTGATTGGTTGATTTTGACTGAGCTGAGTAATTCTGCAGAACAGAGGGAGGAGGCAGACAAGATCGATTATTTTTCCAGATTATTTGTTTTATGTTAGGACCTAGCGAAAGTTTTAATACATAAGTAAAATCTATGCAATTTATGCAACTGTTTGTTGTGAGAGTTCACTGCGGGGTGGAGGCTAAACGTCAGTACATCTGTGAAATGGTACTACCGGCAGCGCGTAGCGGCTTCAACAACTAGAGCAGAACCAGCGTCTTACATCGCAGCTCAAAGACTTCAATCATTTTTGGGGGTTATTTGTTTAGCTTTCTGACCGTCATGCTAATCCGGGTGAATGTGGTGCGCTGCTTTCCTGCTGTCCGCTTTTTTTCTGCAGTGAGACTCGATGTAGCCAAACTCCGTCAAGTGCTCGTTTTTTAAATGTCATATTAGATTTGTTGTGTTGATGCATTTTGACGCGCTTCACCCCCCAAACTATACACCTTAACAAATTCATTCTTAACATTTTAGGCTGCGTTCACACTGTAGCCTGAAGCGACCCAATTCCAATTTTTTATTTTTGTCAAATCAGATTTTTTTCCCGTGGTTGTTCGCACTTTCAAATATATACGACCTGTATGTGTTCTGCAGTGTGAGCGGGCAAACGACCTGAAAGTGTCCCGCATGCGCAGTAGAGGGCGCAATAACGTCAGTGTTGTCAGTGTTTTGCCAACCGCCATAAAAAGAAGAAGTGCTCATTGTTTGCGGAAGTAAACATGGAGGCTAATGGTGGAGCACAGCTTAAAAATTTGACGTTGTCTGACTGTAGCCAGTACTAGGGTTGTGTAATAATATCGATTTTGCGATATATATCGATATTTTCTTTCCTACAAATAATCGATACTCATCCACAAGTATTGTAACATCCAACCGTCACCTTGCTCACTCACTGCTTGCTTAGCCGGGAGAGTAATCAGGTCATCAGGCTTAGAGTGATTCCTTTAGATGTTAAGTGTCAAGTTTAAAAGGTATCAAACTATTCAGAGCAGGGTAATTGGTGCACTTTATTTACTTTCCAAATCCATCCATGTAAGCTACAGTTTGGACTGTTTCAATTAAAAGAAACATGTTTTCTCACCACTTCTTTGATTCATTTTGTCCAGCTGTCAACTTTATGTCTCTGTCCATGTCCAAAATGAACCAGGTATTGTGTAGTTGGTGCTTTTAATCAGTTTTCAGTAACATTAATTCAGTCCAACTCTATAACAGTCACAAAATGTCACCAAAATCACTCTGTCCCTCTAAAATCTTTCAGAAAATCGCAAAAGTGTATTGAATTGTATCGTTAGTTTAATATCGTAATATATATTGTATCGTGAGCAGAATATCATGTATCGTATCGTGAGATTATGGTATCGCTACAGTCCTAGCCAGTATATTAACAACTTAATCCTCATGGTCTGTCATGGTTGTTGTTTTTCTTCCCGCTTGCGCGTATCAGGACGCAGAATAGTGACGTTTGTTGAGCATCAGTGACGTTTAGGTCGAATGAATGCGACTTGGACACGTTTGAATTGGATATGTATCAGATATCCAAAGTGACCTGGGTTGCATTCGAAAAGAATCCGACCTGTGCTATTCAGACTGTCATGAAAAGGTTGGAGACGGGTCGAAATAGTGTGAAGTGAGATGCAGGTCATCTGTTTTGGTGATGAGCAACAAGAGACCGTGATCAGCAATCGCCATAATACTTTTTCACGGAAATCGGCCAATTATGATCGGTGGCCAATTGATCGGCACACCTCGGCACATTAATTTATTTTAATCATAGTTTATGTGTTTATGGTTATACATCTGCAATGTTTCTTTTCTTATCTGGGACAGGTATGTCTGGCAACAAGGAGCTCGTTTTGTCAAAAGTCTCCCACAAGACTTTTGTGGACGTGAATGAGAAAATCTCCCGTTTTTGTTTTGAAGGTTTCTGCGGCGTGAGGAAGAAGGAAGACATGATGAAAGAAGACATGAAGAAGGAATACAGGAAGAAGGAAGACAGGAAGAAGGAAGACAGGAAGAAGGAAGACATGTCTTTAAGGAGAGACAGATTCACTGCAGCAGGATGAATCTCCTATCGGAGTTTGGGCCCAATCTCAGCTGCGGAATCTCTCTTAAGCCAGAACTCGTAGGCTGGAAAACGTGTGTGGTGTGTGTGTGTGTGTGTGTGTGTGTGTGTGTGTGTGTGTGTGTGTGTGTAAACATGTATAGTCTAATGTATTTTATTCAGTATTTATCATTATTTATTTATGTTTATATATTTATATAAATATGTATTGATAAGATGAGATGGGTCCATTAGGCGTCCGTCCTTTTACAGAAGACGGATCCTTTAAAGGCCACGAATATGGACCAGAAGAGAGAAGCTTAGCCTCGGCTAGCTGCTAGCTTAGACTAGCTGTAGCCTCCGGCTAGCTGCTAGTCTCCATCTCGGCGTTATGTTGCTTGGCAACCGTGACAACGTGAAGCGCATAGCGGCGAAGGAAAAAAAACGGACTCAAAATTGTTTTTTACTCTTTATTTCTGTATTATTCTTCACCTTTTGTAATAAAGGTTGTTCCATAGTAAAAAGGAAATCTGTCTGATTCTAGAATGTTTAATGTATACAAGGGATATTAGTCATTTTCAAATGCTCTCCAGATGTCAGGTAGTAAGACATGACAGTTAAATAAAACTATTATGTTTGAAGGCTTAACTTTAATCAGTCAAACTTATTTGCTCAGGAATAAATTAAATACTTTAGTGAACCAAAAGATTTTACTACTACCTGACTTAATATCTGTTTCCACCTCCACTCATAGGGGGAAACTAGCGGGAGTTTTGCCAGGAGACCTGGGTTCCTGGTTTCTCTCTCGGTACCGAACCTGGAGCTCTGACCAGCTGACAGCTGGATGAGCTGGATGTTAATGCAGCGGAGCAGACAGGCCCAAAAACATCGGAGCAATATTGGAATTAGGTGATTTATTAATGAACCGAGCAGATATTTCAGATCTATACATCTACATTCTCGCCTAAAAACATTGTAAAAAATCATTTTGTGTAATTTTAAGTGTAATACAGCAAAACTTATATTTTCGCCATTGCTGCTTTTCTGAACCCCCGCTTTAAAGGATGCAGAGCCTAAATTTGGACACAGCTGTTTTTTGTTAGACTCCCCCTAGTGGTCTGGAGCACTTCCGTTTTCAACACTTTTTGATTGCTGCATTTCATTTGGGGGTGTATTCTTTTTTTTGCGTCTCTCTCTTTTGTTTGCTGCATTTCATTTGTGCGCGTGTCTTTTTTTTTGTTCGCATCTTTTCTCTGTTGCTGCGCATTTGCACCTGTCGGCCACCGTACCTTTGGGAGTGTGGTCTTCCTGTTCTGAAGAAACTCTGACAAGTTCTTTAGTTCAGCCAGGACATCTGTCATCAGAGCAAGACTTTTTAGGAAATTTACAGAGCACAGCTTAGACAGCAGACCTTGGAATTTAGCACTCTCTCTGCTGTCCCTTGTCTTATCCTCTGATGCATCATGGAAATGCTGTGGCAATGCTGGATAAGAATGCCATACTGCACTGACTGTCCTGTGTGAAGAAGCAACACAGCGGACACTGAAAACTCTTCCTATTCTTCTGAGTGTCATGTGCAAATTGTGCGCACATTCACTTAGTTCCCTCATGTGTTTTGGTGACTGGCTGTACAATGAGTACAGGCTGTCAAGGAAGGCCTGGAAGTCTTTTGTCCTCCCCTGTTGCTTCTAATGCCTGGTCCACAGCAAGCTCCAGTCTGTGATTAAGGCAGTGCCACAGAACAATGTGTGGAAAATCATCCTGGAGCAACTTCCCAACACCTGACTTCACTCCCAGCATCACACTTGCCCCATCACTGCAAAATCCAATAAAAACTTCCTGCAGTGGTGAAGCCACTCTGGAACAAGCAGTTCATAATTTGTGCTTTGATATGAACTGCAGACAGGACCTGTAGCTCAACTAAATCCAGGGGAAAAGCAATGGGTTCCATCTCTCCATCAATGCTGGTTTTCAGAAATACAATTAATGTTGATTTGTGCCCTACACTGGTTGACTCATCAGCTAACACTGCGATTTTACACCTATTTTCTATTATCTTACTCAGGAGTTCCTTTTTCATCTGTGAAGACACACGGTCAATTATATCAACACAGACTGTTTAGCTGTGCAAAACACGACCCAAATCAGCAGAATTAGCTTGTTGCAGCTCAATAAGACTCTGAAAGTCAGTAAATGGCTTGTTTTGTTTGGCCACATACTATGCTGTTCTGAACACCCTGGCAGTCGACTCCAATGCAGACTCCTGACAGGTTGCGTTCACGTTCAGAAGAATGTCTTTTTTGCTGTCTGAAGAATCTTAATTGCTTCTGTGTGTGCCTGAGACTTTCTGTGCTGATTAATTTTTTTTTCTAAGTGATAAAAGCTAGGTAGCTCTTGAATTGCTATAAAATGGAACTACATTTCCTTCAGCCCACTGACTGGCAATATTGACACCACGAGATGCCATGACACCTAAATTTTGAACATTATGGCATGGACTGCATCCCAATTTTCCATTTCTAGCATATAACCATTCATTTCTGCTTTTAAACTGGTTGTATTGTTCCTGTGTCCAGACAGAAGGATAATGAGAAGGCCTAGCATCATGACCTGTTTGTTCTGAAGCGGCTTCCACTTCATCTTCGTGAAGTGGCGTCTCCTCACCCTGACTCTCAGATTGCTCAAAATCTTCATCAGCTGTTTATTTTATCTTTTCTTTTGAATAGAGACATTACTTTTCTCTGCATGCTGGTCAAGTTTTGATTTCCTTTGAAAATTTTAACAATTTAGTTGTTCTCGTGGTTTTTATGTAACGGTTTGTATGGTAAGTGTTTTATTGTTCGTCCTGTCCCAAAGCAAGCGGAGGTTTTTAGTATTAGTGCATCACCTTTGCAAAATGACCCAGTCTATTTAATCGAATGCACCAATCCCCTTGGCAACCACTGTGTTGTGGAGATAAATGCGGAAGCACTCTCATGTTAAATTAAATGAAATCTCTGGTCATAGCGGTGTTCTCAAGCTACGATGTGTTGTTGAAATTGAACCTAATTACATGAAATACAATTAGTTCATCTCTCTTTGCTTTTACTTTGGATATTTTGTAACAAACAATGTTGTAGCGGAGTACTTTTAAAGGCTGGCAGTTGACCAAAGCTTCAAACTCCGAGGGGGGCAAAAGGTGGAGAATTGAGGCTCTAGCATATCACGAATAGTTCAGAAAGAACATGAAGTTAGATAAAAGCTATTTATTAACTTATTAAGTCATGTTTTAGACCAGTGGTTCTTAACCTGGGTTTGATGGAACCTCAGGGGTTCGGTGGTGACTCTGCCGCGGAGGTAAAGACACAGCGCCCCGCTTTGCCATCACTTGCTGCAGAGGATCACGTTACATTGCTTAGCCAATCAGTGCTGCGGAGGAGCACGCACCTGTTCCCCCCCCCCCCCCCCCCCCCCCACACACACACACACACACACACACACTTCAACAGTTTCCAGCAGCGGCAGGCGATATTTTATTTAATAGAAGGGTTCAGTGAATGGATGAGAAATTGGTGGGTTTGGTACGTCAAAAAGGTTAAGAATCACTGTTTTAGACGGTTCACTGTTAGAATAACTAGTCAGTCATGTCTAATCAGCGGGCGCACTCACGGCTGCGTACCCCCGCTAAATCTTTTGGGGGTACGCAGTACCCCGCCGTACCCCCTTACTTTCACCCCTAGTGACTCACAACAGTTACTGACAGTCACTCCCTGAACTTAGAAGACCCCCCTGTCCCATTTCACTGGAACTGTGTTCTAGTAAAGCTACATTTGTTTTATTTATTTTTTTTAGGTCTTGGATATAGAGAGCATTGACATATGGAATATGTAATGTGGTTTGTCCTCCATATTCTGGGTTTGGAACCAGAGTATATGTTTTCGACAAATTGTGCAGGCAAGTTATGTCTGTGTGCCAGAAATGATTAGTGCAGCCAGACTTCAGGCAATGTTTCTGTAATAAAACTAAAACAAAAGCACCATGACAAAACTGAATATTAACAGCTACCTGAGTATGGAGAGCCTGAGAGCAGAAAACCCATCATGTCGCCAAATGGCATAATGAAGATAAAACCCCTTTAGAAATTCCTTTACAGGCTCACATGAAATACATTAGTCTTTTTACACAAGCAATTCAGCACTCCTTATTTGTAATATTATCAGTCCTTTGGCCAAAGTCTTCTCTTGTTTCCACAAATAACTTTAGGGGCTTGATGCATGACTCGTTCAGTTTTTGTTGTGTTGTTTTTTGTTGTTGCCAAACTTCTTTTCCTTAATGTTGGCTGGTGAGGCAAAAATGACTCACCAAATGTCTCTCGAAGCATTAGAAGCATCGCTACCTTCACCATTGTACCCATGGTTGTTTGGCAGAGGTTTCTACCTGAGTTCCACTTCGGCGTGGACGGAGTGAGCTGGAGATTGAAACACACAACCCTTCACTGGGGTGTGGGGAAGTGGAGCACCACAGGGAAGACTGAAGATTTATTTTTAATCTGAAGATTTATTTTTAATCAAATTTGTTACTTTTAGTATTCCTTAGCCTATTTCCCATGCATAACACATTTCTATTTTAATGAGTAGTACAATTAATTACAATTGTAAAGTGTCAGGTTTTGTGCCGTACACACTGCATGTGGGTGGAGCAACTGAAAAATGCTGCAGCTACTGTGAAAAAAAAAATGACACTTCAATTTTTTTAATACAAAATTTTACAAAAGTATTAATGCTGCATTAATTCGATTTCAGCTGTTTGTATTCTTAAATAATAGCACTTGAACTTTTCTTTGATGTCAAAATTGATATTGAATATCAGTGTGTTGGAAAAAAATACAAAGCTGCAGTCAGGTGTAACATTTTTTCTACTCTTTATTTTTCACTGTCCAAAATTCAAATGCTAAAGTTGTAAAGAATATTAAGACAGTCACTCCAGAGCATGATACTCCGACCACCATCTTTTATTATGGCTACAGTGTTTCAGTGATGTGCAGACATGAGGTTATTATGAGCACACAAACCCACTCTTCATAAAATCCAGAATTCTCAAATTTGACGAGCTTGTAGAATTTAAAATGGCTCAATTTATGTTCAAAGTATCTAAAAAGTTGCTACCTGAGCACATACAGAGCATGTTTTCTGAAAGAGAAGGGGGTATAACTTAAGGGGTCTCTCAAACTTAAAGATCCGCAGTTTGCGAACAACAAGAAAAAGCTTCTGTATTTCAATTAAAGGTGTAAAGTTATGGAACAAGTTAAATGAATATTTGAAACAAAGCAATAGTTTAATACAATTCAAAATAAAATACAAGGAGGTCATTTTCAACAGATATAGACATATGGGTGAGAGAAAGCAATAATGTGTGTATTGAAGATAACAATTTGGTGTAAGGGTTTGGAAAGACAAACCAGCATAATAAGGGAAAATGTATATGTAAATATTAGTAACTGTTGACTGCCACTTTGACTTTGATTTGACTTTGATTTTTTTTTCTTTGATGGTAGGACTGTAAAGTTTTCATGTGCTTAGGGGGTAGGAGTTAATAAGTTCTCACTTCTTCCTACCCCATTTCGACCATGATATGTTAACTGAGACAAAAACTGTATCTTTCTTCTTTTTTTATGCACTTCTTGTTACTGTTACTACTCTTATTTTTATACTTGTATCATGTTCGAAATTTCATTTCATTTCATTTCATTTCATTTCAAAATGTCAAAAAAATTCCTGATAGAGCAGCTGAACTTTATTGAAGGTTGATTGATACATTTTACAGTTTGTGAAACATTTGTGAAAAGATTCACAAGAACCTATTTTAACATAAGTTTGTGGAAACATAAGAGCCACGACACATGCATATGTATATTACATGTGATAAGAAAAAGTACAGTTAATTAACATGCTTGTTACACATAATGGAACTACTAACCCGAGTTCAACTAACAAAACCAAAATCGAATCTAGACCTCCTTGTTAAAGCAATTATTGGCAGATTATTAGGTTTTAACTGCCATGTCTTCATTATCTGCATAATAATAATATTTGACCTTTACCGCTTTCTGTGTAATTGGTAACTAAATATCTGCTGTGTTAAATCCAACCTTTCATCTTGCAGAGATAAATTTCACTCAGGGCAGCAGAAGCGTCCAGCAAAGAGAACGCTCAGGGTGGGTTTATGGCGGATGAAGAAGAGGAAGGGGTGGTCTGCAGTGAAGAATGATGGTGGACTAGAACACAGAGGAATTGTTATTTCATAAGTAGCAGCAGCAGCTTCAGTTCCCTCCTTGTTCACGTCCACAAAAGCCTTGTGGGAGACTTTGGACAGAAGGAGCTCCTTGTTGCCAGACATACCTGTAACAGGTAAGAAAAGACAAATCGTGGAATTACACACCATAAATAGATAAAATATAAACAAAATAAACATATTTTTTTATTAATAAGAGCCTGGTTATGTGACTGCATCTTCCTCCTTATTTCATGTAGTTTATAGTTTTACTCCAGAGAGGACAGATCAATAAACTGTTGCCTTGATCTAACATATGACAGAGGTCATTGCTGCAGCATCTGAGCACAACTGGTTGTTCTAACAGTCAACCAAACTACATCTGAAACATCGCAGTCTCCTTCCACATGTCTCACCAGAGAAGTCACACTTTGTCTGGTCAAAAGCGTCCACCATGCCCATGCTGCTCAGGACTTCATTCAGGTCATATGTCTCCTCCAGCTTTACTTGAGGCAGCTTCACCACGACCTTACAGCGTTCCATCTTGTCTGGATGAGTCCACTCCATGAATTTTTCAAAGGTCAGATGTTTCTCCAGCTAAATGGACAATATATCAATCATCAGATGCATCAGTGTGAAGATAGAGATGAATAAATCTGTGAGACTGAGAGAGTCCTACCTTCTCCAGACCTGTTGTATCATCTTCTATGTCTTTAGGTAAAATGATGAGCATGCTCAGTTCCTTCCCTTTGTAAGGCATCTCCAGGATCTGTCCAGCAGAAACATTTCAGACATTACAGCAAACAAAAACACTTAAAACATTACATGCTAAAATCACTGCCAGTATTCATACAAAGTTTGCTGAATTTGTTGATGGATGTAATAACTGACTGATCATGTGATTCATTACCTGACTGTTGACTTCATCAATGACAGCAAAGTGGAAATCTTCTTTCAGATACATCATCTGCACTGGTTTTGTTGTTTTCTTCAGACACGCATAAAATGTTTGTTAAATTATTTAATATACAAAAAAAAACATGGCTACCCAGATAGCAAGCAATAATATTTCAATGTTGAATTATGGTCAAAAAGGTTGATTTTTGGTTCAGATCGATGATTGATGGTGGATCAACCATCAAACAATAGTCCAGTTCTAGCCAATTAACCAATGCTGAAAATATGTCATTGAATCAATGTTGTTTTGTGGTTGAATTCTAATGATTGAAATGCCAACGTCTAATCCATTGTTTTTCAACACTGGTCTTCAAGTCTTAGGCTTTCTCCTAATTTAACACATACAATTTCAGTTGATGGCTGATCAACAAGGTTTTCTTGAATTGCACTCATCTGAATGAGGGGTGTTGAAGCAGGGGAACATCTAAAACATATAGGTTGTGTTCCTTGAGGACCAGAGTTGGGAAACACTGGTAATCAATAGTGTTTGCTGCACCCCTATGTTTGTCCTCCTCTCCTCCTTGAGCTCTGAGTGAGAAGATTGTTAATTACATTTTAAATTAAGGACAGTGGGTTGTGATTTTTCTTACTTGTCTGTAAATATTATTACTGACTGTGCACAAATGTTTTTGACATAAAACATCTACAAGATGTGTTTACCTGAGTTGATGTCCCAAGCACACAACCACTTTGCTGCTGGCTTCTTTGCAGCTGGTTCTTCTGCTCTGAGCATTTTGGCGGTAGGTTTGGCGAAATTACTTTCCTCTTAACTGTGCTTACTGAAAAATAAAAGCTTTTTTGTTCTTATGCTGCAGCTTGATAGGTAAATATGATTATATATATCAACTGAAATTAAGAAAAATATTCATGAATATTCATTAGCCTGTCCTTTTTAATTTAACTGTGAGTGTACAAGGGGATCTGTACGGTTTTTGTTCTCAGGCCTATAACTAGTACATTATTTAATATTTCGATGTGCTTCAAAAGTTTTCAAATGTTTGTCATCTTTCTAATTGGCCCAAATCAGCACCTTCCTCACTCGTTTTTTTGTGCTTTTCAGCTGTTGCTCTGTAGTTTGACCCAAAGCTGAATGTTGAGGACTGCAGTGAAACTGTCAAGAAGTCGCTTCGTTACACACCAGAGCAGGAGGAAGGCGTCAAGGAACCAAAGTGATGAAAACCTGAATCAAACTTGGGTTATCCCAACTCATACTTTTTCTCTGGTTCATACAGTACAAAGTTTAACCTCATGGACGCTGTTCTTCCATAGACTTTTGTCTATGGAATAAAATAGTGTGTTTAACACCAGTGAAAAAACTTTGATGGTGTGTTATCAGACCAAAAATGTACACGAATCTGTATTGATTCCTTAACTTTGGTTCAATGTAAAATAAACTAAAAAGTGCACTGACCACTTTCACTATTTCAATGTCGGGATTCAATGTGGATTAAATTTTTTTCATTAATATTACAACATTGATTCACTCATGTTTTGATATCTGGGAAGCTAACTGAAAGAGAAGTAAACATTTTTTAATCAATTCAAACTCTACTTGCTGTGTAAAACTATTTTCATCTTCTGTTACCTTGTTGAGTCTAAACTGGTTGGCTATAGTACGAGTTTTCCAGAACGGTTCATCCCAGGCAGCGTTAAAGTAGATGGCATTAACCACAACCATCCTAGTCATGCAGTCCACTTCGCCCTCAGCCACAATATCCTTGATTTTACCTGGTGATAACATGGAGGCAACATGGATCAGAACCAAAACCAGAGAGACTGAAGCATTTAAAACATTATAACACACTGTTCCACTAGATGGAGCTCTTGGCCCTTAGAGTACATCATCATTATTGTGTGAAGTAGTTGGGGTCATGTGATCCACACCTTGTGTCTTTTCCTCCACCCAGTTGTTGATCTTGACTCTGGCTTCCTCACTGCTGGTTCTGAAGTCCACAGCCTCCAGCTCTGAGTTGTAGTGAGTCTTTGATTGAGTTAAAAACTCCTGGAAGAACAAACAGAAGATCCATTAATTCATCCTGAAAACTTTCACCAGTTATACTCTAGTCTATGTGCTCATGAAAATGTCCACTTTGACATCCTCACCTGCAGAAAGTCATAGGACTTCTCTCCATACAGTCTGTTGGCAACACTGAAAGCAAATGTAGCTTCTGGCTTGTTGATTTCACTCAGCAGTTTAGCAAACAGAGTGTGGACATCATCCTGACAATCCTGGGTTTTCAAACACTGTGGACAAAATTTAACAAAATTACATACACACCTCTACGTTTTTTGTTCAGCAGTGTCTTTTTCAATGGCTTTAGATCACCTCTGATATCTGAGTGGCTGTGTCTCCTCTGGCTCCCAGCATCACCATAGCCAGAGCTGAAGAGATGCTGAAAGGAGAGAAGAAGATGTTTGCAGTCTTGTTGTCCTCACTCAGCTTTCTGAGCAGAGCCAGAGAGAAGGTGGTGTTGGGCTTGGAGAGAGGATTGGAGGATCCCATTGTTTCTGATATAAATAGGAAGACATTATTGAAAATGTAACTGATTACAATTACAATCTTGAGCAGTTACTTTGCTATTTACTATTAATTATATATTGCATTTGCACAAATACTTATGGATTAGTACACTATGCAAACCTGCACAGTAACATTATTTGTTTTTTTAAATTGATTTATTTAAAATGTATTTATTTTCAGATTTGCTGTTTTTCGCAGCAATAAATAGCTCTGTAAACTAGAGTTTACAAAATTCCTTAACATGTAACAAGTTACTTCACAACTTTTATTTTTAACTTGCTATAACCAGTAAACACGTTAATAATATTTTTTTTAGTTTACAGTTGGAAACAGACTTTCATTCAAGCATTTCCAAGCTTTTATCAGAGGCTGGATCCAAACCCAAAATTTCGAGGACAAACCAGAATGCATATTTCATCACGTCGGTATTCTACATAAACTTGTTTGTGTTTGCTAAAGGGGCAATTTTTAAAAAAAATCTACTTTTTGGAGCTTTACATCATGTTATGATGTTATTCCCTCATTAAAAACATACATGGAGTGTTGCCTTGATTCTTTCATGCATGTTTCAGAAATCTTTTAATCTGTCATGGCAACCAATCAGCTTGGGTAGACCTAGCCACATTCGAGAACTATGCTCCAGCAGACAAAGCAGCAGTGTTTAGCAAACATTTAGTAAAACTGTGAATCAGCTGAGCTCATTATATGAGCTACTTCTCAGTGCAGCGCTGACAGAAATGTTGTTAAATGGTTAGTAGTGGGGCCATGTTGTAATGACTTACTGAAGGTGGAGCTTCAGAAAGAGTAGGAATTTTTAAAAAGATAGAGGCCTAATATTGTGTTAAATTACAAAGTAAAATTTCATTTTCAGACATATTTGATATATGCATTTTAACAGCTGAATTTAACATAGTGACTTGATTGTGCTAATAAATGGCACAATGTGACTGGAAAACACATAATGCCACCCCTTTAAACAATTTATGAAAAAGGGTTTTAACACATGAAACTAAATTACATCACTCTCTTGTTACTGCATAATCTAAATATAGTCTGTTTTCAGCACAACAAAATTAAACTTACCTTTTGTTCTAATAATCTCTGTATTTTTGTCAACAGTTCTGTAGGCTTTGCTGGGCTCCTGAGATAATGTGTTCACACTCACCCAAAGGAATGACTGTCAGTAAGTGATGAGTCACTGGATTTCAGTGGTGAAGATAACTTCCGGAAAGGTGTAACTCTTCTCATTTAGTTGTTGGTCACCTAGCACAACAAAGAACAAAAACTCCTCACAATGTGGATTTGACTGCAGGCAAGTGGTCCGACAGGCTCCACCAGAGCTCCTCAGAATTCTGGTGGGAGAAGCCGCGAGAGGGCCTGACGGACAGTCAGGATGTGCAGTCACTCATGCAATGGGTGGCTCCAAACAAACGCATTAATCAAAGATCTCATAAACACATACAACCCTACAATCATCTTGACCAAAACTCACACAAGACACACGCAAGCTTTTGTCTCTGTTACACCCATCCCGGCTGAATTTTGACCAAAATGATTAAAGTGTAGAATTATCACCATAATGGAAAATAAATAAATGAATAAATAAATCACATGAATTGGCTGTCATGAATATACAATGTCCAACTGAAATAGTATCCTTTACAAAGGATGAAGTGGCAAGAAAACGGCACCTTATTCCTTGCCAGCTCCTGGAAGCAGGATGCAGCCTACATCCCCCGTGCCCAAAACTAAAAGTCCCTTTTTTTTACTTTTTGTGTGTCTTGCATAATAATATTTTCAGACTCATGTAGTCTTTGAATATTTTGATACAGTTCAGCAGCATCAAATATGTGGGAGGAATCACTTTGACCCAGGCAGTCTCCCTCTAGGCACAGGTCGCTTAGTTTCCCTGCACATTGTCTGTTGGGACAGCTCTGTTAGGGCAAGACCATCTTGTGTGATCTGGACTGAAACATGTGAAACAAAGGTGGTCTGAACAGCAGTGGGCTTCTGTCGTGTGCTTGTCATTATTGCATATGCAATGTTTATAACAGGTCTGGCTCGACCTCATGTGCGCTTGTGGCGAGCAGATGATACCTGGCCACCAACCTGAACTTTATCAAGGACCTGCCTGAGTGTAGACATCATCTCTCCAAGCATGGCTTCTTCTAGTGGGAGACTGAGCTGCTGACTTTGTGGGACTGGAGCAAAAGGTTGACACTGCACTTGTGAGAACTGGCGGTGCGGCTTTGCAGGTTGCAGGACAGGAAGGTAAGACTGTGGAGAAGGGGGATCTAATGTAGCGGCCAGCTGCTGGTTCTGTACCATCACAAGGGAACATGAATTTGGTGGAGCCTCAGAGGCAGGTTGTACATTGTAAGACCACAAAACATTATTTGATCTTTGTGTACCACCAGGGACTTGGGATTCAATGTGTGTGTCATAGCAGAACAGTGGGGCTTCAGATTGTTTGTGGATTGGTGTTTTGATCCTGGACACACACTCTCTCTGGTGCTCATCTAGCCTCTCCTGGATATCTTTTGAGGTCCATTCATGTATTTACTTGTACTTAAATACTGAAGCCAGTTCTGCATCAGGGCAGTGTTTTACAAACATTTTAGCAATTTCACTGCTCAGATCGTCAGTTTGTTTTCCCTGACGCTTTAAACCTTCTTCAGCCATATCTGCAGCTTTGTTGAGCCAAATTCAATAGTCAAACGCGTCCTCTTTTTGAAATGGCAGTGTGGAGTAGAAATCTTGCAGCGGCAGGCAGGAGGATGTGTGACTGAAGTATTGTATCAGCATGCTATAAATCACTTCTGGGGAGCATGCAACATTTAAACCAGGGTCACTTTTAAGACCAATCTTAATCACATCTCTGGCTCTGCCCATTAGCCAGAGAGATATACTGTTACTGTTATCCAGTAACAGTATATTTGTCAGTGTTCTCACCTCTAAAAATTGGAGGTGCTGTTTCTGATTTTACAATACTGTTGAATTTTTGACTATCAAAGACGGAAGTGTCTTCACTATGGGCACCATCTTGTTTCAAACAGAAGGCATTTTGGGTTTCTTTTTTCCCAGCAACACCAGAAGAACACAGTTTATTTGCAATGGACTCTGTGAACCTAACACAACCCGGCAAACAGCATCAAGCAGATCAGAAATCACAGTCACTGCACCAGTGTAACTCTTCTTGTTTAGTTGTTGGTCACCTAGCACAACAAAGAACAAAAACTTCTCACAATGTGGATTTGACTGCAGGCAAGTGGTCCGACAGGCTCCACCAGAGCTCCTCAGAATTCTGGTGGGAGAAGCCGCGAGAGGGCCTGACGGACAGTCAGGATGTGCAGTCACTTATGCAATGGGTGGCTCCAAACAAACTCATCGATCAAAAATCTCATAAACACATACAACCCTACGATCATTTTGATCAAAACTCACACAAGACACACACAAGGCTCCTCCTTTTTTCTGCTACTCTGCTACTGAAGAAGATTAGAGCCACCAAAAACAAAAAAAAAAGAATTATGACTTCTAATTCTGCAGCAGGGCCGAGCTCAAATTGTGACACCGCACCTACTAATGGCACTTCTATGGGGCGCCACAGGTGCCACTGTTTTCGGGGCTAGTTGCCAGTGTTGTCACTGACTTCGGCTGACTAGATCCCGCAATGGCTGCTCCGGCGCAGGACATTTGGCGGCCATCTTGGAGCGGTTGTCCCTCCTACCTTGCTCAACCAGCACAGCAGAAGATGCCTCAGCACTCAACAAATAACATTTCACAAGTAAGATGCACATATTATTGTGTATACTTTGTGATTAGAATGTTACTTTACTGTATTTATGTCCACATGCGAGATACCAGCTAATATTAGCTACAGTGTTTGGTGTAATACGGGGTTCAGCCCCACTATGAAGGCTAACTGAGATTCCGTAAATCTAAAAAAAATAATTATTCTCTAACACTGGCTTAGATTATCTGTCACGAGAGCCTATATTAAAAATGAAACAATGTAACATATATTACAAAACTTATATTATGTGCTATAGCATTCACCAGCAAAGTTTACACAGGTGGTAAAGACTATTATTTATATGTAATTCTTTCACTCTGTCAAAAGTAAGATACATCCCAAATCTTCCGTTTTTGTTTTGAAGATTTCATAAAGACACGATGTGAGGAAAAAGTGGGAGATATCTTTAAATAAAGAGAGACGGATTCACTGCAGCACGGATGAATCTCACATCGGATGTTGGACTCAGTATCAGCTGCTGAATCACTCTGAGGCTAGAACTCGTCTGCTGGAAAACATATTTATATGTATGCAGGGGTGAAAGTAAGGGTGTACGTCAGGGTACTGCGTACCCCTAAATGCCAGTTTTTGGAAAACCTGTTACTTATATTTCCTGTTTGTAATTTTTTTTCAATGGTAATTGTATTGTTAATTATCCGTTTAACACCTTGAATATTTTTTGACTTAATTTAATTGAAGGAAGATGGCGAAAGTAATTAACTCTACCACTGTTACAGTGGAACTTGTTGAACCCCGTTGGGTTGCCAGATAGGGCTTTGGCCAAGATGGAAATACATAGTAGTTGTGTAAAATGTATATTGTAGAAATTAATAAAGTTTGCAAAAAAAATAAATGTAATGAAATAGCATAATTTTTCATAGAGGAATAATATGCTATTTGATCCTGATGTAGTAAATTCCCACGTTTTCTAAACATGAATTTCACAGAATACTTCAAAGGATTTCAGAGAGGGATTTTATAATACACAAAGATTTTAGTTCTTGGCTATTGAAAAATTAAATTATATGTTATTGCTGTTTAAAGTATTTACATACAATGGCTAATAAATTCAATTTAATTGCATAGTTGAATAAATTCAACTATGCAAATTCAACTATGCAATTTGTCAATTGCATAGTAATTGACAAATCAATTACTATGCATGTACTTTGTGACATAAACTTTAAAACATGTTGAAACATATCTGCCAAATAAAATAATATGTAAACAGCACAATTTTCATTTAAAAAAGCATTTGCATCTTAAGTATAACCCAAAGTAATTTTTATTTCCAAAAATATGTAACAATCTCATTCTTCATGCTGCTTAAGATTCACAGATTGTCAAAGTTTTTGAGGTGTACATACTTTCTGTTTTGACTTATCAATATTCAATATTAGTGTAAAAAAATTGAAGTTGGTTCAACTTGAAAGTGAAAGTCCTCCTGCTGCCTTGAAAATGCTATTTAAATGCATTTTGTAGTTCAGATTTTATTTATTGTCTCATCTTTGAATAAGAAAACTTTGAAGACAATGTCCAGAACCAGAAACAAACACGGAGAAGCATCCTTCATTTATGCTGCACAAATCTTGAATGAACTTCACAATTAATGAAAAATAGAAGATAATTAAATTTATTAAATAATAACAAGTAATAACTCTTTAAAACTGATTAACAGGCATTTTTGGAAAATTATGATAACATGTTTTCCAAAAACTTTGCATTATCTTAAAAAAAACCCTGAAAGTTATAATGGCTGCCTGGTCTGTTACTTTCTTGGGAACTTATGACATCCTGTGCACTGTCATGGAACCATGGTGAACATGATGTTACTCTGGAATTGTCAATATCTCATGTTGCCATTGTCACTAATATTAACTAATAGTTAATATTAGTGAACTTACCCGGTTTAATAATCAATAGCATTATATTAAGGTAATTGTAGGAAAATAATTATAATCTGGAATTGACACTGATGTACCATGACCACCTAGTGTCAGTTGTAGTGGCACCTAGTGGTAGCTATTATCAGCTGTCGCAGAAGAGGTGCCAAATGACATACATTCAGTGCAGGTGTTGTCTTTCTCTGCTAAGTCGGAACACCGGCTGTATATTTAAATATGTATGAGAATTATGTTTTAATTAAGATATATTTTATTTCTATTTGTTTGAACTAAAGTTATTTATATGCTACATTCTGTCTGAAACCGATAGAATGAGGTCACAGCAGCCTGTGGCACCCATGGCTACCTTACTTGTGCCACCTTACCACTGAGTAAGGTGGCACAAGTGGCACCTTCCCCGGAAGCCCGTGGCACGAAACTGTTGAGCACAGCTGTTGAACTTTCTACATCTGTTTAGGTGAAAGTTTCTGTCTTTTTCTATTTTATTTATTTTAGGAAATTTAATAGAAATATCTTGTGGCAACAGTTATTTTTTCCAATATTGCATGTGATCCCCATGAGAGCGTCGTGTCGGAAAACGGCGCAAGAATGAGTCCCGAGGTGTAATTTCCTGTAAACTGAGAATCCAAATCTGGCAGGGTGTACTGTAATTGCTGACTGGAAAGGCCAAACGTTAACAATGACTACGTGCAGAACTACAAAAATATTTTTGGTGTAAAAGCATTTGTGGCTTGTACTGAGAAGTTGAAGTTTGCAGAGAATTCAAAACAGTTACTCCTGTTCAAATTCTTATGTTCAACACACAAATTGTATTTTCTTGGTGTCACACTTTCAAAATATCTTACATTTAAAGTTTTACTTCAAATGATCCAAAAACAAATGGAGCTAAGCAAATGTTGCCATAAAATAATAACTTGTGAATACTCCCTTGTCAATTACACACAAAACGACTGCCACACTTCACAGATTATTCAGTACAGATTGTGCATTAATATCTTCACATACAATAATATTTCTTTCCTGAACAGGAAATGCAATTGCACTAAACAGCTGATGCAAGTCACAAATCCTGTTTTACATGCCACACCATGAATTTATCACGCTGCTAGTGGAGACATAACATTTTGTCTCGTGGGCAGTAGGCACACATGTTTTATTGTTCAGCTTTTTCACATACTTACTCAGACCTTTATCTTCTAACATTAAGCGCAGTTGAAAATCGGCAAGGCATTTTGTGGATTTTCATTTTGTTAGTACCTCACGTGAGCTGACATTCGTTTTATTTTGAAATTATAGCGTTATCATTTTTCAGATTATAACACTATAGGCAGAGCTTCAATCTGGGTTGATTTTGTGTCTGCTGCTCAGACTTGTGCCAATCTTTTTCATACTAACACCAGAGATGCTGGTGGTTAAATTTGATGCTGCACCAAATTTAACTTTTAGTTCTTCAATGGAGAAATAATTTCCATTGTGAAGATCTCATAAGGCTGCATCCAAAATTTTATTTGCATGCTACTTGGAAATTAAATATATTGTATCTCCTTAGCCACTGTATCGACCACAGAGAGGTTTCTGTTGGGACATAACTCACTTCATACAAAACAAACACACAGACAGTTTTGATAAACATTTTTTGTCTGTGGAAAGTCATACATTTATATTTATTGATTTCTTTTTTGTAAGGCAATGTTGACAGAGACAACAAAATACGGCATCAACAATGTGCAAGATACAGACATAATCAATGGTAAACAATAAAATGTATACATGTGTATATAAATATAACTGAATAATCTGACAGCAGCACAGAAGGACAAACAATGTTTAGTTAGAAATAATGGTCCATATCAATATCAATCTACCACTCTGCATGTTTGTACCAACACACACTGAATAAAGTTTCTGACTTGCATTAATGAAATCTTTATTGGGATCTCTGTGTTTACTTTTGAATTTGTTGGAGTGTGAAACCTGGGCGTCCCTGAATCGTGTCAGGAAATTGAGATTTATGTCATCAGGTCATTTCAGGTTGATGTTTTTATGTTTAGTCTAAAAAATATTTTCTATTCAAATTAACTGCAACTGATAAATTTCACAATATATATGGGAAAGGTTGTGAAATCATTCACAAGAAGCTAGAATTTTAATTTAGATTGGTACAAATTTAAAAGCCACTGCACATGTATATGATTTTTATTTATTTTTTACATGTAAGTGTGTATTTCTTCCCACTATGCTAAAATCTGACAGCTGGTTAAGCCACATGTTATATTTTACAATTGAACTACAAACTGCAGTTGGAACTGCAAATATATATATAAAAAAAAATCTAACCATCATTGTTAAAGCAATATTTGGCAGAATGTTAGGTTTTAAGTGCCATGTATACATTATCGACATGCTGATAATATATTTAGCCATCTAGATAGATCTTTACTGCCCTCTATAATTTCTAACTAAATATCTGTTGTGTTAAATCCAACCTTCCATCAGTCAGACACGAATTTCACTCAGAGAGGCAGAAGCGTCCAACAAAGAGAACGGTCAGGGTGGGGTTATGGCGGATGAAGAAGAGGAAGGGGTGGTCTGCAGTGATGTCTGAGGGCGGCATAAACATGGGGATGTCATCTTCAGTAGCACCTCCAGCTTCAGTGCCCTCCTCGTTCACATCCACAAAAGCTCTGTGTGAGATGTTGGACAGATTGAGCTCCTTGTTGCCAGACATACCTGTAACAGGTAAGAAAAGACACATGGCATGGTTACAAACATAAACACAAAACTAAAACAGCTGGTTGTTCTAACAGTCAACTAAACTACATCTGAAACATCGCAGTCTCCTTCCACATGTCTCACCAGAGAAGTCACACTTTGTCTGGTCAAAAGCGTCCACCATGCCCATGCTGCTCAGGACTCTCTTCAGGTCATACGTCTCCTCCAGCTTGAATCGAGGCAGCTTCACCTTGACCAGACGGCGTTTCATCTTGTCTGGTTTAGTCCACTTAGTAAATTTCTCGTAGGTCAAATGTTTTTCCAGCTGATTGGATAATATATCAATCGTCAGATGTGTCAAAGTGAAGATAGAGATTCATTAATCTGTGAGACTTAGAGAGTCCTACCTTCTCCAGACCTGTCGTATTGTCTTCTATGTCGCTGGGTAAAATGATGAACATGCTCAGTTCCTTCCCTTTGTAAGGCATCTCCAGGATCTGTCCAGCAGAAACATTTAAGACATTACAGCAAACAAAAACACTTAAAACAGTAAATGCTAAAATCACTGCTGGCTTGATGAGCTTGTTGATGGTCAAAATGCCTGATTGAACATTTGATTCATTACCTGACAGCTGACTTCACGAATGAATAAGACGGGGAAATAGTTTTCCTGAGACATCATCTGCACCGGTTTAGTTGTTTTCTGAAAACAAACACGAGAAGTATTTAGAATTAAAAACTTTCAGGTTCAGGTTAGCTGTATTTTGGCCAATTACAAAAAGAAGAAAAAAATTAAATCAAAATAAAACACTATTTTACAAAACAATAATATACCAAAAAAGAAAAAGTCTGAAACCACTGTTTCAAGACAGTCAGAAACAAGACTGTTTCTGATCAGCTGCCCCAGCAACTTATTCCACAAACTCCATCACAGCTAAATTAGTGGAGCAGTAGTTTTTGAAGCCAAATCATAATTTAATCATTTGGTTTTTCACATGTTCAGGTAATTTTACTCTAAAGTTAAATGCTTTATCATATAAACTACACAAAATATTTAATGAGCAATAAAAGGAAATACAAACCAAGTTACCTAAGAGAGAAGCAAACATTTATCTTATTAATTCTAACCCCGTGTTCTGGCTAAAATTGTTCATGTTCTTTGTCACCTTGTTGAGTCTGAACTGATCCTCATAAGTGTAACCTCGTTCAAATGGTTGATCCCAGGTTCCAATGAAGTACAAAGCATTAACCAGAACCATCCTGGTCATGTTGTCCACCGTGCCCTTAACCAGCATATCCTTGATTTTACCTGGTGACAACATGGAGGCAACATGGATCAGAAACAACACCAGAGAGACTGAAGCTTTTAACATGACAATAACACACTGTTCCACTAGATGGAGCTCTTGATCCTTATAGGTCATCATCACCATTGTGTGAACTAGTTGGGGTCATGTGATGAACTGATGGTGTGTGTGATCCACACCTTGTGTCTGTTCCTCCACCCAGTTGTTGATCTTGACTCTGGCTTCCTCACTGCTGGTTCTGAAGTCCAAAGCCTCCAGCTCTGAGTTGTAGTGAGTCTTTGATTGGGTTAAAAACTCCTGGAAGAACAAACAGCATATTACCACTCATACTCACAAAAAAGTCTGCTAAATGGTAGATACCCTATACTTGTATATCGCTTTATCAAGACTTAAAACAACTTTACACTACATTCAGTCATTCACTTATTCTCCAGGACCAACTCCGCTGTCGCCACAGCAACACGTCCTCACCTGCAGAAAGTCATAGGACTTCTCTCCATACAGTCTGTTGGCAACACTGAGAACAAACGGAGATCCTGGCTTGTTCATTTCACTCAGCATTTTTCCAAACAGAGTGTGGACATCATCCTGACAATCCTGGATTTTCAAGCACTGTGGAGACAGAAGACTGGAGCTGTTACACAGAGGCTCAATCAAGGAAAGAAAAACTCAGTGCAGAAGATTTGAAACATTTGTGATATGCAGAGTAGGAGACCCAAGAAGACAGGATGATGAAACACTGTATAGTCAACTCCAGTTATGAAGAACACATACATGTCCATCTCAGTTTTACATTTAAAATAGACACACAGCAGTTTAACGCTGATTACCTCTGATATCTGAGTGGCTGTGTCTCCTCTGGCTCCCAGCATCACCATAGCCAGAGCTGAAGAGATGCTGAAAGGAGAGAAGAAGATGTTTGCTGTGTTGTTGTCCTCACTCAGCTTTCTGAGCAGAGCCAGAGAGAAGGTGGTGTTGGACTTGGAGAGAGAGCTGGAGGAAGCCATTGTTACTGAAATGAATAAAAGAGATCAGGTGTGTCATCATTATTTACGCTGATCAACTTGTACCAGTAAGTTGTCATTAAAAATTACGGACAATAAATATAATAACTCTACATTGAAAGGTTCATTTGACTGTTACCTGGAAACTAAATGTATTTTATGTCCTTATGTACACATTATATCGACCACAGAGAGGTTTCCATTGCTCGATCGCACACGTCATAGACCGTCATAGAACTTCTGATGAACATATTATATCTGCGGAAAGTCGTTCTGATCCTGTAGGTTTTTTTAATTAGAGTAAGTGCTGCCGTTATAACTAATTTTTAAGTATGTGTTCTTATTTTTCTCTGAAAATACTTTACTGGAAAAAAATAACCCCTCAATTTTTTTAATGCCTTGTAAAAAGTATTGACAGTTTTTTATGCCACACTTACACACCTTAGAATATTTCATGTAATGGAGTGAACTCTGTCCCACTGAATTAAGCTGTGCTATTAAATCTAACTGATTAAAGTTTTAAAAGTTGTGGAAATTCAACCATTTTAGTCACTATAATCTTACGTTCTTCAATGGTAGTAAGACTCTTAAATTTATCTGATTTATCGGTTGGTTTATACCAAGATTATTCGATCAACACCCCTTGGACTCCATATGAGTCACTAAGACGTTCCTGGATCTGATAACAAGAACCACTTGTACCAGTCTGAACTGCGACACTTGGCTGACTGGGCTGGTACGATTGAGTCGCAGAAGGAAGAGGTGATGGGAGACTCAGTCTAGCTGTTAGGATCCAGGAGAGTTTCCTTGATAGATTCTCTATGATTTATGAGGTACAAGCTGTAGGTTTAGAGATCCAGGAACTGGAGCGGTACAGGACTGATTAGGTATTAACAGAACACCTGTTATAAAAGTGTGAGTCTCATTCAAAGTAGTTTGAAGCGAGGAATACAGCACCTCACACAACAACATAATATTAAGTAACTATGCAAAAAGTGGGCCATAAATATGTAAAATATTTGATGGATGTCCAGCTACTTAACTAAACAAGTTAACGACTTTTTTTTTTACATAGGACAAAGTTACACAAGTTTTCTCCCTTAGTTAAATTATAAATGGATCACTATACTTAGTTATTAATATCAAAGTTATTTTTGACTGATATTAGAATTGGTTTCTGAAAAAATGTAACTGAATAATCTGACAGCAGCACAGAAGGATTTATCCTGACAAAAACAGGATAAATCTTAAAGGAAACAAAGACTTCTCTACAGCACTGTAGATAAGTCTGACTGTATGGTGAAGCCATGGGCTAAAGGAAATATGGAAAATGTTGAAAAAACTATTTTGAATGTTAGACCTACATGTGGAATGACACATATGGTGGAAAAAAAGAGTTTGTGTCTAAAGATTGACAGTTGCTCCAACTTTCAATCAGCTTTTCCTTAAGTCCTTTCCAAAATTAAAATATGACATCGGGGTAGTTAATCGGTTATGAAACATATTTAGAGGCTCATTTGTGTTCACACATCAGGTGAGATCTCACCAAGCCCCCAGTGTTTCTGGATCCAACAACACCCCTGCACCTGCTACAGGTGCTTAAAATGAAATGTTATCTTCCATTTATTTAAGGTGTAATAGTCACTGTAGACCTTTGAACCTTGAGCAAAACATAAAGTAAACATATACTTGCCTTTTGTTTTTTGTCCGTCCACATCTCTGTTGGGGTTTCTCTCTGAATTTCTTTTGGAGAGTCTGTTCCAAAGCGACTTCATCCTGCTGCTCTTACTTTTTCAGTACTACCCAGACTGGGGTCATTGCCTTGACAATGAAGGTAAACCATTTGCTCTATGGAAAAGTGGGCGTTTCCCCACGCTTACTTCATCCTCTTACGAATTAAACTGATGATTGCATTAGTGTCGTAGCTTTATTTCAAATAACAAAAACAAAGGAAAATAAGAAGAAAAAGAAAAAAAATCACTTTCATTTGCGTTAACGAGAATATTTCATAAAGACGGCACAAAAAAGCCTTGATTTACATGATAAGGGTTTTTCTGGGGGTCCAGATGTGAAGTGTGAGGAATTCACTATACTGGAGGGCCGCCTGCATCCAACCCTTCAAGAATCATCATTAAACTTGATGAACAGGTTGTTGTCCTGCTTTTGTTTTTGTTGTTGTTTTCAACACCAAATTATATTTGAAACAAACTTTAGTGCGATGTGCAGTGCAAAAGTAAAAAAAAAATTGAAAAGAGTTTTAAAAATAAAACATTGGAGCAGTGTGAATTTTTTTTATTGTCCATCACTGTTACTGTGTAAACAATGAGTCCTTGTTCCTGGCAACATGAATCCCACCTAACTTCCTGTTTTCACAATAACGCGCTCAGGACAGCTTGTGGTTTTCTGATAAAGTCCAGGTCAGGATAAAGTTATGAGTCAGGCTACGGCTGGTCTGCAGTTCAATCGTCTCTAAAGCGGCTGGGTGTCGTTCAGTAGAGCCCCTGTAGCTATCAACACTTCACCAGGGTGAGCTATTCAAGTAGACAGAAGAGTGTTACACTATTAAAATATAGAATTTAATAAACATATGTTGCTCATATCATAAGCAGCTCTAGTAAATCACCACAAAAATTATGTAATATCAGGGAAGATGAGTATTTATTTAGTTTTTTGGGTCGGTTGGGAATGCTTCGGCTCTTGCAGCCGGCTCTTTGAAGTGAACGACGGGAGCCGGCTCTTCCCTTATAATGAGGAGCCGTTCTAAAATACAGCAGCGCAGGAAGCGCGTCATGTGAGAGGTGGAGGCAGAGAGTAGAGGAGAGAGAAAGCGGTCTCACCATTTTTTCCCTTTTTCCTGCTTTGCTCTCACTCTGTAATTGGCTCCGCGCTGAATGGAGTCTGCTCACGGCAGAGCTTTGTTTTCAGGTGAGTTCATCTCCTCAGTAAATAGACATGGTGGGGAGGAGAGAGTGTGTGGCAAAAACAAACGCGCTTCTTTGGGAGCCGAGCCACAAGAGCCGGCTCTCTGAAAAGAGTCGAAATTCCCATGATTACGGGACAGCCAAGTCAGAATGACGTCGCTACACAGCAGCTGTCGGAGCAGCGAGCCGCTACGTCTGAACAGAGTTTCGGGATGTTTTTATAGTCGAGCCCTGACGCAGCAGCAGCAGCAACAATGTTCAACTCGGTTTGTTGTTTCCCCGTCAAGGAGGAGAACGAGGAAGAAACGGTCGGAGAAACAGGCACGTAAACCAAACTGATTTGTTCATCTTACATCTGGAAGCAAAACAAGGGAAAAGACGGTCCTCGGATTTCGTGTACAGACAAGACAGTTTTAACCAGGATGGAGTCTCAGGATGGCTCGAGCGGAACAACCGTCACACTTCCTGCGACTGACCCCACGAGCGGCTTTATATATTTTTCATTGTTTTGTTTTGTGTTTTTTTTTTCTATTTTTTTTTTGTCGTGGTTTTCGGAACTGACCCTGCCTGTCATACAGCTCCTTGACATCAGTTTATCTGTTCATCATTACAACAGGCGTCATTTGTTGCGCTCTGAGTAAACTCTGTGGAGCTAATCTGACAACGGTCAAATCTCAGATATGATTTTTCTTGTGCTAAAGCCAAAATTAGAACTAAATATGTAGTGAACTTTGGTCATTGCAGTTAAATTTATCCAAAAACCTGGTTCACAGGAAGCAAAGGAAGCTGGAGTGTAAAACGTGTCCACAGCATCATAGCTATTAGAAAGATTTGATTCTCGAAAGAACCCACTACATTGTTAGAGTTTAACCGTTTAATTTTAAGCAGTTAGACGTTCAGGTCCATCCTTTTCCCAACCTATGACGAACAAACACCAATAAAAACAGTTTCAGTGACTGTCTGGTAGTAGCTACTCGGGATCGGTCTTGGTCTCGAGTCCATTTCTTGATGGTCTCGGTCTTTGTCTCGGACTCGGGCGCTGAGGACTCGGCATTTTATTTCAAGACCGGTCGAGGCCGCAACTGTGAAAATATCAGTAAACATGCAGCAAACTGTCCAGTTTATTTGTTAACGTCTCTGTTTTCAGTGGATGCAAAACGCACCAATTAAAGTCCAACCAATAACGTGACTTGCCAATTACATGTTTCTGTTCCTCCCGCCTCCCTCACCTTTCACTCGCACGCGGCGCTCTCAGACATGCGCAGTGGTTTCCTCTCAGCGGCAGAAGATCCGTCTAATAGTCAGTAATAGAATAGCGCTGCATAAATCATAATGAACCCGATACCACAGCTTAACTCAGCAGCGCTTCGCTTTCACAGACGGTGGGGAAAAAGTTTAACTTTTTTCGTCACTTAGAAAAGTATCTCAAAGAAGGTTAAGCTCCGTTGACGTGACGTTAGCAAAGCTAGTTGTACAGAGACATAAGCATTGTGATGAAAAAAAGTCGTCACTCACTGCGCTGAATTATTGTGCGGAGGTTTGACTGACTTGTTGCACTTATGAGACAAGCTGTGTCCAAAAGTCTGCAATGTAGTGATGCGACACTCAGGAGCGGTACGATTCCTCTGCTCGGGTCTTTACTTATTAGACAGGACTGGAGTGTCGCTGAGAGCCTATCAGATTACAATACGCTGTCAGAATAGCATACATCAGAGGTTCCCAAACTGTGGGGCGCGCTCCCTAGTGGGGGCGCCGTGCCATTGCGGGGGGGACGCGGGAAGCCGTCTGGATGAAAAAGAAAAAAAAAACATGAGCATTGTATGCGCTGGGTTTTTACCTTAGATTGGCCAACTCTCTGTTATTCCTCTGTCAATTTGATACAGTAGCGGCTTCCACACTTCCCATATCTGTGTCCTCTGTCACTTTTATCAGTAGTTAAAACTATTTAATCCATTGTTAACATGTGGTAATCTGTTTTTCCGAGCCGCCTTTAAACGCAACATGAGCGATATCACACTGGGTTTACACCTGTGCGGCAGTGAAGGAGACCTGCTGCTGCTGCTGGGCAGAGATACGCAGGTGTGTTAGAATCATGGCAGCAAACCAGCAAAAACGCAAAGAACTTTTCACAGTTTTCCCCCCCAAACTAACAGTTTAGTAAAACTGTTTGATGCAGGCAAAGTTAGCTAAAAGACGACTAGCTAGCTAATATCAATACATCACCTTAAGCTTGTATCCTGTAGCCTACTGATGTTGTCTATTTTCAGCTAGGTACATTCATTTTGCTCCCAACAAAGTCGACCCCCCCTCCCCCCTTTCCTCCGCTCTTAGAGTCACCCCTCCCTTCGCTAACACATGTAGTTCAACCAGACAGCTATTTGTAATCCACTAGGGGGGCGCAGGACAAAAAGTTTGGGAACCACTGGCATACATGTATCTATTTCTTGCTTGTTGCTCCTTGGTCAGTGTTCATAGTTGAGCATCAGGTCTTTGCCTCAATTGCTGTGTTTAATGGTGCAGACAGTGGTGGTTTCTGACATGAGAAACATGGGTAAACACCCAGGGCGTTATCTGTTTAGGGATGGCACGAGACCACGGCAGATCGTAGCACGGAGATGCAAGCAATGCAGAACAAAGAGTTTAAACTTAATATTGGTTAAATTTATGAAATATTTAATATCTATGTGTTTTTATGGGAATATGGATCTTTGAGATCAATTTGAGAAGTAATTTTGATCATATTTCACATTTTATCATATCATGTAGAACGCGGCGCTGGTCTTGGTCTTGACTCGGTCTCGACTTCCCTCGGTCTTGGTCTTGACTTGGTCTCGGACCCTAAAAGTCTTGGTCTTGTCTTGGTCTCGGGTTAGGTGGTCTTGACCACAACACTGTTCAATGATTAGAATTGATGATCCTGTTGAGGAATATAATTATGTTAATGGCTAAAAGTTATGTTGATTCACATTAAGATACGTTTTGCTGAAAAGGAATGTGTTGTGTCGAATGTGCTGGGTCACTCTGACCCAGTAAGTTTGAGTTGTTCCAAGAACCTCTGGAAAAAACGTCCCAGATGTGAAAGACTGCTTGCGTACAGGAACTTGGCCAGAGTCTCTGTTTGGACAGATAAGAACTAACAAATTGACTAATGTCCCTCTGAGGGAGCAGATTTAACTTCCACGAGGTCAACCCACAATTCTCGGAACAGAGTAAACCAAAGCCAAAAGCGAGTCTGTAACGCCATTGGTCAAGGTTTCCAATACGCAACAGCAGACTGGAAAAAAACAGTATAAGTATTCGAAGCTATGAGCAGAGAGAGAGACATTTTTGACACTGAGACAATGGAATAAGATGATGATAATTGTAATTTGTGAAAATGCCGCAGATGTGCATTAAATGTCTTCCTGTTTGCCTGTGAGCCGGAGAGAATGGAGTTTTGTGTATCGTCTCTTAATTCATGAATTCAGCACCTTTGAATTCCTCCATAATCCGTTCAAGATTTACAAGGAGAATGAAACGGAGCAGCACTACTATGAATGTAGGCTTAAGGTTACATCTGATTGTGGCAAGTTAACAGTGACTAATAAGAAAATGTTTTCACTTCCTTCCCTTTAGAAACAATGGGATCCTCCAATCCTCTCTCCAAGCCCAACACCACCTTCTCTCTGGCTCTGCTCAGAAAGCTGAGTGAGGACAACAAGACTGCAAACATCTTCTTCTCTCCTTTCAGCATCTCTTCAGCTCTGGCTATGGTGATGCTGGGAGCCAGAGGAGACACAGCCACTCAGATATCAGAGGTGACTCTACAAATCGAAGAAGATGCAGCTGAACAGACAATGTGGTGGGACACAACCGAAATAATGTAAAACAATTTGTCCGCAGTGCTTGAAAATTCAGGATTGTCAGGATGATGTCCACACTCTGTTTGCCAAACTGCTGAGTGAGATCATCAATCCAGAAGCTCAATTTTTTCTCAGTGTTGCCAACAGAATGTATGGAGAGAAGACCTATGACTTTCTGCAGGTAATCATGAAGATCACATGGATGCATGGTGAATGTTTTCAGGATGAATTAATGGATCTTCTGTTTGTTCTTCCAGGAGTTTTTAACCCAATCAAAGACTCACTACAACTCAGAGCTGGAGGCTGTGGACTTCAGAACCAGCAGTGAGGAAGCCAGAGTCAAGATCAACAACTGGGTGGAGGAACAGACACAAGGTGTGGATCACACACACTGACACACACAACACCAGTTCATGACTCCAACTATCTCACACAGTGTGAATTCTAAGCCTTAGAGTCTAAGGATCAAGAGCTCCATCTAGTGGAACAGTGTGTTATTGTCATGTTGTTAAGAGCTTCAGTCTCTCTGGTGTTGGTTCTGATCCATGTTGCCTCCATGTTGTCACCAGGTAAAATCAAGGATATGGTTCCTGAGGGCGAAGTGGACAGCATGACCAGGATGGTTCTGGTTAATGCTTTGTACTTCAAGGGCGACTGGTTTATGCCGTTTTCCATGGAGAAAACATACACGTCAAAGTTTAGACTCAACAAGGTAAAACATTAATTTAATTAATGTTAACAACTGATGTCGCTGTGAGTTTAAGAAATTGAATTTCACAATCAGAGTTATGCAGAGTGACTGGGAACGCACAATTTTCAGCTTGACTTGCCTGACCTGTCAGTTGGAAACTGAAAAATAGTCACCACACTTTTACCAACTGAGCGACCTTTTCGCTTTGGTTAGTGACTTTTCCAACTGAAAAAAAAAATATTGAATTGGAAATATTTTGCCAAGCATTTTTTCTTTTAGTTATTTTGGCTCACAATAAAATTAATTCAAAGTCTCATTATTATGCGAGGCGGTGGAAATTCAAATATTCCTATCAGCAGGTCAAAACTTTAAAAACAGCAAATTGGCCACAGGTCCATCTTTAATCAGACACTGTTACCAAGTTATAGTAAGTTGTGTGAAAGCAATGCTGTCAACTGGAGTCTCACTTATTGCATCGTCAAATGTTTTCATTACAATTCTTGTGTTTCTTGTCTTTAGGTCGTCACTAAGCCGGTCCAGATGATGTTCCAAGAAAACTATTTCCACCATGCCTACATTTCAGAAGTCAGATGCCAGGTAATCAAGCACAAATTTGCATAGTATATTAATTACTGAGCTGCAAGAAGGCAGCAAGAAGGTTCTGGGTTCGATTCCCGGTCTTTCTGCATGGAGTTTGCATGTTCTCCCGTGTTTTCTCCCGGTACTCAAGTTTCCTCCCACAGTCCAACAACATGACTGTCAGGTTAATTGGCCTCTCCAAATTGTCCCTAGGTGTGAGTGTGTGTGTGGTGTGAGATTGGTTGTTTGTCTCTGTGTTGCCCTGTGACAGACTGGCGACCTGTCCAGGGTGACCCCGCCTCTCACCCGGAACGTCAGCTGGAGATAGACACCAGCAAACCTCCTGACCCCACTGAGGGACAAGGGTGTAAAGAAAATGGATGGATGGGTGGATATTAATTACTGCGATGATTAAACTTTGAGAGACTTGAAGTGATCCCAGCATTTACAATGATCTTCATGTCACTGTGAAATGTTTCTACTGGTCAGATCCTGGTGATCTATTACGAAGGACACAAGCTGAGCATGGTCATCTTTTTACCTAAAGGAATAAGAGACAGCTCAACAGGGCTAAAAAAAGTGAGATACAAATAAACATTAGCATTATTAATACCACACATTTTAAAGTTGTTATTAATATGCATGTTGTATCTTGCCAGTTGGAAAAGCACCTGACCTATGAGAAATTCCTGAAGTGGACCCATCCTGACAACATGAAAGACATTCTGGTTGAAGTGAAGCTGCCTAAGTTCAAGCTGGAGGAGACATATGACCTAAACAAAGTCCTGAGCAGCATGGGCATGGTGGACGCTTTTGATATAAAGAAGAGTGACTTCTCTGGTGAGACATGAGGCCAGAAATCTTTTCAGGAACATAGTTAAGGCACGCCGATGTTCTATTGACAATAGTCCAAGAAGAGTTTACAAATACACATCTTAGTTTTTCCTGTTTGGTTTTCTGATTTTCAGTGTTTCAAATATCCAGACAAATTTGAACATCAGACACATACGTATAATTTGAGAAACTACAAAAGGATATCTAAAGGATATCTAGGATATCTAAAGTTTTTTAATGATGATGAAACGGGTTGAACATAGCAACCTGCCATTAATTACCCCAAAAATTTAATCAGGAATTCTTTGTGATTAATCACATAATTTAGAACGCCAAGTTCAGTTTTCTGTGATGGACTTATGACATATCCAGGGAGTAACCCACCTCTCGCCCAATGACCCCTGGAGATAGAACCCGACCCAGCAAGGACAATTGGGTGTAGAAGTTGGAGTCAGGCTTTGGGACTCCAAAGAACCAAAGGGAGAATCATTCACAACAAATGGAGAAGATGTGTAAAATACGCTGTGATCTTAAAGTCATTTCTACTTGAAAACCCTCCATTGTGACTGAAATACAGTGATCCTCCACAGAAAAATGTTTCAAAGCCATATTATCTGATATTAAAATTACCCAGAGACAATCGTTGCTGTAAACCTTGGCACTAGTAATTATTTAAAAGGAGCATTTACTTTTTTCCACACAGACCAAGTTTGTTTGATTGTCTTTTTAACACTTTTAACCATTATTTGAAACTTGACACTATTTGTTAACCTTTGAATTCAAACTCAGGGTGTTGGGGGCTGAGACCAAACAATTACAATTTATTGTTTAAAAAAAATACCTGGACTGGTGTTGCTGACTGTAAACACTAAGACTGTCAGTGGTTACAAGCTGGTCTGGTTGAAGTTTTGACATGTAAAATGCAGCACTGGGATGATTTCAAAGTATCTTTCTGTGTCCTTTGTGACAGGTATGTCTGGAAACGAGGACCTCTTTCTGTCCTACGTCTCCCACAAGGCTTTCGTGGAGGTGAACGAGACGGGAACTGAAGCTGCAGCCTCCACTCTGATGCGTTTCCGTTGTCGCCGTTCACTCCTTTCTCCAGTTAATATTCCAATTAGCTTCACTGCAGACCACCCCTTCCTCTTCTTCATCCGCCATGACCCCTCCAAGAGTATTCTCTTCGCTGGACGCTTCTGCTCCCCTTAGCACGCTCTGTCTCTTTTAGAGCCACAACTGCATCATGAAAGGTTGCATCAGCTCCAGTGTTGTCAATTCTTTTCATGACTTATTAGGTCAGAGTTGATCTCCAATCTAGATTGCTAACAAGATTGATCGATTACACTGAATAAATGCTGTGAGGATCAAGCGGCCTTATGAAGTTTTATGCACTGTTTTTATAGCGAGATGACTGAATCAACACAACTTGCCAGAGTTAGAAACTTTCAGAAGTTCTGACTCTACCAAAAAGCAACATTTTGAAAAGCTTAAGCCACAAAAGATTTTGAAGTAGCCCAGATTTCCAACTTAGCTGAGGTGAACTGATATTGTTAACCTGATGAGGTAGACAGAAGTACAAACTGTTCATCCTATCCCTTTCTTATTTGCCTTTTTTCCATTAAATTAGAACTAAAAATGTTTTCTGCTGCTACAGAGGTCCTTCATTTCAGTCGTACCTCAGGTGTATAAATTCTGTTAGCCGTTTACTTCTATGTGATGTTACATGTTTTCATACTTTTATAGGATTGTTTGTCTTTTTGGTGTATCTATTGCTTTACAGTTCTTTTGTTCTTCCCATGAATAATTTTTAATTTATTTAATAGTGCTTCACAAATAAACTTGGATTGAAGCATCTTTAAGTATCAAGTCCCTTAAAAACAAATATTTTCTAATTGGAACGTTGGAATGTTGATCATTTTGATGTGTATGGCATTTTTATGATGGATTGTATCTACATAAGTTATCTCTCAAGCAAACGCATAACAACTTTTAGTTGTTTAAGCTACTTGAGAAATATTTGCGTGTGAATGTAGCTAACTAGCCATACCCAAAGGTGATGTGGATTAAACTAAGCAGAACGGAAGAAAAGCCTCACATTCAACCAAATACAAGTAATATGCGAAGCAAATCTACAAGTCTTCTTGTATTATAACAAGCTATTAAAGTTGCAATCTATTAAAGTAGCAATACATAGTGCATTTCAGTTTTAGTAATTAATAAAATTGTACTTAAACTACACTTAATTAATCAAAAATAAAGACTAGAAGTATGTAAATTGAGAATTGGTAAGATAAGAGTGAATTTGTGGTATACTGTAAAGGTTCTTAATAAACCAGAAAGAGAACTACAGGTATGTACTTTGTACATTAACAGTACTAATAGATTGGTGTACTTGTTTCATACTTAAATGTGTACTTTTGTAAAGGTAAAATTGATTTTATGAAAGTATTTGTTTAATAAGGCATTAACGTAGCATACATTCAGTACACTACTGTACTGTAGGCACATAGTAGAACTTGCTATGCTTAAGCTGATAGTCAAGTATACCTCATGCAGAGGTTCCCAAACTGTGGGGCGCGCCCCTAGGGGGGACGCTGTGCCATTGCAGGGGGGGCGCGGGAAGCTGTCTGGATGAAAAAAAACATGAGCATTGTATGCGCTGGGTTTTTACCTTAGAATGGGCAACTCTCTGTTATTCCTATGTCAATTTGATACAGTTGGGGCTTCCACACTTCCCATATCTGTGTCCTCTGTCACTTTTATCAGCAGTTAAAACTGTGTCATCCATTGTTAATATGTGGTAACCTGTTTTACCGAGCCGCCTTAAAAGCAACATGAGCGCAAAGACACTCACGCTGGGTTTACAGCTGTGTGGCAGTGAAGGAGACCTGCTGCTGCTGTGCGGAGCTGCACAGGTGTGTGTTAGAGTCATGGCACCAAACCAGCAAAAATGCAAAACAACTTTTCACAGTTTCCCCCCCAAACTAACAAACTGAGTTGAGTAAAGCTGTTGGATGCAGGTAATGTTAGCTAAAAGATGACTAGCTAATATAATATCAATACATCGCCTCAAGCTTAACAAGTAGCCTGTAGGCTACTGATGTTGTCTATGTTCAGCTACGAATTCATTTTGCCCCCCTCCCCCCAAAAAAGTCAACCCCCAACCCCCTGAGCTCGAACAAGTCATTCAATTAGACAGCTATTTGTAATCCATAGGGGGGATCCAGAAAATGTTTGGAAACCACTGGGGGGGCCCAGGAGAAAAAATTTGGGAACCACTGACTTAATGAAATAAACTTTACCAGTATTTAAAGTGTCTGAGCGTTTCTATTAAGAGGTAACATTCTGCTTTACTTCAGGGCCTTTCTCACCAGCTCTGCTGTCTCTAGGTTGGGATTTCTCTGCTGCTGGTTTGCATGTTATGTGGCTCGTTGTTGTGTTGTAAAGAATCATCCAGCGGGTATTTCAGCATTTTCCGGTTCTTTGTGCGAAGAGGAGGTGCCATCACTTTGAGTCAGAACAAATAACTTCCTGTTCTTGGGAAGTTCTGCCAGAAACTAAGTGACAAGTTAAACTAGGTGGTGGTCCTACATTAAACTGTAATTGAAAACTTAATCTATAAACTTGAATCAAGTCTTCTCTCGACACAATTTTAGCCAAGCTGTTGTAAATGATGAACTCATAAGTAGGTTAATCTACAATATAAATATGACCTAAAGTTTTAAAAGGTCATTGTTTGTTGTCATTCATCTGGTTACCTAGACACACCCCAAAATCCCTATTGCCGCAGGGCAGAGCTATGCAGATATATGATACTCTGCCTTAAAACATGATTGTCCTGAAAAATGAAATAGGATCTGATAAAAACACACACTCAAAGTTGGAGGAGTTTAGCTTTGGCAGTTCCAAGAACCAGTTTCCTCTACTTACCTCACCCAAAAGGACCAATCACAACACTCACAAAAACGAAAACACGTTCCCTTACAGGGCACGTGTCGACTTGAGGGTGCTTACCTGAATACGACACTGCAAGGAGTCGTTCTCTCTCTCTGCCACAGAAACAGCCCTGAGCGCGTCAAGACAACACGGATCTTTTGGTAAGTAAAGTTTTCCTTCTCTTGGGAATATAAAAATTGTTCTGTTTAATGGCTAAACATTTACTACATGAATATTACCTGGTCACACACAGATAAGTTTCATTTTACACTGAGTGTGTTAGGAAGTGTGGATAACTAGTATGTCAGCAGAGACTCACCGTAGAGCAAGGAATGATAACTAGTCCGAACAAAGTCATACAGCTTGAAAATGACTCTTTTGTCCTTGGTTTACTTCAGAAACAATGGCCTCCTCCAGCTCTCTCTCCAAGTCCAACACCACCTTCTCTCTGGCTCTGCTCAGAAAGCTGAGTGAGGACAACAACACTGCAAACATCTTCTTCTCTCCTTTCAGCATCTCTTCAGCTCTGGCTATGGTGATGCTGGGAGCCAAAGGAGACACAGCCACTCAGATATCAGAGGTGATATTGTACTTTGATATCTGGTCTATGTTATCTTGTACAGTGCTCTTTTTTTCCAGTCGTTTGCTAGCTAGTAGATAACCCAAAAGCTTATGACGATGTTACAATGCGCTTAATATTTTGAACGTGTCTTCTTGTAACCACCCCTGTCTTATGTCTCCACAGTGCTTGAAAATCAAGCATTGGGAGGATGATGTCCACACTCTGTTTGCCAAAATACTGAGTGAGCTCAGGTGAAAAAAAGTATACTTTAGTATATTTCAAACATAAATTGTGAAAGTACATTTTAAGTATACTAAGTATTAAGTGTACTACCTATAAATATATCTGAAGTATACTAAAAGTATATTTGTACCAATTTCAAAATTAGACCTTTAAACACACTTAAACATAATTGTACCAAAATACACTTTTAATAAATATATTAAATAAAAGTATACTTTAAATGAACAAAATATATATTTGCCCAAGTGTAAATGTAGACTTGCTCAAGTATATTTAAAAAATACTTTGGGTATATTTTAAAATATACACTCAGAATAGATTTTTTTAAATTCACTTAACACTACTTTAAATTGTTAATTTCACTATGTTTTAAATTACATCTCAGTGTAAATTTTAGGCTAATAAAGTATGCCTTTTTAAAATTTTCTTTATTTAACCAGGTGAACCCCATTGAGATCCAAATCTCATTTTCAAGGATGACCTGGGCAGAAATCTGCAGCATGCAGCAACCTGATTACAAAATAAAACTAATTAATACATATGCAGAAGTATGTCTCAGGCATCTATAAAGTACTTTTCATGCATTTTTTAGGCATACTTTATAAGTAGGCTTTTTTTGGTGCCTTAATAATCTTTTACTATTTTTGATAAAATTGCAGAGAATAAAAAAATGATAATCATAATGTAATGTTGTTTAAGAAAGTACCTAACCCAATTCATTTTCAGATATGATGTAAGATACATAATCAACAGAATTATATGGTCTTGACCAGATGGTGGCGATATTGCACACTTTCGTTTAAAAAACCCCGCCCTAAAGAAGAAAGAACTTGAATGCAGGGAAGATAAAAGGCCCTGTTCAAATTCGCCATTTTTACTCGCATAATATCGCCTTAAAAGTAGAGAGGACCTTGACAATAGTTACTCATTTTTGGTAAATTCAAGCTGGTGACGTCCTAGTCAGAGTTAGACGACAACACAACTGGACAACCAATAACTTTCATGTTTTTTTGTCACACTTAAATTTTCATGTTCATCGTGTTCACTTTTGACATGTAAACTGATGATTTAAGTAAAGTTCATGAAGTTGTGAGTAAAATTTTACAATTTTAAAATAAAACTAAATATTTGAATTACCTTGAACATTTTGTGTAATTAATCTTTCCATGTAATTGTAGCCTAAAACAATTTAGTATTGTACTGTAGTTATACATGTCATGTACTATTTAAATGCTATTAAAATATACTAAGCACAGAAACAGTTGTTCCAAAATAGTACAGTTTAAGTACATCAAATAACGTATGTTAAAATTCAGTATACTAAAATATACTTTTTTTTACTAGGGAGCTCAACAATCCTGAAGCTAAATTTGTTCTCAGTGTTGCCAACAGACTGTTTGGAGAGAAGTCCTACAGCTTTCTGCAGGTGAGAGAGTAATAATACACATTTTCATTACCAAATAATATGCTCACTGTGAGCTTTATTGGGTACACCTCAAGCAAGTCTTTTTAGCACAACTAGCGAATCATTCAATCAGACATGGCATCCATGGCGCAGAGTTCCACTTGTTCAACTGACTTGCTTTTGCTTAAAATGAGAATCAGAGTAGAAAAGAAAAGGGATTTAATTGACTTTGAACATTACATTGTTGTTTGTGTTTTACAGGCAGTTTGTGTGTACATAGTTCAGAAACGGGTTATCTGTTAGGATTTTAAAGATTCAATCATATTTCTAGATGATGGAGCGCTGTCTAGAATAAAATATCCAGTGATTGGCTATGATTAACACAGGTTAACCAAAATTAGACAAGAACAGATTTTAAGAACATTGTCTGGTCGTCACATAGCTGGTTTCTTAAAACATGACAATGATTTGATTGTACTTTCTTCAGTCACTACCTCTCAATGTTTAGAACATGTCTAGAATATGGTGGAACACAAAAAAGGAAGGAAACTTCTGAAAACAAAGCCTCTTTTGGTTTCAGACCTCTACAGATACATTTTTCTTTACTTGAAAACCTGTCAGGATACAAAGGTCAGTTTAAATTGTTTCATGTCTGAAACATACCAAATAAAAATTTTGAACAGATTCTGTAACACCATGAAATCAGTAAAATTATACTAAAACCAATTAATCATCCTACAAAATCAGTAAGTAGATTAGTGATTGAAGGCAATTGTTTTCAGGATGAATTAATGGATCTTCTGTTTGTTCTTCCAGGAGTTTTTAACCCAATCAAAGACTCACTACAACTCAGAGCTGGAGGCTGTGGACTTCAGAACCAAATGTGAGGAAGCCAGAGTCAAGATCAACAACTGGGTGGAGGAAAAGACGCAAGGTGGATCACACACACAATATTCATCAACACCACAGACAAAGACACAATGATGATTTAGAACTGTAAAGATCATTAGCTCCATCTAGTGGAACAGGGTGTAATTGTGATTTTGTTAATTGGGCTGTGTTTGCGGTGCTGATTCTCATCTGATCCGTGTTCTGCTCATGTTGTCGTCAGGTAAAATCAAGAATATGGTGGTTAAGGGCATGGTGAACAACATGACCAAGATGGTGCTGGTTAATGCCATCTACTTTAAAGGCAAATGGAGTGCCCCCTTCCAGAGGTCAAATACCCGTGAGGTTCAGTTTAGACTTAACAAGGTAACAATTGCCACCAATACAGAGTATTTTCTCAATATGTAGGTCTTTATCATTGCTGTTCAAAATAATGATTTTGCTTTTATAGTAACTGTGACGTGAAACGACTATGTTAATGTGGAGGGTTTACTCCATCGTGTTCCCAGGCTACAAAGGATCTCTATACGGTTCTTCCAGGGTTTTCTGGGTCTGCCCAGTGAAATGTACAAACTTGAGGTGGTAAGAAGGAATCTTGAACAAAAGTCTAAACATCACCAACTAAATCCAATGGTGATAAATACCAGAAGCTTCAGTCTTAGAGCTTCTGTCCATCAACCTCATCCCCTGAAATTATCTAACTACATGGCTGTGATCATTTGACACCCTCACCCCATTCTTTACCAAGTACTCAAGACAGAACTCCAAAGGTCTAGTGATATGATTGAAACAGTTGGTAAAAGGCCATCAGCTGGTTATGCTAGGTGCTCACATTCGTCTGCTAAATGGCCACTTCAGCTCGTTTTGCATTGCAGCACAAAATGTAACCACTAGATATTAATCACCTTCAAGTAAGTGCCCTGATCTCCATAGTCCTATCATTGTGGTCTCTAGTATCGTCATCGCCCAAACAAATGAGCAACCAGTGTCCTGAAGTGCTCAAACCTCTCCACCATATTAGAAAAAAAACCCACTGTATTTTTGCCCAATTATTGATCTAACTTAACTCATCCTGAAAGGTATTGTTCTTTTTTCGGTTAATCATCTGTTCCTGTGTTTGTCCACAGAAAGACACCAAACCCGTGCAAATGATGGAACTTAAAAGCCACTTCCACCATGCCTCCATTGATGAAGCCAGTTGTGAGGTATTATTGACCTTTACATGTAAAGCAGCAGTACAACTCAAATCGCCTGACAGAACTTGCTCAGTGGGAAAATAATCAAACTTTATGTGGTGACTTACTATGATTCAAGCATATTTGAGAGCCTGTACTTCTCTGTAATGGTCGTGCATCTTTTATTGGACAGATTCTAGAGATTCCCTATGAAGGGAAGGCGCTGAGCATGCTCATATTTTTACCAAGACAGATAGAAGATAACGAAACAGGTCTGAAGAAGGTAGGGCTCTCTCTGCCTCACAGACTGATGAAACCTCACCACTGACACATACAGTATAATGATCGATATATCACCTGATCAGCTGGAGGACCTCCTGACGGCTGAGACATTCATGGAGTGGACTCATCCACATGAGATGGAAAGAGGTGAGATTATCGTGAAGCTGCCTCGATTCAAGCTGGAGGAGAAGTATGACCTGAACAAAGTCCTGAGCAGCATGGGCATGGTGGACGCCTTTGACGAGACAAAGTGTGACTTCTCTGGTGAGCCATGTGGAAGGAGACTAAGATGTTTCAGATGTAGTTAAGTGGATTATGGGTGGAGCGGGATCCATAACTAGGCTTTTACGCTCTCAAATCATGATCAACACTAATCCTTTCAAAATAGACTTGTTGGTGACGGAAATTATCAGCCTGAAATTTAAGCTACATAACCTTTTTTGGTAATTTTTCTTAAAAATTGTCCCTGCTAATTACGCTATTATAAGTCAGACCCCTCACCGTTCGCCCAGCAATGCAACTTCTGATTTTGTGGTTAGTAAGCCATTCTACTAGAGTTTAAATTGTGGCTACATATGTGGTGCTATTGAGGAGCTATTGATTCAACACTTTCCAATGACACAACTTTTATGAGTGGTGTGCTGCTGTGAGAACTCTGGTGTTGCCAGCAGCACAATGTCAAAAAAAACAAACATTATCTTCCTGTTGTCTTCTTTGTGGTTTTTGGCATTAGTAACATCCGGTTGTTATTCACGTGACTCATATGAGGTCCATTGCAATTTTGCACAATACATGTATTTTGATACAATAAAAAAAATTAATAATGTTGCAAAAACTTTTTATTAAAAAGCTTGAGTTTTTACAAAATTGGCATGTTTCCTTTAATTATAATTTCAATTTGCACAATTTTATGGTTAATGGAACCACAGCTGCTGAGCGCTTTCTGTCATAGACCCGTCATGCATCGTTGCTAGTGGAAGTGGTAGCTAACAGAACACATGTTCTGTTTTCATAGCTTGCTTTAGACTGATGTTCCTCCCATAAGCCTCACCGGCTGTAAATGGGCTAAACGGTGAAGGTGAGCAGCCATAAAACGCTGTAAACATTGTTTTTGAACTTCAATTGGAAAAAGGAAAGGCTCAGGTCATAAGCAATTGGAACTCAAATCTGGACACGTCACACAAATTGTTCAATTTATTTGTAGTATTCCTTTGTGTAAGCACATTCTCTGTGATAAAAGCAGCTCTTTTGTTTTGAATACTAATATATACTTTTGATTAGATATATTCCTAAAGCTGTGGTCTGTAATCCTGGAATGTCTCTTCTCTTATCTGTGGCAGGAATGTCAAGCAACAAAGGGCTCTTTTTGTCACAAGTTTCCCACAAGGCTTTTGTAGAAGTGAACGAGGAAGGAACCGAAGCCGCTGCTGCCACAAGTAATTTGGTGGCAGATAGCGTTTCCTTCTTCACTGCAGACCACCCCTTCCTCTTCTTCATTCGAAATAGAATCACCAAGACCATTCTCTTCGCCGGACGCTTCTGCTCCCCCTAGCACGCTCTATGACCTTTGGATCAGACGGGCTACTAAACTCCAGTCTTTGAGGGCTAAAGTCCTGCCACTTCTAGACGTCCTCCTTTTTCAACACTCTTAAATGAAAAGGATGAGTTGCCTCCTGAGCATGAAATCAAGTTCTTCAGAGTCAAACTAGTAACCAATGGCCAAAAATTCTCACCAGCACACTCTATACCCCATAAAATTACCAAAACAGCAGCCACACGTCACTGTCGTTCACAAGATTGCACTGTTACAAAGGTCTCCGAGTCCGTTTCCAAAGGTTATGCTGAAATTCATCTTGGCAGTCTATGACTGTAGTAAAGATTCTAGGATAAACATTAGGTGGAGACAAACTTATTTGCACTTTGGCACTTTTAATTCTTTTCACGTGGTAAGCTGTCAAAATTGTAAATTTCTAAGACTAGCATGAAGAGTTAAGATCAGAGATGGTCATTCCTGGGGTGTACTGACATTAACTGTAAAACGATCTGTATTCCTTCTGGTTCAAAGTGATGTAATGATAGGGTGTTTTTTTTTTTTTTTATGATTTCCTTTGTAGTGCCAGAACTTGTTGCCATATCTTTGAACATTTTCTATGGACTACATTCTAAATTTTGAAATAATTTTATAGTTGTCAAACTTTTTGTTGTGTGGAAAAAAGTGTGGAAAATCCATCGGCAATAAATGGCCGATGGCACAAGTAATTGTGTTGTGTGATGCAACTCTTATAAAGTAGGGTGAATAAGTATGTGATTGTCTGTTCCTATGATTTTTCTAAGTTTAGAAGTTAATTGCCAGTAAAATTTCTGCTTGTTTTTACTGGATATTTTAATATGGTAGAATTACATCATTCTCTGATTTCATCATAACATCGCATAATCTCATTTTTGCATAATGCAAAATTAAAATGAATATGGTAAGTACAGTCTACAAGGTCACACACGAATGGACGATAGGTGGCGGTATGCACCTCCGAAGTTCTTTGGAATTTGTTAAGAATGAGAAGAAAATGCTTAATTAAAAATATTTAAGAAGGATGAGGATGTATTTTCTGCCATGATTACATGCCAAATGGTACAAGTTTTCAATATGTTTAATAATACTACTACTAACAATAAAAAATATAAGGACGGATTCCAGACGTCATCACACGCTGAATGGTACATATAGTGCTTCCAGAGCAGATCTATGCAGTATCTATGAAGTGACAGGTTGTATTTATAGGCACGTTGATAGACTTGAGCCTTGTCCCAAAGGTTCAAGCTCCAGAAACAGCAAATGAAGATTTAATAAGACGAAGGCCTAAGTATTAACTTGAATGTATCGCTTACTGCCTAATCCTTCTCTACCACCTGCTCTGTGTGACACATAACTAACAGTTGGAATGTAAATTTTAGTAGACTACTGTTTTATTGACATTTTACGGGTGTGAATATGTTCACATTAGCAGTAATTGCATGTACTGAAGAAGAAGAGGGACTTGCTGCAGCATTTTTTGTTGCAGCAAGCACAGTTGCTGCAACAAGAAATGTGTTCATGTACATTTGCTCATCTACATTTTATAGTTTTCTTGTACTTTGTACAAATCTAAACGTTATCAAGCTTTCTTTGTATGAAATTGACATAGTTTCATGTTTGTAATGGCATAGCCAGAAATAAACTCTTCTGAACATTTATAGGTATGTTATTTAGTAATATTTTGTCAAAGAAAATGTTTTTTTTTGTTTTGTTTTTAAAAACTCCTATTTAGAGTGAGGAGAAATGTGTTGTTCTTGTTGATGCATTGAACAGCATAAATATAGACTTTTAGTGAATATACGTAGCACTGGCAAAGAAAAAAGTTGGCATTTTTACTCATTGCTTTTGCAAGTTGCTTTGCTTGGGCTTGTTTGAGTAGTTCATTGCATCATGGAGTGAAATGAAGAAAGTCACTTTCCGTAATTCACTCCCACCATTCACACCCAAATAATAAGTAGCTGACTCTTCTCAACTGGAATTTTCTGCTGAATTTGCATTTTTTATTTATTTTTTCATTAAGTTTGACCTTTTTAGGTCAAAATGGCACATTTGATGCGTGAGACTGTTCCTTCAAAATGACCAACACCTGAACTATTAAAGGTTTCATCCAGCAGATCTTTAACGTTGTGCCTAGTATAATTTATTAGATATAGATGAGTAAGATATACTTGACTTTGTGTTATTTAAATTTTCTTAAAAAATTTTAGTGCAAATTGTCTCTAGGATTTTTTTAGCAAATCTTACCCGTTGATTCCTTTATACAGTAAATGTGTCACAGTTTGCTAATTAATTGGCCAATAGCTATAAATAAACACTCATTGAGCTTTTTATATAAAAAAAGTGAAACATTTCAGTTGATTCGTTCAAACAGTTCATTGACTGAATGAGAAGTTTGTTTGTTTTTCTCAGTCAGAGATCAGTCTTTAAGCTTCATGGATTTATTTTTTATGATATGCTCAATTTATCTTAAAGAAACAAAGGGTTGATGGGGTGACCTAACTCTCCACCGCACCCACAAATTAGCTCCAAGAAACAAAGAAAGATCTGAGTTCTCAGAGTAACTACTGCGCAACCTGGGCGTGTGCGACATCAACACAGGTGGGACAGTATTTTGTGAGAATAAAGGTGTTGTCTCTTACCTACTGCTTGATTTTAGCCTTGAAACTGGTAAATGTGGGACACCCAGTCTGTGACCTTAAGATGCCACCAAGTGTAGCACTATCAGTTATTTAGCTCAGGAGGCTGTTTGCCTTTCCACATAGGTTTTGGCTAACTTTTTAGCCCTTAGTAACTTTAAAATGCTTTTTGCATTTTCTCTGGCTTCTTTAATAACAACTGGCATATAGACATTCTTGATTATTTAAATGTGATTTTTGGAGAAAAAAAAGTGCTGCAGGAAAGGAGGTATACTGAAATTAAATTGAACTGTTAGAACATAAAATATCCAAGGTTATTAAGTGGAGATGCTGGTAATGGAAAAACGTTTTTTTTTTTTTTTTTAAAAATAAAAATAATACAGTTGGGACACAAACACACCCACAAAGTCACACTGCCCTCAATTCACATCAATGTAAAACACCGAAAGCATGCAAAACCTGTGATTAAAAATAAATTTTGTCTCAAAACTTAAACTAAAAATGTATTTTGCGTCCGCTAAGGACTCATTGTCCCGTTTACTGATTCACAATTCAATCAAAGTTATAAATCTGTTAAAAGTTTAAAGTTATGGAATGTCTTGTGGCAACTTATTGTGCAAAGAGAAACAAAATTTCTACTGTAATAACTATTTTATTAGTAGAGTCCCACTGTTTTGAAATACTATCTCATTATATTGACATTTTTTTAAATAGAGTGACAGAAACGGGATTCCATACAATATTATTTAACCTTTTGGCTATTTTTGTTATTTTTCCTGAAAAAGAGCTCATGACAGTGGATAACCTGTCATGATAACCCACAAGATAGCGTTTATTATTATTATTATTATTATTAGTAGTAGTAGTAGTAGTAGTAGTAGCACTAGTAGTAGTAAGTAGTAGTAGTAGTAGTAGTAGTAGTAGTAGCACTAGTAGTAGTAGTAGTAGTAGTAGTAGTAGTAGCAGCACTAGTAGTAGTAGTTAGTATAGTAGTAGTAGTAGTAGCAGCACAGTAGTAGTAGTAGTAGTAGTAGTAGTAGTAGTAGTAGCACTAGTAGTAGTAGTAGTAGTAGTAGTAGTAGTAGTAGCAGCACTAGTAGTAGTAGTAGTAGTAGTAGTAGTAGTAGTAGTAGTAGTAGTAGTGGTAATTGTAAGAAAACGTTTTCTCAGCTCAGGCTGAGCTCTTTATCGCTATCCCCTCGGCTTCCGTAGTCAGGACATTTGCGGAAGTAATTTTTTTTCTTTTGACGGGGTGTGTCCCGTGTCATTTATTAAAAACCTGCGCTTCAACCAGCATTCTTCATGTGATCTAAACCCTTTCTGTGGAGCACACAAGCGTCTGACAGTAAGTATAGTTTGTGTCATTCAGTCTGTTTCTAGTTTCCCAGAAGTGATGGAGTACAAATGCTGTCGTAACGATGTTCTTGCGCCTTTTTGCGTTTAATGTTGCAGCTTAAAAGCCGAACTAATCAGTGGTTTCCTCTTGCAGTCTAACATTCACGTTTATATGGCTCAGCTTGTTCTATTTATTGCAGTTTATGTTTTTTGGAGTTTGACTTGAAAGAAGAATAAAACCTGACGATGTTCTTAATAATAACCTCTGTCTCTGTCTCATTGTCCTCCAGGCACGATGGCAGCAGTAACTCCTCTGGCCTCAGCCAACACCAGCTTCTCTCTGGCTCTGCTCAAAAAGCTGGGGGACAAAGACAACACCGCAAACATCTTCTTCTCTCCTTTCAGCATCTCCTCGGCTCTGGCCATGGTGATGCTGGGAGCCAGAGGAAACACAGCCGCTCAGATGTCAGAGGTAGAGCTAGTGAAACACACACTCCACCTGTTTCAACTGTCACACTGTTGGCATTCATGAGAGTGATTTAATTTTTTATTAGCACACTAGTGATAGATTTCCTCGATTTTTGTTTTACTCAGCACCAATGAGGCAGTGCAAAAACATTGAAAGTTCAGATTTTTTTGAAGTCAGGTTTTGTTAAAAGATTGTAAGGAACCACCTGCAAGGAAAAACTCTTGTTTTGTCTTCATTTATTTTTGTTGTTGTGAGTGTAGCTCTGAGTTTCTCTGAAATTGCTCAATTGAGAAATGGTAATGTGTATGTACTACGCAGACCTCTATGTAGTGGCTTTGTAAGTATCTCCAAATATGCAATTTATATGCACCACAAATTGTGTCTTTTTCTATTCTTGTGGAGAACACAGTTCCTGTTTTCTCATGGGTGCCAAAGCAACAGGAAATATCTGTTTTCTTGTGGAGGTAGTTGCCGATACGTTAGCAACAAAGTAGGCAGGTATTAAAAGCAAAAATATCATGATGGTTTAACGTCACAGAGGAAAGGAACAGGAATTAAATAATCAGCCTCTGAGTGGATAATAAACCGTTAAAGGGTTTATTAAACAGCATTTGTCTGAACTATTTTATGATTAAGCATCGAGTTTGATATGGAGGGACACCAAGCTTTGGGAAACTGCTACTTGTCTTCTTCTCTTCCAATTAGCAGGAATAATCTGAACTATTTTTTTATGTGGGTCAAATCTGTGATTGCGTTACTATGGGAACAGGATAATCGCTGTAGATGTTTAACTGTGGTTATCAGGTCTCATTATGTGCAGCAGATATGCCCAACCGTTTTTATGAGCGGTCCTTCTCAAAGTTCAGTCTGCACCAACACCGACTGTCATGTTATTACAACGTTCACGTTTAGTGATGTCATTATTTAACGACTGAAGTGAAAACTTTCTGCCGCCTTTCGCTGTGCATCGTTGATTCGGCAGCGATGGAGTTCCTATTAACAATATGAGGATAAACGGAGCACTAGTTTTTATTCATTAGTGGGTTTTCCACTTTAGCAGAAATATTTGGGGCCATTTTCCAGGAGAGGTGGTTGAAATTCAGGTGAAAGCTGGTAACAGAGTGATTATGTAGCTTCTAACAAACTGGGACCGCAGAAGCCAAACCACACCCAGGTAAGTCAAGTTGGTAAATGTTAGTAAATGGGAGTAGCAGAGCCTCACCCATAATCTGCACTGTAGCTCAGGTTAAAGAAACAACCATTCAGTGGAAATCAGTGGTATCATAGCAACCTGGAAAACCTGTGTTTTATTCCAGTCATGAATTTGTGCATTAGCTTTCATTGTATGTTTGTTTTCTTACCTGCTTGTTCAGCAATAGGGACACATTATCAATGACTTTATTAATCAGAGCTGCTAGTCTACATGTTTTAAACTGATTTTTTTCTTCTTTTACATAAAGAAGCTTTTTATTTTTTCCCTACATATCAAATAACATCCCTCAATTTTGAAGGCTGAAGGAGGGAACTAAGGAACCAACTCAACAAGGAAAATGATAAACTTCCCATTGTACATATGTTGAAATCTCTAAAATAAAGCTGAGCACTTTATTTTAGAGAACACTTCCTATTGTGCATCTAAGGTATTTCGCACTGCATGTCAGAGGTTGTTATTGAGACAATCGTTGCCATGCATACTGCTGAGTAAGAGGGAGTGGCTGAGAGGCTGGACTGGAAAGATGAGTCGGCTGTGGAGGAATGTGTCATTTAGCTGTGAAATCCTTTGGTTTGTTGGTTCCCTGTTAGCTGGCTGACATTTACTCTGCACCGGCCACAGAAATGTTTGGATTTAGCTGCAGGGACTCTGGAACCGACCGTCACCGAACATCATGACGATGATTCAGTCCAGCTTGGAAAAACAGTCCAAGACTGAGAAACGGCATTTCCCAGTCTCATCTTAGATTTCAGTGATGATATTTGGAGTCTGTCAAATGTAGATTTTTATACAAGTGTTACTTCTCTGGTTATGGAAGTCTTTGTCAGTATTTCAGCAAATGTTAAATTGCACAACTCGGTTTGAAAGATTTTTATAAATATATATACATATATATATATATATATTATATATATATATATATATTTTTTTTTTTTTAGATGGGTCTCTCTGCAGTGGAGCTTTTCGTTGTTCCAGTGAACAACTTCCAGCATCTGTAGAAAGATCTCTACTCAAACAGTGGATAAAATACTATTTCAAGGCATTAAAGACAAAAATGTAAAACACAATCTTAATGCTTCTATTTAAATTTTAAAAGAAGCAATCATTCATTTTAAAAAAAAAATAAATACAGATTCTTCTTAACAGTCACTACAGTTCTATCTTTGTTTGTACAGTAAATCAGCGGCTACACTCAGTCTGGACCCGATTAGTAAACCTGTGTTTCTTAGAGCATTCCTGTCATGAAACAATCAGAGCATAACGTCTACATTTACTTTTTCTTGACATGGTGTTCAATCCAAGTTGAACTTTACTCTCTGACTAACCTGCGTCGAATTTGATAGGAGTGGGAATTTGGAGTGGAGTCTCTCCAGGTTGTGAAAGACGCTTTACATGATGACTCACCCTTCATTTATCTCCTGCTGTCAGCACAAATAATCAGTCCTGCTCAGACTCTGTCGAGGTTTTTTATGAGGATTTACCCTGGGCGGTCCTGAGTAGGTGCAACAAATTCTGCACTTCTCTACCTCTGATCACAAACACAAAGCCTTGATGCAGACGGAGGATTAGGGCTGTGATAAGAAAAAATTAAATTGCAAGAATATTTATGAGGATAAAGTCGTAACACTTCGAGGACGAAAAGTTGTAATTCTTTTTCTTAGCATGGCCCCAGAACTCAGTCATAAGGAAATGTGAATAAAGTTTAAAAATATTTAACTTCACTGTGAGCCTCGGTCACTACGTCACTGATTGGACGGACCAAACGGTTCCAACTGGAGATCGGTCATGTCTTGCAGCTTGACAGTAAGTGTCCCAAATGTCGCCTCCAGGTTCTGTGCTTCACTAAGGCGCAAAAGGTGAAGCAAGCAGGACCGCCACAGATGCAGACGCAACAGAAAGCTCAAACCAAACTGCCACCACAGCTGGTGAAGGTGGTAAAAGAGGATCTGTTACCTGATGCTACTACTAACAAAGGGTCTGGGTGGTAACATGGTCCGTGGAGGAGAGTTTACTTCACATTCTGCTGCCCTCTTTCTCTTTTGTCGCTCTCCTGATGCCGTTTATGGCGACGCCATTAAATAATCCAAGAAGGAAACAGAAGGTGGAAGAAGCAACTTGGTCCAACATTCTAGAGTCCTTTTGTTTTTACACGATGCTGCGTCGTTATGCCATTTTATCTGCTGCTTCCTGTTACACTAAACAGGCAAAACTCATTTCCTCTACTTGTGTAACTGTGATAGTGGGATATAACTACTGTGATGCTGCACAGCTGCAGTGCCAGACCACTGGAGTTAAATGGGCTTTATCTTTGGATACACAGTAAAGGAAAATACGAGAACTGGAGTAAGGAATAACAACATGGTGGAGGGATGGTCTGATGTTCTGTAAGGACTTCTGAGGTCTGGATCTTTGGGTTTTTATTTTAAAGGGATGAAGGGCTTAAGATGTTTTGTATGTTTCTCTCTTGTGCTACATTTGGGTCTTCATGACTGATTCCTACACTCATAAACATCTTTACACCTTTTGAATTTTCCCATTTTGTTGCATTACAACCACAACTGTAAATGTACTTTATTGTGTTTGGCATTTATTTTTATTCAGCCCTCTTTGATACCCTAAATAGAATTGGGTGCAACAAATTGCCTGATCTGTTTTGATTTGGTCTCAAGACATGCAAATGTGAAATGTGGTAAATACAGTATATTACCAAAACAATCAGCAGACATAATTCCAGGAAAAAGTGATTCTGCAGTGAAATAATTGAAAAAGCTGAGTAAATGGACATGCATGCCAAATTTAACAGTTTTATTTGTAAATAAAATCAAAATAACTACATATCCTTTGCCTCCACTTCGCAGTTAGACACTAGGAATAAAATGCATTGAAGTTTGTGGTGGTGATGTAAAGCCGTTGGTGTATGGAGACTTTTGGTATTATGGATGGTACGGAAATGCGTCTTTTTTTCTATTAAGTGATGAGTTAAAACATACTTTTGCTACTTTTAACAGATTTAGATAGTTTTTATAGAGTGTTTAAAAAATCCTTTCATCACTTAATAATCAAAATGACCATGAAAACTCTTCTTTTTAAAAAAAAATATTTAATTTGGTCTGCTTCTTCTTCAGTAAATCTAACTGGTTTCCTTTCATCTGCAGACCCTGAAAACCCTGGATGTGAAGGACGACCTCCACTCCAGCTTTGGCCAGCTGCTTAGCCAGTTGAACAAATCCAACGCTCCGTATGCCCTGAATGTCGCCAACAGGCTCTACGGCGAGAAGTCCTACCAGTTTGTTCAGGTGTGACTTGGGGATGGGAGGGGGTTTCCTTTCAGCACTAGAGTGGATGTTCCTGAGTGGGTGTGGCTTTCTGTGCATGTTAAGACCGACCGAATGAGGGCAGAAAAGCGGAACACCGGATAATTCAGGACACATGCATCTACATTTGCTTGCTTTTGTTTCAGGATTACCTTGCGACCACTAAGAAGCATTACCAGGCAGAACTGGAGACCGTGGACTTCACCTCCAACGCCGAGGCAGCCAGGGTCAACATCAACGGCTGGGTGGAGACGAAGACCCAAGGTGGATGACATGCTCACACACACACACACACACACACACACATACACACACACACACACACACACCCACACACACACACACACACCACACACACACACACATACACACACCCACACACACACACACACACACATACACACACACACACATACACACACACACACACACACACACACACACACACACACACCAACCACGAGATAACATTTAAAACGATGAATTCATCATTTTTATGTGAACAAATGAAATTAAAAAGACAAATTAATAAGCAGCAAGAAATGGATCTGTTCATTTAAAATGTTCAAAAACAAGAAAATGTTTTGGCTTTTTTTTTTTAATTAACCTCCACGTCTGCATTTTTTTAGTCATCACAATCCTCGAATTACTTTTTTCTTATTTGATTCAGCTTCAGCCTATTTTTTGAAGTCGTTTCATTACTTAATTATTTTTTCATTACATTATTTTAAAATGTAAAATACGTGCATGAAATATTTCTGTTTATTGACTTATTTTTCTTTTTTTAATTTATGCTATTTTTGTGTATATATATTTCTTTTAATTTGTCTTCTATATGTCCTATATGTTTATTTACTTTTAATCATTTTGAATTCATTATTGTGCTTATTGCCTCTTTATATATATACATATATATGTATATATATATATATGTAAAAAAAAATTTATATATATATGTAAAAAAATTTATTAATGTGATAAGTATGTATTTTTTTTCACCTGTTTATTTGCATTGTTTCTCACCAGGTAAAATTAAGGATATCCTGCCCCAGGACGCATTGAACTCGATGACCCGGCTGGTGCTGGTCAACGCCATCTACTTCAAAGGTCACTGGGACAAGCAGTTTAAGGTGGACGCCACCCGTGATGCTCAGTTCAGCGTCAACAAGGTAACACTGCTGTCCAGCAACCTGACCTCTGTCGGTGTGGAGAAAAAACCCCAACTCATCAGCTAAAACGCAGACTGAATGTTAGTTTCCTTTGGCAAACAAAAAGCACATTAAAAGCTGCTTTTCCATGTTTGGTTCTGGTTCTGGGGTTGCAGAGCAGAACCAGAACAGCTGCAGATTTTTAATGTATTTTTGTGGCAACACTTTCAGGGATTAATAATCTTGTTGACCTATGTAAACTTTGTATGATCGCTATATCTTATGTAAGCATAATCAATAACCTTTTACTGATTTCTGCATGTACACAATTTTGTTATGTCTCCTTTTTTTTTTTTTAAGAATGAGAAAAAGCCGGTGAAGATGATGCACATGAAGTCAAAGTTTCCCCTGACCTACATCTCAGAAGTCAACTGCCAGGTAACTGCAGAGATTCACAGTTCAGGTGGGAGAATCTACAACCATCATCCCAACGACATTGTAAAAGAAAACCTGTTTTACAGATCCTGGAGATGCCGTACAAAGGGAAGGAGCTGAGCATGCTCATCTTTTTACCCAACAGCGTGGAGGGTACGACTGGTCTGGAGAAGGTAGGTACTTAATGCTGCAAAGACCAAAAAAACGACGTGCAAGAAGAGCCCAAGGAATTTACTTTATTTGTGTCCAACCTCAAGCTGGAGCAGACGCTGACGTACGAGAAGTTTATGGATTGGACCAATCCAGACATGATGGATATGATCGAGGTCCAGGTGGGCCTGCCTCGGTTCAAGCTGGAGGAGAAATGCGACATGAAGGCCGTCCTGATGAGCATGGGCATGGTGGACGCCTTCGACCAGGCAAATAGCGACTTTTCTGGTAGGACGTGTTTCCAGACAGTTTTTTTCCCCCCAACTCGTTCTCCGTATCTCTCTGGTACCATCTAAACGTTTCGGTCCCTCTCTGCTCCGACAGGCATGTCCCCAGCCAACGACCTGTTTGTGTCTGAGGTTTACCACAAGGCCTTCGTGGAAGTCAATGAGGAGGGAACCGAGGCCGCCGCTGCCACTGCCGCCGTCATGATGCTGCGCTGCGCCATGATCCCCGCCACCTTCATCGCGGACCACCCCTTCCTCTTCTTCATTCGACACAACCCCTCCAAGAGCGTGCTCTTCACTGGCCGCTACTGCTCGCCTGTGTGAGGTGGTTTAGTGTGACGTGTCCGAACAGGAGGGAGGTTACATCAAAATGGATCCGAGTGAGGGAGAGGAGTTGGTGTAGAGTTCAATCTCGCTAATCCCACCTCAGGGTTCCATCCGGTAGATTAAACACCGCTGTGTACAAGTTGGGTTTTACCTCTTCTCTATGTGCCTTGCTAAAGTTTCTTCCACTGTTAAACCTGACGTCCTTTGCGGGTGTATTTGTTCATGTATGTAATGCCTTACGGCCCTGTTTGCTGCAGCTGGTTTAACTTATAATATGTCCTTTTAAAAACTTGGCCTTTTAAAAAATTTACCTAATGCAAAATGGCAGCATAATTGCAACATTCTTAGCACTTTATCTTCACAAGCGTTGGAATAAATAATCGCTTCACACTTGATGCAGAACCAAAAGGAGAAGAGACACTACATGAAGCTTTACTGGTATCAGATCTGTAAATCATCGTAATGCACCCTGAACTCCCACATGAGGAATAAAAGTGAAACTTTCAAATCTGCTGTCTTGTGTGGTTTATTTGCATCCAGAACTTCTGGGATTTGGGTTAGATAATTAAACTCATTTCAATATACAGCTGAACTTGCATTGTTAGCTGTTTATCTGTGTTGAGCAGCTATGGCAGTGTTGGCTTAGTTCAATGTCTGAATATGTATTATTGTACAATTGATAAATTATAGTCATTTTGTTTTAGTTTTAGTTTTACAAACTAATTGGAAACAAGTTATAAATAAAGCCACAAAATCACTAAAATTAATTATTTCCAATTCAAGTGTTGGCTAGATGTCTATTTTTGTAAAGAAATGCATTGAAGGCAGCATATGATATCAAAGTTGTTTTCTTGCCACAACATTTTTTTAAAGGTGTTGTGCCCCTTGTGCTTTAATTTTAAGAGTACAGATTTTAGTGGAAAAAAGACGGCCATGAACAGAATCTTTATAATTTGAAAATTAAGAACAAAACAAATTAAAATCTGCTACAATAACAAAGAACTAAACAAAATTTCAGAATAAATTCTACAGAAAAATATTTACATTTAAATCAACTTAACAATGTGGCGCTTCCATATGTATAATTTCCAAAAGAAAACTTGTATTTGATAAGATTATGATGGTATAAATCATAATTGTGATGGCGGACCAGAGGGGAAATGGTGCAGCTATTTAAAGTGATGGATAGTAAAATCTATGTTGTAGCACTAACCCCAGTCCAGAAGGTGGCAGCAGAGCAGTCAGAGTTTCTAAAGTTCCAGGAAGAAGACGCTGTTTACATCCCTCAGACTTCCGGGTTGTCTGTAGCTGTGGCCATTCATTACTGCTATTTGTCTGGCTGCTGATGGAGACGCTTCTTTCTAAGCTTCCCGACAAACATGTCCTCTTCCCGGCCTCCTTTGCTCTCCGACTGGCTTTGGTAGCTTATGGAGACTACCAGGACAGAACTATGGTAGTGAAGTACACGGATATAGACTACCATGTGTTCACAGATGCTGCCAGGTTCGTCACACAGGTATCTACTCCTCTTTTATCAGCTGCTGCTGCGTTTTTAAGAATGAAAAAACTTAAAGCTAAGGAACTAGTTTTATCTGTTTTGCTTCACGCATTTGACTCAACTGCATTCCATATCATTTCTTTAAAAATTTGCAAAACATTGAAAATTTTAAGCAAAGCTAAAAACGTTTATTCTCATTTTATAAGATATAAAATATGTATGCATTTTCTTCCTTTAGGGTACTTAGCGTAACTTTCTGCCTCAGTTATCATACCTACCACCAGGTGTCAGCAGAGGACGACAATGTATTCCAATTTGTGTGTCAGAGATTGTAATATTGTGTCTGTCTAAATGAAACTCGCTTTTTTCGTTCATTTTCTGAACATAAATCTTTGTGTTGTATTTTTTGGACAGGGCGAGTCTCCGTACAACAGGTCGACCTACCGCTACACCCCTCTGCTGGCCTGGCTTCTCACCCCAAACATCTACGTTGCCATGGTGTTTGGAAAGCTCCTCTTCATTTTATGTGACGTGCTGTCAGGACTGCTCATCCACAGAACTCTGTGTGTGAGAGGCCTAGACTGCAAGGTTTGACCCGCCAACATCTTTTTTTTTGTTTTTTTGATTCTTTGATTTCTGCTTGTTTAGATCAGAAAAATGTTATTCGTTCCCCTACGTTTGTCTCCAGACTGCAACCTCTGTGTGTTCCCTTTGGCTTCTCAACCCTCTGCCGATGGGAGTGTCGAGTCGGGGGAACGCCGAATCCGTCCTGGCGGCTCTGGTGCTCGGGACTTTGCTTTGTATGGAAGGTAGGACTACAACTGACGATTATTTGAGTAATTGATTGTTATATCAATTATTCTGACTAATTAATCGGATAAAAACAATTAGCATATTGTGCTCATTTTTCATTTAACCGCTTTAGCATTTTTAGACAATATTAAAGATGCATTAGAAGATTTAAGTAAACATATTTTTTAAAAATAAGAACATAAAAATGTTACTGTCTTAAATGCAATAACAGGATTCCTTTAGTGTACTCTTGGTCAAATTGTTTGATACTTTTTACTTCTAATATCAACATGTGAAAACTTTATGCATAACTGAACATCAGTACAATGTAGCAAAAAGTGCTTAATATGAGAGCAGTTTTTTATATATATCTTAAATGCAACTTTTTGTACAAGTTTGGCTTAATTACTGCTCTGAGTGCGTTGTTCTTTCAGCAAACTGCATTTTTCCTTGTTTGTATACTTCAGTTAAAGATTAATTGATTTCTAATTTAGTTGGGGTTTATTTAAATAACCGATCACTATTACTATCACGATTTCAACTCTTATGAATAGTAAGGAATCTATGAACCCTCTGGGAGTTTAATGCCTCCATAAAGACGTGATGAATGTCACTCCTGCTGTCATGTTACCTCCGCAATCATGTGCTGATGCATTGTTTTTCCCTTCTAGCCAGGCATCTGGTGTGGGCAGCCGTGCTCTACGGCCTGTCGGTTCACATGAAGATCTATCCCATAACGTATGCCCTGCCCATTGCTCTGACCCTGAGAGCGCCGGAGGCGGGATCAGCGGAAGGCAAACCGACGCGGACGTGGAAGAAGTGTGTCCTATTTCTTGGAAGTTTCCTGAGCCGCGACCTGATCCTCTTCGGAATTGTGGCCGGAGGAGTTTTCTCCGTGTTCACAGCACTCTTCTATTACATGTGAGGCAAACACATAAAGGTTTGATTTAGTCACTTCTCTCCCGGATGTTGTATATGGACTAGTTTATTTTCATAAACGTCATAGTACAACCATTGTTCTTCATCATCTGTTGTTAGAAGTTGTAAAAAGAAAAAAAAAGGCAGAAAAACAAAAGTTGTGATTCTTATGACTCCTCTGCTGTGGATGCAGGTATGGCTGGTCGTTTCTTCATGAGACGTACTTGTACCACTTGACAAGAAGAGACATCAAGCACAACTTTTCCCCGTACTTCTACATGCTCTACCTTACTGCAGGTACTCATCAGACTAGACGTGGTGGTTGGGGGGCAGTTCTTATTCTGGTCTGAGCTTATGATAAAATAGGAGCTAAATCCAGGCAGTTTTTCTTTTTAAGTTTAACAGTGAATAAACAAATGTGCAGGTGTGTACAATATCCTGGGTTCATTGTTTTGCCCTTCTTGCTTTCAGACAGCAGGGGGAGCCAGTGGCTCGGCCTGGCAGCCTTTCTGCCACAGCTCCTCCTGCTGTTGGTGGCATCCTGGAGCTTTCACCATGACCTGGCCTTTGCCTGTTTCCTCAACACGGCCATCTTCGTCTCCTTCAACAAAGTGTGCACTTCACAGGTAACACAAGTTATAGACCATTCATAGGATGTATCCTTAAGTCAGGGTTCCTAAGCAGTGCTATGTGTCTGATGAAGTATGGAAAAATAAAACTGAGTTTTTGAAAATATTTTTTAAGATCTTTTTATTTTTTTTAATGTTTTTATAAACAAAAATTTAATATTTCTTGATAAAATTAATTGTTTTTTTTCAATAACATCTTTATCTTTTATTTGTCATGTCCTACCTTGATGTTTTTTAAACGCATGTTCAGTGGTATAGCCGAAATAAAACCTGGGTCGGGTTAAAATGACAAAACACTGGCTATTGCTTTGCTTTTGCAACAGGATAAAATGACCAATGTTAAAAAATTATGCTTACATTTTTTTTCTCTTAATGTCTAGAATGTTGAAAAAAAAAGAACTCAAGACAAAAAAAATGTCTAAAAATGTATGGATTTAATATAATTAAATATATGCTGTTAAAATGTAACTTATTTTTAATTGTCTGATTTTATGATGAAGAAAATGTGGGCTTTTTAATTAGCCTTGTGGAAATTGAATATATATGTATATATATATTAAAATGGAAAGCTTGCATTAAAAGAGTTACTAATCAGCTCCACTTGCTTTTCCTCATACTGCTTACCACTAAATGTCAACCTGACATGCACTATCTGTGTTTTTTATTTTTTTATAAAATAATTTTATTACTTTGTTGTTATTATCATTGTTACTGCTTATTTTGCTGGGGGGTTTTCAGCACTTTAGTGCAGCTGATGTTTTTAAAGTGCTTCATAATTAAGATGACGTTGACATACATTTTTATATTAGTTCTCAGATATTTGGGGTATTTCTTCCTTAGACTGTGACTTGTTTGCTTACTTTTCAACTGAATGGTTAGGGTTGTACACTAAGTAAATGAAGGGAATTGGAACATTTTGAACAAAACCATTGTTGAACTCATTGTGCATCAAACACATCCTAAAATCCACCAAAAATCATGTGGATATTCAGGAAGCTTCTTAAATGTTTTTGTCCTCTAGTGTATGTGACACATATTTTTAGCCCTGCTGTAACAGAGAGTAAATTATATTGATGAACAGATCCTGACTTGTTTCTGTTTCCAGTACTTCCTGTGGTACCTGTGCTTGCTGCCTCTGGTCATCCCACACCTGACTCTGTCAGTGAAACAGGGTCTGGGTCTGCTGCTGCTCTGGTTTGCCGGACAGGTAGTTCACCTTCACGTTATTTATGTTACTGTTGGGACAATTCATATCAACTCTCGTAGCTCTGGCCATCTGAAATTAATATTTCTATTGGGGAGGGTTTTTCTCTCATTTTCAACAAACTTACACAGCGAGTACAAGCTGTCATTGATAATTGGTAAAAGATTGGTAGTGCTTTAATGCTTAAGAGACATGTTTTTTACTCTGTACGGGGTCCAACAGGGTCACTCTGACACCATTTTACAAGTGTTTTTTTTTTCTTTTTATGACTGTCAATTTTTTGAAACTGACTGTCCTACGGGCAACCTCCTCCCCCCCCCCTTGTTCCCCAGCTGTCCGACCGTGACATTTGCCGCGCTGTACTAGAGCATCTCGTTAAGGCTGTGCCAAACATTAGCCTGAATGTCTTTTTTTTTTTTACCCAAAATACTTAAAAAAAATTTGCTTGCTAAAGAAGTTGCAGTGAAAACCTTGAGAAAAACTCGCATCTGAAGGAAATTTTGAATGTTTCCATTTATTTCTTGCTATAAACTGACCAGCAAAAACAGAAAACACAAAGTTAAGTTGCATTTTCAGGCTTCCTCTTCTGTGCTTCATCTGGTTTTCTCCCTACACAGGCTCTCTGGTTGGCCCCTGCCTACTTCCTGGAGTTCGAAGGCGTCAACACTTTTGTCCTGGTCTGGCTCGCCGGATTGCTGTTCTTAGTCATCAACTGTTTCATCTTGATTCAAATCATTACACATTACAAACCCAAACCCCCTTCACAGAGACTGAAGGCCGAGTGACACTTCATTGGGTCGAAACAGGAACATTTACACTGCAAAAACATAAAATATTACCAAGTATTTTTGGTCCTGTTTCTAGTGGAAATATCTTGGTGCACTTGAAATATTCTGATAGTATTATGACTTTATTCTTTAATTTGTTCTATTATAGCCGTGGTACTCCATCTATTTACAGTAAAAACTAGACCAAAAATACTTGGTTAAATTCTAATATTTTTGCACATATTAAACTTTTCAACCAGGACTCAAGCAAAGAAGGCATTTGTATTTTGCTCAATTTCTCTGAGCTGTCTTTTCATAGACTTCCTTCACTATAATCTAAATCATGTTGTTGGAGATCAGTCATATATTGTATAAAAGCCTCAGCTGGATTAGCAGTTATCCTGAGTTAAACCCTTGGATTACATGCTTATGTTGGCAGGCCGAAGCACTTAGATTCACAGCGATATACAGACTGCAAACAATTATCACTCTGCTTTGTGTGGCCTAAAATCTTTGACTGTTTGCCCCCAAAATAACAGGATTTAGCAGATTTTCCTAACCTGTTGTTGGGAGCAAAATACAGATTATAGACCTGGGGTTAAAGAATTTCCCCTCTGCCTTCTTGTAAACTGAGCTCCAGAGCTAACTTAGAGGCCATTTTTATGCTGGAGCTGTTTTACTTTGGGTAGGCCTTAATACTGCTGCTCACTTGTAGTTGTGGAACAAGGAGGGGCGCTGTGCAGACCGGATTAAGTTCAGGTAAATCCGAGCTAAATCGTGTCATGGTGACCTGGATTCTGACCTATAAACCACGCTTTGCTTTTCCACAAACTCTTGATAACATTCAGATGATATCCGCCCTGCAAACACATATAATTCAAGCCAAGGGTCCCAGTTCCTGTCAACGGGTGGGGGATAATGTTGATCAGAACAAGCTTCGCCGCAGCTGCAGTTCACAGTTTTCACCACTGGGCTGAAGCATTTGCCAGCGAAACGGAGCTCCGGAGCTCTGGCGTTTTGTGTAAGCCACACAGATTAATCAGTCAACTGGAGCATGAATACGACTCAAAACAAACAGTGGTTCCCTTAATCTCGCCATGCTTTCTCCTCCTAATCTCACATGGAAATCATCAAAGCTTTCACTTTGGTCCCGCTGATCCAGAGAGCGTTTGTTGGTGCTGCTGCTGCAGCCCAGGGACTGACACCAGGAGGATACAATTTACGAGAAAATAATACTTGTGCCTTTTCCATCTATGGCGGAAAAGGGTTGAATTTGTGGTGTTTTTCCAAAAACGTTTATCTCAGTGACTTGGTTTGTGTGGGGTGCGTGCTGTTCGAGCTGACTCATGGTCATCTGCGGCCTGAATACCCGGTTGATGAATCACCGGGTTGCACTGAGTAACCTTTCAGCTGGCCCGCTGCCTTTGGGCCCATACCTAAACCATTTTCATTCTTAACCGCCGTCCGTCTGAATACCACAACATTCTGGATTTTATTTTTGAAAGGAATCTGTTGACTGTAACAATGTCCTCCTCAAACTGGTGTTATATTTTCTTTACGAGATGCGGTACGTTCCGTCAGTACTAAGGAGTCACGAGAGGAACGACGGCTGAAGTTGCTGTTTTCACTCAGAAACAAAATCCAAAATGGCTTCCACGTGGTTATTAATATTTGCCATAAATCACTGTTGGTTTGTTCCTCAAGTCACCCCAACCCAGACTCATGAACATTTTTCTCTAGTGTTGGAGTTTACATCATGTTAAATACTTTGTCGTTTGCACTGCTAGCGCCTAGTTAGCCATTATACCTGAGCACTTCTGTTAGCAAACATGATTAAGTGGAATATTACGTCGTTTTTTGATTCAAATATTTATTGAAGTTTTCTTCAATAAATAGCAAATCCTCCAAAGAGTCTGAAGTAAAGGTCTTTACATCTAGTAGAGATCACGCTAATGCTAATTTGCTAATGGTGGAGCTAATCTTTTTATTTAGCCTGTTGATGCTTTTGCTAAATTTCAAAAACATTTGGTGCACTTCGCTTTCTGTAAATCAATAAAATGAAGCACTAACTAGTGGCAAGTAATTTATTTCCATTTTATGTAGACATAATATACAGTACAATGAAATGTAAAAGTTTTTCTCTTGCTGGTATTAGGGCACTTTGGAGGAAAGCAGCACCTATAAAACCTTTTCATGCCTAACAGCAGGATGATTTTCCTCAAATTTTCAGTGCGAATCTTTGGTCAGTAATGTCTGACCACCAGCTCATTCTTTGTAATCATGGTAACCAACATGCTGCCAGAACCACATGTCAGTTTTTACTGTTTTCGTCATGGCGTTGGGTTTTTGATCAGACCTCCACCACTCAGAAGAAGTAATCGGTTATTTCCAGGTACATAATGTATTTTCTACTTAAATGGACTTTTACTGTCCTTTAGGTTAGAGCTTCAGCTGACCTGCTGATCCAGATTTTGGTCGATACCAATTTTTATTAAAATGTCCCCAAACCTGCTAAGTTTTCAACACTGGTGTGATTATTTTTAGATATTAGTGATGAAGGTGCTTCGGATCAGAAGGAGGGATAACTCTGATGTTAGAAAAGAGGGAAAACGTGAATTCATCGCAATTGATAACCCCATTGCAAAATCCCATGTTTTTCTTATGCTTTGCGGCTCTAGTTTTTACTCCACTGTCTTTTTGTATTGCATACAAAAAGCACAGCCTATACTTAACACGTTCCATTCCTGGAATATGTTCTGAACGTTGTAAAATGTTTTGAACTGCATTTTTATGGAACCACAGGGGCGTTTTTTTTGTTTTGTTTTAGTTTGGAAATGATTTTATGAATGCAGAAATAAGCTTTAGTCTGGGCCTTGCGCTCATGTGCTCTAAATGCTGCACTTCTTTCTTTATCAAAGCTAAAGCTGTTGATCAGTTTCGGACTCCAGGTAGGATGAGTACGACTCATAACCTGGTCACAGAACCAAACTAGTTTAAAACCTGAAATAACCCTCAAAGCTTTTGGATTGGCTGTTACATGTATTTCTCTTAAAGTGTATGGAGTATTGTTGCGCTCAAATTGTTTACTATAGAAATGTAGTAAACTACTGGAAGCCATCGGCTCAGATGACACCAGGAAGCTGGTGTCATTAAACTACCTTTGACACAGAAGCCATTTAATGAAGACTCAAGCAGCTTAAGAAAATAAGCATTAAGGCGAGGTGCTTTGTTGTCCTTCATTAGCTAATTGAGGCAATCAAAGAGTCGGAGTGTTTTCAGTGGGAAGCTTCAATATTTTACTGACTTTTATATACGGTACCTTTGAAATGTCTGTTGGGTGGCATTCTTTCTTTTGATCTAATATTTTTATTCAATGTATTTTTAAAGAATATTTTTTACTCTGCAATCTGCAAATAAAAGCTTTAATCTAATTTTATGACTGTGCTTCAAAAGTTCTTATAAAGTATATTTAGTAGAAAGCTCCCACATTATGCGCCAACCAAGCACATGCTTCAATGTAATTCTGTGAGATTTTTATGTGATGGAGCAACACAAAGTTCTCCACAAATGCAAAGTGGATGGAGGAAGATTCACTGTGTTCATTTTTGTAATTTAAAAATAAAAAAGTAGTTTCTTTGTATTCAGTCTTCTTTTTAAGGCAGATTCCTGTTATAAAAATCCAGCTTGTCAGAAGTCGCATAAGAGGTTAACTAATTTAATTTCCCCATATACACATTTGTTCAATCAATGAATCAATCAATTGATTTTATTCATGTAAATGGGTATATTTGATTAAAGTGTGGTCAGTCAGCCTCTTTGACAGACGGGAAACTTTACATCAATATAATAAATATTAATATTACATCATTCAAAATGTTCTGGTGCTCAATACTTTAAAACATTATTAATTTCTTTCCCCTTCATTGTGATTACGCTCTACTTTCTGTTCTATCAACTCAAATCCCAATAAAGTAAACTATAGTTTAAAAAAATAAAAATCAGGGGGATGAACCCATATGCTAAACACTGAATAAGTGCGTTAATACCGTCGAATTATGGCTTCATATATTCAGGTTTCTAACCCTCTTGTCGCTGAGAGGGCTTGGGAAAAGAAACAAATGTATGTATAGTTTTGTTTTTTTCTTTTCCTTTGGTCCAACAAACATACAAACGTTGGTGTCCATGCCGAAGAGTAGAGTTATATAAATGCTCATGCAACCTTTGCACTGTAAACGTATTACTGATCTCAGCCGACTCATATACTCACAGACTGCTCGTGCCTCAGAGACACAGCTGTCAGGACGCATCAGACGTGGCTCACACCACAGCTGCCCAGAGCGCCCGCTGCTGCCTCCTGATTGGATGTCCTCTTTTCGTCGCTCCTTTCCCCTCTCAGTGTCTCTTCTCACTTCTACGTTTGTCTCACTTCATCTCCTTCCGTATCGTTGTCGATGCACAAATGCTTGGGTAGTTCGATTGAAGTTATACAATATATTAAAAATTCGCTCCATTGTTTATTCTTCAGCTTTACAGCTTTTTTACAGTATTTGCTATGTTTTTGTAAAAAATAATAAATAAATGTATGCCATGTGGATGAGAGCAGTGGGGAAATCCATGCCTCCACCTAGCAGTCATGTTTTTGGGCTGAGGGAGGAAGCCAGAGTACCCTGAGAGAACTCCACTTTGGCACCAGATTTAATCCAGGATCCTTGTTATTTTCTGCAATTAAACTGACTGCCCCACTTTGCAGCCCTGAGAAAATTCAGAAATGACATATTTTGTTTCCCTTCAAACAGTCGAGCGTCATTAATGTGTACATAAACAAACAAACTCACCTCCGACTCAACCGACATCTCCATATGGTGCTTAATGATCTATGTAACTCTTGGAGCTTGATGAACATAACTGGCATGAATAAATTTTTGTGCAACGTTTCATACAATGTCATTAAAAATTAACCTCATTTTGTCTAACACATTATTTATGCATTTTTGTGTGATAGAGCAACATAAAGTAAGGGCATAATTCTGTAAAAAACATAATTTTTGTGTTTTATTGTAAACAAAAAAGCTAAAAAAGTTTGGCTTGCTTTTGTTTTCCACACCCTTTACACTGACGCCCCTGAATAAAAGTGGAAGAATTCACTTTATTGTTAAATAGGGCCTGTCTATCATCAGGGCAGACATATATGGGGTACCCCAAGGTTCAATGCTGGGACTCCTCCTATTTAACATTAATATGTTCCAACTAGCTCATGAGATCAGTTACCATAGCTACGCAGCTCACCAGGTGACTGAGCCATCCAAACAGATGCTTAGATCAAAACAGATAGTTTCAAATGTAAAAAATACTTCTGCTAGTTTATAAATCACTGATCATCTTAGAACCAAAACACTTTAAAGGTCTTCTGTAATCTTCCAGACCTCTCAGGTCTTCTGGATTTGGTCTCCAGAACCAGACATGGAGAAGCAGCATTCGGCTTCTATGCAGTACAAATCTGGAACAAATATCCAGAAAACTGCAAAACAGCCGAAACAATGAGAACCTTTAATTCTTGAATAAAAACCCACCTGGTAAACATTGATTTGCTGTATATTTGCCTGACCAAATGTAATATTTATTGCTCGTTTCATAATTGACTGCTGTGTGTCGTGCAGCGCTGGGAGCTTCCCGGTTGCTGATCATGTGACCTCGACTCAACTTGACTGGCTTTTTTTTTTACTAGGTTGTTTGTCCTGCTGCCAAAGTAAGTTACTCGACTCTCTTTCCAAGCTAACATCTATCTACTGTAATAGGTGCTTGATATTCATTTACACGTGCACAAATGTACGTAAACACTCTCAATCATCCTAATTAGTGAAATCCCGGCACTAACTGATCCTGGCTCAGCCTGAAAGTCCCTGTAAGCTATACGCTAAGTGAGGAGAAACAAACACAGGCTTTTGAGAGGGATTAGAAAGAGGAGTGATTAGAGCGTCGCTGACGATGTAAGGTGAGGGTTGCAGACATCCAAATTAAGGAGGAGTTTTAGGAAAACCAGGTATAGCGATAAGTCAAAATAAAAATGAACAAATGAATCTGATAAAGCTTAAAAGCTGTGTTTCTTCATCTTCTTCTAAAAGTTGGAATTAATTAATTTACACTATGGATACCAGATTATATTAGTTTCAGTGTATTTTTAATCTACATAGAGACTTTTCTTCTTTTTTTTAGCACAATATAACTTATTGTTTGAGAAACCTGTATCATTTTGATGAATTTTCTGTAATATTAAAGCAATACTAAGAGTAGTTGAGCAAACACACGTCCATTGGTCGCTGCACCAAGAGTAACTATGAACCACAGCATATCCAGGCTTTGACATCATGTAAAGTGTCAGATCTGAAGGACATTGACAGCTGGATGCCAGAAATGTCAATATTTGCCCTTTTTTGATCATCTTTAGAGTTTATCACCATCATGTTGAAGCTGCTTCAGTGTGAGAAGCAGGAAATAAGATTTCACCACAGAATATTTGAGCTTTGGCCTACTTAGGCGCTGTGACCATTCTGAAACCATTTTTTTTCCTTCCCAGATCTAATGAGTATAAACCTGTGCGGTGTGTAACCAGGGATAAAGCATAACAGAAACAAATCACAAGCTTGTTTTTGTTTTCTGCGTGTGTAACTAGGTTAGTCATATTTTGTTATAGAACTACAAAAAATATGTTCTGTCACCAAGATAGTTCCCATATTTCACTGTAAATATTGTGAAAACCTCCATGGCTTTGAGTTCAGGGCTCCTGGAATCGTTTCTTCTTCTGTGGTATTCTGTTGTTTAATTCTTTGGGCTTCCCTAAACTCTCAGCTTCTTGTGCTAATGTGACGGCTTGAAGGAAATGTAGAGTCACTGTAAACTCGGCTTTATGTCTTCATGGTTTTATGTTCCTGTCAAGAGAACAAATAGGACGATGGCGCCTCACGGCAGATACTTCATCAAAAAGAAAAGAAATGCAGCGCTATGCATACATTTGTTTGTGGACAAACACAGAAATGTCACGAGTTCTAAAAACATTAAAAAAAAGCAAACCTCTGTTTAGTTTCTGTCTTTGCTGATCAGTAGCAGTGGAATCTTCTACTGATTCCACTGTGACCTGACATGTAGCAATCCCAGAATGCACTGTGGCGCACACTCCCTGTGAGAAATTAGGAGAACATTTGAGGCAGCAGCTCATTTTAAACAGCTGCTTTTCTAACTTCCTGCTGGACATCTTCGCTACTGCTACAGCGGAAAAAGGAACTAAGGATTTGGCTTCATCTTTGTCTTAATCTTATTTTATATTATTTTCTGAGTCACATCTCCAGCTGGTCATATTTTCTTTTTTGTTGACTTATGAATACGGCAACATTTTTAGATGAGTGGGTGAGAAAGGTGAAAGGGACCTATGACGTTTGCAGTATTCATGTTTTTGCACACCACACTGATTCCTCTACAGTCACAATAACTTTGCTTAAACATTATCTCTTCATTATTTTCCAATACACTAAGTGGAGTTAAAAATCTTGTTAGAACTGATGTAAAAAAGCAAAGTAAAGCAATCTGAGAAGAGTCAAAATCCACTTTTTTTTTCCAGCTCAGATCCATTTTGACAAAATCGTCACAATTGTTTTTTTTTCTAAATTTATCCTTCTTTTTTCTCCTGAGAGATGGTACATGCAGACGGAATCTTTTAATAATTCATTTGCTCCATCTCTTACAGTCGAAGGGAACGGTGCAGAACGTTACTTAGTAATGTAATGAGGCTAGAACAGCGTTGACCCTTTTCCGGCCTTTTCCTTCTGCTTCTCTTCCACGTTTAAATTGGAATTCTACGACTCGGGATCCTGCCGGATTGTGTTTTTGTCATCACGTTTCCAATTTCGTCGACTGCTTTTGTGGCGTTTTCGTGACTGCATCGAGCGTGGGAAATTTAGCTATTCTCAGCTCTCAGCTGTAGGTGCAGGAAGCATTTCGGAAGCAGCAGAATGTGTGAAAGTTTTCAAACTTAAAGAAAATGTAACAATCGTCCTTCGCATAGATGAATGCAAGGGCAGTTGTTTCATGTATTTTCACTATTTATGTTTTTCTAGTTCTTAATATTTGATCTCAGAAAGTTGCTCTATGAATTTCAGCAGAAAGCCAGGCTTGTGCGCCCCCATGTGATTAACTCCAAAAGCTTTTCAACTGGATCTAGACATCAACCAAACTCTTCTATGTCTGTATTCTTAACATTTCCCCTTGTATGCTTTTTAAAAATGTGGACACCATCCAACTCTTTTCATCTAATTTATGAAGAGACCTTTCCCATTTATTTATTTTTCCCCATTTTTTCTTTTCTTACTGTACAATCAGAAAAGGGTTGGACAAGTTCAGCTTTCATTGGAGTTTTGCAAAGAGGAAACTTTTGCTCTCTAAGAAAAACACGGAGGCCGGATTGGAGTTTGCCAGGGAGGGAAGTAGACAAACCCAGGATCATTTGGAAACCGTGACGGGGGACGTATAAAATAAAGCATTCTGGAAAATGAACCTGGTACCAAATGTGAAGCGTAGATGTGGAAGAGTCATGGTTTTGGGATGCCCAAAACATCCAAGTGTGAAAACTGGCTATAGCTAAGACATATGAACTCGTGGGTCCAGGTTTAAGGCCAAATCTTGATCTTATTGAGATGTCGTGGGATGACTTGAAATATGCAGCTCAGGCAAGACAAACAGGATTGAAGCAAAGTTTCCTTAGACTAACATCACAGGTCGGTGTATGGCTAAAACAAGCTTCTCACAAAAGGTATTTCAGCTTTAGGGAGTTAAAAATAACTACACCACACTGACCAAAAGTATTTACCCATCCACCTTTCCAAACCAGCTTTCTGTTCTCACTCCATAAGAGCTCAGCGGAGTTATGCCCCACCAAGCTGGCCTTGCTTTGTGCTTTGGTTTGCAGTCAAGTTGGAACAGGAAGGACCATCCTTACACTGTTCCCACAAAGTCGGTTGGCATGAAATCCTCTGAGATAACTTGGCACGCTGCGGCGCTCACAGTTCCTTTTTACTGGAACAGTGAGGCCAAGCCCAGCTAATAAATAACCGCCCCGCAAAATAATCCCACTCGGTGCCACCAGGTAACAGTTGTTCTCCCGGCAACTGCCAAACCCAAACAAGCCCACGGGATTGTTGGGAAAGGGATGAATCAGCCCTGCACGGTGTACTTAGCGGCTTCTGATATTTTGCGTCGCTCTTGACGATAGAAGCTTCAGATTCTGTCACTTGGCCGTTCCGTGTAGCTTCCCATGCGCTGTCCTTGACCCAGTTTGAAAGACACACATGAAGTTTAGAGGTCGGTAGCTTTTGACTGGAGAAAGTTGGGGAACTTTCTGTGCCACAGCTTCTGCCTGAGATGTGGTTTACCACTCAGTAACCGAGTAGATGTCATTCCCAATCTTTTTTAATACTGCTAATGGTTGACGGTGTAATAGTCGTGAGGAAGTTTTATGGCTGGACTTTGTCCGCAGACGTCGTTTGTATCACCATACGATGTGAATTCCCCAAAACTCCCAAGACCTCGCCATTATTTGACGAATGTTTCACAAAACTGCGAAGAATAAGTCAAACTCTTCAAGCAGAAATGAAGATGGAGAGGAAATAAAAATGTCTTGAATTATTCATGTCTTCATTACACCGTCCATGCTTCAGAGTTTCAACACGATATGAGCAGCCAACTAATCCTTTAACCAAACTCTCTCTCTCCAAGCTCAGAATCCTTTACACACATCAGAAATTATGGAGATTTGTACGACTATTACCAAAAGTTAAACTGAGCATTAAGGCTCAAGAGGAAGGCTCACGGGTCTGTTATTATTTCAGTCTGAGATGTTGGCGTTCAGGGACGGCTCCAAACCGAGCGTGTCGGGTGTATGTCAGCTCTCTCCGCCTGGCAGGAGGAGTAATCCAGCTCTCCCGGGAATCCCAGAGATCAGGAGCTAACCGCGGCTTTTAGGTTTCATGTCCCCTGGCTCGCTCTCCGTTCTCGCTCTTTCTGGGGGGATACCAGCGGGTCCCCGGGCCCTCCGCCCCGGGCCCTCCGCCCCAGGCCCAGGCAGCGGAGAACGATGTGCGGTGGGGACTGTCAGGCCGGCTTCGCAGCACATTAATCATAGAGCGAATGCGGCCAGCTGGCGCTACGTATCCCCGCTGGTGTTTATGTATTATTAAAAGATTAAAGATAATCCAGAGGAGGAAACTACACTTGGTAAAATGTTTGAAAAATTCAGAGGCAATTAAGGAGACAAAGATGTTTAGCGAACAATAAAATGTGGTTATAGTTGGAGCTCTAGAAGGACGAGCAGCAGATTGTCAGACTGACTGATTTAATATGCTGCTCAAAACTATTTATTTGCCTATTATGTTTGGTGTGGAAATGATACAAAATCATTTTTATTAATGCTACAAAAGACTTTAAAAAAAAGGCCGTCTGTACAAACTCATTGAAGGTGTGACCATAGATTCAAGTCATTAGATGAAACATTGCACGATATTTGTTTGAAGAGACAAGATTTTAGTGATAGGAAAACTATGAGTCAGTTTCTTGTTAAAAAAAATCTTAAAGATATCACTGTAGAACAATTAAGTCTACTGACCAATGATTTGGGTTTGAATGTGGCTGCCGCACTTTTCCTTATCTCGCCATGTATGATAACATTTTGAAAATACAGTAAATCCATATGACAGATCAAAACATGTGGACATTTTTGGTGAAGCAACAAATTGTTGTGTGTGTTTGAAGTATTTATGTCACATTTGTTGCACTCCTCATCTTGAATATGGTGTGTATGCCAGGGTCAGACAGGTGGAGTTTACAGTGTTGCGTTGTGTCATGATTGGGTCGCTGACGTCATACTTCTGGTAATGACCCTCTGGCTTTTATCAAGTCCAAAGTCAGATAAAGTTCTTCCAGTGCTTCCTTATTTTGACAAACTTTATGGAGATGCTGATTTCATTTCCAGGACTCTTTGATGCATACACACACACACACACACACACACACACACACACACACACACACAACTACCAGTACCCAGTTTATTGATCTTTTTATCATTGCATTTGATTGGCCAGAACTCTGGTCTGATCTAAGCTCCAGAAAAATCTATGGAAATATGCCAGTGTTATGATCCTCAGGTCAGTTAATTTATTTTGCCCTTTGTGCTTTTGGATTTTGTTCACTTTGATTAATGTTAATTTCTCTGGGTCCCAGTTCAGCTCTCTGTTTATCATTCACCTTCCCTGAGCCTGCTAGTCTCCTCCACTTCCTAGCAGCTGCCTGATTCTCCCTGCCTGTATTCTGCCTCATTAAGGGTATTATGTAAAATTTTCATTTTAGAGCTATGCATCATACTATAATGTTATTCTGGAGTGTTACCTGGAGTGTTGGTTTGATTCTTATTGTTTAATGTCTGAAATTCTTGATCTCCATGGCAACCATTCAGAAGTGCCCAAACACTAGGCTCTCACAAAACTCCGCCCATTTCCACAAAGATCCTCCTTGGAGCTTCATTCCATGGCCGAGCTTCCGCCTCACAAAGTGTGACTTCCCCACTCAGCTCCTTCAGACTAGCCAGCAGCAATTAACAAACACCTGGTAGAGCTGAGCATTGGCTGAGCTATAAAATCAGTGAAACACTGGTAAAAATGGTGTTAAATGTGCGATGACTTCCTGAAGGTGGGATGCCGGAAAGAGTGGGTGCTTCTTAAAGAGACAGAGGGCAATTTCAAGGCGTTAAACTGTGAAGTCAAATTTCTTTGTGCACTATATAGAACATTTTTATAGCTACTGAAGGTTGATTGATTTTGCTATAAAATACTACCTTTTCAAACATCTGTTCACTGGTTTTGATAACTTTTTGCTGCCTTTATGGCAGTCATGCCTCAAGTGATTTTCAGACAAAAATTCAACATCCAGACTCTTTGTATGTAAAGAAAATCTTTAATATTTAAGTCCCATTTGCAAAAACACATAAAAACATCGGAAGACACTGCATATATATATATATATATATATATATATATATATATATATATATATATATTACTCCATGTTCGCTACCTTGCAGCTACCTCCTCCATGAGATAAGCCTCTTTTTTTAACAATTATCAAAAAGATATCAAGAAAAAGCCATTTTGTTTCTTTACGTTAGTAAAACAGGGAGAGCCTTCAAATTTAGACTTTTTTTTTAAATTATACACTTACCATTTACAAATAAATACAAATCATGAAACATTTATTGACATGAGCATGCGCACACACGCACGCACACACACACACACGCACACAAAAAAGAAAAAGGACAAATCCACGACAGTGACACTGTGTGCAGTTGTGCGTGATGACTCAAAACATGTGTCTGGGTAGGCTGAACTTCAACTGAACTATTTCCCAGTAGTGCAATTCAGAAGCTACGACGGTAGCTTCACAGAACTGAGACTCAGATTGGATTAGTCTTGAATGACTTTGTGCAACAATAACAACAAAATAATAATAATAATAAAAAGAAATACTGACATGAACACAAAAGCCAGATGCATTTGGACTGAGTAGACGACAAGGAAAGCTAACATTTCTCCCAATGACAATGTGTCAGATCTGCAGTGAGATGTGAGCTGGTGAAACGAAAATAAAACATATAATCATCTAGATACACTTTTAATGTGCTTGATAAATTAGGCGTGGGAAATCCGTCACGTTTGTCTCGGCTGACTCTTCAGTCAGAAAACGTCCCGATGTGCTCGCATCATATTTGTGCTTTAAGCACACAGAGACTGATTTCACTCCTTTCATTTTTTCCAAAATGAGATCAGAGCCGTGCAGCAAACGCAGGGCAACGCATCAAACCGTGGCCTGCTGATGAAAACACACCACAGAGACGTGGATGAGGATCCGAGTTCCTCTACTTGCTGGGTCAACCCAACAAGTGTTGAATAAGATGCAAAACGTTCTTTGGCCTTACTATTAGTTGAACATGTTTTGGTGATTACCTGCACAGGGACTGTGCTCTGCTGGTGTAGTTTGTAAAATAATCTCAGAATAAAGTAGTCTGTAGTGCTATATTTAATAAACTTTATGCTCAAGCATTGGGATATAATGGGTTTTTTTTAAGTGTAAAAAAATCTAGTCCATCAACACAATACGTTTGTTGTTTGGTGGATTTTAAATGAGATCAATTGAAGTTCAATACATAAGCAATAAAAGACAAGCAAAAATGATTAAATTTCACATGATTTACGTGTGTTATCTTGAACGATGACACCTGTTTATTTTTGTTTTATTACTATTTATAAGAATTTTCAAGTTTCTGCAATTGTAATGCTTGATTTCTGATCACATTAGAACCTTGCAGGTATTTATACCCAACTGACGTTTTACATTTTGTCATGTACAACCACAAGGTTTTATCATTTAAATCGTGCGTGCCTTCTCGCACCTATGGTAGCTCTTCCAGAGTTGCTGCACAGAAAAAAAAATTATGTACATAGCAGTAAATCATTTTGAAGTTTGGGGTTGATAATTTTTAAATCTGGTAGGGGTATTAATACTTTTAATACATATTTTCTGCAAAAAAAAATATCTAAAATAAATTGATATGTCATAATTTATACACATTGATGGAAAATATCAAGTACAAAGAGAAACACGAGGGCACAAATTGGTGAGATTGTCTCAGTGAAAAGCCAAATCACAATATGTCTGACAACCTATCGCATAAGAAAAGCCTTTTGAGTTTTTTTTTTTTTTGTCCCATCAAAATTTGATTTAAATTCCTTGAAAGCGATCGCATTACGTGAACGGGGTTTTACACGGCACGCACGTTTTTGGACACATCAAAATAATATTCAAAAATGACTTCAAAGTGCATTATCATAAGCATCAATTTAAACAAAACTGTCAGCGGATGTAAGTTTTCTCCTGTGTACACAGTGTACAAAAATAAAACAGATACTTGCAAAATCCAGATGTAACAATACAAAAACTAAATAATCTTTTTTTTCTTGGACATTTTGCTCACTCTCACTAAATTCAAAAGTGCTAAAAAAACAAAATCTGTACCTTTTTTTTTTTAAAGTAACATCTTCTGAAAGTCAAATTGTTGATTGTCAAAACACAGATTTTTGAACCTGAGACCTCTTCATTAAACTTGAGAAAAATGTCTGACATCGTGGGAGTCGTGGTAACCCTTCCTTTGTAATGCTAGCACATGTGTACTTGAAACGCTAAATGGGAAAACAAGTTAATGTGCACTGATTTGTTTGTGTCTATGTGTAATTGTACGTGTGAAGGGGGGTTGTGTGCGGGTAGATATCTGCTGATGTGTTCACGTGCGGCCGCCGTCCTCTCACTGCATGTAAATGTAGGGACTGGACTTGTGGTGACCCGTGCTCATCACACATGGCATAACGTTCCTCGAGCCGCCCATCATGGACTGGTTCATGTCGTGGCCATGCTCAGACCAGGGCGGGGAGTCCATCGGCTCCCGTTTGATCGAGTGGATCAAGCCGTGACCTTTGATCTCGTAGGCGCCGTGCTTGCTGTAGTCCAGGTGCATGTACGCCTTTTGAGGGTAGACGTTTGGCTCCATGAGGTTGACCGGCTGGTTGCTGCATAGAGAGTCCGAGTGAGAGAGTCTCTGAGGACTGAACTGGTTGGAGTCGCCGTTACTGACCAAGTCTTTGTCGCACTTCAGCAGACGAGCGGCGCTGTTGACCGCGTAGCCGGGGTAGGCGCTGTTGTTGTACGTGGGGCTGATTCCTGCTTTCCCTCGTTGGCACGGGGAGTACTGCGGGTCGTAGTAGTCCGTTTCCGATTTAAGCTGCAGGCCAGTGCTGGGGTCGAACACCCCGTTCCCATAGTGACGGTCGATGGTGGCCTGGTTGCGGGAGGCCCAGGTTTGACCGTACGTCTCGCATCCGTTCTCCGAGTCGGAGTCGTGCTCTATTTTAATGGGCGGCATCTCAGACATCATGTGGCCTTCGTAGCACTCCCGAAGTCGTTTTCGCTCTTCACCAGGTCTACGCAGTAGGCGTCCGCGTCCGACGACCCGTACAGCTTCGACACGTACACGTCTGCGCCCCTGCCGCCATGGCAGCTCGGTGACAGGCGGTAGGGCTTCCCGTACTGGCCAGTCCTGTTCAGACGGTTGGATGGGACATAGCCGACTCCCTGGGCGGCTCTGACGGGCCCCACCCGCTGCCGCATGGGCCACCCTCCACCCAGGCCCGCGGCTGCGCCTTTGTGGTCCGCCACGGAGGACTTGCAGAAGTTGAGAGGTTCCTCCTGGCCGTAGAAGCCGTCGGAGCTGCACTTGAGGTTGTCTTTGCAAAGAGGGGTCCAGAGCGTGTGGTGGCTTCGCTGTGTAGCGCCCGGATGGGGACAAGTGAAGAGAAGAGGGTCTGTCATGTCACCCATTCCTCCACTGATGGAATGCCTCCGTAGGTGTTCCCCACGCTCACTACGGAGAAGAAAACAGGGGCAACATTTATTCACAAGTTCTTCTTCCCAGATACCAGCCAACATGTAAATTCAGTATAAAGTTTTGTCCTTTCTTTCTTGAGGGACTAATGAACAACATCTGATTAGCAAGCTGATGTAGCAATTGGTGACACAGTACAGATATGCGGAAAAAATCACAAGTACTGGTGACCCCAGTGTCATCTTTCACTGTAGTGCACAAAGTCAAAGGAAGAGGAAAGAGCTTTTTCGTCATTCTAAAAATGACTTGGCACATTTCATACATACATGACAGAGAGGAACCTGCGGAGCAATTCAGGGTGAGAATTGTAGCATTATTAGTTTGGTTGATCCAAGAAGGCTTTTGAATTTTAAAGGAAATGATGTTCACCAAGCTGCAGGGTGGAGATTTTTCTGGTAGATTAAAAATTATGTGTTTGGGTGAAAACCTTGTGGAAAAAAACTTGCTTTCACGTGTGACACGTGAGGGAATGAAGGGTGTTGTACATTTTGAGATTGTTCTATGATTACTTTTATCTGCTTTGAGTTTCTTTTTTCCTGCAAGAGTTTTGAAGGAAGTGAAGTGTTTTATCAATGTACACATATTTTTGTCAAACAATAAAGATGTTTTACTACTTTGTCCCCAAGAGCACAGTTGTGTTCACCATCTGTCTTTAGCATTGTAAAGATGGAACAAAACACGTTAATAAAAACGCCCGTTGAAAAATGTGGTCAACAGCTTGTTGAGTTTGGTGAAATGTATCATCTTTGTTGGACAAATGGGTTAAATGTTTTCAATTGAGTTTTCTGGGCTGAATAAAGCAACACAAGACATATCTCTGGACGTGATTGAAGGTTTTTTTGAGATATACGTTTTGTTGTTCCATTATTGGCTATTAAAAGAACAAAGCACATAGTATGCACACAGCTTGACAATCCTTTTAATGAATAACAGCCAGAGCTCACTTTCAAAAACCTCAATTTCAAATAACTCAGTGGAGTCGACTGATTGTTTGGCAAGTGTTGCTTCAGAAATAATGCTGCTCTGTTCGTGTGAATACTTTGGGATTGCCTTATTTTCTTACTTTTTACTTAGAGATGAGTCAAAAAATAAATATCTCTGCTTGATTCACTGTGGTGGTCATGAGAATAATTCCATTTGTGACTCATGTTTTCTGGGATGTGTCCCATCTGAGGAAGTAACAACAGCGTTTACACGCACAACCGAAGATCTCTAGGTTTGTTGGCGGCACACAGCAAACAAACACAGTAGGAGTTTATGTTTCTAGCACAAGTTGCCAGTCTGTCGATATCTGCGTTTCCATTCACCATGTAATAGCGCAAATTCGAATTGGAAAAATAAATGTGTTTAAGGAAATGCAGCAATTTAAAAAAAAGTTTTTCGGTACAACGTTTTTGAGACCAGGATGAGGTGGTTTTTGGGATGTTGCTACTGGTGGAAATGACGAAGAGAGCGACAGGAAGTGGTAGGAGGAGGATGGCGCGGGTTGTTTTTTAATATAATAATTAATTACTTATAATTAATTATTGTTTTTTGACATTATCAGGCGACTGCTGGAGCAGATATCCTAATTAAACTGCTAATAGCTATTAGCTAATTAGCTGATATCAGGTCATCCGACAGAGCGACTAAAAAAGATGTAATATTTGTGCAATGTTTTCCTAAATTTATTGATTGTCTCACTTTTTTTTCCCTCTAGTTTTTGTCTCAGAATCAAAATAACAATAAATGAATGTGGGTAATATTCCAACTGTAATAATCAGTGGTTGTAAAAATCACGTAAAAACATTTGTTGCTTTCTGTTTTTAATTAATTAAATTAGATGATTTGTTTTAATACTATAAAGCCGCAGTGGTTTAACTTCATTTTAATAACATGATAATCTCAAACAGATGCATGTCTATCCAACAGTGCCAAACACTTTGTCAAGGGTCTTAAAATAGGATTTCATTTTTTTCAGTAAGTGATCCATGAAGACACATGGACAGTGCCACATTACAAAGCCGCTCCCACATGTTTGTTGATGTGCTGTTTGAGTTTCTTTCTTCTTTTCTTTCTTTTTTTAATTTCCTTTCCCCCACCCATAAATCACAAACACTTGTGTGAAATGTTTGTGGTTCAGAGCAGCGTTTCATGTGTTTTACATTCAACCAGAAATGTAAAATTCTGAAAATATGTTGCTGTTTTTGTGATGTACTTATAAAAACAAATCTAATTTTGTCACCCTCTGTAATTTATGGTGCCTCCCAGGAGGGAGTTTGGTTGGAGACCTCACACTGGAATAGACTAATCTAAGCCATATACTGTTTTTTTTCCTGCCTTTGTTAAGTCATGAATCATTTAAGTGGTACCTATTTGACTTCACCAAATAAAGTAAGCACTCCGGTGAAGAAAAGTGTAGTTCTCAACTAGAGTTTGCCAAAAGAAGCGTGGAAGACTCCAAACAAGTTCTTTGGTTTGATGAAAGAACAAAATTGATACTTCTGGCCACCATCAAACACACCATCTTCTCTGTGGAGCATGGTGGTGGCATCATCATGATGTGGGGATACTTTTTTTAAGAGGTATGGATTAAAGTTGCTGGAAAGATGCATTAAAGCTAATTTCTGCTCTTTGTGAAGTTTGTGCTTTTTGTATTTTGCAAGAATACACATTTTTCCTTTCTAGTTGTACAACAAATGCATAGTTCAAATAAACAACTTGCAGCTGTAATTTTAGTTCAATTTGTACCTGAATTTGCCACTGCTTAAACACTTTGACAGCAATTTCAATCAGTTCCAGGCACTTTGCTCTTCAACCGTTTAAAGTTTCAGATTCTTCTAATCATTCAAAGTGAATATAAGTCCTGTAGTGTCATTTTCTCTTACCCATGCTCCATCGGAGAGATAATCCCCCCACCTTTGTTCTTTCCCCGCATTAAAATATTTTTCACTTTCATCTCTGTGATGGAGGGCAGTAAGAGGGGCACTGCGATGCAGAACAGACCCAGCTGGGCGGGAACCTGCGTCCCAGAGGGCGACTTCTTTTTCTGCCCGTGGAGGAACTTTAACCGACCCTGGAACTGCATTGTCTGAAATGAAACAGAAACAAATGATAACTGACTCAAATTATATAACTGACTCAACAATTAATATTTTATTATATGTTCATGTATTCATGTAAATTTCATATGTTGTTCAATGTTAGCTCTTGATCATTTTTTTTTATTTTTGGTACACCATGTGGCACAATCTAAATTCAATCTTGCGTCAAATGACTCAGAAACCCTTTTTATGATCTAATCTTGGTGAGAGCTGCTGCAGGCTGCAAAAGTGGGCACAGTTCACTTTATCTTTTATCAGCCTACGCTAAACCAGGTCATCATTCAAAATGACAAAAGCAGATAATTCTACCGCGTTGTTTTCCAAATAACACAGTGGAACTTTCAGCTAAACTTTCAGAGCTGCATTCACAGCTCTGAAAGTTTAGCTAATTTGCCCTGAAGATGCTAACGCATTTAGCATGCAAGCTAAAAATGGGCAGATTAGCTAAATTCACCATCTTGACTTAGCTTGTTAGCACCAAATATTTGTCACTTTAATTTTGTTTTGCAAGACAACTGAAAAGGGCTATTATATTACAATTGTTTGTGTCATATTTGTAACTTTTTTCAGTAGGGCCTATGTTATCAACATTTACTAGGTAATTGGCAGGACGGTAGGAGGCAGAAGGTGACCGTGTGGAGCTTCTGGTTTGGCAGAACATGGCAGCCAAACAAGACACTGTAGATGTCATTTTGCTGACTCCAACAGAAACTTGTACTGTTTTTATTCCCCAACTCTTGACCGTGATTATTTCCCTCTGCGGGTCTCAAAACTGTCACAAGCAGTGGTGCAAAGTGTGAACTAAACCCGATAAATGCTAGAGAAATAACCGTAAACGCTGAAATTGTGCAATAAAACTGGTTGTGCAAAGGCATTAATTTCAATTTTAGATTTGCTTGTGTCTTCGATGAGTTTGCTTTGGCCAGTTCGGAGCACTCACCAAAAACCCAGATGTGCTGTCCAGGAGACAGCGGACTCTGGCTATGAAACATCTGTTGAGAAAGCAGGAGAGCTCTGGGGGAATTTCCCCTGCTTCCGGAGAGTTGAACATGCTGTTCACGACAAAGTCTTCACCTGTAATACGATGGTGAGAGAATGTGAATATAAGAAGCAATTTATGTGGGTGGGGGGGAAACAAACTTGTGAGCAGTACGCACTTGTTCCTGCCGCTAACTGGCCATCTGGCTGCCCAGACATCGCCTGATGTTGTGGGGGACACATGGCCCAGTGGAGCTGGCGTCTGAACTCCTGGCGGTCGTCTATGTGGATGTAGTCGAAGATGTTTTGGTGCATCACGTCGGTCTGTGGGGACAGGTTTCAGTCAGATAGAGGGAAGGACGAGAGGGTTTCACTAAAGTGCACCTAGCTATAGAGAAAGTAAGTCTTTTCCATCTCAGAAAAGCTTTAACATTGCGTTATAACGAATGAAAACACTTTTAATTGGCGATCAGTAGCCTCTTTAAGATACAACATAACCCCCCCCCAAAACAAACCTATTATGGATTGCTTTGTCTAGTTGCGCCATTTGAAAATGATGCACCCAGACTCTGTTGGCTTTCAGCTCATTTAGCAGGTTAGCAGAACAAAAGGGGCTTGGCTTAAAGCACACAGCGTTCATCCAATCAGAGGGATTTCCAGAAATAAGCTGAGTCACAAACTTTTTGGTGCTTAAATGAATTTAGTGTTTCAATCAAAAAACAAACCTGTAAGTTTTCCTCATCCTGTTATTTTCCACTTCAGATTTTGCCAGTCGATATATATTTCCTAGATCAAGTGGGAGATGAAAGATCATCTGGTGGCTCTGCTCTGCTAGTACCGACACAGTTTACTTTGTACAACATTGGCATGTCACGCTTGTTCTACAGTGACGTTCACGGCGGTTATGGGTTTATCATAAACTGCCAAGATGGATCAGGGTTTGATATTGATTGGCAGATTTAAACCTCCTGTCATTTTAGTCTTTCAGTTGATCGCGAGACATGCAGAACACGCATTGATCAGAAGAAAACAAGTGGTCTGAACTGGGCTAAATGTGAATTTGAAAAGGGTTGAATGTGACGGCTGAACAGAAACAGAAGCTCTTGTGTGGTCTACTGTGGTAGGTATTTATAAATTGTGGCTCAAATAAGGATGTGAGGTAAGTGATTGGACCATAAAGGCTTGCTTGCATCCAGTGAAGGTTCAGTAATGATAGAACTGTGTCAGAGTACACAGTGCGTCTCAGTTTGTTGTTTAAGGAGCCGTAGGCTATATTCACTCATGAGGTGTTGATGCTAAGATTAAATTTTTTGTGTGGTTGTTCAACACTAATTAAACTTCTGTGTGACAGTTTATGACCTCAAAGCGAAATGCATGCGTTGGTGTCAGAAAGCAGCGGACGGTTTACTGAATCCATAGCCACTCTCTATGGATTCATTTTAAAGTTATTCAGAGCCAACAGTATTGTCAAAAAAAGGAAGCTGATAAGAAATTACAACTAATAGCAACGGCCTTTAGTGCAGCACTGACTACAACTTCTGTAGGGAAGTTTGTCTGGATACGCAGTCAGAGCGAGGAGTGGTGGGACTGTGATGTGATGCCCTTCAGTGACACAGACGTCTTTCGTAACTTTATAATCATAAATTTTCATAAATTAATCATAATTTTCAGCTGTTGTTCACATTCAGATTCACCACATTTGGGTTTTGCAGAATTGTGATGCATGCCTTACATCAGTGACATAAATACCGGATAAAACGCGACATGACCGTTCACACTGCAGACGCTTTGGAAACTATCGGATGCATATCGGAAGTAGTACCATATGTGGAAGTGGCAGAGATCAGATTTTTTTGTGGGGCACTGAAAAGATTGGAATCGGGCTGTTCAGACTGCAGTGAAAAAAGTTGCATATGGATCCCAAATGGGAAATAAAAAGTGCATTTGGGTCGCATTCCGTCGCTTTGTGAATATAGCCAAAGTCATAGAGCTACAGTCCAACAAAGGGTGTGTTAGCATCGGAACGGGAACATGTAGGTGGAAGAAGGTGGTCAGGGTGGATAAATCATGTGGGTATCCTGGTGCCGCACCAGAACTGTAAAGGGGGAAAAAGGCAAGTGGCAAAGGTAGTGAGATTCTTGGGGCAGTACGATCCTGGAAAACCTTTGGTCCTGTCATTCAAGTTAATGTCACCATACTCCACATACAGCACTATAGCAGACCAGGCATGGTATAATGACAGCTGTGGGCTCTTCCAGCAGCATAATGACTTCCACCACAAAGGAAAAGTGGTTGAGGAATTGTTTGAGGTGCACAAGAATGATGGCCTCATGTTTTCCCAGACCTTAAGACAGTCTATGATCTGTGGGGTGAGTGAGTAAACAAGTCCAACGCCTGGAGGCCGCACCTCACAACACGCAGAACGTAAAAGGTATGCTGCTCCAGTCCTGGTGCCACACACTTGGTGCTAATGGAGTCTGTGCCTCAACATGTCTGAGGATCCAACACGCTATTAGGCAGATAGTCATAGCGTTATGCCAGATCAATATACATCCCTTTAAACACACACAGAGCGAGACACACAAGTCAGGAGGATTTAGTCAGTGCAGCAAACAGCCGAAGGGCAGCTGCACGAGCAGAGAGGGCAGCTGTGTTTGTCAAACATTGCGTGACACCGGCTCCCGAGCAGCGGTCCGGCTCAGCCAGCCCTCCCCATCCCCGTCCGCTCTCTCTCTCTCACACACACACACACACAGCCCGAGTTGGGGCTCCATCCCGCTTTCATCAGGCCTCTCCCCTCTCTCTTTTCCAGCAATAACTTTTGCTTTCTGTCATTCCCTGACAGATTCCTCGCAGTAACGTTCAACCTTCTCCTCTTCCCTTCTCTCCCTCGACCCCCACCCTCTCTCAAGAATTTCCATGGCGGTGGCACGCGAGGGTTTTTGATCGCCTGCCTCTGAAAACACAATCTGTTCCCACCGTCTTCGCAAAGCACTTGGCCCCGCGGACTGCGGTTCCCTACTGGCGTTCGGGCGCACAGACGGATCGAGTGACTATTGTTTTTGTGTCTCGTAAAGAAACATGCAGAGAGGGAAAGAAAGAGGGGGAAAAAAAGAAGAAGGGGAGAGTAAGTGATGTTTTAACTGACCTTCAAAGGCTAACTGCTCCAGCAACAAATTGGATCAAAGACCAGTGAATGTTTTCTGCCTCTCTCTGGGGCTTTTGTTGTGGTGCCACTCAGTGGAGCCTTCTCTTTTCTTTGTTTTTTCTGTGGTATATTAATAAGTGTCCTCTCACTACAGTTATGGGCCCAAACTGGTGCAACGTGTTTGTCTGAGGCCTTGTCAAGGAAAGTATGTGCATGTGTGTGTGTGTGTGTGTGTGTGTTTGGAGGAGTGGGAGTGTCTCATTTTCAAGTCCTAAATGTGGGGAAATAGAACCTTTTGATCACCAACAAATACTCATGAATGTGGTTTGCGTGCTGCGGTGTTTCGGCTCTCCGTCATGTCCTTGCGTGTCAGTACCTTGTCTCTTTCAATTGAACACCATTTTTGCATTTCTCTAATAAAAAATACCCATGTGGGTTAGGGTTAACAAAGAGCCGCTTGTATGTGACGTGAGTTTGACAATTTAATTTGTATTTTAATGTTCAATTCGCAGTCCATCTGCATGGCAGGTTGCAGAATGTCCTGTCAGCCATCACGGTTGGTAAAGATTTAAAGATGAAATCTTGGGAAATGATCTTTAATTGTTTTATCTAAAACAAGACCAGCAGTTATTCCTTCTGCTACTAACATGATTTATTACAGTTTGTAATGTCAGCTGTAGCATTTGCCATTATTTACATTTAACACATAGACTTAAGCATTGTAAATTAAACATTGAAACACAAAATTTCATTCAGCTTTTAATGGAGTAATGACATAAATAAATATGAATAATCGGTTGGGCGAATGCTGAACTCCTGTGTGAAAACTGGTACAAAACTGAAGATTTGATGTTTTAATTCTCTGTAAACTACAATATCGTCAACTTAATAAATTAATGGCATAAATCCTTGTTTTTTTTTGCCAAAAGTTGATGTATGTACAAATATTCCTTTTGTCAAAAAAAGGAAAAAAAAAATACTTATTTCATTATTTTAAGAAGGTTATTATTGAGATCACTTTAGTTTCGCTGCACAAGCTGTGTGTGGCAGTGGAATCTGAACTCTAATTCAAAAACTGGTTAAAAAGATTCTCACAATTTGATTTTGTCCTGAAATGTGTGTGAAAACAATGCTGTCTTTTATGGGAGCACTTTACGTTTAGCGCTACTGTTCAGACAGCTTTATGCCTCCACAAGATGGAAAGTTTGGATAACCAAATAACATAATGCAACAACCAAATGATAAAACTGTTGATAAGAACATGTGAGCAAAGATATTCAGAGCATCCAGTCAGAATCCAGTGCTTGACTTCATTTTTGACCCGTTACTACTTGTATAACTACATAAATAATTCTGAACTGTCCTTTTTCACAATTTAACCTTGAGTACAAATACTCTATTATTGGCACAAAGGATCATGATACTTCCTAAATTTAGTATCAGTTTTTTTAAGCTGTTCTCTCAAAGGTTGTGGTTCCACAATGAACCCTGCACAAATCCACACCGACGCGTAGATAAAGTGAGGCATAGTGGTTTACATGTCGACTGCCTGCGGACAAAAGAGAAATTTTAACACTGAAAAGTGATTTGTTTATCGTTTTAGAGGAGGGTGGTGGTGCTAGCATGACGGAATAGGATAGCTAGTGTTGACACCAGAAAGGGAGAATGTTAAATTGTGGGGTGATTCACGCGCAGGCATCCAAAGAGTGTTAGGGTGGAAGAAAGACGATGCAACACACCAGAACATTTCTACATGGTTGATTTTCATTTGTTTTATCCAAAATTGTGTTCAGTCGGTGTTCTTTTTATTAGAAAACTCTGTTACCTCAATGTTTTTTTTCATATTCCCATAACACACATAATCCCAAGCCAATGGTAGTTCTTTACATTATTAGCATAGAGCACTTAATCCTTTCCCACACACCTGGCAGCTTCGTTATTTTGAATATGGATTTGTTTAATCTCAATTCCCACAACCTGCGTGTGACAAAAACCTCGGTCACTGTTCACATGAATTTGAAACATATGATTTATGTATTATATGTATATAAGTATGAAGACTTTCAACTCACCTGATGGAAACCCAAGTAGTCCACAATGGTTGAGGAAGCATAAAAAACCATGCCGTCACTGCTCACCACCAAGGCAAAGCCTGTTAGAGACTACACCACACACACACACACACACACACACCACACACACACACCCCAACACACACCACACACCCACAAACCACACACACACACAACGACAAGAATTGTAATTCATGCAGTAAATAATCATAAGAGCAATAACTACATTTATTTCTCTATTTAGGTATGTGACTTAAAGGAACTAAAGTACAAAATGTTTCTTTGAAGCTAGATGCTAAATGTAGCACAAATTCATTAGACTTTTTTTTTTCATGAATGTATGAAAGTCTTCATAAGAGTCAGTAAAAATGGAACAAAGGTACAGAGTTCCAGATGTGCCAAAACATAAAAAAATAAAAAATAAATAATCATGCTGACCATAATGGAAAAGAAAACTGCAATCATCTAGATACGTCAATAATAATAAATAATAATAATAATAATAATAATAAATCCTTTGTTGTTCTTAGAATAAAAAAAACAATGTTCATTTTACTCAACCATATACCTACAAAAAGTAAAATCAGAGAAACTGACCATTTTAAGTGGTTCTAGGGCTCTTAATTTTATAATATCCTATTTTACATGATGTTTGGCACTGTATGACATCCATGCAATACAATGACGGCAATAGTGAAAATTAAACACAGAAGGTCAGGTTGAAGAGTAGGCAAAAGAAACCCATGTTTCTGAAGTTGTTTTTCTTTGGGGAAAATAAGGTCGTCTCTGTTGGCATCTAGGCGTGCTGTACTAGTGAAGTGATTATCAACGTGGCTGAAACAGACACAAAGCCTTTCACCTTAAAACTAAAGTGATTGTTTTGGTCTCGCGAAGCAAATAAATAAATGCGAGTAAATCTCCAAAAGCAAAACACATTTCTTTTCTGCTGTTGTTGAAAGTTCATCTTTGTTTGGTTTGTTTGAACAGCCAGATGAAAGCTGATCAAATAGGAACGCTGCACATAAACAATGTGGCGGCTTCAGTCAAATGTGCGGATGGAGAGGGAAGCAAAAGGTACGAGGAAAAACCCAAACAGAAGAGGGGAAAAAAAAGAAGTTACAGGAAGGATATGTGGAAGGGGTCCTCTCATCTGTGCGGCTTGGATTGCGTGACAACAGCAGGACCGGCTGACTTGCGTGACTGCTGCTGCCAGAGTCTGTCACCTCTGTTTTACAGCGAGAATATGCAGGACTTTTCGGATCTGTGTGTGTGTGTGTGTGTGTGTTGGGGGGAGGTATTTTACATGCAGTACATCCTCATGGTCACTAAATTCACACTCACTCCCACAGTTTCCTCCCCCTTTCACAAACACCTTACAGTGATCTGATAACCATCCACAGGGGACGCCATTCCACTGCACACACTCCGTCACAACTCGGCCTGTGAACTCACTGAACTGATCGCTTTTCTTTGGCGCCATAGAGCTCGTGATGCACTGAGAGGCGAACTGTGAAAACCGTAACCTAGAATAATGTCCTGGCTGCGGCATCGCAATTTAAGAAGATCGTCTCCGGAAGCGGGACGAGCGCGACGAGAGAGAGGAGCCGAGCGGTGGGAGGATGGGAGATAGGTGCTCGGTCGCGTTGATGCAGACGATGTTTGACAAGTTCAACTGCTGGCACATGTCCCCCCGCTGACCCCAAACACACACACACACACACACAGAGGCACCGACTGCTCTGGCAGCCGCTCAAAACACACGACTGTGAAAATTTTTGGAAGAACGAATAAATACTGAATGCAGCTTAACATATTTAAGATTCCTAATTTCAAGGGATTTGGTGCGCTCGTAAATATCATCCAGAAACAGAACGCCAGAGCCAGATTTAATAAGTGTGCATGAAAACAGTGACTTCAATCGTGATCCGATGCGCCTGTGATGGAAATGTAAACATTTCTGGTGTCTGGTGGATAAAAAAAAACGCAGCTCCGCAGGTGAAAACGTTCAGATATTTCAGTCAGAATAACCTTTTAAATGATTAAAACGACGAGTTTTTCCACCGACGCTCATCTCTGTGATTGTTCATTCAAACAATAGATGTGAGCATATGCTGTATATATAGAGGAAAGCCATGTTGTTTTCATGAAGTCCTACAGGGGCCAAAAAGAGGTCAGCTTTTTTTTCATGTTGGTCGCACGCAAGTTTATGTACTCAGTGATGCACTTTTTCCCTTGAGTCCTCCAAGTCACTGAAATCCTGCAATAAAAGCAGCAATAAAACCCTGAATGGCTCTAGTAGTTTTATTTTTCTGGAACAAACAGGATCTTTTAACCTGAAAGGGCGTATTTGGGCAATAAAAGTAATACATATTTTTTCTACTGATTACTTCAATTAGCTCTACAAAAAGTTAATTGTGATACATTTCTACTGTCAAATTTATCACAGATGAGTGCAGCGCAGTCGTTGTTCCCATGTTTGAGCACAATACATGGAGATTTGCTGGTTTGAGGGACACAGAATCGCGTTTGCATCCTGTTTTACATAAAACACAAATCCCAAGAACGACTATGTTCCACTTGTCCACAGTTTTGTGAAAACTGCAGAGCTGCAGAAATAAAAAAAAACAACTACTGTACTAACACTGGCAATGCTACACCGAGTGCTGTTTTTATATGTTTTTCTCATCATTTCCCTCAGTTTCTTGGATCTTGAAGCTTTTAGGTAGTGGAAACACCTGTTGCTGTCCCACGGCACAAAATATCTGCAACTGCAGACAGCCCCCAAGAGCAACTAAAAACTTTAACATCCAACATCTTAAAAGTTGTGGCGCCACATAGAGAAAAATGTCCAGTTTCCCCTCGTGTTTGCTTTGTCTGCTACATCATGCAGTAAACGGCAAACAGGAGCTTTTATCGTTTTCATTCTAAAGTGACTTTCTTCTCGCTTGTTTTCCATAAAAGTCAGCTTTGCACTGGTTGTCCTGTCAAGTAGGAATGAGCGACATAGACCTAGGATTATTTTGTGGTGCTATTAATGATAGAATAACAATTACTTCTTTTGTAAGGTAGCTTTATGGCACAGCATTCGTAGCACTGCAGACATTCCTGTCTGAAACAGTCTTCTTCAGGAAGTCATTTACCTTAAAGAAGCTTGATTTATGTCACTAAACTGAGCACAGTAACGGTAATTGATCATATTTTCCAATTCATTGATATTTATTGACTCTCTTGTGAAACAAGCACCATAGAAAGTCAAATAATTTTAGTGTAAATAACAGTTTGAAAAAAATTAAAAAAATTATGGAGACCACAAGAAATCAAAATTCTTATCATGATAATAAATTGTTCACAATAAATTATAAAATAAAAAATGAAGACAACAAACTGTAGAGTTCAGATTGAGCCACACATCCCAGAAGATTTGCACTTGACTCACTGTGCGGATACAACAAGCATAAAAATGGAGCCGGGGCATGTTAAAGAAATGCAATAAAAATAAAGGGAAGAAGCTACACCGTTTACTTAAATGGCAGATTAAAATCTAAAATGGTAAAAATCATAATTTAAAAAAGATGTTGCGTTAACTAATTGGGTTGGATCAACACCGTGCCTGTTGGGTCCAATCTAAACTAACAAAGTCTTTCACCTGGATCTCTTCTGCTCCCAAAGTTATCTCAGGCCTCTTGGCCGCTGCCTTCGGGCTGCAGCGTTGCCACACTCTTCCCTGTTTCAAGAGACAGCCAGAGCTCTGTGAGGTGTTTAGAGCTTGGAGTATTGTTTTATAACCTAACCCAGCTTTAAACTTCTCCACATTTGTCCGTCTGACCTACCTGCTGTTTTTCTTGGTCTTCATGACGCTGTTTGTCCGCTAATGTTCTCCAACAAACCTTTGTGGCCTTCCCATCTGGATTTAGACTGAGATTAAATTACACACAGGTGGCCTCTATTTACTAATCAAATTACTTTTATAGGCAAATTTCAGATTTTTCCCTTTACGGTTTTGCACCATATTTGTTAGCTTGTCACTTAAAAAAGGAGAAAAAGTGAAAAGGATTTGAATACTTTCTCTATGATGTGCACTCGTACAGAATCCAGTTGCCAGAAACTTTGGTAAATAAGGAACTTCACCACATTTTCTTTTTTCTGTAGAGTTTTCAAGTTCTGTAATAGATCGCCGATCTAGCCTAAAAGAGGGGGAAAAAACGTGACTGATCTGGTTGTTTGGACTCCACTGCGTAAAAACCCGGTGCACAGTCTTGCCATAGGGCTTCAGTCCAAGCTGAGTCACGCAACAGTAGATGGAACATCATTACGGTCAATCTAGTCTTTTGTTAACCGTTCCTGTGAGGAACCTAACACATTAACAGGGGACGGGGCTTTGAATCCCTGCCTGCTGGAAAATAACCAACGTCATAATTTGCAGCCTCACTGGGAGCCAGCGGGTCATGGAGAGTGTAATAATGATCTGATGTGTTTGCAGTTCCCATGCAGCATGCTCCTGATCTGTTTCACCAGCAACAAGTGGTGCAGTGTGTTATCTATCAGCCTGTCCGTATGTCTTCCCTAATGTGTATTTGCGTTAAAGTCTTGGTGTGTCCCATTTTGTCGTCAAAGGCAATTTACTTTGACCGTCAAGAGACAAACTCCGAGTCTGCGCCTCTTTCCCGCTCGCTTTCACACTCCCTGAGCGCATCAAGACGGGGAGATGCGCTTCACGCAGACTCTCACGCACCTCGCCGGCTGCTTGTGAGAGTTCCCACCGCCCTCCATCGGCTCAGACGCAGCCGCATCGCCCCCCCCATGTGTCACGCAACGCCGCGGCTCCACAAGGGAGGTCACGCCGCAGGGCATCTCACTCAGACAAATCTTCTTACAGGCACGTGCGTGAACTGCAGGGCGAGTTCACCAACGGTGCCATCCACAGGGGGGAAGGAAAGAAAGTGCAACGGCACGACATGACGGAGCATTTTGTCGCCCGAAACGAGCCGAACCGTGGCGCTTGTATGCCGAAAACACTTTCTGTTTAAGCGATCAGAAGTAGACGTCACTCACACAGGACACACATACACACACACACACACGGCTCATATGGTTTCTTACTTCCAGGAGGAGGCTGCTTTCATTGATGGTGGTGCCCAGAGGAAGGCTATCTTTCCTGGGTTCAGGGTTAGAGGATGCTGGGGTGGTGACGTGCTTCCTGGAGGGTTTGTCTTGACTCGCTGCAGAAAGAAAACACGTAAATACATCAGCACATGTGACAGAGACTGAAATCAATTACTTCAAAAGAGACTCAACAATGAGATCACTGCTTTTGTTTTGTTTTTTTTGGTCGGTCAGTCGACGTCGGTCAAGCAGGAGCAGATGTTGTTTTAAGCCCCACGCTGGCCGGCGCCGAAAAAAATTCAAAAAATGACTGACTGACAATGATGTTTCTGTTTACAAAGGCGCTGTTGTGAATGATTAAAGGGAGAGCGAGAGCATTTCTCAGACATGTGGCAGAGTCATTACTCGTATCAGACTCCCTTTTGGACGGTATAAATGCTAGTTACCACACCAGGCCTGTCTGTTGGGTCAGTTTAAAAGCAGGGAAACAGTTTGAGGGTTTGTATGACTTTGTAGGGTTCCTTAAGCACAAAAATGCACATCCAACAATCACAGAAAGTGTGGGGCAAACTGAGATGCCAGACTGATGTATTCGTGCTGCTCAACTTGCAAAGCTAACCTCAGATCCTTAATAGCTGAAGTAAATACTGTATGATTCAGCCTGAAAGTGTTCATTAATAGTGGATCAAATCCAGTACAAACAAGACTTCTTAAAGTTTGAGCAATTTGAGTGACTATTTATAAATTTAAGACTATTCAGAAAATACAAACATTTGCAGATGTAAATTTACAGAACTAAAACTACAACCTGCTTCTGGCTACTTTTTTCTATAAAATATCACAACACTCTCTCATTATCCTCAACCTCACAGATATTTTCTCTCTTAAAGTAAAGCCTGCACGAGACTGTGCCTTATAAAAGTCTTTATGCTCAATGATCTTCTTCAAATGTTCCGTCAAAGATCCATCATCTGAAGTTGGAAAGAGGGTTACACAGCAAGCCAAGGACAACTGAAATAAATGACATGAAAACCTCTGAAGAAGACACTGATAGCAACACAAAACATAAACACAAACGGAGTGTCGTCAGTTTTTAGCAGTTGTAGGATTTTTTATTTTCTTTGGTAAAAGATGAGTCATTTCTTGTGCTAGTGCTAGACACGCACCTTTGGTTTGATTGTATTTACCCATAATGCCCAGCAATATAGTTTTGTTTCCAGCTTTGGGAGCGGCCTCTGATCCACTTAGCATTCAGTGTGAACCACGGAAGAGTTTATGTCAACTGAACTGGGATTAGGTTTATAGGCGGACCAGAGTTTGCTGTTTTGGTTCGTACCAGAGTTCAACTGCACATTCACACAACCCGGACCTTCTAGAAAATGAATTAGTTATATTGAAGCGGACTAAACAGGGCTGGTGTTTGTTCACCCTTAAAACGGCTTGAACACTGATGGTGACAGGTGAGTCTGAGGTATTTTCAAAGAAAAAATAGCAAAAATGTCAAGCCTCAAAGCTGGTAGAGACATACTCTGAAAGCCTTAGAGCTTCAAATGCAGCAAAATGTGTTTTTCTTGACTCAACGGGACTTAATACAAAACACATGCCAGACTTTGGGAAAGATTTTTTTCTTTCCCCTTTCATTTTCCTTCCATCTCAAAGTTTTGTGCCGCTTTGTGTCGATCCGTCACACGAATTCCCAAGTAGCAGTTGGTAACGTCAAACGACGTGATAACATTCAAGGGGGTATTAACGCTTTTTGCGAGGCACCTGCTCTCCAGTGTTTGGTTTACTGAACTGTCACATGCTCTCCCATCACTGCATGTTTAGAGGCATGTTTGCGTGTCTGTCCTGTGGCTGTTCGGTCGGTGGGGCATGCGGCTCCCTCCGACAGATCAGCCCTTTGCTCCATCACTCGTTGTAGCAAGCGCAGATTAGTCACGCAACTCACATCCCCACATACCTCCATTTACATTATGAAAACCATTATGATCTTCACGCCAATATGTCCTCTAATGTTTCCACCAACCCCTCCCGACGCCACTGCCCCAATGTACAACCTCATTACGGCTTCAGTTCATCACCCTTGACCTTCTACTGTGTTCATCCCTCCCCCCTTCGAACTCTACTTCATCGCTCCATTCTCTCCTCTCTATCTTTGCTCAGCTTTGTATAGAAGGTGATCAACCAATTTTCGTGCAAAAAGAGATTCGTGCATCCATATGTTTTGTTTGGAGTCTTTTTTTTTTTCTCCACCACAAGTAATCGTTTTTCTTGAGCTGAAACGTAGCTCATGAAATGCACCGACAACCTGAAAGCCGGTGCTTGTGCTAATTGCTTTGTCATCACCTCGACTAAGTGAGAACACATACAAACAAACAGCTGCAGACAACCGTCCCACAGAAAAATCCTTCTGTTCAATCACCAGAATATCATCCAACCAGTGGAAACCATTGCAGAGGGGAAATGAGTCTAATGACCGTCTTTATTTCCCCCCTTTCAACGCCTCATATATTTTTGTTTTCCCTCTTATGGCGGCTCTTGGAGAGGATGCTACGTCAGGAAAGACAAACACTCGAGATGATTAATTATCGGCACCGGCACTTCCCCTGCCAACAATGCAGGCTTTATTCCTCGCCCGCTAACGTCTTCAGCTTTGCTTTTCTTCGCCTGGAACTTTCTCCTTCTCTGGTCCAAAAAGGAAAACAGAGTGGGTAATGATGAGGCGTTTATGGGCACTGTGTGAGGACTGGGTGTTAGGTAAAAAGAAAAAAGTGACAAGTACAGGGATTTGGAAGCTGCCAAAAGGGTGGGGCTTGAAGTGTTTGGTTCCTTCGGTTGACCAGAGCCGTCTTTCCACTGAGCATACTGAATATCAAGACCACCGTCCAATTATTAGGTTACGCTTTGACTTCATTTTTATGGTAATGCCGACAAAGGACCGCTCAGACAGAGAGAACTTTGGGTGGGGAGTTGTCAAGCATTTTGCTTGTTTGATCTGAATTAATAACTGGGTTGAAATATCTTACGTGTAAAGTGAAAAAGTATTTTACCCTCTTAGGGTTAGGGTTGTCTTTTAAACTCATCAAAATCAAATCATAATATCAGACCAAGACTCTTCACCATACGTTTTTGCCTTTGCGAATCCAATTATTGTCTGAAAACTACTTTTAGTTTCCTATAACGTCTGATTTTCAGGTCAGTTTGATGACATGATACATGCAAGTAAGACAAAAAGGAAAAGGAAAAAAGGCCAAGAAACCCTGAATATGCATGAACTTTTTTCACAGCAGAGGGAAAAAAAATAAGTCATCTTTATCAGCTCCAGAAGCGTCACTACGATTTCAGAACCTCCTGCTCTCTGCCAGCAAGCCGGCGCTCCTAACGAGCTGTTTGCTCCTGAAGCCTCCAGGGGGAGAGGTGAGCGCAGGCCGCAGTGCCAACAGATGAGCAGAGAGCACAGTGTGGTTGCATTTGCCTGTTTTCAACATCCCCTCTTTTAAAGCCACTTCCTCCTGTAAAACCAAGAGTAGCTGAAAAAGACAATAACGCAGAGAAACGCAGTCGACAGAAAAATGAGAAGGCACTTAGATGATTCTCTTGTCTCTTGTTAAGAGACAAGAGAGGGAAATATTTCTTTCAAAATTGCCAACGTCAAAAAAAAAAGAAAAGCTGTTGAGAACAAGTGCAAGTGATGCTATTATTATGGTGGATAATAATAAAGTTATAAAGGTTCTTGACTTTAAAGTTGGATTTTTTATTATTATTGTGAAGCACTGTACTGTTTTATGAGTGAAAAATGCAACATGATTAAGATTTACAACTTTTTTTTCTTAAGCCTCACTTTTTCTGATCAATTTCCAGAATTTACTTGACTCGTGACACCTGTTGATGGTGCTGGCTACTTCAAATTTGTCTTTTTTGGCTGCACAGCTGCAGTTGTCCTTTCATCACCATTTCCTTCTGATTTCATTTCATCACTATTTCCTTCTGATTGCCTCTTAAGGACTTAAGAGGCAAAAGAAAGCAACATTAGAAGAATAGAAGAGATGCAGCCATCAGGCATTTCTTTATAGTCAATAACTTTGTTTTTTTTCTTAAGTCTGGACCACTGTAAATATAAAAAAAATAAAAGAAAACCCTGCAGGTTTCTTGATGGAGGTGCTAGTTTAGAATCTAATGGCAGTAATGAAGGAAATACAAGAGGCTGTTTCCCTACCGTTAGCTTTATTTGACTAAATTAAAAAGAAGTTCAAAGTACATTTTGAAACCTAGTGTGTAAAATGTCCTGAAAAATTGGGAATTCTCAGTTCTGATTTGAAAAGGTTTCAAATAAATGTCTGATTTTTCATTGGCACGACCTTCAGGTTACCGATCAGAGAACCAAACCGGCCAAATCCGAAGTTAAACAGCAGCAGGTTTCACGGCGCAGTGGAGGCTTCCTGCTCACTTTGACTCATGTTTTCTATTAATTCTCCCCTCCTCGTCTTGTAAAACGACAGTAATTGAAGCAGCATGGGTGCCATCTTTTGGCTGTGTGTACATTTTCCGGAGAAATGTTTTCGTCCTGAACACACATGACGCCGTGCAGCACAGCAGTTCCTCCTCTCCTACAAGGCTACATCATGTAATAGCGTGCGTGTAAAGCCTACTGTATGCAGGCGTGTGTGTGTGTGTGTGTTGAGATTCAACTGGCTTGGTGCCACCTCCTTTGCCTAGTCCCGCCTCTTCCCTCACCACTCTTCTTCTCTGTGTACGTCTCTCTCTCTTTCTCTCTGCAGGCACAGGAAATCTACAGTGGAGAGAGCAATACTCTCAGAGAGAGAGAGAGAGAAAAAAAAGAGAGAGAGAGAGAGAGAGAGAGAGAGAGAGAGAGAGAGAGAGAGAGAAGTAGCTGGCTGATCAAGGGCTGCTTGTCACGCGAGCGAGCCGTCTGTCAATCTACCCCCCCCTTCCTTCTGACAGGCTGCTGGAAGGCGGCCAAGGCCTTGCGTGCAAGCCGGCAAGCCACATTAACCCATAAAGAATTTCATAATAGCAACAGCTGTTAAATATTGATGACTTCTGGCAGGTTCTCAATGGTCGATCCGCAAGGAAAGGTTAAGCCTCGCGCTAGTAATTTGAGCTTGTGCTTCATTATGCCACAGATCAAATGTCCGGATGTTGGCCGGTCCAAATCAGACCATTACTGCCTTCTTGTTTCACAAATAAAAGTTTTTTTTTAAATTGTGCTCTTTTCTTGAAAAACTCAGACGCTTCCACTGGTTTTTCTCTGCTGCAGTTGCAGCTGATTCAATCCTCAATCAGCCTATATACCAGTATTAGTACAGAGTTGTGTTTTTCTAATCTTTCCCATATTGTTCTGGATGAGAATGTTTTGTTTCCCCCTTGTGACATGGTTACACGTCAAGGGATGAAACGATTTACAGAGATTCCCCCCCTGGTCTGTTGACAAAACATCATCCACGAACAGTACTTTTTTTTTTTTGGCCTGCAATTACAAATATGCATCTTTCAGAGTAGATTATGATGTGAGTGAGTGATGTTTGCTGGGATGAAGGGGGGTTAGAGTGCGCATGTGGACCTGAGAGGGAAAGCCTAATCTCTGAGGCGAGTTGGAAGGTAAAAAAAAACATCTAAATAGAAAATTTGATTCCTGAACACAACAACAACAAAGGCTTTTGTTGTGTGCAGAGATGCCGAAGCAGAAAGGAAGTGATATTATGACAGCACAAATGGGATCACGCAGAACAAAAAGTGGAGACGTAAACTCTATTGTTTCCACTTCTCTGTTTTAGTTGGCAGGCCTCTGTTGTTCTACACGACTAACACGCCGACTTAATCGAGGCCTCGGGCAAAACAGACTTGCATGGCAGCTTCACTCTGCTACTGTATGCGGTTTGATTGCACGGCCCGTCGTTGCGAATGTTTTACACCGAACCGATTTAGAAAGCCACCTCGCCGCTTCTACGAAAAGCACCGCCGTCGCGACAGATTTTTTCGGGGAGGAGGTGGGTTATAATCTCATCTGTCGCCTTTCCAACGAATCCGCCGAGAGAGTGATAGATGGGGCCGAGGCGCTCAAACCCTGTCTAAACACTCCTTATGTTTGCCTTGTCGAGCCTTGGCAAAACGAACCGCAGCGCAGACCCGATGTGGTGCAATACTTACACAGACAATTAGAAAAACTAACTCAACGCAAATGGCTGGAGGCCCTTCGCTGACACACTAGGAGTCGCATCCAAGGCTCGGGTTTGCGTGACGCGAGCCAATTAGGCAAGAAACGAATTTTTATTTGCCAGAACCCGGGAAAGAGAGAGAGAGATCCTTCTAAAACGAGGCACAAACAAGTTTGCGAGTCTGTCGCTCGAGACACGAGCGCGTTCCACCAGTTACGACCTCGACCGCGAACAGCGTGTCCTGCAAGGCCGGACTCAGGATACGGCGTCCCTCGTGACTCACGGTGATGAGAGCGACAATCCTGTCTGTGGGCGGAAAGGCAACGGATTCACACAAACTGCATGTAGAGAGAGAAAGAGAGGAAAAAAAGGGGCACACTAAAAAGCACAAAGAGGTTGTATAGTTTGAGTTCAGTGGAAACTTTGTTGCGCAATTTCTGGTGCGTTTAAGTTTCTCTCTTTTTCTCTTTTGCTTCTTTTATTTGGAACATACTCATTTTAATATTCTTCTGTAAGTTTTATGAAAAATTTGATGTCACCACTTGATTTTAGGTTGTTTCCTGCTGGCAATCTTTGAATTTAATAAAATTAGATGCGAATCCAATTTGCAATACACATATATATATTTTCATTTTGGAGAGGAAGGAAGGGATATGAGATGTAGACAGGCCAAAAACTACAAGAGAAAAACCAACTTATGTCAACCAGACATAAACATGAAATGAACATCACCATGGTTTCAGCTTTTAATGCAAATAAACTACAATCATTCATGGGGGGTTTTTCCCTTTGTACTCTATTTTTTATAAGAAATTTCAGTGCTAGGAAACAAATAACTCTATAAATAGCATTCCCTTGAATCCCTGTTTAGGTCTGTAAGGTTGTGACCTCTTGCTCTCTCAAAAAGACTGAATTGCTACATAAAAGTTGCATTCAAGCTGACCAAAGCAAAACGCGGCATTTCTACAACTACGCTCACACAAGCTAGGCTTTTACAAGCAGTCTGGAAGCTATTAGACCTTAATTACAATAAAGTCTTCGTTAAAACTATAAAGTTCATGTGATGTTACAATAGAGCAATTTTACTAAGATAAATACAAAAAATATGCATGTGCATGTTTCAATATGCTTTAAAAGCATGTTCTGAATATGATACGTGAAAAATGGCTGAAAAAGATGATGAAGAGGAACAAGAGGAATGTTAGTAAGTTAATTTAACTGAGGCCCTGCTTCAAACATCTCCTTCAACCATCATTAACCAGTTGAACTCCTTTGCTCCCCATTCTGTATCAGCTTATTTTTCTGTTTTATTTTGATGCATTTTCAAATGGATAACAATGAAAAGGTTCAAAATACACAATGATTTAATTTGATTTGTGCCACCCTGTATGAAACTCGCCAACGGAACAGATTGTTTAAAAGTTGCAACCTCATCATCTGACAAAGTTCTGCAGTAGTAAATGTTCCTCTTGTTAAATTAAAGTCAAAAAATTATGAGAAATTACTAGAATTTGTTCACACTTGACGTCATACGTCAGTGGCAAATCAAGAGTGTGTAGACCGGACTGTGTGAATCTGTAAATGTGTTGGGAAACGCAGTTTGAATCTAAGACGTCATAAAAAAATAGCATTCAGCCTATGACTTTCAAGTTCGACACAAATGTTATCCCCAAAATTCCACATCATGATATTATCAGCACTTAACAGTTAGCCAGATGAGAAATCTGAGAACTGAACTTGAAATTCAGAGTAAAGGCCTGGTTAATTATTATCTTTCACAGCCCTAATTGTGTCAGTCTAATATTATGAAATATGACAGATATGAACCTGGATTAGACCAAAATATGTCTGACCAACTTCCTGTTGGTAGATAATTACAGAAGTCATAAAATACATTTACTTACACTATGCTATGAGAATCTTTGAAAATACATAAAGAGTGAGAATTGTGAATTTTCCAGGCACACAGTGCCGATTTACAGCACAATCATGTAAGTATGGTACCTGCAGTTGTTTAAATTATACATATCACATACGACTTAAAAGAAATTTTGCAATTTGAGACTTTGAAATTGGGGTTCTGTCTCTTTAAGGAACTGTTACTCTTCCCAACAATCTGCTTTAAGCACCTAATCACAGCAATGCTTCTTATGATGTATGATGAGCTCAACTGACTTACATTTACAATCGTGGTTTGCTGATTGCTGCTGCTGCTAGTCTAGAGGATCTGAGTGAGGGAGGGGTAATTAAAAGGTTTCTCAAACATGCATGAAAAAAATCAAAGCAACACTCCAGATATGCTTTTGACGAGGGAATAACATTATACCATTATAATCACATCATCTCTTACCTCAGTCAGTACATCTTTTTGGTTTTATCCACCAAAATGTAATCTTATAAATGATCCTGTTTTAGATTCACCCACTGATTATTAGAAACAGTTAACGGTGTCATAGCACAAAGTTCTTGTAAGTTGCAGAATAAAATGCCAATTTTAATATGTATAACAATGAAGATTGTAATCTCACGAGCATTCAGTTACTTTCATGAATATAGCAGTACTAAAATCATATAGAAATTTGACTTCAAAATCAATCTATCAATTAAATTTAGCAGCAAATCTGTTCAAAAGGCTTTATGTCATAAAAACATAAAACTAAAATGTCATAATAACCCCCGTGTTGTTACACACCCACTGGTTAAAACATCCCTGGTTTCAGTTTGGTCATTTCTACAGAAATCATGTTTCTCAGGAAGTGGGTAGATTACTTAAACTAAGAATGCACCGATCTGAAAATCTGGACTGATATCAGTATCCAATATTGGTATTGCTGCTCGGGATAATAAACAATATTTACCAAAATTATCTATATATACGTCCAAACCTTTTGACATGGTGAATTATCTGTTTTGCCAAAAGATGATGTAGGCAGAAAAAACAGAAAAACGTTTGGCCAAAAATAACTTTGGCCATTATTTCAGGAAGGTGACGGTGTACTGAAAATTGACAAACATCGTTCAGTACAGAGGTTCATGACGACATAGCGTATATCCCTTAGCTTACAAAAATCCCAGTCCGTTGATCCACTGGTTTCAGGACATGGTTTATGCCAAGAAGAACTCAACATTGTCTGTACACATTGTCTATGAAGACACTGAAAGGCCAAGCGGTGTGTAATTAAAGGGGCGCAAGGTGTTTAATGTACCCAAGGTTCAGAGGGATCAAGTGCCAGCCATAATGTTAATCATGTTTTATGCATGGCATTATCATGTTGTTCAGAAGACAAAGTCGAGGTATCATGTTTCCACGCTGGCTTTCAGTGTGTGCGTGTGTGTGCATTAAGAGTATTTTTATTTTTTTTTGTCTTCATTATACTTGTGGGGTTTCATTGCCTCATAAGGGCCAAAAAAACTAAAACACAAGTTCAAAGAGCTGCTTGATGATCAAAGTTTTTATTACAGTTCTTGGATGATGGGAAAGGTTAAGATAATGCAGATTCTGATGGTTAGGGTTATGGGAAGGGAACAGTTAATATATGCCATATGTTATAGGATCTTGGTATACATAGACATGTACATGTGTATATCAGTGTGACCACAAAAAAGCCAGAAACCAGAAGCAAAGTACAGCATTTGGCAGTCTGTGCTTCCTGTACAAACCAAGTTTACTGTATCTGTGGCAACTTATTGCGCTTCTAATTTACAACATTTCTTTTCATCACCTTAATCTTAGAATATAAAGGAAAAGTATAGAATAGAAAAATCCTTTATTGTCCCACTGTGGGGAAATTAAGGTGGCGAAGCAGCAAGTTCAGATGAGTGGGACATGCATATTCACATGAAGGTAAAACTAAAACCTAAACTTTGTTACAGCTCCCATTACTACAGCTTTATATCATGTCAAGCTTTCCCCATATATTTCTAAAGAAAGCATCATTAATGATCAAACAGAAGTCTGACTTACATTATTTAAGCACACATTTCTGTGGTAAAAGGTCTGAACAACTTCAGAAACATTTGATTTTACTGAAAGGCTCAGCTGCTAGAGCCACACAAGCCTATATCTTCTTTAATTTTGACTTGTGTTCAGAAAAGTAAAAAAATATGACCGAAAACAAACTTGCATTTAACGTACGTTCGCCTGTTCTCACTGCGTTCCTGTTTTTTTCACCACCATCAATTAACAATGCACTTTAGGAATAGTGGCTTTTCTGAATCTCTCTTTTTTGTCTTAAGTGAGTGAGTGACAGAGATCCATGTTATTAGCTGAGTCTCCATTAGCCATAGAACTGTGCAAACTGAAATTATGCAAATAAATGTGCTTAATGGAAACACGGCAATTTTCGGTAAAAGTTTTTGCGCTGGAATGAGGTGGTTTTTCAGCAGATGTAGTTCAAAGAACTGCAGCAGAAAAATCTTTTTTCACATCAAACGAGCCACATGATCAACAGCCGGATGTTACTACTGTCAAAAACCACGAAGAAGACAGCAACAGCAAGTAGACTTTTAAGTAGGTTTTAGTTGTTTTTTTTGTTTTTTTTTAACAATCTGCAGCTGGCTCAACCAGAGCTCTCACAGCATTGCATAGTTCATAAATAGTCATGTGTCATTTGAAGGTGTTGAATCCACGGCTGAATCATGAATGTAATCTCTTGCGGCTGTATACACCCGCCGCTGAAGTGAATTTTAACAACTTATCATGTGAACAAGCTTATCCACGTGTGATTTTCATTTCATTTTGTATTCATTGAAAACACCACAGTTGCAAAGTTTTGTTTTCTCGACATTCAAAGAGCATAAAAAAAAGATTCCCTCACATTTGCAATGAAAATGCAGCTACTTCTTACGCTACAACTAAGAAGTTGTTAAAGCATTTTCAAAGATTTTTTTCCTTCCCCCAAGTGAAATATAATATCCTGCAAAACCTGAACAGCAAGTCTAGACTTTCACAGTGAGGAAATATGATTTAAAAAACCCTTTGTTTTCAAGTATATAGAGTGTGAACTCTACCTTTGCGTGTGATTATGACAGAACCGTGATTGTTTCTGCTCACGGTCTTGTCTCTTTGTACTTGCAACACATTGTTCGATCACTTCAAGTAGCGCAGGAAGGAAGGACATATGGTCCCTTTGCTCTGGCTCAGCAGGGAACATGTGCGGTACTGTGTGAAATATGAAGTATGAGTTGCTGTAAGACGTCAGGGGACGGAGGGGGCTCGGCAAAAATGATGGTGGGATCACGCAAACTTGCTGAAAAAAATGTTGATGAAGGAAGGAGACAGTCACGCAAGCTTGGGATTGCACTGCAGACGTCACTCAGTCGCCACTGTTTTTTGGCATCTGTGGTTAGCGTGATCCTTTGAGTGTACACGGGTACATATAGCAACATATGTATATGCGTTTGTGTGTGTGTGGTTAATTCCCAAGCATCTAAAGAGATTTTCTGAGGATAAACAAACACTGACCCTCCCTGCCCTCACTAAAAAGACCATTGCAGTGAATATGAGGATTACTTTCTGCTCTCTGCACGTGAAGCGCTGCCAGCTGCAGCCCACACGTCCAAGTTCGCCCTAGAGGGAACGCTACAAACACAGCGAGGAGGGAAATTTAATGTTTCAGTCGTTTTCAGTCTGAATCGTAGCAGGAAAATGTAAATAAAAGCTCAACAAAAACACTTTTTGCCTCCAGTTTAGATGGGTTTTCGTTCCTCGTTTGTTCCTTTAGCAGCATCACAACCTTGTGGGAGAGCGTCTTCCTAATTGAAAGCAGGCACAGCTCACCTCTGATAGCCACAGAAAAGTAACATTTATCATGACAGACAAGTCTCAACGTCGTACTAGAAATCAAACAAGATGACAGACTTCAGCGCAAGTGGAAGACGGTTCTGTTGCATTTAAAAACTCATAAAACTCTGCTGTGTCTGAGCAAACTGAAGCTTGTGTCTGTCCTCATGAACCATTTGTAAGTGCTAACTGTTTTTGCAGGCTCCTTTTTTGGCAGCATTTAGATTACTGGTGAAGAAACCTTTACCATGATTATTAATAGCCAGTACTATTCCTTAGCATCACCTAATATATTTTCTCAAGTTATTATCTATGTAATTGTTAGCACAGAAAAGCAATAATAAATGTGAAAAACTTTTTTTTTCAATTTTAGAGTGTTACTTTTCTAACTTCTATTAGTTGCTAGCTGTGCTGCGAAGGAAATACTACCTTGCATGTAAACATAAAGTGGAAGTTGAATCTGTAAAACAGGAAGAGTGCCATGAGTTTTTATTTTTTAAGCATTAACAGCAGTTTCCCTCTGATACTTTTCTAACATCCTGTAGGTACGATTATCTTGTATGTAAACAGAAAGCAAGCGTTTGATTTTAGCTGAACAGAAATCAGAAAAATGTGAAAGAAAAAGGAAAATATTTGTCGATTTTTGAATGAATGTTTCACGGGAGTTTTTAACAGGTTCTTTTCTAACTTCCTGTATTAGCTAGCTGTGCAGCAGTGGCAACAGTAGAATTTAAAATATTTCCTCCACAATAACAAAGGCTTAAACAACAAAATATTTTTTTCTGTTTTCAAATGCAAACGTTAAAATTGAACGTCCATGCATGTACGCATGAGTTGTTGCTGTGTTAAACTTGCTGCCAGAATAACTATGAAATAATTGTATAATTAAAATAATTGTGAAAATGAAAAAGCCAAGTTTAAGATACAGTACAGTGAACTCGGTGTGCTTTTAAATAGTAACTTCAAACGTCTGAAACCTTATAAAAAATGCAGTGATGTCAACTGTGAGACAAACACAGAGCAAAATTGTGTTGGATTTAAGGCATGAGTTATTTTAGTCCTCACCAAAACCCAAATACAGCAAAACCAAACTGTACTTCTGTGTGAATGTGCGTCTGTGTAAATCATCCTTCCTTTTTCTCTCTCTCTTTCTCTCTTGCTCTCTGCTTGTGTTGCGTGCAAAGCCTGATGATGATCCCATCACCATGTGGTTAAAATGACACCGCTTCTCACGAAAGCCAAGTCGGAAGCAGAGGCAAGTGTGTGTTTTTCAGTGTGTGTGTTTGAATCAGAGGGGGTATGAGATAAAAAAAAAGAGGGATTGCGTGGGGCAGCATCGCACAGTCCAGGAGGGTATGGCAGGGTCAGTCGCTGTCTACTGACCCAAAAGCCTCTGCGTCCCCCGCATCTCAAACAGAGACACAAAACACTAAACTGTCAGTTCCACTGCCTTCACCGGGGCGTTGAAGAAGATTATCGGCCTGAAAACACTTTTGATGTCAAAAATTGAAGCTGCATGAGAAATATTTTGCTTGCAGAATTGGTAGACCAGGACGCTCTTCTAAATCCAAACACTTCCGAGCGATGACACAAGAAAACTACGTCAAAGATTTACGGAAATCTCAAAACCTGTTCTCATTTTATGTTCCTTCTCGAATATGACTTTGACTTCTAGAAACGGAGTGTATTTGCTCCATATAATTGAGTCTGATGAAACTTTGAGAGCCACTCTCTCAAACGGACTCCATTGGGCCATATCGTCTTCAATTCTCATTTTATTCCCACGTGTTTGATATCATTGGAAATCTTAGAATCCACCCTTTCTGTAAATAACTCATAACTCCCCCCTCCTGAGGAGACTTGCTTTTGGTTTTCCTGTGGCCAGCCACATTTCGGTTACCTATATAGACATCTGCAGGATAAGAGACTATAGAAATCATGTGCTTCTGATATCTTTCTTGAAGCCATAGCTTGAAATGTAATCAAACGGACGTGCATCTGCCAAACGTTTTAAGACCAACACATGCTCGGCCTCGGAGAACCCCAGAGCGACTTTTATAAGTCTTTATATTTTGAGCTTATTTCCCGGACGGAGCCAAGGCATTCCAGAGGAGGCTGGAAACTTGGAGAGGCGTTCTGAAAGCTGTATGTTGAACATAAAGCCCTAATGTGCGGCACGCTTTTCCCGACGAACCCTTCAATTATCGCCCGCTCTCTAATGAACCTCAGTTTACACCCCGTGTCAGTAAACCACTGCTTAGCAGCAGCCGCTTATAAACTTCGACTTGTTGTCGGCGCCCTACAGCTGAGACCTGTGGGCAGCGCCCGCTGGACCGGCGCCCGCTCCTCGGATGTCTTGTGCTTTTGAACTCTTAAATTCGAGGGATTTCGGCACACCTTTTCTTGCTTGTGCTCAAAACTTCTTTGACCAATTCCTCAAACGTCTGCGTATCTACGTCCCTTATCTCTCGTGTGCTTCTGATGTCGCAACCCACGTTTCCTCAGAGAAGTCATAAAAACCGTGTTTAGAAACCTAACTGCTGCTGATAAGTGAGTTGGCAGAAGGTGGCAAACGACTAGTGAAACAAGCAGAAGTGCTGTGGTCGATTGATTGACACTTTATTGGCTTCATCTTCAAGGCTCTGCTAGTCCACTCATCACCCCCCAACACACAGTTCACTTGCAGACAAGCTGCTTTTTGGAAACATATTTACTTGAGTTTTCTGAAACATCAAAACAAGGTAAAACCGAAGAACGTATAAATTCCCAAAGCCTCGGAGCTGCCTGGACTTTTTGTTGTGTCTTCCTGCTGTTTCCTTTTCGACTCTTCAGCTGGGGCGTGATTTATGAGCGGGATAGCAGAAATTCCTGTAGAATGGCTTCAGGATGTGCGCCAGGGAAGGAGCAGCATCTCTAATTCGGGAAAGTATCAGCGGCTTAGAACACATGGGATCAACACACGGGAGCCTCATTCCTCTCCTTAGCATGAAAACGCTGTAAACTAGTATTATTTTCGTCTCTTGCCTTATAATTACCAAAACAAAGAAGAAAGTTTCAAATCACTGAACGTAAAAAAAAGGCATTTCCAAAGGCAAAAGTATTTCCAATCCTTTTTAAGAGTGGGGTACACGTTTATTACACTCCTATAAATGAGTGGAGGAACAGTAGCAAATGTTTGGGGATTCGTCAAAATAGCTAAATCTGAGTAATTTTGGATGGAGCTATGGATGTTTATGTAAAATTTACATCTGGACTTTGACTGGGCAGTTCAGCTCTGATCTATTCCATTGTAGCTCTGGCTGCATGTTTGGGGTCATTGTATTCCTCCCATTGACTCTGATCAGCGTCCATAGAGAAGAATAGCATTCCCACAGCATGACGGTGCCACCGCCATGTTTCGCTGAGAGGAGCTCTGTCGCCTACAGCTTGCAGCAAAGTGCAAATGGATTTTTAAATGTCTTTCATTCAGCAACGTTTACACAACATTTTAAAAATAATAGATTCATATTTATGGATGAAACGGGAATAAAATGTTCTAACCTTAAGGGGTAGGAAAACTTTTACAGTGTACTGTCTGGATGCTTATTCTAGTAATTTTTTTAAACGATTAATCGGATATAAAATTGATACATTTTGAAGATTTTTCATTCAACCACTTACGCCTTTTCTAATACAATATTAAAAATGCAAATTGCAAATCAATTCTTCCTTTTTTAAATAATAAAATAAACATTTCATTGCTTAAAATGCAGTAACTTAGCATGTGAAAAGCTCAGTCAGACCTTCCTGCTTGACTCAGCATAAATACAGTGTAGAGATGATCTGTTGGATTTTTTTTATAAACCAACTAATAACCAGTTAATAACCAATTGAACCAGGTGAAACTAAAACTTTACCACTTGAGAAGTTCTGGGTAGAACATTTTTACATTAAAAAAAGCTTTTTTTTTCATCTTGAATGCAAAATGTATAATTTCTTTTTTTGTACAGTTTTCGGCTTAATTACTGCTCAGTTTCATGCAAATTGGCTGTTTTTGGAGTCTGCATGCTCCAGTTAGCAACTGATCAATTCCTAAACCAGATGCCGATTATTTCAATAAATGATTAATCACTTCATCTCTGCTTGAATTAATCCCACTATTCGTCCCAATTGAGCCAGTTCCTGTGGAGCATCTTTCTAAATTCTTCTAAATTCTTGAACTTGCACAGCTGGTTTCAAGCATCCATTCAGGGGGCCATTCTCCTGTTACACACACACAGACACACACACACACACACACGCGCGCGCACATTCTGTCCTCTCTCACACTGCAGAATAAACACACCAAATACCCACATCCTCCTCATCCAACAACAGGGCTGCAACTGTTTCTCATGTGACAAGAGAGGGTGGGGGCGAAGGGTTGGGATAAGGGTTGGGGTGGAGTTGGGGGGTTCTCCTGAGTGGAGGGAGTGGCGAAGAATAGCGTGCGAAGACCTAATGCAATGTTTCGAATCCAGATGGGTCACATCAGCAGCCCGCAATCAACATATTTGGCCCTGCCAAGTTTACACGCTTAACAAGTAAAAAAAAAAAAAAAAAGGACAGTAAAGAAGAAAAGAGCTCTCTTCTCCCTCCCTCTACTTTCATCACCATCATCATCATCATCACCACCGTTTAGGTTCTGTTTATACTGCTCTGCAGATTGTTGTTATGTATTACTGAAGAGAGGGAGAGGCAGAGGTTTGCCTCTCTGACACCAGTAATTGTTCCCACCACCACAGGGCCACTTCCAGCTGCCAAAACTACCTTCTCCATCCGCCGAGCTGGGGGCGAGAAGTGGGGGTGGGGACACCTGGTGAGTCAGTGCAGCTTGGAGCCCTCGCCGCGCGCGCTCACTGGAGCCCTGTTTGCTTGAGACGCTGATGATATCTGAGCCTCCACAGCAACAGGTTGCAAAAGCTTCAGCATCCTCACTCTGAATTATCAGCAACAAATCACACACATGCATGGTTGCATTCGCACAAACACACACCCCAAGAGGCTGATCTTTAAGAGATTTCTGCCTTGACGGTGTGTGTGTGTGTGTGTTGTGTGTGTGTGTGTGTGTGTGTGTGTGTGTGTGTGTGTGTGTGTGTGTGTGTGTGTGTGTTGTGGTCTTGCCAGTTAACATTTTTGTTTCCACTGTGTCCTCTGATCTTTAAATAGCCAGCTGTAATGTGTCGGTTCCAGCTTTTTAAACCGACCGTCCGGACCAGACAGCCAAAAAGGTCTGCTTTACCGATTGTGCAAGTCTTTAAGTTAACTTTGTCTCACGCTGAGGGGAGCTCATCAATCTTTTATGGCGAAGAAGCAGATTTAAATGCCGCAGATGGCGAAAAGAGCAAGCAAAGCTCGCCAACATGTACAGAACCATACCGGTTTTCTTCGGGTTTTCGTATTTTGTCGCACTTGAAAGTTTCCGATTTTCAGACAAACTTTGATTTCAGACAAAGATAAAAAGAGTCATAAATACAGATGGCAGCTTTCAATTGAAGGCACCTACTCCTTAAGTAACTGGTTGTGCTGCAATTAGTGGCAAAATCTGCCTTTGAAAAACAGAAAATGGGTCATTTATATGGTTGTGGAGGACTTTTGACCAACACACTGGAGTTTGTTGAAAGATTAATGGACCTGTTTAGGGTGATGCCACTGCGGTTTAATCAAAAAGTCTGGACTTTTACGGAGACAAAAAAAATCAACATTTTATTGATTTATTTTTAGGTATTTGAGGGGTTTTTTAGATTTCACTTTAGTACTTAGGGTTAAGGTTAAAGCTCCAAATGCGCCAAAGCTTAAGCTCACAAAGTGATGGCTGGACATTTTCCTTCAGGATCTACTGCTAGCCAGTAGGCTCCATTAAAAATGGAAAGTTGTTGTGGTGGCGCAGGGGCAAAGCACAACCCACGTAATGAGGCCTTGGTCCTTGTGGTGGTGGTTGCAGGTTCGATTCCCGGCCTGGTGACACCTGCTGTATGTCTTCCTCTCTTTCCTGTTAAACTACTTTCAAATAAAGGCCACTAGAGCTGACAAAACCTTTAAAATAGGAAAGTTGTTCAAACCTAAAGCAGCAAGGAAACCACAGATCATCATACCACCACCACTGTATCTGTCGGTATGATGGTCTTTTTTCTGGAACGGTTGGTTTTTCACCATATATAGTAGAACTAACATCTCTAGTGAACGCACAGAAGTCTTGGGGATCATCAATTTATTGATCAATGGATGCCATTTTTGATTTTGATTTGATTTTGAGTAATTTTAGATAATCAAACTACTTGGTCTCTCATCTGCTTTGCGTTTCTTAAGATTAGGTTGCTATGTTTTAATTTTTGAGATGAGCATACTTTAGTTTTATTTAAGGGATTTTCTGACTCTGGACCAACAGAATGCAGCTTAATCAAAGTTAATTCACAATTTATCAAATGTGGGTAATTTTTCACCTACGATCGGGTTCATGTGGATAGATGTTTTCCCTTAATACATGAAATCATCATTTGAATTACTCACTTTATCTTTGATGTTAACATTTTATTTCAGTGACCATAATCTGTTAGGGGTCAAAGGCTTTTAAAAGCACTGCAGCAGCATAAAAAAAAACCTCGGAGAAAAAGAAGAAACAGTAAAAAAAAAAAAAATCCAAGATGGGAAGAGATGTTAAGAAGAACAAAGAATGAAATTCTTCTCTTTCACAGGCAGGCAGTGAAACATGAAGAAAGCATGTGGTGGAGGGAGAGAGAAAGCCTTTTTAGATTTCACCATCCTGCACGACGCCGTCAGAGCCAGAGCTCCAGATGTGGCTCAAACATGCATCAAGTTTCATTGAGATAAAAGTCGGGTCTTTAGCAGTGCAGACCTGGCTTTCGGATCAAACCCATTCCGGCCTGGCGAATGCTCACGCACACGCAGGCGGCTACGGTAGCGGATAAGTGATGGGCTTTGGCTTCAGTTTTAAAATTTATTTTTAAAAAAAAAGTGTTACACAAGGGTAGCCAAATTACTCGGTTTTGATTTATTACACAGCCGCACCGTGATGAACACCATTTACCCAACATTTATTCACAGCTGTCGAGACTGATTTAGGGAGTCTCAGAGTTCACATCATCGCTGTGAGCTGAAAACTAACAGCTTGAAATTTTCAAGCACTTTATTATGCTCCTTATGGTAAACGTAGAAAGCCTTACAACTCTTTTCAGGAGTCCACATACTCCTTTGCTTTGTTTGTTGTCTTCAGAGGGTGAACTTTCAGCCAGTCCAGACTTAACTCCTCCGTTATAACAAAGGATATTGAACCAACTGCCTCATTTCAACACTTCCCTGATGTGAAAGTCATCACATCTGCCTTCCCTCCCCTTTCCCTTTGCTCCATCGTCACAGCTTCTGCCTTGCTACACATTTAGAGTCATTACAGAGAATTTTACACGCTATCCCCAGCAGAGGAAGAGTATGAACTCGGATGCTGGACGGGTCAAGCTGACGGCAGCATAAAAGTGCTCAAGCACCTTGCTTCAGACATTTTTCAAATGTATCGCTCAGAAAAGTGAGTTGCAGTGAATGAGTCTCTTGTTATCATTCTTTGATGATAGATCCATATCCAGGAAGCCGGTGGCTGGTCCAAAACCAAACCAAACCAAACCAACTTTATTTATAAAGCACTTTAAAACAACCACAGTTGATACAAAGTGCTGTACATTTAAACACAACATAATAAAAAAAATAAGAAGACCAAAAACCACTAAAACGTTACAAATCAAAAACGTCTCAGCAGTTAATTCATAAACTGTCGCCTCGCTTGCATTGAGTGGTTGTTTACAGAAACGTCTAATGATTATTTACACAGAAAACTGAGGTTGGAGGCAGCAAGACACCACCGACTTCTGCTATTATCTCTTGGCATACATTTGTTTTTAAGACGAGGCATTTCAGAGCTACCATCGCTTGTTCTGGTGAAAACTGTGTTTAATGGATGCTTTTAGATCGAAATATCATCCTTGTTTTGTTTTGGGGGTTTTTGTTTGTTTTTTTAAATCAGCAATACCCCATTTATTTCAATGCCAACTTCTTCATTGGTTCTTGGTGCACTTGGCGTTTTCACACCTGATAGACCGTTAGACTCGGTACAATTGGGGACCAAAACTGTAACATTTGTTACATTTTGTGTTTGTGTTCACCGTCAAATGATCCAAACGCTTATTAAAAACCCATTTTCCCACTTCACCTACAGTAGCGCTGCACCAAGAACCACTGAAGGAAGCAATGTGAAAACCTCTGAAGTAGACATGTCTTTCTTCAGGAAATGTAAACAATAGTGGAGTGATGTCAGATTTTTGCAATTTTTGTTGTTGGTAAAAGAACATGCTTGGTGTTCACATAGGCGTTCGAACCATGCCAGAGTTCACTTCAACCCAACCGTGACCGATATTTTTAGGGAAACCAGAGTTTGTTTTTTGGTCTGCGTCAGAGTTTGATTCACAAAACCCCCTGGTCTTCCCAAAGGAGCTGGACATTTTAGCCAAACAAACTATAGTTCGATTAAAGCGGACTAAACAGGGCTAATGTGAATGCACGCTTAGAGAGCAATGCTTTGCTTACACCTGATGTCTCGACAAGCTTAACATGAAAAACAGAGAATCCGATGCTGAACAGTGAAAAAAATCAACACATGATGTGAAACACATGACAATTAGGCGGCGCAGCAGGTGATGAGTGAAGATTACTGAGAGTGAATAAACGATAAAATAAATCTAGCAACAGGAAAAAAACTAAAATGGACATAGCAATAAACCAAGAGAGGATAATACTAATCAAATGAAACTAAATGGAAATGAATGAAGAACAAAATGCAAGAATAAACTAAGAAACTAAAGTAAATACAGAGGAATAAACTGGTATGACAAGACATTTCGAGCAATAATTAATACAGAGGACTGTATGGCAAGAATAAACGGACACTATTTCCAGATAAAAGGTAAAATAGTATTGTTGAAGTGCCATGGGTTTGTTGAGACCATATCTAGTACTGAGAATAAATATATCTTAAAGAACTGATCACTTATTTATGTTTTTAATTAGATTTGATATATTTATTTCTTCAATATTATTTTTCATGTCAGTGTTAATGTCATGAGGCTGATGACTCCATGACACTTTCAATTTGACTCATTGGGATTTGATTAAGAACCAGATTTGTCCTTTGTAATGTCTGTCCAGTAAAACTATTAATCTATAATCAATAGACATGTCTATATAAAGATATAATCCATGTTTCTGTCTCATATTTGTATGGCATTAAAAGGACCTGGAACTTTTGTTTTTCCTCTAAAAGCTCTGGTTTGTACAATAAATGCCATCTGGGTGAAGTTTTATGGATGATACTCTGATGTCCCATTTTCCTGAAGGCAGCACAGAGCTGCACCACCAGAAACCGACAGAAACCATGAAGAGAAGAAGAGTTATGATTAATGTAGTTCAGTTCTATCCATGTTTTAATGTTTTGTAAATAGTTCAAAGTTTAAACTGGCATGTTGATCATCTTTTATCTGGTCATTTTGTGGAATATTTAACAACTAGAAAATGGCAAAGAACAAGAATATTTTCTCCACTCTGATTGGCTGCTGTTAGGCCTACCAATTTTAACTTGAATGTTCATTGAATTTTTTTGTAGACACTTGTGAAAATAATTTCTACTCCCATGACTTTTTTGTTCTCTGGGAAATTATTTTTGATGATAAATACAGAAACAAGCATAAAAATCAAAACATCTACAATAGTGATAATAATATTAATGATAAAATAATGGTCAGTGCAAAGTAGCCTGCAAATTCTTTGGTGGGGGCATTGAGGGACCTAGATAACGGCTAGGGGGCGCTGGGCCAAAGAAGGTTGAGAAACACTGCTAGACCTTTTTGCATTTCTTTGACTTGTATTTGTAAGAAATTACAATAGATAATGTCATAGGTGCTTTATGTGTCTCCAGTTCATGTTTTGCTGAGTCTTCGCCAAACAACCCGACTGATAGGCTGCCAACTGGAGCACTGACTGTTGCGCTTAAGGCATCTTTCATGGAGCCTTTTTTATTTTTATTTGTTTTCAGTTTCACTTAAATCACATCTGAGAGAACGATCTTTAATCTGCCGCGCAATCAAATGACATCTTCCTCTTCAGACTTCTTATCAGAAGTAAGGCTAGTAAAATGGAGGCTAAGAAAAAAGTAAAGAAGAGGAGAAAGGAATGTTTGTGATCACTGTTTCCAGACACAGACACAGATGATGTGTGTGAGTGGATCTTATCGGATCGGTGTCAGAAACGACGCCCCCCCCCCCCGGTCTCTGCGAGCGTCACGTCTCCCGTTGTGTTGACATGTGGCTTACATTTACACGGCCTACTGCACCACATCAGTCTGTTTCCTCCCAGTGTGCCGTGCCTCTATCTGCGAGTGAGTCACTGTTTACTCTGTCAGTTCCCCGTCCCAGAAGTGTGCGCTCGTGCATCTGTCCGCATGCGCGCACGCCGCTGGGTGGGTCTACGTTGGAGGACGAAAGCAGGGAATCCCTAAAGCGTGTTTATCCTCTGCCGGTGCAGACTTCCAGGCATCGCGTGCGGCGGGGCCGGACCTCTGGAGCCGGGCCGTGCCTGTGCCACGGCTCTCATAACAAGAGACACAGGCTGACATTTAGGCACAGGGCTTAAAGCCGGCGTCATGGGACAGTTAATGGATTTCAACCATCTATTCACCTGTCATCTCTATTAAATCCAGAGCTTCTCTATCCATGGCCAAACGAGATCGCTTATTGACACAACAAGCCTTCATCTGGTTAAGCTCAGGCCTGTAGTCTTGAGTTTTGTCAGAAGATCTGCTCCCAGCTTCCCTTCTGGAAACACCGGTTCGCTCTCATCTCATGTAAATGCCAGATGGAAATGTTTTGTCTTTAGGGGAATCAACAATGTGCTGGTAATTTTGAGCAAAAGGTGGCTCCTCGGCTCCATAGCCAGCTGGTTTCGATGACGGATCCAGAAGCGCAGTGTGGGTGGCCAGTCCGCAGCATATCACAGCAATGACAGCAGAAACCAGTATGAAGTCTCCTTTGTGTGTGAGAGTATGTTGAGGTTTTGATGTTTGGGAGTCTGAGCTGTGTCTATTTATGGCCGAAATGACAAAAACACGACGCTGCCGCGAAGGGGCTGAGTCTTCATCTCTGAAGTATTTTTAGGGGCAACGTTATTTTTACTTTTACATTCTGTAGAGGAGTGGGAAAACACAAAAGATTTCACAATACAAAACATGTGGGCTGGTATTTCTCTCCACAAACCGCCGGTGTTTAGCTGTCACTTATGCCTGGTTTCACGCGGCAGGTTTTTAAAATTGTCCGCTGATTTTCACAACCAGTGAGACTCTTATACATGGCGATACAAAAAAAAATCATACATAACCGGTTTGGTCTTACCAGACACGGACAGATTTCACTTAAACATGAGAGACAGGAAATATAGCAAAACATCTTGAGTCCTGATGTGAGTTCAGAAGTAAACAAACATGGCCAACTAGGAAGAAGCAATGGCAACAGTTTGTGACTTCACTGGACTTTCTGGCAGTTGTTTTGTCAAGTCAAGTTTATTTGTGTAGCACATTTCAGCAACAAGGCAGTTCAAAGTGCTTTACGCCATAAAAACACTGTACAGCACCCAGTTTAGAGACAATAAAAAAACATTGCATTGTGTCAAATCCTCAAAACGATCAAGCAGATACACATCATATATTGATCAGTGTTTCAATTATTATGAATCAAAGGAAATGCTAAACAGGTAGTTTTTAGCCTTGATTTGAAGAAAATCAGTGTTTCGATTGTTTTGTAGTTTTCTGGAACTTTCTTCTGGATTGGTGAAACTTGTTGAATATCCCCGATTTAAGACCAGAGTAGGCCAGATCTCTCTTAACCCACCACACACTGCAGAAATATCTCCTAATATTATCTTAACATTTGCCATGATACTTAGGGCGTCCTTAAGATTTTCAAAAGCTGAAAATTGGGTAAAAAAATCAACATAATTATATTTCCATGCTTGAGGTGAATACAGTTGGTAGAAATGGATTTTATGAGGGATATTAGACAAAGGAGGTTGCAGACAGAGGCACACCACACTTGTCAGATTCAGATTTTGAAAACTGTGTTTTTTCTTCCAATTCACAATTATGTAGTTTGTTTGTTCATATAAAATTCCAATAAAGTGCATTGAAGTTGTACTGTGACAAAATCTGCAAAGAGGCTATTAGTACATCTGTATAAGTTGAAGATTTTGAGCATCGAACGGCGTCGTCGTTTTTTTTTTCTTTCTCTAATACACCACACAGTAGACTGTTGAGGCAACATACTTCTTCTCTCCCACATCTGGAAAAAGTCATGATAGGCCTGATTAGATGGTTCACCAGAAGTTCTTCGCTTCAGATTGTAAATCTCTACAAACATGGCAGATTTTTTTCTTTTTTGGTGTGTGTGAGTTGAGCTTTGGTTGACGACATATTTCTTCCGTCATGCCTTGAAAACATTACGGAGGAGAATTGAGGTTGCTTTGGGAGGTTGACTATACGAATGGCAAAAATATCTACGCTTTTGATACATCCCTTCACACACACACACACACACACACACACACACACACACACACACACACACACACACACACACACACACACACACACACACACACACCACGCACGCACACACACACACACACCACACACACACACACAACACACACAAAACTGGACAGTCTGCAGAAACAACACCATACCACCCTGGCTGCTGAGCTTCTCGGTGAACGGGAGCAACGATAAGGAAGATCCAGTGATAGCATCTCCAGACAGATTTACAACCCACATGTAGGCGCTTGGAAGCGCAACGTCCAAGGCCTGTTTAGCTTACTCCCATGACGGATGTCTTAAACAGTTTGCGCTAAAACTACAACTGCCTCAAAATACAGAAACAATTAAGGAGAAAGAGCAGACGTAAGTCGGCAAAATGTGTACAATGCATAAGCGCAAAAATGCGTCCACGTGACGAGGGAACCTGACACTGGGTGCAGCTTGTGATGCACACCACCTGTGAAAGCAACAGCACAAAGACTTCCTCTGTTTATGGACTGGCCCTTTAATTAGCCTTTAATTGGGGCGCAGCTCTTACAGTTAAGACAGTGGGACATAAGCAGCCAGCTGTGCGGTCAGAGGAAACAGCGAGTCCTGTGAACGCAGGCACACATTAAGCTACGGGATCGCTAACGCTTACAGACCTTAAGGTCCATTCCAAACCTCACCTCTAAGGCCCCCCTCGTCCCCCAAAACGCTTGGAGATTTATAAACCGCATCCGAGGAGTTACGCAATGATCAAACATGTGGCCAGCAGTGAAAACAAAACCGTGGCACGCAATGGGAAAATAGGTCATTTTGCACACTCGCTTCTCCGTCTATATTTTCCCAACTCCCAAAGGAGCGGTTGTGCAGGAAAACTGGTCGGACGGTATTAGCTCACCAACATACCACCGGTTTTTTTCCTGACATTAGTCTTTTAAACAGTCTTTTTTTTTAATAGTGGAGCAGGGGCACACAACATCTTCTACTTTTAGAGCCACTGGTGACAGGAGAAATCCACCAGGAAGTGTGACTGGATGTTACTGGCAAGAGAAAATGACAATGTGGGGATGACCCAATGGAAAAAAAGATGTGTGTGTTGTGAGATGGCAGAATAGTCATACAGATTTCATAACACTCTCCAGAACATCTTATTCTCTCTCTAGCTCAGCTAGAGACAGATTTCCTATTTGATGTGAACCAACCCTATGGATGACCACATTTCCAAAACCAGCATGTTTCTATGCCGCATCTCACATCATTCAGATGCTGGAGCCGTAAAAACATCACGAGTGTGAGAGACTTGGCACAAAGATGTGTTTTGTTTTTGCACTCAAAATGCATAATTTGATTATGCTAATCCTGGGAACCCAATGTTGTGATGTTATGAAGATTTTATAGGCCTTGCATCTTGAATTTGGCAAGACCTACACTGATGAAATCCCGGTTTTATTGCAACCAGAAGAAAATTGTGTGACTGTAAGAGTGGGTCACATCTAGGTATGATGGGGAAGAAATCCCAAAAAACCCCAGCACCATTAAAGTGGGATGTAAAGTACTGATTTTTCCTCTGTGGCACATCTCTATCAGCTTTGCATGCTAGCTTGTTGATTATTCTTTGTGCAATATATATATATATATATATATCTTTTTTCTGTTTGAAGCAAAATATGTCTTTTCTGCCATTGAAATCCATCTTTTCTGCACCACCCAAAAGGCAAACTAACATGTTAAGGCATCACTTCTGCTCTTCAGATCCTCTGAATCACATCTAAGTTTTATAAACAAAAAGGAAAAAAAATATAGCTCATTTACTATTAGAACCAGGGATGTGCACATATGGACGCCCCTGCCTGCACGCTCAAAACAAACCACGCGCCTGGCCTTGATCTCACGCTCAGCAGCTCCGACGGGCAGTAGATGTGACAGGCAGGGCGCGGACGGGAGCGGGCGGGGGCCGAGAGCGAGATGATAAAGCATTGTGACAGAGCGATTTAGCAGAAGAGGATGAACTGTAAATATTGACCCTAGATACGAGGGGGAAATGGGCATGGCCCACCAGCAGGGAGCCGGTACAAATCGGGTGGATGCACACAAACACAGCATGGCTCTTCAGGGTGCAGTCACACCAGCCCTTGTTTAGTCCGCTTTAACCGAGCGCTAGTTTGTTTTACTAGAAAGTCAAACAAACTAGTTGGGGAGGTGTGAATGTGTAATCAAACTCTGACCTAAAATAGTGAAAAGCCCAGGTCTGGGTTCGGTTGGAACACATATGTGGATGCAAGTGGACCAGCAGAGACCGCACCAAAGGAGGAAGTGGACTGTAGAGCAGAGAATTCTGGGTGAATACAACCAAAACAAACTTCAAGAGTCTAACGCTAGATGGAGAAACGCCTCATGGAATTTTAACAGCAACACTAAAATCTGACGGTAATCCATTTTTGTTCACGTTTTGTGAAGGATAAAGTTGCGCCCACTCCTTCTTCTGAGGTATTTTTTTGTCGTTTCCTTCAGTAGTTTTTTGATGCAGCGCCACCACAGGCGAGACGGGGGAAACATATTTTTCGATTAGTTTGACCAGTGCAGTGTGAAAGTGAGCCACACCAGCTGAAAATGTAACAAATGTTGCAATTTTGGTATCAGGTGTGAAAGCACTCCTTAAGGCATTGGATCTTATTTAAAGAAGTAAAAAAAAAAAAAATCTCCATGCATCCATAAATCTGTGTGGCTTAATGTAAAGCTCTGTTTAAAGTCAACTTTCAGGTAAGTGCTGCATAAATCACTGGATCATCCCCTGTTGACATGGCGGAGGCACCGCCAGCAACACGCGCTCGCCCTTGACCCCCTTGGCGTAAACTGTTTATGAAAAAGCAGCGGCCGACCCTGAGGGAACCAATCGGGTGACCTCTTGACCTTTTGAACCCCAACGACTAATCCCCACACACGCCGTGCTGCTCGCTGACCCCTGAACTTCTGGAATGTGCCCCTCCATCAGCGGTACGGTGCCGGTTCCCAAGCTCCACGAAGCACTTCGGCTACAGGAAGGAGTTGTGCCGCCCGACGCTGTAACTCAGCTGTTGCGCACACCGCCTCGCCTTATGTAACAATGCTATAAAACAGCACTTTTTTTCTTTTTTCCCCAGAGGTTTCTGTTTTACTGCAGCTTGGTTGTTGCTTGTGTTGCGTTTTATAGCCACTTTAATTCCTGCTCTAATTTTAACACGTTGGCCTTTGATGTAAACAACGCTATAAATTTATGAACATCTCTATATTACTTAGTAGGGATGGCGAGCATATTTAGGGATGGAGCTACTTTATTTAAGGCTGGTCAGGACTTAAGCAGACTTAAGCTACTTTCCAGCTATATTAGAGCCATTTCCTAATACAGATCGGTGTGATTCGGCTACACTTCGCCTCCTGCTCACCTGCTTAAACTTGTAGCATCGTGTGACTCCAAAGTTTCAGTTTGTCACTAATTGCTCAAACATTTTACATCTCTCCAAAAGCATTCCACAGAGACAATATGCTGTATAGGTAAGTTGATTTTTGTTCAGGACCTCATTCCTGCTGCAGACACACTGCCATTACAACCAAAGGTTGAAGATTATCTCTGATGAGTGACTCGTCTGCCGTGTCTTTACGTCACCTCCAAGGCTTGCGTGGATATGGGTGAGGTGTTGCTTTAAATTAAACTGAAGCAACAAACAAAGGATCACACAAATGCAAAAGAATAGAGTTGAGTTTTGCTGTTTTATTGAGAAGGGTGCAAAATTCTTCATTGTTCTCGAACTTTTTAATTTTTTTTTTATGTCACAGCTTTAAACTTCAAACGATTTTAAGTTGAGCTTTTATGACTTACAAGCACAAAGCGGCACATAAATTTAACATGGGAGGAAAACGGCGGATGATTTTTAAGCATTTTTACAAGTAATAATCTGAAAAGCATTGGACACATATTCATTTAGGCCCCTTTACTCTGATACCCTAAATGGAATCTCATTATTTGCAATGTTATGCTTGCAAAACATTGCAAACACAATGTTGTGGGAGATCCTGCTGCTTTACAATCAAGCATAGCAAAAATAATGACATTTTTGTTTCTGTCTGCGGCTCTTGTTTCTCACACTGCATATAGCTCTCTATCCCCCAGAGTCATGAGCTAAAAAGTTGTTTTTTTAACTGGAAATACATTTGCACTTACCCACATTAGACGCAAAAAACTAGCTAGCTAGCAAGAGCATATAAGCAGAGGGCTAGCGGCAGCTGTGTGCAACTTAAACTTTAGCCTAACAGAAAAGTACCGCTGGAAAAAAAATACATATATAAGATTAAATAGTCCTTAAGACCTGTGTGTGGACATCCTTTATGTCGGGATGCTTTTATCCTGAATAACAGAAAAATGAGCTTTTCTCTGTCTTTCATCATTTTCCTCCTGGCTAAACACAACGAATCTCATGTCTTTTATTTTTCAGCTTTATAAGTCATAGTGTAACCAGCAGCAGAATGTTTTAACACAGCCAGGCTTTGTTCTTACTGTTCCACTCTCCTTGCTGTGGGACCTGAACAGCCAGTGCTGGACAGAGACTTTATCTCACACCCAAAAGTGTGAGGGCTGCGAACCTGATTCAAAACAAAGATGATAATTGTCATGACAGAGACTCATTCAGTCTTCATCTCCATCTGTGTGTGTGTGTGTGTGTGTGTGTGTGTTGTGTGTGTGTGTGTGTGTGTGTGTGTGTGTGTGTGTCTCAGAGCAGGTCCTGGTGCCCTACCCCTCTCCCCTCCCTGTTGCCCCTCTGCTGTCCCTGTAGAGCGGCTCATGCATGGATACAATGTGCTCCTCTGTGCTCTTTGAAGGCCGGCATTACCGTTCACACGCAATCCCCACCAAACACTGATACGCTTCTGTTTCAGTCTGCTTCTTCAAGCCGCTGTTTATTTCCCCTTTCCAAATAAACTTTTAGTTTTATTCCGCCCTGCTTATGACAGCGCGCTGGAATGGCATATTTGTTGTTAAAATGAACACACTTTTTGTTTTTTTAAATAAATCTATGGTGTTCCATAAAAATGTTAAATGAACTAATGACGAACGAATGAAGGACCTGAGCCTACGGACACAAGAAATTCACCTGAACTACAATAACTACTGAAAACACATATGAGTTAAGTCAAAGCAAGTGTTTAGAAGGACTAATTTGCTGAATAACCAAATTTTTATTTTTTTACTTTAGGTCATTTGAACACAATGAAAATCAAAGTATGGGATATTAATTTTTCGAGTAGATGCTCACATCAAGCCGTTTTCATTTATTTAATTATGCTCACCATTGAAGTCTTAACGTGTCCGAAATTATTTCAGATGTAAAATGTCAGCAGAATGAGAACTCTCTGTTCCTTTTTTCTTTCTTTGTTTCTTCCTTTCTTTAAGTCTTTTTTTTAGTTATTTTGTTCTTTAGGAGCATAAATGTATGGCATGGAATTGTTTTTTGTAATGTGCAATTAGCTACAAATATATTTTTTTAAACAACAAATTAAAAAAATGGAAAATATGAAAAAAAAAATTAGTCAAATTATTGACTTGGTAGAATTGGATGTTCAGTGAGTTAGTAGTTGTTAGAATATATTTCCACATTATGTGAAAAATATTTTGGACGAAATTGTTCCACTGTGAGAATAAACTAAATAAAGCAAGAACAAAATAAGAATAGAAAACAAGATTTGTATATATATATATATAAACAGCAATCGACCAAAAGAAAAACATACATTTTTAAAAATCTGTAATTGTCTCTAGTATCAATGCCATTTTTTCCTCAATAGCCACCATTTATCTGTTTCTAATTTTTATTCATTTATTTACTTATTTTTACTGAAAACTATTGCACAAATTGGCCAAATACGATGCTTTTGCCTCTTAATGCGTCACTAACAGAAATATGAAAATAAAACTTAAAAACAAACTAAACAGAGAGAAGATTAAAACTAATTTAAATGTTGTTTAATTTTGTCCATAGCAGTCCAACACGGTGCCAGCAACCTTTTTTTTAAAAAATTGTTATTAATAGGTTTGCTTTTGCACTTTACTTCCTCGTCTCCGTCTGCAGATGGTCGCGTAGTCAGGCGAAAATAATCCCCCATCAGACAGTTATGTAACAAATGTGACAGGCCTTACAGTAAGGCCTCGCTGTCCTCTGTCTGACTGTATGTGAACAGACTCTGAGAGCATTTCGTCAACATACTCTCCTGCCTTTCACTGCCACTTTGCACATTTTTTTTTGACTTGTTTTTTTTGTGCTGCATTTTTTGACCTGTGCTGTTTGTTTTGCCCCGCGGTGCGAACCGGTCCCTAATGCTGTCGCCAGACAGAGCAAAGGAGCAGACCACACACACACACACACACACACACACACACACATGCCACGCCTGACGGGACGGTTTTAGTCGGCGTGCAAGCATTTTCTAAAAAAAAAAATGATAGGAAACAAATGAAATGCTCCTTCTTTCTCTTTGATTTTTTTTCTTTCCCTGCCTTTTTCACTCGCTCCCTTCCTCCTTCCTTCCTTTCCTTGCTCTCTTCCTCCGCTCTCCGCTCGCTTCAACAGATCGTTTTCATAACCACTTTTCTGAGGTCACAGCTTCGTCTGCAGTAGTCACGCAACCCTTTGCCTGCTCAGTCAGCTTTACACACACACACACACACACTTCGCCACAGCAATACTACGCCGCACTACAGAAGAGCCAATCTTAAAGAGACAGCGAACGTCTTTCTCCCAGCCTGCAGAGCATGTTGCAGACTCTGCTCTTTAAGGGTCAGCGGGTCTATTTTTGGCTCCTGAAGCTCGGAGCGCTGACGCATGGGTAACCTGTGTCTAGATGTGAGGAGCATTTATATTTAAATTCTTTGACTGGATCAGAATTTCACAATTTAATCTTAAACATGTAAGAAATTGTTTGGGGTTTTTTTCCAAAATGTGGACATTTTTTATGCTACTTTAAATGATATCCTGCATAAACCTCAACCTAATCATTCTCTGTTACCAGGTTACAAAAGAGTTCATTTGACTACACATGTTTTTTTGTTTGTTTGTTTGTCTGTTTGTTTTTTGTGGTTGCAGCATCCTTTTTTGTGCTTGTGTGTTTCTGGGGTGGTGATGAAGACTGAGAAGGCAAAGCCATGCATCCTCCTGTCTTGATCAGGAAGTGTCCAGTTGCTGCTCCCGCCCTTTCATCACCTGAGGCCCCCGAGGGGGAAACTACAGTAACTGGGTTTGACAGTGGGGCCAGATGAGGAGGAAATGAGCAAATGGTGGGCAGGAAGAAAGTAGAAGTCGCTGATTATGAATGAACTTAAGGGGCCATACAAACAAAGGGATTATTCATATTACCGCTGACAGAAAGCGAAACCTTTGCACAAGTAGCTACTCTGGCATAAAGGAACACCAGATACATTCATGGTAGAGAGATTTTTATTTTTTTAAATGCTGGTGTTTTATATGTCTTGTATTGTTTTTCCCAGAAACGTAAAAATGTTGTTGTCATGTTTTGTTGAAAAAAAAAACTGGTGATTAAGTATTTTTACACTTGAATAATAATTTGTTTAAAAAATACATTTTATGGTGATGTTAATCTGGAAAAGAATTTCAAACTTATTTAAAGATCATCTTTAAAAAAAACTAAACGTTCCATAAAAGAAAGCTAGACTTTTCTTTTAACCAGTTTTAAGCTAAGCTAGTTATTGCACTTTTTTGTTCAAAGTAGTCAAATATTAAAGCTAATATTCATTGTGTTTTGCATTCATTTAGCATTTTAAATTAGACTTCTACACATTTTTGAACTACAACGGTTCAACTATACATCTCTTTAACCCCTGTTTTATTCTGTATCTAAGCTAGCTGGTTTACAAGCTAGCAAGTTTTAGCCTGTAGCTTTGCGAAAACATGAGCAAAACATCGTTATGTTTGATTAAAATACCAACTAAAAATGTTGTGCTGATAGCTAAAAGATCCCTTATCCTATTACAGTTTGTAACTAGCTTAGGATTTATTAAAGTACAGCATCAAGATGAGGAAGGCCACACTGAAAGAAGTGGAGCATCTTCCCCATCTGTTGATGCACACTGCTAGCTAGCTGAAAATGTGATTGTTTGGATATAGTTTCAGGTGTAGAAAAATAAAAAACACTATAAAAAACAAAAATGGCTAGAAGGATTCATATCCTGGCCATGAAGATCTTGAAAATTACCAATAAATCTAGTGGCTGTTTATTCTACTTTTTTTTGACTGCGCATCAAATTGACTAGAAATATTTGTTATGGATATAATAAATATTTAAATAATCTAAAAATATTAGAGATATTTTTGAAGCTGTAAGAATGGCTGTTGCTTTTCTATCTTAAAAGAAAATAATTTGAATTTCTTTGTATGAAATTTATGCCGATATTATGATGCCATAAAAATATTTTAACACAAAGCTATCACAACAGAGGAATGCCCAACAACCATTGGTTAACATTTTAATTGGTTTAAACCTTCAATTATCAATTACAAATTTAAACCAATTCAATTTACATCTATTTTCATTTTTATATTGACTCTAATTTGAAAAATATTTAAATATATTCATTCAATGATGGCTTAAATGACACAAAAGGCTTTTGAAAAATCTATGGGCATCTATCCTTCCACTTCCTCTAAAAAAATTATCAAATTTAAATAAGATGAAGAAAAGAAAATCCCCACACCATTATGTCACTCCTCCCACTGTCAGCATTTTTTTCATTGAGCAAATCCAAACGACATTAAATAAACCAAAAGCTCTAAGCCTTCCAGTTGTCTAAAGGCTAGGATTGGTTTGGTCTGGTTTGAGCATGTCGCTTATGTGTATTGTATTTCATGTTAAAGGTCCCTCGAGGGACGGGTGTTGCAAACTAGTCACGGCTATAAACTAGCAAAAAAGTGAACAATAAAAAAACATACGACATTCGAATGTTGTTACCCGCTCACACCCTCTGTAATCAAAGCAGACTTTATTGTTATTTACCCTAAACATAGTGGACAATAAGTCCCCACCAGCCAGAATGAGTTGTTCTAGCTCATCAAATTGTGATGTTTGCGTTTTGTTTTTTTTTTTTGCTTTTTTTGTCACGACACCAGCAGCGAGCGAGTGGAACGCTCTGAATATGGCCTGGAAATCGACAGGGAGTTTGGCCAGGAGACGGGTTGCATGAGAAGAGGAGCGGCTTGAAGTAGCAGGGAGGAGAGGAGCTTGCCAAAACTGAAGGCTTAAGTCTGAAGGCTTTTGGCAGGTGTTTTGTCTCTGCTATCCATCCAGCTGCTGACTACAAACATGGGAGGCGTTTCAAGAAAATCTATTAGCTGTTTGGACAGGCTGTAATCTGAGTGATCTTCTGCTTTGCTGCTTGTACTCATCTCTGCACGCTGACTGCTAATTAATTTTTTACAAGAATATTTATGAAATAATGAAAAAAAGAAGAAAATACACTGACGTGTCTGTGAAAACCTAAAATTAAACTTTAGAGCCTCTGCTCTAACTGCAATAATAAGTAGTGAATTACAACTTGTATATGTTTTTGTCTTTTTTTAATGATTAGCAAGGATGTAATAAGATTTTGAACAAAATTACCCAACATAGTTGCTCCTCAGTATTTCTCATTAAGCCATGAACAGCTGTCTGGTTGCTCTCAGATATGAAGAGGACTTCTTTGAGATTTACACCTTGAATGTGTTTACGTGGGTCTCATTTTTAAGTAAGACAGGAAGTAGTTCTTAAGTTGACCTGTTGTGCTGACAGAGTTGACTACGGAAGGCTGCCTTCTGGTCTAGCTAGCAACATTCGGTTACAAATGCGTTGAAGAAGCTTACATTACCTTTTGAGTCGTTTGTCTGCCAGCAGAAGAAAAGGGGGCGGGACTAAAAGGAGACAGAAACTATAAAAACACTGTGGCTCACTGTAATCTGCTAATGACGCTAATGATGCTAATGTCGGAATGTCCTGCGGGAGCTTTCTGTAGCCATCAAACCATGTCTGAAGTCTGAAACCATGTTTACATATATTTACTCGAGAATTCAACAATTATAATCTGTTTATGGATTTAAATAAAGTAGTCATGCTAACTGTGACATCATAATATTGACCCCTCTCCAGCAAAATGTTGTATTTGCTAAATGTGGGTTGTTTCGTGGCAAAATAACTTTTTTCCCGTTATGCTAGATGCATCATTCGTTACAAAAACACTTTTAGCTTGTAAAAAATAAAATCACTTCCTATTCTGTTCATTTAAAAATTAAACTTTCTAGTTAACTCACCACCCTCAAAATGGTTTACAAACATTTTACAAAAAACAAAAATAGCACTTTGACGCATCAATATTAACGTGTTTATTTCTTTAGATTATTTTTCCATAAACATTATTGCATATAAATTTGTCCCAGGTCAAAAGGGGTGTGATGGAGGACTGAGGTAAATAATACATTTTATATTTTTTTTAAGTAATTTAAATCAGCTCATCAGTTTTTTTGTTTGTTTGTTTGTTTTTTGCACAATTGAAGGGAAATTGTTGCATTTATAGTCCATGCGAATGTAGTGGTGTAAGCAGATTAGAGGGATGAAAATATATTTTTCAAACTTGAGTTGGCTTTTTTTGAGCATCTCTGCTTATTGTTAATGCTAAAGTAAAAGATCTGAAATACTTTGATCGGTCAAAATGGAAACGGATGAATCTGCGCTGAAGCGCAATTTGAGATTCATGAAATCTTTTTATTAACTATTCTGTTCATGAAAACACAGAAAAACTTAGCATTTCACTACTTTGATTTAGGAAACAAATTCTACAATATCTCTATTTCTAGATTCTGTATCTGCTACAATTGTGATTCTTAGTTCCTAAAAGTATTGTAGTAACTTTGTCTGATTTCGTTCTAATCGTGTATTGTCTCATCGCTGCATCTCCGTTGATTAGCAGATAAAAATGTGTGTCAGTCTTCAGACAACTCCTAGCTTCTGGAAAATCAGCAGCATATTTAACCGTCTACCTCAACAGCCTCAGCGCCATCAGCGATCACATGGCTCTTCCAATTAGGTCAAGCCCAAGCCTTTTCTACATGAATTGGCCCATCTGACATTTTTATAACAATGTTGATCCAACAGTAGTTGGATGGGGAATTGGTGTTGTGATGGTCCAATGAATTATGCAAGTCTGTTTTTTTTGTCCTTCCTTTCTCCCTGCTTTTATTTCAGACAGCTTCTGTTTAGCTCACAACCCCCATTGACCTTTTTAAAGCACGGCACTCTGTTCAAATTATTCATGGTGTTAAGGCTGCCGCGACATGTTGACCTCAATTCAGAGTCTTCCTTGTGCTGCGTATCTTCCAATCAGAGGCATTTCTCGAAACTAGTTGAGAGTTGAGCAAAGCGAGGAAAAAAAAAAGGAAAAGGAAAGCTCCGGCGTCAGTGGCTAAAATAGAAATAAAGTAAACAGAGCGAGTCAAAAGTGGAGAGTGGGAAGCAAGCTGGAGCAGCAACAGACGCGGTCAGGCTGAGGTTGCCCGACACTTGACTCCAAGGTGTGGCGGCTTCTCCAAGAGAAATGGGATTGAGGGAGATTAACGGGCTCGGGGATAGCCAAACAAAACCAAAGAGAGGGCAGCGATAGCTTGTGGTAAATATTAGTCTTTCCTCCATCTTTTAAACTTCAGCTTCTCAAATCATAACTTCATCAATTAGACACACGTGTTGACAACTTTTGTGTTTGTTGGATTTCCTACGATTAGGAATTTTTGCAAAAGTTGCACATAGACGAGCAGCAATTGTGAGCCACATCAAGGTGTTTGAAGTTGTTTTCCATTAAAGCTACAGTACGTAACTTTTATTAAAAGAAATATATTTTTTTACTTATTTGTTGAAACCATCACTATTGTGTGACAGAATGGCATAAGACAGATAATCAGTGAAAAAGATAAAAAAAATTCTCCTAGTGCTGTCTAGAAGCAACCGCTGCTACGCTGCAGCTAGCATAGCCTGTCGTTAATGCTCAGGCTAGTTAGCATGGCCACCAATGACGACAGATATCGGTTTTCCTGCAACTGTAAATTGTTTCTCCGCCATTAGCACATTTAGATGCGAGTACATGAGGATGATTGACAGCACGAAGCCCCTCCTCCTTGACAGCGCTAAGCCCCTCCTCCTGGCTCTGATTGGTTGACTTTGTTTGGTGCATTTCTTCAGGCTCAGTATTAGCTCAGTTTATTTAACTTACACATAATGACAAATATGTAAAAAAATAAATACTGCACTTTAAAGATGACTAATAACTCATTAAAAATGTAAACAAGTGTGTTATAAGTGTGTTGTAAAGATGATAAGAGATTCCAAAGGAATCAACCATCGACATCGGCCCAAGATAGAATGGCAATCAGTATCACAGCCCACAAGGATTTCTTAAAGCACCACCGCGTCGTCACGTCTGAGACATGTGAGCGGCCGCGGCGCCTTCGTCCCTTAACTCGTTTAGTGACACGTTGAGGTCATTTCCCCCCGGTTTACACAGCATTGCGTGACAAGGGGATGGGTATCTGGTGGATCCAATTGCCCTCTGCGAGGGCGGGTACTGCCTCCATGAATGTGGCCTTTGAATGACGATGGGCTAGTAGACATCCAGACAGCCTGTACTTTACTGTATGTGGGAAATAGCCCTGATGTGACTTCAAAGGCCACAAAGATGTTATTATGCCACCTCTCTCCCCCCTCAAGCTTCTCAGCTTCTGAGTCACAAGGAGGGTGTCTCCTCTGATCTGTTGTTTTCCCTCTATGTTACACATGGGATGCTTGGTTCAGATTCCTGTTTTTACTTTGGTTGGTCAATCTCTCTCTGAGAGATGGAAATTGAATTAAATTTCTCTTGGATAGAGTGCTTTTATTCTACTAAGCAAAATATATAAAAAAAATACTGGGCATCAAAAGAATGTGGCTTATAGGGCATTTGATGGAGGATTTGCCTTTAAAAATGTTGGTTTTTAAAGGTAAATAAAGACAATTTGAAGGGACGGAACAGAATATATAAGGTATATAAGTATAATAGATGAGGATAGCTAATCAAGATGTGTTCAAATCTTTCATATAATTTAATTTCAAGGTACATTATAAAAAAACTATTTTCTTTTATTCCCTATTCCCATTGGTTCTGATCCCAGCTTTGGTCAGCTGATCCTCGTGAAATGTAAAAGGCTAGTTATTCCCTGGTAGCATTTGTTATTTATTGAAGAAACATAATCACATTTTATCGGACTATTAGTAGGTTATAGAAAATCACTTCAATTCAGCGCCAATTCACAACAAATGCAACAAATGCACCTTACAAAAACACCATGCCAATTCGGTCCATACCATTCATCTAGAAAGATTCCAAGTCAATTATATACGCTGCAAATTGATCTTTTAATAATTAAAATAATTTGTACGAAATAATGAACAGTATGTACATATGTAAACAGGTCAGTTTTTCTGAAAAATGTTCTTTGTTGCAAATTAGCTCAAGGCTAAACGTTCTTAGTTGGATTTCTGTCTGACTAGGCCATTCTCACACATGAATATATTTTGATATAAATCGTGCTCTTGCACTCCTCCTATGCTGCTTTCAATATTAGATGAATCCTAAAAGCAATGTGTTTTATTTTGGCGGCATCAGGGTAAATGGGGTGAGACTCACTTTACAGATCTTTTTTTAACAATACCAGATTTTCAGTCACATACTTTCACCGCATTATTTTCTGTTGGTTTATGAAATAAAATACGCGTGGTTTGTGGTTACGTTGCGACTAAATGTGAAGAAGCTCAAGGAGTGTTAATACTTTTACAAGCCGCTTCTCAGCAGAAGTTTAGACAAAGATACTTGAAACTGAGAGAGAGAAGAAAAAAATAGATTCAATTATTATTTTGTGTCAGATTATTGACGCTCCGGTGTCACCGGTTCTATACGTAGTATGGATGTGATCCCGTTTTGATTCGGCTGCTATATTTACCCCAGACACTGCAGGGCTGCCACATCAACACCTCGCCTTGTCAAAACTTCTGCTGGGCCGAGCGAATGTTTGACGGCACGAAACGGGATAACACCTCGGCGCGACGGCGTCGACACGTTTAATTTGCCGAATGACGCCGGCAACATCCTGAGCAGAACTCGGCACGCGATGCGAGGGTGGAAGGATGAGACTGCGGTCCTTTTGTTCTCCTCCGCCATTAACCGACTGTCACATTGTTTTGACACCACTACTTGTTCGTTGCGAAAGCCCGAGGCATTAGTATCTGCTTATAAGAGCAGCTAAGAATCTGCTTCAGGAGAGAGAGAAACTGTCATTGGTATGATACGATTATGATCGATCAATATTAGATGAAGAGATTTATTTCAAATTTCCCAACTAATCTTCCTGCACTCAGACTAATTGCTGAACATTATAGGGCAACAACCACAACTATGATTTAGGAGTCATCTTTTGTAAAAAAAAAAAAAAAAAAAAAGACTGAAAAAAAATGTAATATGACTTTAAGAGTGTTGTTTGAAAACAAACATGGGTACTACCAGTTCTACATCTGACAAACGACTCTGTATGAAAACAGAGATTAGACTGTCAGCGCTCCGGCTGGATAAACCCAACGTGCGCGGAAGAACATGTGATGCATATTTAAAACATTTGCAATTTGATGATGAAAACAAATCCTGGCACATTAGCACTGAGAATTTCACCCCTTCGCACGCGAAACTTCCAGCTGGGGAGGGCCTCAGTGTTGGCGTGCCTATATACATATATATATATGTGTGTGTATCTATATATGAGTGTGTGTGTGTGTGTGTGTTTAAGTGTCGCCGTGGGTGAAGCCTGCAGCTGTTTCAATTCAGTTTGTCTGTGCAACATGCCAATTTGAACAAGGTCCTCAGGGATGAAAACAGAGCGACACCTCTCTTCAACATCTCTTTCCCGCTCTTTTCCACACTGCTAAACACGTTTTGCCTCCATCACCAGATTCATACGCCTCCCTGCACCCCTCCACACACACCCATTTCACTTATTCAGGCTCAACAACCATGTTGAGCTCAAGCACCTGATATGATGATCTGACCCGATCTCTCCGCTCGCCGTTATGCACCATCTGTCAGAGGTCGCGACCCCGGTCTTAAAGAATTAGATCAGCGCTGCGTTAGCCTTTGAAAAAAAAGGTCTAAGGCGCCGCCACCTGAGGCAGCTACGTATTCGTAAAAAAAAAAAGGTCACAAGGAGCGTTTAGTCCATTAATGTAACCGCAATTCAAGTGTTGAGCGCGGCAGAGAGCTGATAAACTGTCAGAAGCGTCATTTAAAGTGAGAGTCTCTGTTGTAGGAGTTGAAAAAGAGTGACAGCTGAGCTGCTGGCGGCAGACAGCAGTTGTAGTGAAATGGCTGAATGATGAACGGAGAGAGGGGGAAGAAAAGCAGAAGGTGGGGGTTTGTTTTGGCTTCAGAGCGAAGATCTGAGATTTGAGGGGATTAAAGGTGTCAGCTCGGATGCCTGTAATAAAAGTAAGTGAAGTGTAACTTTGAAGACACTACAGAAAGTCAGTCATCGCCTCTCACTAGAACGGCTCACATCCTGCATGTTCAGTGGATGTTCTAACAGTAAGCTGTCCCTGCATGACAACACTGACATTTCAATCCAAAAATTACATTAAGAAATAATTGATTTAAATCTGAGAAACAATTATTGGCATTACAGATAACACAATATAACACATCAAATATTACAGTTCTAATGATTTTTAAAGCAATCATTTAAAGGGGTGGTATTGTAAATTTTCCAAGCATATAGTTCTATTTTATTACATTTTATTTAAGTGTGTGCATCTTTAGTTGTAGGAAAAATGCTCAATATATCAAACACAACTCAAAAAAAATTTGACAATTTATCACTGTGAAATTGAGCTCTGTCTCTTTAAGAAGCTCCTGCTCCTTCTGACACATTCAGCACATGAAAGCAGCACCAAAAGATTTTATTCATTTGAGCTAAATAATGATCGCTAATTTGGAAAATAGACTGCAAAATTAAAAAAATTCTCCCATCGTGTCTTTGACCTTTTTTCTCCTTTTCTTTCTTTTCCACTTGAACTGCGGTTCAAACCACTCAGAAACCTTTGGAGAGCTTTTACAACCAATTCCCCCTATGGGGTTTTTCTGGTTGCTGAACATGTAAGTGAAGTGGTTACTTACAGATGACTTTGCATTTAAAAAAAAAAGAGGACTAAAAAGAAAAGGACTAACTAATTTGAAATATCTTCCAGGGAATTTTTACCTGCATAGTTGGGGTGGTTTCCAACTTTTCCCAACAGATATTATGTAAAGAATTCCCACTCGGGAGGATACATTTTTATATGTCAGCACACAGAAAACGATGCACCGCTTGGATGAAATCCGGTTTGGCGCTCTGTTTACCATGGAACATTTACATTACACCTTCCTTTCTGCTGGCTAACTGCTTCTGCCTGGAGGCTGCAGAGCTAAAACAAGCACAAGTCACGCAACTGCCTCACTGTCTCTCTCTTCCTCTCACTCCCTCCCTCTGTGCTCAGCAGAAACACACATGCACATATCTTAATGTACACCTGTGTGACTTGGTGAGATGTTTGCCCCTGTAACAATGCACCTGAGTACCGGCGAATCAGAGGCTACGCCGCTGCCATCGGCCGAGGTTCAGCCTCATTACGTCTTCATTCTCCTTCCCCTGACAACAAGAAAGCGTCGCGCAAGTGCGCATTTGTTCTCGATGGGGAAGAGTCGTCCATCTGCTCGTCTCTCTCGCATCGTAAAGAAATTATCATTATTTTCCTCGTCCAGCTCACTCATTCGATCATAATTCAGCTGAGAGTGAGAGTTCATTGAAAGTTCAGACTGATGTGGGAGACAGTAGCGAAGGCCTTGCCAGCCAGCGAGAAGCACAGAAACCTTTCAAACACATTCTCTTGTCCTCTTTAATTACTTTGCCCCTTTCTCACAACAGTATCTGCCTACGATGCCACGTCAGCATTCATTCAAATTAGATTGTGCATCTCTGAGCTTAAATAAAACAATATACCCCCTCCATCTACCCCAAAGCTTCCTTGGCTGACTCTTAACTTCATGTGACATGCTCTGAGGAACTATTTTCACTCAGCCGAGTTTATGCCCTGCTGTTTTTTGGTTTTTAATGCAGATGAAACGAGACCTCGTCTGGTTGACAGTAGTTAGCTGTATCGGGTCAGATGCCGCTTTGGTTCACAATCTTTTCAAGCGCATGGAAACATATCGATCAGCGTGGGGGAGGAGGAGGGACCGGACCATTTGTGCACACTGATGCGTGCTTTGATTAAGATAAATGGGGGGTGACGGATACAGCAAACAGCCAGATGAAACCAGCATGCAGACACGGGCGGATGACAGTGGATACATGTGTTAAATGTGGTGAGGCTGTCTCGCCATTCTCTCACTTCGAAAAACCAACTCGATCTTTATCAGAGAGGCAGCTTATCAAAGGCACATGCCTCCTCTTTTTGCTCTGTCTGCCGTTTGTAGAGCAATAAATAATTATGGTCAGCAAGCTACAATTTGTTCTCTTACATTGAAACTTTGCCTCTTCAACGTTTTCTCTTTCTGCCTCCTGACAGAGCGGCAGTGTCACTGTTCATTCATCAGGCAAAGCACATTGTGTATCCCTCCACCAGCTTTGGCCATAGGCAGACTGCACTACTGACACCCATGTGGATGATGTGCTGGCGGCCATGTTTATCCGAGATATTATATTATGAGTCACCAGTCAATGCTAGAAGTGAAACAAAGCACAGTAGGGCTTTTCTTCTGAAAACAGCCAACGTTTAGGAAACTGTTTGACTTTGAAGTTCCTAACATAAAAATAGCAGTTCTGAAGCTTAAAGAGATACTTTGGATTTTTTATTTAAAGTGAGATTTTAAGAGGTTTTTCTCAGTAACACTTCCATAATTTTAATAGAAAGATGTTACATTGCAGTTAGTTTGAAGAAAACAGAAGGAATCCTCTTCATATTGGAAGGCTAACAGCTTGTTTTAGCGCATTTTTGCTATGTAAGCAAAGTTAAAAAGCTATTTTTATTCATAAGGTATTGGGAGATATGAAACATTACCTCTTTCAACTGTATTTAACATCACAGTTGTTCAGTTGTCTCTGTTGTCTGAACCGAACAACATCCTGTGTGATCATTTTTAAACCTGGACAATTTTGAAAAAGTTACATTTTGATACCATCATATGACTGACAAACCAGTAACCAAAATACACACTCCACTCTTTGTAGTTTTCTGTGTGTTTGATTAGACTCACGTGGGAATCACAGCACTGTGAAGTTTGCTAGCCACTGTTAACAACGTAAGCCAGTAACAAATTCCCTCAATTTAATTTGTACAAATACAAAACGACCATGTTCACAAGTAGACGTTATATACCACTGTGTGCCCTATTTATTGAGACCCAAACCATCAAAAAGTGCTAACAAAGAGTTTACGCAGCCATATTGGATATTAAACTAACGGCTTAACTAAAAGAACAGCAATACATGTAACAACAATCTATTGTGAAAGCATTAATGTTAGTATGTAGTATTTACAGTATATTATCCCAAGCATATCAGCATTTTCAGCCTGAGTTCTTTGAAATTGATCAAATTAGCTAAAGCAGCGGCTAGCTAAAACTGTCTGGGAACCTGTTAGCCTTCCACCACTCTGAGGACTTCCTCATTTTTTTAGAAGTTAATAGTGATATAACATCTTTCTACCAGAGATGAAAAAACTAATTTCATAACTACTGATGATAACTTTGCTTTTATCACACTTGGGAAGGCTAAATCTCTAAGCTATGCTAAATATTAGAGTAGAGACCAACAAGGTGTGTATTTGTTGTAAAGGGGAATTGATGTAAATTCCTAACCTGGAATGATGTGAAATAATCTCTAAAAGGTGCAGGAGCTTGTATTTAAACAGCACAAGACAAACTGGTTTTCTCCCTCAGCCAAACAGTTTTCTTCAGAGCAGCATGTAAGATTTGTAATCGTGTAAATTGAACACGCCGTTTAAAAACAGCTGGGAAATGTCAGCATGTTTTGCAGCATTGCTACACTGTTAAAGTGTCACCATAATATAATTATCAAGTTAATCTCCTGGGGCTTTGGAGTGCTTGTTGCTTCCCTCCTTATCCCTCTGCGCTCCCCTTGCTGAGGCGGAGCGCCTCGCTAAGCGGCAGCCGTGACACTAATTACACACGACAGCTTCCAACAATAGTGTTGGACCAACAAAGGCTTCTGCTCCCTCTGCAGGAGTCCCTGGCTGTCTATTCATACTCACTTGCACCCGAAACACACACTATACCCGACTGTTTGCATACAAATACACCACCCACTGCTGCGTGGCTGCCTCTGGCTATTACAGTGAGGAGTCTAATGGAGCCCCCTCTGCAGTACTGATGGGAGTAATTCACTTATGGCCTCTGTAATCTTGAGGGCCTCTACTTGCCCCCTTTTCTTTAAAAAGTCTCGCTCTGTTGAAGTGAATTCAATGTCTACGGCGATTGAGAGGCCCTAGCAAATCCAGGGTCATTCTTTTATTTAACTGTCATGCTTCTTAGCACACACAAGGGATTAGCATTGCTATTCTTTAGTACTAAACGGTAACAATTGTGTTTTACCATTTCAGACGGAGCGCATAGAAGAGGATGGGCAGAGTCGCACATTAAAAGTGAAGAACCAAACATATCTGTATTCAATGTTTTGAATTGCTAGGACTTACTAAAATTTGAAAATGTAACCCGAGCAAGCAACCAGCCTAGTCAAAGTACAGTAAGCCAAAACAGGCCAATAGATAGGCAAAGCAAAGGTGTACTGGTTTAAATTCAGCTTGTTTCAAAGCAAAAGCAATGTTTTACCAGAAAAAAACATTGGCATTTGAGTTCAGCCCGCTTTACTTATATACCCTTAAATAATAATTTACCTTTAGAAGTCACCTAATTGGTAAATAAATGGGCAATGCTGTGCGGACAAAACTGACAATTGCACATCATGCTGGCCACCTGGTTTAATCATGCGGTTGATCAAGTCAGGGTTATGCGCTCCTTACGTTGACCAAAGGTTTGTGTTTTAGGTCTAGTTTACACAAACAAATTTTTAAGAGTTTTGGCCTTTCATCAACACAAGAACTTTATTACTAAAAACAAATACTTATAAAAATGTATAAAGATCTGAACCAAAGTGGAATTTTGAGAAAATTCCATGTTTGTTGTTTGCATGTCTAGAGATTTTAGTGTCCAGCGTATCACAGTCTGCAACAAATAATACGCTGATAAATCAACATACTTACTTTGACACGGTTCCTAATCAACCCTGTATAGTTAGAACAACTTCTCTCACATGTTTGCATCTACCCATCACCTTTGGTCATCTTCCCTGTTACTGCTAAAGAAAAGAAGCTCTGGTCAACAAACACGATATTTAAAACAAACGGTGGCTCTTGTGCACCTAAATCAAGAAAAGGGACATTAAGAAATGAATGAAACTAAGCACTGTCGGTGCTTTCAGCTGCAGTACATCTTCACAACTTGTCGCACGAACGTACAGACATCGCATGTGGAGAAAAGAGGAAGAGAGAAGCTGTAGCAGTGGCATCGAGGCCTGATCACGCACTGTTCATGGTGGAAGGTGATTTTCCTCAACAGATGCCAGTGCAACAAACAAATATGTTTAAGAAACGACTGAAAAGGAGACAAGAGAGCAGAGAACAGGTCGGTCTGACCTACCCATGTCGCATGAGGAAAGCTGTAGGGGGTTTCACACCAACATCATCACGTAATTGGGCTTCTGGCTTGGAGTGACATTTTAGGATTTTTTAGAGGGAGTCTGAGTCTGTGCAGGTCCAATGAAGTGTGTGTCAAGTTGATGCCTGCTATCCAATCATGTTTCACTGATTCCAAGTGATGCTTATCTCCTTGACCCTGTAATGCCGTAATTGGATCAAGCAGTAGGTGCAAATGGAAAAGCCAAAGGCTCTCTGGCCTTTGCAATGTTTAAAAGTTCAGTCTGACAAAAGTACAGATAAAATAAAGGTATGCAATTTTTAAACAAAAATAATTTTTGGTACACTTAAATTCACTTTTTTGTCCTATTGCAGCCACAAATTTCAGTGTCTTTTTTGGGGGGGAATTTTATGATAACACAAGATATCTGAGAAAAGGGGACTTTGTACAAATCAATGCCACATTTTTCAGATTTCTTTGCTTATGTGCTTTAAGAATATTTATATAATCCAATCAGTGTATCTAAGTTCAAGATCTTCCCATGTAACTAAATTGTTGCATTAGAGAACGAGAGCCCCGCTTTAGATGTCCGGAGTGAATTAATTTTGTCTCAGAAACAATAAATTGACCACGCCGTGACCTTTCCACGTCTGAACCTTTACACTTCATTCTCTATCGTGCCGATACATCTTGGATTCCGCCTGACCATCTTGTCTGTGTCTTAAGGAAGGAAAAAGTGTAGGGTCACTGGGAGTTTAGCAAACACAAAAGTCTGTCTATGATTTGACCTGATCCGCAGTTACACCCTTGAGCAAAAAGTCTCCATTCAGAAGCGGCTGTCACGCTGCTGCACTTCCCGCTTTAGGAAATCAAACGGCCTGCACTGGTTACAACCAAATTTGACACAGACCTGATATGGGAAGAATAAATCCAAAGTAATGGCGATGTGGTGGCTTACCTCTGTGAATTTTTTTTTAATTAGCTGCTGATACAATAAAGATTCAAACTGATTGTTGTGTCTTAGTTCCCTCCTTCCTCTGTCGGGTAGATGGGTTACAAAACTGTCTCCTGTCTACTTGCTGACGTCATTTGCCTGGCGTGAGTCTGTGGGTTCTGTGGTGTTTCTCTTCCTCTTTTATTATAGCTCAGCAAGCAGATAGCAGCCCAAGGAAACTCATTTTGAAACTGCACTGCATACACTTGATTAGCAACACATACCTACACCAAAGCACTGCTGTTTTTTGTTGTTTTGTGTTTTTGTCTTCTTTTCTGTCTAGGTTTATGTTTTTCTACCTTGTTACTACCTAACATGGCATGAAGGCTAAGAAAGAAGGTTCAATGGAGCATCCAGCTCGATGTGGTTACTTTTACGTCAAAGGCCTTTATACACAGTTAGCTTATGAGATCCGTCTCAGAGGAAACACTGGCTGGTGTAATTCACAGTTTCTGGAGCTTTTGGGTGTTTATTATGCACTATAAAAATACATTTTTGGAGAGGATAGATATAAGCCATGAAATTACTCACACTTTAAATCAACCTAGATTCAAGCTAGATTTAGTTTTTAAAAATCTACTGTCAGATAAGGGTTAAATTTGACCAGTAGCCACTTTATTTTGCAAACTTAAACATTTGAATGAAAATCTAATGGTGTTTGTTAAGTCAGCCGCAATTCCAGTTCACTGTTTTCAGCAGAGATCAGTAAGGCTGGTGTGTTTATGCGTGTTATATATTCAGAAATTAACTTTGAATAAAGCCTTAGTTAGCTTAGCGCTAATGCTGAACTTGCTAGCAATTCGACGTCCTGAAAGACGGCATTCAAGGAGAAGGTTTTGAAATAGATTTAAAAGCTTTTGTTTAACTATTTCTTTTTTGCAACAGAAAACAGTTGGGCAGGTATGTTCATACGGGTTATAGTTTTTACTTAACTGTGAATAGCGCCTTAGTTAGCTTAATGCTAAAGCTGCACTTGCTAGCCAGTTGAGTACCTTAAAGACGATATTCAGGGACAAGTTTCTGGAAATCTTTGAACCATTTTATGCTTTTTATTACTTAACTGTGTCCTTTTTAATGGAGAGCAAACAAGATAACTAGATGAAAAACAGCGTGAAAGTCGTCAAGCTTGAGCTAACAGGTGTGAAACTATTGTTACTGGGTTCATTTGGTTTTGTTTGATCGAGTCTTGCAGGTTTTCTAATTGTATTTTAATTGGCATTATTCCATGTGAGGACATTTTTCAAATATGTACTACAGTCTTGATGATAAATTTATAAATATGAATGAAACGGTTAAAATGTTATTTATTTAAGTGTCTTTTAGCCCTTGAAACTTAACATAACATTCAGAAAATAAAATATCAGCATTTTAATGTGTTAGTATTTACAAAGCTCCATGCAGAGTGAAACCTAAAAACAAACAGAATATGTTTCTGAATTTTATTAACTACATGCATGTTTGAAATATTGCCAATATTTCTAATGATTCACCTGAAATAGCGGAATAGTTACTGGTCTGTTATAAAAAAAAGTGCAAAAAGATTATTTAAATACTTTTATTCTGAGAAAAGTATGATAACTCCAGCTATTATCCTCAAAACTGCTCAACATTTCCAATGGCTTTAAGAAGCCAAAGTTATTTCAGAAGCACATGAATCTGTTCTAAGAATTTCTCTGTGCATCTGACAGATATTTTTCATGCCCTTCATGCAAGCTAGATTTATAGATTGAAAAAAGCAAGCAAAGGAAATGTTGTATAAATCAACTGCTATGTAAAAACATAAGGGTAAACATTAACTATGGCTTGATTTATGCCTGACAAAAGGCGTGACCATGCAGAAACGCAAAGAATAACTATTAAACAGATGCTAACAAACTTTTGATTTCCAGTTTAATATTCTTGTTTTGAGATTTTTGTTTTAATACATCAAAACAATTATAGTACTAGGTGTAGTGTTACAATTTATCAGAAATGTTGTGGTAGGTTTTCATGTGATGTTGAGAGTCAATTTAATGAATTAGGGTTTGAAGCGACACCACTGAAACAAGATGTTGGTTAAACCATTTCCCTACTGGGCAACTGACAATTTAAAAGCTCCCACTATATGCAAACACCAATCTTACTGTAATGGTGGCCTTTAGAGAAAAGAAGCTTTTAAAAAAGCATCAAATTTCAATGGTTTAATTGTTTTGTTTTGTTTATTTTGTTTTGTTTTTTTTTGGAAGGGTGTGGCTAGCAAATATACACATGTAAAACCATCTCCCACATAACACAAAGCTTTGTACTTCCAGTCACTAACTTACTGTGGCATAGTGCCTTGCTAATCAGTACATTTGCAGAGCCTTAAGCTTTCTAAAGTAATATAAACTCTCTGTTTGTGTCCAAACAAGAGGGGAAACCGTTGGCCGCAGCAGGCAAATTAAACACGTGCTGCACTCCTAGTTGAAACCACAACACAGGCACACAAAGGCCACAGAAAGCAATGCAATATTGTTGGACATTGCTTTTAGACGCATAGCGTGCCAACAGCAAATAGGTGGGTGTTAGCAAGAATTAGATCAGCTGATCTGATAGCCTGAAGAGCGCATTTCATTAGGCTCATTTACTGTATAAGACTGTGGGCGTTAGAGAATAAATAGACTTTTAACCGTGAGGTCTTTGGGTTCTCCGGTTTAAAAAAGCCTCTTTTTCTCTTTTATCAGTGTATCAGTGTCGACACCTAGCCTGTTGGCTTTAATGCCAGATGAATGGAAATGTATCATACCTGTCAAGTCACAGGAAGAACAAGGGAACTCCTTGCAGAAATATTCAAACCAGAACCTTTCTTTCTTTCTTTCTTTCTTTCTTTCTTTCTTTAATTTTTTGGAAATGTGCAAAAAAATACTAACAGCAAGAAACATAATGTCAGATCTTTTGTTTTACATATTTAAGGAAGTGCAAAGTTATCAATATTCCCGCTCCAAATCATCCACATAATCGTGCATTTATTACACGTATAACCCATAACATCACTTTTAGTAGTTAACCCATGACTACAGTATCTGTTTGACTTTAATTACAGTGGATGTTATTTCTTTCGATTTCACAAAAAAAAAAAAAAAAAAAACCCTAGCATGTGATTGTTTCAACAGTTTTGTCTGCCAACTGTGAAACCCACAGGAAAGACGATCAAAGAGTGTTAAATTAATGCTAAATATTTAACCGGCTCAGCAGTTACAAAGAGGGCAGCGACCTAACACAGCAGAGAGGAAATTACAGCTCACCTGTTCACGTGCAAGCAAATGCACACCTGACTGGAAATAAGTAGACTTAACTCAAACTTTCAGGAAATACAGAACATTTTCACTCCTAAAGTCTAAAATCTCTGGAGAGTTTATACTTAACTTTTTATTTCGTTCACTGTCTTACATTCTAACAGTCATACTAAAGCATTTCTTGCATGTTATATGCTGTGTACATCAAATGCTGATTGATTGACTTCCTTGAGATCAAAGTGAAATAGTAAAAACTGTCAGTTGCTGGTTTTTATTTACACACACATACAGGTAGATACAGCCTGAAGGTATATTTGTACAAAGTACACAGGTGAGCAAATCCTCCAAAATGCACCTGCTTCATGACCTCTATCTCCGTCTCTTTGAATGAAGAAAATATAAAAAGTCATTTTCTGATTCAGTCAATAAATGTGTGTCTAACAGTCCAGTCTGTTGTCAAAATCTAACATCTGCATAATCATCAGCAAGCAACTTCACACAGCCCCTGCTGGACAAAGTAGATAGCTGCACCCTCAAAAAAAAAAGAAAAAGAAAAATAGATCCTTCCTCAGTTAAAACTGCTCATAAAGACAAATGAAACTTAAACTGCAGGTTTCATGGTTTCATGTCTTATTTTCTGTCAGTGACTCATAGACAATTCTGACTGTTGTTTGAAACCACAGGAAGGATGTGGACATGTACTTTGCTGCTCATCTTAGATTTATGTAGCAATGCTCCAGCCTCACTCCGCGTTCATACATCGGATGGGGATGATGAGGGTGGAGGAGGTTGAGGGTGGGGCAAGAGGCGTGGGGAGGTGTCGATAATGTGGGTCAAGGCGGTTCTTCGGATGGAGGCCGCGCAGAGAGACTCCAGATGTAAACACAACCAAATCCCTCATGTTCCTCTCTAATTAATCTCATTTGTGAAGCATCAAAGGTCAGATAAGCCGGTCACTCCTGCCACTAATAACAGCAGAGAAGGAGTAAACAAATATGGGCCGCGGGCCAGATGCATATTCCAAAAGCTTGCGGTGTTTCCCACGGCGGCGTCTCGGATGTTTGGAAAACGGAGCGCAACTCCAAGCTGATGAAGACGCCAGCTGACGATGCAACTCACTTCCATCGCTTTATGAGAGTTTTGCAGGATTCCCTCAGCTGGGATAATTCTCAGCATCGCCCCACGCCTCGGATGCGATAGATATCTTTATCTCTCCATGAACTCATGGCCACTTGGTTACTCAGATTAGCACCTGTTCTTCAACTTTGCGTGCCGGCTAAGCTAAATGAGAGTTCAGGTACATGCCAAACAGAGAGACAGAGACAGAGAGAGAGGGAGCAAGCATGTGTGTGAGAAGGAAGGAGCCAACAGGATGCCAGTTGTTGGGTGTCATGCCAAACCAAGGCACCGGATGGTGGAGATTAAGCGTACTCTGGAGATCACCGGGGCAAGGAGGCAAAACTTTTAGTACAGATGAAGCTTACAAATCCCCAAAGAGACTTCTCAGAAACGATGATGGGAACTTTGTTTCACCCCGTCGAGGCAGACACAATAGGCATTGAACTTTGCGGGACCTCGACTTTTCCTCCCCGTTCACCTTTTTATCCTCCTTACTCCGTGTCACCACACGTAGACACACTGAAGTTTCACCGAGGTTTAAGAAAGCTATGGTTTCAAAATTGCTCACATTTTTTCCGTCACACCATTCCTACAGTTTTGAAGCGTCAGAGAGCATCGTTGAGAACAGAGTTTTCAGAGTTCACCCTCAACCATCAATCACTGTACTGGTCAACTGGGTACAAGAAAACTACTGATCCCGTGTGAGTGAAGTTGATGGAGAACCCAAACAAGCAGGAGGTAGGAGTAACACTTTTCAGGTGATTAATTAACTTAGCGATCTGAAACACAGAGGAAAACTCCAGAAAACATGAGAACAAACAAGAGAATCCAATGAAGAGAAGTTGAAAACGGAGTGTATCGATACTAGGGACAATGATTGCTGAAGCGAGGAACCTCAGTTCATCATGTATTTTTGATTAACTGAAAATACACACTCAGGGAAACTTTGGGGTCAGAGTAACAAAGCACAGAATCTAAAAGTTTATTCCAACTATATTTTCTTTATACTTGCAGAGAATATCATATTGGTTGTTTTGGTAATTTTTCTTGCCATGTAAAATGCAGACAGTCCAGTTGTGAGAACTACTTGACCGTATGCTGATTCACTCTTGCTAAGGAAACAGTTTCAACAAACGACACCTGATAGTTGTTTTTGTAGAGAAAAGCTATTACATCACTACTATGTTGCTGTTTATAGTTTTAAATCTCTGTGTTAATACCCTGATGCTGTGCTGTTTTTACTCAAGGTTATCATGTTGTGAGAATCCCATACCAATCGTGAAAATTTCTCTCTGAGAAAATTAAGAGGCGACTGTCACTTGCAGCTGTTATTTCATTTGGAAAAAGAAAAAAAAAGAATCTAATTTTCATCATCTGCGCCTTCAGCGTTTGCGTCAATAAACCTGCTTTCAAGGCCAACCGCAACTGAATACGTTCTTCAGGGGCACATGAATATTTGAAGTTCACGGCGGAGCAACACGAGGAGCAAGAGGAGGAGCAAGACGGCGCGCCGATCAGAAAACAAGACTCCTTCCCGTTTACATGTAACAGAAGTAAACAAAGGCACAGCGGTGATTTAAGCCAGAAAAACAGACTTTTCTCTCATATTTATGAACCATCTTGAACTCATGACTCATCCTTAGCGGCTTGGTAAAATGTTTATGCTGTGGAGTCTCTCACAGGCATTCCAGAAGAAGGGCGCAAAAAGAGATGGGGAAAAAGATGCCCTCACAGATTGTTCTCCATTAAAAAAAACAAACTTGAAATGAACTATTTTCGTCATTTGAAACACTCTGCACCGTCTTCTGTGCTCGCACAGTACTCCCTGTGGGGGAACAAAAAGTTCTGAGCACCACCACGCAAACGTTTGAGGCACTCTTTACCTTGGAAGAAGCTTTTGACGCGGAGGTAGGAGACGGCAAGGCGCAGCACGGACAACTTGTCCAGTTTGGAGATGACGTCCGGAGGGAACGGCAACAGGCTGGCCAGGCGGTCCAGCTCGGCGTTGAGCCTGTCCCGGTGCCTCTTGGACGGGTTGCTTTTCTCGTTGGCAGAGGATGGCTTCCTGTCGACGACAAGGCGGACGGGAATAAACGTCGAGACGTGAAAGTTTGGGATCAGGCGGGTGTAAAAGACAGAAGCATTTCCTTTCGGTGAACTTCTGAAGCTAAACTTAGGCTTGAGAAAACAGCAGATAAAAAGGACGCATTTGGTGAACTTTACTTAAAACTGTTTTATTTATTTATTTTTGAGCAAAACTTTTTTTTTTTTTTTGGCAAAGTTACTTTTAGGAAATAATGTGTGTTAAATGCAAACCCAGTCTTCATAGCTCTCTTAGCATAGAAATAGGTTTATTTTTAATTAATCTTGCAGGGTAAGCACCACAGGTTGCAAACTAATGCGGAGAGCCAAGACTTGATAAAACCACACTGCGCACAAGGATGTCTTTCCTCTCTGCCTTAAATACACCAGAAAACCACATTTATTTGTCTCTTTTGACAATAGGCTTGGGGTGGGGGGGGGGGAAAGTGACTAAGAAACAGGAATCTTGCGCGATAAAACCCGTTCTTCCAAGTGTTTTCCGACAGTAAAGTCAGTGTGGGAAGACTGCGTGATTCTTCTTCACGGGATTATCTTGAACAATTGCCGTTGGTTTGACTGGAGCATAGAGGTGTAAATTAAGTGTTTTTTTTTTTTGTTTTGTTTTGTTTTTTCACTTTACCAAAATGAAAACAAAAAACAAAGGCAAGCACAAAAACAGCAGAATATCATTGTGCTCGTTTCATTTGAGGAGCTGAAAACGTCCATGCAGAGAAGTGGTTTTGATGTGGCAAAGATTTCCTCTCAGATCAGCAGCAAAAGGCAGAGCCGGGCATGAAAACTTTAGAAATGCCACAGGCCGTTTTTTGGGGGGGAGTGGGAGGGAGGGAAAAAAATTACCACTTCCCTCTTTATTAACTTATATAACTGTTATCACTATTCATTACATCCCTTAGGATCAAATACGAGAAGTCTGCATCGCTTAAAGTGACGAGAAGTTACTAAAATAAAAATAAAGAAGCACAAACCTAATTTATCAACCGTTCAGCCTCATTATCTTAAAAGCATGAACTTAGACTAAAATACTTGTAAAATCTACTCTAGGGTGATGACTTGATTCATAAATACGCAACAAAATCTACAAAAATAATTATGCTTAAAGTTTCTTTTTTGTTGTTATTTTTGTTGTGTCCAACAATCATTAAGAGTAAGCCTGAAAAATATATAAATACTTATTATAATAGCAATAATAATATCCACGCACTCACGAGCACTTATCTAACACATGCACAAGATCAAGCATGGCTCCTTAACTGTTTCTGGACGGGCTTCCTCCTCTTCCTGCCCGCGTACATACAGTCTCCAGGTGGGATCATGATCTTGCGCTCCGTGGAGGAAGCAGGTGCGCTGCGGATAAGACACGGCAAGTTAGAGCAGCTTTACGAAGCGGCTGGAGGAAGACAACTTCTCCTTGGGCACGTGCAGGATGACAGCTTCAAAAGCGGCGTGTTGTTGACCGTTACTACGTTTCCAAAGGTCAAGCTTTTGACCTCGGTCCTGATCAAATGTGTAGAAAATGATTGCATTTACGTTTGACAACTTCTCCGGCTCATCTTAACTTAAATTGTCTTGCCATCAAGAGTGTTAATCATAACGTATTGATAATGTTGTTAAAAGCGCGGTGCAAATTCAAAAACTGTATTTAAAAAAAAAAAATCACGAAACTTAAAAAAAAAAAAAAATACTAATAAAAAAAAAAAAAAAAAATCTGAGAATAATACACTAACCCGGAATCTCCGTGGATTAAATCCAGTATCGAGTTGGTTCCAGAATCACATCCACTTTAAAATGTTCCAGAGAGACGCGCCTGGCGGAGCTGCACCGGCTCCGGGGAGGCGATAGATCCAGCGGGAAGACGAAACACAAGGCGGCCGGGGTCCCTGCGCCGAGCTCCGCGCTGATGTTTTCATCAGCGTCGCTCTGCTCCGAGGCAGATGTTGGCTGATTCTTTATACTCAATTGAGTCGCCTTGACTTCCTCGCGTTTCAGGTGGCGGATTCCTCTGAATGACATGTCGAGCTCTTCGCACGCAACTCGCTGCCTCGCAAAAACCCGCGGCGAGCGCACACACCGTCACGCGAGCGCGCGCACACACACACACACACACAGAACAGGAGCTTATGCTGCTTTCAAGTGCTGTGCGTAACGTGGGAATTTGGTCGTTTTGTTGTGGTTTGGAGATTATTGAAACTGTGGTTCCCACACTGAGCGTCCAGCTCGCCCGGGGCTCCCGCGAGGGGTAGTGGGGGTCGGTGTGTGTGTGTGTGTGTGTGTGTGTGTGTGTGTGGGGGGGGGGGGGGGGGGGGGTCTTATGAAGTATGTGGCTCCCATCTCTTCCATGTCGGGTACTGGGGGGGAGGAAGGGGGGATCAGGTCTGTGTCTCCTCACCCCTGCCATTGTAGATTCATATGGAGAAATCTTATAAACACACAAGCTTGTATTAATTAGTCCCGCGTGTTTTTCAATGACATCGTTGTTGTTACATATGTTTTTTGTCGCTGTGGTTTCTTGATTCTTTCTTTCTGCAGGTGTAGGAGCAAATTTCTAGGGTGAATTCTTATGCACTATTTCCCTCCTCTATTAATTTCTTCCACTTTTCTTTTTAACTTTTTACTTCACCTGTCATCCTTTCTTTTTTCTTCTCTATTTCAGTCTTTTCTGTCAGTGTCCGTTGCATTTGAAATGAACATGAAGCATTTTGTAATAGGCTACAGCTATATGAGTTATTGTTGTTGTTTATTTAAAAAGGGACAAATCACAAGGCTAGTTGTCATGTGTAGCTCCTTAAGGTACAATCAATATAAACAATATATCGCAGTGCAATACAGACAAACCAACAAGCTTCTTCATGAAGAAAATTATAATTAATAAATAAATAATTTTTTTATCTAAAAAAAAATTCATAGGTGTATATATATTTTTTTCTATGAAACAAGTTAACATCATTGACCTGGACACTACACCAGGAACAAGTTTTGGTAGAGGGACCTGGAGAGTTTTGGTTGACTGGCTTACCAAGCTGAGAATTTACTTTTAGGCAGGGGTCCCCAAACTTTTTCCTGTGAGGGCCACATAACTTTTCCCTTCTCTGGTGTGGGGCCAGAGTGAGTTTGTAACAGAAAAAGTGTTACAAACTCGCGGTCCGTAGTTTGGGGACCACTGCTTTAATGCATTTTGTATGTTCATACACTGCAGAAAAAAAAAGATACCTTTGGTTTCCATATTACGACTTTCCAGAATTTTTACTTTGAATTTTGCTTTCTTAGAAGCAAGCGAAAGCCTTTCTTCAACCACCAACTTTCTCTCTTATCTCAATATAGAATTTTAAAGCATATGAGAAGTTTTAACGCTACTGTAGTAAATTTTATCAAAGTTGTGCACACCTTGTTGCACAACTTTCAGTATACCTTGATGCATACTGATTAGAAATGCAATCAAACCGTTTTCTGTTTTTTGTTTGTTGTTTTTTTTGATTTACTGTAAATATCCCCACGTTTAACAAGTACTGCAGATATTTTTGAATTTAAGGTCAGGATTGGGAATTTTCCTGTTTAAAGCTGTTACCTTCTGGGTAAAAATTAAATGCATAATTAAACTTTGTTTGACACCAATTATGCAGTGTCAGTTGAAAACTGTTTTTGGTTGTTTGTTCCTCTGTAAATTTTGTTTTAAATGTCTTTCAAGATGCTTGTGCTTACATAAGTCATTCACCAGGGTGGTTCTTGTTATAAAAGTTTGATAACTATTGCATTTGGACACACACACACACACACACATATATATATATACATATATATATATATATATATATATATATATATATATATATATATATATATATATATATTATATATATATATATATGTATATACATAGATAGATAGATAGATAGATAGATAGATAGATAGATAGATAGATAGATAGATAGATAGATAGATAGATAGATAGATAGATAGATAGATAGATAGATAGATAGATAGATAGATAGATAGATCGCATATGTCTATATCGTTTTCATAAGAGAAAGAGGAAAAAACATGTGTTGAGCTGGATTCCAATCCCTACCATGTTTTATCTCGAAAGAACTCGGCTAAATTTCTGCATTATGTTTGCGTGAATCCCCGTTTAGTATTTGTGGTGATATATCAGTTTTGATCTTTTCGAGGAGCACGTGAAAGCAGCATATCCTTAAAACGGCTCGCGCGAGCTGCCGCGTGCGCATAGACACACACAGAGGGAGAGGGGCGGGACCTCGTGCTCACCACAGCGGCAGTCGCCACCTTCAAACAGGACCGGCGAGACTGCCGACGCGAAGCTCCGGTCGAGAACGGAGGACTCGTGTCTGGGAAACAGGGGCTTCACATCCAGGCACGAGCCTTTTTTTTTCAGCCTTTTTTTTTTCTAATAGACTACCGGACAAGTCTTTGAACCAACTTAAATGTAGTTTCCAGCAACCGGATGGTTCAGCGGGAAAAGCGTGACGATTGCGTCAAACGTGAAAGAAATCCTTTTGTTTGCCCTGGAATCCTCTTCAAAACAAACACATAGTGCCTCTGTAAAGTCGCGAGATTAAAGTTTAGTGCCTGCGCGGGTTGTTTACATGAAAGTATCATCAAGAGTGACTTGGGACTTTCGAAACCGCACTGGGTGTACCCAGTTTTAAATGTATCACTGGAAGAGATGCGGTCATCTTCAGTCACCTGACGTGAATGTCCCATTTCTGTTTCTGTAGCCTAGTATTTGAGTCTAATCATTTGGTAAAATACTCTCCCGAAACACCAGCCTCAACTTCTGACGTCACAGAGCGGCTGTCCGGAGACAGACGCTCCTCCTGCCGCTGCCGCCACACACAAACAAACATCCACCAACTCGTACTGCGCAAGAAACCAACAAAAATAACTGCACTACATTACAACTGCATTACAAAAGGAAACACTGATACGACACTAATAGATACAATTTAAAACATCCATAATCAATATAGAAACATTCAGTTTATATAATGTGATTTACATGCTTGTTTTCAATGCCTAGAAAGAGTCTGAAAATTATTTGTTTGTGGGTTCATAAGTTGAGTAAAAGTATCAAAATCTTTCTTAAAGTAAAATTTATTTAAATTTTATTTAATAGATTTTTAGAGAATTTTATTTTATGGAATTTACTTATTCTTTTATTTATATATATTTCTACTTTTTATTTTATATTGATTCTTTTATTTATTATGTTGAATATATATTTTTTATTTTATTATTTTATTTATATATTTCTACTTTTATTTTTATATTGATTCTTTTATTTATTATTAAGTTGGATATGTATTTATTCTTTTATTTATTATTATGTCAGTTTTGGTCCTCCATATTACAGTGCATACATGGCGTTACCGCAAGGGGGCGTCCATTTTCTTTGACACAACATTTAAACATGGAGAAGAAAACGTACACGCTGTTCAAGAACAGATATCCGAATGTGGCCATAAACGCTGTAACGTTTTTCCTTTTGTGGTTGATAACGAGCTTTTGAGGAAAAAAAACGGCTTTTGAGAAAACCGCTAGCATTAAAATTTTCTTGTTAGCACGAGGTATTTGTTTCCATGTGGTAATATTATTTGCAAGTGTCGTGTTTGCTCCGTGGAAATTATAAACATGATTCTTTAAGTGAATAGGCAAAATAGATTTAAAAATAATAATAAAAAAAATAAAGCAAAGGAGCTATCAAAAATCCCATCTCAAGAGATTGTCTCCTGTTGTCATGAGCGATAACTTCGGCTCTCTTATGACAAAATGCTCATTTCTAATGAAGGGGAAGCCACAAAAAAAAACTGAAAATATAATTATATTAATAATTTGGCTCATGTTGCCCTCTGCTTATGCTCCTCTGGGGGAAAAGATATTTTGCCCTAGGTAAAGTAAAAAAAAAAAAAAAATTTCACAACTGACCTGTTACGTACGACCTGTAGCTGCTACGTTACAAAATAATTTTATTTGCTCTATTTTCTACCATTAATATTGTGAAAAAGTATTTTATTATTCTTTTCTGTTTAGCTTTACTTTGGACTCGTGTATAATTAAAAAATGTTAACGTAACTGAATAAAATCAGCCGATTGAAACTCTTGCTTTTGTCAGTGAGAGACGTGCAACCAAAGATTTAAACTCCATCTTTTCAGCCTTAAGGTTAGAATTTATGAATATCTTCTCTTCTGTCCATAAGTATAACGCACAATGGCACAAAGCTAATGTGAAGTGACCCTTTCAAATCCACAGGGGCATAACAGGCCTTTTCTTGGTCATCTTTAGGTAAAGGTGTTGACGTACGCCCTCTTATTTATGTCTTTTATCTTTTCTTGACTCGAGTTTCTATAACGCCCCCTTAGATGGGGAAGAGAGGGGAAAAAAAAGATTCGGACGGGAATGGTTTGAATCATTTTTGATACCTGTCAGGCATATGTGCAGGTATAAAGGGAAGTAATGCGGCTCAAGAAGTTTGACGTCAGCTGTTTTTATTAGCTCTAAAAAGTTTTGCGTTGTGATTGTTTTGCTGAAACTTTGATCTGCAGGCTAATAAAGCCTGCTGACAGCATGTAGCTGTCACTGCCCATTTCGACAGCAATAAAGTTGAGTAAAATAGCTATAATCACCTCTGGTCCTTATTAATAATGCATGTAGTATGGGGGAGAGGAAGGGAGAGAGAAAATAATGGTGGTAAAGTTACTATGAGAGCAACCGAATCCATGTGTTCCCAGCCTATTCTTCTGACAGGCCTAACATTGTAATTATTAGCATGAAGCAGTCAGGTTGCGCTAGTGACGGTGCACGTGGCACTTTACCAGGGAGATGTTTTATTTGTTGTGACAGGTGAAGCTGTGGATCCATAGAGGCCTTGTTAAGACTGTCAGCTGCTGCCGTTAAAGCTACAGGGAGCTTTGGTATCGCTGCAAATCCACAGCCAACATTATCCAAGCTGCCTTCCAGATTAGCCCGGGCTTAAACTTCCGATAACCCTACCGGGGCTGACCTTTGCACGCAACCCTGAATGCGTCTCCGTACAGCGTGCGTTTTTTTTGTGTGTGGTTGAACACAAGGCAAGGAACAAGGAGCTCGGAAATGAACTGGGGTGGACCTGCTGAAAGCCTCCGCTTGCCAGATGCAATAGTGTGGCTTTCATTGATTAAGACGTTTCCATTAGTGTCGCAGTGGGATTCCGTGGAGACATGCGGGGGGCCATGGCATGACTGGTCTGATCGTAATGGACGTTCATAATTGATGGGAAGGTCAGGATCGGAAAGTAATCACACACATACATACACACACACATACAGACACACTCGCTGATCCCCTGTCATTGTCATTTAGAGCAAACTCTTTCTTATTAAGTGCCACATGACTGCTATCTGCAAAACAAAGGACACAATGCGCAGTGTGTTCCGTTTGAAATGACTCAAGCTCAGTCAGTTGGATGGAGAGTGTGTGTCGACATCAATTTTCACTATCTTGCTGCAGATTCCCAATTGGATTTGCGTCTTAGGACTTTGACTGGGCCATTCTAATGCATCAACTTGCTTTGGTCTAACCAAGTATGTCTGAATGTTTTGCCATATGGGTCAAAATCTTCAACTGAAAAGTGCTTGGGGGCCAAAAAAGCAAGTTTGTATGTTCTTAATTATAAACCAAAAACATGTTTAAATATTCTTTTACCTGCTCATCAATGAATATAGAACTTCTTCCACATATTTGCTGTTTACCTTAAAGGGACAATATTATATATTTTCCAGGCTTGTATGGCATTATATGTACAATCAAGTAATTATGTTACCTATGTATATATATTGTATATGATATAAAAGAAATTTGACTTTGTAATTTAATGCCTTAAAATTGGGACAATGTCTCTTTATGAAACTCCACCTTCAGGCAGTCAATATATTATTCCTCTATGAACTACTGTATTTAACAATGTTCTACTGAGCTCAGCAGGTATGTCTTTTAAATTAAAATAAAAGCACCTCTAAACATTTAAATTTGAAAAACTTCTCAATCAAAAAATGTTTTGAGATTAAAATACAATCGTAAATCAATTTACAATTGTATTTTAATCTTAGGTGTAAGGTGTATGTAAGGGTTCAACCAACAATAATGCAGCTTATTTTTTCAGATTTCATTCTTTGAAACTTGGACTTTTCTTGAGATAATATTGGAAAAAATTCTCACCGTACACCGAACAGCTGGACTTAAACCGACATTAAATGACACACATGATGTGATATGTGCACACATTCACTAATTAGGTGACTTCTGGCAATTATTATTCCTGGACTCAGAACATGCACGACACACTTCCAACATTCCAACATAGTGAAACATTTTAAAAACCATGTTTCGTTTCCTTCCTCTTTGCGATTATGCAATAGTTTGTGTTAGTCTATAAAGAAGTTTGCGGTTGTAACGCGACAGAATGCGAAAAAGTTGCAAACGTTTGCAAGACCGAGTGTAAATTAAACCACAGGAAGGTGATTAAGTCAGATGCAGAAGTTGTGGAAAACTCATCATTGGACAGAAAGTGTAGAAGAGTTGGATTTGGTGTGGAAGTGGAGCCACTTTATGAGCCCTGACATGCAGAACATTGTTCTGCCAAAGAAAAAAAAAAAACAGGACTGAAATTATTTTATAAGATGTGGAGCATGTTCTGGAGCATGTTTTTAATATTAAGGTTTGAGCTATTTGCTTTAATTTGATTTAGTTGTAAAGTTGCCGAGCAGCCCCACTCCCCGAACGTCAAGTGTTTAATACCACATCTTTATCAGGCTGACATTTGTTTGAGGACAATAAGCGGATCTTCTTTTATCTCATGGGACTGCAAATCTCAAATCCGGAACAGCATTTGAACGTGCTACAAACTAGTAACTCACAAAGACAAAAATACCCTGATTCATAACAATGATCACTTTTCAACAAGACTGCAAAAACTTTTCTATTATGAATCCTGTCCACACTCAGCATGAAAGGTGCCAATCATTTTCGAACCCATGCTTTGGTTTCCTTTTTTTTCTGTCATTGATTCTATTACGATTTGCATCAACTGCTTTAGGGAAGAAAAAAAAAAAAGGTATGTTTTGGGATTTCGGAGATAATCTTTTGTTGACGTTTGGATTTTAGGTTTTTCAAAGGTCGTTCGATGGTCAGATGGAAGGGGTCAAGCAGAGATTGTCTCTCTTTTTCCCGTGTCCCTCCATCGTTCTGTAATCTGCTTGGGCTCTTTTACTTTACACAAGAATCAGGGGCAGAAGGGCTTACGTGGCTGCGTGACACCCGGAGTTCAGAAAGCATATGAGTCATATTTGTTTGATAGAGTAATGATGATGATGATGGATGGCAAGCGTGGAAGCAGGCAGCCGCGACGCTGTTGGCACAGGCAAACCAAAATTCGGTTGCAAAGGCGAGTGCTGGGAGATTTTATTTACAACTGTTTCCAACCCACGGATCCTAGGATTAGTAAAGACAGAGGAAAACAGGAGAATGAATGAGAGCTCATTTATCCACTGATAAATACACACAAAACTGATTATGACTGTATTTTTTTTACAAACCATTGCTGTTTTGGGTCACTGTCCTGCTCAGTGATTTTTTAAAAATATAAAACGTTCCAACAGTTTGAAGTCTTCACGATGCCATCCTCCGACAGGGTTTCTCACGGTTTTTGGAAGTGAAACGGGCCCACATCATCCCATATCCTCCTCCATACTTAACAGATGATGCACCAAAAACAGGATTGTGACTAGAAAGCTCTGCTACTGAAACTCGGAGCTCTCACGACGATCCTCTCTCTTGCACTTCTCTAATCCTCCTCGCCCTACATGGTGAAAAGATAAACTTTGCTCCTCGTCCAAACGTGTCTGTGGCAGTTTCAGCGATTGTAAACTTTATAATATTTATTGCTTTGACCGTTGATATGGTTTGGTAGGTTGTTATTTTTTGTTGCCATTTACTAACTTCTAGCCAACAGCCTACATCTGCCTTACTTTATTGGCATCTTTTTAATTCTGATGAAGTGTTGTATCATATTAATGTCAAAGTCAAACAATAGCCAAAAAATTACGAATTAAAAAAGTGTGGTTCAGTGTGTGAAACAGCTTAAAATTGTAAACTGGAGAGACAAAAAAAGTCTTCTGTTGTATTTGTTTAAAATTAGATGTGTCCGTAAGTAATTTTGTAACAAAATAAAATAAATTACAGAAATTCTTAGCTAATAAATAAACATATTAAAACTTGGGGTTTGAAATGATCAAAAAAATCCAGAGAAAATCAGTGACCTCATGCTAATTTGGTAACAAAAAAAAACATGCTATTGCTTTTTGGTGACAATAAGGGTGGAGATGAATAACAAAAAAAATGGTCTATAAATACATGGTGATCCTGCTGAGAATCACTGCTTGTCACTAGAGAACAGGAGTATCCCAGACGCACAGACACATGGGAAGTAAAGTCATTGCCTCAGGTTATCCATATTTTAAAACCGCTGTCTCTTGTACAGCCAGAGGCTGTGGTAAATTATTCATTGCATATGTTGGATTTATTTGGAACCCCCAAAAAACATTAGTAGGGATCAAACATAAGCAAAAAGGGACACCAATGATGAAGTAATCAGTGTTCTTCCACATATGGGGTTCCCCAAGGATACCGCTTGGCCCACTACTTTAGTGTTTTAATTTTTTCTTTTTTCTTTTGTTTTTGTGAAGTTGTAGTAAACCCCAGAACTGAATTTCAGCACATCCCTTTAATTCAATTCAGTTTCTTTATAGTGGCTTACAAAAGTATTCATCCCCCTTGACCGCTGCCATATTTTGTCACATAACAACCACAAACATAAATGTATTTAATTGGAATTTAATGTGAATTTAGCCAACGCAAATTAGTATACAATTGTGAAGTGGAAAGAAAATTATACAGGATTCGAAACATTTTTTTACAAGTAAAAAAGTGAAAAGTGTGATGTGCAAAAGTATCCGGCCCCCTTTTCTCTAAGTGCCACCAGTTGCCTACAGAAGTTGCCTGACGACGCTGAAACTCGAAAGTTTGAAAGCGCACCTTTTTCACTGTTTCAAATATTTCGACTGTTTGATCCGCCTTGCCACATACTTATGCTTTTCTGTTCTGAAATGTGACTTTTAAGTTCTCGTGGGAAACCCAATTCCGAAATCTGATTTCACGCTTAATCTCGTCTCTTCGTGCCTTCCACACCCTCAGCCTCAGCTCGGAACGCCTGTGGAAAACCAGCTGCGGCATCAGGAAGGGTTTTCTGCCTTATTTGGCTTATTTGGTTTGAGACGGACTGTTGGGAATGCCAGGAAATTGTATAATAAGGTTTTATACACAGAAGTCATAATTTTAGCAATAAAATGTGTATTTTAAAATGTTTGAGTTTAATCGGATTGCATTCAGTCATATTTCTTAAAACCATTAGTAAGTAAAGTAGCATGATGTAACCACTTCAGTCTCCTTTGGTAGACATGTTGGGATTTTGTGTAAAAAAAAAAACAAAAAAAAAACAATAACAACAACAGAAGTTCACTTTTATTATTCACCATAAACAATTTCTAACCATCTTTAACCAGTCACAGTGTTAAGTTTACTTTCAGAATGCAATCATGAGTCATGAATGGTGTTCCCAACCACAGCACAACTACTGTACTGACAGCTACAAACAATATTATTTAATGTTATTCAACGTAATCAAAAGCATATGTGCATGAAAACAATTATGAGGAAATTGAATGAGTCACTCCATTTGCTTCCCACATGCCGCAGCCATGTTAATATCTTCCAAATGTAGCTCTCTCGCTCCTGCAGATTCCTCCCCGCGAATGTACATCTGAGCTCCGGCTCTGTCGCGGCAACGGGAGAGGGAAGCCTTCCTGCGCTGCAGCCATGTTTTTCATTAAACTCTACAAGATCTCTGTCGCCTGCCTGTCGGCTTCGTCTACATCCAGGTCATCAAAAAACGGGTTTAAAGGGGTCAGTCTGTTCCAGATTTTAGTCAGGTCGGGGATTGATGGTGGGTGTTGAGGCATGTCAGAGAATGTAGATGAAGAGGGTCTAAACCAAAATTTGTTCATAAAACAAAAAAGGTCTAAATGAGAACCGTTATATGTGTAATTTGTATGGTAATGAGCACACAGGCCCACTTTACAGTGGGGTTTTCCATTTGAACACAATCCCAAGGCAGAGAAACAATGTATTATTCTTATTCCTCTTTCAAGTTGGAGCTTTATCTGTATGAGACAAAAATAGCATTCTCGTAATATCCAGCACTCAAAAGCCTTTTGTGTTCAGAAATTGAGGATTACAAGAGTCAACAAAACATCTGTGACTGAGAGGAAAAAATTACTTTACACCCCCTTAGAAATTACAAACCATCTCCATCAACCTAAAAAGTTTTCTAAAATGTGCAAATTCTTCATATAGCCAATAATCAATCAATTGCGACTCATGAAGTCTACGTCTGCAAATTCTGTCTAAGCTATTGAGCGTTTTATCGTTTCCTTCTTGCTGTTTCATTATTTCATTGTTGGCTTTATCTGCAACATTTAAAACTGCAGTATGTAACCTTTATAAACAATGTTTTGATTTGACATATTTGTCAAAACTGTCACCAAATCATGAAAGTGTAGTATGAGACAGATAAACTGAAAAAAATAAATCTAGCTAGGAGATCAATTTTTTTCAGAATACTAACCCAGCTGGGGGCAACTGCCTTGGCTAGTTAGTTAGCATGCTAACCCAGCTTGGGGCAACTGCCTTGGCTAGTTAGTTAGCATGCTAACCCAGCATGCTAAGCCAGCTGGGGGCAACTGCCTTGGCTAGTTAGTTAGCATGCTAACCCAGCATGCTAAGCCAGCTGGGGGCAACTGCCTTGGCTAGTTAGTTAGCATGCTAACCCAGCATGCTAAGCCAGCTGGGGGCAACTGCCTTGGCTAGTTAGTTAGCATGCTAACCCAGCATGCTAAGCCAACTGGGGGCAACTGCCTTGGCTAGTTAGTTAGCATGCTAACCCAGCATGCTAAGCCAGCTGGGGGCAACTGCCTTGGCTAGTTAGTTAGCATGCTAACCCAGCATGCTAAGCCAGCTGGGGGCAACTGCCTTGGCTAGTTAGTTAGCATGCTAACCCAGCATGCTAAGCCAGCTGGGGGCAACTGCCTTGGCTAGTTAGTTAGCATGCTAACCCAGCATGCTAAGCCAGCTGGGGGCAACTGCCTTGGCTAGTTAGTTAGCATGCTAACCCAGCATGCTAAGCCAGCTGGGGGCAACTGCCTTGGCTAGTTAGTTAGCATGCTAACCCAGCATGCTAAGCCAGCTGGGGGCAACTGCCTTGGCTAGTTAGTTAGCATGCTAACCCAGCATGCTAAGCCAGCTGGGGGCAACTGCCTTGGCTAGGTAGAACGCAGTTAGAAAGGCCACTGTTCTGTCAGATAGCCATGCGTTGTCAGATCGTCACACGCGTATGACAAACTGATGGCTATATCTGTGGGATCATCATACGTTGTCAGATCGTCATACGCTTAGCTCAGACATGTATGCGCTGTCATTACCATATGATTTTATTTAATCAGCAGCATAGAATCAAGACAAAACAATTAAAATTGCGTTGTCATACAAATACGGTTTCTGCCTGTACAGTCTGGTAGAGTGTGTGTGTGTGGGGGGGGGAGGGATAAGGACAGTGAAAAAAATTAAACAAATCGTTCAATTTCAACATTTATGAATTAGAAGTAATCCTAATAAGTAAACCTATGTGTCGAAGTCCTACCTGGAAAGCCATCACTGTATCCAAGCTAGCAGACGTGTTATCCAACCCAAAAATATCAAGCAACTGGGGGACCTGAATTTAAACAGGGCGTGTTTTGTAGTTTACTGCAGCTGCAGCAGCATTAAATTTGATTTATTTACTTACTTTTTATTTGATTTATTTAGTTACTTTTTATTGGGTCTTGTTTTCTCTTCTCGCGTATGACAAGCTGACGACTCCTCTCAATATGGCGGACCTCCTGCAGAATGCGCATGCGTGCGCATGCGCTCTTACTATGTGTATGCCATTCTGACATGTATGGCTATCTGACAGAACACCACCAATGATAACGTAAAACAGTTTTCCTGTACTGTTAAGTTTCGCCGTATAGAACTCTAAGGTTCTATACAAGTCTTTGTTTTCCACTTTTTTTATTTGCCGAGTATCAGATTTTAGAGGAAAATACTTCTTCAAGGCAGAGCCGCTTCCTCTAGTGGCTTTGTAGTGAGACAAATTTCAGTCTAATCCACTTTCAAGCACTGTAGTAGTTTTATAGTCATGACATTTTTGTGCGTGTCAAACGAGCCGTTAAATGCCTTACTAGATGTGGTGATAAATAGTCCAACAGGCCCAATTAATTTTACTGAAAAGATTTGGAAGATTTGGGACGCATGAACGTTTCCTACAAAGCGCAGCCTGCAGGCTGGTTCCTGAGCTTTAAAAGTTCTCCAAACCTTGTTAAAAAACGAAAGAGAGAGAGAGAGTAAAAGTTGGCTGGGTATGTTGTTCATTTAACATGAAACATTTTAAGTTGTAGTTGTACAAATAGTGCCAAATATATCTTTAAAGGAAAAAATACGATAAAGCTTTTCCAGACAGCCATATTAAACCCTCCAAATATGTTTTACAACAGGTGACGACATTCCAGCTCGCAATTTTTTTGGAACTTCTTTATAATGAACGACGGCTGCGAGGAAAAGGATGCAAATAAAACATGTGAGGGTGGAAACTGGAGGATTTAATCCTAATCAATGTTGGTACAAATCAAGTCGTGTTTTTGTACTGGGATATCCTTGTTTTATTGATACAGGGCAGTACGAGGAGATCTGACAACAAAAAAAAGAAATGAATGAACTTTCCTGGACTAAATGTAAATGCATTTTACTTATTACATTTTATTTTTTACTATTGCTGAAGTTTTCAACTTTAGTCAGAAAGTTGAAGACCAAATAAGTTCAGGAGAGCTGAAAGTTTCATGAGCGGTAAGAGCAGACTGCCCCCTTCTGGACGCGTTGGTTTCAACTTTCCTTCAGCCCTGATACAGATGTAATTATTTCCCGCGGTCAGAGAATTTAACTGTAAAGCCTAAGAGTAATTCAGATTCCTTTGATCATATTCACCAAATTTTAAGTAAAGATCGTCTTCTCTCTGGAAAATCTATGCTGAAGGTTCTCCAGCCTTAAAGAGCCGTTTTGTCCACAACCCCCGGTCCGTGGACCGGTACCGGTCCGTGGACCAATTGGTACCGGGCCACGCAATAAATAATTAAATATTTCCACTTTATGTGTTATTTATGTATGAAGGATCTTTTATTTTGAAAATCCTTTAACCGGATGCTCTCGGTTACTTGCACAGTAACGCTGAGCCACAAGCAGCAAATGAGTATACAAGTCCTCCACCTTCCCCAGTCAACAGAATCAAACCGGTGCTTTTATGCTACGTTTGTTGCATCTCACGTCTGTTAATTGACGGTGTACCACAGGGTTTTGTCCCAACACTCCTGGGTTTTTTCCATTTCCTTTTTTCCAAGCAGCTCATGCTTCAGTGGAAAGCAGAGGCTGCTTCCTTGCTTCCCAGTTTGGTCCAGCCGTGTCCCATGAAGGGCTCTCTCAACTGGAGAGCTTGGCTGGTCCTCTTGCGCTTATTCTTGTCGCCATTCAGGAGCCTCCACAAAGAGTTGTCAACATCCATGATCCTGCTGGAGGGACCTTTGGAGTGTTTCCCTTATGGAAATCAGCGTAGATAAGGTTATCTTTTGCTGGAGGAGCGAACCTGATGCCTCATCCAAGTTGTTGGAGCTGAACAAGAACAAAAACAAAAAGATGACAAAGAATAAGAAGTTGCAATGAATGCTCTTTTTTTTTAAAAGTCTGCAGTAATCGTTTTGTGCTTACACTGAGACTGGCCTGGTGGCCTCGGGTTGCTGGCGCTGCTGCCGAAGGACGACTGGAAGTTATGGATGGTCTCTTGAAGGATCTGCCTTTCCCGACCCTAGAGGCGACCAGAACCCAAATGCCATAAATACATGTAGACAAGAGCGCAGCAAAGATCTGATCTGAGCTGAAAGCACCTTTCCAGCGTTGAGTTCGGATATGGCGGCTAGGATCTGCTGTCTGGGGCCGTCTGTTTTGATCCCCAGCTCCTTCAGGTCTCCGTCTGTTAGAGTCAGGAACGCTTCCATGTCGACCTGAAAGAGAAACGAAGAAATGAGGAAAAATCTCTTCGAAAAGAAAACTAAAGAAAAGTTTCCCTCACACCTGAAAAAAATAAAATAAGATGGAATACCTCCTGCTCCTCAAAAATAGGCTGGTATTTCTCAAGAGACAGTTTCTTCAAAATACTAGACAGCTCATCTAGGGGGGAAAAAAAATAAAAACACACATTGAGGTTTGAGAGAACGTGATGAGTCTGTGCTGACGGCAGAAAGAGCCGCCACCTTCGTCGGTGATGGTGCCGCTGCTGGAGCCGCCGCTGCTCTTGGAGCGCGGGTGAGACGAAGCAGACGACAGAGAGTCGCCCGGGCCGGCGGGGATCTTTGGCGTCGGGGACGGAGACGGGGTTAAAGTGGGGGACGTGCTCTTGGAGGTGGACGAATTCCCAGACTGCAATCTCTTTTTCAGCTCCATCTTCTACAGGGAAGGAAATAAGAGAGCAGCTTCCATGTAGTGCCGGCCAAAAGACTTACACATCCATCTGGGGCTTTTAAAGGGACGGTTTTGTGTGATGTCCAGGCACACAGTGTCGCTTTATAGCACAATCAAGTAGCTATGTTAACTGCAGCTGTCATAAAAATGCTCCATATGTCAAAAATGATCAAAGCAAAATTTGACTTTGCAATTGGACACCTTGAAGTTGGCCTCTGTCTCTTTAAGAAGCTTCTGTGTGGAAAAGCTTGGTGAGACCATGAGTTTTGAACAGCTGACTGGTTGCCACGGGAGATTAAAGAATTTCTCAAACATAAAGAAAAGAATCAAAGCAACACTTCATGTATGTTTTTGATGTAGGAAAAATATTACAATACGTCAACTCAAAAATGTCGAATACACATAACACTGCCCTTTTGGCAATTACATTCTTTGTTGTTCAGATCTATTGTGGCGTTTCTATAGATTTGTGCACTAATATTTTAATAAACTCAAACTTATAGCCATCAACAAGGCTCTGGAATAATTTCTGTTAGTTATTCGGGTAGAACTGATGAGACTAAACTGGACACGTAAACTGGATGATCAGTTCAGAAGTAGAATGTTTTCGATGTGAAAATTTGAGCAGATAGCAAGTATTAAAGGGGCAGTATTATGTAAAGTTAGGGGTTTTTTTTAGCTTTACATAATGTTTTCCCTCAGCAAAAACATTCCTGGAGTATTGCCATGATTCTTTATCGCATGTTTGAGAAATCTGTAAATCTCCCGTGGCAACCACTCAGATGTGCAAAACGTATGGGTGGACCTAACGCCGCCACTCAGCTCCTTCAGACTAGTATAAACCTCTGAAAAACCGCTGGAAGTCAGAATTAAAAGGAGCCCAAACCCTTCTGGCGTGGAGGTCCGAGGTAACCAGGCTGGGGTTGGACGGGATGTCAGGCAGGCTGACCGGTACTGATGCCGGCAGAGGAGCCGGGTTATGGTGCTTCTCTGCCGTTTGGGTCTTCACCTCTATCAGCCCTGCAGCTCTTTTACGCTGGGCTGCTATCTGGGAGAGAACACTGTCTGCGCTGCCCCCTGGTGGAGGTGACAAAAAAGCAAAAAAGATATTGGTACACTCACCCTCAGCTCATTTCCATCGAGTGATGTGTCTGTTTGCACCTGAGCGATTGTGAGAGTCCCGGTTGATCCCTGCTACTCCGTTCGACCCCCCGGAGGAGTGAGGGGAGTGGTAGTGACCAGAATTACAGGGCGAGGATGAGGAGGGTCCCTTAGGGATGCTTGGAAACTTGATGGACCTGTTCACAACACGACTGATGGACGTCTTTGAGAGGAAAACAAAAGCAGAAAGAGAAGAGGATAGTAGACGAAGGAGAGATGGTCGTTACGGGAGCTACAAATTGTATTTTCCCTCACAATGTCAGAGTTCCCGCTGCTGTTGAGTTTCCTTTGAGGAGGCATCGGCAGGCGCGCTGCCTCGCTCTTCCCGTCTTGGAGGAAACGCGATCGGTCGGAGTTCCAGGGCTCAAAGTTGGACGGCGGCAGGAAGGGAGGGATCACGGCTTTCAGCTTGTCATTCGGCAGCCGGGTCAGAGGAGCGCCGCTTCTCAGCTGGGGGAGAAACAAAACGCAGGGTGTAAGCAACCCATAGCATCAAAACCTTGAAATCTTTAAACTGGACCCTGAAAACATCTTTTAAAAAAAGTGTATAAACATCCCCTGCTCCTAATATAACTAATAATGTATGGCAAGAAAGTTGGAAAAAAATATTCAGAATCCTGTTCCAGAAAAAAAACAAATTGGTATCAACAATGCCAAAATTTCACAAAAAATCGGACCTCAAAATTCTGATTGTTGCATTTCTGCTTGAATCTATTTATGTCAAGCCAAACGCTCTCACCATTGTGGTTATCAGAGAGTCGTCCTTTTCTGAGGATGTTCTGCAGTGACCTGCTGAAAGGTAGAAACTCATTTTACCCAAATGCTACACAACATTAAGGTCTAAATGGTCAAATATTCAACAACCCCTCAGTTACTGCATCTCACCGGCATCTTTGGTCTTGACGGCCCACATGGCGCTCAAGTCATTCACTCCTGGAGCTGCAGTAGCAGCTGCTGCCACCGCCGCCACCATCCCATTGGGCACAGCTGCGACCTTCGCGTCCGCTCTCATCGTGGCGTCCAGCGGGGTCTCGACTTCGTCTGGAAACGGAGCCAGTTGATTGGTTAAGAGGCCGTGCCTCAGGGTGTGAGTCAGCTTCAGCCTCCGGAAGCGATTGGACATCCTGCTCCACCAGGACTGCAAAGGTATGAACACCACAAAAGAACTGCAACAACACTTATAGAGGTATTTACACCCAAACGCAACCAGTAACTTTAACCTTCCTTTTATATGGCAGACTTACACAAAGTAGTGCAGTGAATACTTTTGCCAGATACTAAAAAAAATTATTTTTTTCTCAAAAATGTAATATGTAATGTAGGTTTTTACGTCGGTTTTGTTCTTAATATGAACGAATTGATCAAAGAAAACAAAACATGAAACATTTAGTATAGCAGCAGGTATATAACTAACAATTACTGTAGTAAATGATTATTCTAACAATTATTCTGACGATTAATTGATTAATCACATAAAAAATTGGCACATTCTGCAGATTTCTCATTTAACCGCTCAAGCTTATTTTATACAATGTTAAAGATATGATCAAGAAATGCAAATAAATAAATAGTTCAATAACTTTTTTGAAATAAGAAAAACACTGTATTGCCTAAAATGGAACAACAGCAAAAGACGGATCTGCAACTAAATAGAAACCTAAGTAAGTGTAGCGTCCCAGTTGAAAAGATGGTCTCTTTGACTGATGGTTCACGTTTCTTTATTCAACTCCCTTTATACATGAGCTACAAACATACAAATAAAATACCATTAGTAACTCTTAGTCGTTCTAACCTTTTGCTTTAACCTATAAACCTTACTTTATATAATATCATTAAATTTACAATACATGTATTTAATTAACTATAGCATTTCTGTATTACAAATGAACTAAAACATATTCTAACTGTTTCAACAGTTTGAAAGTTAATCAAATATTAACAACATTTCATGTCGAAACATAAAAATCCCACTCAATAAATACAATTCAGTCATCAAAACACCCACCTTGTTCCCTCATCAACCAAGCGCTAGTTAATTGATTGTCTGGAGCTTAATTGGACTATGTCTTAATTATCTCCACTCAACTGTGATGTGCTGCTCACTCTCTGCACTATGTCCAAAACAGCCAATCATCAGTTACTGTCAGAAGTTTGTATAGATCCCCTAGCAACCTAGTCTCCCCCAAAAACCCTCTTTAAATCAAAACATCGGTCAAAAGGCAACAAACACCCGGCCAAATGAGGAAACAACATCATAAAAAAAACAACAAAAATATATATATGATTTTATATATATATGATTTTATATATATATATATATATATATATATATATGTATCACTAAAGTCATATACAGTAAGCTCTTTCAACTTCACTTAACATCAGTACAGTTTAGGTCTGATCTGTTGACTGAGTTTCTCAATTAACCAATTAATAATCCAGCAATTACCATAATCAATTTTTAAATTAGTTGACGATTATTTCAATAATCGATTAATCTGATTAAGATTCAGCCAGAGATGAAAGGAATCAGCCCCTTTACCTTGAGGCCTCCCTTGTCATCGGGTGGCACTGGAATGTTGTTGAGGCACTGTCTGCTTTTGGAGCGGCTGATCAAGGCTCTGCCGCGGTGTTTGGACTTGTCCTTGTCCACCTGCATGCACACCGATGCCAAGAGACGCACCAGCTCAGTGTCTGACGAAACAAGAAGTAAAATTAAACGCACAGTTGAGAGTCAAGGAGAACAGAGTGACGTTCAGCAGGTCTACCTGGGTCGTTGAGCAGCATGACCAAATCAAAGGCAGTGTATCCATTCTTAGCTCGCAGGCTGACGTCGGCTCCTTGACTCAGCAGGTACTTGACGATGTCTTTATTGCTGGGAGAGAGCAGGAGAGCAGGCAGCAAAACAAAGAGAAGGAGAAGTGATTATTGTGTCAGCAGTAAAACCTGGAGCAGAAGCAACGATAGTTTGGTTGGTGACGGCCAACAATAGCTGCTTCCCCAAAAGATGGAAGGACTGTGGGGAAGCAGATAACTTACACCGCATGAATGACAGAACAAGTTTTGCAAAGTGAAAAAAGGTCATTTGGCTATTTCTAATAGAAATGCACAGAAAAATTGGTTGATGTCAGAAATTTTGCGTTTTTGTTTCTTTTTTTGAAGTTGACTGGCGAACGAAGGCAATCTTTTGCTAGTACAACCAGGGGATACTAACAAAAGCACGCTAATGTGTGTATGTCGCTACTGCGCCAAAAGGATCAAACGTTAGATATTTTCAATCTGTTTTTTTTTTTAAATAGAGGAAAAATGAAGATGGAAGACGCTATTTAGAAGGACCAAGATTTTTAGGCGACAAGGCTAAACATTTTAACAGCTATTATTTTTATCCCTTCTGGCATCATGCTCAATTTGGAAAAGTTGGCAATCTTTAGGAAGTGTTGTCTGGCTACACTAAAAAGTTAATAGAAATTGTATGTTCAATCCCTGAAATCTCTGTATGCCCAAAAAGTGCAATCAGTCCACCAAAAGCCAAAGCCTCCCGCTTACCCGTGATAGGTGGCTTGCATTAAAGCGGTCCAGCCGTGAACAGAGTCCTGTTTGTCTATGTCGGCTTTCTTCTCCACCATCAGCTGCACCACCTCCAACTGCCCGCTCACCGCCGCCATCATGAGCGGCGACGCGCCGTCCTGATTGGAGGAGTTTACCTGAGCCGGATCCTCCTCCAAGATGTCTTTAACGAGCTGGGAGTTTCCTGAATCGTCAGAAAAAGTTGAAAAACATTTACAGAAATGAGTTACTTAAAAGAGGACGGGGGAAAAAATGTTTTCTGGAAAAGCGAGCTCACCCAGTTTGAGAGCGCTGAACACGTCCGGCCTTTTTCTCTCATCGTCTGTGAAAGAGGGAGAGAAGAGCAGGGGAGACCTCAGCTCTGCTTGGCTGCGCTCCACATAGCTCAGTCAGCAGGGGGCTATGTACACAAATCCTGATGATAGCAGAGTTCATCACTTACAAAAATAACAGAAACACCAGAGCGGATAAGGAGAGACAAGAAAGTGACGAAAGAAAAAAAATCGTACAGGTTGTAAAAAAACTAAACTGTTTGTTTGGTGTTGAGATGAGAAGAGCTTCAAGGTTCTCTGTCAAGCTAATGTTGAATGCAACGCATTGTCAGAGACACAAAAACATAAGATGGGAAGTAAAGGCTTTTTCTATACTTCAGGACACTAAATGTTGAAGGAAAAAGTCCAACACGTGCAATATAAGCTTGGCGGGCCACCAGGCTTTACTTGTGCCCCCACCAGACTAAGCACTGTTTGTTCTTGCAGTTTCTTCTTATAAATCAGTAACAGTGATACCAAAGATGGGTTAAAGAGTCTGTTTGGTGAAACGACTGGAAGCAGAATAGGAACACATAGGGAGATTGAGGTCACGTGTCTTTTTTTATTCACTAGAACACCGTGTCCACTTCCTCTCTTTACCTATCCACATGCTAACAACTTTAGTAAATTCATTTTTCTATCTTTCCAGAAATTCACAAAACAATAGATGCTGATTAAAAAGCATCAGCTCAAAACTTGTAGGTGAAGATTAAAGAAAATTATTGGTGTGTTTTTGTTTTTATCTCCTTGTGGTCTGTCAGTTTAACTGTTCGGTCATTTGACGTTAATGTTCAGGTAATATGAATTTGTACGTGTAATTGGAATTCATACAAACATGGACTATTTAAAGTGTGCCTTGTATTTCCAATACTAGTAACATAGTGAATGTATGAATGGTTCCTGCCACTCCACAACACCAGCTCAACAGTGGCGCTCTACCCGTTTGAGGTCTGACGGTGGTGATGGAGTCCAGATACGCCTTGACGTCTCTTTGCTTCAGCTGCATGGCTAGCTCAAAGGCCGTCTTGGAGAGAACGTTGACCCGGTCTGGATCAGCCCCGCGCTCCACCAGCTGCTGAGCTATTGATTCCTTTCAGAACACGTGACACAATGTTAGCGACTCGCAGCTCCACAGAGTGAAGTTGCAGACAAACTAGAGACCTATAGGTAGGGCTGAACGATATCACCAAAAAACGTATCGCGATATAAGTGTGTCATATCAGTCGAGATTGATAATTGACGATAGACAATTATTGACTAGTCTTTTGTTTTTAATACCTGAAATACTCCCAAACTGTTGGCCTTTCCTGTTTTATGCAAGGTTTTCACTCCACACTGTTGTTTTTTTGTTTCATTTGTAAGCAGTTATGATGCACAGTGGTGAAACCTGCAACTGCTGCTGCGTAGGTTATTCAGCAGGTTGTTCTGATTTAATCAAAGAGTGAGTGAGTTAGTTCAGGACTTCCCAAACTTTTTCCATTCTATGACCCCCAAAGAGCATCAACCTTTGGCTAGGGACCGTCTATGAAAACTGACAATGCTATGAAATATGACTTTTAGAAGGTTTTTATTCCCTATTCAATAACTATTACATCCAAAATGCTGCCTCAAGGCTTCTGATTTTAGACTGCCATGAAATTTTATCAGTTAGCATATTATGATTTTATTACCAGATAAAACATTTTTTCAACATGATCCCTTTTCTTGTCAGAAACTTTTCCATTACTTGCTTACTAAGTTAGCTTGAGAAGCAAAGCAACTTGACAAACTTAACCAGCAGCCTATCAGAAAATGAGCATCAGAAATAGCAAGTAAATTTATTATTTTAACATATATTTGGTAAAAAATAAAAAGAAATAATTAAAATAACAAAATTGAACAAAAAACAACAATTACGGTAAAATCTTTAACATTCAAAAAATCTATGGGATTTGAGGGGTTTTTTGCATGTTTTTTCCCCCTCATCTTCTCTCTGACTTTCCCAGGTCTCCAATGCGCCCATTGGTGGCGCATTGGTGTTTAAATCATCTAAACACTGATTTAGATGATGCCACCAACTTTTCTTAGCTGAACATAAGAGGCTGAGCAGCTAAAGCCTTTCCTCTGCCTGTATCTCCCAAAATGCTGTGAATACTCTATCAGATGTATTATCTATCCATCCATCTATTTATTTTCTTTACACCAATGTCCCTCAGTGGAGTTGGGAGGGTTGCTGGTGCCTCTCCAGGTAATGTTCCAGGCGAGAGGCGGGGTCACCCTGGACAGGTCACCAGTCTGTCGCAGGGCAACACAGAGACAGACAAGACACACAACCATGCACACACACACTCACACCAAGGGACAATTTGGAGAGGCCAATTAACCTGATAGTCATGTTGTTGGACTGTGGGAGGAAACCAGAGTACCTGGAGAAAACCCACGCAAGCACAGGAAGAACATGCAAACTCCATGCAGAAAGGCCGGGGCCGGGAATCGAACCAAGAACCTTCTTGCTGCAAAGCAACAGCTCTACCAACTGCTTCACTGTACAGCCCCATGTATTATCTATTGATATTGATCGCTTGTCTATTGCGATATACATTGTTATTGATTTCGTGTCCAGCCCTACCTGTTGGTCAGCTGTGCAGAATCAACAGTGAGATCAGCCTCACCTTCCCACTGAGCGTAGCCGCCATCAGTGGCCCCCAGCCGGTGGTCTTCTGGGAAAAGTTGACATCAGAGCCCCACTCCAGCAGCAGGCGGACGGCGGCCTCGTGACCGTGCTGGGACGCCACCATCAGAGCTGTGATGTCCATAAAATCCCTTCCTCCTCCTCCAACCGGGTAGCCCTCAGCAGGTCCAAATCCAGCTGTGCTGTTGGGAAACGCATACAAACACACACATCAGTCAGGATGATGGAGGAACCCGGATGCCCGTCAGTCAGTCTGACAAGTTAGGTGTTCAACCTGCAGCTGTTGTTGTTGTTGCCGTTAGAGATGGTCTCCGCAGCCATGGCCAGGTGGTCGAAGTCGTCGACGTAGGCCCCGCCCTCCAGGAGCAGCTTGACCACGTGAACGTGGCCCCCGCGGGCCGCCATGGACAGGACACTGGCGCCAAGCCTGTTGCGGCCGTTTATCTCCGCCCCATTTTCCAGGAGGAGGTGGGCGACAGTCAGGTGGCCAAACCTTCACAGAAAACAGAAACAGCCAAGTTAATCACGGATGGATTTAACCTGCATGAGTTTATAAAAACAGAGGAGAACACTCTATTTGAAGGGGCGTGCTTAAGACTAGTAAGACATAAACATGTCTTCATAAATGTTTGTTTTTAAGTGTCATTCAATAAATACCACTTTTATTTAAATCAAAATTTAATTTAAACCACTTTCCCTTTGGTAGCCCACATTTTATTGACATTTTAAATGATAAACCAATACAAAGTAACATAATTAAAGGTTGGGGGGAGACTCTAAAGTTCTCAAAACTGTTTTCATATAAAAATCTCAAAAGTTTTGTCTAAAGTACTTTGATAACCCTAAATAATTTGGTGAGTTCAGGACGAGTAATAAGCAAACGGTGTCCATGGATGTTGATGGGTAGATGGATGAAGCTGAATACGGGAACCATGGCTACTACTTTCCTTTTACTTTGCTGTATTTGTCTATTACATAAATTCTGAGTGAAAAATACTCATATTTGTGATTGTAACATGACAAAGTCGAAACGGTTCAGTGGCTATAAAAACTTTGACGAAACACTATGTTCAGATATCCTCTGATCTTTAACTGCGTTTCTATTACAAATGTGGACAAAACTTTGTCAATATCCAACTAATGTAAAAAAAAGCACACATAATTTCACAATTAAGGTGTTTCTATTAAATACAAAACACAATTGTGAATACGTTTGTTCACACTGCTGCACCATTCTTCCCCAACTACTTTCCTGCCTTCTTCTTTTTCTTTTTTGTAGTTTGCGTCAGTTGCAGCAGCCGGTTGTGTGATTTTTGTGATGCAAAAGAAGTGTTTCCATTGCAGTTTTACAAAATAGACGACTTTCATTATGGCTACAAAAAAAACATCACTTAAACTTAGCAACAAAACATTTAGCAAAAAACAAGATTTTTTCCAAAATTGCCGTTTTCATTAATAAGCAAATGTATTTTCGAAATGTTAAACTGCACAATTATGTGGTCAATGGAAACGGAGCTAGTGACAAATGCCTCTTGTGATGTCAGCAGAGGTATGTGGGTGTGAAGCTTTTATCATACACAGAAAATAACAACCAAATACCAATAATAACTAAATACCAACAGCTGATTATAACATGTTTTGCGGTGGGTGACAAAACACCTCCAAAGTGAATTTAACCGACTTTCCAGAAACGTCTGGCTGATAGCTTTAAAAAAAAAAAAAGAGAGAGAAATGAAGTTTATATTTTTACCCCGTTCGTTGTGACATTTAAAAGCTCCTCATTTTATATTAGCAATTCCCAGTTTGAACGGCTTATACGAAAATCTCCCATGTTTAACGGACCCTGGTTCTCCAGCCCCACCTCGCAGCCTGCATCAGCGGGGTCCAGCCGTGGTTGTTGCGGCCGTCCACCGAGGCGCCCTTCCGCAGCAGGAACCGAACCAGGTTCTCGTGGCCGCTGGCCGAGGCGAACTGCAGGCCGGTGTTCCCCTCCTCGTCCGTGCAGTCCACCGGTACCGGCGACACCCCGTCCGGGGCGGCGCACTCAGAGCCCGCCTCGGACCGCAGCCTGCTCTGCCGACCCGACTCTCTCGGGGCGCCGGGCTCCAGGAGACCCCGGGCGGCCTCGTAGTCCCCGTCATCGCAGGCACGTAAAAGCAGCAGCGAGCTCGCAGGGACGCCGAAGTTCATGTTTCTCCGTCTCTATTGCTCTGTAGTTGTGTCTCATCGAGGGGAGGTGAAAACTGTCTTCCTCTGTCACTTGGCCTGAGTTTGGAGCTCATGACGCGCAGTGGAATAAAGTTCACCCTCTAGGGCAAATCTTCTTTCCCCTTCCCAAAACGTTAAAGTAGCCGTATAGCTTACATTCTATCTCAGTAGTTTGCCAAATAATAAAAAAAAAACAGCAACAAATACTTTCTGGCAACCAGCCGCGGAACTGCCCGGTTCCGTTACTTGTAAATGAATCTGAGAAACCATCAAGATGTATTCAACACAACTGATTACTTCCGCTTTTAGCTTTCAAAACAAAAGCTAAATAATTACGCTCAAAAAGCTGGAAAGAAATTGTGCTGTGTGATTATGAAACGTGTCTTTTAAACACCCTAAAGCATAATATAATTGGTAAAGTTTTGACAAAAAGAAAACATAAATCACAAAAAATATGCTAATTTTGTAATTAACTAACTCAGCTGCCCGAGGCACAAGTAAATAAGGCAAGTGATGAAAGGCCTCCGCACCAGCAGGGGGCTCTCTAAACACCTGAACTTAAAACTTAGGGGTGCTGGTTTGGAAGGAAAAGAAGAAAAAACAAGTACTGGAAACAAAATTTCATCTTCCTTTTCCTTTGCGACCAAGATAAAAATGAATAAATGTAAATAAATAAATAAAAATAAACAAATAAACATTTGGAAAACAGGGCCTTCCTTATTTTTCTTCGTCTTCTGCTATGTGAATCACAGTTTCTTTTTCTGCATATGCGTGACACCCTTTGAAGTCATTCTTTACAACCAGTCCTGACATCTGAGCTATAAAGAATCACTTTAAAAACAAAATTCTACAATTTCAAATTAATAAATGTAAATTTTACTCCAAGTATTTTCAATATTTGAAGTCATAAAAAGTCTGTTTTACACTGTTTAGAATGTTTCTGATTTTAACTTTTCGTTTTTAAACTGAAAAAATGTTATGCGTAACACATTAGAATACTGCTAATGTGTCAATATCCACTACTATGTTATTTTAAATCTAGCAATATTCATCTAAATTTACTTTCACTTAAAATAACCTTTAATGGCCCTGCTAAATATGTTTTATTCACCATCAATTACCAAGAGGCATTCACCATCATCACTCCTGAAGAAAAACTGCTAAAAAAAAAATTCTTTTTTTTTTCTATTTCTTCTTTGTTGCTTTTTTAAAAATTATTTTACAAATCTGAAGGTTTAATGTTTACTGGATATAGTTCATGAATTGAATTGCATCTGCCTTGACATGATTCTGGTGATTCCCTCGGGATACACAAATATGTGTCTACACTGCCCTCTGGTGGCAAGAATTGGAACTACAAAAACCGACCTCGAACTTTTATGATTTGCTTTATAACCAGTTTGGGATATTTATTTCACTATTTACCGAGAAAAACAAACAAACAACAAACAAAACAAGAAAACAGAACTACAACATTTCCCCTACGGTTTTAAAAGCAAGGGTTTTTTATTGCAGCGGAAAATAATAGGAAATTCCAACCCCTTTAACGAACCCAGACATAATTTTGCATTTCCTCGGATGATCAAAATTGTGTACAGAATAATGTAACGTACTTTCTAATTATTCTCCTCTGTGATTCGTTTTTTTCACTCATATAATCTTCTTGGCGTAGTCTATTACCAAAAATATGAAATGTTTATGTCTGGTGTTTCCATAGATTTTGGGTCTGAAAGTTACATTCAGTGGAAGTTTGACGAACGCGGACCAGCAGATGTCACTGTTCCCTAGTAAACCGTGGTGCGAATATAGAAGAAGAAGAAGAAAAGCCAGAGACCCGGATGAGGAGAATATAAAGCGGAAGCAGGCCTCGGCGTGTCCTTTTTCCTGTGGAGCTAACCACGTTGGTAGCGTCCGTTCCTGGCTCACCGCTGATCGCTTGAATTTCTTCCGATTAAGTCGGTCAGGAATAACTAAAATGGTAGGTTCTTTTTCTGTATACTCAAATCTAATGTATATTTCGTGCATAACATTCTTATAGTTTAATTTAAAGCAAATAACCACCAATAGCAAGAATTCCGTTTGGCTTCCCGCCGTATGTAATACAAAAAAAAAAAAACTTTTAACAGTACTTGCCTTGTTCGTGTTAAACATGTCAATTGGCTTAGTAAATTGATTCAGTATTAACCTTAGGGTCGCTGTTAATAATTCGGCTTAAAGAAATGTAATATGTGTATTTAGCTTGTAGACAATATGATGTTTAAATTGAAGCACAAATCAAGCTAATGAGATTTTTAAAACCAAAGTTCTTCCTGGTGTGACTTGCTCAATATTAAAGTCGTGAAAGCAATTCTGTAGCTAAAAACAAGTCACTCCACGTGCAGTTTCTTTCAAAGTTTAAGGTTGGGGAAAAAAAGACTCGTGATTACGTGTCTGGGTTTTCTTCTTCTACTCCAGGCTTTTAAGGACACTGGTAAGGCGCCGGTTGAGACCGAAGTCGCCATCCATCGCATCCGCATCACCCTCACCAGCCGCAACGTGAAATCTCTGGAGAAAGGTAGCTGGCCTCCATTTAGTTTGGTTCACATCAAATTGAGCGATGAGGATGAAAACATTTGACAGTTATTAAACATGGTGACTGTATACGCTATTCTGAGCCGAGGCATGTTTACTAAGCTTGTTGGTTGTGGTTGAGTAAATCTTAAATTTTTTTTTCTTTTCTGTTAAGTCTGCGCAGACCTGATCCGTGGTGCCAAGGAGAAGAACCTGAAGGTGAAGGGACCGGTTCGTATGCCAACCAAGGTGCAGACTTTTCTAGAATATTTTTCCCTTCTAGTGTCACGCCACTTTTACTGAAACCTTAAAAATCTTTTGGATGTCCTAAAGCACTCCAATTCTTTTTTTTTTTCTCTCATCTCTAGACTCTGCGCATCACCACCAGAAAGACTCCCTGTGGTGAAGGATCCAAAACCTGGGATCGCTTCCAGATGAGGATCCACAAGCGACTGATCGATCTGCACAGTCCATCTGAAATCGTCAAGCAGATCACCTCCATCAGCATCGAGCCTGGCGTAGAGGTCGAAGTCACCATCGCAGATGCATAAGCAGTGCAGTTTTTCAATAAAAAACTGAAAGAAAACGCGCTTGTTTCTTTGCGTGAAACTTTTCTCACCACTAAGAATCCTTGGAAAATAAGGAAATGCTGATGAGTTTGAAAGTATCCAACCTGTAACTTTCAAACTGGTTCAACAGTTGAGCATAAAGTTATGATTTGTTAACACATGTGGGTGGAAGTAGCTTTAATAAGGTGAGAAATGAAACATTTGAATCTGGAAATGTATTTGACTGATTCATTACACTAATTTAAGTATTTGAAACTAGAGCTCCCAGATATTGAAAACCCGTAATTAAGGTTTTTAGAGAATTGACATAAAGCATCACTCTCTAGTCCCTTTCAGCTCTTTTTGTTTTATCTTTGTGTGTTACTATTGAAAAGTTTGAGGCTTCATAGTAAAAACAACCAAAGGGAGGGTCATTAAAACCAAAGAAGACTGAAGGTGAAATAAAATTGATTGAAACTTTAACATGCAAGACTTTTACACTTTAAAATACAAATGCATAATGCAGGCAAATGTAGTGGGTGAAACCACAGAACATGGAATGTCAGACATGTGGCAAAAGTTTGAAAATAAGGCAAAGTTTAGAATACATGCAGTGGAAAAAATTATTCTAATTTGAGATTTTCATTACCTTCTAAATGAACCAACAAATAGCCAAAATGTATCACAATCATACAATTTACAATGGTGCACATATATGAGCCCAGATGGAAGTTAACTGTTAATTCAATTATATTTAGATGTATATTGCATTATTAAACAGTTTATAGAACATTGTTTATTTGAATTGCCAATGTGAGTAATTAGCAAATATCCAACACATTTCTTATATATATATATATATTCAATAAAAGCTTCAGTAAAGCCGTGTCTTTTCGGTGTGAACTAGGGGTGTTTGCCTACATTTTCCAGATGAAATTGGAAAATCCTTAGAGTATGAGGAAGAGTTGACTCAGATGACTGAGAAATGGGTTTAAAACTGGGTCTGCAGGGCTGTCTGAGGAGTGGGTGGGTGAAGATAGAAAGCTATTTCAGATAGATTTACGGTCGCTGCATGCCCACAGCTGACTCAAAAACTAGAGCATATGTATTGCTTATCATGCGATCAATACACAAATTTATACTTTTTGAGATCAAAATGCTAAATGACAAGAAGAAACAAAGACAATCTGTCGAATTTATTAAAATCCAGTCAGTCTTGAGAAGAGAAAGCATGATTATCAGAAATAAACAAAAGGTGCTTGCTTTGATGAGTAATCTCCAACTAAGGTGTTGATTTTCAACTAAAACTCCTCCTTTGCTTGTTCCTCATCGGTTCTAGCCAAGTCATTCGCCAGCTGACCATTAGGGAATGGACCTCAGTACTGGAGCAGAACCCTCCTCTGTAGTTGGTCCCACAAGATGATGATGTGGGTAGGCTCACACCTGCTTCCAATAAAAAGTGATCACATGTCCCTTTGACACTTTTCACCGGTAGATCTTTTTGCAGGTAGTGGCAGAGTGGAAGCTCATTTCAGGCTGAAAAGTATTAGATTTCACCTTGAAATTAAAGCTTTCCCTCAGAAGGAGCACTGTTTTGATTTCACCAAAATGGAAAGTGAGGACATGCAGCCTGTTGACAAAGATCTGACTGGGGAGATTTCTGTCTTCACTCCTTCACTCCAACAGGTAAAGGCTATTCGTAGCCTATTTCTACTCCAATCCAATCACTTCGGACCGACGACGATACCATTCTACCTGAAACATGTATGTTTATTTTCCTTGAATAGACTGTGATGTCTTCTGGTGCTGAGCAGCAAATGATGCAAATTTACCTCAGAGTTCGGCCCTTTTCCAAAGAGGAGCTCTCTGCCAACGAGGATCAGGTGCAGTTTTAGGCCTCAAGTAACCTTTTCATCTTAGTTCACATCCAAAGACGTTTCAACCGGAGTCTGTTTACTGCCAGAGTTTTAGTTCACCTGCCTTCTTGTCCAGCCAAGGCAAAGGGTTTAATGACTCTCGTGTTGCATTAAAGTAACCAGTCACCAGTGCTGTTTCAGTGTTTCAATGGCTTCTATCTTCTAAAGGAAGCTCTTCAAACAGGTCATTATCATGGAAAATCAGGTGGTACAATTGAAATATTGGGCATCAACCCGCAAGTTATTGAGGCATCTTGAGTAAAACTTTCATTTTAAATTGTTAAACCGACCCATGCCCCTTTCGTCCCCTGTCAGGACTGTGTTGTGATTGACGATGGCCAGACTGTGACTCTGAACGCACCGAAGGGATCTGCCACCAGGAAGAGCAGTGAGAAAGGAATTGGCTTTTCGATCCACAAGTTCTCCTTCTCAAAGGTTTTAAGCAAGCGCCGCACCTCTTCCAATATCTACGCATCAGACTTGGCTTCATTTTGCTGCCTCTAGGTTTTTGGACCCCAGACAACACAAGGCGAACTCTTCGAGGATGCGGTGAGAAGCCAAGTGTTTGGTTTCTTGGAAGGAGAAAATGCTTTGATATTCAGCTATGGCGTAACCAATGCTGGGAAGACCTTCACAATCCAAGGTAAGTGTGCAAACACCCAACCCTCTGTGAATAATCAGGTACAAGCCCTGAATTCAGACTTTGAAATGCATTTAGGAACACCAAAAGATCAGGGGATCCTTCCACGGGTGTTGGATGCTGTCTTTAGCCACATTGGAGGTCTTCAGTACTATGGAATGGACCTAAAGCCATATCTGATGAATGACGCCCAGTTTCTGGATCCCGACCAAGTCAAGCAGGAGAGGACTGCTAAAATGACCGTTCTTGCTTCAGCCAAAGAAGTGAAACCTTAGATTTACCTCCAACTTTTTACCAGTCATCTAAAAATGTCTCGGCATCGTCATAACTTCAATGTTCTTGCTCTCCAGGAATGCGATCGTCAAAAACCCGGCGGTATTTCAGAGCCTTCGATCTTTTCAGATATCACTCTTTCATCATCTTCTTCATCCAACAACCCGGCAGGTAGAACCCAACTTGGGGAGAAAAAATGCTCATTAATTAATTTGCAACTAAAAACTTTCTTTTCTTGGGCTTCCTTAAATTAAAAATAATTTTAACTTTTTTTTTCTTTTTGGCAGAAGCCGGTGGCGACCAGTTTGCCCTGTGGGTGGCTTTCTTTGAAATCTACAACGAGTGTGTGTATGACCTCCTCCAGCCGTCTCAGTCCAAGAAGCGCTCCTCTCTCCGCGTGTGTGACGACGGGGCTGGAAATGCTTATGTGAAAGGTGTGAAACTTGTAAATCAGTGATTCTTGAAAATAGGGACAAAATGGGTTTTAATTTTCCCATATGTTTTTTTGTTATTTCTCAAATTTATGTATACAAATATGTCAAATAATGTTTTGGAAATGTAAAGATGCTGAGGTACAGGCTCCCAGTTGCAACATTTTTTTAAAAAATTACATTTTTAATCGACCTGACCTAGAACGTTGTCATCACCATCTGACAAAAATACATCAAAAATAATTTTTAATGACCCTATTAGTGATATTTTTACTCATTTTGCAGACAAATACTTCTCAAGAAACAAAATAATTATTATTTAAAACAAAAAACCATAAAAATCCATCTGACGGAGTTGACACTGCATGACTGAGTTGACACAAAACTGAAGGTGGTGACAAACTAATGAGTAAAATTAAAAACTTGGTACATGTGAAGTAATGCAATTTATGTAAAAATACATTAAAATGAATTAACTCCACATTTAAGTGATATTTGACAACAATTTCACTGAAAGAGTCAGAAAAACTCTGACGGAGGTGACAAAAAGCCAAACTACCTCAATTTATATGATATTCTGAAGGAGGCCATATTGTAGCTCATCAGGTCCATAAAATCTTTACATTTTACCAAAATTAAGCTTTTATTTCACAAAATCTTATCAAAGTTTCGTAAAATGTCAGTTACGGTGTTGACACATCATGGTTGTGACAAAAAACTTAGGAATAAAAAGAAGAAAAAACTAAAGAATAACATAAGCTAACCAGAGCTAACTAGCCCTCCTAGCAAAGGAAGAGAAAGGAAGAGGTCATGGGGTCCTCAGAAGTTCTACTGCCCCCAATAATGCCTGATTTTTTTTTTTTTTTTTAACATTCTTTTCATTTCTGACGGTGTTGACAAAAACTAAGGACAAATTTCAATGGAGTTGGAAAATATATAAAAATGATTTTTAATTCAATTTATTGATACTTTTATAATTATTTATATGACTACTTATACTTAATTGTCATAATATATAATTTTAGTATTTCTTTAATTGTTTTAAACTATTATAATGTATTGAGTTCTGCTCCTGGACAAAGGCTTTTACAGGCATCATCCACCGACTGCAATGTTTAAAATAAAAAAATATTCAGCAAATACCTGAAAAATATACATTGTTGTGCTCACATGACCCAGGTTAGTTTAGTCAGATATTTGAAAAATTATATTATTTCTATATTTTATTCAAATTTTGTGCTTTATCCATAGGACCTGTTTTGTCCCTATTCTCAAGAATCACTGAAATACAAATGCAACATTTGACTTTAGCAGTAACTTAAAGACTCTTTATCTGACTTTAAGATCTCAAATGGATCAACATCCAGAGCCTGAGTGAAGCCAACAAACTGCTGCAGTTTGGATATAAGAACAGAAGTGCTGCAGCCACTAAAATAAACCAGTCATCCAGCAGAAGGTGAACTATTAATTTTTCCATCTATTTTGTTGGAATTGGGTCTGTGTGTTTATTTTCTTTTTTTGTTTTAGTCACAGTATATTCACCATGAAGTTGCTGAAGATCGATGGACAAACGGTGGAAAGGATTTCTGAGTAAGTACGATAATATTGATATCAGGACATCCTAATGTCTGGAATTTAAATCTCTTAACATGAAGGCTGCAAAATATATTTAAAGATGATCCTTTTCTTTGTTGTTTTTTTCTTGGCGAATAACTTTGCCAGGTTCTCTCTCTGCGACCTGGCTGGCTCGGAAAGATGCAACAAAGCGAAGACATTCGGAGAGCGGCTGAAGGAGGCTGGGAACATCAACAATTCCCTCCTTATTCTGGGAAAATGCATCAGTGCCCTCCGTAGCGGTCAGGCTGACAGGTAAAAGGAGTTGGAAACTGGTTGCTAACTGTTGGGTTTAAATTGACTTTTTGTTTAACTCGGACAACTTTGTGTCTCGGCGTCGAGAACGAAGGTCGCCTACATTCCCTTCCGAGAAAGCAAACTCACCAAGCTCTTCCAGGCTTTCTTCTGCGGCAAAGGAAGAGCCGCCATGATCGTCAACATCAACCAGTGTGCGTCCACTTACGACGAGACCCTCCATATTATGAAGTTCTCTGCCGTCGCCAAGCAGGTTAGTTCGGGCAAATGGACACAAAGGTCACTCACAATTCCAATGAGAATTTATGCAACCAGAGTATTTTTTTTTTTTCCCCAGGTGGTTCAGATGACTCCAGACAAACCTGCGGAGTCTCCAGTCCCTTGTCTGGTTGGCCAGGATGGGAAGCCATTGATGAGGAATGGCGTTGTGGAGGGCTACCCGTCCGAAGACGAGTTGTTTGAAGAAGAGGACGAAGTGGACATGTCTTTGCTTCCACAAAATGTAAAACTAACAACTAGCTTACTTCCGCTATTAATATTCTTGACGTTTGTGGCTCTAATGAAAACTCTTGTCTGCATGGATTTCTCTTTTTAAGGATCTTCTGAACATAATTGAGAACCTCCGAACTAAATTTCTTGCCGAGCGAAGGAAGAACCTGGTCCAAGAAATGGAAATCCGTAAAGAAATGGGGGACGCCATGTTGCAGCAGCTCTTGGAGAGCGAAGAACTCCGCATGTATGCTCAGTGCTGTTCAGATTCATCTTGGGTGGCTCAATTTAACAAGCCATTGTTGTATAAATATGTATATTTTCATCCTTAAAGCCGGCAGGCTGAGGAGCTGAAAGAGAGTTATGCAGAGAAGCTGGAGAACACGTTTGAAATGTACAAAGATGCAATCAAGGAGCACGCTTATCAGAGTGCGATGAGCAACCTGGAGGATAACTATGTGCCGCTTGAGGCGTTCACAGCTGAACACGAAAAAGCTGAGGTAATTATATTAACCCCACAGTGAATTAAAACATTTGAAATGTTCTTTCATATTGAAATAACTTTGTAGAAGTGATCCAAAACAACAACAGTCTCTTAAAAAAGACAGATGAAATACAAAGTGGTAATTATGAATGACAATTTTATATCCAACAACTGCAACAGGCTAAAGTCGAATTACAAAATATAGTTGTGGTAGTTTATAGCTTAATAGTCATTGGTATTGCAGCTCCTTGATTGGTCCCAGCTTAGCAACGATGAACTTGATTACATTCAGTTTTGATACTTGCATATTTATACATATGCTAGAATACTATGTATAAATATTATACTAGGTGTCAAAGGTTTTGCCCCATCCTCATTTACATTTTCTTTTATTTTAACATTTGTCACATTTCAGTAGGCTTGGTGTTTCCAAACATTAAACCAACTTAAGAGGTGGTGTGGTGATGCAGGGGTTAAGCACAACATTCATAAGGAGGGCTTAGTCCTCGACGACCGTTCGATTCCCGGCCTGGTGACCTTTGCCACATGTCTTCCCCCTCTCTCTTCACCTACTTATCTGTCTTAGCACTTTCAAATAAAGGCCACTAGAGCTGGAAAAACTTAAATATTATATAAAGATGAGGAAAGCCTACAAATGGTACAGTTTTAAAATTGTTTATTAATGGAGAAAAGTTTTCTATGCACATCTAATAATTTCCATGTTATTACTTCTCACTTAATTACACAAATATAACAGTTCTCCACTACCACGAAAAGAAGTTGCAGATTATTTCACTTGTCCATTATTATGTACACTGAACTAACTTCAATAGTTATGTATATTTGCTTTTCTCTTGTTGTTTTTTGTTCTTGACCTCAAAATAATAGAACTCATTATCCAAAAGATGGGGCAGAACTTTAAACATTTTAAGTTGGTAACTTTCTACATCACGTGACATATTTTACAATGCAGTTTCTATTTATAACTATGATTTTCTTTTTTCTTTTTTTTTTTTGGTAGGCACTCGCATGTAAAGTGTCTGAGTTGGAGGACTTGTTGTCCAGCATACGAAGAGACATTTCTCCAGTGCTGACAGTGGATCAGTGGTCTCAGACAGAACTGTTGCCAGATACAGGAGAAACAGGTAAAACGTTTCCTCTCTCCGTTCTGAGATCTTGAGATGCGTTGATGTTAAATTACTTTTTGCCCACACAGATGAACGAATCAAACATCTTTGCCAAGAAAACGGTGCCCTTGAGAAAATGTGTGAGGATAATAAGGTAACGGTGTCAGAATATCTCACTCAGTGACTGTTTAAACGCATAATGACATAGATGTTTGATCTTCGGTTAATTTTATATTTGGAGAAAAGGCTGGTGAATCTTTACCAAACTCTGCAGCAGGTCCAGGCTGATTTTCTGGAGAAATCAGATGATGCAGAGGCTCTGCGGAAGACGGTTGACGAACAGGTGAGACGATGTTGCCGTCATGGACAGAGACTTCAGAAACTTCCCATGATTGCGGTCGTCTTTGGAGTGTAAAATGTTTTGTGCTGTGTCACAACAGTCCAAATCCATAGGAGAAGTTCTGTCCCAGAATGCTGAAAAGGACGAAGAGATCGCCTCGCTTAAGGCTGAAATTGAAAAGCTCTCCCAGAAGTCTCCAGTGCAGCTCAAGGCCAAGACCAAGAGAGGCCTACTGGCCAACATCAAGGAGGCGGTTTCATCCCCTAGGAGGGGTCCGTCAAGAAACGGCCTCATGAAGCCTCCCAGGACTCCCAAGTACTGAACATCCCACTGTCTGTGCTGTGGTGTTTTTTTGTTGATGTGACTTTGTATCTTAATTGCTGTCTGAGTTTCATGAAGTGAAAATCTCTGCAGAAGGTTTCAAATGTAATTTATTTCCAGATGTTGTATTTTTACATTTTAAATGTTTTTGTCAATAAAATTCTATTGTTGATCCCCATTTCTTGACATTGTAATCATTGACTCAATTTGATTGCTTTAAAATACCAGAACACAAGAACTTCTTCAAAACTGCTTTCCTGACACAAACGTCTTGCTCCCTGACCTCCTTATTCATTTGGATTAAATTAGAACACAGGTGGACTCCAATTATTAATGGGAGTGGGAACTCTGATCTGGATTTGCTGTTGGACCAGTTTTCTCTTTCTAGCTCGGAAGTCGGAACATGGCGATGCCTGTAAACATTGTTTGAAATGGCTGCTAAAACATTTTAAGCTTTACTTGAGCAAACGTCACTTTTTAGGCCCTTCCTGTAGGCTAATTCCTTACTGTTGTCGATGCTAGCAGTGCCCATATTGAAATGCGAAATCCATTTTACTGAGGATATTGGAGAGTTGCTCCCATTTTCCCAACTTCAGAGGTAGTTCTTTTTTTTTTCCTACTGGGCTGTCAGAATTTCTCAGTTCAGAGTAAAACATGCTGCATAACTTGGTGACTTTGACAGAGTTGGGTTTTACTGGATTATAACATCATCATGGCCGGCTTTACAAGGATGTGGGCCCTGGGCTGAATGAAGTTTTGGTGCCCAATCCACTAAGGAAATTTTAACAGTGCAGATTACAGTAATTGGTAGCAGGTATGTCAATAGGTAGGCAGTAACTCCATGTTACCAAAGAAAACTTTATAATTTTCAAAGACTTCAATTTTGTTTGTATTCCTAAAAAATCCAAAATACTAATACAACTCCCCTAATTTGGGCCGATAGATTTGTATAAATTACAATGTTTCCAAACCTTGGGGCTGCTACCCCTGTAATCCTTCTCTAAAGTCTGGCCTAGATAATCAATGTATTGGACTAAAGGTGGAAATATTCATCACTCCATCACTACTTTCTTTTGTCTTATTGCATGTTTAATTTGTATTTTTTCTAAGTGGATATGCTCTACTATGAACCCTAGCCGTGGGACGACTGCGTGAAGTGTAGCACGTTGACCTTTACAGATGAGTGAAGGAGGTGTAGCCTGTATGGAGCGCTTGAGGTAAGGGAGCAGAGCCTCGTCGGTTAGTGAAAGGACCATCGTGGCTCAGGCTGCCAGCTGCTCTCCTGTCTCTCGGTGATGATGGTTAATGAGATTAGCAGTCCGTCTTAGCCTGCGTCAGTGCAAAGGGGTCAATCACTGGATTATCATCTTGCTTAAGAGTTACATCAGTTTAATATACTTTTTTCTTTATTGCTTTCACTTTCCAAAGCATGTTCAGCACGTACAATTGCACTTTATCTGCAGATGGGGGTGCTTCGCTCTGCAACATGCTTCGCCTCGGGACCGAGCGCGTCCGGGCTCTCGGGCGCTGAATGAAGCATCTTCCAGGGAGAGAAGAGGAGCCGGGTCAGGTGGAGAAGTGAAGGGCAGTGGGGCCGAGATCTCGCCTGCTGTGGCAGAGTCTGAGACTCTGTGCGAATCATCCCCATGCCACTTGTAAATAACAAAGTTGGCGATGATTGCACGGCGAGCGGAGACAAGGCTTTGGCCGATGGAATGGCGCTGGTAGACTCGTTGATAAAGGTAAGCTGCAGCAGGCTTTTATTCATGCTTTCATAGCTGAAGTTGATGCTGTGACCCAGTTCCAGCATGTCAGGTTCTACCCACAATAATAAAGTCTTTGTGAAAATTTGTTTTAGATGTTTGATCTTGAAACATAGCCCCAAAAAGAATGGAAATATGTGTAAAAAAAACAAAATAAAGATTTTTAAACATAATTTACTATTTTAAATACATCCTCACTCTCTCACTATGCCCAGACATGATCATACACAAAAACAAGAAAAAATGTTTCGCCCCTGCAGCTAAAAGAGCACTCTCTTTGAAAAGAATCCCCCAGTCCAGTGCATCTTTGTGCTCCTCTATTAGCTAATGTCATGGTCCTGCCATGCAATACTGTCCCCACACTTAGTATCAAATTTTTTTTCTTTTTTGTAAACATCTTCTTGTAGTTTTGTCTATTACTTTAAAGTTTAAGCATATGTAAATAATGAATTTATATCTTCCTGCTTAATGAAATAAATGTATTGGTGCTGAGACCACCATCATGTCACTACCAAAAAATATATATAATGTAAAATTGAATTTTAAAATGTGTTGGAACTGACTTTTCCTCTGAATACTGTCATCTCTGATTAACCAAGTATTATGTTACTATATTTTATGTAACATACTTTAGTGATTAAATTGAACAAAATTAAATTGTATAAATAAAGAGTTATTATCGTGTTGCATCTCGAAAAAAAAGGGGCCTCTTGTACTCTGGTCCACAAGGTTGTTTTGGCTTATCTAGAATTAGATCCACGATAATGGGATTATATCTAATATTTTTAATGAATGAAATCATGGCTGTAATCGCCTGAGGCTAAGCTAATGGTTCTTTATAAAACCCCTGAACTGCATGATACATATCTCACCAGACACACTGTACCTTTTTTCAGAATACCTGGATCCTTGAAAGTTCACTTAACCATTTTTTGTCAATGAAATGTTGCCCTTACAAGTCCGAATTGTTATATGTATTATAGTTTTACTGCACCGACTGAAGTTGTCGTAGGGATGTCTTTGGGACATTTGCATTGCTGTTTATGTAGTTGCTAAGATGACTAATAGATAACGTTTAATGGAGATTAGTGGTGCTGTGGTTCACGTGACATGATAAGCTGCAGCATATCAGTGTTTATCTACAGCACCTTGCAAAAATATTCACACCGTTCAATTTTTTTTTTTATTTGTCACATTACAATCACGGACCTCAGTGTAATTATTTAAGACTTCATGTGAAAGAGCAGCAGAGAGTATTGCAAATTTCTGAAGAGAAAGTAAATGAATGCACACTACTTATTTATCAAACTTCTTCAATTAAAATCTGAAAAGTGTGACTATCTTTGTGTTTGGAAACCGGATGTCCAGAGTTCCCAGTCTGGGATGTGAAAAGAACATTCTTCGGACTGAGAAGGACCGAGTTCAGCAACAATAAGGCAGTTTCCTGTTTAAAACATAGTAGAAGTCACAATTAGAGACTATTTACCAGCACTACAACTGTTTTTTTAGAGTTTTTTTAAGTACACGTCACCCTAAAAACACCACCCCCACTGTAAAACATGGTGGTGGCAGCATCATGTTTTCAAGATGTTTTTTTTCACAGGGAGGTTGGTAAGAGTTGATGAGAAGACAGATGAAGACAATGACAAAAAACATGAGGCCGGCGCTACTGTGGAGTAGTTCAGATCAAAACATATTCTTGTGTTAGAATGACTCAAAGTCCAAACCCAAATCCAATTCAAAGCTTTAAAAACTGATATTTAAAGATGCCCTCCATTTAATCCAACTGACCTTATGCTTTAAGATTAATTCATGAATTAATTAAGGAAAACATTTGGTTTCTAGGTGTGTAAAGCTGGATATATGGACCAAGAGATATACAAACTACTTAAAGTGGTTTGATAAAGTATGGATTTAGGGAGAATTAATGCAAAGGCATGCCAGACTTCTTTTTGTAAAATCCCCCCCCCCAAAAAAACAAAGACGTATTTTTCTATAAAACAATTATGAGCTACTTTGCATATTACATACCAGGTTTGTGGTTGGAAATCTGAAAAAGTTCAAAAGACGTCTGGCCTGGTATGGCAGCTATTTGAATGCTCTGTTAATTCCCAGGTGAAACAATAGCTAAGCCAAAAACAATTATATGAACACTATGATATACTGACATACTTTTCTGGGAGAATACGTTTTCTTTAATGTGAATTTTTTCTTGTTTATAGTCACAGAAATTCAGCACCTTGTGTGTGTGTGTGTGTGTGTGTGTGTGTGTGTGTGTGTGTATTTTGTTTTTGTTGGTCTTAAAGGTTCCAAACTCACCTCAAAGAGGAGCCTTGTGTCTTTATGGGGCCCATAAAGACACAAGGCTTTGTGAGAGAAATCTTTAATTTTGTTGTCTTTTAAGAAAAGATACAATCAAACATTAGGTTTGCAAACACAGTTACTCTGTTTTTAACATGTAACATTGTTTTATGTGCTGTCCTTCATTAAACAAATTCAAAGTGAATTGAGTTGACTATATAAATCCCTTTTTTCTTCTCTCTCTCTCTCTCTCTCTCTCTCAGGTTGTGGCTTGCTACCGGCATTTAGCCTCATGTGTGGGTGGGTGCACAGACAGCCTGCAGCTCCGCGATGAGTTGAGGCAAACAAGAGAAAAGGCCCAAAAGTTGGCCGGGGACATTTGCCACCACCTGACCTCACACCTCAGGGACAAGAGCCTGCCCGATGGACAGCGCAAGGAGATGGAGCTCCTCTGGGTGGCCTTCTCCTCATGCCTGGAGCTGCTGCACGTTGACATGTGCAAAGTTTTGAACATCAGCGGCATTGTCTCGCTAGCCGACTCTGCATCACTTGTGCATACTGGTCTGGAAGGTAGGTAATAATCTGAATGCGTCACTACTCTACCCGTGTGAAGTCGACGCAGAGAGCTAGGGTGGTCAAGCTGATTGGTCAGCAGGCTAGTCAACATGTTTGAGAAAGAAACATGCTTTCTCAACAGTATCAATCATCTAATACCAAAGTTTCAGATGAGTTAACACCAGTAGGAAGCGAGGATGTTAAAATGAAAGTTTTAACATCCTCACTGGTGCTTTAATTGAGATGCTGCTGTGATAACAGGAAGCTGCAGTTTAGGAGTGTTCTACTTAGGCTAAAACATGTGATCAACAAATAGTTGTTGTTAGAATATCTATTTGTTCTCATTAAAACTTTTCATAGTTTTTATGTTCAAAACACAGTTTGTCACCTTCGCCCAACAGGAGGATGCAGTGACGTAGCGGCCCGGGCCCTGAGTTTGCCCGACCTGAACCAGGCTCAGACGGATTCCCTCCCTGCCGGCCTCGAGAGCCAGGAGCGCAGCACCATGGAGCTGGAGATCAGTCAGATTGACCGCATGATGACGACATGGAGATGAAGGTCAATGTGCTGCGTTGGATGGTGGAGCCCCACGGGCCGCAGTACGCAGACCCCCTCAGCTGCACTGACAGCGCCTCCATGGCTCTGCTGTCCATAGACGAGGAGCAGCAGGCCCCCACATCACAGCCCCTGTGCCAGCGGAGCCACATATTTGTGCTCTTACTGCTGCTTGGTGTTTTTTTTGTAGCAGCCACTTTATCTCTCTGTATTTTCTTTTTCTCATGAGCAAGACCTTAAGAAATTTAAATTGATCAGCTTTTTCTGAAAGTGAAGAAAAATTACTTATTTGTTTAAACAGTGTACCAGACTTAATCCAGATGCAAGCTAGTATACAATTTTTTTTACACTACATCTAACTAAATGCTTTGATGCCACTTAGGACTTGATTCATAATCTGAAATTGAGTGTAGCCCAGATGGTGAATTTTCCTTTTGTTCTCTGCTCTCTGAATTTATCAGTAACAGGTTGGAAAAATCAACTGGATCGCCTCCTGAAGTTGGATGTCCCTGAACTACCCTGAACATAGCATTAACTTGTTAAATCAATAACACATGTAGCACTATCACATTATTGTAAAAATATTCCTCTAGGGCCAAATTGAAATTCTCAATTATTGCTAGCTTGCAAGACCAATAACTGTTAGCTTGCATAGCTAAAGGCTGTTAGCCTAGTTATTAAAACAACATTCTATTTGTTCTCAAGTTAGAGACTGAAAAACAAAATCAAGAACATTCTTAAAATCTGAATTTGTTTGTCTAACAGCTATAAATGCAACATGTATGAATTTGTGACAGATGCATAAATAAGCTAGCTATTGATAAGAACTTTTGACAGTTTGTGTCTTGTTAAACCTTTGGTGCACATAGAGCTATTTTTCCGAACATGTCCTTTTTATGTCTTGAACACATTAAATGAAGAGAAACACATGATTGACAGCTTGTGTTGCTACTAGCAGTTGACAATAAACCAAAGAGCAAATCTCAGTGGAAATCCCACAGATTTTCCAGCTCCTATATGAGCCACAGTGAAGTTCGCTGAGAAACGGGAGCCAAGATTTAGTTTTTCTCTGTTAAATGTAATAAAGTAAGTAAGACAGAAAAGCTAACATTTCTGCACATTTTGCTTAATGATTGGAGGAAAAAAAGAAGCTAAAATGACACTTGCAACTTATTTTTTCTGATTGCCAATAAAAGTATAAATTTTCACGAAACCTTGTTGTCGTTTTTCTTTTTTATTCCTCAGAGGGAGAATTTAATAAGATCTACTTTTGAAATGAGGTTTTATTGAAGCAAAATAAGATAATTCTGCTGTAGATAATTCTCCTGGGATCTTCATTTTGTTTTAAGCCAGACTAGTTGGCCCAGCGAGCGCACCACCAACACGGGATAGTGTTTAACATTTATGAACCTTTAAATTGTCATACTAGCACTGGGAACATGCAACGGATTCCTGTCAAAGAAAAAAATGAAAGAAAACAGTGTAAACATTATTCATTGAGTTTTGTTATTTAATGTGTTATTTTTAATGAACCAGTTATTGTGTAGGTTTTGCAGCTCTAGACAAATTAATAATTATCATGGGTAAGGGCAAATATGTCTCTGGATTCAAATGATTGCTACTGCTTGATCTATACATGAAAAATTTACAATAGAATATCAATTCTGTGATGCCTTATTATGAAACCTTTTGTTTAAAAGTTTCAAGAATTTTATGTATCACTTCTCAGTCCCCACCTTTTAAATTAACCACATTTTCAATCTCTTCATGGTGTCCAATGAAAGAAGATAAGGCAAATAATGTAGTAAATACTTTTAGCAATTTATCTCCAGAAGCGGAACCTATAGACAGATTTTGTGCTCATGTTCATATTGGGAAAAATCTGGCATAATTTTAAAATAAATTTGTAATCATGCAAACTGCAATTTCAGAGCGTGTTGTGCGCTTTATTTTGACAGGCGAGATAGGAAGTTTGCATGGTGCACACGTCAAACTTATTGACAATGGGTCATTTACTGGGTGAAATGCGGCGATGACAGAACAAAAAGGCCATATCAACACTTCGGAGATTTTTAACAGACAGCGGATCTGCTTTGGGAAGGACTTTCTCCATGGTGACCATGGTGCTGAAACGGCGGCCTCGGCTGCTGCTGAAGCTCTTCCGTTTGAACCAATCACAGAGGCGCTTTGTATCGAGCATTTCCCCGGTTCTGTGGCGTCTGACGGCTGGCAGCTCCTCAGTTCTCACCGCTACATCTCCGCCTAACTTTGAGCCGCAGCCACTGAGATGGAGAGGAGCTCCAGGACTGAAGGTTACGGGTTTCTCTGCCCTGAGAAACATCTCCGTACGAGGTAAAGCTGCTGTCTTCTTCCGTCATTCAGTTTATTCAAGTCTAAAATGTGATAACAAGCAGTATTAAACATACTCTGGAGACTTTTAAACTCCTAATACGGAAGTTTCACTTCGTTTAAAAGGTAAGTGTTGAACGCGTACTGAAGGTTTTTCAAAATAAAAGCTCTTTATGGAGCGATATAAAGAGTTTAAAAGACATATTTTAAGAAGTTAACCATTGTGTGAAGGCCTCATTATCTATTAGTCAGCACAGCGCAGACTACTTAAGTCTTTTTGCTGTTTTCAACCCTTATAACACATTCTGTTTCCATAACATAAATTTATTGCTCCCGTTACAGGTGTGTTTGTGCAACAGTGTATCAATTTACAAAACTAAATAAAATTTAAATATCTTTAACGTTTTGATAAATTAGTTGTTTTTTTTTCTCTCCTTCAGAACTGAACACCTCCTCCAGGGCCTTCCAATACGATCTGAAACCAGACATACCAAAAGCCGAAGGCCGGAAGCTGTTTTTTGACACTCATGCAGTTGTGCGACTCCTTGAAGAAAATGGTTTGTTCGGTTATTGGAAAACGTGCAACTTGCATTTTTATTTTAATGTAAACCAGTAATTGTGGTCATTTCTATGTTTTAATATCAGGATTCAGCACTCAGCAAGCTGAAGTGTTGGTTAAAGTGCTGATGGGGACGACAAGCTCTAACATGGATTTGGTTTATACTGACATGGTGACCAAAGTGCAGCAGGTGAGACTCTATGAACGATTATGCACACCATATTTGTGGTTTTCATTTAGCGAGCACAAAATCAACAGTCTGCATTTTAGTAAAAATGGTTGTTTTTACAAAAAATTAATCAAATTAAAAGCAAAAAAAGAAAAAACTTGTGTTGCACCTTACATTTTCTATTTTAGTATCTTAAATTGTCTGTCTTTTTTTGAAAGGCTGCATCCTAACATTGTTTTTAAATCTGCATCCACTGCCTGAACTGGAAAAAACAAATTTAGGCTATTGTTGAATTCTGATCAAGAGCCACCCAAAGTGGTTTCAAGAGCCACACATGGCCCACGGCCCGCACTTTGAACACCCCTGCAATAAAGGCTTCGTCGCCCCCAACTTTGTGTTCATTTTTACAATTGAATCATGACTGTTTATGTTACACACATTAAACAGAGTATGATGCCAACTAAATTTTATTGCACTGCCATGTGAACCGACAATCAAATCTTAAGTCACTTTTTAATTGTGTTGTGTATTTTCATTTTTTTGTTCTCTTTTGCAGGAAATCATGTTGCAGCAAGCAATGTCTAAAATAGCTGCTGTAAAAAAGGACATGATTATCCTTGAGAAGAGCGAGTTCTCCACTCTTCTCACAGAAAATGAGGTAAAAAGCGATTATCAAGCGTTTTTTTTTATTTGTTTTTTTTACCTTACTTTGTTCTCAAACCAGCTGGTTTATTACATGAACCAAATATTATCTTGCTTGTTTTGTACAGATGAATCGAAATGACTGTGGAGTGTTTTGTATTGCGTTTCTGGTCTGACGGCTTCGGTATTATTTTGTATTTCTCAGAAACTCAAGATCCAGTTATTACAGCTCAAGGTCCAACTGGCTGTAAGTGCTTCTGTTTATTTTCTTTTTCAATCTGTTTGTTTATTAACAAACCGTGCAAAGCAAATGGTTTTAATTTAGTTCTTCTTAATTGAAACTCAGCATTATTTTCCCTTATCGGGTTCCCCGTCCTTTCCTCTCCTCTCCTCCCCCGTCTGGCAGGATGTGATGAACAAAGTACGCTCTGCTAATATTTTGGACCTGAATTTGGAGAAAAGCCGCGCAAAAGAGGTGGTGAGTTTTACAGCCGGGTTCAGACCAATTTCTCTAAAGGATGTAGATCTATATTAGATATGATAAACTGATCAATAATGGCTTGAGGATCTTTATGACACTGTATCAACTTCAATGCAGTTGCACTAGACACTGCTGGCTCTCTTAAAATGCTGCTTTCAGTCAGAGTTTTGCACATTTAGGCAGATTTGTAGGTAATTTGGATAATTCCCCCCCAAATCTACCTGTTTGAAGGAACTTAAAATGTTTATTGCATAAGAAAACATTTTTGAAAAGCTACAGCACTATTTTCCTCATCACTGTATCACTGGGTTTATTTATTGAGATATATATTCCTTTGGCTCTCAGATGTTAAGGGTTTGTGAAATTCTTTTAATGAAACATTTTATTTCACTAATAAGTAAAGTACGTGTTAATCTTTCCCAGTACTGTGTCCTTATATTTATATATATATATATATATATATATATATATATATATATATATATATATATATATTGCTTTTAACCAGTTTAGCTCTCTGTTAACAAAAGAATTAGTTTCATTCAAACATCTGGATTGGGTGTTCTTGTCCTGTAAACACAACATTTGTTGCCGATTAAAAACAGATTTGAAAACTTGGCCTGGATTTCAACATTAGACATGTTTGTGATTAAAGCTTGACATTTAAATATGGTGGCTGAACATTAGTTTTACTGCCATTTCTTTTTTTTCTAATAGAGACCAAGGATTCTGCTTTCAAAGTCTGAATTTCTGAGTTTTAGGTTTAAAAATTGGATTAATATAACTTAATCCTGTTCCTCAGAGCCTGCTCTCTGCTCCAGTACATCAGATTAAAATGTCAGCTTTACGTTCTGTATGCGGGATAAGTCTGTTAATTCCCCATTTGTTTAATCCAGGTGTGGCAGCATTAAAACATTTAACCTAAAATGTTCTTCTTTCCAGAAAGCACAACATGATAAGAAGCTTCTGGAAACAAGAACTGAAATTCTGGAAATGGTTTGTATAATTTCTATAAACATGCAGTTTTTAAAAAAAATATTACTTATTGTATTTGTTCCAATTGCATTTTTGTGCAGACGGCAGAGCAGGATCGCCATCTAACCCAAATAAACATGAAAATAGACACGGAAGTAGCTGGTCTGAAAACCATGCTGGAGTCTCATAAACTGGATACCATCAAATATCTTGCTGGTAAGAAATTGTAATTTATTAGAGTTAGGAAAAATTTTCAGGTGGTTTGGAATCTTTCGACACTAAAAACTTAAACAAAACAACCTCAGAAATTTTGTGATTATTTTCAAGACTAAACAAGGAATTTTGTGAGTTGGGAAAGTCGAAAATGTGTGAGAGGAAACTCAGAAATTGTGAGATTGATCTCAGAAATTTTCTAGAAAAAACAAGGAATTTGTTTTTAGTTTCAAAAGGCAACATTTTTTTGATTTTTGAAACTCATAAATTTTCCTGCTTTTTTCCCTAGAAAATTTCTGAGTGTTTTTGGCCAAAAAAGGCCTTTTTTTTTTTTCTTCTATCAACAATGGTCCTAATACACCATAGTATTCATAAGTGCTTAAATGGGGCCTTTGGGAAATAATCTACTTAATATTGTTTCAATTAAATAATTATTCCAATTAAATTGATAATTTTCTCAAATCTATTTCAGTCCATCAGTCTTCTATGTGTGTTTGTGGGATGACCTCTTCTGTGATACAACCAGAAAAACTGTTGTAAATGTAATCAGATACTGCTCTTTAATAATGACTTCTTCCCGTTTTTCTTTATCCTCCAGGTTCAGTATTCACCTGTCTCACTGTGGTTTTGGGTTTTTTTCGTATTTGGATGTGAGATGAAAATTGTGTCGACTGAAGCCAAAGAACCTACCAGCTAAAGCGCTATTTCATGAAGAATCTCAATTATGTTGTTTCATTCCCATATTTTTTTTATTTATTTACAGACAATCCAAACATTTCTGGTGTCTAAAAAAAAAAAAAGATTCTTATTTTTCCTCTTTTTTTTTCATTAATACGTTGCTGTTAAAACCACTTGTGTGGTTTTAACACAAGTGGAGAAACTTAAAACCATTAAAAACTACAATGGTTTTAAGTTTCTCTAAGGTGATGGATGCATTTAATAACACTTATTTCCTACCAGTATTTATTCATAATGACGGCTTGTTTCCTCTGCAAACTCAAATGATGTTGTGATGCACTGAAAGTTGTTCTGGTAAAAACAAAAAAATGTCCATGTGCCTGTACTTGAATATTGATGAACTCTTAGTAACATAATTATTTTGTTTTAGTAAATCTCATCTGGTCATCAGTCAAACCTTTTGACGAAAATAAATATATTGTAGGTGCATATTAGTTATTCTGCTGGTAGCAATTTTATGTTTTACATATTTTCAACAAAGCCAATTCAATACTGGCATCTCTTTTAATCGACGCATTTTTAAAATGTAAGCATATTTTTGTACCCTGTAAATGTTTTAATGTATATCACGCTGTACTTCTTATATTATTAAAGTCTGTTGAATTAATTTTCAGATAGTTTAATTGAAATAAAGTTGTAATTGACCAACCTTAGTTGAATTCATATCTCCGTGGTGTCGCGCATGAACTGTCGAAATGCTGTATAAACACATTTTTGTCAAGCGCTTGGAAAACTATATTTAGATAATTAAACATGTAGACTGGAAGTTCTCACACGGACTTTATGGCTTTATTAACCTAATTGTTTAAATGCTAATTGGTCCTCAGGTGACTTTCTACAACTTCCCACTCCTGGTTTAAAACGCGAGAACGCTTTGGATTTTATTTTGAAAAGTACGTGAACCGGAAGTGTTCCTACCTCTCGGTCCTGTTGTTCTCTGGACACGTGTTTACGTTTCCGACAAGCGTGTAAAGATTGTAGCAAAACTACCTACATGATACTTCGCTGTAAGTCACATATTAAATACCGGCTTGTAACAATTTAATTTGTATAATTGTTACAGTGAAATATGATACATTTTTTTAGCTAGCAGGGACAGTGTTAGATCGTCCTGACCCTTTTTTATATTTGTATTATTGACATCTAGCGGTGTCGACCTTAAAACATTTTGTTTTCGAAGACGTTCGTAGCTTACCGTCATGGCTGATGCGTTCAGTAGCAGCTCGGAGACTGTGATTCAGCGTGTGGTTGACGTTAGCCTGAAGGAAAACACCCCTGCTGACAAACTCATCGACTTATATCAGATTACGAAAACATGCGCGTTCATCGGCGAGCATCACTTTGGAAAGGTAGCATTAAAAAAAAACCCCAGATAAATAGTTTTTAATGAAAGGAAGATACTTGTGATTCCTGTGTGGTGTATCGTTGTTTTTTTTTCCAGGTGGCTCTGCAGTTTCCGGATGAGTTGCTGGTGGACTCGGCCGCTGTGGCTGCGGAGATTGAGAGAAAAAGCCAAGCCAAAACGTTTATTTTGGGAGACACCTCTTATGGCAGGTACTAGTAATTTGTTCAACTTGTCCAGTATTTTACAGCTGTTCTTTGGGATTTTTTTTGCAAACAAAATCACGGATTTTGTGGCGCTATTTTAGAGAAATACCCAATAAATCTTTATGATATTTCCTCATTAAAGCGCTACAAAGGTCTACACGTATAGAACATGATGATGGGAAAACTACAGCAAAAAGTCAGATTGAACATAAGTTTAATTCTGTACAAAACTTAAATAATTACATTTTTATTGGGGCCACATAGATCATGAACAAAAGTCGAGGCAGCAGTGTAGTCAAAGTAAGAAATACTGCCGCCTGCAGGTGGGAGTTAGCAGTCACTTAAAGCAAATGTTTCAACAATTTTTTAGGGTAAATTTGTAATATATTCACAGATGAATTGGCATAAAAATATATTGAGATCTGGGTGGGGTGGGGTATTGAATTAAAATCTTTATTGCAGACCTTCTGGTTTGGTTTTCATTTGGATGAAATAATTTCTGATCTGAACTTAACCTGTGTGGTTCCCCTCATTCTCATTGAGCAGCTGCTGTGTTGACGAGGTAGCAGCAGAACACGTCGGCGCCGACTGCATCGTTCACTACGGCAACGCCTGCCTCAGCCCGTCCAAACGACTTCCCGTCATGTATGTCTTTGAGGAACGGACCCTGGATGTGGAGAAGTGCGCCGCCTCTTTCAGGGAGCTTTACGCAGACACACAGTCACACATCCTCCTCCTTTATGACGTCAACTACAGTCACGCTATGGGCAAGTTTTCCTAGGAAAACATTTATTTCTTTGTCAAATTTCATTGCCTTTGTTAATCTTTTCATCTTTTTTGTTTCTAGGTGATCTTCTGACGCTCCTCTCACCAGAGTATCCAAAGCTTGTAGCCACTGAGCTTGTTGTTGAAGGGGAAAACTGTTACAGTCATGGACGGATCAATAGAGAAACCCGTCCATCTGAGGATGACAACAGCCACACCATTTGTCAGTTCGGACGACGGTTCTCCTTAAAAAGTGGCTCATCTCTAACGGATTACCGTATGTTCTACGTAGGCCCCGAGGGAGCCACGTTGCGAAACTTCATGATGACGTGGAATCGCTGCTCGTTTTGTTCTTTCGATCCTGTATCAATGACGGGAAGGGTTGAGTCTGTGAACGTCAACCGTGCTCTCATGAAACGCTACTATGCCATCGAAAGGGCCAAAGACGCTAGCGTGGTTGGCATCCTCGTCGGCACCCTGGGCGTGGCCGACTACCTCGCCATCATCCAGCAACTCAAAGAGACTCTTCACAGTGCCGGCAAGAAGAGCTACATGTTCGCCATGGGGAAGCTCAACGTTCCCAAACTAGCGAACTTTCTGGAGATTGACATCTTCGTGCTAATCGCGTGTCCCGAGAACTCGCTGCTGGACTCCAGCGAGTTCTACAAGCCCGTGGTGACGCCATTCGAGATGGAGGTGGCGTGCAACAGGAAGAGGGAGTGGTCCGAGGAATACGTCACAGATTTTCGACATCTTCTTCCAGGTTTGATCAGAGTTTATGGAGTAATTGTTTGGAAGCTAAAAAGAGTCTTAAGCCCTGAACCAGACTATGGATTGTTTGGTAGATTTAATGAGATTATCTTCTACACAAGGGTTACGATGTAGTCTTAAAAAGTCCGGCAGAGTGTTCAATCTCCAGATCTTAGTATGGGAAATATTTTTATTTCCAATCCCCTTGGCAATGTGATACAATATGAATTTCTTGAAGTAAGTTCATCTGTCCTTCTCCTTTCATAGTTAATCTTTCTATACATTATGTCAGCAAGCATAGAAAATGCACTTAGTTATTAATCCATCTGATATTTCATTCATCCGTCAAAATCCAAGGCACTTTGTGGTCAGTATGCTTCCATCCATCCATAACTTTGTCCATCCATGGCTTGTAACATTAGAAGCCAAGCATGCACTAATGGAGAACTAATATAACTCTCCATCAGGGCATGATGGAGAAATGCACTGATTGGGCCATAACAGGGAAAAACATTCCAGTGTGGATGAAAGATGGGCGTGGCTGACTACCTCAATCTGTACATTCACCCATACACCAGTCAAGTCAGTTAATGTCAAACATTCTCAAAAAAAGAAATGGCAAAATGTCACAATGCGATTCACACCCTTGGTATTGCTGTATACCTCTATTTTTAAAATCTGAAATATCTGGTATAAATTCATAATCAACCTTTGTATTTTTATTTGCGTTGGAACTCGATTAAAAATAAAACGTGAACTGACTTTATTGCATTTTAATTAAATCTACATCAGCAACACTCTCTCAGTTACAGACATATGGGCAACATATATTTATTGTTTTTAGGTTATTCAACCGTCAGATTAGCACAAAGTGATTTTTATCCCCAATCAGCTTTCAGGCATGTTGTGAAGCCCTGATCTTTCATGAAACTTCTTTGGAAAAATACTTCTGTGGACGCTGACATTAGCGTTGGTGACGTCTGTGCTGTTGAAACATGTTTAGCATTGAGATGATGTTTTAGACTAGAGTAGCTTCGCTGATAGGTTAACACCTTTTAGCACAACTTGCTCACAACAATAGTCTTTTCCGGTTGCCCTACAGATAATTTTTAAAAGTAAAAATGAACCCCAGTGGGCCTAAAGAGGCAGATTTGTCATCCATCAATGTTTGTGGATGTCGGTTGTGCGTCAGATTTATGGGTGTACCAGAAACACACAAATGCAAAGGTTCCAACCAGAACCTTTGTATGTTTAAACAAAATAATAAATGTTTTGTTCAAATTTTGTAACGTATCAAAATCTATGTAATTAATTAATCAAAATTAACGCATTAGTTAAATTTCGTAATATTTTTACTAAATGCTCCAGATACTGACTGTACACTCTGGGAAAGTATTTAATTTAGAATAGAAGAACCTGTGCTGGAATCCTGACCATATTTTGCAGTAAAGTCGACGGCTTTAACAAAAACAACAGAGAGGTTTTCCATTACTGAAGGGACGTTAACATTTCCTCCTCTTCATCGGCATTCTGATTTGTCTCTGCTGCAACTTAACTTCCTACCAGGAAGCTGCTCTTTATTTAGGGGGAAAATAAAGATCATAAACATTATTTCATGTCTGCTGTTTCTATCCTTTATCAACGTGTTTTTATCCTTGGGTCAGGTGGACAGAGTCACGTGCCGATGGCCGATCAGCAGGAAGGCGACGACGAAACCGACGTGTCGTTGATAACCGGAGCGCTGCGGAGTCGGAACCTGCTGAGCGGCGAGCCGGCGGTCTCCTCCTTTGGGTCTTCTGTGGTGCTGAGGAACCAGACTACGACCGTCGCCGACGCAAACTCAGCAGGTACAGAACAGTCAGAGACATCCAGTATACTTATTGTTTCTTTTTTTGTTTTTTTATAGCATGTCCAGTGCTTTGACATAGTGGATCATGTACAGTCTTGTGAATACGCTCCTTTTGTTGTTTTCTAGCGACTTTCCTGGCAGGTCGAAGCTGGCAAGGCCTGGAGCAGAAACTGGGGGAAACTCCTGTAGTAAAGGCAGTGCAGGGCAGGAGGGGCATAGCTATCGCCTATGAAGACGAAGGAGCGACTTGATGACACCACAATTCATTCATTTTTGAATGGACTCAGTATAAACTTAAACTATTATACCACCAGGAGCTAAATGTTTGTATTCTTTATCAAATATCACCCAGGATCACTTTATATTTCAGTAATATTTAATGAATACCTGAATTTAACATGACTTAAATCATTGATTATAATTATTTCTTATTTTCTGCCTTGTGCACAATAAAAAAAAAATCAGTTTGCATAAAGTTATTGTCCATCCACAGGAACTTCTTCTGCAAATGATGCAGGAAATATACCAGTGTTCCCATTACACTGCCCTTCCAACCAATCCTGGTTTACTACAGAGAGAAAAAGAGAGACAGAGTTTAAATTATTTTATATTTGCAACATGTTGAAATGATTTGAAACTCACCTTTGGAGAGCAATTTGATTTTATCTCCTTCCTGGAAGCTCAGATCTTCTGGGTTTGAAGACTCGTAGGAATGAAGCGCCACCAAGTAAACCTCCTTCTGTGGCTTTCCATCACTTTGCTGTAATTACAAAGCACATTTCAAGTCAAAACTTCAGAATGACTGAAGAATCTATTTGGGTTTTTTTCATTTGCCTGAATTTAGAATGTGTTTCAATCAAGAAAGTACAAAACTGTCATGTGGGAAAAACGTGAAGAAGTTTTTGCTATAGATTCTTGGTGAACTTTAATATGTTTTCAAGTTAATATTAAGGATGGAGAACTCTAGATATTTGAGTGGGATTTTTTTTCCTTTGAAATGTGCAGGATCTCTGTGTTAGCATTCTCTACACAAGTAAAAAAATAAGCCTTGTTCATATTATTTTAAAAGGTTGATTGAAAACGTACATGTAAGGCTAATAAAGTTCTGTCACAAACAGGGCTGCACCGATTGCACTTTTCTGGACGATCACCAATCTTTAAAAAGTCTGACCTGCTAAATGATTTTTTTTCCTTCTGAAAAGTTACACATTTACCACTCTAAAAGTAAAATGTATTATTAAATATGCTGCTTGGATAGGGGTAACAAGAAGTCATAGTTTTGAATATATTGGTTTAATTGATGTTCTTCTGAAACCAACATTGGGGGGAGGAGGAACAGGAACAATTAGGGGTGCACCGATTTGATTTTGGTCATTATGGATTATTTACTTTTTGTTGTCTAAAAAGTCACTAGGTTGGCAGCAGTAGGGCGACTATTGTTAGCTGCACATGTGACCTAGGTAGTGGTTGGTTTTCAGAACTTTGCAGAAGGTGATTCGTTTCACTTCCATCTGCCGATCACCCAAAACGAAGGAGATTGGTTCTGATTTGTCGGTGCAACCCTAGTCACGAGTCTCTGTAAAGCAAACACAGAAACCGAACCACCACCTTACCTCTTTGGTAGTACACCACAAGGTGATGCGCCCACCCCGAGCACGACTCCACACATCTTCCATCTCTGTGTTATTGTCAATGAGATTTTTCCCTCGAGAATCCGAGCTGGAAAAACAAAACCCACATTGTTGCATATGAGTTTTACAGCCGTAAAAAAATCACACAGACGACGGTTTAAACGGAGCTTGCACCTCAAGGTGATCGCAGTAGAGTTGAGGTTCAGCTTCTTACTGATTTTCTCTATCAGAACCACGTAAGAAGACCCAGGCGACACCAAGACAGCAAAGTTGTAGGTGAAGTGGATTTTGACAAAACAAGAATTGTCCTCTGGCTGCGAGATGGGGTAACAATAGAGAGTGGAAATGTGTAAATTGAAACATCTCAATGTAATCATTGTAGTACTGGACAGGTTAGCATCAGCATACCTGCTGTTGAGTGCTGCCAGGACTAAGACCTTCCAGGTACAAAATGAAGAAGAAGGAGTGTTTACCTCTCTATCAAAAGAGGATTTTAAACTGTTTGCTTGACCAAAAATGCCATACCTTGAATCCTCTCCGGTATTCTCGGAGGATCTCGACTGTGAAGTCGAGCCACACCCTGCTGATTTCCATCGAAAATGCAGAAAATTAAAGCAAGACTGAGGTATGCTCAGAAATGTAAGTTTGGACAAATGACATTGGAAGATGAACGAGTTAGTTGAAATGTGTCAAAAAAAAAAAAAAAAGTCCAAACAGCACAAGAAATGATTCATATAAATACCTTGATTTTTTTAGAACCCAGGGAGATATCCAGGGTTGGCTCCAGGTAGTTGTATGGAACGAGTCCCTTCTGCAGTGGACATCACACTGAATTACTGTTTATTTATGAAGCTGAATTATGATCAAGTGTTGCAGTGCTTCCCACAGTAATTGGCAGCACTGGTAAAGATGTCTGAAAAAGCTTAATATGTTTCTCGCATGGGTGGATGGAAACCATCTTTGATGATTGAAGCGCATGTTCACTTGTCTTAATAAAAGTTTAGGGGTTTTACAAAATTGTCTTTTAATTGTGCTTGATTAACCTTTTACACATCTGCACCTTCTTAAAATGTCTTAAATTCAGAAAAGAAATGTAAGTTTGTCTTAAATACATTAATTAAACATCTTAAGTGATCTTATGTTGTGCCAGTGCTACTTAATCTAGCTTTGTCTTTTATATGTAGATTTTTGTCAGGGAAAAGTTTGAGTCACGCACAGACATCATCACTTCGTTCTGTGACTCCAGGTGGCAACTAGCTGCTAATATACCTTTGGAAGGACAAACGGACCAAAATGCTACCAGTACAAGCAAACCCCAGAAATATCCCCATATACGCTAAGCTATTACTAATTGTAATACAGCAGGATCTCCAGATCATCCCCTATATTTATATATTTTTTGGTTTCAAATCTAGATTTAACATGACATTAAAAAGATCTTAAAATGTCTTAATTTTGTCTTGCTGAAACCTGCAGATACCCTGTATATAGGCATCAAAAAGGAACAAGAAATCAATACCAGTGTCTGTTCTGAGCACAGACTGCATGACTGCATGTCTTACCCGCTCATTGAAGACCACATAGGCCCAGTTGTCGGCCCCTTTCTGCAGCACAAATACGATGTTGCCCGGCACTACAGCCAACTCATCGCTGGTCTCTGGAACAAACTCAAACAGCACGGTGTGCGCCTCCCCTTCCAACGCTCTGCGAAAACAGCAACGTCAACAACACACAGAGTCGTCTGATATTACAGCAAAATGTTGAAAGCACTGTTCTGTTGGTTGATTTTATGCACATTACTTGCAAGAAAACATGTTGAAAGCAATGTGTCCGTCTGTCCTTATAATGTCTTAAACATCTGTGTCTAAAATGAGGCCTTAAAATATCTTACATTTATTTTTTAATTAAGTTGGCCTTAAGTAGGTATTACATTTTGCTGTGGCAACACTTTTAATCTGATTTCTTTTTTCTTCTTCTTATGAAAGTTTTTTGTCACGCAAAAGTTTGAGTGGCACTCAAGCATCTTCGTTGCATTCTGTGACTCGAGCCAGTTGCGGCCACCAGCATCTAGCTGCTAATTGACTCTTGCCAGCTTTCTTGCTTTCTCTGCTGCGGCGAAGGGCTATAAACAACATGTAATCTCGGCACTATGGGGGTTAAGGCTGTAGCATGTCATATCAAATGTGGTCAGCATAACACTCAGTTTAGGTTTTGCTATGTTTATTTGTAATGCAGCAAGTTTCCCCCAAACACTCCTTATGATTATAGTTTTTTCCATCTTCAATATAATTCAAGGTGGCATTAATGGTCTTAAAAAGTCTTACATTTGAACTGCTGAAATGTCCAGATACCTTGTAAACATTATTCTTCTGAATTTGAAAACGTTACAATTTGAAAGCATTATATTCTGAGGAATCATGTCTATGATTTGTATTCATCAGTGTGTTTATTGGTACTGTAGTACTCCAGTGTGTGCTGCGTACCTCAGGACCTCAGGTTCTTTTGGAGCAGCTGGACCATCTTCAACCTTCGATCAGAACACAGGACAGTTCAGTCACACAGACCAGATGCACCAGAATGTCAAATGTTTTTTTTATTCATCTGCCGTAATATTCTAATATTACATTTTAATCAGCAAAAAACAGAAAATCATCAAAACAAACATAAGTGAAGGCTTCAACACAGTCTGTGTGGAAGTAATCAAGTTACAAACTATCTTAATTTCAGCAGGTTTTTATTTTCAGTTTTTTATTTAAGTCACTAACTGTGGGTAAGGATTATTGCATCACTTCCTGTTTGGCTTGCAGTCGGAAAGTTGTGAACTTTTTTCCATCTTTTCCAGCACATAACCCCAGGTTGCCTAGCGATCTATATTAGTGCACTGTGTCTGCAGCCTGGTGACTTACAGTAAAATAGAAATAAAAGTTAACAAGTAAAAAAAACATAAGTTTAAGTTAGTAATTCAAACATTTGAAAAAATATTACACATTTTTGCTTTTATTGCGAGTCAACTTTGTTTTTTACCGAATGTTTTTATAAAGTGACCCAAACCTATCATATTTAGGTGAATTTTTGAATTCTACTGCAACTTTTTTTCAGGATCTTTTCTCAGTCTTACATGAACTCACGTCTCACCTGCGGCTGCAGCGGAGCAAATCCAGAGAACTCATCTTGTGGAACGACGGAGGCAACGACCTGAGGGTTTAAAACAAATGAAAATCAAAATATATTCCACAGAATTATTGTAAATAAAAAGGAAATGGGTGACTATCACATAAAGACAAGTCATCCACACTAATTCTCAAAAAGCAGAATTAAGTGGATGTTTCTGTTTGTTCCTCAGCCGCGTTGTGATACCTTTGCTTTGCCCAGATAGTCCTTCTTCTCCAGCTCTGCTACGTAGTGCTTGTTTGGTTTGAACAGAGTCTTTGAAGGGAACTCGACTAGTTTGAAAAGCTTCCGTTTCTACAATTGAAAAGAAAGCCATTTAAAAGATTCCCTGCTTTAATACGTGCGATTCAGAAACATCGTAACTGACCAGAGTTGCCTGCAGAGCTTTGTCGATGACGCTGAGTTTGGCCTCTGTCTTATAGTCAAGGGCCTTCGCCAGGTTTTTCTGAGCGTTTTCCCAGTTGCCCAGCTGAGCCTCAGCCAGAGCTCTATTGTGGAGAACCTGCAGCATCAAAACTATCAATGTCATGCTACACAAGAAGCTTGTTTCTTTTATTTCGAAAGCCTGTTGTTTGTGACGGCACATGAGGGACGGTGCAGACAGCGAAAAGAAAAGGAGTAGATTTCTGCCAAAAATCTCAGCAAATTTAAGATTAATTTCAGAAGTTTTATAGAAAAAACTTGTACATTTCTGAACTCGAAAAGTCAAAATTTGTGAGAAAAAAACCCCCGAAAATTTCTGAGCTTAACCTCAAAATCTTTGAGAGCTTTTTGGTAGAATTTTACTCCTTTTTTCCCTTCAATCTACAATGACCTCAATAAGCTGCTGGACTGTTCAGCAGAATAGAGCGTATGTTTCTAAAGGCATCCATCTATATAGATTTGCACGTACAGCACCTTACAATAATTATTCATAACCTTTGAACTTTTGCACATTTTGTCTCATTTGCACCACAACCTTTAATGTATTAATCTAATGTGTTTCTTATTTTATGACCAACATAAAATAGCCTACAAATGAAAGTCTGACAAGTGTGGCCTGCAGATTATCCAGAAGTAAATATTTCTTAAGATCACATGCAACTAAGCTGCAACTCTTTTGCTGTAAGCAAAAAACCCCCAATAAAACAAAAAAGCCAAAAACAGCATAGTGCTCTCTGGATGTGTGGTTTCTCTTTTGAGTTCAAAATCCAATTTTAAACAGAGTAAGAACTCATCTTTCTGGATAAGTGGGAGTTTATTCCCTACGAATATATACAAGAATAAAAACTTGTGTGTTTCTCAGCATTGCTAGTCAAAAACTCCTCACTGATTCAACCTTAGTCAGGTCACAGAAGTTACTCAATGTGTCGTCATCAGGCGCTTTATCAGTCCGTCAAGGAGGGGGGTGAGAGGATTTGGACGAAATGTGTGTTCCTGGCACATTATGCAATTCATTTCAAAATAGAATCTGCTGTTTACCAACTGCTTCTGTTTAAGTTTCAGGGAAGAGTCAGCATCTGCTCCAAATCACTAGACGGCATACAACTGCTGGTTGGAGCTGCTTACTCTAAAGTTCAAAAATTATTCACAGATTGACTACAAATCATTTTAAATGTCTAACAGGTAACTATTATCTTTAAATAAATACTTTAACTTACTGATATGAGCCTAAACAAACAATTTTTGATCACAACAGCATCATAGTTATAACTCTAACATCACGTCTGAGACGATGGATCTGATCGTCATAGTAACTACGTGTGAGTATACAAATATTTATATATATATATAAAAGCTCAGGGAAGGTGAGTAATTTTGCAAGGCATAGTAAATGCTGCTGCCTATTTTACAACTGCTGAGAGTCAGCTGGGCTCTTTCTGGCAACAGCTGAGTGGAGAGGGATATAAAAATATACATATAAATAAACTGCTTACCTCACATGCATACAGGATGTATCTGAGACCAAGCGCCTTGTAATCGATCAGCTGGTTGTTTCGGAGAGCTTTAAAAGCTCTCTGGAAATCTGCTGAGCTCTCCTCATACCTTCGAGCAGAGTGGTGGAGTAAATAACACATCGTGTATCTGACAGGTAAATCTATAAGTGGTGCCCAAGAATCAAACTGAATGGAACATATGCCAAGTTTATTTATTTATTTAGAATAAAACAGTCAGAAAGGTGGCATTTTATTCAAATGATTTGTGCTGCTTGCCTCTTCTGTTTGTAAAAGGTGATTCCTCTTTGAAAGAAGGCGACTGCCAAATGCTCATCCTTACGTATGCTGCAGTCAAACGCCTAAGGAGTAGAAGAACAAAAAGAAGAAGAAAAAACTCCTGTAACTTCCTCTTAAAGAACAAAAATGGTTCAACTACTTCTTCTTTCAGGGTGACTCGCACTTTCAGACACTATCGCTTATGCATCATCTCACAGTTGACCCCAGCAGAATCTGGATGATTTATTTATTTTTTTATTTTTACCCTTCGATTGGTGGAAGAATCTGTGACTTTCTGGTCAAACGTGACCAGCGTTTCACTCTGTGTGTTTTCCAGACGTACCTTTTCAGCAGCGTCCAGGTCTTGGTTGAGAAGGTGGAGGCAGCCGATGTCGAAACAAATTTTGGAGTTGGGTTCCTGGATGGACAGGAAGATGCTGAGGGCTTCCGGCCAGTCCTGTCTGTCGGCGCAGGTCACAGCCTCGTCCCACTGCCGCAGGGTGTCCACGAAAGACATGTTCGCCGGGCCAAGGGCGCATTGAGAGCAAATTGGGGAAGCTCTTCTGATTTGTACCAGTGAGATCAGGAAGTGTGGTGACACGTAACAGTGCTTGACAGTTTCCCTGCACCGCAACAAGTCCAAGTGCTATTTATATGATGAAATATGTAGAGTGCATCATGAAAAGGTGTTTAAATTCAGAGCTGCTGCAAGATTATTTAAGGTCACATGAAGAATCCAAAATATTCATGGAGCAAATACTCATAAATGGAATGATGTACTCAATTTGTTTAATAAAAGGAGCTCTGTATACTGTATAATATAGTGTTAGACACATGATACACTCAGTTATTTTTATGACGAAGCCATTTCCATTTCCATTTATCATTTCACATTCTCTCTGCTATAGTCTATCATAAAATACTTTTAACAGCCTCTGTGTTCTGATATCTGATTGATTAACCTGCACAGTAATTTGTAGCAGCTTTAGCCCCGCCCACTGACTTTGATGATTATGATTCATAACTGTGCTTTTAACTTACATTCACTTCAAATTTTATTTGAATATTTATGCATAAATGTATTATTAAATATAATTAAATATATCCTCCCGACTACCAGGAAGAAAAATATTGTCCAATCACCATTTTTTAAATCCCACAGTCTTTGTAAGGTAATTAAAGGTTTTATGCACTTACTTTGTCTCTTCCCAAAAAATGTGTTATTACTGATAAATGCCATTTTTATGAATTAGAAAAAGGTACGTACAAAAGTCCCACCCCTTCACATGTGGTATCATTGAAAAGCCCTAAATGTCCTCTCCAGATACCAAAAGGAATTAATTCAGTAGAATGCAGCGAGTGGGAGATATTCAAGTTTAGAAATGTCCTCTAAAGAGGACAAAATGAACTACTGGTAGTCAGGAAGACATGATGTATTTAAAAAATATTGACACCTTTATTTATCCATTTTAATGGAGAAATATTTTATTAAACGGCATCATATTTGGCCCTTGATGACCCATGTTACTTCACATAATTTAATAAATACATAGCAACAAATAAATTGAGGAGACAATGTTTTTCTCAGGCTTACTATTTGGTCTGACATTCATTGCATTTCAACGCAAACCCAGTTAAGTTGGAAAGAAATGGATATGTAGATTTATTTTATATGGAAAAATAATATTTTATAATATCATTTTTTTCTCCGTATAATTGCAACAAGTACATTTAAGTATTGCAAATTATAAATACATTTTAATTTTATATTAATTCAATTTTGTAACTTGGCAGATTGCTTCTAAATGTGATATTGTCACATATGTGGTTTCAAAAAATATGTTGTCTAGGTAGTTATTCCCACAGAACGATGCTGCCACCACCAACTACTGGATTTAAACTCGGCAGGTCAAGGATGACCTCCTAATCTATTTTAATAATGAGCCACTGTGCCAAACTTTACAGCACAAAATACAACCTCCGGTCTATACCTTTCAAAGTAAATTACTTGTAAATAGCCAAATGTCGCCTTTGATAAAAAATATACTATATTCTCCAGTAGGACATAAAGTATAGAATACTTTGCTAGACATTGAAATGTGTGTGAATACATTTAAATGTTATAAATAAAGTTTCTTATTAGGCTCTAAATAAACAACGCTCTTATTTTGAGAGACCCGATACGCGTTTCCGTTAGCCGTCGCTAGCTAAACAAACATGGCTCTGCTACTTTTTCGGACAACGAACCCTTATGACACTTAGGCACGTAGAAAAAAGGGAAACATGCAACAGATAAAACGCGTCATGTCATTTAATTTATGACACTTTAAGAAAAGCGGTATCTTTGTTTTATTCGGCCCAGAGAATCCCTTCGTAGCCGTGTTTACATGCAGCTAACTCCACAGTTGGCTAATGGAAGCTAGTTGTAGCAAAATGGACCTTGGAACAATGTTGTACAACAATTTAAAAGATGTTACATGGAGCACGACGTCCCTACCTTTAGACCAGCTGGTCAGTACATATAAGCTGCCCCAGATTGTCAAACTGGATAACGGTGAGTAACATTGTGACCACACTGACTTCTCAAGCTATTATCTTTGCGTTGGTGAGCAGAAAATTCAGTCTTGTGGTTTATAATTAATGCTGGACTTGGTTGTTTAAAATAAATTTTTAGAGATGCGCACAAATGGTGCATCTGCTTAACAGGTCACACACACCATGTTAGGCTGGAGAACTGAATGTAAACGTGAACAATAAAAATGTATTCTGACACAGTGACACATGCTGTCACTGTGTTTATGCTAAGAATGGAAACCAATTCGTTTGTGTTGAAGCTAGACAATGCAGGAAAAGTTTAGAAATTATTTTTTAAAGCACTACAAACCGCTCGGAAATGTAATTGTGGTGTAAATGAAGCATGTAATGTCAATGGAAATAACTTTTTTTTGCCGCAAAACGTAAACCGTTTGAGAATATGTCTGCTGTCGTAACTTGCGTTTCACAGCGTCTTAACAGCACAAATCATGCAGCCTTTGTCTGATCTAAAGATGCACATTTCAATTTTTTTTCATTTATTTGCCACTCCATAACTTGTGCAGGTCAGTCAGTTGAAGGGCTTCGAGACAATGACTACCTCTTGATCCATTCCTGCCGTCAGTGGACAACTATTACTGCTCACAGTCTGGAGGAGGGACATTACGTGATTGGGCCCAAGATAGAGATTCCTGTTCATTATGAAGGTAAGATCCAGCAACAAGCATCTTTTCTATGATTTCTCCATATCAGTTTACTAGTTCAGTTTGTAACCCACATATGAAGATTTCATTCCAACCAGCTTCCATTTCATAATTATTTTTAAAACAATTTGTACCCATGTCTTCAAAATGGGACTGCAAAATATTAGGAAATATTAAGGTTTTTTGTTGATATGGTGATGAAATCATTGTTATTAAACAACCTGTTCTATATTTTCCATCATAATAATATCCCCGCAACTCTTTAGGGGTTTTTTTTTGTTGCGGCTTTGGTCAATTTGTCCCTCGATGGTCAAAAAGGTCCATCCTGCTGGCCATATGTAGTACTTGAAGACAGTGTTAGTGTCTTTATTTTTGAAATGTATTATTCTACCAAATATTTCATCTAAGCCGTCCTGTGAAAGTTATTTTTTTCCACACACTGATACTGGAGTGACTGTTGTAATTTGAAATATTTAGTTTTATGGCTATTGGCAAGTATTTTGGGTGAATTGTGAAGGTAAATATAACTAATATAACTAATAATATATAAAAATGTTATAAAATGACTAGCAGCTCTGTGTAATTTGTCTTTCTACCTCCACCTTTGTCTCTCTCCATACACCAGGCTGTAGCAGTTTATACTTTGAAAATCCATCATTTCTGGAATCGACAGCACGGTCGAATGTTCATCACTTGGAGAATATGTCTGATACGTGAGCTGACCTTTCTTCTTGTATTCCTTTGTTTGATTTTTCAACTTCAGGTCAGTTTAAGCTGCTGGAGCAGGACAGAGATGTCAAGGAGCCTGTGCAGTACTTCAACAGTGTGGAGGAGGTGGCCAAAGCTTTCCCTGAGAGGGTATATGTCATGGAGGAGATCACTTTCAATGTTAAGGTACATTCAACCCGTTAAACGGACGTTGATTAAAGCTGCTTTAGGCCAGGTTCAATAGGAAAGGTGGATATGAAGATATCTCTTCAATAATGCATCATAATATGTAGAGAGAATTTGTGGTAATTGTGTTCATGAGACTGTAGCAACGAGTAAAAACCGTAGCACATAGAATTAGAAAACTATCAGAAAGAAAACTATTAAATGATCCTGGTCATTCTAGCACCATTTATTTATTCAGCAAATTAAGGAGTTTTAATGTGATAAAGTGATAAAGATGTAATAGTTATAATTTGTGGGTGCCATCAGGTTATCTGCTCAGGTTGCTAATAGAAATGTTTATTTCCAAACAGGCAAATAATTTTTCCCCCTTTTTTACTCTTTGAGCCAGCTGACTGGCTGTGCGCAACAATGGCTGGTCAAAGAGTGACTTCAAAATTCTTTTTATTATCACTCTCAGTGAAGTGAATCTGAAGTGTAGTTACAGCAGGATGGGAAAATTTGCTGTCTTGAAACGCTTAAAGCCTTTTGTTTATCTTGATTTTGATGACTTCGTGCTAAACTATGAAGCACTACAAAGGACAGCATTCTTCTCAGAGCTGTTTTATGCTTGCCTTAACTCCAGCAATAAAAGGAGCGTCTGACGAGACAAAATGCACACCGGACTTTTTAGTCCCAGTACTTAATTCTCACCCCATTATTTAGTGTTTTGTTAACTTGTTTGTTAAGGTTAAAGTAAGAAAGAAACTATTTTGACACTCAACCAGTTTCTACCGGACTAAAGATAAACATATAGGTTTAACTACCGTATTTTCCGCACTATAAGGCGCACCGGATTATAAGGCGCACCTTCAATGAATGGCCTATTTTAAAACTTTTTTCATATATAAGGCGCACCGCATTATAAGGCGCATAGAATAGACGCTACAGTTATGTTGCCACCCGTCCGGTATTGAACGGGACATGATTTGTTCCGTTCAGTACAAATATGGATGTCTAATAATAAAAAATTGGTCCCTGAGTCCTATATATAGCAGTCTGCACTAGTCATTGTTTCACTCACGGTTTTGGTGTTGCGATATTGTGCCCAACTGCTTTCTGGTTAGCACAGACCAACCGACACGCTGCCGCCGCAGTCTCTGTCTCTCTTCCACCGACCCCCATGGCTTTAAATGTATAGGTGCTGGTCCCTTGGTAACTCTAGCCGAAGCTCCCCGGATAAATGTCTAAAGCTACTTTGTTGACATGAAGAATGTTAACAAAACAGTCCGATTCCGGTCGCGAGGAGAGGCTTCCGCGACTGGAATGGGGCGGCCGGACGATGGTCACCCTTCTCCGTTCGCGCACAGCATGTTGGTGGAGCACATGATGCTAGATGACTTGCAGATGACCTGATTATTAGGTGGGTAGGTAGATACATAGACATCGTCTATGAGTAGATAGGTCAGTCAAACTTTATTAACAAACCAGTTTTTTGACAACTATCCCGCATGCACTGCCCGCTTCTTTTACGGGGAAAATGAAGTCGGCAGCTGCTTGCCGTAGTTGCTAGACCTGTTGTGGCTCAATATTGGTTCTTATATTAGGCGCACCGGGCTATAAGGCGCACTGTCGGCTTTTGAGGAAATTTAAGGTTTTTAGGTGCACCTTATAGTGCGGAAAATACGGTAATTGAATTTTAGGAATGTTGACTGGACCAGTTTGTACCGGTGTACTGTTTATAATGTCACCTAAATAACAGAAAAGCATCAGCCATGAAGCTTTAGATGATAAAAACTCATTTGAGCAGTTCTATAAACTACAGTCAGTCATAACTCCAGAAAACAAGAAGAATGGCCCTTCTATGGGTAGAAGACTTATGACAATGGCAGAATAAGGATGGAGATATTTTTCTAAGAAATGTTACGATGCCCTTAAATGCCAGAGGATGATACCACTACATTGTAAGGGTAATTTGCTATATAGGAATTAAATGGAAGCTGCTCTCCTGTGGATGTATTTTAAGACATCACCTCAGACACGATGCTTCCTTGTTTGATATCATGGAGAAAAAAAACCAAAAACTAAATCAATTGACCAAGTATCCAAAAAAAGTTGAGAAGTGGAAACGTCTGGTTTGTCTTTGGATCCAATTTCCATATGCCTGAAAATGCCGCATTTATCTACAAGCACCACCATGGGAAAAATGTCCCAAAGATGAGTGTGTGTTGGTGCAAATTTCACATTCATTACCTTTTGTTCACAGATGGCTTCAGGGGAATGTAATGAAGACACAGAAGTTTACAACATAACACTAAGTACTGGTGACGAACTGACTTTAATGGGTCAGGCGGAGATCCTTTATGCCAAGAGCTCTAAAGAAAAGTCAAGGCTCAACACCATTTTCAAGAAGATCGGCAAGTTCAACTCCATCAGCAAGATCGGCCGCGGGAAGATGCCCTGCTTGATTTGCATGAACCACCGCACCAACGAGAGCATCAGCCTGCCCTTCCAGTGCAAGGGCCGGTTCAGTACCTGCAGCCCGCTGGAGCTGCAGATGCAGTACGGCGAGCACACCATCCGGAACATCGTGGAGAAAACCCGACTCCCAGTCAACGTGGTCGTGCCCGGCATACCGCCCCGCAACCAGCACGACCTCCACCTCATCCGTGAGGGCCACCGCTACAAGCTGGTCAACATCCAGACCAAGACGGTGGTGGTGTGCTGCGTCCTGCGGAGCAACAAGATCATCCCCACCCACTTCCCCTTCCACATGCCCATGCCGAGATTCATCGTTCCCGAAGAGCTGCTGCAGGGAGAGCTGTGGCTGGAGACCATGGTCCACCGCTGGTTTTCCTTCTGCCAGGAGCAGTTCGACATCGACGACTACTCTCGGGCCGTCCGGGACGTGCGGGCCGACTGGAACGAAGACGGCAGTAGCCCGAGGAAAACCAGCGGGAACGGCAGCTGCGGAGGGAGCAGCAGCTCCAATGGGTGTCCCGGCCACAAGCAGCTGCCCAGCTCATTGACGTACGCCAGAGACGAGCTCACGCAGTCTTTCCACCGACTTTCGGTGTGCGTGTACGGCAGCAACCTGCACGGGAACAGTGAAGTCAACTTGCAGGGGTGCATGACGCTGTGCGGAGACTGGGCTCTTCCGCCTTCCGACGGCGGCCATTCAGAATCCGGAGAGAACGAGCATCTGTTCCCTGAGCTGTCGGACTTCACCAGCCAACATGCCAATCTCAGCAAGTTGGACGTTCCCTATGAGGAGCTGTGGTTGGATCACCTGAACAGGCAGAGCCCAAAGCCTTCCTCAGGTGAAGGCGTACGAGTCGCCAACAACGACTGTGCGACAACGGCCTCACTGTATCCAGTCACTTGTTCTCTTGGTGCCAGAACCAGTTTGGACGTTCCACTTACTCCACCACCTGTCCCACCAAAGTCTGAAGCTGTGAGTAGAACGACATTCTTTGATTCTTTGATGGACTCTGTGTGTTGACTCAACAGAGTCAAACTGCTTCTGTTGAGAGTTTGATTCTTCAATGTCTTCATGCTTAGGGTATTTTTTCTTCCTTTAATATATGAATTCTTGAGCATTTTTACTTCAAGGTCAACATCATTATTGTGATTTTATGTTGCACCACAACACAAAGTAGTTTATTAATATGAAGTGGAAGGAAAATGTTCAGGCACCTGTTGTGTTTCTAGTGTCTCTACCAGCTTTAGACTTTTAAAGATAACCCATCTATCTTTGAATTATTTTTGAGTCTTACCAAAAATCCTTAATTGCATTTATGTCTGGACTTTAACTGAACCAGTCTAATTCACAAATATACTTTGATCTAACCCATATCATCGTAAGGTGATTGTCTTCTTCAACCTCTAATCAGTTTTCTTCCGGTATCGCTTGGCCTTTAGGCGACCAACTTCCCATTGGCACTTGCATTACTCAGAAAGTTTCAAGTATGAAACTTGGAACTTTTTAACTGTTTTCAAATGAATCCAATATCCGTTTAGGTGAAGGAGGAATGTCGTCTTCTGAACGCTCCACCCATTCCTCCCAGATGTATGAAGCAACTACCGTCGGTGCCCATCCCATCGAAGCCCCGCCAGCAGGACACTCGGTCTCCAAGTCCAACTCTTTCCTATTATTCCTCTGGTCTCCATAACATGTAAGAATCAGAAGCATTCTAGGAGGGGGGCAGGAGATTTAATAGAATTATTTGGCAAATGAGTCTTGTCATTTTTCATTAGCAGTGGAGCAACTGAGCAAGAGGGAGCTGAGCTACAAGAGCAAAGTCATGTCTGCTACCCCTGCAGCTGGGGTAATGCCAGCACTGTGGAGAAAAGAGCCACTTCGCCCAGTGGAGACCCGCCGTCGGACGGCGTGCCGTCCCGTCTGTCTTGGCCCAACAACTTTATGAGCGGAGACGCTCACTGCATGGATGAGTTCGTGCCCGCGAGCTGCCGGAGCTACTTCAGCTACCCCAGAAAGAGGACCCCGAGTTCCTCGAAAACCTGTGCAATCAGTCTGGACGACTACGACGGCCGAGAGCTGGCCTGCCGCCGCGGGGAGTTCAGCTCGCAGAAAGGCCCCACGGACCAGATCTGCACTAAATCTTCAAGCTACAACTCGGAAATGTACCGGAACAAGCCAATAGAAGAATCGAACACTAAGCAGAGCTTATCCTGCCCCATTTTACCACCAAGAACACCTAAATCCAACGCCATCAAGAAGTGCCCGGATTTCTTGACGGAGTCCATCTGCGACGAGTCGCAGCAAGCCGCCGTTCAAACCGAGCCTGGCACCAACGAGGTTTATTCCAGCTCTGCAACTCTAAACTGTCCCTCTGTCTCTTCCGCCGCGCAATGGCAGCCGCCTTTGAACTTGTCCGGCATCTCCATCGAAGAGGTGTCCAAGTGTCTGAAGTTCATCGGCCTGCCCAACGACATAGTCTCCCTTTTTGTGTCCGAGAAGATCGACGGGAATCTCATCTTGCAGCTCACCGAGGAGATTTTGACGGAAGACTTCCGCCTAAGCAAGCTGCAGGTGAAGAAACTCATGCAGTTCATAAACGGGTGGAGACCCAAGATATAACGGTATGAAACACTAAATCTGGTTGTAAAAGCTGAGAACATAATGCCTTCAAGTATACAACACGCTATGCACAGCGAGCCTCAAGCAGGCTTGGGATTTTTCTTTGATATGTTGAACTTATTTCCATCGCTACGTCGCGAGAAACGAACCACCGTTTGGTCGTTTCTTCAAAACCCTCGGACTGTCTGTGACTTTAACTGAGTGGAACAAATTGGCACTTTGATTATAAGGCGTGTATTTATGTCAGGACCCTAGTGTGTTTCCATCCTCAACCCACTAATTGTTTATGACAAAAATTTTGTTTTTATTTGAGTCAAATGAAATACAAACGAAAACAAATGTGAAGAGTTAGAGGATGCTAGAATCTTAAACTATTAAAATTTTTAACAGCACAAATTACGTGTGTCTAAAAAGTAGCGTAAATAAAAAAAAATTTTTTATTTTTTTTAACTAAATCTAAAAATACATTCACTAGGGAAAGTTCATGATTTTTCAAGCATTTTTGTTGCAATATAAGAAAAGCTCTTTATCTTACCTGCAGTAGCCAGCTTACTCTGTCTTCATTTAGAATAATTTTATATCAAATTTTCAGTTCAGTCTATTTTATCCAAAACGGCAGTGTACATAAAACAGTGAATGCAACACAATTCCAGTTTAGTTGGTCACTGAGTGACTAAAATCTTTAATAAAAAATAAAGTCAATCCATGTTAATATGTCATAATAAGCTAGTTAACAAGTATAGTAATGTTGCTGTTACCAATTTGCATCCCTTGAAAGTTATCTAATGCTAGAAATAAAGCTAATCTTTAATTTTTGTACAGAAGTTGTGCTCTCTAAGTCCTTCTATATTTAAAATATGTATTTTTTTATTACTGGAATTTCAGACACAAAATGTAAAAATAAATTAATAATAATTTCCAATAATACCTTATGATCTCAGCTCACTCATGTTTTCTACATTGATAATCTATGCAGGCCACTCACTTTTCTGCCCATTGTCATTATCCATATATGGTACTCACTTCCTGAGAGCGAACAAAGAATTTTTGTTGTCAAAAAGTGCTTTTGAAATGTATCTTCTTTGAAAAAAAACAACAAAACAAGAGATTTTACAACATTTCTGCTCTTGAACAAGCATTAAAGCTCCAGGCTGCACGTCCAACTAATCAGATTTTATGCTAAATGAAGACACCAAACGAGTTAATCTACTGCAGGTAGGAAATGAACTGAACCTCGCTTCAGAAATCCTGAACTGTCTCTTAGTATCTTGCTGGAGAAGCATTATAGTATTTAGGTGCATTTGTTTCGTAAGGACAGGAATGCAAAAAGAAAAAGTTACTGTGCAAGTCGAAACATAAAACAAAAAAAATGCGATTTATGTTTAACGTTATTGTGTTGCCTGTTTTATTTGATACTTTTTATCTCGGTTTTATCAGCCGTCTGCGGCAGTAGGTAGTTTTTATACTCCATGTTTAAAATACAGGGAGATTTTTAAGCTCATCCTTCAGCTTTTTTTCGGTACTGTAGTGGAGTTCAGGTTTCTTCGAAAAATCATCAGCTGTGGCTTTAAGTTACTATGGAAAAAATGTGTGAATAAATGCGAAATGAACAAAACCACGCATCACAGAAAAGTATTACACGCAAGAATATTGGTTCATTCTTGGTTGGAGAAGCTTATTCGTTTAGTGCATTTAAACCCAACCTCACTTTGTTTTCGGAAACAGGAAACGCATTAATCTTTTATTATGCAAATCTCGTTTCCGTTCGATGCAGTTCTAAGGTTGTAACGAATTCCACCGACGTAAAGCGAGTGAAATTCTGTCCCAACTCCAAAGCCAACATGGAGCTGAGGCACGACGCTGTTCATCATCAAGGATAAATTATGCATCATGCACTTTGGCAGATTATACTTTAATAATGCAGTCGATTTTAAGCGTATTGAAGTGTTTTTTTTTTTGCGAGTAAATGCACTACATTTTAATTTTTTTCAAAACGGTAATGGTACGTCTGTTTTCTCGTCACTGTTTGTTCCAAAGTGTCCTCTAATGCAAAGAGTCTCTCAGCGCCTTAACCGAAAAGCCCTTAAAAAGAGGTTTAGCAGTTATAATTCTGGCTCAATGTTTTGCCAGTTTTTCTCAAGATGATGTCAACAGACCTCAAAGGGAGCCATGTTGTAGTTCAACGCCCCCCCACCTAGTTTTCCCTAAAACTCCGAGGGGCATTGAAGCTAAAACTCACAATGATCTGCTTTTATTAAATGCCTGTGTGAGTCAGTAGCGGCTGCGGGTTTGTTTGTGAACGCGATTCTACGGCGCTTTGCTAAAGTATTCACACCACATGAGATGTTCCTCACATCTTCAGTGTATTTTTGAATATTTCCAGAGTAATGGTGAGTAATTACAAATACATCCTCATTTTTCAGTTTACTTTTTTTTTTTTTGGTAAAATTATATATATGTATAAAAAATGCCAACGCCCCCCCCAAAAAAACATTTCCCTTTTAATTGTACACTACTTTGTGTTCTAACAGGATTTGTGGCTGCCACGTTAATAGTGTGAAAACATTTTAGAGGTGTGAATACTTTTGCAACACTGTAAATATGCAGACCAGCATCGAGTCAGGACTGTTGAACCCAAACCCAAACTCCCTCTGAGACACTTATTGCCATGGGTTGTTACATCTTTTACTTGATCTTTATTTTTTTTTCAATTAATAGATTTTTTAAGTCAATAATTACTAATGTTGCAATTATTTTTACTGAGATATTGTGTGAATTCTTGTTGGTAACTGTAAGATGTGTGTGTGTGTGTGGGGGGGGGGGGGGTTCTGACTGAAATCATTTTTGATCATTAGGGGGGAAAACCCCCTGAAAGAATCAGTCAAACTACATGTACATTAAAGGAAATTATTAATAAGCTTTGATAGTGTTTTAAGTTTTTTACATTATGTTATATGGATGGTAATGTCTTGTATAATAACACAGGCTCTTTAAAGATGGGAAGGAACAACAGAGCGGCACAAAAACAATGTCCGATATCGCTTTAAAGAGCATTTCTCAGTTAAATGTGTAAATGACCTGATCTGGCCCAAACTATTATTCCATTATTTCTTGTCTGATAAAACGGAAAACTTTCCCCCCTTGGGTTTGTTTCATGTTTGTGCTGCAGATCACGTCCGAGGTTTACCAGGAACGATTGTGTCAATAGTTCTGCTTTCCTGTGGAGTCAGAGAGCGTTTCCTGTTTGACGACGGACACTTCAAATGTCATAAGACTTCTGCTTTTTTCCTTAAGAAGAAAAGCAGAAGTCTTGTTAAGATGGTATTAATAAACCTACAATTGAAATGTTTAATCATAATTTTACCCTTGTACAACCAGGCATGGAATTGATGGAAGCGCGGTCAGGTCAGCAGTGTGAGGCCAGGAGCACATCATACACAATATCTTACTGTAGAACTGAACCTTAGCAAACTAGTTGTGTGAAATTGAGCCTTGCACAAATTTTGTCAGACAATATCAACCCTGTAATTAATTGGAACTCTTAAGGGAAATGAATGTAATCAGTCTAATTAGCTAACTTAGTCTGCAATAAATTCCTTACTAGCATTTTAAGACAAGCTGCAGTACGTAACTTTGCATAAATACAAATATGTTTACATATTTGTTTAATCGGTCACTGTGTTGTGACAGTTTGCTATGAGACAGATAATTGATTTATTTTTTTAGCTCCTCCTCCTCCTGTGCTAATGCTCAATGTGTTAATGGTGGAGAAACAACTTAGGATTCTGTTTCTCCACCGTTGTCGGTGGCTATGCTAACTAGCTTGAGCATTCCTGGAGAGGTTTTGCTAGCGAGAAGAAGATGTAGCCTAGCAGAGAGCAAGGTGGAGGCACAAAAATCTTCCACTTGATTGTCACACGGCTAAAAACAACCTCACAAATTGATGACTTTGTAATATTTTATTGAAATTCAGATGCTTGCCACGATCTCACAGTATTAGAACTCCAGTTCCTTTGATCCTTTCCATTAAAATGCAGCAATTCCTCCATTTCTATAAAAAAAAAATTCATCATGTCTGTTTCAAAATGCTAACCTTACAAGCATTTCTTCTTCACCTTTAAGACCATTCCAATCTCAGAAAGAATTTCTTTCCCAGTAATTTACTTTGCATTTGCCTTCACCTGCAACAATTATTATAAACACTAAGGACAGTGATTCACATCAGATCCATGGCTCCCATCCTGCATAAACTCTGCCAAGGACATTTGGGTCCATGGCCTGGTCCAGCAGGCAGTCCACCTGCTGCTCCACAGACAGGTTCGCGGCTGGAAGCTTCGTCCGGACGTTGTGCTCCTCAGATCCCAAAGCCACTGCCTGCATTCCTTGGAAGGCGGGATCCTTTTCAAAACCCAGCTTCAGCTCCTCGCTGATGAAATAAACACATCATGGGACACAAATAATATGTTTACAAGGTTATAGCAAGAGTCTTTGTAGCAGCTGTGTATAACAAATGTTCTTTACAAGGAGAGAGCCCTAGCTTGTGGGACAACTATTCTTTCCACCAAGCCTTGGGGAGAGATTTCATAAACCATGTACAATACTCAAAAGGTCTGGGACGTTTGGCTTTCAGGAGAAATTTATGGAGAATGTAAAAAGTTCACGCTACAATTATGATATATCATGAAGGTAGGGGATGTAAATATCAAATTTTATTTGTATAGCACATTTCAGCAGCAAGGCATTTCAAGGCGCTTTACGTAATAAAAAACAAAACAGCATGTGACACTGAATAAATAGAAAGTAGAAGCAAGCAACGGAGGTTTTCCTCAACTCAAACAATGTAGTAAAAGAAGTCAACAACAGTGGTGGATATGCCACAACAAAAACTGTCAATACCTCAACATCTCATGCTGTTCACAACAACCCAGGCTCTGTAGCATGGGCACCCTTGACATCTCCATCATCGTTGGCGGCCGCTATTTCTGCTCAACATGAATCGACTTCCACCAAAACAGCCCTGATGCTGTTATGTCTCTTGTCTGGTGTAAACACGTCCTTACCCAAACAAGACGATGAAGCCTGTGCCTGGTGGTGTGGTCAGTTACCTTGCAGGTTATTTAGCGAATTGACCATGATGATGTTTAAGGTTTCAAAGGGTCTGATGTGACACTTGGGTGCCTTTCACCTCCCTGAAATAGGTCAGGAGTTGAATGCCATTCATCATCGGTTACCACAGGGTTCTGCTCATGGTGAAGTGGCCACGTCCACTTCTAAACCTTTCTGTGACTCTGCCAGTTTGTCTACAACCTTCTGATGTCACTCTAAGCTCAGTGGCCACTTCCGTCTGAGAACTTCCTGTTTACAGACCCGTAAAGGTGGGGTAGTGTTGATCTGTTGTTAGTCGTCATCTTGGCCTCACAATGTCAAATTTTGAACAGCATGATGACGATGACTGGTTAAATATCAATTCTGATTGAACCAGGACATTGATGGTCGATTCATAGATTTGCACAGATAAAGACTCCAATGACACTTGGAGTGCTAAGAAGCAACTTCATTGACTGACAACAGTTTGAAAGTACCTGGTTATTGCAGATGGATTAGCGCCCTCTAGTTTCCTTCTGGCGAAGTTCACCTTCTGCAGAGGAAACCAATTGATTTCTTTGGTATTTACGCTCTGGGTCCATGTTCCTCCTTTCTTCAGTTGTTTCATCTCAAAGTTCTGCATAAAACCAAAGTAGAAAAAAAAACTTTTTTATTGTACTTTGAAAATAAAGAGTTTTTTTTTAATTTAAACTAATTCAGACATATTAAGATTTTGTCTTTTATTGTGCGCAAATTACAAGAACCCCAGAATGAAAAACATATTTTAGAATCGGGTAGACAGGATTATATTTGAGGTTGACCTATGTATCATGCTAGTATCCTGTACTGGAGGAAAGCAGATAAATGAGCTCAATGATAATTTTAACATCCAAAATCATAGCAGAACGGAAGAAAGAGCAATAACAAAACACAATAGAAGAGAAAAAAAAAGTCTCTTTCAGTTGAGGGTAGCTCTGTCACAGTAGCATTATTAATGGAAACCTCAGCAGGTGTTTCGGTTACCTTCCAGTCCAGTGAGGGTTCCTTCACAAACACATCCATGGTGTTGAGCAGCAGGTCCGGTTCAGCCCTGAAGGCTCGCAGGGAGTGGGCCATGGTGCTCTGGATCAAACCGGACTCCTTCAACGGCTGGATCACATTCACAAACTGCTGAGTCAGCCGGAAGGGCATGAGCTCCGGCACCGGGAGGAACTGGAAGTAAGCACAACATTCGACATTCAGACCTGAAGCCCTACCTTTACGCTGTCTTTACGTCTGACATCATCGGCCGTACCTGTGTGGCCGATCCAAACGCATGGCCGAAGTCGATGCCGATCATGCCGCCAGTTTCCATGTTGATCATGAAGTTGGAAAGGTGGCGGTCTCCGATTCCGAGAACCCAGTGGCTCACGCACAGCAGAGCGTGGGAGGTGATGAAGTGGGATCGCAGTGAGAGGAACGCCTCGGGGCCGTTGCACATTTTCAGGAAAGCTCTCCTAAACATAAAACGCAAGACAATACAATCTCTAACAGGCCAACGCCAGTCGCGACATCCGTCGTGAAGTTTCTGACGTACTTGAGCAGATCGCTGGGGACGTGCTGCAGGACTTTGAGGAAATTTCCCACTGTGTTGTCACGTTTTGCTTTCCTTGTGAAGAGAAACACGGATGTAAACGTGGGATTAAAATTTCACACTTGATACAACAGAGACACGTTCCCATGTGAGCCCCAGAAGCAAACGCAATCGTCAACCAACTTACTTGTACGACAGTCCGTACAGGGCAATGCCAGACGTAGAAGCTTCACCAAAGGTGGAGAGCCATTTGTTATAGATCTCAACACCCCCGAAACAGAAGGAAGCAGCTGATGGTATTCAGAAATAAGTAGCTCGTTTAGATAAGCATGTTATAGATCAGGGGTGTCAAACTCGATTTCACCGAGGGCCACTTCAGCATATTGGCCCCTCCCAACGGGCCACATTAACGGTACAAATCAGGAGAGCCCAGGTTCAGTACTCCAGGCTTCAACTTTTAGATGCATCCCTGCTAAAACACACCAGGCTAAAGGTTGACATCTCTCATTAGCAGCAACTCAGTTCTGTAGAGGTTTATAATAAGTCAATGACAGTGGCGCAAAAAGTGGGTATACAGCGTATGCAACGCATAGGGGCGCAGCACCAGAGGGGGCGCCGAAACCCCGTCTGGAGGGGGCGACGCGCTGATGTTTTCCCAAACAGTTCAGCAATAAGCCTTTTGTTCCTTCACCTCGCGCACATAACGAGGTACAGGTAGAGTTTTACCCTTCACGATTTATGTTTTCGCATCCACCTGAAAAATGTGTAGTTGCGCCACTGGTCAATGATCCAGGTGTGTTAGAGAAGGAACACATCTAAAGTTGCAGATGGTAGCTCTGGAAAACTAGACTTGGGCAGCCCTAGCATAAATGTATGAAAATACAATGTTAAAAGTAGATTAAACAACACCTCATATTGTTAAATAACGCTTTGAGGCGTCTGGTTAGGAAGCGCATTCGAAATCTTTGGTTGAAATGGCGCATTAAATTCAAGTCTCCATTACAGACCAGAGAAAACTGAAGATAATGCAACGTTGTTTTAATCAATTTGAGGAGCCGGCAGTTTATCTTGAGGAAATAAATGACGACGCAGAAGTTAATTAGGCTGAAACATGCGCAGTGCGCAGCTCAACCACTGCGGACGAGGCTCCGCCGCTGCAAAGAATTAAAACCCGCTGGAAGTAACTGATCCAGCGGATTTAACAAATGGAGCCTCTGGGTCCACGTTACCCAGGAGACCGGCGCTCTGGAGGAGCTGCAGCTTCGGAGATTCGAAACCACGCAAAAAAAAAACAAAAGAAAAAAAAAAACCTCCTGGTAAAAGCCACACCGGACCCCGCAGGGTAAAACACTCACAGAGATCAGTTGATCTGTTTGGATCACAGATCCAACTGACTGATGAATTACCGCAGAGTTTTCTGCAGATGGGAACCAGGAGGAAGTGCGTTCAGACCCCAGCGGGGGAAGTGATGATAATTTAAGTGAAGTAACTCAATTTAATTTATTATTGGGGCCACAGTCAGTCAGTGGAGAAAAATGTAGATGCATTTATCTGCTTAATTTGTGATGGGATCTGGATTCACGGTGAATATTAGCTAAACCGCATAAAATGCGGCTAAATAGACGATGTTAATATGATTGTAATTTTACGGATAAAAATAGTACATGAACGATTTTTTTTTTACGTTGTCGGTCAAGATCACGGATAACAAAAAACGTCTAGCGCGACCTGCAGCCCTGACACGAACTCACACACATTTTCATTCACAGTCTTACTTGTAAATCGATGTTTTTTGGACATTTTGATGTTAGCTTGTCGATGTCTTGGTTTTATTCGCTGGTAAAAATGAATAAGCAGCTTGAGGTGACTCTGCCGCTCTCTAGTGGCGAGAAGCCATAATGTTAGCCGGTAACAATCGGAATGCATTATGGGAGATGTAGTTTGTAGTCAATTCGTGCTCAATACATATTTTAAGTCAATCATGGTCCTATAAAACGCTGGGGGGCCACATAAAATTACATGGCGGGCCACATGTGGCCCGCGGGCCTTGAGTTTGACACATGTTGACACATTATTGACTGAATCTAAAGCCGTGTTCTCTTGTATCAGAAGGGCTGACCATCTCTTGAAAACATAAAAGGGCAACATTTTCACGTTGCAATTTTTCTCTGTTATGCCACTCCTATTCTGTCATCACATCCTTGCCTTTGTAGAATATCAGCAATTTTTGATTGAGAAGTTGATTCTGCTCCATCATGAATCTTGGTCGAATGAGCACCATTAAGGTAAAATTTAAGATGTTTCTCCAGTGTGCGTTTAAAAAAAAAAGCATATATTTCGTCACACAACGGACTTCTTTCCATTCCAGTATGGCCCTGCCATCTTTATTTCTGTATCAACCGTCTCCACTTTTGACCTGAAGCGCCCTTTGCTGAACAGTTGCCAAACTACAGGACTAAAAGGAGAACTTTATTAGTTAATCAATTAGAACAAAATTTAATCTAATAAATTAATTTATTAATTGTTGGCTTCCCTAAAAGCATTACAAACGGTGTGCGGTAATACTTGAATAAGACATGATTTATTTAATAAAATAATTAGCTTTTCATGTATCTGAGCGACATTTCCAGGGTACTGAAGATGAAAAGCTAAACATTCATGTTGGTAATGCTGCACACTCTGTACCTTTCGACCTTTTGCTGCTCGTCTCCCATCATTGTGTTGTACAGGAACTCTTTCAGCGTGCACGTATTTTCCATCCACTCAATCAGACCAATTCTGGAAAGGAAATTAAATCTTTTAGTTCTTTTGATTGAAGTTGATTGAGTGTGTTCTACATGAACCCTGTAGACGTCTACATAGTAAAATGAATGAGCAACGTTTGCGTCCAGTACCTGGTGGTTATAGGGATAACCTGGTAAGTGCGGAGCTGCAAGCCTCGCCGTGTGCAGGACGTGTCGTGGCTCAGCACGATGTTCATGACGGCGAACAGCTGCTCGATGCGCTGGTCCTGCCGCAAGTCCTCCCCGCCCTTTACCAGGAAGGGGTGGTCCCGCTCGTCGTCCCCGCGGATGATCAGACGTTTGGGGCGGCGGATGGAAGACATCACCTTTACCTGCGAGACGTTTTCAGGTACCAGGTTACTACTGGACATTTAAATGTGTTCTGGTTTACAGTGGATGTGGGAAAAATGCCTACCCTTTCATCAAAGCCAGTTATTTTTGCATGGTACTCCGGTAACGGTTTAGATCTCCCATCATACTGTCCTGCATTTAAGAAAGGTGGACTCAGCATTAGGATTATAACTCCAAGGCATATGACTCAATGCCACAAATAGACATTACAACCACAAACAACAGGTAGGTTCACTTTAAATCCAGTTGACAAACCTGGAATCTCCAGTTCGTTGCTGAATGAGTCGGCTTTGAAGCCGCTCAGCCAGGGTGAGTACTCCTTCAGATTCCCCGGTTCCTTCTGAAATCCCCGCATGGATTCCATCAGCTTCGTCACCTCTTGCAAAAAGTTTTTGTTTTTCCTCTTCTCGAAAAGATTGCCACCCTTAGGTCCCAAGAGTTTCTCCACATCTTTGGAGAATTTCTGCAAGGATAACAAAGAGTCCAAGGTCACCTTCTGTCTTCTTTGATACGACAAGTGACATTTGGCAAAAATTGGCTTATTTTAAGACGGTGATGATGTGCAACGTAAAGGAAATGCATCAAAACTTCTACTAAGTTCACTACATAATATAGTGCTGATTATTCTTCTGAAAATGAAAACAATTTTGAAGCCTGTAGCTTGTTATTTAAAAAGCTGTGTAAAATATTAAAAGGGATATGCCACAAACTACTATAGCAGAAACAAACAGACTAATATAAGTCAGTAAAAGGAATTCACTGACTGTTGTCCATTTAAATGAACTAGCCAACAAGCTAACTAGCTAGTTACAAATGTAGCTTTTGTGTTGAGCAAAAATAAAGCACATCTGTAAATATACATATATATATATTAGGGGTTGAACGACTACATATTTTTTAAGGTCGACTACTTCATGATAATAGTCGAGTAGATGTCGACTAGTCGCGATGACGTCATAGTGATGTAAGCGCAAAATCCTTCACAACAACTTGGAGGCTTTATGAGCTATTTTCACGGTAAATATTAACCCCTACACCGTCTCCCCTTCTCCCGCTTTTACTAAGTCTATTATGCAGAATTAAAAGAGCAATAAATACATCATTCTTTGTGAGCAGCGGAGAAAAGTTCGTTGCACAAAGTCGGTCTGACTTTTTTTTTTTTTTTTTTTTTTCTAAACAGCGGCTGATACTGATGATCTCTGGATAGTTACTCTTATAGGAGTCAAATTATCACACTGACCATAATGGTGCTTTGGAGCATCACAAACCAAACTTATTCTGAACGGATCCCGTTTGGTTACAGTTTAATTCTACGAAGCCTCCGCTGCTCTCCCGCTGTCTCCGCTCTCCGCTGCTCTCCCTGCTCCGGCTCTCCACTGCTCTCCAGCTGCCTCCCGCTGCTCCTCCCGTGCTCCTCGTCCTCCCGCGTCTCCGCGCCCTCCGCCCATGCGCAGCATGAAGCTCTGCTGACTAGAGTCGGTTCGGCTCTGAACCGACATGCAGACGGCAGAGATCGACTCGATCAGATTCTCAGGATGAAGCTTGGACTTAGTTTCCAGATGTAGTCAAATCAGATCTTTATAAGAGCGAAAGCTGCCAGAAGCTTCAGTAGCAGGTTGACGCTGATCAGTCGAGGGTAGGGATAAAAAAAAAAAAAACCCGACTTCATGCCACATTGTAGCACATTACTCCTGTAGTCTTTGTTTTTTTGTTTTTTTTTAGTAATTTTTCGACACTAGTTTATTTGACAGTAATCTGATAGTAAGGGGTCAGAGAGAGTGGAGAGGCCTGGTGGACCCAGCGACTGGAGGACGGGGTCGGACTCCTGACCACCGCGGGCTAAAGTCTCTATATATGCGGGGCGCCGCGCTAACAACCGCGTCACGCAACGCCCCTATTGCGGGAGCCTATGCTGTAATTTACAGCTTCTCTTTGTTAAATTATTTACATTTTTATACAATTTGAGCTTTCTGGCTAACTCACCTGGTCCATCTTCTTTCATTTCCTTCGAAAAATATGTTGTGTCACGTGATTGCATTGCAGAGAAAAGAATCGACTAGTCGATTAGTCGACTAGTCGGTGCAACCCCTAATATATATATATATATATGTATATATATATATATACTATTTATATATTTTAATGCTAAAAATATTTTGGACCTTTCATCTTCTATTTTTTAGTGTTAAAAAATCCAGCATTCTTATCCACTCTTTAACTAGTATAGCAAGCTAGCTATGTTTTTCAGCTAGCTACTGGAAGCTATTTAAATTTAAATTTGAAAGAATAATAAAACTACATACCAACACATTTTATCTTTCACTTTATAAAACAAAAGTAACTACAATTATTCTGAATTGATTAAAATAAATAAGTGTTATATAGCTCAATATTTCAACTAGCAAGTTGATGTATTAAAATTTTTGACAAAAAACTTTTCAGAGATTTTGTGCTCCACGGTTCTGAGATTGTAGGACATACATGTATGTTAGAGGTGGCTGATGTGGCAAAGTGACAGTATTAATAATATTAATAATAATTTTGCATAACAATTTCCCGTCATAGAAAAAAAAGTATCATGACTGTACAGATTTGTATCGTTTTCTGCAATTTTGTGTCACAACTTATAAAGGCCTACACACACTTCCCAAAAACAGAGAAGTTTGTTCTTTTACTCTATGTGGAGTAAAACATATAACCCTTAAAGTTACTCGACAAGAACTTTAAGGGTTAACTCCTGGCAAGTTCTCATGCTCATTTCTATCCACCTTCATTTTGATGCACTTTTGAGCACAAAAGACGGTAAAACGAGGAACCGACTTGTATGAATTTCCTGCGAAACCCTCCGTGGCCCTGGCTGTTCCGATCGCAGAGCAAGGAGCGCATCTCCTCGTACATTTCACCCATCTGCTTCTTGTTGAAGGTCGATTTTTCCATTTCACTCTTCACACTCTCCCACCAATCCTGTTCAAAGCAGCAAAAACACACAATGTCAAAAAGAACCCTAAATAAAAACAGCTGTTTGATTCTTTGCTTTTTTTATTTTGTGGTGTGAAAATAACCTTAAAAATCATGTCAGGATTCGTGAGCTGCTGCAGGGCTTCCACAAAGCTCTTCACAGCGCCCCCTATATCCAACATGCTTCTAAGCCTGATGATATATTAGCATTCCCAAACAAAAATAAAAATGATGAGAAATAATAAAAAGAGACTTACTTTTGATGAAATACAAAAAAAATACCAGAAGTCAGTCTACCTGTTGACAAATTCCTGCTGCTGGTGTCCCGTTGCCGACTCCTCAAAGCGGTAACTCTCACTGCTGATCATGAGCGCGTAGACCAGCGCCTGAGGGTAGCACCTGGCTATCTGCTCGATGCAGTGCTGCACGGCTATCGCTTCAGGCTTGTCCAGCAGGGCCACCATTTGACCAATCCAGCTGATGAGTATCCAGCAGGGAATCGACGCCATCTGAATACAGACAGCAGGGAGCGATTGTGGAACGTTCTATTTGACAGTTAAACTTATATTTTGGATCATTTGCCCTCTGTACACAACTAAGTTAAAAAAAAAAAGGGAATTAAAGTTTGCAACTGAATACAAATATACCGTACGAACGGGTGAACGAACCTCTTTAGTCATGACGTCCAGCGTTTCCGACGGATACAGCTCAATGATCTGCAGCAGCCGTGGAAACCGGAGGCGGGCCTCCTCACAGTTCATCTTCAGAGCTTTCAGCATGCTCTCCACCACGTGCACCGACAGCGCCACCAGGTCCGGGAACTGACTGGCTGCAGGCAAAACGCACCAACAGAAAGAAAATGGCCGCCGTGAAAAACACTGAATCATTTAGAATGGAGGAAGCATCTAAACGACTTAATCGTTTTGTTTTGTGTTTTTTCCCACGTGTTTGTAACAATGAAACGTCTCCATATTTTGTCCTGCCACAATGGCAAACTTTAGTATAAGTTATTATGAGGTGGAAAGATATTGATTCATAAATGGAATCTGAAAAGTGTGGTGTGCTTTTGTATTCAAAATCCCTGAGTCAATGCATTGCGGAGCCGTCTTTCACTTCTGTTACTTTTGCTTACACATCTGGAGACAGAAACGTTTCACCATATTGCAAAATAGCTCCAGATCAGACCAACGGCGTCTCACAATAGTTCCTTGATTGCATCAGCAAATTCATAAGACTTGATCTAAAGCATTTACGGCCGTGACTTTAGCACGTTAATTTTGATTAATTAGATCAATTTCGATGTTTTGAATATTTTCTTAGATATACCCACGAAAAGGTGTTGAATAAAAATGCATCAGTCACCGGTGTCGTTCTGTTCCTCTTCTCGCAGCAGCTTGTCGCAGAAGTTGGCCAAAGCCATGTACGTCTCTGAGATGCTACTGGTCTCCACAGAGTGGTGAGCGAAGGACTGGAGCTCCTCATCGGCCTTTCTGCTCGCCTCACACAGCAGCTTCAGGGCGTGCTGCTGCAATCCCACCTCCACTTCCTGCAAAGAAAACGGTTTTCCCGTTTCAGACAAGGAAATGTGAAACATTTCACTGGGCTATGAAAAGTGGGGAGTTTTTGTTAAGCTGCGGAAAGACCAAAGAGTAAAAGAGGACCTTTGGGTTTGGACTGGGTTTGGCAGCTCCTGAAAGTCGGACAACGCTCTGTTGTTTCTCTGTGGCGAGCGTTCCCAGGACGGACGGGCTTCTGCCCACCGCCGAGGCGAGGATGTGGAACGACGTGCCCTGGAGAATCTTCTGGCGTCTGAACACTTCAGATGTGGCGCTGTGACAGTCCGCCTCAAGATCCTCTGGACAGGAAGAGGAGATTACATGAAGTCTCACGCAGATATGCAAACATGAAAAAATTAAAAATGTGTCACCGAGAGGGAAGTTCTCATTCAAGGTTTCTATCTGAAACAGCCTAAAAACCCCGTAGTGCCAAGAATGAATGAAAAATTATCTAATAGCGAAGATTAACGTCGTCCAGTCAATTGGTGATAAAATTTACACATACCGGTGGTAGAAAAAAAAAATCTATCCATCTAGCTAGCAAGGGTTTTTGCACTTAAACCGTGATGGAAGCAAAAAAGCTCGAGTCTAACTGCAACTACCTGGCTAATATAGCCTTGCTAGATAGCAAATGAATATTAAAAGCTATATAACCAGAAACAATTGGTTCTTGGTTTCTAAATAGGAGTGAGGAGAAAAATTAGCTAGCAAGCTAGCTGTCAAGCTAGCTTTTTTGCTATCTAACTAGCTAGTTTTTCCTCCTGCCTTCATTTCAAGAACCAGAACCAAGTGTTCCTGCTAGTATAGCGGTAGCTACTGCTATATTAGCTGTTAATATAGTGGCTATACTATCAGCTAATTACAAGTAGTACAAGTACAAACTAAAATGTTTGCCCGACAGAAAACTCAAATGAGAAAAAAAAGACAACATAAAGTAATATGTAGTGTATATACATATACATAGAATATACAAGGTTAAATAGTCTTGGCACTACAAAATTTAATGCTTGCGATTGTCATTTTAAAGTCTTAATTTTAGATGCATAAACTGAAGCCTTTTGAAAGGTGTGCAGCCTGTTATTACCGAGGAGGGGGATGGTCTTCAGCATGGCACCGATCTGCTCTACGGGCCCCTGTGTCTGGCTGCGCTTGTGGTTGTAGCTGCTGAAGCTGTGCACCCAACGCAGCAGCCAGCCTCTGTTGCTTTTGGCTTCCTTGTGAAGTTCCTTCAGCAGCTTGGTGGTGACTGGGAAGTTTTTCTGAAAAGGTTTGAAGCTCAAGATGAGTTTGACAGGATGTAATGACTTAAAAAAAAATCCCTCCAATGCTTCCTTACCTGCTGACAGGCGCTGTCCGCCATGTGCAGCTTCATGGTGAACTTGCAGTCGTTCACAATCGTCTCGACATTGCGCGTCGCGTCTTGCGCCTCGTCCACTTCCATGCTGTCGCTGGGAGCCGCACCTCTCAGCTTTTCCTTAATCTTGTCCAAAAAGAAACACCTGAGAAGAAAAAGAAAAAAAGTGAGATTTGTAGTCAGCTTTCACAGCCGATTTTCAGTCCCATCCTTACCGAGATGTGATGATGTCGTCCCACACGACCACTGGATCCACTTTGGTGTCGGGATACCGATTAGTCCAAGACCTGATGAGGCTCTTCAGAGAGCCCACAGACACTAATAATGTCACATTAAAAGAGAAAACAAGGTTAAAATGTTTTGAAGAGTTCCAAAAAAAAAAAATCAAAAAATTTATTATATATATTTTTCTTAAATTTCAATTATGATTGGCAACATTTTCCACTGCAAAAACACAATAACTAGGTCAATTCAAAAAAGACAAAACTAACTTACGAGTAACTTCTCAGGAAGATACAGGAGCTTGTTTTAAATCAATAACTTATTAATATTGATGAAAAAGTACTAGTTCCTCTTGCAGACTATTTCATTTTTAAAAATGGGAAAATCATGGGAGACATACCATAAATGAAATAATCTACCAACTTTAAGTTGCATTATGTTTGACATTTTCTGAACAGGCCGTTGAAAATGACAATTTGTTATCAATTAACCTACCTGGTAAAATAAAAGGTTAAATACAAAAGTAAGAAGGAAAAGTTAACGGTTTGGAAATCTCCAGACAGCCGGATCTCACCGTCTCCTTTGATGAAGAGCAGGAAGTCCTGGATCTCTGTCAGCGCCTGCACCGGCTGCAGGACGGCCAGTCGGCTTTGGGTCAGGAGTGTATCTACGCTGGAGTAACTCTGCACGAGGCAAACAGTCAGTGTAAAACTTAGCGATCTCTTTGTAGGATACTTTTTACCCAAGATTAATTGGATAAAATCCACCAATCTCATGAACCCGGTCTTTTATTTTGAAACCAAATGTTGAATCAAACCCAATCCAAAAGCCCAAAAGTATTCAATTTCCTCTGATGAATATTTGCAAACTTCTTGACCAGTACCTTCGTTTTGTCTGTTTTATCCAAAGGAAGGCTTGGGACAAACCTCCATGAAGAGCTGCATGGCGTGGTTGGTGTAGTACTTGGCGCGGTCGTAGTCGTCCTGCAGGATGTAGAGCAGGCTGAGCTCCTGGCTGTGGTGACTCTCCAGCAGCTTCTTGCGCTCCTCCACCCTCATGGCTTTGTCGATGAAGCTGAGCAGCGTTTGGTCGCTCTCGCCCAGCTGCAGCTGCTTCAGCATGCTGCGAATCATGTGCTGCAGGTACATGTCCTAAATGAAAACAAATATCTTTACTACCTAAATCCAATTGAGGACCCATGCAAAGACTTGAAAATTAACGCTCACAAAAGCTCTTGATACAATCCAAATTATTGTTTGCTTGAGTCATGGAAAGTGAGAACAGTGAGAACAGTATGGAACTGAAAACACGACCTTGAGGAACTCCCCAAAAGTTTGATTTAGAGAATAAGACAAAAATGCTAAAAAGTGAAAAGTGAATTTCAAACCTACTTGTAAACATAAAAGTGTGGTTAGAATCTAATGAAATATTTTGTTTTGCTTGTGTTTTTATTCATTAGAAACATGTAAAAGAATAAATCTAAAAATACTCAAACTAGAACGTAAAATTTGTCTCCATGCCCCAAAATTTTGGCCGTGACAGAAACATTTTCAATTATTGATGAATATGACAGAATATTCCTTGATAATTTTGTGTGGCCTAAAACATAAATAATGGTTTTATGCTCAAAAACGTGTCAAAAAGTAACTTTTTGCTACCTGGTAGAGAGGCTCTGACCACATCCTCTCCAGATTGGGTGGTGAGTTTTCATCAATGTACACAGTGGAGCAGTACTGAAGAGACTTCCACTCTGTCAGCTGGTTATACGCCTCCATAGCTGCAATTTCCCAGAAATCCTTCTCGGAGTCGGTGGGTTCTCCATCCGGCCAGTCCTCGGTGTTCAGCGCCTGCCAGGATGGGAACACGATTCACACAAAAACAATCAATCGCCGTCTGGGTTGAGCTTTTTTTTTTTTTTTTGAGCCATGATCCGTTTTCTTAAAAATACTGCAGGATTTCAGCAGCAGCACCGCCATAAGAGGTTGCTGTACCTCATTGTAAAGTTTCACGGCTTCTGCAAAGTCCGTGTTGGCTTCAGCTTGGAGGGCGGAACAAGTAATCGACTTTGTGCCGACTTTCCCACCGAAGATGCCGCGCACAACATCGTAGTCCTCCAGGTCCCTGTAAAGTCTGCAAAAAACAACAACCAACATTAGCCAAACCAAAAACTGTTAGTTTAACTTTTCAAATGGCAGTTTAGACTGAATACCAAGAGTGGAGCCAATTTCATTTTTATTGACGATCAATAATCTTTAAAAAACATTCAGATTCTGTGAAAAAATATTTTTTGTGTGAAAAGTTGCTAAAAATTGCAACAAACTCACTAAGTTGACAACAGTGGAGTTACTATTATGGTTAAGTGTCATCTAACCATGATCGGCCAAAATTTTGAAAATCTGGGTCAATTTACCAGAGGGTCCCCTATAAACCAACTTTTATTTTAAAAAAATAAAATAAAATAAATATTTTACAACTATATCCAAAGGCAATTATTCTTTTTTATGTATTTAGAAATATATATATATATATATATATGTATTTAAAAATTGAACTACTTTTTTATTCATCCATTTGAGGCCTTTTAAATCCAGGGTTTTCAGGATTTCACCAACTCAAATATTAAGACTTTTTAAGACTATTGTGAATTAAATTTGATACCAGGAATATACAAAAGAAAATTGCCCATTTTACATATTATCGCCTAGCTTTTTTGCACAGAAAACACATAGCATCGCATATGTGGCAACAGAACTGAGTCAGTGGCGAAGACGAACGTCATCCAGCAAACTGGTGATAAATTTCCCCTTACCCTTGACAGACTCAAAAAGCTAGCTAGCTAGCAGGATTTATTAGCAGCTAGTTTGCGGTAGCCTCACAGAACCTCATGAAGACTCAAAACTTTTGAGTCTGTAATAAAATATAAAAGATTTAATAGTCAGTCATGCCACAACCAAGTTTAAGACCTGTGATTAACATATTTAAGGCTAACTTACAGATTTTCTATTGAATTTCAGACAATTTAAGGCCTTACTTTCAGATTCGTGAATGTAAGACCTTTTAAGGATGCCTGACAGCCTGAAACCTGTTGCCTCTGCGCTCACTTGGCCAGGTGGATCCATTTGTTGGTGTCTGGCGCGATTTCTCGTCGTCCTCGCGCCCGTTTGGCGGGGCGCTCCTCTGGCTCGGCGGCGTGGAGCAGACCCTCCTCCAGCAGCAGGATGCCTGACGGCTGCTGGAGACTCACCAGGCAGGTGGAGCTGACGGCGGCCGGATCCAGCTGCTGCAGCTCCCTCTGCTGGTAGCACATGTCCTAAAACGACAACTTCTCATCAGTATCCAGTACAGAAAAGTTTTTTTCCCCCAGATTGTTTCTCGTTATTACATTCTCACCTGGACGCATGCTATGAACGGTGGGAAGCAGAGCGTGCTCTTATTCAGGAACGTGTTCATGTTGCATCGCAGTTCCTCCTTGATTCTTCCCCTTTCCTGCGGAGTGTGCGTTTTATCCATTTCTTGGAGGATGCCGGCAAAGAGGGAGCTGAAGAGTTGCTTGGCTAAGATCGGGTCTCTCTGAGGGACGGGCAAGAATATTCGTTGTCAAAAACAAGATAATATTTTACCAAGTTTTCTACTGCAGAAACAGCCTTGCCTGAGCTAAAGCTTGAAGGGGAGCGATGAGGCTGCTGTACGGGATCTGGATATCTGGGAAGTCGCCCACTCGGTAGCTCCGATACAGAGTCACCTGAGCTTCCTTCCGCAGCCTCTGGTCAGCTTTTTCTTCCTGCGGGAGAAATTCAGCTGGCATTAATGCAAATAATGAGCACAGACTGGTTTGACCGTCGGCAGCCTGGATCTCGGTCTGACCTTCTTCTGTCTCTGTTGTTGAATCTCCTTCTGGGCAAAACTCAAGCTGACTTTCTCCTGATCCTTCAGGAATCTGCGCCGCAGCCTCAGAATGTTGCTCCGTTGCTCGTTTTCAGCTGGCGGACAACAAGGGGTGAAAACATCGCGGTGCGTTCAGGGTTTCCGGGAAATGTTTTCGTCAAAATTATATTTTCACGTGATTTCAGAATTAATTTTTAGATCACTTTTTTAAGCGTAGATTCAAAAGTTGAAATTTGTGAAGATGGACAGATGGAAAACATCTGCTTTTTGAACTGAGTCTGAAAGGTTTAATTTAGAATACAGTGGTAATAATAATGGTAGATTTTATTTGAAATTCCCTTTATACTGTACCTTCAGATGACAAAAGGATTCAAAAGTCTAAAAAACAAACAAAACAAGCAATTACAATTGATAAAAATAGCTTGTTTTTTTCTGTTTTATTTGAAGCCCTTTGATATCTCAAGATGTATTATAAATGTATTATAAGTATTATAAATTAAATATATTATTATTCTAAAACAAAACTTTCTTTGTATTCAGTTTAAAAAGTAGTAGAAAACATATTTGTTTTCCATTTGTCCATCCTAACTTTTGCATTTGCAATTTTTTTAAAAAAATACCTAGAAATATAAATATAAATTCTGAAAATATCTGAAAAGGTTTATTTTAACGAGAAAAGATTGTTTAACAAGTTTACATTACTCCTATTTTTCTCATTTTTTAACCTCTTCTAACATTTCTTTGTTCTACATGCTAAAGATTTCGATGCGGTTCCTTTAAGGCCAACCTCTGGTGCGACTGTCCACCTCGTCCGTGGACGCCGTCAGCCGCCTCAGGCCGAAGCCCTCTCCCACCGGTCGTCTCGCCGCTGCCTGACGCTCCGATTTCTTATCAAACACAAGCAGCGAAGACAGAGACTCTGTGCTAGCCGAGTAGTCTGCCAGAGTGTCCACGCTGCTCCCAGTTAGCCAGTTGTAGGCCATACGGCGACCTAGGGAGGACAGAAATAAATAAATATTGAGTTTAAAATTACTTCTTGTTGTTTGCCAAACATACGAGTTGCCAGCAGCACCTGGTGCTTGGGTTTGGCTAAACTCTAAAGAAGTCTGTGTTGCTCTAAGTTTCCCCTTCATGGATCCGGACTGGGAGGCCCCTGCGCTCTCCAGGCCCTGAGAGCTTTGGGTCTCAACAAACATGGGTGTCATTACTGTGCTCCTGAAGCGCCAATTTGAATCAATGACGTAATCCTGCAGGAAAAAGATGAATAAAAACATGATTAGAAGCTCTATTTGGATGCTCTGAATGAAAAAGGTAGGGGAAATGTGCGAGGACCTGGAAGGTGCACTCTGACAGAGGATACTCAAACATGTTCCGTGTGAAGTCGGGGCTCTGGCTGGTCATCTCCAGCAGCAGGTTGGTGGCCAGGCTCAGGAAGCAGCGCTCTATCTGACAGGAGTACAGCGAACGCAGCACCGTCAGCATCCGCTCCAGGGTGGCAGAGGGGAGCCGCTTCTCCTGGCTCCAGAAGTTACGGACGTAAAGCCTGGGAACGAGGGAGATTGTCCAATCATTCGACAAATCGAGTAGCAACGACGTCTCATTTGGCCAAGGCTTGGACTGGTGGCTGCTCACTGAAGGCCTTGATTTTCCTCTGAGAGTCCTTGAAGTAAAGTTTCTTTAGATGCATCCAAAACCTCCAGCGACGTTTTATCTTTCATGCTTTCTTCGTCACTACGGGCAAAAATAAACACAAAACAGCATTTTAAGTTTAAATCAGAAAAAGTTTCAAGACTTTTCCCACATTTTAACCAGAGCTGCCAATAAGCGAGAGCGGTGCAGAGTGACTGTGACAGGGTTCTCACAGGTTTCAGAAAGTCAAATTTCAGACCTTTTAAAGACTTTTTAAGGCCATTGTTAATGAAATGGCACGTTTTAAGACCATGATCAGAAACATTCAAATTGGAATTTTAACAAAGAAACCTTTTATTCTTATCAATATCAAGATTTATGTATTTATTTGAAAAATTATTATAAAATTATTATTTGAAAAATATTAATTTAAAATATTAAATTACCTCAGTTTTAAAACAATCAACAGTAATATTTTTAACCCAAGTAAACTTCCTGACACGACACTATTACATACTGATTCCATATATGTCCGAGCTAATCTCCTTTAGCATCAATCTCAGTTTCAAGGGTAACAGTAACATGAGTGTTTTTAGGGCATGCTGGAGGGGAGGATACACATGGTTAACTCACACTGTCGCAACTCCTGTTACTACACTAGAAAAAAAAAATGAAGACATGACAAAATTAAATTTAAGACCTTGAATAAAAATCGTGTCATTTTAAGATATTTTTAAGGCCTTAAATTCAGAAAGAAAGAAAAATCATAAAATAAATAAATAAATAAAAAAAAAACATGGGTCAAAGACTGACCCATAGTTGTCCTGGATCCACATGAGGATCTCATACATCCTCTCTTTGCAAACGGGCGAGGGGTGAGAGACGAACGTCGTCACGGCTCCCAGCAGCTCCTGCAGTTCCACCGGAGTCAGGAGGGCAATTATCTTGTGTATGATATCCAGACAGACCCTTTGTCTCGCTTCGTCCCTGAAAGAGGCAAAAATAAGTTCAGCACCTGCGAGTTGGACAAACTAAGTGACAAAGCCCAGTAAGATTTAAGAGATAATCCTAGATGTTTCTAATGTTTTGGTGCACTATAATTCATTATTTGTAGCCCAGCTGAGAAAGAGAACAAAATAACTATTGTTGGAGCAATTGTATGTTATTATGAAAACACATTTTCTGGTATTTCAGGGTTTCTGCAGGTTTCACCAACTCAAATTAAAACCTTTTTAAGACCATTAAGAACAGGATGTAAAACCGATATCTCAGTAGAATGCAGGATTATATCCACAAAGCTAGCTAGCAAGGGTGTTTTAGCAGTGACCGGTAGCCTCCAATGTCTTGAGTCACAAAATTTAAGACCTCTGGTTAAAGTATTTAAAGCCAACTTGCATTTTAAAAAAATATTCATTTAAGACATTTTAAGGGTAACTTGATCATTATTTAGTGAAAAATCTGAACTGCAGATGTTCAACACGAGTTCAATCAACCCCATCCTTGTTGTGGTTTAGAAACTAATCACAATCTAGTTTAGCCTTCCAGGAAGAGGTGAGCGACGCCCTCCTGCGACATCTTCCAGGTGTTTGTGACCCACCTGTGGCTCATCATCTGGATGAAACCTGAGCTCTTCAGCTGCAGAAAGATGTCCGGGATCACATCGGCTCGGCTGAGCACGCACTCCAGACAGAGAGTCTTTAAGATGCCGTGCAGCTTCGGCAGCAGGTAAAACACATGATTGACGAACCTGGAAGTAAAAAACAACGTATATGTGGCTGTGGTTATCTTGATGAAAAGAAATAATAATAAAAAAAGAGTCAGAGCTGTTCATTTATTCACCCACCGATCCATAAAGGGTGGGAAGTGTTTGGTCACTTTATTCAAGCAGATGATGAACTTGTCATCCAGGTCTTTTTTCTTCAGATCTGTTATCTTGGCTGCAGCAAGTTTGAAAAGTTCTTGCTGTTGCTTTTATATGAGCAAATAAATAATAATAAAAAAAGCATCAGCAGAAATATTGTACTAATTCAAAGGAACACTTAATTAGGCAAAAGGAGATAAAGTCATTACATCTCCCGTTTCTGTCATGCTCTTCAGAACGAGGCCGATAATTTCCGCCGCAGCCGAGTAGACATCTTTATATCTGGTAAAGGACAGGTTGTTGCCGAGTGACTGGATGTACCTGAACATGCAAAGCACAAAGAAGAAAAGAGAGATCTAATAGGTCAGTAAGCGCCACATGATGTGAATTTAACACCATACGTAAACACAACTTAAATGTGGACGCATTTTTTAGTAGCAGGTAGAACATCTGAGCTGAGAAAGGTTGTGCGGCCGCGTGTCCCACCTCTCGTATTCAATTCCGCATGAAACGTCGTAGGCGGGCAGGTTGTTGGCCAGGATGATTCCCAGCAGCTGGAGTCCCACAGAGTTGTCTTTGCTGTTTGGGTCGGTGCCGCAAAAGCGATCATATATTAGGCTAGTGAGGGGAAGAATAAAGAATTTTTAAAAAAATTAATGAATATACATGAGAAATCCAGTCATTTTACAAACATTTCATGTGGACTCCCATGATTTTTTTACATTTCGTTGTTGAATATCCAAATTTCAGTTATTTCTTGCATTTGTCAGCTTTTACTTGACAAATAAAAGCAGGAGTTTTTAAAGGCCTGATTTCAAGGGGTTAAGATACAAAGTCAAGCTTTATTTTTTAAGTCATATCTGATATATGAAGTTAACATGGTACCTGGATTGTGATATAAAATTGCACCATGTGTCTGGAAAACACACAATGCTGCCCCTTTCTTAAAACATATGACTAATGCAGCCGGTGACATGCAAAGCGTGCTCGGTGGGTCACCTGTAAGGCACATGCAGGCAGTTTTTCCAGCACTCTACCAAAGTGCGGATGATCTCCAGGTTGTGGCGGAAAACGGCCCGTTTTGTGTGGAAGCTGTGCTTCATCAGAAACTCCAGCAGCCGATTGGCGAGGACTTCATCTCTGGGGTTTCCCTGGAATGGATGTTGTTAGTGAGGTGACCGACTACAACTGACAGAGATGGCGACATCTCGAGTCCGACTGCCCTTACTACAATCATCATTTATTTGTTTCTTTTGTAAAACAAGGGTGTTTTATGTTATTTATGTATAATTACATCACTTTTACTATCAAAGAATTGGAAAAAGTTGAACATTTCTTGTTAATGAAACACAATCTAACATTTTTTTGACCAGTGTGTCAGCTTCACCATCAAACCGCTCAATAGCTTCATTCTACATAGCTTTTTTCAGTGCTATAAATTTTAAAATCCTCAACTTCTGATCTTTTGAACCTCAGGTGTTTCTCGAACCTTTGGTGTGACCAGACTGGTCCAGGACAGAACAGTGACCACGACATCCACCACCATGAAATGGATCCCCTCTCCTCCGTTGCTTCCAGACACGACCAGCTGCAGCAGCGGCCCGAGCCAGTGCTTGGCGTACGGCTGGAACACCTGCAAGATAACGAATAATCACATATAAGGGTGGGGATGCTGCGGTAAAATGCTAAAGAGCTTACGCCACCTGAATATTTTTCCACAGGTTGCTGGGTTGCAACTACAAACTTTTTAAAGTGATATACAGAGTTAAAGTTTGAGGTTGAAACGTAATAAAATGTTAACTTTGTGTGACTACTGCGTGTCATTCACCTCCTCTGTGTTGATGACCAGCTTTGAGATGAAGAGTCGGATGTTCAGAGGCGTTGCTGGGTTTGCCAGTTTCCCGTGCAGAAACTTCATCCACGGCGGAAGCTCGTCGGGCGTCGTTCCCTGATTCAAACGGAGCCAACGCAACAAACACAAAGTTCTGTGTGTTTTCTTGCAGCGATTTTGCTTTATTAAAGGTAATTCGTGTGATATTTTGATGCAAAGTCACAGATTTGAGCGAAACGCAGCCGACCTGCTCGATCTTAGGTGTTATGTTGCTCCTCTGCATGTGTTGTATCAAAGCTGTCATGGCGGCCATGCATTCATGCTGGTTTAGCTCGTCCATTTCCAGATCCACCATCCCATCCGGGGCCGGACTTCTGTCCTCAGGTTCCTACACAGAAAAACAGGAAACACAAACAACCGCAGCTCAGCATTCTCACACACTGAAAAGCTAAAACCGGACCAAGGCCCGTCACAATAACAAATGTTCCTGGATGGTAAATTGACCCAGAAATTTTTCCAATAAATTTTGAGACCATTTTCAACTTATAATAATAATAATAAAAATTTTATATTGTTGCAAGTATACCGACTCAAAAAAAAGACATAAACTTGAATTTCTAGAGAATATTTAATAGTGGAATTGGAAAACATTTTAAATATTCAAAATAAAAAACAAAAATTATACAATCTTTACAAATAAAATGGCAAACTAAAATTAAATCAGGTAAAAGTCATTTAGGAATGCTAGAAAAAAAAGGCAAACTGATCATGTTGTACTGAGTGTTCAATGTTTGCAGCGTACAAGGAGTGTTTCTTTAATGAATGTTGTTCAAAAACACATCATCTAACCTATTTCAATTTATGAGACGATCAAATGATTTATAGTTTAAATTGCTTATTGTGGCAATTGGAAAACAATTGCCACATTAATGCCCCTGGCCTGCCACTGGCCTAGTGGCCCAGTGGCATTAACAGACTTTTAATTAAATATTTTAATCAATTCAGTTCAGTTTATTTACATAGTGCCAATTCACAACATGTCATTTAAAAGTAAATGAAGAAAATGGAATAAAACCAGTTAATTCAGTGCAATAAAAACACACATTCCAACTGATCATAGTTATCAAACCACGCAGTCAAATTCAGAAAATCATTCAAACTGTCTAAAAAGTTTTCTATTTAAGAAAACCTAGCAGACTGTATCGATTTTGCAAATAGTTTTATTTTGTAACGCGTTACTGGGAGCAGAAAATAAGGTATAAAAATAAATAAATCGCCAAACCTTTTTCACTGCGGTGCGTTTGTGTCCCTGTGGATTCTGGGAGCTGAAGGAGAAGCTTTGGACACCCGTGGAGAAATCAAACTGGCTCATCTCCTCACTCAGGCTGCTGTCGGCCATGTAAGACTGGGAGGAAAGATACACCGGCGCTTCTGTGGAAACCCGAACGGCAACAGCACCAGGCTAGAATTGGTTAATGTAGTTCATGGAGGAGAGAACATAAATAAAATTGTATATAGAGGTGACAAAAGTTCAGAAACACTGATGAGCTCGAGTCCTACCTCCTGTCTCATCACTGACTTCTTTTCGAATCATGAAATATTTCTTCTTCCTCTCAAGTGGGACCTAAAGCAAGACGAAAACGACATTAGAAAAACCCATGTGTGAAACTGAGCGCATCAGGTCCAATCGTTTCCAAAACGGCAAACCTCAATTTCAATGGGGAAGTTGTAGGCGCGCTGGACATCGATGATGTTTTCAAGAATGAACTGATTCTGGGGGAGGGGAGTGAAAAAAAGAGAAAATAAAAAGGTTGAGAAAGTTTCTTTTGTAATCACAATTATGCTAATTTATCCCAAAAATTAAAAAATTAAATAAAATAAAAAGCTGGGTCACATTTGTTCATAATTATATAATTTCAACCATAAACACAATTTAAATAGAAACATATAAATATGGATGCACTGACATGAAATTTGGGTCAATATTTATATGTAATATAAATATTGGTGCTATTGGCGATAACCAAATATTTACCGATATTGTATACATATATATATTTTCCCACTATCCTTTTGCCACTTTAGGAAAAAGAAAAAAACACCACACTGCTGACTTCACCATTGCTTCTGTGATTCAGTTACTACCCACAATCCTTCACTGCATCACTATCACCGTCACAAACATGACCAACTTCAACAAATAGGTAAGTAATAAAAGCATTTCTTATCAAAGTCACATACTGCAGCTCTAATGTGGGTTTCTTATGATTTTCTAAGACCCATTCCGGATTCTTTTTCCATCCTGTGGGATCAATAAAGTATTTTTGAATTGGACGCAGGGTTACGTTGGAGCACCTTCTCTGGTTTCTCGCTGAACAGGAAGCCGTGGTAGAACTTGGGCTCGGTGAAGCTGCAGCTGATGACAGCCATGGCGCAGTTGTACGCGGCGCAGTGGTAGCTTCTCCTGAGCTCCAGCAGCTGCGTCTCTCCGGCCATGTTCTCCGTGAAGGCTTCGAAACACGACCTGCGGTTTGCACGAGTCGAACATGTTTAAGGATTATGTCATGGAAAAACTCAAAAAAACAAAAGAACAACGCTGAAAGAACGTTTTAGCTGTACTTGATCAAGGTTTTGGACAACTCGTTCCCCTCGGTCTTCTCCAAGCGGCAGTAGGCCTGGTTGATGCGCGACTCCTTCGAGTAGACTTCGTCTTTGGGAAGGCGGGAGTACAGGAGCTCCATCATCTTGTAGCAGCCGTTTTTCCTCAGCAGCTGGGTCTCGAAAGCGGCTTCGCTAGACTTGAGTAAGCAAGCGCACACGTTTAGACACACCGACCTGCCCAGGCTGAGGAACTTAATCTAGGAAAGTGGATTTTTAATAGGCGGCACCTTCGTGAAACGGCTTTGCAGGAAGGCGATTATGTCGAAGACGTTCGCCACAAAGAAATCGCTCAGGGACTTGGTGTCGCAGTGGGAGGCCAGAGGCAGCAGGACTCGCTCCGTCAGGCCCTGCAGCATGGAGCTCACCGGAACGTCGCCCTGCTGGATCACCTCATACACGGCGCCGAGCAGCTGCAGCTGCCGCTCGCTGCTTGCTCTGGCAACACACGCACAAAGGAGCATCAGGAGCCGTTCGTATGTTTTTGTTTAAACCCTTCCACGCTCAAGAGTCAAACTTTTAGAGTTTTCGGCCTGTTATACTAATTTTCGCCTCATAAAACACAACAGGTTACTGTGGATGGCTCTGATTGGATGTTAAACTGAAGGGATGCAGAACACACACACAAAAAAAAGAAAAAATGGGAAGGGTACAAGAAAGGCGAGAAAGGAAGCAAGTAAAGAAGGGACAGAAAAAGTGAATGAAGCAAGGAGGAAAAGAAGGACAGAAAGGATGTAAAAAAGAAGTTAGGGAGGAAGTAAGGACACTAGGAAGGGAGATGAGAAGAAATGACATAATGAATGAATGGAGGAAGGAAGAAAGAGAAGACAAAGACCAAAATTTGAAAAAAAGTAAAAAAAAAAAAAAGACAATAAAGAACAATAAAAAGAAATGAAAGAAAATGGACAAGGAACGAAATTAGGAAGACAGCAGGAAATCTCTCCATTAGCATGTACAACAACTCTTTGAAGAAACCTGCATATAAATTCTACACCTAAAGGGAAGGAAAGAATAAATGTTGGCAGAAAGGAAGACAAAAACTATTTTCAAACTTTAAATACTGCTTGAAATTAATATTCTTCCCCACAGTGTTATTTTGCATGGGAATCCTGAGGAATCCTGTATCATTCTGTATACTCCAGCCACCCACAGCTCCAGAATTTCTCCCCCCACATTAACTCTTACTTACCTTTTTGCGATTCTTTGGAAACACGTCTGAAACTGCTCCTCCATGATGTGCTTCCCGTCCCGACACAGAACTCCAGCCATCAGTCGGAGCAGGAGAGGACTCTGGGAAAGCTCCAGGGCATCCAGCAACTAAAACATGGACATTTACCTATTTTATTTCCCCTTTTTTCACGTTTCAGCACACTAAAATCACACTTGCATTCATAATTACAATCGTACTTTGTAAAGTAAAAAAAAAAAAAAGGTTTGTTCAGTGATATTTGAGAAATAGGGCAAAGTGTGAGCCTCATGCCAAACAAGTAGAGAAGTAGAAACCCTGGTTTTTTAATCTGTTTTTTTTAAATGAGATTGTCTTTGAATGAGAGAGAAATATTTGAAGGGAAAAGCATAAAAATATCAGAAAATATGCATCAAGTCGTGGTCAAAAATAAGTTACAAAAATGACATCTTTTTTTAAGCTTCTGTAGTTTTTCTCCAAACTGTAACGTCACCTTCCGGATGCAGTCCATGTAGTTGTTGCGGTGCAGCGAGCCCTTGGCGAACTCGTCGGACTGCATGGGGAAGTGGGAGGCGACGACGGCGTCCAGAGCTCTCTGCAGCCCAGCTAGCGGCTCGCCTTTCAGTGTTGTGAAAAACGGCAGCACCAACAGGGCCTGACTCTGAAGAGGCGGGAAGATTTCAACGATCAAACTCCCGTGTCGGTGGGCTTTAATAACCTCGCCGGGCGAAAAAGACAAGGTCAACGTGCGTTACCTTGAGATTCAGAGGCAGATTCATGTCGACCAGCAGCAGAGTGAAAGTGGAAAACACCTGCTGGAACGCTTTGTGGTCGACGTCCGAGCAGACGGAGGAGTCGATCTAAATCGGAGAAGAAGAAGATCGACGTTAGGCCAAAGTCGAACAAGTTGGCCTCTTCACTCTGGACTAGTTCCTGTTTTCCTTCCACCTGCAGGAGCTTGGAGAGCAGGAGGAGAATGGCAGTTTTACTCTCTGAAGTGGACAAGGGTCCGTCCCACCAGGACTGCAGACTCATCCACCGCCTCAGAACTTCTTCCACCAGCTTCTGGCCCTGGGTTTTCCTAACGGAGCGCTCTCTGAAGCTGTGGTCCAGCATGCCGTTCAGCAACACGCTGACCTGAAGGACACAGAGAGCCCATCACTCTACAACAACACGGACGGCAGCAGCTGACGTACGGATGGCACAAGAAACAAACAGGCTTAAAAAAAACAACATATCTTTTCCTGCACTCTTATGAGCCAGAGTTCTTCCTGTCAAACCACAGATTTCGCAGGAACCCCGAGCTCAAAGCCGGGCCCCTGAATCAAACATGAACTACCATGCTGGGATTCTCCGAGGAGGCCTTCATGAGGCGTGGCACGGCGGTTTCCAGATTTTTCAGCAGCTCTGTGTTGATGGTGGCCTGGAAGAGGCTGTAGAAGAACTCGCCGTGGGAGAAGCTGAGGAAGTTGTGGCTGTGACCGCCTGATATCGGCACAGACAGCATGATGGTGTTCAACAGCAACTCCACCAGCTGCTCACTCTGCAGAAAACCACAAGTGCTCAAATCATTCTGATGTCATTTGAACAGGGAGGTACAGAGTTTAATTCTTTAGCAGTGCTGTGGTCAAACGGACGGCCGTTGCTCTAACCCAACATTGCCCCACTTTTTCAGTGTCGGCTTTGAGCCACCAACCTGTTGGCTTATAGAAAAGGCGAGCTGCAGCAGTCCGTCCGCCAGTCTCCTGGTGTTGACGTCCAAGGATGGAAGCGCCTTCCTGTCTCCGCCAGGCGCTATGCCTTTATACACCGTCATCAGGAGTTTGTGGCCAAGAGAGCTGCCGTACGCCGAATCCTTCAAGAGAAACACACAGGATTCAGGGTCATTTCTAGGCCTGTCGCGATAACACATTTAGCTGGATGATAAATTGATTTCATTGATTAATCACATTTTCTGCTTCTGAAGATCTAATTTTTGAAATAAAAGCCAGTATTTTCTGCTTTTTAATGTTTGTTTTTTTGTTTTGACAAATGATAGAAATTAATGAAAAACAAGAAAATATTTAAATTGAAAATTAGAAGCTTTTTTTTTTTAAAGAAAATGCAAATTTCTCAATAAAACAACAAAAATAAATCTTTCCGTATCTTCAGTGAAGAAGAGCCGGTTCTTACCTGGCTGTGTAGGATGGAGCTGAGGAGACCAGCTTTGTGAATCTGCTTACAGGAAGAAAGGACCATTTCCATTTGCTCATGGTGGCTGAGAGACGCAGACTGGTACAGGTCTACTTCACACAGCTTCTCTACACTGTGGCGACAGCAGGAGGAAACAAAAGGTTTTATTGATTAAAAGGAATCCAACATGTTTCCGATAAGGAGTGCACCGATTGCAGTTTTCTGGCCGATCACATTTATTTAAAATACCTGACTTCATATTCCGATTTTGGCCAATGCCAATGATTTTTGTTTTTTTGTCTGAGAAGAAGTCACTAAATATAGCAACAAACTCTCTAATTGGGAAACAATGGAGTGACTATTGGTAACCAAACTTAGTTTTCTAAGTATCAGCCGATTGCGTTCTCCCAAAATTTTGAAAATCAGAGTTAATATACCGATTTTTTTATTTGTCCATTTGGGGTTTCTGCAGGTTTCAAAAACTCAAATTTAAGTCTTACTAGCGATCCAAAGATTGGCCGATGCCAATTTTTCTTATCTGAAAAGTTGCTAAAGGCCCCTTGCGGAAGAAAATAAGATCAACTTAATAAGATTTTGGGAGCTTGCCGACCTTTCAAAATGACAAAAATCTGGTCAGACTTATCGGTGCACCCCTACTTTTGATCTTCTCAACAATCGCAGCATTTCATTGCAGTGGTGGAAACCTTTTACGGGAGATTTTTGTCCGCAAGCTGCTCTCGAGGCGGCCGCTGTAAGGTGAAGCCGTCAGAGCCTTCAACAATGGCACGCACACCTCTGGCAAGTTCCTCATCACCTCCACGTCGGCCATGTTGAACCCCACAGCGGATGGCTCGCACACCACCGCTGCGGTCAATTCGAAAAAAACTGAGCAGAACACTTCCTGTTCCAGCAGCTGTGAACAACATGACAAAAGTCTCATTTAGAACTTCCAGAGGGAACTCGACCATTCAACCTGGTGACTAACCAAGTGGTACCTTCCAGAACCCTTGGTCTCCTTTGACGAGAATCATGGAGGCAAACTCCAGCAGGCGGACGGTGATGGTGCACTTGCTGTAGTTGTACTGGTCCACCTCTCTCGGGCTGAAGTGAGACATCCTCTCGCCGAGACCGAAACAGCTCTCTGCGGCCGCCAGCTCACGACTCGCAAGCTCCGTCAAGAAGAAGTGTGTGGCTTTCAGGAAGCTAGATTTGTCTTGTGAGCCTTTGGAGTATCATGAAAATATCAACTAAACTGACTAAGTTCTCATACCATAGTCACACAAACACAACCTACTGAGAATGTGCTGAGGCTTGATGATGTGCAAGCCGATGAAGGTGTTGTAGCAGTCGAGGACGGCGAGTAATAGATCCATCCACTGCAGGGTGGCTCGGACGCTGAAGGGGCCGGTCAGGTCCCGGAGCGTCGGCTGGGAGAGGAGGCCCCCACCCTCAAACCGGGAGATCAGGAAGTCGATGCCACGATCCTTTAGCATGCCCTCCAACCACTGCGGTGGAGATTTCTTTCCTGATTCACACAACCCACTTAAAGTCAGAGGAGTTTTTTTTTAATTTTTACTTACCATATGAACAGTTCCTAGTATCCCGTTCTTACCTGGGAGGAGGGGAATAAACTCATAGAGGAGCTCCATGCATTTGTGGCGACACTCCGTCTGCGGTCGGCCGCACTGCTCCAGCAGCCACAAGACCAGATCTGACAGGCACAGCTTCTCATCAGGCGGGAACCCCCTGAGAGAGGCACGCGATGTAGTTCAACTCTAACACTCTACCTTTGTCGAAGTGGTGCGTACACAGACTACCCACCTTGGGATGCGTCTCTTTGCATTGTGCTGAATGAGACTGGGGGCTTTGTGCTTGATTATCCTCTTCAGATGGTCGATGGCACTGCAGCACTGTGGCACAGTACCTGGAGATAAAGATTATAGATCTTCTCTTTCCATAATCATTTTCTTTTTATTCGGATTTTATGCAATTTCAATTCACTATTCTTTAAAGATTGTTCCAGAGACCACATTTCCCATGTGACGGACCTTTGCTAACCATAGATTAAATATATCTTTGGTATGTTCATATATCTCGATAAAGATGAGTCATTTTTAGTCATTGTCAAAACGAGGTCATGTGAAATCTCAACATTTTAGTCGATAAGCACAATATTATTTACAAGGATGTTAGTCATTGTTAATGGGAAGGTGGATTGAGTTAAATTCAAGGAAATCTTTGAGGAAACCCCTTTTTGAGAATACAGAAGACTTGAAAGACCTTATTTTTAGGTTTGCCATCACAGAGTTTAAGGGGTGGAGCTATGTTTGGTACTGCAAATACGGAGGAGATGTACTGAAATATACCCATGGATCGCTCGTCCGAGTGCGCCAGAGCCAGACTTTCAACAAAAATGACGAGAACTTCAAAGACGAACTGCTCCACCAAAGAGTTTTCTTCTCTGAAGGTAAAAAACAAAAAAAGTACCACTTAACATCAGACATAATGTTAGTTTCAGTTTTTCTTTTTAGATAAGTGCATCAAAAAAGCAATAAAACTGAAACCCTTAGCAGAACCCGGGTTCGTACCTGAACTGTCTGTAGATGCTGTTGAAAGCCAGGGCGGCGCCCAGTCTTTTAAACCCGTTGGGGTGGAGAGCCAGGCTGTAAATGCGTTTAAACAGGGACTTCATGTTGGCCGGGCTCTTCTCCTGCTGCTTGGGCGTGGTCTGTTTGATCGACCACTTGACGAACTCTTCGATGCATCGCCCGCAGAAGTCTCTGAGGGTGCTGTCGGTCGGGTCAATCACGCCGTCCTAAACGTGAGCTCGGTTAGGACGCTGCACATAAAACCAGCTGGAGGAAAAACTTCAAAATCCCAAACGCGTCACTCACCAAAATGGCCTCCAGAACGGCCACCGTGTCTTGGCTCTCGAACTTCTTGTTGTTGGTGAACCAGTGAATCAGCTGCATGACCAGCGGTTCAAAGAGTTGCCTGGTTACCTGTAGAACAGATCAGAAACTCTAAATCAAATCGGTTAAATTCAACATGCACCTGACTACATTTTGTTTTCCCATAAAAACATGTACCTGGTCCACGTCGCAGGCCAGACGGAGCAACAGAGGAAACAGTTTTTTGTGCAACTTGTACATAGGAGGAAGTCTGTTCTCCCCTTCCACCATCTGAGCGCTCTTCCCAACCATGTAGACCACCAAGCTGTGGAGCAGCTCGCAGGCTGCCACCTGGAAAGGCAAATGAGAAGTCGGTGAAGATCTGTTTCTCTGAAAGCATTTGGAGCGTCATCTATTTGGTGAGTGAAGGCGTACTTTGGTCTGTCTGTCGCTTGTGGACAGAGCCAGTTCACTGATGTGCGGCAGAAAGGGATCCAGATAGATCACGGGCTTCATGTCGGAGAACGGCACGGCAAAGCTGAGTCTTTTCTCCGAATCCCAGGCAACAAATTTCTTCATCATTTCTTCCGATGAGACCACTGCAAGCAAAAATACAGCATCCTTCACATTTAGTGGCACCTAAAACTGAATAAATCTTTAATTGCAATGGCCCATTACATAACACTAAAAAACTGTAAACAGATGAATAAAAAAAAAGTCCAGCCTTCCAGCAGGAAATGATTCAACATTTTTATAAAACTTCAACCTTCTCCAGACTGAAGTATTACTCCTTTTGGTGTATTCTTATGAACAATAGTCAACATTATTTCTCAATTATTTTTTGTTTTAGGCCTGTCACAATAAATTTTTCTGGACAAAAAAAATTGTCCCAGTAATTATTGCAGTAAACGATAATATCGTTATTTGGGGACCACTTTCAAGCAATATATTAATAATGGCATAGTAATGCAATTTGCTGCCTCCATGACCAGTAATGACCGGAAGATATTTCAAATATCCAAAATGAAAACACAACAATCAAAAACAAGAAATAAGACAGAAATAAAAACTACTTACAACCGAAACCATAAATAAAATGATGATGTCTCTGTAAACCAAATTTCACTTCAAAAATATTAGTAATCAGAATTGAAATTATCGAGTTCAGCTAAAAATAAGTAATATATACATTTTTAAAATTACAACCTTCATAAAATATTGTGATTAAAGTCCAAATTGCCCACTGGTAGGTGGAAGCATAAAAAGGAGGAAGAAGGCAAAGGAGGATGGGGATGTAACTGGCTGCATGATGTACAAAAACATGGATACATAAATGGATGAACAAAAAAGTGAAAGGAAAGAAAAAAAGATTATAAATGGATGAGCGATCACAGCTTTTAGTGAATGGGAATAATAAAGTAAGGAAATACAATTATTTTCCATGATCTTTGTTGATGTTTTTTCAGACTAAGATAAAAGATGGAACTTTTCATCACCAAACATTTAAGCTAGGTTTGGCATAAGACAAAGGATTCCTTAGCATCTCATAATGAAAACATCCATTTCTTCACCGTTGGGCTGAATCCCTTTAAATTTACATCTGTGTTCGAATCTTTACCCGTCACAAGGTTCCTGTTCAGCTTTCCTCCCAGGTGGCCGAGCAACTTCACCACCCTGAGCCTTAGCATGACGAGAGGAGAATCGTCCTGCGCAGAGAAAACAATTAACAAACGCTGGGTTATGAGTTTTAAGAATTTATTTTGTTTCAACAAATTCTTGTTGAATTTCACTAAATAGAAGTGGTGTATTTCAACTGCTTTATCAAAATATAATGTATCGGTTTGTTTAGATGACGATACGATGTTTGCCGATAAACAATAGGATTTCAGTTCAATTTAATTAAATCTGTGATCAATATTAGACGATAACACAATCACTTACCAACCAGGTCAATCTAACAATATATTAAACTTTGAATGACGTAGGTTTTTTATTTATGTTTTGCACCGATGTAACTGGATAGTAAGGTTTCCTCCAGAAAACATGCAGAGTTCAGTGCTAGTGCAGTCATTCATGCGGCGACCTGTCGTGTTTGTTTTTGTTAAAAAATGTTTAAAGTTGACAGGAAATTTGAAAATATCACTTGATAATTATGTATTATTGAAAGATTGGAAGATTAATACCTGAGCACCAGCTATAAAGTCTGAAAATAATGCAAACATTAAAAAAAAAACTTAAATAAATAAGCAAGCTTAGCCTATAGGGGGCACAAGTAAAGCCTGGTGGCCCGCCAGGCTTATAATACACTGGAGGAAACCCTGGATAGATAATCATTTAATTGATAGAGCAATATAGATTTATACACTGTTACATCTAATGAATAGTTTATGATTTTCTGTTGCAAAAGAAATAACTTGGGTCCTACCATGGAAAGCTGGTTGGATTTCTTGAGGAGCCTCGTCATCACTCTGCTGTATCCTTTGTCCCGTCTTGAAGACAACGAGGACATCACCTCCCAGTTGCTCTCATCTTTGTCTGAAGCAAAAAGAATTGGATTTAAATCTTCTGCACCTAGTGAAGTGAAAACAAAAGCCAGAAGAGTTCCAGTTCCCCAGGGCTTCTTACTGCTGGAGGAGGTGGTCTTCAGGTATCCATCCAGGAGGGGCAGGATGTCGGCGTAGCACGGCTGCATGGTGTCCAGTGGGAGGCGGGAGGACCAGTCCTCCAGAGCGTCCAAGGCTGCATTCGCCAGAGGAATGTGACTTAGACCCAACCTCAGAGCCGTCTGGAACCGAACAGAATGTCTTATCAATCTTTGTATGCTGACTAAACTTTTTGAGCGATTCATGAAAACTCATCTATGATTCTATAGCTGTTTTAACAATAAATGTTAAATAAAAAAGTAAGGTAAATGTACAACTTTCAAACATTTTGGTTTGGTAAGCCAGAGTTTGGTCCCACAAACTATGGCTTATTCTTATTTACTTGTGTTAAATTTTTTATAGCATTGAATAATTACTAGTAATTATTAATATGCTTGTAATTCAAGGTTTCTGTTTTGAATTGTCAAAAAATATGAGGAATGATGAAAAAGTAAATAAACTTAACTCATTTGAAGAAAAACAAAAAATAAACTAGAAATTGAAAAAGGAAACAAGAAGAATGCATTTGGGAAAAAAGCAACTTTAAACTTTTACTTCATTAAGTTCAATGAAACAAAAAAATGCAAATTAAACAAATGAAAACCAAAAAGAAAAAAAATCAAAACCAAATAAAGCTATATTTTAAAGCAAAAAAAAAGGTACACTTAAAGATGTTTTGAGTTTGGACAGAAAACTCTGGGAGTGTGCCAAAATGGTTTTAAATTCTCAGGATAAATGAGGTTTAGCTGCATTTTCATCACCAGTTCTCCTAAACCCCAGTAACATCACTAAGCAGAAGACATGTCAGAACCCTCCGTCCCCTGGCCGTACCTCCAGGGCTGGACAGTAGGCCTTCATGTCCAGAGCAACAATGTTGTGGTGCAGAGAGAGGACAAAGGTCAAGCAGGAAGCTAGCAGCTCATCTTTGTACTGCTTCATTCGAACACACACCTGGAAAGAAACATGTGCACGTAAATGTTAGGCCCCCCAAACAAACAAACAAAAAAAGTGCTCCACAGCAACAAAATACCTCTTTCCCAAACTTTGAGAAGAGAGCAAAGCTAGCACTTCTGACTGTGTCATCCTGAGAAGACGCAGAACTTCTCACTCCCACACCCTGATCAAAAGAAGATTTTATTATTGCAAATTAAGGCCTACCGGTACATCTTTTAAGCGTACTTAAAAAAAATTTCAAAAGTTAAACAAAGGAAAAATGACCTGGTAGTACTTGATCCTCTTGGCGATTTTCATGGCGACCGACAGCAGCCTGTAGAAGCCGCTGACCAGTGGATTTCGTATGGAGTGCAGGATCAGTTCGTGGCTCAAGGGATACATCCAGGACTGGAAGTTCTCCACATGCGTGTTCAGCAGCAGCTCACTGCAGAGCAGAACAAAACTAAAGCCTTCCTCCTATATTGGATACCTACAACAGTTCTGTATTTAAACGCTTTAATAAAGTAAAGTTTAGGTGATCAAAGCTACGTGGAAAATAAACGGCGGGTGGTTGAGAAAAATTGGGTTTGATCTCGTTTCTGTACCTGCAGAAGTCGACCAGGTTGATAAAAGCAGTGAAGTCTTTGATCTTATTGGGCAACAGGTTTGCCGTTGGGTCTGAAGAGGGAAGGACGTGGGCTGCATCGTCGGGGGCCTGACCAACGCAAAGACAAATCCAGGGATTACAATCAGAATCATCGGGCGAGGAGGAGTTTTGAGTATTACTGATGCAGATGCATAAAGAGCCGCCGTCACCTCCTCTCCTGTTGCTATTTTCTGCACCGATAAGTCCAACTTCTCCACGATGCGCAGAATTGACTTGACCAACTCGTCATAAAGAAGGTGGCTCAAGGAGCACAGAGCCGCGTTCTGACTCAGGAAAGCTCCGTCTAGAAATCCCGAATCCTACAGGAAGTGAAATGACGCCAAACACGATGACGGTGGCAAAAAAGGCCAAACCGATACATTTCACCCCTGGAAGATAATTAAATTAAGACAAAACTCCACCTTCAGCTGATCGCAGTCCAAAAGCCCCTTAAAGAGCGGGAGGTAATTGGCACTGGTAGGAACTTTCCATTTTCCAGTCCGAACTTCTGCGGACTCAGAGGAACTGTCCTAAGAAGAGAAACAGAAAAAAAAACCCGCTTTCGTTTTTGCAGTAAGAAGAAAAGGAGCGGATGTCACACTCAGTAATTCTGTGTGAGCCACACATAAACAGCACGACTGACCTCAGATAGCGTGATGGGTTTTGAACAGACTCGAATCAAACCCTGGTGCACTGAAAAAAAAAAGAAGCAAGGCAGAACATTGACTTCTGTCCAAAAACACAGACGTACAGAAACAATAAGCTTCAAGTTTGAATTTTTCTGTACACACATTGAAGTCAAACTGCATCAATATCACAAGCGTCAAATTGCTGCGATTTTGAATGAAGAAAAAAAGACCAAAAAGAGTCATTTCAAAACTTTGACATGCATTACTGCTCACTTCAGAAGTGGCGTTTCATAAAAGGTACAGCAGATGAAAATAAGATTGGTCCCAGCAGGAACGCCGAAGACGGATAGAATTTGTTTTTTTGGCGATCACATCAACTCCGACCATTCAACCAGATGGACAAAACTAAAGGCTTCACCGGAACAACAGAGACATTTTGAAATGACCTAGACAGAGTCCAGAATTAAATCTGACGTAAATCTGTTTGGTTTCCTGAGAAGAGCAGTGGACAAGAAACTTCCTCCCAGTTTAAAAGACTTAGAAATAGATCTAGAAGTACACTAAAACTTACGTATTTATGGATGGATGGATATATGGTTGATTGGTCAATGGATGAATGGTTAACTCATCAAAGGCTGGACAGTTAATTGGTTGTTGGATGGATAGTTAACTAGTCAATGGTTGGTTGGATAACTCTTGACGAATCAATGTAACACAATGGGAGATTAATAGCTCGTCCATCCTAATCCCACCCACTGTTCAAGATGTCAGTCGTTGGATCCAAGTGTTTTGCGGCTCCACCTACCCACTGAGCTGATAATACTCCACAGCACTGGTCCTTTGGAGGCCACGGCCACAAAGACCTTCAGGATGGACCTGCTGCAGGCAAACTGCATCCTCTCGCTGTACTGAGGGAAGGTGTCAATCTGCACCACCAGGAGGCGCTCCAGCAGTGGGGTATACACCTCTGGAATCTGTATACACAAAGGAGTTGCTACACTACATTAGCACAACCCTCTGACTTACTGTGCAGTGTCCTTATGCCTCTACCTTGTCCAGATGAATAAGGACACTGGCTATGGAGTCCAGGAAGCTGGGCAGCTGGTAGAAGCTGTCATCTTCCCCGTCAGACTCGGTCAGATACATCTGCTTGCAGCGCTGAATCAACTCCGTGTACATCAGGTCCACGTCTTGGGGGCACACCTTTTTGCATGGCTGCACAAATCAAAGCCGAACGGGATAAACTAAGAGCGAGAACACACACTGTAGTAAATCGGTTTCATGCGAAAAGCAGCTGATTGAGCATTTAAAGGCTGCGATTAACATACAGCTGCAAAGAAGCCATATCCGCGTATGGCGATGGACAGCTCCTTGTGCGTCGATTCCATGGTTTTAATGATGCCGCAGAACTTCTGCATGAAGAACTTCAGCTTGCTTTTGTGCTCTTCAATGTTGTCCGCCACTAACAGGGCAACCTGGGAGAAGATCAGCAGCAGCAGCAGCACAGGACTTCAGGTAAATGAATCATTAAATACGTGTACACGTGTAATAATGTCATAAGCAGATGAATGGGATTAGGACTGGAGTTTTTGTTTCCTAACCTGTTTGAGGAAGGCTTCGAGCGCGCTGTAGCTCGTCTTCTTCATCTCGCCGTTGATGTGTCCACAGAGCTTACACATGGTCTCGAACAGAGCCCTGTAGTGGTCCATGAGGGAGCCGCTGAACTGGGACGCATGTCTGGCAAACAACCGCAGCCCGGCTGTCGAAAGAAAGACACACTTTTATTCTAATTTAATCATCTTTAAACACTGTTGGGTGCCACGGCGTATTAGACCCACCGTAGATTAAACTGTAGATCCAAAAAAAAAAAAACTCAGGAATGTTTTGATTTCTAGAAAACAAACTTGGAAATTTCTGACTTAGAAAAGTCAAACATTTGTAAGGAAAAAAATCAGAAATTTGGAGACTAAACTCAGAAATTTTATGGAATTTTTTTTATTTTTAGTGAGTTTCAAAAAAATTTTATTTTTGAATTTTCGGAATTTCAAAAGTCCAAAATTTTAAACCTTATAAATGCCAATTTCTTTTCTAGAAAATTCCTGACAATAATTTCAAAATTTCTGATTTTTTCTAGCAAGTTTTCAAACTCAGAAAATTCAAAGTTTTGTTCCACAAAATTTCTAAGATTAATGGCAAACATTCTGAGATATTCTTTGAGCAAATTTTCAACTTGTCAAACCTGGTAATGTCCAAGTTTCTAAGACATCTTTTTTTTGGCATAAATGTACTTCTCCTTTTCTATCTACAGTGGCCCTAATACACCTAATACATAGATACTGTGTTGCTTTGATAAAGAAAAAAAAAATAGTAATAATAACGCTCACCAAATGTGACAGCGTAGCGATTCATTTCCATCTGTGAAAGAGTAAGAGACACAAAGTTTTGGTATACAGCTTTTTAAGTCTTCAAACCTCTCAATATTTTAGATTTGGTCAAGTCACCACAAACAATGCGTTTTTTACTACCTTCTGATGAGACCAAAACAAAGCAACACATAATAGCGTCGATGCACAAGCACAGATTATATTTTCACAAAACAAAAACTGGAAGAAGAGGAGGCAATGCTTTTCTTCGGCAGACAGAGAGAGACGGATCACTACGTTTTAGAAATGATAAAAGGCATGACTTTTCTGTATTTCTTCCTTCCCTTTTCCATTTCCCATTTTTTGGCCTCATTTTTTGTCCTGTGTAAAAGTTACATAATAATTTTTTTTAATCTGAAATAGAAATATTTCTTTTTTGCTAAAGTTCCTCGGCTTTCAAAAATTAAAACCTCAACTACGCACACTTTTTGAAAATATAAAGACCAGGAAGCTGTAATTAAAGCTAAAAACTGTTCAATATCACACCGACTCAAAGGAGCAGAAATCCACACCTTCAACTTCACAATTATGCAGTACTTTGTGTTGGTCCATCTATAATAAAAATGTTAGTCAAATATTCTGAATGTCCTGGTCATGTCTGACTATAAAAAAGCAGATAAAGTGCATTAATAACCTGAGGAGTGATGGACTTCAGAGCATATTGAAAGATCTCTTTGGATGTAACCGGGTCTGGAAGGGAGAGGAAAAAAAAAGTACTTTTTTTTTTAATCACAATATAAGTCGGCGCAACGCAACATAAATATGTCGACGAGCGCATCATCATCCACCTTCTTCCACGGCTTTGGTGAAATTAACCATCAGGGCAGTTAAGCCTCGTAAACATCCAGCCACAACCAAAAGCTTTGGCTCTTTTGTGGAGGAAGTCATCTGGAAGACAGAAGAGGGGGGGACAAGAAAATCAATCAGAACAGCACATGGGTCTGCTAACAACAGATAGCAGCTTTTTTATGTCTGTCTAATTTTAGATGCAAGTTCTGAGCGTTGAACTGGTGGGAACTCAAGATTACAGCAATCGGTGTCAAACCATCGCACGCTTCTTATCTTTTCTGTGCTTTACCCGGCACTAAATAAAACAAAAGGAGCGAAGAATAAAACACAACCTGCTCTTTGAGCTCCGCAAGATAGACCTTGTATAACTTGTCGGAGTTGTGGACCATTTCGCTGGGATGAACCTCCGCCAGAACCCCGAGCAACTCGTAGATTTTGCCGAGAACTGAGGAGGACAAAGAAAAGGAAGCTGATGAGCTCAATCATCTCATGTCCAAAAAAAAAAAAAAAGAAGATAAAAAAGAACTCACCCGAGTCGGGTAACTTGCTCCTCTGACAAAGTTCGCTGTAGAATCTGTTGAAGATGTCGCCGATTTTGAACTCTGCAGCCACGCTGGAGGCCTTGGTTGATTGAAGAACCTGCACAGCAGTCAATGAGAGTGATGTCAAGAGAGGAACAAAATGTCTCCTTTAATGCATTCTTTCTGATCTCTGTTGAAATATTTTACCCCTCTCATTTTACCAGAATTGCTTCAAGTAATCTACATTTGAACGGGTTAGATGAATACAATAATCAAGAAATAAATTTGTATTTACTTCTGGTCTTTGTCTGATATTAAAGTTTATTTCGTATTGTGAAATATTTAAGTTACTAACTTATTTGTACTCGGTCGACACTACATGGGAAACAGAAAGCTTACCTTTATTAGCAGCTCCAACACCGGCGTCCTACATTTAGCAACTTTTTCCTTTGTGTACGCGCCCATGCACATGTCCTGCACAACGAGAACAATGAATAAACTAAGAAAGCATTCTGCTAGTAAACGACACATACTAGACTGTGGACGAGCTCACTCTTATGTCCGTGGCATAGGTTTTCTCCCAGCCTTTGACTCTCGGTGACACTTTGTCCAAATATTTCTCTAGGAACAGCAGAATTTCCACACGGGTGTCCCGCAGCTGAATAAAAAAAGATAAAAAAATAAGATTGTTGTGTTGACTTTGTGATTGTTTAAGGGCAGAATATTGCAAAAAAAATAAAAAATAAAAAGAGCTCACATCCTCCAATGGCAGGGACTTCCTGAGGAAGCTAAGCAGTCCATAGTCTTTTGAGAACAACAGTGACATCTGTAAAGCTTTGTTAGATGGAAATAGAGAGAAATCATGCGTCAGGGCTTCTTTCAATTCATGTTATAAATCAATTATTTTTATGACAATCAATCCGATTTCAGGCTCAACAAAGAAATTAATCTGCTTGTGGAGAAACTTTGCAACAACCTAATCTGTTAATATGGCAGGAAAGTGTGTGCTTTGCATCTTTTGAACTTCTCAGCATGTTTGTTTTGCTCAGAAAACCACGTGGTTAAAGAATAACAACAATAGGAGCTCAGGTGCAGTTTTGGCGGTAGATCTTTATGGTACAAGGTATAAAAACAGGACTTTAGCAGGCTTATTAATGTATTTTCTGCACGACGAACAAACAACTAATACTTGTGCATTAGCAGAGCGCCTTGTTCATCAGTATATTTCACCGCTGTCAACAACTAAAGCATGAATGAGTTCAAACTGGAGTTCTCTGAATGGAGTTTGGCGCCGATTGGCTATGTGACCACCTCTCTTACCCAGTTCACTCTCGGTGGTTGTTAGCATGCACTCCTGCCCCAGATCACCGATTATATCGTGACATTTCAGGGCTGCAGAGCGACTGTCTTCATCTGAAAGTAATTCATGAAGTTTGAGAAGAAGCCCCTGAATCCCTGAAGCGGGGACGCTTTGGGACGACATGGCTCCAGCCATCAGTCCGAGCTGTAACAGCTGCTAAATGCTCCACATTACTTGAGCTACCGCGAGAGCAGCCACAGAATGAAGGAGGTCAGAAGAAGCGAAACAAACTGCCAAGCGGAGGGATTTCACTCAAATCCTACACCAGGAAGAGGGACGACAGGAAGTCACCTGGGAGAGTTTCAAAATGAAAGCCGCGACAAAAGCTTTTTGTTTTACATTTTAAATGCAGTCTATATTCACTGAATTAGTAACATATGCACATGTCAGAGAGCGAAAAAAATATCAAGACATCGGCAATGTATTTTATATTTAAACAGTAGTAAACGTATAGAAAATTAAATGGTTATATTAAATTATTTAGTTAGGAACTACGTTAGTTGCAAGGATTTATATCGTCTTTATCACTATCCAATAAATTTAGTGTAATTAATAGAGTCCACAAAGGCTGATGTAGCTGCTTGGATAGAGCCAAAAAGACTTTATAAGCAGTAAGCATTTTTGAGCGGGTCTAGATAGTGCAGATTTTAACTATTCACTTGCGGGTGTGGTTTGTAACAACTTTACTTACTTGACTTTACTCTCTGAGAACACGTAAAAAGGGATTACACTTTTCAGTTTAACGTTTTTAATATAATTTAACACATTTAGTCAAGTCTGATTAAAATTCAAATTAGCAAAGTAACTACCGTAAACGGAAACAAACATTTCTTCATGAAACTTTACAGATGACGTCTTGCATAATGCATAATCTTTTAGTGTTTTTACTGCACTACATTTAACCATCCAGCAGATGTCATCAGTGAGCGATGTTTGCCCACGGCTCCTATGTTGATACTGGAAATTTGTTATTAAAGGCCAAAAAGAATAAGAAGATATTATCTTATCAATGTTTACATTAAATATATTGCGTACAAAATTAATCATGCTTTAAAAATTAATCCAGGTTTTACGTTTGTTTAAATGTATTAAAAATCGGACGTTGTGCGCAATCTCGACCACTGAAGCAAAAAATTACAAAGTTTTGCTTCAGTGAAGCTAAGAAAGTTATTGCCGGATGATGTAAAGTTCAGCAAAATCGTGTATAGACATTTTTCAACGAGTCTAATTTTAAGCCCTTTTAGGAATTGCTAGATTAGAATGTTCTGGTCTACTAACCTTAATCAGTATTTGTAATTAGATTTGGCTTGTTTTTACTAAGGTCCGTGATATTTATTTATTTACTTATGTATTTATTTATTTGTAAAGCAATTTAATTTGTCGAATCAATAAGCTTCCCCAAAGCAAATAAAGCTGTATAAGCAAGAAAATGAGTTCAACCAAAAAAAAAAAGACTCAACCAAAAAAAAAGACTCAATAAAAAAAAAAGTTTCAACAAAAAAAAAAGAGATTCAATCAAAAAATTAGTTACTTCAATCAAAAAAAAATCTTTAAAAATGTTTTTGTTTCGTAAAAAAATATTTTTATGATTAAATAGTTTTTATGACTTTTTTTTGTTTGAGATGATTTTTTTTTTGGTTGAAAGTTTTTTTTTTGTTTGAGATTTTTTTTTTTTGATTGAATAATTGTGAAATAAATCTAACTCCATAATTTTATAGTCGGGTTTACTGTATTGCCGTAAAAGGACACTTACTTGCTGTCGACTAATCTCTGCAAGGCATTTATTTTGAAAGTGCTCAACAGGATGTACCGAGCATTATTTCTTTTTGCACTTCACCAGTTTAAACTTCGGGGCACCTGTTGTTCTCACAGGACTGTGTACAAAACTCCACGGCGCGTGCAAACCTTCACGCTCACCAACCAGTTGCGGTGTGTGTCACATGGGGACGGAAGGAGCTCCCACTCTCAGGAACTGAGTTGCACTTTACCGGCGTTTACGTCGCGACTATAACGGACAAGGATATCACAGTGTCCATGTGGATTAAGTAACTTCTTTCCGTTCTGGTCTTCGGATTTTTCTCTGTTTCTGGATATTTCCCTCCCTCCCTGTAATGTTTGAGGATTCAACGGCAGGTGCGTACGTTTACTTTCTCAGCTATATAAGAAATGTTTTAAAAAGCATTTGGTCAGTTAGCGGAATACCGCGGTCAGCAGAGATTTATCCTCTCACAAATAACACACAGCACCTTATTTAGACAACTCATACGCTAGTGTTTGTTTGTGTTTTATTCTTTCTAAATGCTCCCCCGTATTACTTTTAGGAAAACTACCTTTAGCTTTTTGGCGTTATTTTGGCGTACGCTAAAACACTAAAGATGCGCGTCGGTAACAATTACGTCAGTTTTAACTTGGAATCTTTCTGTTCAACTAAACAGCGACATTTAAAATCGTAATTTGCCAACTTGAACTGGTCCATCCTTAGTGAGCAGACCACATTAATAGTAATTTGATAGACCTTTTCAAGAAAAAACGTCAAAAATAATGACGGTATCTGGTTTCTCATGAAGTGGCGCGTTTGTTGGTGTTTACGCGCAGTAACACCTCCACAGCACATTGATTCTCCTCCAAAAATGACCTTAAATAGACTTTATGTTTGTGTGTCATTAAATAATATATATTTTTATGTAAATAACAAATAAAAGTGAAACGTCTAAGATCTAAATCAAGTTATTTTAACCTTAAAGGGTTTGTCCTGCCAGTGATAAACCCTGTGTTACATTGTCTTTACTATAAACAGGGGGCTGTTATTAATGACATGTCATCGACATCACAATAAAACCACCTACTTCCCTAATCAAAGCAATGCCTTACATTTTGAAATGAAGTGGACATTATGAACTGTATAGGGAGATGTAAATATTCACCTAAAATGTTCTCACCAATACTGTGTGACATCTATTGACATGATGATGACTATGATGACAAAAATATTTTAAAATTCAACTATTCTTATTGTCTCTAGAATAAATCTATCACTGCTTAAAGTCTCACAGAAACAAATACTATTAAAAATTATATTCTGTTGTTTTCGGAGATATAAACAGATTTCTGTTTATTGGTGATCTTATAAAAGTAGCAGTAGAAAAAATGGTTCAAATAGCCAAACTAGCAATCCCAACCATTCCTTTGGATTCAATTAGTTTCTCTTTACAATAAGTATGCATAATTTCTAACTGTTAAAATATATAGTAATTGATTGTCTCCACTACATAGTTAGTCCCTGTAGATTCTCCTTGTTGTGAATTTCAAAGAAAATTTAGAAGATTTACTAGTGAAAGATACATAAGCAAATGGCTGAAATAAATTCTTGCATCATTTTCTGACAGGAAAAGAACAGGAGATGGCAGGAATAGTGATGTATTATTCTCGTCATGGATTGCACAAATCACACAGATTCCACTCTTATATGTCACTGCCATAAAGCGCTGGATAATTTTATGACATCGCTGTTGCTTCTGACCAGATTAACGCTCATAAAGCTTTCTCTCTCATTTTGACAGCGTCCTCAGTCCCTGCACAGCAGCAGTTGGTCTGAACACGGAGCTGAATCGAAGGGAAACTGGAATTGAGGTCCCAGGGCCGCGGGACCCCAAAGGCATGCTTGCAGCCATGCTGCGTCAGAGCAGTGGCGGCGGTGGATCGGGCGGAGGCAGCGGGGGCGTCGGCGGGAATAAACTCACTTTAGGCATCTCCCGACTCTCCAGCTCCAGCCTGGGTCAGAAAGCCCTTCCAGGCTGGCCAAGAACAGCTCGGTCACCTCGGACAACCAAGACGCCGCCCCCGCTGATCCAAACTACATCATGCAGCTCGTCAGCGACGTGCGCAAGTTTGCCGACGTGCTCCTGCAGCTCAAAGAGGTGTTCAACTCCAAAGGTGCGTTAGGAAGCCAGCTGTCTTTGCATGCATCTGATGTGTTTGCTTTTACTATATTTCTAAGCTGTTGATGGAAAGTGGCTGAAACGGTGAGTTGCAGCTTAGTAATAAAAAAAAAAACCTCACACACCAGCAACCTAATCGGAGCTTAGCTGAGCTTTTTCCGATATTCCAAGTGTCATTGGAGGGGACCTGTAAAAGATTTGTTTCCACAACAGCCATGTGGATGTGGGCTTTGCACCCAATTACACGCCAACGTCGCTATGTTACACTCGTGTGAGCGTGTGCACTTTCACATACGAGCCGAGCGATTTGGTGTCAGTGTTCCGTACCAAAACAACATGTCAGTCTTGTGCTTTCTTGTCGCTTTGTTTGTCCCCCACATAAGTCCCTTACTTCTCGTTGAAGTCACGGCTTTCAGCAGCGGCGAATGGAAAGGAAGAAAACAAAACAAAACAACAAAAAAAAAACGCTGGACAGTGTAAGCACAGCGAACGGGATTTATAATGGAATGTAGCCATCAACATCGTCCTCTCTCTTGTTTACACACACTGTTGCTTTCGCCGCAGTGCACACTACGGCCAGGCCCGGCTACCTGTTTTGTCCCATGGCGGCCTTGGCCGCGCGGTTAGTCAACCCGTCTTATCTCGGTCTTGCTTTAGTTCTTATCTTTTCCTGTAAAGCAGAAAATGATGTTTATTTTAGCGGAGTAACAAACGCCACTGAGGGAAATGTTAAAAGTTGTCTTGAAATGATGACTGTCCCCTGCGGCGTGATTATCAATCCAAGTAAAGATGTGTAGAAAGCTTGTGATTGTGAAGTCAAATGAAATCTTTCTTCATTGAAGCATCAATAAATTGGACCAGATTTCTTAATTTTGGGCGATTGGATGATAGTTTCAAGTGAAAATAATCGTATCCACTGAACTTTTCTATCTCCACAAGGGTCTAAAAATCGTCCTCTGTCCCCTCTTGCTCTTCTGTGAGAAAGGGATGACTGATATAGACCAGATATATAATCATTATTCATCTATCATTTGTTTTGGAGTAAGGCTGAAAAAAAAAGTTCTAAGTTCTAAACAGGAACTGTGTGTTCTGGTCAGATTGGAGTAAAGGTGTTTTCATTCCTGAGGTGTTTTAGTTCATTCTAATGCTGGTTCATTTCCCCTGATAGTGCGGTTGGTTTGTGCATTAGGGTGCTGAGCAAACCAACTTTAAACCAGTTTGTTTATGGCAGCGTACGCTACAAACCTGAGCCAAACGCCTTAACGTAGCCAAGTTTACGTTGCGTTGTGCCCTACAGTACGGTAAATGAACCAATAATTTTTGCAAAAGTCTCATGCAGCGTTCAAGATATCTTCTCAAACTCATTTGGTAAACTGAGCATTATTTTGCCTGAATGATGCGAATAATCTTACTAATGACATGATTACATTTCCCCCATACACACAGCATTTTTATTTGGTTCTCTTATTCTGTTTGCCCTCATGTCCACTTTTAAGTCTGATTAAAGATTTGTAATGTTGTTGGCATGGGAACCTAGTTGGAAAACCATTGAATCCTCAATTTTTGATAAAAAAACAAACATAAAAAATCACCAGTAATTCTTGTACCAGAGATTATGTAAAAAAAAAATCACAATATTTTGCTTAAGAAAGAGCTTATTGATATAAAGTCAAGTACATGGTGGTGTCAGCCATTTTTGTTTATGATGAAAAGAAAATCTCAGATTTTCCTTGTTTGTCCTATTTTATTTTATTTATTTATTTCCTCAAAAGATTAGGAAAGGTGCAGTCCTACACAGAGCAGCTTGAGTAACTTTTCAGTAACCATGTTGGCAGACTTGCAGATCGACGCGGTAAACTACCATGTGCCAGGAGATTTAAACCTGTCACTTTATGAAGCAGAAGAAGGCTTTAGCTACAAGTTGATCCCTCGTGGTTGTTGGATATTGTCTGCCTGGAGTCTGGCGTAATCAGATACAATTGCAGTTTTGAGTCCGTTTAAAACCAGATTAAACGGGATCGGCGCACAGCGTGTGAGCACAGGTCTCTGCTATGCGGCCCAGTTGCATAGCTGTCATTTTAGACAGTTTGGCTTTGCTGCTAAGGAACATTGAGAAACCAGTTTGTAATCCCCTATTCACTCTAAATTATAATTATCTATGATTGCTGGTGAGATGCATCCTGAACTGAAACGTCAGCGCCTGTCAGTCCTCTGAGCTGTTAATACAAATGATTTATAGGTTTAGCGAGAACACCTTTCTTTTCTTCTTCTTTTTTTTTTCCCCCAAATTGAATTAAATGCATACCAGCATGTGTTTGAAAAGTAAAGTATTCCCCTCGGATGGTTTATTCCTGTCTAATTACAGGAAGGGGCAGATTTGGGTAAAAGCAGCCACATTGCTACCTTGTACAGCAAATTAGAATAAACGTTAAGACCAAGCTTGTTAGTTAGATTTAAAGTAACTTTTGAAAATAAGACTGAAACTGGTCTTCATAAAGGCAACATTTTTGTTGCCATAAAGTTTTACAATATTTATTGGTGCTACTATAACACATCTATTTGTGAGTAATGGTGATGAAGTTCCTATAGACTTTTTGATGACATTCTAACTTATCGAACATTTCTGGGAACGACTCCCGTCTACTATGGAGGTTTGGAAACCGATCCGTGGGAGTGACCAGATTGTGCAGTGATTGGATGAGATGTAGCGCTCCTCCTAATTTATGGCCATATTGTCTCTGAAGCACAACACAATAGTTCAAACCTCTCATTACTCTAAATCTCTTCTTCCCCCCCACTCTCCCCACACAGACACAACCCCTTCTCCCCTCAACTTCACAGAGCCAGTAGTCACAAGCTATATTCAACTTAGGGCCCTGTACCCCTCGCAACAGTGCTCGCATTCACAGTCAGTGATGTGAGACTGACACTCATTGTCCCCGAGAGGCATCTCCAGACGAGCATGCTTCTGCTATCTGGCAGCTCTCACACAAACGTTTCTTTCCCAAGTCAAGAATAGCTTGTTGATGCAGGATTGATCCCCTGGGTGTTTTGTTTTTTTCCTCCCTTCAGTCCTTGTTTTATTTTTCGAGCTTTGCTTATTATCCTTAAAAGGACACTGTTACATAGTGACTCCGTAGTTGTGGCTGCAGTCGGTGAGGCATGGTAGGATTTTGTTATTTACTCACGCCAGAGTAGATGGGGTATTGGGGTAATTCGCTTCCAAGTCAATGTTTTGGGGGGATATATCATCATCAGTAGTTGCTTGAAAGGTCCTGACCTGCTCCATTGAGCGCCTATGAGAGACATGTCAGCAGCTGAGTATGATTTTACTTTGAAGGGCGATCGTAGCGAGGGTCACAGAGGGTGTTTGTTGAGCTGTGGACATGGACTCCATGGCTCTAGTGTTTGGACTAGGGAGGCCCTCTGATACTAACTGTCATGGGATTAGACTGTCAACAGCCAAACGGTGCATTGGTGCTTTCCATGAGATCAGGAGATGATTGTTGTTTGTTTCAATATGTACTTAAGGGCTAAACATGTTATTTGTACTGTAAGCATAACCCGGTCTTAAAGGGACAGGCGTGTAATCAGGTGTTTTATTACTTTGAAATCCACCAGGCAGAGTGGCAGTGATGACATTTGTGTCATTTGCTGAAGACTAAAAATGGCAAAACAAAACAATGTATTAGCGATAGCTGCATACAGCAGGGTTTTGGCACTACTTCTAATTTAATTCTGAAGTATATCTATTGTTAGACCAGACTAGTAATAAATTCTTATCAAATCCTTTTGGGATCTCTCACTGTTTGTGTATTTTTTGGTCCTTTCCCATGGAAAATGACGCTTGACCAGGGCTTGTGTTGTTTAGCAGCATTTCTTTCTTGAACTGAACTATTTACAGAGCTATTTCTGTCACAAACTCCACACATTTTGTTTATCTTTCTTATAGAAAGTACTCCTGGTCCAGTGTTTCTCTGTGTGTGTGTCTGTTTTCTGTCCCTCTCTCTTATTGTTCTCTCAGCTGCTAGGTCAAGTTTACTTGTATAGCACATTTCAGCTCCAAGGCAGTTCAAAGTGCTTCACATCATAAAAGCATAATAGAGTATCCAATTATGAAATGAGAAATTAACATGACACTTTGTCAAAATGCCGTCCTCAAAATCATCGTAATCACCATGGTTACTGCTCTTGAGCTCTGATTTGCTGAAAGTAGGAAGTTGTTCATTTCCACTGTAGCCACATAGGTTTTACCAACTAACAAACAAACAAACCCAAAAACAATCTGAATTTGACTGTATTATGATTCAGATCAAATTGGACTGCATGCAGTTAGATCTGAATTGTCTTAAACAATTAGATTATTTCTATATAATTGGATCTGAGTATGGCATTTGCTATGAAACTAGCCGAGCTGAAATATTCAAGCTTTTCAGACATGCACTGATCAAAGATTTGTGCCTCATTTCTAATGTAAAAAGATGACAATGTGGGGTTTGCTGTGGTGGCGCAGGGGTTAAGCACAACTCACATATGGAGGCCTTAGTCCTCGACACAGCCCTCGCAGGTTCAATTCCCAGCCTTGGTTACCCTTGCTGCATGTCAATTAACTATCAAAAAAGACCACTAGAGCCAAAAAATCTTTAAAAAAAAAAATGACAATGTCACATTGCGTGTGAGAGGAGCTGCTGTTAAACAGGGTTTTTGTAATAGTTTTTTTTAGAAAGCAATTGGTATACATTTTAAGCTATTTTTAGCTTCTTCTGTTAGAGATTAGTGTGATTTTTAAACGACATTTCCAAACCGACCAGGAAAATTACAGAAGACGTGTCAAACTCTGATCCTGGAGGACCAGTGGCCTGTGACGGTTTAGATGCATCACTTATTCATCAAACTTCAATCGACTGTCTCGACTGCCTCCTTCGCCTGCAGGGAAGTTTTCTCCAAATTATAGCTACTTATGACCAAACAACATGAACAAATTTAGTTTTCTCTTTAAGCAAGCTTTTGCACCTTTTGTGCTTTGCATAACTTCACTTTAAAATCTCCCTCTGGTTATGAAATGGCTGAGTAGCACTCGGGGATAGTATGTCCTGAAAATGAGTCAGTTCTTGGAAAACCTTCTTGTCCTGCCTCACTGAACCCAGCTTAAACTGATCTCCGTTTCGCATTCTTTCAAGAAATACCTTCAGCGCACTGTAAACTGGTAAAAGCTGGAGTGTACTACGCTGGCCATATTTTTGTGTTGTAATTTGTTGCTGTTATTGGATAATTTGCGTTGACTTAGCCGTTCTGTGTTTCTCTGTGATACACTTTGACTCACAGCTGTCCTCGGTTAATCAGTGTGGGATTTAGCGGCTCTCTTTGTGCACACACTCTGTTGTACAGGATTTTAATGATTAACACACACCTACTTAGTATGTTTCCAGCAGACTTGTGCAATGACACACTGTAACATACCATCAGCGAGTAACGGCTCAAATGTTTGCACAACTGTTGGTCACCGATGTGAAATGTCACTTAACCTACATGATGTCTGGTTTACTTTTTGGTATGCTTTTGATTCGTGGGAAAATGAGCGTGTTCTCTCCTTTTGGAGGTGGGTTTAATATTCTCTGCTGATGCAAATGCGTTGTGGGAAACCAGTTCTGCTCTGGGTCCTCTGAGAAAGCCTTGATGCCATTTTAGCGAGCAATATTCTAAATCACCCCTCGTGAAATACCAACCTAAAATTAGAGCTGCTCGGGTCTTTTCACAAACCCTTCCAGACTTTCTTAATGGCAGCGGCTAAGCTTTGTTTAACTTTAGGCAGTCTATCCCCACTGGGTCTGGGATCCACTGTAAAAGCTTTGCAGCCTCCCCAAAAAAAGTTCCTTTTATGGCTCTTTTACTGCTCCCCGACTTAAAGTCACTGTAAATTGTCCCAAGTGCAAGACCACACAAGCCTTTGTTGTTTGCTGAATATCGCGTTGCAGTCAGAGAGCCTTGGTGTGCTCACAGATCTGCTGAACTCTTTTTGTGTTAATTAAGCAGCCTTTCAGGATACGTTACATTAGCTTAATTGTCCTGGGTGATCCTCGTTTTAAGGACCAGATAATTTCCTTCTGGGATTAAACTCGATGGGTCTTGTGACATATGGTGGACCTATTTATCCCGTCTGCCTGAAGAAACAAAGCATGACATGACCACACACACACGATGCCCTGTGCGGGTAATAAATGCATCCTGTGTACAGGTGATAAAGCTGAACTCGTCTTGCAAGTTTGTAAGATGTTTTCATGTCATGGGAGAACCTTCTCAGTGCATCTATGTTTCTTTTTTTGTTCTGTTTTCCTTAGAGATTTATGATGATGGCTGCCTTTTTTTCTGCTGGAGCAGCTTTGTTGTAGGAGACTGTCAACGTCTGTGACTCTGTAAGGTCAAGCTTCAGGATTCCCACACTGCCTCTGAGAAGTTGGGGACTGATGATGAGATTTGTTGGAAAAGTCTTGTGCTTCTTGTGTGCTTACAGCTGATTTAGGATGCAGGGAGGTCACACTAGAAGCTGGTGTCTGTCCTCGTATGTCTGTTCAAATGATTAAATAGCAATATTATAGTCGAATAGGCAGTGACATCCAGTTAATCAAGTGCTCAGAAGGGGCTTCCCCTTTAACCTTTTGGGTTAAAACAAACAGAAATGTCAAATCAATCCCACAGATAGGCTTAGGGGTGCCCCTTCTCAATTTGTTCATGCCTTGGATTAAAAGTCAATAGCATTAGAGGGATTTACTGCTAACCTTTTTATAATGTCCGAAATGCAATCAATTAATGCAATCAGCAGAGATAAAAACTGAGCCAAGTTTGCGCTTGGAGGACTGAGAATCTCCTCCAGCATGAGAGCTAACTCAAATTAACTGATGGCCACATTCGAATATTAAATGTGGTGGCTACATTTGTCTCCTGCGATTATCTGTCATGACATTTAAACACAAACTTAAAACAAAGATGTATAACATGACATAACTGCTTTGATTTAAACCAGAAGATAGCCAATACTCTTACAGCTGTTTCAAGGTTCACTACTATTAGTTGTCATCTGTCTCGTGAGTTGCTCGTGTTAAGGTGAATCATTTTTATCACCCTTATCTGTCTCTGTTGTTTTGACAGGACGGCAGAAACTACACCCCAAGTGTTAGTGCTTTTTTCCTCTTCCTGAACATTGGGTCATGCTCACGTGTGACTTGCTCGGCCTCAAACCGACTAAAGCTTGGTACTCATTGAAAGGCCAGTGAAGATGTTATTAGACAGATAAGCAGCTGTACTAATGACCTACGATGTTTGATAAATTTAGGAACTCTGTCTGCGACATCTTGTTTTTTTCTTTCTTACATTTATTCCTGATGTGTTGCAAACAAACAAGGAAACGACTCATCTGTGGCATAAGTTGATTTAAAACACTTTGACTCAAAGTTCATTTCCCTTTATCTTGATCAGTGGACTATAAAACGCCTCTTTGTTGTTTTCCAACAGAGGGATTACACTGAAGCCAATCTTTCTTCAGGGCAAACTGGGGCTCAACGTGGCTTTACATGTTTGTTTTCTCAGACAGGCCGAATACAAAGCACCACAATAAATAAATCATAATTTTTTGGCTCGTATGAGGTCCGAGTTTCCAGATACAACGAACACATAGCCAGCAGATACTTTGATAATGTTAGAGCTGCTTTGAAGTACCAGTCACTGTTTGATCTTATGATAAAAAAGGCAAGTCTGTCCTGTTTTCTGCACTCAGATTGCGATCACATTGTGTTGTTGAATTTGCAAAATTACAAGACTTACAAGCAAGACATAGCTGAACACTTTGAAACATTATGAAGTCCTACTGCAAATACATCTTCCATCAAGGAGATGCCGACCTTGTCACTCAACAAACTGTATCTGATGACCTTGTTGATTGAAGGGGTGAAGCAGAGTCTTGTGCTCACACTGGCCCCATTATCCATCTTCATTAGGTTGAGAACAGTTTGACTTGTTTGTCCGATTTGTCCCTTTTGCTGAAAATCTTTCTTTGTGACGCATGGCACAAACTGTTTTCTTGAAGCTGTTTTTGTTGTTGCTTTGACAGCTGTATCAGCATTGTCTCAGGATTAGGATGATGGCTAAAGCTAAATGCTCCACTCACCTCCTCGCACAGTCTCTTGACAAGTGCAGAAAAAAGGCCACCTTCATCTTTAAGCTTCTGTCCAACAGACTCCCTACTCTCTGGCTGCTGGACACAACTTTTGGATCAGCTATTGAGCCAAATGCCTGAACAGTTTGGCTGCCAACAAGAGGTTACACGGTGTGTGTGTGTGGGAGGGTGTGGAGGGGCATTCCAGCTATGCTTTTCTTGAAGCATAGATGGAATGCCAGCTTTCAGAGCTGGGCGATAGAGGTGGTGTCCGTATGGTGGTTGCGGAGGGGGTGATGCATTCAGAAAGACAAGCTCCCTGTCTCTTGATGACAAGAGAGAGGGAAATGAAGGAGAGGGAGAGAAAGAGAGAAACATTTAAATACAAATATCTGAGTCAAGTTTGAAGTCTGCGAGTTCAACCGTCATTGATCATATTTTCTCATTTGCATTGACTGAATAAAAGCTAACAAGCTTGACAAAGGCAGTTGCTTCCAACGTGGGGACAAGAAAGCCCCCCGTCTGGGTGGAAGGTGCTGTGTGTCTAGCCTAGGGGTCTCTCGCGCTCTTTGTGTATGCAGTCATGGGGAAAAATGGCTTCAAAGGTTTAAGATCCAAGGGAATGTTTCAGTGTGACCGGAGAGGTCTGCAAAGGCTAAGTTCCCGTGCCTTTTACCAGCTGCATGTAATCTGCTAATCCACAGAGGGGACCGTCGGTGGTCTGTCCACAGAAGGGGGGTTAGGGGAGTAAGGGGGATAAGGGGGTGCGCTGACCACAGGAGATATGCTGAGGAGAGAGAGATGGCGGGGGATACCAAGCGGTATTCTGACCCTTCATCTGCAGTGACCCTACAAAGCATTAGAGGTTAAGTGGATTTTTTTTCTTTTGGTCAAGACCACCGTAAAGTGCTGCAAATACCTAAAATTCAGACCTAAACAATGGGGTCAGTTTTAGACATGGCTTGGTAAAGAATGTGGCTTTTCACCCCCAGGCTGCTGGAAATGAATCACTTTTGAACAAAGGTCATTATTACCAGAGTTGCATTTGGTTGTTGCGCTAAGACAAAGAGCTGAAAAGTTTGAAGGGAGCCCGTTTGTTGTGTCTTCGATGACTATCCTTTAAGGGGAATGAAGGATAAGGGTACTTGTCAGAGGAGTACGAGGAATGTCCAGCTGTAGTCAAATTGATTGGGACAAATGAAGCTTTTAAACGATGGCGGTCAATGCTTTCCTGTTCTGTGTTCCATTTCTTCTCCTACGTGATTGGACCCGGTCCAGGTGGGGATCTGTTTGGGGAGGTTACAAGAAGATTCGGGTTTGAAGGATGTATTTCACGTCAGTCCTATAGTAATTCATTGCAAGAGTTTCAAGGGGAGGAATGCCGCCCAGTCACTCCGAGTCGAGGCCCAAATGGAAAGCTCGAGATGACAAAGAACTGAGTCACTGATAGCAAGTATCCAAATGGAGATTAGTAACATATGGTGTACATCACCCTAACTCAGCTGTTTTTATGTTTGAATTGTGGTGCTTTTTTGCTCAACAGAAGTGCTGGAACATGTTACACTGCCCACCCAAGAACACCAAACAGTTAAATTATAAACTCAATGCATTTGAAGTACTTTAATAATAAGAATTCCTTCCTTCTAAGACATCTGTAACAATGTTAATCATCGCTTTTTATTACCTTGACTTGTGAAGAACTGAAATGTTTCTTTTCATGCCTTCTGGATGACATCAGTACATTCAGGCTTCAGATAAAACTAAAAAAAAAATGTCAATCCAGCTATGAACTATGGACACTTTGGAAATAAACATCAGGCTCTGACAGTTGCCTGTACTTTGACCCCCTTCATGTTCTCACACTAATGCTTTACACGGTTTTTATTATTATTTTTGCTGCTTTGTAATCTGCTTTTATTTTGTTACACCTTTTTAGAGGTGCAGTAATGAGATTTTTTTTTTATTTTTTTTTTTTTAGATAATTTCAGATCACTGGTTTTTGTGAAGACTTTACCTGGTGATACAATGTTCTCTTCAGGAAGGAACACTGTTACAAATTCATCCACGATGAGCATTCAGAATATTGTTTTTCCTTAATTCTGGCATCCAGCAGTCACTAAATGTTCATTTTAAGTAACCAACCATTTGCATTGTTGATCAATTGCAGCTAAATACGTAAATGTAAGTCAAATTTATTTTTGACACCGCACACATAAAATCCCATTTTCCCTGTAGTTGCATTAAAGTTTTAAATCTTTTTTTTTTAATGTAGCCTTTATTGTCATATCTTGCAATAATGGGCTTTTGATATGTGACCCCTTTAAATTTCGGGGGAAGGATGACATGAAACGGGCTGTCATTATTTTTGGAAAGCCGGGCTGCTGAAGCATCTGCTCAGTGTTTTAGTACCGAGATGTCATCTCGATTGTGAGCAATCTGACAATGTTTTCATTATGGATTCCCCCACATACACACACACACCACCCCACCTCGACCCTTTGCTCCCGCAACTCCTGCCCCAGCTCCCAAACAAGAGGCTGGAATGCTGGGTTTCCATGACGCTAATGAAGTAAAAACCTGGCAATGCGCTGCTGGCAGGCTCAGAGCCCCGCTCCTGATCTGCGGCCTCCTTCTCATCAGGATCTGAGTCTGATTCCCATGTAGCCTTCATTCACCAGGGCTTCATTATGCCAAGGAATGGCTCTCCTTCTCTCCTAGCCGGCAGATGAAGCTGGGATGTGAAGGGTGAGTGCGCAGGGGTAAATTTGGGACAAATCCCAAAGGATAGCGAAAGCCCAAACAACACACAAATTTCCAGTCTTTGGTCAAATTCTGATACTCCCACAAATTACTCCTTTCGCACTTTCTCTTTTTTTTTTTCTTCTAGAGACTACTCCATTTGGAGCAAAAAACAAAAACAAAAAAAGACAAACTCCAAAGCTTCTTTTCTCAAGGAGCAGGAAAAGCTGTTGTGATTTATTGGTCCATAAATGTGACAAGCCCATGAGGTAGCAAGGCTCACTGTTGGCTCTAGGACAACAGACAGCCTTGGACACTGCAGAACCGAAGAGTTCCCTGTGGAAACAAAAAATGGAACATCACCTTAGCAGTATGTTGCCTTGTGTGTTTAGGAGCCCTTGATATATATTTCTTTCATTTTCTTAATTTCCCCTCTGTGAACACAGTACTTGATTCTTCGCAGAATCAAGTGATTCTGTGAAGAATCACAGTACTTCCTGTAAAACAAATCCATCTTTTAAGATTTCCATTTCCTCCCCGCTGGGAACGAGCCGTTCTCTCTTTGTGTTGCACCCAGAGTGGCCGCGAAAGGGTTAAGTAATCAGTCTCTTTACATTATCCTGTGTCCTGCTGGGCTGGTGAATGCAGCTATAATGTCTTGCTAATTAGCTCCCTTTTAGGATTTTTTTTAAAAACAGGCAACAGCCCACCATTGATGAGTAGAGCACTTGGAGATTGACAAATGAAGACCCTCTGTCCTTTTGAGGAAGTTATGGTTTACGTTTGCATTTAATAAATTTGTTGCTTTCCGAACCTTGATGCTTTCAGGACTTTCAGTTTGCTGGACAGACGATTCAGCCTTTGGCTTTGTTGTACAGATGCACTGAAAAACTGGATAATTTTTAGCTTTGTGTGCTCCAACCAACTGCTCAGAAACTAAAACGGTGTCAGAAAACTCAGTGTGTGTTCATATAAAGTCAAAACTTGGAATGTATCCACAAAAAAACGGGACTAAAAGGAATATAACATTTTGGTACAACTTATAGGTGCTTGTGGTAAACTTTGCCCTTTATCAAAATCATTGTGGTTTTGACTTGTTTCCTAAACTAAATTTTACACGTGTTCCCTGTTTCTATGGTAAAAGAGTCCAGTGAAAACAATGTATTTGCATTGATTATGTCAAAATAAGTCATCTCATGTTGATGCATAGTTATATTAAAAGCACACTGGCATGTTTCCTACCTCATGTGGTTCTAAGACAAAAGCACAAAAGGCTGGTATGATGAAAAACACACCAGGTTCTCTGTACTGATTGGGCCTGTACTTGGCAAATGATGAAGATAAATGAGCACAGTTGCTATGGTGAAAGATGGGCTTTTACAGGTCCTGTGGAGAGACGTTTGAAAGCATCATGGTGTACAGCTGGTTTGGACTAAGTTATGTTGGCAAGAAGTTGCTAACTTTTATGCTAATAGATGGTGCTAGTGGTTGGTCTTTGAAGAATTTCTCCTATGTCCCTTTTATGTTTTTGCCTTAATTAGTTTAATTACTTTATTAAATATTTTTCATTCATGACAAAAACCATCTGAAAACTTGCTAAACTAATGGGGCGCTGAGGCAGTCATCCAGCGGCCTGCTGTGTTTTTGAGTTAAAAAATGTTTAAATTTGACAGGAAATTAGAAAATATGACTAGGTAATTATGTTATTGGAAGACATTAACAACACCCATTCACCAACTATGAAATCTTTAAAAAAGGCAAGCATAAAAAAGTACATTTAAAATCATTTTGACTTGTGACTTTGTTTACTGAAGTTGTTGGCATGTAGAGCAGTAAAGACGGAGTTCCAGTGAATAAAAAAAAGACACTTGGCATCAGTCTCCCTATTTGTTCATAAATTAACCATACTATATTGCTATTGTGCTTCCAAACTTTTCACCAAAGAGACTCTTTAACCTGTCTTTACTATCACTGTTATTGGTGTATTAAAAAAACGCCTGTGGTTAGAAATCCAGACCAGATTTGTTTCATATTGATTCTATTTATTCCAATAATATCCAATGATCCAGGCCTAATATGATATAATGCAGTAAAAGCAAATATAGTTGATGGTATAATGTCTATTGGTAGAATGTTATCCATTTAGGAAAGCCCAGCTGTGATTGTACTGTGCCGTCTCTCCTCTCAAGCAACCATGAATGTTTACTACAGTTGGTGAGTTTTGGCCGTCACACATTACCTGTCTGTTGGTTGGCTTGAACTTATCAGTCCCATCAGCAACCAGCATTGTCACGGCGGCCCCAAAGAGCCCAGCAGCTTTTGGTCGTCTGGCAGTAGCGTTTGTCTCACTCTGTGGGGGGGGAAAGAGGGCTCACGAATAAAAGGCAAAACCGGGAGATGGCTAAAGTCTTTCTGATCCCTCTTTCCATGACGGTTAATCCGGGGCCGATCGTCAGCACAAAATGTGGCTTTTTTTTCTTTTTTTACTGCCTGTAAACAGTCTGCATGAGTTTCCAGTTAGGTGTGACTAAGAGGCAACCAGCCGTTTAAACACCTGACGTAGATAATTACAGTGCGCATTGTGTTTAAAGCATCAAATGACAACAACGTGTCCGTCTGCCTGTGTTCAACATGTTTACAATCTACGTACTGCAGACCTTCTGGGCCACAGTGACAATTATGTTAGCATTTGGTTTGTTAGATGAGGGAACGGATAGAGGCATCGCCGCTTTTAACCGTTTTGTTGTCCTAACATGAGCGAAGGCTTCACCAACCTGTAATTCAAGCAAGTCATAAAACTTTGTCGTCTTCTGACTTCTCACTCATTGACATGTTCCCATTTATGAGCCCTGAAGCATGCCAATAGCAGAGTTTCAAGGTCACTTGATGACAAAGTGCATTTGGTCCTTTTGTGAATGTGTGTTGACTCACTCCGAGTGAAATGTGTACACCTGGATGCCTGAAATGCCATTGTTTGTATAATTAACTGAGCGTATAGCCTGTAATTATAGAAATACCACACATTTAGCAGTTAGCTTGGATGGTTTCGCTGCATAAATGATGCTGTGACTGATTGGATGGTGTCTGAGGTTATCACCAATGTGACCACAGTTGATTGAATCCTATTGATTTTTCTGATAGTTTACGGCAGAGGTTCCCAAACTGTGGGGCGCCCCCTAGGGGCGTGGGAAGCCGTCTGGATGAAAAATAAAAAAACATGAACGCTGTATGCGCTAGGTTTTTACTTCAAAGTTACCAACTTTCTGTTATTTCTATGTCAATTTAATACAGAAGGGGCTTCCACACTTCCCATATCTGTGTCCTCTGTCACTTTTATCAGCAGTTAAAACTGTTTAATCCGTTAACATGTGGTAACTTGTTTTCTGAGCCGCCTTAAGCGCAACATGAGCTTTACAACACTGGCGTGCGGCAGTGAAGGAGACCTGCTCCTGCTGTGCGGAGCTACGCAGGTGTGTGTTAGAATCATGGCAGCAAACCAGCAAAATGCAAAGAACTTATCGCAGTTTTTCCCAGAAACTAACCGACTGAGTTGAGTAAAGCTGTTGGATGCAGGTACTGTTAGCTAAAAGATGACTAGCTAATATCAATACAGCACCTTAAGCTTGTTAACTGGTAGCCTGTAGGCTACCGATGTTGTTGTCTATGTTCAGCTACATACATTCATTTTGGCCCCAAAAAACTTGACCCCCAACCCCCCCGGCCCCTCTTACAAGATAGGGAGTCTCTATAAACCAGACAGCCATTTCTAATCCATAGGGGGGCCCCAGAAAATGTTTGGAAACCACTGATTTACGGTATACAACTTTGATTTTATTTCTGACCTTGACATTTAAATCGCAGTGAGCAACATTATTTATAACCCTTGGACATTCTACATATATGGTGGTGACCTCACTATGGTAAAAATTATTAGTAATACTGACATCTTGGGCGGGTCAAAGGTGTCCAAGTTGAGTTATGTTCTCCAGATTTTGTTTAGCAGCAGTTGATTAAATTTGGTTGAGTACAACAATATTTTAGATTTTTATTGGTATAAAAGTTAGGGATGCACTGATCCACTTCTTTCAATATAGAAATCTAAGATTTTGTATTGGCTGATACAGAAACACAGACATAAATGTATGTTGCACCAGCACAGCACCCTGAAATACACCAATAGTGTCACTAAATCAGTCAAACATGTAAAAACAACACAACTTTATCTTGTTCATTCAGTGCAAGTACAAGCATAACAGCCAATGTAAAGTAAATAATAAAGAAATTGAAACTGACAAAAGCAATAAGTTGGCTACCTTGGTCAAAACATGTATAAATAATCTGCAACAAATCTTGTTTCAAATGGTTCAGAATGTGCGATTAGGAATTAAAATCTAACGTAAAATAAATAATAAAACATAACGTTGTCGCGCACAAAGCATATAATTGGACTGAATAGATTCCCTCTTATGGATTGGGCATATTGTTACTGATACCTGATATAAATCTGTTTTCAACATTTGTTCTGGTACAGATCACAATATCGGATCGGTGCATTACTAATAATTGTTTAACCAGGGATTGTTGTTGTAAAAACACCCTCAGTGGTAATAGCTGACTTCCTGAAGTAAAGCAGTTGTAGGTAGAACTAATTGGGCCTTCCTTTCTGACTTCCAGAGCATCAGGATTCCCTCCATCAGGCGGTCCATGAGCGACTTGGCGAACTGCTGCGAGTCCTAAAGGCCATCATCAAGAAGCACCAGAGCCTCAACTCTGTGGACATCCTGAGCAAAGCTGGAACGGTGATCGCCACGGTCAAAGGTATGCTGAGCTTTTGCCAGCTCTGCCTACAAAAAAAAAAGTGTAAACACACACAGCGGAGCTGTCAGGTTTCCTGTGAAACATGCCAGCCACTCCTCCACTCTTCCTCTGGTCTGTTTTCCATCTCTGCCATATCTGATCCTCCCTTCTCTCATGACGGCCTGCTCTGCTGAACATGCATTTTCTATGTCCTGCAAGAAGAATAACAAAGCTTCTTAAAGTGTCTGTAAACTGTTTTCAAAAACAATCAGCTCCTTACAGGAGGCTTGGAGATATAGTTAAGCTATTATGTTCTTTTTTCTGTACGTAGCCTTTGGATCTAGTCGGGTGCATTTTACATTTAACTTGAATTTGACATAAAACGTGGTGCATTCAGGTGACAAAAAAATAGATGATATGAAATGACATTTCAGCAATATTTATGGCAAACCAATTTTTTTTGTATTCACAAATGGAGTAAAGGTTTAACAGAATACGGTCTGGTCCAGGTTTGATTAAACCCTGTGTCTACACTGATAAATCCACGGTGCTCCTACTGCTAAAAACATTAAAATACTCAAACGGAAAAGATTTTCTAAGTTTTAAAGAATCCAGGTTTTACTATAAAACCATCCACTCCATGGTTAGTCAAAGTACTTTTGATTTTGAATACATAAAGAGTAAAGTGCAGTCCTCAAAGGAAGGCCCAAAGCAGATGCAAACATGAACAGTAACTAAATTTCAACCGAGTTTACTTAAAAAAATCCAAAAAGTGGTAAATATCTCCTGTAGCCTTCTCAAAGAGAATTTAGTCCTTGTGTAACAGTTTGATCAGGTCAACTAACATTAGGTGACTATTATAATAAGAGGCCAACTTGAGAACTACTTCCTTTTTTGCTTCAAAATAAGAGTCTGAAACATGGCTACAACAGAATATGGAGCTAATTGCTCTCACCTTGATAGCCTCATGATAGCCTAAGCTAACTTCACCAACAACTCAATAACTTCCCAAAACTGTGTTCACTAAGACAATATATATTATTACAAAAATCTAAAATTAATGTAACCTTTTTTGGAATAGTTAGGAAAGTTTAAATAGATTTTCCAAGATAAACGTGGAACTTCAGCGCAAAATAATGATTGATTTTGCTATGCTTTCCTAAAGTACAATTGAAGGATCTTGGTGGAATTGGTGGAACTTCAGCGCAAAATAATGATTGATTTTGCTATGCTTTACTAAAGTACAATTGAAGGATCTGATTAAGACTATAAAACTTTTGAGTGGGTGATGGGGTGCAGGTTATAAACATGTCATTTCCTTCTCTTTATCTTTGAATGCAGCCTAGTTTTGGGCAATAAAACCAAAACTGATTAGTCTTTTAAAAATCTGGAGAGTATGGAGTCTTGAAACTGGAAAGCAGGAAGTGCATAATTTAGCTGTTGTGAGAAAAAAATTCCAAATGTCCTTGTTGTTAAGACTGATTCACAACACATCAGAACAAACTCCTAAATAAGTTTCCACAATAATCTGCGTGCAATGTAAACATTAAAGGTTTTAATGACTAATTCTGGGGATCTTCTGCCACTAGGTGGTCAGAATTGCTCACTTCCTGACCCTCCAAGCCCCACCCTGCTGTCCTCTTAGTAAAGATGTGCTACTAACTGTCCACATGTCAATAAATTTTAGAACCAAATCTCAAAGCTTTTCAGATTGAAGAAAATTAGGAAAGATGGGGGGGAAAGAAAGATATGATGAAGTTGTATCAAATTTTATTCAATTTTAACTTTCTAAGAAAGTAATTTCGACTCAACATAAGATGAAGTACAGAATTCCTTCCATGATTCTTGGAATTAAGTCATTTACCGCTCTACCTCGACTTGGTATTAAGTTCTGCGGGACCCCAAAGCGGTGTCCGATCATCGAATGTTGGACGGGTCTTTGCTGCTAACGACTTGCTTCGACGGTGTTGTGCGTTTTCCATGCAAACAATACCATTTTTCCCAGATGATGTAACTTCCACATTTGAACCGTTGGTTGGGGCCTGAGCAAGTAGTGGCATTGTATTCCAGCAAGCCTCAGGATGTCCTGTTGAGTTGGGGGAGGCTAGGGGTGGGACAGGAGAGGAGGACATTCAGCTACACAGGAGTTGTGTCCTTTTCATTGGAGGTGGCCACAGTAGCTGCTCCAGGATTGCCAAGAAGCTTCCCAAGGACAACGGAACCTGTTCAAGTCATTGTTGCCTGGACCGTCACCTGTGGTCTACCTAGAGACAATACCATCTTTTTCTTTTTTTTCCTTAATGGATCTGTTTTTGTTGTCATCTTCACTTTTCTTAAAAGATTTGGAAATGTGGGATTTTTAAGGTTGTTCTGAAGCGTTTACATATAGGACTACATATAGACTGGAATCAATGAGGCTTATTACGGTTAGAATGAGGCCTGGAAAATCTTGTTAAGGTGGGTTGTGTTTTGTTTTACGTTTAATTTAAGAGGTTTCTACAAAGAATTGGGACATACAACAGAGAATGCTTTTTGTTTCATTTGGAAACCTTTACAGGGCGTGTTACATTAGTTTGATCAGACATGAAGGAAATCGTTAACCAGTTTTGTTGGCCTCTCCAATAGATGACAAAACTATTGAAGGTATTTTCTCCTTGTTTTAAATTCCAATAAGACAAGCAGACCAGAAAAATCAAAATCAGAAATAAGAATGTCTCTGTTCATCGACAATAAGGTTGGATTTCCACAAAGGTATCTCCGTTCTCGGCCTTTGAACTCTAGAAATCTTCATTGTTCCAGTGGAAGGGAAGGACCGAGGAAACGACGGAGGCAGCAGGGAGCGCGCGCTCCGTGACATCACAGTCGAAAAGTTTTCTCTGCTTTTCAACCGTCTTTGTTGGGGGGGTTATTTTCTTTCTTCTAAGTCAGAACAGGAAGTTTATTGTGGAGACTGATTACAGTTGTATTTACGCCGCTTTCCCTCCCCCACCTTCATTCTGTCCTCAATCATCACCGTGTTTAGACTCGCAGCAGGAAACTACTGCTTGGCCAGATTACAGCAAAATATACACACTTGCAGTCCCCTGCTTATCTCTACAGACTGCCAAAGTTGTTTTTGGACGCTTCCAGAGGGGAGGGCACTGGGTGATTTTTGGATTTTTCAAATCTCAGCATGTAAACAGATTGCCAGGAACTTCAGGTTCTTGAAGAGTACACCATGACTCCAGAACGTTTCATTAGCGCCATGTTTGACATCACCAACAGGATGACGATGAATCATACCGTGGAGCTGATGCCTCTGAACAAAGGAGGCTCACAGCATTCAGTATCCTGCCAAAACCTGACTCAGTCTCTCTTTATTACATGTTACCAGGAGTGAACTTCAATGAGGTGAACGAGGAGAACAAGCAGAAGCTTTTTGGGGAGATCTACACCGCTATCGACACTTTGGCGTTCACCTTTGGCAATGTGTAAGTAAGATGTCGGTGTTGTGCAACCATTGTAGATACAGTTATTGTGACAAAGTGATTGCTTTTTAAATAGTTTCAGGTCATTTTGTCTTTTTACCACTTATTAATTCACTACTGTTGGCCTGTCAAATTGCTTCAACTCATACCTGTAGATTTAAAGTAGATCTGATATGAATATCTGTATTTGTCTTAATATTAAAAACTTCTAGCTCTATTCAGTCTAATTCTTTGATTTGTACTCCGAGCGATGTCATGCTTTATTTAATTTACATTTAGAATTCCTAATCGCTCTTTCTGAACCCTTTGAAAGGTTTGTTGCAGTTTATTTTCTACATGTTTAACCAAGAAAGTCAACCTATTGTTTTTGTCACTTTTAATTTCTTTATTATTCATTTTTACATTAGCCATAATACTCTTAAATGCACTAGCTGAACAAATTAAAGTTGTTTTTACATGTTTGACCAAGCTTGTGAAGCAGTTGGTGTATTTAAGTATGCTGTACTGGTGCAGAGTTATAAACTACATTTTTAATTTAACTCATTTATGGCTGTGTTGTAAAAAAAAAGAAAAAAGTAGTCAATTCAACACCATTTTTCTATATCTGACCGGTATCGGCCAAGACTAAGCCTTGGCTATTGGTATCGGAAGTGGAATAAAAAGTGGACCGGTTCATTTCTAATTTAAATTAGAGACTCACCAATCCATTGGCAAGAATTTCCAGTCACTGAACATTTCTTGATGGTGTTTAAAATTGACTTATTTTGTATTTTTGTTATTTTATGTTGGATTCCAAACCATTACTCCAGTCGAGAAACCTGCCACATTTTTTTGCATTTCTTATGTGTTGTTGTCCTTGGTGAAAAAACCTGAATCATTCCTAATCAGAATCTGTAGGTCAGTTTTGAGTTGTTTTAACATAGAAGAAATAATCACATCACTTTGCATTTTTAGTTTTGGGAGTTTTTGTCTTTTCATTTAGAAAAAAAAAGAAACGTAAGCTTTATTGATAAATGACAAATGTACTTATTTTATTTTTTTATATAATTCTTGTCTGTTTCCTCGCCTAATCTTTGCTTTTATTTTTCTGTTTCCTCTTCCAGAGTGTCTGACTTCCTTATGGGAGATGTAGAGAATGGATCAGTGTTGGGGCTCCCCCTGACTAAGAGAAGCAGGGTAAGGAAAGTAGGACAGGTGGCCTTGTGTTAGAAGTCGCCGCCTTCTATTAATGCACCTAAAATAAAAACAAATGGCTCATGTCAGTTTATTCTGAGCGGAGTTTTCACAGCAGGATGTAGGATGTAGCTTACTGAAACTGAATATGAAGGATTAGCCAGCAGAGTTCAGAGTTCAAAGGTGAACCAAGCCCTCGTCGGCTGACGCAGTCGCCTTAAACATCCTCCCCGGTGATAAATTGTTGTTGTTTTCCTGCTGGACGTTTTACTGTAAAACTGGTCTAAGGAGGAAGTCGTCTCTCTGATAAGGACTGTGCCATGCATGTTACTGGAGCATTCTGTTTTTCAAGGAGGAAGCACTTCCTTTCCTCCCTTCTTTGTATTATTGTTATTATTATTTTTTCTATAAAACCATTTTGTGTGTTTTTCAGTCCTCTGAGAACCTCTCTGTGGAATCTGGAGGATCCGGTCCTGAGAAAGATGATCCGCCAGGTAAGAATCATCTTTCTCAGTAGCTGTGAACACACAGCTACTGTACTCTCTGCGCCCGCTGTGTGAAAGAGTCTGGATGAAAACTAATCTTCTCACTTTGAGAGGCAAGAAAAAAAAAAACTTGCACGTACATGACGTGTAAATCAGTATTTAGGTGGAGCTGGATCTTATTTTCTGGAGCTTTTTTTTTTTTACACTGTATGCTTTGTCTGAAGGATTAAGTAGGTAATAAACAATCACCTTACTGACATAATACTTCTGCTGTCAGTGTTGGTTAGCCATGACGGTATTAGCCCATATTGCTAGTAGTCAAGGTCAGACTGAGCTCTTCTTGGAAATGGCGTTGTGATCGTGCACATGGCACATCCAGCAGGTTCCGGTTTGTAGAGCCTCCATCGGTCATGGCGGAGCCCACTTCTTACAAAGCTTTTTGTTGGATTTCCTTCGCAATCACAGGGCCGTCTCCGCCGGTTCGGCTTGAAGAGGTGGACAAGACGCTGCAGCGGCAGGACAGTGGAGTGGAGTCTGTGCTGCTCTACGCCAAGGCGTGGTCCAAGTACACCAAGGAACTCCTGGCATGGGTGGAGAAGAGGATCAGCGTGGGTGAGTTGGATCACTTGTATATTTGTAATTGTGCTTCTAAAGGCTTCGGTGAACAAGACTGTACGACAAGAAAGCATTGAGAGCAGTTTTCTCGCAAGGACTAAAGAGATTTTCCTTTAAGTGTTGGTCTTTTACTTTGAGACGGTCAGAGAAATCAACTGGTGAAAGAAATTGGGCAGTGACTCATCCTGACTAGGGATTTGCTGCTTACGAACTCGGAAATCATATCATTTTCTTACCACACACCATCTGTAAGCACTGAAGGCAACCCTTCTCTTTGTTGAAGTCGTTACTGCAGGAACGGGAGTCAAAGTTCGCTGTTTTTACTTGATAGCTACGCAGATGATGCCCAGCTCTACATTATGATGTCACTGTGGTCCTGAACCGTCCATGTACTGAACAGATGCTCAGATCAAACTAATTGGAATCTGGGTGTAGCAATGGACTCGGACCTGAACCTTGAGAGCCACATAAAGACAGTAACAAAGTCAGGCTTCTATGATCTGAAAAACATTTCCAGGACTGAAGGACTAATGCTCTTTTGTAAAGTTTATAAAGTCCCTACACTGGCTCCCTGTAGCTCAGAGAATAGACTTTAAAACACTTTTGCTAGTTTATTAATGACCGAACAGCTTAGCAACACAGTATGTTAAAGATTTGCTGCTGTTGTATCAACCTTCCAGACCTCTCAGGTGTTCTGGTTCTGGTCTGCTCTGAACCAGAACCAAACATGGAGAAGCAGCATTCACCTTCTGTGCCCCACAAATCTGGAACAAACTTCCTGAAAATTTCAAAACAGCTGAAACACTGACTAAAAATCCACCTGTTTAGAGCTTCCTTTGATTTGTAATAACTGCCTGAGGGTTTTGAAGATGACATTTGACATATATAATGTTTACTACTTGTTCATAACTGGTTACTGTATAATTTTTTTACGGTATGAAGCACTTTAAACTGTCTTGTTGCTGAAATGCGCAAATAAACTTCACTTTTAAATGAAATCAGAGGAAATTCAAAATCTGTCCGAAAAAGCTTAATCGTTGGTTCAGTGTTTGCTTAATTATATTCCCAGCATTGTTGTGTTTTTGTTCGTTTTTTCCTTTAGTGCTAAATGAACTCCAGTTCCAAGATTTTGCTATAGTCACCACTGTTTGCTCAGCTTTATTACTGGTTTTATGTCCAAACAAAAAGATTTAAAGAGATTCTGAATGAGGGGCTTTACTGCAGGTTTGTTTGATGATATTACCTAAGCCCAGGGTTTGAGTTTGTAGTGTGAGATCTTTTGTTTGTTTGACAAGTTAATGAATGCTTTCAGCTGAACGCACAAAGCTCACATTCGCACTGTACAGGACAGACCGTAAAGTACCATCGATCAGCACAATAACAAAAGCGGCGTTCAGAAACGAGCTGGAAATGTTCTTCTTTTACTCGCAGATGTCGAGTGTGCCAAAAGTTACGCCAAGATGGCCGAAACCGCCAAGACTCTCGCGAGTCAGCAGGTGAGAAGAAGGAGAAAAAAAATCAAATGCCGCAGCTCATTTGTGTATCAGACTAATCGCAAGCGCTGACGTTTAGGAATTTTTTTCCTCCCACCTCTAAGGAGTTCATGCCGTTCCGTGAAACGTACATGGCCGCTTTCAAAAACGACATCGAATACAGCCAGCTGGTACTTCAAACCACAGCAATACTCCAAAGCAACAAATTTGTGCAGGTAATTCATGAAACCAACTGTAGCTTCAGTTTTTTTTTTTTTTTTAGTAGGATTGAAACAAAAGATCTTAAAGACGGTGTGTCTGTGTTTTCAGCCTCTCCTGGGTAGAAAGAATGAGCTGGACAAACTACGGAGAGAGGTCAAAGATCAGTGGCAGAGAGAGCAAAAGAAAATGGTGAGTGGTCAGTTCTGCTTAGCAAAGTCAATTTAGAATAGAAAATAACATACTTTAGTGATCCTTAAGGGGAAATTATGTATTTGTTGACGAGCTACTCCATCCAAACTGTTAAATACTTGTCAATATAAATATGACCTTAAGCGATGTACAATTTATAAAATATATACACATAAGTGTGACATTGTAAGTAATTTAAATATAACTAAATGTAAAATGAATAAAGTAATAATAAGCATGGACATCTTAATCCATAACTAAATCTATAAATGAGTCCAAATACATTAAACTGTAATTTTTTTGAATTTACTAATGCAAAATAGTCAAACAGTGCTCAAACAAAAATAATCTGATGTAAAACGAGTGCCTGTTTATTAAAATCAATTCTATAGAGAATCACAATTCTTCATGCTGCGAATTCTGAAGATTCAAATTGCTAAAAAAAATAAAATTAACTTTTAAAATGCATCTTTGCCATTCGCCCACCTCACACATTTTCAATAGTTTTTTTATATATATTTTTAATATTTAAGAACAACCCAAGCAGCTCAGCTAACCTAATGTTGGTAATTAAAGTTACCGAATTTGACACACAAACCTCAATTTTGTCTAAATATGAACTGATGGGATTCAGTTTTTTAATTAAACGTTCCTTCGCAGTCTTTTCCTCTTGTCAGTCAAATCATTTTAAACAGTAAACCATTAGTATAAAAACTCATTTCTGAATTAAAAATCAGACCGGTAGACACTGAAACATTTGCATCTCTGATGTTTATTGTAGTGATTTCTCAGTGATGTTTCTGCCCATTCATTACCTTTTTTCTTCTTCTTCTTTTCCTATTTTTGTCTCCAGCAAGAGGCAGACAGCGCTCTGAGGAAAGCCCGGCTGCTGCAGGCCCAGCGGCAGGAAGAGTACGAGAAGGCCAAGGTGAGCACCAGCCGCCTGGAGGAGGAGCAGACTGCAGGAGGAGGAGTAGGAGGCACAGCTGCAGCCAAGCAGCTGGAAAAGAGACGCAGGCTGGAGGAGGAGGCCCTGCAGAAGGTAGAGCGCATCCTCCAGTTTTTTGATTTATTTTCTTCCTTCCGACTATCCCCCATGTTTAATTTGTTTTGGATCCTCATTTTTTCAGGCCGAGGAGGCCAGGGAGCACTGCAAAACTTGCCAGATCGACGTGAGCGTGAAGAGAGTGGACCTGGCCAACACCAAGAGCGAGATCATCACTCAGATCAGAGAAATGGTTTCCCAGTGCGACCTCACCCTCAAGGCCGTAAGTTCACGTCTGTAACGTTCACGCATGAGGCGTAGATGGAAACGGAGAGACCAAGCAGCGCGCGATTTCACCGTTGCAGGTGACCGTCAACTGGTTCCAGCTGCAGCAGGCCCAAGTTGTGTCTTTACCCGTCAACCACCAGAGCCTGTGCGAGAACGCCAAGCAGTACGAGCCGGGCCAGCGTTACATCGAGTTCGTCCGGAGCCTGCCGACCAACGGGCCCCGCCTGGAGTCGCACTCTCTGGATTCGCCTGTCATCCCCAACACCTGGTGAGATGCATGAATATCAGACAGATTACGGCTTCCAACAGGGCTGCTGCACAATGTTGTTTTAGTTATCGATTAATCGGATAAAAAATTGGTACATTTTGCTGACTTTATTTTTATTCAAACCTTTTTTTGTACAATAGAAATACGTTAAGGAATGAAAATAAATAAATAATTCAGTCAGTTTTTAAAATAAGAATATAAACATTTTATTGCATACATCCAGTAACATACAGGATTCCTTTATTTGATCATTTGCAGCATAGGATGCATCTGCATCAACGTGTTCAGGTCTTTCTACAACTGTTTAATAAATGGATTACAAAAGATGCTGTTTCTGAAAAAAATATGCCACCTGAATTTTGTGTAGAGCATGTTTACAAAGTTTTTTATTTGATATTAAATGAAAAATCTACATATTTTTTGTAAAATAATTACAGGAAATTACCACCTTTTACACTAGTTGGTGATTAATTGATGACAAAATTAGTTGACTTATTTCAATAATTGATCCATCTCGATGTATCTGATTAATCGTTTCATCCTTCATAGACTCCCTCATAGGGCTCCTGCAGCTACACTCCATATGCAGACATTACTGGGTAGAAGTTAATCGTCTCCCCACAATGTTCACAATTCTTTTGATAAAAACAAGCGAGTCCTACGAATTTCGGGATGTAATTTTGGTCCCATCAGCTGGGCGTGTCTTCACACCCTCTGCGATAAATATACGCCAGACCTCACGGAGATTGTTTTGGAAAGCGTTATCGCGATTAGGGCGGTGGGCTGGTTCCTGTGGAAACGATTGTGGTCAGCGGTTGGAGCAGCTTCCTGTCAGTTCAGCTCAACTTTTATCATTTTCAGCTCCCACTTTGCTAAGATTAGCTGTCCCGCTAATTTGGGTAATTGACGTTGGTCGTCTCTCTGAAGTGTTTTTAGGGGGAAAAACTATCCAAAAAAAACAAAACAGAAAGGGTATTGTTGACATAGGTTTGTGATCTCTCACACACACCCTTGGACATACCAGACGGATGGGAATAAAAGAGCGCTTTGTTCTCACTTAGTTTTCTCCCAGCCCCACCGACTCTGATCCCTCTGATCAAAAGAGTTCAGCTTGGGAGAGAGGAAATGAAACTTTGGCGCATACACACACCCACGCTCGCATTCACCCACAACACTGCTCCCCAAAAGCTTAAATATAGAGCGAGGGCTGACCTACTTGGTGATGTATTGTGGGACACTTTTGGTTAACAATGGAGAGCATCGTTTGTTGATGTGCAGGAGTCAGTTAGTCATCATTATACAGTAGTTTATTTGTGTTTGGTGTTCTGATATCATGATATCAGGATTAGTCAGGAATCCTGTCACGGCTGATGGAATTTACTAGCATAATTAGCAGCTTGATGCCTGTATCTATTAATTTAATTATAATTCAGCGTTTTAGTTCTGAGTTTTGGCTCATTTGCTTCCGTTTTTTTGTGTCTTCAGGTTGCCTTCAAACAAGCGCTCACTGAGTGGGAGCCACTCCTCCTACAGCAACCTGTCGCAGACATCCGTCACCTCTGACGTGGTGGGTGGAGAAGACATGGACGGTCACAGCAACACCCACCACGCCAAGATCGCAGAGAGACGCTCCAATGGTGGCACCGATATACAAGGTAGGTTCACTTCAGTGGGTTAGACATTTTTAGGAAAACAAATGGAGGGAACCTGCAATTTGGGCCAGAAATTAGGATTCACATTTTTTTGTGATAAACATTGTTTCATATCTTTATATAAACACGGTTTCATTGTATTAATTGTATCTACATATTAATACATAATGCAACTAATGCAAAGCCTACAATACGGTTTAACAAGATATTTAAAAATGCTATCGCTCCATGCTACAATGGTTTTACATTTCATTACTTGTATTTAATCAGGGTATCTTCGCCTCCTTACGTTTGTCTCAAATTAATTTATATAAAATTTAGGTCTTAAAATGTCTTAGATTTGTTAAATAAAATGAAAGTTGGTTTTAAATATACTAATCACAGGTATTAAATTTTGTCATGGAGACTTTAATCTCAAAGGTTGTATGCATTTCTTTTTCTGACAGAGTTTTTCTATCAGTCAAAAGTTTGCGTTGTCTCGCGTTGACATCTTCACTCAATGAGTTCTGTGATTGAAGGCAGTTGAGAGTAACAGGCTGCTAATGCTTGCTTGCTAGCTAACAAGCAAACAAACAAGCCATTAGCAGGCAGCTAGAGAGTTACACATATGAGAAGCAGAAAGCTGTTGCCAAGAGTCACAAAAGGCCCCAGAAATTTTTGTTTTAGCTTCTTGCTTTTCTTTTGTACATCCTTGCCATAATATAGGTCTTCAGTGGTTTCCATAATGGTCTTTAAAAGGTCTTAAAAAGTCATATGTATTAAATAACCCTCATACATCTTATGATAACATTCCGAATCAGAGCTGTTCTTTCAGTGGCAGGAAGTACAGGACGACCTTTACAGCGATGAGTATGAGTGATTAATGAACTCTCAACATTTACTATAAATATTGAGAAATTCCACTTCATTGGAGAGCGTTTAGGAAGGTAGACAGGTGCAAATTTTTTTTTAATTCATGTTTGGATTCCCCTTTCTTTCACAGCACTTCGAATCCAGGGTCCCTTCCGCCCCTGGGGTTCAGCCAATCAGGGTGGTGGGATGTGCAGCGACTCGGAAAGCGCCGGAGGGAGCAGCGAATCGCGCTCCATGGACTCGCCCACTGCAAGTCCAGGTATTAGACTTGCACCACTTCACTCCTTCCCCACCCAGTGTTGTCTGAACTCACAACATGCATGTTACACCCTGATTTTATATTCAAGTCACTTGCTGTCACACTGAGCGACTGAGGCAATAAATCACTATTTATTATTTTGAAAGGCTTTATAGAAAGTTGTTTGCCAAAGTACGTGAAGGTGCGCTGAGACAGCAGCTAGAAAAAGAAGATATAGTGGTTTTTTTAATTGCCCCGGGGCGTTTGACATTTTTGTTTGAGGGTTCTTGATGTTCACCCAACATCGCTGGCATGTTCTCTCACAACCAGGAGCCTTAGCAACCGCACACTGTGAATGTTATGCAACTCTTAATACAGTGGGTACCAACATAAAAACATGTTGAATGGAGTTTATGTTTTCCAAGTTGCTATGCCACTGTACTTAAGTGTACTGGTGCCACTTTTTGTCACGTTTACATCCCAAACTTCAATGTGCCTTGTTGGGGTTTACGTGTCAGAGCAACACAAAGGAGGGAATAATTGAGAAATGATAACTTTCAGTTTTCTTGAAACACAAATTTTGATTTTGCTTATCTCCAAAAAAACAAAAAAAATACTTCAATTATAAAAATAAGCAAAAACATCTTAATAGATGCGTGTAATATGTCAACATATTGTTGGAGAACATGGGTGAACAAACGGTATCATGAAGACCACAACAAGCGGAGTTGGGTCAGATTGGCATTGTTTTTGATCTGCTTGTCAAATGCTGCATGTGGAGGTAAACTGAAACTGAATCAACAATGAACAGGCCTAGTCAAAGTCAAGACCTAAATCCAGTTGAGATTTTACCTTAACATTTGAAAGTCTACGTTCACAGTGCAATCTCTAGATGGCCAAAACTGGTGGACACACACCCTAAAAGTCTTGCAACTGTAGTTGCAGTGAAAGGTTTTACTCAGAAAACATGAATTAAAAAAAATCTTGATCCTTTATTTATTTATTTTCTTTGCATCCTTTGTTTGTCATTTAAAATCAAAATAAGCCGTTTGGGCAGAAATAACCTCTCCTGATTGGTGGAAGTTAGTCCACCGTTTGCACAATCGCCGGTTACAGATTGAGGATTTGTGCCGCCCCATTGACCATCGTGAAAGTGTGAACAATGTGCAAATTTATCCCAATAACCCCTCATCAGGTTCTGAAGAAGCCAAGCAGCGTTAATAAAACAATCCTACAGGTGAACATTAATCAGCTGCTGTGGATGGCAATCACTAACAATCAGCTGCCAAGTTTGGGAATCTGACACCTTTTCACATGCTGCATTAAATCATCAGCTCTTCCATAGGATGTTTCACCCTGAGCAGCAGGAACGGATAAGATGATGTGTGTGTTCTGGCTTGTTGTCCAGGGGATTTCAAGAGAAGGTTGCCAAGAACTCCCTCTACAGGAACCATGTCGTCTGCTGATGACCTGGACGATCGAGAGCCTCCCTCACCGCTGGATAACGGTGAGTCGAACCAGAACTTTTCTACTTCCTGGTCATTTGGACTTATTTTACCCTTGCTGTGTGATTTTTCCCTAATCTGTTCCTCTCTACGATCACGTTTAAAGCTTACTTTCCCCTTCTCACTGGCAGGTTTAAGTGAGATGATGATAGAGACGGCCAGCTCCCCGGGGCCGTTCAGAAACACCCAGATGTCCAAAGCAGCTCAGACCCACAAGCTAAGGAAGCTCCGCGCGCCCTCCAAATGCAGAGAATGCGACAGCCTGGTGGTGTTTCACGGAGCCGAGTGTGAGGAGGTAAAACTCGCATTCCTCGCTTTATTTGATTCTTTTTTTTCTTTCTTTCTTTCTTTAATGAACAGAACGAGAAACCTGATCCAGGCCAAAACCTTTAGTGTTCAGACCTTTTTAGTAACTCCAGCTCACTGCATTCAAACGTCAAGAAAAAGCCTGCCAAAGTCACACAACAGCTTCTTTATCACCCACGGGAGCAAAAATTTGAAACAAAAACTGAAGGAAAAAAAAAAAAGGAAAAACGCCACTTCTACCCCCTTAATCAAAATGCTTGAATGAGAGGGAATAAAAGGAAAAAAGTTGAAAATGGTCACATTCTCTCCTCAGAGACCAAACTAAGGGGGGATCAGACAGGAGGAAACTGAAGAGGCTTTGTTTGTCTTCTGAAGAGTCTCATCATCCCTGTGCAGCCTCCCTCTTCTGTTGACTTTAGATCAAGTTTCTGTCCATATTTATTAGATACACTGAGCAAGGCAAATAAAGGAGTCACTGGAAAAATATTATGTAATGCCGGTTGACATATTCACAGGAAGTTGGCATAAGTATTCCCGTGGCAGCATGTTGGGAGTCCCATACTGCTGGTCGCAAGGATGTCTTGGCCTAATCTGAAGTTCCCAGGAAATATTTCTCGGAGTTCTATTTGTGTCTGCAGATGTACGCACTTCCTGTTCTGTATTCCCTTTTCACTAGAAGAATGTTTCTTTTAGCATTTTAGTGTGTCTTTGTATTAAAATGTGCTTGGCCTACTGTTTTTTCTTTTCTTTTTTTAACTCTGTGGTTTGCCTTCGAGTTGTTATGTTCTGTTCTGTTTTGCTTAAATTGCCCATTGCTGTGTTTGCAGTGTTCGTTGGCCTGCCACAAGAAGTGTCTGGAAACGCTGGCCATCCAGTGTGGCCATAAGAAGCTCCAGGGCAGGCTTCACCTGTTCGGCATTGACTTCACGCTAGCGGCCAAGAACACTCCCGACGGCATTCCCTTCATCATCCGGAAATGCACATCTGAAATCGAGAACAGGGCGCTCAACATCAAGGTATTGTTATTCCACCGTGAAGCCTGCCTACAAAGCCGTGACACGCCTTGATTTAAAAGTTAACCAAACAGTTTTTAGGTTGCGTGGCCTTTTAGAGTCGGTGGCCCCGGTTTCTCCTTTGTGAGTCGGAAAAGGCCATCGCAGTTTCCTGTGCTGAAAGCTTTTTTTTTTGTTTTGTTTTTTGTGCTCTGAAGGGGATCTACCGCGTGAACGGTGCCAAGTCCCGGGTGGAGAAGCTGTGCCAGGCGTTTGAGAATGGCAAAGACCTGGTGGAGCTGTCCGAGCTCTACCCCCACGACATTAGCAACGTGCTCAAGTTGTACCTGAGACAGGTAGGCTGCTTTCTCTTAGTATTTGAGTCCTAATTAAAAACCCTAAAAAACAGGACTTTATCAAGTTTGGTGCTTCTTATGTGCTTTGTGCTCTCCAGCTTCCAGAGCCGCTCATCTTGTTCCGTTACTACAACGACTTCATCGGTTTAGCAAAGGAAAGCCAGCGCATCATCGTGGAAGAACTCGAAGCCCAGCGGCTCAATCCTGGCGCCGTTACGGCGGCCCAGGTCAGCGTGGAGCTCAACAGGGTGTTGTTCAAAATCAAGGATCTGCTGAGACAGCTGCCTCCAGCGCATTACAAGACGCTGCAGTTCCTCATAGAGCATCTTCACAGGTACAGAGGGAAGGGGAAGTTCTCCAAACATTACTTTAACATGCGTATTGATCCGCTTCTCAGGGTGTTTTCACACCTAATAGTTCGCAAAAATCTGTTTGATTGGGGACCAAAATTACAGCATTTGTTACATTTTCAGCTGGTGTAGTTTGTTTTCACGCTGCACTACTTGAAACAAACCAAACCCTTTGAAAAGCCTGTTGCCCGGCTTGCCTGTACCACTTGAAGGAAACAAAATGAAAACCTCTGAAGACACTGGGCGTAACTTCATTCTTCACGAAATGCAAACCAAAATGAAGTGGTGCCAAATTTTAGCTGATGTAGGATTTCTCTTTTGTCTTTGGCAAAAGACCACAAGCCATTTCTTCCAGTTGCAATGGACTTGACCACTTGGTTTGGTTGCATTTAACCAGAATGCCCCACCAAGGGGTCTCCAGTCCACTTGGCCTTCACATGCAGATTCACTTCAGCCAAATCGAGACCAGAGTTTGCCGTTTTGATCCTTATCAGAGTTCGATTATATTCAGACCTCCCCAAACGAACCAGACTTTCTAGACCAGTGTTTCTCAACCTTTTTTGGCCCAGCGCCCCCCTAACCCTTATCCAGGTCCCTCACCGCCCCCCCACCAAAAAAGTTTTAGGTTACTTTGCACTGACTATTATTTTATCATTATATTACTATCACTGTTGTAGATGTGTAGATTTTTATGCTTGTTTCTGTATTTATCATCAAAAATAATTTCCCAGGGAACAAGAAAGTCATGGCAATAAAAATATTTTCACAGGCGTCTACAAAAAATGCAATGAACATTCAAGTTAAAATTGGTTGGCCTATCAGTAGCCAATCAGAGTGGAAAAAAATATTCTTATTTTGTGCCATTTTCTAGTTGTTAAATATTCCACAAAATGACCAGATAAAAGATGTTCAACATGCCAGTTTAAACTTTGAACTATTTTCAAAACAACTTAGCTCTACAACATTAAAACATGGATATAACTGTAACTACATTAATCATAACTCTTCTTCTCTTCATGGTTTGTCGGTTTCTGGTGGTGCAGCTCTGTGCTGCCTTCAGGAAAATGGAACATCAGAGTATCATCCATAAAACTTCACCCACATGGCATTTAATGTGCAAACCAGAGCTTTCAGTGGAAAAACTAAAGTTCCAGGTCCTTTTAATGCCATACAAATATGAGACAGAAACATGGATTATATCTTTATATAGACCTGTCTATTGATTATAGATTAATAGTTTTACTGAACAGAAATTACAAAGAACAAATCTGGTTCTTAATCAAATCCTAATGAGTCAAACTGAAAGTGTCATGGAGTCATCAGCCTCATGACATCACCACTGACATGAAAAATTATATTGAAGAAATAAATATATCAAATCTAATTAAAAACATAAATAAGTGATCAGTTCTTTACTGTTATGGTCTGTAAGATATATTTAGTCTCAGTATTACATATGGTCTCAACAAACCCATGACATTTTAACAATATTATTTTACCTTTTATCTGGAAATAGTGTCTGTTTATTTTTGCCATAAAGTCCTCTGTATTAATTATTGCTCGAAAAGTCTTGCCATACCAGTTTACTCCTCTGTATTTACTTTAGTTTCTTAGTTTATTCTTGCATTTTGTTCTTCATTCATTTCCATTTGGTTTCCTTTGATTATTATTATCCTCTCTTGGTTTATTGCTATGTCCATTCTAGTTTCTTCCCTGTTGCTAGATTTATTTTATCATTTATTGACGCTATTCACTGAGTCTGCTGCGCTGCCTAATCATCATGTGTTTCACTTCATATGTTGACTTTTTCACTGTTCAGCGTCGGATTCTCTGTTTTTTATGCCATAATTCACATCTAGTTCGTCGCTCCGTTTTATGTCCCGCTTCTCCTGTTGCAGAGTTTTGTGCAATGTGCGCGTCTTTTTTTCTTTTTTTTTTTAAGCCCCTAAGGTGCAGGGTGGTCGTGAAGCGTATTGATGGGGAAAAGCCAGACTGACATAAACCTTTTAAAACAACGGAAACAATTTCTGCATTCTGATTATTGAAATTTAAAAGCGCTGTGTTGTTCTATCACCGTTTCATACCGGACCACTTACAGCTCCGGTGTTAACGTTATAAAATGAACTCTGCTATCGTGGTATCACCCATGGAGGGATTTCTTTATTTAAATGGGTTCATTTTTCAGAGGGACACACAGTGAGGGAATCGTGATTTTAGCTACCAGTAGCAGGAGAACGGAGCTGCGCCAAGAAGCTAACAGAAGCTACAAACACTGAATAGAAGAAGAGCTGCCATCGATACAGTTGTAGCCAAGCAGGATTTAATGTTACACAATATAGTTTTACCAAGTTGCTCAAAGTCTAAACTGGCATTGTTGTGCATTTAAGGTGTAAAGTTTACCTTCGACCAAACGCCCCCCAAAGGCATCCCAGCGCTCCCCTTTTATAAAAACGTCCGCCAGCGCCCCCTGCTGTCCTCTGAACGCCCCCTGGGGGGCAGTACCGCTCACGTTGAGAACCGTTATTCTAGACAAAAGAACTAGAGTTTTATTGAAGCGGACTAAACAGGACTGAATCCACCCTCAGACTCTCATCTTCTTTGCCTCCTTTTAAGGGTGACTGAGTGTTCGGAGGAAAATAAGATGACGGCTAGCAACCTCGGGATCATCTTCGGCCCAACGCTGATCAAGCCGAGGCAGGCGGACGCTGACGTCTCCCTTTCCTCTCTGGTGGATTACCCATACCAAGCACTCATGGTGGAGCTCCTCATCCGACACTACCAGATGATCTTTGACACCCCCTCAGCCCTCTGCGTGGCACCTCCCCCACAGAGGCGGATTCTCACTCTCGCCTCAGCCAGCAGGAGAAGGAGCAGCTAAGCAGGCACTCGAAGTCACTGGGAGACATCAAGGAGGTGAGAAATTGTCAATTTCCACCCTTTGGACCAGTTTACTTAAGCATCTATTTGTCAGTTAACATTTATTTTCTGATTTTTACAGCAGAGCTCAAAGGTGTTTAAGAGACATTCCTCCATAATACCGTCTTCACACTTATTAGCTGAGGTTCAGGAAGCCATGCCATCCCTCGATGGAAATGACTTTGAACCTGGTCAGTGTTCATCTTAATAAAAAGCATTCCTATAAGGTTCATCTGGATTTGTAATATATACACATTTTTGATCTGTGTTCAAAGGTGACGAGGTGGACTCAGAGACCCTGAATGGGATGTTGTCATCGAGCGTCCCTGAGATTGCAAAACCCAGCGAGAAGGGTCTGTGCCGCTCACAGTACGTCACAGTCAGCAGGGTTCTGCTTCGACACCCTCGCAACAAACTGGTTTCCCGGCCGATGAGCATGCCGGCCGAGCGGGTTCTCGGCGGGGGCCAGGTGGATGAGAACAACACCCGGAACAGCGCCAACTGGGAGAACAAGAAGGGAGGCGGCTGCAGCCAGTCCATCGAAGAGGTGGACGAGACGGAGGGGTCCAAACTGCGAGCGGGCGCGCATTACCGGAGCACCTTCATCGACACTCAGACACTACGGAGAACGTGGGACAAACAGTACAAGTACGACGTGGCGTCCAGAGCCGCCAGACTGGCAGCCAACTCTCCGTCAGAGGGATCTGCGCTGGACGCCAGCGGCTTGTCGGCTTCTGTGCCGGCCTCCTTAAACCACGGGACAGAAGGGAGCACCATCAGCACCATCTACCCTAACAGACCTTACACAGTGGCGGTGCGACCCAGCAGGACTTTAAAGAGGGAGGAGAATGTGTCAAGGAACAACACGATTGCGACAGTTTTTAGAGCGCCGAGGACTCTTCAGCCTCCGCCAGGAACTTTCTACAAGCCTCCCTCAGGGAGCAAAGCTAAAGGGCAGCAGAACTGTAAGCTAGCTAATAGCGCAGAGGAGGATGATGACGAAGAAGAAGAAGAGGAGGAGGACGATGAGGAGGATGAGGAAGAGGAGGAACTAGGAATTGAGATAGAAGTTTCAGTCGATGAACCTCTCGAGGAAGTCGACCAGGCAGCCATGTCTCATTCTCCTAGCTCCAGCCCTGAAGAAATGGGTCAAAACCAGACGAAACCTGTATACCAGAGACTGAGGCCCAGGCGCCTTCAAGAGGTAGAACACAGAGAGGCTCATTTCGTCTGAGTGAAAAGTCCTGGACTTAGAGAGTCGATACAAACTGTGGTCAAAGGTGAACGAGTTCCATATTAGTCCAAAAAAGCAAGCTGTCTTCTACCTGTTGATTTAATCCTCAGAAGACCAACAAGACGCACTTAAACCACTGCGGATACTTCAAATCTTTCAATCACTTGCTCACAACACTCGGCACCATATTTATAATTTCTATAAAACTGTGCAATTGATTTTTATATATATATATATATATATATATATATATATATATATATATATATATATATATATATATATATATTATATATATATATATGTAGATATATATAATGTACAAAGTTTCTACAAGCTTACTTTGGATGTTTGTTTTAATGCCAAAAAGTTGTGTGTGAGTCATTAAATTAGTGCATAGAATTGGAATTACAACACTGAAAATAATCCAGTGCACTTAGCCCGATGTGAATACTGATGGAGCAGCGCTGTCCCCACTATGAGAGTGTTTCAATCTGTTACAAGTAGGCTATTTTCTAATAATTTGTGTATAAATCTGGGTAAATACATGTACACACGGCGCGTTAGATAGCTGTACTGGCAGTTAAGACATGTTCTAAAAGGAACAAAAAGCAGAAGCTAGTTAGCCTTTTGCGTTTATATTTTTTAACTTGGATGATGTCAACTTTGTCTGACAAGTTCTTACAAATGCCACTAGTGGTTTTCACCCCACTTTTTGTAATATCACCTTTAAATTTTAATAGCCAAAGCTTTTTTTAATTATTTTTTTACAACTTTAGTAGTCCTACCAGTAACAAACCTACATGTTCATTGTCAACAATAGGAAGGACGTCATTTATTTAAACTGTATCTGATTTTTCATTTTTATGTACACAGTTGATAAACTGTTAAAAGGTTCAATGTATTAAAAAGGAGAAGAAAAAAACAGGTACATTTAAACAAACACTCTTTTGTAACTTATTAAAATATATCTGGCAAATTCTAAGAAAGATGCTTGTTTTTTTATTTTAAACATTCAGTCATTTCACCGTCTGCTGATTTAAGCGAGCGACTAGCATGGGTTGAAACATATTAGTAACACTTCTAAGTTATAAGTTTTGTCATTTAATCACAAAATGTTTTATAGTTAGTGAGAAAATTCAAATGTTACGCAGGACCAGCTATAAACCTGCAGTCCCATTTCGACGCTCAGGTAAGGTGTGATCGGCGTGTCATTTACCGTAACTACAAGGGAAAAAAATCGGGAAAAACGCACGCGGGGGTGGAAAGCACGCGCGCGGACAATTGGATCCCACGCGGACGGCTTACCAAGGGGAAGTGCGGGTCCAGTGAACCTCCTTTGCAACTGCGTCAGGTCGTAGAGTTTTTTTTTTGTTGTTTTCTTTTTTGGCAAGGGCCCAACCCGATATTCGCGTCGAGTCGGGTCGAAACTGTTTGCTTTATGTTCGGGTCGAGTCGGACCCGGACTTCTTGTGGCACGGGAGTTAAGGAAGGTTGCAATACGCACAGCACAGAGAAAAACAGAAGAATGCACGACATGAAGTTGCGTTAATCTACTTATTATAGTGTAATTAGAGTTAGCTGTTTACTCTGTTGAGGACAGAAATGAAGTAAGGTAAGTTCGTTGGACTGTACACAATGCGCATGTGCTGCCCTGCTCCGCTCCAATCAACCCCACATCCATTTGCTGTCGCAACAAAATGGAGCCGCAAGATGTTAAAAATAAATCTAAAAGTGGAAGAAGTTACACTGGTTAATTTAAAACTTAATTAAATAATATGTCGGTTTAGGCCGACATATTATAAAATTAGCCTATAATTAAAGTTAGTCTGGCGGGAGGGGTTGGATTTATCTTTAGACCTAAACTAAATTAGTAGAGGGAGAGAGAATATATTTACAGGGATGGATAACTAGCTGAAATTTTTCCTGTAGAGTAACTGACACTCGCCACTAAAGGTTGGGAGTAACTGTCTTTTCACGGAGAGTTATCGAGTTAATGAAAAGCGGAAGTTAAGAGGATTGTAAAGGTTTATTCAAGATTTTAGGCAGGTTCACATGTAGACAGCAGCAGGAGACACTTCCACATACAAAGATGTATGTTGAAAACAGGCTACATCTGTGTCATTCCTTGTGTTAATCCAGGCAGGTTTACCCAGGCTCAAGAAGAAAATAAAAAGAACCAACTGTTGCTCATTGGTCAGAAGAAAGTACATTTTGCATTGCAATATAAACTGAGTTTGGGCACAGTACATTACCTAAGTCCTGTGTGAAGTTACCACAGTCAAGTAATGATTTGGGACAAAGTGCTCTCATCCCCTTCAAATTCTGGATCACTTCAAGCTTACGTCTGCTAACAAGCTTAATGGAGATGCTGCTTGCATTTCCCCCAACAGGATGCCAAAGACAACAAAAGTCGGTTCGTTGACCCTGGTATTATTGGTGCTGTGTTGGACATCCAACTGAATCTATTGACCCTTTTCTAGAGGAAGATGAGACACCAGACCTAACTATACAGATGAACCGAAGACCACTATCAAAACATCCTGGACCACCTTAGTGCAGAGGCACGGGCATTTGGATTTTCATTAGCTGCCATTAAATATAAATATCTAGTCATACTGTGAGAAATAAATGTTTATAATATCATAGTTTCATTGTCTGAATTAAACTTGAAATAACCTGCTAAACATGATTGAATTGTGATGAGATTTTATCATGCACGCCCCCCCTCAATAAATCTATAACCATGCCTGTAATTACAGTATATAATGAAGCCTTCGCTGGTTAAGGACATGAAGGGCTCTGCCGGTGGCAGAGGGGCGTTAGCCGTCTCTCCCAGCGCTCAGAAAGTAGATTAAATTCAATCCTCTTACGTATTCACAAGGTCTGAAAACGAGCTGCGTTTGCAACCACAGGGAACAGTCGAGAGAACATGGGCTCTAACGTTTTATTTTTTATTTCCTGTGCATCCAACCACAGCTGAGGTGTTCGTCTGAGGTAAGTGTAATGTTGTATTTACTGTAAATGTGCTGTGGTGTAGCAGCTACAGCCCAATCCAAAAAGAAGAAAATGACTCATACTGACTCTAATTGTTTTGTAAATGTAGTGGGAAAGAGCAAGAGCACTTTGCTTTCTAATTTAGACAGATTGCAGCATATTTGTAATATGGATTCCTCTGTGACTATTATTCTGACTATGAAGTGTGTTGAGCTCATTAACCGTCTTTATGAGCCATTGCTGGCTTTGACGTGGAACTTTCTGCAGCTGAATGGGCCGATTACATGAAGGACGGCTCTTCCCAGCACAGCGGATCATTCTGGACTGATTGCATACAGGTCTGCAGGGCCAGAGCCAACCCCCGTGGGGTAGGGGGGTGAACAGGAGCCACTATGGGGTCAGGAGGTCAGGTCAGGCTCCTGCTGTGGAAGAACTGGACCATCCGCAGGCGGCAGAGGGTAACTCCTCATCTGCGCTTTATCTGTCTGCTTTAAGACCAGCAGTGTGGGGCAATTATTAAACATGGTGGAAGTAAATTCCATTAGGCTGTTACTGCTTCCAGAAGCGGTTGCCCAATTGTTATTTTCAACAAATCAAATACCTTCCTGCTACATCTGCTCAAGTGTTTCATGCTTTAAGGGCTGCCACACCCTGCTGGGTCTGAACAGGCACTGGAGGATTACTGGCCTTTTGTGCCAGGCCTTCCTTATTAACAAAAATAGTTTCATATTTAATACCACAGGAATGCTCCAAAAACAATAATTAACATAAACTGTAAATGTTCCTTTGAATCAGATTCGGTTCTTCGTGGAGATCATGTGGCCTGTGATGCTGTTCATGGGACTGGTGTGGCTGAGGAGAGTGAACCGCTCTTACCGTCAGCATGAATGTGAGCCGACAGCTAAATAAGGAGGAAAAAGCTGTTACCGCTGTCATGCAGGCATTCCCTGTGTTTTGTTTTGGTTTTAATAAATGTTGCATAACTATTTAGAAATGTAATGTTTTGATCTTCAGGCCACTTCCCTAACAAGGCCATGCCCTCAGCCGGAATCCTGCCGTGGATCCAGGGAATCGTCTGCAACGCTAACAACCCCTGCTTTCAGTATCCCACCCGTGGCGAATCTCCGGGTCTGGTGTCCAACTACAACAACTCCATGTAAGCTTTGACTAGGCCATTCCAACACATGGATGTGCCTTGATGTCTGTTGTAGATCCGACCGGCTTCCCCTTTCCCTTGCTGAAAGAGAATCAGCATGCTGCTGCCACCACCTTGTTTCATGGTGGAAATGATGTAATAATGTAACATCAGATCAGGTGTTTTAAACTTTGTAATTACAGTGTTGACATGTATAACACACTGTGTAACAGCCAGTGTTTGATAACGGGGTTTCACACACACGCATAAGAGTAATGGTTTTGGATTGACTTTAGCCGAAAAACTACAGTGTGTTCATTTACATATTACTCTTCATTAGTGTTGACTCTCTATAAAATATTACATAATTAATCAGATCTCTAACAAACTTCTGAGACTCTCTCAGAACAGCTGCAGTTTTCACACTGGATATTATTTAGGGGTATCAACAGCAAATTTTAGTTTTCTGAGTTTTATTTGCAAAAAAAAAAACGTGAATATTTTCTTACGCATCCACTCACGAGTGGACTATCTTCATATGCTGTGTGATGCTAATGAAGACAGGGTGTGTTTGAACTGTTACTGATGTTTCTCCGCAGTCTGGCCCGGTTCTACTCGGATGCAGAAGAGCTTCTTTTCAGCGACCCTGAGTTTCTGCAGGTGGGTCGCCTCTGGAGGGAACTGAACGCCATGAGCAACTTTATGGACATGCTGCGCACTCATCCCGAAAAGGTCTCAGGTCAGTGCCACAGGCCTTCATCAACTTCCTGCAAAGTCCCTTACTCTGAGCTGTTTTATTGGAGCTGTGGATACCACTGCAGAAAAAAAGAAAAAAAAGAAAAAGGCTTCCCTTATGTTTCGATCCGGAGTTTACGTGAGCATTAAGACAGTTTACTCTGTGGTAACATTTAGCTTCTGGCAGAACTTGCAGTTTATGTCGGCTTAAAGACTTTCATAAATAAGTTAATCTAATGGGATTTATGAAAAAAATCCTGTTTCAAAACTGTCATCTCATCTGAAAGTGCATCTGAGGTTAGTTACATCTCACTTGCTTAAGTTAATCTAATGGGATTTATGAAAAAATCCTGTTTCAAAACTGTCATCTCATCTGAAAGTGCATCTGAGGTTAGTTACATCTCACTTGCTTTCCCATCATTGTGTCTGGATGCTTTAACACCATTATATCACGCGGGCTTAAGGTGGGTCCGAACTGTAAGCTGCTTACTTTGCGACGTCTGGCCACTTCAACCGTCCGCTTTTTGTTTCTTAGTGAGATCACCGATGCATTTCTTCCATCTATCGCTCAGTCAGGCAGTGCCTTGCAAAGTATTCGTACTCCTTCAACTTTTTGTTTTTAGCATTTTTTTGGACTGAAATCATCTGGAAGCAGATTTTATACCTCTCTTCTCAGGTTCCACATGTAAATATCGACAGATAGCCGATCACCCAAAATTAAAGACCATCAATGAGGTGCTCATTAAATTTAAATTTTAAGTTTAAAAGTCTTAAGCAGTCTTTAATCCTTTCATTACCTTTGACCAAGTTGCCACACACCATTATGCTGCCACCACCAAGCATAACTTTCTCTTTGCCCTAAAGGTTGTTAACAGTTGGGCTGTTTAATAAATAGATGATGTCAAAAGCTAATCGATTGTTGTGGGTTTTGTTTAGGGGTATGAGAGTAAAAGGGATTGAATACAAATGCATGCAGCATGTTTGCAGATTTATATTTGGAAAAATTTGATGAAAAAAAACGTACATGCGTCATGCCGCTCCGCTTGTTTTACGGAATCAGTTAAGTTCCCTGTATTTGTGTTCCAACTTGTTTTTATGTCGTATGTTATTTCCAGTAGAAGCAACACGACTGAGATCACTCAGAACAAAACGGGCAGAACTGGATTGAGACCAAAACTGCACTCTGCCCGTCAGAGTAAACTCAGTTCAAGCACAGGCAGGCGGATGGAAACATTGTTACAGTGTGTAGATAGTTGGAACAAGTGGGAAGCGCTCAGCGCGTTCCGATTGCTCCACTGAAACTCGCTTGTCGCAACTCGTCCGCGGTATGTGCTGCTAGGACTTAAGGATTTCTCCACCAGGACCGGTTATTCCAGCGTGAGGAGGCGCCGTTATCCGTTGAGGCCAGTGGCGCGTGGACCCACACAAACCGCTTACGTTATTTGTGGCAGGTCGCGGAGTGAAGGTGGAGGCGATCCTGAAGGACGACGAGACCTTGACGTCGTTCCTGCTGAGAGACATTCCCCTGACGGAGTCTGTGGTGTATCATCTAGTCAATGCCCAAATCAGGCCTGAACAGGTACACACGTTCAGAAATACACGCACAAAGCCAAGAATACTGACTGCAGCCTTTAACTCGGAAGGTAAATCCTGAGACTTTACACCCAACATCAATGATATAAATAAAGTTCAAAATGAACATGTTCAGCCAAGAAAAAAAAAGGAAACATTGATAATGTTGGGTGGCAGAGGACCGGAGCAGTTTGGCATTTTGGAAAAAATACATTTAATGGCATGCCATATTTGATAGGTAGCATTTTTATAACAACTGAAGTTATACTATAAAATGGCACTATGTGCCTGGAAAACACATAATACTGCCCCTTTAATTAGTAAATAGTTGAAAAAAGAAGGATTTTTGATTAAATTAAAAATATGAGCATGAGCTTTATGAGACTGTTATACAGCGGGGTTTCAGTCAGAAGCTTCTTCAGATTTGCTGTATTGCAGACTGCTACTAGTTGTCCTACCTGCCCACAGTCATCAGCATTTATGACTCTTTTGATGAAACTTGGACTGCATAATGTACAGCAACATTTAACATCCTACTTGGGATTTATAAGGTATTGTTGAATTGACTAAAAGGTTTAGCGTGTATCTACATGTTTACTTTGCTCAACGTATCAAAGTCTATATAATAAATAATTTTAATGCAACTGGGATTGGCATTGTGTTATATTTGCAGTCAAAATGTAGAAAAACTGTAAAAACTACTTCATATTCAAGATTTACATAAAAATTCTCCATTTAGATTAAAAACATTACATTTTTGTTGCTAATTTAAAATTAAAATAGCACACATAAGTGGGTAAAAGTCATTAAAGTCTATTATGCAGCAAAACCAACAAAGGGGACTTCTGGTCAGAACAAAATGAAAAGGAATGTCTTGATGGAAAAAACACAAGGAAGCATAACTGAAGAAAAGAAGACCCAGAGGTACTGTGAGTTTTGGTTTCTTGCTAGAGATCTAAAGCATTGCATTTCCTGTAGTTGATTTAAAAATAAAGTAGTGTGACACGTATTTGCTAAAATTCCAAATAAATTAACAAGAAGTGGGGGGAACTCTTCCTATGTTCCTTCCTATGTTTTTCCCTCTTGCTCAACACCCGCAAATTCCTGGCAGCAGCTCAAAACGGCATGCCAGCCTTGAATGTTTCCATTTATGTTCACTTGTAAACAATAACGCAACAAGATCTACGTGGATTGCAGCATGTGAATTAATCAACTCCACTGTGCGCACATACTGTGGTTCCAAGGCCCAAACACAAAACCTTTCCTTGCCTGAATTCAGTCAGTGAATCCCTCTAGTGTTTTTGACGTGTAAACAGTGTTTGTGCTAAAGTATTGTAAAGGTGACCTTTAAATCTCGTGTTTAAATGCTACGACCTCCTGTTTCAGTTTGCCTTCGGGGTGCCAGACTTGCATTTGAAAGACATAGCCTGCAGCCTCAGCCTCCTGGAGCGATTCCTGATTTTCCAGAGCCATAGAGGACTCTATTCCGTTCGGAATGCCATGTGCATCCTGACCCCACAAAGGCTGCAGATCATCGAGGACAGATTTTATGCCAACGTGGATTTTTTTAAACTCTTCCGACTGGTCAGTGTTTTTTATTATTATTATTATTATTCTTGGATTTAAAAGTATGACATGGATTGCTTATCCTTTTATTCACTTATATATTAAGAAAACATAGTTCTTGGTTTGCACATCTCACTGAAGTCAGTTTTTGCCATGTTAATTATCTTTTTGTTCTGGGTGGATAATGAAAGATGCAATGTTTTTTTTAAAGGGGCCTCACAGAGCAGCTCTCCCTCACTCACTCAGCTCCTTCAGACTAGCCAGCAGCAAGTTAATTTAAATCAGTCAGTTTATTGACACATCATTGGCTTTTTAGCAATATTTAAATAAGATCTCATTTGGATTGAGGTCAGAATCATCCAGAAGCTCAATGTTGGTCTGCTTTATCAACTCCATGTCGGTTTTCTTTTGTGTTTGCTGATTTGAACTGTTGATCAAAGTTCTCTATCTTCATTTTTGGATTCACTTCATGCCATGCATCAGTAGTATTGGTAGTTCATCTTCTTAATTAAAGCTTTTTTTTCCTGCTCTTTAACAGAGAAAATATTTACATTATGTCTGTATGTTCCTGTCTGTAAAGCTTAAGCAATAAGTTCTGCATTGAATAAAATAGCACTACATTACAAACAAGAAGTTAGTTTAATATTTCTGAAAAAAACCTTCTGATGAGGAACAAATCAGCTCTGCTTATTGGTGTTTCAGCCTGTGGTATTGATAAATCTATAATAAATATATATAGTCACAGTTAATGTTTAATTCCTAGTTTAGTCTGGCTGGCTAGTTATTGAATGTGAACTGTGAACTAGAAGGAAAAGGATCTGGCGAGTCCATTGTTTGTCAAACCAAGCATCCTTCATTAAGAATCAATCAGCCACTGCTGCACTGTGGTGACATTTTGTCTAAAAACCTTAAAGTTGCATTTTATGGTTTATTTATCCAGTTTAACAAGCAATAAATACAGATGCAGATTTCTGTTTGTTGCTGTTTCTCCTGTTCTGGTAAAAATGAACAAATAAATGCCCAATCCCAGTGCATGCTGGTCCTACACAAGTCTCTTTACTTATAGGAAATGGCTATATAGTTACAAAAGCAAATGAAAAACAAACAATAGCAAATTAAGCAATTGTTGACCTACGAATAAACCTTGTAAATAACCCAAGAATATAAACTGGGAACACATTTTACCAAAAATATGAAAGAATAAATATCTCTAACAGACATGTTTACATATATTTTTGTGTTAAATGATAATCAGAAAATTTCCCCATCATGCATTTTGTATTGGTTGGTTGTTTCTGACTGTATTTTGCCTATGGCAGTAACACAACCAGGAGAAGACAGAGGAGCTTCCTTTGTGCACAGATTGTCATGCTAGTTTTAACAAATGTGTAAAAAAAAAAAAGCATACAAATTTAATGGGAAGTTACGTACTGGAGCTTTAAAAGAGTAAAAGTTATAAACAATAATAAAAAGTTTGGAGTAATTGTTGTAAAAGATGACTTTAGCAAAACCTACTGTCAGTAGATAACCTTTAACATCAACCAAATCTTGAGTCATCAAAATCCTATCAGTACTTATTTAAAAAAATAATAATTTAATTTCCTTTTCTTCCACATCAGCGGTTTGGGCTCATCAACACTGCAACATTAATAAGGACAGAAAGTACTCTCAAGTGATACATATGTTTAAAGACAGTAATAAAGTGGATAAACATCAGTTTGTATTTGTTTTACAAGTAGCATGACTCACAGGGTGGAGCAGATGTTTTTCAGGAAAATACAGTGCAAGTAAACACAGCATTGTTCAGCTGTCATGCTTTAGAAAAACGTGAGCAGGGAAGCACGACTGGAGAAAATCCAAAAACCTGCTGTTTTTACACATATTAATGCAACACAATCCTGGCCTTAATGTCTCATGACTGCACTCACTTTTTTTCAGTGGATTACCATTTAGCTTCAAATTAAAAAAAAATAAAAACTTCCAAAAATAAATTGAGCACTAAATGAGGAAAGCACTTGAGCTTAAATAACCATGGATAAATACCAACAACCTGTATTAGCAGGAGAGCAGACGGACTTGGTCTCAGGCCTATTATTAGCTCAGCGCAACGGATGGTGTTTATTCAGGAGTGTGTGCAGGGGATTAAAAAAAGTCTGACAAATGATACATCAGTAAGGCAGATGCGTGTTGATTTAGAGGCACTTTTCTAAACTGTCAACATGCTTTTAAAAAAAACTCGTAACAAACGAGCCATTGAAAGAACCCAAGTTTGCCCAAAGCTGTCTGTTATGGAACAGAAGTAAAAAGTTGTGTCTCGAGGCTCAAGTCAAGTCAAGTTTATTTGTGTTGCATATTTTAGCAACAAGGCGCTTGAAAACATTTTACATGATAACACAGTACCAGAAAATGGTTGTTTTACCTCCACAAACCTCATCGGAAGTGCTGAAACCGGCTCTCATTGATGTAGGTACGTGACAAAAATTTCTTGATATTGTTCCCCGGGAAGCGCCCGCCTGGCGAACTCAACATCAGGTCCGGGTTGAACTCTTTCGTCTGGAGCTCTGTGCAAAGTGTTGTGTGATTGGTCAAAATTTTATTGCCAAAATTTGCTCTGACTGCAACTTTGATATTTCACTTCAGCTAGTCCGCTTCCACTAGCTGTTTCTGTGTCTGCTAGAGACATTTAATACTATTTGAGAAATGTCTTTCCTGAGATGGCAAGGAATTATGTACATTTGTACGGGCTCTTCACTAAATAACTGCAAAGATTATCAAATGAGAAAAACTGAATTTGCAACATTGTTGTCCACAGGGATCGTCCCGGGTGGTCTGCGCCGAACAACGAACAGTTCACAACCACATGACATCGCGCTGACTGTTCAGCTTGGGATGAAGCATGTGGGAGCCTTTAGAGTTGCCTAGTCTCCATAACAACTGCTAAATGTAATCAACATGGCAACCAATTTCTTAGGAGGCCAGGAATGAGCCTTTTCTTGAGAGAGCTTAAGGGCACTTCTACCAGTAGACTGGCAATGGTTGTCACTCTGTTGTTCTAAGGACAATAATCCAACATATCCAATTGTGATATGGTAAACCAATTACCAAGTGGTAAACCAATTGTGTCAATTCAAGACACAATTGGTTTACCAGACCCAAATCTTTGCACAAGACAGTTGTCTTGTGCACAGACAAACGGTCAAAGATCCCTCTGTCTACTTATAGCTTAGCGTATAGACAGTGTTTAGTGAAGAGTAAACAAGACTGACAATGAGACAGACAACAACAGATTCTGCTGTCTGCCTCATCCTTACCCAGGCACTGTCCAGAGGAACCGTGCCAAATGGTATTTAATATTTAGTGTCTCTCTCCGACTTTGCGGTAACAAGAAAAATGCTACGAGCATTAGCAACAAAACTTGTTGGGCGGCTACTGGGTTCCATCCAGTACAGCTGCAGCGACTGACAAGTGTGACTTGAAGCTGATGTCTACCAATTGTTCACAGAGACAGAAAAGAGGAAGGATGTTTCCAATGGCAACTCTTGTGTCTTGGCTTCGTGCAACATCCTGAACCTTTCTTCTATTGTCTAGTGTGCTCTTCTGGAAGCTGCTTTGGAAAACCCAAACAGTACTCAAGTAAAGACATGGGAAACCAGGGGCAGGCAAAGGATCATGTCAAGTTTTCCAGATGTTTTCTTTTTTAATCTCAAGAGGTTTTTTTTTGCTCTATGTTTTATGAGAAATGTTTGAGAAACTTTCACTCATTTTTCTTTGGTCTAATGATATCAAAAAACTTGAAAAGGTTGCATCGTTTTCAATGTTGTAGTGGTAAAAAAGAGAAAAATCTGGCTCAAATTCATCCTCTGTCCCCATCTGCTATTGTTTCAGAAGAGTAGAAGGTTTTGTGGAGAAATAAATAATCCTGCCTTGCCTGTATGATTTTTCAAAAATGCAATTTAATTCATATTTTGGTTTTGAAATCCCTTCAGATCTCATCAAATTCAGCAGCAATATTCCTACCAGTTTTTGACTTTCCCTGCAATAAATAGAAATTAACAATCACCCACTCTTTAACTCTCATATCCATTTCTCCTCAGCTCCCTCGCGTCCTGGATAATTACTCGGACGGCATTGACATTCACTTCTGGGTCCGGATTGTCTCCACCGCTTCGGACAGACTGCGAGACGTAAGAACCGGCCCGCGGAGCAAACCAGTAGCTCCCCATTCAAAAGTTCACGGCTTCCTATTTTTAGTTGGCAGGAAACAGTTGCTTCCCTTTTGCCTGACTCTGCCTGAGTTTTTGTGCAAACAGATGGTAGGTGGTATTTTCTGGTGCGTGTTAGGAAATCTAAATACAGAGCAAGCCCGAGCAAGCCTGAAAAAGAAAGATAGCTCATTATTCTAGGACAATACTGTGGGGGAAGAAAAGTCTCCAGTCTAGGAAAAGTTGATGATGGGTGACAGCTGATGATTTCTTTCAATTTCACTATATTTTCATCGGTCGAGTGTTATATTAAGGACTAAGCTAATTTTTATGTTGATGTTTCCAAATCTACATTCATTGCTGTTGACAGTGCGACATCCTACTGGCAAGATTGTTGTCTCTGCAGACCGTGTAAGCTCGAGGTGGAACATGTAAACATGTCACTTCCTGTAAATCAGATGAGGAAGATCCTAAAACCTAGCAAGTAGAGAGTCTTGAAATATTACTTTTCAAGAGTTTTTTTTCACATTTAGATGCGTTGAATCATGAAATCACCCAAGAAAAATACAAAAATGGCGTTTTCAAACAGGGATTTCCCTTCTGTCAAACAAAAGCAGTCATATCAGTCTGATTCTAGTTGGAAATATAATTTCCTCACTCTCGTTAAATCACAAATCAACTGCTACCAACCATTTTTTTATTACTAAAACTTCACAAGCTTCATCTAGGTCTGTTTCTAGTCTTACCTTGCAGCAAAGAAACTGCTTAAACAAAGAGTTTAGAGACTAAGCGATCTCTAAAAGCAACACATCATCATTAGAATTTGATGATCTGAAACATTTAACTGTTTAAGAAAAAAATCGAGGCAACCTGCAAGAGGGAAAGTAGGTTTTTAGCACCACAGTATTTTGTTTTTGTTAAATTCAACCTTCAAATGCACATTCTGCATTTCCTTTCAACTACAAACCCAGCTTTTGAAATCAACCCTGGATCTGTCTTCCCAGCTGTTCCACAGGAGCAGCTCCAGGGAGTTCATCCAGGTCCTAACGCCTCTGTTCCAGAAGAATCTGTCCTTCAGGGAGGTGATGGCTGCTGCTTCCAGCCTGGTGTGCGGCTACACAGAGGGGGCTTTCTCCAGGGTTGCCTCTTTTAACTGGTATGAAGACAACAACTACAAAGCCTTTCTGGGAATCAGCAGCAGCTGGGCCAGGGGTGACTACACATATGACAACAGCACCAGTGAGTTCAACACTTGTTTTACAGAACACAGCAGATCAAACCACAGGTTTTACTGCTGGAGCTGAGGGGCAAACTCATGAAGTCACACAAAGGAAGATTTGATCCTAAAACAGCGATACTAACACAATGACGACTTCTGGCAAAAATGAAAAAAACTTTGATTAAAAATCAAAATCTAAATTTTGAGTGCCTAAATTTAGATTAGATAATAATATCTAATCTAAATTTAATCAAAGTTTTTTTAAAGGGGCAGTCTTATGTAAAATCAAACTTTTTTTAAGCTTTATGTCATGTTATAATGTCATTACTTTCATGCCTGTTTGAGAAAACCTTTTATCTCCATGGAAACCATTCAGCTGTGCAAGACGCCTAGGGGAACCTAGCCCCGCCTTTGAAATGAAGTTCCTCCTCGGAAACTTGCAGTTTCCAAGCTTCCACCTCAAAGAGTACCCAACTCCCACCCCTCCCCATCTCAGCTCCTTCTAACTAGCCAACAGCAATTAGCAAACACATGCTGAGCTCATTAGTTTCTCAGTGCAATGCTAGTAACAACTTTTTAAAGGGTTATTAGAGGAGCCATGTTGGGATGATTTCCTGAAAGGTGGAGTCAGAAAGAGCAGGAGTTTCTTAAAGAGACGAGGGGCCAATTTCAAGGTGTTAAATTACAAAGTCAAATATGTTTTTAGTCATATAATGCTATGAACTGGCGCTGTGTGACTGGGAAATACACAATACCTCCCCTTTAAGGTTCAAATCTCCCTCTAGTTATGTCTATTTCAGCAGAGAAAAGGACGTAAGCTTTCTAAGAACCAATCTCTGTTTGCAGCATGCAGATTGCTTGAAATAAAAACTATCTGGTTAAAGCTGGTGGTTTACTAATGCAGGTGAAAAAAGGGAATACATTCCTTGCTTTATAAATTGTTGCTCCTGGATTGTAGGTGACTCCAATGTTTTCATTTGTAGTTTGAGAAATCCTTTTTTGTTTCATGATGCCTGCTTTTATAATCTGTATGATTTGATAATTTAATAATAAACTGACTTCCACTGTAACATCAACTGACTGATAACTATTTGTCTCAGCTCCTTTCTGCAATGACTTGATGAAAGAACTGGAGTCCAGTCCTGCCACACGGATTGTGTGGAGTTCTGTGAAGCCAATGCTGATGGGACGGATCCTCTACGCTCCAGACTCACCGGCCGTCAAGCAAATCATAAGAAATGTAAGCAAATGGCCACTATAGTGATTTTTAATACATTATTGTTTGTATTTTTCTTTAGATATTAAAATTATTTGGATATATATACAGTTATTTTTATGATTTTAACCTTTCTGTATTGCTTGTAATCTTTAAGCATTGATGAGAATTTACATTACGGTGTAATTTAAATTCCTTTTATTTTACGTTTTATGAAGCTACAACCACAGACTTGCATATATTTTATTGGAGCTTCATATGAAACATAAATACTGGAGCAGATGTTTGTAAGACTAAACATAGACCCAGAGCCACATGGCAATAAGTTAGATCCAAACATGTGCATTCTTGAGAATGACTTAATCAAAGTACAGACCCAAATTTGATTGAGAATCTGTGGCAGGACTGGGAAAATGATGCTTACAGACTCGGCACATCCAGTCTGACTGAGGTTGAGTGTCTAGATGTTCAAAGCTGCTAGAGAAATACACCACAGAAGGATCTATATTGACTCTCTATTAGCTATTGGTTCTGTTTTGACTAAATACAAAAGATTTTATTGTGCAATGTATTGCGTTAGTGTGTCATATAATCCTAATAAAATACGTTCAAGTTTGTGGCCGTACCATAGTAAATGGGCAAAATCTTTTGGGGGGGAAAACTTTTATGGTTGAGGAAATCTGATTGAGAGTTGATTTGTTTAGATCGATTGAAAACGTACAACTAGAAATGCACAGGAACAACCAGACACATTGAAGACACTCAAACACGACTTCTAGAAAGATCTAAATGAATATGGCCACCCAGACATCTCGGTGACGTCCCTATCTCTGTTTCTCTTCGGCGCTGGGTCCTCTGATGCGGTGATCAATGCGTTTCCTCCCAGAAAAAGTGATCAGCTTCCCCCATGTCGTGCCCAGGCCTTTGTATCTAGATGTAGATAAGTGTTGGTCAAAGCCGTTAAGCCTCTGGTGGGGAGGCTGGGAGGTGGGTACAGGCAGTCATGGTTGGCTTGGTCACAATGGAAGAACACAAACCGATCGGCGGTGTTGACTGCTGCCCCGTCCGTTGGCGCCGCCACTTTTCCAGAGTTGCCTTATGCCGCTGTGGTTTTCCTTAAAGACGTGAGAGTGCGTAGAAAGGTTCACACACCCGCATGTTTGTTCCTGCCCAGCCCTTTATGGGCCTCTTTGTTTTCCTCTTGCCTCAGCTGGAATCTTAATTGCACTAAGAATGTGACAACCACTGGGTTAATCCATTACTTTACAGGAGGAGGAAACAAAGACTCTGGTGGCTCTTTGTTGTCATGCATCAGAGTGTTTCAAGGAAATGCTGGTCAAGAACTTTGTGTTTTAGGACCATGCTGTCGTCATTCGTGGTTGCTCTCGCAGAATATTGAGCTAGGTTGGTCTTATCTACATCCTGCGGTACCCGAGCCGTGTCTGTCTGATTTTTAGGACACACAATTAAAGGCTGAATATATCCTCAAACTTCAAATATTTCTCCATCGTCAGAACACGCCACATCTTAGCTCCTACTCAATTTTTTTTTACAAAATCAGCTTTCAGTTGCCTCCCCGTCCGCCCTCTCCTCCTCTGTCTTCTGCTGTTTTGAACTGTCTCATGGAATGAGGAAGCTCCCGGTTGTGGGAACCTGACTGGGATTCACTGGGTCGGCTGAATGCATTCAGCCGGTCGTCACCAATGGCCTCCATTGTCACCCCCCGGCTCCATTGTCCCCTTTGTCACCCGAAATCAGACACACACAAGAGGAAGGCGTTTAATTGGGTGTACTCTTGAGTGCTTTTATCCCCCCCACTGCACATGACTGAATGCCGGAGTAGCCGACCTTGGGTGCGCGCTTCCACAAAGCACTGTACACATGCAAGGTTGTGAACGATAAGCGTGCAGTAAATATTTGATGATCTGGCACCGAAAAGGCCTTCGTCGCAGGTTATCTGTAAAGGCCGGTGGGAATTCTTTGTGGGAGAATGCGCGTGTTGTCTTTGCAAAGCTTGTTTTCACACAGTTTGATGTGGGAATGGTATGTAGCGGGAGATTAGGGGGTATGTGTGACTGCATGCGCGTGTGTGTGTGTGTTTTTAAGCATCCAAGCTTTGAGTCCAAGCTTGGATTGGGTTTGGGTGTTATTCACTCCTATAAATGTTTCCTGCAACCTGAATGCATCTCTCTATATTTTCTTTAGGGGATGTTCAACTTCTCATTTTCTCCTCCGCTACAGGCAAACACAACATTTGAGGAGCTGGAGAGGCTGAGGACGATGGGAAAGGCTTGGGAGGAAGTGGCTCCTCAGATCTGGGCATTTTTCCAAGATGGAGTCCAAGTCAAGATGATCCGGGTGGGACAGCGTTGCAGTCTGGCTGAATAAATAACTTGCGAGCTTATCTCGCACCAGATCCGCTCCTTGTGACATGGGAGATGTGCACGATGACGATCTTTATAACTGCTGCCATTCAGCTGAAACCCAATGCCCAACTATTGTGCCTTTGAATATGTTGATAAATGATGTAATTTCATCCTGAGCTTCTGACCATTTAGATGAAAGTTCCTGCTCAAATATGGAGAATTATCTTGCAACAATGATGCATCTCTTTCGCTTTCCAGTTTATTTCTCAAAATGCGAAACTAGGCCGTTGTTCAGTTTTACGCCTGCTTGAAACCAGATATTGCCATATGCATAACATATCTTTTTCTTCTCACTCTCCTATAGTAAATCTGATCAAATTTGTCCTGTTTTACAGGTCAGTTAGGATTGAGAACATTATTTCTATTTGCTAAATGCCAGAAAAACAAGATTTTTTTTTTTTACTTTACAAGTATTATTTGTGAAACGGCCTTTTAAACTGCATTACTTGGGTTGAATGTTTTGAATATCCTTCCTCAAACTTCTCACATTGGCCCCTTCCTCCTGAAAGAAGTGGTGTAACCGAGTCAGGTTTGTAGGCTGCTTTGCCCGCCCACATCCTTTCAGCTTTGCACACAAATTTTCTACGAGATGGAGATCTTTGTGGTGGCCACTCCTGAACACTGACTTTGTTGACCTTAAGCCACTTTGTCACTAATTTGGCTGTATGTTTAGGGTCACTACCCACTTGGGAGATCCATTTGTGTCCAAGCTTTCACCTCCTGGCCAACGTCTTGAGGTGTTTCTTCAATATATCCACTTAATGTTCTTTTCTCGTAATGCAAATCTAATTTCCCGCTACAGCAAAAACACCCACAAAACCTGATGCTGCCAAACATCACAGTTAGGATGCCATTGCCCGTTTTTTTCCTCCAATTTCTTCCAAACTCTATCTCTATTATCTATCTATCTTCTATCTATCTATCTATTATCTATCATCTATCTATCTATCTATCTATCTACTATCTATCTAATCTATCTATCTCTATCTATCTATCTATCTATCTATCTATCTATATCTATTATATATAAAATCTTATGAGGTTCAGACAACATTCTTACAAGACATTTTGCCTTTGTTTAGGAGTTAATATGCACATGTCACATTTTTAAACAGGTTTAATTAATGTTTATTCTGGGTTACAGAACGTTGTTTCTCCTTCCTGAAAAATATAGTGGCTGAATATTTCTACGGTGTTTAAACTTCTCTAATACTGAAACTGCGCCTTTCGGTCTCTGGAAATTGTGATCAAAAGCTGCTAATTTACCTACGAAAAGAAAGAAAATCATTCTTGGTGGTGTGGCTTCACAATGCTCCAACGAGGTCATAATTTTAGTTGGTTTCACATATGAATTAAAAAAACATAATCGCACGCTTTCTTTTTTGTTGCTGTGGTATTTTGCAAAAATAATACATTTATCTAAACATGTCTCTTTCTACAGTGCATGTAAATCCATGAATTTATCTGTATATTCTTCAAATTAAGCTCAAAACTTTATTTTATTTCAGGACACCATCCGCAATCCCTCCGTGATGGATTTTATAGACAGGAGCCTGGAAGAGGCGCCGTTCTCCTCCGAACACGTCCTCAACTTCCTGCACAACGGCCCGCCAGAGGAGCGGCGCTACAACATGCCCGACTTTGACTGGCGAGACATCTTCAACCTCACTGACCACGTCATTCGGATGCTCAATCAGTACGGTGATGTGAGTAAGAAACCACAGCAGCGCATTTTATATTTTCTGCCTCCTTGCAGAGAGCAGCAATTTATTCTTCAGACGTTTGATTAGCAAGATAGCCACCCACCAAAAAACAATTACTCTCACATTTAATAGTTTTATTTCTTAAAATATAGGCAGAAAAAGTGAGGCATCCTGCATGATCTGAAATTAGTAATAGTTTCTCTGCTAGACAAGAGAGCATGTGTATAGCTACTAGTCTTTTTGTTCTTATTTGGAGTATTATTGTTCTTGCAAAATGCTTCTTGTCTTTGGACATTCTTGAACTGCCATGCAAGGATTTCTGAGGACGCTCACATACTTTCATGTTTGACATGTTATGCTGGGATTTTATCAGTGTAAAAATAAAATCAAACAAAAAACAAACTGGAAATATGTTGTAGATGTCTTCTTTATTCATTTTATGTGGTCACCCTTTCAGCAGGTGATTAGCAATGCTCATATCTGTTAATAATTTGCGTTTAATGTGTGAAATTATGCCTTAAGGTAATCTTTGATAAAACTAGCATAATCTTCTGTTCTTTAAGTATATTTTTCACCTACAGAAGAAAAATCTAAGAGGTGATGTTCACATTTTTGGCAGTCTTAATAGTAGTGTAATGTTCTAAAGATCTATTTCTTCTATTTTCTTTTCAAAATGGGAAAGGCAAGAGAACATGCCGTTCCAATGAGGCAGATGTGTGTTGGTGTAAGTTACCCTTTGGTCAGAACTTCTTTGCAATGAACGTTTTAATTATTGTTCTGACAGCTGGATGGTTTATCTCCATGTTGCCTTGATGTTAGGAACACCGCTGCCACTGAGAGGTGACCTGTAATTTGTAGCGTAGGATCACTTTGCAGTGGGTACACAGCAAAGTGCTACATTTACGCTACTACAGCTTCATTTACTTTCTGTTCTTGGCCTTGCTGAAGAGCTAACCCTTCCAGCTTAGTCATGATCTTATTTCTCAGGTTAGCTGCTCATCTGGGCTTCCTAAGTGGCCTTGATACCCATTCTCATGCTTGGATGACAAGCATGATTATGTATCCCCCTCCTAATCTGTTGTCCTGATTACACCTTGCAGTAGCGTCTTTGTTGTTCCGCGCCCATCTGTGTTTATGATAGCAAACAATAAAACACTCAGCCAGTAGTCTCTTCAATGTGGGATTTTGAGACTTGCATAGTTACCTTCTCGTCTGCATGCAGGCTCTTTTATTAGGCTTGCTGGTATTTGAGCCTTCCAGTAGTTTTCTTCTTGGTCTTCCTTGTCAGAATTTGATTTGAGTTCCTTAAAATCTGTTTTCTGTTGAAGCAAAGTTCAAGTAATCAAAACTTTAAGTTTGTTCTAATTAGCTTGTCAGGTCTAGCAGTACTTTAATTTCTTTGTGGTTCCCATGAGGTTACACTGAGCTGTGCTAAAAGACGACCTCTGACGTATTTTAATTGGAAATTGTCAATCTAAATGTTTCGCCGAATCAGACGTTTTGGCCTGGTGTCGACACAAACACATTCCAACAACACTCCAAATTTTCAGATAAGCCTAAAGTTTCAGGACAATTATTCAAATTTTTTCCCATTCTCACTTGTGACTTTGATGGTAAGAATTTGGACAGTACTGCTATTATGTTCCTCTGGAAATGTCAGGCTCCAGGTCAGGCCTTTTTCACAAAATAATCCAATCAAGCCTCGCATTTGTTGAGCTTAATGCCCTGGAAGCTAAGCACTGTGCTCTAAGCACTACTCTTGACGTTTTTAGGAGATTCTTGGCTCTCCAATTTGTTCCCTTTGTACAGAAATGTGGTAGTCCACCCAGGTGGGCATGAGCCAAAGCTACAAAGCAGCTGGCCACTCTGTTTTGTTTCATGTTGATTGAGTAGAAGTTAAAAAACAAAGAGAAGCCCTTGCGTAACGCTTCTTATAAGGGTCATCTACATTAGTAGGGGGGAATGCATTTAAGACAAAAGAGTAAACTGGCCCTTTTACTGCAGAGGCTCATCAGAATGAGAAGTATATTGCCCTGAAGGGGTTGAGGACAGGGGGGTGTACCTGGATACAAGGCTGGGTAGGTGGTGGGTTCACTTTGTTTTTGTCCAAGTTAAAGCTTACAGCACTTGAGTTTGACAGGAAGAGTGGGAGCGACTGAGGCCGATTAGACACAGCTGTCACTCCATCGACTATCCTTTATAAAGCTGCAACAATAACCGTGAGCTGAACGGTTGGCTCGCTCACGTTGGTGGCATGTTTGCATATCACACTACCCGAAGAGGCTTCACTGTTCTTGTCGGGGAAAATTTCCATAAACAAAGAGATTCTCTCCTAAATGTCACTTGTTTATTAATATTGTTAAGTCTGAAATTGCTCAAATGCATCCAGACCTTTTTTTTTTTTGGTGTATATCTGTGTTTGCAAAGCAAGTGGTGTTTGTGTGTGTGTTTTGGGTTGAGGAGGGCTGTCGGTAGCCTCGGTGGTAAATAGCTGTTTTGGAGGGATTCCTTTTGGACCACAGTCGTCCTTATTTGCATGAGCTTTCGTTGAATGGTTTCATCGGACACGCTTTTCAGGAACGAGACAAACACCTCTGCAAATGTGTAAGGGGTCTTTGGAGTCTTGGGCCAGCGCTGGTATTTGTGGGCTTTTTGTCTTTTGAGCTACGCTGGAGACATTGCTGAAGCAGCTGTATGATGGCAGCCAGTTCACAACTTCTTTGCAGGCAAAGATATCCTTTCAGTATAAAATTATCATATTTTTACCCTTCAAATGAGTTATTCAGGGTTATGCTTGCATAATCGGCATTAACATTTCAAATATTTGACACCAACATTTCTTTGTGTACTCATAACAGCAGCCCATGTGCTGCCTGTGGTACTTGTACTGTAGATTAAGAACCATGACCTTGAAACATTCGCAGTTTATAGCAAATGGTCTTTTAGTTAAACTGTAAAATAATTTTTACTTTTGTAATGTAAATAAAATGCTGTCTCGTTTTATACGGAACAACAGAATGAATTGTAGTCATATCCACTAAATTCCAATTGAATTCCAATTTAGCTGTGATTAAAAGCAAATATTTTAACATGCTAAGCTGATAAGCTAATGGCTGAACAACTTGATATTACTACTGTTATATTAGCATGCTAGCATGTTAAACTGAGCTGCTAACTGCTGAACAAATTCACCATACCATTGTAATATTAACATGCTAGCATGCTAAAATGAGTGGTTAACTTCTCTTCAGCATTGTAACTGAAAGTCGGCGCCATTGTTCTCCATTCTGTTCATTCTCATGGCTTTACTCTTATCCATGTCTTAATGTATGTGTTTGTCTCTCTTTCATTCCCTCTCTGACAGTGTTTAATTCTGGATAAATTTATACCTCTACCCGATGAAGACACTGTCACTCATCGGGCTTTGGACCTGTTGGAGGAAGGCAAGTTCTGGGTGGGTCTCGTCTTTACAAACATGTTCTCTTGGACCACCAGCGTTCCACCTCATGTCAAGTTCAAGATCCGAATGGACATCGACATAGTGGAGCGCACCAACAAAGTCAAAGACAGGTTAGATTTGGCTTCCAGCTGATTGTAGGTATGAAAAAACATAGGATTTAAAATGTGTGTACGCTTTTCTCAGGTACTGGGACCCAGGCCCCAGAGCTGATCCTATGGATGATTTCCGCTACGTCTGGGGTGGCTTTGCCTACCTCCAGGACATCATAGAGCATGGGATTATCAGGACTCACACAGGAAAAGAGTGGCCTCTGGGTGTCTACCTACAGCAGTTCCCCTACCCCTGCTACGTGGATGACCTGTGAGTGGAAACATATCGTTTGACACACTTCGTCTGTCAATAATATCATTTCTTTCCTCTCCCAAATCTCCTTCCTCCAGCTTCATGCTGACGTTGAACCGCTGTTTCCCCATCTTCATGGTTCTGGCCTGGGTCTACTCCGTGTCTATGGTAGTTAAGAGCATAGTTCTGGAGAAGGAACTCCGCTTGAAGGAGACCCTGAAAACCATCGGGGTCACCAATGGTGTCATCTGGTCCACCTGGTTTATTGACAGCTTTTTCATGATGGGCACCAGCACAGCTCTATTGACCGCCATCATCATGGTGAGCTTCACATTTGTGTTTCCATGCCTGTATGTCTTCCACCTGAAACATCTAATCTATCTCCCTGTCTGCTTTCGACATGAACTCACTTCACAGATCATAAACGCCAAGTAGTAAACCATTCTGCTGTCAGTTATCACTCTTTTTTTTCTCGAATGACTGAACTGATATTAATAGCTCACTTAATGCATACTTTCTCAGTAAATCATTAATGTCAGAGTGACTGATACCATGACATCACGAGGATTATGTCAGAGTTCTACGAGATTTGTAGCAAAGAACTTGTAAATGATTAAAAGCGGGCAGAGGCATCACCTTCTTCATTTTAATACGGTGGGCTTATGCGACCCCTTGTGGACATTATGTGGATCAGTGTTGCACCAAAATGTCCACATTTTGTTGACAAAGAAAGAGAATGATGATGCTGTTGTCTTTTTGACTGACCAAAGCAAAACACACATGTTGATAAGATTACAGTATCTGAACCTCATGTGTGTTTCTTTCCTGCCTTCAGGGAGGGAGGGTTCTGAACTACAGCGACCCTGTCCTCCTCTTCCTCTTTCTGCTCTCGTTCACCACTGCCACCATCATGCAGTGCTTCCTGTTCAGCGTCTTCTTTAACCAGGCAAACCTGGCAGCCGCCTGCTGCGGCATCATCTACTTCGCCCTCTACTTGCCGCATATCTTCTGCTTTGCCTGGCAGGAACGCATCACCAAAGACATGAAGATCATGGCGGTGGGTGCCTTAACCTGAAAACACTTGTATTTCTCTTTTAGTCGATGAGCAGATGCCTTAAAAAAAGAATTCATCCACCTTAAACCTCCAAATATCTTATCACGTTACAACCACAAGCAGCATTATAAGGGTATAGAGTTATCATCACTGAAATAGCCATTGGCTCAACTCGAAACTTACATGTCAGTTTAAGAACTGACAGGCTGAATGGGAGAATCTATTGATATGACGTACACCATAACCCATTTCTTCATTAGAAGTAAAAATGCTAGTCAAGTAGTGGTGGAAAGGTTTTGACCATTCTGATTAAATAATGCTTCATCATGCAGAGTCTGCTGTCCCAAGTGGCATTTGGCTTTGGCACAGAGTATCTATCCCGGTATGAGGAGCAAGGGATGGGCCTGCAGTGGGACAACATCCAGACCAGTCCTTTGGAGGGAGACGAGTTCTCCTTCCTCACGTCCATCTGCATGATGGGCTTGGACACGGTTCTCTATGCTGCTCTGGCCTGGTACCTGGACAACGTCTTCCCTGGTCAGTGTCCTAAAATGAACCAAAAGGTATACTCTCATCATAAAAATGTGCTAAGGTTCAGTTTTTTTTGTTTTGTTTTTTTTTTCTTCTTGTTATCACAGGACAGTACGGCATTGGTCGCCCCTTTTACTTTCCCTTGCTCCCATGTTACTGGCTCAACAGTGTTGCCCCAGCCTCCGGTATTTCATTCTTATCCTGCATGGAATATGTTTTAGTGACTTTACACAAGATAATATGGGCGATTATGCCAGGATATTTTGTCATCTTTTTCCAAAGGAAATCACAGAACGGAACTCAAGAAAAACGGCTTCGACAATCTGACAAACAAGGAGCAAGGAGAGAAAAAGGCTGCTGGGGAAACCGCTGAGCAGGTGGAGCCACAAGCTAAGGAGGAGGAGGACATACCTTCATGTGAACATCATGATCAGCGTGAGAAGCTCAGCCACACAGAGTCTGAGAAGAACCAGAAGGATGGTAAACCCAGAATATGTAGCTGCCTAACAGAGTGCTTTTCCATCTCAGACGGGATTCATTGTGTGGAACCTCAATGACCTTGTGTGTGTTTGAACTTGTTGGCATTTGTAAACTCACACCTCTCACCTACCAGTCTCATGTTTAGTTAATGAGTAGACTTTTTTTTTTTGACTCCGTATTGCATTCCAGACGCATGATTTCATCAACCGTTAGGCAACAAAACACATTTGTTTCACTCTCTGCACGAAACTAAGACGGTTTAAAGTCAGAGACATTTAAAGTTTCGCTCCAGACGGTGGAAAAACAAGGTTGTTTTTGGTGTCCACAGAGGAGCCGTTCTTCGAGGCAGAGCCGGCAGATCTGGTGAAGGGGTATGCATCCAAAACCTGGTCAAGGTATTCAGCAGCTGCTCCTCGCCGGCCGTCGATGGACTCAGCATCAACTTCTACGAGAGCCAGATTACGGCCTTTCTCGGGCACAACGGAGCCGGGAAGACCACCACCATGTATGTCGCTTAGAGTCTCTGCTTGCATGTAAGCGGAATGCTGAACGTGAGAGAGTCTACGTCTTCTCTTTGTCCCAGGTCAGTCTTGACTGGAATGTTCCCTCCCACCTCGGGGACGGCCACCATCTACGGCAAGGACATCCGCACTGACATGGACAGCATTCGCATGTCTCTGGGAATGTGTCCTCAGTACAACATCCTTTTTCAGCAGTATGTCACTTCTCACGTATTTAACTAGCATAAGCTGTGCTCTGAGAAAGACATTCTTGACCCTTAGACAATTTCACATCCAACCCTTAAAGATTTGTGGTTTTCACAACCACAACCTGTCACAGTCCAACACTTTTGGCATATATCTGAGGTTGTTATCTTGCTAGAACGTGGACACCTGCCCTAGTCTCAAATCCTTTGAAACCTCTAACAGGTTTTCCACCAGGACTGCTCTATTTTTAGCTCTTCCTGTTACTTCAATTCAGTTTTTTCATCCTTCTGACCATGAATTTGGCACAGCTGCTGTTCCCCATGGGGAGGAGACTGTACATGGTGCTGTACGCTGTTTTATACCCTACATAGTCTTCTACATGTAAGCCAAAAAGTTCAATGTCTTCTACTTTCTTCTACTCTGTCCCGCATACCTACCTGGCTTGTGTCAAAATGCAAACAGGACTTTCATAGCTTTCTTTAAACACAAGGCGTCTTTGGGGAGTAATTTGTAGAGTACAAAACTAACAATTTCCCCATATTCCAATTCTCTTACCCAAGTTGTGGATCTCTGTAGTTACTATAGGCATTTTGCCTCTTTGATTAAGTAATGTTCTCCTAAAAGACCTGAGTCTTTTAAAAGCCATCTTGGTAGGTTTGCCCCGGTGTCCTACTCTTTCATTTTTTTGATGATGGATTAAAAAGCTCTTCATAGGGGTTTAAAACCATTAAATATGGTTTTATAATCTAGCCCTGCTTTAAAATTTTCCACTTATTTATCCCTGAATTGTTTGATGAGCCGCTTCATGATTCTGTTTGTTCTTTAGCATTTTCTAACAAACCTTCACAGAGCATCTAGATTGATGCCGAAGACTAGACACTAGAGTTTCACTTTCCTTCGTAAATAATTTCTTAAAGCCATCGTGTATTTTCAACTCTCAATTGTCCAGTACTATCACACATAAACCCGACGAAAGATATTAAAAATTGAAGTTGCAACTTGAAACTTCAAGTTAAAACTTCAAGTTGTAGTATCTTTTGAAGTTTTGGGTTTTAAGTTGGAAAAAATGGTGGCACTCATTTGTACCAGCTGCTTGTTCCTCAGCATGACGGTGGCAGAGCACATTCTCTTCTACGCGCTACTGAAAGGCCGTCCGATAGCTGAGGCTGAGGAAGAGGTGGAGAACATGCTGCAGGATCTGGGCCTTCCTCACAAGAGAGATGAACTGACTCAGAATCTCTCAGGTCTTTTTAGAATCACGTGCAATCCCTGCCCTCTGGCACACACAAAGAAAACACACATTTATCTGTTGTTTCGATGTCCAGGGGGAATGCAGAGGAAGTTGTCGGTAGCTTTGGCTTTTGTTGGTGGAGCCAAGGTGGTGATCCTGGATGAGCCCACCTCGGGGGTCGACCCGTACTCCAGGCGCTCGATTTGGGACCTACTGCTCAAATACCGTTTGGGTAACGCAGATTATTCTAATTCACACCACAGGAAACTATCACCTATCACGTGATTATGTGATACATCAAACATCCCTCCATGTTTCCTTCTCTCACCATCACTTGTCTTGATTTGTGATTTTTCAGGACGCACCGTGATCATGTCCACCCACCACATGGACGAGGCTGACCTGCTGAGTGACCGCGTGGCCATCATCTCTCAGGGTCGCCTTTATTGCTGCGGCTCACCCATCTTCCTGAAGAACTGCTTTGGGGCAGGCTTTTACCTCACTCTGGTTCGCAGGATGAAGCACGAGCCACCGAACGTGAGGAACTGGGAAAATGAAACCGTTTGTTTGTCTGAAGCACAGTAGATTGAAAAGTCTGAGAAATGCTTAATGTCATGTAGTAGTGATGTGTAAAAACAGTATAGAAGTACAGTTTTTTGTTTTGTTCATTTAATCCTGGTATCGTTTCATTCGACCAACCAGGTTAGCTGCGACTGCACACAGGACTGCTCGTGCAAATGCTCCAAATGTTCGAAGTTTAAAGCCAACCAGGAAGAAAGCCACACCCCAGACAGACAGCTGGATGGTAAGATCTTCACCTCATTGTATGGTCAGTGGTCAATCTTCTGTCCTGTTACGAGAACAGTGGAGTGTAATCTCCACAAAATATTACCAAGTAATTTTGGTCTCGCAAAACTCTTAGTAAACTTGACATAAGCTAAAATAACTCTAAAGTAACTGTTCAGCAAGATACTTGAAGACACCTAAACTAATTTACTGTACAAGTAACTTTTTTTTAGCAAGAAATATGAGCTTGTTTTAAGTAAATAATTTCTTAATATTGATGAAAAAGAACCAGTTCTTTTGGCAGATAAATTAACTTGTAACATGGCAAAAATGTCTTGTTATAAGTGAAATAATCTGCCAGTGGAACAAGAACTGTTTCATCAATTTTAAGGATTTACTTACTTAAAACAAGCTCCTATTTCTTGCTAAAAAAGTTACTTGTAAGTTAGTTTTGTCCTGTTTCAAATATATCAAGATATTTGCACTAGAAACTAAACCAAAATTATTTGGTAAGATTTTTTGTTTGTTTTGTGCACTGGATCGTAGTCAGTCCACTGTCAATCAATACACCTAAAACACATCTGTTTTAGTTATTATTTAGAAAAATTAAAATTTACGTTTGACTTGCAGTGTCAATGATTTCTTCTATGTTCTTCTTCACTGACTATCATCCAATGTGCAGGACAGCACTAAATTGGCACTGCTAACAAGCATATTGATAAGTCTCTATGAATATTTGAATAAAATTTTGTTTCAAATTTCTTAGTCTTCAGTGGTTGGTAACCGCACTACAGGATAGTAGGAAGTTGTTCACTGTAACATATTAAGGTTTTTAAAGTCGGGATAGCAATGACCATAAAATCCTTCAAACTAATTTAACCCATCCTGGTGAAAAAAAGGAACATCTGACCTCTTCCACCCACCTTCAGGTAACATGGAAACCATCACAGCGTTGGTCCACCACCATGTTCCACAGGCTCGGCTCATCGAGGCCATCGGACAGGAGCTCACCTTTCTGCTGCCGAATCGGGACTTCCAGCCCCGGGCGTACGCCAGCCTCTTCAGGGAGCTGGAGGAAACCCTGGTGGACATCGGCCTCAGCAGCTTTGGTGTGTCCGACACCTCGCTGGAGGAGGTCAGTGGAACTAATCAAAAAATAATTATAGTTTCCAATTACAGCCACATTTAAGCCCATCAAAAATATCCTGGTCCCTGTCCATTACAATGTCTTAAATAGTCTTCCTAATGCAGTGAACATAAAAGTTTAAATAACCCAAAAAGGTGTGGATCTTTTTAATAAAAAGGGTTCACTGTTAATCCTACATCTAAGAAATGAATCTACTTTCTTGCAGATTTTTCTGAAAGTCACAGCAAATGGGAATGCAACCAACAAGAAATGTAGTCAAGGTATCTCAAAAGCAAAAGCAAAAAATAGTAATAGTGGTTCCTCCATTTTGTGTCCTTGTTCCACATTTTGTTCCAACCTGCCATTTTGTTCTTGTTGCCAACATTTAACTTACAGGTACCTTTCACTTAACTTAAAGAAAATTACTTTTGATTATCTAATGTGTAAGTGCGTAAGAAACATCTTTAAGATATGATTTGACCTATTTTCTTTACAAAATGTCTTGTGTAATAGGGACAGAAAAAAAATCTAGCACACACAGTCCATAAACCTTACAAAATACAAAATGGCAAAGGAACAAAATGACTAACAAAATCCCCTTATAAACTCCCCACTGTTGTAAAAAGTGATTTTGTATCCAACTCTAGCTCTAACCATGTATCAATCTACCTCCTACCCTGTGTGTCTTGTCTTTTGTATCATTTCTTTTAAACCTTCAGACAGGAAATCATTGCAACAGATTTCTCGAGCTAGTCTCAGTGGATTCAACAGAGTGGCTGTTGATGTGGAGGCACAAAAAGGTGACAGAGGCTTTCAGCTCTCAACAACTGCAGCTGTTGTCTGACAAACATGTTGTCTGAGCTTTTAAAGAAAGAGAAAGTAAAAGAATAATGTGACATTCTGACAAATGTCACAGCATTTTTTAAGACAGAGCATAGGCGGATAGTAGGTTGCTAATGCCTGGGAGGCTTATTGTTTTTAAAAGGCAGCAATTTCCGGGGTGAGGTTGGTACAAAACAAAACCAGACTGTCTACATGTGAGATTCCTACAAAACAACACCTCATCATGACACCATTTACCTTTTCCACCTTAAGCCAGCTGTGTGTCAGCTTGTGTGTCATTAAACTAAACTTGTTAGCATCTCACCGTAACTTTATGTTTCAACTTTAGAATAAACCTTCATAAGTCCCCTCTGGATAATTTTTCTACAGTATGAAAAAAAATTTTTATATTTGAAATATATACTTTGGTATGTTTTGCAGGACAAGAGCACAAAGAGCATCACATCATAGTAGCTTATGCTGCATTTGATTTGTCTTGGAAGTCGGAGGTCTGGGAAATCTCATAAAGATGATCCATTTAATGCGTTCAAACACTAATAAATAGCTTTTGTATAGCAGTATGTGTTCCACTTCTTCCATGAGACACAAAACGAATGAAGTTCTAATAGATTATACTTGCAAGTTTCACTGCGTTTTATATGAACGGCAGCCATATTGGATAATGAACTCAGGGCTGACTGGGAAAGCTTGACTTTCCAACTACAATTCTGGTTTTATTTCAAACTGAGAACTCAGAAACTACAACTTCCAAACATGGCACAGCGTTGCCACCAACATCCTCTGGCATGATTGTATTGCAAATAGTAAACTCTATTAGTCTTGCTGACCAATAGATTTTGACTACTGCATCTAGAAATCAATGCTTGGGTAGCTACGGCTCTAAATATATTAGTGGAAGTTACTTTATGCCAACGTGGTCTCTGTTTTCTTTTTCAGAGACCAATGGCCATGGTCCTAATGAGTTCCCAGAGGGCAGCGCAGGTAAAGGATCCTACCAAGTCAGAGGCATCTGTCTCATCATCAAACAGTTCCTGGCCCTGCTAATCAAGAGGTGGCATCATGCCACACGCTCCTACAAAGACTTCATCGCCCAGGTTACCTTTCTGTGATTTTTCATGTTAAGTCAGCTACTATTTATTATGCTCAATGTGCTTCGTAGTGGTATGAATATGTTTGAAAATCACATTTCAGAACTGTTTCATCATCGTTTCATTGCAATTGTTTCAGTGTAATTATTTCTTTGGTTCTGGCAGATTGTCCTTCCAGCCAGCTTTGTCTTCTTGGCACTGATGTTTACTCTCATAGTCCCACCTTTTGGAGAGTATCCTAGTGTGACCCTCACTCCTTGGATGTATGGGAGACAGTACACATTCTTCAGGTGGACGCAAAATCATTGTGCTTTTTGAATTCAGCTAAAATAGACGAAGTGACGTAAAGTTAGAAGACTAAAATCTCTCCATTGCAGCAATGAACGTCCCATGGATGCACAGATGAGATATTTTGGGAAGGTTTTGCTTGACAAGCCCGGTTTTGGGACCCGCTGCATGGCCGATGAACCTTTGGAGTAAGTAGATGACATTACTATGGATGCGTCTTGTGTTTATTTTCTGGAATACTTTGGCTCACAGAGCAGCTCGATTTCATCCCATCCTAGAGATTTCCCGTGCAATAACATCACCACAGAGTGGGAGATGCTGATGGTCAACCCTTCCTTGATAGAAATGCTGGAGAGCCCAAAGTGGACTCCTCTTAGACCCTCTCCAGAATGCCAATGCAGCACATCCAAGAAGCTCACCATGCTCCCTGTGTGTCCTGAAGGAGCTGGAGGCCTGCCGCCTCCACAGGTCGGTTGGTGCTGAACATGCCCAGACTTTTGAGCAGAAAAGCAAAACATTACTTTAGATAAATCATCCAATGAGAATCTAGAATCACGTTTTTTTTTGTCTTGTTTTTTTTTTTAGAGGATCCAGTCAACTGGAGATGTTCTGTTTGACCTTACTGGCAGGAACATCTCTGACTACCTTGTGAAAACGTATCCCACCCTCATCAGGACCAGGTATGGAGGCTTTGAAGCCCTTAAATGAAAATATATAGACTTGGATTGCAGGTCATTATTGGAATCGTGTGAAATAATGTAATATCTCTGTTTGATCTTTCTGCAGCTTGAAAAGCAAATATTGGGTGAATGAGCAGAGGTAAATACCAGCCATATTACACAGTGGAAAATATATTTACAATATCACATGATGACACTCATACTCCTTTTGAAATACAATTCGAAGACAGATGTAACTGTTTGTGTTGTATCTCCCTCTTGTGGTCAGATTATTACTGCAGTTACTCCTCCTACTTAGATGCAGGAAAAACTAAACCAGAGAAGTTGAGCAGGTTTCATAAAGAGGTTTCTCTGTGGTGTCCAGGTATGGAGGCATATCAGTGGGTGGACAGCTTCCTGTTTTAGGAGTGCAGCCGAAGACGCTTCAGGACTTAGCAGCTCAACTGGGACAACTTCTGAACCTTACTGGGGTGAGGCTGAAAGGAATAGTTAAATCAAGTTGTGTTAAAAGGTTACAAGTAGTTACTTGCAGTAGATAACTCCAATCTCTTTTGTTTTGGGTGGTTATTTAAAGAGTAACTGATGGATATTTAAATAATAAATATGGAAAGGAGGTGGTGCAGCACCTAAAAGTCTTTCTGAGTGAAACATGTACTGACAGTGTAAACCCTTTTTAGTGAGAGTTACTGTCCAAAAGTGGTGCAAAAAGGTAAAATAATTTAAGTCGCTAAATAGCTTTAGATTTGATAAAAAATTATATGTACTGATAATGTATTTTACACTGTCTGAATTTTCTATTGTTTAGTCACCCTGACTAGATTTGACTTACATGACCTGTTCTCAGTTCTCACCTCCTTGCTCAATTTTTCCTGTAAATAATCACGTCTAAATAATTTCACCAATAAAACTTGGTGCATAAAATAGTATTTGCACAAACTGCTGTGACGGATAAAGTTTTTTTTTAAAGATAGTCTTCTTTAGTCTTGTGATCAGCTCTTGGGACCAATTAGTTTGCATTTGTCCAAGACAGTAAGAGAGTCAGAAGTCTGACATTCAATTTAAGTCTGATCTTAAGTCTTGTACTGAGAACAAATATTGCTGTAACTCTTTGTTTCAACCAGGAAGATAATTTGTGGTGCACAGCCCCCTGCTTGTATTTTTCTGGCATTTATTATTATTAGCTTTTTTGTAAGTCACTCTCCAATGCAAATAGGACAATAAATTAGAAATGCATTAAATAGATGAAACAAGATGATTTTGGCATTGAAAGTATTTTAAGAAAATAAAAGTCAATTTTGGTCTTGGCTCTTCTTGATATGCTGATCTGAATTTATACTGAACAAAGGAACCAAGACAGTTAGCTACTACTTAAAACCTTTAATCTATTATTTTATAGGATTGTTTGGATTAACTTCCATTTAAAAGCCTTTTTAACATATTGTTGCTTTTAAAAAGGTAACGTTTTTTTTTCAGGGTCAATACTCCAAAGAAACACTTAAAGGAATAGGGAAGTTCCTCAGGTACATGGAAACAGAGAACAATGTCAAGGTTAGTCCTTTACAGCTCATCAGTCAGGTAATCTATCTAGATATGGATCAAATATGAAATACACGATGCATGCTACATTATGTAATCAGTTGCAGTTTTTCCTAGGTTTGGTATAACAATAAGGGCTGGCATGCCATGGTGTCTTTTATGAACGTGGCCAACAATGCCATCCTTCGCGCAAATCTTCCAAAAGGAGCAGATCTCAACGAATACGGGATCACAGTCGTCAACCATCCTCTGAACCTGACCAAAGAGCAGCTCTCTGAGATCACCGTGTGAGTGACCTTCGGCCTCACCGTTCTTCCTCCATCCGTTTTCTTGAATTGTTCACCAGTCGTGATTAGAACACAGCAAATTATCTTGTTTTCCTTTCATCCCTGCTCATGAAAGCTCTTCCACTTCTCCTTTTCCAGGCTCACCACCTCGGTGGACGCAGTGGTGGCCATATGCGTCATCTTCGCCATGTCGTTCGTCCCAGCTAGTTTCGTCCTGTACCTCATCCAAGAGAGGGTCACTCAGGCCAAACACCTGCAGTTTGTCAGCGGCGTTAGTCCGCTGGTGTATTGGACGGCCAACTTTCTGTGGGACATGGTACAGTGGCCCAGTTACCTTTTTGAGATTGCTGGCACAATCTAGGCCATGTAATTAGAGCTTGAACCGAGGCTCTCTGTGACTACCTCCAGGTGAATTACTCCATCAGTGCAGCGATGGTAGTGGAAATTTTCCTGTTTTTCGATAAGAGGTGTTACACCTCACCAGCCAACCTGCAGCCCCTTATGGCCCTTCTCATGCTATATGGGTGAGTTGGACCAAGTCCTGTTGTCTGTTTTAAAGGTCCTTCTTTTTTTTTCAACTGTAGGAACAAAAACAGAAAAATAAGTTAGTGTAACAAGACCACAACTGGGTTATTTAGGAGCAATCCTGGCCCCAAAGAGGAAATGTCAGTTACTATTTGCACCCCTGACAAAGAAATATCTAAAAAAAAAAAACATTCCAGCCTTCTCACTGTTTGCATTACACACAAAATAATGTCACAAGAAGTAATTATTTCACAAATTCACCGATGAAACACTTCTCAGCGTCCATACAACTTTTTAATGAAAATAAGTGGATAATACTTTGACTTTATTCATTTTTCCAAGCTGTGGAGGAACTTTTAATTGGTCATCCATGAGCTCCTGTTCCCTTAGGTATAAATACGATGTGGCAGAGGTGTCCATTTATCTTAGCCATTAAATGGATAATACAAGAGAACATACCATTCAGCTAAAGCAGTCTAAACATAGCTACAAGAACATCCCAACTTCTCTAAACATGTCTTTATCTACAGTCAGAGCGATAATTAAACAGGTTAAACAAATGCAGCTGTGACAAATGACACTGTTTAAGTTTACTCTGCCACCAGGCTCAGTAAGTAGGATGGTAGTGAAGGGGAAAAAAATTAACAAAAAACTTTAAAGTTCATCTATCATGAGCTGCAAATGTTTTTCAGTTTCGTTTTAATTAATTTAGTTTTCTGATATAAATTTGAGTGTTCTTTTTTACATCTTTAACAGTTTGCCAATCATTGTGGGTAACACTGTAAATCTAATATGGTGTAGTTCCTTCCCCAAAACATAAGCAAATAATCTTTATCCATATTTTTTTCAATCATTTGTTGATTATAAAGTTTTACCCCCTCTACCCCCCCTGCTATTGTCTAAAAGGTTTAATCAAACTGTTACTGCACTCTCCTCTTATTGAGGATAGCTCAATATTGGTATAGCTGCATGAAACAGCATGTTCTCCTGTCTTTCTCCTTTTGGAGAATCCCTAAGTGCATTGAGGGTTGGTGTCGCCTCATAGGGAAACAAAATATCAGGGATAATTGATTGACTATTCCAAGACAATTTAATAAAAAAAATTAAATAAAAAATTATATACATATATATATATACTGTACATACTATACTATATATATATATATAGTATAGTGATAAGTGTTTGGGAAGTCAATAACCACTTGTTAAAGAAAGTTCTATATGGGATTTTTTAAACCCACTAAATAAATGCACTAAAAGTTGAATTTTTCTAAAAGTTTATATTGGGAAATGATGCATTAACAAAAAAAAAAAAACATTTTATATCAAGACGTTTTGCCCTTCATTACCAGTGCTGGCAAAAACAAAATGCAAAATACTGATGAAAAATGTATAAAACATTGTTATGAACAGTTGGAAAAATTTAAATTGTCTAGAAATACAGATTTGTTGTTAAGGTTCACACCTGATTCGGACAATCATGACTAACAGGATGTGACCGTGTATTGGGTATCTTGTATTGTTCATCGTTTCAGACGAATTGACTCTCTTTCCCAGCTGGTCTGTGACACCCATGATGTACCCCATGTCCTACGTCTTCAGCGTCCCCAGCACAGCCTACGTCTCTCTGTCCTGCATCAACCTCTTCATCGGGATCAACAGCAGTGCCATCACCTTCATCCTGGACCTATTTGAGAGCACTACAGTAGGTCCATGGCAAATATCAACCTAAATTCAACAAGTTTCCCTCTCATTTACACTTCCTTTCTTTCTTTTTTTTTTTAAATTCAGGCTCTTTACAGATTCAACCAGATGTTAAAGACAGTGTTGCTCATCTTTCCCCATTACTGCCTTGGTAGAGGTCTCATAGACATGGCCATGAACCAGGCTGTGACTGACGTCTATGCTCGCTTTGGTAATCACACCACTTTTCTGTGTCTCTGTATTATGTCTGAGCATGACGAATGTCCAGTCACTCCATGTGTCACAGATCAGACTCTGTATATTCACTCTAGTACTGTGGCTTACAAAAATATTCACACTTTTTGGACCTTTTCTTATTTCACAACACTGGAACCTCTGAACTAGATTGTATTTTATTTGGATTTATAGTGACAGATCAAGATAAAGTAGTGGATAATTGTGAAGCATGTATTCTACACCCTACACCAAACTTTGAAAAATGATTGCTTAATGCAAACACCATATGAATGCAAACCTCCCAAGAGCATTGATAAGAGAAGCAGCCAAGAGAGCCATGGAAACTCTGGAGGAGTTGCAAAAATTAGGAAAATACTATTAAGCCCGTTTACACAGACGTGGCTTTAACTTGCTCTTCCCCAGTCAACAAACGAAGACTGTAAATATTGAGTAACGAAATGGAAAAAAAAGTTTAATGTGTATGAGTACAAGGGTGAGACAGCTACAAATGAGAACCGATATTACAAGTATACTGTGTTTATCCCCCTCCTCAGGTGAGGATTACAGTCCAGATCCCTTTAACTGGGACTTCATTGGGAAGAACCTGTTCTGCATGGCCATGGAGGGATTTGTCTATTTCATCCTCAACATCCTGTTTCAGTACTGCTTCTTCCTGGATCACTGGTAAAGGACAGGAAAACTTCACAACACTTTTCTAAGATGTACTGTCATGTTCAGGATTTTGGATTTACTAAGAAAGCTTTTTATTTTAATTTGTTATAATTATAGGATTCCAGATAGCCCAAAGCCTCATATGCTGGAGGAAGATAAAGATGTGGCTGAGGAAAGGGAGCGAATCCACAGGAGTAAAAATACATTTGATATTTTACGCATAAAAGACCTGTCCAAGGTGAGAGATTTCAACATGTGAGGATTAGACAGAAATAAAGCGATCGAAAACTAAGCAAGTCAGGATTCATTCTGCTGTTATCTGACCAGACATACAGAGGAACAATCATCCCCGCGGTGGATCGGATCTGTGTTGGAGTTTCACCTGGAGAGGTGTGTCCCACTTTCTTTAAATCCGTCCCGAACAGCTGCTCCCAGCAGTAGACAGTCGGATAAGTTTTTATTTGTTTTTTTGTTTATTTGTCATCTTCATCTGCAGTGCTTTGGCCTGCTGGGAGTAAATGGAGCCGGGAAGACCACAACGTTTAAGATGCTGACTGGAGACATAGACGTGACATCAGGAGAGGCTTCTGTCTCTGGCTACAGGTTCACGATATAAACAATACGATTTAATGTCAATATTAAAATAGGTGACACAGAGTAGATCTTGTGACATATTGAGTCTCTTTCTAGTTTTCTAGTCACGGCTTTAACCACACATTTGATAAGATGTGAACACGTGGATTGTAGCTTTGCAGCAATCTGTCCTCTCATCCGATCTTCAATGCTAAGTTGCCTTTTATGCCATGCTCTGTTTCAGCATTTTGACCAACATCCTGGACGTCCACCAGAACATGGGTTACTGCCCCCAGTTTGGTGCCATCGATGAGCTGCTGACAGGAAGAGAGCATCTGCACCTGTACGCCCGCCTCCGAGGGGTCCCAGAGTCTGAGATCAACAGGGTGAGATGATGCAGCTTTTATTACGATGACCATCATTTATCGCAGTTCATAAAGAATGAAATGTTACATATCGCAGTAAATAAAGAATGAAATGTTCCACAATGCTTATATCTATATCTATATATAAAAAAAAAAATTCCCTTCTCACCATCTGCGGGTGGTCTCTTTCATCCTCTGAGCTCGGGTCCTCTACCAGAGGCCTGGGAGCTTGAGGGTTCTGCGCAGTATCTTGGCTGTGCCTAGTACTGCACATTTCTGGACTGAGATGTCTGATGTTGTTCCTGGGATCTGTTTTAGCCACTGCTCCAGTTTGGGGGTGACTGCCCCGAGGGCCCCGATGACCACAGGCACCACTGTGGTCTTCACCTTCCAGGTCTTTTCAGTTCCTCCCTGAGGCCCTGGTATTTCTCCAGTTTCTCATGCTCCTTTTTCCTGATGTTGTAGTCACTTGGTATAGCTACATCCACCACAACGGCTTTCCTCTGTTCTTTATCCACCACCACAATGTCTGGTTGGTTCGCCATTACCATCTTGTCTGTCTGGATCTGGAAGTCCCACAGGATCTTAGCTCGGTCATTCTCCACCACCTTTGGGGGTGTTTCCCACTTCGATCTTGGGGCTTCCAGTCCATATTCTGCACAGATGTTCCTGTACACTATGCCCGCCACCTGGTTATGTCGTTCCATGTACGCTTTCCCTGCCAGCATCTTGCACCCTGCTGTTATGTGCTGGACTGTCTCAGGGGCCTCCTTGCACAACCTACACCTTGGGTCTTGTCTGGTGTGGTAGATCTGAGCCTCTATTGCTCTGGTGTTTAGGGCCTGTTCCTGTGCAGCCAGGATGAGAGCCTCTGTGCTGTCCTTGAGTCCAGCTTTGTCCAGCCATTGGTAGGATTTCCTGATATCAGCCACTTCAGTTATTTGTCGGTGGTACATCCCATTTAGAGGCTTGTTCTCCCATGATGGAACCTCTAGCACCTCATCCTCTGTTCCCCATTGCCTGAGACATTCCCTGAGCATATCGTCCGTTGAGGCTTTGTCCTTGATGTATTTATGAATCTTGGATGTTTCATCCTGGACAGTGGCTCTCACACTCACTAGTCCTCTGCCTCCTTCCTTACGGTTTGTGTACAGTCTCAGGGTGCTGGATTTGGGGTGGAACCCTCCATGCATGGTTAGTAACTTCCGAGTCTTAACATCCGTGGCCTTTATCTCTTCCATTGGCCAGCTGATTATTCCGGCAGGGTATCTGATTACTGGTAATGCATAGCTGTTTATTGCACGGATCTTGTTCTTGCCATTGAGCTGGCTTCTCAGGACTTGCCTTATTCGTTGGAGGTATTTGGCTGTGGCTCCCTTCCTTGTGACCTCATCCAGGTTGCCATTTGTTTGTGGTATTCCCAGGTACTTGTAACTGTGCTCTATGTCTGCTATTGTTCCTTCTGGGAGTGAGACCCCTTCTGTGCGGACGACCTTCCCTCTCTTTGTAACCATCCGACCACACTTTTCTAGTCCGAATGACATCCCAATGTCAGTGCTGTATATCCTGGTGGTGTGGATCAGTGAGTCGATGTCTCGCTCACTCTTAGCGTACAGCTTGATGTCATCCATGTAGAGGAGGTGACTGATTGTGGCCCCATTCTTCAGTCGGTATCCGTAGCCAGTCTTGTTGATGATTTGGCTGAGGGGGTTCAGGCCTATGCAGAACAGCAGTGGGGACAGAGCATCTCCTTGGTATATGCCACATTTGATGGACACTTGTGCAAGTGGTTTGCAGTTGGCTTCAAGGGTGGTTTTCCACAGCCCCATCGAGTTTGCAATGAAGATTCTTAGAGTCCTATTGATGTTGTACATCTCTAAGCATTCAATGATCCAAGTGTGTGGCATTGAGTCATAGGCTTTCTTGTAGTCTATCCAAGCGGTGCACAGGTTGGTGTGTCGGGTTTTGCAGTCTCGGGCGACTGCATTATAATATATATATATATATATATATATATATATATAGTAATATATATATATATATATATAATATTTTTTGGAGATATATATATATGTATATTATATATATATATATATATATATATATATAGATACATATATACAGTGTATATATATATATAGACATATATATATACAGTATATATGGAGATATATACTGTATATATATATATGTATATATATATATATATATATATATATATAATATATATACATACTGTATATATATATATATATATATAGACATATATATATATATACTTTTTTGTCTTTTTCAGGTGGCTGAATGGGCCATCCAGAAGCTGGGTTTATCAGAGTACGCAGGTCGAAGCGCTGGGACCTACAGCGGAGGAAACAAGAGGAAACTCTCCACCGCCATTGCCATGATCGGCTGTCCTGCTCTGGTGCTGCTGGTGAGCATTGAACCATCCAGCATTTCAAGGAAGAACCGACAAAACTCTGCTGTGAACATGTATAAATATGGCTGTCGTGGTTTACTTCCTGCCCCTCAGGATGAGCCCACCACAGGCATGGACCCCCTCTCCAGACGCTTCCTTTGGAACTCCATCATGAATGTCATTCAGGACAGAAGAGCAGTGGTCCTCACCTCACACAGGTAAACCGAGCGTTGCTGTGGATTTGGCTCTACACATGCATGAGCTTACAGATATTGCCTCACAATGCAATCGCTATTTCGTTCAGCATGGAAGAATGTGAAGCGCTCTGTACCCGCTTAGCCATTATGGTTAATGGATCCTTCAAATGTCTGGGAACTATTCAGCATCTCAAATACAAGTCAGTCGTTGCACTTTACGCTCATTTCGTTTCTAGCAACAGTAACCGACCCGCGCTAAGCATAACTTGATAATATTACTATTCCGATCCAGGTTCGGTGACGGCTACGTGGTAACCATGAAGATCAGGGCGGCCAAGCCCGGCTGTCTGCCCGACCTGAACCCAGCCGAGGCGTTCATGGAGAGCACCTTCCCCGGCTCCATCCAGAGGGAGAAACACTACAACACTCTGCAGTATAAGATCTCCTCTCCATCGCTGGCCAGGATATTTCAAATGGTCCTGGCTAACAAGGACAAGCTAAACATAGAGGACTACTCTGTGTCCCAGACGACTCTTGACCAGGTCAATATACACACATAAACAATCCAGAGTTTGAGTTTTCTTTCCTACTACGTTTGACCTCTGTATAATATTTTATAATGGTCCTGCAAAGTGTACACCTCTATGTATTCTCTGAAAAGTAAAAATCATATGAAAAAAGCTATTTCAAACTTTTTCGACCTTTAATATGACACCTGTACTGCATAAATCAACTAAGAAAACAAACAAATCTGTGATGGGAAAAACATAAAAATTAAAAATGGCAATCTAGTATACACCCATAAACTGATAATTTACTGGAGCCAATTTTTATTCTAAAACAACTTTTGGTATGAAAAATGAAGTTCTTCTTTACCTTCACCACCTTGAATGTTTTCGGTTGAAGCTAACTCTTATTTGAATTTCTTCATAATTTCACTCATACGCAATGAAAAAAAAATAGCTGCATTTGATAAAATGATGGTCCACATCATGATGCCACTAACATTATGTGTCGTGGGTATATTTTTTTTCGGTTCATTCCACCACAGCGTTTTGGATATTTTAATCCAACCTAATTGTAAAGGATACATGCTACATTAAATTTAAACTGATTTACTATTATTCATTGGGGGGTTTTTACATCACGAAAATATGGAATTTCATCAGGGGTATCTACAGTGTTGAAGCCAGTGCTTGTGTTTCTGACTAACTACGATGTTAAAACATTAAGTCACTTTTTTTCCAGTCTGCTCTGATCTGATTTTCACCTGTCTCTCCAGGTGTTTGTGAACTTTGCCAAGCAGCAGTCCAGAGAGGATGACACCATTGTTCTGCACCCTAAAGCTGCTGGTGCACAACGGTACATTGAAACTACGGCCATCAAGTCTTACAGGAAGTAAACCGAACTGGACGGGCGCTCCGGGTGTTCGCTTCACTGCTCCGTTGATTTTAGAGACCTGCCATACAGCTTCTACTCTGATATAGTTAAAAGAAAAAAAGCCCTGACATCAGATTTAACTGAACGGACTGTTTTAAAAAACAAGCTAAAACAAGCGTAGAAAAAGGAAGTCGTGTGAATCAATTTTTTTCCCTCTTTTGCGTTTTTATGAAACAAAGTTAGTTTAGTGGAGCATTTATGTGCCTGCTGCATGTTATGCGCCCTGCTCGCCTTAGAACCGGGTTTTACAGACTTGAAATATATAGGGGTGAACCGGTTGCAGTTTTCTGGCCAATCGCCGATCTTTAAAAACTTGACCCGCCGATTCCAATTTTGAAGGATACAGATTTTTTTTTCTTTTTTGTGGCTGAAAGGTCGCTAAATATAGCGACAAAGCTGCTAAATTTGCAACAGCGGTGTGACTATTGTTAATCGTGTTTCTGTAATTAAGGTTTTATCGGCACACCCCTAACGAAAAAGGATGGGTACGTCTTCTGAAAGAGCATCAGAAAATGCGAACCCTGTCGGCTGGGAAGAAAGCGTAGCTCTTTGTACTTTCTGCTTCAAATGCCAAGCGAGAAACTTTCCAACTGCCTTTACATCCCTGTGAAAGAAGCACTTGAACAAGCTTAGTTTTTCATCTTTTTTTTGCACTTTATTGATTACAAGCGTCACAATCTCCCATGTTGTGACAGTTTTTTAGTGAAATACATTTACTGATTATTACAAAATCCTTCGGCTGCTGCAAACTCGTTTTTCAGCCCGTTGTAACTTTTTTTAATCTTTAAATCCTATAAATGTCCAGCTCTGTTTGCTCACATTTATTAAACTTGGTGTCATTAGAAGGTGAGGAATGAATGTGAATGTTTCTATGAGAAGCATCAAATAAAATAAAGTGCATCTTTCTTCAAGATGTGCACCTTTATTTGTAACTTGTGTTTTAACAGAATGATTTCTTTATAGTAACTACATAGTGAAAGCATCTACATGTTGATGTCGAATGGTTGCTGCACATTCAATGTTTTCAGTAAAAAGCTTGAAAATTTAATGACTAAATGTTTCAGCAGCATCCCTACTGAGAGCACAAAAGCGACTAAACTCTTAACATCAGTTTGTTGGTTTGCTACTTTAGGCACTTACTTACAAAGAACAACCATTATTTCTAACATTTGTTGGCTAAAATTCCTAAAATCTTCATTAAAAAAAAGAGTTGATAAATTATCATGAAATGAGAACAATTTGCTGGTTTTATGATAGAGATGCAAAATAATACTTCCTCACGCTTTTCTGACAAAGCTAGCCAGATAAATAAAATGTTGCAACAAGTGGAAATAAAACCCTTACTTAGAATCCATTAACATAGTGGTGTCCTGAGGGACCAAAGTCCTGCAAGCTGATGTTTCTCTGGTTCAGAACACCAGAAATGATATAAAAGTTTCATTGACATGTCCCCACCTAAATTGATGACATCATATATGAGTCATCAATTTAGTCATCAATTTAGGTGAATTAGCTCCTTTTAAGGAGCTAATTCAGCTGCTGAATCAGAGTTTGCATGGGAGCACAACTTAAACATGCAGGATGCCGACCCTGCAGGACTTCAGTTGGACACATTTGGATTAAACAGTGTCTGCCTGTGCTTAATAGGATAATACTAAAATTAATTCTTTGTCAAGCAGAAAATGCAGTAATTAACTGTTTTTTTTTGTTTTGTTTTTTACAACCATCCATTCTGTATTATGATCTGAACAGCTTCATTTTAGCACAAAAACTAAAAGCTGCATGGTAAAACGATACACTTATGTCACGGCTAAGAATGTTGGTCCATGTGTGCTGAAACTGAAAATAAAATAAAATGTTCTCAGGAGGTTTTGAAGGCTTAACTGTAGTGTATTTCTAAATTATTGCGTCTTTTAAGCCCATCAGTTTTAAAATTGCATAGTGCTGGATTCGAGAAAACAATAACATAAGCCTAAGCAATTATCAAAGAATCAGGGGAATAATGGCCATCCGGACACTTGGGTAGTCTTTGAACTCTCGTATGTAGGCTCTGTGCTTCACTTTGGCCCAGATCGTCATCTGAATGAACCCGAACAAAGTGTATATTGCCACTGCAAGACAAGACACAATGAAAAGCTACAACAGGTTAATGTAACAGGCGGTCTTTGATCTTTGGTTTTTATAAAACTATGACCAGCTGATACCGTTTTCCAAATTATGATCTATGAACAGCATTGAAAATATTGTTTCTACCCTTCTTGCCATTAGCATTCGTAAATTATTTGTATTAGAAACAAAAGTGATCTCCAAATTTGTATAAGATAGAACACAAAATGATTACAAAGTTCACATTGTAAATTGATTTCTTATATTAGTGATTAGTGTGGTTAGCATGGCTACAGTGACGTGTATATTCAAATAATGTATATCCTTAGCTTAACTCTACGATAGACAATAGACTGGTTACATTCCCAAATTTTGCGTATTTTATAAGCCATCAAGGCTATAAGAAGTGTTCAACCTTCCTGTTAACTGTAGAAAGTCTCAGACAGTGAGGATAAACTTCGGACATTATAGTAACTTTTTACATCTCTGTTTTTCTTTTACCTCACTGACACTGGAGATAGCAAAATTTGAGTCTTCTTCCCTCAGTAACAACCTCAACACTGAAGATTGTTGTTAGCAATTGCAACCTGAAAACTGTCACTCATGGTCCAATTACTCATTAGAAGAAGATGATCTGTTTGAGTTTCAGAGTGGTTGTTCAAGGGTCTTGGCCAGGTAAGCTGGAAATTAATTCTGGTCGCTAGCTGATTGATCTTGGTGAATCTCTAGTTTTGTCAAAATATGGATGAATACATCACATACCTGGAAGACACTGGGTCATGACTGTGAAGCTCAACCAAGCTCCAACCTACAGATGTCAAATGACAATGTATGAGGATTGTCGTATGAGACATATTAGGATTGTCGGTACAATATTAGGATTGTCGGTACAATCCTAATATTATACAGCTGTTTTAAAAATTTACAGTACATGTCATTTTGTGTAATGTATAACATAGTTGCTGTAAATCTTACCTCATAAGTATAATTTGGACAGGACACAAAGAAAAACAACCATGTGAAGGGGTTCTTGGTTGGCGTAGGAAACCTCACTCTGAACCCTGATGTTTCCACAAACGAGAAAAATAAACAATCGGAAGGAAAAAAGGACTTTAGCTGGCCTGATTCTTTAAAAAAATGGAATTTATATATATATATATATATATATATATATATATATATATATTATATATATATATATATATATATATATATATATATATATGAAAAAAGATCAACAATTCACCGTCTGTTCTTAGGCTACTCAGACTCATATGGATGGAGAGGTTGCCCACTTCACACATCTAAAGCAGAAATTCACAGATCAGAAGTCTTGAGTTTAACTTTGCCCAGTTTGAGCCTGAGTTTACGTACCGCAAATGTGAATAGTGCATACTTGACTTGAAGTTCTCCATATGCTGTAACAGAAATATGCCACAACACATAAAAAACAAATAATAAGAATTATTGTGTAGTCATGGTTCCTGTATTTGTGGGGTGCATAACTGCAATAATACTTGACATGGGAAGGCTGCGTGGGGACATACATGTTTAAAGTCAGGTAGTACCATTATTAAAGTTCTGCAAAATTGTTTGAAACCGCCTCCTAGCCTAATGCTTCCATGTGCAATTAATGCACATTTTACAAATACCAAAATGGAGGACTTGATGAGCCCTATTGTTTCCCAAAGATGCTGATTTTCTGCCATCATCTCAAAATTAACCAATCACTCTTCTAATGTAGCAACAACAATTATATTAAGAACAGCGCAATTATGGAAATGACATAATTTCTATGTAAATCCAACAAGTTTCAGTTAACAGATTTGAGTTTTCCAGTATGCCCCCAAGTGGACAACAGGAGGAATAGCAATAATCGTGGTTGTCAGAAAATTATGTTACCAGTTTTGCTAACAATAACCCTGATGTCAAAGTCTACCAGATGTGCATATTATATATTAATTATATATATATATAGATATAGATTAAAAAGATATATATATTGTACAATAAGAGTATAGGGGAGATAATATCTTAATATTTGGACATGGCTGGACTTACATGGAGGTGTATAAAGCGGGTGGTTAATGTAGTAGGCTAACCAGGCAGAGAAACCCCAGTAGTAGGCACAGTTCTACAGAAAAGGAGCAACAAAATTTGAAGAAAACATTGTTAATTCTTATTCTCATTGTTAAAAAAAAGTTTCATATGAAGTATTATGTAATTTTGTACAGCAACATTCAGCAAGGGCTAAGTCCTGTAGCTAACGGTTGTACAGAGGGGTTAGTGAAACTCACTTTGACTATCGTCTTGAGTGGCATTGTCCCATGGGAGAAGCGATGCACGAAGATGGTCTCCATCAGCCTCTTCACATAGTGGAACGTATGGCAGACACAGGCCAGTCTGGAGGACAAAACCAAACAAGGTCAGAAATGAAATGAAAACTGTGCTTATTAGTTTAGATTTTTAAAAGAGAGGTTCTGTGAAGTTATCTTCTCGTCCGTGTAGCAGACTGATGGTACATCACCAGTAAGTGAAATTTAGTGAAGGCCGTAAACTACTCACTTTTCTACCTGATTCAAAACTACTGAAACTTAAGACCATAAAAGACTTTTAAGTTTCATGCCACTTTTTAGCCAAGCAATATATTTATTATTACTATGGTTAGGTTGATGGATGCTGCCACATGTATCTATCTAATTTGATCAATCTGCTGGGATTATTTTCACGTGTATGCAAGAATGTTTAGAAAAGAAAAATATGGAGCCACTAAAGAGAAAAAACCTTTATTTTTTCCCTTTAATGTCCTTTTAGTGGCTCAATAGAAAAACTATTAAATACTTCAAAACTAATGACCAGACTTGCGTCACTGTTTTCCGAAAGACAAAATGCTGTACACTAGATGTAACAACCCACTGCCATAGAGAGACACTCCCTTGACTGTCTTTCTAAGTCAAGGGAGTGGAGGAAACTTTTGCATGTTGTTATAGCCTCATATATGGTACATTCCTGTGGTTCTCTGTGCCTTAATGCCCGGAAACTATCCAGAAACATAACTTTATTGTATCTGCACCACAGATATTGTTAGATTGAGAAAGCGGAGGAATATCACAATGGTCTATTTAGAAATTGTTGCAGTTCAATGTCCTACATAGTCGAGTAGAAATTGAGGACCTTACAATTTACCACCACTAGAGTGCGCTGTTTTCCCTAGTGATACCATAAACCTGTAAGAAAAATAAAACCGGGAAAAAAACGCTGCTTGGAGCGCACGTGTCACACCAGCTCTCAGTTGGAGGGAGTCGGTAAATATATAGCTATCATTATCTTTATCCAAAAACAGGCAACTGGAAAAATGACTTTAATTGCACAAAGACAGGAGACGAACTTTGGCTTGTATCTCGTTATGACTTGTGCTTTGTTTGGTTGACATTTTGTTTTCTACTTACGTAACAGCAGGATGGGGACTGCAGGTAAGGGTGTATGTGTGAGAGTAGATATATGGCACTCGAAAAAAGAAGACGAGGTATGTGAGCAGGGCTCCGATATACTCAGCAAAAAATACCTGAAAACAAAATAGGCTTGTATTAACTCTGGTGATAGGATGCAAGTAAGATAAAATAGTGCATTAGTAAAGTCTTCTCACTGTAGTCCAACCTAACTGTGGCCCGAGATCTTTGAAGTACATGGTGGCAGTGGTTCCCACTGGTAGGTTCTGCAAGATCTCATCATCTCTGAGCGACTTTCCCCCTTAAAAATGGGAAAAAGTATTTACATACAATGTTTATTGAGTTATTCTATGGAAGTTTTTTGTTCACACACTCAACACTTGGAGCTTTCGTCCATTTTATAGATAGTGTGCCCTGCTAATTGGATGGCATTTTTAGAATTTCCCATGGGATAATTGTCCCTAATAGCTCTATGAGCAAATTTGACCTGTGGAACTTTTCACAGCAAGGTAAATTTGAAAGCCTTTTTAACCAGCGATTTGAAACTCACTTTCATTTCGGGCCACCGAATTTGTTGTGGCAGAATTTAACAAACTGTTAAAATATTAATAAATAGCTGTTTATAAGATTAAACAATATTAATAATTTTTCACAATAATGTAATTTGGCAGTATAAAAGTAAAAACTGCTTTGATTTGATTGACAAATTAATATTTAAGCACACAACCGTTATCTTGACGGCTCTGTTTTTGCGTGTCTCTAAAGTTTTGAGGGCTACATAAAATGTTATCAACCCCCAGATTTGGAGGATCACCTTCAAGCAGGACAGTGAAACTTAGACATACACACTTACAAAGACTTGTCCGAAATTAAAGACTTAAATGGAGCATAGTTAGTAAAGACAGGTCCCATGCGTCATTTACCTTCAGCGATACTATTTCATGGTGTGTCACTTAAAATCCCCATAAAATGGTAAATTGACTGAACTCATAGCGCTTTTCCAGTCATTTTGACCACTCAAAGTGCTTTACACTAGAGTAACATTCACCCATTTGCACTCACACATTTATACACTAATCAAAAGGCAATTTGGGGTTAAGTGCCTTGCCCAAGGGCCCATTGACATGTGGCAGGAGGAAACTGGAATCAAACCTACAACCTTCCGATCAGCAAGATGACTACTCTACCCACAGAGCCACAGTCACCCCAATACCATGAAGTTTGTAAAGTGACTAATGTTACCAAATTAAAAGGACTGCGATTTTTCATCTCTACAAAAAGCTACTACTTTGAAAATCCTCAATCTAAATCTACCAGTTGCCCCAGTTATACCCACGTTAACCTCCACATGGCAAAAAAATAGCAAACAGTTACACAGATTATATCACCAATTATACAATCCTGATCAAAATCTTAAGACCTGTCAAAAAATTGCAAGAATTTGCATTTTGCACTATTGGATCTTAAGAAGGTTTTAAGTAGAGCTTCACAATGTTAATAAAGGAAAAAAATCAGTGCAAGAGACAAGAACTTTTGAGCGGGGAATTTTCTGAAAACTGCATTTACACTCAAACATGATTTTTTTCAGCTGATCAAAAGTTTAAGACCGTAGTCTTTAAAAGCCAAAAGCTGTGCAAAAATATGGTTTCCATGTCATTTTCTGTCAAGCTTTACACTGTCAAGACCTCCTGATGGCAAAAGCAAAAAAGCTCACTGACTTTGAACGTGGTAGGATTGTTGAGCTGCATAAGCAAGGCCTCTCACAACGTGCCATCGCTGCTGAGGTTGGATGCAGTAAGACAGTCATTTTGCATTTTTTAAATGATCCTGAGGGTTATGGAACAAAAAAGTCAAGTGGGAGACCCAAAAAAATTTCACCAGCTCTGAGCCGCAGGATCCGATTAGCTGTCTGTCAAGACACAGGACGATCCTCTACCCAAATTAAGGCCATTACTGGTGCTGACTGCAGCCCAATAACCATCAGACGGCATCTGCGAGAGAGAGAAGGGCTTCAGAAACAAAAACGTCTTCAAAGGCCACGTCTTCTTCAATGCCACAAAATTGCTCGTTTAGACTTTGCAAGGACTTTTGCAAGGGTGCACCAAACATGAGACAAGAAAGTTGTCTTCTCTGATGAAAAAATCTTTAACCTTGATGGTCCTGATGGCTTCCAACGTTACTGGCATGACAAGGAGATCCCACCTGAGATGTTTTCTACACGGCACAGTGGTGGGGTGCCATCATAATTTGGGGTGCGTTTTCCTTCAATGGAACAATGGAGCATCAGGTTGTGCAGGGGCATCAAACAGCATGTGGAGATGTTGCAGCAGGCATCCCTCATGACCGAGGGCCCTTGTCTGTGTGGTAATGATTGGGTTTGTGAAGCCATTTTCAACACTTGGAGCAACGTTCCCACTAGCCTCCTGGAAACACTGACATCAAGCCTAAACGATTGTTTGAAGTCATCAACAAGAATGGTGGAGCTACTCATTACTGAGTCCTTTTTTTGACACTTTGATTTCTGTTTTGGGGGTTTTCGGGGTTTTTGAGCTATGGTCTTAAACTTTTGATCAGCTGAAAAAAATCATGTTTGAGTGTAAATGCATTTTTCAATTAATTCCCCGCTCAAATGTAAAAACATTTACAAGAAATCTTATGCTGATTTCTTCCTTAAACATTGTGAAGCTCTACTTAGAACCTTCTTAAGATCCAATAGTGCAAAATGCAAATCCTTGCAGTTCTTTAACTGGTCTTAAGATTTTGATCAGGAGTATATCACCACTTAGCTCTCTTGCTGCTTATAAAGTACCTGTAATACATGCATTTAATACTGAAATAACAAAATAGCCACTTACTTGTATCAACTCTTAGTGCCTGTCTTGCTGGGTACCACTGAGGATCTGAGCAGAAAAAACACACACATAGAATACGTATACATTCACACAGAGGCACGGCTGGATGGAGCTTGCATTGCATAAAGAGTTTTTGGCTGGAGGCCTTGCAATAATTGACCACAATGGAATAACGTTAAGCTGCTCTGCTCTAATAGAAGCTGACAGCCTCAGGCTTGGTAAACATTTAGCAACATTTCTTGACCAGACGTAACCTTACAGCAGAAACCAATGCAAAGCTTTGAGGAAACAAACAGGAAATTGTTTCGAACAAGAAACCCCTCGGGAAAGAGGTTTTATATCAAGTGTGTTCAGGTCGTTGGAACTTCAATGGAGAACAAGTGTGTTAATCTTCATCTTTGTCCAGTACATCTATTTATAGGGAGAGGTATTCAAATAATAATAATAATAATAATAATAAAAAAACTCACATGATTTGTAAAACAGACTCTTAATATCTCCTATTGTAGAGTGAGGATCCACCTGATCAGAGTACAAGCAGAAAGTATTGGTCCCATTGAATTAATACCCATGAGTTTTTCAATTATTTAAACTCTGATGCTTGTATGTCGGTTCACGCCAAAATCGGTCGGCATACCTTATCTAAAAAACAAAGCTGCTCCTTTGTCGTGGCATCAAGGACCTCCACCTGGAAAATTATGTAAACATCACCTTTACCACCCTGTTAGTTAAAAATGGAGAGCAATCTGTTGTCCTAATGAATGGTAAATAGTCTGCAGTTGTATGGCGCTTTATCAAGTCAGAGGACTCCAAAGCACTTTACACTTCATTCACATTTACCGGAAGTGAGGCTGACATGCGATTGGCATCACAAGACCCTTTTGTCACTAGCAGCAGCAAAAGCAGGGGAAGTGCCTTGCCCAAGGGCAAGACAGCAAAATGACTGAACCAGCAACCCACTGGTACAGGATGAAAATCTACCTCCTGAGCCACCATTATACACTTAATAGCCACTCTTATCTTTATTTCAAATAAATTATATTTACAAATATATAATTTTACGTAAATCATTGTAAATATACCGGACTGCAATTTTTAAAACCCATGTCAAAAAGATAAGAAATTAAGACTTTCGCATTTTAGACATTCAAAATGTTCTTACTATTGAAGCTTCCAGTAAACTTTAAATGCAATGATTGCTTCACATTTTCTGTACTGTATCTGAAGCTTCTCTCTGTCGTGTAAAACAGTTCGACTTCTTGCTTCATTTAATAAAAAAATCTACAGATTCATGATGGAATCTGTAGATGAAAAATGCTGTCCCACTCTCATATTCTTGATATTCTAGTTCGAACTTTAAAAACATCTTTACAATGGTTTTCCATCCTTTGTAGAAATGTTTTACTCACCATACTAAAAAAACCCCAAAATATTTATGAATTTCATGAGTGGTGTGTGAGTGACTATATTTGTGTTTTTCTGGGTATGTGCTAAGGGGCGCGCGTGGTGTGTCTGAAATGTTTATTATCATTTTTATGCCGTGAAATATTATATTACTGTCTGCAGTTAAAACTTACTGGAACTCTGCATTGATTAACATATCCTACAGTAGAAAGAAATTAATATGTTATGACCTATGCAATATTTAAAAAGTTTTTTTTGTTGCCGCTTACAACATAAATATACATCTAACATCGATCTATTTAATGTACAGGTAAATTTAGCTCCTTATGACTTAATATTATTTCTACGGTTATAAGTCCTTGATCTCCTTATTTACCTGCTTAAAGTCAGATACAACTTATTCTGCATGAATAATATTTAAGCTTTTCATTATTCTACATTTTTCTTAGAGAACATCAATAAAACACAGAATTCAAGAACGATGGAGGGCAAGTTAAAAACACCAACACATGATCAGTTGTAGGGTTGGTTGATGTGGACTTAAAGTGGTTCAGCCAAAGTTCACTGAGTTATTGAGGTCTTGGTCATCAAAAAAGATTTATTTGCTCTTAGTTAGACCTATTTGCCATGTGAAACCCTACCAGGGGCCACGCCGAGCCCCCTAACAACATATCCTCCAGGTTCATAGGAGGACACAAACCCTTCCACCAAATTAAGGTGCCAATTCTGCAGAAAACCTTTCATTTTTACAATGTTTGGATGAAATGACCAATAACTGACTCATTGTAACTAATCCTACTTCTAGGTATCAAAAATGTTCAAAGCATAACAATCTTGCTCTGAATAATGTATTTTGTCCCCCTCAGAAGATCTGTGAATCTCTTTGCGTGCGTTTTTCCGTCTTAATTAGTCCACGTCAGTGGTGATGTACAGCATATGCAAGGAGGGCGCTGGATGGGCCCACAATTTGCCCTGAAAGCACTCCGTACTGTGCTGCTCAGCAGAGCTGTCCCGGTTAAATTGGTTCCTTTACTGGACAGTGTAATAATCCACTAATGGATACCTGAGGATTTGCTGAGTGCACAGTCAAGAAAGAGAAAATGAGTCATGCCACGTGCATTGTAAAAGAGAATTCATCAAAGGACTTTAAACCAGCACAAATCTGCCTGTACATTGAGGTTTAAAGTAAAATACTAAGCAATAGACTTCAGGGCTTTACACTTTTCATGAATGTATTTGTAAGTTTGAGAGTATAAAGTTGGCACTAAGTGTGTTCAATATCTGTGATCTCAAACTTGACCTTTTAAACCTGAATATGTTATGACCACTCCAAATCTAAGATGTGCAAAACTTACAAAAAGACGTAGCAAAATACTCCCAGACATTAATATTATTTTATATTACCTTTTATATTATGAGTATACAGTATTTGAGAAGTATATTGTATAAATAATTGCTCTCACTATTGGTTATTATGACACCACAGGCTTCACTTGGGTCAGTTTGTGACACATAGTTGTTGGAGCTTTTTTTTTCTTTTCTTTTCTTTTTTCTTATTATCAATGGCTGCCCAGCTAAAATAAATCAGCTAACCGTTTGGCTGACAAGGACACTCATGCAAAATTAGCTTGGGCTATAAATGTTGGCATGTACATTTGTTGATGCTTCACTTTTGCCCCATTAAATATAGACCAGAGGCGCTTGTATGCAATTGAGTTAAATAGTGATTATGTAGAAATGTTTGTGTGCCAGCTTTCGCCAACCAATTTGATTTTTATGTAAGTGGCTTGTAAACAGATTGTATTTTGTCAATCATACGCAAGAAATTTGTTTTGACTGAAAAAATAGCAGACGTAAGTTGGGTTGTTTTAACCAAACACTGATTGTAAATGTATAACAAGTTTCATCTCAGCTGGTTACGCTAATGACTGGCTAATACCAGAGACTTTAGCTAAAACCAGTTAGGGTTAGTTAACCCTTTGTGCAAAAATGTCACATAGGAAGTTAGCAATTTTCATTCAGAAGTAAAACTGAAAAAGTAAAATTATATGGGCCAAAATCATAGTTCAATCCTGCTGTGGCCCATGTCTGACCCAGGGCTAGTTTAGCAGGATTAGCCATATTGGATTATTTCAACCCAGTGGCTTTTTGTGTAATGCTATGGTCTGGTTAAATGAAAGTTTCTTGTCTTTAAAAATGTCTGTTCTCTTTAATACGGCAGGACGCTCAATGCCAGCATCTTTTGTATGCTGAACAATTAGTTAGCTTAGCATCTTGAAACAACAAACAAGCCTGCTCTGTTCTGAAGACAAGTACTTCCTTTAATTACATCCTCAGCAGAAGGGACACAAGTTCAAATACTTTCTTGTGAAAATTAAAGAAGCTGTCAGAATGACATGTTTCTCAAGAGATCAGGTTTCGTCGCCCTCTAATAAACTATTTAAATAGTTGTTAATTTGCTCTTCATTTTTGCTGTTGAGATTCTGGCAATGGGAAGGTTCCCAGAGCAAAGTTGTAATTAGCTTTAGATTGTAGGCTTGTTGCTGTTACAGAAAATGACTTGTCTTTTTCTTCATTAGTGATCATCAGACCACATGAGACATGACTAAAGTGAATGGAGAACACAAAACCAAGACACAGTTTAGAAGGCCTATAAAGTTTACACTTTCTTGACACTGCTTACGTTTCTAAAGCTGCCTAACTGTGTTTATGTACTTTTTATTTTTAAATCTCCTTTACATTTTTACACAAGATGTGGTTCATTGTTTTTAAAAGGTCACGTGTCAGTAAAAAAAAGTGTGCGCGGACTTACCTCAAAGAACGTGGTTCTGCTCATTGCACTGCTTGGTAATAATTACGTCCTTTCTACACCGGCACAAAAAGAAACACAGAACAGATACTCATTCCTCTCTCACACCCGGTCAGAAATAGCTCCTCTCCTTTTCAGGACAATCCCCGGACTGACCCTTATTCTTTTCAGTCCTCTCTGCCTCTCTCCCTCCCTTGATCCGAGAGGCAGCAGGACACAGAATCACAAGATGCGCTCCACACATCCTGCAGCATATGGTCTGATCCTTTCTGTTTCGGTGCTGCCGCCTCCTCCTCTTTGGAACATTATGTTTTCTTTTCTTTTCTTTTTTCTTAATTAAGGTGTCTTTAGAGAAAGGGCTTTGCGCAAACTGGGAGAAATTCCTTTGGAGACAGAGACTGCTGAAGAGCAGAGGAAAGTACACAGATGTACGCACATTTTATGAGATACTCTGCAGGCATGGACTGTGTAGAAAAGGAGAATATAAAAACACAAGCATATGCCAAAATGTCAATGGTAAATGGACTAAATTTATATAGGACTTTGCATTAGAGCTGCGTCATCCATTTGCTCTCACATTCATAGACTTATTCACAGATCACTAAGCAACTTGGGGTTAAGTGTCCTGCATGTGGCAGGAGTAAACTGGAATTGAACCCACAAATTTTGGTTTGGGGGGAAACTATTCTATCCACTAAGAATAATTTAAGGCAGTCAGGTTGGACTTTTGAGGTAAGGATAGATAAATGTCATACTCAGATTTCCTCTTTTTTTCCTTTTAATTGTGCCTGCTTCAAACTTGGAAATTTGCCATTTGCTATACTAAGCTGGATATGTTTGGCTCATCTGAGTTAGTTAGATATAGAATTCCACAAGGCGTAACTTCTCTAGTTAATATGACTCCACTTTGTAAAAATATTAAATAAGAGGGCAAATTTATATTATGCAGATGAAAATTATCAAACTATTGGTTGCTGGAAGGAAAACTCAGCATTTAGGTTTCACAGATCAAATTAATCAGTGAATTAGAACACTGAAACGTCTTGGAGATGTAAAAGAAAGTAATCTTTTAACCTGATCACCTTAGAACTGCTTTAGCTTCTCTACGTCTCTCTTTACATTCAGTGTTAATGTAAAGGTTCTTGCCCTAATCTTTGATTTTTAATTTTAATCCTATACAAGATAGGATTCTTGCACGTCTCACATCATTATGTAATATTGCTACAATTAATAATACCTCTGAGAGATGCAGGGAAAGTAGGTAATGTGTTTATTTCTTTTAGGTAATGTTGTTTTAATTGTAAATTTTTAAAATTTCTTTCAACATTTAAATTTCTGAATGGCCAAAACTTGTCAAATTAATATATTTCTAGCAGAACACTTAGCTATCGATTTTAGTAATGTTGCTATGGTCTCCTGGAAAACACACCAGTGACCTTTTCTCACTCTGCCATATTTCCTCTCCATTTATTTGGAGTTATTGTTCCCAATAACGTTGCGCTCTCTCTCGCTCTCTCTGTCTCTTTTGATGGAAATTCTGCCGGGTGAAGTGCTTCATTGTTTTATGTTATTTTTACTGTCTTCACCACCAGTGGGTCAAGACAAATGACCACACATGCCGAGTCTAGTTGTGCTGGGGGCTTTTTCCTATTAATGAGGGCTTCATGATTTGTCAATTCCCGACTGCACTTTACCATAGTTGGACTGAACTGTTGTAATTGAATTTGGATGTGAGTCTGACTGACAATGGAATAAATGTTCAGTTGAATTAGATTCACATTTATGGGTATAATTTATAAAATAGGGTTTTATTTTAACTTTTTAAAAGTGAAGCCATTTTGTCAGGCAGAACTTTGTAAATCACTTGTGTGCTTTTACAAGTAGTGTTGGCTGGATATAAACATTAACTTTTTTTCAAAACATTTTTTCACCTTAATACAGCATTTAACAGGTATAACAGATTGACTCAGGTGAGTGGAATAGAACTAAATATTTCAGATTTTATACACAAAAAAACTTAGAAAATTACCCATCATTTTCCTTCCGCCTAACAATTAAACCCTACTGTTACTGTTTATCACATACAATTAAAATAAAATACATTAAATTTTGAGCTCACACACATTGGTAAATTTCAAAGGGTATGGAGACTTTTATTGAAGCATTATATAGGAGAGAGGTGAAACCTTTGCTCCCATTCCAGCACATTAGCTACAAAGACATAAATTCAAACTTAAAGTCAGTATTTCATTCGGTTTCAGTCACCTCAGGTCAACTCCATCAAACTTTTATCACAGGAATTATAACAGCTGTTCTACATGACGGTCTGTTCAAAAAGTGGCGCAACCTTGAATGGCCTTTTCTCCTCTCATAAGGTGTCATCGAGCGCCCTCTACTGGCGAGTTGGGTTAGTTTACCTCTGTGACTGTTGAGCTGGTTGCTGGAAGGAAAACTCAGCGTTTAGGTTTCAAAGATTATAAAGCATTGATGTAATAAACTTATCTTTGTGATAAACAGACCTGCGACCATGTCTGCTTTTAAAATTCACCAGAATTTTTTTTATTCTTTGAAATATCTTTCTAAATCAACAAGGAAGTATTTTTTTCTGTTTTCAAGGAGTAGCAGGAAGGGAAACTTTGCTTATTTCTTTTGGAAATAAAGAGACCTTTTTGTTGTTTGTTTGTTTTTAGGGTTTCTGGAAACGCAGGCGCTCTGCCTTTTAGCAGCTTAGAGATTTTAAGTTGTGGAAGTTCCTGCCTATGATTAAAAGTCCGAGGCTGCATCACAGCCGGGGCCCACCGCCTGCTGATCCCGAAGGTCATTACTGGCTTTTCCATCAAGCTCCATCACCCTCTAACCTGTGAGGGCTCCGGCTCCGGGCAGTTTGAGTTTTTCTTCTTCTTATCACGATGTGGAGTTTGGATGGAAAGGGGCTAGAGGCTACGGCTAAACGTAATGGAGTCACTGCGGGGTGAGGGGCTGGGATGAGACGTTTCCTTCTTCTCTCCCCCGCGGAGATCCGAGGCCGCGACCCCGCCGGACAAGCCTCTGTGTGCTCCTGCAATACATGCTTACCTCTGAGCCTCTGAAGTCGGACGATAAGCCGGTGGAGGCTCTGCTGAGAGGAGAAAGTTCACACATGATACGAGAATGAGGTCCTGTCCTCGGTTAATAATGTTTTCTCGAAATGTTGCTTTTAGCTAAAAAAAGAAACTGATGTATTTATAGGTGCCCTTGGTTAAGATGTAAAATAAAAACGTGGGAAAATGCAACTTTAAATTCTGGGTAAGTTTATTTAGTAGGGAAATAACTCCATAAGTCTTTGGCTGCCCTCCTTTTGCCGGTCAGATAGCAGTTTCTGAGAATGATTGGAGCAACCAAATGCAGATCTTTAACTATTAATCTTTGCATCATCTTTGAAACTCTCTTATTCTAAAGGATTCATGTCTGACCAGAAGTTTATTTTGGGTTAGGTAAACTTTTCATTATCATTTTGAAAGACTGTGACGATACTGGATTTGTATTCGAAACGTCCCAGTATTAAAAGGAGTCAGTCGGGTTCCCAGGAAAAACATCATAACGGGGGCGATGGGGAAGTTTTCCACACTACAATTTCCCTGAGAGACAATCCCAAAGGGATTAATAAACTTTCTATCTATATCCATCCCTTGTTTCACATTTAGTGTTTGCTGCTAATGTTAATCTTAACTAGGGAACACACTCTGCAGGTTAAAGTGGTGGTATTATGTAAAATCTACTGTTTTGAGTTAAAATGTTATTCCTTTATCAAAACATTTCTGTAGTGTTGCTTTGATTCTTTCATGCATGTTTCATGCAAACAAAGTTTTTAAGACGCTCTGCATTAGTCAGAAAAGAGCAAAAGAATGATTGAAAGCAGAAAGTGGTATAAATGCTCAGCACTAGACAATATGTTTATGAAAGGAGGATGAACAGCAAGCAGGTAGAAAGAATCGAACAGTGGTTGCGGCGTAGTGAACCTTCAACCAATATTTCTTTGTTTGTTTTCCTGCCTCCTTTACCAGCCTGCTCATTGTGTGTGTTGGTGAGAAAAATGGGATTTATTTTCAAGCTCAGTGGCCAGCAGCTAAAAGAAACATTCCTCTATGTGATTTCATCTTTATACCCCGAGGAAACAGTGAAACAGATTAGTAGTTGGAGGTTCCTATGAATCCCAATGAACTTACAAAATAAATACATAAAATGCTAAACACTAGATTTCCCCCCCAAAAAACATAAAAAAAACAAACAAGCAACAACAAATTACTATTCCCTAACAGGTTTATTTCCCCTTCAGCTGAATGAATTTAGTTTATGGGTTTCCACACATTGTTTCCTGGGGACCAACAAGTCCATCCACATCTACAACTGTTAAACTTGCATATTTATTTCAGTGTGCACTTTAACACCTCAATGAAAGTTTTCCATTATCCTCTATGCATAGTAAACCACTACAATTTCCTGCCTGAAATATATATAAGAAGCAATAATAATAATAATATAAAAAATCTTATCATAATTTCACTTTCCCAGGACACATTTATCTCTCCACACAGCAGATTCTCCTCAAGCTGATTTGCAGTGCACCATTTTCATGACGATGAAAAAGCTGGATGCCCCGCAGCAGTTCTACCACCTGGTTCCCAGGGGAACCAGGAATCCTGCGCTTGAAGGGTTACAGCAGCGTGGACTGGAATCCAGATCGAGCAGCCAGGTGGAGGTGGAGCACTTTGCTTCGCATCGAAGCTGCTGCTCTGCACAGGCATTTATTTATTAATTACCTGATTCAACATTTACTCTCCCTTTCACGCTGCGGCGTGGCTGCTGCTGCTGCAAATTGCAATCTGCACAATAATCTGCAACTGAGAGATTATGTATTACTGGAACAACACGGTCCTCTGCACACTCTTTGATTGTGTTGGGGGTTTTTTTCAGTGCAGATGACGTTCCGCCAGCAGGGGGCGATAGTGACACAGCGCCTTGGGTAAACGGGTTCAGAAAGATGGCGCACTGGCACATCGAGCAACCATTAAATACCTCTTTTACTTTTTCTTTTTCTTTTTTTTTTTTCTTTTTTTTACAGATTTTTTAGATTATTCAGCCTGCCTCTTGTTGCTGCTGAAATGGAAATACAGAATGTTCTGAACTGAATCTGGAGAGCAAAGGACTAAAGTTCTGCTACAGGTGCAACAAAATCGGATGTAATTTATTTTTAACAAGTACGAAGATTGTATCTGGCATAAATCCTGATATTCACATTCTATCCACACATGGATACAACAAAATATGTGATAATGTTATAACAAAATAAAATCCAGTCAGGTCTACATTTATTTTACCTCTAAAATGTTTTATTTTTTAATATTTTGATAGCCCTTTAATATAAATATATTCTAACAATTTAGTCTTAAATGAATACATGCAGGGGCGGATCTAGCGGGGTGGCAAACGAGAGCCTTGCCACCCCTGTTGCCACCCAGCTGGCGACAATGAATCCAATAAATAGTTATGAGAGCATGAAACTATTTTTTCCGACAACATTCAATGCAACACAATGTAACCTGAGACCCACTGCTGAGTGGCGGGAAGTGCGAGAGAAGGACAGAGGGAGAGGCAGCAGCATTGATGGATGTAAATGTTACTGGACATTATGTGATTTATCGTAAGTCACACATGCGCCATTTCTGTCCATTGAGTCAAGAATATCGGTGGTCAGGAAAATACAAAAATCACGCAAAGAATCAGAACAACGGACCGATGTTTAGCAGTTAATTCAACCATAGATGATGGTAATAAGTGCTTCAGATTCAACAGGTGAGGAAAACGTTTTAATTTAAAGACGGAACACGTGAGCAGTGGGTCAGTTATGCTAGGCTAACTGTTGTTAGCCTGGTATTGACTTTGATAACCTCAGCATGAGCTGCAGTTCGGTGTGTTTTGGTTCCATTAGCACTAAAACAGGTCAACCCGCCACCAAGTCATCAGTAGAGCAGCTGGTTAAATCAGCTAATCAACCACCGCTGTGCTCAGGAGAAACTTATTAATAATCACAATATAGACATTAAGCGTAACAGACTAAATCTTCTGTTTTAGTGTTTTTGATACTTTTTTGTGTGGGAAATGTTTGTTTTTTTGGTGTTGATTCCCTGATCGGTGATCTCTGCTCTATTTGCTCCTTGAGCTGTTGTTTGTCGGTTACCATGGCAACGGGTCTGCGTAAAGCCGACGTACATACAGAGAGAGAAAAGGCGGAGTAAAAGTGGTTGGAGCTATTATTTCTTTATTTATATATCCATTTGAATTTTGTTACTTTATTCTTAAATTTCTATTTTTTGTATTATTTACAGAGTTTATTTGTAGGTTGATAATTGTTGATTTTATTTATTTTTTTTTTTTTTATCATTTACTTGTTTATTTTCTAAATTTAGACAGGAAGTAATGTGGGTCAGTCCACTTTCTATACGTCCAGGGGCCTGAAGGACCAGCAGGCATTTGGGTTTCAGCCGATGGTTTTTAAGAGTGGTAGCATGAGAACAAATGAAAGTTTGATCTCTGTAATTGTTTGGTGAAAAAGGAAAATAAATCACCAAGATCAATTATTAAGTTTGGACATTGAACCATGTTTTGCCTGTGTCTAGAAACTTGGCTCCAGTATCTTAGTAGTGGCTTGGTGGAACTTTAATTGGATATTTGACTTGACAAACAGACATAAGTGGTTCAGTCTAGTTTGGTTCTCCACCTGTTTATCAGCTTTATTGTACCTTTATTGTTTCTCACTGCAGCCGCTGCAATTCCTAAAAACAAGTGACAAAAACTGGGCTAATCCCCTGTGTTCTCAAAACATGGTGATATTTATAACGGTCGTCAATCTACGACTCCTTCAGCATATTTAAAATAAAACGATTGACCAATATAAGTAGATATTGGCCCTTTCTTGCATCTTGACAGAACTAACAGAAACTAAACTGTTTATAGATTTATACACAGTCCAGTCACATTAATGTGACCACCACGTACTTTCCACTTCAGAGTTAAATAACCAATCACAGAAGGCAGGTGGCAGCACAGTGCAGTTGAGCGTATATAAAGGGTGTGTGTGGGCTTCGGAAAACATTTCAATCGTTGGCGTAATGCAGAAACGAAGCGATTTATCCGACGTCCAAAAGGGCATGATCATTGGCTTTCGGGCCAAGGGTGGAAGCATTTCCGAAACGGCTGAGTTTGTGAACTGTTCGCGTGCCGCCGTGGTAAAAGTGTACCGTGCATGGCAAAATGGGACTGTCCAAAATCAACGACGTGGCAAATGTGGTGCACCACGGGCCATAGATGACAGAGGCGAACGACGGTTGCGGAGATGCGTTCGGGCAGATAGACGGGCTACCGTTGAGCAACTGACCACTAAAATGAACCAAGGGGCTACCACAAGTGTCTCCCAAACCACTATTCAGCGAACATTGCTGCGTCTGGGCCTCCGAAGCGGACGCCTGGTTCGTGCACCTATGCTGACTGGTGTTCATCGACGACGAAGGCTAGAATTTGCACGCCAGTACAGCAGCTGGACGTCCACTGAGTGGCGACAGGTAGCGTTTTCAGATGAATCGCGTTTTATGCTCCATCGGACAGATGGACGTTGGCGTATAAGGCGTGAAACCTCTGAAAGGAACCACCCTGCAACCATTGCAGGAACGGTCCAAGCTGGAGGCGGGAGCATTATGGTCTGGGGAATGTTTTCCTGGCATTCTCTGGGTTCACTGATTATTGTGGAAGGCACGATGGATCAATACAAGTACGCATCTGTCCTTGCGGACCATGTCCACCCCTACATGCGCATTGTTTTTCCTCAGGATGATGGCATCTTCCAGCAGGACAATGCGAGGTGCCATACAGCTGCCAGTGTACGTGCGTGGTTCGAAGAGCACCAGGATGAGTTTACCGTCCTCCCCTGGCCAGCAAACTCACCTGACTTAAACCCAATCGAGCATCTGTGGGACCATCTCGATCGAGTTGTTCGCGCCATGGATCCTCAACCGCGTAATCTAGCGCAGCTGGCCACGGCATTAGAGTCGGCATGGCTCAACATCCCAGAGAAGACCTTCAGGGACCTAAGTGACTCTCTTCCTGCACGTCTCGTAGCAGTTCGCTCTGCGAAAGGTGGTTATTCTGGCTTTTGACAGATGGTCACATTAATGTGACTGGACTGTGTATCATGGAGAATTGATCAAACATCAGTTTTCTAATCTTTAGTTTAAGATATATTGAATAACAAATGATGGCGCTACTAATATTTTAGTGACAGATTTCTCCTTGTCCTGTATTGGGATAAAATGGTTTTCTGGACACAATGCATGTCAATTGATATGCGTATCAGTAATGCATATCAATTAGCAGGAGTATGAAAGACATGAAAATAATTAACTATACTATATTAAGAAATTGTATATAAGCCTTGGTGCTACATGAAGCTGATTTTGAAAGAAAGCAAAAACAATGTTTTGTATTGTTATATGAATATATATATATATATATATATATATATATATATATATATATATAACATATATATATATATATATATATTGCCACCCCTGAAAAAGTCCCTGCGACCCTCTTGCCACCCCATAAATATTTTTCTAGATCCACCCCTGAATACATGTATCTATCTATTTGCTAATTGACCAAGCTGGAAGTTAAAACTTACAATTAAAGCTAATTTCCCCTATTTTTGAATGCGTCTTCAAGGTAAAGTAAGGTAATTTTATTTATGTAATAAATCTTCAGCAACAAGGCAATTCAAAGTGCTTTAGTTTTTGTAATGTAAAAAACATTCACATTCAGTGCAAAAGTATTTGCCGCCTTGCAGATTCTTTTCTTGTTTGTTTTTCAGTCAAAGTTAAAGCCTTTTGGTCACATACAAAGGTTTCAGATGATCAAATAAATCTTTAACGGAAAAAGCTATTCTGAATAAACACAAAAGGCAGTTTTCATATGAGAATTTATTACACTAAAGGAAAATCAATATCAAAATCCACCTGGGTCAATGTGGAAACATAACTACCCTCTTAAACAAAATAAACTGCAGCAACTGTCATTGGCACAAGTTGATATCGGCCAGGTGACGCCTGATTGGTGCAGCTGTAACTCTGAACGTTTATTTAACAGCAAGACGGTTATTTTGTTTGAAGCCTTGACAGACAGACTGATATGTTTTGAAATAGATCAACAGTTTTACATGCATTGACTTCACAGAGCCTCAGAATCTGAAATGGGAATATTTAGGTCAATTATTTATCTTTTGCAGGTTCTTGGTCACCTCTGAGATACAGAGAAAGTTTTCTTTGGTGCAAATCCTGTCAAAATTGTGCCTTAACAGTCAATAAAACAAATGGCAAAATATCAACAAGTGAATAGAGTTGCGAGACATTTAAACCCTCGACTTAAGACAGACACCCTTTAAGGAATCTAGTTAAAACTTCCATGTTTTATCCATTTGTTGTTGACTTGAAATTCTAGCCAGGTTAGCACAATGTCGTTAGCATCAGGCTATCCAGAAAAATTACCTGTTTTCTTTGGGAAAATATTATTGCTAAGCTTAGAAAATTATGCTTTGAAATATTAATCCATCAAACACGCTAATGAGACAGAATCTGTCATGGATATTATGATCTGAGACATGTCTTCGCCATGTTAAAACAGTTAAAACACTAAAGACTGAGAGTATTCCCTATGAGGGCCTCCTCACCTTAAGTATCCTAGAGCTTTGTTAAATAAACATTCACAATAGACAAAAAAAAAGATTCAAGTTGTTGGGGAGAAAAATCTGAAAGCAAAAGAAAACAAGCTCTTGAAATGAATAAATGAGCTTAAATAAAATCGCTGAAGGCGTTTCTTAGTCCTTGTCTGCAAAATAAATCAATAATTGAAAAAACAAAACAAAACAATACAAGCGTGTTCAGCATCTTTGAACCTTATGAAACTCAGGGAAGCAACACCAGTAAATGACATGGCAACTCAAATTATCAGTAGCTGCCTTTCCACTAGTTTACAAAACTTTGTCAATATCACAACAGGATGTTCCCACTGGTACAATTCACGAAGAAGACAACAGGAAGTAGCTGGAGGACTATGTCACGATGTTTTTTTAATGACTTATCAGGTGGACAAACTTATCGGCATGTGATTTTAATTAGGTTTCTTATTTAATGGAAACACCACGATTGCGAAATTGTATTGTTGCAGCACTAGCAGAATATTGACAAAGTTTTGCGAACATAGCCACAATGTATCACCTTTTTATATAACCAAATTAGTTTCTGTTGGCCTCATGAAGTCTTGTAATTTTCCGAGGAAGAATATCTGTGACTTTTAATAAGATAATACAATACATAAAATAATACAAACCTGAAAGAGATGCTGTAGGAGAGTTGTTTTCTGCACTAACTTACTGATTTAAAATGACTTTTCACTATTACTTTAAATTATTCCGATGCGCCTTCCAGATACACCTTTTATTGTTTCTCTCTGGCTGGTGAAATATGTTATTTAGAAATTCTCTTAAAGTTCTCTGCTGAAAATAGAAAAAAAAAGAAAAAATGTTGGGGAACTGCACAAAGGGTAGGCGCTCTAATGCACCTTCTAAGGCAAAAAGCAACCTTTCAGTCTAACTAGAATACTAATGGGTTTCTTAAAAGAAGGACCATGAAATTCTGCGAATCTGCAACTTTAATCAGACTATAAACTCCAAAGAGAGCATCAAAATTATGGTCAAAGCAAAACCAGAAACCAGTTAAAACCAGATATTCACATATGATGCCTAAAACAAAAAAGAAAAACAAAAGTAGGCCCTTTTATTTCTTAATGTCAAAGAAATAAGTCAATTAGGTTTAGCAAAAGTATTTCAATCAATCAATCAATCAAGTTAATTTGTATAGCACATTTCACCTACAAGGCAGTTCAAAATGCTTTACATCATAAAAAAACCGTCATAAAAAACTTCATATAGTCAACAATTGAGAAAACCAGTAACATTCACCGCCACACTAATGAGGAATACAATTTTCTTGAGACTATGATCCTACTGATAATACACCTTTAAGGAACATTGGCATTCTTGGATGATGATCTCATGCCTTTGTAAGCTTCTGATAGGTTATTCAATATGTGTGTTGAATAGAGGCATACCTTCATGAATATATTTTAAGACAACCAACACCTTGGATACGCGTCGTCCTTCTGGGATTTAATGAAGTGATTGGTGGCCCTTGTGTTCATCCTTGGGTACAATTTCCATATTCCTGAATGCGTCACAATTACAAGCAAGCATCACTGGCATGTGAATGTCTAGGCTACACATCATTCAGAAGGGAAAAAGATTCTGTTCTCCACAGAAGAACGTGTTTGACCTCAGAACAAGAGAACTGTGTAAATTTACCGACCGAAGTGGTTGTCCCTGATCATTGTTACATTTGGATGAAAAGGAAGGAAGCTTGCACAGCTGAGGACACTATCCCATTTGTAAAATGGTCGCACTGCAATGTTCTGTGGGTGTTTAACTCCAGGAGAAAAACTGATGGTATCATGAGGAAAGAACATTACATTGAAGCAACTTTTCAAGTTAAAACTCAGGCTTAAGTGGGTCTCCCAAATAGGCAGTGACTGTAATTCTACAACATTAATTGCAAAGTCACGTAAAGTCAATATTTTTGGCTAGCCGTCACAAAGCCCTAATCTGAGGTTCAATAAAAAGAATTACAAGCAGAGCTCAGAAAGTGAGCAAGAAAGTCTACAAACCTGAGCCCAGTTACACCAGTTCTGTTAGAGGGAATGGGCCAAAACTCCAGAAACTCTTTCAATGAGCCTGTGGAAGGATAGCTCTAAAATGCTGTACATTTTAAAAAGTATTTCTACCAACTATTAGGGAAACATGTGGAATGCTTGAATGAATTCTGCAATTACCAAACTGTAAAGGTCCCCAACATACTCTGACGTACTTAACTACACGCAGGTTCTTGTGTACTCAATGCGGACACAAAGGGAACATCTGCCAAACACGTCGTCCGTGCAAAGGTTAATTTTTACCACGTACATGTACTCTAGGTTACACAGAAATAACTCAAGTAAAAAACCTGTCCTCACATTAAATTGTTTTATATGCAATACCAAGCTGATAAGGTTGAGAACTGTCGCAAGGACACAGTATACACTGTCATTGTTTGCTGTTCTGAAAGGTGTGTGTTGGCTGTCCTGGTAGAGAAGAAACAGAGTTGGGTGCCCAACTAGTTAATCAAACTTGCTAGTATCTATTCAGATTACTGGAAATGAAGGATTGTGTCTCGAGAAATGTAGGCAATTGGTCCACTTGACTGTGATATTTCCGCAGACCATTTGCACAGAGTCACAGAGGCTCACTGAACACGAACTGTATATCCAACTTTTTTAAAGTTATTCAAGAATAACTCTAGGTGCAGGAGGCCTTACTGACAATGAATATACCAGAGTCATGTAGCCTTAAACATTTTCTAAACAATCCTCATTTGATCTCATCTTCATGTCTATCATATCCAAACTCAGACACAACTGTGTCTGCTGTTAACAACGCCAAAGTCTGCCGCCCAGCAAAGATGATGGAAATGTTTCACCACATTACCCACCACGGATAGAAGGTTGTTATAAAAAGGAGTATCAGATGCTTTTTGTTGTCATGTCAGTGCTGTGTTTCATACAGCACCTCAAGTGCTGTATGAAAGATATACTCCCTTGGTGGGCAAGGCGTTTGAAGCAATAAGTCAACGTGTTTCTTTGTGTCAGTAAAACCTAATACATCATTGTTTTCATTGGTTCTGCTCACATGGCGCCCAAACAGATGGTGAAGCAGTCTGCCTCACTGAGAGCTATAATAAAAGTTTGATTAACTCCAGCAAAGTCTCTGTGAGGATCCTCTCTTACCTGTCATGAGGTTTGTTGAACACAACCTTGGCTGTCATTTATTGCTTTGCGAGCTAAGATTTGAGTCTTTGTGGATTTGTGCTTATGTCTATGTCGTAAACTCAAAGTGTCTGACAGGTGGTTAATATGTTAAATGGATATATTTCTAAGATGCTTTGTGATTTACCAATGATCGTGTTGGTCTATTACAAGATCCAGTTCCCTTGGAAACTCCCATTCTTTGCTTTCATGCCAATGTGTTGATGTCATGTTTCACTATCTTAATTAGTTTTCAGCACGTCTTCATAGAGCAAAGAATCTCTCCTTTCTCCTTTATTATATGTTACCTTTCCCTTAAAGAAAATGCCGCAAACACACAATGTGTTTCATATATCATTAAAACAAAATCTCTTGAGATATCTAACAGAATCTAACAGAACAACCTTCAAGGCAGACATCTTTTGAAAATTACATCAAATACTGAGATGGAAGTAAAGCACTCCCAATAAATGATCTCAACACATTTATTTTTTATTTTGTTCTCTTGTTTGAAGCAAGCAGACTTTTTTTCATTTTAGTAATTTCCCATCAAACTTTCCATTTATGTACATTTACAAAAAAATTGTAAGGGTGTAACATCCACCTCTCAAGATGATGCAAAATACATTACTGTCTATTAGAGGACAAGGCCTGATAATACTTTAGACATTTTTGGGAAAACTAAGAATCTTTTTTATTTTAAATGTCTTCATAAATCAAAAATGGTGCTTTTAACAATTTTAAAAATCAGTCATGATTGAATAATAATCCAGTCGAGTTCATGTGTTGGGATTTTGTGCTTGTCTAATTCCAAAGTGGTTCTTAAAATCTTTTTTTTTTGTTTTCACAATGGAAAACAATGTCTCAAATCTAAATTTAGTGTAACAAAGCAATTCATCTGTGAAAATATTTTTTGTTAGACAGCCCTTCAGTTTAGAGGACAGCAAGCAGCTAACGATTAGCTCTTAGCTAACAATTAGCATGTTGCAGTATTCTCAGTTTGTTTACATGTAGGTCATATCTTGTCTGCCACGGTATTCTTTTATCATACCGAGTACACAAAATGCTACAGGACAACCACTTTAAGGTTTGTGTTTGAGGTAATGTTTTAGATGAAGTCTGAAGCTGCTTTGGTTTATAAGTCGCAGCTTCAATCTGAGTCGATTTTTCCATTGTACGGCGTTTAGATTAAGAAGTCAAATGTTCAGTCTGTGTAGGTTTTTTGGCAAAAAATTTTGACTGCATATATTCATTGCTCAACTTTTCAGTTTGAGTCGATTTTTCAGCTCGTTACGGCCAGCGAAGGATTTGGCAGTGAAGACAGGAATGTCAGCGGATTATGATCTGTAAACACCACTATGTTAGCACCACCACTTAAATACACATCAAAATGTTTTAGGGCTAAGATCAAAGCAAATGCCTCCTTCTCAATCACAGAAGTAATTCAACTGATGCTTATTGAACTTTTTTTGAAAAAAACTTTTTTTTTTCACTGGCTCAAAAACCTGCTGACAAAGTGTAGACCATTCAAACTTTACATCTTTATGCAGAAAATTTGTCAGAGGCACCACATCATCTGTAATATCCCACCAGCCAAACGCAGTAGCTCCTTCTGTGTAGCTGGAACAGGAAGCTGCTCTACCGCCTGAACCTTGGCTGCCACAGGGCGGAACTCATCTTGGCCATCTACACAACCTAAATAGGTAACAGTCGCCTTTCAAAACTAACATTTTACCAGGCTGAGATTAAGGAAAGTTGGTTGCAATCTGCAGCCTTGCCACAAGTTAGCTCCAGATCCTTCCACATGTTTTTTTTCCCCTCTCTGCGGAATTAATAGTTTTCCCTATTGAAAGCTACTCTAGTACTATAGCATATAATTGTTTAAAAGTCTGTCTTTAAGCAGCGGTTCAATTTGTCCTCAGCAACATAGCTAAACAACCTCAGTCAGATTGGATGAAAACCATGTGTGAACATCGGTTTTCAAATCTGAACATTGAAATTTGACAGGTCACACTAACACATGAATATACCATAATTTAACCACTTAAGTGGCAGTACCAAAAACACCTGAAAAGGTATACCCAAATTAAATAAGATGCTGTCCTTGAATAATTTTGGAGTACATGCAAAAGCTTGGTCTCTTTATAAAGATGACAAGCTAAATTTTCTACTTTTTCAATCAAAAATACTTTAACTGCAAGTAGTTTGTAGCTTTGTAACACAAAAGAAATTGAAAAAATTTGCTTCACTCAGATTTTTCATTTTTATTTCTATGTAAATAGACATGAAGTACCTCCAAGTGGCTCCTCCCTGTGGTTCCTCGCCTCCTCCCGAATCCTCGCCTCCTCCCGAATCCCCGCCTCCTCCCGAATCCCCGCCTCCTCCCGAATCCCCGCCTCCTCGTGCTCCTCCCAAGTCCCCACCTCCTCGTGACTCTTTTGAGCCCTGTGCCAGCCCCTCTGAACCCTCAACTGGTAAATCAAAAACTTTGCTTGTTGACTCAGCTCTGTCTTCACTGCCACCAAATTCTCTTCACCACAATGGACTGGTACATCGCCCGTTTCACTGCAAACACTGTGCCAATCCGCCTGTTGATCTCCCGCTTCCTTCTTCCCTCATTTGTGAACAAGATCCCGAGATACTTAAACTCCTTCACTTGGGGCAGGACACCCACCCTGACCCGGAGAAGGCACTCTACCCTTTTCCGGCTCAAGACCATGGCCTTGAATTTGGAGGCACTGATCTTTATCCTGGCCGCTTCACCAGGACAAAAACCACACTGCTCTTCCTGAATCCAAGGTTCAACTATCCCATGGACCCTCCTCTCCAGGACCCCTGAATAGACCTTACCAGGGAGGGTTAAAAGTGTGACCCCCTGTAATTGGAGCACACTCTCCGGTTCCCCTTTTTGAAGAGGGGGACCATCACCCCAGTCTGCCAATCCAGAGGAACTGCCCCTGATGTCCATGCGATATTGCAGAGTTGTATCAGCCAACACAACCCTACAGCACCCAGAGCCTTAAGAAACTCTGGGCGGATCTCATCCACCCCCGGGGCCCTGCCACCGAGGAGCTTTTTGACCAACTCAGCAACCTTGTCCCCAGATATTGGAGAGCCCGACCCAGAGTCCCCAGGCTCAGCTTCCTCAATGGAAGGCATGTTGGTGGGATTGAGGAGATCTTCGAAGTATTCTGCCCACCGGCCCCGAATCCAGGTCAGCAGTGCACCATCCCCACCATACTGCTGTACTGCTTCCCCCTCCTGAGACGCGGGTGGCGGACAAGAATCGCCCCGAAGCCGTACGGAAGTCTCTCCCTGGCCTCTCCAAACTCCTCCTGTGCACAAGTTTTTACTTCAGCAACCACCCGAGCCGCACGCCCCTTTGCCCGCCGGTACCCATCAGCTTCTTCTGGAGTCCCACAGGCCAAAAAGCCCCAAGGACTCCTTCTTCAGCCTAACAGCATCCCTCAACTGAAGGAGTCCACCAACAGGTACGAGGGTTACTGCCGTGATGGGCACCGACAACCTTGTGGTTGCAGCTCCGATAAGCTGCCTTGACAATGGACGCACGGAACATGGTCCATTCAGACTCAGACCACAGACATGTTCCCCAACTCCCCCTGAACGTGTTCAAAGTTCTGCCGGTGATGGGAGTTAAAGCTCCACCCCACAGGGGATTCCGCGAGACGTTCCCAGCAGACCCTCACAACACGTTTGGGCCTTCCAGGTCTGACTGGCTTCCTCCCCCACCAATGGAGCCAACTCACCACCAGGTAGGTCTTAGTGGAAAGCTCCGCACCTCTCTTCACCTGAGTGTCCAAGACATGCCGCTGCAGATCCGATGATATGACGGAAAAGTCGATCATTGAACTGTGGCCTAGGGTGTCCTGGTGCCAAGTGCACATATGGACACCCTTATGCTTGAACATGGTGTTTGTTATGGACAGTCCGTGACAAGCACAGAAGTCCAACAACAGAACACCACTCGAGTTCAGATCTGGGGGACCATTCCTCCCAACCTCGCCCCTCCAGGTCTCACTGTCATTGCCCACGTGAGCGTTGACTTCCCCCAGTGGAAAAAGGGAGTCCCCAGGAGGGGCACTCTCCAGTACCCCCTCTAAGAACTCCAAGAAGGGTGGGTAATCTGCTCCGTCAGCTCCAGTATCTGTCTCAGATCTGCCTGCTCCAGCCTGTGCTACCGACACACACAGCCAGTCTCAATGCCACACAATTCGTTCATAAGGATTCTCCTCCTCTTCATCATTGAGGTTTTCTCCAAAGACCAAACCCATTATGTCTGAACAAAGTTCTTGTGTAGCATTGAGGGCTTTTCGTAGACCGTAAATCACACTTGCTCCACAAACACCGATTGGGTCCAGGTCAAAAAAGTTTGAAAAATAGTTTTTCCTTTGATTAGCCTGGCCGACAAAATTGTCTGCTGGTAGTTGGTCCTCATCAGCTCTGTTTGGTGGTGGAAGAAACATATCGTCAAATCGGAAATCTCTATAAAATGTCTGTGTGGCAGCTTCTTTGACCTGACGTGGTCTATTAAGTGCTCTGATTAGGTCTACCCGAGACAGCGGCACGCCAGTACAAAATATTTTTGATTTTTTAACTAGTCCCATTGTGGAGCGGGAGGTAAGAAATTCAATTTTCTCTTGAGCCGTGTGACTCCTGAATTTCTTGAAGTCAAAGCCCTGATTGAGTTTGGGCTGATGGACTTTGTGGAGCCCCAAACCAGCTCCAATCCAGCTTGAAGATCTAGACCAAAAGCTCATTCTCAAAAAATGTTCGTAAATATCCAGGGATCGTATTTCTGTTGTTGTCGCTTGCTGAGGGAAACTGAATATATATAAGACAGATCTTTGGTATATAACCGCCTCTGTGATGTCATAGGACGGTTTACTTATCTAGCCATGTCACTGTGTATGTTGCGTAGGCCCAAGGCAGCTGACGTCAACAAGGTGAATTCCAGAGCATATCACATGACGGGCTGAAGCTCCAACGCTATATCACCTTAGGGTTTTTTTTATTATTATTAAATTATATATAAATGGCATTAATTTATTAAATAAAATTTAAATAAAAATTGTATACTTCTTTTCTATTTGCAGCCTTCTGATTTAAATATAAAACAAATTCCACAGGCTAATAGATAAAAAAAATAATAAGAGAAACATAATAAATAAGTCAACCATTCAATCTCATGCCTTGGAGTGATTTGCCACACAGTGACCCTTTGTGCAAGAAAACGTGCACAAAGGAAACATTAATTATCGCTCAGGTTGCCACACTGATCTAATCTGTTGATACCTGGAATCTCTTCTTGGATGTTAATTCATCGATGTCTGGGTTCAGGCTCTGAGCTCAGGAAATCCTCAGTATCGAGCAAAGGTGTTCATCAGTCTGACGACTCCTGTGAAATGTTTTGGTCATCGTCACCGTGGAGAAAAGTTGCTCACACAGATAAGTGCTGCTGAACATGGAAAGCATTTGAGCAGCTTGGATGTGGAGCTGAGGCTTTGTGTCAGGGATGAACTACGGAAACTGCGGCACCCAAACTTCATACTTTGACTTCAGCGAGTCATTACACTGGAGTTCAATCAGCTCCATTTGGAGGCTGGTTGGTGCGTTTTCCACGTCGACTGTGAAGGGATTACTTAGCAGTTGAAATCTACATTTCTGAGCATGAAAATTGGCAAGTCGCCGGCTAAACTCAGTGCAGAGTAACCGAGTTTATCAGCAAACTGTGCAGGGGAACACGGCGTTAGAGAGCTGCGTTTTTATGGTTTGGCAGCAGGGAAAATGGCCAAGGTTTCCGTGTTGCATGTGATTTTCCCACAGACACAGTTTAGTTTTAAAAGGTCTCACTGGTATGTGTCTCTGTGATGATGCCTCTCCGCCCCTGAAGCTCCCGGAGCTCTGTTGTGGTTTTCATTTTGCTTTCCAGAAACGGACATGTTTCTCCCACAGCTCGACAAACCTGTGCAGTACTTTTCCTCGACTTGACCATCTCACCTCGGTGGGATCCGGCACGTCTGCGTGTTCCGACCCACATTCCTCCAGAAAAGACTTAAACTGGCGAGATTCAGACCTTTGGCTCTTATAAAGTTCACTACTTGTGTCACTGTGGTCACAACCAGGGGCGGATCTAGAAAAATATTTATGGGGTGGCAAGAGGGGGGCAGGGATTTTTTCAGGGGTGGCAGTATATATACAGGGTTTCCCCCAGTGTATTATAAGCCTGGTGCCCTGCCATGCTTTACTAGCCCCACCGCCAGGCTAAGCGTTGCTTGTTTACATTTCTAGAAAAAAAATAAATACATTTTTAAAAATCACTTTTGTTTTTAAAGCCGGGCTGCAAAGAAGCATCTCTGTTGCTCTTAGCGTTTCACAAGCAGAGCAGTATTTCTAAGCACGGACCAATCACACAGCTGGCGCCTCTGCGCTTTGCCTCACACGCAGCCACTGCTTTACCTCAGCACACGCTTGATTGTACACGCCTCCTTTCACTCAAATTGGTTGACCTGTATGGACATTTACATCAACCTACTGTGAGGAATTATGATCCTTTGGAGAACTCTAGGTAAGAGTTTAAAACCTGCCACCTTAGGTCTGGTTGCGCAGCTCAATGTGAACCACAGGAAAACTCATAGTTGTTTAATTTGTTGTTTTTAGACTAGTTGTGGGTTTAAATAGTATTTCATTGGAGATATTTTCCCGTAACATATAATTACACAGTAATACTTTTACATTTCCTGTCAACTTGACATCTTTTAATACAAAAACACGGTGGACCGTCGGTGGACCGCCTCGCCGCCCCGACCACCGGGCTTAACAAGTTTTCTGGGGGAAACCCTGCATTTTGATAATGTGATTTTGTTGCATCTCTAGTAAAGAGACTTTTTTTAAAACTGGGGGTTGATATTAATAATAAACTATTTCTTTCTTAAGTGCCGGAAACTTTGCCCTTTCACAGTCTCTTTGACCCAACCTTGTGTTTTGGATGGGCTAGAAACGGTCTTTGTACTAAAAACATTACTCATTTTGAAGTAGTCAACAATGACACAGTAATGAAAGCTAAAGTGTTTGTATGGTGAAGAGTAGGATTCTCCAACAAAGCTAAAGTGCTTCCATTAAAAGCAAAAAAAAAATTGAAAATTGAATAAGCTTTGCTATTCTTTTAGCATCTTCTTTCTTAAATGGTTTTACTTACAAAGGTGTTTATGCCAGGCCTACATGGTGCAGTTCAAAGGCTCTTATGCCTAAAACCATGTAGTGAGACTGAATCTTGATAAAGAGAGCAGTTCAGTTGTCTTCAAGCAAATAGATAATCATGGTTAGCCCCTTATCTTCCTTTGTGCTGTATCTTTCAAATTTTTATCTCTTTTTTCCATATGTTTAACTCTTTCACAAGGATTCTGTTGTCTTCTGTTTGCTTTTGAGTCCAAACAGTCATGATGCAAATTGTTTTTAATATCTTGAGCGGTGGCATATCATTTAACTTTTAGACAACAGAAGTCAGGAGCTGACTTTGCAGTTTTAGTCATATGAACACCGCCTGCCAGCTTTTTGTTTGGAGAAAACAAAAGCTCAACTTATTCTACGACTATTTTATGAAATGTTTTGACATGACACTATTCTGTTCAGACAGACCGGCGACCTGTCCAGGGCGTACCCCACCTCTCGCCCGGAACGTTAGCTGGAGATAGACACCAGCACCTCCCGACCCCATTAAGGGACAAGGGTGTAAGAAAATGGATGGATGGATGGACTATTCTGTTCATAATTTCTGCTGTGTTGAACCCTGACGTTTGTCCTTCAGGCTTCTCTACCACAGCAGCCTACACTGCATATTGTTGGTCAATCCATCAATAAGGTCTTATTGTGGTCATCTTTATCTCTCCCATGCCAACCTATATTAGAAATCCTTCGTTCCACAATAGCCAATATCTATTCTCTGAACATGTCCAAATAACATGTCGATCTAATTTCAGACTGGCCTTTTCTGACATTTTCATTTCTGTGCTGATTAACCTAACAGCTTCAAGTCCTGCCATCTCCACCGCTGACTTTTATGTGACTTTACATCACAGTGGATTTCACCTTCCATTTCTCTCCCTGACTCCTGTCTCTGTCTCTATCTGCACTCTCTCCTCTCGCTGCATTTTAAGGATAATCCCAGGTATTTAAACTCATCCCCTCTTCATTACCTTTCCTCCTTGTGGCTCCATTTTTCCTCCTGTCTTCCTCTCAGTCTTGATTCTTTTAACCTTCGTTCCCCTTTTTCTCAAGAGCATGTGTTTGTCTAGACTCTCTTTCACCTGCTGAACCTCTTTGATTACAGCTCACGATGTCATCTGCAAACATGGAGGATCCTCCCCGATTTAATCTGCCGTGCTGTCCATCAACATGCCAGTGAGAAATTCACATTCATGACTTTTAGGTTTTCCTTATCTTAACATCTTTACAGCAATGTTTTAAAATTTGTTTTGTTCTTCAAAAAAAAAAAACTTTTCAGTTGGGATTTTGAGTGTTTCTCTCTATGAGGTGTTAATTAGTGACTTACAGGTTCAAATCAAATTACACTTAAAATAGAAATGACATTTCTTTTTAAAAAAGCTATTCTTACTTACAGTATTTGTGATTTAAAGGCTGAAACATACGTTCCACCGCAAGACAAATCCCAGCCAACAGAATCCACATAAAGAATAATAATCAAACAATGGGATTAATTGATGGTCCAATTTTATCTCAGTATTGTGGAGAACGTCGTAAAAAAACAAAGAAAGGCTTCTACCATGACCATAGCCTGGTGTAATTATCACTCCTGTTGGTTTAGTACAAATATTGAGCAGGCCGGCATTAGCTAAAAACACTGATGGTTCAATTAGATCAGTAAACAGTCATCATTGTACTTAAACTGTTTGCTCAAGGGATCCCTGCTGTGTACATAAAGGTCCACTCAGCAGCAGCTGCAGCGTGACGACTGCCAGTTCAAACAGCAGGATATTCTTTATTCTCATCGAGGACGACAGATGTGTGTAATTTATGGCTGTGCTGGGGGCTTCCAGTGTCATATTATGTTGAGTTTAGCAAAAAACGAAGACCCCCATAGTAGTCATCTACAACATCTGTTTATATATGAAGGGGTGGCTACACATTTCTCACATCAACAGTGCAATATTTTTTCCCATATTTGGTTTTTGTTTCATAGTTATCAAGACCTGGAAAGACCCAGAATCGGCAAAGCAGCATTCTTTCCCATTCTTTGTAGGAACCCTGTATTATGAATGCATCACATGTGCTTATTGGGGCTTTAGGGAAAAAAGATTAAATCTAAGACCTTGATCTAGAAGGGCTTATGCGGCATGTAAGCAGGCAATGAGATGTTTTGCTCCTCTGACTGCCTCGTTAACTAAGCACCACCGGGGAGAACACCTAGGTGTTGAACTGCCAGGAAGGAGCCTCGAGTCAAAATAGGGAAATGGAAATGACCTTCTGGGTAATAACACGCAGTGTTCGGTAAAGGTCAGGGGCAGAGAGGCAGGAAAGTGGAAAGCGCGGGGGAGAGGGGAAAAGCGAAAGCCATCAGTAAAAGGCTCTGAAGATTGTGGATTACACCAAGAGAGGAGCAGAAAAGGCGGCGGGGTTGCAAAGAGGAAAAGCCGATCGCGGGTGGAAGCAGACTATAAAGAGGCAGACATCAGATAAGAGACAGAAAAACAAGACCACGTTAATGGATAACTTCAGGATTCTATTAGTGGACAATAAAAGGGATGAGATGCGGGACGAGGGCAACAACGTACGTGAAGAAATAGCAGACAAACTGCAGATAAGAATCGATAAACGTGTGCCAAGGAAATTAAAGTGGGCAGACTGGGAGACAAACAGTGAAGGAAAAGCTGTAGGAAAAACTAAACTTGTGGGAAATCAAAATAGAAAAAAGTAACTTTCACACTTTAGAGGATGTCTCACACTTTCTTTTTTCTCGCATCTATGCTTAAACGATGGGGAAAATTCAGAAGGCGGCAAGGCAGAAAGTTACCTTTACAAAGCTTTCCTTAACTTAGCTGTTAATGTTAAAAATGTTCTTTGTGTTGTTTCTTTCATAATTTTTACTTATAACCATGAGTGGTGCTTTGCCAATATGAAGGCCCTGAGCTGCATAATACAATAATTCAGATCAAACAAATAAATGAGAGAAAATTACCTAAAGTAATGAACTTTTTTTTGCTGTCAAATGTCTAAAGAAACTATTAACCTTGATAAACTTAAGAAGATATGCCAGATGAAGACAACTGACATTTTTTTACAATATTTTTTTCTATATTTTAAAACCGACTTGCTAAAGACCGACTTCAAGACAGGAGTCGGTCAACCTCACTGTGTTTTTTAGTAACTATGCTTCTGCAAGTTTCCATTTCTAATAGGGGTTGAACGACTACATATTTTTTAAGGTCGACTACCTCATGATAATAGTCGAGTCAATGTCGACTAGTCGCGGTGACGTCATAGTGACATAAGCGCAAAAAACCCTTCACAACAACTTGGAGGTTTTATCAGCTATTTTTACTGCAAATATTGACACCCCCCTCCCCTTCTCCCGCTTTTACTAGAGTCGGTTCGGCTCTGAACCGACATGCAGACCCAGGTTAGAAGCTTCAATACGCAGGATGACGCTGATCAGTTGGGGGTAGTTGACGGATGAAAAAGCCTGACATCATGCCACATTGTTGCACATTACTCCGGTAGTCTTTTTGTTTTTAAGTATTTTTTCGGCACTAGTTTATTTGACAGCAATCTGACTGTAAGGGAGCAGAGAGAGCGGAGTGGGAGAGAGAGGCCTGGTGGGCCCAGCGAATGGAGGACGGGAGTCGGACTCCTGACTACCGCGGGCTAAAGTCTCTGTATGCGGGGCGCCGCGCTAACAACCGCGCCACGCAACGCCCCTATTGGTAGCCTATGCTGTAATTTAAAGTTTCTCTTTGTTAAATTATTTACATTTTTATACAATGTGAGCTTTCTGACAAACTCACCTAGTCCACCTTCTTTCATTTCCTTGGAAAAATCTGTTTTGTCATGTGATTGCGACTAGTCGACTGGCCCAGAAAGTCATTGCAGAGAAAAGAATCGACTAGTCGACTAATTGGTGCAACCCCTAATTTCTATTAGAGTGGCACCAGTACAATGTTCAGTGTTAATTAGTGACATGATTGAAGACGTTTTATGATTATTGCTTCATGAATATGAAGGATGATACTCATTTAGCTTTAATGTTTCAAAATGACAGTCACAATTATAAACACAAGATCTAAAGCAAACACTAAATAAAGTGGCATAATATTAACTTTTGTTAATAACAATAGGTCAGTATAAAATCGGTTTAATGTTTCCTATCTTCAATTTTTACCATATTTGCTATTTTTGTTGAGTGTTTGTTTGTCTTGTATGTATAATAAATCTTTTGGTTTTTCCGTGTCACTGGTAAAAATTTTAATTATCAGGTCAAATAAGAAAAAAAACCTCAAGTGAAATGGCATCTGTTGTCATTTTTGGTTGGGTTCATGTGTGCAATTTGTGTCATTATATGGCAAATATACTATATTCTGACAATTTTCACAAAATCTTTAGAATGTTTAGAAAATCCAAGTTGAAACTTTGTTGTTAATTTTTTAGCAATTAATTTTTTTCCATTACTTCACCTAAGGAGGTCATTTTTGTTTGAAGTTTGTCCTCCTTCACCATAACTTTACATGCAACAGCTTCTATTGAACCCCTCAGCCTTACATTCCTGTGGAACTCAAGTTAAAGCTGTAATAATATGAGCGTCAGCAGGTCTTAATAAAATGCTGTTGACATGTGCCAGTGGGTCAGCCTGGTTGATTTAAAACAGCGGTCCAGTGCTTCTGCATGTTTTGGCCCATTAACTACAAATTGCCTGAACTTTACACAGTGGCGAACCGTTTTCCAAAGCAAAGCTTGTGGTTCCAGATTGACTTGTTTAATATTAAATGCTCATTAATTTTAAGATGACTTGGAATATTTCACAAAAGATCTGAACATAGTGTAGCAACCTTCTTTATTTTTGTTTTTATTTAAAAGAGATACAATATGGAAATGTTCTAGTGTTTAAGTTGATTTACTGGGAGGAATTTACAAGCCCGTTATAATTAAGGCTCAAATTTATTCCCGTATGAACTCAACAGCTCAATTTGCTCTGTTTTTCACCATTTTGGAGACAGAGCGTTGCAAACAGAGAACACAGAAAGTCAAGTCAAGTATAGTTTATTGTGTATTATTTTATCCTGTGTTGAGGTCAGAGGTCATCGCCATAGTGACTCAGCCTCAACACAAAGTAGTAAACAACACAGTGCCTGACAATCACAGCCAAAGGTTTGGAGATTGACAGAATTGCATTCAGTCTAGGTTTCAGTAAAGACTAATCAGATCAAATGTCCTTCATGAAAATGTATTAAATCCAAAAACTCTCAATTGCACCAATTTTTTTATTATTTTTTTAGCACTGCATTGATATTATTGTCACCTCAGCAGGACGGAGCAGCTAATACAGCGCCCTCGTTCTGATGAATTATGAGAACCAGGCTGGTTGCTTTAAAAGGGGATTGATGTTTGAAATGGTTAGATTTTCTTTCCCACCCGACTGTGGCTACTGGCTTCAAGGAAGTCTGTGCTGTAATCATCGTTTGCTTCTAAAGCACTTCAAAGGCGTCATCAGAAGCTTCAAAGAGAAAGGTTTTGGCTGCTGTGGAGCTCCAGGGTTCCCGAGAAATTCCCACGAGAGCCCAGACCAACACCTAAAGTCCCTGAGAACGATCAGCATGGCGCTCAGTGACACGCACAGACCCCTGTTCATCATTTATTACAGCTCAGATGAAGCACACAGTTCACCCAGGGAAAAAAAAACAACTTTTTAAACTATGGGCTCATGCTCAGCAATAATTTGTTTGATTTTTAGTTTTTTTGCTTGCACAGAAAATTTTGGGACTAAAGAGCATCCTCTCTCCAAGAAGACATCATAAAGTAACTGAAAGTTTTCAAGACATGTTCTAATTGGACTCCACATTTTGAGGTAAAGTTATTTTCTCTCATTCATCTTATCCAGAGAATATTGAAGTACATTAAGAAATTTAAACAAACCAGGGGATCTTGTCCTTTGAAAGCCTGAATTTCTTCTCACTACTATCATGACTTACACCATGGAGTGACTCACTGTAATGGACTATTTTATTTTGAGCGTGTTTCATCATATGCTAAAATACAAGAACATTTCAAATACAAGCCTGGATTCTTCTGTACATTTTTGCTCGTTGTGGCTTATCTAGATATTCTCTGCAAATAATAACAGAATGTTTGACCAAGTGATGTAATTATGCTAATTGCTATTTGGGCTTTTACTCATCTAAGCCTCTTTGTTGCATACACTGCAGTGTGTTGCACAGTGTTGTGGTACTCGGAATCGGTCTTGGTCTTGAGTCCGGTCTCGAGACCATTTCTTGATGGTCTCGGTCTTTGTCTCGGTCTCGGTCGCTGAGGACTCGGCATTTTATTTCAAGACCGGTTGAGACCGCAACTGCGAAAATATCACTAAACATGCAGCAGACTGTCCAGTTTATTTGTTAACATCTTTGTTTTCATTGGATGCAAAAATGCACCGTAAGTGACTTGCCAAATAAGTGTTTGTTACTCCCTTCCCTTCCTCCCGCCCCCCTCTCAACTTTCACTCACGCGGCGCTCTGAGACATGCGCAGTGGTTTCCTCTCAACGGCAGAAGATCTAATAGTCAGTAATAGAATAGCGCTTCATAAATAATAAGAAACCCGATACCACAGCTTAACTCAGCAGCGCTTCGCTTTCACAGACGGTGGGGAAACGTCTAACTTTTTTCGTCACTTAGAAAAGTATCTCAAAGAAGGTTAAGCTCCGTTGACGTGACGTTAGCAAAGCTAGTTGTACAGAGACATAAGCATTGTGATGAAAAAAAGTCACTCACTGCACTGAATTATTGTGCGGAGGTTTGACTGACTTGTTGCACTTATGAGACAAGCTGTGTCCAAAAGTCTGCAATGTAGTGATGCGACATTCAGGAGCGGTACGATTCCTCTGCTCGGGTCTTTACTTATTAGACAGGACTGGAGTGTCGCTGAGGCCTATCAGATTACAATACGCTGTCAGAATAGCATACATGTATCTACTTCTTGCTTGTTGCTCCCTGGTCAGTCTTCATAGTTGAGCGTCTTGCATTGCTATGTTTGATGGTGCAGACTAGAGATCGAAAGGCCACCGATCATAATCGGCCGATTTTCGTGAAAAAGTGTATGATCGGTGATCACCGATCACAGTCTCTTGTTGCGGATCACACAAACCGATCACCTGCATCTCATTTCTCAGCCTGTCTGTCCAGCTGGTCTCGTCTTTCCTTCACTGCGCAAACGCGCAGCAACAAATCCTAAGCGATGTGTAACTATAACGCACTGAGTGAATGAGGATGTTTGCGTGTTGCGGCGGAAAATTGAAGCAGATCAAAATGCATCAACACAACGAAGCTAATAGACATAAAAACAATGACGAGTGAGTTTGGCTACATCAGTCTCACTGCAGTAAAAAGACACGGAGGATCAGACAGCAGGTAAAGCAGCGCAGCTACAAACACTCATCGGATTAGCATGACGGTCAGAAAGCTAAACTAATAACCTGGAAAATGATTTAAGTCTTGGAGCTGCGATGTAAGACGCTGGTTCTGCTGTTGAACCGCTGCTCCGCTACAGGTAGTAATATTTAATATTTAGTAATATTTGACACGGAGCCGCTTCTGCTCCACCTGGTAGCGACTCTCTCACCGAACCTGTTTAAAGCTGCAGCATCTAATTTAAAAAAATACATTTTACATACGTATTAAAACTTTCTCTGTCCTAACATGAAACAGATAATCTCTAAAAAATAATCGATCTCCTCCCTGCTCTGCATAATTACTCTTCTCAGTCAGAAACAGCCAATCAGAACTAGCAGTAACCAGCTAGCCGCCATGCTAACAGGAAGTTTTCATTCAGTAACTCTGGATTGTTTATTGTAATGGATCCTGTATTTGACTTTGAATGTTAAGTTTTATACTTGAATCTGTTGTCAATGTTGAGAGGTTTTATTTTTGGCTCTTTGCATTATTTAGCCTCTTCAGAGCCTCATATGTTATCAGTCTGTTAAAGATAGTATTACTGATAGCAGTTCAATTTGCACAATGTCTGTTTTGTTTAGTTTTCTTTTTGGAAAAAGCTATTAAAAACAAGTTTTTGTCTAAATTGAGGTGAATTCATGGTTCCTTTTTCCACATAATGTAACCGTAGTGCTTATGATTAAAAAAAAAAAATTATGTGATCATATCGGTGATCAGCCCTCATGGGTGATCGGAATAGGAATCGGCAGGAAAAAACCTGATTGGCACATCTCTAGTGCAGACAGTGGTGGTTTCTGAAATGAGCAACATGGGTAAACACCCAGGGCGTTATCTTTTTAGGATTGACACGAGACCACCGCAGATTGTAGTACAGAGATGGAAGCAAAGCAGAACAAAGAGTTTGTTAAATTTAATATTGGTTAAATTTATTAAGTATTTAATATCTATGTGTTTTTATGGGAATATGGATCTTTGAGATCAATTTGAGAAGTAATTTTGACCATATTTCACATTTTATCATATCATGTAGAGCGCATTGCTGGTCTTGGTCTTGACTCGGTCTCGGACCCTAAAAGTCTTGGTCTTGTCTCAGTCTCAATACACTCTGGTCTTGGTCTTGTCTTGGTCTCGGGTTAGGTGGTCTTGACCACAACACTGGTGTTGCATGGCGAAGGAAGTGTTTTCATCGCAGTTCTGGAAAATACACAAATTTTGAAACCAGCTCAAAAAATGTTATCAAGAAACTTGAGGGTTTTTTTTTTCTGAAGTTGCCGTGTTTCCATTAGGCAAATTTATTTTTGTCATTACAATTTTGTGCATTGTTGACAGTCTAACATTTCCATACGAGCACTTTAAGTGTGACCAAATCCCAATACACAACAGTTACCATCACAACTTCCACAAAAACTGTCATTCAGGCATTGATGGCTGATTTCTTTACACATTGTAGACATGATTAAGTATTCCTAAGTTACTCTGAATTTCATGATTCCTCCACTCCACGAAACGAAAAAAAGGTCAACTTGGAATTGAAATAAAGACAGATTCAAATCTTTGTGAAAATCCGTCAGAGCCTGCTTGAGTATGCTCACCGCAGTGTGGGTGCTGACTGGCACTAGCACATGTAAATTCTGCTGAGCCTAGAGAATGCCAGCATAATTATTTCAAAAAGAAGGTGCTCAGTGATCCAGAGGTTATTAGCATGTCGACTGAGTGTCCTCCCTGTCGCTACAGCAGCTGAACTTTAGTCACACAAAGATTTAGGGCTCACCTGAGTTTGTGGTTCTAACTGATTGGATGCTGATGTCAGCACTGTTCATCCTTTGGGTCTGACACTAAAAGCTCGATGTGCGATCGCTAGAGGGTGTTCCATGTCTTGGGATTTGTTCTGTACTGTTGTCCTTTTTCCATGCCAGAAAGAAAAAAAATGTCCACCAATTCCAAATCAGCCATAGTTTATTCAGTAAGCAGAGACGCTCTTGATGTTTCTGCACTTGATGAGACGACATTTATGTCTCCTTGAGATGAGAGTTCATCTTACTTGGTTCTTGTACACTTGACAACTGTCAGTGTTTGACATTGCTGCTTCAGACAGAATGTGGGGGTGAATATAAACTTCAGCAGAAAAGGGAAGTTTTTTTTTTTTTTTCAGAAAAGCTTCAGTCTCAATTACATGTATGTCAGTAGGACCACCTCTGTCAGGGTGATTCACAAGATGTCTACTCCAAATCCATTCGTTCTCTCTCTATGCTCACATTTTTAAACAGGGTCAGAGGCTGGTGTCCATCTATGGAGGTTATCAGACGAGAGGCAGTGTACACCCTGCAAAGGGTTAATACATGGCAACATGGAGATGGATGACAGAGCATTAGGTGTTAGGGCCATTGTAGAAAATAATTTTTTTAAAAAAGCAGTAAATTTCTGCCAAAAAATAAGAAATTTCAGTTTTAAATTAAAAATGTTGCTAGAAAACTCAAACGACATTTTCGACATTGACATTTTCAAGAAAAAAACTGGGACATTTCTGAGTTTGAAAGGTTGAAAATGTTCAACATTTGGAAATTGTCTGAGTTTCAAAAGTTGTAAATATCCAATTTCTGAAACTCAGAAATTTTTTCAAGAAAATTTCTGAGAATAGTATAAAAAAATTCAGTACTTTCTAGCAAATCTAAAATGTTTGAAACTCAGACATTTCCAAGTAACAAATTTCTGAAGTCAATCTTAATTTTTTGGTGAAAATTGACTCCTTTTTTCTGTCTTAAATGATTCTAATAAGTCCTTTTTACTAGGAAATGTGGCTTGACTTGGCTCAATTCTACTCTTCAAATTTTGGGTGGATTTCCATTGCAGCTTATTAACACCTCTAGTGCACAGTGGGGTTGCATATAAAAAGTACTTGCTCCTTGGATATTTTACCATTTTACTGCGTTAAAAAAATTGAATGCAAGTCAGTGAATCCATGACAACACTAGTTGCATCATAAGAGTTAACAGGTTAACAAAAAGAAAAGACAAAATCTTTAAATTCAAAGTGAAAAGTAATTTCTGCAAAAATAGCTACAAAGAAATTAAAAAATAAAACAAGAAAGTGCACAAGTATTCACACTCTTCAAGTCAGAAGATGCACATTTGGCTGCAATCACAGCATGGAGTCTGTGTAGCTTGTTCTCAGTCAGACTTGCTCATTTAAAATTAAATGTTTAACCTTTCAGGTTTCTTCTAAATGTACAGAGAACACAAACAAAAGGTAGAAAAACAAAGTTTACAGCCATTGCCAGTCTATTTGTGGTTGAAGGATGTGATTCAATCACATAAAATTGATGCTTTTATGTTGGTCGACAAACCATGAATCCGAGTGGAAAAGCGGAACCCTGCTCTGAAAATGCAATACAAATACTCTTTAAAAAATGCAGCTGTATAAATAAACTGTATACTCTCACTTTTAAAGTTAATGTCTCATTGAATAATTCACACACACAGTACTGCACAGCTTCTCAAGTTCATTAAATTTAAAACTACTACATTCATCCCAAAGGGAAATTAAACTGTATAGAAATGTTCAACTAAGCAAAATTTCTTCGAAGAATGGCTGTAGAGACAGAAACGCCTGTGGGCAGGAGGGGTTGCCTGTTGTGGTCATCGTGTATTCTAGCAGATCAGAGGAAACCTATCGAGAATGCTCAGAGCTTTTCTGTATTTTATGAAGCACATTTATTTGCACAACCATCTCCAGAGCAGTCCCCAGAACAGAATCCATTTGTTGAGGTTTTTTCAAAGTCCCAGCTCTGGTGATGCTAACTCAATAGAGATTGGACTCTTCAGAACAAGACCTTCGGCATCTTGCTACAAACATTGAAGTATCCAAGTTTACTCTTTATCCTCTTGTGTAATGCCTCTCAGATGCTTCTTCTTCGTTGGTTTGCTAGGAGGTGTACTCCGAGATAGTTATAACCTCCACAATCTCCACTTTTTCACCACGAAGCAAACAGTGTTTGACATTTTCCTCCGTTGCCTGAAGTCTACATTTATCTCTTTGTTTTGTTCACATTTAAGATAAGATTGTTTCCCACACCATGCCACAAAGTGTTCCCTCAGCCCTCTGTACTCAATGTCTTGTCCTTCTTTGATTCCTGGCAAAGTTGTCGGGGGTATTTCCGTACATGAAACATTCAATTTCTCTTCAACGTTATGAACGTTTCTCTGAATTACGTTGAATTTGAACTGACTGAGGCTTTGTACCCTCAGGTCTTGGCATTATGTGAAACATGGACCTTCTGTTGTTCAGACAAAAACACAACAAGATGTCAACCAGCCTGAGCAGCTCCAGGACTGTCACGCTTCATGTTAGGTTGCACCGCGGAGAGGCTCATCAAGTCAAACAAACCCTAAGGCCATATGTTGGTGCAGATTCTCAGCCTACCAGGTAATCCTAGTTGCTTAAATACAAGGCAGCTAAATCTCTCGTTTTGATCCTTAAGGGTATTTCAACTCCCATGAAAAGATTCTTTAGTTTTAATCAAGTCAGGGGATTGCTTGGACTTTTAGGGGGGATGATGCTCCTTCAGACAATAGAGATTATGTTTACAGCTCTCTTAGTGGAGCTTAGTAGATTTATTTTTTACATTATATTTATTTTTTTGGAAGGCGCTCTGCGGTAATTCATTTAATTTGGGAAATAATCACCGGGTGGAAGGATAAAGCAAGATCGAAAGCATCCCACTAATGTGCTATTTGCGTGATATCTAAGTGTGAGTTATGTTAAATATGATTTCAACTGAGATTAGTGGACTAGAGTTTTATCTCTGATCTTTTGTATTTTTTAAAATGTTTTTTTAAAGCATTTGTTGTCCTGGACTTTCCAATATTACTCTTTGATTTGTCGTCAAATGCCGCTTTGCGGTCGTTGATTCAGTCAATGAAGCATGTCTCTTTGTTCCTCACAAGTTGCGTTTCCATAACAAATAACCTTAAAACTTTGTCTATGTTCCATTGATGTTGAAAAGGACAAATTTCGCAATTGTGGGGTTTCCATTAAATAAGTCACTAAAAATCTATATGTTTTAAGGACTTCTTGTTCACACAAATCATTAAAAAACATACTCCAAATACTTCCTGTCATCTTCTTCTTCTTTGTGATGTGCATCCATGCTGTGACAGCATAATATGAGACACATAATCTGATTCAAGTTCCTCTGCATCCTCCCTGTTCTACTATTGTCATCAATAGAAATGCATCTCTCCTGGTCAGAAACAACCAATAAGAGCCAGGAGGAGGGTCTTAGCGCTGTCAATCATTCTCATGTATGTGCTACTAAATATTGCATTGGTAGAAAGGCAATTTACCGTTACAGAAGAACTGTTTATCTGACGTCATCAGTGGCCATAGCTAGGTTGCGGAGAACCAGTACATACACGAGGGTGATTAACAGCACTAGGACCCTCCTCCTGATCTGATTGGTTGTTTCTGACAGAGCAATGTATTAAATTGATGGCTGGACCATAGGGAGAAGGCAGAGGAGCCTGATTTTTGTTGTTTATTTGTCTTGTACTGTCGTGATAGCGCTAAAAAACAAAAGCTGCGCACTGCAGGAATTATCATGTAGACGTAAGATACAAGCAACTCACACCTTCACTCTAGAGCCCCAAATAAGTCAGTTATCCCCTTTAAGAAGAGTGTATAATGCCACTGCTGATGCCTTGTGTTGTTTTTTCAACCTTCATTTATTTCTTGTCAAACACTCTGTACCTTGAGCATGTGTTGATGATTCTTCATAAAGTAGATTCAGAAACAAGATTTAATATTAACAAACCAATGTGTAGCCCCAACTCATCAAGCATTCTTGGGAGACTTCTAGCTGCCTTATCAAGTTCTGAATCTGATTAATGAATTTTTTAATAAAAAAACTCCCCACGCTTTGATGTCTCATCAAACAAAAAACCTCTCCCATATCATTACTCCGGAAATAAAGCGAGTTGGACAGCAAAGGTGAACTGAAGGCTCTTATTCTCCCAGTGAAGCCGGATAAAAAACCCCCCCCAAAAAAACGCGTAGGCAGAGTGGAGGTGACCTCGCCTGGAGCCAAATGATCTGTGAGTGTCCCCGGCAGTGGCTTGCTACCCTGCGGAGAGGGAGATCTGCGCCTCAGCCATCATTTCGCTTTATAAATGTTCAAACCGAGTCACTGAGCACAGCAGAAAGGAATGGGGGAAGCTTCGACTGAGCACCGCTCCCCCATTGTGTCAGGCGTCAATCCCAGAGCTCGGGATGGACAGCTAATGAGAGCCAAGAGGGGGAAGCATGACTTCTGCGTACCGCCAGACCCAATGTGAGATTCCCCCTGGCAGGCTGAGGCCGGAAAGGACCAGATTCATCACGGTGCCACATTTGGATTCGGGACGGCGTCTGTTTTTGCGTTTCTACCTAAACCACCCTGCTGTTCCCTCTCAGCTGCTGTGTCGAGTTTTCTGTCACCGGCAGCAAGCGTAGCAGTGCATGGTGTATTCTGCCGGCTCCTTACGCGTTTCATACTCAGAAACCCCCGAGGATTGTCAGATGTGGAGAAGCGGGGAGGTGAAAACAAAGCTTGTTCCTTCTCTCAGAGAGGAGGAATGGGTGAAGCACTTTAGTGTTTTCACACTTTTTACATTTCCAGTAAGTAGAGTAGGTTATAGGAGTACCTCAAAAGGAGAGGGGAGGTTTTAAAAGAGCCTTAAGCAGTAGTTGATAATCTCTAGATATACAGCATGTGCAGCTAATATATGGCAACCACAGACCTCAACTTGATCCACTTTTGACACATCCGATATTGATATAAATATCTGAGATTTGATTCTGATCCGATACAGCAAAACAGATCTGAATTGTCTTAAAACGTTTCTTTTTATTAAACACAGACATAAATGTCATGAAATACTAATATATTTTATAACTCTGTACCAGTGTACAGCACACTTAAATACACCAATATCTTCACAAGCTGGGTCAAAGATGTAAGAACAAAACAACTTTAATTTGTTCAGGGCAATTAGGAGTATAACAGCCAAAGTGAAAAAATAACTAAGGAACTGAAAGTGACGGAAACAATAGGTTGACTAGTTTGGTCAAATGTAAAAAATAAACTGCAACAATCCTTTCAAATGGTTCAGAAAATGAGTTTAAGAATTATAAAGATAACGTATGATAAATAATAAAGCATGACGTCGCTCACGATATCCAATCTAGAATTTCTTTCAGTATTGGGGCCAATATGTATACAATTTAATCATTTCTGAACAAAATCCAATTGAGAATCCACAAAAAAAATTAAGAAAACAGATGCTCACACAGAGTCCTCCATCCAGCCTGACTGAACTCGAGCTATTTCAGAAAGAACTGTTGATTTTCAGGACAAAATGTCAATAATATACATCGGGGTCGGGACAAAGTCCCAAAACACGGTTTACTGTTTGACCTCCTTAGGTTTAGATATATATATATATATATATATATATATATATATATATATAGGTTTAACGACTAATATTTTAATCGACTATCTGAATAGTCGAGTCGATGACGTCATAGTGACGTAAGCGCAAAACCCTTCACAACTACTTGGGAGCTTTATCAGCTATTTTCACGGCAAATATTGACACCCTCTTCCCTTCTCCCGCTTTAACTAAGTATTATGCAGAATTAAAAGAGCAATAAACAGATCATTCTTCGTGAACAGTTCGTTGCACAAAGTCGGGTCTAACTTTTTTTTTTTTTAACACCGGCGGATATTGTATTAATATCACACTAACCACAATGGTGCATTTGGAACATCACAAACCAAACTTATTATGAACGGATCCCGTTTGGTTACAGTTTAATTCAACGAAACCTCCCGCTGCTCCTCCCGCTGCTCCTCCCGCTGCTCCTCCGCCCGATGAGCAGCAGGAAACTCCGTGGACTCAGCAGAAGCTCTGAACCGACACGCAGACAGCGGCAGAGATCGACTCTATCAGATCCTCAGGATGAAGCTTGGACTTAGTTTACAGATGTAGTCAAACCATATTTTTATAAGAGCGCAAAGCTTGCCAGGTTAGAAGCTTCAGTACGCAGGTGATGCTGATAAGTTGGGGGTAGTTGAGGGATAAAAAAAACAAAAAAAAAAAAACGACATCATGGCGCGTTGTCGCACATAACTCCGGTAGATTGTATTTATTTATTTTTAGGATTTTTTTCGGCACTAGTTTATTTGACAGCAATCTGACTGTAAGGGGTCAGAGAGCGGAGAGGCCTGGCTGTGGACCCAGCGACTGGAGGACGGGGGTCGGACTCCTGACTACCGCGGGCTAAAGTCTCTATATGCGGGGCGCCGCAATAACCACCGTGCCGCGCATCGCCCCTATTGCGGGAGCCTATGCTGTAATTTAAAGTTTCTCTTTGTTAAATTATTTACATTTTTACACAATTTGAGCTTTCTGGCTAACTCGCCTAGTTCACCTTCTTTCATTATATATATATTATAATATATATATATTATATATATATATATATATATATAATATATATATATATTATATATATATATATATAATTAATATATATATATATATAAATTCCCTTCTCACCCTCTGTGGGTGGTCTCTCTCTCTTTCATCCTCTGACGGTCCTCTACCAGAGGCCTGGGAGCTTGAGGGTTCTGCGCAGTATCTTGGCTGTGCCTAGTGCTGCACATTTCTGGACTGAGATGTCTGATGTTGTTCCTGGGATCTGTTTTAGCCACTGCTCCAGTTTGGGGGTTTCTGCCCCGAGGGCCCCGATGACCACAGGCACCACTGTGGTCTTCACCTTCCAGGTCTTTTCAGTTCCTCCCTGAGGCCCTAGTATTTCTCCAGTTTCTCATGCTCCTTTTTCCTGATGTTGTAGTCACTTGGTATAGCTACATCCACCACAACGGCTTTCCTCTGTTCTTTATCCACCACCACAATGTCCGGTTGGTTCTCCATCACCATCTTGTCTGTCTGGATCTGGAAGTCCCACAGGATCTTAGCTCGGTCATTCTCCACCACCTTTGGGGGTGTTTCCCACTTCGATCTCGGGGCTTCCAGTCCATATTCTGCACAGATGTTCCTGTACACTATGCCCGCCACCTGGTTATGTCGTTCCATGTACGTTTTCCCTGCCAGCATTTGGGGTACCAAAACACTAATCTTTTACAGGTCATCCATAGCCGCGTTAACTCAGTGAAACTTATAAATGTAGGTATTAATTTCGTGCTATGATCCACAGCAAAGTGATCTGTATTCGCCAAGCTACGCAGACTCGTTGCCATAGCAACTGACAATGTTGCCACTTCACGTTTTAGGATATAACACCAAAAAACATTCAAGAATTTTCCACACAGAACAGAACATTTAGTTTGTTGTTGTAGTTCGTTTTAAGCTTAATGTTTTATTAATAAATACTTGGTGTGGCAGATTAGCTACTGCTTCTACTTTACTGAATTATTTAAACATTAACTGTAGCCCACAAAACACACATTTAATTACAAAACTAAACAAAAACATATTATTGCTGTCTTACCTTTACATATCAATGAAATCCATGCACCGCTAATTCTGCACAAAAATATCCGTTCATCCAAAGCCAAGTTTATCCTCGGCATGTCTTTTCTCCTCCGTTTGAGAATCTTGAAGTAAAACTTTCAGCTCTGTGTTGGTCTTCCTTTAGTTATAATCTCCTGCTTCAATTGAAAATCCACTTTATTAAACTGTTAAAGGGTAGAAATGTAGTCTTTCATTATTGATGTCCGAAGAGAGGAGAAAACAAATTTACTTTACTTATTTGCTGTGTGGCTAGCTCCACGGCTAGCTCGCTGTGTCTTACTCTGCAGTTGTGCAGTCAATATCTGGGAACATGAGCGCCCCCTATAAAAAATAGCGGTGAGGCAAGAGAATTGCCTGCCTCACCTCGAGTCTGTTCTCTGCCGTTTCTTATCGCTCCTCCGCACACAAAACACGATACACACACAGCTGGTACCAAAAAAACACTGTACATTATATACATAAGCGAAATTATGGAAAATCAGTTCATATATTAAATGTTTGCTGTCATATAATGGCAGCCAGTGCAGTTAGCGAGATATTGCGTAATAGCAGGAGAGGCTGAGCTCGCTGCTGCCTCACCGGCTTTGCTTCTGAGCATATGAATGGGAAAATGCGAAAATCCAGCGATTTTGAAGAAAAACTCATCAGAATTGGTGAAGCTAAGTAAAACATAGATACTTTATAGTACAAAACCACAGGGTGAAAATAGCAATAGAAATGATTTTATATTATATTATTTTTCCATGATGACAGGTGAGGCTCTGCCTCACCTGCCTCCCCTGACCGCAAGGTGTATATATATACAGTATATACACAGTCCAGTCACATTAATGTGACCATCTGTCAAAAGCCAGAATAACCACCTTTCGCAGAGCGAACTGCTACGAGACGTGCAGGAAGAGAGTCACTTAGGTCCCTGAAGGTCTTCTCTGGGATGTTGAGCCATGCCGACTCTAATGCCGTGGCCAGCTGCGCTAGATTACGCGGTTGAGGATCCATGGCGCGAACAACTCGATCGAGATGGTCCCACAGATGCTCGATTGGGTTTAAGTCAGGTGAGTTTGCTGGCCAGGGGAGGACGGTAAACTCATCCTGGTGCTCTTCGAACCACGCACGTACACTGGCAGCTGTATGGCACCTCGCATTGTCCTGCTGGAAGATGCCATCATCCTGAGGAAAAACAATGCGCATGTAGGGGTGGACATGGTCCGCAAGGACAGATGCGTACTTGTATTGATCCATCGTGCCTTCCACAATAATCAGTGAACCCAGAGAATGCCAGGAAAACATTCCCCAGACCATAATGCTCCCGCCTCCAGCTTGGACCGTTCCTGCAATGGTTGCAGGGTGGTTCCTTTCAGAGGTTTCACGCCTTATACGCCAACGTCCATCTGTCCGATGGAGCATAAAACGCGATTCATCTGAAAACGCTACCTGTCGCCACTCAGTGGACGTCCAGCTGCTGTACTGGCGTGCAAATTCTAGCCTTCGTCGTCGATGAACACCAGTCAGCATAGGTGCACGAACCAGGCGTCCGCTTCGGAGGCCCAGACGCAGCAATGTTCGCTGAATAGTGGTTTGGGAGACACTTGTGGTAGCCCCTTGGTTCATTTTAGTGGTCAGTTGCTCAACGGTAGCCCGTCTATCTGCCCGAACGCATCTCCGCAACCGTCGTTCGCCTCTGTCATCTATGGCCCGTGGTGCACCACATTTGCCACGTCGTTGATTTTGGACAGTCCCATTTTGCCATGCACGGTACACTTTTACCACGGCGGCACGCGAACAGTTCACAAACTCAGCCGTTTCGGAAATGCTTCCACCCTTGGCCCGAAAGCCAATGATCATGCCCTTTTGGACGTCGGATAAATCGCTTCGTTTCTGCATTACACCAACGATTGAAATGTTTTCCGAAGCCCACACACACCCTTTATATACGCTCAACTGCACTGTGCTGCCACCTGCCTTCTGTGATTGGTTATTTAACTCTGAAGTGGAAAGTACGTGGTGGTCACATTAATGTGACTGGACTGTGTATATATATATATATATATATATATATATATATATAATATTCTCCTCCTCTTGTCTGGAAGTGTTTCTTTTCGCTTCCTTTATAAGGTGGAGAGCTGTTGGGCCGTGATAAGCAGACATTAAACTGGAGAGTAATGATTCCCTTCCATCTTCAATCTCAGATGTTCCTTTTCTTTTATGGGTGACCCTCATAAACGCCTCTGCTGCCCAGGAATCTCTGAGTCAGTTAAATCCAGCGCATATAGATTTTTTTATTGTTATTATGAGAAGTCTGTCATCCTTATCATGCTATAGCTCCCTGGGACAGGAGGGATTCCGGTTGAAGGAAGCGAACGGCGCTTTCAGATAACGTGTACCTCAACTCGATTAGCCGCTTTAACCCCATCTTCTACTTTTAGTTACCCCCCCCCCCTTTTTTTCCTCAAAAAGGCCTTTTGAATATTTCCTTCCTCAAAATGTCCCCTTTCTAGAGATATGTTAGATTCTTTTCCTATGACTTGTTTGGAAAGTTGATAAGGAACCTGGATAAACTTGCTTATTCGAAAAAAGCCATTATTAGACTTTATTTGGGAGTTATTATTATATTATTTCTCTTGCTTATATTTTTTTTAAGTATTACAATTTTAAGCAGTGAAAGAAAATGACCTTTGCGTACTTTCCAATTTGTACCTCAGTCACATTCAACTTGCCATAACACCAACCCAAATGAGAATGATCCAACCAAGAATTGCTTGACTTCCAAGAGAAAATTTAACATTTAGCATGCGTGTTGCCTCTGCCGTCAGAAAGGGAAAAAACACACCGTTGTAGGAAGCTTAAATTAAAAATAAATAGTCTGACCTTATACTAAAAAGGTCTAGCAATTAATTCCTCTTACCTTTGATTAATAATTCCTATCACATTGTTTGTAAAGTTAATGCAAATTTCACCACGGGCTCGGATGTAAAATGGTAAATGATCCAAAGGCGTCTTTTAACCTCTGCTGGCTCCTAAAGAACTCGTTTCCAATGGGGTTTCTCATTAACACATCCATTCAGTCTGAGGCCTCGGCATCCATTGATGCAGCACTTTTACAAAGCGCGCGAACTGATTAGCATATCGGGGCCACTTGCTGTTTACATCGTCTTTAGGAAAAGAAGGAAGGCGTGCATTGTGATTGAAAGTGTCCTCTGGTCAGATTACACCACAAATGAGATTTTTGACTTGCATAAAAATTCATATGTAAGGTGAAAATAATAATAATTAAGAAAAACGTGATGCTGAGACATGGCAGATGCATGTAATGTAGAAAGATGATCTGAAAAGGGATTTGGTTTCTGTCTGTGTGTCGTGACATGTCCGCCTCCCTCCTGGCTCTTGTTGCTGTAGGATTAATTACGGCCGCAGCATCTGGTCAGACGGGCAGACCGTGCAGTGACGCACTTTGTTTTACTGCCATATTATGTGTAGCCAGGCGTGTTTTTGACGTGGCCGCTCTGCAGTTTTCTACTTTTCTGTCTGTTTCCAAAAATTACACATTCATGAATTTTATGTCTTGTTCCAGTGTTCAGGGCCGTACCTATCATAAGAATAAGCTTAGCTTGTGGGGTTCTGTGGATTCAAAGTGAACCAAGGTTCTTCTTGCCGTCAAGTTACCAACAAATAAGGAATTAAGCAAAGTGTATCTACTAAACTCGAAAAGATGTCAAAGAAAATTTCATTTTCCAAGAAGTATAAAAGTGTAACCCAAACACCAAGAAACGTCATTTTGTATGACTTTATCATGATTTTAGTGAAAAGTGGTTCTGTCCTCGACTGCATTCATAACCAACAATAGAAAATATATTCCTTGCAATAGTCAAATAAACTATTTATTTGACAATAAGAAATTCAGTCAATATAAAATTACATTGCTTTTCTATTTTTGTTCGCAGCAAAAGCCATTAAATATGCTAGTGCAGCAAATTCATTTGAAAAATTAATGCTTTTATTTCTGCAAGAAATGTTGTGTTTACACTGTTTCTTATAGGATGTGTTTAATCTTGGGGTTTTTATTAATTTTCTTCCTGTACCAACAGGCGGGGGAACAAACCATGGAAATCAACCTTGGCTGAAATTGAGTGCATTTACAATTGTATCATTCAAAATGCCCATTAATGCACAATGTCCCTCTACAGCAAATGAAATAAGTGAAGTTAAATGAAGGCTGTTTAAATTGCAACGTTGATACTTCCTCATTTTAATCCCTGTTTGCTCTGCGAGAGACTATTTGTTTGCGCGTAAGAAAAATGCTCTGGAAACCACACACACATTTCGAACTAAACTTCTTGGGTTATGGGACTGCAGCCGATACACACACACTTCTCAGTTTGGCAGACAGCGCAACTCCTACCACAGCTTAAACACCAGTAGAGAAAAGTCCTGACATTGAAAAGCATTCGTGAAAAACAACTTCAATGAAAACATATCAAACCACTTAGCATGCTAACGCTAGCTTAGCTTTTCTGCAGACTGCTCTGCTTGAAAACATCCGACAGCAGAAGAGGTGAGTCTGTGACTTTTTCTGTCCAATAAAATATATCTTTAGAAACAAATTGATACTTTTGATGTTTTTCCTGAAAACTTGTGCAGCTGCAGTCCATTGAGGCTGTTGTGTGGAAACTGTAAAGCACTTCAACACCCTGAATATCACTGGTGAGTAAGTGGACTACAGCCAATATGTTGTCCAGTGTGTGTCATGTTATCATTCGTTATGAAAGACAACTTAGTGCTGGATCGTTTTACATTTACCAAGAGCATCATCAAGAGAAGCAGCCAAAAATGAACCAATCTGCGAATAGGCAAATTTTCCACAAATAATTTGGAGTCACGTTCCAAATTATGGAACAGAAAAAAATTGTGAATATGGGAGTAGGCAGTGACTTTCTGTTCTGATTAAATACACTGTGTCATTTAACTCTACAGTACTGATTTTTTCAAGCACATGGAACCAGATGCAGCTGGTTTTATTAACTGTAATGAAGCCTCAGACCATACTTCAGTATTGACCAAAAGCCTATAAAAGCTGCAGTATTATAGTATAATTGTATCATTTTATAACACAATGAAGTAACTATGTCACCCTCATTTGTCATAAGAATGCTGTCAAATATGACTTCAGAGAAATGTGACTTTGTAATTTACCACCTTAAAATTGGGCCTCTGTCTCTTTAAGAACCTCCTGCTCTAGCTGAGACCCTGCCTTCAGGAAGTCATCACAACATGACCCTTTAATAACGTTCTAAGTGGCGTAGAGATGTGGCTCATAAAATGAACTCAGCATGCGGAGTTCTGCCAGGTGTTTGCTAATTGCTGCCGGCTAGTCTGAAGGAGTGGAGTGGAGGAGTCGTGAGGGAAAAGTGCTCTGGAAGGTGGAACCTTCGAAACTGGAGCTCCAGGTACGTTTTTGATGGGTGAACAACATTGTAACAAAGTAAAACTCAAAGAAGTAGATTTTATATAATATTGACCCATTAAATGATTTGCCGTGGTTGTTATTTTTAACACAAACCGCAACAAGTTTTCTGTTTAGCATATCTTACCTTCAGCCAACTCGCCTTTTTAATTGTCTAATGAAAAACAAATTCTCTGTCTCTTCTCTCTTTCCAGTCGTGTTTTTATGGCGGGTTTGAAATTCAACCGCGCTACGATTATCATGCATGGCAGTTCATGATGATCAAACACTCAGTGCGATGTTTAAAGACTGATAAATTAATGATTCAACATTAGAGCTGGAGGAAGAGTGATCAAACAGGCAAACAAAAAAAACAACAAAAAATAAAAACCCTTTCATTGTTGCCAAATATTGATGTGCTGAAGGACACTTTGCACTACAGAGGCACTAAAGAGCTGCTTTGTAGGTATGCAGCGGGGAAACGGTTTGTGAATGAGAACAATGAAATACTTTCAGATAAATGTAAAAAAAATAAAATAAAAATACGGGTTATAGGAAATGCAAGAATTTCTCATGCTGGAGGAGGTTCTGCCTTGAGATTAAAAGGGTTAAGTTTATTTCTGTAGGCGTGAATAACCTGGAGCTCCCCTCCTTTTTGTAGTAGAGCCCCGGCTGAAGGGACAGATGTGATATGCGGAGTTGTTTGCTGCTAACATCCCTGAGGCTCCAGAGTCATCCTTAGCACAGAGTTACGGCCTTTTTTTTTCTTCCTGTGTGTTCAGTTTCTTTATTTCACCGAGTCTGATGCTGCTACCTCAAAAGATTTCCCTGCAAAGAAAAAAAAAGTCTCTCCCCTACAGACACATAAAAAACAACAACCTGGATTTGGGCACTGATGGACTGAAGCTATCTCAGACAGGAGAGTATGTTCTGTTCTCTCTTTAAAAAAAAAGAAAAGCCTCGGTGTTGCATTCCCATCCATTTCAGTCTGTTGTCCGGGTGTACACACACACACACACACCACACACACACACACACCACGCACGCACAAGAATCTGTTGTGTATCATCAGAGTTTGAAATGTGAAACATTTTTGTTGCCAAGGTGAAGGTACCTAATTGAACAAATTATTGATGGTTTAAGTTTCAAAATGCATCACTTTTGTTTCCCTAAAGTTGAATCCCTGGACCTGGTGAAGCTGCAAAAACAAATGTGATGAAAGTGACTATCAAAAACTCATAACCCTTAATAGATTGTGCTTGCGTAGATAAAAGCAAATGGGTTATCATCACAGAGAGCTGGGGCTGTTAGGAGCAGGATGCCACATTACTGTAACCACACGCTCTTTTTTTCTCTCTCCGTGTTCTCGAAATGGCATAAAATAAACAACTTTCAGACTGCACTTAATCTTGCCGTGAATGTTCACTTTACGCAGATTGCATTTTTATCACTTGTCACTTCAGCTCGTTCTCTCCTGTGTAGCTATAGAAGCTGAAGATGTTCGGATATTTAGATAAACCAGTGTGCAAGATGTACTGGAATGCACCGTAAAAGCCCAACTGTTGGGATTGGACTGGTTTAATGATGCAGGTGACTGGATTTGGACATTAACTTTTCTTTTTTTCCCAGTGTCTGTAATGTTTACATTAAGCTTGTAACCCTTAATTAGATAATTAGTTAGACTTTTATTTTTGCGGGCCTACTTCCTGTTATCCCCCAAACTTTCCACCTTATTTAAAGCCCCACCTCCAGCACAGTTTGAACGTGATCACCTGTTCCACTGTGATTGTGGCTGTGTGGCATCTTGCTGAGAACAATTCACCCAAAATCTCTGACTCCGCTGATTTGATCTTTCGTTTGGTGAGTTTTTGTTGAAGCAAAGCAGTATTAGTTTGCCATGCAATTTCTGCTTGATTGCTCATTGGAGTATTGTTTTAATAGAACCATTGGCGTTGTTACCTGGGCGTCACCAAGACTGTCCCAGCTGATCGCAGTTTGGTGCCTCACTTCATGAAGGTAACCTAATCACTGCTATTGTGCCGGTTCTGGCACTGTTGTATTAAATAGGATGTAGCTACACTTAATTTGATATTGCGCAGTATATTTATTTATTTAATTTATTTTCCTCACACTGCTTGAGCATTTGAGTTGATTTATTTTACTTTCTATTGATATTTTTAAAGTGAACTTTGATTTCAACTTTAACCTTAAATTGATTAGTTGAAATATGATTGATAATTTGATATTTATTGCAGTTGTGTATTACACTGATAAACCACTTCATAGGTTTTCTGGCCTTTTTAGGTCGGGTTATTTTTATATGATGGATCAGATCCTCCTCTGAGTCCAAGGATGGCGAGCTAGAAGAAAGAGGAAACCTATGATTTTTGAATTTATTTTTGAAATAACTTGTCTCTCACTCTGTGTTTGTAACTGTTTGTTGTTGTTTGTTTATTCCCTTTAAATTCACAATATATACACAAAACCTAAGACCATTGCTTCGTGTTTTCATTCACACCTCAGGCTCCTTAAAGAACCATCTTCTGATGCTGCTTTTGTAGCCGCAGTTAGCTGCCTAGCCCATAACTGTTACAAGCTTCATGTTGTTTCAGTTGAGTAATTCATCTTAGCTGCACTATGTAACTTTTTTTAAGTGTTTTTATCCATCCATCCATTTTCTTTACACCCTTGTCCCTCAGTGGGGTCAGGAGGGTTGCTGGTGCCTCTCCAGCTAACGTTCTGGGTGAGAGGCGGGGTCACCCTGGACAGGTCGCCAGTCTTGTCACAGGGCAACACAGAGACAAACAACCAATCTCACACCACACACACACTCACACCTAGGGGCAATTTGGAGAGGCCAATTAAGTCATGACGGTCGTGATTTTGGACTGTGGGAAGAAAACCAGAGTACCCGGAGAAAACCCATGCATGCACAGGGAGAACATGCAAACTCATGCATGCACAGAGACATCAACCATGCAGAAAGGTCCGGGGCCGAGAATCGAACCCAGAACCTTCTTGCTGCAAGGCAACAGCTCTAACATCTGTGCCACTGTGCAGCCATAAAGTGTTTTTATATATTTGTTAAAATTATCATTATGTCAGGACAGTAATATAAGACAGATAATACGTGAAAAAATCTAGCTCCTCTGTCTTCTCCCATTAGCAACTGCAGCAATAAACCACACAGCCAGAAACAACCAATCAGAGCCAGGAAGAGGGACTTAGTGCTAGTTCACCACAAGGTAGCCTGCCATAAACTCTAAGGCCAGTTAGCATAACCACCAATTGTAGTGGCCAATAAACTTTTCCTGGAATGGTAGGTTGTTTCTCCACCATTAGCAGCATTGATTGACAGCCTCCTGGCTCTGATTGGTTGCTTTTTGGTGCATTTCTTCAGACAGCAGCAGCAGCTCAGGGAGGAAGTGAAGGAGCTCTATATTTTGCAGACCAAGCTAGATACCTTGTGGCTGCTTAAAGAAGCGTACGCTGGCATAAAGTTTTAGTTCTGTCTACCTTTCTTTCTCCAAAATCTTAATGTTCCCAAATAGCAGAGCTGGGTGTCCTCTTGTTGCACATATACAATCAATAAATTGGAATACACATTTTGATGAGGCTCATTTGTCAGATTAAAAGTCCCCTTTTGAAAACTGACATTTTTAAAGCAGGTGTTAAACACCCTTTTCATTAAGGCTACATTTTTGTATTCATTTTCTTTCTTCTCTATTGGTCTGATGTAATATTCTAATTATAAAAGCTTTCCAAACATCCATCAGTGTGTAATTAATCCATCTAATGTGCTTCAGTTTGTGACGAAGCTTCCAAAAACAAATGGACTTTTCAATGTTCTAATTTATCGAATGGGACTGTTACACACAGAAACATTATGCAGTTATGAAACAATTCTATTTGAAACCACGTGTGTTCAAAACTGACAGGGCACAGGATATATTCAGCACATGTTTGCGTGTGTGTTCACCACACAACCTCTCCTGTTGTGTGGTGAAGAGCGTCCTGACATTTTCCATCCTCTCTTCAGTGTGATTCACTCCAGCCAATGAAGAACCAAGGCAAAAATCAATATATCTCCAGTGTTGCCCTTTACATGCTAAGAACATAAATACAGAGTTTTATTAACTGGAACTCTCCTCTGCACTGTGTGTGATAAACTGGAGCTAAACCGAGGAAGTGGAGCGAAAAGAAAATGTCCAGGATCCAATTACAGCTTATGGAGATAAGAGCACCACATGTAATAACTCCAGCTTTGGAATAATCAATATTTCTCCACAAATTTCATTTTTATGGTCAAAACTGTGCTTAGAACTAAATTTGAGTGTCTGTAAGGCATAATTAATGATACCTCGTTGGCGCAAGCAGCGAGATGATCAAAAACGTATGGAAGAATTGGGAGAGTCACGTTTTTAACAACAGGAAGAAGAGGGTAAAAGTGCAAGGGAGCAGAAAGGAAAGAGACAAGGGCAGAGAGGGGATGAAAAGAAAAGAGCCTTTCTGCATCACAATGTCCTCACAATCTGTTTTTTTTTTATTTTGGTGAATCCTCCAGAGAATAGAAATACTTCTTTAGAAAACCAAATCCACAGTGGAAAAAAAAATTCATTGAACTTTTCAGTATCTAGAAATGGGGCTGCTTTCAGACTTCATTTGTTTCTGTAAAAGCACTTACTTTATCAGAGCCACGAATAAAATCTATTTTAAAAAGGAAATAATTAAACAAAAACATGTTTTTTCACCTTGTTTATTTTAATACTATTCATACTTTAAACATAATGCATATTTTCGCTGAATAGCCTTTAGCAAACATAAAAAAATAAAACTACATCACTACCTTGAACATTTCTGTGCGTATAATGTACAGTGACTTGAAAAAGGTTTCACACTTTTGTAATTTTTATATTTTACGAGGACGTTTTGGAATAGTTTTGCAAAACTGCACAGAATGCATGAGTCTCAAAATTGTAAGCCATTTTGAGAATAACATCATTTATGTCAGTATTAAAATTATTATTGAAATGAAAAGTTTTGCACATGAATCTGACAGAACTCATGTTCTTAAACGGTAAGTATTATGTAAATACATCATGTTATAAAGTTATTCCCTTATGAAAAACTCATGTGGCTTTGATTCTTTCATGCATGTTTGAGAAATCATTTAATCTCCCATGCCAACAATTCATCCATGAATTACTTCTCAATGAAGCGCTGGTAAGAATATTAGAGTCAATAGAGGAGCGTTGTTGTGACGACTTCCTGAAGGCGGAGTTTCAGGAAGAACCGGAGTTTCTTAAAGAGACGGAGACCTATTTTCAAAGCCATAAATTTTGAAGTCAAAATTCTGATAAGTTATATTTGATATATACATTTTTGTAACGTACTTGATTATGCTACAAAGTGATACTATGCTTGTAAAACACAATACTGCCCCGTTAAGATTTCTCAACTTTTAGCCACTTACTTGACTTTTTCATATACTTTTTATACTCACTGTTCAATATCTTTTCTTATTTACAGACTATCTGAAAAAAGAAACGATGTTCTTCGACAGCTGTTTCGTAATTTGAACAAATCGCTACAACCGAATCTTCCTGTATTCCCTTTCTGCGTGGCGGCCCAGGCGAGAGCTTGTGATGACTTTCAGTCGTGGACGCCCAGAGGTGATACAGGAGAATATAGAAAATCAGGATCCAGAGCGGTATACAACGAGGAAGGTTAAGTAAAAACATGGCCACGGCGAGAAAATAAATTACAACACTCTATCACAAAATAAAAACCTGGGATGTATTGGAAACCACAAATGGGTTCCATTCTGACTGGGGTTCCTCATTGTCCGCGCTGTCTCATCGTGCCCAGTCCAGCCTGAACCAATAATCTGGACACTCTGAAGGAGCATTTGGGCACCATGCGGCAAACAGGGATTTTTATGTGATGATGATGATGGCTGTTCAAGCATGTCTTTTTTCAATGCAGAGGGCAGCTTTGCTGTACGCCAGCTGCCTAATGCTGTCAGAATCTCCAGCCGTCCCCACCTCTTGATTTTCACTGACCCAGCATAATTGTAAATGGATTGTTTTGCAGGGAGTCAGGGGGAGGAGGAGAAATGTGACAGGGGTTTAGGTTTAGGCAAGGTGATAACAGGGGGCTTCAGCAGCAGTGACTCGCATGTAAAAGTGAGGCAGATATTCTTCAAACAGCCTCGGGGAAAAGTGTTGTTTCTCTACCAGGGTGTTGAATACTTCTAGCAGCAAAGATAACACCGGCCATGTTTTGTCTTATAAAGGAACAAGAATATGCCTCCTGCATACAGTGTTGATATAATTGACCATTTCATCTGGTAAAGTGGTATCCTGCACATGAGATGCAAACTAACATATAAAAGTTATAGAACAAAACATTATTTCAAATCGCTAAATGTCGGCATAATGAGAGAAAGAATTTCCATAAACTAAACTAAACAAAATAAAAGAAAATACAGTAAAATAGGAAGAAAAAGGTTTTTTTTAGTTTTCTTTTTTAGTGACATGTTCTGTTAAGAAACTAAAATCAGTGTTTGGTCATAAATCTCAAAAAGATGAATGTTTGAAAGCCTAAAAACAACATAACAGCAGTAAAGCAGGGACTGTGGAAACAGTGGAAGAAAACATTCAACCCAATTGTCACTGAGTTTGAAGACAATGACACCAAAAATGAAGGCAGTGTGGTGTATATTTCAGAACTTAATAAAAATGCTAACAAAGGAAAATCCTAAACATATTTTATCTTTTTTTTTTTTTTTACATTTGTACATCTAGCTGTACATCTAGTGTCTTTTGCTTGAAATCACGGGATTTATGGAGAGCAAATGTTAAAGTCTTGGTTAAAATAAAAGTTGCCTCTACTGGCTGATTCTCTTGGCCAGAGTTCGTGGATTTTGATAAGTCTGTGTCCCAGATTTTCTAACTTTCCACAGAAGGACGTTGGTATCTCATTGGGAAGCCTGCAGCCTTTTGTTAAAATGCTGCAGCCTGGCATTTAACATCAGGAAGTTGTTTTTTTTTTTTTTTTTTTTTACAGCAAACGGTGACTACTGCTCTGATTACTAATGGTCATGACTGCTGCCATTTCTACTGCAGCTGCTAAAAATATGATGTATGTTCAGAATTCAGCTGATGTTTTCTCTCATGTGCGCGGCTGCCTTTGGGATGCTGAATTACAAACGGTGAACATTTACACCTGTTCATGATTGATTCCCCCCGCGGGGAAATTCACTCAATAAAATGTAAATGTACAACTTGAATGATATTTCACATAAACTCCCACGTGTTTGACGAAAGACCAAACGTTCACTGGAGAGGAGTTGTGCTAAATTGGTAAACTCTTTGCATCTGCAGGACTAAAACCTAGCAAACTAGGATTTTGTCCCCTTTACTTACTGTACCATTTAAAAAACAGGCATTTGTCAATACCCCATTTCTTAAGCTGCCTTAAGGTTGCAACAATGTTGATGCAGTCTTTTTTATTGTTTATGGACTAAAATGGACACCTTTTTCAAAATGTTCCAGCCAAATTTCTTTCAAGCTGTACCGACTACAGTAGTGAGTACTGTAGCCAAAACTAATTTTAGATCTCATCATGTTTTTTTTCTTAGGTTCATTAACACTTTTTTTTTTACTTTTCAAATATGTCTAAAACAAAGTAGCATTAAAAGGCCCACTTAAATTGAAAGCTACAGGTGGAGCCCTATGCTAGAACTGAAAATAGGTCTAACATGCTACATGTCCAAAAACGTCCTTGCGTTTCTGTTTCCTTGTTGAGACGTTTCTCTGCTGTTCTGCACCGCTCTCCGTTTTCTCTCCACGTGTCTGAGCTCTTTGGTAAACCGTCACTCGCTGCTGTAATGCGCATGCATGCAAATTAGTTCTCTGAAAGCCACAGGAGTTTCTTACCCAACTCTGTTACCGCAATGAATTATACACCACAGAGGTGGATATAGTTTATTATCACATGAATATGCAGATTTGGGTTTCAGGGAGGGTGTTTTTAGGACAGATGCAAAGCAGGTGCAGTGATTGCCCCCCCTCTCCCCCTGCATCTTATATTTCTGTTTTTATTTTGTTTGTTTTTTACTAGAAGTTGAGTTTTGATAAATACGAGTAACATAAACAAACGGTAAAGTTTGGAAAACTTTATATGGGAAGTATACAAATGAGGAAAAAATTATTTTTAAGTTTGTGTCTAATCATTTCAGCAGTATGTGATTTTAATTTGCAAATTTATTTAAGTGAAAACCTTTTTTTTTTGCACTAAAAGTCTGTTTTTTTTTGCTTCTGTTTTCAGGACGTTTCCTCAGCTGCTGCCCTGCATCTACGTTGTTGCAACATGAACCAAGGCCAAAGCTATTACACCAGAGGTCAGTGGAAGTCATGTTTTTGTGGGTTTGAAAGATGTTTTTTTTTTTTTTTTGTGAACCTAGTGTCAGCCAGTTTAGGTCTGCAGAATTAGGGATGTTTTTTTCCCTATTTCTTTCCTCTAGTGTGTGGAAGGAGCAGATTGGGGACTACAAGGCGTACAACGGAATGAACATGATTGGGCCATCGCAGCAAAGAGCTCCGATGGAGGAATGGAGCCAGAAAAGCTCAGTGGAAATGGTCAACTAATGCTTGAAAAGCAACTCCAGTCCCCCAATTAACAGGGTTGCGGCTTTTATTTGTTAACATGCACATTCGTTCAGTCCCTCCAGCGTGTTGCGATGTTTCCTTTAATTGTTTGTGGACTTAAATGACTGATTTTGCGACACATTTTTCAAACTTTTCCAGCCAAATTTTTTTGAAGGCGTATTTTTGCCATGACGATGTCTTACAAAAAAGGTTGAAATTGCTGCACATAACCATCCCAAAAAAAGCAAACAGGATTTTAACATAGTTAATATTTAAAGTGCAAGTAATATTCTCAAGTAATTTTTAATACAAATTAAATCACATCAGGAGGAGTTGTTAAAGTGCAAAAAAGAGAAAAGAAATAAATTCCACTTTGGTCATTAAATTTGACTTGAGCATTTATTTTTTAAAAAGGTAAATGTTACAGTTTAGTGTGACACATGCTGTGTGAGACAGAAAGTTGAATTAGAAGGATAAAGCACAAAGTCATTGTTTTATTTGCAAGACTAGATCAATTTTAACATTCGACATATTCAGAGTTCAGTTAGTTTTTTAACTCAAAACTAGCAGCTCTCCCTTACTTGATCCAATAAAATAGTTTTCTGTCATTGGCAGTTCAGTTGTAATGAGTAAAATGAGTTGGAATCTGATTTGTATGTGTTAAAATAGGTTAATCAGTCATGCTGAGTCATGCAGAGAAAATGCTTTGTCATATTTCAAATTGGTGAATGGCCCACAACTAGATTGCAAGTTTAAGGGAACAAAACAAATCAAATCAAATCCAATTACAGAAATAAAAAAAACAGTCAGCTGGCTTTAAAAAGCAGGCAAAACTGCAGCCATAAAAGACACAACATAACAAATGGATGTGGCAAAAAGAAGTGTAACTATAAATATCTATCCATCTGTCCCGTAAACCAGATTTATCAGTGGAAGGTCGTAACTGGAAGCTAAGCCCCGCCGTCAATGAGCGAGCGAACAACCTACAGTTAAATAGAGGGTGATTACAGAATGAGTGATATAAGCGATGTTTATCTGATGGATCGCTGCTTTGACAACAGCAGAAAACCGAGCCAATCAAGTAAGAGGCTTTGGTGGAAAGTCAGAAACCAGAAATTGAATCAAAGCCCCAAACACAATGTTTCTACATCTTTTTTTTTTCTTTTCTAAATTCCAGTTTTTCAGACTCCCTCATTAAAATGTGTTTTTGTTGACTTCAGTTTTGAGTCGATGAATGAAGGTTTTTCAGCAAATCTTTACTGGCAGAACAATTTCTACAATTCCCAGAAGAAACATTTGAAGTCAAACACCAAACAGGACATTATATGTAAATAGGTTATCTTCTTATTTCAGTGTAAAAATGATTAAACTGCTTTTTTTAAAGTTTGTTTGTAGCATTACAGCATAAAACAATTCTCTCTTTTCACTTCTCACACTGGCTGTCAGTGGTTTGGTTGCCACTGACACAATTTTTGGATTTGTTGCTCTCAGATATCCAAAGAAATTGCCTTCTTTTATCTTTCCTCTTGTGTTCTTTTTCTCTAACTAGATATGAGAATATGACAAACAACAAACATCACCAAGCTCTAGCTGGAACCTTGATGAGGCATAAACAGAATTTACTATGATGCAAACAAACTGTTTCTAATAGTGTACATTGTCTTACAAAAGTATTCACTGCTACTAATGTTTTCTTCACATTTTTACAGTTAAATGTTACAACTGCAACTGTTTGTCTACGTTTTTGAGTATTAGTATTATGACTAATACAATATTAATTCACATTATGTAAAGTGGAAGCATTAGCGGTTTCTGATACAATGTGGGCGGCTGCCCAGGGCGGCTTCTCCTCTTGAGCGGCATGAGAGGCCACACTGATAAAGAGTTGTGCAGTTAAACTTGTAGGTTATCACTTGATTTTTAGTGAAAGGTTAGACTTAGTAAGGATTATTGAAAAAATCTTTCAGACGTTCCTTGATAGTTGTAAGGTGAAATTTGAATTTCACCTTACAACTACAGTTACACTGTGTACTACAGTTACAAAATGTAACTGTAGTACACAGTTTTATAAATGTTTGGAGAAGGATGCAGTTTATTTTAATTGTATTTATTTGTATATTTATTTGTCACATTTGTATTGTGGTCTTTTAACTGCATGTATGTTATGCGTTTATATGCATTATTCTAGGTTCTACCACATTTTTCAAAGAAAAATATATGAAGAAATTTTAATTGTGTCTGCGATGGTACATGATAATCTAGGTGATTATTATGTACAGGCTATGACCGCCTAGGTTGTATTTTTATTTTTTTTTACATGTATAAAAATGTGGAAAAATGTGATATCTATTTGTATTAATTACTCTGACACATCCGCGAGTGAAATCCACAAGTCTTAGTGGATGAAAACATTGAATATGCCACCAGGACTTCTACAGGGTGCTGTAGCAGCTCCAGATGTACAAGAGAAAGTCAAACAATGTCGTTCTTCCAACTCGTTCGAACCAAACTCGTGTGGGTGGACAAGTGTTCTCAGTGGAGGGCCGGGGACTGAAGGAGATAAAGCACTTTCCTGCACACTCCTGACAACTCGCAGAGCTGGCGGAGAGCTGCATTGCCAACAAGTTTGTCAAGTGATTGAAAAAATCATGTTGGCTGGAAGTCAAAGTATTTAAAAATCGAGTATAAGCTCCGTACAGAATTAGCTGAGGACGCCACAAGGCCCCTTCTTCCTAATCCGGCACTGATAGTTTTTCGGAGCTCATTTCTACTGCTAAATAAATGATTTGCATTCACATCTTTTAGGTCGATTGTGGCAGGGATCTAAAAGGAGGGAGCGCCAGAATCAAAAGTTTATACTTTTTAATCGCCTCTAAAGTCTGATGTTTTGGTTTTCTTGTTTTCCGTTTACAGAAGGTTGGACAAGCACCTGAGTGTATTCTTAAATTATGCTATTTGCCCTTTTCCTCCAGAGAGCCATTTTTAGACGGCTCACCGCTTTCGCACTGATCAAAATGGAAGGACTGTTTGATGACACAGCCCCGCGCTCTCGTTTCCCCCTGAAAGGATCAGTCCCGATCATTTTCGGTGATCCTCTCTCTGACTTTTGAGCGCCAGCCCTGAGAGATGCGGCTCCGGGTTTCAATCCGATCGTTGCACGGAAACATTTGTTGGTGTCACCGGCCATAGCGGATGAAGGATCACACAAACAACGAGGTGCTAAGAATAAAATAAATAAATAAAAAACCAGAAAAGTGCAACAGGTTAATATGCATTTTGTTCCTCTTATAGGTTTCTTGTTTTTGGATCAGTGCAGACTTAGACTGCACTGATAGTTGATGAGATCCATCCATCTCATCAACTACTTTGCTGAATCAGCTGATTGTGGGCGACAGCTTTTCTTTTTAAAAGATAGCTGTGAGATGTGCCAGCACCACCACTATCAGCAGGAATGATGTTTTCCAGGAGGGGTACAGAGTTACATTTCACATAACATTTTCCAATGAGCTCAATTTTAATCTCATCTAATAGAACTTCATATGATTTTCCTCCAACAGTGACCCTCCTCTTGCCTAATAACCCAATAAAATACATTAAAGGGGCAGCATTGTGTAAAACAGATTTTTATGATGTCATTCCTTCATGGAAAACATACTTGGAGTGTTGCTTTGATCCTTCCATGCATGTTTGAGAAATCCTTTAATCTCCCAACCATTCAGCTGTGGAAAACACGTGGGTGAAGACTTAAAGACAAAGACGGTGCTGCAGTTTTCAAGCTTCCGAGTTTCTACTCCAACTTCTCCACTTGGCTCCTTCAGACTAGCCAAGAGCAATTAGCAAATACCTGATGGAGCTGTGCATCAGCTGAGCTCATTATACCAGCTACTTCTCAGTAAAAGCGTTGATAAAGGGTTAATAGGGGAGTGATGTGATGACTTCCTGAAGGTGGAGATTCAGAACGAGAAGCAGTTTTTAAAGCAACAGAGGTCCAATTTCAAGGCAAGTCATATTTGTTATATATAGTATTTTTAGCAACTTTTTTTAACAACAGTTACTTGATTGTGCTATAAAATAGCACTGTGTAGCTGGAAAACACACAATGCTTCCCACTTTAAAATATTTTTTATAGAAACGTAAAAAAAATGTTTCAGGGGACTAAATCTAGAATTAGAAGCGTTTGAGATTTTAAAGACTGTGCACCGTATTAAAAATAAAACTAAGACAAAAAAAGGCCCTTAAATGTTTTAAAGCTCCATCTCCCCGCCCCTGTCTCCCTGTATCGCGCATCCCTTTTAATTAAGATAGAAATGAGTAAGGGTACGTCTTTCTCCATGCAAATTGGGTTCTATTTGCATTGCAGCAACCCAAATTTGCATTTATAGTGTTTCAGTGAGCTTGTTTGGTTGCGTGTGTTTAATCATCAGGGATTTTTCTTGGAAAGAAGAGGCTCATTAAAGTCTTGTAAAGCCTTATATTGCTGTCAGCGTTAGTCAGTGCAAACTAGAAGAGAAAGCATCTCGAGGCCGAAAGTTTTTGACGAGGCGGACCGTGAGCACGCGCTCCCCCCCCCCCCCCCCCCCCCCATCCCACCCCCTCCACTGAACAGGCTCCAGAATGAGTGAGATTTATGACAATAATTTGGCTGATACAACAGTGGACACAGAGAAGGTAAATAACAGCTGGAATGATTAATTTACCCCCAAAAAGTGACACGCTGCGCGGGACGCAGGCAGCATGTCAAGTGGGGCGGTGAGTCTGCGGAGTCAGATTTCATTATCGGAGGAATTACTCTCCCCTCTGTTATTATGATAGTGATAAAGACCAGCGATAAGGTTGCTGAACTTCTGCCGCTCCTCTGCTATGCTATGCTTTCCGATTTAATGTCCAAATTGAATTAAATCTGAAGGGGAAAAGTAAAATTAAAGCTTTTTTTTTTTTTTTTTTTTTTTTTTTTAGCGGAATCTCATTTTCAGTCCTCTAATAAATACCGTCTAATGTTTTCCAGCTAATTAAATACTTCACATGAAATAGCCGATGTTAATTAATGGGATTTCGCCAACACTGCGGCGCTTCGTGGATGTCGCGCGCGAGCTAAATGACTAAACGTGTTTACGTGGCGTTATTTCTCAAAGTAGCGCGTTGTTTATTGTAAGCTGTCGTCTGTGTTCAGCGTGAATTATTACAGCTGTTCTGTCCCCACAGTGGATGTTGTCTCTAAATTCATAATTCCACCCAGGCAGCTGAAGACACTCATTGGCCCAGCGTTCAGACCGCTGCTCGTCTTTATCGTCTCCCTCATTCTTCGGCTATTCCAAATACACTTCAAGCTGTTGCTTGGCAGCTGTGCTGTTTAGGCCTTATTTGTTTTCTGTATTGTCAGCCTCAGTCTGTGACCGTTTTCCATGCATAGTTTTCAAACTTTTGTCACAAAATAAAGAACTGCACACGGCAGGATTGGTATTCAGCCTGCCTCACCGAGTCGATGTTTCACAAAAAAACATACATTTCGTTTAAACTGCGGCTGCGAGTCTTTTGCAGGCACATCTCAAAAAGTGGAGTGTTATTTTTAAAAGTTATGTATTTTTTGTCACTAATTTAAGAATATGAATATTATGTAGATACTTTACACACAGAGTAAAATATTTTAATCCTTTATTACTTGTAATATTGATGAATATGGATTGCAGACAATGAAAACCCAAAATTCAACGACTTAGAAAATTAGAATATTAAACAAGATCAATAAAAAAAAGTACATTTAGCAAGAAATGTCAATATTTTGAAAAAGTATATGGGACATTTTGACATGAATCTGATACCAACTGAATACAGGAGATGTATCGCCAATACCGATACCAATACTTATTAGTTAAGAATGATATATCTTCAGATTTTTTGACTTTTTGGCATTTTTATGTTTTTTCCTCTTCGAATTATTTTGTTAAAATCTGGGGCCGGAATTTAGCTAAAGTTTATAGATGTCTACTTGAACATGACAAACAGAAACAATAGAAAAAAACAAAATGCAAAAATGAACATTTAATAGCAAATCAAAGCCCAAACTTTATTTTTTTACAGAGAGTTGAAAAACCACAGTACAAAAATAAAATAAAATTTCAAATGGGAATCAGAAACTAAAGTATCACGCTAATATCGACATTATTTGTTTGTGTTGAAATCAATTATATGCATTCCAATTCTACTGTAGCTAAAAATAATGCAGTTCACTATTTAAATGAGACAAAACATTTTTCTATCAGAGGAAACCCAGCTATCAACACCATGTTTCAGTGTTTTGAATTACAGTTTGTTGTTTTTCTGGATGATGAGAGTTTTAAACTACATCTTGCTTTAGACTTTTCCAAAACTTCATCGCTGTGTTCCTTGGTCTATTTATATTGAGACTGAATTATGCACAGGTTAATTCAATTTGTTAATTGGGTGAGACCAGCAGGAAATTGATAGACCTAATTTCACTCTGGGTCATTGGACTGAAACGACCCGAATGCTCCATGCCATTTTTCAATTTTTTTTTTCTAGTGAGAAAATTTAAATAGTTTTTTACCTTCCTCACACTTTACCATTACACTCTAGTTTCAAGACATATTTTGTATCTCCACAGGTTTCTGTAGTTTTGCAATTCTGTTTCTTACTTCTTGTCTTATTTTGAAATTATTTTACACATTTTTCTTCCATTTTTAGAGCCTTTATGCCATTTCTCCATACTTGTGTTTTGCAAAACTCTGACTCTTTGTTGACAAGTTTTCTCACCCTCTTTCAGGTGTTTTCCTTTAGTTCCACCCGTCTTTCTCAATTTCTACAAGTTTCATCATTCCATTTGACGTTTTTTTGGAGACTGTTCATATTTCAAGCAGCTTTTTGTTTACTTCTCCGTGCTCCTGTGTAGGACCTCTGCTGTGTCTTTGAATGACTCAGATCTGCTGTGGTTACCTTTACTGCCCCACAGCAAGGATGTCACCAGTTTGGTAGTCGCCTCCAGGCTCTCTGGGATTAGCTCGCATGTTCCTAATGTGGATCTGTTTTTTTTTCTTTAAGGGATAGTAGTATTTTAAAATACTACTACCCCTAAAATTGGACATGGATATAATAAACAACTTTACTTTATGAGTTTCATATTTATGTCAAAGTAGTTTTTGATGGTTTTTTTGGAAACTGTTCATATTTCATGCAGCTTTTTGTTTATTTCTCCTTAGAGATTTAATAGATTTACTGTATAGATTTACAGTATTAATGTTGATCACTATCATTGTTTTTCTGTTATGTTTTGGTCTACAGAATCATGGCAAGGTTTGAAAAATTGTAAGTTACCTAGCTTAGTATATTTTTAAAGTAGCTGGCTGTTTACGGAGATCCAAGCAGAAGAGTTAGTGGAAGGAAAAAGTGAGGAAGAAAAAAATAAGAGATTACTGCAATCTTTAACAAATTCTGATACAAGGCACGTATAAGAATTTGGGGAAGATGGGATTCATGAGGTGTGGACAACAGCGGGAGTCAGGACTGTAATCGCTGCTTTTTTCTGTAAGTCTGCGCCTTTTTCTAACAAACTTTTTCCTTCTTCTCTACTTTCTCATTAAACTCTTGAATACAAGAGTTTGTAAACAGACAATCTCTTCTTTGTGGAGGGTGTCACTGACTGCCAGGTGTGCAACATCATGTATTTCAAACATGCTGCCTTTGGCCACACAAAATACACTGCAATGATAATAAAAATGATTTCAGAAGGGTACTTTTTTGTACAGCAAAAAAAAAACGACACTCTCTTGCACCTCCTAGAGTATATCTGTGCTCAATACAACATGACCATTTCACATTTTCTTATTAAACACACTTTATTTAGTCTTGTGTAACATTATAGTCTTTTACAAAATTGAGATTTTTGAGCATTCTGAGATTTTTGTTTTTAAATGTAAGACCTAGTCATTATAGTTATTAGGAAATTACGATTGAAATATATCACATGTCCAAGAGTTCCATCTCTTTACATTTTACAAGATTCACCTATGCCTGTCTAAAAAAGTAACAGAATAAAGTCAAGTAAAATGAAGGAGACCAAAAATAAAAAATACTGCAGTACACTTAGAAATTGGCCAGTCCACGCCATGGGAGCAACGGCCATCCATTGTAGCTTTTAATAGCAGCTGGGAGCTGATGAAGATGGGATGCAATGTATGACGGCAGCCCACAATTCCACCTGAGAAAAGGAGAAACTGGAGAAGAGGAGCAGAGTAGAAAGAAATGAGAAAAAAGGAAAAGGAGACTCTGGAGAACTTGAAAATGACAGCAAAGGTCAGGCAGCTAAGTTTCTAATGAGCAAGAATTTTAAAATGAGCATAATGGTAATAATTACAGAGGTAAACAGCTGATTTGAGTTCCTCTCTAAGGAAACATGTTGCATTTCCAGCACACACTGGTAGTAATCTGAATCCCAATTGCTCTTGTTTCTAAAGATTTTCTTGAAGGGAGTCCAACAACTTGAGCTGAGTCCACAGCAGCCCTGCTGGGTTTTTGCTTCATTTGCATTTGCAATTTGGCCGTCAATCATACCGTGGAGTTTCCTAGTCCACAAGGATGATCTTGTCTATCAAAATGAAGACGTGCTGACTTTGACCCTCCCGAGGAGTCAATGTCTAATTTACGTGCTTGGATAGAATATCCAGATGTGCCGTTAGGGAGGAGAGAATAAAGTTGAAGCTGAGATCCTGCAGGAAAGTACGATACTGAAGGATGTTCTGATCGCCAACTTCATAAAGTACATTGACTGTGGAGCTTACTGAGAAACACATGTTCTGATTTACAGACCTGAGTATCACTAAGGTCTTACATTAGATCTTGCAAAAGTGCTCATCCTGCTTAAACATTTTCACATAATGAAACATTTCAGTTACAAACTTCGGTGTATTTTGCAGGTGCTTCATATGATTGAGCAACAAAGTTGTGCACAATGGTAAAATCAAACATTTGTGAACAAACAGCATCATGAAGAACAAGTCCCTCAGCAGGTCAGTGATAAAATTGTGGAGAGGTTCACAGCTAGCTTACATTAGTTATAAAACAACATCAGTAAGCATTAATCAGAGAACTAAACCAGATTATCCATGGTAACTCTGGAGCAGTGATGACTGGTGATGCAATGAAGACATGTAAAGATAAATGTAGAAAAGAAAAATTGTTGGACGTTGCCAAAGAGTTGAGACCGAGATGAAGATTCACCTCCCAGCAGGACAGGGACCCCAAACATAAAGCAGAACAACGATTGAAATGGTCTGAATATGCTTCCGTGGCTAAGCTGAAGGGAAAATTGTTCTCAGTTTGAGCTGTTGTGCAAAGAAGAGTGGACAACGTCGGCTCTGGATGTACAAAGGTCCTGCAGCTGTAAGTGCATGCAGTGAAAGGTGGCATTTACCCAACTAGACGACGCATAAATTCATGAGATATTTGCATATATTTTAGATTTTGAATGATAAAACATATGAAAACCATGTGTCATACCTTACACTTGGTCTATCATCTTATCCCCAATAAAACTCTTTTTGTTATTACAAAGTGAGTCCAGGTAGATAAAAAGCAACTGTGAAATAGGTAAAAAAATTTTTTTACCCTTCTTCAAAAATATGTCCTGTCCAACAATGTGACACTCAGAAATGTTGTGTGAGTTTCCAAGAAGAAACCAGAGAAAAGATCAAGAAGCACATGGATGAAAGGGGGAAAGGAAGCAGAGAACACAAGTCAACACCTTAGAAGTCTGTTTCTAAACCTGCAAAGAGAGGGAGAGAAAAAAAAATAAAAACTGGTAAAAACCACAGCAACAAACAACACATGGATATATAACACCAATTATAACATTACTGAAACAAACTGTCATGTCAACTTACAATTAACTAGTTGTGTAACCTGAATCGAGGAGAAAAAAAAGATACAAAAAGATGACCTTCTCTTCTGCTTAACAGTCCAGCCGCCCCGTTTGGATCTCAGTCTGCAGATGAAGTTTCATCTCTTTGACAGCCAAGCTCCAGTAAGTGACAGTGACATTGACTGAAGTCTTATCCCTCTACAAAGCCGAAAGAAATGAACACAACAAAAGCCCGAGCCGCAGCTGAGACAGCAAAGTGAGAAGAAAATCCATTGCGGATGTCTCTATATGAAGAATATTGATGCGCTTTAGTTAATCTCTGGCAGCATACCAGCTGTGGAGCTGACGCGCACCTGTAGGAATAAATCAATGTTTGTAATGACAGCCGCTCATTTTTTATGGGATTAAATTGTACAAAAAATCCCCAAAACAATCAAAAAATACAACAAGGGAGTGTTGAATTCCTAGCTACATCTCATTAACCATTGTCTTCCTCCAAGCAGAGACCTTAATGATTCAGCAAACCTCTCAGCTCTCCTGCTTCAACACTTTTAAGCCTGATTTGCCTTATTAAAAGATTCACTCTGTTGTCCATCCTCATGTTTTATTCCGTATTTTTAGAGGGAAGAGCTGCACATTATGCCGGTAGTCATCGAGTCCAAAAAAACATGCTAGCTTTGCTGCTGCTTCTTTAATAAGACATGCTTTATATCCGGTACGGAAAGCCAACATAAGGAAAATAAATCTCTGCAGCGTTGAGACGGAGTGAAAACGGCGCGCGCTGGCTCGCTCGCGGTGATTTGTGTACTGGCTTGTTTTTTGTTAATTAATTTCCCTCCTTTTGGCTCCAGACAAGACGTGTCCCGTCAGCCCATTTATCTCTGCTGTGCCACTAACCTGATATGAAGGCCATTCATCAGCCGAAGCAGCCCGGCCTCACAACAGGTGAGGTCGCCATCAGCTAATAAAGCATCGAAGTGACGGGAAAGGCGTTTGCGCGCACCGGGGGAAGCCGCGCCACGTGAGAACAGATGAGTTATTGCTTCACTTTATCGCTTCGGACAGTTAGATTATGATATCTGTAAATCTGTATTCCAGCGAGAAACATCAGAGAAGAGAGAGGAGATCTGGAAAGTGATGCAACTAGGGTGAAATATCTCAAGTTGCCCAGAGACTTTGAGTCATGAGGGAGTAGGGTTATTTTCGGAGAAAGAAACAGAAACTGATCGCCGTCATTGATAAGTGAATGACTCTCTTCCAACCTCTCTCGCTTTAACCCAAAAGTGTTTGTACTTTTTTTTAAAGAATTTGTCATGTTTAAACATTATGAGTTTTAACTCAAAAAACTCTAAGAAATAGTTTATGATCAGATTTGATAAGAGTTTATCTGTGACAGATTTTCAACAGTTATCATGCCACCTGCTCCCAGGTTGATCCAGGTCTGGACTTTGACTGGATCTTTCATGATACTTCACTGTGGAGACGCTGTGTTGACACCGAGGTTCAGGAACCTTCTGTTACCAAGGACATTATGAAAGTGGGCCAAAATGTTTACCTTTGGTGTCATCTGACCAAAGTCCTTGCTTCTAACATTTTTTCAGATTTGTAGGACTGAAGACTTGAAATACCAGTTTGTTTGGGAGGAGACGTGTCTTAGTTTTGTAGTTGTGCCATGATCCTTTTACTTTCAGACGACTGAAAGTAGCGCTAAGCTCCTCCTCCTGGCTTTGATTGGTTGTTTCTAGGTTGACTAGAAGGCAGAGGAACTAAATTTTTTTCACAGATTACCTACCTGTGTCACGACATAGAGACAGTTTTAAGGGGGGCAATGCTTCAAAGAGAACGTACAAGGACCAGAGTTCTGTAAAGTATGTGGGTGAAATCAGCAAGATCCTTTCCTGGATCATATGCCGTTGTTTCAGTGGCGCAGTGTTTAACAGCCCAGACCTGTCAGCCGTTGTCAGTGTAATACACATCATGTGGAGGAGAAACAGGAAAAGAATGACAATGAACGAATATGTGACAAAATAAATGAATATGTGGCAATTTGCATACATTTTTCTAATACATCTTCAGTTTCTGAAAAAGTGTAATAAAAAAAAAGATTGATGAATGGTAAAATGATAAATGGCTGATGTAGAGCTTCATCAAGTCAGAGGACTCTAGAGCTCTCCACAAATTTTGTTTATCTGTGCCAAACCTTGGACTAGAACACACCAGAGAATCAACCAAGTACTGGCTGACAATGAAGATATTGAAAGTCCTGGACTTATTAAAATCCAGATCTTTCTTACCCTGAGGTAATGTGACTTGTGGGAAGGTACTAACCTTCCCCTCAGAAAGGAAACAGATTGCTCTCTTTTTTAAATGTATAAAGTAACGCCGATGTTTAGTGTTTAAGTGAACGTAATCTACCTTCTTTTTCAGAGAAAAAAAAATGAGATAAGGCATCAGTAGGCCTCAGTAAACATTTTTTGTAAAATATGGAATAATTGCTGGACTGTTCTAACTTTCTCACACAACTGTAGATCACATGTTTGTCCAACCTGGTTAAATCAATGAAAAAGTGTTTAAAACAAACATTGTAGCATTACACCAGGAGTAGCATCAATTCAAATCAAAACACACTGCCTTCAACCTAAATTAGAAGTTGCATCTAATTTATCTTCTTTCTCCCCTTTCTCTTAGAACATTGACGTTTGCTTGTTCTTTTCTTTATTTTACTCCACACATATTACTGCTGGGTCTCAACTTACCAGAACCTCTTGTTTCCTGGGACGAGGCTTCACCTTCCTGTCGGGTTAAAACAGACACGTTCCCCAGCTGACAAGGCCAGGCTGCTGATCTTTAGTTCCTCTGTTGGTGCAAACTGCTCCAAAGGACCGATAACTTATTTATATCCTACATAATGAGCAGCTGTATTCACTTGGACAGCTGATTAAAGACAATCATGACTTTGGTAAGGTAGTTAGACTGGAACGTCAGCGGTAAAAGAGGACGGAGCTTGTTTGCTTTCGTGGATCTGTAGCCCTTCAAGGTCAAAGTTCAAGGTTTCTTCATCAAAAATATATCTACTGAAATAGTTATCTGTGTGTCTACATACAAAGCATACAAATTAGGACACTTTCTTTGATACATTTTAGTGGAAAATAAGATACAAACGAGTCTGTAGGATTCATAACAACGCTAGTGATGAGAGTTCAGCAAATAGTAAAACATTTTGGCATCTCTGGATGGGATTCAACCATCAATCCTTCAGCTAAAGCCCGGTTTTCAATTCAATAAATATGAAAAGGAAGCAAAAAAACAAAATAAAACAAAAAAAAAAAAAAACGCAGAAGTGACCAATTAAAGTGGAAAGAAAGAAAACACAGAAATAACTTAAAATGGTCCTGGACATTGTCTTTATACATGGAGTACCTTATTAAAGTATTCCTAAACCTTGGAAAACCACCAACACTTCAGTTTATTGTTTTTTATTGTTGTGATTTAAGCAACAGACTAAGATGACCTATTCCGTATATATAAATATTTATACATTTGTCTGTCTTTACTCTAATACTCCTAAATAAAAATCAGGCACAAGACAACTGACTTGAGGAGTCATCTGTTTAAATCCTAGTTTAAGAAGTTGTTCTCCTCTTTTAGAGGCAATTTTGAGACTATAAGGGATCGAAAACAGGATCATGCATTGTTGGAAAAAAACAACAAAACATTAAAAGTTGAATCTGCAGTTTGCCTCAAGCCATGAAGAAGAGACAGAAAATATGCGGACGGAGGCGCTGAGGCCAAAACTGAACATAAGACACGTCGGTGGAGGAGTCATGCTGTGGGGCCATCTTTTTATGTGAGAACATTAAACCCGCAGCAAGCGATACAATGAAACAATTTAGGTCAGTGCATATTTGAGTGTGAGAATGGCCCAGTCAAAGTCCAGATTTCTATCCGTTTGATCATCTGTGTACTGTAACATGGACTCAAAGGGACTAGCCAAAAATATCTGCCACAATTTGGAAAGATCGTTTGGATAAAACGTAGAAGAAAAACTGAACCGTTTGTCTTGCGTGTCAATGGCATTAAATCCAAAGTAGTTTGTGCTTGTAAAGTTTAAGCAGTATAAATACATTTCCTAAGTTACTGTACACCTTTATTTATTTATATATATTTTTAGAACATTTCAAAATCAGTACAGCAGTACCTTAGCTGCATTCCTCTGTGGAGGAGCCGTTTTGGTTTAATCTTAAGAGGCAGTTCCAACACCTATGTCTTTCTTAACAAAACCTCAATCACGAGGCGTCACTCTTCGAACGAACGAACGAACGCTCAAACCCCACGGTACGCTACGCCGAGATACCAGGAACAGTCCAAATGCATTTCATATGGAAATAAGCTGCGCCTGTATGTCGCAACATGAAATGAAAACGGAACCTCGGCGCAGATAGGAGGCTGCAATTACTTTTGTTTTGGTTTACCTTTTTTTTTTTTTTTTCTTCTTCCTCCCTTGTAGTCGGGAGAAGCAAACGATGAAAGTGGGGAAGGCGTTCCACCTTGTTGCTTCGTTTCTTCTGCTGTGTTGCGGCGAAAACGGAGCCGGAACACAATGTCTTCAAATAGAGGCCGTTCCTTTCATTCATCCTTTAAATGTTTTCAAAGGCTGTTTCATAGCAGAAGACAAAAAATGAAAAATAAAAATTAAACAGTTTTTTTTATTATACACATACATATATATTAAGTGAGCATTTTAAATGACACTTTGCCATCCAGAGACAAATGTGGATTGAAGATTAACGACTTTCAGCACAAACTGTTGTGGCTTCAGAACAAGCATCACCGCAGCTGAAGGGAGTACTGAATTGTCTAGCTGAACCTGATGATGGCACTTGTGACGTGTGTGAATAATTTTTGAGCGATGCCCTTTGGCGAGTAATCTTTGGCTCCCAAAGGACTCAGCACATTAAATCACGAGGCGGGGCTTTCAGAAATCCTTTCAGAGATCAAATTAAGAAGACGTGATTAAAACCTGTGTCACAGAAAGGTCATATGTACACACAGGCCCTGTCACAATTTCAGCAGCAAACGTGGAATAAATGCCTGACCAAAATACCTTAAAATAGAATGAGAAATGAGCAAGATACAGGGTACTCTAAACTCTCTTAATACATCTAAAATGATAAATACATTTTAAATGACTCACATTTTTACATTTTAGCTGCTGGTAATGGGGTTCTGGTCAAATGAAAAGTATATATAATTAACAAATAATGTTAACATCGAAAACTTTGATGTATCTTATTAACATTTTATGTGACCAACACAAAGTAGAGCATGTCTGTAAGGTGGAAAGAAAATGATGGAGATTTATTTGTTTTGGCAAGGATGAAAAAATCTAAGAAGTGTGGCGTACATTTGTAATCAGCGCCACCTGAGAGAGATTTGTACAACCGCTGATTGCCACTGTAGCAATTAAAATCCTTGTTTACTTCATTTGATGTTTTCACTCAAAGTTCACGATGACAATCTTCTTTCCACTTCCAAAAGTCATTTATTTCCTTTACAACTAAAATCTAAGTTACCATTTCCATCTAGAGAAATTTAAACCCTCCAGAACCCAAGGCTAAACCAATAGAAAACCTTTTGCCTTTTCTCATTAGCAACACCTGCACAGAATCACACTTCACCTTGATGAACACCTGCCGTAATTAGTGTACAAAATGAAATGCAGCCCCCTGGTGGTGGGAGACGGTACAAAACAAGAAACATGGCTCCTCAGTGTCAGCTGCAAGTGTTTTGGGGTTTGTCTTACTAGCATTTAACATATAGCAAACAGATCCATACATGAGAATGTATCGGTGTGGCTAATGAAATATGATACATGACAATTTATGGAGTTTGTTCCTTTTTTGAAATGTTCAAAACTTGGGATGTTTTATAACGCAAGAATTCGCAAAGATCCACATTTGTCTCAGTGGTCCACATACTGTTTTCCCAAAGGTTGTAGGTAATATCAAGATATTTTGTTTGGCTAATGTGAGAAGGTCCTTTGCATTCTTGGTTTTGGCCTTGAGAGTTTCCATGGATACCATTTCTTGCTTTTGATTAACTCTGACCTTAGCTGAGGTCGGCAGTGGTTTAGATGTAGCTTTGCATTATTTTCAGACCTCCTGGATGAGTTGACTGTTCACTCTTTGATTTTGGTAGGTTAGCCACTCCTTGGAAGGTTTCCCACTTTCCCTTAGTTTTCTTGTGGATAATGGTTTCCCTAAACATCAGAAATGGCAATCTTTTCCAGTTTGATAGATATCAATAGATAGTCTTTGAAAACTTTCTGCCTTGTCAGACAACTTCTATTTGAACGTTTTACTGATTGTGCAGTAATCAGGTCTACTAATGAAAGATGACTAAAAACATGGGGTTTGCCAAAGTTAAATTATTTTAATTAAATTCAGTTTAAGTTAATTGAATCAAGCCAGCACAGTGAACAGTGTTGCATGTTGAACTGTTGTTTCGCACAAAGGTTTTCTAGCCATAAGCTAATTTGCAAACCCAGTCCTCAATTTTTATGAAAAACATCAAAATTTAAAACAGTGGCAGTTTTACTTTTACATTGCTGGTTTGGACAGCTTGTCTTCTTTTTAATAAATAAATAAAAACATCATTTAAAAACGGTACAATATCTTAAAACCACTTCCAAAGATTATGTAAAAAGAAACTGTATCTATGCTAACAAACATAACCCAGGCAGCACTGTGTGGGAAACCCGTCCAGGCGTCGATTTCATCCGCGTCTCGGTTCTGTAAATGTTGTTAAATGGCAGCTTTACCTGCTTCTCGGTTTAACTTCTTGTCCCGCTTTTGGTGACAGTTAATATTCCGGTTTCATATCCAGGCATGTCGCACCGTGTAATGTGAAGCCGCACAACTTGCACTTGGGGTGACACGATAATTATCTACCGCGGCGACCGACAATGTTGTGAGGTCATCACTCCCACCGTGTGGTAATTTTCCAGGCCCCTTGAAGGAAATGAAACTCGCTGAATCGTGGGTGAGAGACAGAGTGAGGGACGCTGTGAAGAGGGAAAGAGTGAAGGCAATTGACGAGATAAAAATTAGCATTTGATTTCAGCCGCCCCATGGCAACAAAACTCCCACTTTTGCCGAAACGGCTGTGGATGTTTCTCATAAAATGCATATTGCATTGCAGAGCCTGAGTGGAGATAATGGCTGTGATTTCCCGATACAATTAGAGGATATCAAAGAAAATGTTTTATCCTTATAAGCCAGCTGGTATAAAAGTGGCTTTTCTTTTTTCTTTTTGGTTTTGGGAGCTGTTCAGGCAGATGTTTCCTTCTTTTGTCTTTTTTGACGTCAGCTGAAAACTGGGGGGATGCTAATTTATTTGAAGAAATTGGCACATGTCAAGCGGTACTTTGCAAAAGTATTCATACCTCCTGAGCAAATAGAACGTCTGTACTAGCTTTAAAACTTAAATTAACATTTCTGCCCTTTCTTTTTTGGCAAACTAGCTCAAGTTGAATAAGATTGGATTAGAGCGTCATTCAATTAAGTCTTGTCACAGATTTTTAATGGAGTTAAAGTCTGGAATCTGAAAATACCTCCAACACCTTATTGTATATCTTGGTCAATGAAAAGAAGAATTTTTCTAAATCAGTAAACATCTTTTTACCCTATTGAATATTACATTAAAAGTCTTCCTAAATGACTATAGTAATGCCAAAAATGATTGATATTTTGGAAAACTGCCTAAAACTAGGAATGCATTTATTGGGATTTTCTGGCTGATTATTAAAAATATCTTTATACTTCATATAAAAATCTGTTAAAAAAAAGCCGTCTGAGTTAAACAGAAGACCAGTAAAGCTAAAGCACAGCAACAGAACGAACGCAGCAGAAAAGAACGTTGAAATAAATACGTTTGTATTTTATTAATGAGCAGTCAAATTTGGGCAAAAGAAGAAGAAGAAAAAGAAAATCCTGTGGAGACACTAATTCAGCATGACATTAATTTTAAATTAATTATGAGCCCAATTAGATTATTGACAGGTACCACATAATCAATACTGCAGGTGGGCAAAATGACTTTTCACAGCAAAACGTATATTTATCCCCTCAGCTATGATGAACTCTGAGCTCTGTTGTACAAAATGGGATGAGTTTTTTTATTTCAGGAATCGTTTATGTAACCCAGAGACTGACAGAGAAGGAATTGTGGCAAGACACACTATTCTGGGTTTTATAGAAAAAGAAGCACTTGATTTAAAAAAAAAAATGTTGACAGAAGCTGCATAAATAGAGCATGGTGATGCAAATAGATGAGACCATTTTAAATATTCTAAATGCGTAATTTCTTAGCAAAAATATGACGTGACAACTGAAATCACTGTCGATAAATACATTACTGAGTCTAAAGAAAATTGGTTACATTCAGTTATGTGAAGCAGACATTACGGTGGAGATGGAGCGGCTTCAAAATTAAAATGTAAATAAGCAAACAACAAAGTAGCAGATCAACACAAACAGAGCAAACCTGTGCAGTGGAAGGATTTCCAAGTTTTTTTTTTATCATTAAAAAAAGTGAAAAGTGTAACGTGAATTAACATTTAGTCTGAACTACTTTTCAGTTGAAATGGAGCAAAAGCAGCTGAAATATTTAGTTTCCCTTAAACATCAAAGTATTTTCAAATTTTGAATTAATTTGAAAAATGGTTCGATTTAAACCAGCCCATTCACATTTTCCACAGACCAACATCATCAAAAACATTCCCACAGCATGATACTCCCACTACTGTGTCCATATGTCAACAAATTCTTCCAAATTTGAACTTATGAAAGAATTGCTCAGGAGTACAGAAGTGTCTTAAAGGTTTTATGTCCAAAGTTCACCTGTCCTACCTGCTGTCGTTTAAATTCTCAGGTCCGTTCCCAGACTCGGATCCCTCCACCTGCATCAAGAAATATGAACAGCGAGTATTTCTGAACAGGCACAGCTACTTGCTCCTAAACTCACAACTCTGAACCTTTCATGGTTCTATCTTTACAAAACATTCTTTTCCAAACTTGCGTCTTCGTCATGAATACTTTCTGAAATTGGCTTTGATTATGGTGGAGAGATTGTACTTAGTTGGCCTGAAAAATGACTGGATGTCTTGTTTTCTTTTCTCTGTTATGCTGACCTGGCTGTCAAACACATGGACAGTGAGAGCAGTTTGTCTAGTCTAGTTTTCCTGGTGCAGCACATCTCATGTTTCTCAGTCAAGGTAAAACATTTTAAAAAAGGAAAAACTTTTTCAGAATTTTAACCTGACAGTTCTTTTTTTAATATAATTTGGTCATTTTATTGTATTAGATCGGCATTTTTAAATAAACAAAATTACAGAATGATAGTCTTATTACTAAAATATACAAAGTATCTTTAGCTTAATATGACAAATATAGCAAACTGATTTCAAATAAACTCAAACTGTAATTGATCAATTTACATTATTTATGTCATGAAATACAAAAATACTTCAAGCCGGAAGAAAAAAGTTCAGTCTGGTAACAACTTTAACAAGTTTTGTTCTGTAGATATTAAGCACTTTCCATTTTAGGAATTAACCTGAGGGATATTTTTTCTAGCAAGCAGAATAGCTTCACTGAATTTGTCTTAGACGTTCAAACTAGAGTCACCGCAACTGTTCTAGCTACAAGTTGGAAAGCTAAGATTAGCTAATTGTTGTGTTGCTAACTAATTTAAGCTTTTCAGGACACTCAGTCTAAACGTTGCATTTCTAGGATACAAAGCCGTATTAACAGACGTTAACTTGACTTTTTAGATTTGAATGGTGCTGCTGCTTACCCTGGTTTAGCAATTAATTTACGGCAGCGTTGCATATTTAAGTTATAGTCAACTTTAAATAATTGCCAGTAGGAAGTGACTGAGATATTTTGGCTTGATCAAGAAATTTCATAATTGAACTGGGTCAAAAGGGAATTTTCAGATAATAGTACAACTGAATTAATATCAGCAATGTTTTGACTTTCACTTCCTTTATTCATAAAAAATAATTAATCACAATGAATAGTTTAAGAATTAAGGGAGCTTTATAATTTGGCAGGTGTGAAACAGAAGCAGGAAGGAGGATGAAACAGAAAAACGGGGAAACATCCCGGAGCTTCAACTGGGATCAGATAAACATGAGTGTTGTCAAACACAGACTCGGATCAGCTGCTTTCAGCAGGCAGACATCCAAACCGCCACATGCTGCGTTCGCAGAGGAGGAGTGGGAAAATCAATGCTAATGGGGTTCTCCGCAGGGCCATTTTGATTCAATTAGGTTGCACTGATGGGATTTTTTTCCCTTGTTTTTTTCTAAAGTAGAAGAGTTGGAAAACAATGGTGATGCATGGGCTTTTACCGAGCGGCACTTGTAGCATTGATCCCTAGACGGTGAACTGATGACAAAAATAAAGCTAAAAGGAAAGAGAACAAATGTTTGTCAGACTGACTATCTGATTAAAAAATTAAATAGAGGAGACTTTTAAATGGAAAGTCAAATTTTTTTTTATGTTTCAACTGCAGCTTAATGGGACTTTTGTGTTACACATTTTTTACCTTCCACCTTTAAGAACTGACAAAATGTCTACGTGAGCATGTACACAAATAAAAACAGAATGTGTTTATTCGCATTGAGACACGTTCAACACTCACCATCAAGCACTAGGAAGTAAACAGCAGTGAGACGGAAGAAATGGCAGTTTCCCCTTAAATCCTTCCATCATCTTATCACAACCACAGGCTGATGGAAATGCCAAACGATAAGTCTGGAGCCCTCAGAGAGAGCCTCATGCTGAGTGCATGAAAATCCCTCCTCCGCTCTCTGAAAAATGCTGTCATCACCGCAGCCATCATATCCATTCATCTTTACCCTTATTATGATAAAAAGAAGGGGCTGAGACATCTTCATAAATTACTCTGAGCCCCACCATCGCCTGAGTTATGGGCACAACCTCCCGTTCATTGTTTACCAGAAACAGCGTCTGCAGGAAGGGTGAAGTGGTGCATTTTTAAAAAAAAAAGGTTTGTGATTTAAATCCCAGCCAGGGGCTTCCGGTGTGGAGCCACATGGCGCCGCTGTGCGTTTTTTCTGGATGCTTTGGCTTCTAGAAGCATCTGTGTCTTAGTGGCGATCTGAACTGCAGTTAGGTTGGTTTTGGTGTGCGAGCCGTCCAGGCCTGAAAGATAAGGACCAAGGATTAAGAAGCGATGGAGATGTACCTGTTAGCGTGATCTGTTTTCGGAAAGCTTATTGCCCTGCACTCATCAGCACTATTGATGTCAGATCAATTTTGAGCTTTTGATGACGCATTGACTTATTTCTTCAACTCCGCTGACCTCTGAAAACAAGAATTCAGTTCACAGCTTTTGAACTTATTGCAAATTGTTTCCAAATTATATTCGATTAAAAGTGTGCACATGGGCTACAGTACAGAGATGAGACCTTATAATCAACTAAATGTTCCTGAGGAGAAAAAAAAAAACGCACAATTTTTGTTGTTAAAAAAAATATCGATTCTTCTAAAAGTTACATATTTAACTAAATATCGGTGGAGGTGTACATGTATGCTCATGTATATATTAATGTATTAGAAAAAAAATTCAACTTAAACTGTATTGCATATTATGCAAACAAAATAGGGCATTTTGATCAGGGGTTGGTTTCATGCAGCTGCATATTTAGTTGCTCTTTCTCTTGGGAAAGTTGTCCCGTTGTGCTTTGGAGTCATTGATGTTCCAGGAAAAAAAAAAGAAGTAATCTGTGCTATGCAAATTCATCATGGAGGAGACTCTGTGAAAGAGGTTGTGCTCAGTATTCATAGCTGGGCCTGATCCTCTGTGTATTATGAATACTGTATGTCCAGGCCGGCTCTGTATGCAATCTAGCCGGAGCACAGGCAACAGGTTTCATGATTGGAATAAACTAAAATAAAACCGCATTTCCATGAAAGTCGGAATGCTGTGTAGAAGGTAAACACGAACAGAAAGAGGACATTTGCATACTGGCTTGACAAAAAAAGAAGAAAAAATGTCCCCACTTTTTACGGGATATGGGGACGATTCTTCAAAAATGATGGAACAGGGTCAAGAAAACAAACATTTGGAAGCTGTGGAAACTAGATTTTGAAGCCTAAGAGGCTACAAAAGTTTGATGATTGTTTTGTTTTTGGTTTGTTACAAACAGACTTAATACAAAAAACAAGTACAATTTCTGGGTTTTTACACATTTGTAAAATGTGTAAAAACATTTTGCAACTATTTTTTTGTGATACAAAAAAAGGTTTTATATCATTTTTCTAATCAAATGTTTCAATTTTCACTTAATTTTGTTGAATATTAAGTGAATATGCCTTATTTGATATCCTGGTGTTGAACATTTTCTTGGTTTAATTTTTTTTCTTGGAGTCGAACCATATCATGACGTGGTAATAAATACTGATCTACATTTCTTATTCATAAGACCATTAGAAAGCTATGTTGTTATATTTTTTGGTTAAGCCAATTTATGAAAAAGTAGGAAAAAATGGCAAAATCTTCTTGGTTTTGACGTTTAGTTGGATTTAGTGAGAAGCCAAAAAAATTTAATTTTTCTTTTTTAACTTTCTAGAAGTAACCAATCTGACGAAGTTAAAAAAGTAAATAGTTTCTGATTTTATTCACCCAAACCAAGTTTTGTTTTATATAATGACATATAACTCCGGACCTTACTGTTGGATTCACTTCTCCAGTTCCACTAGGGGGCTCTATAGATACTGTACATTGGTACGTGGATTAATGGGTGGTTCAGTAGTGTACTTAGGTTGCCTAGCAACTACACTAACAAGCCGAACCTCCCATAAATTTACATCTTATGAATCTTACCAATGTTCATGAGAGTTGCCCAATGTGTTTAACTGGCATGTCTGCGTAAAGCACTCGGCAATAAAAAGGAACTGTTAAAAATATCAACAGCTACCTTATGTTCTTCGTAACACTTACCAAAGCCAAAAGCCAAACTTACCTCATGTTTTTAAGGCAATTCTAAAATACTTGACTCCCATAATTTAAGAAATATTGTTTCTTCTTCAATTTTGCTGTCATACTTAAAAAAAACCCTGCAAACTTTATCAACTAGTTCCCCTTTTTTGATTTTATTATCACTTCATCAGATCAGTTTTTTTTTCAGCATTTAAAAATATTTTCACGAAATGTACAATATTCACTTTTAATGAAAATGCACAATCTTCAGTGGTTTTGTTTATAAAAAATACAAACATTCTTCTTTCACAGAGACATCGTTGTCATTAATAATTTACAGGGTCAATCCCTGACGAAAGCTCAACCGCATTTTCTCATTTACATTGTGGCGAACAGCCGGCAGGTTGCTTTCAAATATTAAATACAACTTTAAATAGACTTTAAATATACTGTACAAACAAAGCAAACACTGGAAAGCAAAAAAAAATCAGATTTGCAACAAAAACAACTAGGTTTTTAGCAAAGTACAGTGGACAAGTTTATGACATTCATGCAAAAGATTCGAGTTTTTGGCTGGAAAACTCAACACTCTGCAAATAAGGCATACCAGACTAATCAGCAGCAATGAAAAGTTATATTAAAAAATGCCTTTTATATTTTATTGTAAAGTCACTGGTATCCATGCTCAAGAATACAGAGCCAGAAAATCCAAAAGGTTCAAGTAGAGATAGCAAAGTTCAACTCTGGTGAAAGGAAACAGTTCATTGGCTGGTTGTGGTATCACAAACAGTGGCTCTTCTTCGTTACTTCACATTTAGGAGTCGTCTTCAGTTTTTATGACATGAAACAGGGTGACATTAAAGATCACTTGGTGTCCATTGTTCCAGGCATACAGCGCCCGCTCTCTGGCGTTATAGTCAAGCATGGAGATGTGAAAGTACTGGTTGTGGAACGGGATGTCTATGTACTCGTAGCTGGACGTCTTGGTGGAGTACGCGTAGTAAACCTTCGCTCCTGACAGGTGGGAGTTGGTGATATACAGCGTCCCGCAGATCATGAACGATTCACCAGCGTTCCTCTTGGAGTACTCCGTATTCCACGTCTTCAGTACCTGCAGGGTGTCGGGGTCTATCTGTGAGATCACAACGTTGCCGGCATTCTGATTGGTTGCGTACACGACCCACATTCCCAGTTCGTCGGCCATGACGTCGATGTCGGAGTACCCCCCCCAGGTGTACGGGTACATGTTGTGGAAGCCGGCGAACTCCAGGGCTCTTTGGGCGAGAACGGTGCCTGTCTCGAAGTTGTACTTGACAATTATGTTGCTCTGGTACTTGTTGTAGTAAAGCGAGCCGTTGTAGACGATGTGGTTGGTTCCTTCCCATTTGAACGGGAGGCTGTAGGTTTGAGAGACCACTCCCGACACAAAGTCATCTATCGTCTTGTACTCGCGCACAATCTTGCTGTTGGTGTAACTGTCCATATACCAAACCTATGTCAGAGAGGACAGAGGAATGAGTTAGAGTTGCACCTGATCCTGCGGGGACTGGCTACAATATTCCACTCTCTCAAATTCTTTCACGGTAACACCACAAAGTTTTTATTTCACAAGGTTTTATGTGATTGACCAACTTTAAGAAGTGGATAATAATAAATTGGAAGGAACATAGTTTGCGGTTTTCAGCTCTCTTTACTGTAATACCTCAAATAAATCCAGTGTCGCACATGTGATGGAAGATTACTTCTCTCACTAGAAAAATGCATTTAAGTTTCTTTGCACATCCCAATATTAAGGGCATAAACTGCAGCACGCGTTTGTATTCGGCCCAATTTACTCGTATTCCTCTAAATAAAATCCAGTGCATCCAAATGCTTCAGAATTTCACTTTTCTCTGAAGGCCTCTGACACAATTTCAAGGGTTAAAAAAAAACCTAACAAAATTGCCAGCATGTATCAATGTCTTAATGTTTCCAAAAGTTATTTGTTTCCTGGAGGCTTACTGAACAAACAGCGTCATGAAAACCAAGCAACACACCAGAGGTGTTACTGGTAAATGTCCATTACTTAGAAAAAGTACCAGGACTATACATATGCATACCAATATTTTGGGGATTTTATTATTATTATTAAAAAAATTCCATCAATATTCTTTTTGTGTGTGTGTTGGACTAACACATAAAATTTTAACGTAAAGTGGTTGTGTGACAAAATGTGGAAAAGTCTAGGTCTATACATTTGCAACCCAGTGTGTGACACCATCACCTATCACTATTGATAATTCTCTATATGATTATATCAAAATATTACAGCCAAAAATAGAAAATTATCCAACCAGAATCACTGCTTCACTCTTTCTCTTACTGTTAAAAATCTAAATCTACTCCACAAGCATTCTCCTCTCTGATCTTTGGGGGGAAAAACAAACAACAAACCCAATCTTATCATGACTCACCCTGTTGTTTCGGGTTGCTGCAAGCGGATCCGTCATCCAAGCCCCAAACCGGGTTCCAGATGTCTTTATCGTAACGGGTCCAGTGATTTTCATTAATTTCCCACATGCTGTTGATACAGAAAAGCAGCAATAAGATGTTCTGGGGGTGGTTTCAGTCTCTAACTAGATTCCTCAAGCCAATTTCATGCCTGCGTCGCCAGGGAGCGTGCCCCCCCCCTGCATACTAAGATAGCACCGACAGCGGCATACTTTATTTAACTCAAAGCTTAATTGTCCGACTGTTGTTTGAATTTAAAAGTTACTCTGCGTTCACAAGGTTTCCACTGTTTTTTTTTAATTGCAGCCGCGCTGGTCCTTAGTTCAAAATCGTGTACAAAAACAACCGTCTCTTAAATAAAACTGTGGTTTTCCCCTCTTGCCTCCTCCTAAGCAAAAGAAAACAAGAGCCTTAAAAAGCTCAGGGTTAGTTAGTGATTCAGACCTCGAACTTCTGACTAATTCATAGCATCACAAACTTCTCTGGAAAAGCGGGGCTGCAGTCGAAGAAGATTAACACCACAAGCTGCTTCGTTTTCTGCTCATTAGAAGGCGATAAGGGAGGACATGTTACTCCTAATTGCCTCCTTCAAGAGATCGTGGAAGATTTTGCTGTTAAAAGCCATCAATCCAAAACAAGCCGACATGAGCGCGCCTTGTTTTGTCGCACTGGAGTGAAAGTGAGGGAGCTAACCATTAACCACTTGGGATTTCTTTGAAAGGAAGACAATGTTCCCATGCTTCAGTGCAACGACAGACTGGACATAACCTGGCAACATAGGCAAAAACCTTATCAACTGAATGGAGGCGCAGAAAAAATTAGATTTGCAATTCGTGCGTGAAATTCTGAATTGATTCAAAATGCCCCTAAAATTTATTTTAAAATGCGTTTTAGCTGTACGTCTTTGATGCTGCTATTTGTGAGTGTAGTCCCAATTATTCAAATGTTATTTTGAATAAATCTTTGATATTTTTTTTTCTTTGAGAAAAAGCCAGGCGGCTAAGTTAACGTAATTCTGGTAACTTAAGTTGTAGAGTTTGATGCAGAAACATATTTTTGTCCAAATTTCAACAGATGCAATTTGATTCAGTGCACCAACATACAGAACTGTTTTAAATAAATGTTCTGTATGTTTACAATGTCATTTCCTCTCAGTCACACCATTTAAACAGAATCTCCAGACCGTTTGACAACCAAAATTGGTTTCTGAATCAAAAATTGTTTCGGAATTGCTGACAGATTCACATCTCTGTCGCAGTAGAATGGCACTTCAGTGCAGGCAATGCACAAGACTCCACTGCTGAAGAGAAATCATACTGCAACTTGTTCAAACTTTACTGCAGAAGACTTGCAACAGTCAGTGGAGTACAGAGACATATTTAAGAAAGATTTTCATCCTGAAAATCACATACAAAGGTGATGTTTCTAGGTGGGAACATCATAGCATGGACTGTGAATGGGTCAAAAATCACACCTGACCTGATCAATGCACATGACCAAAACAAAACAAAAACAAAAACAAAGTATTCTGTAAATGTTCAGTTCTCTGTGTTATTCCCACAACTTCATTTGTGGATTAACTCCACTAATTTATTTTTCATGTATAAAGTCATTGCAGACAATTGTTTTGGATTTTATGTCAATAGCACCAAGTTAAAATATTTAAACTGAGAAAAACCCTTGGGGTTGTTCAACTCTTGTTTTACCAGCTGCATACAAGAAGCTTTATGAATCTGTAGACAATACTTTTTACTCATGTGTCCCCGATGGTTATTTTTCCATATGCTACCCGGCAACATAAAAATAAGGAAGGAGAAGGTATGGTTCTGACAACTTCTGGCTGCGTGTAATATTTCTTCTGCTGGTGTTATTCATTTTCCTGTGGAACGATGGGGCAGTTTTTTTTTTTTTTTTTTAATAAGACTTCAGAATAATGCTGAGTTCATGCAGGTTTCACAATATATCAGCTTCCTTGAGACATTAAAATTCTGACTTAATCCAGTGGGGAGAGGTGGACATAAACAGCACTCACTTAGTTTGCCCATGCAGCTGCGCAGCCTGGTGTCCAGCCGCAGGACCCGCTGGTACAGTTCATCGTAGTCGTAGGCCCCGATCTCATCCTGGATGCCCGTCAGCACCACCGACAGGTTCCTGATCTCCTCCTTGAACTGGGAGATGAGCGCGGCGTCCATCTTGTACTGCTCCAGCACGGGGATCAACGGCTTCAGCTCGTCCATCTTGTCCTTAAGCTCCTGAGGTGGGGGATGCGAGGGGAGGGAGATGGTGGCGGCGGTGATGGCAAAATGATGGGAGATGGCGCGATGATGAGAGAGGCGGGAGAGGCAGTCAGGAGGGAGACATGGTGCTGTTGGATCAAAACCTACTTCAAGACGTGATGGATGTGTGAAGCTAGAATAGCGTGGCTATTTGCTGGGAGGAAGGGGGAAAAAGTGTCTGCTACTACAGTGGCTCGAATGTTTATGGCAAACATCTTCCACAAATGCAAAGTTACAAAGTTTTACAGTTTTGAAGTCAGCCTTCTATCACCTGAAGAACATTTCCAGGTCTGAAGGACTGAAGTTGCAGCAAGACCTAGAAAAACTCATCCGTGTGTTTATCTTATGTTGCATTGATTTCTACAACAGTGTCTTCATGGACCTGCCTAAAAACAACAACCAAAAACATTCAGGCAGCTGCAGTTGATCAAAAACGCTGCTGCTGGCATTCTGACTAAAACCAGGAAGTTAGAGCACATCACCCCAGTTCTACAGCTCTTCCTCTGGCTGCCTGTAGCTCAGAGAATAGACTTTAAAATACTTTATAAGTTTATAAATGACTGAACAATTTAGCACCACAATACATTAAAGATCTACTGTTGTCATAGTAACCTTCCAGACCAATCAGTTCTTCTGGTTCTGTTCTGAACCAGAACCAAACATGGAGAAGCAGCATTCAGCTTCTATGCACCACAAATCTGGAACAAACTTCCAGGAAACTGTAAAACTGCTGAAACACTGAGATTCTTTAAATCTAGACTGAAAACCTGTCAGTTCAAGAGCTTCCTTTACATTCATAATAAATGAAACATCGACCAACATATTTGATGTGGGCTGATAATTTTAACGATGGCACTTGACAAATGCAATGTCTGTTGCTGGTTTTAACAATTGTTGATTGTATGAAGTTTCTGGTGTTTTGCATGTTTTCATGATGTAAAGCACTTTGAACTGCATCTTCATACAGGTAAATACTAGAGGACTAAGTTGGAGAACCAACACTGAGGTCATAGATCATTTGCAAAAGACGTATTTTTTAAACTTATTGAAGAGAACCACTTAAATTCAAAGGACTGCGGGAAATTAAAAAAAAGAAGAAAAAGTCACAGAACAGAACAATGGTAGAAAAGTGCTGCGGCAGAACTGGGAGGACAATGACCGGGAGATCGAGGCAGAAATGGGCAGTGAGAACAGCACTAGTAAAACAATGGCATGACTAGTAAAACAATGGCATTCGGCACAGATAAAGCAAATGAGCAAACAGAAAAAAACAAAAACCCGAGGTCCTCAACCTGCGGCTTCAGAGTTGCGTTTGATTCTTTAGGCTCTCCACGGTGCCTCTTAACAACTTTGAGCAGTAACGCTGCAAAACTGTTCCGATATATAAAGCGAAGAATCATTTTTTCCCCCAAGACTAGTGTAGATTCTGCAGCTCAAAGCAAAATCTATTTGGGAGTAGTAAGAAAAATGTCTTTCTGGATTGTAAATGTTGTATCGCCTGATGCTGAACAAGAGATATTTCCCAGACATTACCTAGGAACAAACTCCAAACTATTTATTACTTTTCTTCTGATACTTCCAATGACTAAGAAAGGAAAACTTAATCACCCCGAAGGTCAAGAATGGTTCTGAAATCCAACATTTTGTGAAAAATCTGACATCTAACATGACCTCTCGTTGATTGTGTCCCACAGTCATAACAAGTCGTTTTCACAAAATTATAGGGAAAGAAAACCATCAACAATAAAAACTTCAACAATTTCTTCTGGTTTTTACATCAGGGTTTAACATCAAAACCTCTCCTTCAACAGAAAAGTAGAATGTTTGCTAAATGTGACTTTTCTTTCTGGGAAAAAAAGAGGTTTTGTTTCCATAAATAACTTGACATAAAAGCAACTTTTAACTATTTCATACTCCAGCATATGTTGTCCAGGGTCATCTACACACCAGAGTTACATCATTACATCATACTGTATATTATAAGTCAGTGGTTCTTAACCTTTTCTGAGGTACCGAACCCCCCAGTTGCATATGTGCATTCACCGAACCCTTCTTATTCCCACAAAGGTACACACAAAATACTTTGCGGTATTATGATTTAGTAATTATATTTGTTGTGTTACCACCCCCACGCCACTAGAGGCAGTACCAGCCCCAAAAAGATGCGACTAAGGCGCAGATTTAAGACTATAGAATTTGATAAAAACTGTGAGATTTGCTGCAAAGTAACGTGATCCTCTGCAGCAAGTGATGGCAAAGCGGGGCGTCATCATGACTTTACACAAGTGTGTCTTTACCTCTGTGGCAGAGGCTCCGCTGAACCCTGAGACCAACTTACCGAACCCCTGGGGTTCAATCGAATCCAGGTTAAGAACTACTGTTATAAGTATTGTAACTTATATATACTGATGTCTTAACTTTTTCCATGGGTTTTACCACCATGGTAAAGCCATTAGCCTGTTAGCTCATGGGAAGGGTAGTAACTTGTTACATTTACTCAGCTATATTTTCTTCTGTAAAATTTAGAGAAAAATTAACTTCTAGAAATAGCTTTATAACACCACACTTTTTACTTCTACATGAACAATGTTATTATGAAGTAACTTTTACTTTAGTTTTACTTTCTGCCTACAGAAACACACAAACAGTTTGTGATTAAGTGAGACTTCTTGTTTGTTCACATGCTTCATTGTCCTGTCATTTTCGCTCTGCTGAGTCTGCTGTTCCATTTGGAGGTCAAATGAATACGAAGTAAAAAGAAGATAACGCCACAGGAAGAACTTTGTCCCGTTCTACAGTATTTTTATTACCTGCTGTAAGAATGGATTCAGAGAGTTTCATGTTGGGAGGAAAAATATTTGGAAATGAGTTTATCTTAGCTTGAAATTGTTGTTTTATCATGATGTTCTCTTTTTTAGGTAAGTTTATATTTTTGTTTTTTGATAACCTTATTTTCACAAATTAAATCAGATGTTACAAGATATTAAACTACCCTTTTAATCAAATAACCTTTTAGATGACTCATTTTACCTCTGCTTAAGTACAAATGGGTTTTTGACCACTCCACCCACCTCTTCCCACAAGCTGCGCAGAGCACATCTGAGAAACTGAGGATGAAATGTTACAAACATGAAAGCCAAACAATAGAATTAATGAAATGGAACAATCATACAGGCTTTTACCACTCTATTTTATAGGGGTACTTATCAATGGGTCATATCAAAACACAGAGCAAGCACTTTAGAATTAGCAAAGCGCTAAGGTAAACTGCTTCACATGAAAATATTATCAGCAGGAGTGAGATGGCAGTTTTCTGTAGACAACAGTTGCATGTGCTGAGTGAGCCAGGATAAAGCTTCTGCATGAGTTTCAGATTTAGCACTGTTAAAAAATTGACTTTCCTTAAAAAGGTCTGTGAGCAAGAGACCAAAAATCTCTTACTGTGAAGAAAAACAGACAGTGTCCAGAAATCATTGAGTTATGAGGGATAAAATTATAATAATAGCAATCTATATCAAATGATACTCTTGAAATTTGTGATTTTACTGCATTAGACTGCATTTTGTAATGCATTTTACTGCCTTCTTAAAACCACTGAAGTTTTAAGAATGTACCTGTCATTCATTTCAACTTTCTTTTAAAAGGGCAGCATTATGTAAAATTGACTTCTTTGAGCTTTTCATTATGTTGTAACATTATTCCTTCATCGAAAATATACCTGGAGTCTTGCTTTGATTCCTTCATGCATGTTACAGAAATCTTTTAATCTCTCATGGCAAAAACGCCCAGGCGGACCTAGCCCCGCCTCCGAGGACAAAGCTCCTCCCTGGAGCTAGTTACGCCTCACAGAGCAGCCTTCCCCCACGGTTCCCATACTCAGCTCCTTCAGACTAGCCAGCAGCAATTAGCAAACACCTGGTGGAATTGGGTATCAGCAGAGTCTGATATAGGAGCTACTTCTCAGTGCAACACTGGTAAAAAGGGTTAAAGGATTAACATAGGAACCATGTTTGATAACTTCTTGAAGGCGGAGTTTCAGGAGCTTTTTAAAGCAACACAATAAAGTAATTTCTTTTAAGTCATATTTGATATATGCAGTAAATTTATAACAACTGATCTTAACATAGTCACTTGATTATGCTGTAAAATTGCATAATCAAGGCAGCATCATCTGCCTATAAAGCAGATGATGCTGCCCCTTTAATATGGTTAAACATTGTGGCTTTGTATTGGCAGTGGCTCATCTTGACTGATTTTGGGTCAAAATTGGACACAAAAAATTCTAAGCAGGAAATCCTGAGGCCCAGGACTCCAAAGTGCTTTAAATTCAGTGTAAAAAGTGGGTAGAGTGTCTCTTCTGGGGTGCGGCAGTGGAACAGGGCTGAAGCACAACTCAAGTCGGGAGAGGCCTTACTTAGATCTTCACGTGGCCTCGACAGGATCGCGTCCCAGCCTGATGACCTTTGCCACATGTCTTCCTTTCTCTCACAACACACTTTCCTGTCTGACAACGGTCAAATTAGGGCTGCTAGAGCCAACAAAACCCATCTCTTCAACTTACAGTGGGAAAAAAAGGGTCTTAAACAAGATCTGAATGAAATACAATTAATCCAGGCAACTAAGTGAAGTAAACCCAGGGGTTTAAACAAAGCACGTACCTGAAAATTCTTGGCCATGATGGACTTCCTGTCGTCTTCAACCTGTCTGAACTTGGTCCTTAGGCCTTTCATCTGGTTCTCCATCTTTATGACATATTGGAAATCCCTCTGAGTGCGCAGGTTCAGCACTTCAATGGACTGAGACATGTTCTGCACCTTAAACAAAAAAGGTCAAGGTCAGCAGCGACCCGAGACGGCCTCTGTTCGCAGACTGAGCTAATAGCATGTAATCAATACATTGTACAAATGGCAGCAAACTACTGTCACTACACTCTCAAATCTCAAATTTATGGTAAAATTCAAATTTACATGGTGAAATTCTGGTAACCACAGCTGCCAGTATATTTACCGTAATTAAGACTTTTTTTATACAGTATAGTGAGTATATATAAATACACTAACTACGCACTGATTGTACTGTATATATATATACACTAACTACACTGTGTAGTGTATATATGTATATGTATATATATATATATATATATATATATATATATATATATATATATATATATATATATACACACTAACTACACTGTATAAAAAAGTCTTAAAATATATATATATTTTTTTTTTTCCTGCAAGATCAATTTTAATATTTACACTCAGTGTTATTCTCCATAACATAACTGTCATTATATTGAGATGTCAAAATGACTGCCAGAGTCAGTATGCAGCCAAAATAAAGCTGTATGGATATAGTGTGCTTACACAACACATGCATATTGTATTTCAAAAAAATTTAAATTGAGGCATTCATGAGAATATATTTAGTTATTTGTAGCATTTTTCATATGCTAGGGATTATTATAGAGTTCTAAAATGTTCTGAAAGTATTGGAGCTAGCCAGTTTCCCATTACCTTTTTCTATTTCTTTATGTGTAGGTGTGCAGGTCTTCCACGCATTGGCTTGTTGTGTGTGGGATGTGGTGATTAATGAACATGGGGTCACGGCAGGTCTAGCTTTTGGACGTTTGTCACTACACACCGAACAGTAGAGAGGGCTGTGTTTACTCTATGAATCACATTTTAGGTACAGGGGAAAAGATCAAAGACAGCAACCTGAGAAATGATACACAGTCTCCACAAGCTGTTTTAGTCAGCTCTACCTGATTACCACATTTATTAGCGTCAGGTCAAAACAAGCTGTGTCACTGTAGATGTAAGCGAGATTGTGTTTGAGGGTAAGTAAAGTACATTGAAGGAAAAATTTGTTTTCCAGGGTCTATAAGTCTTTTGGTCAAAAATAAATATTTGGCAACTGGTTGACGTTCTACTTGTAAGCACTGAAAACAAATTTCACTGAATGCCTGTCCAATTCTATGTATGCATTTCTGGTTTTACTGGCTGCTAAATGTGCCAAGAATTTAGTGGTATATTATGAATTTGGACTCTTGTGGGGTAAACTTGTTTTTCTGCAAATTAGATATGGTCAATAAGACTTAGATCAGAAGAATTATGTTGTGTTTGGCTTTGTCTTGGAGCTTGAATGACATCTTGCCAGGGTTGAGCACCTTCTAGTTTCAAGTCAGAAAGCCAGTGGGATTAGTTGCGCTAGGCTAGGTGAGCAAGCTACCTACTGGTAGCAATACATGCTAAATAAAGATGGGTTTCTCCACATCCTACGCATTCAAACCCTTTAATAGGGGCGCACCGATTGCAGTTTTCTGGCTGATAGCCAATTACCGATCTTTTAAAAAGCCTAACTTAACGATTCTGATTTTGGAAAATATCATTTTTTTTTGCTGGAAATGTTGCTCAATGTATCAAGAAGGTTGCTGATTTGGCAACGAGGTGACTATTTTAAACTGTAAATGTCCAGACATGACCTGGTCGGGAGTTGGATAGTAAAACCTCTCACAAGAGAAAAGATCAACTTCTTTCTTCTTAATTTCCATGTGTTTGACGTCATTGGAAAGCCTAGACTCTACACTTTCAGAATCTGTAAATAACTCAAAATCTCCAAGTAGACATCTTCATGAAAAAAGTTTTTCTAACTGTGCGCAATTTATGAGATACTGCAACAAATGAGAAACGCCAACAAACAAAAAGGTTGCAGGCAATTCAGGCTTCCGTATGTGTGCCTGTGCGTGGTGCGCTGGGGGAGGTAAACATCCCTTTTGTAACCGAGCTTACCTTCTCCAGTAGCTGTCGAAGCTGTCTGCTTTTGGCATCTCTGGAGCACAGGCTTTGTTCCGGCGCAACCACAGTGCAGATGCAGCGGCCGTCAGCATCCTGGGCTGAGCTGTACACCTGCCAGCCCTCCTTAGGGCCGATAGTCTGCAGGTACAAACAGACACAGCAACACTCAGAGGCTGGAGCGCGGCCATTTTAAGAGTAGCTCAAATTATACAATGCGCTACGTTTAAATCCACAAAAAAAAAAATAAAAATGAATTCTGTCACTCAAATTCAATAATTTTTTTGTTGAATGGTTTGTCTCTTTCAGTGAAAAACAAACACACAGTTATTATTTCTGTTAATTAAGATTATCTGCTTCCAGTAATGGAAAAAAAAATACATTTAACATAAGAATACTCCATCAAACCAATTAAAACAAAATCTAATACAGAAATGTGGGTTTAATGATAGGTTTGTAAAATACTTGCTGCAAGGTTGTAATTTTTCAAAAGGTATTTTTTATCCAAGAATCGAGCCTCGTCAAAATGCATTTGGTTGAGTAATACTGAATGAAAGGACTCTACAAACTAATTATGACATTTTAAATGGGTTAATCTGATTCTGTCTATAAAATGTATTTAATTAGATCATCACAGATCATACTTCAAAAAGACCAAATGAAAACTGAAAAAAACCCATCCGTTTTGTTATTTTCGATTTTCATTTGGAGTTTCATTTGGAGTCAGAGGCCCAATTTCAAGCTCAACACAAAGTCACTGGTTTTCACAATAATTAACTCTCTCCCTACAGTCCTGGGAAGGCACTCTAGTTCTCTGATCAGCCTTCTTTTTTTTAAATGTCATGTTTAGAAATAAGTGCCTCTGTCTGTCTTTAAAAGCTACATAACGGTCATTGACCTTATCATCCAAACTGTGTCACTGCTGCAGTATCATTTTTAAAGGAGAAGTTACCCAAGTTTGGACCTACGCTGAGACGTTAAGGTTTTCTGACTGAGCGTCCTGCTGCGGGGAGCAGATGTGGCCGCTAATGCTGGAATTAAACAGCAGGAGTTTAATTACATCGTTCCAGCACAATTTAAATTCAAGCAGTAAATTCTTCAAGTTTCCTGGACTGACGAAGAAGCTTCAACAGCCTCTTTCCAGCAGAGGAACTAAGCGGCGGGATCAAGCCAATCATGCAAATATGATTGTATTCCCTTTAAAAACACGCCACGCTGTTATCGTTGAGTTTTAATTGTGTCGGGCCAACTGTGGTTTGTCATTTTTAGACATTCATCTAATAACCCACATTTAACCCTGTTGCAATTTTTTTGGTCTCTGAAGCTATAATGTAGCAAATAAAGCAAGCTTAAACGTTCAGCATTATGTAAAATCGTCTTTTCTGCGATTTAAATTAGGTTATAATATTATTTGCTAATCAAAAACATACCTGTAGTGTTGCTTTGATTCTTTCATGCATGTTTGAGAAATCCTTTAATCTCCCACGGTACCACTCAGGTGAGCAAAATGCCTTGGGTATCGACCCCTCCCCCACTCTGCTCCTTCAGACTAGGCAGCAGCAATTAGCAAACACCTGGCAGAACTGCAAGCTACTTCTCAGTGCATCGCTTGTAAAAACATTGTCAAAGTGTTAATAGAGGAGCGATGCTGTGATGACTTCCTGAAGGTGGAGTTTCAGAAAGAGCAGGAGCTTCTTAAAGAGACAGAGGCCCAATTTCAAGGCATTAAATTCCAAAGTGAAATTTCTTTTAAGTCATATTTGATATGTATTAGATATTTATAACAACTAAAGGGAACATAGTGACTTTGATTGTGATATTAAGTGACACTATAAAGTAGCATTTAAAATTAAGCTAAAGTTAAAAAGTGCACAAATGTTCACTTCTGCAAGTTCCTACGAGTCTGATCAAGCAGCATTAGAATCTTTATAAGAAGACATCTCATGCTTGATCAGGACCTCATGCTTAATTTGAGTTGCTAAGCTGACAAATGGTTAGACTGTTACTATGGGACCTATGGCAGAGTTTTGCTGCTCTTGATTCTGATTCTGCGCTTACAGAATCAGAAAGACTCTAAGTTTAACTTTTATGTGAGACATACCAAGAGAAAAAAAAACATGAACGCCAGACGAAAATTTACTAAAGAGAACGATGACGAAGACCAGAATGTATGAAATGTTGTTATTTAGACAGATGATTCTGAAATTTCATTGTTAGGAAATCAGTATCAGAGGATGTGTTTAACTTAAGCTAAGTACAGAATACAGAAAGCATGGTTTGGGGATACGTTTGTTGTAGCAGCACTCAGCTGGTTCACCATCATACAGTAGAATTCCCTATGATTTTTACTGTTTTTCAGAAAGAAAAGAAATATGGCATTATCTGAACCAAATTAAAACCTGAAGCAGAGCAGGGCCTAGAAACATAGCAAGAACCAAAACAAATACCAGTAAATCCACCAAGGATGGAAATAATGGACCAGTCAAATCAAAAACCCAAATCCTGATTTCATTGAAATGCTTAGCGGTGACGCCAAACAGACTCTACATCCATTATTTCAATGAAACAAGTTACTACAGTGTAAAGTAAGTTGAGACATTGAAGTAAGCATTACTTTTTAAAAGTTCTGAACATCTACTCGTATAGTCTCTTTCTATTTTTTTAGCAGTCCTGTACTTTATCACCTCTCCTCAGGGAAAATTTCTTTTGGACTCGTTCCTGCTTCATGTCAGTTTACTAATTTCACAACACAGTTGTGTCACAACACAAGCTTCTGGGCTGGTTTTACGACAGGAAGAGGAGGTTTCTAAACGCTTATAAATCTTAATCTGTCCTCTCTCTAAAGAGAGAAGCAATGTTTTCTCAGGCGTTTGCAACAAGCATCGACTCGGTAAATAAATAAGCTTTCCCAATACCAAAAATAATATCAAGCTTTTTAGGACAATCATTGGATTCAGGTCCAAACTTTGACCAGGCCAGTTCCGAGTCTTTCGCTTTGAACCTACAGCGGTTTGATTGAATCTTTATCAGGCTGCATAACATCAAATTCATTTGAGTTTAGGATAAGCCGGTGACTGGTCGTTCTCCTTCAGGATTTTCTAGAGAGAAACATTGATGGTTTCCGTTACAAGTCCTCAATATCCTAAAGAATCAAAGCACACTCAGATTACAGCACTACCACCCGGTTTGACAATGTTGGGATGTCTTGGGGGTCGCCGCAATGCTTTCAAGATGGAGATTTGCGTTCTATTTAGTCAGCTGTGTCAAAGCAAGAAAAACACCAATGTGTTTTACCTTGAATCTCTGCTATGGATGCTGTTTTTCTTAAACACTGACCTCGGCTGAGGCAAGCCAGGCCTTTAATCATCATGTTTTGTTTTTTTTTACTCTACTTCCTGTTCTGAGACACTCTGTCCAAGTGTTTACTTCATTCAACACCTCTGATAGGAATCAAGCCTGGATCTGCTAGGTACATTTGAACTCAAAATTGGTTAATGAAAGTTAATCCAGGATTTAACAAGGATAGATACAATTACTTTTTGACATGTTGGTTTAGGATTTTTTTGTATTTATTCAAGTTGAATTCGGCTAATCTTAAAATGTATTTTTTGATTACCGTGAAAACATTTAAGTGAGATTTTTTCATATTATTATTATTTGACTTTTTTATAAATATACTGTATATACAAGTTGTCTCATTGAAATCCAATATCTCATTCAGAAGAGACAAACACGGCAACAATAAAATTAAAAAACTCAATTCAATAAGCTAATAAATATGTTTTCTAAGGAAATTTCTCGTTTTGTCTCTAAGTGTAATTGTTCTTTGAAAAGATTATTTTTTCCTCCCTAAAAAAATAAGTTATGTTTGTGAGACAGAGGTAGCTATAGTAATTTTCTAATAGAAAGAGATGCAATAGAAAGAGATAATGTGTTTATTATGTGGGTAAATTATTGAATGAACAATCGTGTAGGTAAACAGCTGCTGAAATAAACAAAGAAAGTAGGACAATGCAGACAAAGAGTTGCAGAGAAGCACACAGTCAGCAAGCATTAGTAAGCTGCAGAACGAACTGGATGGGATCCAGCAAGTTCTGAGAAGAAAAAGTAGGCCAGGAAAACCTCTCCTTGATTTTTTACCTATGCCACTTTAAATATTCACAAAGCAAAACATAAAAAAATAAAAGAGAGACGCTACTATCACAATCGTTTTTCACGATGTGGCACGTAGTCGGCCAACTTACAGTAGGCACGGGAGGAGGAGGCAACACCTAATTTGTCAGCATTTTCGATCTCTCAGCATGTTAAATGGAACAGGATCAGGCTTTCAGAGCTACAACAGCTTCACAGAGCTCCAAACCAAAGAATTGGTCATTAATCATCCTTACAAAACAACATCGAGCAGCTCAAAAACCCAACCCAACCTAACACCCAGTCATCTGCCTACCAGAGTCGTGCTCTCTGTAAAGCCATCACACACACGCACGCGTTGACCTGCTTGAGTGGTCAAACACGGCGCCCAGACCCAAATATAAACCAATATAAAAGTTGCCAAGATGGATTCACATTCCCTCTGTTTTTGCCTGCTGCTCTTCACCAGCCTCCCCTCCTCTTCTTCTTCTTCTTCCCTCCTGTCGTCTTTGTTAGCCGTAGCCTGACTGACGGAGCTTGTTTTGCAGGCGGGTGCACAGCAGAGAATATGTTTTGCTGTGGCACCACATTCTGACAGTGATCAATACATCTAGTGTCAAAAGTGGGGGAAAAAAATAAAACTTACATATTTCCTGATTTTTGGGTTCATTTTGCTTACTGAAAATAAGCTGTCTAATAATTATGTACACCTTGATATTTGGTGTTGACCTCCTTAAGCCACACCTTTGCTTATTTTAGATATTTACCTGCTGTGCTTAAATCCATTAGGAATTCAAGATTATCTAGCTTGGAGTTAGAAAATACGCCTACAGTACAAATGAAAATATGGTGAAACATTTAGAGCCCAATAATACACACATACAGTACAGCAAAACAAAAAAACAAAAAGAAAAACCAAAAAAAAAACCCTCCGTCAATTGTCTACACTGCAAAAACACTAAATCTTAAGTATTTTTGTCTAGTTTCTGATGCAAATATCTTAGCTTAGTGAACTTGAAATAAGACATAACTAACTTATAAGTAATTCTTCAGCTACATGTAGGAGCTTGTTTTAAGTCAATAATCCCTTAATATTGATCTAAAAGTATTTCTTCCATTAGCAGGTTACTTCACATATCACAAGATAAATTTCCCATGTCTTGAGTGAAATAATCTGTCAGTGGAACTGGAAAATTTTCATTAATCTTAAGGAATTATTGACTCAAAACAAACTATTTTATCTTGCTGAAAATGTACTTGCAAGCTAGTTTTGTCTTATTTCTAGTGTAATAAGATAGACAAAAATACCAGGTAGGATTTTGTGTTTTTGTAGCACAAACAAGAAGTAAAAAAATGCTTGGATTTATTCTGCAGCTCTCATATGCTGCATATGTGCGCCACAGTTGAAAACATTGAAGTAGCTTTGACTGAAATATTGCCGCCGTGACCCAATTCCATGCTTCCACTGTCTACACTCATAAAAATTCACCACCTCGGGATTCCTGATGCTTGAAACTTCAATGCGACTTAATCTGCATTTTGATCCACAAGGCAAATACTTAGAAATAAACAGACATTAAATCAAAAACATATTGTATCCCCATGCAGTACAACACTGTGATTTCAACACTCTTGATCCCAGTATACACATAGTATTAAGAACTGGACAAAAATAAATGCGACAGAAATACTTCAAAAATATAGCAAGAATTTCAGCAATGTACTCATAGGACACACTTTTCACCATGGATATTTATTTCTATGTAAATATTTGTCATATTCTGGCTTAACTTAGCTACAAATGTCTTTTTTATGCTAATTGTTCAGTTGTTGGAAACTGAAAGGCCAGACTTGCAGTTCCTTTAAAAATTCAGAAAACAATCTTTTTTCTCAAATCTTTTTCTTCTTTTTCTACATTTCCTCAGTGGCTTTGCCCATTTGGTTGAAGACTGAAGATTGCTCCCCTCTGACTCTGAGCAGAATAAAGCGGTTATAGCAAATGAGTGGATGGATAGATTTCAGGGAGATGAATAAATACCAAAGCAACACAAGCGCCAGTAAAAAAAAAAGCAAAAACATATTTTAATTAATTCTCTTTACCATATTTTTTTTCCATTTTTATTTATGCATCTGACTTTTACCGGTCAAGCATGTAACAAGTTGTTTTAACCATACAGCAGTGAACAAAACATTTATATGGAAATAATATATTTACATTTTTTGAAGGACTAGGAAAAAGCACAATAAAATCTAATTCCATCCCTTTTCTATATTAAAAACATAATGATTGTTCTAATTTCTGTTTAGCCTAACCTATCTGAGGCTCTTTTTTCTGATACAATGAAATATTTAAGAGAAAAAATGGATTACGTCTACATATTAAACATACATGTACATATAGATTCATCAAAACGTCATATTATACACATAAGCAGCACACTCTATGCATGCATGCATTCTCATGTATGTGTGTAAATCCACTGAAAAACCTCTACAAATCTAATAGCCATTGTTTTTCTGTTAATATAACATCCATGCATTTTATGAGTGTCTCATAAAGATTATCTGACTATAATTACAAATGTTCAATGCCTCGTTTCTTTTATTGCTACACACATGACTGCTTTCTATTCCTTCCCTCAATAATGTTGAACTCTGTTAATTTCCTCTTAAATCCCTTCTACTTCACTGACATGCAGACGGACATTCCCATTACGGAAAACTACGACCGTCTCTCAACTGGCTAAAAAGAGGGAATAAAATTATTGGCTGTGGCTACTAACACTTCAATTGGCTATGGCTTTGTGTTTATAATAATTTATACAAACAGAGCTGAGAGAAAGCTAAAAAAAGAAAAGAAAAAAAGAGAGCAACACAATGAGGGAAAGTATCATTAAAACTCCTGGAGAGCATAGAAAAGAAAATAAGCTGTACATAGAATTATGATCCTATTTCCAACATGTTGTTATATGGAAATAACAGAAACATGTGGGGGGAGTAAATGCCAGTTACCGTATTTTCCGCACTATAAGGCGCACTTAAAAACTTAAAATTTCCTCAAAAGCCGACAGTGCGCCTTATAACCCGGTGTGCCTAATATATGGACCAATATTGAGCCACAACAGGTCTAGCAACTACGGTAAGCAGCTGTCGACTTCATTTTCCCCGTAGAAGAAGCGCACAGTGCATGGTGGGATGTCAAAAAAGTTGTCAAAAAACTGGTTTGTTAATAAAGTTTGACTGACCTGTCTACCCATAGACATGTCTATGTATCTACCTACTCACCTAATAATCAGGTTGTCTGCAGGTCATCTAGCATCACGTTCTCCACCAACATGCTGTGCGAGAACGGAGAAGGGTGACCATCGTCCGGCCCAGACGCCCCATTCCAGTCGCGGAAGGCTCTCCTCGCCGACCGGAATCGAACTGTTTTGTTGACATTCTTTATGTCCACAAAGTAGCTTTAGACATTTATCCGGGGTGCTTCGGCTAGAGTTACCAAGGGACCAGCACCTATACATTTAAAGCCGGAGGGGTCGGGGACTGCAAAAGACAGAGACTGCGGCGGCAGCGTGTCGGTTGGTCTGTGCTAACCAGAAAGTAGTTGGGTACAATTTCGCAACACCAAAACCGTGAGTGAAACAATGACTAGTGCAGACTGCTATATATAGTACTCGGGGACCAATTTTTTATTATTAGACATCCATATTTGTAGTGAACGGAACAAACTATGTCCCGTTCAATACCGGACGGGTGGCAACATAACTGTGGTGTCTATTCTATGTGCCTTATAATGCGGTGCGCCTTATATATGAAAAAGGTTTTAAAATAGGCCATTCATTGAAGGTGCGCCTTATAATCCGGTGCGCCTTATAGTGCGGAAAATACGGTACTCTAAATTCTAAACAACAACAACATTATCGAGACAGGATTAAAAATCTGCAGATGATTGAGACTTTCACTGTTACTGCATGTAGGAGATGGAGAGAGCTGCAGATTAAATCTGTTACTATGCCTTTACATCAGTTCTGTCAACACAACAGTGAAACTCAAGAACAACCTCTTTTCCCCCTTCAGTTTTGACTCTTTGAATGTGACGTCACGCACTCCAGAAAGCAGCCCACTCCACCATGACTGACGTCAAAACAACCCATGTGTGCATTAAAGTGTAAATTCTGCAGGTGCTAACTAGTGACTAAATTCAATGTTCAAGCCATAAAACCTCTGGGACCTGCTGGACATGGACCCATGGGGACTGCTCCACTCTGCATGTTATTAAACTATATAACGACAGCAAAGCTGTTCCAAAAGAAAATCAGGCCTATCATGCCAAAACACAATAATCAGCACATTAGCCACCAGCAGAAATGGAACAATGCCAGACTAATTAGTAAAGCTGAAAACCTAAAAAATGACTTGTCTTGTTTTTGGATTACTCCCGAGCCAACCGTAGTCCGTTATTATGAAAAACTGACATAATTACCTCACAGTGGGGAAAAAAAACTTTGTGAAATGAAAAACAGTTTAAACCAGTGATTCTGAAAGTTTGATGGCCAGGGATAGAAAATCCTTCACTCTGCAGGTACCTGCACAATGACTGAGATGAGAAACTTTTGTCCTCGCATGGCCTAGCATCCAGACAGGTACCTATCCTCATACAAGTAAAGGATTAACACCTCACAGATAATGCATATTCTCACTTTGAAGCATTCTTTCCATTTGGCACTAGGTTAATAAAGTGCGACTGAGAGAAGAGAAAGTTCTGGCAGGCAGCCCAGAAGTCATTTCAATGAAGAAAAGAGCTTGACAGTGACAGTAGACAGGTGAAAGGTATCCTTACTTGGTAGTTGTTGGTTCATGTTGGAAGCTGAAAGTGAAACAGGTGGGCTGATGATGAAACCTGGAGGCATTACAAGTTATTAGGTCAACGACGCTGGAGGTGATGAGGGTTCTTTGTTTGAGGAGCGACTGATGAAAGCAACACCTTCCAGACCCTCTTGGATACAGAAACAGGCAGACCTTGACAGACTCCCTCAAAAGAGTAATTGGACCAGAACTTTAGACCATCAATAACCAAAACAGAAGCTGCAAAGGTATGCCACATAGATAAGGAGCACCAACAAGAGCTTAGTAGATTGGTAAAACTACTAAGAACTAGTAAGGTGCCTGCTGAGTCCTTGCACACTGGAGGAGGCATATTGCCGGTACAACTCACCATGACAAGAACAAGAACTGAAATTAAACTGAAATATTAGCACTATGATGGCAGCAGTAGTGCCTGAAGTGTTGTGACCGGGACTGTCCAAGCAGATTAAACAAATGTGTAATGAAAGAAGTGAAGAATCAAATTGCAGAACTCGGGAATCAAAAACACAAGATCAAAACATCAATTCAAGCAGAACTGCTAGGTTGGATAAATCCTTGTAGTTTACTTACAAAACTAAACCTATGCAACCTTTTTTTTTAAGTGTTATGCTGTCAGATGTGGCAGACGCCATGTTTACTTGTGTTATTTTCATTGGTACAACTTCAAAATCAGGCTCAACTTCCCTTATCATGGATAATTAAATAAAAACATGCAAATCAGCAGCGCGCATCGGAGGCGTGAAAAGTGATGATAATGAATGCCTCCCTGTGGAAGACATGATTTGTGCTCCTCATGCAACATAAGTATTCTGCCAATTATACACGTCGCTTAATCTCTTTTCTGTTTGTCACCACAGCATCTATCTGTATGTCCCCCTGATTTGCCGTTTAATGTGTTTGTATGAACCTTTTAGTCTGACAGATCTGAAGATGGAGGAGGCTTCAAGGGATTGAAACTGAATGTGTGGGATAAACAGTGATTTACTGATTACTGAGTCAAATATGTGTAGAATATTTGGCCACAACCATTACGTCCAAATTAATTCTCTTGTCTGTGGTGGATATGAGCAGGTCAATTTAAAATACATGTTAATATCACAGTGGCTTTTCAACATTTTCACATTTTTGTCACCTTACAGACAGAAACCTTGTCATAAAATGTTTATATTGTTAAAATTTTATGTAAAATTAAAAAATACAGGGAATAACAGTGGAAGAAAATGGTTTATTTATGGATTTAGAGCCCTTTAGTAAAAAAAAAGTGCAATCAATAGGCTTTAGAAGATACTTAATTGGTCGTAGTCCCATCATGTTTTCAAGATATTGTGAAGCCTTTCTAAGCATTGCATTAGATGTGAATACAAATGAACACCACACTTTAATTTGTGATTTATTTTTAAAACATATCCTTTTTTTCCACTTCACAGTTACTTCACTTTTTGTTGCTCTGTAGAACCGATTCCATTGTCTTTTTGTGCACATTTTGAAGCATGACATTAGAAAAAGTTGATGGAAACATCAAAATTCAAAATAACATCCTCAATTTCGCAAAAAAAAAAAAAGGTTTCTCCTTTGGTATGGTTTCTGGTTATTCTGAAGAAGAACAGCCAGAAACAGCCAGAAAGATGGAACATTAACTCACATGTCTGATAATCTGTTTTTTTGGTGCCGCTGGGATAGTTAGGATGAATTTGTTTATCAAGACACATTCCTGAAAATCTCAATTTTTCTGAGAATTTTACTTCAGCCCAGCTTAACGCCCACATCTGGTGAAATTTGCGTAGCTTGGCTGATTCGTTCCAAACTAGTAGATGGAAATGCACCCAATACACATTTTCTTTTGTGTGCTATTTTAAAATACGTTAGAAATTCACAACAGTTCGATGGAAGCAATTACAAACAATACCTGTTGCATGCGAAAGGGCTACATGAATGCAATATTTGACAGAATAACAAATTTCAAGTGTTGCGATAAAAAATTTTAGCTTGTTGGCTGGACTTTTTCTGCTCCTTATACTCACACTGAAAATATACTTAATGTATATTTTTATTTAATTAGAAAGAAAAATCTGATTTATCATAGTCAAAATCGTCATTGCGATACTCAATAATCATATCACGATTCCATATGTTACTGACATGGGTTGTCAGGTATAATCCCACAAAATACATGAAAGTTTGTATGTAAAAGCTGTGGAAAATGTATTTTCCAACAATATTATTTCTATCAAATATGTAGGGTAAACTCCATTCTACAGAGATTCAGTGTTTGTTGTTCGTAACAGCAGCACTAGAAGTTATATTTTTTTTAAATATTGTTTTTCCCCCCCGTTTTTCATTTGTGAAACTGGCAAAGAAATGATCCTGTTTATGTTTTTTATAGCCGCAATCACGATTCTCAGTGTGACTGTACATACCGCTGCTCTAAACAAATCTCTGCTCTGGCATAGACAGCCTCGGCCCTTTAATATAATTTCTTTAGGTATTTTCACACGGCCAATTCGATCTGCGTCTCTGCCACGGGATCATTCTGGCAATTTGAGAAAATTCTCAGAGGATTACCCGAGATGAGATTCCAAAGATGGGATAGGAGAAGAAGATGAAGAAGAAGAATAAAAAACGAAGAATGCCAGTGGCCTTGGCAAAAATCTGTCTCTTACAAATACAGCTTTGATAAACAGTGACAGGTAAAGGACTCCCTCTGCAGTAACAGTGTGACCCACAGGCAGCAAATCATCTAATTTTGATAAGCCGTTGTCACTGTTTTGTTATGGTGGTGTAAAAGATGAAGTGTCACACCTTCCTTGCCTCTGAGCCAGGTCATTAAAGAAGAATGAAGGTAGCTTGGCAAATAATTCACACAGCAGCAGCCAGCAGCAGCAGCCACGTTACAAGCCTTATTGATGCTGTCACAATGTTTGACATCTTGCCATGTATGTTGGGGTATTAAAAATGTGAGGTATATAGAGCTCAGCATGACGAAATGAGGCATTTTGTGGAACATCAAATCCTGTTACGTCTTTGTGTGCGTAGCGGATCTTGACGCGCCACAGTTTTACATAGTGTGTGTGTATTGGGGCAGAGGTCACAGGGTTGAACCGCATCAGGGTACACCAGAGTGCAAAACGTTTGCTGTGTCGTCACCACTCCTTTTTATCGTACTGTGGTGATTCTTGACGATGAAAGAGTTCAATGCTCTATAAAAACGTTTGTACACAATACATTTTCAGACTGAAAGTTCTGGATGAATGGATGCAGATAAAGTTTTTGGTAACACTTTATTTGAAGGGGTGTGCAGAAGACTGACATGACACTATCATAAACATGACATAACATAAAGAAGTTTATGAATATTTATTACAGTTGTCATGAAGTGTCATTCGGTAAATAATGACACGTTTAATGCAAAGTTGCTCTAAATGTTGCATTGAAAGCCCAATAAAAATGCCAACTTTGCATTAAATAATCATAATTTACAAAATCATGCAAAGTTGGCCCTTTGGGCAATAATACAAGTTGGTGACAGATGTGTAAGATGGTATCATTTACCAAAAGGCATGAAGCCTTTCTATGCAAGTAAGTCTTGAAATTCTCAAAGGCCCGTGTCCTCCAACATTTCAACGTGTCTCTGCTTCAACACACCTTAGTCAAATAATGAATTCGCTAGCAGGACTCAGGAGAACTTAACTGGATACTGTGGAAACCCTTAATCCCTGGATTTGTGGATTCCTGCTGTATGTGGATGAAATGTAAGACAATTGTGTAATAATCTGATGAAGGTAGGGTCAGCCCAGTTCCAGCTGAAATGTTGACATCAATTTCCCTTCACCAACATCTCAATCGGTCGTCAAGTCAATTTACTTACACAGATCCCTCCCTGTATCCCAAAAAGACATAGCAGTGCTCAGACAGGCAGAACAAATTAGTTGGATTTTTGTACTTTTCCTTTCACCTTTCTCTGAATCTGGGTTTGAATTAGCTAGTCAGTGTTTCAAATTGTGCGATACAGATGTTTTAATTACACTCAAAGACAAAATCAGGGTGGCAACGACTTCCGCAAAACTAAGTCTTGATCACAACAATGCTGCCACGCTGCCTGGCATAAGACAGAGGCCCTAAACAGATGCTATCGCTCCAGTCATCTATCAAGCTGTCTAAGCAAAAAGCCACCAGGGAATCGGAGGCCAGTGAAGTAGTATATGCACGTTGGTACTGTAACTGATGATCATACCACTTAAACAAGTTAACATTTTAGCTCTAATGGCAGGGGGAAGATGAACTTGCATGTGCAGCCAGCTCTGTAACCACAACGATGCAGACATCTACGACAGCAGTGACAAATGGTTACAGCCATGAGCAGAGCAGCAACAGCAATAATCCCAAGGCTGGAAAAAAAAAGCCACAAGAAGACACTGACAAAGAAATAGCGAACACTGTCGAGAGAGGTGGGGAGGGTGGGACAACATGGCAAAGAGAAAAAGCCATCTTCCCTGTCAGATTTGACTCTTGTGAAAGGCATGCGGGGAGATTAATTTCCTAGAGGCGTGCCACCTTCTTGCCTTTTCTGACCTTGGCAAAGAGGAGATTGAATAGATAATTCTGCTGCACCTCGGCACATTCCAGCCCAGACAGACTCCGAATGAGCTGCCGTATTATCTTGTTCACACTCTCGCGTGTCTTCTCTAGGGTGCGCTTCAGTGAATTCCTGGGGCCTGAACAAGACGACGTGTCAGTCACGAGCCCCGCGACGGACGATAATGAAACAGTCATCAAACATTATCGGTGAGGTAAAGTCGGTGGGCAGCTCCAGGCCGTGCTAAGTGCCACACTGCGACACTCGAGCAGAATACTAAGCAGTTGTCAACACAAACTTATTAAGCCGTAAACAAAGATAAACAACGAAGAGCTTCTGTGTACCTCAACTTCTTGCCACGGGTTAAATGTCTGCTTCACAGTGTTTTGCTGAAGTACATCAGCTGAAAGGAATAAATAGCCTTATAAGCCTTATTGTAATTAAATTTTAAGCACGGATGCGTAGGCAGTACTTTAAACTAGAGATGCAGTGATTGGGATTTTGTGCCCAATTTCCAATCTCTGCTTTGTGTAAAGTTTTGACTTGCCGATAAAAATTTTAAATAATTCTGATTTTTCTTTAGCAATTACAGCTAACATTCAAAATATTTTTCCTAGCCCTCCTAGCATGAGAAGATATATGCCATGTGTAAGAGAGCAGAAGCTTTAGTGAAGGGTTTTAATAACTTCTTAAAAAAAAAAACAAAATGAATAAAGTTTTTAAATTGAGTTTAGCATCTTATATTAGCAGTTAGTACATTAAACGTAGCTAGCATTAGCTGCATAGCAAATACCAACTCGAGTGTTCATTATCAACAATGTAGATGCTTGCAGTAACTCTAAAAAGGTCTAGAAAGGAGCCAACATAACAACCTAGATTAGGTTGATCGTCCAGGCATAAAAAAGCAAATTTGCTGTAATACTTTCAGGCTTCTGTTATCTGCTGAAAATCCTGTTTTCGCTCTATGTATTTTAATGGAGCAAAACTGCAGACAAAGCCTATGTTGTGGTATAAACACATTTTCATTATAAAATTGATTCCTACATATTTTTCCTTCTTCTGACTTCATTTGAACTAAAAACAGCCAACTGTGAGTTTTCTTAACTCAGTAACAGCCCCCACATAGAAGAGTGTTGGGGGTGCACAATCTGGTAGAGTTACGTATAGTGCATTGACTAGAAAAGAGATCATATTTTTTAGTATCAAAGTGTCAGAAAGCTCTAGTCAGCTGATTTTTTAAAAGTCTCCTGTCCAGCAACGTGCCACTCAGAATTGATGTCTGATTATCAAGGTGAGACCCGACATATTTACTTTCACAAGGAGCAAATATACTGTTCATTACGGTTTTTTGCTATGATGCTCCACTTAATATATAAACTAGATTAGAAAATGTTTTGGGTTTATTTTAAATAGTAATGTAAACTGATACAGAAAAAAGATAGGGGAAAGAAAGGAAGGCAGGGTGGAGAAACAGTTTAAAGGTAATGGAGAAGATAAGAGTAGAGGAGAGAAAAAAGGACAGAGAGAATACAAGTCAGCATCTTAAAAGTCTGCTGCTACACCTGCTGAAAGAGAAAAAACTGAAACCATAGCAACAAACAACTGCATATACAATAACATCACTGAAAAGTAAATGGTACAAGTTAATACATCATGAAAACATGCTAATCTAAGCACCTGTGTGTGTGTGCGTGTGTGTGTGTGTGTGTGGTGTGTGGGGTTGTGTATGTAAAGTTTCTCCATTCACATGTTCAATGAAGAACACAACAGCTGATTTCTGTTTGCATCTCTACATAACAAGATCATTTCTGTAATTACGACTCCACCTCAAGGTGTAACTCAGGTTATCTCAATTTAACACATATTGGAATATGAACATGCTACGTCGATGCAGATGTATAGATTCAGGAATGACCAGATGTTATAAAATGTTCTCTCAAAAGTTGCTCAACCTGATCTTTTTTTTTTTTTTTGCTCTCAAAGAACCCTTTGAAATTCTCTCTTTCTAATTACATTCTGCAGTGGTGTCAGTGGGATGGAAAGCTAAAGCTGCCTCAGAGCCTTTTAACTACACCTCCGTCTCGATCTGGAAGCAAGACGACGTCTGTTCCTTTAAATATAGCTTTTAGCTAGTAAATACCACCCCATTAATATGATCAGCACATTCCAGCAGGCTCTTTGAAGTTATAGAGCAATTTATTTGCTTCAACTACTTTCCTTTGCTTCAGAGCGGTTCGAAAGAAGTGAATAGTTATTGGTAAGACGTTCATCAAAGTGCCCAGACTTGTTGCTTCGAATAAAAGAACAAAAATCTGGGCATTCCTTTAAACACCCAGCAAAGCTTGCTAACTAGCTCCTGTGTTCGGTGAGGACAGCAGAGACCATGCTTTGCTCTACGGTTGACGGAATGGTGAAAATTCATCTTCGGTGTCGATTTCATCTGCAGTGATTACAGAGTTTGCAACAATAACTTGAGAAACAAGAAATTTATTAAAGTTACGGCTTTAATGAAAGTTATTAGATTCCCAGAAATATAAACCAAATTTGAAATTTATAGCCGTTACCTTTTGTATGGCAGTTTTTAAGTCTCAGACTTAAAGGTACATTTAAGGCTGGGATTTTAATGTGTCATTGTCATTGTGTTAACTGATTTCATAAATTTCAATGCATTGACAACTTTGATGTCATTAATTGTATTCGTTGTTTTTTTCCAAACAAAAGTCCCGAGTCGGAACCTTTGCAGCGTGTTTCCAGTACCACCCATTAATCTGACACATAAACATCTGTAAACAAATCAATGCAGGCTCTTGGTCCACCGTAGGTTCATTTTTGTTTCATGAAACAATCTGATGGGATGCTGGACAAGACTGTTGTTGTTGCTAAAATGAGTTAGCCTACTACTGAAGCTATTCAAGCCTAAAATATTATCTTAATTGGAAAATAAAATGTCAGCATCCATAGTTCCCATTTCTAAAGATTATTTTTTAAAGGGAATGATCAGGGATTAATAAAATGTTTGAAAACTGATTGGGCATAATAATATCACTTTGCAGCAATCTAATGGTTGAAAAACCTAAATAAATTAAAAACTAAGAATATTTTTATTGCTGAGCTCTTATGTCCGTTCAATAACTTATAAATTGTAAGTGTCCTTTTCATCGATATACGGTTTTAGACTAAACAATAAATAACTAATAAAAGTATTCCTCAAGTCCCGCCGCTGGTATTTCTAACAATGTCTCAAATTTTGAAGATATAAATTTTTTTCTCTCTCTATCAAAGAGAGGGAAAGAGAAAGAGCAAGATCTGCATAATTGTGGATATTTAAAGTATAAAAATTACAACCAAGACAAAGTATTCAAATAAATAATCACCACCAAAACATTTTCTGCTTTTAGTGGAGACTGTCGAAAACCTTTACATTTTATACAATAAAGTTGAAATAAACTTGTCTTCTTGTTCTTCTGTATAAACTCCTGCATTTCCAGCTGCTAAGTAGGTTATTTTACATTTTGTCCTCATTACAGTAACGAATTAAAAAGTCTCCTGAGGCTGGAGTACAGAATAAATACATGGAGGTCACAAGTGGCTTTCCCTCACTTTCCAGCCTTTTAGCTCCCTTGAAGTGATATCTATCTGATACAGAGATTTCTTGGGCTGTAATTACAGCCCAAGAAAGCAGGGAGAGAGCTCTAACTGTGACCCTGCTAGTTTCAACATCACATCGCAACTCCTGTAATTATGGCTAGACGTGTTATTATCGGAGCTGCATTCACTCAGTGGAGCACAAAGGAGTTAAGAAAAAAAATTAAATAAATAAATAATGTTTAAAGCATCATATTCGTCATTTAACTCAAAGCCGCATTTTGTAATTACAGATATTCCTACTGCCGATGTTGATGGATCAGTTTTCGGATGAGTACTTTCAGGTAATCATTTTCCTGTCGGTTTTGCGGCCTAACTGTGTTGACGAATGGTTAAAAAGTGACATCTTCAGTTTACCTCCCGGGTGAAAAATAGACGCGTGAGGAATGAAACCTTTCGGCATCTTTTAATTTGTCGCAAACCCAGATAAATTACCCCGGGCACGTTATCAAGATAAATGCTAATGCGAGAATGAAAAGAACATCAAATATGCAAGAAATGGTAGCAGCTCGAAGAAGGTGATGCCCCTTCCGAAAACTACTTCAAAAGCACCCTGTACGTTTGAAATGAGTAACAAGCAAGAGGATGTTGTATTAATGACAAGGTGTCACATTTTCTCTGTGTGATCTTTCCTGTCATGGCCACACTTCATTTCATGTTTTGTTATTTTTTTGTTTATACGATCAGAGTCTCATTATGTGACCTAAAACCTTTCAGTGGAAGCGGAGGTTTAAACCCACTGCCTTTTGTGTTCAGATGTGAGCTCTTTCTGTGTGTAGCGTGTTGCGTTTGCCTGCCACCTACTTACAATGGCTAACAAGAGGGCAAGTGCCTACACAAATAACCCCGTCCTACAGGTGCCAAAGCCCAATATGTGAGTGAAACGATGTGGAAAAACTCAAATCATCCACGCAGTGCTCATGCTCAGCGGTGATGTAAAGTGCCTCGCAGAAATATTCACACACAAACACACACGCACACCACATTTTGTTGCAATGAAAACTGTATGTATCTTATAGGAATTAGATGTGGCAGACAAAAGTAAAGCAGGTAATTCTGTGAAGTGAAAAAAAAGAAAACCTGGTTTTATGCTTTTTAAAAAATGTTTTAAAAATCTGAAATGTTTCCTATGGTCTTAACCCTGTCCTCTCCCTGTCTCTGGACCAGATCAAAACTTTAATATAGGGGTTTCGCCCCAGTATTTATCAATCAATCAATCAATCAAATTTTATTTGTATAGCACATTTCAGCAGCAAGGCATTTCAAAGTGCTTTACATAATTAAAAGAAAACAGTATGTGACATTGAATCAACAGTAAGAAAGAGAGAGATTTTGAAAAAAAAAGATTAAAAAAGATAAAAACATTAAAACCTGCACCCCTTTCCAACCAGGGGGTCGACACCCGCACCCCTGTCCCTATCTGGGACTCAAACCGAATCTAGGACTTTAGTCAAAATGCCGTTTGACAAGGACTCCAACCTCTAGGTTTTTAGTTGAAACACTGTCAACTGGGACTCTAAACCCGATAGGACTTTAGTTAAATGTTGTTTAGCTGGAACTCTAACCCTAATTTAGCCATAGGCAACTCTAAACAACTGAAATTTAAAGGCACCCAGTGTTTCAGCTGTTTTACAGTTATATTATTCCAAATTTGTGGTGCATTGAAGCTGAATGCTGCTTCTCCTCGTTTGGTTCTGGTTCTGGGGATGCAGAGCAGACCAGAACCAGAAGATCTGAGGGGTCTAGATGGTTGGTACAGCAATACGAGATCTTTAATGTATTGTGATGCTAAACCATTCAGTGATTTATAAACTAACAACAGTATTTTAAAGTCTTTTTTATTTTAAAGTCTTTCTTAACTTTGAGCTACAGGGAGCCAGTGTAGGGACTTTAACACTGGTATTATGTGCTCTATCGTCCTGGTTTTAGTGAGAACGCGAGCAGCAGCGTTCTGGATAAGCTCCAGCTGTTTGATTGATTTATTAGTCAGGCCTGTGAAGACACTGTTGCAGTAATCAATGCGGTTAAAGATAAGCCTGGTGGGCCACTAGGCTTTACTTGTGTGAAGCCTTTGCCTTTTGCTTCACATTAATGCGTTTTGTTGTGTTTGTCTGTCAAATGCCATATCAAATGCCAAATATGCTAAAAAGGATGGATTTGTTTCTACTGTGAAACACTACCTGGTATAAGAGAGTTCAGCACAACTGCAGCATGAAAGTCGTTTGAATAATAAAGTAATATTAGTCAAATGGGTAAAGTACGTCAAATATATGTAGGTCTATAAACATTGCAGGTTCAGAATGCATGAAAAATGGTTACAGCCTTATTACACAGTAAAACTTCTGTCTTTAAAAGTTATGTTTTGACCTTTGTTATTCTTTGCTTTCTTTGGAAGAAAATGTGAAAGACTGGATAGAGATTCCATCAATTTCAAAAGAATCAACATCTCATACCAATGAAAACACAGTCATATTCAGTCATTTGGAATGTTATTGAAAATGTTATATTATTCTCAAGCCTTTACTTCTGGTTAAATAAATATTTCATTTACTCCTGCTAAATAAGCATTTACATCAGACAAATACAAAAAATAATTATGTAGAAATGTGACTTTAATGAAAGGTAAATACCTTCTTAGAGGTTATTATATTCAAACTGTACTTTATTATGACAAATGTACCTCATTGAGTCACATATTCCATTTCATAAAACATGACTGTAAAGTACAAATAAACATGAAGCGGGTCGTCATGGACTGACTTCAATCTTAATCTTGTACATCCAAATCAACACAAACTTAAACACAGATTTAAATCTTTAAAGTCTGATATGAGCATAACGTCACCAATTATGTTTGATTTCAACAACAAACTAAAGTGCAATTGCTCCTTGAACACATCAGCCTTAAACACCACTGTGCAATAAACGAGAGCTAATTAGCTGCTAATGTACAAAATAACCCATGAAAGACTGGCATTTCCATTAGCTTAAAATTAACTTGCCAAAACCCACATGTAGAATGAAAAACAATCTCTCAAAACTTTACAACATCCAACAACTCACCATGTTGGACAATACTCAAAAACGTAAGTAAATAGTAGCTTTAAGGTTAGTTTAGCTTGGTTGCGTCAAAAGATGGCGACACAAACCCCCACTTCCAGTTCACTGTTAAGTACCTTTAAACACTGTGAAATAAACTGTAGTGACCCCTAGTGGATGAATTCAGCAATATAAGATGCTGTTTGCAGTTTGGCAAAAATCAGCATGTTGATAGAAGCTGCTCTGCTCAGATGAGTCCACAGCTGACCTTATTTAGCGAAATATAAAACACAGCAACTAACGCTGCAGAACACACCACTGCCCCCTGGTGGCAGAACCCTAATAGGAGGATTTATATTTTTTCTTCAGCAGGAACAGGGAAGCTGTTCAGAGTTAACGGGAAGATGAGTAGAGGCAAATGGAGAGGAATCTTGACACCAACCTTAAACATACATACAGCCAGAGGTAAAACAGAATTTACATCAAAGCTTTTCTGTGTCTCCCAAATGTACAATACCGAAACGCTAATAAAAAGGAATGGATGGAATTATGCATCTTCCTGCACTACTGAGACCTGAGGCAGATATGCAGAAATGTGAAAGTATTGTATAACAAAACTAATCAGGAAACAAACCACCACATTTTCCATGATGTAGGGGGATTGTTTTGGTTTACTTTGCCGCATCAAGGTCATGTTAGCCATGACCTATTGATTTTAAATTGTGCATTGCATCATCAAATTCCTTTTAAGAAGTTAAAAATCAAGAGAAAGAGCTTTTTAGTTTGTTAAAAATCTCTCAAAGGGAGCATAGCCAACTCAAACAGAAGAATGTTTCATATTTTAAATTTCATATTAAACATTTTACTTTATAAATAACTTTCTCTGTAAGTGTGTTATGGGCATACAATGTTTCACAGGAGGTCTGGTGTTTGTGTTTGGAAAATAGACCAAGGCAAGGACTTTTTTTAAACCCAACTTTCTAAAGCAAATTAAGCTTCATGATGAAAAAAAATGACATGCATTTTAGCTTCAGTCCTTCTGTATACAAAACTCTAAGTCATCTGGGTGTAAGTAGTCTTTAGAGTCGCTATTATGTGGTGTAAATTCCCTTGACATATTTACACAGAAATAAAAACTGCATATGAATGCTCACGGCAAAATTTCACTAAATGCTTCACAAACGTTTGCATTGTCTAACAACATCACAACAGGATAGAGCTGATCAGATGGCAGCGGAAACCTACATTTTGAGAATTTTTTTCAGCAGGCAGTCTATCTAAATCGTGTGTTTTGAATCGGAAGATGTTTGACCTTACACATTTTACTACGACAATCCCCAAGCCCTGACAGATCCTGCTGTGGATGGTGGAGCTGAAGCAAAAGTGGGTGATTATCATAATTGTCTTCTGAACTTTAATCCATACAAATCTGTTTATGTTTCCAGTTTGAATATTTCCATCTGATTAGCTTCCTGGCATCATCATACACAGTCCAGTCACATTAATGTGACCACCACGTACTTTCCACTTCAGAGTTAAATAACCAATCACAGAAGGCAGGTGGCAGCACAGTGCAGTTGAGCGTATATAAAGGGTGTGTGTGGGCTTCGGAAAACATTTCAATCGTTGGCGTAATGCAGAAACGAAGCGATTTATCCGACGTCCAAAAGGGCATGATCATTGGCTTTCGGGCCAAGGGTGGAAGCATTTCCGAAACGGCTGAGTTTGTGAACTGTTCGCGTGCCGCCGTGGTAAAAGTGTACCGTGCATGGCAAAATGGGACTGTCCAAAATCAACGACGTGGCAAATGTGGTGCACCACGGGCCATAGATGACAGAGGCGAACGACGGTTGCGGAGATGCGTTCGGGCAGATAGACGGGCTACCGTTGAGCAACTGACCACTAAAATGAACCAAGGGGCTACCACAAGTGTCTCCCAAACCACTATTCAGCGAACATTGCTGCGTCTGGGCCTCCGAAGCGGACGCCTGGTTCGTGCACCTATGCTGACTGGTGTTCATCGACGACGAAGGCTAGAATTTGCACGCCAGTACAGCAGCTGGACGTCCACTGAGTGGCGACAGGTAGCGTTTTCAGATGAATCGCGTTTTATGCTCCATTGGACAGATGGACGTTGGCGTATAAGGCGTGAAACCTCTGAAAGGAACCACCCTGCAACCATTGCAGGAACGGTCCAAGCTGGAGGCGGGAGCATTATGGTCTGGGGAATGTTTTCCTGGCATTCTCTGGGTTCACTGATTATTGTGGAAGGCACGATGGATCAATACAAGTACGCATCTGTCCTTGCGGACCATGTCCACCCCTACATGCGCATTGTTTTTCCTCAGGATGATGGCATCTTCCAGCAGGACAATGCGAGGTGCCATACAGTTTACCGTCCTCCCCTGGCCAGCAAACTCACCTGACTTAAACCCAATCGAGCATCTGTGGGACCATCTCGATCGAGTTGTTCGCGCCATGGATCCTCAACCGCGTAATCTAGCGCAGCTGGCCACGGCATTAGAGTCGGCATGGCTCAACATCCCAGAGAAGACCTTCAGGGACCTAAGTGACTCTCTTCCTGCACGTCTCGTAGCAGTTCGCTCTGCGAAAGGTGGTTATTCTGGCTTTTGACAGATGGTCACATTAATGTGACTGGACTGTGTAGTTATGTGATTTGTCAACGAGGGACACTGCATGCAGTCTGAGCTCTCATCTGAACAGCTTCTCTCTTCCTAGCTGCCAAACGATGATATTTCTTTCCCATCTGTTTTAGATTTGAGTGATTGTGGCCGTTTGGTCTATATAGGAACTTTGACTGATGCCAGTCTTTTTTTTTTAACATAATATATGACATAAGCCCCATAAAAGTTGGTCGATATTAACATAGCAGTAATATTATTGTTTGCTGTCGATATGGACCCACATTTTCATAAAAATGCATCAATATTCAAAATGATCACTAAAGATGTTTGATAATAAATTTCAATTTTATGAACCACTTCTATTTGCTTTATTGAAGCTGCATTTTCTAGGATTGTATGAAGTGTTTTCAAATCAAGCGCTGCACTAATATCACAATATTTGATATATTGTGCAGTCCTAAACTATACCATTCTTAACTGTAATAAAATCAGTAGCCAAATTATGTAGCATGTTAGGGTTTTGTCATTACCTTGACATTATACTCTATTAAAGGGGTATTATGTATTTTCCAGGAACATAGTGCCATTTTGTAGCACAATCAAGTAACTGTTACCTTCAGTTGTAATCAAAATGCTCTTTGTATAAAACATGACATAAAAGAAATTTAACGTCTTGAAATTGGGCCTATGCCTCTTTAAGAAACTCCTGCTCTGTTCGACACTCAACCTTCAGCACGCCATCCAAACAATTTAAAAGTAACAGACATGAACAAGGAGTGCAAAAGACAGATATTTTTTGTACTACAATAATCTTAACATGCACAACAAGGAGTAGGAAGAAGTAAAAAGTAGGGGTGCACCGACTGCAGTTTTCTGACCGATCGCCGATTACTGATCTTTCAAAAAGCTTACCCTGCCAATTCAGATTTTGACCGATACCAATTTTTTTTGTCTGAAATGTTACTCAATATATCAAGAACGTTGTCAAGTTGGCAACAGTGGGGTCACTATTGTTAATTATAAGCGTGCAGATATAACTTGGAGAGCTGGTCTGTCAGTCAAACCTTTCTCACCAGAGAGCAAAAGAGGACAATGGTTGATTCTTGCACATTTGCTAAGCTATATAAGATTGGTGAATAAGATCGGCTTCATGTGTAAAAATCGGCTGTTCACAATCTCCCAAAATTAAGAAAATCTGCACAGATAAATCAACTGGCCAATAAATCGGTGCACCTCTAGTAAGAAGCTTATGAACTCCTCCCCCATAAAATCATACTATGTTTTCAGGTGGACCCTCATTATGAAATAAAAGAACAAAAACATCTCATGGTGGCATAAACAACCATTCTTTGGTGCATTGGACTGAGAAGTAGTTTGTGTGAACTTGCAGTTCTGCCAGGTGTTTGCCATTTGCTGCTGCTGCTAGTCTGAAGGAGCTGAGCAAGGACATTACAGGGGCGGGATGCTCTGTGGGACTGCAACTCCATGGCAGAGTTTTGGGGGGTAAAACTCTGGGCTTTCATGAGTGAATAACAATATGACATGACAAAAAGCTTACAAAACTTAAGATGATCTGTCTGCTTTAACCACATGTCTTCCAGTCACAGGAGTAAAACCCTAACTGTAGTTATGATGAGAATAGTAACTGGGTCCCATTAGCAACCACTGTGCAACTATCCAGCAGGCGAAGATGATAGGGGGAAAACATCTCCATGCAAATATTCCATTACATCCCAAAAGCTCTTAAGGGATCTTTCATGAACACTGCAGCAGCAATAGATGCCAAACCGAATCACCACAACAAAGAAAAATCCATACCATTAGCTCAACATATACTCCCTTTATTTCAGAAAGCGGCTAGTTAAAATGCTCTCCCCAAAACTGCGAAGCTAAAGCTGGTGTGAACGGCTGCAGGGGTCGTTCTGGGGCATCTGCAAACACATACAGTTAAATGCCGAGAAGTAATCACTGCCACCCCTGAACAAAGCCTCCTGTACAAGGCCTGACAGCCCGAGACTGACAGCTTAATCATTTCCAGCTCTGTATAATACCATGAAAGGTTTGTCTTCCCAGACAAATCGAAAACACCGAGGCTGAAAGGCTAAGGCAATTTGCATGCAGCTCCAGATAAAATAATGTCTCCTTTTCTTTTTTTTTTTTTGCCTTAATAGCAGCTTGGCAATTATTATCAGAAGCTGATGAAAGATAAAAAACTGTCTTCATAGAGCCAACAATATGCACAGAGATAATTGCACAGGGATAGTTCACCGAAAGTAATTTCACGACTTTCTTATGAACTGAGAACTTTAGAAATCCTTCTAAAATATCAAGACCAAATGCATTCGACAGGTACCGAGCAGGAACAGGTAGAAACGCACCAATCTGTTGGCCAGCAGACCTGATTAGCTGATTCTCTCTACACTGTATTTGATTTGGGAACAATGGGTCAAACACTAAACATGTAAAACATTCTTCCTTGTATTTGTTAAACAGTCAAAACTGAGGAATCCTACCATTTCCAGTCAGAAAATGCCACAACCAATTTTGTATCTTGATCATTTTTAAAAAAAAAAACAGATACTAATCAAAGAAAAAAAAATGGTTTGGAATATATATACTGTATCTTGTAGTACATATTGTACAAATAATACATATTTTAGTTCTTTTTCTGCACTTTCCCCCCTATTCTCTGTTCTTAATCATTCAAATTGAAAAATCTGAATCAGTCAATCTTGCTGCATATCTAGAAAAGGTATGTTAAATCATTTTAATAACAAAAAAATAACAAATAAAACCAGTCCTGAACCGTATTTCGTCCTGGCAAATGACATAAGGCATGATCTGACTAACAAAACTGGCACTGACTAGTTATTAGTGCTCTAATTGATTAGTCACAAATCTCTTAACCAAAGAATCTGATTTTAGAGAGCGAATGAGCAACTGCGTCTTCACAGAACCGTTAAAAAAAGAAAAAGGTTTAGAAAACTGGTTTTAATTCTTTGAAGACGCCTCTGTTTTTCTGCGAAGGCTGGGAAGCAGATCAACGATGTTGCGGATTCACCGAGTGGACAGCAGCTCCCCCACTATCACACAGAGACCCCGATCTCCAAGCAGCACTGTGTCCCTCCCATTTATCATATGCGACTTTTTGTTATTGCACTTTAGTCTTACCATGATCTGAGCATGTATCTCCATTGCCAACAAAACCGCTCAAGGTTAGGTTCAAGCACTAAGCCAACATCCTGACAGGAACAGGCAGACATAAAGATGAATGTGTTTTTCTTCTTTTTTGTGCAGGGTACTGAGGTTGTGACACAAACACACGATAGTGCACAGCATAAACACAAGCCACATAAGGTCTAAATGCATTGTAAAAAAAAATAAAAAATATGGAATCAATGGTAAAATCTTGCAAAATGCTGTTGCCATAAATTTACTACACAAACTACAAACATCCTGTATGTCACAGTAAAATATACTTATTTTGATTTCAGTGTGATAGTTAATACCTTATTTTTGTCTACTGCTAATTAAGCTTCAAATCTGACAGATTGAAATGAAATGATGTAAAGTAGAAAACCATCACATCATTTTCTGTTTCTTTAAATCTACAGAAATTTGATACAGAAGTGTAATCTTGATTGTATGTAATTTTGCTTAGTTTCAGGATTTTTTCCTAATTGTAATATTTAATGTCTCCTTTAACATAAATGACAGTTTGGAGGAAAAAATGAAAGTGTAGCTTGATCACTATCAGTTATGATCAATTTAGCCTTTTCACAGTTTTTTACAGTTATTTTTACAGACAATTTTTAATAGTGCACAGGTTATGTTGGAAGATGGAGAATCACCATTGATGAAGGCAGTCACTGTTGCTAATGTTGTGCTTGTTGCTTATTCCTGTTTCATTTTAACATATTTAATTCTCACAGAAATATATTCAGTCTGTTTTTTCCAGAGGAAATGAGGAACCGTGCCATAAAGCCAGTATCCCAACCTTAAATCTACTAGTCAGATTAAATCAGGTTAAGTCAGTAAAATTATCTTATTTTATGAGTTTTCAGTTGAGTTTGTATTGTGGGTATAAAGAAACGAGGAACGGCGCATCGCTCCGAATATCAAACTCCAAAATAAATGGCAGTAAGTGCAGCATTTCATTGTCATTCAGAAGGAACAAGTGTGGGACAGCAGACGAGGCAAAATATAGGAAGACGCAAACTCACCATGGACGGATAGAGTCCGAACACGGTGAGGGAAAGGAGCGGGTACAGGACGCTCAGAGGGACCCTCATGCTGCCAGGCTCCGGGCGGCCACTTTCCTCCGGGGGTCCTCAGTCCTTTCCTGCTTTTACGCGGAGCTGCCGCCTCACGGCGTCTTGTTCTTTTTTTATGACCGAGGAACCGCAGAGAGCGCGCGCTGACAGCGGTACGGAAGCCACGCGCTCAGCGGCATCACATCCACCGTTGCCCGGTGCTCTGACTGGAGGCAGCGCCGAGGAGGGGGGGAAAGAGGAAAAGTTTCAAGTGGAGGAGAAATATTTAAATATTTCAGTCCTTATGTGGACTGCAGGGGAGGCGCACCAAGTGACATCACCAGTTTAAGATAGATAGATAGATAGATAGATAGATAGATAGATAGATAGATAGATAGATAGATAGATAGATAGATAGATAGATAGATAGATAGATAATAGATAGATAGATAGATAGATAGATAGATAGATAGATAGATAGATAGATAGATAAGCAAAATCATATTTTGCTGCACAACAAGCACACAGCTCTGTGTAATTTATTAGAATTTTATTTGTTTTTTTTTTACAGTTATGTGATTATTTATTTAACACAAATAATCACATAACTGTAAAATGGAAGGGAAACCATAAAAATAGACAAATGTGGCATGGATTTGTATTCAGCTTCTTTTAATGTGACTAAATAAAATTCTCAGCAAGCTTGTGTTTTCAGAAGACCCCGGATTAGTAAATATAAATAACGAGAGCGTAATTTAATCTCAGCTGTAGTGTGCTGCTCTTGAGAACCTCGTGAAGATAAAAGTATATGCAGCAGACAGGTTGAACCATTTTGTCATAAGAAAACAGAACAGTATGGGACAACTGCAAGCATAGTAAGACTTGGTTTTCTGCTTCAACCCACCTCTCAGGAGGAGAAAGTATCAGTAGAACAGTCAAGAGGACTTTGGAGGAATTGCAATTTAGTTCAGGTGGAACAATATACTGGCAGGATAATAACTGCCTACCTATACACCAACCTACCTACTTTCCCTCCTACCTGCTTGCCTAACTAGCTCACTACCTATATCTATCTTTCCATACTTACTTTCCAGCCTGCTTACATAACTACCTAGTGTATATATTATATATTTCCAGAAATGTTCCACAGCTTTAAAATACAGGCAGTGTCTGTTTGGAATATTTAGGAAATCTTTTTTAAAATATATAAATGAGCTAAATGAATCTATTGGGTCCAGCTGAGAAACCAGCAGAAATTTTTTCTATCGACTGGCATGATAAGAGGCAGAATCATCCCAATCATTGTCTGTTTCTAGGTATACGTACATTCAAGTTTCCATATGCATTTGTATATTTCAATGTCGACAAACATCACATAGAAGTTTGCGTTCTCTTAAAAAGTTAGGTAAAAGGGTGAATATTAAATTGGGGCCGTTGAGACTGTTAAATATTGGCCAATAATCTGTGAGGTATATCACAGGTTAAGGGTGAAAAATGTGATTCTACACTTTGTGGAGCAGCTGCAGAACCTGGAAGCAGTGAGTTCTGACCAGCAGGTCTCAGAATAAATAGTTCTAACATCATCTTTACTGAGAATCTCTCCTTTTTAAAAGGCTTTGTCTGAGATAGAGCAGAGATAGAGACGAATCACATGATACATTTCTACCAAATGATACAGACACATAGATATACAGACACAGCAGGACACTTTGTGTATTTCAGCCTCCTGGTAGATTGATGATACACATCCACTGAATATCCCAGCATTCTCTCTCCTGATTTTTATCAGCATAAAATATTTGCCTGCTCTTTCAATTTTTTAATATCGAGATAATTTACTAGGTACTCATCATCAAAACATATGAATTGTGTATAGATACATTCAAACATGCAAGAAATTGATTTTTTTTTCCTTTGATGCAATTAATTTACACATTTGCGTTTGACACTGGTTCAATATTTTATTGCTTTGATGTCATGTTGTGTTTTTGTTTTCAAAGTCCGTTCTCTTGCTTGAGTCAATGTTCCTTTCCCCATTTTCTGCTCTCCAAATCCTTATTATTGAATCATCCCACCTGCATACAGTCAACAGTTTAACTCCCTCAATATAATCGACACACAGGCCAATCAAATATGCTCACACACACACATTCCTAAGGGAGAAAAACCCAATCAACCGAACATACAACTGTGAAGGAAATCCACTCACTCACAGGGTTAACATTCTGATTCCAAAGATAGACCCTATATCATCTAGGGGTGCATTCACACCCGCCATGGTTGACCCTCTTTAATCAAACTCCGGTCAGTTTGTCTTGAACGTCCGTTTCGTTTGGGGAGGTTTGAATGTGCAATAGAACTCTGTTCCTCCTAAAAAGCTGTGTCTCTTTTCGGTTTACATGATCTTTGGTGCAGTTCAAATGCATATGTGAACGCAAAACCATTCCAAAAGCAGAAAGCTTAATATAATTGGGTAAATTCTACCAACGCCACCTTGTGACTCTAGCTTTAGCGTGAGAAATGGGTTATGGTTAAAAAATTCTATAAACAATAAAATCTGATGCTATTTCATTTTTGTTTACATTTTGTGAAAAAATGTAAACAAAAATTATTGTTTTGTGGTTCTTGGTGTACCTTACAAAAGCAGATGCCCCTATGTGGTAAAACTATGTACATTCATTTACAACACCATTTCAAATATGATTTTTTAATTTATTTTATTTTTTTTTTTACTTTTGATGCATGCGTGCATGGTTTTTATCATATTTGTATATATACAAATAACAGGGATGCTCATGTTTTAGCTTTAAAATGTTTGGTTTTCTGTCTAGAGGTGGCCAACACAAATTACAACATGTGTTTAAACCACCGCGCATCGCTGGGCAAATTGCCGCAGAGATTGAAAGTCTCATGGCCTGTTAAAGTGAACTCAATCGTAAAACCACAAGGATGTGAGGCAGATGTGAAACAGGCTTGGTGACAATAAAAACCATTTGGAGATAGAGAGAAAACGCCACCTTCCATTTCTCCCTCTGTGGGAGGGAAGGCAGCAAAGAACACCTGCTTCCTCACGACGCTCGATCTGCATCGGGGCTGAGAGGGCTTTTTATTTGGAAGACTCTCGCTTGATTTCCCTGCTGCTCTGTGGTTACATTCATGAAGTTTTTGTGAATATCACAGGTATGTTGTATTCATGAAACCAGTCATCAGTGGAGCAGCAGCAAAGTGGGGATAAGATGCTGGTGTAGGTTTCCATGAAACGCAACGCCGTAGGAAACCTGAGGACCTTCTAATCTGGTCATCTTTAGTCCGATGCAAGAGTTGTACATGTTACCTTGTACTGTTGATCTGAATCTATTAAAGCTGAACTGTGTAACATTTATGAAAAACATGTTTTGTACATATTTCTTGAAGGTGTTATTATGTGTTGATATTATAACATGGGACAAATAATCTGTGAAACGTGTGTGGTCCGATAGCCATCTGTAGAAATACACCCAGTAATCTGAAGCAACCAATCATAGCCAGTGTTCTATCGATCAGCATACGTTGTCACATAGTCATACGCTTAGCTCAGACATGTATACGCTGTTACTAACAGCGTATACATTTAATAATCATCATTTTTATTTAAAGTCAACATAGAACCATGACATAGATCATCATACACTTTGTTATTAACAGCTGTATGGCATCCTGACTTAGCAGTTAAGTAGGTTAATGAGTTTTACACGGGGGTGTGTTGTAGTTGACTGCAGCTGCAGCTAGACTCTGCTTTAAGTACACTTTGAAACCACGACAACGCATGTATATCTATCTAGTTATATTATAAACAATTTAATGACTTATTTTCGTCATAACTTGTTTTGTATGCTGAACTGACAACTCCACTGATGGTGGGACTTCTTAATGCGCATGCGCAGCCATGCGTACTCATTGCACGCATGCTATGCTATGAGGAGGGTCTTTTCACTGTCAAATACCCTCATGTGCTTTACACCCTACCCCTTTCTCTCCGCTGGCTACGCTACTTCCTCACACCAGAGTCAAGCTAGCTAGCATGGCCACAGATGACAGCCGATAAAGTTTTCCTGAAACGGTAATTGGCTTATCCGCCATAACACATTGACCAGCACGTACACAAGCATGACTGACAGCTTTATAACCCTCCTCCTGGCTCTGATTGGCTGTTTCTGATCGATTTTTCACAGATTGTGTTACACTGTGACAACATAGTGACAGTTGAAACAAATTTGTCAAAAAACATGTTTGTAAAAGTTACAAACTGCAGCTTTAATCTACAATCTACCTTTTGGTCTCCTCCTTTGTTTGGTTGTGGACAAAGAACTTTTTTTTACAGAATGCTCTTTTTATGCATTTGTAGGCACGTTTGTTTAACGGGATGTGACGTGATGCTTCATGAGATTCCTAAAATGTTTTCTTTTGATTTGATTGTTTTAAAATTCTTGGGGGGGCGAGGAATCTCCATGCTCATATTTGTCTACCTTGCATCATTAAGTACAGGCCAGAACTTTTGAGTTAAAACAAATGTTCTTTCAGATTATTTTTTCCATTAATACAGAGAAAAGCAACAAAGACAAAAGCAAAGCTGTATTAATGATGCATATCGTCCTGTGGTGCATCGCCTGACAAAGAGCAACGAAAACAAAACCAAAAGTTGGGGAAAAAAATCTGAAAAGAAACTCTAGAGAGTTCCATCTTGTAGAAACAAAATCCAGAACACGTCCTGTACGCACTCACAGATCTACTCTCATGCTCTAGAAAGACTAGACCGGGTTCTATTGTATTTCTTCACTGAATCTTGTGGACTGTGTCGCAGTTTTTCCTTTTGTAAACACATCATTACATCTCCCACCCACATGACAAAAGATGGAGGTCGAGCATTCTTCCATTTCAAGAGTGTCGCCGTGCAGACATGCAGAAGCAATTATATTATACTGAAAATAAACACATCTGTTTGATACAAATGGGTCACAATTCAAATCTTTTATACAGACATGAGAAAAAGCCTTAAAGATAGCAACCCAGTAATCACGCTACAAGACCAGAACATGTGACTAGTGGCGGCTGCTGACTGATTGCGCCCGGTATAATATGTCTTCCTTTGGTTAAAGGAGCATGGTGAAACATTTTAAATGAAATACGGCATATATTAATAGAGGATGAATGAATATGGATGATGCTAAGCTATTAAACCTCGTCCATAATCTGTGCTCCCACATCCCAGGCTGATTGAGCTGCAGACATGCGAGGTGTAAGCTGAAACTTCAACAACCTTCTAAAACCAAAGTTTTGATTTTCTGAATAATCTTTTCCTTAAACAGTAATGTGTAACGTCTTCCAGATATCACTGAACATGAGGAAAGGTATTTTTTAATAGTTTCTGAACCGTCTTTAGTTTTTTTCTCCCCAAAGCCTTCTCAGCAAACATTACTCGGCTCACAGACAATGGAAACATTTTGGTTGATATAAAAATGCTTATCGCAGCTTCTGTGTAATTTTGTGTTCTGAATGTTAACATATTAAATGCTTTCATACTGTGTTTCTGCTTAAAACCCTGGTTAGTCTGATTTACAGATATCTCAGATGAGATCTGGATTGCTCCACATATTTCACTTTTTTTTACTTTTTATCCCTTCCCCTCCTCCATACTGTGTGTGGAATTAGTTTTCCATATCTCCAGGTATAAATCTACACAACCTACACTTAGAGTGGAAGTGTAAAACATCGCTCCAGAGCAACCCGGACTATATTACATCGCGCTTCTTCCGACTTTCTTTTTCATACACGAGGCTCAGATGTGATGCCACGCACCTCGTTTCTTTATGTTTGGCTCGCATCGTGATGTGACGTTCCCTCTCTAGCGGATATTTTCTGCCAGGGAACAAAGCTTTCTTAGAGTACATCAGATTAGGGTTCTGTTTGGCCAAAAGCTTTTTCAGTTTTGTGCAAAAAAAAAAAGAAAGAAAAAAGAAAAAGATCTTTTTCTTGTCCTGGCAAGAAAAAGATCCATATTAGTATCTTAATTAGGCAAGAATAAACTCTAGTCCTGGTGGGGTAAATGATTAAAAGAATGAAATCCTACTGAGTGAACAGCACTCGATAGGATTACTGAAAGAGAAAAGCAATCCAATAGTGATGCAATGCCTATTTGCGGCAGTATAATAGACTTTGACAAGAGCCGGTTTAGATGGTGAAGTTTGGGGTAATTAAAACTAAACAGACCACTACTGCTGGGAGACCAACGGGCCCGTTTCTATATTCTTCCAGAAAATTGTGTTTCTGATCTCTATTCTCAGGCTGATCTTTTTTCTGCTATGTTGTGAAGCTCTGCGTACAGTAGATGCCTCTGCATTCATGTGATCCCGTTAAACCAACGGTTCAGTTCGCTTATATCCAAAGGATCTCGTCTTCTCTCTGCGCGTCTCATCTTCAAAACAAATGTTTGAGGGTGTTTTGGTTGGCATTTGAAAAAAATAAAAGCGCTCAAATGAATCCCTTACTGATAAAGGTTTGCGTTTCATCATGCATAATTAGTTATAAAATGGGCACATCAATAAGGAAAGCTGTAAAAACAGAATGTCAGTGTGTCATGTTTTTATTTTCCAGCAGAGAGTCAATCAAACAAGCAGCCAAAAGCCAGGGTGACTCTGGAGGAGCTGCAGAAATCCACAACTCTGTGTAAAGTTACGCATTAAAAAAAATGAACAGCAATATATTGCTTTATTTAGATGGTCATAGAGAAAAAAATTGTAGGAAGAAAAAGAACTGGTTATCAAAATAAATGAGTCAATAAATAAATGTTACTTGAGCTGTTCAGTGGAGTTTATATTAAACCCGTTCTTATTTTGACATTCCACTTCCGCTTATCAGCAAGCTTATTTGCATATTAGGTAGATGTTTAGCCTGTGGCTAAATATTTAGCTTGCAATCAAAACATTTAGTTAGCAAGCTAAATATTTAAATCTGAGCTAAACATTTAGCTTAAAAAATAAATGCTTTGAAATTAAGTATTTAGTTGGGAAAATACATATTTAGTCAACAAGCTATATTTTATTTGACGCTAAATATTTTGATTTTACTGTGCTTGAAAGCAAAACATTTAGCTCAGACTTAAACATTTTGTTTGCACACTAAATATTTTGCTGACTAAATATTTAAATTCCAAGCTAAATATTCAGTTTAGTTTAGCTGTGCTTATTATAAATTGAAATGAAAGCAGAAACCAAGTTAATACTGTAAATGAGAAATAATTTGTGTTGTTAAAAAAACCTGAGAAAATCTTACATACTTTTAAAAAAAAAAAGCAACAAATCATTAATCCGTGTCACTGTCGGCCAAATTTTCTCTGTTCTACTACCATTGTCATTGAGGGCTGAAAAAAAATCCTTCATTTAGAATAAAGCATACATTTATGTACTTTGTGAAGATCTACCAGCATAAAACACAATAAATCTATACATCCATTTTCTTCCGCTTATCCGGGGTCGGGTCGCAAGGGCAGCAGCTTCAGAAGGGAGGCCCAGACTTCCCTCTCCCCAGCCACGTCTTCCAGCTCCTCCAGGAGAACCCCAAGGCGTTCCCAGGCCAGCCGAGAGACATAGTCCCTCCAGCGTGCCCTGGGTCTTCCCCGAGGCCTCCTCCCGGTGGGACGTGCCCGGAACACCTCACCAGGGAGGCATCCAGGAGACATCCTGACCAGATGCCCAAGCCTCAACTGGCTCCTCTTGACGTGGAGGAGCAGCGGCTCTACTTTGAGTCCCTCCCGGATGACCGAGCTTCTCACCCTATCTCTAAGGGAGAGGAAACCCATTTCGGCTGCTTGTATCCGTGATCTCGTTCTTTCGGTCATGACCCAAAGCTCATGACCATAGATGAGGGTAGGAATGTAGATCGACTGGCAAATTGAGAGCTTCGCTTTTTGACTCAGCTCTCTCTTCACCACAACAGACCGGTACAACGCCCGCTTCACGGCAGACGCTGCCCCAATCCGCGTGTCGATCTCCCACTCTTTTCTTCCCTCATTCGTGAACATCCCCAGATACTTAAACTACTCCCCTTGAGGCAGGACGACCCCCCTGATCCAGAGAAGGCACTCTACCCTTTTCCGGCTCAAGACCATGGCCTCGGATTTGGAGGCACTGAGCCTCATCCCGGCCGCGAACCGCTCCAGCGAGAGCCGCAGATCTCGATCTGATGAAGCCAATAGGACCACATCATCCGCAAAAAGTAGAGATGCGATCCTAAGGCCACCAAAACGGATCCCCTCAACACCTCGGCTGCGCCTAGAAATTCTGTCCATGAAAGTAATGAACAGAATCGGTGACAAAGGGCAGCCTTGGCGGAGTCCAACTCTCACTGGAAACAAGCCCGACTTACTGCTGGCAATGCGGACCAGACTCTGACACCAGTCATACAGGGACCTGACAGCCCGAATCGAAGGGCCCGGTACCCCATACTCCTGGAGAACCCCCCCACAAATCCCCCCGAGGGACACGGTCGAACGCCTTCTAAAAGTCCACAAAACACATGTAGACTGGTTGGGCGAACTCCAGGACCCTGCTGAGGGTGTAGAGCTGGTCCAGTGTTCCACGACCAGGACAAAAACCACACTGCTCTTCCTGAATCCGAGGTTCGACTATCCGACGGACCCTCCTCTCCAGGACCCCTGAATAGACCTTACCAGGGAGGCTTAAGAGTGTGACCCCTCTGTAATTGGAGCACATCCTCCGGTCCCCCTTTTTAAACAGGGGGACCACCACCCCGGTCTGCCAAATCAGAGGAACTGCCCCCGATGTCCATGCGATATTGCAGAGTCGCGTGAGCCAACACAACCCTACAACATCCAGAGCCTTAAGGAACTCCGGGCGGATCTCATCCACCCCTGGGGCCCTGCCACCGAGGAGCTTTTTAACCACCTCGGCGACCTCGTCCCCAGAGATTGGAAAGCCCAACCCAGAGTCCCCAAGCTCAGCTTTCTCAACAGAAGGTTTATAGTGAGATCTTATTCCGCCCACCGACCCACAACGTCCCGAGTTGAGGTCAGCAGCACACCATCTCCACTATAAACAGTGTTGGTGCTGCACTGCATCCCCCTCCTCAGATGCCGGATGGTGGACCAGAATTGCCTTGAAGCCGTACGGAAGTCTTTCTCCATGGCCTCTCCAAACTCCTCCCACGCCCGAGTTTTTGCTTCAGCAACCACCCGCATGCTGTTTCGCCCGCCAGTACACAATAAAGCTCGTCAATAAAACATTAAAACGTTACAAATTCAAACAAATTTCAGGGATTTACATTTTTGATAGTTGAAAATTGAGCTGTAGCAACTTAAACTTGACAGATGCTCATAGACCCATGTAACCCAAGAGACTATGAGTTCATGCTGTTGGTCGGATCCTGCTATTCTGGTTTGTATCTGAAAAAGGATGCAAATGCAAAAATAAGCACAAAAAAAAGGAGTCTGTAAGCAAAGGTAGAAGAGGCGAGGGAACAACAAAAATCCAAAGATACAAAACCTGCAAAAAAAATGATGAGCCAAAATGCAGCCTAACACTGCAAACTTTTCTGAACTGGGAGGAAAAAAAAAATATTTACCTCGACTCCAACTAAAATTGTCAAAGCACTGGGACTCGTGGGATTTATCCATGCCTTAAAAAAAAAGAGAGAGAGAGATTCTCCAGGAAATATTTCCAGAAGGAGCAAAAGGAAAACTATTCCAGCACCATATTTAAAAAAAATAAAATCAAGAGAGCAGTAGATGCAACGGGAGTCTGAAAGGATATGAATAGAAACAGGTAAACACCAGAAAATATAAACTACGACAAACAAGAGCGTAGCGTCGTTGATACACTTTGAAACAGACATATGTATTAAAAACCCTGATGTCTGGTTGGTCAGGGGGAAAGTTATCAGAGCAAAAATAAAAAAATGGATAATCCTTCAGGGAACCCCTTGATGAGAAACTAAAGGCTTGCATGCCAGAAAAGTGTCTGTAGCAGCGAGACGTAGGGGCGACCGGACAAACACCCGCAGGGTGCTCAGACTTTGAGGAAGGCTTAGAATGAGGTTTGCACTCGAGAACCCTCAGAGTGCCTCTCTGTGACATGAAGCACAGCAATAACTCAAGACATACACACATGTAGAAAAAAATAAATTGCAAGCCCGAGCACATCTTTATTCCCAAGGCAACAATTTTCTGTCCAGTGAGAAACGATTTCTTGCAAAAATGCAGAGGCGGTGCAGGTGTGCGAGAACGATCCTCAACCTGTTGAACTTTAGGTCACAACCTCTCACGCTGCGACTTAAAACCTTACGTCTATTAAGATTTTTGTGACAAGTTAAAGAGAAAGCAGTGCATAGATGAATGGAAGGAAGATAATATGCAGCTGCTTTTTAAAAAAATTGAAATCTGAAAAGTTTTATCTAGTTCACCACATTGAATCCTAACATCACTCCTTCGTTCTCTACTATGGGAAAGTCATAGTATGGGACATTATTTAGTCATGAGATAATAAATCTGTTCTTTTTTTGGTATCTTTTCTTAAGTTTTTGTCTTTTTTTTGTCACTCTCTGCTTTTCTCCACGTCGTCAGAACTGCATTTCTGCACTCGCCGCCTTGTCCTTCCACTGTCTTTCCCTCCTTTGTGTTGTTCCGCTTTTATTTTCCGACTTGCTCTTTTCCAGCATCAGTTGCTCGGCAACATCAAGTGGTATTTGCTGCAAACGGGGAAAAGAAGAAGGAAAAAAAAGTGGCAAGAAAGAAATAGTACTTTGAGTGTGCGGGGCCTTTTGTCGTGTCGTGGAACTGGTGGGGGTTTTGAAAAGCTTGAACCGACTACTCCGCTTCTGTTCCTCTTGTTGTGCGGCTCGACTACTTTATGCTCCTAATAACCTAAAATTGCGGGCAAAAATGAGGGGGACCATCGGAGCTTATTGTTTAACTGTCAGCGCCCTGCTTTCCGTTCGGTTCGGTAGGCGGCTCTGTGCTTGTGCTAACTTCAGTAGCAGCTACGTGTTGGAAGTCTCCACGCCGTCGTTGACGGCAACTAGTCAAAGGCTGGTGAAAACTGGATAGTTTTTAAGAGAAGTTGTAAGAAAACACATTCGCTGAGTTGGAAGGATACAAGGGCTTATTTCAAAGTGTGGACATACATTCGCACTTTGAGATAATTAGCCTGCAGAGAGCTCCAAGTGTTGGATCTGTGTTTCTGCAATTTTCTAACCTGCAAATGATGTTGGAAAAGTTGAAAAATAAAATAATTGGCTTTCACTTTTATGGTAAAAAGATTTATCAAAGGGGGTGCATCATCTAAAATGGACTTTTTTGAGCTTTTTTATTACAGTATTTCAGCATGATTGAGAAATCTTTTAAATCTCCCATGGCAACCGTTCCGATTAGCAAAACGCTCGACGCGACCTAGCACCATCTTGGATGACAAAACTCCTCCTCAGAGCTGCAGTTTCCAAGCTTCTGCCTCACAGATCCCCCCCCACAATTTCCCCAACTCTGCTCCTTCAGACTAGCCAGCAGCAATTAGCAAACACCTGGTGGAACTGAGCATTTGCTGAACTTGTTACTTCTCAGTGTAACGCTGGTAAATCTTTGTTAAAGGGTTAATAGAGGAGTCATGTTGTGATGACTTTATGAAGGTGGAGTTTCAGAAAGAGTAAAAGTTTCTTAAAGTGACAGAGGCCCAGTTTCAAGGCGTTAAATTAAGAAGTCAAAGAGAAAGTGTTAAACAGCAAATGTTAATTCTTGTCCTTTTACGCTAATGGCGACAAAGTAAGTAGATTAGACTTTGACTGGGCCACTGCAACTTTTTGGTTCCTTTCATTTTTCTCTTTCCATTGCAGAGATGCTGCTGTGTTTGGCGTTGTGTTTCAGTTGATATACAGATCTCAGACAAATCTCAAGCTGTCAGGAAGATGCTTCAGATGTGAGTCCAGTGTCGTCTGCTACCCCTCCATCATGTTGCTGTACAGTTTAGAATGAGCTATTTGTTTCCAGTCAAGCTCTTAAAATTATGAATAATTCCTTGGCATCATGATCAGATACAGGACGGCTTGATGAGTTTTCAATGCTTCAGCGATCTTTGATTTTCTCTTTATTAACGTTCAGAAATTGTAGCTCAGGTCATCACAAGCTCTTTTAATAACAGCTGCAAAATAGCCGACATCTTTATCTGGAATAGAATGCTCCATAAAATACTACGACAGATTGGAAAACAGTCTATCGCTGAGATCGAGAACAGTCTGGAAACGTAACAAGATTGCGATCGCTTTTAATATCTTAGCTTCTTAAACACATTTGTCTTGTGTGTGTGTGTGTGTCGTTATGGTGATTGTATTAGCTACACGTGATATAGATCTTTTATTGCTTGCTGCTGTGTTATGTGGCACATTATTATTTAGTATCTAAGAAAACCTCAGCCAGGGAGTTGTGTATCGGCAAGTTGCTACATACGCTTTGGGCAACACATCAGAAACATTGTCTTATCACCGGAAAGAGGGAAAGAAAGAGAATTTCACCAAACATCGTCTGTGGATTAAGTTCAAACATGTCCTCTTTAATCTCCTCTGTCCAAATTTCACTACCATTTTGGAGAAGCTGCCTTTGTCCTTAAAGGGAACTACGACTAGTTATACAAAATAGACCTTATTTGGGAAATATTTATCTCAGATGTAAAAACAATACAGTAATAATACAGTAGGTTATTTAGTTTTTATAAATTTTACTAAAAATATTTTCACAGGAATGTCCCCATGTTTTTCCACACTGTAATGCATTCTGGGTAAATGACATGTAATGGTGCAACTGCCTGGCTCCTCCAGCCAAAACAGTGATGAGTGCCGTTATTTATCCTTCTTTATTTTGAACTGGAGCGCATTGAAAACGATCCGAAGATAGAAATCAGAAGAGGTGATGAAGATGACAAGGAGCAAACAGAGAAAGAGGACAGAGTTGGCCGCAGGAGCTGGAGTTTTGCTGCTGCCTTCAGCTTCATAATGAAACGATGAATGACACGTAACCTCTGGTCGGACTCCGTGATCCAGTAAGTACTTCTGTAGCTCTGTGTCCTGTTAGGTAACAGGGTATGAACTTCGTTCAGTGTCATAATAGTTTTACAGTACCGGTGATCTAGCTCCATTAGCATTTCCAGTAGTAATGGCTCCATTAGCGCTGCTTGTCTTTGACGTTTCTCCCAGTGTCTGTAGCGCTGTGTCTGGTTCGGCATCAGCTGTGCTGCTTAGAGTAACTAATGGACACAGAGGGAAATAAACGGGAAGCAAAATGGTTTTCTAAAGGCTAGCCACTGACACCAACATGAGAAGTTCTGAAGGAGAAGGTGGACATAAAATAATAATAATAAAGTCTTGTTTATCCAAAATACATTTTTCCAGAAGTCTGATGGTTCATTCAGAGGACCTTCCCTAGTCTCCTATATATAAAATAAATAATCTTTGGTCTGTTTTCAAACACTACTGTCACAAATGTTTTACTTTTAGAAATCAGATTTGTGAACCATCTTTCTCACTGGCAGGTTAATGAGCCTCATCATTAAGGTCGTTCAGGATGTTCCTGCTCACTTAGCATTGTGCTAACATACTCTCAATGACATCATAATGACATAACTACTGCATTTATAGAGGCAGTCACAGTTGCTGATATTATTTTCATGAATTAGAAACCTGAATGACTCGTAACGTTATTAACTTCAATTTTTCCCATTAGTGTGTTGCATTTTTAAAAATATTTATTTTAAATTCATCTTTATTTGTCCGGGTAAATGTCACTGAGACAGGAAATACTATTTTCTAGAGCGACCTGGTTTAAATATGAATGAACTAAACTCACCATACTAAACTATAGTAGCACTAACAGTCTACATAATATTGCTGCAATGCTACATTTAAATCATAGGCTATTTTACAAGATCGCTCACCGAGGTTATTAAGCTCAAAACATAAATCTATTATTTATTACGATCCCTTCCCTCTTTGTTATGGTAAGACTTTCTGAAAAGAAACCTGGGAACTTTTAACAACAGCAACACAAGGATCCCAGCATGCACAGCTAATTAGATTGTACAGTGCACCAATTAGCTTCAGCCTAAATAATTGCTTCTCAAGAGCTGAATAGCCTCTTGAGTATGAGTCCTCTTTAGATTGAGCCAAATATGGATTTCTTTATTAGCCTGCACAATAAAATGTGTCTTTGCTTATTAGTTCTGTGTGATATTAAGGAAGGTAAACACCGGATGAGAAGTGTAAACCCGCTGGATTTACAGGGCTACGCTAACCAGACGAAGGATTAGCTCAATTAACCCGGAACACGCTTGAAGAGGAAATATGCTTTGGCTCACCAACTTTAAATAACAGTAATGAACTTCTGTAGATGACACCAGATTCACATGAAACATAAACCGGCAGCTCAGATCAATCCAACTAGCAGTTGAGGTAAGATATTTAGAGATATAATGTTTTTTTCTCACATTAAATCTTGTTTCGGGTCAGTAAGGGTGGTCAAAAATATTTCTGTTTGCATAACAGAAGAACGACGAGCGATGTCTTGCTTGACTTTCTTCAAATTCAGATGTTTTATTTATGTATGCTACTATTACTGCACCTTTAAAAAACTGAGCGACACCCTGAGGATAAATTCATGTCTTTATACTTCTGGTTGGTTTATAAAATTTTAATCAACAGGTATATCTGTGGCTGTGGGTGGATTTAAAGGCAACATCTCCCAAAGCAGGAAGTGGATTCCAGAGCAGGGCATTCTGGGTAAATACAATCAAACATTTGAGCCAAGTCATACAGTTAAAAGGCCGTTCTTCAAAAAACGAAGTGAGTTTTCTTCAAACCTCTGTATTAGAAGAAAATATTTCTAATTATTGTAACAGTAAAGAAGTGGGAAAAAATGTGCTAATCTTAAGTGGTCCAAAATGTAAGAAATGTAATGTCTGACCACAAAAATAAACCCTGCTTATGTCCCTTTTCTGTTTTCAGCTGGAAAATTGCTAACATATTTATGTGTCTAAATAACCATCAGGCTACGTTTAATTGTCAATTTTCAATATTATTTTAACATTATTGTTCTTTAAAATAGCAAGTCCTGGTATAAACTGGGTTTTGCTGTGAAATAGTTATAAATTTAGAATCTTGCAAAACCAACACAATAGTTTAAGTAAATTTATTCACTTGTGTGAGACACAGTTAAGACTTGTTACTTCAGAAGGCTGAAGCACAAAGTCTTAAAGGTGTACAGGTTACACATGCGAAGCTACTATAACGCCAATGGAGAGAGAAGTGACAAGAACAAAAAAAGCTTTGTGGAACTTGCAGTTTTTGTCACACAACATAAAATATTAGCGCTTCTCTGTAATACAGAGTTTAATTAATTCGATTTAATGAGCCTTGCTGTGTCATTATTCAGAGCTGTAAACCCATTATTTAAGGTTTCAAAAGTCAAACAATAGTCAGAGTACTTTGCTTTGAGGAATAAAAAAAACATTTCTTTTTACACGTTTTGCAAGACACCACAGCTTTTCTGTCATGTGTATTCATGATGAGCCGCTGTCTACAATTTAGCTAGAGATAACACCTCGACTTCATTTAATGACGAGTGTTTTACACCAATTTTCCCAATGAGTGACCAAGCTTTGAGTCTGTGTGATTCACAAAAGCTTCCAACTCCTCACCAGCATTTAAAGGTTCGTCTTTCCTCTCACCTTCTTTTCCCCTCAACAGGCTTCCACTCGTTTCAAAGAGACAGAAAGTTTCCCCCTCAATGTTAGATGAAACGGCGTGAGTAGGATATTTCGCTCGATGTTGTATTTTTTTTTTTCCGGATCACTGAGAAGACATTTTGGAAATGCCAGCTTACACCAGCTGCACTGCATTCTGATTTCTTTAAAAAAAAAGGGGGGTGGAAGATTTAAACCGTCGTCTCATGAATCTCACATTTCCTCCAGCTCACAGTGAGAGAAATCTCACCATTTGAGTGTTTTGAGCGCTCCGTTTCTATTGTGCATGCGAAGACGAGGGATTTGATTAGAACCTCAGTCTGAGTAGGACGAAGCGCCCAGCAAGTTGGCGTCCATTTGAAGGAGATTGCTATAAGTGGACAGAAAGAAAAACAGAAAGAACGCTCCAAAGAATAAGGGTAAACGTCTGCCTGATTTGAGACAGCTTGGCTAAATCCAGGCTAATTACAATATGAAGCTAAACACTGTTTAGGTTTAAACGGTTCAACAGAAGCTTAAACCAATTTTAAGGGATTATACTGGTATCTGCCAACTCTTGAATGGAGATTAGAACCCTTACTGTTAAAAGTAAACACCATAAGTGTTATTCAAAGCTCCCTATTATATTATAAAGCCCTGGCTTAAAGTGCTATTTCTGAAATTTTCAAGTTATTTTGTAAATTTCTTCAATTTAAAATGTATTACAAACAAAAAGGTACATGTTTATCAAACTACAAATTCTGAAAAATACAACCTCAGTCATATTTGATTAAACGTCCTCCTCTCCACTACCTGCGCTTCCATAGTCTGTCCATCTGTCTTCCACTTATACGGGGTCGGGTTGCGGGGGCAGCAGCTTCAGAAGGGAGGCCCAGACTTCCCTCCCCAGCCACTTCTTCCAGCTACTCCGGGGGAATCCCAAGGTGTTCCCAGGCCAGCCGAGAGACAAAGTCCCTCCAGCGTGTCCTGGGTCTTCCCCGAGGCCTCCTCCCGGTGGGACGAGCCTGGAACACCTCACCAGGGAGGCGTCCAGGAGGCATCCTGACCAGATGCCCGAGCCACCTCAACTGGCTCCTCTCGACGTGGAGGAGCAGCAGCTCTACTCTGAGTCCCTCTGGATGACCGAGCTTCTCACCCTATCTTTAAGGGAGAGGCCAGCCACCCTGTGGAGGAAACCCATTTCGGCCGCTTGTATCCGTGATCTCATTTTTCAGTCATGACCATAGATGAGGGTGGGAACATAGATCGACCGGTAAATCGAGAGTTTCACTTTTTGACTCGACTCTCTCTTCACCATGACGGACCAGTACAGCGCCCACTTCACGGCAGACGCTGCCCCAATCCGCCTGTTGATCTCCCGCTCCCTTCTTCCCTCATTCGTGAATAAGATCCCCAGATACTTAAACTCCTCCACTTGAGACAGGACGACCCCCCCTGACCCGGAGAAGGCCTAGATTGGCCTTTATGCCAGTGCCATCATGAAGGCCCTCCATGCTACCTGTGGAGGTTGGTCGCATGGATGCCTGTCTTTCCTCAGACCTCCCTGGTTGATTGGAGGTCCATCTTTCTTCAGACCTCCCTAGTTGATTGGAGGTCCATCTTTCTTCAGACCTCGCTAGCTGATTGGAGGTCCATCTTTCTTCAGACCTCCCTAGTTGATTGGAGGTCCATCTTTCTTCAGACCTCCCTAGTTGATTCAAGGTCTGCCTGTCCTTGATCTCCTCTGTTTGTAGAGCACCTTCTGTTTGTAGGGGTACCTCTGGTTGGGTGGAGACTCTAGGATGGTTATTTTCCAGAGCCAGTTTCAACTCCACCTTCAAGTCTGCAACCTGACTCTGAAGAGATTTCACCATTTCCACCTTTCCTTATGGAGTTCAGAAATCTCTGTAATTCTGTTTTAAGATTGTTTACCTGCTGTGTGAGATTCTGACGTATTGGCTAGTTTCTTCCACGTCTTCCACAAAAGGGGTGATCTTGAAGTCAGCAGAGGGAATCGTTTCCTGCTCAACTTCCAATGATCTTGGACTCTCCAAGTCGCTGGAAGGACTTTATTCCCCCTGGATCTCTGCTGATTCATCTTCCGGCTCAATGGGGCTGTTGCTGTCATCTTCCAAAGGGAAAACGATGGCGTCGTAATCGACTTGGATGTTGAGGTCCATCATTTCGACCCATGAAAGCTCAGCTGGAAAAGCTTCATGTTCACAACCGGTCAGTTGTTGCTTCATGTTGATATTCTGGTAAATTCTTTCTTGACTGGAAGGCGTGTAATGTCTGGAATCAATATCCCGCTTGCATCAATTTCGAATGTGCTCTGAAGAGTGATCTGTCGCGATAGAACTGTGGAACAGGTCTGAGAAAATGATGTCTGTGAGCTACATTCTAGAGAGAGATTCCCTTGTGATATAGAGTGATGACATCGCTGATGTCATTGATACCATTGGAACTGAACATTCTATTGTAGCCTGACGTAAAAGCATTGTGCGAGACAATGTCAAACACAGACGTTTTTAATTTTTGTTATCAAACATTATGAAGCTAAAAGAAAAAACCCTCAGAAATAGACGGTAGGGTTGCCACCCATCCCGTAAAATACAGAATCGTCCTGTATTTAGCTGATAAATACTGCGTCTCGTATTGAACAGATATGGGACACGATTTGGACGTATTTCTATAAATGTCCAATAGACACACCTATCACACACATATCAACACTAAGTGTAATAATAATGACCAAAATAAAACACAGGAAATATTAAGGTCAGTTAAATTGTTGTGGCAGGAGATAAAGGACCCCCCCAACCCAGTGGAACGCTACGGTCCGACGCTGTGGGCACGGTTACATAGAGACAGACACTACGCAGCCGTGGTGGGTTGCTATCAACTCACGTCTTTTAAAATGTCCTCGACTCAATTCTCCACCGTCTTTAGAAGTAAGAACTCTGGGAGAAATACAGATGTGAGTGGAGAGACGCACATTCCAGGCTGAACAATGTCTGATTCCAGGCTAGTCCTGCTGTGTGCTGCTATATGATGTGATTAATATCAGACGAATGGATCAGGAGAGGAACACTGCAGACCCGTTCGTGTCTCTTTATCCCTCAATCATCTCCTGAGGTTGATACGGTACAGAACTTTTTATTATTGATTCAGCTTCTTATTGCGCTTTTAAACGACTGTTATGGTTTGATTATTTGTTTAGATGTTGAGTTTGGATGATAATTTATTTGATAGTGTCAGCCAAAGTAATATGAATTCAAAGAACAAATCATGCTAATAGATTAACAGTACATTCCTAAATATTTCCTACTTTAACACGGTTTGTTAGGACTTTGTGAATGTTTTATTTAGAAATGTTGATATATTCTATGAATAATTGTTCAGCGGTCGTTTAATCTATTATTTAACTATTATTTTATTAACTTGGTTTACCAATTTGGGTAACGACTTCCTATGAATGAATTAAAAACATGCCAACCAAGAACACACCAAACGCAGAACTGCAGCCCAGGGGCGGTTCTAGACAGGAGCCAACAGAGGAACTGAATAAATTATACTAAATAAATGTCTGTTTTTGATATTGAGTTGTAGATATTTTTAACCTTCACAATTTTACTTTAACAATTTCCAGTAATAAAAAAAAAACAATTCTGCACTTTTAGGTGCTTTATGGAGACAGGATCACATTTTCCATTTGTATCGGCTAGATCAGGATCTGCAACCTGATTCTGGAGACACAAGTAGCTATTTGGCTCAGAATATTAAATGACAAAACATATTGCTCAGTTTTTTGTTCGTTTGTTTGTTTCATTCTTTTTTAAGTGCTCCCCACAAAAAAACACTGACTACACACTGGCTCTCATGGTACATTTGGTCTAGAACCAGCCTCCAAACCTAACTCCTAATTTGCATAAATATTTTGGTAATACTATTTTTAATACCAGAATGTTCACTTAACTTTTATATTTTGGGCTTTCCGAGGACACATTTTGAATATTAAATCAGGTGTTATGATCAGTTGCTCAGTACTTGAGTAGATTTTTACCAAATACATTTTACACCTACTTCATTAAAGCTTAAGTAAATCTACTCAAGTATAAACGTGTTGAAGGTTTGGAGTACAATTTTGGTGGGTGTCCCTTATTTTGATTTCTGAAAGGTGGCAACCCTACTTGTTAGATAACAGCATTATGTTGTTTCTGGTGAAAGTAGGTAAGGGAACTTAAATAATTAGGATGCGTCTAGAGCTGGAAGAAAGCATGCTCTTTCCAGCTTGCCATGGTGTCACATATAATACAACTTGATTCTGGAGAAAAGGATTATTTTCTACTTCTTATTTTTCCATTTCTTCATTACCTGGCTGCACAAAGACTGCACACGTTTCTCCTCGGTAGGTCTGCGTCTGAATAGGGTGAGGCCAAGTTCATCCTCTGAAACATTCTGCCGAGACGCGTACCTCGACTCGGTCTTTGACCGAGCTGCACAGATATAAAATTACCCCAGAAGTGTGTTATTAAAGTGTCAGCCCAGCCACTTCTGGGTCAGCCGCTCGATAATAGTTAATTCATCTCTCTGCTGTCGAAGCTTTAAGGTAACAGCCTGTTTTAGTTTTTCTTCCTCCAGTGGATAGCTGCCTGTATTTCTGAAACAAAAATGGCTTAATTGGCTGGAATTTACTCTTGGTAAAAAGCAGACTCTGCTTTACTTTATGAGCATTTTTCCATCAGTATAAGCCCAGATGATGAAGCAGTTAACAAAAATGTCAAGAGAAAGTCTTTTTTTTTTATCCGCACAGAGAATGTTTTAAGCTACGAGTTTTGATGTGGGTGACAGGGTGAATTGGATTTGATCAGATCTTGCTCTTTCTCATGACCTCTGGGCAGTGAAAGAAGTATTGTTTAGTGATGGCACTGCAAAGTTCCAACCCTGTGCAAGCAGGCTGCATTGAATAATGTCCAGCGTCTGCCTCAGAGGGCTTTTTTAGTTCAGGATCAAAGCACTGACGTGTGACATGATCAATCTTCTGCACAAATAAGGGATTTGGCTCTAAAGCTATTGACTAGTTAAGTGGAAATGCAAAACAAAGTGTGTAGATCTCTGTCCGTTGTCGCCATAAACATACAGATTTAAGCTTTGTTATTTTGGCAAGAAAAGTAAATCTAGACATTAGACTGATTGCTGGCTCAGATTTGTGTTTGGTCTCTTGCTCAGGAGAACGCTTCTTCTATTAATAAGGAACAATAGTCACGAACTAGTATTTCAGAACAGTACTGAAAGAAATGTCAAAAGGATGATTGGTCTTCACTAAGATACAATTTAATTTATTTTGAATCAATGTATGTGTTTCCCAGAATGTTCTGGATACTTTCTCAGAACATAGGTTTTTATTTCCTGGAACGTACCACGTTACTTTACAGACCTTACTGAATAATCTCTAGAATATTCTTAGAACTTACCGTAGACTTTTTTCTGGAAATTCCCCATAACATCTTGAAACTGTACTGCAACCTGCTTCGTTACTTTTCTGCAAGTTTACTCCTTCTGTTTCTGGTCATTTCCTCTTGAAATGGTCAGAAACAACAAAACAAAAACAACAGTTTGTGGAAGTACAATCACCTTCTTTACCCTCATTTATTCGCTAAACCATTGTCACGGTATTGGATTAACAGCCGAGCCATCTTGGGAGCAATCACGCCATGTTGCAGCAATCGACTGATCAACAAACCAGCAACACTTTCACATACTTAATAATTCATCAACTTACAAATAGATGGCTGGAATCTTAAAATATTTTCCCCACCCTTTGTCGCACTCACACAGCTTCAACCGAACCAACATACCCACTTAAATCGTTACTACCAAATTTTCTCTAATGGAACGGGCTTCATTAGGATGCCTCACTTTATCCTTCCTCCAGCTTCATTAATTAAATATGAACACAGAGACCTGTCCCCTCATTGTATTGCCTTTCCCGTCCTCCTCCTCCTTTCCTCCCCCCTCAAAGATCTATTCTCAACCTTTCAAGTAAAGCAGTGGCCTTTGAAAAGTCAGGCTGTTAAATGTTTTAACAGGTGCTGCCAAGATGTTTTCCACGATGTCCTCGCCTCGCTGAGAGATTTGTCTCTCTTGTCCTTGGCAGATAAACACAGTCTTCAGGCCTGTCTCCTTGCCTGATATTTAAGAGTGCATTGGCTCCCCCGCCCCACACACAACCCTCTCATCTCCTCCCTGGAGGTGCACTAAAATTTATTGATAGCCGAGGTGTGTGAGTGTGTTGTCCTGCTCGAGATTCACTACCACGATCGGCAAGCGCGAGTCAGATGAGAGTGCAGGGCCACGGCGCATCCAGACTTATTTAAATGAGTCGGGGCCTTTGAAGCACCGGACGGGGTGAGCTTTGTCACGAGTCCCAGTGGGTTTCCCGCCACTGAACGTCTCCGAGGTTTTTCTAACAAGGGGTAGCCGTGGCGTGCGCCTCAGGGCTTATTCACAATCGCTTGGTGCGTCTCTCTGATCACCTTCTCCGCTCCTTTATCTCCCTTTTTAATTGTGACCTTGAAGTTCACGCGACGGCCTTAAAGGAGGAAGGAGAGGAGCAAATAAAGCGTTCGCTGGAGAACCATTTCTGTCCACTGAATCACTAATAAAAGAATAAAAAATAAACAGGCCAGGGTTTTTTCTTCCAAGGAAATTAAGTGAATGACGGTGGCCAGGATGGTGGATTTAAAAAAAAAGTCACACATGGCTCTCTTATGGCAGTTTTGAACTAAGAAACCATCACTATTGCAGGTCTTCAGATGTTCATGTGAGCTATAGATGTTGCAGCTGATCATCAATAAGATGATTGCTAAAAGGTATTACCCTAGCTATTGTTAACATCAGTCTTTCCAAAAATCCTTCAAAGCCAAATATCATAAACATTCAAAGTTTTTAAATGTTCCAAGTGTTTGTGATTAACAAATTACACAAGAACAGTTTAAACTGATAGATACATTTGAGATTTCAAGAATTTTATGCAAACTCAACACTGAATCATACATTCAGTGACTACTGAGGTCAAAATGATTTAACCTTACCTCAGAAATAAATGCTAGATTTTTCAAGAGTTTCTTCACTGCATCAGGTGCTCTTGAGTTGGATACCTGGACTGTCGACGGGAACGCTTCACCGAATGTTGAAAGTAAGTCCAAGTCAAAAGAATTGTTAAAGAAAAGTTCAGTGAAGAGATCACTATCTTGCACAAACAAAAAAAGAATAAATATAACAAAGGTTCTAAATTGATGTTATTCACAGACCACTGCTCTTCATGTCTTAGATGTGTCTCTCTTCCATTAACTCCTCTGCATACCTTCAAGTGCTGCAGAAGTCTGCTAATCATCCTGTTTTAGGAAACACCTAAAACATGAAGGTCCTTAAAGACCAGAACTGAGAGGCACCGATACCGATCCAAATGTCCCTATAGTTAAACTTGGAAGCAACCAACATAAGTTTAATGATAAACAGGCCCCCTGGTGGCAGGAAGAGGAAGCGACCTGGAAATACCTCATGCCTGAACTCTGACCTTTCACATGCTTGTCATGAAAGAGTTTGGAGATTTTATGTTGAATTTGAACAAACCAAGTAATGTTGTTCTTTAAATTAGTAAATTTGTTCACAGGTTGAATAAGTGTTGGGAAGAGGTTACATTCTGGAAGAACTAAAGAAATATTTCTATCAAGAGATCCAGAACTTTTTTTTTCCAAACATATTTTTCCCAAGTTTTATATAAGTTCTACATAGGTTATAGATCTAAGTCTCAAACAGGCCCATGAGACCCTCAGACACAGAGCGGTGATAACTGCACCAGTGTCGACTTGCTCAGTGACTGAGAGGCTCTCGTAGCAGGATTTAAAGCATTTTCACCAATAAAACCAATTACATACACCCATTAATGCTGACACACCAACTATGCTTTGTAACTTAAGTAGAGCTACAAACTCAGTTAGACAGAAATGTCCAACTGTAGCAAATTTCTAAAGGGATTCTGCCGACATGGACTCCTATTTTGTATCACTTCCAAAAGCAAATGAAGAGGACAGACAGCTCCGGTCCAGATTAAATCCCAGTACTCTAGCTCTAAACTAGTGATCACTGCAGAAGATTTAAACTGTGTAAGTGTAAATGTCAGAGGGAATTTGCAATATTCACAGATTTTTATTGAATAAGGCCTGAAATGCCTGTCCCAAAGGAGCCACACACACAGCAGCAGGTCCAGCATGATTATGGTTGTTTTTCTTTGTGCCTCAGGACATAAATTTTTTAAAACCTTTCCAATGTTACTTTAAACGAAAGTTACTTTTCTGAGCTTGCAATGTATTTGCTGGAAATGAAATGATACATAAGAGTTAGAGGTAAACTGGAAAGTTCTGCTGCTACCTGGCAAGTTCAGGGAAAGTAACTGTATCATGTACCTTTTAAATTGGTAAGGCTAGAAAACTGAGATCACAGATTCTCAATCTTTACATTATTGGTTGGTGATTTAAAAAACACACATCCAATCTAGATCCAGGCATTTTTCATGAAAGTGTAAAACAGGTCAGAACAGTGACAAGATGATGCTTGATGATGGTTCTGTGTATCTAACCTTGTACTGAATAATCAGTATCAGTGTTTTCCCAAAGCTAGTCCTTGAGACACGCTGCCCATAATGTTTTAGACTTTTCTTGCTTCATCACACCTGATTTCGATTGGTGACAATCATCTAAATCAGGTGAGTTGAAGGAGGACATAATTTAAAACCTGCAGGACAAACAGAGGTTCATCCTGTAACCAGTGGTTTACTGGTTACAGCCCCTTCTCTGTCCATCTCAGTCATCTTGGCATGGTGTCTTTGGGCAAGTCTCTTCACCTGCCTTAACTCAAATTGTGTAGCAGTCTCATTTTTGTTAATCTGCCCCAGTGGATTAATTTATGGTTGAATCACTGAACATAGTATAAAGCCGTTTGAATTCTTAATAAAGCAGGATTTTAACCATTTGCCTTGTGGACCAGAGTTGAGAAACATTGATCTATGCAAATTACTTCAAAGTGCAACGACATTAATGACGTCTTTTGACTTTAGAAGATTGAACTGTGACCTAGGAAGGATTTACCCAACCTTTGGTTACACCTAGAGGTGGGAGTTGGATCAACACCAGCAAGGTGCTGTGAGGATGAATCGAGATTGGAAAATGGAAGGATGGACAACAGCAACGTTAGAAAACCAATTTACTTTTTGTGATGGAGACCAGGGGTTCCATCCCATATTGATCATTGACATGTTATTTATTTACTATTTAAATGTGTTTTGTGTTCTTTATTTCAGTTACATTGTGACATTTAGTAAATATTCTTTTGGGTTGGGAGACTGGCCATCTTTCCTGTTCAGAGAATGTGGGGGGAAATGTCAGTTTGTGTCTGATTGGTTTAATTTGAGTTGATTGATTAATTGACTGAGTTTGAGTGCTTGCCTTTCTGGGTGGGTCTCAAGCCAGGTGGAGCGGAAAGGGAGACAAATGCTCTTGGAGCAGACCATCTTCCACTGATAGGGGTAATACTCTTAGGATTTATATTTAGTTGCAGTTACCTTTTGATTGACCTTAGATAAGTTTTGTTTTAATCATTTGCATGCATGTAAATATTTGTTGGATCATTTATTGTCTTTTTGGGTTATGTAAATAGAGTTTGTTTCTAGTTTGTCTTGTTTTTGATCACCCCTTACCTGGGGTAAGTGTTGTAACTTGCCACAGGTACAAATGTAAGCTGTTTTGGTTCACTAAAAGAGGAGAGAGGAAGGTGTTGGTGTTCACCAGGAGTATGAAATAAACCCACCTCAAAAGACATCTTGCTGCCTCACTTCTTTCATCAATGCAGTGCCTCCGCCGGTCAAAAGTGACACTTTTAAATAAGAACAGAATGGGCGATAAATTGATGCAGAAATATTCTACATATGTACTAATGGAAGTATGAAAGTGAACGTTCAGTTGTCACCGAGAGTCACGGAAACGGGGTCATGCAATAAGTTCAGTATGTTCAGATCAACAGTCCCATTTTTTTCTGTTTTTTTTAATGTAGCATATTTTTTAGGTCACAGATTTTGGATATGTACAGTGTGTTGAGATCATTGTGACCTCTGACTGATTAAAGTGTTGGTAACAAAAGCGAGAACAAGAAATCATAGTAAAATAAAAGGTGGTTTTCTTTTGTCTTCCCGGTCCTGCTGCAAATGAGAGTAACTCTGCCTGCGTTCACGGGTTTCCATATTTTTGTAGCTCGTTTTATATCAGAAGCTGACGTTCTTCAGCACTCCCACTACAACCCCACCTCCACTAATACACCCACTGAATGATTCCCGTTTATTTTCCCTTTCAAAATCAGCCCCCCAGGTTCTTTGTTCACGCACACTCAAACAGCTTTCAGGCCCTGCGAATCTGTCAGTCTTTGTGTGCGACACTCACAAACAATCCGCTCTCCACAACAAACTTAGATCTGAGGTGTTAGGTCCACACAATATTCACAGGTTCCTGTGCGCTTGAGAAAAACGACAGATAATCTTTTCCAGAAATGCATTTACACAGCTAGATAAATTCTCCTGCATTGCCATGATAGAGTGAACTGGAGCAGAAGAGATAAAATAGGTTTAAAGGTTATCAAATATGTGGATTACAGAGGAGTCATTAGAGTCTAACTCTTCATTTATGTAATACCTAGAAGGTGTGCAGGTTCAGTCATAGTGGAAAAGGATACAGTGTTTTACAGCAGCATAGAGGCTCCTCTATAGGAAGACAGGGTGGATCTTCTAGAAGGCTAGTCGGAAAGTTGAAGTTTGGCATCAGGCTGTCAAAACCAGCGAGGAAGAGATTTCTGCTGTATCAGATCACAGCATGGTAGACAGAACAAGACAGTGTTCCTAAATGAGTCTGGCAGACACAGTCATCAAAGTAAAGTTCAAAATAAGGTTCTTAAATTAACAAAGGCAAAGACAACATGCCAGCTAGTGAGTGTTGTTTTTCTTTTTTTTTTACTAATTTAATTTAATAAGAATATGTTTAGATTGTTTTGGTCTCAAGATTCGCTTTACCAGATAAATCTACAAGGCAAAGTACCTGGGATAGTGAAGCAAACATTTAGAAGGATCCAGCTGCTAGATGGTTCAGAGACGAGCAACAGTCCAGTCGATAGTCACTGGATTTATGAAGAGACAGGAGAGGTTGGATAGGTGAGCTTGAAAAAACTGTAGAAATGAATTAGTTTTTGAGTCAAAAGCTGAGGACTTCATGGCAAAGCATGGAGAAGGCAAAAGCTGTGTGGAAATGATGAGGGATAGAAGGATGTTTGTGATCAAAGGAAAACTAAATTTCAACCAGAGATTAGAAGCAGGAGCAAAACTGTAACAGAACAAGCCACAAGGGGAGGAACAGTGATAATAATCGCAAAGCCTGATGCATTAACCTAAAAATAGTTCGCCAAAAAAAAACCAAACACTCATGATAATCCCTGAAAAAACAAAAGTACAACTGACTTGTTTTCTATACCTTTTATCACTTCTGTGATCAACACCTTCAGATGAAGAAAGAAATGTTTAGGATGTTTTTTTTTTTTACCTCCCTCCCCATTAAACACACAACTCTTCCTTGATTCTGCAATGCCAGCACAAGAGAATGAGCCTCGACACCTGACTGCATCTGAAAGCTCAAGTCCCACGGAAGACAAGCGAGATGCACAGATGCTCCTGGCAGCAGCTCCAGCTCCATGCCTCCCTGCAGCAGCTCATCAGTGACTTCATCTTCTCTGGAGGGTTGGGCCAACATCAGGCCACTGTCTGCTAATTAACTGGAACAAAAAGAGCGGCTCGGAGCAGATTACATCCAAACTCCAAAGCTGCCCGCGGAATCAGAAAGTGAGATCCTTCATTTAATGCTTACCTGGCATATGGAGGAGTATTGTTTAGATTAGCTTGGTCCCTCTCAGAGGACCGCGAGAGAACTTAAAAGTCAGGATCGTGTTTAAAATGATTACCTCTCAATTCCTGCTTCTGCTGACTTAGCGCTCTGCCCGCATGCCTAATACGCTTCTTTGGCTCGGCGAATCACACAGGAATAGAAAAATAAGGAATACATCTGGCAGTGAGTGGAGGGGCTCCCAGCTGGGCAGAACAGTTTCTTCTGTAAAGAGGAGGAAGATATGGGGATTACAGCGAGGGGAGGTTGGAATACGGCGAGGCGAGACTCGAGAGTATTTATTGAGAATCATTTATTTCTTCACTTATTTGAATAGCGGCTGAAGGAATAGACTCTGATCGAGGAGGTTTTCTTTAGCCACAGGAGCAGTTTCAAGTAAACAGTGTTCCCAACTGGAGTCGAGGGCGGGGGTCCTCAAACGTTTCCATCCTAAAGAGCATTGACCTCTAACCCGAGACTCCCCTATGCAAACCCACACAAAATGATACAAAATATGTACAGAAATACCGACTTTTATATATTTTTTATTTTATTTTAGTCAATAGTCATGCATTTGGTATAAATGCTCTGATTTTAGATGACCATGAGTTCTGTGGTGGAAGATTTTATCATTAAATAATATATTAGGTCTGTATTGTATTACTAGACCAGTTTCAACACAATCTCCTCTTTTGATTATTAATCACATCATCTAATTTTATTCTATTCCTACAGTTAGGGAAAAAAATTAACTTATTGTATTTTTTAATAAATTATTGAAAAAAACAGAAAACAAAAATATGATTAAAGAATTTATGAGATTCCATTTTCTTTTAATTTTTACCTTTGAATATTTTTTCTCTCCAAGGCCTCCTAGCGGCCCAGACTTTGAAAAACATTGGTCTAGCGGAGAACAGAGCATGTCGCAAAACCAAAAAAGCTTCAAAATCCAAGTAAATCCGCGACAGAGAAGAAATAAGCTCATTTAATCAGTTTGCTGTAGTGTTTTCATTGAAAAACATCCGTCCGTCCAAAACCGCTCCAAAAACCGGAAGCGAACTATAAAACAGGTCATTCAGGGTCGATTATACAACTAAGACAAACGTGCGGGTCTAGTGCTAGCGGAAGGAAAGCCTCGTGATCTTTTACCAAAACACAACCGCTAAAATCTTACCCTATTCCATATTGGTTTATATTTTGAGATTGAAGTTGTACTCGGTGTCTTCTTCGGAGGTTTTTCCACGTCGTCTACTTCAGTCATTCTTGGTGCAGCGCCGCCACAGGCGACAGGGTGAACAAGGGTTTAGTTCGTTTTAGTCTGTGCAGTGAGAACGAGCCGCAGCAGCTGAAAATGTAACTAATGTTGCAATTTTGTTGCTCAATCGAACCGAGTCTACCAGACTATCAAGTGTTAAAACACCCCGTTACAGTGACAACTTCCTCCGGTAAGAATATGCTGCTCTAACAGTTTGCTAAATGCATGTAATAAGAACCCTTTGCCTAAACTGCGTTCATTAGCGAACCATCATGAAGGAGATTAATCCTGTTAGACCTTAAAACAGAATAAGTATGCAGAGCATAATTAATACCAAACATGGTGTGACTCAGTGAGCTTTCGACCTCGAGCATATAGACCTGCAAAGCCGTGTGTATTCACTCCTGACATTTAGACTCCTTTCAGCTTCTGCGTATAAAATTATGAATAGATAAAATTGTGTTTTGAAAAGATGACACTGAAATGCTAATTATTTCACAGAAAAAAAAAACAGGCCGGGTAGCCAGTGGGCAGACGTGCCAGTAAAGTGATTTTTCTATTACCTCAGTGTCAGCTCTAAAAATATGAAATCTTGATCTAAAACACCTTTCAGTAAAACTACACAAGTCACATATTATTTTATGAGCATACATGTAATTTCTTTGAGATAAAAAAATCTTTAAAGGAGATGTTTATTGTAAAATCAGCTTTTTAATAAAAATAAAAATCTTTATATTATAATGTTATTCCTTAATCAAAAACAGAACTGGACCATTGCTCTGAGTTTTTCATGCATGTTTGAAAAATCCCTTCAGTGGCAACTAGCGGCAGCAGCAAATGAGCACAGGAAGAGCAGGAGCTTCTTAAAGGGACACAGTCCAAAATCAAGGCATCAAACTTACATATCAAATTTTTTTAAAGACACGTTTCATACATTTTTATAGCAGCTGAATTACTTGAATGGACTAATGAATGGCTCTATATTCTTCAAAAAGACAAAATAGCCACCTATGCTAATATTTGTTATTGCTAATATTTGCTAATGCTAATATTTAGCTCCCATCAAAGGCACCATCAGATTCCATTCATTATTTATTATTAATGAAATCTTGAGTGTTTTAAAATCAAACAATTAGTGGAAAAGTAAAAGACGATTGAATAATTTTTGGCAGTAGCTGTACTACAGAAAATATTTAAACAAAAGCAGTTTACGTTTATCTTGATTTGAGAACCTAAAAAAAAGAATGAATAGCTTTGGTGATTTGTGTGTTTTAAGAAAATGTTTCATAAAAACACACAATATTGGCTTCGCCGCAGATAGAAAGGAGAACTCCACTTCATATTTAGTGGAGTATTTGCTGCATAGCACTTTATTATTGGCTCATAAAAGGCAAAATGTGCCCCTTGAGGTTATTGTTATGGAATCTTCCATAAAAACAAAAAAGAGGTCCAAATAATTATCTATGGATAATCCAATGAAGCGTGCTCTATGTATCTTTTTTTTTTGTGATCTCTTTTTAATACAGAATAAGATCCTGGTTGTGAGTCCTCGCATTTACACAACCATTTACACCAGCAAATGTCACAAAAGTTGCATTTATATGATAATCCGGGACATTACTGCAGCCACCTTACAGAGCAACTCTGGGAAGTTTGATTGCTTCATTTCAATGAAAAGATTGTGCTGAATGCATTAAAACAAAGATGAAAGATGGCAGTAATCTCCTGAGACAAACAAGGTGTTTGTAAAAAAAAAGGGCCCCTGAAGCAGGTTGAAAGCTGGTGTAGATTGCAGATTGATTGATTCTCTTGTGAAGTTACGGCTGAGCCTTTTCTTGATTGTTTTCTTTTGTGGGCGCTGTTCCACACGGCCCGTTCACATTGGGCTCTTTGCTGCAAAGCACGGCAGATAAAGAAGAAGGCAGTAGCATCTATTAAGTTTTTCGGCTAGTCAGACACACACACAATTCACGCGAACATGTGTCAGTTGCTATTATGTAGATGCCTTCTCAAATGTCCAGCAAGAAAATGAAAGGACTGGTCGGTCTTTTCGAGGCGCAGCAGACCACAGCTAACATTTTGTTTCATGGAGATGCAGGAAGACCAAATACTAATTAGTTGTTTCTTTTGCTCTCCCACATCAACATTTGATGGAGCAACATTGCAGGGTTTCAGTAAAATCAAAGAAAATCTTTTTTTCTTTTTTTCCATATTGGCACTTCAGAGCTACAAGCTTCAATGGATTTAATGTGATGGACCAAAACAGAGCAGTGCATGACTGTGAAGTAGAAGGGGGGGGGGGGGGATGATATACATGATTTTCAGATTTGTTTTAGAAATAAAACCCTAAAATGTTAGTTGTATGTTTTTGCATACCTCCCACCCCCATTTGCTTTGATACCACATAATAAAATTCAGTGCACCCTGTTGCTTTCAGAAGTCACACAGATTATAAAGGGGTTAGAGGAGATCAGTCATCAACTGACATCATTAAATAGAAGGAACACACCGGACAGGTCAGCAGGTTTTTAAATAATCAAAAACTTTGAAATGTAGCTCAAATGTTCTGTTACAAAAGTGTTGCATATATTTTAAAAAAACTGAAAACAAATTTTACTTCTCATCATATCTAATGCCTTGAACTTAGCCTTTGTCTCTAAGAACCTCCTACTCTTTCAGACCCCCACCCTTAAACAATGCTCCACCATTATGAGGTTTTTAACGGCTCTCAGGAGAGTTGGACTGAGAAGAAGCTCGGTCTCTTCCACCAGGTGTTTGCCAATTGCTGCTGCCGCTAGTCTGGAGGAGCTGTGTTGGGGAGGGACTGAAGCTCCAAGGCGGAGCTTTGGGGAAAAAGGCGTGGCTTTGTAGGAGCGGGTGTTTAGGTATCTCTGAATGGTTGCTACGGGAGATTCAAATATTCCTCAAACATGCATGAGCGAATCAAAGCAACACTCCAGGTGTGTTTTTGATGACGGAACAGCATTAAAACACGTTCTATACTGTTTTTGGTTATAATGTCACAGGATAAGAGGATTCGCCCTCCTATGTACTGACTGAACGGAAACAAGAATTTAATCACAAGCAGATGTTTGTATGGTTTTCTCCCTTCAAACTCACTCAGGTGAGCCATCTTTACAAGAAATATCTGCTTTTTCCTTTTCGTTGTTCTCTAATTCCCTGAAGACTCTCTACTTTTTTGTCAACCCACACATAAGTTATAGTTTTGGTTTCAAGGCTCCTTTTCACACACACACACACACACAAGAAGCAAATTAAATTGTTTCACCATGGTTCAACACATTTACTTGACACCTCGGTAACGTTTCTATAAAATGACTTTTGGAGCTTTTCTAACAAAAATATGAATGAGAGAATGTAATTTTTTATGGCGGTATATGAGAAAGTTTTTTTTTGTACTAAATTAATGGTTCCTGCAAGTAAGTAACCATCAGACACAAATACATTTAAATCAAAATGTGTGTTTCAGGTTTTTTTTTATCCAGTCTATAGACATTTTCTACAATCCAAAATCTTTTACACACAACTGAGACATTTGGCTCGCTATTGTTTAGAATCCATTTTTTAATATTTAAATGAACTAAAAAAAAAAAAAACAGCACAATAAAACATTTCTCATTTTTAGTAACAAAAATGGGTTACTGCAAGGGCTTCTCATTGCATTCACAGAAGGATCTGAACAGTGGATGTCAAACAAGTTTAGGTTTTTCTTACCCTTAAAAATATCCCCACCCAAAATATAAATTTATTCGCTTAGTCAGGGTATATACAGGGCATAGAATCCTTGCTTTTTAAAGGTTATCAAGAAAGTCTGAGGTATACAACTGAAGCAAAAGCCAGTCAAAACAAAGTGAAACTGAAAAAAATAAAATAATGATAACAGCAAATATATTTAAATAAAGAGAAAAAATGGAGGTCGTAATTGCCTTGTAGGAGCACAGGGTCGCAACATTAGTGGGAGATGTCGCTGGAATTTGTGCTGTTGTGATAAATCACAAGTCACAAGAGTAAAACAACCAAAAGAAAAAAAAACTCCAGTTTTGGATAGTCAGTATATACAATGGGGCATACAGTCTAATTTGAAAATAGAAGGATTGTTGAAATGCTCATAGTTTGTTTTTTATTTGCTTCATGACGAGTACACAGAACGTAGAGGGGAAATGACAACAAGAACCCCAAAACATAAAACCCAGAATGTACGTAGGCATGGTTTCAACTTACTCTGTATACGTCTGAGCCCAAATCAGGTTCTGATACACATGCAAGTTTTGAAAGTGGATTTAGAATTAACAGTATTGTACAAAATAATAATTAAATTTTTTCTTCTTTTTTTTTTCCTTTTTTATATATTTATATATATAATTATCAAAATACACCTTCTTTCTTAGCACCACTATACACTTTTTGTTTGTGTGTGTCGTGTTTTTGATCAAGCACCATTTGTTGTTTTCGTACAGCACCTGGGGGGGGATTTCGGGCGAAGAGATCCGTTTCGCCTTGCGTCGCCAGGCCCTGTCGTCGGTCGCCTCCGACTCCTCCTCGTCTGCCACGCTGCTCCTGCGTCCCTCGCCTTCCTTTCCGCTATAGTTGTGTGGTTCGAGCCCCACAAGGGCAACGAGCGCTTCTGGGATTACGCGTGCAGACATGGAAGGACATGTCTGCTACGCCATCGCTCATTCAAAACTTGCATGTGGCATAGAAAAGGGTTGGGGTTTGGTGGTGGTGGTGGTGGGGGGGGGGTTCAAATTTTGGTGGCACCCAGGATGTCCTGGCTTGACTTTATTTCCTGTCCTCATCAAGTCCTTATTATTTTTTTAAAAAATGTCTATCTTTGCTTATCCAAGAAAGCAGACGGGTCCAACTTCAAACCCAAACTTCTGGTTCGGGTCCCCGAAATCAGTCAACATGACATCGACGATCGGAACCTGGTCGATTTTGGGAGTGTTGAGCTCCATCACAGTCTTTCCGTAGCCGTTTCTTGTCTGCGGGATAAGAAGAAAAAAAAAGGGACACGGGGCAAAGTTCAATGGGAGCTAATCGGTGGGAAGCATTCTGGTAATAAACCTTTTAAAATGAAAATCCGAATTAAGACAACAATCTGTTCAACTCAAAACATACCTCAGCAGCAGGATAAGGCGCAAGACAAAAGACGACTTTTCACAGTTATCAGCCGACATTAGTTACAGTCGCAGCTTTTCAGCGCCGTCTCATTCAGTTGGAGAATAATAGCTCTGTCAGGTTGGCGTTTAAAGGATGAAACACTGAAGAGCTCCTTAATGGGTATTTAAAAGGAAATGTTCACCATATAGTAAAAAACATGATTTTATTATGTTTTTAGGTATTTTCTTAAAACTCTCAAGAGAAAGGGCCAAATTAAAAAATGAGAGTAAATGTACTAGGAGTAAATTAACAAATAATAAAGTCCAAAAGCTAATGTGTGTTTTAAGCTAATTAACTGCTTATAATGACACTTTAGATAATAAAGTGTGGTTTGATTTGGCCTGACTGGTTTTAAACCTCTGTTTTCAGGCCTTTTCTGTTCAGTGAATGCCACAATTCACTGAGCCACACTCTTTGGCGTGGATGTTGCTACTGAATAAAAGTGACTTAACAGTTAGCTTTTTTCCAATGTCACCAGCTGGTTCAAAACTCAAGTCAAGAGATGTAAGAAGCTATTTTCTAGGACATGTTTTTTAGAAATCTCATCGTTGGGACAAAGACCAACATTTGGAGAATACACACCGAAAGTGGCAACTGCAGCTACGTGAATTAGCAATAAAAGATGCTACTGACAAAGCTAAGACATGTTTGCTGTTCCTTCAGGCTGCGAGACAGTAAGAGAGAGCAAGACTATCTACCAGATAAGAGGTTGGTTGAAGTAAAACAAAGTTGCTCTATTTTATATTAGTAAAACATGTAAATGCGAGAAAATACCTACGTGCAATTTACAAGATTAAACAACATTTAAGACCTGTGGTCAACACCTCCAAGCCCAACTTACATTTTCTTGAATGAATTCAAGACACTTTAAGACCTTAAGTTTAGATTCACAAATTAAATATTTCTTAAGGATGCCCTGCTGGAAATCAGAAAAGCTGGAAAACCTGCCAGCGCATCTCAACAACCAACATCCAAAATCTTATCTACGAACTCCGCTTACCGAACAGCCATCCGAGATGGCCTGGAGGAACGGGTTGTTGTTGAAAGACATCTCCTCGTCGTTGGCGCCCAGGAAGCGCAGCGCCTTGTCGTGGCTGTCGCTGGCCGCGTCGTGCCACGCCACAGACTGGTGGCAGCTGTAGGTGAAGTTTTGCCTGGCTGAGGCTGTCAGTAGTCTGAGGAAAGTCATCTGTACCATGTTGATCGAGTTTCCGTCAGCGTCCACGTAGGAAAACTGTCAGGAAAGGAAAAGGGAAGAGCATGAAAAGTAGGGTTTTTTTATGTTTAACAATGTAATAATTGCATTCAATAAATGTAATAATCAAATGTAAATAAATGTAATGTAATAACTACATTTATTGAATACAAAAGCCAAAACAAGCAATATTCTGTACAATAATCAATTTCACTATACCAGGCAGATGTTTATTGTATATTTTTGGTAAAGCTTATGCATAAAAACAGGAAATAATCACCATATCTGTTTTATAAATATCATTGCAATTGTAATATTAAATGTTATATAAGTTCTGTAGCAATAGGGTTATTAGGTTTAGCTTTTCTATTTGTAACAGATAAATAAAATCAGATCTTTTCCATCGCTAAGCTATTGCATAGACACTAAAACATGTATAGGTAGTTTATTTTAATCTCAGTATTGCCTCTTTTTTAGGAGATTTTGGCAATTTGATTTATCATCCTCTCTGATCAAAATTTATTTATATAAAAAGCTAAAGATCACTAAAATTACTCTTTTGGACACAGAAAAAAAAACTATTTGGATGCTGCACGTGTTTTGCTGATTTGGTTTAAAAAACACACATTTTCATTCAAGACTGAATAAATTTAAAACAGAATGTTTGTCTCAAAATGCTTCTGGTGAACCAGTGTAACTAGTTGTAAGGGGTTACTACAGGTATTAACTACAGGTATTACAAGTTCTTCAAGTTCAGTGACGACACAAACCTCATATTTTTCCTTCAGAAACACATAAAGCTGTAAATCGGTCGGATGGTGAAGCTCAAACTCTGAATTTTATTATGAATAAAGAGACATTACTGTATGAAAACCTGACAGAAGCTTCTAATATAAAGTTCCGACTGCAGGAACTGGGAGAACGCAGACAGAACCCAAGAGACGAGGCACGGGCCAGAGTGTGGTGGGAGACAGGTGAAAAACACAAACACTCACTATTTTACCGCGCTTGAATTCACTGAACCATGAGCCTGGAACCTCCTTGGGCCATGAGGATATTCTGACCTGCAGACAACAGAGCAGAACATCGGCGTCTGGAGTTATCATGGGTAATATAACCTGCACTCAGTCAAGAACAAAACATGAAAACAGTATAAAAGCGAAACCTCTGGGGTAAAATCAGTTTATTATTCAGGAAAATAGAGAATAAAAAAGTTTTTTTTGCTCTTCAGATGCTCCCAAAAGTTTCTCCAAGCCAAAACAAAACCTTCTTTGGTAACTACGGTGCAGCATGAAGGTCTACTCGTTGATAAAGGAAGGAAATCAGGAGTTTTTTAATGCCAAGAGGCCAAAGTTGCTTACCCCATTGGACTTTTTGTCCGGATAGATGCAGGTTTCACCCCCAGCAGTGAAGTTACAGTAGACTTTGAATGAATCCCCAGAGCAGCCTTGGTTGGGATCAATCCAGTACTCACCTGAAGAGAACGTAGGAAAATCAACGGAGGAAAATCAATTTGAAGTCATTTCTTGACATCACATATTTAGTAAAAAGGAACAATCAATTAATTGCGTAATAAACTGTAATGAGCTCAACAATTTTCTTTCTGGTGATCAATATTTTTTAAAATATTGTTCACAGAGACTTAATAATCCATTTTGTTTACAGTTTTGTTAGTGTGTGGTTTTTATTTCTGTTTTTTATGTTCGTCACACTATAAATGTTTATTGGTCTATGAGAGGACAAACTTGCATTATTATCCCGTTATCAAATCATTACCTGAGAAAATATATCAAAACAACAATATTATCGTTTATCGCAATATTTACTGGGACAATTTATCATCCAGTAAAACACGTTATTGTGACAAGCCTAACTTCATTTATCATCTGAAAATGTAAAGAGTTTTGCCAGCCTACCAAAACACAGTCATCTGCATATAGTCAGACACAATGGCAAAAGGACGCTGTTGAAAGAACTCTGTTAAAACTTCAATTTAAAGTTTGCCATAAGTTATGTGGGTGCTTGGGGTACACAAGTCGCATTGTAACTTATTTGTCCTAGCAAGAAAAAGCACCCTGAAGCACCATGCACTTGGTAAACCTGTTACAGGTTGAAACAGACTTGAGACGAGGTTCACTGCTCAGCAACACAATGACTCTAAACACGCAGTCAGAGCTACGAAACACGAGTTCATCAAAGCATCTGTATGTTAGAATAGTCCAATTGAAATCAAGGTCTGAATCCAATTGAGAACCTGTGGCAAAACATGAAAATCAGCATTCAAATATGCTCTCTGTCCAATAGCGTAAGCTATTTTCAAACTAACAGACAAGCATGATCTGCTTTGTGCTGAAGGTCTACTCGTTAAGCCCGTCTCTCACATGCAGAAAAAGTACAAATTTGTGGTTTTACCATGACAAAATGTGGTTCCTCCTTCCATTGGATGTAAAACCAAGCCAATAAAATGACTGAAGAGTTATTTTCATCAAAAGGAATTTGCAGAAGTGCGCAAACCTTTGACTTGTAGGCCACATCTGAAAGCCGTGGATTACTCACCGTCGGGGAACTCGGGGTGGCACAGCTGGAGGTCTTTGCATGTTCTGGCCGGGTTGTTTTGCGTGCCCATGGGGTATTTCATGCGTTCGATGTCCTGTTTGAGGTTGTTGAGGGAGCCAAAGATGTCCTCCATGCCTTCGCCATAATCTGCAAAGGCGCCGGCGGCGTCCGACTGCATGTCACTGGAGCGCTTGGTCTTCTTGGGTGACTGAATGGGAAGGGGCTGGATGACCTCACCCGGTGGGCCCTGGTTTCACACAGAGTGGCTAGGTTTACGACTCGGCTTTGTGTAGAGTTGATCAAAATATAAGAAGAACTAAAGTCACTTACAGGAGGACCTGGAGGACCTATTGTACCAGTGTCTCCTTTAGGACCGGCAGGACCCTGAGGGAGAAAAAACACAAAGATGTATGTGAGACGGATTATTCAAGCTGGTTTGAAAGCTAACTGGTAGTACATATAGGCTACATGTAGCAGCTTAGTTCATACTTACACTTGAACCCTTGGCTCCTTTCGGACCTTGAGGACCCTGGATCACAAGGGACAGAACAGGAGTTTAGTATTCTATAGAGGAAATAAATATACATCCTATGGAATATAATACATACAGGTAGACCTGGGGGACCAGGGGGACCAAGGGGACCAGAAGCTCCACTGATACCCTGAAACACAAAAAGATTTGTCAATAGATACAAAATAAATTTCAGTCTGAGGTTTTTGTAATGAGAGCTGGAAACAACAAAACAAAAAATGGCATAAATAAAGAGATTAAATTAATATTAGTATTCATAAAAAGAAAGCAAATGAAATTCTAATGTTAAGCCGTTTCTATTTGAATCGGTGAGGTCATTACCTTATCAAGAGAGGAATAATAAAACAGGACCTTCAATCCAATTCTAAAATTAAACGGGAATAAAACTCTTAAGCTCTTTGGTAAAATAAAACATCTCAGCTTCATAAAGCTAAGTCGTAGCAAAGCAAAGAAAGGCAATACTTAGTTCAATTCTCAGAAAGGTTTCTGTAAAACTGGATCAAGGTTGATGTTATACCAGACGTTTTACCTGCTTTTGAACATTTATCACTGAAAACAGAACTTTTTAACGCCGGCGGCTTTGTACTTGTACTTGTAGCTTACAGCCATCCGGTGTGTGAGATCACTTCTGAAAACATTTAATAACCTGAGAGTAATCCCAGGCTGTACATGGATGTTACCTATAGAGATTTCAGGAAGCATGTGGGAAGATTAAGGAAAAAATATATATTAAACTACTGAACTACAACTAGATACAGTTTGCGACAGACAGAGAAAATCACAAGAATTGTAGCTTGAACGGTTCTAATCGGTGATCGAATGGTGAGAAACTCATCCTGTTTTCATCAGGCTGCGCTACTGTGCTGACAACCCTTTGTTGTGGATGTTGTTACTGACTGAAGGCTCAAAGTTAGCTGTTTCCAGAAGCAGTTCAGACAAAAATGTGTTTTCTCCGAAATGTCCAGATGTGTCTGCAGTACTGCGAGAAGGTGAGAGAGAGCAAGACTTTCTTTGGCAGGTAAAAAAAAAGTCTCAACACGACTAATAGCCTCTTTTGATTTTAATAATTCTAGCCACTCTAACCATGCTGTTTGCTAGCACTAGGATTATTCATTACTTATTTAAGATAGATACAGTATATAAATGTATTTTTTGAAATATGAATGATTAATAATTGCTCATAGTAGGACGGCTAGAAAAAGTAACACTGTTCTTAAATCTTCTGTTACTACAGCTCCCAAAGAGAAACAATCGGCATTAACTAGAATTTGTACCAGGATGTCTAAGCTTTACAAAAACCAAAGCTCGGAAATCGGCCACAAAATTTCGACTGGTGCTTCTGTAATACTTATACATATTCTGAAGGCGGTCTAAAAACAGCAGCTGAGAAGAAGTAGATAGAAAGTCTGAGTGGTTGCTGTAGGACTTAGATATGCAGCAGAGTTCAAACAATAGCAACCGCGTCTTGACCTTTGGCCACAGCCGGAAGGACGAAGGAGATACAGGTAATGCGAGTTGAAGGCCAAACTGCACTTACAGAGTCACCTTTGCCACCAGGAGTGCCCTGGGGTCCAGGAAGACCTCGATCTCCCTTCTCTCCTTGCTCTCCAGGGGGTCCAATCAAGCCGATCAATCCTGGGTGACCCTGCAGAGCAAAAACGCCCACACACACACACGAGACAGTCAAATCAAACGAGAAACAAAATAAAAATACCTGCAGTCTGAGTTGCTTTTCACAAGAGAGAAATAGAAACACTAAGTGTGTTGACAGAGATGTCGCTTCGGCAACATATATGAAAGAAAGTCGGTGCAAACGCAAAGGTCGTTTCACACCACAGATCCAAGGACTTTTGAAATAAGCAAGCTCCAGCCGGGTCCTGTGATTCAACTGCATTAGAGATGAAGACCACACACACGCACACACACTCAGATTCTGTTGTGTGCTTCCATATAGTTTCGTTCAAGCCATCATGTCAGGGCGTGGGAGGCAATTTAGATAGAGTAATGTGCCCTGTCTGAATATCCTTAGCAGTTATTCTTCACCAACAAATGTGACAGTAAGAGCCAGGAAAATAGAAAGATTGGACAGATTGGAATGATGCATCATATTCAGCTGCTTTTTCAATCCCATGAAAACATTTTCTTTTTCAGGGAAAGAGACAAAAAGAAAAAAAAGAAATAAAAGTCTTTCCTAAAGACCTTTTGAAGAAAATATGGCAATTATTCTGAGATGACGCATAAAGTCCACAATGGTGTTCTGAACCAGGCTGCTACAGAAAGGTTTTTGTAAATAACGTTTTAAGTTTAGGACGAGACAAGCTTGCAAATGGATACAAGAAAATGGAGAGAAAAAAAAATGGACTCACCTTTTCACCTTTGGAGCCGGGGTCGCCTTTCAAGCCTGGCAGACCTGGTGGACCCTGCATGACGAACACATTGAAATGTTACGATGAGAAAAAATAAATAAATCGATCGGAGCAATTAGGAAAAAACACTCCCGTGGAAAAGGTGTGGAGGAAAAAAGGAGAGAGCGACAAAAGACATTGAATAAAAAAAGGCTTTTCGGACAAGACAAATCCATAAAATGTGAGGTCAACGTGCGTTTTTATTACAGTGGGACTTTGTGGGTTCAAAAAGCTCACAGACGAGAGAGAGAGAGAGAAAACTGGTGGCAGGAATAAATCCAGACAGGCGAGAGACGACGGGACGGACTCTGAATACTTACCATCGGACCTGGTGGACCGTCCTGTCCTGGAGCACCGGGCAGCCCTTGTTCACCCTGTGAAAAACCATTCAATTGAAGAGAGCATTATGGGGCTGCTGTATTTTCACCGCTCCGCCATTGATTTCCTGTGTGCGACTCGATGATTAATGGCCCAAACAGGGAGGAAAAGTGTGCTGAAATAAACAAGTAAAACTAAAGTATAAGCCAAATGGGAGTATTGATTATTCCATGAAGTCTATCATCATGCCTTCGCGGTACTTTTATGTGCGTTTGTGTGTGTGTGTCTCAGTTGGCCTGTGAAAGTATTCACTGAACATTGTCACATTTTGTCATGCTCTGACCACAAACTTCACTGGATTTTGTTGGGTTTTATGTGATGAACTAACCGAAGAGAAAGAGAAACGATACATTTGTATTGATTCTAATTGATTTATTTAGGGGTGCTGGGGTAAATGGGGTTGAGTCCAAATGCCCAACACAGTTTTACATTTTTACTTCTGAAAGTGTTTTTCTCATGAAACACTTTATTTGAAGGGTGCGACATAATGCTGTCATTTGGTAAATAATGACACTTCTAATGCAAAGTTTACACTTTTAATGGACTTTTAATGCAAATTTTGGTACAACTTTGCATTAAAAGTGTCATAACATCTCATGTGTCATGTTCATGATAGTGTCCTGTCAGTCTTCAATAAAGTCTTACCCTTCAATTTCACAATTACTGTATGCTGCATTTTTGTCTGCAAGATAAAACTCCAGTATAACATGGGAGTTTTCATTTAAAATGTAACAAATTGTAAAAATAAATCAAGACTTTGTAAGCCTGTAAACTGTGACGTACCACAGGGCCAGGGATTCCACGCAGACCCTCTGGACCGGGCTTCCCAGGAGGTCCTTGGGGTCCAACAGGTCCTGTTTTACCAGCTGGGCCCTCAGCGCCAGCTTCACCCTGAATGTGGATTTAGAAAAAACGATTAAAACAGGACGCTAGACATGTACATAAAGCCGCTGGCATGTATTTAAATATGAATGTAGAGCAAAATAACATTGTAGACATCAACACAGCATGCATGATGACCTCAAATAAAAAACTGCAAACCATAAACAACTTTGGTACTTTGTTGTCAACACTTCTCTGCAGCCTCTCAGGGCTTCAGAGTGTTTTTTTTTGCCTTTCTTTTTTTATTTTATCAGAGTTCAGCCACAGCCTGCGCAGAGTTTAAAATAAATGTGTAGTTTGCATACCTGGCAAGTGTCAACAAGTAAGCGAGGTTCTGAAATAATATGTGCTTGTGACGCTTTAAATAAGGCTCAGAGCGGGAACAAGAATAGCTGAATACATCCTGTAACATGGAGGAAAGTTACAGGAAATCAAGTCTGGGCTGAGAAGTGAGCAGAGACTACAACAAAGCTCTAAACAGTCTTCACAGGACCTGCTGCTGCGGTTGCATTTGACTGCACCGCTCTCCGTCTTGTATTGTTTCCAGCTTTTTGTAGCAGCTGTTAAATTAATGAACAAAAGTACCGAAGGATCGCAAAAACTATTTTTAATTATCAGACTCGAGTAGCTGCAGAGGCAGCGACGAAGGGACGGATGGTGCTGCTTTCGCCAGCTGACGGGAACCGAGTCTGAAAACGATGGGTGAGCATTTCCTTACTGATGGTGGCGCAAATTAGAGCTTAACGTCAAAGATCCTTGGAGCAAAAACAAAGAAAGTTTGCTCTGACCAAATTTTCTTTGGTCAGAGCATAGAACCTTTTCCTCCAACATGTTTATTTCCATGTAATCTGTCATGGAAGTTAAACTACACTAACATTTAATTCAGCTGAGGTGACTCTCGCCTGAAGCATGCAGTGGTTTTCTTACCTTGGCGCCCTTCTCTCCTTGCCGGCCCTCGGCTCCTAAAGCTCCAGGAGGTCCCTGAGGAGCCACAGGAGAATGTTTTAGTTTTTCAACACAACACTGTAAAACCCCAACATGCATGTAAGCAGACGGCCTTCTCAGATCTGTGACAGTGCAGTACAGTAGAGTACAGTAGGTATGTTCCTGCCAGCCAGTCTGCTGCTGCAGGTTACAGTCACGGTTCAGCAAAACTAAATCAGAATTGACTGAAGAAAAAAATCAACCAACTAGTCTGTTATATACTTAGTCGTATTACAAAAATGACCAAATGTGATACATGGAAACATAATTAATCTAAGGATCAAACACTAGAAATGCATTTGATCTCAATTTCAGAATTTAACTCAAATGTTTTAAAAAGCAAAATAAAACTTAATATCTTTTTCTTTTTATTAAGGTTCAATACTCCATGTAGCTGCTTTTGGCAACTGAAAAGCAGAGGAGAAAAAAAAAACAAGGCTAGTTTTTAATGTAGCACATTTCAGGAACAAGGCAGTTTAAAGTACAAAACATAAAAACAAACAAAAAAAAACATTACATTGCAGTGCAATAATGAAGGAAAGTAATGAAAAGTTGTAATCTGGATCACAATAAACCTATTTTTCAGCAAATATTGATCAAAGATAACTAAATTTTCAGCTTGGAGTTGGTCTGGACGTTTGGTACGACAGCAGGTGAACTTAAAGTAAATTCAGTGATTTATAAACTAACAGGAACATTTTAAACTGAGCCACTGTAAGGACTCTAAAACTTTGGTATGTGCTCTGTTGTCCTAGTTTTAACGACTAATGGAATATTTTTTATTGGTGTATCAGGAAATAAAACCATTCTTGTAATTGCGGACCGGCATTTTGGATGTTTTCACTAGAATTTGGACTAATTTACCTTGAGGAGCTTCAAGCCTGAGGAGGCTGGAAAACCTCATACCTCTAACACTTCACAGGTTCTCTTTCAGATTCACGTTGAGACTTGTTAGACCACTTCAAAACATTAATAAAATGAAATAAAAACGCAAAATCTAAACTTGCCTGAATAACAAAAAGCAAGCAAACCATAAAAATAAACTTCAATAAAATACCACAAAATATTCTCGGCTTGTTGTCTAGGGGGTGAAAAAAAAAAAACCCAGGACGTTTATTACAAGAGATTTCACTGGACCGTCTCCTGAGCTTCCAAGTGTTTTGGTATTTTTACCTTCTTTATTACTAGATTTCTTACTAACTATTTATACCAGTTGATAAATGCAATGTAGCAACAGTCTTCAAGTAACCCGGTGACATCAAACATGCGCCGCTTCAGCTATGTCAAGATCCATCGGAGTGAGTGTCCTTTGTCCGCCCCACAGAAACACACAATCATGCTGAGAGATTCAAACGGGAACGCACGGCCTTCTTCAATCACGCCAACGCCGGCGCGGCCGCGTCTTCTCCCCCGGTCAGATTCTCTCCTGGCCTCGAGGATCCCTTTCAACTCTGCCTCTAGTCTCAATCTTCAAAACCACCCTCCACCATGATTCTGCTCTGATCTGGCCGATGGGCAGGCTGAGTGTTGTTGACTGAGAGCCCATAATGCGAGCTCTCTTCAGGTCTCAGAGCTTTCATCTTCTCCTGATTTGTAGCTCTCACTGGTGGTGAAGAGGCAGGCTCTTCATCAGCACAAAGGACCGTTTCTGCCGCTGCGCGTCAAGACGGTGGCGGGCGGCGGCGCGTAAGGTGTGTACTACGTGTCAAGGTTCCCTAGAGCGCCCCCCATTTATTTATTTTTTTTGTTCGTTCGATCGGATTTGTGCTTCAAATGCTGATTACCAAGGTTTTCACTGGATAACATTTCTTCAGATAAAAAGTGCAGAACTGTCAGTGAAACTAGAAATAGAAATGACCACGCGAGCTTGAGAAATTAAACAGGTCTTCACTCAAGAATTGTTTCGAAACACATAGTTGCTAAGGGAAAAGTGAAGAGACAGCAAGAAATTCAAAAGGTAAAAAAATAAAAATAAAAAAATCTTAGAAATTACACATTCAAAAGACAGACTGGCAGAGGAGTACTGGTCACCTAAGACCTGTGAGTGATTACAAAATAGCTCCTTCCTCACTGTAATCCCTGCCAAGCCATTGAGGTGCTGCGTATGTTTATACCATGATAATAAATGGAATACAGATTTCTGTCGACGCAGTGTGGAAGCAATCAGCCTTGGTTTGAAAATGCAGCACATGCACATTTTCTCATTGGACCACAAAAAAATTTTCTCATTATTATCTTTAACTTTGGTGAGTAACTTCTTCTTCTTCTTTATTTTATTTTTTACAAATGTGGAAAACAAGCTGCAAAGATACATGAGAAAAAGTTGTTAATATAGCAACCCTGTTAACTTTCTTCATAATGTTTGGATAGTTTGGTTAATTTACAAACTCAAATGACTTGTGAGATATACTGACTTAATGAGTGAAAATTAAAAACCCAATATATTTTAATATACTAGTGTCTTCCTAGCTGGTGCAAGATTAAAAGTATATAAAACCTAAATAAATGTCTGTTTCTTTTTTCAAAAGCAAATAATGAATTTTAAAAAGGGGTTCTTGAGAAAAATGTTTACTACTTCTGTAAGAAAGTGGGATTTCTAGATACTTCCGTTCACTACTGAGCATATTGAGTATTGTGATGATTTTTTTAAAATACATTTTTGCATCACAAGTAGTCATTCAACATTATTGCAGATGACTGGGCTCTTAGAGTTTTTAATTTCCCATGTAAGGTGCTGGTCCATTAGGTCTCTAAAATAATATTTCTCCTAATTTGTTTTCAAAGATAAATGGGAATAAAATTTTGAGCTAATTAACTCATATTTGCGATGAATATTTTACTTTGATCGTCATTAATGCCTGAAGATTTCTCGACAACTTTTGGCATTTTTTTGTTTTTCATGCTTTTATGCGTGTGGAAATCAATACCATCACCGCTACTAACACAATTAAAAAGACAAAAGTTGAAAAATGGCGCCATAATGGCTTAAAGGCTGTCAGGAATTCATCCTGATTAGCAGCACTGTGCTTGTCAGGGTACGTGTTAATTGGGGTGAGTCGCATCTGTTGTTTTAAGATCTGCCCTTCAAAGATGATTAAAAGCTTTAAACGGGACAGCACCCACGTCACATTAAATGAGACACTGCATGACAAGATGATTGTACCACGATGAACACGTTAGACAGTCAGAGCTTTTATTGTTTGTTTTTATTAGCTATTGAATTGGCGCCTCTTTCCTAATCACCTTGTAACCATTTTGCAAGACGCGTCTCATGCTTCTGTTTTGCAGATGCTGTCTGGCAGGCGGCCGCCGGATCAATAACGTGTCAGACTTGCTGCACATCTTTTTTTTTTCCGCTGAAACGACATAAACTCCATTTTCGCCCTCTTTTTGTGATCTTTTCCCTTTCCCCCCCCTTTTAGAAAGCCTTTCAATTTCTCACAAAGCGAAGAAAAAAATGATTCATGATTTTTCATATTCTCCCATTCATTTCTTTGTGGGCTTTAAAAAGGCTTTACCTCACTGATAGCGTAACACCTTGACCCCGTAAATCACCCATTTTGTTTTTGCCACTCTGCCTTTAATGAGAATATATCTCTCCAGCTTTAGAGCCAAATTGGGTTGTTGAGTTGAAGTTGCTGCCAGACGAAGCAATATTCAGCCCCTGGCTACGGGGGCTGGAGTAAAACTGGCACGACAAAATCATCTTTTTAATTAAAATACACTATTGTTTAACCACAGAATTTACTGATCAGGACAATCAACTTTTTAAGTATTAATAATTATGCTTGAATGTGGTTGGAAGCACAATACACACGACTTACTGGAAGGAAATGAGCTAGAAGAGCCAAGGACTTACTCTCTTGCCAGGTGGGCCAGGTGGACCGGCCTCTCCAGAAGGACCCGGGGGTCCCTGAAAACAAGCGTGCAACAAAGACTGATGAGAGGGGTTCATGGATCATTAAATCACACAGCTCACTGGACAGTAACAACTCAGTAACCCTGACACCGTCAATAACAGGACCTCGTACTTTGATAAATGGCTGCACTTCTTCATGCTGTTATTTTTCCAGTAAAGTGCAGGCAATGATAGCAGCTATTCAAAATTTATGCTGGTCAGAAATTGACATCACTTGTTTTGTTTTTTTTCCTATTAACAGCTTCCTAAAATGTTGGTTTAAGCTTTTGCCAAAAGTGTTTTTATTTTTTTTGCCTAAATCATCTTTTTGCATTATTTTAGTATGACAAGATGACTCCAATGTTACACATACACTTTAAAAAGGGATTTTGGAGGATGTGAAATACAGTATTACCAATAAGACTATTTCTATTTTAACCATGAAATGTTCATCTAAACAGCACCGTTGAGGTAAGAGACCCTATCTAAACATTTTGCTTCAGTCAACTGTTAGCTTAACTGTGTATGTAGCATCTGCCACAGAACCGGAAAGCCAACAGGTTCATATATTTTTTTTATTAGTTTATGACTTAAAATATCAACTTTGTACAAATAATAACTATTATAAGACTTGTGATTGAGAAGGTTTCTGTGTTGGAGCAAAAATGTAGATATGTATCTGGCTTTATCTGGCTTAGCGACCATGCTACTGCTAACGTCCACCAAGCTGACTTTCCTGGATGTGAAGCAGTTGTTGGCGAGAAAAATATATATTTTGTAGTTACAGAATAAAAAGAAAACTTTTACAATTGATTTTAAGTTTATTATAATTATTTAAGAACCATTTTAACTCAAATTAATAAATATGTTTTGTTCTTTTCAAAATGGAGGACAAACCAATGCCTTCAAGAAACAAACAGAGAAAGGGCATTTTGATTCTAAATTGATACATTTTAAATGTTATGTTATTTTTGAACTATTATTCTTCAATTTTGATAGTGAAATACAATAAAAATCATGTCAACTACATCACAGGACAAAGGATTGTTAGCAACAACCTTTTCATAGTTCGTTTGCAACAAAGTAAAATGAATATAGTATTACTATAATTATCATGTTTTCGTTTTTTTGGCAGTCTTGTAGGCGTCATTTCAAGCTGATTCAATAAAAGCTGTGATTTGTTATTTCTACACAACATGAACTCATTGCTGTTTGCCTTTCTTTTTGAATTACACACAACCGATCTACAAAGTACGGATAATATTTTAATCTTTACCAAGAGTAGCCTTGTGATATCATGACGAGAAACTTCAATAAATATACACAGTGAAAATTTTAGATAATTTGATTCCTGTACATCCTTATTATGGTTCTAAGTAACAGATAATATTCAATAATTCATTCATTCTAACTAATAAACAGCATTGATAACTTACAGGTTGACCGGGCTCACCATCCTCTCCTTTCTCTCCTGCTTCTCCATCAGTACCCTGTAATTCATGCGCAGGTTTAAAAAAAAAGGCTAAAAGAAATCAAATTACAAATAAATTTTCTTTACTCTAATCTTTTCATACAAAGCAAGTGGTGTGTTTTCATACTTACAGCGACACCTGGCTCTCCGGGGGGTCCTGGGTCTCCAGGGAACCCAACAGGTCCCTGTAAGAGAGGGGAAAAAAAGTACAAAAAAAGTTAAAAAGAACACAAGAGGAACAGCTGCTGAGAAATATTTTCCTTGGAAACAGCATTTGGAATGTGGGAGGTAATTTGGGTCGTGATTTCGTCCTGGCATACTTGGTTACAACCTGTGAAGGTAATGTAATGAACTTAATGATGATGTTGCAAATCCAAGAGACCCCACTGCCTCCCATTGCCATGCAGGCATAAAATCTAATCTCCCTCAATAAAAAGGCCTTTTAGCTCTTGAATATGAGACTGGGTAAAATGATCCACCTTTGAGGTGTGTGACTTTTTTTCTAAAACAGCAGATTGTGACTGAGCATGAGGAGCCACACTTTCACTGGCTTTAATAGCAAACCTGTCAGACTTACAGGGTTGCCCTTTGGACCATCGTCTCCAGGGGGTCCTTTGGCACCGGCGGGCCCAGCAGCTCCGGGGGGTCCGGCTTCTCCTTTCTCTCCTCTCTCACCTTTGGGTCCCTACAGTGATGGGGTATTTCTTATGTCAACATCAAAAGAAGCCGAGTTTTTTTTTCTTTTTTCAGTCTACATTAAACTCAGTGGAGGGAATAAAGAACCTGTGCAGGCAGAGACTGCTGACAGATATTAGATCTAAAGAAGATCTTGGACTGTTTCACAAAGGGCAGCGACCCTAGACGGTCAACACTGCAGATATGAAATGAGTTGATAGGTTTGGATGTTTTTATGGACTCAGAGACGACGGAGTTCAATAAATAAGGAACGTAACCTCCAAGGTGATGTGAGCTGTTTAAGAAAAATTAACATTATGGAACATTATATTAGTGAAAGTATAAAACCTCATCTTCTGCTTTCCGTTTATAATGCTATAGCCTTTGTGTTACCAACAGAGATTAGCAGTTTGTTTTTTTTAATGACCAGTGATTTGGTTGTACATCAGAGAGAGATTGTGCTTACTGACTCTGATTCCTGAAGTCAGTTGCTTCTGTTAAACTCACCATGATCACCAATAAAACCTAGAAAACACTCTAAAGCTAATTAAAACCAGCTGAAGTAGGTAAAACGTTACAACAAAATAAAACTAAACTGTAATGAATAACCCAAAACAATTACAACTCTGTTGTACATAGAGTTTGTTTTTCCCCCAAAGTAATTATTTTGCATGTAAAGTTTAAAGCTAAATTTAGATCTTGTCCAACAGAAACTAACACTTAGTTACAGTTACTAAGACCTGCTGTACAGTGACTGGTCCTGCTTTGTGACCCTTCCCACATTTCACATTTGTCGACTGAAAGGCCAACAGAAGGCCTAAAGCTACTCCTCATTTCCCCACAGATATCTCCTCTACTTTCCACACTTTTCATTCTTATCATGTAAAATGCTGGTAAACATAGAGTCTAAAAGGAGAGAACAGTACGTTTACAATCTGAAGGTACTACCCTCCACCTGTTCCTCCTTTTCTACCTTTTCAATTTGCTGTTGTACCTCTTTAACTTCTCTGAAATTTCCATCTAGCAACAACAAAAGCCAGACAAAACAAATAAACATCTTCCAATAATTTGCAATGAACAAAAGATTCAGCCTAACAGGAGTATGTACTCAGAAATTGGTGTTTGGATTAGATTTTTTCTCCTTAAACATTGTTCTTTAAATCAGATCCATCAGGCAACGCTTCCTGATAATTACGCCTTAAGAGTCTGGAAGGAGGTTCATTTTGGTAGGACATGTCCACACGCTGTGCAGAGCACTGGAGCCACGCTGAGCTGATCCAACCGTCTGAATGCGAGTAGCAATTACTTCTACTGTGACGGACGCACAGCAGCCCTCCCTCTCATTAGATTGTGTGCAGTTTCATGTCCGCCCTCAAGCTATGCAGAATATTCAATCTGAGATACCCGACCGACCCGAAAACAACCGCAGAGTGTAGGCGATGTACTTCAGACGAGTGGTCTGAACAGAGAGCCTGCAACACGAACCGAAACGTCTGCGTGAAAATGTAGGACAGCGCTGGTGGACGTATTCGTGTCGCCAGAGGGGCACGGCAAAAGGCGGTGTCTGCTTACCCCAGTTCCAGGCTCTCCAGGTGGTCCCGGGTTTCCAGCCTCCCCTTGTTCGCCCTGTGGTTAGATAAATGTCAGCGTCTCAACAGCTAAACATTCAAGCTGGTGCATGGAGAGTCCTCAAATTCAGACGAAACTTTGGGGTGAAGGTCTGCACTCTTAATGCTAAATATTATGGAGAAAACTTATTTTGGCTGCTTGTATCTATGACCTCATTCTTTTGGTCATGACTCAAAGTTCATAACCATAGATGAGGGTAGGAACATAGATCCACTGGTGAATCGAGAGCTTCATTTTTGACTCAGCTCTCTCTTTGTCGTCTTTGAAATTACAATTATATAGAAAAATCCAGAGGAGTTTCAACTTGACATTTATGGAACGTGCTATAAAAAGTTTGGACACCCCTGCATTAAAGTGAGTGCAGAATTTTATCTCCATGTCACATGACGACATTGTTTAGATAAAACTTCCTGCAGGGCCCAGATGGGGCCTTACCTTCTCACCCACAGATCCTATGGGGCCCACACCACCTGGAGGACCTTGAGGACCCTACAGAGACACAGAAAAAGATCAACCACACTTCATTTTGGAGTCATGATTCGACACATGAGCTACTACTGATTAGACTTCCTACAAGTTGTTATAAATTCATTTAAGATATATATTTTAAGGCTGTTAGGATTTAAACTTAAGAAAATGTTAAATTATGAAAGCTGCTCTAATAATTTGCTTGACTAACTTGCTTATTAATTTAAGTTGAGCATAATGTTGTCCACCCACATTTCTGCTTTTAGCCTCTGGCATGGCAGTTCATTGCATCTTTCACACAGTATAGAATCGTGGCAACACTTCTCGATTTTAGCTAACTAACAAAATCCCCATCTTTTAATTAGAACCTTATTAAAAATACACGCTGCTTTTTACGAAGGAGCCCTCAGTGGATCAGAAAACAAGAACTTATTGACTTCTTCTCCCCAAACAAACAGCAAGGAGTGGATTTTTGTTTTTTTGCAGGCTTGAGGTAAACGTTGATGGATTTTCTGATAAATTTCTGTCGTTTTGCTGCTCTGCATCCCGACCCTTGTCGGGTTTTTTTTTCACAGCACAGTAACTCCAGAGTTCCTCAGGCAACAACAGATGAAACGGATGAACAGTACCGCCGAAATTCTTTAAAAAGTTCAGGCAATAGGCAAACAAATGGACACTTTTCAACTTTTTTTTTCCCAAGCCCTATAACTTAGATGATTGAATGTTAAGGATTTTTAAGACCTAAGGAAACCCTGAGGTGTTGAAAAAGTTGTATGCAGCAGATCGTTCGGGAAGGAGAGTCTGAAAATGTGATCTATATTCATAAGCGATACGTACATCGGCTCCACTGGGACCCTGAGGGCCTCTGGGACCAGGTGGACCCGGAGGACCCTGCACAGAAAGAAATAGAAGAGGAAATGTGATGTTGCGGTAATGGATTCAAGTTTTACTCGTAAAAAGTTGGGAGTTTCTCTTACCATGGGCCCAACGTCGCCATTTTCTCCTTTTTCACCTGGAGGTCCGGGAAGCCCCTGTAGAGAGAAACAAAAAACTAAATAAAACATGATTGCGTATTTATTACCATGTCAAAAAATAATGGAAACGACAACAACAATAATTAGAAACGTAGCAATGAATCCTCCAGTTATTTGAACTGGGTGAGTTTCAGCTCAATTTGTTGTTTTGCGACTCCAAATCTGAACTTGTTCTGATTGGTAGATCAGGAAGATGTTAAATATTCAAGTCAAATTAAGCAAAACGATGCAAAAAGCTACTTAAAAGAGAATTGTATTTTGTACAACAGGTTTATTGAAAACTTTTTTAAACCAATTTGATTAATAAACTGAACTTGGCTACATTGTTTGATAATGTCAGTAAGGTGCCTGAAGTGTTACGTGTTATGAACTGGCGCTACATAAATAAGCAAAATTGAAATGAGAGAGAGCAAGACTTTTAGAGCATAACAGGAAGGCTAAATAGAGTACAGCAAAGTTGCTTTCCTTTATTATTTTAAGCTTTCAACTTGTTTTTGTCATGCAACTGGAATTGGGCATTTTAAGTCAGTATTTTAAATTCACAGGAGGCTGAAGCTGTAGCCACGGTAACCACACCAGCTATGCTAACTGTGCTAATAGCTGCTGTAAAATGCTAATAGTTTAAAATGTAACCATTTTGTCCTTGTTGTGAAATAACTCCTCTTTCACATATATAGTGTGACATCACCTCTGCTCCTACACTGTAAAAACAGACAGACAGTCTTACCAAGTATTTTTGGTCAAGTTTGATGTGCCGATATCTCAGTACATTTGAAATAAGATCAATAAAGTGACTTCTCAACAAGCTATAGGATCTTGTATTAGGTTAATAAAGCTTGAATACTGATTAAAAATTACTAGTTCCACTGGCAGATTTGTTTCTCTGACAACATAGGAAAATGTTTTGTTATAAGTCAAATAATTTGCCAGTGGGACAAGTACTTATTAATCAATATTCAAGATTCAAGACTTATTGCCTTAAAACTAGATCCTATGTGTGTCGATTTTTCACCTTTATATACGACAGCTCGGAAAGAAATGTTGGAATTCAACAATAAATTCTGAAGTGTACATCTTTGATAACATCTGTACTGCAACACTGATGAGCTGTTGTGTGAAGAAGACTTTTAATGTGTTTGCATCATTAACTGCATTCACAAAAGCTCCTTGCTTGCTGCTGAGATTTAATTTGACCACGGGAATACGTTGCTGTGATCCTGACTCAGAACAGCATAAATTATTCAGTGTCAATGAATCAAAATTCATGTTTTAGGCGGCGCTGCCTCACCCAATTACATGTTTATTGAATTATTTTTTAAAAAAACACATAAAAAAGTAATCAACAGTGCGGGGTTGAGACTAAGTTTAATCAATTAAACTATGTTTTTAGAAAATGAGGTGCATCAGGCATCCTGTAAATGGCTCTCTTACCGTTTCAACTCAAACTGCGGATTGTTCTAATTTTTGCTGTCAGTAATCTGTACACATCCATACATATACTGTATATATATATATATATTATATATATATACAGTATATATGTATAATATATATATATATATATATATATATATATATACTATATACTGTATATATATATATATATATATATATATATATATATATATATATATATATATATATTCTTGACTCTAAGGTGCAGGAATGAATCTAGTTCACTCACGCACAGCAAATGAGCAGCATGTTGGCGACCTTACGTGTGTTTGATCCCTGACATTTTCTCCCGGTAATTGGTGTGATTAAATTGCTGTGGTTTGCTTTTTTTTTGTGTGTGTGTGTGTGTGTGTGTGTGTGTGTGTTTGTGTGTGTGTGTGTGTGTGTGTGTGTGAAAGTTTGCTCTTGATCTGGGGGCACATTGTTGTCAATAAAAGGTGTAGGGTTGTAAAAAAAAAGAAAAGAAAGGACATCAAAAGAAATCCTTCTACTGCAGGATCTCGAGCAAATGGTGAAAAACGAAACAGAACAAAAAATTGTGTTTGTGCATCAACACGGCTCTTCATCTACTTGTCTCTGTTCATGTTCATGCTTGTTTACTTTTTTATTTTTATTTTTTTGAGTATTGTTGCCTGCTTGATTGCCACACATCAGCTCCCGCCCCTTGCTGAGAAGCATCATTTGTGTAAAGGTCTTCTCTAATACTAAAATCGGTAGCGGTGGTGCTAATTATGCAGCCCGGTAAATGAGCTTGATGAGGAACAGACTGCTGGAGTAGGTCAGTCCGCGCAATTAATGGGATTGTGATGGGAAGTGAATTACTCCCAATTAAAAGTCCATTGCAGGCGATCCTGCTGAGAAAGAATAGCGCCGAGGAGCGACGGGCAGCGGCGTGTGTAATTTCATTCAAGACAACGACCTCGATCCCCGCAGCAAACTTCCAAAGTACGGGGCTTCGGAAGCTGATTCCTAATAAATGGATAATTACGAATAAATTGAATACAACCGTGGGAAAGGTTGCACGTCATTAGATCTCTATCGCGGGCCAACAAAACATCATTAAGGCACGTTAAAGTGCTTCCTGGTGTTTTTTTTTTGTTTTTGTTTTTACATGCAGCTTCACAGAGAGATACCGCTTATTTATGAATAGAGTGGAAATTTTCCGTTTGTTTCTCAGATGTTACGTTGTGCATTTTTTGGTTTGCATTGCTATTGATTGCACTCCTGCATGTTTTCAACTAAAGATTCGAACCTTTTTGAATCTTTGTTGCTCTAATGTTGTTCATTGGCTGAAGACCTTTCAGTGAGACGCTCTAATGTAGCGCCACGGCAACAGTTAACCATTAGCTATAGCTCCAGATGCAATTTCCCTTTCTTCTCCCCATCATTCTATAATGTTGCATGCTTTGTGCTGTGGCCATTTATTATTAATTATTGTCCCATGTAGGGCAGCCGTTATATACTCTGGACTGAAGTAAGAGACTGGGTTTTGTTTTATGTATAGAAAATAGTAGTTTGAGGCTGACAGATGAGAGGAGAAGATAAAACAGGAAGGAAGTGATTTTGTTTTTTTGTTTTTTAATCTGGGTTGTGCACCGAGAGTTATTGCAGTGAACCATTATTTTCTTACCTCAGAATATAGGGAGGTTACAGCAAAAGCCTGTGGATATTCCAGCTCTGGTGAGACTTTTGCTCTCCAGTTATTAATCAATTAATCTAAAAATTGTCAAAAGATTAAAGTCTACTCTGTACTCTGTATTGATGGTAGGTCAAGCAGCAATACACATACAGGTTATTTTTTTATTTTTTATTTATTTTTTGCTACAGTTGCATCCTTTTCTACACTGAAGGAATGCTGTTTTTGCATTTCAGGCAATAAAATTTAAGAAATTTTATTGCCTGAAATGCCTTCTTAGTTAATTAGAATTGTTTATTTGCATCTTTTAATGTATTTCTTATAGCACAAAAACTGGGATGAAATGGTTCAATAAAAAATCTGCAGAAAGTGCTTATTTTTTATCTGGATAACTGATTAATCGTCGAAACAAACAACAGAACAATCAAACATTGAAACAATCACTAGTTGCAATTCAGAGAGAAACTACAAACAACTGAACAAGGGATGACCTGGTTAACTTAGTCAACAAGCTGAACAGAGAATCATTTAAACAACGATGCTTAAGCAGTAATGCTGATTTACTATCTTATGACAGAAGAGTGTGTTACTAACCTGTAGACCGATGGGACCCGGGGGTCCAGGGAAGCCTCTCGGACCCTCGTCTCCCTTTTGCCCGAACATACCCTGCTGACCTCTGGGACCTGGCTCTCCATCAGCTCCCTGGCAAACAACACACACGTTACAGCTGCAAACCATGTAATGATGTTTAATCTGTGCTTTTCATCATAAATGATTTGATTGGCGTCTGCCGTTCTCTATGTGTTGGATGTTGTTAAAATGCACTGAATTTGACATGGACTCACAGCAGGACCTGGGGCTCCAACGGGACCTTGAACGCCAGCCGGTCCAGGGGGGCCCTGGGAAAAACAGAGTAAATAATGTGTTGGGAGGAAAACATAGACATAATAACATGCAGTACTCGAGATGCAGATGAAGGAGGCCGGGTTCTGTTTCAGAACCAGCACAGGAAAATGATCCTGAACTTTTTAAAACTCCTGACATCAGCGTAAAGTTCCCGCAGCATCAAAACCGGCACAGATTTCATTAGAAAAATGCTGAGCTGCTAATAAGATGATGCACTTTACATTATTGAACCTAATTTACATCTTTTTTGTGCTTTCTATTATCAATTCGGTCGTTTTTGTTTTTTTTTACAATGAGAAATTCTCATTGTTCTATTTGATGCTTTTTACCACACAACAAATTAACAAAGATCCATGCGATTCACTTGCGCCGCGTCGTAAAACTGAATTAAACACTGCTAATTCTTGTAGTGGATGGGATATATTCCTGTTGTGTGAAACATAATCTAATCAGAACACACGGCCAGCTTCATGTGAATGCGAGATCTAGATTCATGCACATTTCATAACCCACCTGCTCTCCCTTGTCACCTTTGCTTCCTTTCTGGCCCGACTCCCCAGCCTCTCCCTAAAGAAAAAGACAAACACACGCACGCACACACACACACACACACACACACACACACACACACACACACACACACACACACACACACACATAGCTTCAGATCCAATTTTCTTCTTTTGTGAATGTCAACAAAATCACTGACAACCCCGCAGCTCAGACAAAAAGCCAATATGTGTGACGATAATCCTGGAAGTTCCATGCGGATGAACAGATATGGAGATGTCCATTTCCTGTCCAGGTTAGAACGCAGGAAGCCTCTCAAGTGACGGCTGATTGGCAGCTCCGGAGAACACCGGGAGATTAAATCGGTGTTTCCTTCAGCTGAGTTTTGTCTACTTCACAAGGCATATATATATATTTTTTTTAAATCAATTTTTGTCCAGATTTTCCCCTTCTGACAATCTTAAAGATGCTCCAATTATTGGGACGGTTCTTATGATAACCTTAAGAGATATTCCTGCTGTGTGCGGTGTGCTAAGACTGATGATCTGCTTCGCTCGAAAAAGACGTTGGGCCACTACGATCTGAAATCGTGAATATCCAATATGTTGGATTGGATAAACGAGGACTTAGCATGTTGAATGTGACGTGTAGCCGATCAGAAGGAGAGGGAAACAGAGGGGAACTCAAAAAACACAAAACAACTGCTGATAGCAGACGAGAAAGTCCGGTGGACGTTAGAGATGTCTTTATATTGTTTTTCTCTGGTGAATATAGTCCAGAAACTACGATTGTTGCTTCTTCCTGGTCGGCCATGTTTGTTTACTCTGAACTCATGTTTGGTCTCAAAAGATTTTCCATCAAACATTTGAATCTTGGTGCACACCTGTCAAGTCTGTGTCTATGACCAGTGTGTCTTGTTGATTGAATGTCAGTTCATGTGTGGTGAGTGCTCTCTCAAGTTTTGAAAATCGGACACCAACTTCAAAATCAGACATCAGCTGAGTTTTTGTTTACTTTATCTCATTAGACCCAAGTGTTAAAATATGGAGCTGATGAGATCAGGGTGGCACACGGACCTTGTCACCGTCCTCTCCAGGTGGGCCTTGAGGTCCAGCGGGGCCAGGAAGACCGACAGGACCCTGGACACCGTCACGGCCGGCCGGGCCCTGTGGCCCTTTCTCACCCTAGAAGCACAAAGATATTTACTTTTAAGGTTAAAATTTACAAGCCACACATCAGTGGGTAAAATCATTTTTTGGAACAACATACTCACAGGAGCACCTTTCTCTCCAGCAGGACCTGGAGGACCCTGAGGACCAGGTCTACCAGATAAACCAATTGGGCCGGCTGGACCAGCATTACCTCTCTCACCAGGTGAACCCTTCAAGCATAGAAAAAAAGAAAATCATTCTGTAATAAATCCCTGATTTTACTGAACAACAGCTTCTGCCATTAAGATCCTGGCAGACCCCGCTGAGTTCTACCACTAATGGATCAATGCACACATAAACAAACCCTTTAAAGGAAAGTGAGAAAACAGCAGAGGCAACACACAATAACAGGTGCCTTTTAAGTTCTAATGAAGCGGCGCTGCTCTTTTATAATGCAGTTGGCATTATCTGCTGTTCAGGGGCTGACGCCTCGGTGCTCCTGTTCGCTCTGAGGGACTCATGCCTGCTGCCGAAAATACCTTTTTTCGCTTTTTTTTAACAAAAACAGTCTGTTGTTGTATTTACTGGAGCTACAGGAAGTCGGTGTTTACCTTTGTCCATAAAACACATAGGTAAAGACTCCTTCTGCTTGGCTCCATGCGCTTTTGTTCCTATCCAGATAGCAGCAAACTACCACATGCAGCATTAACGTTTTTCTCAGTGTAATACGTCTGACTTTGCATCTAGTTATAATTAGCTGTTTGATTTGTTGTTACACAGTTTTCTTTGAAACATATGAACAGAAAAAAATTATACGATCAGCTCAAAAGATTTGATTTGAGAAAAAGGAAACAATGTTCCGTCCTGAGTAACTCCAAAAGTAACCGATGATTAAAATCTCATAACTTGCGTTGCGCTGTGTGACTACTAAAATACTTTCATTTTTAGCTTCAGTCTGAATCTTCTAACTCATTTGTCATGTTTCACTGTACGGTGGTCAAGTGCATCCTGGAGTTACATGAGTGCGCTGCGCTTGTTCCAGTGAGGTACTCTGCTCGAATTTTCTTTTCTTACGGTAGCTACCTCCTCTCTATTAGACTAGATGAATAGATGGGCCACTTTGTTATACTCGTTAGTTTCTCTCTGCTGTATGATTGTAGATTTATTAAAAGCCCAACTGAAAGTGACCTTCACTTTGATTTGGCCCACACGGTCTGAATTTTGGACATCCATTGTTCTACTTTTTCCTCTGTACTTTTCATGTTTCTGATTTACATGAGATTGTGCATGTAATTTGAAGGGAACATGGATTTTCTTCTGTTATCTTTCACATAACTAACAACCTAAAACAAAGAATAGATCGCATAAACTTTTGTATGCATCTTTAGTTTTCCTTCTTTGAATAATTTATTCCAAGGGAAACTCTATTGGATTGCCCACGTTTGGCACATTTGCTTTCTCAGTTTGCTTTGTCTTTTTAAGAAGTTGTGCATGTGAATTGAGAGAAAGCTTGAAGTTATCAAAAAACTACTTAAATAACTACAGTCCTCTGAAAAGGAGAAAAAGAAAGGAGCGTGGATACATTCCCCGACTGAAACCTCTGGGATTGATCTGGGATGCGTAGGACGAACTCCCAGGCTTACTCAATATTTTGACTCAGCATATGGATGCTTCATGGCTGTGTGGTTTTATTGAGAGAGCATTTGTTTGTTTGCTTCTCTCTTCGTGTGCCAACAGGCAAGAGAACAAATAGTCTTTATAGAATACGCTGCCGTTTTTGCAGGGAAACGGGAGATGTGGATTAGTGAGTCTGAATGCATGACATCTATTTGGTTGACCCCGAAACAACAGAATTAATTTAGTACATTTAATATCCCCTAATATTTATCATAAAATCACTGACTGAATTTTAAGATTTCTAATGCTGTATTTAGCTAAAACACTGGGGAGTTGTGTTTTTTTTTTTGACAAATACATCCAGTACCTTGCAAGAGTATTTATAGCCCTTGTACTTTTTCACCTTTTTACAACTTAGTCGCATTATTTACTGAGCTATAACTCTGTAATAAACTGTTACTTTATTACAGAGGCACTGCTTTTCTTTTTTTGGACATTTCTTATTGCTGGCAGAATTTTTTTTAACTTTTGGACATTTATTATGACACGTAGCCATAGCAACAAGGCGGTATACAAACGGGAGCAACTGATTAACATTGGAAAAGCTCAAATAATACCACAACTTCTAAAATAAATCCCAGATTAGCAGAGAAGGAGGTGTCATGGATGGAAAGCAGGAGCAAAGAGGAGAGAGAGAAGGAAGAATTTAAAACCATCTCCTCCATCAATCGTGAGGTCTTTGTCAAACACATTGGCGAACCTCCGTGCCCTAACGAAGAACGAGCCAAAGTAGCCACTGTGACACGGAGGCAGGATTACATCCTCGACTCCGATGTCTTTCTGCTGGGCTTCCTGACAGACTCAAAGAGGAGAGGCAAAAAAAAAAATAAGTGAAGGTGTCGTATGTAACATGTCTGTTGTCTCTGTGACCCAGATATCTAACTTAGCATTTATCTTAGTCAGTTATGATAGCGCCCTCTGACATCCCGACCTCAGGTATCACAGACCATGAATGTGATGTCAGCAGCTCAGTGGTTGCTTTGCTGCAGACACAACACTCGTATGTACTTGTGGCAATATGTAGTGATTTTAGGCACGCCTTGCTGTCTGTTACACTTCCAAAATTGGATTTGTTTTATACAAACGTCAAAGATTCATATATCTCCAAAGAGAGACCTAATCAGTTAATTTATTTATTTTTTCTGCTCAGAATATAAATGTCATGTTCACAACACATCTGTAATGAAGAAAACTTCAAGAAGGTGGTCAGAGGAAGCAGATGAAGGCCTGCAGGGCTGCTTAGAGGTTATGTACTGGATTGCTTTGCCAGATAAGCAATGTCATGACAGAGTGTGTGACTGGTTTGGGACAACATCGTCCCCACCAGAGCAGTGACAAACACTGAATAACCAGTAACTCTAAGAAACTACTAGACAAGGAAAAATAGCCTTCAGTCTGGGAGACAGAAAATTATTCAGAATCAACTAAAAGTCAAGAACAGAGAAAGGAAGAACCTGGAGTTGGATTCACTGTAATACAGATTACAATAGCAGATCCTTCCTGCCTACAGTCATCGTCATGTATAATGACTTTTTTAAGGAAATTATATAATCTTGAGTTACAACAGCATTTAATTTAACCCTTGGATAAATAAAGTATTTAATTTAATTGTGAGTGCCTTGATTGGTCAGTAAGTTGCTATATATACAGAAATAGATTGAAACACACAGTCATCTTTTTTTATCTAAATGATAGAAACCACTTTTAAGCAACCTGTACTTGTAAACCTTAAAGCTTTTAACATGGTGTACAGATGAGAATGTTGCCAGGAAATGAGTAAAAGCCAGAGTACTTACAACAGGACCAGGTGGACCTTGGGGTCCCTCTCCGCCCTTCAGACCAGCTGGTCCCTGAAACAAAGAGAGAAACAAAACTGACCATTACAATCTCCACATCTGCCAGTAATAACGCTACAATCTCCACGCTGGATCTCAGCACAGGTTTCATTAAATGCTCCAACCGTCTGCCTCCGTTTTCTGGTTTGTCACTTAATCCCAAAACGGCAAGAAATGAGTGAGCGCTGAAGAAAATTCAGAGCTTCTCACCCTCCACACTCTAAGCCATGAATTACGATTGACATACAATTTCATTCTGGCAGAAACACGGGTTCAAATAGAAAGTCCAAAAAAAGTAGTAAGGAGGTTGAAAATCATCATCATCATCATAAAACCCACTTCATGGAGTTGGCTTGAAAAGCTTAATATAAACAGCATGTTTGAAATCAGTTTGGTGCATTAACACATCAGTGAGTCCGACTGAGAAGCAGAAAAACTACTTCAACTTAAACAAATGTTTGGCTTATTGTTTTTTTTTTTTTTTTACGTGTTTATAAAACTTAAAAAAAGGGAGAGGGGACTTCTTCCTCCTAACACAAAGATGGAGGATTGGGACATGAGGCAATTACTGGAGCTCTTTCTCATTGCTTTCTTCAAAATCTGTTAGTATTATGAAGCTGAGTCATGGGAAATGTTTTAAAAAAACAAGATAGGGGCAGTTGCCCAGGGAGGTAATGGAAATGGGGAATAGAGATGATTTTTTACATTTTTATAGGTTTGGGTATGACAAAAGGACCACCACTCTTGGTTGTTGTATTTGTTAGTTAATTAAATTAATCTAAGTTGTTGGAGTTGCATATAAATGAGTCTCAATCGTGGACTTTTGTGACTAAAAGTCCACGTATGAAAAAACTTAATCAAATTAAGATGACTTACTATTGAAATTTTATTTATAAAATTAGTCTCATTTGACTAAAGATGTAATTTTCTTATCAGACTATGTTGATTTTACTCAAAAAGAAACAAAATGATAACTTTATAGATGTGAAGTTGGATATGAAAGACTTTTAACAAGTCCAAGAAAATTAGAATTTTAAAATTCAAACAACTGTACTTTCCTCTGAAGGTAAATACACATGGTATGTTTTATACATGTCCTTCTCTGGGCAGTAACTAGTTACATTTACTCAATTACTTTTACTTGATTGACTTTTGTGGAATTAAAAAAATACTTGTAGGGAGTATTTTTCTATACACTGTACTTTTTTCTTTAAGTTGAGTAATTTTACTATGAAGTGTTGCTACTCTTATTTGAGTAAAATTTCTGAATCATCTACCCACAGAATAGCAAACGAATATGCTTTAATCTAAAATTCACCAGTCAATTTAGAGTTTCATAAGTTTTATATTGTTAGAAACTGATTTGGAAAATAATTATTTTCCCTGATTTTGTTTTTTTTTATCATTTTGGTCCTTAAATGACCAAAACCTCCACTTAACTTTACATTTTGGTCCATCTGATGATATCAATTTTAAGTATTAAACGATTGATAATGTGATCAGTTACTCAGAACTCGATTGGCCTTTCTACCAAATATCCTGTCTTACTGTTGCATGAGTAATTTCCACTTTTTACTTTTCCTTGAGTAAAAATATGTCAAGTACTGCTGCTCTCACTTGAGTACTATTTTTGGGTTCTCTTCCCATTTCTGCTCTCTGGATGAAGAAAAAATTCAGAAGTCATCCAAATGTTGAAGAGCCGTATTGTAAGCGAGAGTAAACAATTCAAATCCATATTCCTGCCTCTGTGGTTGTGTGGCAAAAAAATAACAAAACATTGCCTGGTGTGTGCTTTACTATATATATCTATCATGGTCCAACATGTCTTTGCATGAATGCACGAGTGTTTGTATGTGTGTGCAACTCCCCAGTGAGCTCCAGAGCAGCACAAGGCAGTATGGGTAATGAGTTTCTGCAGACGGTGGCTGCGTGCTGGGCTAAATTACGATGGGAGGAAACAATCAGGCATGTCCTGCCGAGTTCGGCTGACCTTGAGGAAACACTTTGTTTCCCCGACAGTGTATCCGTCCCACGCCACTCCAGTCTAACTGCCAACATTTTTGACTTAATTATTTATTTACTAAATAATGCATGTGGCAACAAAATGCAGCGCCTTCCAAAGCGCTGGCACTGACTAATGACGAAACAATAGACGTCCTTGAGTTAAACTAGGGAAAAGACTTTTCTAAATATAAATAAGTCCCAACAAATCCCAAATTCTCAAAAAAAAAAAAAAAAAAAAGGAGGCCCATTATCCACTGCAGCGGTCCAAGCCGTGGATTCTGCAGCGGTGGAGCAGTGCAGTAGCAGCGCCTGTTCATTTGTTAGATGTCACTTCGGATTTCCTCCCATCGGATTGATTGCTGCAAGTGCATTCCAGGGCTGCTGCCTCTAATGAAGTGAACAGCTCCAGATAGGTGCGGGTTCATTTGTTATGTAGCTGTGGTCTATCCCTTTCTACCAGCAGGCGCATGTGGAGAAAAACTGTGACGGATAGCTGCGGGTGAAGGATCCGGTTCTTACCGTGGCACCGGGTAGACCTCTCTCTCCGGGGAAGCCACGAAGGCCCGGAGGACCGTCTTTACCAGGGGAGCCTTGTGGTCCAGGATCACCCTGCATACACAAAAATTATTTATTTTTAATTATTGTTATTATTGTTTGCAAAATGTCTGAAAATCAGCTGAAATATGTCAAAAATAACTGGATGAACATTCCGGACATAAATTGAGTTTTATAATGTCTTAACAAGAGAAGTTTGATATTATTAATATCAAAGTTTAAATGTTTTTTGCACATGAACGACAAATGTGAGTTATTATCAAGACAATGTCTGACAAAAGCTTCAAGGAATCACTATCTGAAGAAAATTCCTAGATTTCAGCCACTTGTGTGGTTGTAAACAGTTGCTGCTTTTGATGACGTGGGTTTGTTTCAAAAGTTTATTTCTTCTTTGTTGCTATAGCGGCATGGAGCCGACCTCAAAGTGGCTGGTGACTCATATGTGACATCACTGTTTGTTTTTTTGGGGGTTTTTTTCAACTGAGTCCTCAGAATAAAACAGGTACAGTCTGTGCAAAACAACAAACCCAGAAATTGGTCACTAATAATCAAAAAATAAATAAATAAATCTGTGTTGTTTGCCATTTCATTTTTTACTGAACTAGATTCATAAAGCAAATTACACTAAATACATTTAGACCGGTTCAACAAGGGGAGCAATATGAATCAATATTTTTTTTACATCAAGTCATAATTATTCTTATATTAAAATTTTAACTAAAGTTCAAGACGACTTTAACTTTAACTTTAACTTTAAGGATAAGTTCATTATTCCTTAAAGTTAAAGTTATTCCTTTAACTTTAAGGAATAATGTCAGAACAACATTTTTAGCTGAATGATGATTATTGGTAACACTTTATTTGAAAGCGTGTGCAAAAGACTGACATAACACTGTCATAAACATGACATAACATCTGTCATAAACATAAAGACGTTTTATGAATGTTTATGACAGTTGTCATGAAGTGTCATTCAGTAAAGGACACTTTTAATGCAAAGTTGCACTAAAAGTTAAAAGTCCATTAAAAGCGCCAACTTTGAATTAAATTATAATTTACAAAATCGTGCAAATTATATATAACATATTTGATGGTCCAATCATAAAGCTTACATTTGATATTTTGCATAATTTCATAGTTATTTTTGAAAAGCTCATTTTAATCTAAAAACGAGTCATCGGAACGCATATCCAAATTTACCCAATGTAGGTCTAATGTAACTTCACGTTTTTTGTTTCTAGTAGTGAATTACCATCGATATTATCTTTATTTATTTTCCATCTGGCGCGTTTGAACTCAATTCTACTCACAAAAATGATCAAGTCCACAAAAATTCTATATTATGTCCTCCATTTCTAAACACTGACTGCGCATCAACTAATGGCTTTGTACTTTCCTGCAGGAATAGAGGCGTACGTGTTTCAAAAGCACCAGGCGAACCCTAATGGCCCATTAGTGGCATTTACCTGAAGCAAGTATTATTTTCTATTCATCAGCGCAGCTGCATCACAGTCAATGAAGAGGCATTACCAAATCTATCAGTGTTTTCACACAAACAGCTACGGTGTGAACATTCGGTCAATGAACATATAGAGGAAAAGATTTGGACTGAAATGAAAACTCATTAACGCAATAAAGTATAAATATATATATATAAAAAAGGAAACCTTTTCTTTCTCTACTGTTCATACATTCTCATTTAAAGTTTTTATTTTAACAGCTCTTTGATATTTTGTTCCAAAGCGGGGAAAAAAGTGCCAAAAAACTACTGCTTTCTAAAGCAATGCTATTTGAATGAAGTGGTGGAAAAAACTTCACCGAACTGCAAGTGTGTGTGTGTGTGTGTGTGTGTGTGTGGTGTGTGTGTGTGTGTTGTGTGTGTGTGTGTGTGTGGTTGTGTGTGTGTGTTTGTGTTTTGACTTTTATCTGCACACTGTGAAGCCCAGACGAGCGGGCCTGAGAGGTTTTAGACGATTTGGTCTCTGCTGCCAAGGCCTCGCCAAAGTGACACTGGCATACTGATGCACAGGTTTGAGTGAGGTGGGAGGGAAGCAGGGCATCGAGTAGCTTGGGGCTTGGATTGAGCCGACAGACTCGATTAAACTGTCCACTCAGAGGAGACGGGGAGAAAATAAGAAAAAGAAGCTCAGAGGGAGGCGGGCAGGCGGGCCACACTGGAGGCTCCTGACAATGAGGGGCTGGTCTCAGGTCTCTGGCTCTACTTTACAAAAAAAAAAATTAAAAAGTGTTCTCCGCTGCTAATGGGCTCTTCTAAAGCGCCAGACTGGGAATGACAGAGAGGGAATGAAAAGCTCTGAGCTACTTGTGTGGAAAGGAAAAGTGAGAATCTTGCATTTGATTTTGTCCGAATCTCTTTCTAGAGACGACACTCCAAAACATCCAGTTGTCTGTTGAGTGTTCTTAAGCTTAAGAGGCCATAAATCTTTGGAAATGTTCATAACATCTAAACTCAGTCATACACTGAACAATTTTCATTTTATTTGTCTGATCTCCTATGAGACATCCGCCTGGCATCATCTAATATGAATCTCCAAATGTTCAGGCATTTTCCTTACATAGCTTTCATATTTATTGTTTACATAGCTATAGTTTTAGTATTATATGCTACAACCATACCTTGGCTCCCTCCTTGCCAGCAGCACCAGGTAGACCCTGCTCTCCAGGTGGGCCTGGTGGTCCAGGATGTCCTCGCTCACCAACAGGACCGGTCTCTCCAGTGGGTCCCTTAGATGATCACATTTTTAGATCATGACATTGGTCAAATTTTCTGCTAACAAATAAATCTACAGTTTGAAAATCTTTCTTACCTGAGGCCCGACAACACCTCCTGGTCCTGGTGGGCCAGTTTTTCCTTGGAAACCCTGAAATTAAAATGGATGTTGGTTTAATATGCTGTACATCTGTTATATATTTAATATTGGCTTCCTAATTTTTGAAAACAACAACTCAATAGTGAGTAAAATCTGCAAATAGCGTAAGCAGTTTTTATTTCAAAATGTGAAAACAGAAAAGTTTGAAATTCAGCTAACTTGATTTTAAGAGATAAAACATTTAATATCTAAGAAGAGATTAAATGTTACCATCATGCATGTTGGAAATAAGTAGAAAAACTATTTAGACCTAAAAACCAATACATATGAATTAGATCAACTAAATAAATTGAATTAGACCAGGATCACCTTCGTTAATCTGACATAAAGATTCTTTACAGTGTACAGAAAGTACAGTATTTCCATTATATGAAAAGAATTGTGATTAAATGACAAAATACACTAAGACTGAGTTTTCTGAACTGACTCCAAACTATTTTTAAATATGTTAAAATTAACATCAGCTGAATGTGGATAAAAACTGTGGTTTTTTTTCTTGTGTAGGATTTGATGTTTTGCATTCAAAACAAAAAGCAAAACTGATGACAGAACATGTTTATGTTTCAATGTTAGATACTTTATATTGGAGATTCGTTTTCTTTTCTTCCCCCTCCCCCACCATAAGGATCTCAATCGATTTGGAAAAATATTCTGAAATCAGTTAAACATTCAAGATTTTTTAGGATTCAGAGGGGTTTTTGTTCTGTCTGGGCTGTTGAAAGCTAGATATTAAAAAATGTGACTGAGAAATTAGCAAAACAACTTGGAGATTTACTGACTAAACGTGATGTATCATACACGCAGCAGTTCAGACTGGCAGTAAAATCGTAAAAAATGTGATAAAAGAGAAGAAAATTACACTTGACTAGATACTGAAAAAGACAAGAGTGCCTCTCAGGAGCAAAATCCATTAGCATTCGGGTCTAAACTCCACAACATTCCCAGTAATTGGGCAGAAATGGGCTCTTTTGCTCATTCGGGTTCGCATTTTAATGGCATGACCACACAGTTAACTCAGGTCTTTCGCCAATTTTGAAGACCCTTGAAAACGTACTTTGTTAAACAACCTCCTGCTAGGTACATTTTTCCAAAATGAACTCCTTTTGCTTGCTTTACTTTCTTTTCATACTATTCTGAAGTCTCTGTTGAAACTTCTGGAGATTTTAAGCCGTAAGGAAAATGCAACAACAATAAAAACTCTGCTCAGGTGATAATTATGTTGCACATCTACAGAAAACCTTTCAAATCCAAAAGTTTTCAGGAGCGGCGGCCCCACGACAGCGCTGTGTAGTCTGGCGTCCCTAATTGATTTCAGAATCAAAGCAAAGGTCTGATCTCCTCTGCGTCCCTCGAGTCACATCTCAGGTGCTCTACAAAGACAAAGAAGAAACCCTCCACTTTCCTAATTAGGTGACTTCCTGAGGCACAGGATTTAATTTGATGGCGTCAGAGGAGCTGTGCTTAGCTTTTCAGATTTTTATTTGAAAAAAAAAAAAAAAGTTAAATGTGATGTGTAATTTTTGCTTCTGATTGACAATTATGCACTGGTTTGTGTTACCCTGTCACACAAAATACCAAAAAAAGAAAAAAAAAGAAATTAAAAAGAAGAATCACATTTAGGTTTATGTTCATATAACGTGACAGAAGTTTCTCTACTCAACAGGCGGTCTATCGTCAACACTAGTTGCGTTTCCATTGACCATATAATAATTGCACAAGTTGAGATTTCGAAAATGAATTTGGCAATTTACAAAAAAAAGAAAAAGAAACAGTTTTGGGAGCAGCTCTGTTCTCCGAAAAGACTCACCATGATAGAGAGCGTTCATTTTATAGCGTTAACACCGGTGCTCTAAGTGGTCCGGTATGAAATGGGGGTGATAGAACAACGGTACCACAGCAATTTTAAATTTCAATAATCAGAATGCAGAAATTGTTTCCGTTGTTTTAAAAGGTTTATGTCAGTCTGCCTTTTCCCCATCGATACGCTTCCTGACCGCCCTGCACCTTAGGGGGTTAAGAAAACAAACGCCGCACATTTATTTATGTTTTTAATTAGATTTGATATATTTATTTCTTCAATATTATTTTTCATGTCAGTGTTGATGTCATGAGGCTGATGACTCCATGACACTTTCAATTTGACTCAATAGGATTTGATTAAGAACCAGATTTGTTCTTTGTAATTTCTGTCCAGTAAAAATATTAATCTATAAATCAATAGACCGGTCAATATAAAGATATAATCCATGTTTCTGTCTCATATTTGTATGGCATTAAAAGGACCCGGAACTTTAGTTTTTCCACTGAAAGCTCTGGTTTGCACATTAAATGCCATGTGGGTGAAGTTTTATGGATGATACTCTGATGTCCCATTCTCCTGAAGGCAGCACAGAGCTGCACCACCAGAAACCGACAGAAACAATAAAGAGAAGAAGAGTTATGATTAATGTAATTACAGTTCTATCAATGTTTTAATGTTGCAGAGCTCAGTTGTTTTGAAAATAGTTCAAAGTTTAAACTAGCATGTTGAACATCTTTTATCTGGTCATTTGGTGGAATATTTAACAACTAGAAAATGGCACAAAATAAGAATATTTTTTTCCACTCTGATTGGCTACTGATAGGCCAACCAATTTTAACTTGAATGTTCATTGCATTTTTCGTTGACGCCTGTGAAAATTATTTCTATTCCCATGACTTTCTTGTTCTCTGGGAAATTATTTTTGATGATAAATACAGAAACAAGCATAAAAATCAACACATCTATAATAGTATTATTAATAATAAAATAATAGTCAATGCAAAGCAGCCTACAAATTCTTTGTTGGGGGCGGTGAGGGACCTGGATAAAGGCTAGGGGGGCGCTGAGCTGAAAAAGGTTGAGAAACACTGAGTTAGAGGAAGATGGCTTGGCATCAATTTTACTAACTTACTGTGTGAACAAACATATTCATGTGTGATTCTAATTGCCTTTCTTCTTTAATGGAAACACCACAATTGGGAAATTGTGTTTTTTTCCTACAATGAGTGCTGCAATTCTCACACACATGGCCTTAGCAAAAAGGATTCCACCAGTAAACACTTTAAAGATCCGCTTTGCTCTGAATCTCTGAGAATGACGAGGCTAAAGTGAAGTCTTTCAACTGTACTAACATCTTCGAGCTCACACCGACTTCTTCATTTTGACTTTCACCTGACTTTTCCAGCTTGATGCGATCGCCCAATCCCTCGGTTCTCAAATCCATAAGCAATTTTCAGAGGATAAGTTGATTTGAAACTTATCATCCTAAAACCAGAGAAAGATTTAGATCCGGGCTTTCAGGAAGCCAATCCCGGCTGACTCGTGGTGTGTCCCCGGGCTTATTGATCACAATACTTTGTCATTCAGGGTGATGTATTATTCAATGAAGCACCTCCAGGCCGACGGCGTCGCAGAGGAGACGCGGGCGTCGACGCTTGATTTGCACTTCCTGAAATTCGGATTGTTTTGCTCAGATCGGGTGACTTTATTGCCGTGATCCATTTTCATATTGGATGCTCGTGTCGCCTGTTCGCCAGGACGTAAATCTGCAGCCCTTAACGTCGCTTAGGAGTCAATCGTTACGGCTCAAGGCGCGGCGGGCGGAGGGAAGAGCTCGCTTGTTGCGCGCTGCGTTATCTACAGGGAAGGGGACAGGTGGAAGCGGAAGCTCTAATAACAGGGTTGACGATCCGTCAGGCCCGCAGTGAAATTTATCGTCCTCAGAGACTCGTCGAGCAAAGGCTCACTGACGCATACTAAGTGCAGGGATCGAAGATGATAGCAGGGGGAATGCAGCAATTGCAAGATGGGATCGAATCAGGTTTTTTTTTTTCCTTCCTTTCCAGTGGGGTAATTCTTATATAGTAGTCCTTGGGACATTCCTGATGTGTCAGTGCAGCTTTACTTGAGATTTAGAAAAGATATTAGTCATTAGGGGCAAACAGGGACTGCTGGAGGAAGCTGCAGTGAATCCATGTTAAACAGTGCAGCAGTTTTCAGGTTACTTTTATCTTGAGGATGAGAGTTCTGCTAAGCAATACACAGCATCAACATATATATATAAACGAACCCTGTTGATGAGTAAAAAAAAATCTTTAAAACTCTTTATGTATTCACACAATTTCACAAGAAATAATTACTCTACACTGCAAAAAAAAAAAAAAAAAAAAAAAAATCCTATCCAGTATTTCCGGTCTAGTTTCCAGCACAAATATCTTGATACATCTGATATTTAGCTTACGTGCAACTTTTCAGCAAGGCTCCAGAATGTGTTTTAAGGAAATATTTCATTAATATTAATAAAAAAAATAACTGGATCCATTGGCAGATTATTTTCCATGTTATGAATGAAATAATCTGCCAGTTAAAGTAGTACTTTATCATCGATATTAAGGGTACATTTAGTTAAAAGGAGCTACTACATCTTGCCGAAAAGTTATTTGTAAGTTATTTTTATCTTACTCCAGGTGCAGTAATAATATATTTGCTCTTAAAACGAGACCAAAATTATGTTTTTGCAGAGTAGAAATTCTTTTAACGGTGAGTTCTGGGGATATTTTTACCTCTTATTTGGATGTGGTGGAAAGATAAAAAATGTTTTATCGTTTCCGTAACTGAGTTAAATCTAGAAAAGTAGACGTTTTTTTGTCACCAACATCTGCATTTGTTGAACGTCATGTTCTCTCATCTTTCACATTTTGAAGAGCGGCTGAGAGAAATGTGCCTCTGATGCAGGTCAGCTTCTAATGGCACCAAACAGAAAATCTACTAAAACCTACAAGCGTAAAGTACATAATATTTCACAAAACTGTTGAAATGCCCTTTTTGAATGTAAATTGACAAGGCCATGATGTTCAGATTCTGTTTCGCTCACAAACAAAACATTTTTTTGGCAGAAAAATGGGAAACTTTGTTTAAAAGTGCCGTATCTCATAACTGTGTCCACATTTTAACCAAGCTTTGTCGAATCACCTTTTGATTCGACTCCAGGATTCAGTTTTCTTCCGTTCACTTCTGACATCATTTATAGAGAATCTGATGAACCTGAAGTAAAGTTCAGTTGTTGATTTTTTGTGAAATTCCTGACGTTTACTCATTTAGCTAAAAACACAGTTGCTACAGCATCAAAAGTAATGGTAAGGAACAAAGGTAGCAGTCAGGAGAAGGTTACAACACTTACATTTAAATTTCATCTGCAGTTACGTCATATAAATTATTAATTACGATTTTATTAAAATATATTTTTTCTCAATATTCTTTTTCTCAAACTAAAATCAAAAACAAGATTAATTTAAATGTTGACAGAAAATTATGCCGTTGCAATAAAAGACACATTTTTACCATTTGTTTTACCCTGGTGCCAATAAATGTGGAGAGTCCACATTTATAGAGAGCCTCCTTTGATAATAATAATAGTAAATGAATATTTCAACTATAAACTCTATCATGTACTGAATCAGATTTATTGTGCAGTTGAGATGTGTGAAAAGAGATTAAATATTTGCAATAAACGCATTTACAAATAATGAGGTTATTCATATTTTGGACTAAGTGACTGAAAGATTCCCATTCTGTTGTGCTGATGTCCTCACCGTCTCTCCACGCTGTCCAGGGTGTCCGGGAAGCCCGTCCTTTCCAGGTGGTCCCTGTTGGAGAAAAATAAACACACTAATAACTACAACATTATTGACCATCATATTATTTACAAATAAATACTGTTAGTACAAAAGCCTCTCTGCTCAGATGCTTATAACTATCCGTTTGCAGTTTATATTTATAATTCAGAAAAGACAAATGTCTAGACTTCCACAATTTGTAAAATAAATAAATTACCAAGTGTTTGCTGTCTGAACTGAAATGTGAGAGAACATTCATGAATACTACTTGAGGTTCTCCAACTAGTTCTCCGTCTGAATCAAGCCTAATGCCTTTTGGAGTTTAAACAGTGACGGACGGTTAAGACTCAGAACCTGGAAGAGATGCTAATCCAGAGTTTCTGCCGGAGGTTCTCATGTGAAACCAGAGAAGAGATACTCACAGGGGGGCCCTTTGGTCCAGGGAAGCCCACTGGTCCCTGAGGCCCTTGAGGTCCCTGCAACCAGCAAGAAGAAATCCTATTAAACTGCAGAAACTGCACTGTATTTATTATGGGTTGGTGCAAAAACTGGGGAAACTGCTGAGTGGATCATAACTTATCCAACCAAACCAAGCCTTCTGTAAAGCAAATAAAACTTGCACAATTAATCAACAAAAATCCTTTCTCACTGATCTACGCTGTAGTGGAATCTCATTTGGTGTAAAATAATTTTTTTCTTTTGCTTTCTTTCATACAACGTATGAGAAGTAACTACAAGTTACCTTGCATGTGGTAGCATGTTGTTTTCTGCCTTTGTACACTTAAACATATATATAAAACCAGATTGTAATAAAGCTTACAAAAATAAAGTCATCTCATTTTCTCTCTCATCAAGCCCCGACATAAAAATATATTTGATAACGCTGAACTAGACCACATAATAGTTTTCTTGCTAATAACAAAAACTTCATGTTACCTTCAGATTTTGGCAAACGCAGCATATCCCTTACATTTCTTCACATCTCATCAAACTTTGACTATATTTTACATGACAGAATAGTGCATAACTGTGAATTGTCCTCTCTACCAGGATGCTATTAAATAAGATCAGCAGATATTCATTCATAAGTAAAATTATTACTTAGTTTATCCACGTTGTCTATGATCTGTCATCAAAAACACCAAAGCAAAACACAGAAAGTTTAAAGTTGTAATGTGACAAAATGTGGAAAAGATCAAGCAAACCGTTTTCTGCATCTCTTTAAAGATCAAAAACATGACTGTAGTAAGCCTAATACTAAAAGATTAAAAAAAATAAAAATTGCTGCAATTCTTGCAATATATTTTTGTTTCTCTATATATAAAAAAAATAACAGAACAGAGATTTAACAGAACGCTTGAGTCAAACAAAACAAACTTTTTGCGATTTTTGCGATCCAAAAATCGGCAAAGACGAGCTAAATATCGTCTTTGCCGTCGGCTCTGTTTTTATTCACTTGTTCTGTGGTTGTGCATGAAAAAGATGTTTAAATAAACCTCTCCGTTTCAAGTCAAGAGGGTATAAACGGTCAGGACAGAGGCGGTTTAGCCAAGTGAAATGTCACATCACTGAATCTCAGACTTGCTCTCCACCCACAGAGGATCGCAGGGCTGAAAAGGTCGATGGCTGCCTATCAGCATCTGCAAATCGGAATCACGAGAAGTGTCATATAAAGCTGCGCTCTTTGGGAAGTTTTAAACAGCTTCGGGGGAAAACTTTTTTTTTTTTAAATTAACAGAAGTTTTTTCTTTCTTTAGAAACTAAGCTTTGAATGTTGAAGATTTGTTGGTTTACAATCTAACTGTTAAACAGGAGTAAATAAAAGATTACATTTTACTACACAAAGATGTATCACAAGGCCTGAAGCGAAATATTAGGAGATAATCCTGAAGAGAAATGCAATTCACCTCGCTCACTAACAACAATAGCTACCAGTTTGACTCTTCTAAGCGAAGGCGCTTTTACAGAGTAAAAAAGACCTTCAGCATTTTGGTCTCTGGCCTGCGTGAGTTTGAATTCATTCCAGCTTGCAGAGTTTCTCAGAACGACTCCTTCTCCTCTCTGTCTCCGCACTAAAAATGCAAATGCGGACACAAACAAACCATGTGCTGCAGCTGATTTATCGGTTAAAGCTGCTCCTTTGTTGCTTTTGTCTCCAGATTCACGTCGGAATGTCACATTTCCTCTGTTAAGGAGCGAAATCAAAGAGCGCCAGAACAACGCTGGAAATTCAAGAAGAAAAAAAAACATTCTCTGAAAGTTATTAAATATGGCGCACCACTGCTGGGGGACTTTTATTGTGCAGCAACTTTAACTTTCCTGCTGAGTTGGGTCACCCAGGGCTGAAATGTTTAGAATGGGAGCGTTTTCATTGCTTGGAGAAATACACTTTATTACAACACTGGGAATACAACTATTGAGATTAGGATTAAAGAAAATGTCAGGAAACAAACAAAAAAAATGGATGTAGAAAGCGTAGAACATAAAGACCTGACCTCAGGGATCAATTTCATTGATTTAATTAAATTCTTTATTATTTTAATAATATTTCTCATGGATATTAAATCTGTGAGAAATACCAAAGGGAAAAAATAAATGTGCTACACAGGATTTACTGTAGTGTGCGACATATTTAGATTCACTTTTATTAAACGTTTTAAAATGAAAAACTTTCAGGAAAATCAATTAAGTTTCCACTTGATCAGTAATGATTGGAACTTAAAAATCCAGAACCAGAAAACAAACCAAACATGGGTTTATATCAAGATGGTTTTTTTAGTTTCGAAAACTCAGTTTGCTTTTTTTCAGTCTAATTAAAAGAGGGCTTAAAATGGGGTACAAAAGGTTTAACAAAGGTCTGGAAAGAAACCTGGGACATCGACACAGTTGGTGCCCCAGCCAGCCCCACACACTCTGACCGGCGGCTTCACGGAGACGTTAAGGCAGGCGGACAGATGGCAGCCGGAGCTCCAGCTCAGCGGCCTGCAAATGTCACATTCTGAGTGCCGCCACCATATTGTAGGGCAAAGTCAACGGGTTAGCACTAAAATCAGACCAAATGATGAGAACAAACAGAGGAAAGCACAAAGCAGATGGCGCATCAGCCCCAGATGTCTCTGTACGGAGAAGCTAAACTAGTTTTCATTGGTTGATTGATTGATTTTGTAGTAAGTGTGTATTAATGCACACTGAGACTTACTACATTTTTTTTTTTGCATCATGGATTATACGGACATGAAACACACGTGTAGAGGACTTACTCTCTCGCCAGGCGGCCCGGGGGGGCCGTCGTTTCCTGCTGTGCCCTGAAACACACAGCACAGCATCACTGCTGGTCAATATGAACTTATTTCGGATGGGCTTCAACTGAAGGATAAAATACTTCACTGAAATTTTGGACTCCGTGAAACAGTCATGTTTTGTTGTGGCAGGTTTACCTTGGGACCGGGTTTGCCCGTTGGACCTCTGGCTCCTCGAGCCCCACGAGGCCCCTAAAGAGAGGAAGAGAAACCGTTGGTTAATAGGATGTCTTTGGCGTTTTCAGATTGTTTGATGGAATATAGTGAGTCGATAAATAAGTCATCGAGGGACGAGGACATACCGTTGGACCTCTTTGTCCTCTAGGACCAGATTTCCCAGCAATGCCCTGTTGGACAGCCAAAAGGAAACAGTTTTATAAGGTTTGTCTTTGTCCCAAGCTTTCTCCTGATATTTCCTAGACAAGGATCATTACAGTGCTGCAGAGAAAACCTTGAGGATTTGCACCACTGTGTAAAGCAAAAGTCTGGTTTTATTTCTTAACACAGACATTAAACAGAAATCAGTCATTTTCAGGGCATTGCATCGGCTTCAAATAACTTTTACGCCAAAGGGGGGAGAAGTGGGATTTTTTCTTTTGTTTGTTTAATCAGTATGCTGTTTAAAAATGCCAACAATACGGTGGCTCACGTTGCAGGGAAGCAGTGTGTGGGTGGAGCTGCTGAGAAGACTGCAGAGTTTACAGACAAGAGCAAAGATAGAAAAAATAAAATCATTCTACTCTGCTTGTTTTCCTGTTTCTGCACGCCAAGTCGATTTTACATCAATGTAAAAACGACACGCAATGCCGTCAAAGTTTTGAGAAATAATGAATTCATTGTGCTGTTCAGATCTGGAGAGGAGTAGGAGAAGAAATCCTGCCTCATTTATTTTAACTATTAGCAACACAAGTCATATGCCTCACTTTAGAATAAAAATAAGCTAATAATGCTTCCTCTGTTGTTTTACAAAATATGCAAAAGCAATTATCTCTGGCCGGGCTACAGGGTGATTTGTTTATATGAAGTCAGTCCCCAAGGTTTCAACTAAAACACAAGTATTTTGTAGCTTAGTCTAAGATTATTTGATGCATTTCTGCTGTTTTTATGAAGAACACATAAAACCTTTTATTAGCTTTGTAGGCTATTTGAACAAAACTCATCAAAATTTAAGTTGGAGTTTACATTCGGAGCGTTAATTTCTTCGTACAGGATGTGAACTTTTGAGCTAAATTCCGTCCATTATCCTCTTGTTTCTGCTCGTAGTTTGTTTTTTTTGGGGGGCTGGGGGAGGTTTTTGCCAAGCAGTTTGCAGTTGGCTCTCTAGACAATCTTTTCTAGATGTTTCAAGACAATTAAAAAAGAAGAATTTCAACAAGAAAAATCATTCTTACACCAAACTTCTGAGGTCCATGTTGATATTTCTGGTAGATTTGCAACTGGTATAAAAAATGCTATAGAGTGTTGTCCAAGTATCTGAGCAAGCTCTGCACTGGTGGCAACACAGTTCAATAAGAAGTTGTCTTGATTCTAGACATCATTACAGCCATCTTCACTGTGGCTGAACCTCCCACCATAAAGATATTTTCTTTTACCTGCTATATTCTTAGTCGGGTCTTTTTGGTGCAACCGTTGCTGAATGCCGTTACCTCAGAGATAAAGCTAACACAATCACCAATGATGTAACCAAACTCAAGCCGTTCGGTCACATCATTAGTGTTCGTGTTTCTAATGTAATGATAACTAACAGAAAGCAGACAGCAGTCCTATAATGTTGCTATAATGTATCTACTTAGTAAAAGTCTATAGAAACACCTTAACAGATCACTTTGCACCATTTCTTATTCTTCACAGTTTGTAGTAATTGAAAACAGGAAATAAGCTCTACTAACCCTTAAACCTTGGTTTACAACTCAAAAGTGACATTACAGAGTTTGGTGCTCTCTTAAAAGATCAAATTAAAACCCGTCTCCTGAATTTGATCTGAAATAAAACCCAAAGTCGTGAGAACAAGCTCAGCTTCGAGGCTCCATAACCGTTTCCAAATCAGTCGTTCTCTTGCCCAATGTGGCGTTTGCCGTAGCTTCATCTGACAAAAATGCCTTCATGGTGGAACAAATTTTATGCTACGAATGGTAAGTGAGTTTTTTATGTCTCCGGTGTTACGGGTGTGTGTTTTCCATTACCCGTGCTCCTTTCTCGCCGTTTGCTCCAGGGAAGCCAGGGAATCCACTCGAGCCCTGTCAAAAATCAGAGGGAGATATCACAAAGGCAGATGAGGCTTCATGGGTCAGCGCATACATGACAATAAGGGATTATGTTGTATTCATCTGCTGAGATGATAGATATCTTTCTCAGTGTTGCACTGTTGGCACTGAGCTTATCTGTGCCAGACTCTTAAAGCAGCAAATGTAAAACTTGCGGTGTGCTGTGGTGGCGCAGGGGTTGAGCACAACCCACATATGGAGGCCTCAGTCCTCGATACAGGTTTGATTCCTGGCCTTGGTGACCTTTGCTGCATGTCTTCCCCCTTCTCTCATTACCCACTTTCCTGTCAATTAACTATCAAATAAAGGCCACTAGAGCCAAAAAAATCTTTAAAAAAAAAAACAAACTTGCAATGTTCATGAGAATTTTTTTTCCCTAAATTGTTAAGGTTAATGCACCCTAATTAAGGCTATAGAAGAGGATATGTCTTAGTCTCAATGTTTAATCATAAGGAGAACATCCTCCTAAAACAGGACAGCACTATGTGGATTCAGACGATTTTTTTTCAATGAACACACCATAGTGCTACAGTCCAGCTGACAACAACACTCCTCAATGAGGACTGAACAAGACTCAAAGGTAGCTCTTTCTAGTATCAGCGACGTCTTTACAAATGAAGTCAGAGGAAACACAGAGATGTAGGAAGCTATTTACAAGAAAACGCAACATTACTATATGGCTGCAGTTTATTTCAGCCTGAGAGAGAGCCAAACTTAGGCTAATAACAGGAAGACTGACTGAAGCTCAGCAAAGGCTTTTTTAAAAAATCTTCCTCAGTTTTCTACTTCATTTGCCTAGATTGGAAAATGTTGCTAATCTTTTGGAGATCTGAGATGGAAGGTAACTATTTACATTCTACAGGGACTTCAGTACAGGGGACCAATGCTAACTGCGCTAAATGAGCTAACTGCTAATGATAGCTGAGATGCTGAAAAGAGTTTAAGACTACATGACCTCACCTACTTTCCTGTTAAGCAATAATTGTACTGGAGGGCTAAAAACAGTATGGTATTTTGTGTGCTGTTCTTATTGGTATCATTTTCAAAGTGATTTCAGAAGAAGCTAAAATTGGTGTCGGTGAAAAAAAGCTCAAAAACAAGATTTACGAAATTAGCCACAAATTTGTGAATGTTGTATTTCTTGTCCAAACACTGAGCAAAAAAAACCTATAAAACACATGTTTTATTCATACCTTGTGCAGAAAAGCCTATTTATAAGTGTAATTTACTAAAGTATCTTTGAAGGTTGTTATTAAAGTCAAACCAATCAAAACTTTCCTTTACACTAAATGTTAAGAACTCGCCATTTAGCAAGTGCTTGTTTGTAATCCCCTGTCTAATAATCAGTCATTTTTATAGAAAATATACATTTTTACTCTCAGACAAGGTCGTTTATTGAATCAAATAATTCTCTCCTACTTGTGACTCGTATTTCACATAAACTGCTGAAATGTCTCACCTTGAAATGCATTCATAGGTGTAAAAATATAACTCTATATGAACAAGATTAAAGATAGTCTGCACAATGGCTGCTAGGACAGACTGTGATGTTTTATCAGGAATGATGCTTCTCGTGTTGAAAGTAGCTCATATTTACCTTTGGCCCCTGTCGTCCGGGATAACCTGGCAACCCTGGGACACCAAGTTTTCCCTGGGACACATCGACAAGGTGAGCAAGAGCAAAAGTCTAACTTAGCCAAAGCCAGAAAATTAAGAGTTTTCTTTACTTTCTCTCCTGCTAGACCAAGAGGCCCCGACTCTCCACTGGGGCCAGCTCTGCCTTTAGGTCCCTCAGGACCGTCCTCTCCACGGGACCCAGGCATGCCAATTTCACCCTGCCGTCCATGAAAAATGATATACATAAAATGTTAAAATTAGTGTTTCAATGTACAGAGGAGAGTGAATATTTGACCTATTAAGTTCACAGCAAAAACACAGAATCTTACCAAGTATTTATCCTCTATTTCTAGTGCAAATCTTTGTACGGCTTAAATTATACAAAACTAACTTATAAGTAACTTTTCAGCAATATATAAATGGCTGTAAGTAAAAAAAAAAACTTAATATTGGTTAAAAAAAATAATTAAATACTAGCCCCATCAGCATTTTATTTCACTTATAACAAAATATTTTCCCCATATTACAAGTGAAGTAATCTTGCAGTGGAACTCGTACTTTATCATCAATATTAAGGAATTATTGACTTAGAAAAAGCTCCTTCATCTTGCTGAAAAGTTACAAGCAAGTTAGTTTAGTCTCATCTCAAGTGTACCAAGGGATTTTCACTAGAAAGTGGACCAAATACACTGGGTAGGATTCTGTTTTTGCTGTGTGGTGGAAAAAAAAAATGTTTTATTCAAGCTCCTCACCCGGTCACCTTTGATTCCCATGTCTCCTTTAAAACCTGGGAAACCGTCCTCGCCCTAAGAGAAACAAATATTTGGTAATTTTTTTTAAAATACTGATAAAAAATGAGTTTATAGAGCTAGCTAACACTTCACTACATTTCCCAATTGCTAATGGGCAACGGAGGACTAGAGCTGCCATCTGGTGGCCAGATAGTGGAACAGCACATCCAAAAAATCAATTTACTGTTCTTTTTTCTCATAAACTTAATACCAAATACAGTTAACATCAAGGTCTGTCTGTCTATCATGATATAGGTGATGTGAGAATATCAAAGGGAAAACTCGTCTCTCTGACACCTTTTCTTTCTTTCTTCTTCGATCTCTTGTGTTCCAGCAGTACCTGATGCATAATGCAGAGCCGAACATGTTTTTGCCACTACCCTGTATCCTGACTGGATACATACTTCAAGTAATGCGCATCGTTTATTCATAAATTTTTCTCCTCAAGGTCTGTTTTCTTTCCCCCCTCATCATTAATAATTCAGAACAAAAATCAGACAAATGCCTGCCACTGCAGTGGGGACAGGTCCCTCGAGTCAGATAATAGATTTTTGTTTTATATATATATATATATATATATATATATATATATATATATATATATATATATATATATATATATATATATATATATATATATATATATATATATATATATATATATATATATATATATACTGCTGCATAACTGTACTGATCCTGAATAATGAAGTTGGTTTAAACTCCGACACGGATTGCGGCGTGTGGTGACCGGAGTGGCAATGATGGCCGAGTTTCTCTGTCAGCAGAAGCTTTTCAGCTTCACATCCAGCAGTGAGTGACTGAGGGTCACTTCAAAGCGAGGCTCGGCGTCCCTCTGAAGACGCCTATTGACTGACCGCCGCGTCGGGTTCAGCCTGTGCCGAGCATCCACTTCAGCTCAGGAGAGTCAAAACAAAGTCGACAGGTAGACGGCGGCAGCTTCAGACAGAACGTCTGTGACATGAATGCATTCACAGCCTGCTCTCAAACTTTTTACACCTCCTCTGCTGTTTTCACTGTCACCCCTCGCTGTCCATTGCATTGAGACTGCTAGAAACCTGCTTGGTGTATTCATGCTATCAGGGAGTTCAGTTACACAGCAGAGACTATTTTAAATTCTTTATACACACACACACACACACACACACACACACACACACACACACACACACACACACACACACACACACACACACACAATTCCTCTATGTAAAAAGAAAAAGAAAATCCAGACGTTTCCAGACTCACTTTTTCACAGTATTCAATCAGTGTATATACAAAAACTATAGACAGGAAGGAAGGAGAGACTGAAGAAATTAATGAATGAGGGAAAGACAGGCAGAAGGAAAAGAAAGATATGAGGTAAAACAGAAGGAAGGACACAAGGAAAAAGAAAAAAATGAAAGAAAAGTGGTGACTAAGAAGAGAAGAGAGGAAGGAAAAAACTCATGGACAGACTGAATGAAGGATGGAACAAAGACAGAAAAGACGGAGGCAAAGAAGGGAAGGAGGAAGGAAGAAAAAAGGTACAGAAAGAAGGGAGAAACAAACAAAGGAAGGAAAAGGAACAGCGAGAAAGTATTAAAAGAAGGAAAGAGGACAGGAAGGAAGACAAAAAAGCAGCAAGGAACAAAGGAAGGAAGGAGGTACAGAAAGAAGGAAGGAACACACAAAAGGAACAGTGAAAAAGTACTAAAAGAAGTAAGTAAGAAACTTGTGGTTTCTTTTTCTTTACTTATCTGGCAGATTCTAAAATCTAATTACATATGTTTGTTTTGGTTTGAAAGTCTGCACTCTGACTCAGGAGACCAAACTGGCTCTTTCACAAGTTTACCTTCTCTCCTTTTGATCCCTTCAGCCCACGAACTCCGTCGGCCCCCTGTTGGTCAGGAACCAAACGGGGAGAATTAAAACCCAGCACAAAATCCAAATGACAAATTTCTAATAAAAATCATTCACTAAAACAGTCCTACCTTCACACCCCGGGGGCCAGGATAACCGAGAGGACCCTGAGGACCCAGTGGACCCTACAGCAACATCATATTTTAGTGATAGCTCAAATGATCTAAAACCATAATTCTAATATTGCGTTTTAAAATAACTAAGTTTCAAGAGCTTGTTACATTTACGCAATAGTGCTCAAAGCTAATTATTTTCTTACCTAATAACATGTAAGTATAGTATGCTCTACATTTTAATGTAAAATGTCCAAAAGATAAATTAGGAAACAGCTTTTAGAAACTATTTTTTTATCCATATTTACATCAAAGCTACACAAGAGTCTCATTAGACTACAATATTAAGACTCTAATCTATCAATGATCTTGAAATCAAGAAAAAAATTCATGAAACTTTCAAAGACATACTAGAAAATCAATAGTAAGTAAATAGTAAGTACTTATCTTACTTACTAGAAAGTGAAAACTTTTTTTACAGCATCTATTATTAAATAACTGAAGTCGTGCTTCAATCAGGCACAACATTATGTCATTATGTCGACTGACAGAGGAAGAAGTTAATATTGATCATTTCTCCATTTGGGCCCTGGTTGTCGTATGACATGTAACAGACAGGAAGTGAATGTTTTATCGTCATAGTTGATGTCTTGGAAGCAGGACAAATGAGAGATTTTACGGGTTTGAGCAAGTTTGACCGACTTTGAACATTTTTGGGTGTTCCCGGTCTCCAGCAGTTAGAATCTGGCAAGAAGGGGTCCGAGCAATATTGTGCTGGTAACCGTTACCAGCACTATGGTAACCCTTACCAGCATAGGAAGCATATGAGGAAGCATAGTTAGGGGTTGCCTTGACCCTTAACTATGCTTCCTCATGACTCTTGGCTTTTCCCAACAGACTAATCCATCCCGTGAGGAAGCAAAAATGTTTCAAGAAAAGTTTGAGGAGAACAACGATGAGTTGTGGAAATGACTTGGCCTAGAAATACATCAGATTTTGTGAATCTGAAACCAAGCACAACTCACGGAGGCCTCACCTTACAGATTATAGGATTGAAAGAAATCTTAGCTAACATTTCTGGGTTAGCACTGGAAGGGTTCAGTGGAGTTCATGCCTTACCAAGTCAGGGTTCAACACCCTATCAGGCAGATATGTATAATATTAACGATGATTGCATCATTAAAAGAACAACACTGCAGATGACCTTTGGGTTGTCAGATCAATATCTTTGATGTTAGAAAGTCAATAGATTGAGACTCTACTGTGTGATGCTGATGTTTGTGATTTGCTAACAGATTGGAAATTGATTTCCTATTTGACAAAGGAAGGGGGTTTGTCCCATTATGTTGATTTCTGTACACTATTTAATTTGTAAACATTACCTGAGAACCTTTCTCTCCAGGTGGACCCTCCTTACCAGGATGACCCTGTAAAAAAAGTGTCAAGCTAGTCAGAAAAGACTCACTGTAATAATGTTATTCAGTGAAACGCTGAACACAGTGACTTGTGACCAAACTTCTTATGCAGCAGCTCCTCAGAACTATCTGAGACACACATGAGCTGGTATTGCCACCAGCAGGAAGTCTTTGAGCTGCACTGAATATCTGCTGCAGATGGCCAGCAAAGTAAAACGTGGTTCCACAGGCCAGATCAAGGCCAAAGACTGCAGAATGCATGAATAAAACATCAGACTTCTTTTTTTTTTTGTCCTGTTCAAGCTTCGGTTTATGAACAGGACGTTTGAACGTGTGTGTGGGGTCATTTTTCCCAAGCGCAACTGCGGCTCTATGACTCTTAAATTGCTACGTTTAATAGTAATAAGTGATTAATTTTTAGTGGGTAACTAGCTGGTGTGATGAAGCTTCCTGCTACACTAGGAAAAGCTTCAGCTGTGAGGAACCACCGGCCACTTGTTATTGGCGGTGTGACGTGGAGGCGGAGAGCTGTAAGTCAGGGAGCTCTTGGGCCCCGAGGGCAGCTGAGGGTGTTTGCCTCTTCGGCCGACGACTCGGTGCAACAACAGGTCTGGATAACAAAGCCCACAGGCGCTTTACTGCTGCTGTGAAAAACACCTTGAGAGGTTTCAGAGGCACAGGCCAAAATGTTTGCCGTTTGTCGAGAACCAAAGAAGAAGACATATATTCTGCCTGTGTATTTCTTCATTGAATAGCAAGGATGATATTTTCTTTACAGTCCAAACTGAATAAATATGACATCCAGTGTCACTCGCTTGCTTTGTAGCTAGTGTCTGCCGTGATTTCTGTCATTTAAAAACTTTACTTGACTTTTTCTCTAGAGAAATGAATGAAAAAAGCATTAAAATTATGTCTAACATATGACGTTCTTTAAAGGTCAACTACTTCCACTTACATTGAGCTAGAACAAAAACAGTAATGGGTTACAGGACATCAGGCTATTTTGCTCATTTTCCAGATAATTCTTCCAGTAGCATTGCTGCAGACGAAACAAATTTGCAATCCAACAGCTGTTTGAATGTTTACCTCTGTGCAGATTTAAACTACTTTAGCAGATTTAGAAAATGTTCTACTTTATTTCAGCTTTTTCAGCTAATTTGTGCTAATCCATTCATTTAACAGCATTAAGACTTTGTTCCAGTTTAATCCAGTCTGCATAAACTTTGTGCTGCAAAATGTAAAAGGTCGAATTACAACAGATGCAGGATTTTCAGACTGAGTCGATTAATTGACAATAGAACAAAGAACGCAGATTCTAGAAATCTGTTTTTCATAATATGATGGGAAGTATCAAATGAAGCCATTAATTGCTTTTTCTTAAATAAGGTTAAAAATACCAACAGGCACACAAGCCCAAAGAAATATTAAGGTATAAAGCTAAAAAAAAGTGACAAAGCTAAAATCCTGCCTAATTTTCTGAACTGCAGCACAATTTTTTAAAAAGAAGCAGGAAAAAAGCTATCTCTAAATTTTCCACATTTGTTCTTTTTTCTGTATTAAAAATGGGTTTTAATGATTTTTTAAATAGTTTCCTCTAATTAGTGTTTTTTAATTACTACTATTTTACACATCATTCTAACATTCTAACTTGTTTGGGAACAAGGATGTTTCCCAAAACAGCAGCTACAGATGCATCTTGACAAACTTTTTTCTTCCACTCAATTTTCCATCAGTGAACCAGTCCTTCCCATGATTGTTAAGTCCATTCGGTAACAAAAACATTTTTATTTTAATGAAATTGGATTTGTCTTACATAATATCTTAGCCAGGAAATGTAAGCAATACTCATCAAAATAAGAAGAGTTTCAAATTTTGAACTAAATTAATCTTTTGTTGATGTTCTAATTTACTGAGATGAACCTGTACAGTGGAGGCAGACGCCATCTTAAAGAAGTGATGCGTATGTGTGCAGTAATAATATACGTATTAGGTGAGCACTCACAGGAGGCCCGTCAGCTCCAGGCAATCCAGGAAGACCCGACCTGCCCTGAGGTCCCTGTAGAGACGAACAAGATTTTTAAAAAGAAGAAGAAAACTGGTGCAGTAAACTGCAACAACGCAAGAAAACTTACAGCTAAATCGATTTGAATAAGAAAAGAAAACATACTTTTTCTCCAGGTGGTCCGATTGGACCTTGAGGACCAGGGAGACCCTGCAAAACAAGATACACTTAATAAATAAATATCTGTGTAGCATCAACAAACACACTCAAACCCACAAACACAAGCTGAGTAAACTGAGGAGTTTGTTGGCGCTGTAAATAGAGGAGCTGCTACTGAACTATCAGGCGCGTGTGTGTGTGTATGTGTGTGGGGGGGGGGGACAGATTTGCATTCAGTTTGTGGAAGAGAACACATTTAAATATTTGTGGATGTGCTCCCATGTGTGCAGCTGATGCCTGCTGGTGTTTATACATCGGGGCACCAGCAGGTGGAGCAGCTGAGCAGGAGTCAGCAAACCAGACACAGAGAAATCCTACCAGGAACTTTTGGGCTAGTAGTTTTATAGTGTAAATATCTTAATACACTTGAAATAAGGCAAAACTAACAAGTACACTTTCAGAAAGATATAGGAGCTTCTTTCCAGAAAATAATTCCTTAAGATTAAAAAAGATAAATAAATACTTGTTCTACTGGCATATTATTTCACTTATATCATGGGAAAAGTGAAATAATCTGCCAGTATACCTAGTCATTTTTTATTAGTATCATGGAATTACTAACTTAAAACAAGCTCCTTTATCTTGCTAAAAACTACTTTCACGTTAGTTTTGACTGTTTCAAGTGCACTAACATATTTGCACCAAGTGGACCCAACAGATTTGGCTGGATTATGTGTTTTTTTTTGCAGTGCCAGAATAAACACTTAGCTTCCATATGTGTGAGTGAGGATAAATTATTGTAATATAAACATGGTAAACTAAACTTAATAAAAACATTTATTTAAAAACTGCTAATGCTAAAGCGCTATATAATGTAAATTAGATTGTTGTCTTTAGAATAAATCAAATTGATTTAAATGTTGATGTGTTTATGGCCACCATCTTGTATGTGCAGCTGCCCGGCATGTTTTGTGGTGTGCGTTCGATTCGTTCACCTGTGTTCCAGGGATTCCCTGCTGACCCGGTGGGCCCGGTTCCCCTTGTGGTCCCTTAAAGAAACAGATTGAAACTGATCAGGTTGGAATATTGATCTGATAGAAGGAGTCCAGCTCTGCTTTGTAAAAAGAAAGGAAGAATTTAAAAAAAAGAAACAAGGAATGGAAGAAAGAAACAAAAATATATATTAAGTCAATTTTGAATATAGAAAGAAAGAAATACAAAATGAAATGTGAAGGTAAGATTATCAAATACATACAAAATATAAAATTAAAAAAACAATTAAATAAACAAAGAAACGTAATAAGGAAATAAGGAATAATAGTTATGTTAATACTTTTGAAAAAGATGAACAAATATTAACTTCTGTTAAAATATAAAAACAATAAGGTGAGGAAGTTCTTATTAAATGTAGTAATTGCCATAATTTATTCATTTATTTCTGTTTCTTGCCTATTTTTTTAAATGAACGAAAATATATCAGGTTTATGAAGCAGTTTTCACCCCTCAACAGCTTCATAAAGTTGCCTTACAGTAAAAATAATATCAGAATCTGTCTGCCGTGCTGATCACAGTCAGGTCACATTTGCGTCTTTTTGTTCATTTTTATGCTCTAATGTTTCTATCGTTCGTTTAATATGAGGAGCAAAACTACGAGCTGGGTTCTGATCCGCTGTTGAACTTTATCTGCTCTGCCTTGGAGCTGCTTCGAGGTGCTGGACTGACCTTTCACCCCACAGCTGTGCATCCTGCAGGCATTTTTAAAACCCGGTCACATACGGCCCAATCTGAACCAAAAGTCCAGCACCCTTCGACGTTCGCAGCCCCGGGAGCTGATAAGGGAACATTTGAGTGTGTTTACTGAGAGGAGGCTGTGTGTGTGTGTACCATGTTGCCTTTGGGACCCGGTGGCCCGTCCACACCAGCAACGCCCTGAGGAGAGGAGATAAGAAAACGATTTGTCATATCAATTACAAGAAGTGGGTTATCGGAGGAGGGAAGACGATGACAGTTACGCTACGCACCGGCACTCCGGGGGGTCCTGGAGGACCGCGAGGGCCCAGCAGACCTCTGGGCCCCTACAAAACAACCGAAGAAAAAGAAAAATAACACAAAGAGTTGGAATAAAATTATTAGATCCAGTACATGCCAATGTTTTGTAAGAATGATGTGACTCTTACGCTCTCTCCAGCCAACCCTCTGGGCCCAATCTCTCCATCTTCACCCTTTGGAAAGAAAAGGATGAATATTTTTTTAAAAATGCTGCAGGTTGGATAAGTAATGCTTAAATGAAAATACAACCACAGTCTTTAACCTGTTAGTAACATGTGATGTAAAAAAAAAAACTCTATTAAAATCGCATTATGTACTAAAATGAATCTAGAATCGTTTCACCTTAAATGACATGCAGGTTAATACTGAAAGTATTAACTTTTGGCATTTATTTTTACCAATAAATGGCAAAAGTTTGCTATTTATTGGTAAAACTTTCAGTTTACCTGCATATAGGATCTACAACATGACAACATGACACACATTTAATGATCAGGATGAACACAAACAGCTTGTGATTGTTCATTACATGATGTGCCTTTTTATTACGTTAGCATTTTTAATAAAGAGCTACGTCCTCATTTTGTAAAAATCCATAAAGCGGCGGAAGGTATTACAGAAAACGTGCAGCGATGTAATAAAATCCACCTGGGAAATGTTGTGAGACATTGTTAAAAGCGCATTATGTAATAATTGATACAAAATGAAAAAACACTATTACACAAAGTGGAAGAAAGTATTACAAAGTGCGTAAAACAACGTGATAAAATCGACCTTCTGAATGTGGCAAAACATTGTAAAACATCATTATATAATAATTGGAGCAAAAAATGTCATCAAACCCTTTAATGCATCTTGTAGTACTTTGTGCCACATTGATGCTTTAACTAAATTACAAAGTGTTGGAAAAAGCTCTATTTTTTTTTTTTGCAGAAATGAAGATATTACAATATGATAAACCATCACAAATCGTTTGTGTTAATAAGAACGATCTTGTTGTAGATTTTATATGCAATTTAATTGAAACTTTGGTCGATAAATTCCAAACTTTTGGTCATTTTATCGCCTTTTCAGACTCGTAACCAGAACCTGCGGGACTAATATGTCGTTCAAGGCAAAACAATTCAAGTCAACTGGTATGTAAAGCAGTTTTAGTGAAGTTTTATTACATTCTGAAGCCTGATTTTATTACATTTTTACATAACGCGGAGTGACACTTCCTTTAAATCAGGCAGAGATCTAATCTGAGCCTGTGACAGCTTCATGGTGGATGCGGTGTGGCAGTTTAGAGTATTTAGTTGGAGAGGTGGAAAGGTTAAACACAAACTCTCCTCCTCCTCAGTTTATAGTGTCCTCCCTGTTTGTGTGTGTTGCCTAAGGGTGCAGCACAGCTGATTTAAACAAAGCTGTCACCTCCGTTAGAGGTGGGGAGGAAACGTTAATGGTTCCAACACAGGCGGCATACTCACCCTCTGGCCGTCCTCTCCTGGGGCTCCTGCTGGTCCCATCGGCCCCGGCTCACCCTGCGAACCACGGCAGACAGGTTCAGTTTACATAAACCGATTAGCATGACGTTGGCTCGGCTTTCTACATTCGCTGAAACTCAGAGTTGCTCTCGTGCAGAAGAGCCCTGCAGCATTCTGGTTTGGCTCATTGTCATTTTGGGCAGCACCAAGATCATGATGGCGCTTGAAACAGCCTGTTGTGGCACGATGCAGCGAAAAGACTACTTATTAACAAACCGAACTGAAAACAAAAAAAAAAGATTAAATGTGTTAATTTGTCACAATTTAAGATAATAATAATAAAAAGACTGGAATAAAGTCAAAATAATATGAGAACAAGGTTGTAATATGAAAATAAAATCATGATATTGTAACTTTATTCTCATACAACTTTGTTTTCGTGATAATATGAATGATTTTCTCAAAATGTCATGATTTTATTGTCATAATTTTACTTCTCCAACTTCTTAGCGTGGCAATAACAGTTGTACATTTTTATTGTGATTTTAAATTTGACTTTTTTAACTTCTATAAAAGACCTTCTGTTAAACGTGACTGTATAAAAAGTGCTTATTAAATGAAAACTGATTGAACTGTTGATAAGTTACATATTTGTTCAGTCATTCATTATTTTGTTGAAGGTTTTCCATTCATGCACTTTTATCCATCTAATGTTTGCTAACATCTAACCCCGTTTGTGTCTACATTCGAAAACGTATTTCCCTTTATATTTTTAATAAACTATTATATCTATTTTTACTATATCTGCAGGTCTTGAAACCGATTTATTAAACTGTAGTAAGAAATAAATTAGAAATAAATCACAGCTGATGTGGGATAAGCAGATCGACTGATACCCTCTGAAACTACTGACTTGGCTTCTTTGCTCCACTTTGATTTCATCTTTTCACGCGTTTTGATTAATGCGGGTAAATGAGTGGAATAGAGATCAGAATAGAGACCTCCCCCTTCCTGGCACAGCAGCTGTTCACTCATCACACTTAAATTTAAGAAGCTCACTCAATACGATCATGAGAAGATGCTGGAAATGTAAAATGTTCAAAAGCCCCCCGCAGCTCGTTGGTAAATTATAGTAATCTAAGAAAACAAATTAGCAGTAAGGAGATTTTCCTTTAATGCCAGTTTTCGTTACTTATCGCACATGAAAACAGTATTTATGTCATGAAGCTCAGGATTAGCTAAAAGACGTGTTTCATACCAAAATAATCTTTTTTTTTCTCAGCACATCAGATTCTCAGCTTTTTCACTCTAATCTAAAACAGCGACATCATCGAATATGGCAAAATTGAATTTAAAGAAACTTAAAAAGCAACATCAGCCTCTCTGCGCTCACCCTGTGGCCCTTTTCTCCAGGCAGCCCGGGAAGTCCATCAAAGCCTCGGTCACCCTGCGAGTAAAAACAGTGACACACAATGAAACCACATCCTCATGAATGACACACGGCTGCATTTGCCCTAGTTTTGTCCCCCTCTTTAACACGTTCAGGGGTTTTTACCTTAGAGCCTGGCTCTCCGGGCATTCCACGTGCGCCATCAGCACCAGCCCGACCCTGAATATGGAAGAGAGACACGTTTCACACTCAAATATTTACACATTATTTAAACTTATGCCAATGAATTTGTCAAAAATACCACTGTGTTTTAGATTAGTTAAGGTCTATCTAGAAGTGATGGTGTCTGTTATGTTTAGCTCTTTCTTATCAGCAGATTTGATTGGCTGTAAAGCAGCCTAGAAATTGCTTTCCAAAGCAATTCTGTCTGATTCTCATCTCCCTTCACTGCAATGTTTGGGATTTCTCCCATTGAGCGCAATTTCATCGGTGGAATCAGCGAACGTAGATTTTCTGCGCTGCTGCAGTCTGCCTGTAAATTTAGCAATGGCAACATTTACAGGAAGTGAAGATGACGGCGTTGAGTTCGTGTTGGCCACGCTTCCAAATACTGAACTAGCATTAGCATCCGTGGTCATTTACAGGTGCAGGAAATTTCCAGGAAGGTAAAATATGTAAAACTTCAGTCCACGTCTCCAGGAACGAGTCGTTTCTCAGCAGAGGAGGGTTCAGATCCTCTGTGCCAAACGAAGCGAAGAGCAAGGACTTGGTTTTTAACAACTTATTTTCACAGGCTGAACTGTAAAATTTCACTACTGTGAATTAGGTGTCTAAACTCTAAATTGTGAAGAAGACTCAAAGCCAGTTCGTAAGAATCAATTTAAAATGAAATTGTATTTTCTTTAAATGTCTGTATTTTGTTCAGGTTGTGAAAACATTTCTGCAAATAACAGGAAGGCTGAACAGAGTATGACAAATCTCTTCTGCTTGACTTTAAAGAGCTTTTAACCTCGTGGAAGTTGCTGGATTCAGAAATGCTTGCAGACCTTTAAAAAGCTCAGACTTTAAAGGAAATCCACACAAACTGCCATAAAACTCAGATTTACAGAGATTTCTTACATACAAAAAATACTTGTATATGCTTGCCTCACTATATTATGACAACTTGCAAACGACAATTATTTGGTATCAGCAGGTCTAGTCGTTACAAAAAATCCCCGAAAAATTCTATTGGTGCATTTCTTCAAATGAATAAGTTCAGCATCTGTTTTAAAGTTGTAAACAGTATAACTTTTATGAACTATTAAGAGTGTAGTAACGGTACAGAAATTCATTTTGTAGAAGTAATGACAAGGTCTATATGAAAAAGTGATGGGAGGGTAACTGGAAATTATCAATAAAATATTTTACCAATAGTTTCACCAAGGAAAGAGCAGAAATAGCAGATCCAAAACATGATCTGACTTTATCTCGGCAGCCTATTCCAATCTTTTCACTTCAAAATAAAATCCATATGTGGAACTAATTCAAATAAATATCTAATTGTTTTCAAAGCGTCTGCAATTTGAACGATCATGTCACATTTTATCCATCTTCTACATCACTGATGTGAAACGTGCATCACATTCCTGTCTCCAAAAGAAGCCAGATGCTGTAAATCTGGACGTAAACAATGGTTGGAAATTTTATTGAAAAAAATGATGAAAGATGTCTGTGTCACTGAAACGCATCACATCACAATCCCACCGTTCTTAGTCCGGACTGGGGATCCAGACAGTCGATGCTCGACAAAAAGGTTGTTGCCTTTAGTTGTACTCTGTTTTTATTAGCTTCCTTTGAGTCGCTAAAATATTATGACAATACCATTGGCTCTGAATAACTTTAAAATGTATCCATAGACAGTGGGTTACATTATATATTATACGTAGATATATATATATATATATATTTATATATATATACAGTATATATATAATCAGTTACAGTTTTCATAAAAATGGCAAAACTAGTAATTTGATATTGTAGTGTATTAAAATATAACTGTTAAAACCACATCCTAATAATGAAGGCTTTTCTTAGCACAGCAGTATACATGGAGCTGGTGCATTTGTACGCCGGTCCCATGTAAAATCCAATTACCAAGTTGCTGCAAAGCTTGCTTATACCTCAGCCAGGCTGCGTGTGAATGCTGAGGTATTAAACTCAAGACACAGAGACACTTTCTAGATTCACATAAAAAATATTCAGAATTAATTAACTCAAACCCTTCAGAACAGACGACTGAATATGATTCATTTCATACATTTTTGGACGGTTTCTATCTGTTACTGTCCTAATACGTCAGGATGTTTGGCCCTGCTGTTGCACTGTGGCCACTGACTGCAGGTCACACATCCACAGCCAGTTTTCCCACTTTGGCATTTTCAGACAGATTAGCTACGAGGCTGAGGATCCCAGGATTGGCAGCTGCGCGGGGGCCTGTAAGCACTTATCAAGAAATTGTTTATTGGAGTGAAAACAATCCTCTCAGCGTTCGAGCTCAGAGAAAAATTAAAAACCCCGGCTGCACACACAAACGCCGTTTTCCAAGTGGGGAGTTAAAGGTGACTGAGTTCACTCACCCTTTTACCAACTTTGCCAGGCTGTCCAGGGGGTCCTTGAATGCCACGTGGGCCCTGCGTAGGTACAGGAGACCCATTTAGAGCCCGGCAACATGCAGGAGTTTGAATGCAGCCTTCAGTGGGAACTGAAAGACACTTCAGTTCATCGGTTGAATTATTATTCCTCACTCACCTGAGGACCGGGGTCTCCGCTTTCACCCTTCAGCCCACCTGAGCCAGGTGGACCCTAAAGACAAGAAAAACACACACCAACACACACTTCATGAATCTTTAGCTTCAGCTGTAGCTCGGAGCAAAATAAATGACATAATCCAGAGCAGACAGCAGATGGCATTATTTAGCTTTGTATGAAGAGAATGAATTCAACTCAAGGCAGCAAGAGCTGCATGGAAATGTGACATTTCCAGCTTCTTTTACAGTGTTGTGACAAATTTTGTTCAGTTTTTCTTTTTAAAAAAAAAATACTGATGTTCAATTCAAAATAAATGTTTCGTGTAAATCAGATTTTGAAAAATTGGTGCGAACAATCGAAACCTTATAAAACGCAAAATACATTATAGACAAAAAAGAAAAAAACAATGTTACTTATTTACATGATTAAGTTGCAGATTTATTTACAATGAAAAAAAACCAAGAAAGATCAGCTTTTAGATCTGACATCAGCCTTCATATCAGCCTAGATCTGAGTACTGACTATGGAGAAGCAGCTCGAATATAATAACTCACTTTGTTTTCTATTAAATTATTATTTCAATCAGCTAGAATCCACCAATCGCTGATCTCATCTCATCTGATTTATTTGGATCAACTTCTCACCATCTGATCTTATCAGAGTTTTCTACTCAGAAGAGATGAGCAGATTGAACGGGGTGTAATCTCTGTCTGGTTTCCACGGTAATAAGCTCCAGATCGTGTATCAACAGGCCCTAAGAAAAACGAAGGGTCTGGCTGTGGTAGGGGGCAACTACTTAACATACAGGTAGTGTGTCCACTGAGCTGGTTAAGGCAGGAGAAACAAACTGATAACACACACATGAGACACAAATTTTAGGCTCCACTAAAAACAATCATTTCAAACACCAAAAAATTTGTTCATTTTTGTTTTTTGTCGCCTCTAAGATTCTAAATAATTTTCTGACTGCCTCTCTGTCATCTGAGCTGACACGACGAGTGGCATGGGTTAATTTGTGAAAAGCAAAGTTTAAACAATGAGAGCCTCACCACCGGTCCAGATCTTCCAGTCAAACCCATCGGCCCAGGAGGCCCCCGCATCGCCAGCTGCAGGCCACAAACAGAGACAACACCAATTTTTTCATTTTTAAACTGTGTTAGACAGAAAAAAATATATCAAAATGTATGTGAAAGAAAGAGAAAATATCAAAAGGAAAGCAGCACTTCAGTTCTCAGATGTAACAGAAAACAGGAGTGGTTGACGATTTTATAAAATATTGATTTACATTTAAAGATTTGTTGTTTTCTCGTTTTCTGCAGGTCAGCAGGATTTTAGAAGAAGAACCAAGCATGTTTCCTTTAACATCTAGACATAAACATTTCTAACTACTTTTGGCTGTTTTGCACTGTTCAGACATTTTATTCGGGAATTTTGCTTATCAAGAAATGTGTAGCGTAGCCTGAGGGCTATTTTGCAGCCCATCCCCTGACCACAGCTAAAGAATGTTACAAATTTGACCCCTGGCACAGGTGCACTCGATGCAGATAGACGTTTTTTAAGAAATATTTATGAGGCTTATTTTTACTGAGCTGCTAAAATGCACAAATGCTAGAAACAAACAAACTGTTTTTTGTGTTGATCGTCTTTTACTAGAAGAGCAGACTTGCTTTTCTAGACAATGAAAGGAGGGAACAATCTATCTAAAAATCTTAGTGTTTAATGTTTTTTAATGAAGCAAATGTGTAGGACACCTTTTTATGTTTTAGCTCCATGATGACTCACAGGTGCATTTTTAACAAAAACTGAGTTACGACTAAGTTAATTTCATAAATATTGTGTCTGTTTGGTTTACTACACAAGTTAAACAATTACTGAAATTAGTTTTGCACTTGAAATATTTCAAAAATCTTGTGTTAACTAATTGGATAATTCATTGAATTTACATCTTCTTCAACTCTGTTGCGCTTTCCCCCCATTTTCTCTAGCTGTTACTTTACCCCATCCAAATATAGCAAGTCGTATTTTTAGCGGTCTCTTCTCCATGAGCATCTGTTCAAAGTGGCTCTTTATTTTGCTGCTCTTCAGTCCGTTCTCAGCAAGTCTTCTTTTAGCCTCACAAAGTCAACAAAACACAGGGCAACCCCCTTCTGTTTCCCCAACAAAACCCCCATCCAAACACCTCTACCTCCCCTCCCTCCACCCTCTGTGTAAAGAGAAGTGGATACAGCTGACAGTCTGCAGGTTTTCTCTCACCCTGGCCTGGGAGAGGATGGCCTGTGCTTGGGCTTCTTGGGCCGACACCACCGGACCCTTCTCGCCGTCCCCACCAAAGCGAAACTGTTTGGCACACACAAACGCAAACGGCTCGGTAGGCTATATGAGCGATGGGATCAAAAGATGGACAATGTGAGCTTCTTTTGTGGTGGACTTACTGGGAGCATCAGCATGGTGCCCGGAGGTCCCGGTAAGCCGTCGGCGCCGGGGAGACCGGCGCGGCCGGGAGGACCCTGATGTCAAAGAGGAGACGAAATCAAATGAATAAAAATTGATCATTCATTTCTGGTCCAACTGTACGAACTCTTGGATTTGGAACTAAAAACTATTAAATCAACAGATTTAGATCACGAAAATTGCACTGAATGATTTTTGAAATGATCTGTTATTGATTGTCCCCTTTATAAAAAAATTTAAAAAACCAAATATAAATCTCACCCTTCTCTAGACATATATGAGTCTTCTTCAAATGTTTAGTGAGTTTAAAAAAGGTGGGAAAAAAATTATGTCCTTCTTTCTATTCTTGTGTTGTGTATTAGCTAAAATATTTAAATGCCCCAATGGCTGGTACTATTATACCTTTTATTTACAACTATTGTTCTTTACAATTGCTGCAGACAGAGAGATAAAACCACCTAATGCCTTCAACATCGCTCAGAAAAAAACAGAAACAAAAAACAAAACTCTCCACAGGTGTTTGAGAACCGTCCCAACGTATAGAAGGCAACACACAGCTGTAATATTGGATGTGTGCCCTATATTAAATCTACATATTATAAGCCCGCCCCCTCCACCAGGTCTGAGCTTTGCCTGTCCCTCTGCAGGCCAAACAGTTTTTGGTCCAAAACCAACATCCTTGCAGAGCAGCAAGGATGTGTTGTCTATGTGTGGAAGTGAGAAGTATGACAGTGGATTGGAGCAAAAGCCTAAAAAGAGAGAGTATTTAACAGCCAGATGCGTTTAGTCGCATCATCAGAATCAACATGTTCATTTTTTTTTTCTAGGAAATTTGAAGGTTTTCTTGTTTGGTGAAAATAATAAAAGGATTTCAGTTCATACGATTCAGTCTCAAATTAACGTCTTAGTTTCAAAACTAAAAAAACTACTTCGATAGTTTACTTTCAAAACTGATCTGTAATTTATCTGTATTTTAAAATATAACGCTTCAATATTCAAGTAAAATGCTGCTTTGAAAAACTAAATATATTAAGTTACTTCTAAAAAGAGGTTTTATTGACTTTATCTCATTAATCTCTAAGTTGCTTAACGATTTTGGTTTAAACTTTTGTAGAGTTGCAAAGTGGGCTTATGAACTCCCTTCAGGTATAAATACCTTGAATACAAACCTTTTCGAAACGTCTCAGTTTTTGTTATGGAGTTACTAAGTGCAGTTAAAACTTAAAAACCAACACTTTAATAATACACATGATGCTGCACTGAAAATAGAAACGTTTCGGACAGTTTTGCTCACTCTGTCACCAGGATCTCCAGCAGGGCCCGGGGGGCCCTGAAGGCCTGATGGTCCCGGAAGACCCTAAAACACAAATATAAGTGAGTATTACTACCTTCTCATCAAATCCCACATATATTTACACTGACTTTTGTTTTTACGCCACACTTACAGATGGGCCGGGTGGTCCTGGTGGTCCCTCAATCAGCATGCCCTAAGAGACGTGAAAAACACACATTTTGCTTTATAGAGCGTCCATTATTGCAAGAATAATTCAGATTATCAATGAAAAGTGTAAGGAAAAATCTAGGCATCCCAATTTTTTTAAATGTTCCTGTATTAAAACAGCTGAAATTCAGTTAATTTAGCTTCAAAGACCATAAAGATAGAGCAAAAGGATAGAGTTATGCATTGCTGCCCCTCCCTCACCAGCTGCTGAAATAAACCTCCTACATTTGTCCCAAGCTTATAATAAAAGACATCTTGTTTATGTCTTTTAAGGGGCCAACCCCATGCTAGCTATCAGTTTATATAGCTTGGTTATATTTCTGTCACTCTCATCAAAAAAATTGTGTAATTTTCTTTTTTCAAACAGAACCTGAAAACTTAAATTTCAAAGATGTTTAATCCATATTTTTGTTGAGGTATGTGTATCACTATATGTAATTTCACAGTAAAATCTGATGTCTCTATCACAAAGACAAAGTTATTTAGCACAGACGTAGCATTGGCATGTTTTGGACATGCTGGGCCTTACAGGTTCGATCACAGCCGGCTCGCCCTTCTCGCCTTTCTGTCCAAAGGCTGCTTGAGAACCAGCAACCTGTAGACGCAGCACAAAAAAGAAGGCATTGTTTTCATAGCAGGTAAAAATATCCAAGAAGCATTTCTAAGTAGAAAGTTTCATTCAATAATCAGTAGAGGAATCACGTACAACACAAAGACTCTACAGGGAGATGAAATGAAATGTTAGTCTTAAAAAGAAAGAACACATATCAGACTTGAAGGCTTGAAATTAGGTAAAGTTGTCATTGTATGATGCTGGTAAACCCAAAAGCCAAATAAACACAAGCTAAAATGTTCCAAATAGTTATTTACAGACACACAAGGACACAAATACTTAAACATTAGAGGTTTATTAGGGGAATGTCTTGAGCTTGACACCTGTTGTATCTACGTTTGTGACTTTTATTCTGAAGTATAAAGGGAAGTAGTTCCTGAGCTAGCTAGCTGTGTTGATGAAGTTTGCTGGTGAAACAGAAAAGAAACCACCATCGCTTTTAAAGTGTGTTTTGTGGCAGCATTTTCGGTTTGCAGTAAAAAATAAGAAAATGTTGCAAAATAACAAATTGGGAGCATCGTGAGACTGCAACAACTGGCTAATGATTAGCACTCTAAAGATGCGAAAGTTAGCATCTGGTTTGTAGTTTCTACACAAAAGAGTAGTTCTTAAAAAAAGTCTGGATGGCATTTGGTCATCTTGATGTCAAACTCTGAAACACATTTAAGATTCATGAAACACAAAGATTATCTAACCCTGACTCAACGCAGAGTGAAGGGATGCTGGCTTACGTGTTTATTGTCAAGGTAAATTATATATTGTACATATTGCTTGGTGAAAGCCGAGCCCAAAAATTTTGGCAGAAAGCAAAGGCAATAAACCCTAACATCGTGTGTCCAATAAAGCGCGTGCGTGTGCTGCGCAGGCACTGCCAATGATTTAACGGTTGTCTGCAGTGAACAAAGGGAGCTACATGTTACAGGCTGCTTGTTAAAATAGCAGAGGAGAAGAGGGAGGGATTGGGTCCAAGTGCTGAGAGATGAGTGGGTGGGGAGGGGCAGTGGGCTTTCCTAGGTATTTATGGGCGTGGTGTAGGTTGGGCCGACATCCACTGATTGCAGGTTGTGTGTGGACAGATGAAGTGTGACTGAATGTTTCTATAAGATAAAGCGAGACGGAAGAGTATAATTAGCTAATTCATATGTTCTGATTCTTTTTAACAGACAGATGCATGCACATTTTCTGTAATAAATTCAAATCGAACAACAGAAACAGCAACATTGAACTACTCCACACTCAACACGTCAATGACATATTGCCCAAACCAAGCCAGAAGAAGTCCATGCACTGGGAGACAGAGGGAGTCCTCTTGCCAAGCCGTTCATGCACACACCCTTCTGTCGGCGTGGTCGGGGTGCGATACTTACTGTACTTTCAGAAAAGTCGGTTTCGGCTGCGACCCCGGGCCCCACTTCCTCATCATAGGCTGTCGGGGCTTTAGACGGAGGGGGGCCGTACTCATCATATGTCCCATAGTCATACTTGTTGTCTAACTTGCCCAAGTCATACTCATTCAGGTCATACTCCTTAAAGTCATACGCTTCTGCACCGGTCTCCGAGTTGTCCCCCGTTTCCAACACGGTGCCGGGCTCCAGAGTAGGGGCTTCAGTGACGTGCGGCCCGATAAAATCCTCCTTTACAGCCTTCCCATTGTTAAACAAGCGAAGAAGGAGAAAGTTAACAATCAGCAACTAATAAAGAGATAAGGTTGTTAGTTATGAAACTGAGGCCATAATTACTTTCACAGTCCAATGCAAAGGAATCCATATCCTATGAACCATAAAAGTAATTGTTTTTGAGATTTTTTTATGATAGACCAACACAAGGTAGTGCATGACAATTTGCTGAGCAAAAAGAGAAGTTAATATGGATAGAGTTTTAAATTAATTTTTTCGAATATTCATCCCCTCTTTAATTCTCTTAGTCTTTCTTTATGTCTCGGCTTCACACAACTAAAGTCAAGAACGACTCCCGACTCTTCTTTGGAAGATTGTTCAGGTTCAGTAAAATGTCTTCAGATGACATTTATTGTGAAACAGCACTATATAAATGAACTGTATTTGAAAGACTACATCCAAAACATTTCAAAATATCAACGTTTATGATTCTTATTTGGATCTAGATCTGAACTTTGGCCATTCTAACATAAAACATTCTTTGATTTATTGGCATTAGCTGTGGCTATTTGGTTGGGGTTGCTGGAACCTCGTTTCCTCTTTTAGCATTCCTGTTCCTTGGTTTTCATCACTCTGTTTGTTCGCTAATGTTTCCCAACAAAACTTCTAAACCTTTACAGGACGTGTGAACTACGTAATATTCACTAAACGGGTGATGTCTAAACACGCTAAATTTCCACTGGATTTTATTTATCTGCATTAGAGTAAAGGGGTCTGAAATGCCATTCTATTTTTGGGTACAAAAATTGGGAGAATCATTCTCCTTCTGTTTTACAATTATGCAGAGCTCTGTGTTGGTTTAATCACACAAAATGCCATTCAAATGCCTTAAAGTTCGTTATTGTAGAATCCTAGAATATGTCCACTGGGTATGAAAACCTTTGCAAGGTACTGTAAATGTGACAAAAGCAAACTACATAGATATTAGGCAACAAAAAAATTGAATCATAACAATGACAACACTCAATTTTTGGATAATATTACCTATAGGTTAGTAACGGTTGGTTGGCTTTGTAAGTGCCACATGTAATAATAAATAAAGTGCTATCATTGCTTTTGTCAACCGTTCCAATTGCTTGGCTTGGTTGACAGAGGAACAGTCATTTTCTTTCTCGTCATGCAGCCATTTTTGTGCCGACTGCAGAAAGAAAGGCTGCCTGATGCTTCGAATCGCTCGCTCAAAAATTTGCAAACACATCAAATCAATCCGTGATGTTGCATCAAGACGTCAGGATTTGACACCCAGCGAATCATTTTAGCAGCCTTTAAAGTTGCCTCATGATCTCTGTGTCTGGCATAGACTTACTGTAGCCACAGTGACTTGGCAGAACTTTCTCTCTCTCTCCCATTCCAAATGGTGATCACTGTGGCTTTAACATTGCAGCGCAGTAAAGTAGATGCGATTACACACTTGTTGGCAGTAATCCCTCCTGCCCAATAATTTATTTTAAATACCCGGCATAATCACATCTAATTTGCCAAACAATGAGGCAGCAAAAGCGCAATCATAGCAGGCCGTGAGAAGATTTTCAGTCTGTTCTATTTGAAATAATTAGCAGAGCTATTGATCAAACTATGTGATGGACAATGAGTGGGAATATGTAGGCTTCTTTCATTCTTGAGTTATTTATAAGGCCACAAAACATAATCTATTTCCACATTCTGAGGTTTCCTTTAGTTGAAGGTTCACTTAGACCGTCCAGAACAATGGACAATACAAAGTGAATAGCAAATTATTTCATTTTTGATGATTAGTCTACAACGTCTCACCTATTCACATAGAATTTCTCAGACCAGATTAAAACATGAAGCGTTACATGCCGAGAATCTGCTTCCCATAGAAAACGTAAGCTGGAAAGAAAACAGATGAGGATGTATTTGGTTGTTGTCACCTGTAAAGATGTGGTGGAAAAACCTTACATTTGTCTTTTATTGCAGTAGAATCATTTCTGTACCAATGGAAGTATTAACAACAGAGGTACATTCCACCAGTACTTATTTTTTCCTCACTGATAAAGATGCGTTCATTCCATCCCTGTCTAGTCCACTTTAGTTTGTTTGCCTGGAAAGTCTGGGGAGATGGGAAATTGCAACTGCATCTCTTATGAGGACCAAAAAAGGGGACCAAAAAAGGGAACAAAAAGAGCTCTTAGTTCAGTTGAAGTAAACTCTGATGCGATTTGAATCCACATCTGAATTCAAGAGGACCAGACATTAGAGGTGTGCCAATCGATCGGCCACCAATCATAATCGGCCATTTCCGTGAAAAAGTGTATGATCGGTGATCGCCGATCATGGTCTCTTGTTGCCGATCACACAAACCGATCACCTGCATCTCATTCCTCAGCCTGTCTGTGCAGCTGGTCTCCTCTTTCCTTCACATTGCGCAAGCGCGCAGCAACAAATCCTAAGCGATGTGGAACTATATTGCACTGAGTGAATGGGGAAGTTTGCGTGTTGCGGCGTAAAATTGAAGCACGTGGGGTGAAGCCGGTCAAAATCAACACAAGGAATCTAATATGGCATATGAACAATGGCAGACTTGACAGAGTTAGGCTACATCAAGGCTCACTGCAGTAAAAAAAGACATATGGAGGATCAGATAGCAGGTAGCAGGTAAAGCAGCACAGCTACAAACTCTCACCCGGATTAGCATGACGGTCAGAAAGCTAAACAAATAACCCGAAAAATTATTTAAGTCTTCGAGCTGCGGTGTAAGGCGCTTTTTCTGCTCTCGCTGTTGAAACCGCTGCTACACGCTACATATAGGTAGTATTCTACCTGTATGCTACGCTTCTGCTCCACCTGGTAGTGACTCTCACACCAAACCTCTGCTTAAAGCTGCAGCATCTAACTTTAAAAATACATTTTACATACGTATTCAAACTTTCGTTGTCCTAACATGAGACAGATAATCTCTAAAAAAATTATCAATCTCCTCCCTGTTCTGCATAATTACTCTGCTCAGTCAGAAACAGCCAATCAGTAATCAGCTAGCCACCATGCTATCAGGAAGTTTTCATTCAGTAACTCAGGATTGCTTATTGTAATGGAATCTACAATAAATAATTTGCCTTTGAATGTTAAGTTTTACACTTGAATCTTTTATCAATGTTGAGAGGTTTTATTTTGACTTTTTGCATTATTTAGCCGCTTCAGAGCCTTCATATGTTTTCAGTCTGTTAAAGATAGTATTATTGATAGCAGTACAATTTGCACAATGCCTGTTTTGTTTTTTGTTTTTTCTTGGAAAAAAGCTATTTAAAAGCTTTTATCTAAATTAAGGTGAATTCATGGTTCCTTTTTCCACATAATGTAACCATAGTGCTTATAATTAAAAAAAATAATAATTATGTGATCGGTATCAGTGATCGGCCCTCCTGGGTGATCGGTATCGGCATCGGCAGGAAAAAGACCTGATTGGCACATCTCTACCAGAAATCACTCCAAAAGCAGGAAGCGGACTACACAGCAGGGCTTTCTGGGTAATTACAACCAAAATGCACATGAGAATCAAGAGCTGGTTGGAAAAATGGCTTAGTGGTCTTTTGCCAAAGACAAAACAAAAATAATACAAAAACAAATCTGGTGTCAATCCAGAAGGAAGTTGCGAACAGTGTCTTCTTCAGAGGTTTTTTTGTGTCATGCCCTTTAGTGGTTCTTGGTACAGCGCCTTCACAGGTGAGGGGGTAAAAAGGTTGTTCCCCAAAAGGTTTGATGCAACTTAAGATGTAACAAATGTTACGCAACATTTAACGGCTGGTCTCGGGACCGAGACGAACATCAAATTTCTCCAATTGTTTCAGGTTTGAGATTATTCTACTGCAATAAATTATTTTAAGGCATTTTCACATAGTGCATGTATTATCTTCTCTAGTATCTAGTGGAGAATATAAATTGTCGCTATTGAGTACTGCTTGACATATCCCACGTCCATCACAAGTTCAGCTACATACCAGGCCTCCAGACACTTTAATTCAACTGAATGGTTGTGTCTTTATCATGTCATACCAGGTGCGCCGGTCAAACGGGTCAAATGTCCCAGAACACCAATTAGCAGCTTTTACTTGGAAATGCAGATCGAGAAGGAAGAAAACAAAATTACCTCGCTTGGTCCGCTTGTGGCAACAGGTGACTGAGTCTGAGTACCATCTAGAGTCCCGTAGTCAATGTCTGTATAGTAATCTCCCTCTAAATTGTTTAGCTGAGTCATGTTGAAAGAAAAGGAAAGAAGAATCTGGGTTACAACAAGGCTCGTACCAGAGGTCGATCGAGGGAGGGTCCTCTCGAGTTCACTACACTCTAGGCTACATCTACTGAGGAGAGGATAGGGGAACTCTACATCCGCCATCATAGATTCTCCCTTTGTCGTTCAGGGCAAATCTTGATCGGATTCGGTTCTTTTTCCCGGGAGACAAACGTTTACCCTAGAACTGCCTCTGGGTCGCGCCGGCGCTGTGGCCTGGTAGCCCCACGTCGTCTTCTTGTTGTGGAAAAGCGTTTTAGCCGGGGATTTATTGGAGGTCGGCTTAAAGGCCTTATGCTTAGTTTTACTGGGGGACTTTTTGGCCATCTTCTTTTTCATGGAGACACTACGTTTGTTTCTCTGTAAGAGCTGACGGCGACAAAGACAAATCAAGACAAACAAACACATAACAGCAACAGCAACTCGTGCACAGACTCATTATGAGTCCATGAAAAAATTTGCGCATCGGCCGAACCTGTTCAAAAATTAAAGGGAGGGACGATTAAGTGACACAAAGGATTTATATAAAGTACCACAGTAGATCTAAAAGTGCACACCCCTCTTTAAATGCTAGGCGGAGCATAATAGATCATGGTAAAAAAACTTTGAAAACTTTTCCAGCTTTATTAGAAAATATATTATGCAACATTAAACTGACAGAGAAAACGGTTAACGTAAAGCTGTAAAGTGTTGACAAATTGAAAAACAATCCATGCATGTCTCAATGTTAGGATAGAAAGATGAAGTATGTCTTGCTTGTTATCCCCTCTTGTTCTGAATTATGTGCACATGGAATTCACAGTGATCTGCTGCATCAGGATTGGGAATGCTAAGCTGCCATCTTGTTTTGCTTTTGTTCATATTTCTTAAAGGCAATGACTATGTATTTTTTCCACATTTCCACATTTCAAGAGTAAGTTGTTTTGAATACTCCTGGTGTTGGTAATAGTAAATCAGATGAACCTGAAATAAATTTTAAGTGTTCTTGTAAGAATTTTCTTAAATTTTCTCCTCAGCTAAAACACTAAGCTATATCTTAGATACAGGATGCTAAGAAAGCTAAGTAGCTCAGCCTAAGCATGCAAACCAGTATTACTATGATTTATACAAAGGTGTCAGTCAGGAGAAGGGTCCAAAAATGATTGGTAATTCATTGGGCAAAACAGAAACGCTGGCACAAACACTGGTTGTGCTCTAGTTATGAAAATTATCTCCAACATTCTCTGTAAAAAAATTTTTCTCTCAGGATTGAATATTTCCTGTTTAAGAAAGTCGTATACAGAAAACATAAAAACCTGACTAAAATCTCCAATAATGTTGTGGCAGAACATGTTATACGGGCTGCTGAAACCAAAACTTCATTTTCATTTAAGGTGGATAAAATTGTGATCGGATTCAAACGCCAGTCACTTTTTATCCAAAAGCACAAGGTCTCTACTAGAATAGAGATGAAGAATGATTTAACTTCCCATCAAGACAATGATGCCAAGTATTCATCCAAACCAACAAGAGCCAAATCCTAGATTCACACCAACATGGTGGAAAACTGAATCAAAAGGCAAACAAGTTTCAGATTGATGGTTTGCAAACTTATGCAGCTACTTTAGGTATATATATAGCTTACGATTAGACATCCATAAGATATGAAAACCTCTCTCTATTTTTCCACCATGATTTTATTGTTTACTTCAGAAAAAATGAATATTGAGAGAAGAGGGGGTGAACACTTCTTACATCTAATGCGTCTTCAAAACTGTTTGAGTAACAAACAAACTCTGTGAAACATGCAACAAGCACTTTCAGCACATCTTTGGAAATAATGTAGGTATTAGGTTTGACGTGGAAGTCAAATTAGCTGCATTTTTCTAAATTATATACAATCTAGCTGATATTCTGTTACGCTTACATTATTTTTAAAGACGTGCTGAAATATAAAAGCACACTTGAAGCAGGTAGAATCAGCAAAGACAAATTAGACAGAAGGACAAACGGTGTGTGTGTCTGCATGTACACTGAGATTCACTCCTCCACTTCTACACTCTCAGGAGACAAACAAACACACATTCATATCCAGTCATGAATGTGACTTTTGACAGTGAGATAATATAGTGGAGCACTTACTCTAACTCTTTTTTTGTGTAAAATACACTGTCATTTTTGAAACACTGAGCACACATGTAGTCACAACTCAGACGAACAGAGTAACAGAGAAAGACAACAAACAAAAACAGCTTTTCTTTTCACTTTTTTTGTTCTATTTACCTGTTTTTCAGAGTATTCGTCAGTGGGGATGGAGTCTGTTGTTCCTTCAGAGTATTCATAGAACTGTCTGTAATCTATATCGTCAGTAATGTACTGGAGTGGTCGAGAACAGCAGAGAAGAGATGGAAAAAGAAGAAGAGTGGGCGGCTTTTAGTTTCTAGCAAGAGCATTAAAAATGCAGAAGGTTATTTCAGCGAGAAGATAATGCGGCACGCATCATCTTTAGCAGGTTACAAGTTCAAACACTTGAAGCCATTATGTTTTGTGTTTAGGAACAAAGTTCCAAATTACATTTTATGCATTACGATAAAATGGAGATGTTAACCCAAAAAGCAAATAAAGACTGTCTTAATAATTATTCTAATTAACAAAACAGCACAATGTCACAATACATCTGTACTCGTTTTACAGTTCAGATTTACAGATAGATAACCAAAACATGAATTGGATAACTAAACAACAACAGAAACCTGCAGTGTTTGTCTGAACCTACAAGCATGAGCAGATGGAGTGTTTAAAAGGCTCATAAAAAAACCCTCAGAACCAAAATTACCAGCTGCATTCGAGCAATCTCGTCATGGAACTTTTCTCACTGGAAGCAGCTGCAAAACAAAAGCTGAGCCTCGTAACAAATAGCGCGCAGTCTCAGTGACGTGTTGCTCTGAGTTATTTCTCTTCCTGCGAGTCGTGACCTAGCATGGAACCGGTAAGGGGTGTCGATCTATGGTTTTAAAAGCCTTGGATGATTTTCCCCCATCTGTAGCTGTGTGTTTCCAGACAGCTACCGGAAGGATGGTTTCTACACCTTTTATTTGTTCAAAATAATGACAAATTTGACTGTATGGAATGGTTTCCAGACACAGAAACCACAGATATACAAGTTTGATTTTTATGTTTTATGTTGAGTCAACTAACTTGGTAATTGATTGTTAGTTAACTGGAGTGTTTTGATTAAAATAATAATGATGCGCTCAAAGGAAAACACATTGAAGTCAAAACTTACCAAAAATACATATATATTTTGCATTTAAGAAAAGAAAACCCTGTCAGCAAATATGTTCTACCTACAGTCATGGCCAAAAGGTTTGAGAATGATTCAAATGTTAATTTTTACAAAGTCTACGGGTTCAGTTTTTATAACGGCAATTTGCATATACTCCAGAATGTTATAAGAGTGATCAGGTTAACAGCAATTAATTGCAAAGTCAATATTTGCCTAGAAAATTAACTTTATCCCCCAAAACACATTTCAACTTCATTGCAGCCCTGCCTTAAAAGGACCAGCTAACATCGTTTCAGTGATTGCTCCATTAACACAGGTGTGGTGTTGATGACGACAGGGCTGGAGATCAATCTGTCATGATTAAGTAAGAATGACACCACTGGACAATTTAAAAAGAGGCTGGTGCTTGGCATCATTGTTTCTCTTCTGTGAACCATGGTTATCTCTAAAGAAACATGTGCAGTCATCATTGCACTGCACAAATATGGCCTAACAGGGAAGAGTATTGAAGCTAGAAATATTGCAACTCAGTCAATAATCTATCGCATCATCAAGAACTTCAAAGTTCCATTGTTGTCAAAAGGCTCCAGGGCGCCCAAGAAAGACCAGCAAGCGCCAGGACCGTCTCTTAACAGTGTTTCAACTGTGGGATCGGGCTACCAGCAGTGCAGAGCTTGCTCAGGAATGCAGGTGTGAGTGCATCTGCACGCACTGTGAGGTGGAGACTCTTGGAGCAAGGCCTGGTCTCAGGGAGGGCAGCAAAGAAGCCACTTCTCTCCAGGAGAAACATCAGGGGCAGACTGATACTCTGCAAAAGGTAGAGGGAGTGGACTGCTGAGGACTGGAGTAAAGTCATTTTCTCTGATGAATCCCCTTTCCGATTGTTTGGGACATCTGGAAAACAGCTTGTTCGGAGAAGACGAGGTGAGCGCTACCACCAGTCTTGTCTCATGCTAACTGTAAAGCATCCTGGAACCATTCATGTGTGGGGTTGCTTCTCAGCCAAGGGAGTCGGCTCTCTCACAGTCTTGCCCAAAAACACAGCCATGAATAAAGAATGGTACCATAATGTCCCCGGAGAGCAACTTATAATAATAATAATAATAATAATAATAATAATAATAATCAATTTAATTTGTACCGCACTTTTCAGTAGAAAAAATCTCAAACTTCTACCAACCGTCCAACAGCAGTTTGGTGATGAACTTTTCCAGCATGATGGAACACCTTGCTAGAAAGCAAAGGTGATAACTAACTGGCTCAGGGAACAAAACATAGAGATTTTGGGTCCATGGCCTGGAAACTCCCCAGATCTTAATCCCATTGAAAACTTGTGGTCAATCATCAAGAGACGGGTGGACAAACAAAAACCTAGGAACTCTGACAAAATTCAAGCATTGATTGTGCAAGAATGGACTGCTATCAGTCAGGATTTGGTCCAGAAGTTGATTGAGAGCATGCCAGGGAGAATTGTAGAGGTCCTGAAGAAGAGGGGTCAACACTGCAAATATTGACTTCCTGCATTAACTCGTTCTGTCAATAAAAGCTTTTGTTACTCATAATATGATTGCAATTGTATTTCTGTATGTGATGAAAACATCCGACATACACACATGAAACCAGAGGGCAGCAGATCATGTGGAAATATAATATTTGTGTCATTCTCAAAACTTTGGCCATGACTGTGGAATTCCTTAAGTGGCTTAATTTTAGCACTAAAAATGTCATATAAACCTTTTGATATCCAGTTATTAATCATCTAATCGAATTACAGAGGGATTAGTGTTATTTTTTTATCCTTTGTGGCAAATCAACAAAAGTGCACTAGAGGAATGATACGTTACTGGATTTCTGGCAATAACATGATTAGTTTCTCAAAAAAAGAATTGAATTAATTATTTATAGGCTTTTCTAGTATAACATTAAAAAAGCTCAAGTAGTTAAAGGAAAAATCTACAAAATGTGCCAAATATCTTAATGAAATTAATTGATTAATCATCAGAATAATCCATGTAATACTTGATTACTAAAAATAAAACTTGCTAAGTGCAGCTGTACAATTTACTGCAAGAGTTGGTTAAATAAGGAGCTCTGCTTGTTGGCTGACCTCTTCATCCGGCTCCTGGGCCTGAAGCGAATCCCTGTGCGGTGTGTCACAGTCTGGGCTGTAATGGTCACAATAGTCATAAGCTGCTTTGGGATCATCAACAATCAGGAGCTGCTGGATGTCCCCCTGCAGAAGACAGAAACACATGAGTCAGCTGTATAAGGTATTCCCCATTTCTTGAATGCATCATCTTCTGTATCAGTTTAAACAGATAATCAACATTTTGACATTGGATGTTTGCGTGGTTGTTAGTGCGACAAGATTCAAATTTGACCTGTTAAATGCAGACAGGGTGCATTACAAAAGTGGCACAATTGAAAATCAAAAACACAATATCTTTAGTCACTAAGTTTATAGAGTGTTTAAAGATGTTAGTACTCATAGGCACCTGCAGACAAAGTTCTGTTTTAAGAAGGATATTTAAAGTATCCAAAACTCAAAAATCTGATTCTATTCCTGTCTTTAAGTGCTAAGGGGTTAGCAAATTGCTAACAATTTGCACTAACAGGGTGGAAAGTTGTTAGTAAATGAAAAAAAGAACTGAATGTTCATTTAAGCGCCAACATTTAAAGTGAGACTCCAGCAATAGAAAAGCTTAATTTATTTATTAGCAACGTTATTGTTTTATTATTTGGAGCTTTTCAACTCTCCCCTGAAAATGATGGATTTGGAAAGAATGGGAGCATTTTGAAAATATCTCACGTAAGGAGCTAAATTCCTTGTATAAAACACACTTATGCTGCGTTTTTTTAAAAAATGCTAGCAGTGCTAAATGCTAGCAGAAGTTGCTAAACACTTTGTATTTGCTTTAAAATGACTGACTACTCTCACACAGTGTGAAGTGGCATCAGCTCCTAATATGAAGATGAATGAACTGTTTGAAAAAAAATGTAAACACTGAGGCTGCTGTTTTAGAAACAGTAGCAGTGCTAACTGCTAGCAGAAGGTGCTAAGTGCTAGCAGAAGGTGCTAACTGCTAGCAGAAGGTGCTAAGTGCTAGCAGAAGCTGCTAACTAAGGTGATAACATGATCTTAAAAACCTAAATTCACAAACTGAATTTGTTCTAAAATAATAAACACATTCACTCAGTCATGGGGAAGGCTAGAGTCAAACTTACAATATTTCAATTATTTTCAATTCATAATCTCTCCATTTCGAAAGAAATAACTTCATAAATGTATTGCTAAGTAAAACATTTAAAAACTGGAAAATGAATATTAAACACATTAATATAACAGGAAATATGTGTTATTACTGTGTTTAATTAACAGCCTGCATTTTAGCATTTTTGCATCTGCACTTTGTGCAAATGTGTAAATATTTGCCAAGAAACTAATAATGCCAATATTATGACTTACGTAATCATATTTTATATTTCACAACTGCACAACACTGTTTACAATCCTTTCAAAGTAGCATCCATAGAGAACATATCCTTTATTACTAAAACGTTGCACCATTATGCTCGACACCACTCGAGAAAAAGTGTGTCTTCGTTACTTCAGCTAAAGTACACAGCTCCTCTGTCAGACAGTAAGCACAGTAGTGAACGCATGTCAACCATCTTTGGAGTCTGTAATTGGTTGAACCGAATTCCTGCAGGCTGGTATTTGAGTCGTCATTTCCTCACAGACAGCTGATGAGGTGGAGTTAGGAGCTCGTGTTTGGCTGGAGCCGCTGGCAGGTGAGAACAGATACACAGCTGCTATTGTGGAAGGATCAAATCCTGACTCACGTTAGCGGGAGGACGTTATCTGTTTGAGAGCGGAGAAGAGTGTCTGAATGAAACGCATGAGAAACAAAGCAGGCTGCAGCATGCCGAAACAACGTATGTGTATATGTATGCGTATGTATGTATGCTCTCTTTGTACAGGAGTAATATATTTTATGGATGTCTAATATGCACTTTAGCGTAACAACCATGTTACTTACGAATGTTCCAAGAGAAAATAGACAGCATTCCCTAAAACTTTCTCTGTGAATATATCCATGAACACCTTTACTTTGGCAGCCCAGAGACTCCACCCAGAATCATCAGCCTATGTACAGTTTGTTCTAACATGAGTTTTGAAAAAGTGTTATGCCAGCGTCAAGATCCAAATCAAGACATATTACAAAACTTAAATAAATTTGTGTAATTAATAATTCTGTGATGATATACAGTCACTTACATAAGAATTCATAACCTCTTGTCCTGTTACAACCTCAAACATCACTGGTCTTCTCTTGGATTTTACATAATAACCCTACACAAATGGATGGACAACCATGAAATGCAAGAAAAATAATAAATACATTTCGTATTTCTTTCATCAAAAATTATCTAAAAAGTTTACTCTGAACACCTAATTAGCATAAAGAGTCCCAATACAGACATATCTTACGAAGCACTAGTCTATCCATTGCCTAGTAAGGGAAAGAGGCCAACTATGATCTGACCTTGACAGCCATCTAAATATAAATGTCATGCAAGGAGAGCATTAAAAAAAAAACTGTAAATTCATGAAAGGAACACCAAGAGGTACACAGAGATCAGAAAAGAGATTAAAACCAAGCAGCCGAAATGGCAAAATATGTTTTGTGAAGGAAGACACCTGGGGTTCATTACACTGAGACTGTCAGTCTATCGTTTTATTGTGAGCTGCTGAAAAAAGAAGCCCCAGGTATCTTGGAGCGACACTACAACGTTGAAAATACTCCTCATCACCAAACATCCTGGCGAGCGAGCCTTAACGGCTCTACTGACAGAGGTCAGCGAGAAGACGGGGTGAAAACAAGAAGCAACTTTAAAGTAGACTCTCAAAACTGTTGGACAAATCTGCCTCACTTTATAAATGTGCTGTCTTGAGTCACATTATTGGGCAGTTAAAGCTCATAGATTTCAAAGCGTCATTGATGGAGAATTAGAAGAAGCAGCAGAGGTAAACTTAAAAAAATAATAAATCAACACATAACAGATAAAGTTAGAAGAAATCTAATCAATAAGATTTGCAGTTTCTGACTCCTGAAGCTGAGCCGCTCTGTTTTAGAAAGATTTATGCTCAGTTAACTTCAACCAAGGTCAACCAGAACGCCACAAAAAAGTAATTTCATTATTTACCAAATCTACTCAGGAGTGCACACCCACTTTGATTTACTCTACTCAGCAGGTTACTACAGCTGCATTCCTACTAGCCACAAATTTGTGCAAATTGAAATTATGAAAATAAGTTTCCTTAATGGAAACAAGACAATTTTGAATTTTTTTTTTTTTTTACATTTTTCAATTATAAGTCTTTGCTCTAGGATGAGGATGAGGATCAGCCGTATCCAACTCTTTTTTCACATTTCAGAAGTCATGAGATCAACAGCTGGACATTAGCGCTGGCAAAAAGGACAAAGAAGACCACAGGAAGTGGTAGGAAGATGATATTTTTCTCACAGCAGCACACAATTCATAAACTGTAAAACAGCTGAAACACTGGGTGCCTTTAAATCTGAACTTAAAACCCACCTGTTTAGAGTTGCTTATGGCTAAATTAGGATTAGAGTGTTTTGATGTTTTTGATGTTTTTAATGTTTTTATCTTTACTTTTGATCTATTTATTAATTTCTTTTTATTTCTCTTTCTCACTGTCTAGGTTTTAATGATGTAAATCCCCCTGGAAAACGTCCAAGTTAAACAACGTTTAACTAAAGTCCTACGGGGTTTAGAGTCCCAGTTGATGGCATTTCAACTAAAAACCTAGAGGTTGGAGTCCTTGTCAAACAGTGTTTTTGACTTAAGTCCCAGAAGGTTAGAGTCCCAGTTAAACAACGTTTAACTGAAGTCCTAAAAGGAGTGCGGGTTTTAATGTTTTTATCTTTTTTTTCAAAATCTCTTACTCACTGTTTATTCAATGTCACATTCTGTTTTTATTTTAATTATGTAAAGCACTTTGAAATGCCTTGCTGCTGAAATGTGCTATATAAATAAAATTTGATTGATTGAAACAGTTGTGTCATTATAACATCTTCTATAAAGTCGCCAACTACGATTTCCCCAAGACGTCGCATAAATAGTTCCTCTCTAGAAAAAGGGACTTGGCTGAAAAAGATGCCATCTACTGATGGTGAGCGATAGTGCCACGGCTGAATTATGACTGTCTCAAGTAACTGTTAGCATCTGCCGCGATTTTAATTAAATATCTTATTTACTGAAAACACCGCAATTGTGTTGTTATTGGAATCACAGCTTTCGGTATGCAAATATGGAGAGAAAAGGTCAAAGGTTACAGCTTTGCAAGTGTAAAAATGCTGGATTAATACACAAAAAGAGTAATCCACAGACCAGCAGAACATTGCCACTAAAACACTCCTACATGCTGCAGCCGTAGAGCGGAGATCAACTGGTTAAGTCAAAGCCACACACTAATCAGCATGGCTCCAAATGGCTCCAAAAAACCCTCCACATCAACGAGGAAGGATATGAAAACTAACAATCCAAGAGAAGACAAAACAGTGCCTGCTATGCCGTTCTTTCATGTAATTATAGCCCTTGAACTTGTTTTGACATTTAGACAAAATTGCCATAGAAATCAATGTGTCTCAGTAGGATTTTTATGGGACAGACCAACATGAAGTAGCACATGATTGCGAAGTGGAAGGGAAAAAAATCCACTGTTTTTCGAAATGGGAAATAGAAATAGGAAAAAACTGCAGCTTCATTTCCTTTGGTTTACGGCTAGAGACTAAAATGCTTGTCTATGCCGCTTTGCAAAAAAATAGCTCAAGAACAGTTGGACTGGACAGACGGGTCACATGAACGGCACTTTAAAAGTCTTGCCACATAGTCAAAATTGAAATTAGATCCAGTCTTTGATTGGGCTAATGTAACACAGTGGTCCCCAATCCCCGGTCCGTGGACTGGTACCGGTCCGTGGACCAATTGTACCGGGCCGCGCAATAAATAATTAAATATTTCCGCTTTATGTGTTATTTAAGTCTGAAGGATCTTTTATTTTGAAAATCCTTTAACCGGATGCTCTCGGTTGCTTGCGTAGTAACACCAAGCCACAAGCAGCAAAATGAGTAAGAAACAGATCTACTGGTTTATTTCAGTGTGCTGTACTGGTGGAGAGTTATCAAACAAATGTAGAGTTTTATGTCTGCATTTATAAAAGAAGAAATGATTTAGGTCAATTCAGCACTCTTTTTCAATATGAGATCGTTATCGGCCAAAACTAAATCCACAAAACAAGTGGGAACAGATCTAAATGAAGTGTAAAAGTAGGCAATCTGCTGTCTAAAATCAACAAACATGCACACATGGGGGGTAAAACTGTCAGGAAACATCCTTCACCACAAATATTTCAATCAGAATTCACTGATCACAAGCAGACAACATCGAACACAAACCATGAACGTCTCATGTGTCTCCAGGCAACGCTGGTGACTGAGGCTTCAGCACAATGTATTCCTTCAGCTCAGATGACTGAAAGGCAGCGAATAGGGCCAGGTATGTCTCTACATGTGAGCTCGACTCAGACAGGCAGTGTCCGCTGGGCATGAATAGACGGTCTCATGCATTAGGCACACGGGGAAGGCCTCAAGGTGGGAAGGGTACAGAGGGAGGAGGAGGTATGCATGGGGAGAGAGAGAGCAGAGAGAGAGAAAGCAGCGACGGGAATATTTGAGGAAATAAAGGAGGCTTGATGGCCTGAATGAAAGACCTCCATTCATCCCAGCAAGGTCCCTTCGGTGGTCACTTCCAACCTGAGGCAGGTAGGGCATGAATGGATGTTTATGAAAAATGAAGCGTGGATTCCAAACACACAAAAAACTTAATACCAATAAAGAAGATGTTGATGAGCTTTTAAATATTGCACATATTTAGTCAAAATTATTAAACTGAGAATTGAGAAATGACTAAAAACAAAAGGAGAAATGTCATCTCCTAAAAAAATACAATTTGTAATATCTAGTCAGTCAGTTCAGTTATAACACTGAAGAGTTGTTTTTTTAAGTTATTAAATTATTGAATAATTTGACGTCATGTCTGAGCGTAGGTTCTCATTAAAAAGCAGTAAAATATACCCAAATACATCCCAGCATGCTGAGGGGTTTTGAAGATCACCAAGAAGAGCAGAAACACAAAATAAAAGAACGCAATAGTTACACTTCCAGCTTCAAAGTTTTTTCTACTGACCTAACACACTCATGGATGGAGACAATAATACATAAAAAATGAAAAAAGAAAGTGCCACAGAGAATATGTCACAATCCATCCATTCATCATCTATATTGGTCACGGGGTCATAGAGGGGCCTGGTGCCTACCTCAGGCGGTCAATGGGTTGCCAGTCCATTACAGGGCAACACAGACATACAATCATGTACACACACACACACACACACACACAACTTATAGAGACCAATTAGCCTAACAGTGATGTCAGCTGTGTGAAGAAGCTAGATTAGAACCAACGTATCCATCCCAGGCTGGGATTCGAACCCACGACCTTCTTGCTGCAAGGCAATCGGCGTTACCAACTGCGTCTATAGGTCACAATCTTTTACTTCATTTTTAAATTGTGATGCATTTAATGAACAGAAAAAAATGGTCTGATTTTTCAGAACCAGACCTGATGGTCACCAATCAGAGATGATCATGGGCTGATTCCAAACTAACTAACTATTAAACACAAGCAATGTGATAAAATACGGTAAACTACAATTAAGAAAACCTCCAATATTTGTAATATTTACTAACTTTAGCAGGACTATAAAAACAACTCCGTAAGGTCAAGTTGCATTAGGAGTTAAATCTTAAAAATAAATTAACGCATACATTAAACTTTAAAAACTTTAGTCTGTAAAGAGTTAATGTCACTAAAAATCCCTCAAAATTTACAAAATCCTTGTTAAAAAAACAACCTCAGATTCATAAAAATCAACAAATCACAGCTTTACATTTGTGTCCAGCAAAGAAGAGCAATAGTCTATCAGTATCTCACGACAGGTGAGTGACCAAAAAAGGTCTCCTGCATCAAGACATGAACAATTCTCACAGATTCTTTTGCATCTGGAACAAGTTAGACAAAAGTGTGAAATGTAACCTACATCAAAATCCATTGATTCAGTGACGTGAGGTCATGTGATCTTTAAATTGAAGAGAAAGAGCCATTCGTGTTTAATTATGGAATAACTTTCTGTCTTCAAGATCCTCATAAAACCTCAACTCTGTATGTTCTCTGTTTTTTTGTTTTTAGTAGAACACTTTCTTATTACTTTAAATGAGAGCCAGTGTTTTGTCAACGTGCAAAAATACATTAGATGATATTTGTGCAAATATGATAATATTATTAGAAACAATTTAAAACCAAAATATTGCAATTAACACAAGATACAGATTTTAGCTGTATTTCCTTAAGACAATTCTTTTTCTTCATAAAAAGAAACAGAAAAGTTGTTCTAATCACAAGCTGTTTTACAGTGAATGTACTTCCTGTAATTACTGCACTTTTCAAGCAGGACTCAATCCCCAAAAAGAGATGGGTCTTTTTGGGGATTTTGCATGTATAAATTTCAGATTCAAATATCTTAGAAAATCTTTAAAAAGCAGTGAAACGTTTTGTTTTTTGCTGACTGAGAAAGCTTAAACAGTGTGCTCACATTTAGCAACTCGATAAAAAAAGCAATAAAATCACCCTTTTTATGATTTTCTCAAAAGCTTTGACAGAATATAAATAAACATAAGACTTATTTACTAGTTACTATTTTGTATTTTTATACCAGGTGCTGCTGCAAGAACAAATAAAAACGGTTGGGGGTTCTTTAGTGCTAGCATCTCAAAACAAACTCATTGTTGTGTAGCCAGGCAGGCTTCCAAGATTGATTGGTACAATATCTCACCCACATCGGCAGGAATAGATAAAACTAAATCATGTAGAGAATAAATTATCTCAGCAGATTTGTTAAAAGTTGAATGAACTCACTAGAACCGCTTTGAGACAGTCCACCTATGAAAGTTTTACCTGGAAAACATCCTCATCCAGGATCCTGGTGCCAAACACCGTAATGCCGCTGGTGCTGATGGAGCCTTGGTCACTCCTGGGCAGAGGCTTGGTGATCTTCCTCGTACAATCCACAATGATAGTGACCGTCTTCTTCTCAACACTGATGGCCACACGGCGCCACCTGGTCAAAGTCAGGAGAAGCAGACGTTACTCAAACAGAAAAGGTAAAGTCCAGCTCCATAAAACACTAGTAAGAATAATAATGCATTTAGAGAGGACTTCTGACTCTTCTAAACAAACCTGAAATCCTCTAAGTCACTGCAGTGTGTTCCCAAAGTGTGATTGACAAAAGATGCAAGAGCAAACCCCCCCAAAAATATGTCTGACCAATTTTTGTGATCAAAAAATTTTACGGAAATCGAGTCAGGCTGTAAGACTACTGGGGTGTCACGATCTTGGGTTGTTTAAGTTGGTTTGAGGTTTTGTTCATTTTTGTGTTCCTTGGTTCCTTTTCTTTGATCAAATCAGCCGTGTTTCTGTTCTACTCTGGTTCAGTCCTGTCTTAGTAATTCTAGCTTAATATGTTTATGTCTTGTGTCTAGATATTCTTTGCTACTCTAGTTCAGGGTGCCCAAAGTCAGTCCTGAAGGCCCGTCATCCTGCATGCTTTAGTTCTCTTCCTGCTTAATGCACCTGCATCAAATGATGGCTCATTAGAAGGTCTAAGAAGAACAATGACTTGCTGAGGAGGTTGTTACTCCCACTAGGAAGAGATAGTTACATAGTGCAGCTTTAAATCTTGGCAGGAGCCATTCTGTATGAACTTTTCAGGCACTCTAGCACTTCCTCTCCTAGTCTAAAGCCATGCATGTTGGCTGTGTGATAGACTGGCAGTCTGTCCAGACTGTATGACTCCTCAGATCTCTGATTGGTTGACTCGGTTCCAGCTTCCCAGCAGGGGCTGGTATCAAAACGTGATGAATGAATAATTGAATTTTACATTCAAAAAAACATTGTGGCTCAAGAATTCCCAAGCGCCAGAGTAGAAATCCTTGGTGAGCCCAAATGGTTGCCTTGGGTTGCACGTGAGTCCAACACCTCCACTGCCTTTCCACCATTTGTCACTACGGTCAGGAGCTATTGCATTCCAGGCAATAGCGGTCCACATTCTTGGCCCCACACTTTTGCCCCGTTTAGCACAGGATTACACTCATTAAACTCCAAACTTAATCCTCCTTCTGAGTTACTCGGTATGACAGACGTGGTGAACATTGTGGAAAGTGTGTGTCAAGATCCAGGAAGGCCTTTTTCCTGACAGAACAGGAGGTGCAGTCAAAACACTCTTCTAAGGTCGAGGATGAGACCTTTGCAATGCCACGGTTTAAGATGAGAAAAAGTTTCATTTCTGATTTGATAGTCATTCATTCGTTCAGCAAGTTAAACACAGCTAAACCATACAGACACATTCCAGGGCAGGCAGTGGAGCTTAGGGAGAAATAAACGTGCAATACCCTGTAAGCTCAACACTGCTGCACAAAGGATTACTTGTCACCTATACAGCAGGCAAACAATTGCTAACTTAAAGGAATAGTTCAGGATTTCTTAAAGGGGTGCTCTATTAAAAGGTTAAAATCTTAAAATCCACAGTTGGTAACTTTTAATTTTAGTACAAATCCAGATAAGATGGAAGTGAAGATTGAAGCTAACTGTTCACATAACAGAGACCAACGCATCAAAGTGATTTATGCTAATTAGCATGAACCTTCAGCAATTGCTGAAGAAAGGTTCGGAGGCAGTGCACCACCGATGGTCTTCATGTGTGAAATGGTTACTGATAACACCACATTAAAAATGTGTGAAAATCAATAAATGTTGCAAAAATACACCAGTTTACATTTATATCATCGTGTTCTGTTGACTGTTTCACACAATAACATGAGTGGAGCTGCACTGCTTCTAACCTACAATTGTCGACAGGTAAAGATTCATTAAATAGTGTTAGTCATAATCACATTTTGGATGTGGTTTTTGTAGGACTGTAGATTTTGGTCAAGGCCTCTCTCAGATTAGCTGCTAGCATTAGCATCTGATACCAATTATTCTGAATTTGAGAAAAATGAAAATGCAAAGAGAGTTAACTCCTTTAGATAAGTTATGAATGGCTTCTCTGCTTTTACAGAACCTCAGGTCAAAAATACCAAAGTATGACTTGACGGTGTCCAAAAATATAGAAGCGATAAGTAGAGTAATGTCTTATGTGAAACAATAAATGCAAATCAGTATTTTGCAAATTGTTTATAAAGAATTTTGAGATGATCAATCTGATTTGATCAATTTTATCTCTATTAATGTGAAAATTGACTTTACATAGACATTTTAGAAGAGTAATGTATTTTTCTCTTTGTCAGAATATTTGCTGTGTCTCTTATTTCTCAGCACTCCAGAGGAACTGCACACAGTACACACTCTGAGTCACTGAGGATTTAGTCTTGGACTGCCTCCAAAACAAGAATTGGTCAAATAATCTGCTAGGAACATGATTTCATAGGCAGAAATTCATAAACAGTGTATAAATTACTAAAAATCTAACTGAAAAGAACAACATTTTCAAGGTATTTAAATAACATTTTAACACTTTAGGTTATAATAGCAATAGACATGAACACATTTTAAAAACTAAAAAAAAAGTGAATTGTTGTATTGATAGTTAGCTAATAGTTATATTTGTAGTTTTATGACTCCCAAAGGGTCCAGTGTGCTAAGTCATTTCATCCTGCACCTGTATGTGGACTTTTTTCAGCTACAAGATCTGAGTGACAACTCAGCTGGGAGTGGATAATCAGGTTTTCTCCCAAGGGTTAGAAGAACTGTTTCTGGTTTGGGTAAGGTAATCCAAGGGGGCAGAAGGGAAATTTAGAGCTTCTTCTATTCCCTCCTTGCTTCCCCTTCTCTAAAATAACAGAGGCAGGGAGTTCATGGATGAGGTCAGTTTGCCCATAACAGCCCTGCTGAGGCCCAGTGATCCAACGTCTTCTTGTCTCTGACTTGTTTTGTGCCCACAGAACCCTGACGAGACGGATATTCCAGTCATGGCAACCTGCGACTGGATAGGCTACTCGCTAAAAAACAAAGTACAAACACTTAAATGTAAAATTTTATATGAATAAATACGGACTCAGGATTTTTGTCATTGTAAGCACTTTTCAGCTTTTGCCAGAATGTGAATTGTCTTCATGTAGAGAACTACAAGAACTACAAATATGCCAGTTTGTGCTTTATCTAATTTATTTCTGTTTGAGAAATCCCTCCTTATTTTGAAATAAGGAGGAAGCAGTTCTTGAGTTTTCCTGTTGCGTCAACAATGTCAGTTAATGAAGATTTCTCATCAGGCTAGCTAACGCCTATTAGCAACAGAAAAGCCTCAATGCTCCTATTGCTTATGTGGGGCCATTTCCAGAGCAAAACAAGGCAGTGAAAAATGCTAACTGTTGCTCGCTAACAATGCTAACATAGCTTTTCGGCTTTAATTCATTGGATTAACTTTAAAATATAAAATAGCTATACTGGTCAAACTGATGGTGCATAATTGTAAACTACACTATATGTAAAAACAAAAAGGGCATTGTTGATGCATTTGTCAGCATAGAACCACCTTGGAGCATGAGCACTGCAATGTTTGAACTGGTCTTATGAGAAATTAATTGAAACACACTCCACATCCATCCATCCATTTTCTTTACACCCTTGTCCCTTAGAGAGGTCGGGAGGGTTGCTGGTGTCTATCTCCAGCTAGAGGCGTTCCAGGCGAGTGGCCCCCTGTCTCACCCTGGACAGGTCGCCAGTTTGTCGCAGGGCAACACAGAGACACACAGGACAAACAACCATGCACACACACACACACACACACTCACACCTAGGGACAATTTAGACAGACCAATTAACCTGACAGTCATGTTTTAGGACTGTGGGAGGAAACCAGAGTACCCGGAGAAAACCCACGCATGCACAGGGAGAACATGCAAACTCCATGCAGAAAGACCGGGGCCGGGAATTGAACCCAGAACCTTCTTGCTGCAAGGCAACAGCCAACTGCGCCACTGTGCAGCCCACAGACTTCACAATTCTTCTTAAAAATAGATAAAAAAAAAATTAAGTCTTAGTTTAACCAAAAAGACCAAAAAGACGCAATGTCTTGGCTTTGTGAGATGTAACATGAAAACAAATTTATGATCAAATGTGTAATGCATCAAAGGAAGAAATAACTGCGAGAACATCTGTAAAACATCTGGAGCCATGGTGATTCTGAGGCAGCTGTAAAAACAGCATTGAAACGTAAATGTTATTTCTTGCATTGTTTCCCGTGCAAAATCTCAGACCCCTCAATTGGCTTGAGTTCATGTTATGCAAATTTCTTTGTATGACCGTCATATGTAAGTCCGGACCTAACTTTCTGAGCGTGAGCAGCATGAATTGAATACATTTTTTACTTACTTTCCATTAGAAAGGTTGAGAGAGGTGAACAGGGGGTAGTCCTCCGGGGCTGGCTTGCCTGTTTGATCCTCATACAGGAAAGCGGGTGAGCGTCCCACCTCTACACCCAGCTGCTGAACTCCTTGCTCATTGTAAATGGACAGCAAGAAGGACTGGAGGCCAGACTCAGGGCGCAGGGTGGTCAGGATGGAGAAATCCTCAGGAAAAACACCACCTGGATGAAACATGGAAGGATGGAACAGCCAGGTGAAGTTTTTACAGCAGCATGTTGGGTAACTGCAACCAACTAAGGTAGTTCAAGTTTTATGATGATTTATATGAAAGTTTTGTAACTTGTGGTCAAGATTTCTGCTTAATAGTTAACGGTGAGTAATTTTCATCAGACTGCACACCAGCATATGCAAAGTGAACTAAAAACAAAAAGGTGCATCTTACCAGGGAATAACTGTGAGGTGGGGCCGCTGATCTGGATCTGCCTGGCGATTCTGTAGGCTGAATCTGACTTTGATGCTCTTCGGTTTGCACAAAATCCCGTTACTTTTGTCACTCCTTCGGGGTAATTTTGAAATCCTAACGCTTTTAAGACGTCCACTGGCTCTGCTGTTCAAAGAGAAAATGGAACATCAGTTCATTGTACACAAGACTTTCTGATTTCATTAAACTGTATAAATAAAATGAAGAATTTTAATTTCAAGTTTTTATTTTTTGCCACAGGAGACAACATACAACATTTGCAACATACCAAACCTACAGCAGGTTCAAACAACGATGGAGGAAAGGTGTTGAAAACACTTTGGTTAGCATGAGTGAGCATTTTTTAGGTCGGAATAAAAAGCTTTTTTATATATAGTGAGGTAATATGTTTTTGTCTAAGCCAGTCATGGACCAGTTTGTCTCTGAGACGATTCATAACTCAATTCTGTAGCTATGCCGTATTTTATTTGTCATGCTCTTCTTCCACTTTGTCCCTGTAAACAAACCACACATGTAGATAACCATTACAGTTTTCGTTTCTTGGTAAATTAGTATTTTTGATGAATCAACAGATAGTTTCAACAATAGTTTAGATTCAGTTAAATTTCTATTGACAGTTGTTCTAATCATTGTTCAGACCAAGATGACTAATATGCCTTATGACAGAATATAACCTGGTGGTTGGTACCTGACACAATTCATACAACAAAAAGGCCGGATAAAATCAACCAAAATGTCAAAAGGAGTGAAATGACTTTCTTATTTCTTTACTAGAAAAACATTCAAATGGCATGAATACTATTAATAATAACATTATCTTGCAGAGTGAAAATTTGAATGGCATCCTGATAAAGTGTTGAGGCTAATCACTCATGCAAATCTCAATAGCTATGCTAGGATTCGGAAGTGCTGCAGGGACCATGTTTTACAGGCTCCCCAGACAGGAAATAACAGAGCACATCAAGTACCATAATGAACAAAGTAGCAACAGAGTTGGAGTTGTATCACACCTGGATAGGTTTACTTTGATAAGGTTCTTCAATCGGTGCGCTTCACATAAAGAAGCCTGTGTGAGTTCCCACAAAATCCCTGGGAGCATCATCATATTCTTTCCGTCAGAATAACCTCTCAGTATAACACGCTAGCTTGAAGACAAGCTAAAGTACTGACTCGGTGTGATGAGGCCCATTACTGTCTGGGAAATGGCTGAGCCAAACAAACTAAAACCACACTTAACTGCAGGTTTCACTTATACTTTTTGGAAGTATACAACAACCTGATCAGACATGAAGTAAAATGTCGTAAGAAGGTAGAATGATGCCGATAATAATTTTAATGTGTGTCAGTTGATGGTCTCAATCCCTTTAATTCACTCTAGCAAACGTTTACTGCTTAAGCTAATATTAGCTGGTTAAGTTCAAAATAGTGGTCACGTGCTAATGCTAACTAGCTTTGGTTAGCAATCCACTCTAAAGCCAAACAAAAATGCTTACCGTCTACAAAAAATAAAGCAATATCATATAATTTAAAAAAAAAAACAGCAAAGAAAAAGACGGTATTTCCTTTCCACATTAGCATTAGCAACCCTTCTCCAGCTCCTTAAACAACATGGCCTCCGTCTTTAAAAGTTAACAAAAACGTGTCTGCCTGCTTTTGTTGATTTCTCACTTAAACATTTCAGGCTGTCAAGCAAATTTTATTATCAAAAAAAGATAAACTGAATACATAGAATTTTTTTGCAATGCACTTTTCTAATTGTGATTTCAGTAATATTTTTTAAAAGCATTCAAACCTACCTGGCCCTATGTAAAAAATAGTAATCTCCCTCCCTGTTAATTCATGAAATAATTACCTCAATTTTTTTTCCAACAGCTGAGGACAATTAGTTGAATTCAATCCTATGCCTTCACCAGACCAGTACAAACCACTCAGATCAAATATGTCAACAAGTTGCACATCATGCCTCAATTCAAAGCAATTCTAAAAACTGTAAGAAGTAAATGACACCTGTCAGGTGACTGAAAAGGTTTACATGTCATTGTAGATAATTAGAGAAAACACTGAACAGTATTGAACCTTCCCAGTCGTGGCAAACCCATCAAAGACTCATCCAGGAGAACAAAAGAACTCATAGTAAGACCTAAAGCTCTGCAGGCCTCGTCTGCTTCAGAGAAAATCTATATTTATTATTCAATATTAAGAAACTGGGAATCTATTGGAGAGATCCAAGGTCAAAACTGCCGCCAACAACAAAAGGTCTGTTTCACATTTACTAAAAGGCAAAAAAAAAAAAGCTTTTGAATAAATTTTCTGTGCTGACATTCAAAATTGGTGGTAGTGTGATGACCTGGGTTTCTTTGGCTACTTCCGAACATGGATGATTTGCTGATAATTGAGGGAACCAATAATTCTGCTCTCTCTCAGGCAAAAAATCCCAAAAGAGAACATCCAGTCATCAGTTTGTGAACTTCAGCTCAAGCGCATTCGGTTCATGTAGACGAACACATGGCGAGCTACAGCTCTGGGTGATAACAAGATGCTAATTTTTGCAGAGTCCTAGTCAAAGTCCAGACTTCAACCTCACTGGGCTGATCTGGCATAATTTTAAACAGCAAGTCCAGGATTGAAATCCCTCCTATTTAACTGAATTCTAAAAAAACAAATATATTTTAATAAAGCTGTTGTTGCATAGGATGACGCCAATCATTGCTAACCTCAGAGGGTAACTAGTTTTTGACAGAATATCCAGACCAAGTTCGCCCTATTTATCGAAATAAAACTACTTTTTGAACTTGCTCTGCATCTCTTTGCATACAAAAATTTGTTTGATGATCTCAAATATTCAATTGTGACAAAAAAAACAGCAGACATAAAAGGCCAAACACATTACAGCGTTGTATGTTTCATCGTCTGCGTTCATCTTATAAATGCCTGCCAATAGTGCATGCAACAAGTACAGACCTGCTTCAGCCAACACAGCATGCACCATGGAAAACTCTGCAAGCCAATCAGCAATAGGCTGCATTTTGTCAAAAGGAGACATGACTGTAGTCTCTTTAGCATTTTCCTCTCAGCTGGTAAAAGTGAGAATCATCTGCATATACCCACATTGAGTTAATCTCCACATAAGCAGATTACAGCAAGTAACCATAACACACAATTAAGTCAAAGCAACATTACCTCTAGTCTGTTGAATGCTGAAATATTACCAGCAACAATAATGACTTCAGGACAAACCAGTTTGGTCTGCAGCAATAAATCAATTAATTAATTAAAACAAGCTCTATAATTTCCATTTGGATAATCAATCATTTCTCTCTTTCTACCAAAAACTGTTTGACAAAAGTCTTCAGTCTGGTGCTTTGGTCTCAACTAGCCCTTTTTTTGAAGAACAATTTTTTCTACAGAGAGTTCATAATTCAATTATTTGTTGTTTTGCTTATTTACTTTGGATACTTAAAATGTCTTCCACTTCCAGTATTAAATATTCTTTAGAATTTAAGGTTTATTGATCTTCGAGAGAGTGTTCTTTCATTTTTACGCCATTACTCATTATTATAGTCCCTGAAAAAGCTCGCAAAACAACAATATTATCGTTTATCGCGATAACATCTGGGTCAATTTATCATCCAGGAAGGTTTGTTATCGTGACAGATCCAGAACCAGTGTGTTTCTTAGAAAAACGGGGACCTCACTCTGAGTTGTGCACAGATGCAAACAGTCCAGATCCTGCAGCTTGTCCAGCCTGCGACCCTCACACAGAGGTGTTGAGAAAACACAAACATGGGCCAATCCATTAAGGCGGCCCAAATCAGTGTGTGCAGGCTTTGAAAGGCTGCACCTGATGAATCGGTGTGTGTTTGCCCTTAGGGACAAGCAAACAGGCTGCATAGCTGAAGGAAAACTCTCTGGACTACAGTACACATTAGGAAGGATTAAAACATTAGGCCGTCTCTTCTGTTCAAGCGTATGCAGACTTGGGAGGTGTGGAACAATGGGAGGAGCAGCTTTACTTCAACTTGAGATTGGATAACACCTGCGCCGCGTTCACGGTAAAACCCCTATCTTCTTGGAGACAACAGAAGAGCATTTCTCTGGGATGAAGCCAAAGAAATCCGAGTTCGACAAAACCATAACAAACAGGAAGCGTTAATGTTGTTTTTACGCCTTTACAGCAAGCTAAACCAGTAACAAAAACAAAAAAACACCCACAGGTGAAACCTTTTCACCTGCAGCTCCCTGAGACTCTAACACCGTCTTCCGTCAGAATGTCTCTCCCTTCATATATTACCCCCTAACCCCCCACCCCCCAACCCTCTTCCCCCAGCTCTCCCTCCTCTCCTCTGGCTTCCTTCGGCTTCCATCACGCTGCCGGCTAAAACAAGACGGCTTTATACTGCGTGTCATACCAAGGAAATTTCACTCAGACCTACCCAGTTTTTCAAAGCATTCCTTCTCTCCACTCTCCCCTACTTAGGTTCCTCACATCAATTCATGCTAATGGATGCCTCCCTACAGAAAAAAATAAATTAAGAAAAATCATCATTCGTGTATAGGATAAAGCAAAAACTTTAGTTGTCATGGCTATAAAGAAGGCGGTGATGAATTTTGATTCAAATTCTGACTCAAGACATCCTCTTGTACTTTCTCTGGAGAACAAACAGATTGTCTCCGATTTATGGTCAAACGCCATAAATCCATCAACGCTTCAGTGGACAAAGCTCTGAACTTCCCAGTTGAACGTATTAAGCAAAGTCGTCTTAAAATGCTAACTTTTTTTTCTCTTCTTTTTGTTGGAATGCACATCTGAGCTTGTGCCCCGGGGGTTGAGAAAACGTGTCTGTACACTGCTGGAGCGCCCTGCAGAAACTGCTCTGGCTGCTATAAACAGCTCTGAAGGGACTGACTGACTCAGACAGAGGAACACAGATGGGCCCTGCAGCGGCATACTTGAAAATGCATATATGAAGAGGCAGGACCTGGAGAGGAGTTGAAAGGAAAGGTGAGACTTTGCAAATCTGGCATGCAGTTCCAGCAATCATCCAGCAGGATGCATCAGCAGCAAGCTAATTTAGACATTACGTCTAATTTGGCTCGATATTAAGAGAAACTGACTCCAAATTGTCGCGTTATTGTCGCAATTTCCTTTGAGGTCCTTTAAAAGCACAATGACTTAACCAATGGTTGCATCATACATTCAGCCAAATAAAACCTCAGTTGTCCATCGTCCAATGTGTGAGGCCTGAATAATCTGGAGCCATGTGATTACAGTGCCTATTATGACTGCGGACTAGCTCTTCATGCAGGCCCTGCCCTTTGAAGGCTCTGAAATCATAGGGAAGTACAACAAGGACCATCATCAAATAAGCGCTCAGTACTTAGAGGGGAAGCGGTCCCACCAATCGCACAACCCAGCCTTGTCCTGCAGCCTACCAAGCATCTGAATGCAAAGTTAGCAGTTGGAGAGAGACGAGGTGTGGGGTGCGGGGGAGGTAGTGTAGCGGGCCAGACACCAGTGACTGGGCCTTTAGTGTGGACCAGGGCAGCATGGAGATAGGGTTTGTCTGCCTGACCTTGTGTAACCCCTCTGACAAAGAAAAAACAATAAACCTCAACCCAGAAGTTTGGAGTTATCCCAGCGCCATGTGCCAACAGACTGCCTGCCAGGTGGGCCAACAAAAATTGCAGGTTGCGTCATAGCCTTCAATTAATCACCCATCCTGTCGGGTCTATCTCCTCTTCGGGTCATGGCATTACACCCACTGAAGCACTACATGGAGCTACTGTCAATTAAAGTGAGTCTAGACTTGCAATTTCACATCCCTGCAACTCGACGGATGGGGTGACATTCTTGCCACTCCATACAGACGTTATCAGGAAAGCATGGATGCTGTTAAATATCTCCAACGGATTCCAGTTCACCCGCATTTTCATCAAGCTCCTCTTCCGTTCCCAACATCAGGATGACCACACCGCTCTCCTTATATCTTCAGCACTCTACAAGGGATGTGGCCCCAAGAGGCAACCAAAGTCCACCCAAGTGGCCAAATATCTTAAGAAGCAAAGTTTTAATGCGTATGGAACCCGAAATATCATGACCTTATCAAATACTGCATCCAAGCAGACCTTCATAATACATGGAAAATGTCACCAAAATGAAGGGTCCAACAAATATCCACCCAGAGGACCGCCACTCTTAACAAAGAGTTGTCTTTGAGATGAAGTGAATATTTGAAAAGAAAAAGGAAAAGGAGAACGCTGCTCTGCTCCCGGGTCTTTCTAAGCGCATACCAGCGGCTTAGGATCAATTTAACAGAGCGAAGTGTTTCATCCTCTGGGTAGACGCTTCCATTCATACGTAAATATGAGCTGTTTTTTTTTTTTTGTTGTTTTTTTTCTGGACACCGAGACAAAACACTTTAACGCACTTGTCGTCTCCGGCAGAAGAGCGCTCTGCTGTCTGCACACCAACACTGCTGCAAGTGTAAACTTTCCGCAGGTGTCCACAATAAAACTCGCTCTATACGAGGAGGCAAACCTGTTGGCTGTTGCGCTCAGGTAAAGTCCGTCTCTCTTCCCCCCACCATCAACCCCCTTCCTCATCCAGCCGCTCACACTTCGCCTCTCGCGGTTCCTTACCTGCTCTGACACAAGCAGCCTGCAGGAGCAGCGTTAAAGTGATGAATGCAGTTCTAGTGGAATCCATGAGCCAACGTTTCGTTTTCCACCGTGTGGACCACCGTTGGTCCACCATCTCCATGTTCGGGGTCCCACAAAGTGAGCGCGACTTCAGGTGACTTTTTTTTTTTTTTTTTTTTTTTTTTTTGTCTTTTTTGGCGTCCCTTCCACGATCCCGAATGAAAAATGGAAACTGTCCTACTGAGGAGCCATATGTGTGTGTGTAGGGGGGAGGCTGAGGGGAGGAGGGGGGGGCTGAGCCTCTTCTCTCCACCACAAAGAGGGGCCAGATCCTCTTTCCCGGCGCCCAGCCTTCACAGTGAAGGTATCAGGGCTTTAACAAAAAAAAAAAACACGCACACCAAGTGCAGCCCCCAGGACAAGGGAGGGCTGGGCAGGTTCCGCAAACCACTGCAACGATTACAGGGGGACTGACAAGTCGACCAGCCCCCGATGAGCAAATCACGGGCTGGAGGTTCTCCTCACGGTCCACCCATTGGCTCCGGCATGCGCGCGCCCCCGGTAGACTCATCCGAGTGCGTTCAAAAGTGGCAAAGTTCATTAAAACATAAGAACATGCAAAGTGCTGGAAGGGTTTCATTAAACAAATGTGGTACACACAGATACATTTATCAGTTTCTGCCCTATTGTTTATGGACGGGTTCATAAAAAAACAACCACATCCGTGTGACTCAAAATAACTTCCACCTAATTATCACTATTAGAATTGCTTATTATTTTTTATCACTTCCTTTCAGGATTAATAAAATTTAAAGCAAACTTTTCATTAAGCCCCCATTTCTGTATGAAAGTTTTTCTTTATTGGTCTGATGTAATATTCTAATCTTAATCATGTTTTTGTCAGCTGGAAGCAGAAAATCTTCATTATCAGATTAACAGATATAAATGTCTTAAAATATTAGTAGTTGTGTTGTTAATAGGATCATTTTCACTTTGGGATTTGAGCTCCTGAATTTATTGAGAATGTCTGAACATCTCAACTAGTCATTTGCCAGAAAAACAAAAAAGCATTTTTGTGTCACATCAGCACAAATATAAGTTGCTCAAGTTGGCTAAGAAGATTTATTTACTTTTTGCAAAATAAAAAACAAAAACAAAACACAAAAAAACACTGCAGGTGAAATTGGAGTGAAACATAAACTGAACAAGCACAAAAATACTTCATGCCCATTGTTAAGCATGGTAGAGGATCTGTAATGCTGTGGGCCCATTTTATTTAATAATTGCCACGTAAACCTGCTACAACTGCATGGCATCATGCATTTTCAACATTTTAAATCTGTAGGACTCTGTCAAAAATCTGAAAATATAAGAAATATATATATATATACATACTATATATATATATACATACATATATATATATATATATATATACATACATACATACATACATAGACACACTAAAGCGTTTCACTCCTCTTTGCCAGAGGTGCCAATAAATATGCCTGCCTTATGAAAACATCAATAAATGTTGGACAAACAACTCAATAAAAGTTGCAGTATGTAACTTTTAAGAATGTGTTTCTGACATGTATGTTAAAACTATCACCATGTCATGATAGTTTGTTATGACAGATAATTTGTAAAAAGATCAATTTCCTCCTCCTCCTCCATGAGCTACTGCTCCTGTCTGACAAAATCCACCCGACCAAAAAAAACCTATCAGACCCTGAAGGAGGGGCTTAGCGTTGTCAATCAAACTCATGTACTCGCTGCTAAATGTTCTTACTAGCCTTAGCATGGAGGGTAGCTGCTGCACAGTCTGTAGTGCAGCTAGCACAACAAGATGTGCTAGCTGCAGCTTAGGGGACAGAGGGGGCTATGAGTAGCAGTGGAGAAGGCAGAGGAACTTGATTTTTTCACAGATTATCCGTCTCATTTTGTCACAACATAGTGACAGTTTCAACAAATATGTAAAAACAGATAACCTTTTGGAATAGTTTACCCACTGCACCTTAAAGGGAGAAATTTTTATCTTGAATCATCAGATAAATGGCTGGACAAAAGACAAAGAAATAATACTGATTCACCATGTCAACATTTGAGATTGTACTTTTGGAGTTATGAGTTATGATCTATTATTTTACCACTATAGCATTAATTTGTCTTTCAGGATTCCTTAAAAGCCTTTTAAAACACCATGGATGCTGACCAGCCTCTGTTCTTCAGAGGCTGGTCATCCTTCCCAGCCCAACCGGATCAGATGCTGGTTGTGGATGCCCCGTGGCAGACAGCAGAGCTGCTTCTCTGGTCCTGATTTATGCCTGAGCAGAAAGGGATTCATGCCACTTCCCATCAGACTGTAGCTCATAAAACAGGATACACATTTGCAAAGTTTGCTTCCTGTCATCAAGAGGAAAGCCTAACAGTTAGAAATTTGTTTTATGCTTTAATATTTTGAAAAATAATTACAGGAAAGCGTTCAAGAAAAAAAAGACTTAACAAATTTTTGCTTTGTACTGTGGTGTTAATGCGCTAATTCATAAGTGATATGTTGCATCACACATTTTTGTTTAGTGTTTGAGGGATTAGTCGGCAAAAATGGATGTGACTGAAAGATGTCAGGCCGACTGCAGCAGATGGTAGCCTCGGGAAAGCTACGCTTGGCTCACAACTGGAAGTTTGCTGGACTGATATCCTGTTGGGAAAAAGACTGAGATAAAGGGTGGAACACATTCAGCTTTCATTCACGAACACTTCTACGGCATTCACAACCAGAGCTTAGCCGAGTACGTAAAAACTTTACTCATGTAAAAGTAGCAGGACTTCAACGTATTTTTGTTTGAGGTAATCAAAATATCCAGAATGGTGCCAAGAGTATGCTAATGGAGTCCAAAGTATGGCCAAGGTAAAAAAAAAAAAAAACACATCCAATATATATTAGATTTTTGAAATTTTTTTAGGAATTGTATGTATGAAAAAAAACAGGTGGAAGGTTGAAGACTGCAGGTCAAGATCATATCAGGTCAAAGGTTTGGCTTTTTGTATGATATAGAAAAGAAACTAGAGCAAATTTAAAATATTTCCTCATGAAATTTGACAAATTAATGGTATAGTGTGTTTCTTCAACGTGTTGGGAGACCTGCAGTTGACATGTAATAATCACTCGTCATCTTTATTAAAGACACAAAAATACCATATAAAAACAAGTCTGTATAAATCACTGAGAACTTGGGAGCACTGATGAAAAGTGGTCAATTTGGAAATGAATTAAAACAGAATTCAGCTAAAATGTTTTTCAACATAAAATAGAGTATATTGCCTTGCATTGTTTGCTTCACCACTGTTAAAACAACTTCCTAAATGCTTTCGTACACTTAAATCTACATCAATTGTATTTTTCTTCTTTGAAAAGTAAAAAAATACATCTATAGGAAAATATTTAGTAGCGTTCGTTTCATGGTATACAGAAAAAATAACCTTCAGGGTGTTGTTTTCATTACTGCTTTGATTCAAATCAAAAAATAGGACGTCATATTTGTAGTCAGTTCTGCCTGAAATAGCATTTTAACTTTTCAGGGCCACACTCGGCTCCTTTGTTACCGTTTACACACTGCAGGAGAGCATAAAAGGCTCCCTCTGTACGCTCAGGCTAGCCCTGCCTTCAATACAACTAAACTTCTCACCAACATTATTTTTGGCTGCTACTGTATTTAAAAAGAGTTAATCTTCACACTTTTTTTAGTAGGGAAGTTTAGAGATTTAGCTTGCGAGGCGGGGAAATCTCTTAATATTGTGTTTTTTGTAACCATACCTTTAGCGACGTTTGTGTTCTAGACATCACATGGTGGTCTCTCGGTCAGTGTGGCGGCATGTTACATGACATGCATACAGTAATCTGATATAAAAACAAAAATGTATGTGAATTATGAGGCAAAATTTAAAGATAACATTGACTGGACATTAACATGTCAATACGTCGATGAAAGTGCCATGATTTGCTTGATGGAACCCTGACCTGAACTCTTTAATTGCATCACCGGTTCTATGTTTAGGGTTGCCGCTACAATCTAGCTCTGTCACCAGCAACTTTGACTAGTTTCACTGTTAACGCTGAAGAAAAAAAAACAACAAAAAAACACAGACCACAGCCTGATGCTGCCACTACCATGCATGACATTTTTGGTCTCATCTGAGCAGAGCACTTTTCTTTACATGTTTGCCTCCCTCATGACTTGTGGCATAGTAAGATGAAGATAAATTATGGATTAAAAAATATAATAATAATGACTTAGTTTAGGTCAAAATTCTGTACTTCACAGTTAATAGTTGTCCTGTGGAAAAATCTCCCATCTGAGATGTTAATTTCTGCATCTTTTCCAGAGTTCCCATGTGCCTCTTGGATAAATCGTACATGTAAATCTATGTAAATACGTAGCAAAAGCTCAACAGACACACAACAGGCCATGTATAATTTCTTTAAAAAAAACTCTCCATACAAAAAAAAGCTTTCAACAGAGTAAAAATCACTTGCCATTCAGTGAAAGTAGCTTGGTGTGGACTACAGGTGTTTATAATAGGAAGCGGCTTCATTCAGCAGAATGAATCAGAAAGCAGCAATATTGCAACCAGACTCTCAACACTCTGCTTTAGCATAACGTCTGAGAAGGCAGGAATGTTCTCCTGTCTGGGCACAATGTTGCTTTGAGGAATCCAAAAATGATGGCTTACTTTGATAAAAGTTTCACTTCAAGGCTTTTAGGATGTTCGGATGCAAGACGGCTTTATAATTATACACCATATCAGCTTCAGAGCGCCGTTATTTAGACTTATGCTTCAGGGTTTGCATGAAAGCCCTTTGGCCCTTCAGCTGGATTTTGAAGAGCTAATTTATCTATTTAAAAAGTCACACTAAAAATGTTCAACCATACAATTAGTATTTTGTTAAAGGGGCCTTTTGAAGATTTAAAAAATTGCAGAAAAGTATCATATTGGCTTTGTGTGATTTAGAGCAGTATTTACGTCCTTTTTTTAACATGAAACATAGCTGAGAGAATAGTTTTTAAGATACTTGTTAACTTATAAATCACTGAATGGCTCAGCACCAAAATACATGAAAGACTTTCCGACTCTCAGGTCTTCTGGTTCTAGTCTAATCTGCATTCCCAGAACTAGAACCAAACATGAAGAAGCAGCATTCAGCTGATTCTTATAAATTATGGAGGACTTATGTTTACAATAGGAGCATCTAGTTTATATATTCAGGAATTACAAACATAGAATCCATAGAAACTTCTATTAGCTTATCTAGAGAAACTATTCATTACCTTAGAACAACATGATCAGAACAAGAATCCAGACAAACTACTAGTTTATAAATCAGAATACTTATTCTTAAACATGGGGTTTGCACATTTGTTGCATTTCCTTCTAACTCATTGTATTGTAAAGCACTTTGAATTGCCTTTTTGCTGTAAAATGTAGTATATAAATAAAATTACCTTACCTTTTATGCTCCACTAATCCAGAACAAACGTCCAGAAAACTGCAAAACTGTAGAAACACTGATTTCCTCTAAATCAAGACTAAACACCTACCTATTTAGAGTTGCTGCTGATTAGTACTAAGTGGAACATTGATCAACATATTTGATGTACATTTTCTAGATGATTTTGATGAGGGTATTTGATGTAATGTTTATTGCTTGTTTATTTGTTGCTGTATGTCATTTTTGAAATGTCCAATAGAAATTAACTCGTCTTGACTAAACAGTCCAAAAAAAGTTAACAGAAAGCCTTCGGAAACTGGTACATAAAATCCTGACTGCCCCCCTCCCGGTCAAACTTCAATAGTTGGAGTTTAGTCTTTCTGAACCCTGATTCCGCTATTTTAGCTATTCAAATTTAGGTTAACATTAGCTGGGTCAATGAGGAAAGAAATCAATTAAATGACTGGACAGAAAGCTAGAGAGTCTTCTACGATTTGAGGTGGGTGGCCCTCAACCAGCCATTAGCCTCTGGGTGGATTTATGTCTGTACATGCGAGTGTAACAGGTCCTTTTATGTGGGGGAAGCCACTGATTATGACAGATTAAAATTTGTACAGCAGAACTCGGTGAACTTACGTTTGAGGTAATTTTGTCTGCATACGCGCAGAAATGGTTTACTCTCTCACATAGATGTCGATTTGAAGTTTGGTCATTTTTTTTAACCCACCTCCCCCCCAGTGACAGACCAACTAAATAAAAGCCTAAAGGAGGAAAGTAAAACATGTAGCGCAGAATATGAAATCCTAATTCTTTCAAAATGTTGTTTTACGAGACTTATCCTGGGCCTTAGGTGAACATGTGTTACCAATATAGAGCAGAGGTTCACGCTTCTCAGTAGGCAGCAGGGAAAATCTATTTTTCTCTCACATTTCCTGGTCTGCTTCACAGGCAGTAGCCGTCAGTCTCATTCATAGAACTCCTTTTCATGCAATTGTCTCCTCCCACACTGTCAGTAAACTGACCTGTCTTTGTGGACTATTTCCACTGACCATAAAATTGAGCAAACTGGAATTATGAAAATAATTAAAAAAAGTTTTTGCTTAATTTTACAAAAATCTGCTTAATGGAAACGCATTTTTTGATAAAAGGTTTTTGCCCTAGGATGAGGTGGTTTCCCAGCTGTATCAAAATTATTGTATTCCACAAAATTGCAAAAAACTCTTATCCGCATCACATGAGTCATGTAAAAAACTGGTGGAAAAGACAAAGGTGACATAAAGTGGTACAAAGACAATGGCGCAGCTCTTTAATGACTTGTGTGAACAATTGTACTCAGGTGTGATTTTAACAGCATTTATTAATTAATAGAAACACCGCAAAGGTGATTTTTTTTTCTACTTTAGTTGAATATCAACAAAGTGTAATGAATACAAAAGCTACAATGGTGCCAAGTTACAACACACAACTCCAGTATTTCTCAAGACTTTTGAGATGGACCAACAAAAAGAAGGATCCAATTTGTGAAGTGAAAACAGCTGCGGTTTCAAAAGTCTGTAACGTACTATATGAATTCAGCCCCCTTTATTTTGATACCCCTAAATAAAATCCAGTACAACTAATGTAATCAGAAGTTGCCTACCTACTAGACTTCAGTGATTTAATCTCAGAACAACTTGATTTGTTCTGTGAAGACCTCAGAGGTTTATTAGAGAATGTTAGAGATTCGAACCGTATCATAAAGACAAACATCAGCAACACCAGGTAGGTCAGCAGTAAATTTGACAAAATGTCACAGCCGAACAGAAAAGGCTGGGGGCAGGAGGAAGGGTGTGTCACACCGTCAGTTCCCAAAATTGCATACAGGAAAAAAAAACCAGAAACAAAACAAACTTGTAAAAGCGCAAGCGGGATCAGTGCGACCTTGCTGGACTGTGCACAGAGGAAAAAAGGTTGTGGGGTCCAAATGAGGGTTAAAAGCAGAAGTAGGTTATAAAACATCCCAAGCTTTGATCTCACAAAGGGACTGTTTTAAACCATCATCCAAGATGCCTCTGTCCATCTAAATTGTTGAATTTCTGACAATCCCCAGGTAACTGGAGTAGCAGAGGAAATCCACAGCGGAAATCCACAGCTTAGGAAAATCGAATACCTTTGTGGTGGCACTAATAACTGTTTTTAAATGCATTGATTGAGTTTGCAAATATGGCAAGCCTTGTATATATATCAGGTTCCAAAGTCTGAGAAAAACACTGACCCCATTGGATCATATTTGGGTAAAAGAAGCGTATTAATGGGTTCTTGTACCTTTACTCTACTTGTTAGCAAAAACAAAGAGTGTGTCACCCGCACAGTGCTTTTCAGCTTAAAACTTTCACAAAAAAAAAACAAATCTGAGCTTTAAGTGTGATCCGCTGCAAAGGATTCATGATTCACCACATGGTGGGTGACTTCCACGTTTCTGAAAGCTTTATTTGCCCATACTCTCCCACAGTCTTGGCGTGATACTCAGAATGAGCACGGCAAATGTCACAAACAATTGGGCAATGGGAAAAGTGTGTGAGGTTGTCCCGAAGAAGTATAGTTGAAATAACTTCACCTGAATTATTAAAAACAAATGATACAATGTATTAAGCAGTATTCTTAGTTTACGTAATACAAAGTTAAAGGGAAAGTATTACGGATTTTTGAGGGCATTTTATAGCACAATCAAGTAACTATGTTGCTTAAAAGGCCTATATATCAAGCATACCTTCAAAAGAAACAGTGTGTTTCCTTCAGGTCATTCGTGAGAATGCTGGACTGAGAAGTAAACGATAAGCTCAGCAGACTCACAGTTCCACATAGAAACAAACAGAGTACGGCAAGACCTGAAGAACAAAGTACACAATACGAAAACGGTCAAAACAAACAGAATAAAAACCAAAACGCAAACGGCAGGAATTTAACAGCTATGACATTTTTGGCTGTGTCAAAATGTAGATAGTCTAAAAATAATAATCAGTGTCAAATAAAAATTGTTCGATAAAGCCCCATCAGCAGAAACTGGGTTACCATTTAAACACCGAAAGTTAGCTACATTGACTACCTGAAAGTTAGCTTGTTTACAGGGCACTTCTGAATCTGGTCAACCACAAATGAAAAATGATTTATTCTTATGTGGTTTCAAAAAGATAAAGTACAAAGAAAGTTACTAAAACTTACTCTCAATGCCTTGGTTTCTTTTATTTGCCTTCTTGTGGTTCTGCATCAACAGCACAGCTGTACATAATAAATGCTTGATTGTGTCATCAGTGTTTAACATGAATGCTCATGGACCTTACCACAGTGGCCATTTTTCATTGGCTAATGCCCATTTTACGTCACAGCGCAGCTATCACATGGGTTACTGTCTCACAAACTCATGCTAATGTACATCAGGAACCAGCAGACCGACAGAAAGTTTTTGCGTCAGGACTCGAAAAAAAAAAAAGGTTCTCCACCATCAGTGAGGAATCTGTACAGGTGATGTCAGGTATCCTGATCGTATTTGTGGAACTAAAATTCACAGATTTCCAAAATCTGAAACGGAAAGCCTTGCTTGGATCAAAGCTTGTACACTACCGCATTTGCAGCTCAACCGTAGTAGGATCAATAAGAACAAAGGAGTGTCTGTTGATGTAAGTATTATTGCTTTGCTTTCTTTGTGTTTAGTGAATGAAAAAAATAAAGTCAATAATAAACACATCCATTATGAAAACCTTTTAGCTAAGTACAGCATAATGGTAGCACCAATACAACTTCTACACCTTGAAGCCTGCCTGTTACAGCCTTACTTTAGCTGGAGAGATCAATATGCAATGTGTACCGTATCTGACATACATTAAAGATTTTATTCCACCTGAAAAGGCTTTTTACTAAACTGTAATCGTGTTAGCCACACTAATCGTGTTAGCCACCGAGTACCGTGTATCAGGCCTAGGCACATTCGAACATTTGCCAACAGAAATCACCCTCAAAACCATGAATGCCCGATTTACCCAGCCTTGCAAGAAAATCAGTGATCTTGTCCACAGCGATATTTATGCTGAGGGTGTGAGGATCTGCTGTTTTTCTCATCGAAAAACAGCTGTGATGCGCACAACATTGGAGGCATCGTGTGGCTAAAACACCTTCATGTCGTCCAAAAAAGATGACATGAACTTGTTGGTTCCCTTGTCCATTGTCGCGGCTGATATTTTGTTAAAATCTGGCAGAAATGCTACACTAATCGACTCAGAAATACTCTGCAGAGAGTCAGTGAGATGAAAAATGCCATGTTTTGACATAGGAGCCAAGCTGTTAATGTGAGACATGTAGTCACGAGGGACTTTCGACTGGTGTTTCTGGGCAGAGCTTGGTAAGGTCCATGTTGTTTGACAGAGCTGGGTAAGTTTTCTTTCTTCGTTTTTTGCAGGGAAAATAATTAGCAGAAAAATAAAGTCTTAACTGACAATTCACAGCCCCTTCAACCGCTGGCAAAACCAGACAAAAATATTTAGTTGAACTTACTGCAGTGGTCAAGAAAATATGGAGCCCCTGAAAATAAACTAAGGTGACTATGAGAAAACAATTTCTGTCATACTTTTTCTCTGACATTGAGCATTTTCTAGGATTTTTCAGTAATATAACAGTTTAGAAAATGGAGATTATAAACACTTCAACAGGTTTTAATTTAAAGTTGTTGTATTATAACCGTTAAAAGCTGTGTCTCATGTATAGATGCAGAATTTGGGTTCCAATTAGGACACTAAAAGTACTTCTGCACCAGAATAATCCAGGACGCTCAGTTCAATTGGGCAGATAATGCAGACATTTCACATCCGCTTTCGCATAGCACTTTTAAAAGGAAACCAGTCTGTCTGAAGGTCATGTAGTTAGACAGCTGCTTGGGATGGAATCACAAGACATTGGTCTTTATGATAAGCAGGTGAGGCAGCAACTTATCCAGCATGCAATGGCACAGGAAAAAATAAAAAGCACAGAGAGCAAGAGACTGGAATGTTCTGCAGTGAATTCATTAATGCAGAAGATTTATACATTTTCAGAACACAGTATATTTACACTACATTGCAAAAAAAAAAGACAAACAATGAATAGAAAAGCTTAACATTGGCTTTGCTTATTGTGTAACAAATAGGCGAGGGAGCAATTAAGTGTTCCAGGTATTGTAAGAATCCATTTTACTTCTATTTGTGAAAGCAAACATGCAGTTCTCACAGTGTTCTTTTGCAGCCATGTGTTTACAATAGAATTTGTTCCTTTTTTCCAAATTAATTGGGAAGAGCAATAAATAGTTAGAGTTATTTATTTAGTTATTTATTGCTTTGCCGAAAAGCACTGTTAACATGGAGATTCATTGTCACTAAGCTGCAAACTTTCCCTGACTTGGAGTTGTTGGAGTTATGAGTTGAATGACATCCATCATTCTTGCAACAGCCAAAGAATTATGGGTTTAACAGAGGCGTAAAGTTGAGTTTTTGATATTTTGTGTCTGCGACATTAGTTTATTTTTTGCCAGCATTAAAGCGTGAACAAAAAAAAAGAATTACTTATGATGACTAATAGTTGATCAAAAAGCAGAATACATGGAACCACCTCGTGTGCAAAAAACGATGACCTCAGCTCTCAGTCTGAGCATCTGTCTTTTGAAAAGCTGCGAGACTTTGCCTGGAATCTATTAAAGTTGTGAATGGTCTCCGTATGTGCTCTCTCTTCTCAGCAGTGCCATCCAACTCTCAGATGGTAGATTATAGAGTCTCTGAAAACAATGCCATGTTGCGTTTTCTCTGCTTTCTTTCAGAAACAAGATTAACCGGAAAGAATCATCTTCCTCTGAGGCAATTCATTCTCAGAACTTTTGCGGTCATGTCAGCGTCCCATAAGATCAAACGTACGGTATTGTTGTCGTACGCAGGTTGTAATCACAGAGAGAGCAGTTGTGGCATTATCGACCGAAAGAATAGAAACCGTTACAAGCACGCAGCTGTCTTTAGGTCCTCTTAAAAGGAAAAATAACCTTCAAAGGACTGAAAATCTCTCCCAGGGAGTATAATTTCGGCTGAAGGAAAAAGTCGGGGTTGCCGGCTGTAATCCAGCTGTGTGCCTTCTTTCACCATGTGGTCCAGTCAAGCGCTGGGTGGTGCCCCTGCATTAAGGACATAATTAAGAGTTTAGAGAGGGCAGTCTAGCTGCACCGGCGGATCGGGATGATGTGGGGAGACAAAATATGCCACAGCAGAATACAGGATGCAGGACTATTTGGAGGATTTTGAATATGAGATCTTTTGAGCGTAAATAGAACAGGTGGGTCCTTGTATACAGTTTGGTTCCTCTGAAAACAGTGAAACTATAAGTTTAGAAGTTTGGTGCTGTTGCAGCTTCAAGAACCGGTGGTTACTGGTACTTTGTTTTGTCTGACGGAGCATGAAACGTTTACCACAAAGCAAAGCTTTGTCCTCCTCAAAGAAAGGCTCAAAAAGTCCATTGCGATCCTGAAAGTGGCCAATAGGAAGTCATATTTGTCTTTTATGGCGGAATAACTTCGATGAAGACCTTTAAACCCCATGGAACTGAGGTTTTGCAGATTATCCTTCCAGTCCCCTTGTCCCCCTGGAAGATTTACGTGAAATTAATCTCGAAATTTATGTTTTTACTTTTGGTTTAGTTTTTTGTAATATATATTTGAGAATAATTTGAAACTTTCTGAGTTTTCATTCCACATTTTTGACTTTTGGAGGTCTAGAACATTTCTGAGATTAATCTCAAAATTTGAGTTTTTCTGGTTGAAATGTATTCCTCCTTTTTTTATATATATCTACAATAACACTAATATGCCATTGTATCTACAGTACTTTGTGTGCCATTCTTGCAATTTATTTTGAAATCCAGGCAATCTAAAATATAAGCTTGTCGTCTTAGCTAGCAGGCTACTTTAGCTAACTGTTGCAAGATTGTAGTGAATCTGCTTAACAAACAATTTATATTGAGTTTCCTTTAAAAATACAACAACAGCAAACATCACATTTTTTCACTGGTGGAGACACTAGCAAAAAAGCTAAACCTGTTCTCACATTTTACACGTTCAAGCTAGTGTTAGCTCTGCAGCATCTGGTTGCTTCAAAAAGTTAGAAACCCAGCTTTTTAAAACTTAATGAGCTATTGCTTTAAAAATAAGACGATGAAATTCAACTTTGTAATATTTATTCAATTGTCTATGTAGGAACTATTAGACTATTAACAAATTACTTTTTATGTTGCTAATCACTAATAATACCGATAAAAAGTTATTTAGCAATGTGTTGTTTGCTGTAATCTATCCTGTTAAATACAGATATATAAAATTACTTTGCATTGAGAAGTGTAGGGTGGAAAACACAAATGTGTTCGCGTTCTGCAGTTTTAAATCTCAAAAATCCAAAGTTTCCTTTCCATAGGGATATTTATGATGTTGTATTCACATGTGTCTCTATTATTATTTAGTTTTTGTATACAATGATCTCTATTAGATATAATTATGTGACATTTTATGATGGTTGTTTCTGCATGACATTTCTCAGTCTTCAGATTTTGAGGGAACATTTCACATTTTCCATTCTGCCTGAGTCAAGATTCCTGACCTTCTTTCACTCTCAGGAATTGGTTTCTATCCACAGGGTGTGATCCTGGGTTTGATTACAGGGAAATTATTACTTGTCATATTAAAACTTTACAATCTGACTAGAAAGAAAAACAAAACAAAACAACAATAACAGTGGCTTAATTTGTCCAATAGAATCTCCCCTTGTGTTTGACAAAATCTTAAGAAAGCAAAAAACAGAAAAGAATAAATGTTTCTTTTTCTCTTTTTATATATTAATGTGGTTTTGTTTCAGCCTAATATATACATCTAGTACAAGAATATGTACATCTATATATCCTGGTGTCCTTTTGAACTCTCAACCATCTTTAGTAAGTGCATGTCTGGGTTGATTGTGAACCTACCTATCACAAGATAAACTCTACCATTTCCTCAGCATCACATGTTATCAAATGCTTCTTGTAAAATGCTAATCAAACAAAGTCGGACACTGGTCGTGTTATTTGTCTCTTTGTAGACTCCGATCACCTGGAGTGGTTAGTGGTTAGCTCAGAGCCTGCGATCCTGTATAATACCGTTATTACAACCCACGTAAACAGAGTGGGCATCCTGACTTTATCTCTCCTCGTTGAGCACTGCTGAGACATTAGCACAAAACATATATTTAATTTCAGTCCAGCGAAGTTGTCTGTTTAATGCAAACTGACTGTGCACATACGACAGGAGACATAAAGAACCATGCGCTGTAAGTATTTTCTGTTTGGAATCCAGCAATAACATTTACTCCATAATAACATAACGCAATGCATCTGTTGTCCACTTGAGAATAGGCTTAGCTTTTCAGTTGCTTTATTCATTGCACCTGTCAACCAGGTAGCCTGGGAACAGCTGATTTTAGCACCATGTCTTGTTTGCTGTGACTAACTGAAAAATCATTGACTTCTTCAGCGATTTTGGAAACACAGACTGGATCTCTGGGATAGTATAGTGGTTAAATTGACACATTTACAATTCAGAAATGTTGCTCATAGTGTTTGACAAAACCAGTCTTTCTGAGGAGCTAGACTTGCCAGACTAGTCCGTTGAGCAATACATTTTCTTAAACGTTAAAGGCTCCTTTTATAGTGATCTGGAATGACATGCTGCTACTTATGGAACTGCCTATTTTTGTGGGGAGTGTAGTCAAATAAAAATTGGTTTTAAAAAAATTGTAAAATCATAAATTCTACCCGGTTTTCCAACCCATAATTCTGCCAGCACAATGGTGGCTTAATCCATGCTGTGTTTTTCCAAGACGTTTCCATGTGGGCTAATGGAAATCCATGCCATCCCAGCTCAGAGGGGCCCCCATTCATTGCCTGTATCAAAGAGTCCATTTATAGCTCGGAAAGCTGGACATGACCTGAGTTTACTGTCTGAGGTGTATCAGCCTTCCATCAGCATTCAATCAGGGAAGTCCAGTGGTAATCAAGAGCTGATGTGGCTGTCTGTGGAGATTATTTAGTGCATTGGATTTAAAACAAATGCAGCAATGACAGCCCTTAAGAGGCTTATTTTGCTCCTGGATACCACTATCTTGGTAGGTTGAGTCCTTCACGCAAAATCCAGACCCCAGATCTATCTGTCACCACCTAAGTAATGAACCCAAAGACATCAACTTGGAAGTTCTGTGCACAAGGTCCAAACAGCTGAAATCTTGAGCCATCCAGAAGAACGAGACCCTGAAGAGACAATCCACATTCTAAAAGGATCAGGGAATGTTGCTGCTTCTCTTGTACAAAACTTGTATCTCTTTAAGGGCTGCCTGTTTGAAAATGGTGCAGTTTAAGAAAACTGCTTTTCCTTCGTGCCAAAGGAGTTAGAGGGCTGACTTAGGATATTCTAGGGAAGTAAAGCTGGCACCACCTGGGATACTTTTCAGATGGCCCCTCTGAAAAAACACTAAAAGTGGTACATCTGACACCAGAAACAAAATGATGCCAAGCACACAGCCACAACACAGGTTACTAAGCACTTTTTCTGTATTTTGCTCAACTTATGATCACACCACTTGTTCTTTTGTCATATGTACAAAACTGTGTAAGATTTACATAACAGCTCCTAGGACAACACAAATTTGTTCATTGCATGGTAAATGGTCTGTACTTGTGAAAAACTTGATTTAGTCCAGAAGACCCCAAGGTACTGAATACACATTGAATGATGTGGGTAATGTAGCCTGAGCTGCCCGGTGCTGTGCACCGGTCACATTCACCCCCTCTGACCACCAGCAGGCAACGTGGGTGAAGTGTCTTGCCCAAAGACAAGTAGAGAAATTTCAAAGCCAGTTCTTGCTTTTAAAACTGAAATATTTCCTACTGGGGGGAAAAAAATTGTCAAAATAAATAATTCAAAACCTACAAATTACTGTCATTGGTTAATGTAAAAATTCTGACCGACTCTCTGTCTCAAGATGAGAGTTTCATGGAAAACATCTCCTTTAGGGCAGCTTTGCACTTTATAATGTCCTTTTGACTGAAGCGGATGCCTCACTTAGAAGTGATTATCACGACAACTTAGATATAGATCAATGATCTATATCATAGATAGATAGATCATAGATCATATATCATAGATATAGATCTTGATATAGAGGGTCAAATGCATTAACAAACCTTAATCATATTTTTGGGATGTTTTTTTTAACATCTCTTTTATTAAAGTTCTTCTTATCTTTTTAGCCATTTGAGCTGGAAATGCCTTTAATCTACAAAAAGACAAAAGGGAACTGGGTTTGTGTTTCCTCCGCTCTGTTAAACATCATGTTTATTGCTGTGTAATATTTAGTCTTTTTACAATATAATACTACGTTTTAGTTGGCAACGCGGCTGGTGAGCATCTCTCTCTCTCGGTGAGACCGGGGGAAGGCGAGGAGGAGGAGGTTGAGTGTCCGCCGTTCCTCCCATCACCTGTGAAATTTCAGAGCCAGGCCACGGTGAAAGAGAGCTTTGTGTCGCCCTGCGGAGGAATGCCCTCGCATTGCTTGTCAAAGAAAGGGCTTCATCTGGACTGGAATTTGGAGGCATCTCGAGAACTGTAAGGGAGATTTTCCCCGGGGGGGTTGAGGGACTGAGGGTGAAAAGAAAACCATGATTTTTGAGTGGACAGGAAAAGCAGAGCTTTTCTGTAACCGTTGCATTTAGGTTTTGGTAATAATATCTTATATCTAAGTGCCAAGAAGCAGACAGTTTATTCTAACTTTGGGGACGTCTTTATCTGTGTACTCAATGAATAAATAAACTAATTGTAATTTAATTAAACTGTAGTGGGCATGATTCAGCACTAATAATATTGTTTACTTTAGCTCACTTAAGACTTCTAGCAACAAATTGTGAATGGATCCCAGTTGAATGAATGCTTCAGGTCATGTAGTGTATTTCTGCTGCAAAAACATCTGTTATTTCAACATGGTTAGGGTGACATCTGCTGGGGGAAAAGACCATTGGTAGCTGCTTGTTCAGTGTCGAAATAAGACATTTTAAAATAGCAAAATACAAGCATGACCTGAAACAGGTCTACATTTAGAATTAAAATAAATTCAATTATATATATATGCCAAAGAATGTGACTTCCTTGCTCTGGTTTTCAGAAAACATTCCCTAACAGTTTCCTGAACATTATCCACAACTTGTACCAGGGAACCATTGGAGAATGTTCAAGAACAATTCCTCAACGTTTCCTGTAAACTACAACCATCTCAATGTAACCTTCAGAGAAAGTTTCCTAATGGTTCAATGTAGGTTATCTACAACTTTCACACCAAAACATTTCATGAAACTTAAGGGATGAGTCCTAGGGGTTTCCTGAAGATCATAACTTTTGTGGGAACTTTCCCCAAAGGGTTGCTGAACGTCTTAATTTTATGCTGTCACCGAAAATTCAGGAAATGTTCCCTAAAAATTGATCTACAATATTCACAATGTAAATTATTGGGAACCGTCCCCAAAGATTTGAATACAACTGTGAAAGAATGTTCAAGGAGTTTTGTTTCCCAATGAAAGTGTTTTCTGACCTTTTAAACATTCTTTAAAGTTCTCTGAGGGTCATTCTCAATATGGAAAGAGCAATTTTCTGAAACCTTCTGGGGAATGAACGTTGGTAGCAACTTCAACAATGGCTTTTTGTAACTTTTTATAATAAAAATTCTTGTGGAAGACACATTTCAGTTAAAACCAAAAAGATAAAACTGGATAACATTAAAACAATAGCTACTGTTTTCGCCAGTGTATTGTTTTTGTAAGCTACAGTTCACTGGTTGAACACATCTAAAAAGACCGGGAAAATGGTAAACTTGGAAAACAAATGTGATCACCAAGTTCGGGGTGAAAGAAGTAGTGACTTCATTCTGCCAAAGGGAGGCAGTAGGTCTCTGAAATGTGCGTCAACTGGCGGAATGAAAGAGAAGAAGATTTCCCCGGAAGTCTGCTTGCAGCTTTAGGAGGCAAGTATGAAATCCGTTCAATGGAAATTACAATTCTTCGCGTCGTTACAGGTCTTTACTAAGCTGAATTCAGTCGTTTTTCCCACTGCGCCTTGTCGTTAAATAATCTTATAGAATAGATTAATAAAAATAGATTTTAAACCTGGTCGGTAGTAGCAGTAGCATTAAGCTAGCCTAACCTGAGAAGAGATTTCGCGAAGAGAAATGGCTTTTTCACCTTATATTGCTTATGGACAATTCGTCTCTTAGTTTTCAAGGCTACTGAACATACTCAACTGCTTAGCACGCTTTGTTATTTAATTCGGGTTGGTTTATTACAAAGTTCTCAAAGAGGGAGGGTAATTTCTAGATGTTTCGTGCAACTGTTCATAGGACATAGCAGAGAAGTTCAGAGGAGTCTGTTTTGTTTGTGATGCAGTCACTCAGTGAGCACTAAGCATTAACCTCCATTTCTTCTGTTTTTGCTTCTTTTTTTTGTCACGTTTAGCTTTTCAGCTCGTCAAATACATTTTAATATTAGGGTAACATACCCAGAGTAAGCAGGAGATGTCATTCTCCAGTCATTTATTTTATTAAAGAGAAAAACATGTATACAGCTCAACCAGTTCCAATGTGAATTGGAGCCTTAAGCCGAGTTTGTGCCACCAATGACTGCAACAGATGACAATGTTCTGATAGAGAGGAGAATTTATGGTTGAGGTACAAGTTAGTCCTGCAGAAGGAAGGATAGCTTCAGACATTCCACCTTTATGTTGGAGTGCCATGTTCTCATGCTGAAATCCTGTTAGTTTTACTCCAGATGAAACGGAACAAACACCTTCCAAAACATTTAAATTAATTTTCATCTCAGTCCATAAAATACATTTCTAATAATCTTGAGAATCATGTTTTTTTGTGTGTATTTTTTAGCAAATATGTTTTAGCAAATATGTTAAAAAAAAACACTTGAAATCTTGTAGGCACACCAGTTTTTCCCTCTAGTCTGTCTTTCTAAATGTTGAGTCATGAGCACTGACCTTAACTGAGGCCTGGTGCTTTTGATGCCGCTGTGAGTTCTTTTATGAGTTCCTGGATTACTTATTTAAAGTTATTTGGCTGATTGGTCACTCCAAATTAGGCTCATCACGCTCCAAATCTTAGAAATGGTTTTATGACCCTTCCCAGATTCAGTAATGTCTTGGTTTGCCAGTAAACTGGCAACTATGACTCAACAGGCTGGCAGGGTGGTTTGTGTGGGTTTTTTCCCTAAAACAAATTAAAGCATTTGGTTGCATTTTCTGTCTATTCGGGTGGCTTTCTATAATGGTAGATGATGTTTCATTTCTACTTGTATTTGACAGTAAATTTGAAGTATAAACTTAACTTAAAGTTAAGGCAGGTCTGAGTTATTAATTGGTCTTTGTGGACCAATGTAATTTTTTTTTCTTTCTGACCAGCAAGGAAATGGAGAAAAATGAAGAATCATCCAAAAGCAACGCCAGCAGAACGCTGCTTGTCCGCCACTTACCAGCTGAGCTTAATACGGACGAGAAGGAAGATCTCCTGAGGTATTTTGGTGCCGAGTCGGTTCGAGTCTTTTCAAACCGGGGACGTTTGGTAGGTCTTTTGACCCCTTTGCATCCTAAAATCTGACTTTTATGTCCTACATAAATTGATTTATTTTTTTTTCCTTCTGAACAGAAACATGCGGCTTTTGCAACATTTAAAAGTGAGAATATGGCAGCAAAAGTGAGTGTCTTGTGTCCAAAAGCCACTAAATATTGTTTTCTTTCGTGTGAAGACGTAACTAATGTTTTCGATGAGTTTGTGGTGGATGATGGTACTCAACCTCCCATCTTATTTTTTGTAGGCCCTCAGTAGGCTCCATCAGTTACAGATTCTGGACCAGACCCTTATTGTGGAGTTTGCACAAGGTCAAGATAATTTAACAGTTTTAAAGGACCCCCCGGTGTCAGATGGGTATGGTTTTCTGTAGTACATCGCCCTTCTCCTTCCCATTCAACCTATCTTTGCCACTTCTTATTGTTGCACTGATTTCCTTTGTGAAGACTCTCACAGGTTTCTGGTTTCATCTCTTCTCTTTTCCACACAGTCATGTCAAAGAAAAGCAGAAGACACAGGAGTTCAAACAGCCAAAAATCCCAATCATAGAGACTGGCGTTTCTCCTAACCTCGGGTAAGAAGGACTACATGCCGTAAACAAAAGGGTTACTGAATTATTTTTGAGTTTCGACCACATTTTATGAGCTATAGAAGAAACTACATACTAGACCTTTTAGGGGGCCCCTGTACCTGAAATTTGTGAAGCCTGCAGCCTCCACCTCAAAACTACCTCGGACACTTCAGTGTGCTCGCATGACGTGATCCTTAACAGTTGTCAAGGTGTCGTCAGTTCGCTCTGCAGAAACCGCCTGTAGGCGAGCTGACAGTGAACCTGGAAGAGAATCTGAGAGGGATATTTGGGAGCTGTCAGACACCTTGTGTCCAATTAGATAGCCGGTCTGCCACTGAGCTCCTGACAGGCAGCCTGGCCTGCCAGTTGACGGGACCAGGTGCTCTTTGATACCACTCGCTACGGTAACAGCACATTCTCGTTGCTGCAACTCTTATCTTAAACCAACTTCCAATTTTTTTTATATCTTTTGCAACCTTAATGGTTGCAGGAAGATTTCTTTCCATTGTATCTTAAAGCTGCTTGCTGAAAAGTAAACGGAAGTAGAATCACCAGTCTTTACCCATTACCTAAAATGTATAGTATCTTTTGCATTGTGTAGTTTCAAAATTGATGGCGGGATGGAGGGAATTCCTAAATCACACACAAATTAGGGATAAGAAATTCCACATTTTTACAAAATAAAAGTTTGTATAAATCAACCTGTTTAAAATTCCCATGTTAATTTGCTGGTTCAACACGATCTACCAGATTAAAATGTAGAAATCCCATCTTTTCCCAATCAGTCAATGTGGCACAGCCATCGGCTACCAGGTTGCTCTGACAGCAACATTCTTTGGTGTGGAAGTTGTTACTAAATAAATAATGCTCTTTTCAGTCCCTTGAAGGTGTGTTTTTTAATTGTTGCGGCCTAACTTACTGATTTTGCAGCACCTTTTCAAAAAATAGCTTTTTTTCTAAAACTTCATTTTTGCCACAACATGGTATTACTAAAAAGTTTAAGTTTTGAAGTAGTTAATACTTAAGGTGTTCATAACAATTTCAAGTACCTTTGTGAAATGGCACCCTTAATTCAAATGAAGTCAAGTCCTGAGGAGTTGTTAAAGTCACAAAGAATAATTCCAATTTGGTCAGTGAAGTTAACATTAACTGTATACACAATACTTAAGCAAATCTACAGAACATCTCAAAATGTGTTTTGCAAAAAAAAAAAAAGAGGCAAATGTTCCCTTTAAGTGTAATACAAGATATAATTGCTTGAAGGCTGAAAACAACCATTATAACATAACCAATAGCATTGCACGTCTGTATAAAAGGGCAGAGTTGGATTTATGGAAGCGATTTCCTGATCAGGCTTTTACTGGCCAATGCTGAGGTCTGATCTGCCACCTTTAATAATTTTTTTTCCCCAAAAAACGTAAACAAATTCTAACTCATCTGTGTAAATTGCTGGTCTTTCGAGGATCAGTGTCCTGCCAAGTCTAGATGTCGCTCTGCTTCAATGCAGCTGGCTCCAATATAATCTCATTAGCAGAGCTCTGTATCACTTGACTGCATGATAGCAAAGCAGTTTAGCCGTTTGATTCCAGTGTGTAAGACAAAGGACACGTCTAAAAGTTGCAGGACACCGGTCCTCGAGGACTGAAGTTTGAGACTGCTGGTGTAAATTGTTTCAGCGATTAAATGTAGAAAACACGGTTGCAGGTTCTGGAATAGAGGTAGTGGAGGTGCAGTCACGCCAACCCTGTTTAGTCCAAACTCTATTTTGTTTGCTTAGAAAATCTTATTTGTTTGGGGAAGTGTGTATGTGCAATCAAACTGATGCAAACTCTGGTTTGCCTACACATTTAGATCTTGGTTTCATTTCATATCTGGAGACAAGCGGATGGGAGACCTCTCCAAAAAAGCAGGAATAGGACTGAAGCGTAAGGCATTCTGGGTAAATGCAACTTAAACTCAGTCTTGCAGGAGCATTGGCTTGATGCCACTTCAGTTTGCATCATTGTCTTTGTTGATGCACTGGCAGACCCACAAGGCAACAAATGATCCGGAAGGAAAAAAAACCCCAGAAAAAATCTGATTTTGAGAAGGAATTTGAGAAGGAAGTTCCGCACGTTTCTTTCAATGGGTTCTTGGTGTAGCGCCACCTTCAGTGGGGGGGGAGTGTGTTTTTCCAAAGGGTTTCGTTCGTTTGACAGAGTGCAGTGCGAAAGTGGAAAAAGTAAGAAATATTGCAATTTTGGTCCCAGATTGAATCGAGACTAGACTCGACCATACTCACTTACACATCAAAGCATGCGTTTCTTAGGTTTACTTCATCTACAAAAACGTGCATCATTGTCTTTGTTGATGCACTGGCAGACCCACAAGGCAACAAATGATCCGGAAGGAAAAAAAAAAAATCTGATTTTTATCCTAATTTGACCTTCTAATCACCAGCTAGAACCAGTAGTAGTTGATCTCTGATTGGTGGATGACTCGTTATGCTTGGTGTTCATGTTCCCTCTCCTCTTTTCGAACCCTTTAGGATGAGATTTCATTCAAATCCCACGCTGAAATATTTATACCCACCGCCCTCCAACAGCGTCCTCACAAACATAACGCATGCCCTCATCGCTGTGCCAAAGTTTTATGTCCAAGTGAGTAAACACCGCCTCTCCTCTGTTCCCTTTATTTTCCATCCAACAGCATGGATATGCAGATGTGGAGAATCTCTGTGTCTTTGTGTTGCATTATATTCCTTTCTGGAATCTGTTTTTCAAAAAATAAAAAAATGTGACCGAAACAAAAAGCATGCAGTCTTCAGATTCTGATTGTGAAACTGAAACACGAATCAGGAACAAGTGTGCCCAAGGTTTCTGAGCACCGGCCAAGCTCTTAGGGATCAAACAGCAAGCGTTTGGCTTTTAAAACCCAATTCGGGGAGCAAGTATTAATAATAAACCGTAAGTGGGAAGCATGAGTTATGGGTTTAGCATTTCCCTGGGAGCCGAGCTGCTTCCTGTGTCGGCGTCTAGGTGGTGCTAGTGCGCCAGCCGAACGGCTCTGCTGCACCTCAGGTATCTGTCTTCTGCTTCAATCCCACCTTGATCCTCGTATTTGTATGCAGAAGTCGGCCGGTCTGTTTTACATACGGAGCCTGCGTTCCAGGCTGCCTGTTTGGGGAGCCGCAGTGTTTATGCAACCGGCTTGTGTTAGGATTCCTCACACATGCACACATACATTCTGCTGTCCCTGTTCTAAATGCGTACATATCTCACATCGAAACAGGTGCTTCATCTGATGAACAAGATGAATCTGCCATGCCCGTTTGGTCCCATCACAGCAAGACCGCCCATGGTAAGATTCCAGACGTGGTTCCTGAATACAGAAATGGTGTAACTGGTTATACTGGGTCTCGCAAAAGCATTGAAACACTTTGATCTCATCAGTTTGAAACAACAGGAGGTGCGCTTCCCATAAAATAATCTGCATTTATCTGTTCAAGCAGATATATTGCACATCTCCACTTCTTCCTTTTCTTCCTCTGAATCTTACATCGTTACAAAATTTTTTCTTTGACCCTCACAAATGTGATGCATTTACTTGGGATGGGCAATATGGACGTAAAGTTCTATCACAATGTTTTGTGGTACTGTTGTGATTACAGTAAAAGTGACTATAAGAACTACGTATTACTTCTTATTAAGTCATAGTTAGACTTGTGTAATTAGTGCCAGGTCTTTAGCACATTAATTTAGATAGATTAATTACATAGGCGTTGGCAAATAAAAAAACAGTTTATAAAATTTTAATTTTTTTACATACAAAGGTTCCAGACAGAACCATATATTCACTTGTTTCTGGTACGCCAAAAAATCTGACGCAGAAGCGACATCTGCAGACAACACATGGATAAGAAAGTTCAAAGGGAGTTAATTTGTTCTTCAGAAAATGATCTGATCGGACGCTGGAGAATACTGTCATCATGTGCAAGTTTAGCTAAAACGAGTTAGCCTTTTTTTGTAGCTACTCAAGCCTAAAATAGCATCTCAATGCTAAATATATTGCAGCAGCACAGTGCTAATTTCAGCATCCACAGAAGTATTTTTTCAAAGAAGTTGTATAAATGATCAGGGGTTCCTGAAACGCTTGAATGCTGACTGGCTATAGAAGCATTTTGTGCTAATCAAATGGTTGAATAACCTGAAAAACAGATTAAAAACTACAAATCTTTATTGTTGAGCTCATATATTCAATAATTTAGCAGCAAAAGGGGTTTCCTGACTTGAAAATATTGCTTATTTTGTTTATATACACTTTTCGAGGAATTCATTAGCCCTTGCAATTAACTCGACTAAAAATTTGAATCGAGAAACCACAACATTTGATGTGCAATTTGTTTCTTTTTTTTTGTTTGTTGCAGTTTGAGCTCTTGCCTCCTGCTCCACCCTTCCCCATGCCTCCTCCTCTGCCCACTGACTACCCACCTTTACCAGAGGAGGAGATGGACAGGTCCAGTGAGGAAGAGTCGGAATATGAAAGCGGGGATGAAGAAGATAAGGAGAGGTGAGGAGAGGAGGCAGGCATCGAATTAATATTCATAGATGTTGTTTCATTGTACGTTTAGATGCTGATTGTCTTTTTTTCTTTCCTGTACATGTTAGTCATTTTTTTTTCTCCCTCTTCCTCCCCTTGTTTTATTTGAGGATCGCACGTTTGATGGGTCTGGTCAACCAGGCGTGCAAGAGGCCCCTGAGACCAAAAACAGCTTCCAAAAGGAAGAAGCCCAAGATCAAGGACCTGCTCTACGCTCCGAAACCAGACTCTCAGAGGTACGCCAAGCACTCAAGCATGTCACAGTCCTCAAACATGATTTATCCGGATACCGTATTCATGGCTCAGTTAAGGCACAGGGCAAAAGACAAAAGAAAAGAGAAAACCTCTCCATATGATCCGTCTTCTTCCTGGAGACGGCCCCGTGTGGCTCAGCGACTTGTCCTTGTTCCACATTCTCACACACCTGCACACCACTTCCCTCATGAACAGAGCGCAGAGTCTGCTTTCCGGACTATAAATACATCTCCTGGCCACGTGTTTATCCGACTGTGGAACATCTCAACTTTAGCAAAACACAAAAAAAACGCCTAAACCAACCATACATCATCCAGGTTTGCTGTATATTCAGTTTTCTCTCCGTCTCTCTCTCTGTTCCTGTCGGCCTCAGTGCTCCGGCGCTGCAGCCCTCCGACGTGTTTGAGAACCCGAACCCCGCCGGCCCCAGGAAAATCGAGTTCAACATTTCGGTGCCAGAGGCGGCAGCCGCCGCGGAGGGAAGCGGTCGAGCCGACGTTGACGGTAGGACTTTTTGACCCCCGAGCTTCAGGTGTATTAAAAAAAAACCACTGAATATGGTTGGAATTAACAGAAAAATAAAGTTTGGTGACCCAGAGTGAAATTCAATATCCAGAGAGATTGAGTTTACTTTTACAACCAAGGAATTCACTTCATTAAAGCAGCTTCAGGTTGGGAGTTCTTGCATTTACCCTGAAATGAGATTAGTTAATTATTTATAGTTGTATAAATGAGTGTGCAGTTCTAAAGGACAAACAGAGCATAGAATAAAGAGGAGGTGGTTGGGGAAAAGTACAGTGTCTTGAAAAAGTTTTTAAAGGGTTCAGTGTTATGTAAAGTTGACATTTTTTTTTATCTTTACATCACATTATAATGTTATTTCCTCACCTAAAACATAGCTGGAGTGTTGATTTAATTCTTTCATGTATGTTTGAGAAATCCTTCAATCTCCCGTGGCAACCATTCAGCTGTGAAAAATGGACATGGCAACACTTTTGAGAAGTTCCTCCTCTGAGCTGCAGTTTCCAAGCTTCTGAGTTGCCTCCACCTCGGCTCCTTCAGACTAGCCAGCAGACAATTAGCAAACATCTGGTGGAGCTGCGCATCAGCAGAGCTTGTTATATAAGCTACTTCTCAATGCAATGCAGCTGAAATGTTATTAAAGTGTTGAGATGACTTCCTGAAGGTGGAGTTTCTTAAAGAGACAGAGGCCCAATTTCAAGGCCTTAAATAACAAAATCAAATTTCTTTTTAAGTCGTATGTGATACAAATGAAGGTAATATAATTACTTGATTATGCTATAAACTGGCACTATGCGTCAAGAAAATTCATGATACTGCCCCTTTAAACCCTATGACTACCGCATTACAACCACAAACTTCAGGTTATTTTATTGAGCTTTTAATGAAAGGCGAATAAAAAGTTGTACAAAGTGTAGGTGGGTATTTTTTTAAATTTATTCATCTCTCCTTCCTCACATGCCCCCTTCATTACTCACTTCTTATTCCCCTTCCTTTTTTCCTCACAACATTCCTGCTGTAGACAGATGAGCCATAAATGCTTGATCAGTATTTTGTATTTTATTATGAGCACTGAGAATTTGAACTTAATAATGCGCAGCATCCCCTTTTAAACTGAGCGCTTTGCTTTAACCATCTCAGTTTTGTGAGCAACGCTCACGGCCTGGAGAAACGCAGCGTCTTGTGATGAAGCCTGTCTCGCAGATCGCTTCACTTTCTCAAGTCAAAAAGCTCAAAAAGGCTCTGGCCTCTCATCAGTGGAGGAGAGACAGAGTGAGGCTCCAGCTTCCCTTCTGTTTTTTTTTTTTTTTTTTTATCACAACGAGCCAAGAGATGATTTGTTGGTCCTGTTGACACAAGTTCAAGCCCCGACTAGAAGTGGAGTCGGAGCCGAGTGTTACACGGCAGCGCTTCAAAGCAGAAAGTTGCAGCAGAAAGTTTTTTTTTTTTTAAAGCTATTATCTGCGTGAACAAACGTCTGTGAGGACACAGTCTGTGTCTCCTGTCATCTCCGGGGTTCCCTGCTTGCCTTATCTCCCCTCTCCTTGGCTTCGGCTTCACTCCTGTAAAAGTAAAACAGATCTCAAAGTCGTGTACAAAGGATTTCCTAGAGGCAGGGGAAAGATAAACTCTGACAGGTGGCTTTTTTTTTTTTCTTCTTCTTCTTGGATTAGTCTTGTTTTGGCGGACGGGGCGAGTGAGGGCTGATAAACAAGCTGTTTAAATAAGAAAAGGGGGAGGTGGGCGACCGATAAGGAGGACTGTAAGTTGGGAAGCGGCGATCTGGTGTTTATCAGAAAAGCTCCACGGCATTCTGCGCCTCGACACTCGCGCACATGCAACTCATTGATATGACAAACCATTCTCACCCCCGTTTCTGTGGATTTGGACAGGCTCACTGCTCTTTTCCATCTGCAGCGCATTCACCCACTGCTGAAAAGATTTATCCCCTCTACCTTCTTTCAAGAAGAAAAACCCCCAACAACTTCTTTCAGTTTTTCTATTATTGTTAATTTTTCACTTTTTAAAAGTTACATTATACTAAAACCACAGCGAGTAACGTTCTGTAGAGGGATTATTTGTTTGCAAACACAAACTTTCAATGGTTGCCAGGGTTACCCACATTTTATCTTGCTGCTTTAACATTACCTAGCACGTTGTCAGCGCACTACAGCTATTCGTCACACCGTTATAAAATATGTTATTAGTGAGCAGGACACGTCTTTATGACCCAAAGGCATGTAACGCATTTGGGATAAATGACGGAAAAAAATAGAGAACAATAGAATTTAATATCCTTTATTTATCCACAAGGGGCAATTGTTTATTTGTTGAAAAGCTACTCCATCCAAAGTGTTAAATATTAGTACAAATATAACCATAAGTGATATAAAATTAAAAAAAAAAACAAAGTAAACACAAGTATGACATTGTAAATAATTCTAATATGACTAAATATGATATCAATAAATAAAGTAAAATGGCTCAAACTTCAATTACTAGGAATATTGAAAAGGGTTTTCCTAAAACTACCAATTTTCATAAATAAACGTAATTCATATTTTTCTTGCAAAGAATAGAAGACGTACGATCATTTATACCTACTTTGTCCACAGGCAGTCATTTTGACTGCAGGGAATTTTGCTCTGTTTTGTCTCAGCTTCACTGCCCAGGCAAAATTAATGTAGGTGATAGTTTTTCAAGAGTATAATTTAATAGTTTAAGTAGTCAGAATATTATAGTCTTGCTTTGTTCCTGTTGGCGACATGCGCAGTGCAGCGGGTGCAGACGCAGCGTGACGCCGACTGATGATCGCTCTCTGTCACCGTCTGAAAATATGGGACTGATTGACGGGGGGTTTTCCTCTCTTAGCAGATGAGAGCAAGAGCGCCCCCTGCAGCACCGCTCGGGAAGAGACGGTGACTGAAGGTTTTGGGAAGCTCTACCCCAGTGCCCAGACCAGCCAGCAGCAGGACGAGCACAGCGACGACGAAGAGGATCTGGTGTCAGACGTCATCTCCAGGAAGGAGCTGGAGAAAGGCCGGCTGTCCAGAGACGGTAAGTAGTTACAGAATAATCCATGGAGCGTTTTCACATTATGGAAGCAAAATTTGGTGTGCAGTTGAAACTAGAAGTTTACATACAGTGAATGCAAAGACACCTTTACTTTTATTCTGTAATTTTCTGCAGTAAAAAATATTGTAAAAAATCAGACCAGGCTGCTCTTGTTTTTGGTTGGTTTGAACGACCAACATTATTTCTGTTTGCTAAATGCCACAATAATAAGAGAAAGAATATGTCAGATCGGTTTTATCGGTTTCAGAAGTTACAGAAGTTAGCAAAGCTACTAGGATATAACCAAATTATCCTTCAATAAAAGGATGAAGTTGATCGCAAGATTTTTGTCAGCCAATTTTTGGTAGAAAGAGAAAGATAAAGGAGAAAAACAAAAAATCATGCAAATGGAAATTATTGAGCTTGTTTTAACTTGTGTGACTGATGGATTGAGACAGGCCTGCCCACAATGTGACGCTGCCATGCCAATACTTCATATAAGCATCCCAGTTTTTCCTCCAATTGTAGCGATGGTCGTTATGGCCAAACAGTCACAGTTTGCGGCTGGTCCTTGCAAACTGCATTTTGGCTTTTTTTTTTTTTTTTGTATATTCTTTTTATGGTTTTTATCGGCTCTAGTGGCCTTCATTTGACAGTAGGTAGACAGGAAGGCGGGCATCGAGAGAGGGGGAAGACATGCAGTAAATGAGGCACGGTCGGGAGTCGAGCAGCGACAGCCGCGGCGAGGACTCAGTCCTCAGTACGTGGGCCGTGCTTATCCCCTGCGCCACCACGGCTCACCCCGCATTTTGGCTTTTTATCTCTCTTTTGAAGTAACGGCTTCCTCCTTGCTGAGCGGCTTTTCAGCCCGTGGCGGTGCAACCAGAACCCGCGTACTGCCGATATTCCCATCGTGTCTACACTTATAATTGTTTGATCAAACGAACGCGACATATTCAAGCATCCGGAAATTCCTCCCAAGCATGAACCAGACTTGGGAACAAATGCAGTTGTGTAATGTTCTTCTATCGAAATGCAAAAAAAAACCCGTGGAAACATAGCGCAGTGAGTTTAATTTCCAGCCCAACTCATCACAGCATCACTGACGAGAGACGGAGAACAAACAGCCTGCAAAATTCTCCAAAGTCAACAGACATTAAAACGCCTCGGAGGGACGCGTTTGGACTCGCGTACGTGCTCCCAATGACAACATTCCTCCTTTCATGTAGGTATTGCAGAACAGCTGTAACGCTCTAATTTCCTCCTCGCACACTTCTGTTGAGAGGTGATGCAACAAGCGCAGGATGCTGTAGTTCGTTTGAAATGCATATTAGAATAAACCGGGAGTTATTCTGAGAGACGTCGCTGCTAAACAACAACAGAAAAAGAAAAATAATAATTTGCAAACTGTGGGAAAATCAAACCTGAAACCAGAGACTAGATGAATCCCTCATTGAAGGAGGAGCTGCTGGGGAAAGTTTAACATCAGCATGAATGTTTTGTTAACCCCCAAAATCTAAGATTTTTATTAGCATTTGATGCAAGATGCTCATTTAACAAACGATGAGTACAAATCGGCAAAGCGTCACTTGTGTTGAAACATGGTTTCTGGAAAACATTTCCAGAAAAGGTGACGAATGAATTCAACCAAACCTCCAATGGATTCAGACAGTAGAGCACAGAAATGGTTCTGTACCTGTCCTTGTTTTTTTCATTTTTTACTGTTTTATTCATCTGGCATCAATTTCTCTCCTCCCTCTTTTTCAAACAGAGATAAAAAGGATGTCTGTTTTTAAAAATTATGAAGCCGGAGAGCCAACCTGCAGGCTGTACGTGAAAAACATCGCAAAGCAGGTGGAGGAGAAGGTAGGTCCAGCTGTTGCACGTGACCCACTTTCATCCATCCTTCCTGATCTGTTTATCTGTTTCTTGTCCTGAACACTCACCTGTATCAGCACAGGACTCTTTCTTCAACTTTTCCACTTTTATTACATAAACACTGTAAATCTGAGTCTGTGTTTCGGACTTAAAATGGACTAAAAAGGATTTATGTTGTCACAAATACAAATCTGAAAAGTTTGGCCTGCTTCTTTATTGTTTTTAATGTGACAAAATGACAAAAATGTTTTTTTTAGATTTTCATTCATTATCTTTCATGTTTTCCAGGACTTGAGGTACATCTATGGGCGCTACATTAACCCTTCGTCAGAAGCCGAGAGAAACATGTACGTAAACAAAAATCTTATTTGACATTGCGCCGCAGTTTTCTCCTGTTTTTGGGGCTATTTTTGGCCCCAGCAATTATTCCGTTCCTCCCAAGAGCTTCCCGTAATTTGTGCTGACTGTGCCTGGCATTTTTTAATAAGTATCCGCACTAATACTGAGATCATGAGGGACATTAAGATGCTGGTGCATCAGCACTCCCTCAAACAGATTTGGGCCAGACTCCTGTGAGGAACAGGAAAGAGGAGAATCTCTGCCTGGGGCTCCGGCTGGCCTTTTCCCACCTGTGGCTTCATCTTTTCTGTATATTTCTTTTATTATGGAGGACCAACCGTGCCAATAATTGCATCATTAAATAATAGCTGACAGGTGTAACCACATTTTGTAATCTTTCAAGAAAAGAAAACAGAAATATATCATTAACTATTTCATTATTCCTTTGCTACTATGTTTGATTAAATTATTTAAAAACTGTCTCTTTAACTGGACTCTGATTGAGTAACTGCACAGCTAGTTAACTTACAAATCCCTCTTTGCAACAGAATTGTTGACGCTGATTTGTTTTTCAAAAAAGCTCTAAATTCATGATTAAATGAAATTACTTCTGAATAAGCAACTAAATATTGAAATGAAGATGCAATTGATTTTTGAAAATTATCTCATTCCTAAAATAATGGCCCAAGTCATTTTTTAACCAAATTTTTTGCCTAAAATGTCTTGGCATAAAATGACCTAGAAATTAACAATATCCTGGTTTTAATTTTCCCGTTAACTTGATTTTACTTGCTTGCTTTTTGAAATTTTTGAAATTTAGTAGTTTTATTTATTTTTTTTTACACTTTTGACCCTCTGCATATTGCATCATAACTTTAACTTTTAATTTGGGAGAGCACAGTCTGCAGTCGCCATCTATTCTGACAGAAATGACTCAAACATGATGCTTCCTGAAGCAGACGGGCCACAGTGTTGCTGCAGAGTGCTTATTTTATGGATGGTTGTTGTCATCTGTGCTGTCCAGGATTTACTAAAGTAGGGGATGTGTTTTATGAACTGCTTCCAGAGGAGAAAAAAAGGCTTTACGGACACATGCCCATCAGCGGCAGATCCTGCCCTGAATGCTAAATAAACTTTTAAAGCCTCCTGTTGCTTGTCTTCGGCAAAAATCAATTGTCGGGGATTTAGAGCCTGCGGGTCGTTGGGCTTTGCCGACCCATTCGGTTTTATGTGCTCACAGGAGCAGATAACATTTCCCCGTGTCGCGCCGAACGGAGCGCGGTGCAACGTTTGAGCCGGACGGGCCCCGAGCGTGCAGCGGATGATGATGTCGTTCCCGCTTGTTTTTTGTTCCCCAGGTTCGACGTGGTGTTAATGAGGGAGGGGCGGATGAAAGGGCAGGCCTTCGTAGGACTCCCGAACGAGCGCAGCGCCGAGAAAGCCCTGCGGGAAACCAACGGCTTCGTTCTCCAAGACAAACCCCTCGTCGTCGTATCCTTTTATTCCCTCCACCCCTTCCTGCGCTCCTTCTCGCAGGATGAAACGAGAACAAGGCTTTTTAAAAGGAGCGTTACTGCCTGCAGACTTTGTTGGGGTTTAATTCATTTTTGTTGTGAAGACACCCAGACATGCCAAGAAGTAAAAGTTGTGTGGTGTGAAAATGTTGTTTGCAGTCCAAATCAGGACCTTTTTCTAACATCACTGATTGAAAAAGTAACCAAGCCCGAACACATTTAATGTGATCCTGAGACTAAAGCAAAAAGAAAATCACAGGCAGGACGTGTATTAAAGCGATGCAGGGAACAGGGGAAGTATTTTTGGTTTATTAAGTGAACCCTCCCCTCCACAGATGTTTTGTTGGCTGTGCCCCTCAATGCTTTCAGGAGGATGAGGACTAATTTCTGGCAGCTTTGAACCACCACCTGCTCTTCCTTCTTTCTCGAAGCTAATTATGCATCAACTTTTGAACCTGTCACAGGGAGCAAGGCTTCTGATTTTGATGCTGTTTTAATGTGCATTTCACAGCGAGTTAGCTTGGAGACAGCATTGTTATACACCCAGCTCAGAGTTTAACATGCTGGATCTGAAAACGGCGCTGTTAGAACTCGATTGCATGGCTCACACTGGACCTCAGCACATATTACACACATATAGATATATGTAAAGTAAGGAACTGTTGGACATGTGGAAAATGACAGGATCCGCAATATCTTTTTTTTTATTTTACAAATATATTTATACATTCTTTATCTAAATTTCCTGAGCTGATTTTATGTAGGGCTACAACAAAAGAGGGGGAGAATACACATTACTGCCATGTTTGGGTTTTTCCTTCCTTTTCATAATTACGTACTACTTTGTGTTGGTCTGTCACAATTATCCCCCATAACATTCTTTGTCGTTGTGACAAAATGTGAAAAGCTTCAAAAAGTCTGAATTCTAGCGTAACTTTCGTTTTAGCTTAAATTGGGAATTTGCATCTCCTCCTTGGGCTGCCACCTTATCGTGGTGGAGGGGTTTGTGTGTCCCAATGATCCTGGGAGCTATGCTGTCTGGGGCTTTATGCCCCTGGTAGGGTCACCCAAGGCAGACAGGTCCTAGGTGAGGAACCAGACAAAGCGCAGCCTGAAGACCCTTATGATGGAAACGAACTTTGAATCTCGCGTTCCCTTGCCCGGACGCGGGTCACCGGGGTCCCACTCTGGAGCCAGGCCTGGAGGTGGGGCACGATGGCGAGCGCCTGGTGGCCGGGCTTTTAACCACAGAGCCCGGCCGGGCTCAGCCCGAAGAGGAGACGTGGATTCCCCTTCCAATGGGCTCACCACCTGTCGGAGGGGCCAAAGGGGTCGGGTGCAATGTGTTACGGGCGGTGGCCGAGGGAGGGGACCCTGGCGGTCTGATCCCCGGCTGCAGAAGCTGGCTCTTGGGACGTGAAACGTCACCTCTCTGGTGGGGAAGGAGCCGGAGCTAGTGTGCGAGGCTGAGAGGTTTCGGCTAGAAATAGTCGGCCTCACCTCGACGCATGGCTCTGGTTCCGGAACCAGTCTCCTTGAGAGGGGCTGGACGTACTTCCACTCTGGAGTTGCCCACGGCGAGAGGCGCCGGGCAGGAGTGGGCATACTTGTTGCCCCCCATCTTGGCGCCTGCACGTTGGGGTTTACCCCGGTGAACGAGAGGGTAGCCTCCCTCCGCCTACGGGTGGGGGGACGGGTTCTGACTGTTGTCTGTGCTTACGGGCCGAACAACAGTTCAGATTACCCACCCTTCTTGGAGTCCTTAGAGGGGGTACTGGAGAGTGCCCCTCCTGGGGACTCCCTTGTTCTGCTGGGGGACTTCAACGCTCACGTGGGCAATGACAGTGAGACCTGGAGGGGCGTGGTTGGGAGGAACGGCCCCCCCGATCTGAACTCGAGCGGTGTTCTGTTGTTGGACTTCTGTGCTCGTCACGGTCTGTCCATCACGAACACCATGTTCAAGCATAAGGGTGTCCATACGTGCACTTGGCACCAGGACACCCTAGGCCGCAGTTCGATGATAGATTTTGTCGTCGTTTCATCGGATCTGCGGCCGTATGTCTTGGACACTCGGGTGAAGAGAGGGGCGGAGCTGTCCACTGACCACTACCTGGTGGTGAGTTGGCTCCGGTGGTGGGGGAGGAAGCCGGTCAGACCTGGCAGGCCCAAACGTGTAGTGAGGGTCTGCTGGGAACGTCTGGCGGAGTCCCCTGTGAGACGGAGCTTCAACTCCCACCTCCGGCAGAACTTCGAACACGTTCCGGGGGAGGTGGGGAACATGGAGTCTGAGTGGACCATGTTCCGTGCCTCCATGGCCGAGGCGGCTTATCGGAGCTGTGGCTGCAAGGTCGTTGGTGCCTGTCGTGGTGGCAACCCCCGAACCCGTTGGTGGACACCTTCGGTGAGGGATGCTGTCAAGCTGAAGAAGGAGTCCTATGGGGTCTTTTTGGCCTGTGGGACTCCAGAAGCAGCTGATGGGTACCGGCGGGCGAAGCGGCATGCGGCTCGGGTGGTCGCTGAGGCCAAAACTCGGGCGTGGGAGGAGTTTGGAGAGGCCATGGAGAAAGACTTCCGCACGGCTTCGAGGCGATTCTGGTCCACCATCCGGCGTCTCAGGAGGGGGAAGCAGTGCAGCACCAACACTGTTTACAGTGGGGATGGTGTGCTGCTGACCTCGACTGGGGATGTTGTGGGTCGGTGGGCGGAATACTTCGAAGACCTCCTCAATCCCACCAACATGCCTTCTGTTGAAGAAGCTGAGCCTGTGGACCCTGGGTTGGGCTCTCCAATCTCTGGGGACGAAGTCTCCGAGGTGGTCAAAAAACTACTCGGTGGCAGGGCCCCGGGGGTGGATGAGATCCGCCCGGAGTTCCTTAAGGCTCTGGATGTTGTAGGGTTGTGTTGGCTCACACGACTCTGCAATATCGCATGGACATCGGGGGCAGTTCCTCTGGATTGGCAGACCGGGGTGGTGGTCCCCCTGTTTAAAAAGGGGGACCGGAGGGTGTGCTCCAATTACAGAGGGGTCACACTCTTAAGCCTCCCTGGAAAGGTCTATTCAGGGGTCCTGGAGAGGAGGGTCCGTCGGATAGTCGAACCTCGGATTCAGGAAGAGCAGTGTGGTTTTCGTCCTGGTCGTGGAACACTGGACCAGCTCTACACCCTCAGCAGGGTCCTGGAGGGTGCATGGGAGTTCGCCCAACCAGTCTACATGTGTTTTGTGGACTTGGAGAAGGCGTTCGACCGTGTCCCTCGGGGGGCCTTGTGGGGGGTTCTCCGGGAGTATGGGGTACCGGGCCCTTTGATACGGGCTGTCAGGTCCCTGTATGACCGGTGTCAGAGTCTGGTCCGCATTGCCGGCAGTAAGTCGGGCTCGTTTCCGGTGAGAGTTGGACTCCGCCAAGGCTGCCCTTTGTCACCGATTCTGTTCATTACTTTCATGGACAGAATTTCTAGGCGCAGCCGAGGTGTTGAGGGGATCCATTTTGGTGGCCTTAGGATCGCATCTCTGCTTTTTGCGGATGATGTGGTCCTGATGGCTTCATCAGATCGTGATCTGCGGCTCTCGCTGAAACGGTTCGCAGCCGAGTGTGAAGCGGCCGGGATGAGGCTCAGTGCCTCCAAATCCGAGGCCATGGTCTTGAGCCGGAAAAGGGTAGAGTGCCTTCTCCGGGTCAGGGGGGTCGTTCTGCCTCAAGTGGAGGAGTTTAAGTATCTGGGGATCTTGTTCACGAATGAGGGAAGAAGGGAGCGGGAGATCGACAGGCGGATTGGGGCGGCGTCTGCCGTGAAGCGGGCGCTGTACCGGTCCGTCGTGGTGAAGAGAGAGCTGAGTCAAAAGGCGAAGCTCTCGATTTACCGGTCGATCTACGTTCCCACCCTCATCTATGGTCATGAGCTTTGGGTCATGACCGAAAGAACGAGATCACGGATACAAGCGGCCGAAATGGGTTTCCTCCGCAGGGTGGCCGGGCTCTCCCTTAGAGATAGGGTGAGAAGCTCGGTCATCCGGGAGGGACTCAAAGTAGAGCCGCTGCTCCTCCACGTCGAGAGGAGCCAGTTGAGGTGGCTCGGGCGTCTGGTCAGGATGCCTCCTGGACGCCTCCCTGGTGAGGTGTTCCGGGCACGTCCCACCGGGAGGAGGCCCCGAGGAAGACCCAGGACACGCTGGAGGGACTATGTCTCTCGGCTGGCCTGGGAACGCCTTGGGGTTCCCCCGGAGGAGCTGGAAGAAGTGGCTGGGGAGAGGGAAGTCTGGGCCTCCCTTCTGAAGCTGCTGCCCCCGCGACCCGATCCCGGATAAGCGGAAGAAAATAGATGGATGGATGGATGGATGGATGGGAATTTGCATAATTCCAGTTTTAGCATAAATTCTATATTGGCACAAAATCCATTTTAGCATAAATTCGGAATTGGCATGAATTCTGCTTTAGCATGAATTCTGTTTGTTTGCAGAAATTCTGTATTAGCATAAATTCCACATAAAGTTTATATTGGCATAAGTAAGATTTTAGAATAAATTCTATTTTATCTTAACTTCTGTTTTATGATGAATTCCATTTTAGCATAGCCCTTTCTGTTGTGACGTTTGCATTTCGTTGGCCCTTCTGGGTAAAACACGGTGCCTTGTTCGGCTAAATGACAAATTGCCTCTTTTTGAATGAAAAGGCAAAAAAGTCAAATTTCCTAGATTGTTAGCTTAGAGTTAATTAAAATAGAGTGCAAAAAGAATCAGGGATGTTTTGGATGTTTTTGAATTTTACCTTTCAAACGCATCAGAAAGTCAGGGCCTGTTTACGAAGAAAGCACAAGCAGTGAACCAGTATAAATTCATAGTTTGTTAAAGGCTTGCCCTGCAACTAACCGCTCAGTCTACTAGAAATAAAAAATAAAAAAAAACTTCCTGGTGTTTTGGCAGATTAAAGCAGGAGGTTTATGAAAATCTTTTGATAAATCACATCAACACTTTTTATTTAACCTATCATCCAGGTGGCAACGCTATTATTAATCCGCACTATTTTTGAAGCTGTCGCAGCTCAACCGAGGCAGTTAGAAAAACAAGGCGCCCCGTCTCTCATAAGGTCAGGTTTGGCCAGTGGTCTGCTGGCCTTCCAAGGAAACAGCTGCGACCTTTTCTCAAATGAAATTTACACGAGGCAGAGAGCGTCGCTAGGGAGAAACGCTCAGAGCTGCATCCACAGTGCAGAGCCTCGGCTAGAACCTGACGAGTTCTGCGTCCCGCACGAGAAACGGATCTGCTCCTGGACCGCAACAGCTGGGTGTGTTTGGAAACGGAGGTGGCTTTTCAGTATCGAAGCAGAAAGTGTCATTTAGTTGTGAAAACCACCAAAGCACCTTAACTATAAAACTCCCAGCAATTTGCGAGATCCGCAAGACCGAAAGCAGACAGCACAGACGGCAAGAAGGGCCCAAAGCAGCGGTGAAACCAGCAGGTGAGAAACTCCCAAGCCTTGAAACTCTTATTTTTGTTCTTTTTCTCTGGAGAACAATTGTTCAAATATCCCCATTATATCCACCCATCTGTTTGTGTAGCACAAAATGTGTCATTGAAATACTTACAGTTGTGTTTACACTTTATCTATTTAAGATACCAAGGCTGGAAAACCATTTGTATCCTTACGTTGACATATCCTTTGGAGGAGCAAAACCTCTACACAGTTTAATTATAGTCACTATCGTACAGATAGAGCTTGAAACTTGTCTTGTAGTTTGCTGAGCATTATTTTTTATCTGTAGCTTTTTTGTTTGTTTATTCCTACTGATTATTTTCCTTGTTTTGACTGAATAGGTGCTGGTCATCAGAGGCTGTCTTCTTCTTTTCTCATATTAATAAATAAAAATATTCTCTGAGTGTCTGCTGTCATGTTTTTTTTTTATTTTGTTCCCCTCCGATTACTGCATCAGACACACATCTCAGCCAAAAGCATCATTAGTCCCAAAACTTAGTCTTGTCAGGCGAGTAAGTACAGAGTGGGGGAAAAGGTATATGAGATCTAAACGGGGCTCAGCAGCAGATGGTGGGCTGTCAAAACAGTGTGTGGAGGGAAGAGAAAAGAAAGGCACACCCGAATAGACGGAAAGCAAAACAAGCAGTCTGCAGTTTGTTTGGAAATTGTTGGGACTTGATAAGCTTACCTTTACAGTCGTTGGCCCCATTTCTCTGATTACAAAGCACAGATTTTGAAAAATAAAAGAACCACCGGCGTGCATTCATACCGCTTGAAATTTGTCATATTTCGACACTTGTTGACCTCAAAGTCCGATGTAATTCAATTAGAATTTTATGTCTGCAATTATGCACACACACTTATGCAAAGACTTTCAGAACCAAGTTTTGCTGCATTAAAGCTGGATGTGTCTCAGCTAGAGTGAACGGAGGGCATCTATGAACGTGAGTTTTCAAGTCTTGATGCAGATCCTGAATTGGTTTTAGGTCTGGACTTTGACTGGGCCATTGAATCACATTACCTTGCCTTGACCTAATTTCTTTTTACATTTATTTGTATGTTTATCTCTTTCCTTTTATCAAGTCACTTTTTGTCTTTGAGGTCTTGTTTTCTCATTTCTACCCACAGCAAACCAACTGAAAGTAAAAGAAGGTATAAGATTTTTTCGTATACGTCTATAATCTTAAGTTTTTTTTTATTATTACTCTTTGTAATGTACATGCTGTTGGTTGATGATATGTAGACTGAAAATTGAGGGAGTTTTCAAAATGTAATGCATCTACTTAGTTGGAAAAATATTTATTTTGATCCTCTAAATTATGTTTAGGTGGTTATTGTGCCAAATTTAGCCAGTGTTTCTTTTGTTCGTTACAGTGCAATAAACACAAAAAACAAACTGAGGTCAATTAATTGGCCAGACTATCTACAACTGACAGCCGCTTAAAGGCGAGAAACTGTCTTGTTGCTGAAATTTGGAAAAGGAAATTTCCATTTTCCTTTTCTTCTGGCCTTTCATTAAAGGGGGGGGGATTATGTGTTTTCCAGTCGTGTAGTGCCATTTTGTTGCATGAACTAAGTAACTATAACTTTAAGGCCTTGAAATTTGGCCTCTGTCTCTTTAAAAACTCCCTCTCTTTCTGAAACTGCACTTCAGGAAGTCATCACAACATACCTGCTCTATTAATCCTTTAACAACGTTAACGGCAGTTCACTGAGAAGTAGCTCATACAATGAGCTTGGCAGATGCGCGGTTCCACCAGGTGTTTGATAATTGCTGCTGGTGAATAGAGAGGCGGAAGCTCCGATTGGACCTTACCAAGCCCCGCCCAGAAACGCCCTTCGGACTACATGTTAGTGATGGGCAAATGAAGCCTCATGAAGCAATGAAGCTTTCCAGCCATTTGCTTTGCAAAAAGGTTCATACTCGATGCTTCATTCGTTACTCACTAGTGACATCTGCTGGTGAAACTAACAGCCTTATCATTCAGTTGGATCATACGTCCAAAAATTACTAAATGCAATATTGTCACAAGGTTTTCATCAAACTCATGTTTAGTAACAGGAGAATCAATGAAACCATATTTAATTGTCATATGTTTTAATTATTACAATTATTTGTAGCCAACCTAATCCTGGTATATGTTGAACGTCAGTGGTTGTGTTGGGTTTTCTTTTATGTCAGATGGATTTGAAAATAAAGACATTTGATGTTTTGGTGTCTTGGGAGTGCAGAGCCTGTTGGGGTGTTCACTTTTTCTTGGTTTTATAATTGGCTCTGATCTCTTACATTTGGCTACATGTTGAATTTTAGTTCTGCAACACCAAGAATTATATTCTATTGGTTGCGAGGACAGATGAAAATAGTATATGTGGCTTTTTTTTCTTTACGCATTGGCTTGATATATTTTTGCTAATCAGACTACAAATAATAGTGGAACTTTGCAGAAGGTGAGAAATTGGGAGGTGAAAGGTTAATTATTATTTAAGAATAATTTTATTGTGAGGATAATCTCAAAATATTCCCAGATGTCAGAGATTTTCCTCTTGCTGGCTCCATTTCAGACAATCAGTCAACTTTATTTGTGTAGCACATTTCAGCAACAATGGAGTTCAAAGAGATTTACATCATAAAATCACAAATGTATAGTTATATATAAAAATAATCTACAATTGAGAAAACCAGTAACAAACATTACATTTTGATGAGTGTCATCATCAATAAACATCAAATATGTCGGTCAATGTTTTATTTTATTTGGCCACTGAAGACAAATATCATCCTCTGATGCGACCAAATGGACAATAACAGCGCGGCTCATCGCGCTTTTATTTTGAAAATCGACACGCAAAATGAAGCAGTCACTCATGCAATGTGATGCCTCGTTTGTTGCCAGTCACGTGGTTTTCAGCAAGACAACACAAGCGTCGAAGCGGGGCTTCATCGGATACGCCCCCTTTTTACTGGGTACCAGCCTGGAAGCCTGGATTCAGATGGACCATCACTACTACATGTCTCACAACCCAAAGCCTTAACTCGCCTAGTTAAGGCGCCGACTGACTACAGAGTATTTCTGAGTCGATTAGTGTAGCATTTCTGCCGGATTTTCACAAAATATCAGCCACGACGATGGACAGGGGAACCAACAAGTTCATGTCATCTTTTTTTGGACGAAATTAAGGTGTTTTAGCCACGCGATGCCTCCAACATTGTGCTCATCGCAGCTAAATGCTAGCGGTCGATGAGGAAAACTGCAGATCCTCAGACCCTCAGCATAAATACAGCTGTGGACAAGATCACTGAGGCCTGTTGTTCTTGGAAGGCTGGATAAGTCGGACATTCATGATTTTGAGGGTGATTTTGAAATGAGTGATTTTTGTTGTTTGCAAATGTTCAATGTGCCTCGGTCTGCTCTGATAGGACAGAGCAGAGCAGCTGCCAGCAGCGGTACTCGGTGGTTAACCGATTAGTGTGGCTAACATGATTACAGTTAGTAAAAAGCCTTTTCAGATAAAATAAAAATCTTTAATGTATGTCAGATACGGTAGGCATTGCATATTGATCTGTTCAGCTAACATAAGGCTGTAACAGGCTTCAGGATGTAGACGTTGTATCGGTGCTGCCATTATGCTGCACGAGGCTAAAAGGTTTTTCATGATGGATGTTTATTATTGACGATTGTTTTTATTCACTAAACACAAAGAAAGCAAAGTAATAATACTTACGCAGCAGACAATCCTTTGTTTTTATAGATCCTATGACAGTTGACCTGCAAATGCGTCGTGAAAAAGTTAAATCCAAGCAAAGCTTTCGTTTCAGATTTTGGAAATCTGTGAATTTTAGTTCCACAAACATGATCAGGATACCTGACATCGTCTGTACAGATACTCCACTGACGGAGAACCATTGTTTTAGAGTCCTGACGCTAAAACTTTCTGTCGGTCCGGTGCTGAACAATGTATATTAGCTTGAGTTTGTGAGACGGTGACCCACTGATCGCTGCGCTGTGACGTCAAATGGGATGAGCCAATGAACAGGTCGGGCTGTGGTAAGGTCCAATGGACAAACATGTCTGGGGAAAAATTTCCACACATAAAGAAAAAAACTGGTTTGGTTGTTATGAGTGAGAAAATATTTGATTATCAACTACAACGTCCAACGTCCTTCCTTCCTTCCTTCCTTCCTTCCTTCCTTCCTTCCTTCCTTCCTTCCTTCCTTCCTTCCTTCCAGACATCCACAGTCTGTAAGTCAACATTCATCTCTGAATAATGCTCATATGCATTTCTTCCTTCCTTCCTTCCTTCCTTCCTTCCTTCCTTCCTTCCTTCCTTCCTTCCTTCCTTCCTTCCTTCCTTTCATTCAGAGAAGAATGTTGACTTACAGGCTGGATGTCTGGAAGGAAGAAAGGAAGGAAGGAAGGAAAGATTTCAGACATCCAGCCTGTAAGTCAACATTCCTTTCTTAAGGAAGGAAGGAAGGAAGGAAGAATGTGATGCATATGAGCATTATTCAGAGATGAATGTTGACTTACAGGCTGAATGGCACGAAAGAAGGAAGGATGGAAGCAAGGAAGGAAGGCAGGATATTCATCTGTGAATAATGCTCATATGCATCACCTTCCTTCCCTCCTTCCTTCAGAGAGGAATGTTGACTTACAGGCTGGATGTCTAAAATCCTTCCTTCCTTCCTTCGTGACATTCAGCCTGTAAGTCAACATTCATCTCTGAATAATGCTCATATGCATCACATTCTTCCTTCCTTCCTTCCTTCCTTCCTTCTTTCCTTCCTTCCTTCCTTAAGAAAGGAATGTTGACTTACAGGCTGGATGTCTGAAATCCTTCCTTCCTTCCTTCCTTCCAGACATCCAGCCTGTAAGTCAACATTCATCTCTGAAAAATGCTCATCACATTCTTTCTTCCGTCAAGGAAGAAAGGAAGGAAGGAAGAAAGGAAGGATTTCAGACATCCAGCCTGTAAGTCAACATTCTTCTCTGAATGAAAGGAAGGAAGGAAGGAAGAAAGGAAGGAAGGAAGGAAGAAAGAATGTGATGCATATGAGCATTATTCAGAGATGAATGTTGACTTACAGGCTGAATGTCACGAAGGAAGGAAGGAAGGATTTTAGACATCCAGCCTGTAAGTCAACATTCCTCTCTGAAGGAAGGAAGGAAGGAAGGAAGGAAGGAAGGAAGGTGATGCATATGAGTATTATTCACAGATTAATATCCCTCCTTCCTTAAGAAAGGAATGTTAACTTACAGGCTGGATGTCTGAAATCCTTCCTTCCTTCCTTCCTTCCTTCCTTCCTTCTTTCCTTCCTTCCTTCCTTCCTTCCTTCCTTCATTCTTTCTTTCAGAGAGGAATGTTGCCTTGCCGTGCCTTGCCGGTGAGCCCCCAAGTGTCACGCTCCTTTGCCCTGCCCTGCTTGTGAGCCCCCAAGTGTCATGCTCCATTTTCCTGCCCTACCTTGCTGGTGAACCCCCAAGTGTCACACTCCATTGCCCTGCCCCACCCTGGAGGTGAGCCCCCAAGTGTCACACTCCATTGCCCTGCCCCACCCTGGAGGTGAGCCCCCAAGTGTCACACTCCATTGCCCTGCCCCACCCTGGAGGTGAGCCCCCAAGTGTCACACTCCATTGCCCTGCCCCACCCTGGAGGTGAGCCCCCAAGTGTCATGCTCCATTGCCCTGCCCTGCAGGTGAGCCCCCAAGTGTCATGCTCCATTGACACCATAGTCCTGCTGTCCTCAAGCTTTTATACCACTGAGAATCAGACATGAAGCTTGGAGGTCTCACAACACTTTAGTTAGAATGACCATGCTTCAACTCAGTGCCTGAGATTGACTCTGTGGTACATTCTTACAAGTATACTTGTGAAACCTCTGACCACACGTCTGATCATAGGTGGCCGCCCCTGAGGCTGGTCTGGAAACGACTGATTGTATTCGTCGGCTTCCTCTTCTGTTTCCTCCTCATTCTGCTGCTGCTCGTTCTGCTGCTGCTCGTTCGGCTGCTCCTCGTTTGGCTGCTCCATGTTGTCCCTCAGCCTTTGGTTTAGCTGTTCCAGTTCGAGCTCTAGGTTTGTATTCATATTCTCCAAGACATGTATTTCCTGCTCAGAGGCGATGCTTCTGTACTGCAGGCCTATTATGTCAGTTTGAGGTGTTTTGTTTCCTTTGCCAAGGCGCTCTTTGCCTGGCGGAGCATGTTGTTTTCTTCCTGCAGGGAGGCGTTATTGTCTTCTAGTTCGGTGTTGTTCTGCTCCAAAATATTGTTCTCCTGTTCCAGGGTGTTGACCTTCCGCACCAAGAGAATATTTCTCTCCTTCAGGTTGGTTTTCTAAAGCTCCAAGGTGGCGTTATTCTGCTCCAGAGTGGCATTTGCCTCTACCAAAACAGCATTTATTCGCTCCAAGGCGATAATTGTCTGCTCCAGGGAGGTTTTCGTCTGCTCCAGGGCGGTGTTGTTCCGCTCCAGGGCGGTGTTGTTCCGCTCCAGGGCGGTGTTGTTCCGCTCCAGGGTGGTGGCTCTCTGCTCCGAGACGATCTTTCTCTGCTTCAGGACGGTGTTCTCCTGCTATAGTGAGGCATTATCCTTCTCCAGGGTAGCGTTTGCCTGCTCCAATATGACATCTATTCTCTCCACGGCGATGCTTCTCTGCTCTAGGGAGGTGTTTCTCTGCTCCAGGGAGGTGTTTCTCTGCTCCAGGGAGGTGTTTCTCTGCTCCAGGGAGGTGTTTCTCTGCTCCAGGGAGGTGTTTCTCTGCTCCAGGGAGGTGTTTCTCTGCTCCACGGTGGTGTTTTTCTGCTCCAGGGAGGTGTTTTCCTTTTCTAGGCCAGTACATTTCTGCTCCAAGATGGTTTTGTCTTTCTCCAGGGTGGCGTTCTTCTCCTTTAACCTTCTGTTTTCTTCAAACAGTTGTTTAACATTCTCATCATTTCTCTGAAGAAGCTGTTCTATTTGCTACTTCAGAATCTCGTGTTCATTCATGAGGTTTTTTGACATGGTGATTTCTTTCAGAAATTTCCAAGATCTTCTCACCAGACACTCCTTCTCCTTGCTCTACGAGTTCGGCAATGGTTATGACATTGCAGCTCTGTTTTCTCTGTTCTCTGTTCTCTTTGTGACGTCAATTTGTGTGATGTCACAAATTGATGTCACTACCTCAGCAAAACAACTAGAAAACTGCTGAAGTTTAAATAAAAACAAATTTTACGGCTGAATGCTAGTCCATGGGCCAGATGCCAAAATTTGATTTTTTTGTCTGTGTCAGCGTGTCAAAGTCAATATTTTTTGAAGAGATACATGTCTCTAGTTAATATTTTGGTATTATAGCCCTTCCAAAATGGTAGTTGAGTCATAGTTATCAGCTCATGAAGTAAAGAACCCCTTTGGAAAAATTAAGTTTTTTGAGACTGGTGTATGTCTGGTTTAGGCTCAAAGCATGGGCATTTGTCAAAGGTTTATAATATAGTGTTTGGTGTCTTCTTAAAGGGGACACTCTTGGCTTTCATTTAAACCCGGTTTTGATGTCTCTGACCAACACAGAGGCCGCTAGAGTTTGTTAAACCAAAAATAATACACATTTTTCCACACCTTTTGACCAAACTAGATACATTTATTTTATCCCTGTGGTATCCAGGGACATCAGGGACACAAGAGTTAACAACTAAAATACTCAACAGACTCTTAAGGAGTCAGAAAATGTATTATATACCTTTACTGTCTGTCTTTGGGAGGCAATTGTGAGCTGTAATTTGAAGTTACATTCCTAATAATTGCTTAGAAATTAAAAAAATATTGAAAACACATTGTAAATGCCCGTGTTGTGATTTTTTATGTTTATATGTTGTTCAATATATTTGCATGATGATTATTGTTAATTGAATTTGACATGATAGTATGTAGTTACAAGGGTGAACTGAGATATATTTACGTGCGAGGCATGATTTGTTTGAATACAGGAAGTCTTTTGTTTTGAAAAATGCTGAACAGAATCTGGTTCTGTTGTCACTATCTTGCTTTGTTGTTTGGTTGTTATTGGTTACAAACAGCTGTTGCCGTTATCAGTTGTCGCTGTTTTTCTCTTCAACGAAAACTGAACGGAAAGGTTTGATATGAGGATATTCTTCATCTTAATGACTCTGGACTTTAAACACACGTTCTTCAGAACATGCTAAAGGTAGCACAGCACGGACTTTACTACCATTAACTTTGCAGCCCTTGGACAGCGGAGCGAGGTATACGTTTAGAGCTCTATAAGTTTAAGTTGGCATTCTTATTATAACGTATTCATGTTGTGTGTCAAACAACTTTTAATTCAGTGCAACAACGTGGTTTCCAAAGAAGTAAATTTGAATCTACTGCACCCGTCGAAGCTCTCCGTGTTTTCTTGGGTCTGAGGGACTGATGCACACATTGTGGTGTAAAAACTATGGTATAGAACAGGAAAGTATTCCAAATATTTAAAACAGAAAAACAAATAAACTATTGATACAGACTGATAAAGATGCTTATTTCATGATATTGTAATATTGTTCGGCCTTACCATAGTTAGACTATTTCTGTGTTTAAAATCCATTTTAATTAGTTATTATTTAGGATTATTTTCTAGGAAATTGAGTTTGATTAGTTTGAATTTAATTACTGAAATTCATGGTTTAGTAATCCATCCATTTTCTGCTGCTTATCCGGGGTCGAGTTGCGGGGGCAGCAGATTCAGAAGGGAGGCCCTGACTTCCCTCTCCCCAGCCACTTCTTCCAGCTCCTCCAGGAACCCCAAGGCGTTCCCAGGCCATCCGAGAGACATAGTCCCTCTAGCGTGTCCAGGGTCTTCCCCGAGGCCTCCTCCCGGTGGGATGTGCCCAGAACACCTCACCAGGGAGGCGTCCAGCCCGGAGAGCCATGCGTCGAGGTGAGGCCGACTATTTCTAGCCGGAACCTCTCAGCCTGGCACACTAGCTCTGGTTCCTTCTCCACCAGACAGGTGACGTTCCACGTCCCAAGAGCCAGCTTCTGCAGCCGAGGATCAGACCACCAGGGTCCCCTCCCTCGACCGCCCCCAGTGTATAGAAACCACTGGGGGGGCCCAGGAGAAAAGTTTGGGAACCACTGGCATAAACAATCAAAGCTGCACTCCAGGTAGGTTTTTGATAAGGGGGAATAACATAATATGATGTTAAAGTGAAAAAAAGTTGACTTTACATAACACTGCCCCTTCAAAAGAAACTAGATATGATAAACATAAGAGCTGACAATAACAGGTATGATGTTAAAGCTATAAAAATCTCAATTTAGGAATAATTTCTTTAACTGTTATTTAACATCACAAAGTAGGCAGCTAATCATTTGTTGACATAAAAGGAATTGTCTGATTTAAAGTAGGAAAACTATTTTAAAACAAGACCTATGAGAGGTAAAAAAAAAAGTAAGGAACAGTTTTGTGCAACTTTAATTTATTTTTAAAGTCTCATTCAGTGCAGTTCATTTGGACCCAGCCCCGGCTGTGAGCTCAGCCCTCCTCTGGTTAAAACCCAGGCACACACACGCAGCCTTATCAATCACATGTGCTCGTCTGCTTCGACCCGCAGCTCATACTTCAACGCCACCGTCAGGGGAGAAGTTCCCATCTGTGCCCTACTTTGCCCGCCATCCCAACGATGACAAATGTGCCACCCGCCATGGAAATATTGAGAGTTACCAGGACATTTATCAGGTAGCGTTTGAGCAATATGAAAGATAACCTTTTGTAAGTGGACGCAGATAAAGATGTATGCTCTGCCTTGGCTTTTGCACGGGCTTCATTTCAGCCTAATACCACGACTCACCCAGGAGTAATATCATGAGGATGCGTTTCATATTTCGGATTCAACCAGGTGTGCAGTCTGTTAGCTAGGCGGACTTCAGCTGTTGGGACTGCTGCATACATATGCTCACTTTTTCATACTAGTTCAGGTCTTTTATAAATATCAGCCTTCAGTTTTCATATTGCTTACTTTTGAGTGACATGTTTACTAAACTGGAGACATCAACAAGCCTCGGGCCAAAAGTCTTCTCATGATACCCCTGAAGACACCGTTTATGTCTTTCTTAACCCATGGGGAGGGTTCTTCTGGGAAATAAAGATTTTAAGAAATAACTTTCTAAGATTTGCAATTTAACTGGTATTTTTTTAAAGCACTCCCTTAATCACTGTAGCAGGAGTTTCTGTCACAACGCAGTGACGCACTCATTTAAAGGGTTTTAATACAAGTAAGATTCTCTTGTACAAAGAAAAAGATCAGATAAAGCTCAACAAACCCAAGTCATCCCCAGAACTGAAGAACGTGGGACATTCCAATTGGATAAATTGACTGAGTCGTTTTGTTTTCAAAATGTCAATATGTAGTATTAAGAATAGTTTAACTAATGGGCAACTGATCAAAATTGGCTAATTTCCTGTTGATCAGTTCCGATCGGTGATCAGCAGGTTAACACTGAATTAAAACAAAGTTAGAAAAACACAAAGAAAGCAAATGAATTTAAACTACCAGGTTAAAAAAAATGCCAGCAAATGTTACAATATTGCATAAAAGTTAATATAGATTACATCTTTGTGCTTTTAAATCCCACTGGAGCGGTTCTGTTGTGACATCTCACTTGGCATATTTACAAACAAAAAAAACGTGATTTTCTGGCAAATGCTAGTAAAGTAAGATAACCAACCCTGTCAACAGTTCCTTATGAGGGTATGAGATGAAAGTATTAAATCCAAATTCAAAAATTCCCCAAAAGGAAATTAAGTTCCCTTTTGGGAATCACTACATTAGTGTTGAGTGAGTGTGGCGTTCTCATTTGCCTCGTACAGAACGTTTTGACATTTTAATTTTTTTATTTTACTTGCGTATTTTTTTCTAGTTGTAATCATGGGCCAAACAACTGTAGTGAGTTGAGCTGTAGTCTACAAAAGAAAAGGTTGTAGAAATTATGATGCAACTTTTTATTTCATTTTATTTTATTCCCATTATATGTCACTTTTCTTGTTTTTGTATTTTCTACTATCAACTTTTTTCTTTTTGACTAAAATATTTTAGTTGTGTGCCTTAAAGTTTCACCTGTTTTACATTTCTGTTCATTTATCAGTGTGTTATCTAACTAATTCCTAAAAGGGTTACGGTGAAGATGGAGTCTCTATCCATGAGACAACGGCGAGATAGGGCTAGGGTTGCCAGTCCATCACGGTGTACGCTCACGTAAAATGCTAAGCAAATATTGTAAAACCTCCAGACCCGTTGGACTCTATCACGTCAAAAACATTATAAAAAAGACCACAAGGTCAGTGTTCAGCTCTAAACAAAGAGGTAAGTCCTTCTCTAAGGAATCTGAACAAAACTTTTATTACGTTTGAATCCTGAACAACATTGATGGGCAAGCCACGACATTTGCTTGTGGTGAGACTTTTAACGGCATTCAAAGTGGCTTCTTGTTTCATCTATTGCTATTTTCTGAAACCGCAGCACTTGTTTTCCCCAAACAAATTCGATTAAATAAGAAATACAGAGCAAAATGTCTGTCAAAACATACCAGATCCTAGAAAACACATGAGCTCTCTGTGATGTAGTCGATCTGTACCCCTTGATGACCTCCTTCTGAACTGGAAACCTTATAAACAATTGATGTGAGCCATTGAATTTTCCTCCTCACTGGGAGTGACTTAACTGTGCCTCCTCTGCTGACTTCGTAGGTGCAAATAGTAGGGATGACATGCACTGCTTAGTCAACTCTAAAGTCTGCTCATGTGGACGGCCGTACAAGTCTCGCGGAGAATGACTGTGTCAATTCTAATGTATGCTTATTCATTATGGAGGGAGCGATGGCTTGATCATGCATATTTTATGCTTTTAAATCTTGAAAGTTTCATGAAGTTGTCCGAATGAGTAGCATTTAAAGCCCAACTAAAGTAATGCGGCTGAATAATTAATCTGTAGTGTCTTTTAAAAACTACGCCCAAGGTCACCAGCTCTGGTTAAACCAAAATGTTTGTTTACTCGTCCTGATTGTAGATTTCATTTGTTGATCTCGAACGCCCGATATAAACTGGATTTACTCGTTTGCAGCGTGACAGAAAACCGAATCCTGCCGCCACGCCTGAGCTCGGACGAAGTCCCGTCATCGAAGGCATGCAGACTTTTTCCACTCAAAACATTATGCAGGTACGTTTAAAAATAGACCTGCAAAGGTACAAAATGCTCATTGCCAATGCAGGTCCCTCCCTTCGCTTTTCCGCCGCTGCCGCCACTCATTTCTCATCTCTGCCCCACGCTGTCCAAGTTGCCAACTAAATCTCCGCCTCATCTTGTCCGCCGTAACCTTGTTTATTCCCAACAGTAGCATTACCAGAGCTGTAAAAGTATTTATGGGGGTACGAATGCAAGACAGCCAATCTGAGGCAAATCTATAAATCCTGGCGCTTGATTTCTCAGGGCCAGGAGTAGCAGGCCGGTGATCAGTAGTGTTAGAAAGTATTCCCCGGGCGGTTCTGTGTGACTAACGCGCACAGGCCGAGCGGCATGCCAAACAGTTGCGTGGCAATGCTGTTGTGCTTTTTTAATATGGCTAAGCTGGCCTTCACCTCCAAAGAGAGGCACTGCCTGGCAATCCATCTAGCACGAGTTGCTATCATTAGCTAACACCCAACAGGGACCTGGGCTGAGGAAACGGTGTATTTGTGTGCGGTCAGTGGTTTGTTGTAGTTGAGAATTTGTGGGTAGAAAAACCTGGAGTAAGCAAAACTCTCACTGTGTTACTTAACCGTAAATAGGACATAAATGTTCAAACTTTTTGGGGCCAACAACATGAAAGCAACCTGACAATACATAGATTGGAATTTTAAAAATCAGTCTAGGGGGAAGTGCCTTTTTACAATCCAGTAGATTCTCTCGATACTTGGCCTGGGATCTTTTTGCATGAATTTCTGCATCAGTAAAGTATTTCATCAAGGCGATCAGCCTGCATCTCTGCTGAGTTGGTAAAGAACATTTTGTTCCTTTAATAGCTATCTTATTTTTATTATTGTTTTATTTTTGCATGTACATAAGTTTACAGCGGGAGTAAGTTTTTTTTTTTTTTTTTTCCAGCATCAGTACTAGTCATGCCTTCCTTTAACCTATGCTCATCTTGCTGTCACGCAGGCCAGGAGCTTCAGCTTTCATCTCTAATAAGATTTACAGAGAGTTACAACCGAGAGAGCCGGGTGATAAGTCTTAAGAGTTTCCCCATTTACCCTCCCCAACCTCAATATTGGCAAGGAAATCAATGTAGCGAGCAAACGACCGGCACATTCTGCAGTCAGCTCCTACACTACAAAGTAATCAGTGAGTTGAACTAATCCTGGAAGGTTCTCCCTTCTGTTGCAAAGTTAATAACAAAAGAGTCATCCCAGCCTATGTGTTGAATTAGGAATTAATCCTTGTACCAAGAGTAATTACTAGGCAGGGTCATAAAAGAAGTGACCTTGCAGAAGAAGTCAGCGGTTGTTCGTCTCAGCATTCAACAGGTGCCTCGCTCTACATGTAGCACTAAGCATAGGGACAATGTCGTTTATCCCTGCTTAATGTTTATTTTTTTTCCCCCTTCACTCCTTGAAAACAGTGAACCCCAGAGGGCGGGAACCTCATCATCCACAATTTCTCACTTGTTTACATTAATCCCGTCTAGATATTCCCTCACTCCCATGGCAGCTCTTTGTAATTTGGCTCTATTGTCTCGGTTTTGATGGACAGCCAGACAACACTCGCTAATTAGCTTTGTGCAGGTTTGGAAATTTCCCGCTAATGCTCATTAATGGGAGTCAGGTCACCGATTAATACTTCACTGAAAGGCCTCATGTGGACGCGCTCCTTAGAGCTTTCACGGAAACCCAAAGACCCGAGCCGTTTGTTTTGTTATTTCGGGAGCCGAACGCGACTAAAACCGGGCGGAGTCGCACATGGACGCCAGGGACGCCGCAAGCTGTCTGCTGTCGTTTGTTGGCCCTCTGTTATTTGGTGGTGGTGGGGGGGGGCGACACAGATAAAGCACACTCTTTGGTGAAGTCTGTCTGCCGGCCAGCTGTCAGACGTCATTTAAGTTTAGGACGGGTCAAGTGGAGTCATGTTTGACTGAATCACACGCCGGTCCGTCCAGCCTCTCCGAAGGAAATTGCCATTTATTTACAAAATGCTGAAAAGTAAACACACTTTTCTGCAGAGTCCACTTTATGAAACACTAAAGCTCCCCTGTTTCAGCCAGACTGCGGCTTTCATTAGTGCAGCTGCCTCGGCCTGTAGAGAGAAAGGGACAAAATGTTCTTCACACGTAGAGAGAAAAAACAAACTGTTGACGAATATTGAGCCACTGTGCTTTGGGAAAGTATTTGTACTGCCTAAACTTTTTGAAATGTTGTCACTTTACAGACAAAAACTACAGCATATTTCATTGAAATTTTACATAAAAGTAGTGAAAGAGAAGAAATATGTTAAATGACGAAAACAAATCTAAAAGTGTCCATTGTGAGTTTGTATTCATTTCCCTTCATTCTTGTACTCCTAATTATAGCCCCGTACAACCAGTTGCCTTCCGAGTCCATGCAATGAATATATATTAATACATACATAAAAGACAAGATTTACTAATTGCATGAACTTCTATATATATATATATATATATATATATATATATATATATATATATATATATATATATATATATATATTTTTTTTTTTTTTTTTTTTTACCAAAACATTGACAAGCAAACAACATCATGTAGATGAAGGAACCCAGTATACCAGTTAGTGGATTATATAAAAAAGTTTAAATAAAAATGGTTAACTCGGTTTTCGCATTTGTATTGGTAATATGTTCGAAAACCAAATATTTTTCTCTTTCCACTCCCAACTTTATGTGACACTTTCCGTTGGTCCGTCGCATAAAATACCAATAAAACACAGAAGTTGGTGGTTGTAGCGAGACAAAATATGGAAAAGTCTGAGGCATGTGAGCAGATCTACTGTATATCACACCTAAATACATAAAACCCCACAGTTGCAGGTTGCTGTGTTTAATCTTGTAAATGGGAGATGGCTTACAGCTGTAGTAGAATTGTCTTTTTTTTTCCAACGTCCTCCATGTTTAAAGTCGGATCATGTTTCGACTTCAGAGTGATGGACAAAGTAGAGATTGCTTTTTTCCCCAAGTAGTCAGCAATACATATGTCAGAGCACTAGTTTCTAAAAGTTCTTCTTAAAGGGGAAGTATTCTGTGTTTTTTAGGGCACAATAGACTGTTTTATAGCAAGATCAAGTGACTGTTAACTTCAGTTGCTATAAAATGCTATATATATAAAATATTACTTCAAAATACATTTTACTTTGTAATTTAGTGCATCAAAATTGGGCCTCTGTCGTTTTAAAAACTCATGCTCTTTCTGAATCTGCAGTAAGTTATCACAACATCGTTTCTCTATTAACCCTTTAACAATGTTTTTACCAGTGATGCACTGAGAAGGAGCTCCTATAATGAGCTCAGCAGACAGACAGGTCCACCTGGTGTTTACTAATTGCTGCTGGCTAGTCTGAAGGAGTCGAATGGGGCAGTCATTCGGGAGAGGTGTTTTGTGAGGAGTAAGAGCCGAAGCTTGAAAACTGCACCTCAAAGGCGGGGCTGGGTCCTCCCAGGTGTTTTACACAGCTGAATTGTTGCCATGGGAGATTAAAAGATTTCTCAAACATGTATGAAAGAATCAATTCAACACTTCAAGTTTGTTTTTAATGGAGTAGCAATATGACATTATGTCAAAAAGGTTGATTTTACATAATATAGTCCCATTAATATAGTTATTTTAAAGCTAGTCTGGCTCTGGACTGATCAAGGAAAACAGGGAGATTTCTTTGAGGCTCGTGACTGAACAGCACACTCAGACCAGTTATACCTTTAGTAATTATTAGTAGTATATCTAATCGGTTTGGCATGTTTGTTTACGTGTGGAAAAAAGAAAACCAAGCACTGTGCAGGGGTGGGGCTTTCAGGCCTTGATCTCAGTGTGTGGTTCTCAGTGAGGCCAGAGTGTTGTGTGTACAGAAATGACCCGTCAGAAATGTATGCCTTTGAAAACCGGGGATAATCCACTGGGGCCATCTGACTAAATGAATTCTAACTGGAGTCAAGCCGATCCCCCATGTGGCGACTGAAAATCGTAGTCCATTCCTGTGGTCTTTTATCAAACCCTGAAAGCACAGAGCAGATAACACTCTTGACTTGCGGAGGTGGATTCTGTTTTTGAAGGTATTGTGCGCGAGTGTGCGTTTGTTTGCAATGCCTTGTGGGGACCATTTTCCTGACACATACTACATTGTGGGGACCCACTGCTCCTTGTGGGAACTGAAGCCTGGTCCCCACAAGGGGAAGCGTTGTTTTTGGGTCAGGGGTTAGATTTAGACTTAAAGTGCGAATTGAGTTTTGGTTAGGGTTAGGTATATTATGGGTAGGGTTAGAATAAGGTTAGGCTAAGGCTGTAGAAATGAAAGGAAGTCAATGAAAAGTCCCCACATAGATATCCACACATCCGTGTGTGTGTGTGTGTGTGGCAAGAAACCTTTTAATACAGTTCTGGAAAAAATTAAGAGACCAGTTAAAATGATCAGTTTCTGACATTTTTACTTTTTATAGGTATACATTTCAGTAAAATGAATATTGTTCTTTTATTCTATGAACTACTGACAACATGTCTCTGAAATTTCAAGCAGAAATTTTGTATTTATTTGCAGAAAATGAGAAATGGTCAAAATAACAAAAAGATGCAGTCCTGTCAGATCTCAAAGAATGCAAAGATATCAAGTTTATATTCACTTAGAAACAACAAGGCTAATGTTGTAACTCGTGAAGAGATCAGAAATCAATATTGATGGAATAACCATGAGGTTTCAATGGGGTTCGGTGCTGTGGTTTAATTTTTTCCAGAGCTGTATGCGTCTGGAGCTATCATGTCTCAGAATTGTCAAAATGTTTTTTTTTATCCTAGTTTTGATTGCTGACATATTATTTAAGGTAATACTTTGAAATGTAATCTTTTATCCCACTAACACTGCTACTATAAAGTAGACTGTTCTGACTTAGGTTATGAGACTTCTTACATCATGTACAAACTTCATCAATAATCACAGCTATTACAGTGCTAAAGGAAAGAAAAGCAAAACTCGTAACAGCTGGGCTCTTTACCTTGGACCTCAGTGCTGTGTTGCAGATTGCTTGTGAAGTTTGCTTTTGGCCTCGTTCGTGCGTCTGACAGCGGCAGTAAGTAACAGTAACAGTGGGGGAAAAATGAACAGAATTATCTTTTACAGTTTGTCTATAAACATCACCGAGCCACTCTACAGACAACCTTTGCTAAAAATACTCCTTTCTTCAAATGACAAGATTCAACTTACAGAAAAAACAAACGATTCCAGCTGTCTTCACCACTTTATGTTAAAACCTTGGACTTTTAATATAGAGCAAATTCAAATGTTTTCCAGATTTATGTACAAATGTTGGCAGTTATTGTTCAATATATTTTGAAAATCATGATAATATTACATGGGATCGTAGAGTGAGAATGTTAGACAGTTCTTTTTGTTTTTATTTTAGATTAGAAATCCAGAGAAGGAAAGATTATTCATCTGGTACAATGCTGGCAAAAAATAAATAAATTGAATTTTGTACCTTCAAATATGGGGCTGGACAATAAATCGGTAATATATATTGTGATATACACATGATCAATATCAATGGATAATACATGTAATAGAATATTTACTTCTTAGTATATAGAATATTCACTGAACTCAGGTTCAGGACCGCACAGCATTCTGGGAGATGTAGATGGAGGAGAGGCTTTAGCTGCTCAACATCTCATGGCTAGCTAAGCTACCGGAGTGCTAAAATGCCTAGCAACCTAGCAACTCACTCACTCTTTGGTTACCTAGCAACAACCTGTTCAGTAACTTGGGCAACTTCTCAAAAATAAAAAAAACACCATGGAGAGAAAACTGGAGAAAACAGTAGTTCAGATATTTAAAACGAAACACAAATCCATAATTATTAATAGATAATTATCGATAATGTGATACGTTTTTCAGCCACATCGTCCATCTCTATTCAAATATGTGATGTTGTATCGATTCAAACACTGAAGGTCAACAACAGCTTTTGGTCAAGGATTTGTCTGGACTTTGAGGCTCAAAGCGAAAGAAAACACCAATTTACCTCTGAACAGCTTTCAATCAATCAGTCAGTTGAATTTTATTTGCATAGCATCTTTCAGCAACAAGGCATTTTGAGCAAATTTTGGTAGATAAAGTCTTTAAGGTACATATCGCTGTCACAGGTGCTAGATGTGCGCTCCTGTCACAAGTCAGCGACCTTAAATCAAGAACCCCCAGAGTGCCAAAATGACTTTTTGATAGATCGAACTTAAAAACTGTCAGCATTCAATTAGGCAAACATTTTGATCTGCTCTCCTTGTCAGGATGAATAATATAGCCGTCGCCCCAGAAGGTGAAAAGCCTCCGCTGCCAGGATGGAAGACCGAATCGTCAGGAGGGTTGACAAGGGTTGATGCAACAGGCTAGAAGTGAGCTAAAAGGTCCACACACACACCCACACACACTCGGCGTCTCTTCAGCACTCGTCCTCGCTCGCTCCCCTGAGAGGGTATTTTTCATGCTTTCAAACCACCCAGCAGTGACAGGCCTCTGACAACCCCTGCTTACCCTGACACCTTTGTGGGTCCAGAGGAGGTCTCAGCCACAATGCTTCCTTTGATGGGCATTCTGGGGAGAAAACACACATCATTCTGCCATAATAGCCAATCTGATTGATTGGCACCGTCAAACTTTTAGAAGGGAAAGAAAGAAGAAGAAGACGACGATGACGAAGACGAAGAGCTTGCAGGGTACACTGAATCTTATTCCAGCTCCGCACAACGTTTCACATTGATTACAGTATCAAGTTAGTGAAGGATAATATATAGACTTGCATGTTATTATTTTGTCTGTATTATTTTTGTCAGTATAATGAGAAAATATTACAAGAAAAAACTGCTGAACATTTCCACATCCCCGGGTTTTTTTTTCTTCACCTGTTATCTCCTCTTACTGCAGCTAAAGCATCCTTAACATTTTAATGGTTATTTTTAAGCACTGACCGCATGTGGTAAGTGGGAGGAAAGGGCTTAGTCTGAGCATTTATCATCCTGGGCAGACTGTAAGATGGTTCTAAGGAGCACCTCCCCATCCCAGCCTCCCAGGGGAAGAACGAAATCATTAAGATCCTCGAAAGCGTTCCCCGCTCCGGCTCTTTCGGGGTGTTCGGAGCCAATTGCACGGCCGCTTTGAAAATCTCCAGCATAGCAACGTTAATGCAAGAAACGGGCAGTAATGAGGAGCTGGTGTTTGTTCAAAGGGACATCAAGTGGGGATATATTCAAATTATGAAGCCGCTGCTTTGCTTCAGGATAGTTCTGGTCTGGATTTTTACCGCAAACATTGATCCACAATATTTAAGGAAGACGTCAAGTGGTGATATTGAGTTTCAGTCTTGATTCTTTCTCGCATTGCAGCTACAAACCTAAATGGGTTTTATTGTATTGGATAGACCAACTCATAGCAGTGGGTAATTGTGAAGTTGATTGAAAAACTGGCAGCATAGCAGTAGTATTGCAAGAATGCATGGTTCCCAATTTTTTATTTATTTATTTATTTTTTTTACACAAATCAAATCCTGAAAGTCAAGTATGCGTTTTTATCAGCCCATACTCTTAACTTACTCCAACGCCCATAAATGATAGTAAGAAGTACCTATAGAAGAAAGTAGAATCCACCTGTGGCCTGTTGTAAAGAAAGGAAAAATGAGTTTGGAGTGATGCGAGAAACAAAAAAAACATATATTACTTTGCAAAGTTGTTCATACTACATTCATTTTTCACATTTTGTTCCTTTATGACCTTATTTCAGATGAACAGAGGGGAAAATATAATAATTAAAAAAAAATTCTGAAAAGTGTGGTGTGCATTTAAATTCGGCCTCTTTTACTTCAATCCCTCTAAGTAAAATCCAGTGCAACCAGCTGCCTTCAGATGACGCCAAAATGATCCATATTTTACCTCCTAGAGTTTATATAAATTGATCGGTTAATGAATATGCTATTCCACTAACAGAAGAGCTGCTAATGGTGGTTATTGATAGTGCCTTTAACACATAAACGGGCCTAATCAAAGCTTCCTGTGAGTTATTTAGGCAGATGGTTCAAACCTGCAAGAAGTTAAACTTTCCAGCGGAAAACTAGTAGTGCACATCAATGTGAGATCGTCCAATACATACTGAAACGTGGTGGCGGCAATATCATTCTATGGTGATGCCTGGCAAGGAGATGATATCTAGTTAGAGTTGGTGGGAAAACAGGGGAGGTAAATAATGGGTGAGCCTGTTGGAGACGTCAAAAGACTCAAGATTGAAAATATCTTAAGTTTTCAAGGTTGTCGACCTCAAACTTACAGGCAGAACTCCAGCTGATTATTGGTAGCAAAACCTGACAGAAAATGTGAAAAACGTCATGGTCAAAATATGTAGAAGAGAGCGAAACTCAATTAAGCTGATTTGGAGGAACGTCCTGTTTTCCTTTTTAAAGATTAAATAGCTAAAGGTTACTACCCACCTTAATACTCTCTAAGGTGGGCATTAAATCCCACCTTAGAGAGTATTTGGGTGAAACTCACCTGCACTAAAGGCGCTCCTGCTCCACTTTTGTGCATTAAGCTGTTTTAAACCTTCTTATTTATTTCTTTTCTTCCCACCCGAGCTTTTGTTTGCCCGCTCTTCCCTCAGTCTCCCGGGCCCTGCGTCTTCGAGCCCCTTAACTAATTTGCCGGCACACACAGACCGCAGGTGCACCCTGGGGTGGACGCTCTGTGTGTCAGAGGGCGCCGCTTTGCTTTCACAGAGAGGCCTCGTCGGTTTCAGCTCACTGCTGCTGTGGCACTCGCCATGTGTGGCTGAGAGACTGGTTACCTGCTTCAGCTGTGTCCGTCCCTCCCTCTGTTCTGTCTTTGCTCAGGGACGGTCTCCCAAGGTCAGCCAACCTGCCACACACACACACACGAAGCGCAGACCTATAAGCACCGTGACTCCTTACCACCGGCAATCTTTTCTGTGAAATCGGTATGACCGGGACGCCGCCATTCGCACGAGCCGAGGGTGAAATGCCGGCATGACATCCCAATTTGTCGTCCTAGCAACCTGATGAGAAACCGGTCAGCAAGCAAGCAAAAGCTTAACCACGAAATGCTTTAAAACACAAGCGGTCAGATTTACAGAGGGTTCTCGGCTAAAGGAAAAAGGAAGAAGATGCTGATAGCCGATGCCTTCTGGGTAATCAAGTGGAAACGAACATGTTCCTGGAACCCAAATGGGCCAGCGAGTTGCTTTGAAATTTCCCCTCAGACTAGAAGAATACAGTAGAGTTTTACCTCAAGAAAAGAACACTGCAGATGTTTTTCTTTTTGGTCATACCTCCCCACTCTTTCCACAGCCACACTTGCCTCAACACGTTGCACCTGTTCAATTATTCAGCCGCTACTCTGCGGTCGGGTCCTGAGCCGCGGTGAAAGCTGTACCTGCCGATTAGAGCGGGGCTTGTCACCGGAGCCGGCCAGATAACTCCTCCACGTCTTCAGAGAGACGGCGATGCCTTCGGCCACATTACGCGGGAGGGCCGGTGGAGGAGGGGAGGGAATGTCATTACCTCATTGCAGGCTTGTCATTTCCAGACTCCGTTCTCCCGGGGACGGGCACGGATTTTGTTTTTTTGTTGCGAGAGAGTGTGTGTGCATCTGACTGAAAACCTGGAATGCAGAAGGTCTGCACAGTAATTACAATTTTATAGACTGCAGATTTAGTAAGTCAGTAAGTCAAAACCTGAAAAAAAAATTCTGATAGTTTGACATTGTCCCGCAGTTAGTCAACTAGAAAAAGATGCTATAAATTCAGCATTTTTATGTACTGTAAATGTTTGTTTTTCACCATGCACTTGCCTACGCAACACATGGGGAAATAGATAGCTGCAATTATTAAAATGTTGAATTAACACAGCCCTTCTTCTGTCTTTGCTGGGTATCAAAAGTGTTAATAGATGTTTAATTTGTTGACATTATCTCCAGAGTTCAATAATCTGATGGGGGGGGGAAATCAGACAGGAAAAATGGAGAGGCTCATTTTAATGTTCGCCACTAGGGGGCACTCTTGAAACAAGCACAAGCCTTTTTAACGCCTCTTTCTGCCTTCACCGTGCAAGGGATGGTTTAATCAGAGTTTGCTTTTACCGGGAGCTGCTGGACCTCTTTTTCTCTTCTCCTATATATTTCACAGGTGCAAGGGTTGTTAAAAAAAAAGAAAAGGGAAATGAGAAGGTGGGTTAGAAAGTGTGTATGCAAGAATTTACAGTTTACTGTAAGAATCTTCCACATTTGCTTGCAGCCTCTCACCCCCTTGTCCAGTTATCATACTCGCGTTTCAGTCGCTTGTGTCAAGCAAGACTGTGTTTACTACATCCCCAACTGTCCTCAGTTTCAGGCACAGATATGCAAATCACACCAGAGTTATTAATCGGACTGTCACAGGGATTATGCAAATGACCAGAAAAGAGTGGCGAGCGACAGAAAAGGCAAGAGCATGCAAGTCTGCAAACTTGCCTTGGCATTCACCAGAGGGAGATAGTTTTGTTTGAAAGGTTCAGATCCAGCCTGTGATCACCATCGCCTTGTTCTGACCCCACGCAGACGGTCCCGCTGAAAAGGTCGTTTTTATTTTGGGAGATGCCGCGCGTTGAAGGAGTTTGGGCCTGTCAGGGTAATGATGAGCCTGTCTTCTCAAAGGAAATAGCCAAATTGCATGCTAAAATGTGGATTTCTTAGGATTAGCCATGGTTTTAATATGCAATACCTGCACAGAGTTTAAGACAAATTGGCATTGTGTGTAGATTTTTTAAAAATAACACAAAATCCTGAAAAAGCTTTAAATGGAAAGGTATAAAATTTCAAAACAGATGTGGGTTGAAAACAATGGCATGCAAACTGATAGGCTGCCAAAGTATCAAGTGGGCAGATGCCGATATCAGGCTCTCAATATATGATGGTCTTCTATAAAAATACCAGTTTCACTGTGTCACCATACACAAACAGAAAACTGATAACGTAAACTGCCTTTTAAAAACAGAAATTCAAGAATTATTTATAGATAGGACTGTTAAAATAATGTGTTATACAGAATATTATACCATCCTAGTCTTTATAAGGAGAAAACAAGGTTCGTTTAGCTAGCCTGCTAGCTAGTCAGCTGTTTAACAGACACTTAGCTTATCTGACACCGTTTTTAGAAAAAAGTTACATTAATAAGAGTGATGGTGGGGCTCCTTCATTGTCCACTTAACGACCTTCTTTGACTGGAAATAGCCAAATGTGACAGTCTTCTTTTAACTAGCTGACCCAGAGTGTGCATCAGCAGGGTGGAGAAGTGCTGCGATACTCTTTGCTCCACACAGCCTCAGCGTCTCATTAAAATGGCTTTAAACTACTGGAATTGTATGAAGGAAGCTTTCAGCAATATTTGAATTGCTGTCTTTTTATCATCTCGGTTCTTGTCTTATTGTAAGTTTCTTATGTAACGTTATGTAAACAAATTCCTAGCTTGTTCCTCTTCTCCTTAACACTACTACTATGCTATCACTAGCTACAGACCCATTGAAAAACAAAGATTATCTAATAATTTTAGAATAACAAAACATATAAAACACAGGCAAAATAATCCAAAGTAGCTTCATATCAACAGGAAAAAAGATGTGATTTACTGTCACGTTAGCTTTTTCATATAGCTAGTTAAACAATTAGCTGTGATGCTAACAAGATAGTAAAAAGTGAAAACATAAGTAGCGCCATACAAACAGGAAAAAGGATGTTGTTTACTATCAAGTTTACTTTCTGAAATGGCTAGTCAGCTCGTTAGACAAATAGCTTGGATGCTAATAGTCAAGTTCATGCTAGCAAGCTAAGCAGTTAGCTAAGTGATACTACATTTGAATTAAGTCCAGGATTTCCAAAGAAATTGGACCCCTTTTGAAGAACGAAGTTCAATTTAAAAACGTTCCATTAACTCTGACTTCTGAAACTTTTACGGCTTCCCTGCCGGCAAACAACAGTGATTTCTGCAGTAATACATTATTGATTTACATTTTGGAGAAGTAGATACAGATAGATTAGGTTTAAGATACATTAAAACGGAGGATGTAAACATGTAATTGCATAGTTAATGTTTAATAAAGTCAAGTTAAGTTTATTTGTATATTACATTTCATCAAAAGTATGAAACAGCGACACACATTACGTTTTGTCAAATGTCATCATCAAAGTCAAGCAGATATCAAAAATATTGAGCAATGTTCCACTTAAAATTAAATTACAATAAAATGCTGTTTTATCTATTGACCGAAATCACATTCACATTTTCCTGTGGTAATAGAAAAGTAACATGTGTGGTGTTAAGTCGTTTATTTTATTGTAAACCAAAAAGCCATTTTCTCATGATGAATATGACTCTGAACCTCTGCACGATTCAGAGGACGTCCGTTTTGCCACTGGTGCCAAAGGGTCCCGGCCATTAAAGCGCGCCGCTGCTTCTCAAAGCCTGCTTCCACTTGTCCCTAATCTACCTGTGCGACATCACAGATTGGAAAGAGATCACATGTAGAAAGCTTGGTTACCTGCAGTTATTCTCCCCGCCCCGCTCCCTCAGCCCCGTCGGAACGATTATTGGCAGGTTTTGGGGGCCTGCCGCGAAGGGTGAACAAATGCATTTCTGCAGATGACTGCGAGGCAAGGAAAGATTGAATTCTCACACTCCTCCGTCTGTGTGTGTGGTGGTGGTGAGGAAACGGGTGAGTCTCCTAGAAATAGGCAGTGATAGATGAGGTACATGGAAGAAGACAGCTACCCCTGCTCTCCAGCCTGGCTGAATCAGGAAACTGTCTGCCAACTAAATGCCTCGCTCCTTCCCTTCTTTCCTCCCCCTCTCACACACTCTCATTATAATTTTCTCCGTCTCCTCTTGGCCTCCTCTCTTCCACTGCTTACGAATCAATCGTTTTGTTAGTGCTTACCAGACAACAGATCTTTACTCTATTATGAGATTGCGCTTTATATCACTGCTTAATGAGCACTGCAGCCGCTGCAAGCATCCTAGGCAGCAGCTAATGGTTAAAATAGCTTCTTTTTGCATTCCTTTTTTTTCTGTATGTGGTAGGAAAAACCGCTTGACTTCATTAAAATGTTTTTATATTTTTACACAACATTTTTTTCCCTTAAATTAATATAACTTGAACAGGGCTAAATGATTTCTCCTAACTTAACAAAAAGAGTCAATGTGCTTTTCATTGAAAATCTGAGTCTGTTTAGTTTCTTGGCTGAATGGTCAAAAGTCCAAGGTCTGCTGAGCCAAACAAGTCCAGCTAATGACCAAACCTGAGCCATCTGTGAACTTTCACCTTCTAAAGAAGATGTCCCTCTTTGAAGCACACGTAGCCAAACCAAATAATTTCCGCCTTTTCCACCTTTTACTCTAGCCTCGTGGCGCTTCGCTATTCGTTGCTTGGATAAATGTACGTGACCCCTTAAAATAACACCAGCTGCCCCAGAGGGCACACTTGAGCGATGTGACATTCCAGCTAACCTAAGATGACTTTTAAAGGATGGATAACTGAAGGACAGCAGGAAGGTGGGTGGAAGACATGGAGGACAAATGGACAAAATCAAATCAGCGCGAGCAGATGAGTAACGTAGGAAAGGTTATGCGACCTTAAGAGTAAAAAGAATAAATAAAAATAGCATGTAAAACATCAGGGTTTTTTTCTGTCTTGTAGGGCGGGATATTTTTGACGGCCTCTCACTTGGTCTGGAGCAACAATTGTTTGGTTTCATTACACACGCAATGTTCCATCTTCGTTCTTAAACCCCCAAACGCAGCTTGTCCGCCGAGGTGGGCTCGTCGGACAAAGCAGTCGTCAAGGAGTTGAAGTTTAGACAGAGGAAGGTAAAGCTGAACAAACAGTCTCTAGAATTATATGCATAATTCATAATTAGCCTATAGCCCAGCCATAATCACTTCAGAAATAAATTAAGCTGGAGGCATTTCGAGCAGGGTAATGATCCGCGGTGGTCCTCACAGCCACACTGCTTCTTTCCACTAAGCTGTCATGAATGAATAGCACTTCCTTTGTTCTGAACCTCTCGGGAATCTGTGGGAGAATAAAATACATTGTGTGTGTGTGTGTGTGTGTGTGCGTGCGCGCGCGCACCTGCGTGTTCTTTTAACAACTAAGGCTCTTGTAATTGTAAAGCCAATTTTGGTATTTCCTCGGCTTGATTCAGGCCTAAAAATATCAACAACTTGCAACATGGTAGCACTGACATTGATGAGAGAAAACTGCAGAAGTGAAAGTTGGATTTTGAAATGAAGCGTGAGAACAGAAATTACATCCACCAAGGTTCCAGCAGTAATCAGGGATGCATCTAAAGCTTTGGCCTGAGCTCAGTTACTTTGAGAGCTTCACTTCCCAGAAAGCCTCCCCCTTGCCTTAGTTTGCTGTTTGCTCATACACCAGACAGCCTCACTGTCGAATGCTTTGATTAGTCAGAAGTTGGATTGTAGTTTAGCCCTGTGCCTGGCAGTGACTATACCGTCTTTTGGGTCTAAAATGACTGAGATGATTCACAGTTTCCACACAAAAAAAGGAGAAGATAACGGTAAAACTCAGGTCTTCTGAGAAATAGGCTAATGTTGGTGCTTTGAATTTGTATGGTGATAAAACTGTATAAGCAGAAAATGTCGAGGTCTGTCATTGGGAGATTTGCCACAATAGGATGAAATGCTTTCTCTGGTTCATTCTTTTAAACTTAGTCATGTAAATTGAACCTATTTTCAGGCACGGTCATTCGTAAAATTACTACAATCGGCATCGACGAGAATCACTGGTACCTGTCCAAGAAATCCAGATACTCCCCAGTCGCTAATGTCAGCGCACTACTAACCCATGCTCAGTCTAAATGGTAACCAATAATTGCACCGGCCTGTAGGTGGCAGTAGTGTCCACTACTTCCACTCCTGTTTTAAATTTTACCTCGGATGTTACCCACAGCATCAGTTTCCCTCAAGATTATTGAGTTGTCGTTTGAGCAAAAGGAAGTTCGCCGCCTTCACACCAGTTCATCCACAAGAGTTCAAAGGCGTTGCTGTACAAACAAAAACAACAAATCACTTGTTCTTCCAGTTGAAAGCAATCGATCCGGTGACCCAAACAATGGATGATAAATTGATAAATCTCAACACAACACTTGATCATCTCACTCGGCTGTCCAACTCCTTAGCATTTGGTCATGTTGTTTCTTCATAAAAAGCCATTGATGCTAATGCACAGGTAGAAACTCTGGAAATACAATAATTTTGTATACTTTAATTTTTATTTTTTCACATTTAACCAGACCTTCAAATATCTAAAAAAAAAAAAAGAAGAAAAGCAAAACCTCCATACCTTTCCATAATGTGTTGAAATCTTACCTGGATGTAAGTAATTTCATTCAGACAGACAAAAAGAAATCCCTTCAAATTATGATTGGCTTCTACGTCTCTGATTTCTTTATAAAAACATGCGACTTGTAAGGAACAAATGAAATGTAATAACTGCATTTCGCTCTCATTGTGGATTGGTTAACGAGACGATCGGTTTCTGTCTTGCGTCTCTGTCCCAGTGCTGCGAGAAATACGACGAAATATGAACGACTTCTCCTCTCGAGTCTCATTCTGCGAACCCTTCATTTCCCACAGCGGTTGCATAAAAAGATTATGTAATTTTACACGAAGGATTTTTATCAACTGCTGCCTCTAACCGACTCCCCCATTATGGTGCTAATGATAATCAATCTAAGATCAATTAGGCAGTAATTGCTGAGTCAATGGGGGAGGCTGGTTAAATATTGATAAGTGTCTAAAAGGCCCATCAGGCTCTATTGACAGCTCAGGGAGACAGACAGCTTCGTTTGGGCTGAGACTGGAGAAGAGAGAGAGGGAGAGGAAGGGATGGAGGGATGAAAGGAGGAGTGATGGAGCGCTTGCTTCAGGGGCTCGGGTCATATTCTCAGCTGAAGCTGCTGTGGTAATCAATGCAAAGTCGTCTCTCTGGCCATAAGCACTGGTCATAACCTTGATATCGCTGTTGCAAGCACCTACTTTGCCGTTATGAACTTGTTAAGACCTTAACATTTATAAGAGAAACCTCTAGCAGAGGTGAGGCAACTCTTTAAAATATTGTAGTCAGCTTGGTTTCTATTATAAGTGTGCTAGATGATTTTTTTTTTATTTTTTAACGCATATAAGCCGAGTGCTGAATGAGCTCAACTAACGATTATTTTAGTAATCAATTTGTTCTTTAGATTATCCTGACGATTAATTGGATTTCAAAAATTGGGGCATTGTGGAGATATTTAATTTAACCACTTAAGGTTTTTTAAATAAACAAATGATTTAAATCTTTGCAATAACATAGCATTTACTGAGTCCACACTTGATCCTTTGTAACAAAGGATACGTCTGAATAAATATAAAGGTAAATACACAGTCCAGTCACATTAATGTGACCACCACGTACTTTCCACTTCAGAGTTAAATAACCAATCACAGAAGGCAGGTGGCAGCACAGTGCAGTTGAGCGTATATAAAGGGTGTGTGTGGGCTTCGGAAAACATTTCAATCGTTGGCGTAATGCAGAAACGAAGCGATTTATCCGACGTCCAAAAGGGCATGATCATTGGCTTTCGGGCCAAGGGTGGAAGCATTTCCGAAACGGCTGAGTTTGTGAACTGTTCGCGTGCCGCCGTGGTAAAAGTGTACCGTGCATGGCAAAATGGGACTGTCCAAAATCAACGACGTGGCAAATGTGGTGCACCACGGGCCATAGATGACAGAGGCGAACGACGGTTGCGGAGATGCGTTCGGGCAGATAGACGGGCTACCGTTGAGCAACTGACCACTAAAATGAACCAAGGGGCTACCACAAGTGTCTCCCAAACCACTATTCAGCGAACATTGCTGCGTCTGGGCCTCCGAAGCAGACGCCTGGTTCGTGCACCTATGCTGACTGGTGTTCATCGACGACGAAGGCTAGAATTTGCACGCCAGTACAGCAGCTGGACGTCCACTGAGTGGCGACAGGTAGCGCTTTCAGATGAATCGCGTTTTATGCTCCATCGGACAGATGGACGTTGGCGTATAAGGCGTGAAACCTCTGAAAGGAACCACCCTGCAACCATTGCAGGAACGGTCCAAGCTGGAGGCGGGAGCATTATGGTCTGGGGAATGTTTTCCTGGCATTCTCTGGGTTCACTGATTATTGTGGAAGGCACGATGGATCAATACAAGTACGCATCTGTCCTTGCGGACCATGTCCACCCCTACATGCGCATTGTTTTTCCTCAGGATGATGGCATCTTCCAGCAGGACAATGCGAGGTGCCATACAGCTGCCAGTGTACGTGCGTGGTTCGAAGAGCACCAGGATGAGTTTACCGTCCTCCCCTGGCCAGCAAACTCACCTGACTTAAACCCAATCGAGCATCTGTGGGAGCATCTCGATCGAGTTGTTCGCGCCATGGATCCTCAACCGCGTAATCTAGCGCAGCTGGCCACGGCATTAGAGTCGGCATGGCTCAACATCCCAGAGAAGACCTTCAGGGACCTAAGTGACTCTCTTCCTGCACGTCTCGTAGCAGTTCGCTCTGCGAAAGGTGGTTATTCTGGCTTTTGACAGATGGTCACATTAATGTGACTGGACTGTGTAATTTATTTTATGAATCTGTGGACTCCAGGTAATGATTAATCGTTTACTAAATTAGTTGACGATTATTTCACGAATTGATCAATCGCGATTAATCCATTTAATAATTTCCGCCATGTATTTGGTCATAGAAACACCACATAATTTTCTTCTTCAAATTGACCACATTGAGCAGAGTGCGCTTTGTAAAGGGTTTCCTAAAAGTTGCCACTTGTTTCTTGCAAAAATAAAGTCTAAAACTTTATTTCAAACACTACATAGAAAAAGTTTAAAGTTTGATTTAAACATGTTTGCCAGAATTTGACAGCAGTCAGCCAAGAATAAACGGTTAATATCCAAATGCACTGCAGTGCTCACATCCAGAGCCTTTCACAGCACTGTTGTATGCCTTACGGAGGGTCACTTACACTGAGCGCGATGCTTAAGTGGGAAAATGAACAAGAACCCAGTCCTAATTATCATGCTTTCTGAACGCGCTGTGTCAGTTAAATGAAGTTTGCAACAGGCGCAACCTCTGGCTGCTTAAAGCAGCTACTTCCTGACACTCCCAATCAGCTTGATTGATTGGATCCCAAGTCACTCCCTAACTTTGATTGGCAGCTTAATGACAAAGGGGAAGAGGACAGCTAAAAGAGAACAAACCTTTTGTGGCTAATTTAAAGTAAGTTTTCTCCCCGCCCCCACAATGTGTGCGTTTTAAAGTGCCTGGATTGTTGATGTGCAATAAATGTGTTTTAAAGACAAAAACAAAGAAATAATCATCCATTTTAATCAGATTGGACCCTTTTCTTTAGCTCCCCTCCCCCCCAAACCCCGTCCCATCTATCAAGATTAGAATGGTGAAGTCCAATCCTCCTTTGAAATGAATCAATCTCGCTGAACAGCTGAAACAACTGCTGCTGACTGTGCCTGTGACATGTGGTATAACTATCTGTGACAAATGTAAAAAGCTCATATCAAACAGATGATTGGACGGCTAAATGACCCATCTACCGCTAACTACACACACAGCATCAGGCAGCACAGAGCATCCATCTGCATTTGGGTCTTGGAGGCAGTTATAGCATTAGCCTTTTCAGAGGGACTAATGTTTGCCTATAAATGCCTGGTTTTCGTTCTAATTGTAAATCAAAATGGAGCTGTTTCAAAACAGCGTGCTTTACTTTCATATATATATATATATTTTCCAACATATTTGGAACAACTGAATATTTATCATTGTAATCTAAGCTCACCACACAATTCAATTCTCCATCTGCAGGTTATTTTTGTCCCCCACAACCAGCCATCACTGGTTATTTTATTTTATTTTCCCCAATTTTTCACTGTACACTTGGGAAATGGATGTGTGAATTCATGCAGATTTAATACCTGTGTACAGAAGCAATTAAACTATTGTACCTAATAAATTGGCCAGTTGAGGGTTGTCAAGTCTGTCATATTGAAGTATAGAGTTTGTACCAAGTAAATGAGTCACTTTTAATCTTGGAAGGATTGTAACTTCTTGTAGACTGACTGTGTCTGGAGGGTTGCTGGTGTTTACAGTAAACCATCGCTGTAGTGGAGACTGTCTTCACCCACTGACAAGCACCGCAGTTGGTTACCAATGAGACTCAAGGCTCAAGAGAGAATATACATTGGTGACTAAAGGTTCCCACATACTCGAACGTACTGTGCATATTCTCTCCGCGAACTGTTGAGATTTCATAGTCGGGAATACCGATTGCCTACATTTCTCTAGACAAATTCCTTCATTCCCCACAATCCGAATGGACACCAGCAAGTGTGATGAGCTAGTTTGGCACCCAGGCCCATTTCTTCTCCACTCCCTACACAACCGACAAGTGGCAACCTGGGTGTTGCGCATCTTTGCCTCGAGTTGTGCCAACTCTCAGCCTTAACAGCTCGGTGTCATTTACAGAACAGTTCGTCCAAACTCCTTTTCCTACCAAGCAGTTTACTGACCAACTAGTGCGCGGCTGTAAAGAATGTTCCTTTGTGTGGACATGTCCAGGGAACATCCGAACTGGGTTCACTTCGAGTACGGACTTGTCCGGAGTGAAGTATGCCCAACTATGTGGGGTCTTAAGTTATATAAATAGTTTGGGCAACTTGTCTTGCTGCTTGCGTATCAGGTAGCATCACCTCTATCTAAAGGGAGATTCGATTTTATTTATAACTTTTGGACAAAAAAGTCCCTTTTTGTTTCATTTCCATCTATTACATATTTGCACATGCTAATGAAATCACTAAATTTCCACGTACCTGTGGTTTGTCACTCACACCAGCATACTTTGCCAAGGACACCAGCTAAGAAGAATTTAATCAATGTGATGGAAAACATTTGTCTTTACAAGTCTCCAGGCAATTCCCATGTTAACCGTTCAAGACGACCCTACTTTTCCTTCCAAACGTCCCGGGTTTCTATCTGCTGGTGACTGATAAGGTAAAGTAGAACCCAAAGGCGATGGAGGAAGTGGAGCCAAAGCTATAACTAAGGGGCAAAGAGAAGGTGTACTAAAAAAAATACCACACTGAAGTATCTTACAAACTTGTTTCCCAATTAACTTCAGAAACAAAGTGCTGGATAAAGCAGAGTTTCTGTCTGCATTAAAGTATTTAGTCATGAAAGAGTCAAAATGTTGATGCTTGCAGGCGACATCATCAAGTAGCTGGAGTCAGTGGTGCCTAAAAATTTAATTTTTAGGCACACAACATCCTTTTTGATACTTAAGTAAAGTAAGTAAAGGCTTTATTTCCTTATCACAAAGGGTATTAGTATGGATGTTCCGCGACCACCTTCTCCATAAGGACCCACTACTACTGCTGGTACTGTGGGGTATGAAGCTTGACCCACTTTTTCATACCACGCGGTATGAAAAAGTACCCCCAAAGAGAGCAGGAGTCAAACACAAAAGTTTTATTAAATCCACCAACAGAATGATCATATTCATCTTTTTAAGACGTGCAGACTTATTACATTCTCACTGTAATAATAAGATTTATACTCGTAAAGCACATCAAATAAAACACAGAATTTGCTGCACAATTCCTCTTTTTGATTAATTCACTCCCAAAATAACACTTTTTTTCTGTTTCTGACTTCTGCTTAACTAAATGTGGTAAGAATAGACAAAAGATTTTCCAGAAAGAATGTTGACAAAAAACTAGCTTGATGCTATTTGCTTTGTCCAGACCAGCTGGGCTCTCTTGACAATTGAGAAATAATTTCTTCCTTTAGCAAATTTTACCCAGTTGCTAACATATGCAATGTGCCTGTTTGACGCCGTGAAGCTCACTGTAAATCGCCTTCGCTGTTAAACAACCATCCTCCTCTGTGAAGAGACAAATGGCAATCAGACCAAAATGGTTGTTATTGTTAGTTTAATATTTGGAAGCTTGACTAAATGGCTTCATTGACTTCCTCCGGTAAAATCAATAAAACTACAGGCAGACTACATTTCTAAAACGGCATAGAAAATCGACGTCATTGTTCACAACTTCTTGTGTTCACCGATTTGGGGACATAAAATCTACCAGAGAATCGAAGTCTAGAAGAGGAAAGCCCAAACTGTAAGTGAGAATTGTTTTCGAGTGGAGTTGCGCAGAAAGGCAATGACCAAGCTAAAAACAAAACAAGAAAACAACTAGAACTTTCTTTAAAGAGATGAGACTAATTAAAGACATTATTTGGACACCAAAGCAGAGCACATGTTTAAAATCAATGCTGCAATACAATAACTAAGTCTTGTACCACTTGTACTTTCAGAAATGGAATCGTTTTATTGGCCAAAAATTGTGTGCATAAACAAGAAATATGACTTGTTGTTTTTTCAAACGCTCACTGTAAGATATGACACATTAGACGGATTAAAATAAAGATAAAGGGTCAATGTTAGATGAATTTTCAACCTTTTATTTGTTATAGAAAAGAAAAGCACAAAATGCATCTATTTATGTCGACTCGTCACGGTGTTAGGTTTTCATTGTGTCCATCAGATTGACAGTATTGGGGAGGAACCTCTCTCTGTGGCAGATGGTTTTTTTTTTTGTGAATAGTGCTCTGCAGCTCCTGACAGAAAAGTAAAAGTCCAAAACATTTTGTGTCCAGGATGTGTGGGGTCTGCAGAGACGTTGTCACAGGAGATTATTGGTCTTCTCAGACATGCATGAAAGAATCAAAGCAACATGATGTACAGCTTAAAAAAAAGAAGTCAATTTTACATAATACCGCCCCTTCAACGAACAAATACAAGTAAATATTAAAACAAAAGCTGAACCATGACTTGACCAAAATATACTAGTAACTCCACCTGCTTTATAATTACAAAAAAATTGTTCTAATGAAGTACTTGATGTTTTCTCATGACTCTAATAAAAGCATCTTGAGTGAAATTAAATCTTGAACTTGAAGAAAGTACACTTGTTCTTTCACCATATGAAATAAAACGGATCAGTAACCAGTCTAACATAGACATGGTGTGATACGGAACGGTGTGCGGATCATTTCATTTCACCTCAGAGTGAGCGCTTGCCAGGTTACGTCACGCCGCATCAACATACAGTATGAAAGCTGATCTGTGGCCCATATGCACGCCCCATGTGTGCAGTGGTTTAATCAAAACACACCTCCAGCTGTTGCCCACCAGGTGAACTGTGCCTTCTACTACCATGACACACCAATGAAAAGCAGCAGACGGCTTCCTCCACCTAATACTGCTGATAATATAATATTGTGTAACCATGGGGATGCATATATTTTTCCATGAGTTGGCTCATATCTTCATTTAAGCAACACTACTAGCTAGATTAAAAATAATAAGTTTAATTCCATCCATCCATCCATCCATTTTCTTGACACCCTTGTCCCTTGGTGGGGTCGGGAGGGTTGCTGGTGCCTATCTCCAGCTAACGTTCCGGGCGAGAGGCGGGGTTCACTCTGGACAGGTCGCCAGTATGTCGCAAATAAGTTTAATTTTCTTTTTTAAAAAAAGTACTCAAAAGAATTATTTAAATGTTGCCATCTCCTAAAAGAAATTTAGGCAACTAAAGGAAGATTTGAAACGATGTGCTCAGGTTTTCCTTTCTGCCGTTCAGATGAGACACGGCGGTCGCACCACAAATCTGAGATCCTACAAGAAAAACACAGCAGGAACGCGCACGTCGGAAATGAATATTGATATTTGCATATGTAGTTAGTCCGGCGTCGTCATCTGAGGGAACAACAGTGTGACTGACAGCCAGATGGCAACAGTGCACCAATCAGTCGGGCACTTGAATGAGTGATATTCCCAACGCCATATGCTGGCGACGTGCAAGACGCCGAGGCGCCTCGTGGCATCGCAGCCATTCTGCATGTTTTAGCGTTTTAATTTGAGGGACCACCAAGTGAGACCAAATGAATGCACGGGGAAAAAAAAAAAGAAAAAAGGGCTGAATATTCAGTGAAAATGTTAATGCATCATATTATGGAAATTAGGCAGCAGGCCAAGAGACAGCAGATTTATGAACACCTGTTTACTTTTGATGTTTAGCCACAAATTTGCCATCATTTCAATCTGCAAAACAGAAACTCTGTGCATCAGGGACACGTAGGGGTAGAGAGCATATTACGGGAATAAAAGATTAGAATGAATGAGTCTCAGACTCTATTGAAACTTATTTCCTAGAGATCTATGGACACATTAAAGGAAAGCAGAAATAATGAGCTGAGATGTATATTAGAAGTTCTCTAGAAGCAGGAGCTGGAATTCTTTTTTCCTCACTATTAGAAATATGAAGCCAGATTTCATAAAATATTCAAAAAAACATATTTTTTTTGCCAGGGATTCTAATTCATCATCTATATATAGACCCTTTTATCAGTCATCCCAGATCATTGAAGATTCCTGATTCTGGTGATTTTTTTTTCTGGACTTGTGTGACAGAGAGGGGATTGTAGATGTGATAATTATTCAGCTGCCTACTTAGTCATTAGGTAGGGATCTCATGTAAGTAGATGAAAATAACCATTGTATGGTGGCTAAATATATCTCAGACAGAGCTGCAAAGCTAAACTGAGCTAAGTTACTTTAAGATGTGGGTGGATATCAAACTTAAGTTTTAAGTGATTAAATCTACCAGAGGTTATAGAAGTTTAGATGGAAGAATCAGGCAACGGGGGCGCTGTTACTGTAAGGGAGGGGCGAGGAGTTGCATTTACTGTATGTGTTGCATATATTCATCGACGTGAAAAAGTATTAACACCCCATCAATGGTTTTGATAGCTTAGTCACAAAGGTGGCTTTGTTAAAATCTAGATTTAACTTAGAATCCATGTAAAGACTGAACAATACATATTCACAGACAGAGACTAAAGTATTTTATGGAAAAGAATTCAGTTTCCAGATGTACAAAGCTGGTATAGACCCCGAAAAACTGAAATTACGACAAAGCATTGCTTTTTTTGAGGGGGGGAGGATTATAAAGGATTTGCGCACCAAGACAGATCAACACCTTTCAGATTCTAATGTGTAAAAAATTGTGAACATTTTTAAATTCCAAAATTATGGATTAATTTGTGTTAGTTTATCACACACAATGCCAAAAAACATGACAAAATAGGAATAATTTAAATACTTTGGCGCAGCATGACACAATGCCAACCTTTTTGGGAGCAAAATGAATGTACTTAGCTGGACATAGACAACAACATTGGTAGCCTACAGTCTACTTGTTAAGTTTAAGGTGCTGTATTGATATTAGCTAGCTAGTCATCTTTTAGCTAACTTTACCTGCATCCAACAGCTTTACTCAACTCAGTCGGTTAGTTTGGGGGAAAACCTGAAAAGTTTTTTGCTGGTTTGCTGCCATGATTCTAACACACCTGCGTATCTCTGCCCAGCAGCAGCAGGTCTCTTTTGCTGCTACACAGGTGACTTCCTCACTTGCAGGGTCAATTCATCTGAAGCAATAACCGATAATGCTCGACTGAAAAGCTCTAAGCATGTCTAAATGTAGAGTTTCAAAAGCTGATATGACATAGGAATATCAGCTTCTGCTGTAAATACGGCGCTTTTCAACATAGTTTTGCTCTATTAACTTTTTCACATTTTGTCACATTATAACCCCAAACATCTTTGTAGTTTATTAGTTTTTTCTTATAATGACCCGACATTAAGTAACACACAGTTGGGGCAATGGTTTTCCTTCACAAATCAAAATCTGTGATCTGTGAATATCTGTTTGTGCGATGCCTTTTCTCTGTTTATTGCTATTACCTCTGTATGTTTCAATAATTTTACATTGGAGCCTATACATATAATATGTATAGTCAGTCCCGAAATGATTCATACATGGATTCAGATTCTAAATATCATAAACAATTTAGCGTTTACTTGCAATTTAAGTATCAGTTTTGAAAATATTTTTCAAAGTCTGCATTGGCATTAAAGCAATAGAACCATTTTGATATTAGTTGAAATTGTTTTTTGCATTTGTCCATTGGTATTGTGAGTTAACTCCAGGTTATTTAGGGTGAAAGGCCATGTAAAGCATGTTTTTATCTGTTTATACTTTTAACTAAGTTTGACTGTTATGACTGCTTACAACAATCACATGTTAGCCCCAGTTGTTCCAGTTCAAATTGCCAACCTTTTAATGCAAAACCAAATCCAAATAGAAATGTACGGCTATGCTGGAATATATCTACTATCCTATTTTTTAAAAGAGGAAACAGATGGTCAAGGTTTTCCCTATTTGTAATATTATGTCATAAGTTAATCTTTACAGATAGGTAATTCTATGAAAATGTACCCATAGCAATTACTTGGGAGAACTCTCTGAAATGAGAGCTGAAAAAACCGTAGTTCCACCGAAAATTTCCCTGCAGACTCTCAATGCAATGTAACACTCCTCTACTATTTAATTGCATCTTTCAGTGAAGAGTCATTTTCTCAGATCCATGAAGACTCTTCAGTCTTGATTTGCTTTTAACAACCCCTCAGACCACCACAATATTCAGACAAGGCCACATTAAAGTTTAATTAATTTTGTGGCTAGCAATACTCTGAGGTAACAGTGATGCACACATGCAACTCACAGCTCCAATCTGCAGCACTGGAGTCAATTACATGACCTGAGTGCAGATTGTGTGTTTGGAATGGGATGCTGACAAGTCTGTGAAAAGAAATGCAAGATTTCAACGCAATGACCAATGAGAGGTCAGATCAATGACTCAATGCTAGAAAAGAACAGTTCATTTTAGTAATATGATTTTTGCAGGAATAATATAGATTTTCAGGTTAATTTTAGTATGTGTGCACAAACTCGAAACCTTTCTTCTTATGTTCTCAATTTTGCAAGCCCGGCATTTTGTTTTTAATTAGTTTTTTGTGTTCATTGTTTGCAATAAACCTGTGTTTAAACAAATTAAACAAAAGCTCCCCAATCACCGGACGAGCCCCCATCAATCTATTGTTATTAGTCTACAGAGCATTTGCTACATATATGAAGTTATTTCCACAGCATTGACTATAAACAATAAGTATTCCTTTAGATCTGCTGGTGTGACTTCATCAGGCCTGCTGTTCGTTCGCCATCTGGTAATGCCAGTAAAAGTTTTAAGGCCCCATCTTGGCAATCAGATGCCCAGTCAGTCACTGTGACGACCAGTTAATGCAACATTAAGAATAAATTCTCACAATGGTTATTTATTTGTAATTCAGCAGATTATTTAATAAAACATCACTTTATCTTCACTTCTACTTTGCATTGTGAACTGGTTCTTTGAACAAATATCATTTGTTGTTCTCAACTCGATTAGCTCAAAGCTAACATTACCTCATTCATAGTCTTTTGTTGTAGGGCTGCACAAGAAAACCTGCACAAGTTTTGCCACCTTGAATTGAGCCGAAATGTGAAATTTTGGCCTGTGGCCCATGGACTATTCTGTTCAGATTGTTTCTGATGTAAACTGCAAATTTATTAATTCAAAATTACATTTTCTAATATTCCAGCACACAATAATAAAAAAAATAATACATGTACATTGACAGAGATTATGGGCCGTTTTAATACTTTCCTGCAAGGATCTCGGGCAGCTGGACACCGCCTCTATGCGCGCTGAAGGTCAGGGGACTGTTTAGGATCAGCACCGCCGACAGACTTACACAGGACACTACAGGGTGTAATCAGAACGGATTAAACTGAAACACATTTTGATTCACCTTCATCGTTATAACATCTGCAAATAGCGTTTCGGAATACACCGAGTTCTCCAGCTGGGGACACCGCTTGCATTCTGCACCCACTTTGCAATTCTTCTCTGAAAAATGAAACGGCTCGCCACGTAAACACCGGGGTCCTTACGTAAGCATTGCATATGCAATTCCTTGCATGCATGCATCCACATGCAGACGCCAACTTACCTAACCTTGCTGAGAATCGTTTTTTTTTTTTTTTTTTTTGCTGCTGCTGTGCTGCAAAGATAGTGTTATTGATGCAATGGGTCACATTGCAATTTAGAAGCAATTAAAACGTAATGAATGTGCCCAAATGAAACCTGTGTCTGGAGGGCATCTGCAGTGTATGGTAGATAATGATATATTTGTGCGTGGTTGTGTACGTGTGTGTGCTGCACTCAGCCTTTCATACAGACATGAGTCGGGTTAAAAGGATATATCAAGAAGAGAGGCCTTTAGACATGACGGCAATTATAATACTTGTCTAGCTTATTGTTGTGGCTCCATTTACTTCAGCCTTGCGTACAATTTCTGCAGATTCCACTGAATTCTCACTGATACAAACCCTTAAACAGATAGACTTCAACTTGTGTATGACACATTAATTTCCCCCTCCTTTCATCCAATTAAAGAAAGGTAGAGCTGGCACAAAGCTAAACGCCTGCGTGGCCCGAGAGTAACTGACCCCTCTTTTGCTTTCCTCTTGACGTGCATGGAGGATTAAACCCTGTGTGACAAATTCATTTCCACCAAATTATCTTTTCAACTGGAACAGTTTTTGGCACTCAACTATCAATTAAGGAGCAGCAGAAATACGCATCGCTCTTGACACATGGGAATCATTTTGAGGTCAACAAAAGACCTATTCACTTGCATGTCATTACGTGGATAATTGCAAATGCTTGTTGAGGTGGTTTCACCAATGAAAGATGCAACTGCTAAATGTATCCCAGTGCTATGCTTGAGAAAAGTTTTTTTTCAGGCTTCTGAAAATATCACACGATGGCCAATAGCAATGTTAAAAGTTCTAATGTGTGAATTTGTTTGCCTTTTCAGTGAGGTTTTGTGCATCATTAGTTCTCTAACCTGTTGCAAAAATGTCTTATTTGTTCTTTTTGATGAAACTAAAGCTGAAGAGGTCACTTATATATTGTACATACAAACATTGTGTTGCTAATCCAAGACATAACAAGACATGCATTATTTTAATTCGCAACATTATACCAGATATTAATTGAATTAAGTTAACAAATATATTGGTATTTTGTACCCATTATCTGTATCTATGTATAATTAAAAAGTGATATTTTTTTTACATTTTTAAAAGTTTGAGTGAAAATACTGATCATGCTTGAACAATAATTGCCACTGAGTATTTTTGAACTCTGCCATCACTGTAAATTCATCTCAGATGTCCAACAACCTAACTTAACACAAGGAGAAAATGTATTCAGCATGCACAGATTTTCTTCCCCCCCAAACAAAGAAAATACCAGCCACCACAAAGGCAGGACTTAACTGGAACTTACAGCAATATTTCTCATTTTCAAGTTCATTAGATCCTCCTAACCCCGCAAACCTACGCAGGTATTACTGCCTAACTGCTCTCTGAGGCATTTTTAATTAGAGAAGAATCCTTGTTATGTGAGGCAGATGGCACAATCCTCTGTCTTTTGTTAAAGTCACACTAATTAGGATTCTCAGAGAAGATGCGTCCATCCAGAATCCCTAATAAGAAAGCCTGCTTATCCAAGTAATAAGAAGCCTGATGTCTCCTCGACAGCGGTACTCGCGCTGAGAGTCACAAATACGCCCAGACAGGTTTTTCAGCACACATCGGTGTGTTTAGTTGAGCAGGTTTGTGAAGAGCAATTTCTGTAAATGTAATAGTGTTTTAATTGGAATGTCTTTTTTTTTCTTTATAAACCTTAACAAATCTCCTTTTTGACATCTTTACGCAATAGTGATGCTAAATCATCACACAAAGGTAGGTAATTGCAGAAAGTGCTAACAAAATGCTCTCTATAGTGCAAAATGTATTTACTTATCTGCCCTTTCTCACCAATGTGGCATCCCAAATCAAAAAACTTCATCTTTTCTTAGGAGACTTTCCCCAGTGTTTAGGAGTATGTGTGTCCATAATTCTTTCAGAAGGACATTTGTAAGTACAGACACTGATGATGGACAAGAAGCCCTGGCTTGCAGACTCTGTGCTAAATTATCCTGAAAGTGTTTATCTTGGGTTGAGGTCAGGATTGAGACCAGTCACCTTCTCTCACACACCAGACTCCACAAACTCTTCCCTCACATTTTTAAGCCAAAATGAACAAAAATGTATTGGTATGCTGAGCATTTAGCATACCAAGCATACCTAACACACCAAGAACCCCCATTGCTAAAGCATTAGGGGTTAATTTCACCTGACATAATAGAAAGTGACCCACACCATAATTCCTTTTACCCCAAATCTTACTCTTGTCATCTTCTTCTAGTCCAGGCCTGTGTATCATGTTGTGGTAAATGCCAAGTCTTTTCAATTGAAAGACTAACTAGATATGATTCATAATTTCAGAGAACATCTCAGCACTGTCCTAAAGTCCAAAAGCAGCAAGCTTCACACCAGCCAGATGCAGCAAATCCCGTTTGACGAAGATCTCTATGCACTGTTCTTGAGCTAATCTGAAGGGTTCTTCAGAAAGATGGCAACCTCTTTGCAACATGCTCTATGCATTTGGTGACCCTGCTCTGTGACTTTACACGGGCTATTACTATCTTTGCTGAGGAGAACCTTAAAAAACCTAAGATTCCTGTAGAGACTGAGAGCAACCAGCCCATTGCAACATCTCCTCCTCATCTTTCGTAGAAGAACTATTTTTATAGCTAGTTGAAATCATTGAAGTCTCCTTCCAGGACAAACTTATGGCCTGCTCTATATGGACGAACACTGTAGGGTTCTACAACAACCCTGAACATGGAGTGATCCAACATGTTACCTAATGCTGGGAATGTTCTTCAGACGATGGAAGACCGTCTTTGTCATTGTCTTTATGTGTGTCTGAAGGTTCAGTCTCTACACCCATATTTCTGGCCTTCTCTCTAGTTTCCAGCTGTAACAACTGAAACTGTGTGAGGACTCTAGATCGCTCCTCTTTAGGTCCAAAGACGATAACTTCAGTTTTGTTTCTGTTCAGCTGATGAACGTCGAGCCACTTCCACTCACTGATTTGTTTTAAGCATCTTCGGTTGCTTGGATGGATTCAGAGTCGCCATGTGACATCGCATTGCAGAGTTGTGTATCATCTGTGTAGTCATGGTAACCGGTCTCATTTCTGTATGGCATCTTTTAAACACTGTACTAGAAAATAACTCATTCCCTCTTCACCTGTTTTTGTGTATCGGCACATCAGATGTGGTGCATGAATGTTGTCATTCCATTTTAACGAGCGCAGTAGTGATCAATTATGGTTAGATTTTGTTGTACTGCACAGAGGCTTGTAGCAAGTAAACATTTGTACCTGTACGTGTTGGTATCCTACAATGAATGAGGTAAACATTATTAACCCTTCAGCATTCCTTCAAATTAAGGAATGCAACAATGTGTTGTGCTGTTTTTCAATCTTTATGCACGGCTGTACAGCCTCTTGCAAATATAAACATTTTATTACATTGCAGCCACAAACTTAAAGTAGACTATTACTGTGAAGTTTAAGGGAAATTGCCAGACTTGGAGAAAAAAAAAAGTTAAGAATTCAGCATTTCCCAGACTCATTGGTTGCTTACCTTGGAGAAGAACAATATCTATGAATCACTGGACTTTCTAAGAGCGCAATCAATAATGGCTCAATAACTCCTCATCTCTCCTGTGTACTAATGGCCGAAGCCAGCTACACAAAAACAAACACGACGGAGTTTAGAGAGACAGCTCTATGCTCTGTGACTCTTTCTTCAATTATGCATTGTAACTCACTCTACAATGACTTAGGAGGGCAAAAACTGACTCTTTTTTTTCACCCTCCCTCCATTTGGTCCAGTTTGAGGTGCTTTGTGTTTGGTCTCCCTTCTCGGATTCAATATCGGTTGCTTTTCTTCTTTTCAGAAACAGTGCGGACATCACAATTAGGGAGAATAATGCTCCACTTAATTCAATTTGCTTTCAAGACGGAATTTATAATGGACCGGGTGAACGAAATTTTCTACTTGAATCATTTTCATAAATTTTTCTAATTAAGTTCACTCCTCCGTTGGCTCTAAATGTCATACCTTTAGCTCAGAAACATGCCGCCTCACTCTTAAACCAATTAATCTTTGGGATGAACTTTTTCTCTTCTTCAGTAACATATTCTCGAGTAGTCAGTCATTTCTGGACAGTTTCATTGCTTTGCCTATGATATTATCTTTATCGCTGAAGATTATATTTATTATCTCCTCCTGTGCTGCACACATTCGTAAAATAGCTTAAGTGAAAGGAAGAGGAACAAGTATATTTAAGCCCTTAGGTCATTTAATCTACCAGAACATAATGGTGATGCTGCAAACGTACCTACTTAAATTGCTTACAGGTTATTATGGCAGGTGTAACCTCAATGTGTTTTTACATAGTCCAAGAAAAAAAAAACACTTTCAACTTAACTGATAGCTTTTATTAGAAGATTTTCAGGATGCATTTATTAATTGGTTATAAAGAAAAGATCCTCTATAAAACCTTATTTTTGGTTGCTTTAATCATTTTAGAAATAAGGCAAATATTTGATCCAACTATAACAATATGATTTTAATTCATTAGTTTTAAGAGTAAGATCAAATTACCCTTCAGAATCTTGAGAAACCAAACTGTTTTACAGCTGCACTGCCACAAATTAGCTTTTTAAAATCTAATCAAAAGGAAATGGTATTTTCTTTTTTGGCAGGCTGGCTGTTCGTTCGGCCTGTTTCGGCTTTGGTGGGAAGTTTCACTCATTACTCATTTAGTGGTTTAGCAGTTTTGCTTGTTTTGCGCTCCATATTGTCAAGTCATACCCACCTCAGTTTTTTTTTTGTCAAATTAGCAAAGAAGAGTATTGACCTGGAGCCGTTTTCAGTAGATAATAGGAAGGTGAAAGGGTTGCAAAAAACTGTATTCACTTGATCAGCATCATTGGATATTTCACTCAATGTTCTGTTGTGTCTTGGTTTGTCCATTAGTGCAGAAATTATCTTATATTTTAGTTTTAGACCTTAAATGCAGTACTTTCTAAATCTGTTGGCATAGATTAATGTTATTTCCAGAAACATAAAGACTAAGCTGTATTCTTACTTTTTCAATGGGAATTAGTTATCTCTGCGCATGCTTTCCCGCCCTATACGAAACCATTTGAAGAAGTAGACTCAAGAAAAAGATTGAAATGACGTTATTAGCAGCAGCTCTTTCTGCTGAATGCCAAATCTTTTGTGCGAACACTGCGTCAAACTGGAGTCGCCCATTTATCAAGCATATGGAAATACTGTGGAAAGATTTTGCTGACTTGAGCCAACAGAGTGTTTGCATTATCCCAAATAAACGTTGATGCTCTTTAGCTGAACGAACATGGCCAATACAAATCCATGGAAAACAGAAAAAAAGATGACGCAAACCCCACACACCACCTTCTCTCTATTATTCTCAAATAACAGAATTGCTCAACCTAGACTCTAGCTTTTGGTCAATAGATGAAAGTGTATACCAACTTCAGTAACTCCTCTCACGTCTTTTTTTTAAAGCCAGTCAATCAGTTGTACTGTGATTACAGCATTATGTAACGGATTTAGCAAATGAACAATCACCTAACAGGTAGAAAGGCACAGATAGGATGGGTGTATCAGATATTCAACCAGAATTATAGAGGGGCTCATGGGAGTTTGATTATGTGAAGGCTGCAGAATCACAGGGTGTCCTTGTATAACCAAACCAAGAGCTCTTATTATATCCTTGGCAGAAAGTTGAGTCTCATCCCAGTGTGGTTTGGACTTCAACAGAGCCACTAGTCCTATTTGTGGTGTTCATAGACTGGACCTCAAGATATAATCGCAAAGTTGAGATTATAGCCAGCCTCCAAATCTCATCCTTGGTTTTTGCAAATGATTTGGTGCTGCTGGAGTTTTTAGGCTGTAACCTCCTCTAGGGTTTGAGGCCAAGGTTGATTTGCTTCCTCCTGGTTGGTGATCAGCCTTCGCCCCAAGTAAAGAAGTTCAAGTATCTTGATGCCTTATTCAAAAGTTTGGCCCTAATCATGGAGCAACTTGAGAAGAAAGATTAAAATCGTGTTTTCAGTTTTTCAAATGCTTTGCTGGTTTGTAATGGGGCACAGTGTAGAGTATAAAGCGGTGGTCTCTACTGTAGGTTTTACATAACATCCAGTTCCAACTCTGCTGAATCAAATCAATGGCTCGTTACTAGGCCTTTGTCAACCTTGATGGTATTCTGAATTCAATCATTTGATTAACCTGTTTTGGGTTTTTGATTAATCTAAAACCAGCAGGACATTAGATCTTGACGACCAGGGTTGGAGACCTCTAGTCTCAAAGAATCTACAGAGGGAGTTTATCATCTTGATCGGGATGCCTTCTTGGAACCTCACTTTAAACGTCCTTGCATCTCATGAGGGGCCCACCCAGAACTCCTCGGAGGAACTTCATCTCCTGAATCTACTGAGAATGCCTTGAAACCCAACATAACGATGTAGGAAGAGTACCTGGGGAGAAGGATGTCTAAACCTTCCACTTGGACCTCCATGAAGACAATGGATGGATAAAAACTGTGAAAAACATTTGCATGTTTTAAAAAGATATTTCTGCTTGTGCAGTGTAGACGAGTTTCAAAAGTCTTTTTATTATTTTCCATTCACGGCCCCTCAAGTTTTTAAAGTATAACGAAATCAAAGGTGAGTGCTTTGCTTTGCATTCTGCTACTCTTTGATGCAACGTTGAAGTGCGAGCGCAGCATTGAAATCCCCACAGCTAATGAGAGCATTAAGGAGACAAAGTGTCAGGGTGCCTCACCTTGAGATACCATGTGCATTTTATCACAAGCCAATTAATTATGAGATAATTAGGCCACGGGTTGGAATAATTTTTGTTGTTTTTTGCCCTCGTTTGCGGAACGGCGAAAATGGCAGCAAGCAATCTGAGCCCTCCCCTGAACCATCCGGTTCATCTTTGTCCGGAGAATGAACGGAGAAACAAATTAAATAAATAAAAAAAACAAGGGGTAAATTCAAACGGAGGCTGCTTTGCCCTTAGTTCAGCTACAATAAATAGCCCGGGCCCTCCTTGCATTTGTCATATTGATTTTTCTTTAATGATATGCACTTGAAAGTAATTTCCTTGTCTCTGCATTGTCAGCGGTGACTAATCAGATTTTCCTGAGACAACCAATTCCATACCTCAAGGAAATGCTTGGCCACAGATACTGGTCATCCAAGTGACACAGACATCACCTAACAGCTTGTTCAGGTGCAATCTTTTTCTCTGAGCGCTTGGCCGGAATACTAAGTATGCACCATCTAAAGTGTCTCCTTGCTTTTTTTCCTACATAGTATAAACCGTATGTCATGAACAAACATAATATGACTTCTATGCACTGTTTTTTTTAGTCCTTCCAATGTATCTATGTATAGGTATTCCCCTATGAACATGTCATGTATTTAGCTTTTATTGTCTGCTATTAGACACAGCAATTCTCAGAGAATACTTTGTTCCTCACACTTTACTCTCTATCAACTAATAAAGAGCACAAAAAGACAAACACTCTAATAGCCTGTGTGTTTGTTCACTTTTCATAGACTTGACTTCAATATTTAACCTTGGCCAAGTGAAATTTGAATATCTAATCAATCCTGTCGTATTAAAGTTGAATGCTAATCGCCATCGGCTCATTATTATTTCACAAGGCGGCTCCATTTATGAAATGTCACTCAAAATAGTGTACCCACAAGCCAATCGATGTCGGCCGTCTCTCTGTCTGAATGTTTCATTTGCTGTAAATACAGAAACACAGAGAGAGAGATATGGATCAGAGGCAGGCAGCGGGACGGCCACATGCGGTTTCTGTGCTGGGAGGAGGCTGGCTGAAAAGCCATTGATCAGCAGGTTCAGTGTTCTGTTTCCTGCAGGCCTGCTGCAGTTCTTAGCCATGACTAAGGCCCACCGGGGCCAAGATGTTTGGAGTCAACTCGTGACCTTTGAGGCTGGCTTTGAAACCATGCTATTGAAGGAGGAGAAATTTATGATCACTTTGATGTTGCAAACTTGGATCGGTCTGTGGAGAAATTTGCGAAGGCAGATGACATAACGTGGCATATTTTTTAGGTTTGTATATTGTATAAGCATTTCATTCAGTTATCCTTCCATTAGTTATACCTTCTTATCCTTGGGAGGACGTAGGGGGGTCTGGTGCTTGTCTTCATCCATAATTGGGTGACAGGCAAAGTATACCCCGGGCTATTTATCACAAGGCAATGTAAAGACACACAGGACAAATAGCCACACACACACTCAGACCATAGAGAGATCAATTCACCTAAAAGTCATATTTTTAGATTGTGGGAGGAAGCTTGAGAACCCAGAGAGAACCCATGGGGAGAACATGCAGAGTCTAGACTGAGATTCGAAGCCATTACCTTCTGTTTTAGTGAGAAAAGGGCAAATATTAGCACACCTAAAGCCAGTTTAAGGGAGATTAGTGGGTAAGGAAAGGTAATTTTATTCATATAGCACATTTTCAGCAACAAGGCAATTCAAAGTGCTTTACATGAATTAAAAGGAAATGCAAGCAAAATAACATCCAAGAAGGGGGGGAAGGCATAATGTACTTTCCAGGCTTGTTTCATTTTATAGTACAATCGAGTAACTGTTACCTTCAGATGTTATAAAAATATTTGGTATAGATCAAAGATGACTTAAAAAAAACTGACACCTTGAAATCATCCTTTGTCTCTTTAAGAAGCTCATGTTCTTTCCTAAACTTCGCCTTCAGCCCATCGTCAGACACTTTATGCCATTTAAAACAAAAATATAATTATCCTATCTTAATTTATTATCTTTAAAAAAAAATTATTAGAAACCTTAAACTGAGAAGTAGTTTGTACGATAAGCTCAACAGATGCACAGTTCCACCAGGTGTTCGCTATTTGCTGCTGCCGCTAGTCTGGAGGAGCTGTGAGGCGGAGGCTCGGTTGGTTGCAAATCCAACAAGTGTGTACATACTCCTGAGTGGCTGCCTTCAGAGATTCAAGGATTTCTCAAATTATAACATGATGTAAAGTTCAAAAGTCAATTTTACATACCATGTAAAATCAACTTCTTTTTTTTTTGTTTAACTTTTCTGGAATTAACAGACAAAGTTTGTTGTGATGACATCCTGAATGCGGAGTGTCAGCAAGAGCAGGAGCTTCTTAAAGAGACAGAGGACCAATTTCAAGACGTTTTTAATTGCAAAGTCAAAGTTCTTTTAGTCATAATTGATATTTATAACATTTTTATTATGACTTAGGTTAAGACAGTTACTTGCTTGTGCTATAAAAAGGCGTAATATGCCTGAAAAAGAAATAATATCCTCTTTATGGAAAATTCTTACTCTTCTTCTTTGGAAATATCTAAACAGCCAAAATGTGAGAAACGTGGCCCTCCACAATTCATCCTCAGGTGTGACGTCCAGATATCTGAAGCATCTACATTAATCTATGCACACAATTATACAGAAGTACAGATACTTTGGAAATGTCTTAAAATCATACTGCTCAAAAGGAGGCAGGTTATGTGTTGCAGAGATAAATGTGTTTTGGCACAAAGTGTCTCTGTGAGGAATATCAAAACACAGTAAATGTGCTTAAAGGAAAGAAAAAAATATATATATACTTTCACCCCCAAAAGTCACGAGGACTCAGAAAATAAAACCTTGATGATCAAAGAAAGCCCAAATAAACAGTTCAGTTCTTTGTTGAAATTGTAAAAATATTTGGTTATAAACAGGGAATTGCCTGATGGGGGAAAATTCTAGTGTCATGCTGTTGTGTTTCGCTTCTATATGTCAGTGTTTTCACACTTCAGTCCGCGCTCGATCCTCCCGCAGAGCGAAGAATGGGAGGGGGCGGCACAGTGTGTTTACCAAACAGTCTGTGTCACACGCGTCTCTAAACACACCACCCACCACTGCACACCGGCTAGCACTCCTCCCTCGCTTTGTAGTTGTAGCTTTGGTGAATTTTCCTGAAATACGCACGTTTACCATCGCCAGCGGCATAAACAATTATCAATCAGCCCTAATCCACTGTTCCGCATACATATGAGGTCTTCATGCGCGTCGGAGAGCGGTGCTGTCACTTTTTTATGGCTAATAACATTTGACTTGGCAGACAGAGCACAACATGACGCATGACTAGGAACCTACACCGAGGCTTTAAATGTGTTGGCATGCCTGGATCAAAGACAATAAACATGCCAGTCAGAGATCCCATCTGCGAGTGGTCAGTCGATACTTATACGTTTATGAAAAAGTATTTTCCTCCTGAGAGATTACTTCTGCTTTTTGCCTTTTTTTTTGTCAGAGCAAATCCATCATAATATCGGGATAATCTGAGAAGACTAAACAATGGAACTCATAAAAAAGAACCAACATGTGAAAATAAGGTTTCGTCTCAATTAACCAAGAGTTAATTATTATTAAACTTTTTTGGACAGTTTAATTCAGTCTTCCTAGCCACACTCGGACGTTATTACTTTTAGAACTTGATATAAGAACATAAATTACGGTGAAAGATCTCAAACACCAATGAGAAAACAAAGGCAAAACTCTCATTTCACATTTTCCCCAAACAAATCAAAACACCCTGATTATCCCCAAGTCTTTAGGAAAAATGTTGTGTGGGTGGACTAAAGTGACAAAAGTGATACTTTTTGGCACCTGCGCACACCGTTGTACCTAAAATGCAAACACTGCGGTTGGTACTGTGTCATCGATGCAACCGTAAACTTTGTTCTGAAAAACCCAGCCAGCGTTTTTAATCACGTTTATACATTTTATATATCTGGTGGCACTTTCTGAAAGTAATCAAGTCCACACCAGTTCTTATATATCCAACTTCTTCTGGGTAAATTATTTACCAGATCAGCTTTAAAAACAACCTCGCGCTGTTTTCAACGAAGACAGGCATGTTGTTTTTGGAGACACCAGCAATAATTATCTCCCAGAATCCCTCCAAGAACGCGACTGAAACTGAGGACTTGGCTTTTATTGTGTGAAGGAAATCCCAGAAGCAGTCGATGAACTGTGTTCAACCATGTCTGGTTCACAGATAAAGGCATTACATACACATTGTGCCATTTTGGATAGGCCATAAAACACACAGTTGCAGGCACAGTGTATAATTGCCTCCCTGTACCCCGCTTTGGGCGTTTCTTTCTATTTTTTGTTTTGTTTTTTTTTATTCACCAACTATAAAACACCCACAGGCAAATGCTTGCATGCATAACTACGAGACACCACAAATGAAAATGATTGGACTCCAAAGGCCCGTGTGAATACTGTGCACTGGAGGGCATTTGTTTTCTATGCATATTGTTTGGTTTGTTTTTGCCGTATGGGTTCATCAATAATGCAGAGTGACTTAACCAGCTATTACTATGATGAAGACATCAAAATGCAAAGCGAAAAGCCTGCGAGCTCGCCGGTCCAACAAGAGCTGCCTGCAAAGGGAGGACCACAGACTGGACAGACTTTTAATTAGTGGGCTTTGTATCCGAGCCAGAAACAGCAGATTGGCTGCTTGTTCTTTGTTGTCGACATAGCCATAGAAACCAAGAAACACAGTTGGAATTATGGGTAATTCAGTGTAATTAGGAAGAGCATGATGGTCAAATTGCGTCCAGCTAACTTCACTAAAAGATGAATGGTTCAGCTCAATACTTTTTACATATATATATACCTCTGGAAAAAAATTAAGAGGCCACTTGAAATGATCAGTTTCTCTGATTTTACTTTTTATAGTATTATGTTTCAGTAAAATGAACATTGTTCTTTTATTCTATGAGCTATTGACAACATGTCTGGAATTCCAAGCAGAAATTTTGTATTTATTTACAGAAAATGAGAAATGGTTAAAATAATGAAAACGATGCAGAGCTTTCAGACCTCAAATAATGCAATAAAACAAGTTCATATTCATTTAGAAACAACAATACTAATGTTTTAACTCAGAAATCAATATTTGGTGGAACAACCACAAAGTTTTCAAAGAGGTTCAGTTCAGTGGGCTCTTATATTTTTCCAAAGCTGAATATATATATATATATATATATATATATATATATATAAGTGGTGGGGCTCAATTCAAATTTGTTAATTTCTTGGTAATTATACATTGACAAAATAAGACATCTTCAACTCAGACCCCCTTTTTTCATGTATTCTTTACATCATTAGCAGTTAAGAGTTAGCGAGTTCATGCAGTGGATCTTTGTGTAATTTATTTACTTTGATGCTGATTGGCTGTAGAGCTCAGAAACTCTGTTAGATTCTGCGATGGTGTCAAGATGGTTTAACTGCATTTTAATGCAAATTAAGTTACATTTGGTGTCTGAACTATAAAGACAAACAGTTCTAAGTGTTCTTGGAGAGGTCTGAATATTAGGGGATTATATCTTACCACGGGCAACCGAGGTCCATACACCTTCATGTTTGCCACTGTAAATGACAGAGTTGCTTCTTCCTTTGTCCTTAATAGTCAAACCTGTCAAAACAACATTCAACAACTGGAGAAATGCTTTCTGTCTGATTTCTTAACAGAGTCGAATCACACCGAATGACACGATTCAGCGACTGAAGGAGGGTAACATCGTTTTTGTAACTCTCGTCCAGCACATATTATGCAACATGTCTGAACTGCTGTGTCCTTTCACTCTGGCGCATTTGATTTCTCTGCGAAGGATTTTCTCTACCCCCCTCCCCTCCCAAGTTCTCGCTTACATAACTGAAATATTCATTTAATAACCAAACACACAACAATATATAGAAACAGAAATTTACATGTCTTGGGCACACAAAATTAGATTTGCCTTCCTGAAATTCTTGTTGTGAGTCATTAATTTTTACTCGTCACATGTATTAAAAAAAATTACTAAATAGCTACAATTCTTTCGTAAAAAATAATCATCAGTAAGCGTTCCCCCCTCCCCCCCTCCATTTATTCAGACATATGCAGGCAACATGCTTTCAAGTTCTCCAAGCGTAGAAAATAGCTGCCTCAAAGAGCAGAACACTTATTTCGGTTTTTGGCCACCAAATATGAGTTAATGTAGCATTTTGAATTTTATTTATTTATTTATTTTTTGAGACAGCAGGCTGTAGCACCTGTTCTTTCTACACGGAGAGCAAGAAGCATCCTTTGTAAATCTCATATTCACACAGTGAATTTATTCTACCATGACTCACGATTTCACTCATCTTAAAACGGCGACTAAATTTAGTGAAGCTGAGCGACTATGAAAAGTGAAGCAATCTTGCCTTTTCCTAAGGAAAGAGAGAAATTTGTACTTACCTTTCTGGTTAGAGTTTGCATTTGGGGGGTTTTCCCAGATGCTTTTATTTCAGCCAGCAGTCCAAGGCCTCGCAAACAAATTGATGCTGTTTATGTCTGAACAAGGTGAAAATGTGGATGGAAAATAAAAGTTAAAAGTTAAAAAAAAAAACAACAACAACAACATTGTGAAGACGTCTGCTGATGTCTAAATGTGGCTAGTATCTTTGTTTAGGCTAAAATCTGAGTGGACACGTTGGCTTCAAAGGTCAACATTTCAACACATTTTCCTGCTGTAAATAAAAGCAAAGACTGCCAACCTACCCCAGGTTTCCCCTCCCTCCGATTGGTTTTTGTTGAGACAGGCTTCCCTACTTCTGACACCCTGAACAAGATGAACTTGTTTTACAAAATTAGCTGGGCAATATTTTTTTTTCCTCTCTTTAATTCACCAGTCAGGATTTGCCTCTGATTCACAATCCCTCATAAAAAATTTTTTTTAAAATGAGTATGCTTTTCTTTGCAATGAAGTGCATTATAAATAGTGGTGAGACTTGTTTATAATTTTTAATGAAGTTAATTGCAGGGTTTGTAAATAATTAATCGCATTTTAATGAAGAACTACAAATCAACAAAATAAGCAAAATTTTTAATGCGAAAACCCCTTTTGGTGCTAAATTATTGACTAAATAGATGTATGAGCTAAAAAAAAATATTTTTATTGTTTTTAATCTAAGTTATTCAATCAGAATTGTGCAACGTGCTATTATTATTATTATTATTATTACTGTTGTTTGTTGTTCAAACTGTTGCATAGATTAAAAAAATGTCATTAGTGGCGTTAAAATTTTAAAATTAATTAATAATTAATTAATTTTGCCCTAATGCTAACTAATCTAAGGGAGTTTTTGCTTGATTATAATTAATGTTCATATTATCTGAATTGTAGCAGTGATGATCCATGCCTTTCATCATACAAATCATACATGCCTTTCATACAAAGGGAATTCGGGATATTTAAGACTGGAAAAGTATGCAGCTTTGACGTAAAATACATGTTGCAGCAGCTTCTTCTTATCCATTATGACAATGTTAGCGGAAGGCAAACATATTTAAGAAAAACTCAGACAAAATGCCCGTTGACTGCAAGTCAAAACAATCCCTGACCCTGGAGACATCACAGCAAACGTTTCTGAAAACAACTCTGACAGAAATATTCTAGAGAAACACCTTTTGAATTGAATGTTTTAGTCTTTAAATTATTAAAAATGATATATATTTTTTAAATTCTGAATCAAATTTGGGCCTCTATCATATTTATATCGCATGCATTTGCCAGCATGGTGATACGTCCACAGTTTGGCCGTCAGCTTCAGCCTCTGTCAAAGTGAGCTTTAACACAAAACAACAGCAGGCATGGTCACATTTAAAGCAGTGCAGCAGAGTGCTTTGTCTGACCTTTTCAGAGGGCATTGCTGTAGAGAGGAATGTACCTGTCAATAAGACTTTTCATGGATCACTTACAGTATTACAGCTTTCCTTTCTTTGGGTCAGGTAGGGCAGCCATCCTGGTCCAAACAACATCACAATAAACAGACAAAAACAGACACAGAATATTTATTTTTAATCTTTCTGAACAGTTATTAAAAGCTGCAGTGTGTAGCTTTTATAAAAAATATATTTTTTATATATTTAAAATATCTGACAGATTTGATATGTCCTGACAAAAAATCTGTGGACAAAAATTGAGCTTCTCTGCAGAAATCATTGCTCCTAACCAATCAGAACCCGGAGGAGGGTCTTAGCGCTGTTAGTCATGCTAGTGTAAGTGCTGCTCAGGATAGCCAGTTTGCTGCGGCTCTGCTAATGGTGGAGAAACTACGTACTATTTTTAACGAAGAAACTTTAAATAAAAATTGGTTTTAGCATATGTAAATAAATAAATAAATAAAAATAAAAACTTGTTTTAATAAAAGTTAGCTACTGCAACTTTAAGTTCTTCACCAGCAGTGGCAGGTCTAAAACGGCTGACCATGACACACATTTTACCATAAGTAGATGTTAAACTATTATTGATATTTGGTTTATGATGCATCCGAACATTTAAAGAACAAAAATTAATGAGGCGGCCACATGTATTCAATATCTATCAATTCCATCAATAAAGCCCGGATCTTGTCTGACGAGTTAAGAGTATCGAATCTGTCAGGCAATTTTCTGGATTAATAAATAAAAGCCGCGCGTGGATTTGTCTGAGCTTGTTAAAACAAGTACCTGCTAATGAGGACGGGCTCTGACACGGCTAAATGCGGGATGCCTAACGTGTCGTTTCACGGCGTTCATGACTTCTAATACCGCCTTTAATCAACACGGCTCGGCAGAAGGTATTCAGAGGGCATTCCTCTCGCCTCGCCAGCAACACTCACTAGCAGATACTTTGCATATCAGACCCGTTGGATCAATATGTTATTAGAGAACAACCTCTCTGAGGCATGTCAATTAATTCTGGGCTGTCAGCCGGGGCCCCATTGCATTTCCCCACGAGAAAGGTGGGTGTCTGAAGGATTTGTGACTTAAACTGAAATGAGATTTCATCCACAGAGTCTAAGCAGTGGATAGTAAAGATTAGTTGTGCATTGATTAAATGGATTTGAAAACGTATCAAAATAACATCAGTTTATCACCTCTTGTGTACTAAGACCCAATACTTTTGATAGTTGAATCAATCACATTGTTGTTGGCGTCGTTTGACTTGGTTGATGCATCATCTGCTGTGGTTTTTATTTTGGTTGTCTTTCTGTATTCAGATTAAGATTGGTCAATCCAGATTACATAATTACCATATTAGGCTGAACTACAAATCTGCTGGACAGTTTCTGAAACTGAAGCACCACTGATTGTACTCATAAAACAACTTGGTAGCATTGACAACACAAATGTATGGGTTGCAGGAGTTGTCCAATTCGCATCGATTGAAAGAGAAAACACGGTTTGTTCTACGGGCATCAATGTTTCATGACATTTGTTTGACTGTTTTTTTCAAACAGGCCCTTCAGAAGACCTGGTATGTCCAAAATTTACTTATTTAGCATTTGCCTTTAGGTTGCCAAAGGCAGAAGACGAGTTGTGTTGCTCCATTCTGAATTTAGTAGGGCCAACAATTTCCTCCAGAAGGTTTTTTTTTTTATGGTGTTATGAATTTCAAAACACAGCATCACGTTAGACTTGGTGCATTTTGTTGGTTGAAATATTCCGTAGTCCGTATTTTTTATTTTTGCTTCTGCAGCAAAGTGTCCGAGATGCATCATTTGACTTGGATGTTTTAATTGCGTTGTCAATGAGTACAGCTACATCGATATCTTCATTTTAAAATGAATTGCAGATTTTGCCATAACTTTTATGTTAGTACATAAAGCTAAAAAAGGAGGCTGATGGAAATCCACACAGCGTCCCGTGAAGACGGCATCACTCTCTCATCTCTCAGCCTTAGCACAGCCTGGACCCGTTCGATCCTTCACAATCTATTTCTGTTCTATCGTTCACCCTTAATTTAAAGTGCGTTTCTTGTTTACCGTCGAGTTGTCTGATGCATGAGCCGTTACAGTACTAGGAATTGAGTCAATCACTCAAATGATTTATGAAGAAATCCCTGATTCACTATTAGGTTGGAATGCAACGCGACAGTTTTGCTGTGTTCCCGTTTTGGTAGACGGGTCAAGCAAAAGCACGAGACAACAACAACACTGGTTTTAAAGAGCATCTGCAGAAAGAGTAACAAGCAGTTAGTATGTTATCTCCTATAAAAATGTTTCTTCATGGCTCCAGAAATGTTCCTGGCAAGGGTCTTTTTGTCATTGACTGTGTTTGGGATTGAGGTAGAAAAGGTTCCCCACATCTGTTGGCTGTTTGACTGACGGACCCGGACTGGTGTTGTGCACTGCTGGAGATCTGGCCGAAAGCGGGCTGCTGAACAAATACATGTAAATATATTTTGGGAAATATTTCTGGTCACAAAATAACAGCAGTAATAAGCCATGTTTGCACAAAATCACTGCCTAGAAACCTCGAGTCAGCTGAAGTTATCATGCCAGGCCACTACTTGGCGCTGTGACTTCAACATGTCATCAAACACACATGTGATTGTGAGCCTTATCATCCACCTTGCAGTAAACGGTAACCTGTCTCTGTGTCCTGTGAACAAATTGCTTATGTAACATATATTCTTTCTCAGAAATTGTGTTAAGCTGAACTTTAGGTAGCACCACAAAACACTATGCTAGCTGCCATTGCTTTTGTTGTTATCTTGTGTATCATGTGTAGAGTAAACCCTACAGCAGTGCGTTCTGTGCATGGGGGGAGGTGCGTTTCCCAAAAGTTTCACTCTGAGACCTGGTTTCAGAAAGTGCCGTTGTGAAAGACTCCGGTAGCTGGTGTCGTGTAAACAAGCGTCAGAATCGCAGCAGAAATGTTACAGTTCAACTGAAGAGCAGCTCTAAACGGGGCCACAGCATCCTGAAGTAGAGCCACCTATCATTTTACCTAATAGAGGTTTTTTTTAAAGGTTTTATCAGCTCTAATGGCCTTTATTTGATAGGAAAGTGGGTAATAAGAGAAGGGGAAGACATGCTGCAGAGGTTGCCAGGCCGGGAATTGAACATGCGATGGCCATGTCGAGGACTGAGGCCTCCATATGTGGACTGTGCTTAACCCCTGCGCCACCACAGCGCCGACAGCGTTCTTCTTCATGCCTTTCGCTTCATCTTTTTCTTTTTGATGACTTTTGGGCACCTGCTTTTTGCTTTGCTTCCTTTGAATCAAGCAGCTATTCTGGAATGTATGTCGTTTGCATAATGGAAGAAGCTGGATTGGGAACATTACTACGGGATGAGTCTCAGCTATAATAGGTTCCCCTTTGCTCATTTTGCCAGGGGTAAATGCATAATTTCGTCTCCCTGCGGTTTGTGGAAAACCATTGCCATATATTTTGCACGTCGTTGGAAATTGTGGCGGCTATTCCCACTTATGAGTCTCTAGGTGGGAGTAGCGGGATATTCTTTAAATACAGTATAAAGGAGTTGGCTGAATGTGAGCTACTGTGTATTATTTTTCTCCCTCAGACTGAAAGCAAGTGACCGCAAAGATAGAAGCAATGAGATAACCTCAGTGACTCATGGCACTTTTATAGAAGGCTTTTTTCACATAGAAGTCTTCACACCATCTTCAAATCAATGCTTTCTAGTGAGATGCGGCACCATCGATATGTTTGTGCGGGGCTGAAATGGCTACCTCGACTTCTCAGAATTTAACTTCACACAGCTGGGGGATCGAGGGACCCACTCTCTTGAAGTTAAGCCCCCAAGACAGCCTGTCCAGCCATTTCCTGAGATTGTCCCCCACCTCCAAAAAGAGTCTCCGCTGATTTCTCTCCAGACATTTGAAGTAAAGTCATTTTCGCCGGCCGCGGATGACAAAGACGGAGAGACTATTGTTTAAAAGTGTGAGTGATGGTTTTCCTTCCTGTGTTTCCTCGGAGAGGGAGACGGTGTTGATAGATGGACCAACACACTCCAAACTCTTTTGTTTCAAGTTCTGCAGTGTGTGTGGCTCGACTCACTTTTCTCCAGCTGAAGTGATGCTTCAGCGGCGACATAGTTCAAGTCTCAGCACTGCAGAGGTCTCCATTAGGTCACATTTCTGGCTTTACAAACTATCAACTGATTAATAAAATAATGCAGAAATATATACTCCTGATCAAAATCTTAAGACCAGTCAAAAGATTGCAAGAATTTGCATTTTGCACTATTGGATCTTAAGAAGGTTCTAAGTAGAGCTTCACAATGTTAAAAGTAGAAATCAGCGTAAGAGACAAAAACTTTTGAGCGGGAAATTTATTGAAAACCGCATTTATACTCAAACATGACTTTTTCAGCTGATCAAAAGTTCAAGATCATAGCTCACAAAAACCCGAATACCCCCCAAAACAGATAGAGGATCGTCCTGTGTCTTGACGGACAGCTAATCGGATCCTGCGGCTCAGAGCTGGTGAAATTTTTTTGGGTCTCCCACTTGACTTTTTTGTTCCATAACCCTCAGGATCATTTAAAAAATGCAAAATGACTGTCTTACTGCATCCAACCTCAGCAGCGATGGCACGTTGTGAGAGGCCTTGCTTATGCAGCTCAACAATCCTACCACGTTCAAAGTCAGTGAGCTTTTTTGCTTTTGCCATCAGGAGGTCTTGACAGTGTAAAGCTTGACAGAAAATGACATGGAATCCATATTTTTGCACAGCTTTTGGCTTTTAAAGACTACGGTCTTAAACTTTTGATCAGCTGAAAAAATCATGTTTGAGTGTAAATGCAGTTTTCAGAAAATTCCCTGCTGAAAAGTTCTTGTTTCTTGCACTGACTTTTTCCTTTATTAACATTGTGAAGCTCTACTTAAAACCTTGTTCCAATAGTGCAAAATGCAAATTCTTGCAATTTTCTGACTGGTCTTAAAATTTTGATAATTATCATATTATATAGTAATTTTACTGTTTTTTTGCTTTTGTTCATTTTAAAATTTCACACTCAAGTTAGACATTTTTATTCATTACAACTTTTATTTACCTAAATAAAACACCCAATAAAATCACAACCATGGTCACAACAATCAAACTTAACCAAAAAAGCAAATCAAGGTGAGGGTAAATTAGTAGTCTGGAATGTTTGAGTATTTCAGTGTCAGTTTGTTTAACCAGTGAAGCCACTTAAACGTCATTCAGCTTAATTTTCCTCTATGAGTGCCTCTCCTTTTCTCTGTCATGTATACATCCCCCCCACCACCTTTCTCCTCACATCCATTCTGCGCCGCCCCTCTTCGTCGGCTCCACTTCACACCTTCGCGACCAGACTACCAACCTCTGGGGAAGGCTTCTTCCTGTTGATATGCAGAGCACCTCCTCTTCCAATCAGTACTTCTGAAAGGTTGTTACTAATGGTCCCCAAGGAGAGGAGTCAACCTTGAATACATACAAGGCCTCCTCCAGCATTTTTGGCGAGCCGTCGGAGGGGGATGTCACATCTTGTTTTTTCCTCCCTTGTTCTCTGCACCAGGTACAATTGCAACATAATGCCTTGTGGAACTAGAAATACAGCCAATTCATCTTAGTTTTATTGTCTCTCTGGAACTTTCTGAATAATAAACCAGCTCAACAACTTTTATAGCACGCCGGGATGTTTTATGGTGCTTGTAATCATGCAAATCTCCTACACAAACCTGATATTCTAGCAATTAAGAAGGGAATAACTGACTGATGAACTGCGTTCGCACCGTTATGTCCTTATATCGGTGCCACATCTTTTTAAACACCTTGCTATAAATAAATTTTTTTAAAAAAAAAAAGCTATTGAAAGCTCTGCCTGGCTTTAATCTGCAACAGCAAACGGGCCGGCATGCCGTGATGGGCAGCCTCAGTCTTTTTAGCTGCTGAGAACAGCTTCATTATTCAGCGGGGGAGAAGTGCAAGGACGAGCAGAGGCATTCCATATGTTGCACTTAACAACCAATGAAGCTGCGAAAGGGAGACTCGGGGCTGAAAGAGCTGACAGCGCTCATCCACACCGGGCTTCCTCCAGAAGAGCCGAGGCAGGCAATAATCTGGCCATAATTAAGGGGGTTATAAACCATGCCATGCTGCTATTAGACCAAATAGCTCGCAACCAATCAGCTATGACATTAATAGCAGACACCAACCGCAGCGTTTTTAACTCGTCTCTGATGGAAGAGGCTGCATCTGTCTCCAGCTTTCAGCCGTTTGAATAAAGTCATGTTACGGCGGATGTAAGTACCTCACATCCTGGTTCGCTCTCAGCGAACATCAGGAGCAGCCTCTTGTGTTCGGAGGCCATTATGTTACAGTTAATATCGTGCTTTTACAGTTTGAATGACTGGTGTGAATGACTGTTGGCACGAACGCCAAAGTATTAACAGCTTTCTGATCTACTATTAGAATACACTCCTATAGTAGATTAATCAGGACAGTTAGATTGTTTTCAATGCAGGTTCTCCATAACTTTCTGTATCCATATATCTTTCCGCATTAATGAGCTACAAGTCAATACATTTAAATTTAAAAAACAGCAAAATTGACTTTTTGAAACAAGATTTTTCAGAAGTGTTGCTTTTTAATAACTTTATTTTAAAATATAATATTTTAGCATGTTCTTGAGCCAAAAAGCTGTAATTGTCGATGTAAAAAACCTCCCAGAACAGCTCAGATAAGCAACTTAAAAAGTATTCATCCCAGAGTCAAACATGTCAAAGCAGTATTCAGTTTTTCTTATCCTCTAATCTGGAATAAACTTCCAGATAACGACAAAACTGCTGACACACTGAGGCTAAAACCTGTATAGGATTGTCTTTGATTAATAATAGCTGAAACATTTAGAAAGTGTAGTCGGCCACCAGTACACGGTTGGTGTCTCTTGGATATTATCAAAAGCATAACGTTTTGACAATAAGAATATGTATTGTTTTTCTGTTGTTTTGCTTTTTACATAAAGGTAGTTTTTAAATCCACGACTATCAGTTGTTCTTTTGTCAGTATCTTAGCCAAGCATGATACATTCAGACGCTGTCTGTGATTTCACACCATTATTCTATTTTAACTTCCTCCACATGTCTCACTTTAGCTTAAAGTTACTTCCAGGGCAAAACCTCATGTTGTCAGAAAACCTGCTGTAGGCCGACTTGGACAACATCCTTGTCATAACGTTTTGACAGCAACACAGCTGTAGAGTAATGAAACCCTCACAAGAAAACATGTACTAAAAGTGAGACTTTGAGATGCTTCATTTTGCTACCGTTGTATTTTTTTTTCCTTTCTTTTTTTAACACACCTGCACGTGTCGCTGAGATGAAGTATTCTGGGGGGAAAGAACTTGTTGCTTCCAAAAACTGGTTAAAACTGGAGTAGAAATGATGTTTGCATGAATTCTGCTAGAATTTAAGGTTTTAAAATGCGTACGTTTCCGGTATATTAGATCTCCAAGATGCTTCCTCACAGATGATTATCTCAACTCTCTTTCTCACTGAGCAAATCACCTTTTAAGAACTGGCGGTCATTATTTTATTCTTGAGTGACCATTGCGCTATGCCTAACATCATCGCTCTTTGGCATCGTTCCATAATGTAGTTACCTGCTCTCTGCGCTCTTTACGCTCCCTAATAAAAAATAGCCGTATTCTTTTGACGTAGCACATTCAAGTTAACGCTGCTGTCATGAAGAGCAAGTTTAAGTACAAAACAAAACGAAAAACGTACAAAAATGTGAACTATAACTGAGATCTTTTGTTTGTACTCTACAGAAAATAATAAAATTTTACCAGCACTTTATTCTTTTCATTTTTTTATTTATTTATTTGTTCCCAAAATGTGCAAGAATCAACTGTGTCGGGACAAAACCAGAGAAGATCAACAGTTCCACTCTCTCTAAGTCTTCCTGTAGAAACGCATTGCAACAGTTCAAACAAAACTTATTTAAAAACGGTTCATGTATAAAACAAGTTATGTATTTAAAAAAAAATTCACATTGCTGCGTTTATCTGCTATGAATTGATTTTACACAGCAAAGCATTGTCTGTTTTCATAATGGGCCACTTGGAAGGATCACATGTTTGCTCAGCAAATGATCAGACAAGAAATTACTCTTAATGGAAACTATGGATCCTTCCCAACCTATTTCTTTACGTGCCCGTCATCACCAGAAACGGCTGAATTTACTTGTTGGCCTCTGGCCAGAGTCATAAAGTCATGGATCTCTTTCTCTTGAACCTGGGTTGGTGCTTTAACAACTTGTCTTGTTCTGTAAACGCTGAACAGTGTTTTATGGCTTCCTCCCTGCAATATCCTCCGTATTTCTGTTGAAGAAGGGAGATAAAAAAGGAGAATGCTCTTTGGTAAGGAAGTAGTAAGATGAGGAAAAAAGTCATTTTCCCGGAGTGGCTGGTGATCCATAAAAAAGATCTATGGTCCCCCCCCCCCTCCCCCCTCCCCCGATACTCTTTCTCAAACGTATCCTGACCACTTTCCTGGGATCCCATTGGTCAGACAATGCTCAAAAACATTTCATACTGAAAACATTTCAGTCTAACTATTAACTGTAAGTCATTCTCAATGTGTTTTTAAATTTTGCACGTGAGTTTTTCTGTCACAGAAAATTTTGCTGTAATGTTTTTTTTTCTTCACCATTTGCACAGCTGCAGCAAACCAATCTAGAACTTGTACACAAGCATGATTGACAGCACTAAGACCCTCCTCCTTGCTGTGATTGGCTGTTTCTGCAAACGGCAGTAGGATCAAGCAGAGGAGTTTTATTTCTTTATTTCTTTCACACATTATGCTCTCGGAATCTAGTGACTTTAACAAATATGTAAAAATCTATTTTTTTTAACGCCACCTACCGCAGCTTTAATCTTTAATTAGTTGAAGCAACTTACTGGAGGAGGATTTGGTGATGAAGTATGGTTTACTAGGCGTAGGAATTCAAAACTTCTTGTACAGAATAATAATAAAAATGCAAGCCTTCTTAACAGTATGTTTTTTCTTTTGTGCTATGTGCCCTTAAGATTTTCTCCTGTTCTTTTATTTACTGTAAGTGTAGTCTTTTTTTTCTCATTAGTCCCGACATGTAGCTCTGGAGTTAGCGCAAGTTTAGCAATAGCTTAACACAAGGAACGTGTACTTCTAGATACTTGTAATTTAATACTGTTTTCTATGTGGAGCCATGAGTTGGGCGGGGCTTTCCTCCTCCTCCTTAGCAGATGTTGTCCCATTTCCTGAGTTTTATTAAAAACACATGCAGTTTATAAATAAATTCAAAGAGCCTTGCTTTCTTTTTTATATTATTCTAAAAAAAATAATACAAATCTCAAGACAATAACTCTGGTGCACTGCGGTTCTACCTCCCTGCATCGTTCGCGCAGACAGACCACTCAGGTGAGCTGAAATATTGAGGAGACCGTCAGGCTGGAGTCTAGACAAACATCTGCCTGGTCTGTGAGCCATTTTATGTACATTCATCCATTTTTAACGTGACCTTGTTCACGTCAGGGCCAGAAACACTGGAGAGGAGGGGACACACCGTGGACAAGCCAAGTTTTCTTCGCTCTAATGCATATAGTCACACTCACATCTGTGCCTGGGAGACAACGGCTTTCGAATCAGCAGAGAGCAATAAAGAAATGAAATAAAATATTTCATATCCTTTTAAACAACAGAAAAGCATCTTTCTTAGCTGTGTGATAGGAAATGAAGCAGCTCTCTTCTGTATTATTATTTAGAGTTTAGAGTTAGTTTTAAACCTCCATTTATCCATCCATCCATCCATCCATTTTCTTCCGCTTATCCGGGATCGGGTCGCGGGGGCAGCAGCTTCAGAAGGGAGGCCCAGACTTCCCTCTCCCCAGCCACTTCTTCCAGCTCCTCCGGGGGAACCCCAAGGCGTTCCCAGGCCAGCCGAGAGACATAGTCCCTCCAGCGTGTCCTGGGTCTTCCCCGAGGCCTCCTCCCGGTGGGACGTGCCCGGAACACCTCACCAGGGAGGCGTCCAGGAGGCATCCAGGTCTGACCGGCTTCCTCCCCCACCACCGGAGCCAACTCACCACCAGGTAGTGGTCAGTGGACAGCTCCGCCCCTCTCTTCACCCGAGTGTCCAAGACATACGGCCGCAGATCCGATGAAAGGACGACAAAATCGATCATCGAACTGCGGCCTAGGGTGTCCTGGTGCCAAGTGCACGCATGGACACCCTTATGCTTGAACATGGTGTTCGTGATGGACAAACCGTGACGAGCACAGAAGTCCAACAACAGAACACCGCTCGAGTTCAGATCGGGGGGGCCGTTCCTCCCAACCACGCCCCTCCAGGTCTCACTGTCATTGCCCACGTGAGCGTTGAAGTCCCCCAGCAGAACAAGGGAGTCCCCAGGAGGGGCACTCTCCAGTACCCCCTCTAAGGACTCCAAGAAGGGTGGGTAATCTGAACTGTTGTTCGGCCCGTAAGCACAGACAACAGTCAGAACCCGTCCCCCCACCCGTAGGCGGAGGGAGGCTACCCTCTCGTTCACCGGGGTAAACCCCAACGTGCAGGCGCCAAGATGGAGGGCAACAAGTATGCCCACTCCTGCCCGGCGCCTCTCGCCGTGGGCAACTCCAGAGTGGAAGTACGTCCAGCCCCTCTCAAGGAGACTGGTTCCGGAACCAGAGCCATGCGTCGAGGTGAGGCCGACTATTTCTAGCCAAAACCTCTCAGCCTCGCACACTAGCTCCGGCTCCTTCCCCACCAGAGAGGTGATGTTACAATAAACCTCCATTTATTGTAATCTATTTAAAGAAATGGTCAATGTCAACCCATTGAATAGGGGATGACATTTTGCACCAGTTGGTACACTGACTAAAAAATTATGCAGATGTAAATGTATTAAAAATCTTAATTAGAAACTCATTATCATGCTAATCTGGCCTGCTCTTTGATTAATTGGCGGTGTTTTTACAATAATGGTAAAAGTCACTTCTAAAAACAACATATCATGAGATATTTTCTGTTTTTTAAGGCTTAATGTTTGGGAGCGAGAGCATCGTGTGAAGTGTCCCTTCAGGAAGAGGTTTGTTCTGATTAAATGTTTTCGATTAGCTGAATTGAGAAAATAGAGGTGCGGAACAATGGAATAATTAGTTTTGAAATGGGAGACCAATTAGCTCTTCTTTGTGTGCAAAACTTTTAGCTGTTGCGTAATCCGACCCAATTAGCAACAACGAGCATTTTCACAATTAAGGAACCGAGGAGACGATTCGTCTTGACGTCTCATAGAAAATGATAAAAGTTGATAATATGCTTTTTCTACAGGAAGAGTCAACACAGAGTAAACACAGCCGTTTGGAAGTGAGGCTAATTTAAGAGCTGTGGTCTAACATGCACAGGTAGAAAAAATACTTATCACGTAAAATATGAAGCTTCTGTCAGTTACAGAATAGTTTTCACTTTTGTTTATACCGTTTCCAAACCAGAAGACAACTTTATATGAAGCCATGTTGACATCGGGATGGAAGAAATCCCACATGATAATAAAATTAGTATTTTTAATACACATTGTCATTCTTGTGTTGTTAATTTTCACTTTCTTTTCTCAAATAAGCAGAGATTTTAAGGGCACCAATAGAATATCGGACTTATACATTTTATGCCCCCACAAAGACTCCTGTTAGGTTCATTTTCTTCACTCATAGCTGCATAATGTTATCTGTCTTTTACTGAAACCCTCTGACATTTCCTAAAACTTTACCCATGCAGGCCATCATTTTAAATAGCTGAGTGAGGACATTTCTGTCTACATATAGGCAATACCTCACATTTGAACAGGACGTAAATAGTCTTGTTTGTTATTTTTGGGTACTTGTAGTTCATTACTTGTGTAGCTGATGTTTCCTATAAACTGTGAATTTCACTTACTTAAAATTCCAGTTTAAGTAAGTGAAAAAACAAGATTTTGATTCAATGTTTTCAATTATATTATCATGAACTGCTTGTTTTGTTTTAGGCAGATTTGAATGAAGGTGAAGACATTTTTTAAGTACTTTAAGGTATAGAAATGCAAACATGCATTAAATGATGAAGAGAACGAAGTTGAGGATTGGTGTCAAAAGACTCCCGGATAAATATTTACATTGTTTAATTTTGCATCTAAATCATATATTCTGCGAACACAAAGGTCCCAGATTATTGTGTGGAGCGAAAGACAAAACCTAATCCTAAAGAGATACACCGAGATTCGGCGAGAAGATCAGGTGAAAACATGAAATCCTCGATGAGATGACGTCAGCTCAGAATAAAAATAGGAAACAAGGGGGGAGGAGGGAGGGGGGAACGACTCAAGAGAAACAGGTCAGATTGAGAGACACAGGTGTGAGACTGCTGGGAGTTGGAACAAGAAATTTCACACACGCTACAAGGTACTGGAGCAGCTTGTGTTTCCAGTCATGGTGTAATTCAGGATGTTGCAATGGTGAGAAAGCAGAGGGAGCCGATCTTACAGCAGATCTGGTAGAATATTTGAAACTGAAAGACTGGTGTCGACATTGATGGAAATGAGTCCGACAATGTTAATATTATTCGCTGCTTATGGTAACCTAAGTGTATCTTATTTTAGCTCACCTTACTCTGATTTTAGATCTTTTTTTTTCTTTTTTTGCCCTGGTGCTGCTCTAAATTTGTAGTAAATTCATATTGTTATATGAATTATTTAACTTCTTTTGAATTTATTTTATTATTAGTAGTAGTATTTAGAACCTTTCAACCCTTACCCGTTTGACTACTTGTAGAAAACGCCTCTCTCAGAAACGACTGCAACACTGAAAACATTGTTTTAAGTGTCTCAAGGTTTAGTTTGTAACCGAGAGCAAAAATACCAACATTAAAACTGATGTGGACCTCAGAGTAACAATCCAGTCATGTGAAGCAAAAAAAAAAAAAAAACTGCTTTAAAAAACTGCTTTCATTCGATGAGTTTTGATAACAGAGACACAGACTCTTAAAAAAAAAGAAAGATCAAAGCTGATTGCAAAGACTTGAGACATTCAGAATATCTGAAAACACAGAGCAAACCTTTAGGATCATTTTCTATATGTTAGGGTTAATTTAAAACCTTTGTACGTTGTACAAAGCCAAGTAGTTTTCATCTCATATTTACTCAGATTTACGAATCAATCAATCAATCAGTCAAATTTTATTTGTATAGCACATTTCAGCAGCAAGGCATTTCAAAGTGCTTTACACCATTTAAAATGGAAATGAAAACAGAAATAGACAGATATTGAAAAAGATTAGAAGATAGAAACATTATTAAAAGTAAAACTTAAAAGTGAAAACATTTTAAAACATCTCAAACCTCGACATCATACAAGGATTCTCAAACCTCGGAGTTTTAGCAAATAGCTAAAACAATATTCCATTGAAGTCGCTCTTTAAATTTCTGCTTTTACTATTTAGACTACAACTACAATTGTTCTCATATTTAAATTGAAGATCCAACCATAAATGCAGCACGCACAAATTTTACAAACTGTAGAGAAATAAAAATCCCATTACATCATGGGACTCGTCAAAACTAGAACACCTAATTATTTTATATTTATAATAATATTTCTCAGTTTTAAGTAAGTAAAATGATTCTTCAACCCTTATTTAATGTAAATATAAAAACACTGATTGAACATGAAAAGTATACATTTTAATTCTGTACTAATTGTGCTATGGCTCTTATACTAAATGGGATTTAGAATCATAAAAAATGCATTTCTCGACAGATTCTGGTATTTTTGTTAATCAGATGAAAATATTGCGGCCTAGTTTCAGTGTGCGAAGCTGATTAGTGTTTCCTGCTCAGTTTCTTCCTGTGAGGACCAACAGGACTCTCCTTACCCTCAGGGCAACACAGTGCTGGATCAGACTTCAGCTGCAGTGAGCCACAAAAACAGGTCACGTTTACACAGCTGATGAGTTAATAGGGTTTGCACATGCTTTTTTAAAAATTATTTTTCTCTTTTAATTGTAGATTAAGGATTTATTTTGCCGCACTGGGCTGTAAAAGAGGAGGAAGTGTGCCTCTTTTACACATAGGCCTTCATTACCCTGGTTTGTCTTCTTATAAAACCCAGCTTTTAACATATGGAGGCTAATCTCGCTTCACATCTCAGTCTGGGATTTCTCCCATTATCTTGGATTCCTCTGGCAGAATTTCAACTGTAACAATCAGCGAAGAGAAGAAGTTGTGAACCTTGACGACAACTTTCTGTGCCGTTTTGAACGGTTGTCTGCATGTAGTTTTAGCAACAGCAACAGAAAAAGTGACCAAAATATTTAGTCAACATTAACAGCCGCCATGTTTGGCTCAGCTCTTCTCTCTTCTATGTGTAGGCAATTTCCTGTAAGCTTCATAGCATTGAACTGCTGCATTACATACATCACAGGTAAACATTTAAAACTTCAACAGACTCCATGCCTACATGAGGTAATTGTTTTTCAATAGCTGAGGGTTCAGACCCTTGAAAATATGAAACGAGGGTCTGGTTTTCACCTGGGTACACTTGGATATCAACAACTAAGTTGATGCTATTTAGTCGACTGCACCATTTCAGATGCTTAAGTGACAAAAACTTTGATTTGCCTTCTCATAGCCACCTGTTTAGAGATGTTTTGACAAACCAGCCGGTTTGTTTTTTACCTAGATGAAAGTGTCAGGACTGGCACAATGGAAAACAGAACCAATAACATGACTGCAGTGGTAGAAAATAAACCAAATACACTACCGAAGAATAAAATTCTATTTTGTAAAAGTTGCTCTCGTATTAACTTCTTTTTGTTTCAATGTAAACAATGTAATTCTCATATTTTTGAGGATTTTTGCCTCGCTTCCACACGCAGTCCCACTAGACCCGCTGCACGACGATTCCAGCACCTGCGATTGTCACGCGTTACTTATTCGAGCTGAATATGAGACCTCCATAGGATCTGGGCTGAATTCAAAACCTAAGCCCAAAGTTGTTGTCCCCCAGAAACTTTTCGTCAACCCCCTTCGCTCCATGGAAGCCAGAGATGAGAGCTGTTCAGAGGAATAGCCTTGGGCAGAAGCCTCTGCAAATGCTCTGCTCAACAACCCTGACTGATTCAAGGGAGCCTCTCTTTGAGCTTCAAATGAATGTGAACCAACTTGGCTCCCCACCATATGCTGGCTTCATACAGATCTTTTCAGTTGCCTGGGTTTAAAATCAATATGGAGAAAAAAAAGTAGCTTTGCAAGCACTCTCGGAATTAAGTGCAGAAAATGCAGAGGGCAGAACAGGACATGAGAAAGCGATCATTTAACTCTGATAATTATAATATCAGAGTCAAAAAATAAAAATGTATGGTATACTGTTGATCCTTGTGGAAAAAGGGACTTTTTCACTGACTAAAAGCCAGACTGAAAGCAAACAGATGTCTTTTTTCTCATTGTTGTTCCCAGAAAATTGGCTCAAAGAAGACGGCATGGAGGAAATCATATATGAATTTTGTTGCATTACTGTGATCCCCGTCAGTCGGGGTTTGCTAATTTAATCCTGAAGCCATCGGGCAACGTGAATCAGACTGGAAATTTAACTCTGATGGATGAAGGCGCTTAAATGTGTGGCGGAAATATGGCAAAAAATTGTCAAAGACCATTTGAGTTTACAAAGGTTTAAAATCAAAGTTGATGCCAAGCAGTTTTCATTTGCAGTAACGTGGTTAAGGATTCAGTCATCTCCAGCCCTCTGTCATGTTTCTAAGTAGCTGTTTTATGTTTTCTAGCGGTAAAAGGAAATCATATTAAACCTGCATTTGGGCAAAATGTTCTATTGTATTTCTTTAAAGAAATTACCAATGGATGGTGTAACTCTGTATGTTCAGATTCTTCTTTTTTTTCTGTCTTCTGCAACAAATGAAACCAACATCCAGATGTTGCTATGGTAATCAAACGTGAGGGATCAGGTAAGCCTGATGGCAACAGAGAGACCAATAAAATTCTAACAGCATTAGAGTTGACATTTGGTTTTATTACAATCCAGGGCAATCGTGAGTATCATTTATCTGCACATTCAAACTCCTTACTTTTTCATTTGTCAACCTCGCAGCCTGACTCGAGACTTGAGGATTTTTTTTTCTCCCAAGCCGGTGCATTGTCTCTGATGTATGGTGCTTCGATAGGTATTTGTGTGCAGAAAGTATAGATCTCAGAACAAAAAGCTATCTTTAGTGTCCAGCATGAAATGTACTTTAAAAGGAATAGGCTAGTAGCAATAAAAGTCTAAAAATTCACATGTAGAACTCATGTTATTAAATTAGCGTCACTGAGTCACAACGATTTTAAGCAAAGTGAGATTCCTAAAACTAGCATCTCTATTGAAAGTTTTCTAGCTCACATACCTTCATGTGTTTACAAAATGTTTGTGTAAAAGTTTTCTTTGTCTCCTTCTCCCTGAGCTGTGATTGGTTTATCATTCCCCTGCTCCCCCCGTTGACCCTGATTGGGAAATGTCAATCTTCAGGATATCAGGATGTCCCATATAAATGCCACAATCAGATCAAGGATCTCTGCTAATATTATTTGCACTTTTCAGGTTGTTCTTCAACATTGTCACTGAGGGTTCAACAAAAGGCTCTAAAACCAGCATAGAAATTCAGATTACAGTTAACAAATTCAGTCAAATTCTCTAGCGATGCATCCTGTAGTGTGATGAAACTAAAATTTAAATGGGATGTATCATGCAAAATTCACATTTTGCACATTTTTGTACTTCCATTTGGGTTTCTACTGCTTGTAAAAACAACCCAAGCGCTTAAAAACAACAAAAGCAACACCCAGACGATTGTTTGGGCAATATATTAATAATTTTTGGTGTCTGGAAAACGAAACCTCCAGACTCTCACGTCACAAATCAGCTGGCAGTGCTCCTCACCCAGCAACCCCAGCGAAACCCAGCCCATTTAGTCAGCTGGTTTTAGCGCTGTATGCGCTGTACAATGGCTTCTGGAAGAGACGAGTGTTTTAATGTTGCTGAGCTTCTTCTTCTGCTTCTCAAAGATGTACAGTTCTGTAATGACAAATCTCTTTGCAGCCATTTTCACATGCGAGTGTAAAAGTTGAGTTTGGGGGGGGCGTGGTCTGAATTCGAAGTGATACGAGGACAGTTGTTCTGACTAAAGTCTGACTAAGACTAAAATCCCATTAAGTAAGAATGACCTTGTGTAAAAAATACATGGCTTACAGACCTGTCCTAACTTGTGCAAGGAAGCATAACGAGTCACATTTAAGGAAGAAACTGATGTTACAGCGAGAAAAGAACATTATGTGGAAATATAAGCCAGGATGTTAAAGCTTGGGCACAAGTGCATGGTGGGAGGTAATTGTTACGGTTTTGTGTAAACTAATCATTAAATATTTTCAGGCAAAATTCAGCTCTTCTAAATCTCTGTTGGTTTAGAAAGAAGGGAAAAATAACGCTTTACCAGAATATGAAATGTTTTACAAGGATTCATCAATAAACTGATATGAGAGATCCACGTCAAAGAAGAGCGGATGTTCTTCTGTCTCTTTTTCCTCACAAAGTGGCAGACTCTCATCCTGCTCTGGATGTCTCGCCTTCTGGCTGCAAGGACGGACTGCAGCCTCTTTGAACATCCACAGAATAAAGTGGGCACAGCGGCAATAATGGACAGTTTCAGCCGTGCACCATCCAGGTCCTAAAGAGGTCAAGTTTGTTACCTTTTTTTCCTCTATAAAAAAAATTAGAAAAAAAAAAAAGCTGTAAAAAGAAAATGGAGCGAGAGTGAAAATAACAACTCCTCAGAAATGTACATGCATTTATCATGGGTCTGAATGTTACATTCACACATTTGGGCTTTTAAGGATTCACTTGAACAGTTTCTATTGCAGGGTGGAAGGTTTTTCTGACACTCGTATGAAAACAGGAATGTGGCGGTTTCAGTGTTGTCCCCTGCTTTATATCCAGAGTTTGAGATCTTCAGGTTTGATTTTTGCTCTTTTCATTGTCTTGGCCAAAGGAAATTTTTGATCTCAACGAGTTCTTTCCTGATAAAAAAAGGGAAGAAAAGAAAGATTTAAGTAAATGATTAAATTCAGCACGGCAGATATTCATTAGTTGTTTTTGTAGAGCAGTTTTTAGTATCTGACCCCCTGAACTACGTGAACTAGGTTCATAGTTCCAACATAAATAATTTCCCAGTATTTTATTATATCTTATCTGAAGCAAAGTTTAAATAATACAGGCCATTACCTCATACACCAGTTAGCATAGTGATGTCATTGTTTTGTATTTGTAAACTGACCTTTCCATCTTATTTTAAACTTTTTATACTCTCGTGTTCTTTTGGTTTAGAAAGTTGTGGTCCATTTCTACTGTTGTCACGTGTCGGTTCTTTTATGCTTTCATTGTGTTTATGAAGTTAGCATGGTTACAGGGGAACATGGCCACTAGAGGGCAGTGTTGGTAAAGATTCTGAATTCAGAGGAAAATTTCAGGCGATAAATATGACGCTGGAGTGGGAAACCCTTAGAACTTAAACAAGAACTGTAGTAAACAGAACTAGTCTTTACAGCCATTAAATACCTCATAAAATACAGCAGATATTCATTCAAATCGGTCTTGTTTGAATACACATGTGCGGAAAGCAAATGCATCCCTTTGTGTTTGTATATTTTACTTGGAGTATGAACAGACCTTAACTCTATATTGTTTTGGTTGAATTACATACAAAGCTGCTGTTTTGTCATTAGAGGAAAAAAATAGTACTAAATGTTGACCTAAAAGTAAGACCATTTTTTTATACTTGAAGTCACTTTTGACATCCTAGGTCATTAGTGTTACTCTGTGGGAAAAAAACAAAACAAATCAAAGATTATATCAACTGACAAATTGTCACAACCTAGACAACACGTGTGGTGTTGTTTCAGCTTATCTGTATGATGGTCTGCTGCAAAGATTAGAAGTGACAGTGCATTAAGCTGCAACCTGGAGACACAGTGACACACATTTGGAGTGAAAAACAAACCTAATTTAATCTATTGGCTTCCATTGTTAGGGTATGAGCCTTCGACGTATGTTGTTAAGTCGGAGCTGAAAACTAGGGAATAGGTGAAAATGGTGAACTTTAAAGCAAGTGGAGAAATATATGATCAATATTGAGTCCCTCAACAACAAAAAAAGACAGCCTTTGTGTGCATAACAGCTCAATATCGCCTGACACAGATAAAAAGATACAGCCAGAGCAGCCATCGAACTCATGCGGTAGAGGAAAAATGTTGTAGTTCCTCTCTAAAGTACTAAAGCTGCAAAGTTGACTGGGTTCATTTGAAACCTCCAGACATGCTAATGAAATTATATTTAAGAAAAAAAATCAATAACAAAACAGAAAAAATAATATTAAGATTGATTATTCACATCAATCACACTGAAAAGCAGCTAAAGACACCAACACTGCTAATGATAGAAAGTTTGATGAGAGAAGGAAACCAGTACATCAAATCCAGCTCAGCTACACAGATGGAAGATCCTTCTTTTTTTGTAGCCATACTAGGCACAAAAGCAAACAATATATAAATAAAGTGCACATCAAGTTCAACACTAGCTTTACTTTTTGACCTAACCTTAACGGCATGTGAAACTACATACCGTTACTATTGATGAACAACAGTACTGCATCTCTGGATTAAGCAAATTAGTTTGCAAGCAATCTTACAAATGAGCAGCTGGTCTGTTTACCGTCATCTCCTTGGATTTCACCAGATAAAATACATTCCAGTTGTCTCACTCGTGATTATTTCTGAATTTTTTGTCCATTCATCATCATAAAAAAAAAAGAAAAAGCAATAATACGCTTTTTGTGTAAGCACTGTTGCACCCAGACAAGAATAATGCCCTATTGGACCTCACCATGACCATACTGATGGGAACCAACGCCGAGACACATCCCCTGTTGCTCGACGGCGGGATATTCTCAGTGTTGATGGAGGTATCGATCACGCACACATTAAAATGATGTCTGTAGCAGTAAATGCTAATGCTGGAGAGGTCCATTAATCAGAAAATCAATGACCTTGTCGATAAGATACCTTGGCCCTGACAATAGATGACAGTTTGAAGGTGGAGCTTTAGGCTAGCCGAGCACAAGGCTTCCTGCTGCTGGAAATCCGGTGTGTTTTTATCACTGCGACTCTGTCCTCATCTTCACCAAACCCCCTGGCAGGACTGTATTATTTACTAATGTTCTTCAACTCTTCAAGTTGTTGAGGCAGCAAGCGTGTGGAGGTTATTGTCCTTCACTCCTTAGTCACTAGCTACAATCATAGCTAGTGATTGTAGCTAGCTCTACAATCACTAGTCATGATAGTGATTGCAGAGCTAGCTAGCGCTACAACAGTAGCTCTACTAGCTCTACTAGCTACTAGCTCTACAATCACTAGCTAGCTTGTAGAGCTACAACAAGGGTTGCCACCTTTCAAAAACCAAAATAAGGGACGCCCACCAAAATTGTATTCCAATCACAGTAGAATACCTTTAACACGTTTATACTTCAGTAGATTTACTTAGAGTTGGGACCAAGTCACTGTTTTGCAAGTCCAAGTCAAGTTTCAAGTCTTTGTCCTCAAGTAGGAGTCAAGTCTCAAGTCAAGACGGTCAAGTCAAGACAGGCAAAAGTCAAGTCAAGTCTCAAGTCGAGAGCTTGACATTTCCAGTCATTTTGAGTCTGTTTTTTTTTTTAAGTCCAGAGCATCACTAGATAAAATATAAAATTTTATATCCAGCTGATAAAATATCAGCTGGATAGTTTGTTAGAAATTGAATTGAATGCTAAATCCCTAATAACCTAAATAACTCAGGAACAGTTTCTGCTTGAGGGCCAATTATCTCTACACCTTATAAACATAGGAATATGCTTAAAAACAACAGGATAGCCATTTGTCTTTGCAGTATTTTAGTCTTGTGTCTTCACTTGTTCACTGTATTTTAAAGAATAGAGGGTTTTTTCCTATGTTGTTGAAAAAGAAAAGAAAGCAGCAACATGTAAGCTGCTTTCTTTTGTTGTAAGATCAGGAGTATGTAGATGTTTTAGATGTATAAAATGAACCCGACAAAGCATTTCATGGAAAATCAAACTGAATATGTGCACTTATGCCGAGTCACAGTTTTGAAGTGATTGGACATCTCACCAGGAAAATTACGAAAAAAAAGAAAAATCTACATGTGCCTGACAGTTTCACACCTTCAGTAGCAATTTTAAACTTGTGAAGTATTGACTGATGGGAACTTTGATTTCCTACTTTGAAAACATTTATTTACCATAAAGCAATGAATGGCAGCTAAAGGACATCACGTCTAGACATGAAATTGGCAGCCAGTCTTGAACCAGAATCCCAATTTGTGAATCCATCTTTTTTGTAAAAGCAGGAATTTGAAACTATCCTCTTTTTTTAGCCTTTTTTTCACCCCCTATTCGCCTTTCTGATGAGGGAATTGAATAGCTAAGACATGGGTATAATTTGACTTTAGACATAACCAATTTATCACTAACCCTAGTGCAATCCGGTACCCTGTAATGAAAAGCCCTGGCTGAGATTCTGGATTGGCGAAGAGTGACACCTGCTTCAGCTGGTTCAAATTAGAAATGCCAAAAGAGAAAGAAGGCTGTCAAAGTGAGATGTGTCAGACATTTTATTGGTCTAATACCCTTGTAAGCTGGAGGGCTCAGGTTTCAGTTGAAGAGTTTTTCAAAAAGTGGGGATGTGAGCCTCACTGAGCACACACAAAGACGAGAGCAACATAGGAGGCAATTCAGTATGCTTGCCTCTCTTCCACTCCAACCTGCTTTCAAATGTTGCTTTCTTGAATGTCTGAAGTGCCCGGATACCTAAAGCTGGAAAGAAGTGTTTCCTACAGAGAATATCAAGTTCAAGGAAACATGTTTATGTTGAAATTTAAAATTGATGGATACATATGCACACACCACACAAAATATAACGCAACTAAGGTTTTATAAAGTTGTATGAAGATGTAATTGTATTGATTAGTTGAGGTCTAAAGTACAAGAGATTAGTTGGGATCATACCAATACCAATTGGGAACCCTGTGTAGATCTTAGCAGCATGTCAAATTGGTATAAAATCATCTTTTTGAATTGAAAACTGAATCCAAGACCTATTTTGGCCCCACTTTCTACCCATCTGTCAAAAATATACGGTCAGTTAATATGGGGTCATAATGTTGCCTATGTCCATGTCCATGTTAGGATCTATTTATAGGCCTATGTCTTATAGATATTTGCCCCATATGTGAATCCTAGCTGGGTGAATTGACCAGATCGCTCCTTTCCCTCCATACACAGCTGACATCTCAGGAGTAGGAGAATTACCGGCATTATTGATGTGAATCCAGTATTGAGGAAATATTAGCTTGATGCTAACAGTAAAGTAAAATGTGTTATGAATGATTTTCAAGCATACATACCGCTGCACACATATAAAATCACAACACAGGTGATCATCCAGGATTTTCTAAATTATTTAAAGGCATTAACATTTTTGTATTTAAACCTCAACATCATATTTTTTTTGACAGTTGACTAAATGATGATGGCTATTTTTGGCTATGTGGTACTAAAATAATTACAAGACATGAAAATGACTCTGGGATAAATAAACCAGAATCTTAAAAACCATTGGTGGTAAACCTTTCCATCCATCCATCCATCCATCCATCCATCCATCCATCCATCCATCCATCCATCCGCTTATCTGGGATCGGGTCGCGGGGGCAGCAGCTTCAGCAGGGAGGTCCAGACTTTCCTCTCCCCAGCCACGTCTTCCAGCTCCTCCAGGAGCCCCAAGGCGTTCCCAGGCCAGCCGAGAGACATAGTCCATCCAGCGTGTCCTGGGTCTCCCCTCCTCCCGGTGGGACGTGCCAGGAACACCTCACCAGGGAGGCGTCCAGGAGGCATCCTGACCAGATGCCCGAGCCCCAACTGGCTCCTCTCGACGTGGAGGAGCAGCGGCTCTACTCTGAGTCCCTCTGGATGACCGAGCTTCTCACCCTATCTCTAAAGGAGAGCCCGGCCACCCTGTGGAGGAAACCCATTTCGGCCACTTGTATCCGTCATTCGTATTTCGGTCATGACCCAAAGCTCATGACCATAGATGAGGGTAGAAACGTAGATCGACCGGTAAATCGAGAGCTTCGCTTTTTGACTCAGCTCTCTCTTTACCACGACGGACCGGTACAACGCCCGCTTCACGGCAGATGCTGCCCCAATCCGCCTGCCAAACCTTACTGGCACGATGTAACTCAATGACTCTCCACTACTAAACTGGATGGAAAGTAGAAGGAAATTGTTGACGGGACGAACACACTGTCTATTACCAAATAAGGTTTTATTTTGTGTGATGAAATTCTACCAGTGGCCCTCCTTACTTCACCCTCCACCGCCACGTTCCACTTCTCAGACTCTCAAATCTAACCTCAAGTCTGAAAGTTTTCCCTGATTACGGCAAATCACTGAAAGTTGTTATCGTTCGGGCCACCCGGTGAGAGCAGCTGCTCGGCTGTCGCGCTAATCCGCGATGCATATGCAAATACACGCCCTTTTGAAAGGTTCTCCACAAATATGATGTTATTTAGGCTGCCAATCACTGTTTATATAATTGCGCCATTACGTGCACTTGTGGGAAAATTTGATGAATGACACCTCCATCAACAGCAGATTGAGAGGCAGAAGAGATGCTGCACCTCAGAAACTTTTTGCGTTTTGGAGAATTTGCAGCGAATAAACTTCAACTTTTGCCAGTCGTCATTTTCTTGCTTTGACATGATGTTTAGATTAAGGTTCATTTGACTAAATAATACATCAAACATGGTGGTTGTTCCTGATGCTGATGCTCTGTTGTGGAAAGCTGTTATTTTTACATGGAAATGTCAACAACACCAATTATTAAAGTAGGTAATTGTAGTTTATGGATTCAGTTGCTTCATTTCTAAGCTGAAGAAAGTAGAGGACCAGCTCGATTGGAAGTTTTCAGAATCTAGGTCCAATGGAGGGTTTGACATCAAATCTATCTATTTTGTAAGTATTTTTATGCTTCTATAACTGTAGCATTCCCTGTGGGTGTTATAGTTGTTTTTCTCCTACTTTTTGTCTTTCAGTTTAACAATAATTGTAAAAAAAAGGAAACTAGATAAGTTTAATCAGACCAAAGGGTATGTCTCTACAAATTATTGTTTTTGTCCCAGAATGCTGTTGTCATCTTTTCATTTTGATTGCAGACTAATGGCTTCTATCTTTCTAAGTGGCCTTTTATCCCATCTGGGGACAGGACTCGTCTCTAATGACTCTTTCTTGCCAGCATTAGCTTCACAAAATCTTTTGTTTTTTGTGGTTGATGCACACATTTTGCACCCAAAACATGTCATATTTTAGATCAAACCTGACTCATTGATTGTTTGAAATTCCCACGATTTTTCCATAAATGGCTGAACATGGCAATTTCAGGCCTCATATCTTGGCTGATGTCTTTTTTTCCTCCATGATTATTTCACCAACAAATATTTTCTCTGCAACAGCTGATGAGCTTAATAGCTTAGACTTTACTTTAGATGCATATACCAAATTTCATCCTCTGAACACCTAATGATTTTCTCTGAGGCTTGAAAATATTGACTAAAGCCTTTAAGTTCATAGCTTCTGCATCCACTGGAAATATACAGTTTCTTATTGTTCTTATTGGCATTGATCACAGTGGACGGCGGTGAGCTGAATAATTCAAATCACAGTTGAGGTGTTTCTCCACAGAGAAAACAACATTCAGAGTTTGAATGTTGGTGTTGGTTTTCTCAAGACACTCTTGTTTTCCTCCAGCTCTCCACACACATGCACGCACACACACACGCATGCTTGCGCAGCTATTTTCTATCCATTGACTTCCATTCATTTCTACAGCCTAAACCATACCTTTACCCTTTTCCTAACCCTAACCAAAACTCAACTCACACCTTAGTCCTAACTCTGACCCCTGACCCTAAAACAGGGTTTCCCCTTGTGGGGACCAGGCTCCGGTCCCCACAAGGAGGAATTAGTCCCCACAACGTAGTATATGTCAGGAAAATTGTCCCCACAAGGTATTATAAACAAACGCACACACACACACACACACACACACACACACACGCACACACACACACACACACACACACACACACGTTAGTTTAGCTGGTACCTGGTAGATACTTTTAAAATCAGAAACCTGATCATAGATGTGCCTGGGTAAGAGGTATGAATTTTTTCATAGCTCTTCCAAAACCACGTTAAAACCCTGCACTAGAGTAGAGCCACGTTCACTCATTCATACACCCCATCACGGCCCGGGAGGCTATTTGAGGTCAAGTGCCCAAAGACAAGTGGGAGGATGAAGGAATGCATGTTTACTCAGTCCCCTGTACTCTGCTATGTATGTTTGCTAGAGAACATCAGTTTACAAGACGGTATCAAGAATATCAAGAAATACATCAGATGTGTCCCCACCATGAAATGTGAAATATAGGAAGCGACAGTATCATGGTGTTGGATTTGCTTGTTGTTGTTTTTTTGCAGGAGCAGGGAAATTGTTCAGGAGATGAACTAGAGGATGGGGCTGAGCATGAATGCATGTCACTGTTAAAAAATAAATAAAGAGATAAAAAAAATTGTTGTAAAATCTGTTATTCTTCCTACTCCACACAACCAAACATTATGTTTTGTCTAATCTATTGTACATTTCCCAACAAAATATTTTGAAGACAAGTCTACATGAAGCAGGGAGGTTTTGTTGCAAAAATACATTCTGTCTTTTTGGTATTTTTGGTAGAAACAGAATTTGAAAGCGAAAAGACCAACACCCTCATAAAACCCCTGAAGCCTAAAATAACATAAGCATTTATTTTTTAAAAGGTCTCATTTCAGTGGCTTTGTTATTTAATCACTTCTTAAGAGCAATTGTTGACCAGTTGACCAGACAATGGCTCTATACTGATGAGCCGTGTGTTTTTGTTCCCTGTTGTGTTTTATGGGTGAATTAGTAGCCTGTAGGTCAGTGCAGGAGCGTCGCCCTGCTAATGCTGTAAAAGATTCATCATATGTGTTTGGCAGGCTTTTACAAAGGCTACAAGGTTGCATGAGAGGTCCATTTTTAAGTCATCTGTCACTGTGTGATGCATGAGTTGACGGCAGTTTGCTTAACTCGACCTTTGACTTTACTGCGTTATATTGGTGACTTCATCCGTTCATTGCTCGTTTTCTTTTAGGTCTGAACTCAAAATGTGTGATCAGATTCCAGCTGTTCCTGTGCTATGTTTGAAATTTCATATTATTTTTTCATTTTATCTGATGAATAGAGTTGTCTTGACCACACTCGTGTCTTTGCAAAGGTTTTTGCAAAAACATTCATTATGTTGTTTCATTAGGCCTGAGGAATGAACTCAATTTAGATTATGAAGATGCAAAAAATCTCATAAATTGCATCTATTTTATACCAAAGTAGTCCCAGAAATATTTCTAAAGTTAAATGGTTGCCATTTTTCCAAAGATTTGAAAGCAAATTATTATTTTTCCTTATAGCATCCACCTGATATGCCCTGGGTTGCTCAATAGAAAGCCTGCAAAGCCGTAGCACTTTTATTTGCAAGTAGAGGTCTTTACAGAGTGAAGGATGGACCTTTTCCATAAAAGTAGACATATTTCACTAGAAAAAACATATGTTAGAAGGGCATCCCCTCCCTGCACAGCAACCCTCTGCACCTGTGCTGCTCCTCTTCACAATCTGGTAATCTTTCATATCTTGGCACTTGCATTTCTTTGTCTAGAAACACATTACTTGGGCGTAACTACTGTATATAGAAATGATCTGCATTAAAAGTTTTGATGTTCCATATGAATTGTGTACATCATGTTTGAATATTGAGATTTAAGGATAGGGTGCATTACATTTGCTCTGACTTTATTGTCTTTTTTTTCTGTTTTCCATTCTGATTTGATAATGTCCTTTATTGAACAAGTGGTCAAGTGATAATCATTAGCTGAAAAATCAGAAAGTAGGTCAGTTTGGAGCCTCTTTAGACATTCAGCATGCCGAGGTGAGTGAATCTTCATCGGTGCAGACAGAGTATCTGCATAGCTTAGCATTATTGAACCATTGTAACATTTGAGTAGCGCTTGAAGAACTGGAAAAAAAAAAATCAAGGCATTTGTCTCAAAGAGCAATGTTCTTGTTTTCCCAGAAAGTTGTGCACAGAACAGGATAATAAACGGCATTTAACCATAAAAAATTAAAGCCAACAAGCGTTTACGTTTAAGCTCAAACTTTCTACCCGTCTTTGTGTAACACTGCAGCTTTTGTAAACAGTGTAAAATCCTTTTTTAAAATTTTTTTATTGTTTTTACTGAGATATCTCCTCCAAGTCTAACATGTATTTGAGGAGATATGTCTGTATTGGGAAAGTAATGATAGAAATATAGATTTCTCACTGGAAAACACTTATTCTGCCACCGACTACAGACTTTAATGCAAACTATGGACACACTGTGTGTGTGTGTGTGTGTGTGTAGGTGTGTGTGTGTGTGCACTCTTTTTACTGCTGTCCATTTGTATTAAATGTCTTACTTAGTCTGTGTTTTATAGTTTAATTACATCTGTTCAGTCCCATTGCAGGTATTTCCATACAGTCACTGTCATATTACGGTAATTACAGTCCCTGTGTGTTATATCTGGTTTTACTGGGCCGCTAGCTACAGCTTCTGTGATTGTCTTTGTTGTTTTCCACCTGCGTCCCGTTCCCTCAGTACACTTCTGAACAAGTTCTAAACACATTGCAAAAATTACAGATGTGCTGATGGGTCAAGTTTAAGCAGGTCTTTAAAAATGAAAAGGAAAAAACATGAGCAAGAAGTAAAAAAAAAATAGAGAGGGTAAATTACTACAAACAGCTGGAACTTAACTGTTTGTAGCATTTCTGGACCAGAATAACATCCTTCTTGTGAAATATCCTGAATGTTTTCCTGATATAAAACCGATCGATGGGGGATGACAAGTTTAAGTTCTAGCCTAACAAAACTAAAACTTTTGTTTTGTTAACAGTGTCAAAATAAGTGCATAACTCAGATTTTGGTGTCATTTTCTGAAGTTATGATATTTGAGTAAACTTTCTGCATGCTCTGCCCAACACAAGTAACTTCACTGAATGCAAAAAGCATTTTTTAACCAAGACTTCATCATTCGCAGACACACACACCTGTAGATTACGTTAAAGTGGGACTTCTTCAATAAAACGAGCTTGTTTTCACTTAAGTTTTTATTATTCTGTTATTTTCTGTGTTCTGAACCGTTCAAAGTGAATATACAGTAAACACTATGTTTTGTCCCTAGAAGTGCTTTATCCTAGTCTAACATATAGAAACATTATCTACTGTAAGTGTTGGTTTCATAAGTTGTATAATGAAAAAAAAATGTCTTTCTGGTAAAATGTGTGATTAAAATTTGTTTTTCTAAGGATGAAATTGTGCAATTCTTTTCATTTTGTTTTTCAAAATTACAGATTTTAAAACAATCTGTAATTATATATATTATATATATATATATTATATATATATATATATATATATATATATATATATATATATATATATATAATATATATTAATATCTCAAGAGAGACTGTATATATATATGGTCTCTCTTGTTTGACACTGTGGTTACTGTTCACTTTTTCTTTAATAAAAACATGTTGAAGTACTACTCCATCTTGGGTTCAGTTTTTGGATACTCTGCTCACAGTCTGTTTATAACCGTGTTTATGACCTTCAACATAAACCCAGAGTATTATGATTATGATCAAACTTCCCCATCAGCTCAGTCAAATTCTTTGCTTTGCTCTTTCTGCATTTTGGTCCTGATTCGCTCCCCCTGATAATACCACCGAGTAGCTTTTTATTTCAGAGACGACAGATGGCACACTCAGAATTGGATTAATGTCTCAAGTTATTTTGCTGCACTTCAGGGATGTTTCACTATCCCCAGGCCAATTCAGTGACAAATTATTATTATTATTATTAATAGCGTTTATTGTCTGAAGCAACTAATCTGATATTAACTTCACTGCAATTAAATCGTGCTCACTTTCAGGCGTTCACCTGTTGTGTTCGCTCCATGTCGAACCTCTCTGCTGCTCTTCTACAGCCTGTGTTTAGATTAATGTCCTTTATGTACTGCAGCTAATGGAGTGAGAGATTGGTGATCAGTAAATGTGACATTCTCCAATCAGGTTTAAAGCTTTTCTAAGCCACGCCACTGATTCTTCTAAAGCCATAAAAAGCTTTTTTTTTTTTTTTTTTCGGTTTATCTTCCCTCTTCTATCTTTTAGTGCCCTGCCTTCACCGCCGGGTGTCAGTGTTAGGTGTAGAGATTTACAGAGCGGGTCAAAGGTGCGAGATAAAGGAGACGCTGATGTAAGCGCCGTTTGGGACATTCATTTCCCTCGTCTCTTGGCTTAATAAATCTGTACCAAATGTGTGGGGTGTTTTTTTTTGTTTTTGTTTTGTTTTTTGGGGAGTTTGGCATTCACATGTGGGTTCTTGTTTACACTTGAACAGACGGTCCAAATACAGGAAAGCACAGAGCGTGCCACTTCCCTTTAACCAGGTACTTTGCAAAAGGCAGCCCCCAGTCACAGAGCCATTTACACATTTACGGCTCACTCAGAGGCGCAGCGTGAGGCCCCTCCAGAAGAATGGAAACTGAATCATCTGTTTGGTGCAGAGATTGACTGCAGAACAGCCACAATAATTGTTATCTCCATGGCCGGTGCTGTCATCACGAATAACAATCAGTTTGCGCGTTAGTCGTAATTCGGTGGAGGAAGGGGTTTTCGGTGACCACAGGCACAGGGTTTTTTTTTTTTACATGTTCAAGTGAATGTCAATAAGCATGGTGGAAAAAAATACGAGACAGTTGGTTACTCTTAACCAAGCATGAAGATTACGCAACCTTTTATGGAACAGCCTCTTAACATCGTGTTTTTCTGGGGAATATATCGGATTTAGTCAGGTGAACAGAGCACAGAATCTGGAAGCTTTTATTGGAAGAAGATTTAGCAAAATAACAATAAAAAAAAGAAAAAGAGCAACTTCTAATGTATGCAGTGTTTGTTTTCTTCTGACTTCCTCATCCTCAGGATGAGACCAGCAAATATGGTCAATATCATATTTAGAGGAGCCACATGTTTAACCTACATCCTCTGGTCGCTGGTCTGTGAGTTTCTCTGTTTCTTAAGATATTGTTCACATCTTCTGCTCCTTACCTCCTTTGTTTTTTTATGTTAATTTGCAGCCAGTCTTCTGTTGATGACCCACTACCCAATTAAAACGTTTTGCCTTAAGTCTGTGCAAAACGCTGCGGACAGGCTTTTAACTAAAACCCACAAAACAGATCACACAACTCCGTTGTGTGAATTTCTGGCCTCCCTGCCTCGGCTCCCGGTGTATTTTAGGACTCATTTTAAAATGTTGACTTTAGATTTTAAGGCACTTCATGGTGAGATTTCCAAATTGGACCTTTTGAAGCCTCTCTGTCCTTCTAGGACTCTGAGGTCTTATAATCAGATGCTGCTGATGGTAGTTAAAAGTCAAAAGGAAGCATACAAATGATGACCCAAGATTGAACCAAATTTTTCGGAAACCAGAATTTCCCATTTTACAATTGAGCAGTATTTGGCATTGAATTCATTGTTTATCAGGAATCGATGAGTCTAAGTGCTGAGTGAACTTGCCATGTTTTTATATAGTGGTTAGACATTACACAACATGGGAGGGGAGGCAAGCAACAGAAAACATATTAGATCTTCTTTCATAAAGCTGGGTCAGACTTATGAGTATTTTCTATGGATGTTTGCACCTTATTACGAGTAATCTGGGGCTCTTTTGAAGTCCTATTTTGCACTCACGTTCATTGTTGTAGGCAAGCAAGTAGTCATTGGGAGATCAAAAAGAAGTAGAAGAAAAATTGTCTTTTTCTTGGAAGAAAGCGACACATTTCTGAGAATTTCACAAAAAGGTTCTTACAGACCTTTTTGTACAAGAAAGAAGGAAATTTTGCAACAAAAATTAATAATATCCTTAGACTGTTAACACTGCAGGAGCTTGTTAAGGAGTGACTTCTGTATATGAAAGTCTTGCTGGTGTACTGGGGAAGAGTCGCATGAGGACATCAAAGTAAAAAAAAAAGAAAAGAAAGAAACATCAGACGCCAAAACCTCTGAGTGACTGGCTCATATCGATCGACTGGACACTCTGAAATTCCTATAAGAGTTTCTTAGTCCATCTGATTGGACAGATCAAGGACTTGTCAGAACACTTTGTTCCTAACTTTAAATGATTTTACCTGCAGCGCGGGTCACGAAGACGTCACAATCAACCTTTAAACGAGGAGGACCTCCTTCAGGATGTTGAGTAATATGTCGTTCTAATTATGTCCATAATTATGTGCATCTGATGTGAAGTACCTGCGTGCGATTTTTTTTCTTCTTTTTTCCACTTCAACTGGGGAGGAGGGGAGGTGAGAATGTCTTTGTTTTTCATCAGAAATTGAATTTAGTTTTGAAGGTCTCTTATTCAGTTTTAATGGTTTTAGTTATGTCCCTTTTTTTTCTGCTCAGTAATATAAGAATGGACATTTTCAGCCCACCACTTCGAGCTTATGCACAACTCGAGCTATACGTCCAGAATTATACTTATTTTCTTTTTCCGTCATTTTCTTGTAGACTTGCTGCTGCGTTTAGGATAACTCTCCTGCACTAAAATTAAGCTTTAGATGTTTAACAAATGGCCTCAAATTCGAATCAATGTTATATAAAGTCATATCCGTTAAATTATAATATAGTTGAAAACTTTTTCACAATTCACAGAGTGAAACACATTGCATAGATTAATTAAACAGGCATTTTAAAGCCCTGATTTCTGTCGATTAAAATAATTTTATACTTTCAGTTAATGAAAACAAGACCTTTAAGATTTTAAAATTAGATCAGACCACTGCAACGCCTTTTTTAAGGATATTGTTTTTGAAAGAAGATACTTTATCTGGGAAACTTTTCCTGTAGGTCTTTTTTTCTCCATTCTCCTGTCGTGGACTCCCACACTCCATTTAGAGTTTGGGATTTTTGGACGTTCTGGGCATAGTGCACGGTTTAAATCTGGGTTTAATTTTCTGAAAAGTCTTCCTCTCCTAAGGTTAGCAGCTAGCTTAAATATTTTTCAACTTGCAACAAATACTTTTCATGATCGATAGAGTTTAATCTATGACACTATAACTACTACTAGATTGATTGGCAGCAACAGTTGCTTCTCTTGGTTGATTACTGAATTCTTTCCTTTACTGTATTGGATTAACAATCTCCTGTAAAAAAAAAGGCAGGCTGCTTGAACTTCTACTTTTATAGATGCTGTCACACCTGCTGAGGATCCGGTAATAAAGTGTTTTAATTACCAGCACCAGGCTTTTATTTTCTTAATAAAAACCCTATGAAATTGGCAGTGATGTACTTATTTTCCCCTGATTTTAATGATTGTTGGTATGATCATTAACAAGGATGTTAGTTACCTATAAAGAGCTCATTTCTTGCCTTATAGGATCATTTCATATTCAAAAATGAAGCCTATAGTTGTACTCCAAGTAATTAGTAACCATGGTGTGAAGCATTCATTCATGCATTGATATATTGTTATGCAAAGCTGTTTCCAATACAAATGTGCACACAACTTTTTTGATATTCTGCAAATGTCAAAAAAACACAATTGTGGTGTTTCTATTAAATAGGAAAAGCGATTAAAATCACACAAGTCATTAAAAATCATGGCAAAAATGATGGATATAAACATTCGCATGGGATGTATTTATGGTTCTGCCACGGCAGTATTTCATTTCCCTTTGGGACCCATAATTATTTTTGAATTGGCGCTCATCTCATCATCAGCCCTCAGAGGAGACGTCGGCGTCGTATTCAAGCCTCGCCTACTTGGGATCGGCCATGTAAATATGCAGCGTTTTGGGAAAAATATAGTAGGTGATTTTCCAGAAGAGCTGTAGATTTAACAATTTCAAACGACAAAGTCAACTTTTGATGAACTGTGCACTTCTGTGAGCCCTCTAGTAGAGACGGCTGTGCATTGTCCAAGCAGACCAGTGGCTACAAATGAGGGCTTTGCTGCTGTGTTAAAACTGAATTGACTTAAAAAAAAAAAAAAGTCAATGCGAAAAACTACCTCATCGTAGTGAAAAAGCTTTTAAATCAAAAAACGTGTTTTTTCTGAAATTGCTAAGTAAATTTGAGATTTGTTAGCACAGTCAGAAAGTTGCTACTTTGGATCTTAAATGTTTGTACCATGCAAAGATTTTCTACAGGTACTTCTGTTTCTACCTTAGCTTAAGAAAAAAAGCAAAATATAATTGTGTTAGCAGAGTCTGTCTGCATCACCGTCCGTTCTGCGTGTGTTTGTAGAGTCATGCGATGAAGTGTCGAGTTGTCTACCATGTACGCGGCCTCTTGTCTTCTATCTGCCGTCCTAAAAAAAATAAATACATAAAAAATCCAACCACACTCCCTCCATCCTGAACAGGATTAAAAGCACAGCTTTTAATTGCCTTTCAAGACATGGTCGCAAAAAAATAAAATAAAATAAAATAAAATATATAGACGGTTTCATTAAGTTTTAATGTTGTGAAAAAAAACATCTTTGCTCATGTGTGTTTTTAAAGCTACTTACGAGTGAAGTTTCTCAGCGAGCGCTGACATACTTTCAGGCGCCATAAAGACTGAGGTCTCTCCATCCTCTGATGGATATTTTAATACAATCAAGGATGAGGCACCGCAGATAAGCCCATTTGTATAAGTCTGATAAAGTATCTGCTCCAGCTGTCAACCTATTTTTGTGACAGTTGTGTAGCGCCCAGGACAAGCATTACCTCATTGCAATCAATCAAATCTGACATGCTTTCACTCAAAATGAAGTCAAGTCCTTGGATGGCTTTAGTAAATGTCATGCGCTGGTTTGGAATTGGAAACCGAGCGAGTATTTTGGCTTGGAGGTCAGACGCAGCTTTTAGCCAGCCTTTCAGTGTGTTTGTGTGTGTGTGTGTTGGACCTTGTCACTGTTTTTGAACTGTACAAGTCCATCCATCCATTTTCTTTACACCCTTGTCCCTTAGTGGGGTTGGAAGGGTTGCTGGTGCCTATCTCCAGCCAACTGTACAAGTCGTGGAAAAAAAAATCTAATTAACACAATTAGTTCGGATAAAATCCAGATTTTTAGAAAATATTTTTGCTCAGATTAACAACATTCGGGAAATTCGCCAGAGTTAAAATATCAGCGTCAGCACATATTAGAGCACAATGTTGAGACTTTAGTGTTGTATTCACCGTACATTACTCAATGCTAGTGTGATGCTGCCAGGTTATGTGTGTCACAGGTGACGGTTTGTCCTGAGCATCCGGATACTCCACCAGGTTTGCTTCCGGAGGAATCTCACCGACGCCATTTTGTTTTACTCGCTTGGATCATGAAGAGGCAGAGCCAAGTCATTTTGAGTTTTGTTTAATGGATGTATTGAAACCCTAATGCATGTATATGCATAATATTGAAAAGTGTCATCAGCTTTCGTCAGTTCAGGCGCTGCTTATGTTTGTTCGAGTTGAGCAGAAATGAGTTCAGAACAAGTCAAGTTCCACACTGAAGAGTTTGTCATTTGTAAAAAGTTAAACACATACAGCATATAAACAGTAAATTACTTCAGGTCTACTGCATTTTCTACATGTATTATTATCCTTGCTATCAAAGGTGGGGTAGAGCTAATTTAAACCAGTGTATGCTCTTGAAATCTATGTGGAATAAGGCTTTTCTTTTTTTTTTCATAAAGCCATTTGTGATCTCGAGTTTCACAGTTGCAGCCAAAAAAGCAGCTCATGTTAAAGCAGGGCGGCCCAGGCTCCTGTTAGCCTCCACAGGCAGGTACTGATAGGCTGCCATTGTCACCAGGCCTGTTCTCATCGGAGATTAAACCTCGAGGTTGCATACGGGTAATTACCCAGAATCCTTAGTCATCAGGCTATGTAAATCTCTCGCCGGCTCATTAGCATGGCTTATTTGAAAAACGCTTTTACTCCCCGGCCCTCTTTTCTTTTTTTTTGTTCCCCTCCCTGCCCCCCTTCAGCTTCTCTGCCAAACTTTGCACCTTTGTGCTAAGCTTTGCAGAGCTGTTTATTTCCCTTGTGTGATTCAAAAAAATTATACAAAAAAATCCGAGAATAGCAAAGATGAGGCAAAGGCTTTGAAAACACTCAGGACAACAAACAGAATCAATGATGAAATGTACTTTTGTCCAAAACAAAACAGAGAATTTAATATTTTCTAGTGTTGCCATTTAAATGGGGGGGTCAATGCAACTTCTGAAGCGTTTGACACAATAAAGCCAGAAACTAAACTGTTCATTGCCAGTTTTATGTGCTTGAACATTACGGTAGACTAGGCAGAACTACTCAGAAATTGAAAAGCATTCCTACAGACTCGAATAGCTCCGACCATATAAATAGTCTTGGTGAGTGGATGTTGTCATCTCCAAAGAAAAATAATCTACCGGCTTGTTTACTTCTAGATGTGTGAGTCTTTTCATGTCTGCTGCTAAAGAATCCATCCATCCATGCCTGGTACATGAGCTTTGGTGAAAGTTTGCGGTCGCACGACAGGATCCCATTGAACATTTATAGTCAAATTTATGGATCTCTCCTATTTAGCTTCTTCAAATGTTGGTGGTGGCAATGTCCAGTGTCCATTCATTTATTTCAAACATGCGGCTTATTGGCTGAAACCAATAACAAAAGCATATGAAAAACCAGATGTGTTAATCAGCTTTGTGTTTCCCCCACTCCCAAAACTCAGATGCCTGCCTGACTGTCTGCTGGTCGGATTCTCTAAACAAGCTGAATACAAACACATTTTACTGTCTTCAGAACTCAGATACGGCTATTAAAGTGTGGGGTGGTTTCTTTATGATTTAAAAAAAAACAATGACAATTTTATCCGAAATGAATGCTTTTTATCTTCTTTTTTCTGCCATCCTGACTTGTTCCTGGTTTTGCCGTGTGGAGTCACTCTGACTTGGCTGTATGGCAAACAAAGCTGGTTTATTATTTTCCTTCCTGGTGTCACAGAAGCAGCAGCTTTCAAAATGGCAGCCATGGACCTTACCAAGCTCCGCCCAGAAACACCCCTCGACAGTCCCACGGACTACATGTCTCACCAGAAAGCCTTTCAGGCTTAGTTAACATGGTGTCGACTGACTCTCTGCAGATTATTTCTGAGTCGATTAGTGTAGCATTTCTGCCGGATTTTCACAAAATATCAGCCAAGACAATGGACAGGGGACCAACAAGTTCATGTCATCTTTTTTGGACGACATCAAGGTGTTTTAGCCACACGATGCCTCCAACATTGTGCGTGTCGCAGCTAAATGCTATCGGTCGATGAGGGACACAGCAGATCCTCACAACCTCAGTGTGGTGGGATGGTGTTCCACCCTCCCCCACTCTGTGCATCCGGTGTAGCCAGAGGTGCACCGTTGATTGGTGGGCGGGGCGTTACTCCTCCAGAGGAGAGACGACGACAACTTGTTCCATCATTTGAAGTATTTTCTTTTACAGTTTGTTGAGTTATTCATTTGTTTTCTTGATTGCTTTGTTCATTTCTTGTGTTGCATGTTCTTTTTCTTGACCCATTTATTTGCATTTGCATGGTTTGTTTAGTTTTATACCTTTTTGGAACAACCCCATCTTGTTTGTCCCTTTCTTCCTTGTGTGCCCCTTTTGGTTCCAGGGACCGAGTGGTGGGCCTGAGGAGTATCGCCCCGCCCACCAGCCTGCCCAATCCGCAACAGGCTCAGCGGAGAGCGGCCAGAACAAACAGTGATAAGACAAAACAGCAGAGCGTCCAAAGCGCTGCAGCTCCAAACAATCAGTTGCCTGAAACAGAAAACCCATTAATGCTAAATACAAAATAAACATAATCCAAAAACTAGATGGCAGGTAGCTTACCCAGGGGTGGAGACACAGCTACACCAGGAGGGAGCAGATCAGCAGGCGAGGACTAGACAGAAGCCAAAAACCAACCACGATCCCAGCCCCGGATAGCAAAAATGGCACTTACGATATCAGACGAGCTGATCAAACACCGCCAACATGTAGCCGCCAATTGCGCAGACAGCGGAGGAAACAAGGACACACACACCTCGCAGCGGCTTGCGCAGCTTTAAAGGCATCTGCCCCGCCCACCAATCAACGGTGCACCTCTCGCTACACCCGATGTACAGAGTGGGGGAGGGTGGAACACCATCCCACCACATCAGCATAAATACAGCTGTGGACAAGATCACTGACGCCTATTGTTCTTGGAAGGCTGGATAAGTCTGACATTCATGGTTTTGAGTGTGATTTTGAAATGAGTGATTTTTGTTGTTTGCAAATGTTCTAATGTGCCTCGATCTGCTCTGATAGGACAGTGCAGAGCAGCTGCTAGCACTCGTACTCGGTGGCTAACACGATTAGTGTGGCTAACACAATTGCAGTTTAGTAAAAAGCCTTTTAAGGTAAAATAAAATCTTTAATGTACGTCAGATACAGTACACATTGCATATTGATCTGTTCAGCTAACGTAAGACTGTAACAGGCTTCAGGATGTAGACGTTGTATCAGTACTGCCATTATGCTGTACTTGGCTAAAAGGTTTTCATAATGGATGTGTTTATTATTAACTTTATTTTTTTCATTCACTAAACACAAAGAAAGCAAAGCAATAATACTTACACCAGCAGACACTCCTTTGTTCTTATTGATCCTATGATGGTTGAGCTGCAAACGTGGTCGTGAAAAAGTTTAATCCAAGCAAGGCTTTACGTTTCAGATTTTGGAAATCTGTGAATTTTAGTTCCACAAACACGATCAGGATACCTGACATCGCCTGTTCAGATACCCCACTGACAGTGGAGAACCATTGTTTTTGAGTCCTGACGCAAAAACTTTCTGTCGGTCTGGTAGTCCACAATGTACATTAGCTTGAGTTTGTGAGACGGTGACCCACTGATAGCTGCGCTGTGACGTAAAATGGGCATTAGCCAATGAAAAGGTCCGGCAGGGGTAAGGTCCATTCTGTCAGCCATACATGTGTTCAGACACCGCCTTCGCAGTTCAAATCGGCCAATCAGCTTTGCCTTCCAGAAAGGAAAAAGAAAAACAAAGAAGTTCACTTTCAGAAACGTTTGTAAGCATTAACAGCTATTTACCAATGATAAAATGCCAAGCAAATGTGTGTACACAATTTATAAATCAGTTTATTCTTTTAATTACTTTGAGTTCTTTGTTCACTGTCAACCAATCAACCAATCAAACTCTTTCTCTCATCAGCTCACTTCCTGTAAAAGAGCTGTATTTGAGGCGGGCTTCCTCTTTAGCTAGATCACAAGATGGCTGCCGAAGAGGTCACACCCACATTTTAACAAACATTTCAGCTGTACTATCTGAGAATTTTTTATTTATTTTCATCATGTCATCAGGTTTTGTGAGAAGCTAGAAGCCGTCGCTTCACTAGTGATCCACCTATCAAGACCTTTAATGTCTGTTCTCTGTATGTCCTCATTTATCTAAGCTTCCTCCTCACACACTTTGCTCCTGGTTCTCTTGAAATGCGGATGGACAGATATCATGAATGTTGAATGAAATTATCCACCTGTCTGGCTCAGAGCTGTTGTGTTTAATGTCAGTGCGGAAAGAGCTAGTGGACAGACGAGCCCCTGAGAGTTCAGAAAAGAGGCGGCCAGAGCAGCAGTTCATTTCACACACGGCGCCTGCCTGACAACGGGGAAGCTGACGCTCCATACGCACACGAAGACGGAGTCATTATGGAAATACAGTTTTCTACGGTCGCTGCATTGCTATGTTGCAAGACAAAACATTTAGGTTTCATATTTTCTCCTTTCCTCTATGTTTAGAGGCCCCTGGAGCTGCTATGTGTGCTGTGAATATGGCTTGTGAAGGAATGTGAGATTGTTGCCATTATTTTCTTTTGTTTCCCTGGCATGTAGTGACTGTAAGTACACAGCCGGTGTGTCCCGTGCGTCACTGATTACGTTGCTCAATGCAAGCTTTGTGACTGTGTATGTGTGATTGTTATTTTTTTCCCAAATGAAAGAATAATATCAGCAGTGCTTTCTCTCGTGTGCAGCTGTTTGCATGTCAAGTGTCTTGCCTCTGTTTGTGCCGAGAGTTTTTACTGCTCGTCATTTCTATTGTCTGCTCACTGTTCTGGGACACAATAAGTGATTTTGACAAGTATTTTGTTGAGAAAGCTGTAATAAAACAATTTAGGCCACTCTAAGGTTCAGATAGTGGGAAAAAAAGTCTTCTTCTGTGGTGCAAAGTGGCAGTGTTGGCAGCAACAATGCCAAAACTGAAACTAGTACAAACTGCTAGCATGTTTACGACATGCTAGCAATTTACTAGCATGTAATAAACGTCTAGCAGTTTACTACTGGCAGTTTACTACAGTAGCATGTACAGTAGCATGCTTACCACATGCAGGATTGCTTTTATTTTATGATAGTCAGTGTTGGGCACCGCTACATAACTATTTAGCACCAGTCCTAAAGCGCTAATTATAAACATTAGTTTAGCTAGCGCACTACACCAATGTGAAGTTTAATGGAAGCTAATGCTAAAGTACTAAATTCAATTCGAATTATATGTGCCCTTGAAAGATTACAACCCTTTCATTGTTCTTGTATAGTTCTTGTTTAAAATTAAGATACTGGGGATAAAAATTAGGAGAATGTGAGGAGAGGAAGCCAAACTGCTCTGTAAACAGTCCTCACTTCAAAATAAGAGCTTGACAATACACGTCCAATTTCTAGAACAATCAGTAACAAAAGACTTCAACGCATTTGTCAAACTTTATTCAACTTCACAAAACATCTAAGTAAAGTGTCACTTTAGAGTTGTAAAAATTAACTTGGAGGAAACAAAGTGCTATAAATATTTTCAAAGCTGGCAAAAGCCCCAAACGAAAAATTAGCATCATTAATAGCTGATTTAAGTGAAGTGTATCCACCAGTGCAAATCTGTCTTTCAAGAATGGATAATGTCACTGGGTCTTCTGTGCCGACCACAGGACATGTTCTGAAAAAAATTCACAGGCAGCAGGAAGAAAAAGAAAATATAGAAAAAATGTGAACATTATTATAAATCCCTTCTGGAAGCCTGACTAACCATCAACAATTAAACCCCCTCATGACCTCCATCCATCTAGCTCACCAGCACAACCTGTTTCTGACTAATGTGTCTCCGTGACGGTTCGGCCGCCTGTGTGAGACGATCCTGGGTACAGTAGCATTAATCTGGAAAAGCTGTCTTTCATATTGAGCTTAAACAGATAATTAAAGCTCCTGTGGCAGACAGTAATGAGCCGTCAGCTTGATTCAGTCAGAACTTTTTAAAAAAGACGGGCCTGCTGGTTGCTACTATTGTACTGCTCTGGGAGACAGATGGCGAAGTTTTTTTTTTCTTTTTTCTTTTCATGTTCTTTTTTTGCATTTTAATCTTCAGAGTTGTTTTATGTCTTTTTTTGTCTGATGGGTTTCATTGTCTTGAAGTCTTTGCGTTTTCATAAGTTAAGCTTGTTTTATCCTTTATTTAGCTGTACGTTAAGGAACCTCCTCCTTTTCAAGAGAAATTTTAAAAGGCTGCTGGTTGTAGCGCCATCTTGTGCCACGAGATATTAAAACTCCAACTAAGCCTAGTTGTTTAGTGTGCTAGCATAAATAAAGTTTAATAATATGTGTTGCCTATTTTAAAGGCACTGGAAGTGGAGTTGAATCTTTTAACATCGACAGCCCGGAGATGCATTTAAGACTATTATTTTGAAGGAAGAAAGGAAGTAGTTTTTGAGTTTCTTATCCGTCTGGTCACGCCAACAAACCAAATTTATTGCTCTTGGTTTGAAATCTGTTTGTATGACTGGATTAAATTTATAGTTTATTTTTTTTATAATGCTTTGAGACAACGTGTCGTGAATTTGTGCAACATAAATAATCCAAATAGAACTAAATTGGACGCCTTGTGACTAATTCACCCCCATATGTTACCATCTCACATCCTCCTACTTCCGATTCATAAGCCATTCTGTACAAATGTACTTAATACATTTCAGAGTAATTATTTTATGCTGTAATTAAGTTTTCTAAGTAGCTCAGATCTTCTTCTCAGAAAGGTCTATATGACGTCTTATTTCCATTTGCTCTCATCCTGAGTTGAACAAGTCAAGTTTTCTAAAATATCAAATATTAGAACCTCAGATCAAATAAAAATAATTGTAAGTAACCAACTATAGGTAGATGGCTTAACAGGAACATATATGTTTTTCTTACTGCAGGCTATGAGCAAAATCTTCTAAGTGTAAACAAAATATCAAGTGTATGTTTGTGAAGATGGATCAACCGGGCAGGTACAAATTGGCCAAAACTCAACAAAAACACCACTTTGTATATAAAGCATCAATTTCTTCATGATTATATCGATCTATGAATTGTGTATATTAATTTCAAAAAAGAAAATACACATTCAAACTGTTGACGTAGCAGTGATTTGGTGCTGGGAGGAGAAACCCAGACGTGAGCATTATGGCAGGGTCACGGTATGGAGCAGCCCCTCTTTTAGCACAGATCTCTGTGACCATAATCCCACCACAAATCAAATCCCGCCGCCATAGTGAACCTGCATAATTGCAAACAGGAGTTTGATAAGCTCTTGTAATGGAACTCTGTCAATCAATTCACGCCATATACCCTCTGTCTGTCTCTCTCCTGGGTGTTTGCTCAAATTGAATGAAGAAATCCAGGAGCCGGTGACATTTAGGTCCGCCGCAGTGCCGACTGTGGGAAGAATGTTCCGGTTTAATTTCATTAACCGGGAGAAAGTAAAAGCAAATTTGCCGTAAGAAAAGCAATTATGACGTTACTGACTGGAGCTTTTATGCTCCGGAAAGGTCTTCTTCTCATTATCTGCCTGGAGAGAACGGAGAAGAGTTCGCATGGCGTGCTCATGGGGTATTTATCATGCGAGTGAAACACGGACCTCATTGTGGGAAAATGACTTGCCCCGAGGGTCGCCAACATCTGAACGCAACCATTTTTTTATTTATCTTTTTTATTTTTTACACAACTCTCAAATTCATCGATTCGTAATCGTTTGACTGAATATGTGGAGGCGACGTGTTGCGTGTTTATGTAGCAATTATATGCTAAAGTTTACAGAGCAATACGTTCAAAGAAAAAGATACTGTGGTTGATTAAATTGTAGCTCATTGAAACACAGCTCTGGCTTCACAGGTTTTAAATCCTGATCTGTGATTAAAAAAGTAAAACGATAAACTTATTTGGAAAATGTTGAGTATCACCAAGAGTATTTTCTAATAACTTCTTAGCTATGGCTGAAGCACCTAATCTGTTTGCAGTTAATTATAATCACCATGGCTGCACTCCTCCAGCTAAAACTTAATGACAAGTTTTTTCTTCTCAGTATGGGATAATACACATACTGTGTGTTTATTATGTGATTCAGGTTTTTAGACATAACAATAAAGAGTCAAAGTTTTTGGTTTTGGAGCAAAGACTCCAAGTAAATAGTTTTTTATTGATACTTTATAGTAGAAACTTATGAAGTCGAACAAAATAAGTAAGAAGTTTCCAGAAAGAGATTCTATTTCATTCTTGAATATAAGTTGGCTTTTCATTCTTTCTCAGACTAAATCATTTTGTAATCTTACGTGCTGTCTATAGTCTATAAGCGAGTTCATTTTTACTCCACAGTTAACACTTTTAAAAAAATTACTAAATGTTAAAAACCTGCAGTCTGGGTTTTATATTAGAAATATGCCGCCTCTATTTTAATTCTAATTTCTTTTCTTCTTCTACCAGCAGAGAATACAAGCAGATTTTCTATGTTGTGGCATCTGATATAAAATGAAATCTTCAAATGGACGTTATTGGTGCCAAATTTCCCCTTGAGGCAGCCGTTGTGTATTGGTACACACTGTACCTTGAACTTGGAGGATTTCCACGTATTCACAGATCACATGAGGTTTTTGAGAAACCATAAATCGATTTAATTCAGGTGTGTTGGACAAGGGATGCATCTAAATTTGCAGGATAGTAGCTCTCGAGGATTGGACTTGGGCTCTAAAGAGTCCTCAGGTAGAATTAGGACTTAAAAATCTCAATATTTCATAGCTGAAGTAATTGTATGCAATAGAAACATGTAGGGATGCAAGGGAAAAAGGAAAAAAAAACAATCAAAACAAAAATCCTGCGATGCAAGAAAGCCTCTTTTAAGACAGAAAGATTTGAGTTGACAGCACCTTGATTTTAATCAAAACACCCACCGCTTCATGATGCTTTCCAATAATGACCACGCAGATCAAACCTTCAATGTTTTTTGCTTTTGATATATTAAAGGTGGCAAGGAAAGGAGGAGGCAATTGCACTTTAAACTAATCAAAAACAAAGCATTGAAATAAAGAAGTAAAAAAATTATAGAAAGAGGAAGGGGTCGGGGGGGGAGAATCAATGGTGGCCTTTTATATCTACAGCTTCAACACCAAGGTATCCTGCTGCTTTAGTGCTGTGGGTTGTTCTCTCTCTCTTCCTGTGAACATGCTCCCCCTCTGAGGCGGCAGAATAGTCTGACTGCATGGTAGAGGTCAAAATCTACCCACCTGTCTTTTTATCAGTCACATCAGCTCCTACAACTCGTGCTGGCCCATGAGAATATTGCGGGTTAAAAACATTTTGGCCACACAGATAGTTCTGTGGATGTGTAGGTGAAAGAGAGACCAGGAACCACTGAAAGGCTCCCTGCGGCTGACCTGTGTCCGGGGAAAATGCGATACCCTGAGTGGGCCGTGTCAAAGCCAGCAGGTGTGGAAATGCTTTTCCATTAAAAAATGTCCCAGACCTAGTCTGAAGTTAACCCACATCCGAGAAATAATGCCACCTTTGCTTTTCAGGTTGAAATAATGTTTCTGAGTGAAACAGATATGATTGGAACGTAAACTGAGTGTTTGCAGATTCAAAAGTCTATATTTATTTATTGACCAGAGGCTTCCTAAGTTGCTCATTTGAAGGTGAGTCTGTCTGAACTTACACTATTTCTAATGTGGTATTCATCAGAGTAATCATAATTACATTAAGAAAGCAAAAACAGCAACAGAAAACTTCATTTGCCAAAAAAGACATTAAACAGCATAATAACGATAGCTATAAATAAATAAAGGTGCATGAAATATGCCCCTAAGGTACTATATTTTTTTCTTGTCTTACCACGTATATTAGAATAAAACATACATCAAGTTCTTTAGCTGTGATAGGAGTCAAAGTTTAGAGTCACTATTTAGTTTAATGCCTGTGTACTGGGATTAATTGTCACTGGATTATGACAAAACACATAACGATTCCTGAAATAGTTTTTCTCGCCTGACCTATCTGGCAATGAACATCCGATAATCTGATTGTCAACAAGTGTTCAAAGTATTTTTCACTTAATTACTCCGACAATAGGTCACATTGTCATCAACTGGAGCCACTTCAAGCATTAATCTTAAAGGTCAGTGAATCTACATTCTGCACACAAATGCCGGCAAAATCTATATTATCCCGGACGAGCCCCCAATATGTTATGCACTAGACATTTTACAGGACAAACAACATATGAAGTCCAAACCAGGTTACATGAGAACAAAGATGGTTTTGTTAAATCTACGTCTGGACACAATAATGTAAGTGGGAGACTTGGCAAAACAAACGAAACAGAACGGGAGAAGTCACAAACAAGCTAGGAGTTGGACGTCAGATTTGGGCCACTCCCCACATGCAATATTTCAGGATCTCACTCTACAACCAAAACGTGGAAAAACAGACCAGAGAACAAGCTTTAGCTTAACATCAACTTGCATATATTACAGCTTTATTAATGGAGAGGTCTTTGCAATACATTTCATTCTCTCTAAATGATGTAAATGCAACCCACATCACAGAGTTTCTTACAAAAGATCAAACAAATAGAAATGACACAAATGACCACTGCCTAAAGACTGCCTGGGCTCACCCAACTCTTCAATCTGGGTAGAGCTGCGAAAGGAGCCTGATGTGGTGGCCTCTGGAGTTCATTAGAATCACTTTTGGGGGTTTCCCCCCTATTTTCCTTGATATTCCCCAAAACAGCTACCAAGAAAACGGAGGACTAACCCTCCTAAAGCTTAGTCCCAAAATATGTCAGAAAATATGTATCAATTCTATTTTTATGTATTTGCAAATTGTAATGTTACTGTAAAAAATAGTTTTAATGTATAGAACATAATCTCTTAAATCATTAAAATCAGTTGTTAATAAGACAAAGGTTAACAATTTTAGTAAATGTTCTATGAAAAATGGTGTGTAAAACCAAAAAGGGGTTTATTTTTTCAACATCACACTTGTTTAGAGTTGGCTGACCATTTTTTTTATGTAGATAATTTAACAACAAACACATGTTAAAAAAATTAAACTATAAAGGTGATTTTAATGTAAATTTGGAGGGGCGATTAAAAAAACCTGCATCATTTTTAAAAACACTCCATACTTTAGTTGTTGCATTTCATGTTGACAATGCCAAGCTTAGCACGCAAAGAGCAGAGCACACATTTAGTTTTATGTAAAAAAACAACAGCAAAATATTTCGTGGGGTAAGAGGGAATTCAAGGCTCAGTGATGGGCCCTTGGGGCCAGACTCTGCCAGGTTGCTGCCCTCAGCAGGCCTGCTTTGCCAAGCCTGTCTCATTAGTAACACAGGGAAATGTCACTGGATGGCTAGCTGGATAAAAGAGGTTGAAGCTGCTCAACTGTGGAACCTTTTCTGGGAATTTGCAGCTGAAATAATCTAATGGGAGAGCTATGAATATTGTTTCACACTGTTTTAAAATAATGCACATGAGGTGCTTTCACTAGCCATGTTGTGTATGTGCATGTATGTGTGTGTGTGTGTGTGTGTATGTGGTATGCACATGTAAATGGTCCATCCTTATAACTGGTTACAAACAATGCTGAATTTCTTTTCTCGTGTTAAGATTTATTCTGTTTTTGCTTTTGTTGCCACACTTAATTGTCTCAGTTCACTTAATTAATTACCTCAGTAAATATAAAATGCCGTTTTCATCTGATAATTTTATTTATTAGGGGAAAAAAAACATTGAATCCTGGCCTGGGCTCTTTCTGCAGGTTTTCTCTGGGTTCTCCATCTTCCTGCCACAGTCCAACAACATGACTGATAGGTGAACAGATCTATTTTAGCTGTCTTTAGGAGTGCACATGCGTGCGTGTGTGTGTGCGTGTTTGTGTGTGTAGCTTGAGACATTTTGATTCTTTATCTTAGTATCATTTACATCATACCAGAACGGTGACTCTGGAGCTATTCAACCGGTTGTCTCGTTGCAGAAAACAAAGGAAAGATCGTTACAGATGAGATCTCTCTGTAGGTATGAAGTGTCTATTTTTAATATAGGATGTGACGATTGGGGGGGGGGACTTTGAGAAACTGCTTCCTCGTTCTTAACCGCTCTGCTAATGCGACCAGACGACGCGATGTTGCAAAGTCACTTTAATCAGTTCTAATGACTTCTGAACAGAAAGGAGGCAGCTCCAGCTCTCACCGCCTCTCCAGCTGTGTCTCCTTGTCTAACATCAATAGCTGCTTAGCCATGTGTGCAGCTGAATCATCCAGTGTGAGGCTTAACTTTCACTCTGGTTACTTGGGTTAAGTTCTGCACAAAAGCAGCAAAGGTAATTAATGACATTTTTTTTCCCCAGAAGATACTGAAAATCCAACCTTGAGCAGATATATTGTCTCTGGATTTTTTTCACCGCTTGCTTTCGATTGGACTGTGAGGAAATCATGATTAAAGTCATGGGCCTAATGGTGGACAGGCTGTGTACCAATAGTTTACAAATGGGACTGACCCATTAAATTCAAGTGTTGCCAAAATATGACTTTACCATCTAGGAGAATCATCTGGTTCATCTCTGCACTGTGAACTGAATAAGAACTACATTTATTAATCATATTCTTGCAAATATGCCGCTTCAGCTCTTTGATTCCAAATCCTCAGTCACAAAGAAAAATTTAAATCAAGTCTTGACAGACACGCCAGGTTGCGCCAGGTTTTTTTTTTAGTTTTTGGAAATAATGTGAGTGGGTGACATGTTGGCCCAGCATGACAGAATTTAATCGTCTTCGGTGTGGCACAGGAAGAAAGCTTTTACTGTAATTCAAAGTCAAAGGAATGGCTTTGTGCGCGGCGGAAGCTTAGAGGAAGATTTTCCTGTAAAGCTTTGAAAACATAAAACACTGTTGCCACTGCGCCATCTCCAAATTAAAATGTTTCTGCCCCGACGACGGGCTCATCCACGTGTTTCCAGAGGGATTAACTTGTCTGAAGGAGAGGGAATCAGATAACTCACCTTATCCACGCCCCGGTCCCTCAGTGAAGGACACGCCGTTGTTTTCCAGGAAAGAATTACATTAATGCTGTTGCATTAATATAAACATGTTTTAATAGCCTATTTCTAATTAGTAGCCACACTATTTGCAATCGATTGAAGTAAGGGAGTCCAAACTTTCTGCCATGAGGGCAAAAAATCATCAAGTTGAAAACACTTTGGGTGCCACAAAAACTGTCCCATTTTTAAAAATTCAATTAAAAAATAATTTCATTTTTTTATTTTTCTCCTCAATCATAAACTGAACATGGAAGACGTTATTGAAACAATCAAGAAATAGTTTGTAGAAATCTGTAAATCACCGCAGAGTGACCTCACACGACAGGGCCTAAAATATTCAACGTTTTTACGATGCCTGTTTTTTTTTTTTTTTTTTTTCCTCTCGAAGATTTTTGTTTTTGTCTAAATTCAGTGACGTAAACCAGCTTCTTCAGTTGTGGTTGTGTTTTTCAAGAACTTAAGATGAAATCAGAAACCTGGCTGATCAGACATGAGTTTTGCTGTAATGCTTGATATCGACACAGAAACTAAATAAATAAATAAAAATTGCCGTAGGAGATGATAAATGCGGCCATCTGAATCAAGCACCTCTGCTTGTGTGTCAGATTTGTGGCCCATTTTTTTCTTTAAGTGCTTTTTTTTATTGAACCACTTTCCACCATCTTGCCGACCTCCATTTTTGTCACCCGTCTCTAAAACTTAATGCAAAGTTAAGACTCAAACTTGTTTTGTTATCCTTTGGTGCAGGTGCATAAAATCAAAGGGATTTCTGCATTTTTACCCTGTTGTGTTAGAAATGTAACTATGTTCAGAATTAAAAAATGCCGTCACTATTTGTTTTACACAATAAAACATTTATAACGCAATAAGAAAAAAAAATTGAAAAATGAAAAATCTAATCATTTTCACTTATTTTTACTGTGGAGTTTGTCATATTTCCTTTGTCACTATTCAAAGGTATAAAGCTGAAAACAATTAAGTTAACATCCAGTAACTTTTCAAATGTAGTTGTCAATAAAAAGCAATTAAAAATGAAAAACAAAATGCTAATGTCTTTTCAAAATAAGACTTTTAAAGAATTCCTAATCAGGTGTTAATTGAAAAGTTGGATAATTATCTGTAAGCACTTTACAAATCGATAAGCAGTCATGGTGTATTTAACAGGAATCAGATGTGACTTGTGTGAAAAAATGTCTTAGAGGTTTAATCTGTTTTATGATCTCTCCTCAGATAATGTCATATACTGTTTATAAAGTATTACATATTATCGTAAAGATGTATCAGAATGTACATTTCATTTATTTCTACTTTGGGCTTGAATTTAAAGTACAAAAAGTCATATTGAGTTTTCTCATCTTCCAGAAGTATGAAAAAAAAAACGCTTTCCAGAAGCTGCTTCGACTGTTTCTTTAAAGCTTTTTCACCTCATTTGTGCAGGTTAATTCTTAACATTATATCAACGCACTTTTCTTTTCTTTTTTTTTTTACTTTCTTAGTTTAAACATATAGAAAATGAAAGCATCTGAACCTTTTCTTAGGCAGTGTTGCTGTGTGGTTTTAGTAACAACATCATCTCAGTTCCAACGCTGGTTGGATGTCTTTTTTTTTCCTTTTTGGGTTTTCTCCAGCTTCTCTACTTTGCTCACACATTCCAAAAGCTTTCAAGAAAAGCATGCCGGTGACTCTAAATCGACCTTGTTTTGTTTTCTGTGCTGCAGCTGTGATGGACTGTTCTGTTCTGTCCTGAGTGTGGTCGTCTTACACCCAGTCCCCACGTGACACGCAACAATCCTCGCAGGTATGAAAAATAAATGGAAATAAAAAGAAAGGAAGGAAAACAACCCAGTTTTGTACTATTTTGTTCTTCATTTTGATCCTTAAATGATACCTTAAGAACAAAAAGATGCCAGCTCTGGCTATAGAAAGAACAACTTGTTTCTTTGTGTTGGAACACACAATGAAAAAATAAAACAGAAGAAGTAAGAATAAATGCAGTCTCTTCAAACTTCAAGCTCTTCCTGCCTGAACTCTGCCAGGCAAATGCTCATTCAGAAGTTCGGTACAATCGTAGCAGCTCCGCGGTGGATATAAGGGACGTGTCTCTGTGCAATATTTAATAGTCCGTGTCCGGAGAAGTCGCAGCGGGAATTTTCTACAAAGTGCAGCACGGCAGCATCAATAAAGCAGGAACCCTGGGATATTGACAGAAGGCTAAAGCGATGATGTCATGATTTTCCCAACTTTTTAGAGCAAACCCTGTCTGGTTTTCTACCAGCTGTTTCCTCGTGTCAGAAAGATTTTATCAAATTGTTTTTTGGCAATTTGCCTCTAACCGAAGACCAAACTCATGAAGCCGTGTTGCTTTTATGCAGCTTTTGTTCATCCCTGAAGTGGAGCCTATCTTCAAGTCAGTCGCCGTCCAAGGCTCCTGTTGCCTGGTTACAGACACCAACTTTAAAACACTTCTTCTGTGCTTCTTTAATCACGGACTATTGCTGCATTCGGCTGCTGAGCCTCAGAAAATCTGAGCATCAGTAAAACACTTTATAACATCCAGTGTGTTTTCATTTAGCTGGGAGTCGATGAATGATGAGGGTTGGCTAACGTTAGCAACTGGTGTCAGCTGTCATCCGACGTTGTATGAAAGCAATATGAGGTTTGACTGTTTTCATTGTGAGGGATTATTGGTATCAGTATTTATTAAGCTTTTAAAAATTGGAAAGAGATTCTACTTTTAATGTGTTCTTGTGCTGATCGGCGTCTTTTCGATCTGTAACCTTTATTATTCTCATTACCCTCATTAGTTCTTACATGCTTCTTGTCTTATATCAACTACAATTTGTGAGCCTAAAGAAAAATTGCCTCAATTTCCACCCAGCAGGAATGAATACACGTTTTCCTTCCATTTCTCTACAGGTGTCCAAAGTGGGTCCTCAAAGGCCGGCATCCTGCATGGTTTAGTTCTCTCCCTGGTTTAGCGTACCTGGATTAAATGATGGCTCATTAGAGGCCTGAGGAGAACGTTGACTTGCTGAGGAGGTTGTTGCCTCTAGGGAGAAAACTAAAGTATGCAGGATGCCGGCCCTTGAGGACCCACTTTGGACACCCCTGCTCTAGAGTAATGTTGTAAATTTAAAGTCTTTTAACCCAAAAAGAACTTTTACGATGACATCTTTCAACAATGTCTTTTAAGGCAATGTCTGGAAATGTGTAAAAATATAGAAAATGGATGAGGAACATTTAAGCTTGATTTCTGGTACTTGAGGACAAACTGTCATGTTAGCATACTGCATGCTTCTGAAATGTTGTAACTACGGTGACAGTTCTGTGTGGAATGAGTGACCCAAATCCTGTTCATGTTTCCTTATAACCAGTGTTGCTTTTCTGGTCAGATTGGTTAAACTCTATTAGATCTCCCTGACTTGACTTGATCTGAACCGTCACTCTGATGCTGTTTGCTCCTTTGAAACCAAGGTTGTACATAAATAAAGGGCATTGCGCAAATAGACTATCAAACAGGTGTCAAAAAGTGAGCCCCTATCATTTTCCATCAAACACCCCGATCCGAGCGGCGTCTGGTTTGAGCAATCCCTTCTGAACCGGTTCCATTCAGTCTGATAAAACAATCCAAGGCTGGGGTTCTGGTAATCTGCCCCATCTCAGTGCAGCTTTGGCCCAAAGCGTCTGTGTGGCGGTAAAGGCGTCAGTCTTGATACACGATCACTGATGAGATGCGTTGTGGCGCTGCTGATGTGCGTCGTCCCGAGGGCCGTTTTTAAGAACCCAGAGGAGGAAATGATTCTAAAACTGCTTTTGGTTCGTAGAGGAGAAGTTAGTCGTCTCTCAAACCTCACCTTTTTCCTGCGTAGCTGGATCCTTCAGGAAGTATGTGTTGCTAATATCCCTTCTAGTTGTGCCACAGGAGAGATGCAGAGATTTTTCTTGTCAGTCATCCTTTGCTAGTGGTGTCCAACGTCAGCCCTCAAGGGCCAAAAACCTGCAGGTATTCAAGTAACTCTAAACTTAACCCAACCTAAACACCAGTTCGGTTTTTTCTAAATTTCAGGGTGAAATTAAGAAAAAGTTTGTCTTGGTGAGAAAAAAAATACAGCATGTCACTAAGAAACCGTGCAGCCTTGTTGGGTTATCCCAGCTACTACCCTCCCTGAAATGGAAAGCAAAACTTGAAGCTTTTATTTTGTTAAAAGCTTTTTTTCTCTCTACCCAGGCTGTTAAATAAAATCCAATCCACATGGAGCATTTTACTTCTTTTTTTTCTTCGTCGAAGTCATCAGATATCAGGTGGAAATTGTTCAAATGCTGTTTTAGGCTTTTGGTCTGTGGGTATGTTTAAGAATAACAATTAAATACAACAACATATGACTCCAACGGGACCGAATAAGAACTAAAACACAAATAACTTCTACAGACTTTTGTGTTAACAACACAAACTCCCGTAGTTGTAGACCAAAATGCAAACAGGAGGCACTACCAACTGCACATAGTCGCTACAGATTAGCATTCATACACACAAAAAAAAATTGTTTTCCATAGATTTCCTTAAACTTATATAAACAGCTTGATTTTGTATCAAAGGTTTTGAATTTTAACCCATAAACCGAACACATATGAACCTCATTGTGTGCGGGTTGCTACGTGACTCGCATGTTCCACGATCCCAAACGAGTAAAAGAAATATGTCTCCGTAGAGTCGGTTCTTCAGCCCTGTGTTTACTCGCCTGCCGTCATTAGTGCTCTGCACATGAGAGCCGTGACAGATATAAAAGGGAAAAAAAACTTCAGAACTGGAAGATTGAGTTTGCCTTCCTCCCCCCGTTACATCCATCTGGATCTCTCCCACCTCTGCTGCATCTTTCCCCCCCCCCCTCCACCTCATAGTTAAAGACGGAACAAAAAATGATTATCTTTGCCCGGCAATATGAGGCTCTGACTCCAGTGTAAACTCATTTGGAAAGCAGATTCTCATACATCATATATCACTCACAAGAATACAAAACTGATTACCACGACACCAGCTGAACCGCGACTGGCAAAACTTGGTTTAGGGACTCCCTACTTTGTTGATGAGCTGTCACACTGTGGAGTTTTTCTGTTTGAGGCTTTTTTTTATTTTTCTTGCAATCTCAGCCATGATATGAGAACAAGACATTAACATAACTTTAATCTGTTTCACAGAAATATGACTGGTGTGTTTTTTTAGGTAACTGTAAAGTTAAGAGGAGAGACACATGTTGGTATTCCTTTAAATATGGACATTTTAACACGGCAAATGAAAGTTCTGCTGATTTTTAACACTTTGTAATTCTAAAATGGATAATTCACCAATTAGCACAAAATTTAAATCGGTATCTTCCATTGTTTTTCAAGCTTTTAATATTCTCATTTGCTTTCTGGTTTCCAGTTTGATTTGATCTACACTGTAAAACAAAAAACATATCTAAATTTATGGTAAAATAGGGTGAAATTCTGGCAATTTTATTGAATAAATACAGTAAAATTCTGGCAAACCACAGAATTTTATCATATGTATTTTACCAATTAAATTTTATTGATTAAATACGGTAGATTTCTTAAGGAGACGTTGTCCCAGCAGGACTCACATGATAACCTGCATCAGGATATTTGATACTGCAAAGCACACAGACACACACGGTGTCAGTATTAGTAAAACTGAAACATGAAGTATCACACCTGAATAACAGATTAGAAGCAAAAGATTTTGCTAACAGTTTACCAAAGATAGTTGAGCCACCATGATTGCTGATGGACAGAGATATTTTATCCAGAAATACAAATATATACAAAACTGAACAACTGGAAACTTTATGTAGCCAAATTTGACTTGCAGCCATTGCATAATGAAAGAGAGGATCATTTAAGATGTCATGTTGTGGTCTAATTCTCTGCCGTCAATAGCTTACATAACTCAGAACAAAAAAGAAAGAGAAGCGGATAATCAGGCCTCTTTTAGTCTTTAATTAATACTTGAAAATAAATGGCTTATATATATTAATATAATATGTACATGTTTTTCAGCCGATGAGTTCTAGCTTCAAAGTGATTCAGCAGGTTTTGAATTTTACTGAGTTCAAAATCCGTTGTGAGATTCATCCGTGCTGCAGTGAATCAGTCTCTCTTTATTTAAAGATATCTCCCACTTTTTCCTCACATTGTGTCTTTATGAAACCTTCAAAACAAAAATGGAAGATTTGGGATGTGTCTTACTTTTCACAGAATGAAAGAATTACATATAAATAATAGTCTTTACCACCTGTGTAAACGTTGCTGGTGAATGTTATAACACATAAGTTTTATAATATGTTACATTGTTTAATTTCTAGTGTTGGCTCTTGTGTCAGATAATCTAAGTCAGTGTTAGAGAATAATTATTTTTTTTAGATTTACGGAATCTCAGTTATCCTTCATAGTGGGGCTGAACCCCGTATTACGCCAAACACTGTAGCTAATATTAGCTGGTATCTCACCGGTGGACATAAATACAGTAAAGTAATATGCTAATCACAAAATATACATAATAATATGTCCATATTACTTGTGAAATGTTGTTTGTTGAGCCCTCACATTAATAGTCCATCGATCAGAACAACAATATCCCTCAGTGCTGAGGCATCTTCTGCTGTTTTGGTTGAGCAAAGTAGGAGGGACGACCGCTTAAAGATGGCCGCCATATTTCCTGCCTGCGCCGGAGCAGCCAATGCGGGGGTCTACTCTTATAGTATGTCTATGTTTAAAACCATTTTTCTGACATAGGCGCCCTTTATTCGCTATAATCAGACAGGAAATGATAACAATTGAATGGAGAAAAAAAGGAAACATCTAAGAGTTAGGAGCCAAAAGTTTCCTCGGATCTTTGCGGGCTTTGATTAATAACAGTGGAAGTGACAAGTCGGCTCTATTCTTGTTTCTGTGACAATCGGTTCACTGCGACTTCACCGCGTAGCGCCGGTGTGTTGGCGACTGTTTTTAATTCCTCACAGACTCTTCACTTCCGAATGTGTGTGCTGCCGGTGTATCATGAATTATTCCAACATGTTGAGAAGGCTCAGCTGTTACCGATACTGCATAAAAACACCATGCTATTCACCACTGCACTTCACATTTGTCGCCTCGGAAAATGCTCCACGTGGCGCCGCCGAGGCTGTAAACGTCCTCGGGCTCATAAGGGGGAAATGTGCCGACATATTCATATTTGAGGGGCCTGAACCCAGTTGTTTGTATCATTTATAACTTTACTCAACAAAACTCTACGGAATGATGATTTTTTAAAATGTATTCCTCAAGTAGTGAAGTCTTAAAAGTTAAAGTCGGAAATCAAATCAAATTTTTCGATGATGTATGACTCATATGCATAAGAATAAAAACTGTATCTGCTTTCTATACGTTTCACTTGCAACTTTAAGGACTCAGTAACAAACACTGGAGAGAGGGAGAAAGCAAATTGGCTTGTAAAAGGACTTAATGTGACAATGCCACTTTGTGTTGCGTCGGACCGCACCGCCTCTTTTTGCGAACCCCGTAATTATCATGTTTCTGAGTTGCGGTTATCACTTTTCGCCCATGATGCATTTCTTCGCTAATTGGAGATGCAAATGTTTTTTATCTGCCAGCCGTAATTGGAGTTAATGGAACAGGAAGATAATGATGTCGAACAGAGAGAACACACCCGACAACGCAGCCTCCCCAAAGACCATATGCTGGAGGGGCTCTGAAGGTATAAATAATATTCCACAATAACAATAGTCGTACCTCACAAAGACTAAGAAATATGAAGTTTTACCTTGTTCTTTGGAACAACAACTAAGAAAAAATAAACTAGTGGAGCTCTGAGATTGTTTAAGGTGGAAGTTATTATACGTCGTTTGTCTCAGGACAGATTTGTTGAACCTCAGCCTCATGAAAAAACATATTTTAGAAACATTATGTGCAAAATGGAGGGATGGCTGTAAAAAAAAAAGCAGGAAGGCAGTAATTCTACAAAAGGACGATGTGTCGTTTGGAACAACAGATCCAAACTGCATATTTTCTGACCAAAAACAAAAACCCACAAAAACTTTAGATCTTTCGAACAGGAATGTGTCAAATTCATGTCATGAATCTATGTGACAAAACAAACAAGCAAAAAAACTCATTATACACAAAATAACTTACTAAAGTGAATAAAGTTTAATAAATCTCCAGCTCTTGCTCCTCATGATTCCTGTCAGATAAAAGGAAACATACATGTGAACACATATTTCACATCTGATCACAGCAAAATGAGCAAAATGAATAAATTTTTACTGCCATCATTCCAGTCGGCTTAGTAAACTTGAACATGTCAGGCTAGTGGAACGTTATTTAACATGACTAGACTCTCTAAATATAAATAAATCACTGTAAGTCAGATGAACCTGTTTAAAATTCAGGATTACAAATGATCTGAGAGATTATTGTCAACATCCAGCCGTGTGAAGCTGATCATTTATTCTGTCTGTAAAAATGAAGCATCTTTCAAAAATAAAAACGCTGACAAATACTTTACCTTCATCGTAGAATTGACTCTGTTTTTTAATTACTATAATAAAATAAAAGCTAAAATAGTTGATTGAAATGCTATTTGAAAGAAGGTAGTAATTATTGGATAGCGAATAAAAGTAGATATCTCCTTACATACTGTATTATTATTTGCACGTTTTTGCACATGGAGAACCCCTGGTCTAGATGACATTGTTTGGGGTAAGATGCTGCAACCGTATGCATTTACAAAAGAAAAAAACTTCAGCTTTGACTGTATGACAACCTGCAATATACAAAAATTAACGTTAGGTGTTCCTTTCTCTGGAACTTCATTTCCAGGTGCCATTAATTTCACTTAGGTATTTTTTGCTTTTGTTCCAGTCTGAAATCTGGACCATTTATGTAGATTTCATCCTCTGACACTGAGCAACTCTTTAAATAAGGTTTCTGGATTTTATTGGAATTTTATTGGTATTGGAATGCAAACTCAGTAAAAAAAAAAAAAATCTAGGATGTTCAGCATGGGTGGCTGGTTGTAGATATTGTCTTTGCAAATAAATAATAATAAAAAAAAAAGATCTGCGATTGGAATACAAAGTTAACGGGCGACCTGCAGGAGAGGATAAACTGGGATACGACTGAAATAAAATGCCGGAGATATTAAACCAGTGAGAAATCTTTAACCTCCTTCCACCAGGAGTCTTCATTTTTACTGTAGGATCCTTTCAAAATAAAAAGTTAAAAAAAGTCTTACCTCCTCGATAATGATGTTTTCAACTCCAAAGTATTCACAACATTCCTGCAGGGGAAACGTTCAAACTTTCCCTTTGTTTTATGGGATAGCTTGAGACTTTATGAGTTAGTGAAAGATGTTTGAAAGTTTGAACCTTTTAAATGTTGAAATAGTTGCTCTAAACAAGTTTTGCATTGTTTCTTTTCATGTCCCATCAATGGGCAATGGTTGTAAACTTTGTTAAAAAAAAAGGAAAGATACCAGCATACCAGACACAAATTTGTCTGTGTGCATTGACAAATGTGAGGTTTAGCCTAATTACACCAGGTTTACTAAATCAAATGACATATTCTTATATAGTTTAAGAAAAATGATGTTCAAACTATCAAACAATTTCAGGTTCCATGAAAAATAGAGGCTGAGAGCCCAAAAAGATCAAACCAAGCAACTTCGCTTTAAGCCGTCATCCTTCCTGGTATCTGCTGATGTTGGTCACACAATTACCAAAACTTTCAAAAATACAAAATAATTATTTGGAGAAATAATCCATATTTGCCATAATCAAAGGTTTCTTTCTCTTACTGGATTTTCTATTACTTGATTTTAAGAAAAACGCTGATATTAACAGGGTTTCTTCACACAGTAACAACCTTCACACCAAAGAGTGTTGTTATTAACATGATCTGCCAGTGCTTAACTGTGACGTGCTCCCTGATTCAAAAAACATTGCTCTGTTAGCTAGCAGATGATGTTGAGCTCTCCTTATAATTGTAGCAAACAACTTGGTAGAAAAGTAAAAAGATAAAAAGTGCTGTAACAGCGTAGCACTTTATCCAGTCCAGAGGACTCCAAAGCGTCTTAAGTTACTTTCACTCATTCACCCATTCACAGACTGATGATGGTAGCCACAGCTGCCTTGTCTTGCACAAAGATGCAACGACTCTGACGGACTGAGCAACCCGCTGATTACAGGACAAACTCCTCCATCCTGAGCCGCTGGCGCATCACGAAACTTTACCTCAGTAACTTGACGTCTGACGTTTGGATAAAGCTTTACGTCTTCTAACTTTGATGTCTTCCTCGAGGAGACGTACCGAGGAACCTCTCGTCGCTCAGAGATCATCAAGAAAAAAGAAAAGTGTGGATGGAGACTTGCTATGAATAAGCAATGCCGCCCTCATCAAAGATTTAGCCCCGTCTACACTGTGATTTTCACTTCTGACTTGGTGTCACTTGAAATGTACCGTAGTCACAGTGACGACTCCGAGTTGAGCAACTTTTCTTTCTGCTCCATAAGCAAATGTCAGGTCACCGGCCAGGCAGGAAAAGTCGGCCCCCGCCCGTGGCTCTTTTTATTCTTTGAAAACAAGCTTGTTTCATCAAGGTTTAGCTTCCAAAGAGCGCTGGAGAAAAAAATGTTTTAAAGAGTCTGTAGATTGTCGAACATTTCTTCAAAACACACAGGAAGAAGTAGAATATGAATTCTTGTGAAAGTGGAAATGACAGGTGTTTTCTGGTTTCACCTTAAATTAATGTTGATTCCATGTTTCAGCTCCAACTAACTTATATTGTCATTAGTCCCCATGTTGATCCACAACCCAAAACAATTCAGCATGTAGTAAGTAACTAAATAAAACTTTATTTAAGTTTCAAGATAAAAATCGCAAAACTCATCAACAAATCTAAACAAATCAGATTTTAAATATACAAAATATGCAAAATCAGGTGTTGACATTTTTTTAAAGTTACGTTTTTAAGTTATATTGATCAAGTACACAAATGGAACATTAGGTAGTCTTTTTTTTTTTGATTTTTTTTCCCCAACGTTAACCAGCAATACGAGCTGAAATGTTAACCTCATCTCAACTATTTAGGATAGGATGATTTGTCATGAAAATTCTGCTTCTCCCATGCTTGATAAATATATAAAACAAACATATTTTTGTTTAACTTTGTAAAAAAAAAATAACATGGGAAATCAAGTTTTTACAAATGTAGTAAGATAAATTTTAGATTTCTTTTGTTTGTGACTCTTGTGAAAAGTGGAATCAAACAACTTCATGAAATTTGATGACGACACAGAAGGACATAAAGTAGATACTGAGGGTTTGTAACAGGTCTTTGTCGTCTCCCTTTTTTTATGATAACGCAACCACATCGTTGTGCATCTCTGCAAAGGATTCACACCTACATGTGGCAGCAGTGACTCACGCTGATGTAGTTTGGAAGTACTTAACATTTCAGTCGACACCTGCGAGACAGCTGTTTATTATCTCTAATTATAATCCTGCAGATATGAAGTAAATAGGATAAAATAACAAAGCCTTGAGCCAAAGCGTGAATTCTATTTACAGTGGGTAATTGTTATGTGTGTGTCTAGACTCTAGCCTATTAGACACAGCTTACTCTATCACGCCACCGCTGATTTTGTTGCTTGTATTAATCTGGCCAAATAATGAAGTGGAGAATGGAAGGGGAAAAAAATGCACCTGAGGCAAAAATGTGGATTCTCCCTGAAATAATAATGCGAGTCAAAAAGGCGGGATGGCAGAAACGCGCTGCAGTGACGCATCGGGCCGGGAGAGAGGGTCATACCCTCGACGTCTTCACGTAGAAGTGGGGGCTTGTGTTTCTGTGTTGGTGACACACACACACACACAAAGTCGTGGTCCAAACTTTTGCACCATTTTAGATATACTTTCTGTTATCCTTACAGATTCAACTTCTTTTTGAGGTTTGCCACATTTAAGTGTTTCAGGACATAATTTCCAAAAAGTTTCAGTTTTTGATCACATCAGCCAGCAGAATATTTTCCGTCATTAAGATCGATTTTTCCAAATGTGAGACAAGCCTTTGTGGTCTTTTTGGTCTACCGTAGTTTTAGTCTTTTAACTCTCCCACGTCTCTTTATTTCTTCATTCTGGTTTGCTATACATCTTACTCTGGGTTGTTCTGCGCCCTCCAGTATGAGTCGTTGATTTAGTCCTGTAGTAATTTTTTAGCTTAGAAAAGATGCTCTTACTTTAGTTTGTCAAAGTCTCTTAAGGCTGTGATTGTCTCATTTTTTGAATTTCTTTAGATTGGGGCATCATCTCTTGTTTATAATTTCATCATCCATCCTTGCTCATATATTCCAGAGCGCCATTTTTTTTCTCCTTCTCTCAAAAATCTGCCTGTTGTGTTTCCAGGCCAAAAAACTAAATCAATGCAACACTAAAAAATTTAACCAGAGAAATCAAACCCACACTGGCCGATGCCATGTGAAATCCTCGAGCCTCGTGATTTCTTGTGGCTACCCCGGCTAGGAGAGATGGGAGCAATATTGCAGCCTTGGTCTGCTGAAAGCCTTGCAGTGTCATTTACATAAACTCAAAGATGCACAGTGCTGCAGCTTGAAAGGCTTTGAAAAGGCCGGCATTGAGGTCAGGGTTTTCTTTGAAAGCAAACCTGAATATTATTGTCCCTACAGAGGCTGGAGAAAAAAATAGAGAACCAAGCCAGTTGTGAAATGTTACAGCTTTACATCCTTGCAAATCACAAATACTGCCAGTCCCGGAACATACACGTGGTGAAACTCTTCTGCTGGCTCAGGTTTAGCTCTCCTCTCACTGATACGCACACCTTAACTGTTTTCTACCACAAACAAATCAGATTGCATCCATGTACTTAAACCGTCCAATTATTATTATTATTTTGTGGTTCAGTATATTGAAGAATTGTGCAGAGTCGCAAAACCTCTCAAACCTTACATATTGTGACTACATATTGCTGTATATTCAATTCAAATAAAAAAAAACTTTATTTCAGTGATTCTTGAGAATAGGGACAAAACAGGTCCTATGGATAAAGCACAAAATTTGAATAAAATATACAAATAATATAATTTTTTCAAATATCTGACTAAACTAACCTAACCTCATGTGAGCACAACAATGTATATTTTTCAGGTATTTGCTGAATATTTTTTTATTTGAAACATTGTAGTCGGTGGATGATGCCTGTAAAAGCCTTTGTCCAGGAGCAGAACTCAGTACATTATAATAGTTTAAAACAATTAAAGAAATACTAAAATTATATATTATGACAATTAAGTATAAGTAGTCATATAAATAATTATAAAAGTATTGAAAAATTGAATTAAAAATCATTTTTATATATTTTCCAACTCCATTGAAATTTGTCCTTAGTTTTTGTCAACACCGTCAGAAATGAAAAGAATGTAAAAAAAATCAGGCATTATTGGGGGCAGCAGAACTTCTGAGGACCCCATGACCACTTCCTTTCTCTTCCTTTGCTAGGAGGGCAAGTTAGCTCTGGTTAGTTTATGTTATTCTTTAGTTTTTTCTTCTTTTTATTCCTAAGTTTTTTGTCACAACCATGATGTGTCAACACCGTAACTGACATTTTACAAAACTTTGATAAGATTTTGTGAAATAAAAGCTTAATTTTGGTAAAATGTAAAGATTTCATGGACCTGATGAGCTACAATATGGCCTCCTTCAGATTAACATCATATAAATTGAGGTAGTTTGGCTTTTTGTCACCTCCGTCAGATGTCAACTCCATCAGAGTTTTTCTGACTCTTTCAGTGAAATTGTTGTCAAATATCACTTAAATGTGGAGTTAATTCATTTTATTGTATTTTTACATAAATTGCATTACTTCACATGTACCAAGTTTTTCATTTTACTCACTAGTTTGTCATCACCTTCAGTTTTGTGTCAACTCCGTCATGCAGTGTCAACTCCGTCAGATGGATTTTTATGGATTTTTGTTTTAAATAATAATTATTTTGTTTCTTGAGAAGTATTTGTCTGCAAAATGAGTAAAAATATCACTAATAGGGTCATTAGAAATTATTTTTGATGTATTTTTGTCAGATGGTGATGACAACATTCTAGGTCAGGTCGATTAAAAATGTAATTTTTTTTAAAAAAATGTTGCAACTGGGAGCCTGTACCTCAGCATCTTTACATTTCCAAAACATTATTTTACATATTTGTATACATACATTTGAGAAATAACAAAAAAAAATGGGAAAATTAAAACCCATTTTGTCCCTATTTTCAAGAATCACTGATTTATTAAATGTTGTCATAACTCATATTATGAAATGACTTTCAAAAAGTGACTGTGGATTGTGATGAGAGCAGGAAGGACATCCAGTAGCCAAACAAACTCTCGACTGACATGCTAAGAGCTTAATATCTGGGCAGCGTAGGCAACGTTCCACCTAACATGTCCTGGATGACACCATGAATCGTGTCATAAGTAGCATCTTGTTGCTAATCCACCACATTTGCTTTTGCCGCTCCTCTTTAAACCTCTGTCTGGCCACAGAGTTTGAAGACCAGGCAGAGAGACCCTGGAGTAGAGGATATGTTGTTATGATCGATGGAACAGGCGTCTTGAAATTCCTCCCTCTCGATCTGCTTTTCAGTCAAATGCAAACACAAATATGTTCTAGACTTTTAAGAGTTGAATATAGGAAAAATAACTGTGGTGTTTTGCTTTGCATCCCAAGAAAATACTTAAAGGTTTGTGGCTGTAACGTGACAAAAAGTGAAAAAGTTCAAGAGGTATTAATACTTTGGCAGCTTTCTGTACTTGTGCACACAATAGTATTTGAATTCCTGTCTGTTTCAGAAACTTTCATGACTTTCTCATATTGGTGAAGAATAAATTCCCTTCATTTTCATTTTAGCATTGTTACCTGCGAATGTAAATCGTACAATGTCTTGAAAGAAGATTTGTCTTCCTGCAGGTCAGCGACTCTAATGCCTAACAGAATGTAAGCGTGACTTTAAGATCTGGCGGAAACCATCTTAAGATCTCCTATCGGTAAAGAAAATTCACCTGCATTTTAGTGTTTTCTGCTTCTTTTAGCACCGTATAATTTTGCTTCTGTGGTTCTTTCTTTAAAGTTGCAAGAGCTTATTATCTTAAATGCCAGCGCATATAGGCAAAGGAACAAAAGGGATAAGTTTATCACATCGATATGTTGAACAGACTCGTTGCATCCCACTTAATTAAAAATGCATTTTAAATAAATTTGTCCACGATGGCTTCGGATGGTTCAACATTTACTCTGGTCATCAACCGTGTCCAGCTGTCAGACACCATTTTGCAGTTGCGTGCAACAGAAAACATACTACTTGTCAATTTCGACCTAATTCATAACACTTCTAGGGCTGTGATTGCGATGCGACATAATGTGTGGCTCTTGCTGGGAAACGCAGCTGCACAGAAGACTTTATTCCTCCTTTGTGAGTCAGTGACAGGCTCTTCTGGCACCGGCACTAATGCCAACCACCTCCCATTGCTCCACAAACAGCAGCAACTTGCAGGGTCCCAGCTCACTGCTGCATAGAAAGAGGGACAAACTAATTAGAAATGATCCGCAGCGGTACAAATCAGCTTCTTGTGGCATTGTTCCTTGAACCCTTGCCCAGTAGTTTCCTGCTGTTTCTTTGCAAAAACTCCAAACCACCACATGCGACCATGTTTCATTTGATAAAAACAAACTACATGGTAAGTTTGAATGGTAAATAGTTTTCTCTGATGTAGTTTTATTCTCAACTTTATTTGCCTGTCGCAGACGCATTAGAACATGTTGAGGTAGAACAATTGTCATTGAAAAGTGTTTTTTTTTTCTTTGTCTCGTTGGTGGCCCAGTTTGAGCCCAGCTTCAGCTGTTGGACAGATGGTTTCACATTTGATTTCGCAATACTTTGGTATACAGAGGCATGCATGGCCGACTCTTAAATGAACACGTCTCCACTGGCCTGCTTCACAGTAGGCGTGAGGTGTTTGTGCTGATATGCTGGGTTTGGTTGACTCTGAGCATGCTGCTGTGAGTTATGGCCAAATATTTCTGCTTAATCATGATTTATCCAGAGGACATTGCTTCAGGAGTATTTCTGATTCATTTTAGAGGGAATAGGTTGTATTTCTGGAACGTTTAGCAAGCTAATTGAGGCATCTAGAGCCCGAGATGTAGCGCTTCTTTTTATTATTATTATTATTATTATTATTATTATTATTATTATTATTATTTATTAATTTATTAATTTGTATTTTTTTGCCATTTCTATAAGAATTGTACTATTCACTCCTGGGAATATTTAAATATATCCTAATTTTTTCTTTTTTTACTTGTGAATAATTTTAAAGTTAAACATTTTTCCGGCACATAGTACCACTGTATAGCAGAATCAAGTAACTGTTACCTTCAGTTGTTCTAAAAAAAATGCTAGTTTAAAAGAAATTTGTCCTTGCAATGTGATACCTTGAAATTAGACCTTTGTCTTTTTAAGAAGCTCCTACTCTGTCCAATGTCTCAACAGAATTAAATCTGTTAAGACATTTACTTATTCATTTATCTTTAATTACAGCAGGCATTGTCCTTTTCATTGAAATAAGAAATAATTGCAGTGTGGTACAAATCTTAAATATCAGAAAATTCAGTTCGCAAAACATCATAAGTTGCTAAATTGATAGCATTGAGCGATGGGACTTGTTTAAGTTTTCCTTCCTAGGAGTTCGCGCTTAGAACAGATTTCAGATCTCTCTTAAATATTTATTTTCTTTATTTTTGAATCTGGTGTCAGAGCTTTTCCAACATTTTTTTTTTTTTTGAAGGTGAGAAGTGTGTGAAAGCATGGAGACTGTCGCAGCCTTAGCCTGGACCTCCCACAGGGCAAACCACCAGCTTTGGTGATGGGGCCTTGCTGCCAGGGCAGCCGGCCTGCCTGTTGACCCTGCATATCTCAGTGGGCTTTAACATGTTCATTTGAAGTGGTGTGGGTTTTAGTCACGCCTGCCAGGAGGCTGGCTGAATAAACAGAGAGCTTGTTCATGCACCTGCAGGTGAGGTTTAACAGCAGATAAACTGGTAGTCTAAGTAGGTATAGATGGTCTAACAATAGAATAGCTTTTAATCAAAATGATGTAATCTGTACTGATGAGTGACTTTGGTTTATGTACACTGACATATTCCAGTATGAAAGCTCCACACTGCTCCACTCTGAAAGTATCATCCCCCACACAAAGGAAGTGAAAATTGATTGTGAAATGAAATCTAGCTTTCAGAGGACATGTTTCATCACCATCAGAGGTTCTTGACCTCCTTCACCCCACTGCTAATACCTCACATAGAGAGTTTATCACAGGCTTTTTACTATCAAATTAAGAGTTAAATATTTTAATTAACAACAAACATAAAGCCAACCAGTTACAGTCAACATAGTTTCTATAGTTACCGCAAGTTGCAGTAACTATAGAAAATGTGATCATTGTCTATTGATTGCCAGATGACCTAAGACCTTCATATGGTAATTACCATTTAAATTTCAACCCAACATGGAGTGTAGATAAAATCCAACTTAGAAATGCAAATGTTTTATAACGTATGTTTTATAACAGAGTAAAACAAATCTGAAAGATAAATATGCCAACTTTACCCTCCCACAGTCTTAAGAGACGGGATCAATTGGGCACCTTGAGTTTTTCATCCTATGGGGCACAGATGTTTGTGTGTGTGGTGTGTGTGTGTGTGTGTGTGTGTGTGGTGTGTGTGTGTGTGTGTGTGTGTGTGTGTGTGTGTGTGTGTGTGTGTGTGTTGTTTAGGGAACTGACGGTCTGATGGGACAGCATCATCATCTAGGTGAAATATTATGGCTCAGACTTTTAGGCTTTGGATAAAGAGTTGCAAAAACATCATCATTATCACCAGATGTCATGCACAACAGCCTGGTTATTCTTCAGTGGACCTCTTTTCCACAGGATAAAATAAGTGAAAGCTAGGAGCACAGAGCTATTACGGTGATAAAATTATGAAATATAATAAGGCTAATCCCAGTGGTCACTGTGAAATAAGAAGAAGTTTGTTCATTTGAGAGAGCAAATGTTTTACAAGCAAAGTGGTTAGTGCAAGCTAATACTAGCTGAGTTTAACTGCTGGTTCTGCTAGTTTCATACAGCTAGTTTGAATTGATCTAAATGTCAATGCAGGTTGTTGTCTGCTTGTTCTAATCTTTACGTGTTTAATGCAGAATTTCACGAATATTTTGACCCAAGTATTACTTGTTTGGCAGTAATTCAGAAATGGACAAATTTTAGGGGGTTAAAAATTGAAGCCTGTTGTAACGCTTAACCAAACGCTGACATGTTAAATGTCCCAGAGGTGAATCAGTTTATATATAATCCAAAACCAAGTTAGGATTATAACCCAAACTGGGCTGTATTTTAACCTGGCAGGTTTTTAGACTCTAATATTTAAGATAAATGAATGGCTTCAAAAATGTTGATTTTGGTTCACCAGAAAATCGAGGAAGAAACCTGATTGTTGGATAATGCTGTCAGTGCTTTGTGTCTTCAGCTAAGCCAATTTTCAAGGTGAGAACATCACTGAGCAAAGATACTTGGGATTATTTTCTTCGCATTCAGACGTTTCTGTAGATTTCCTTTACACTGTAACCTCCTTTAGCCGGCATCTTCAAAGCTTCCTTTTCCTCCGCTTTGGTCCTGGAGTTTATACACAAATTTGGCACCTAAACACGTTCATCTCTTGGAAAGAGAAGCCGTCTGTTTCCTGAGGGGTTTCATGGCTGAACATTCTCAGTGTTTAAACTCGGGCACCGTTGTTTGAACAGATGAAAGTGGAACCAACCTTCAATCAATCTGGACATTGCACCCAAGGACAAATGAGACTTATGAAGGTCCACAGTTTCCTTCTCTATGTTTCATCTGAGATTTCTTTGCACCAAGAATCAGTGATTTTGAGGTGTTCCACACTTAAGAATCTACCTCAGATTTTGCAAAAATAATCATACAAATATCCTCATCTGGGATTTCCTAAATATCCGATTTTGAAACAGCTGCCTCATAATCGTCCTCCACCTGTAAAAGCAGGTGGAGACAAACTTCAGAAACGATTTCAAAATGACTAAAGTTAGTTAGGCACTCTACAGTGCATTTTGAGGATGACTTTTACATATGCCGACTTCATCTTTCGTAGAAAACGGCATACTTAAAATAGCACTAAAGAGCCCTTCAGGACTGTCGAGGCCTTGCGGAAATCCCCTACACCATATACTCCATTTTATTTAAAAATCACAGCAGCAGTGACTGGTACTTTGCCTTCCAGGGTCTCGCTACATAAGCACTCACTTGAAGAGGATGAGGAAGCCGTCTTTTAATGATCCCCAGAGACAGGAAGTATATTTACCATAATCCCAGGCCCGAGGCGGCATCAGCTCCTAATCACCCCCATCTCCCCTCCCCCCCTATGCAGATAGGGATCAGTGCCCCGTTATAAACCTACTGAAGTATCAGGCTTTAAGATGATTGTCTCTTTTTTTTTTCAGCACAAAGTGGGCTATACCTACCATTTAATTGTATGCATGGGATGCGGTGATAACTTTTTGTGTTTGAGATTTTAACTTTGCTCTGTGAGACAAAAGGAGCCATTTTAGGATAAGATGGCGTCTCACCTCAAAGCTACTTTATGGACCCCGAAGTTGACTCTTTGCATTTGTACGTCATGATACAATGGTTTAACAGTGATACACGTGAAAGAATAAAGACTGAAGTACAGAGATGGAGCGGTGACCTCTTTGGGGTTTAAACCAACTCCTGGGGACCCGATGAGGTTCTGTGGATAGAGAGACTAAGAAGACGGAGAATAAACACCTACAAACTATTTTGTGTTAATATAAGTAGATATTAGTCAAAAGAAGTCAGATATTTGTATTTTTTTTTGGTGAAATCACTATAACCAATTCATAAGTAACGCCAGACCAACATCCATAAAGTTACGCTTTTTCAGAATCATAACCCGCTAACCCATAGATGGTGCTATTTCATTGTTCTAGACAGAGACATGCTCATATAAGCAGAAGTTAAACGATTTACACCATCTTTTGTACACCAGATATGTTTGAGGACAAGCTAGAAAGTTAAAATACATAGCTTTATCATTTTTTTCCTCCCTCGAGATTTATATAATAAATAATATACATCCCATTGTTTTCATTGCCAGTTGGTTGATTCTGTGAATCAGCAAACAAAAAAGTATTTCCAGAAGTTTTCACAAATGGGTCCACTGAGATGAACTTATCTGTGTAGAGAGAAGACGAGTGGGGCGAGAACATGCCCCTGAGGGTCACCGGTGCAGATGTGATCCCTGTGGAGAAGAAAATGCTCAACAGTCTCACTATCTACTGCCAGTCAGTGAGGAAGCTGGTGATCCACTAGCAGGAGGAGGCCGGCGCTGTAAGCTTCTGATGGAGGATGTCTCGGCTGATGGTGCATAAGTTCACAGGATCCTGCCGTACGTTGCATCAGTTGGCAGAAGGAACTGATAATTTCACCAAATATGTGTATTTCAGCGTAAACAGACATTGCATTTTGCACCAGTAACACCGTTCTGCGCGCCACCTAATTGACCCGGCATCTCTAACAAGCCGGGACTTTGGTGACAACATGGTGTGGAATATCATCAAAACGTAACGGGCCCAAAGGAAGCGTTTTCCCAGTGAATAGTAATTGGGTTCCAGTTGGGTTTTCACACAGAAGGGAACATATCACCTCCTGAGGGGAAAATTGTTTGGTCCACCATATTGGCAGATCAAGCGAATAAATCCCTTCTTTATTCTAAATCCCTTTCCTTATCATAAGATTATGAAAATCCAGATCTCTCCTAGTTTTCATATTATTAAATTGCACCCATAATATTACTCCTGGCTTAAGCAGAAAAAGAGGGCGCAGAAAAAAAATTAAATAAAATAAAACATCCCATACCCTCAGCCCCTCACAGACCCTGGTTCTTTTGTTTTGATTTTTTTCTTTCTTTTTTTTTCCTTGGTATTTTCTAATTCCTGCAGCCTGTGAGCCGTGTCCACAGCTTCATGAATAATGTCAGGGGGCAGCTGGGTTTTGGTATTCAGTAGTTGACAATCTGCTTAAACAGAAGCAAATTGGGAAAAAATAGCTTTCAGATGCACTTTCATTCCTGTGTGCGGGGGAGAGGTTGAGGCAGGGTTATTTTCTCAGCAGAGGGCGTTTTGCTCTGACAGCACGTCAGCCTCTTTCCCTCCCTCCTCGGTGTGTGTGTGTGTGTGTGTGTGCGTGTGTGTGAGACTCTGTGTGTTTCTGTGCGAGTGTTATGTGGAGGAAATCCTCACAAGTCAGTATAATATCACCTGAATTTGAAAACAGAGCATTGTATATCGTTTAAGCACTTTGATTTTTCACCTCAGACTCACACACAAACCATGTGCATCTGTGTAGACGTTATTTGATTTAAGCATTTGTTGTTGTTTTTTTATGTTGGCATGTTCAGATGTTTCCAGCAGTAACCAGAACCTAAACCTATAAAACACAACAGGTAAGACAAATAGAAAATCAATGTCCTATTAGGTGTGTTCCAGCTCTAAGGTTGAGAAATGCAGCTTTCCAAATTGTATCCTTTGCACTTTCTCGTCTCTAATTAATTGAGAGAGGCCATTTAATGATTTATATTTATTAAAAAAGGTTTATGTATGCATGAGAAAAGTATTCTGGAGTGATAATATCTGTTTCGTTTCTGTCCTATTTATGTCAGCAATAGTTATGTGAATAATGATAATAATAATAATAATAATAATAATAATAATAATAATAATAATAATAATAATAATAATAATAAAGCTGCTGAATTGTGCTTAAAATTGCCTGTTGTTAAGAATTCATAGTTTTGAATAAGTGAGGAACCCTTAATGATGCTAATTCATAATAATGTACGGAAGTCGCTACTGAAACAGGTGATTTTTTTTTAAACAAAAATGTGTGTGTTACAGTTTTACCCATCTTTCTTCTTCTGTGTTAGAAATATAACTGCCATTTTAACAGATTTCCTTTTTTTCCCAAATCATTCTTCAAGACAGAAATATTTCTATTTATTGGAATCAAAATCATTTGTCTCAGACTGTAGTTACATAAATATACATAATGGCTAAAATACACACCGATACAATGCAGAATGAAGCAGTTCAGGAAGACATTTCTTCATCCACGACTGTTTACATCTCCACAAACAGGAGGTGAAACATTTTCAAGAAACCAGAGAAATCAAATTTCCTTCTGCTTAAATACTTAGGGTCAGTTTTGCATGTTGTGAAAATCTATTGCTCCTATTCTGTCGTACAGCCCGTTGTAAATCTAATGAGAAGAACGGTTCCTTTAACTGCGATTAACAAAGCAGTTTGTAATACTGCGCTCAAAAAGTGAATAAAAGCTGTTAAAAGGTACCGAGACGGGTTATAGAAGGAAGAGAGATTCAACAGTGAAAGAACGCAGCATGATGGAACTGAATGTCTTCTACTCACTGTGGTTACATAACAGCATAATCATAAACTGCTTTATAAAGGCACTGAGACTTTGAATAACTTGAAGGTCATTTAAGATACTGATACTGTAAGTAGATGTTGTATTGATAGATCAGTTAAAGCTAATCCTCTTCTGTACGTGTCTATGGAGCTAGACACAACGGTCGGGTATGTGGTTGGAAAACTGTTCCTATCCTGACTTTTTTTTTGGTTAGTTTGCATATTTTTGACATTTTTCTTGCTTTTTTTGCCTTATTAGCAGCTTGAGGTCCCGCCCAGAGATCCAATCAACTTGAAGTTTAGACTTTCACTAGATCGCTGAAACATCTTGACACGTATTAATATTATTTTTAATCTGTTCTGCTTTTATTAAGATTGATTTTATATAGACCCTACAATTTATTATTTTTTATACACAGGAGCTTATAGTCAAATCATGGCCCTTCCACTGTCAAACATTTTTGCCTTTTCTTGTTTGTTTTCATTCACCTGACATTTGTGTGACTTCAGGAAATGCTAACAGGCAGAGAAAGACACATTTGTGAAAAAATGATAAACAGTCTAATTAGTATAAGATTATTATTATTTTTTTAACACAGGTGTTTTCAGTCAGATTTATTCCAGAATCCTGCAGCTAAACAGAAGGAAACAGTTTTATCTGGTTGCTTTGAAACAAACAAACAAAAAAAGCTTAATCAAATCAGGTGAGCACGTCTCCCACCTTTTAAACCAGTTGGCGCGGGCATTAATTAACATTTTACAAAAGGGCAAGTAAGAAAGCTACAGTACCTGCCACTGGTGCTGCTGGGCAGCTCTATGAAAACACTCCATCATTAGCACATTATTAGTGTTTCTAAATGTCACAGAGCCGCAAAGGGGACGTGAACTATTGGAAAAACTGCCTTCGAGTGCGAGCCCAACTCTGATGTTGTGTCAGAGTCCGCCGAGACCTCTGAGAGTCACACAGGAGATCATTATTAACCTCACCGCAGAGGGTGGCAAGCACCGGCCACCGGCCGCACTTTTACCAGCACGTGTGTGTTTTACTACGCTTCCTGCCGGTCGTGTGTGTGCACATGAGAGAGTGTGAGAGGGGGGAAGGGGCACCCAGAGAGAGAGAGAGAGAGATGGAAATGAAAAGAAATGGAGCCCCTTGTCATAAATCAAGTCAAGGTTCCAGCCTGTTGGTGGTGCCTCAGCGTTTTTTTCTCCTTTTCTTCTTCCCCCTCTGACATTCGATGCTTCCATCTTTTTCTCGTTTTTAATCGCATCAAGCCTAACAAGTGCAGAAGGAAAAGGAGATGGAGGGTGAGGAGGGTGAGGAGGGGGGGAGCGGCTCGGGCTCTGCGGCGCGCCGGCCGCTGTGTCAGATGAGGTCTGTCGATATCTCTCATCAAACAGGAGCTGATCAAAGGCCTGCCTGTGCCCATGCAGGCGAAAGGATTAAGTCACATCATGCACAACCTCCTTGACAAAAAAAAAAAAGCCTCTCCACACGAATAAAGAGATTAAGTCAAGAGTGAAATCAAATTCAAGGGGAATTATTGAAACAGGGCCTCCGTGTTGCACTCTACATCTGACAAGGTCTTTGCTTAGGTGTGATGAATTTATGAGCTTTTCTGCAATTACTATTTCCCTGCCTCCTTTTTTGGAGTTTGATGTTTTTAAAGACTTTCATTTTCTCTTTCTTTAATTTTTTCTTCTTCTTCTTCTCATCAGTAGGTGTCAAATTTAGCCTGCAGTGTAATTCCTCTTGGCCCAGCCGCCCAACAGACATGCCGCTCTAATACCGCAAATCCCACAATGCTTTGCTCGTGACATTTATTGACATTTGCTTTCTCATGTGCTCATAGCATTTAGCTTTTCTTGCTTCCAGATCCAGTGTGGAGGAAAACTTAAGTTTGTTTCACACTGCAAAGTTTTACAAAGTCGTGTGCAAAACTTTTCAGTCTCTGTTTGTACCTCAATAAAATCTTCTCCACTCATTAAAATGCAGCCTTCTTTGGTGACACTGTCTGAAAGTGCAAAATGCAGAGAGGAACCACAACAGCTTTTATATCTGTTGGTACTCAGCATGACTGTAAAAACTCATCACTAAGCAAATCTCCACACAGCTTCGAACTACATGAAATTGTACTTGATTCTTGGCCAAGGTCAAAGGGACCAACGGGGTAATTTTGTCTGAAAGCCTGATAGTGGCAGAGCACGCCTCTCTGTGGACTAGTCAAAACATTGTAATTACGGGTCCATCAGCAGGTGGGATTAGTGAGCCTTTGATCTCACGTCTGCGCTTTGCTGCTTCTCCTCCACACCCTAAAAAGCATTTAGACTCTTTGAATTACCCGTCATCTTCCTGGGAGGTTTTTTCTCTCTTATGTTGGCCGACAGAAAGTTTCAGGCAGTAGCTAAAATGCAACATGGGAATCTTTTAACCCACTAAAGCAGCCAATAGTGCCAACCACCTGACCTTCGACCTTTACCGATCTCTGTGGGTTATTTTGGTAGCAATTGTGTTTTGTAGTTTACGTGTTACTGGTAATCAGACTGAAACCATTGGTGTGTTTCCATCAGTAGCCTGCAGTGTAATTCCTTTTGGCCCAGCTGGCCAACAGACATGTCCCACTAATACCACAAACAGAAAGATACGCAGACAGGAGGAAGCAGGAAATGAAACAATCTTATGAAGGACTAAATCTGTCATGATGTTTAGACACTATTCACGTCGCTCCAGTGATAGTTAAAAAAAAAAAACCTGGAGAACCTTACAGCTCCTCCATTTCAACGAAAGAAATTTAGAACAGCCAATAGCTGCACTTCTTACTGAGGAGTTGGCGACCGCGTGCTAATGTTGGGGATTTCCTCCATATCTGTTTTCGCTGTGCCTCTGTCCAAATGCATTTACAGTGGACCCCCCACCGATTCACCACTCAGTATTTGTTTTGTTGGAGAACAAAGCAGCAATGTTGCTAGATATGTTACTGATTGCAAAACAGCCAATCCTGAAGCAGCATTTATGTTCCTTGGTGGTGATTGGCTGTACCCCCAAAGAGTGGAAAAAAAGAAAGACTGTAGCTTCTGCGGTAAGTCCTGACTGGATTTCAACAGGTCAGGTTCAAGAACGTAAACGGCATTATTATTATTTATCAGTCCCAAACTAAATAATTCTGCACTGAACAAGGTTTCTTTAAAAACAGATTTTTCTAATAAAAGGTTTCATAAATATTGAACTGTTTTAATGGTTTTCTGGGAGGTTTTACACTGAGACAAGTCAGAAAAACACAACGTATATTTCAACCCCAATTAAAGAATAATTAAATATTTGGGTGACAATGTTTTAATCTTACTGATTAAAAAAAAAACTGCCACATTTTGCAGTTGTAAGCTTACTAGGTGTTTATATTACATATCATATATATGATTACTTTGAGAAATAGTTTTCAAATTATTATTATTATTACTAGCAGTTTGTTTGTTAACTAGGATTTTCAACACTTATTCATAATTCAGTATCCACAGGGATTCAAAAACGTTTCTGTGATGTAAACTGAACACATATAAACCAAACATGTACAGGTTGATTTTTTTTATAAAAGCCAGAAAAGACAGATATACTTTACTTGCTTTAAAAAAAAGATTAAAAAAATCACTTGTTTACACTAGATTGTTGCGATATTACAAGTTTGATTTGAGGTTTGAGTTCACTGCATTGCTCTAACTCATGGGAAAAGTTGCAACCGTTTAAAGAGATACATTTTTTACTCTTATGTAAAAAAAATGCATGTCTAATATCTTTTACATCTGCACACTTTTCAGATTTTCTCTCTTTTAGCTCATCTTTCTATTTTTGCCTATCGATGCAATCACAGCACCCATTAGTGTCTCCATTCTCTCCAAGGAGCAGATAAAATAGCCCGGATCCGTCTCAGATGGGAAGCACTGAAATAATCTTCACATGACATGCATGTAATATAGCAGCCTCTGCAAAGAGGGAAGATTCAATATTTAGTCACAATTGTTTGAGTGCAGACTTAAACTCTTACATTTCAATCGCAGTGTTTCTTTACACAGATGCCAAGGTTAGCTGCACCTTATCAGGTTGGAGATGCTATCCGTTAGAAAGCAGTGCAGAGCTTTCAAACTGTCAGAATATCAGCCAGACAGGGTCGGATATTTGGTCTTTAGAGTCTCAGTTGAGCATCGTTCATTTATCCATAATTAACAGGAAGAAAATATTTCAGAAGTGACAAGAACAATGTGATATTGATGGACTTTTTTCACATTGCTTGATGCGGCGCCCCCTAGGGGACATGGGGAAAATGTTTTCTTTTTGCTTTCCCTTCGCTTACTACAATATTTGCTTGTCTGTTTTGTAGACAGACACAAATGTCAATTTAAAATTTCAAATATATACACACTTAAAAGTGAAAATATGTTTATTAATCGATTTTCAAAAGTTGATTGGGAATCGATTTATTCACTTCATGTTTATGTCTGTGTCAGGTTGATATTTGACTACTGTTGTGAAACTTCTGAAGTTTTATATCTTTTTATTTCTGGTAGAAATGCTTCACAAACTTATGATGTAAACAGAAACTTCCCCTAAGAAGGATAACAAATATAAAAAATACATCCAAACTAGTTGGTAATTATTTGAATTATAATAAGTCACCTGACGGTTCAGATTGTCTCTTTTGTGATGATAGTCTGAATTGTTTACAGGGTCGTTTCCATGACGAGAGATTAACACACATTGAAAAACCTCACAAAAGCCTCATATTATAGCAGAAAGTATGATGGCCACCGTAAGAAAGGCTTAAAGTATTCAAATATGCCACATGAACTGATCAGTACATCATTTCAAGAGGACACAAAATAAAAAAAAAAAATCCTCTTTGTGACCTACAAAGGATTTGATTTTTTTTGGCATATGAAAACAAAAGAAGTCTGAACATGTTTACTGAGGATGACAAAACACGGTAAGGTGTTTGCACGATATTGCCGTGGAGGGAAACAGAGCCATCACGCTGCCGTTGATGTGTGGGCGACAATACACCAGCAGGCTGTTGCCAAAGGAGCTGAAGTCTGTGATAGTGATTCATCGCTCCACTACGAGACGTGGGATATAAAAAGGACTCCGCCGCTGTGGCAATATATCAAGCTTGCGCCACGAGACGCACTTAGGGGTTTTGATCCATTCAGACCACACTACCGACTCGACTGTCCTCGGCTGAGAAAGATCTGGTACATCTGTCAAATAAAATAATCATTTTACGGCGGCCCAAAGAGAGAGAGAGAGTAGTGTGAAAATTACATTTTAAGGATGAGACGTTAAGAATCTTAATCACTTTTCAAAACCCTGTTGAAACCCATTTCCATTATAATTTAGTGCAAATAAAACAGATTTTCTCTAAACCTCGGTGACAATGAGCAAACATGATTTCTAATTAAGTTGGATTTCTATTGAGCCTGCATGAAGCGGCACGCAAAAACAAAAGATGTCTTCCAGAGTTTAGCCGTTGGTATAGAGACAAAACAGCAACGTTTAACAGTCTCATGCTCCAATAACAATAAAAAAAAAAACATCAGCAACCCAGCCAAAACTGCAACATTCATCAGCACGTCAAGCAGCTACTGGAAGATACAGAAACGTCGTGTGCAGTGACACTAATGAGCTCTCGTTCATCACTGTAGTAAAACCAGCAGGACGATAATTCCTGAAAGTTGCTCTGTCGTCAGCGTGAGCTATAGATAGAGATCAGATGGTTCTATCACGACTGTTTAACAATTTCAAGCCCCATTAGCTGAGGCTCTAAAATTATATGTTACATCAATTTTGATTACAGTGATGAGTACGAAGGTAAATTATAGGCGAAGCTGAAGAAAGGGAAAGCTGTTGTTGAGTTTACAGATGTTTGGTTGGAAATTCTTTGACTTGAACTTGAACTTGAACGCAGGGGCAGATTTTTTACTTGCAGATCATGTGTGAAAACAGTAAACCTCTCCAAACCATGGTGAGTACAAAATGTGGAGCCAGATGTAGCAGCAGACCATATACAGGCTGCAGCTTTCACATTTCTTTTTTGTTTTTTACTATTCCGACATTAAATTTTAGTTTTCGTCACAAAGAGTCACAAAAGTGCCATGAGGACATCATCACAACAATGCTTCTCATTATGCCGTTAACAACTGTTCTTAGGAGAGTTTTGCTAATTGCTGCTGCCACTAGTCTGTAGGAGCGTTTTGGGGCTGGGAACTGAAGCTCCAAGATGGAGATTTAAGGAAATAGGCGCGGCATTGCAGGAGCAGGTGTTCAGGCGGTACCGAATGGTTGCCGTGGGAGACTCAAAGATACCTGAAACATGCAAGAATGAGTCAAAGCAACACACCAGGTGTGTGTTTGAAGAGTGAATGACATAACTTGAGATACGGCTCAAAAAAGTTGATTTTGCATAATACTGCTCCTTTAAACGTCACTAGTTACACTGTCCTACATTAAATAATATTGGTTTAATTTTGTCATGAGAATACATTGAGCTCAATAGAATGGAGCCAAGTTTGATTTTCGCCATTTTTGTTTTCATCAACACAGCAAAATGTGCCATTGTTCATCAAGTATTGCTTATTCCCATGTTCCATGAACGCATCACTTTGCTGCGGCTTTGAAACTTGATTTGAGCGACTCATTTATCATTTTGTAAGCACAGAAGCAGCATAGTTGACAGTGATGAGTAAATGCCACTGACGTTGGTCTAAGTTCATCAAGAATTTCCAGGTAAGTCAGTAAATTTGTATGCAAATGTGGATTCATATTTTTCTTTTCTGTGTGAAAACGGTGCAGGTTGGAGTTTATTATAAGACCTTTGAGAAGTGGCCCTTGTTGTGTAGATGTAGATTAGTTGGTCCAACAAATAACAGCAGTAGATATTTAGGCATTCAGGATTACTCTATTGACTAAGGATTACATATCCACAACCACTGCTGAGTATTCTAGTAAATGTTTTACATGTTTCCTCAAACTATTGCATTCCTAATTCAAAAATTGCAGACTGAGACATTAACAAGTTCAGTGTTGCTCTCCGTCCTGTCGGATGCAAACGTTGTAAATAAGTGCACAACATGTTTCTGTCACCTTTAAGTGTTATTCCTCTCATAGCCAAATAGTCAATTACCACATGCTGTTCTGTGCTTTATTTAACATTTCAGAAAACAATGTTTTGCAAAGTAGAAGCAGAAATTCTTGATGTCTTTTTGTAACCTGTGTTTTGGAAGTAATTTAATTCATTTTGATTATGCAGCGTATTTGGATTACGTCCCAAAAGGACAACCATGTTTTAGCCAAAGGAAATGCAATTTATGACAGCGAAATATGTTAGAGAATTTGAAAAACCTGCCCAAATTAGTTCACTAGTCTGTCTCCATCAGGTTCCCTGCTTTCTTTCTGCCACAGCTGTACCACATCTCATCTGATTGGTTAGTTATGTTCCTTTGTCATTTTCTCCACCTATCTCAGTATTTAAGCTCCTTGTTTTTTATTAAGTGTTGGATTCTGTTGTGTTTATAACACAAAAAGCTTCATAGTTAAATAAGAATGACTTTGAATCGACATTGTCTATGGGTATGAATAATTTTCAGCTTAACTGTGGGTATAGAAATAAATTAATACACAAATACATTTCAATCTTTGGAATAATCACGTCACATTTTCTACTGATATTATTTGCAATTGTATGAACTTCCTAAAGATTTTGATGTGAAGTATGTGGCTCAATGCAAACTTAGTCTTTTTTTACTATTTTATACTTAAAGAATATATAACAGAAAACAAAATACTTCAGAAAAAGTGTTATGCGTACAGTCAAACATGGTGGTGTCGGTGTGATGATCTGGTGGTGGGTTTTTTTTTGGTCAAAGACACATGCAAGAACAACTCTGAATTGGTTGCAAAAATCACTTGAAAGCTTTTGAAATGTCCTATTCAAAGTCCAATCTCATTGAGATGCTGTGGCGTGGGCCTAAACCAGTTGTTCTGGCTTAAAAACTCTCCGACATGGCAGAGTTAAAACAATTAATTATAATAATAATAATAATAATAATAATAATAATAATAATAATAATAATAATAATAATAATAATCTGTCTCTGTCTGCCTGTCTGTGGCTCTATATAGTCATAGTCAGGTTAGCATTAATAGTTTTTTCCCTTAGTAAGTTAAAGCTACATTTTTACTTAAAAAAAAAAAATTATATATATATATATATATATATATAATTTTTTTTTTCTGAGACAAAAAAAATAATATTTTTTTTCTAATATATATATATATATATATATATATATATATATATATATATATATATATATATATATATATATATATATATTATATTTTTTTTACTCCATTAGCCATATTTAAAAAGCCAATATCCTGTCCTATTATAACTCACAGTTACATACATCTTTAGTCATTGCAGCATACAAAACACTTTTGTGTTTGCATTTGGAAGTGTGTCTGTTATCAAGATTCCTACCACATGAGCATCAGAACTCACCCATAAGCAGATGGTTATAAATCTTGACAGAAGCCATTTACAAAAAAAACAAACCCAAAACGTTCTGTTCAAAAAGAAACGCAGCCTTTCACTGACGCTCTGTGCATAAACACTCAGTTCACGCTGCTTTGGAGGAGGAGACATTACCTCAAAGTCACTCGACGATGCCCCCCTTAGTGAAGGAAACTCAGTGGGATCCTGAGACAGAGCACCGGTGATGCTCCCAAGTGAAGGTTCGCACTGCGGCTTGGCTTTCACAGTAATGCAGAAAAAACAGAAACAAAGTGTTCCCACTTTCAAGGCAATTTTTCCTCACAGTTTTATGATTACCAACACATTTTGCTCAAGTTATTTGTTTTGGCTAAACAAAACAAAAAAAAAAAAAAGGAAGGGAAAAGAAAGTTTGAGATGAAATGACGTTCACGACACCTCGGGGAGACGTTTTGAAAGGCATCATATTTAAATATATGCCATTGCTAATAGTTTTTACTGTAAAACAAACTAGTCCCGGATGAGCTCATTAAGGACATTTTTCTGTCATGTGAAAACAGACCAAATTAGTTCTTTGTCATCTTCCAGAACCTCGTTGTTTGAGCATGTGTCTTCTGTTGTCTCTGCTGTCGTCCTTTTGAAGCTTAAAAACTCAGCCAAGAAATGGTGACTTTAAAAAAAAAGGTTTTTTTTAATAATAAATCCAGAGGAGACCTGTTTTTTTGGGAGGTTTTTTTTCTATCAATCTCCAGTCTGATCTTTTTATGCCAACACCAGTCAATCCAATCAGGAAACATCCGGTAAGCCCTTTGATTCCGCCATCAAATGTTGATGGTCTCCCACCATGTAAGCTGCCTATCAGATAATAAGGGGGACTTGAACACCAGTCGGTGGGCCACAGCGAAGGTGGTCCTGGAGCTTTTTACCTGACGTCCAGCATGTCTTCGCTGGCCCTGTCTCACTGTTCTCTCCAGGGAAATCTAGCAAGAGCAGCTGTCCTTATCAATGCAACGGCTCCCTGCTCACTGACTGCCTGGGCTGCGCTCTCCATGACAGCAGCACGGAGGTAGCCGTAATCTGCCAAGACTTCAGCAAAATTAAACCGCCAAGCAGGCCACCTGAGGGGGCTTTGGGGGGAGGAGATTTCCTGCTCACCATGATACAGCAACAGAGGGAAGAGACATTAATGTGGCATTGCATGTGCAAGACTTGCAAAGCATCTTCTGTTCCTACTACATATGCTGTTTTGCTATCAAAAGGAAATAATTAAACACATTTTATGTTGCTTTAATCATTGCCTCCATATAAAATATTTCTTTGAAGGTATTAGGCTGTTCAACAAAGGTAGGTGCTGAGGTTTAGTTTGATCGGAACTACGCAGAAATGTGATGGGAATGTGATGAGTGAGACATGGTGGCAAAGTAAAATACATCTGCTTTGGGGACAAATGCAAACTAAGATGTTTTACTAGTGACAAACACAGTGTGGGTACTCAGAGAAGGAGCTGAGCAGCAAAGAAAATATGAAAGAATAAATCAACAGTCTTGTTTGAGCAGCTTTGAGTTTACCACCGGACAGTTTGTGTTTATGCTGCTAGGATTTCCTCTGCATACGTGTGTGTGAATACTAGATCTTGCGAGTCCGGTGGTGCGTAGAGGGATGCTCTAATATTCACGCACAAACTATGAAACGCTTTTGATTGTTGAATAAAATTCCTATGCTTACTGAATAATTACCAAAATTTGTTTCGAAGAGAAGAAGAACAAAACTACAAACACAGAAAAACCACCTAATATAACATGAGGCTGCAGGCGCGGAAACTGTGTAATGATGAGAAGACAACTCTAGAAGTGAACATGGTAGCATGACACGGTGGAGACAGGAAGAAAGGATTTATACTAAGATTTGACAGGAGCAAACATGAGACCATTAATAGTGTTGTCAGGACACAAGAGGGGGCACAGTGCAACATGTATGAGTTGCAACAAAGGGAAGCTCACTTGACTACGGAGCCTAGTTAACGCAGACTGGTATGTTGTTGTTATTTTGGCTTCTAGCTGAGATAAGATGACTGTTTAGAAAGGTGAGGTGTCCCAAAGGTGCCAACACAGTGATCTACTCCCAAACTCTGTCCTTTATAACAACTCTACCAGAATAGGCAGGGAATGCTGTAACCCACAGAGGTTATTGGAAAAGTAACAAGATGGAATGAGGTTATTTTTGAAAAATCAGCTGGACATAGCCTTTAGCTTCAGCTTATTTCTACATTTCTTACATCTGTGTCTCAGAAGAGACTTCTGATAATCTATTTCTATTCTGCTCTGCATCCTCAGCATCAGAACCAAACATGGTCAGTTTTAATGCTTCTCTAATCTGGAACCAACTTCCTGAAAACTGCAAAACTGCTGAAACACTGGAGTTCTTGAAGCTCGTTTGTTTCGATCTGCCTTCGATTAATAACTGAGACATCATTAGTTTTAGTCTGGACTCAAGATTTCATTTATCACAACGCCGTAGTATAATTTATTTGATGTTTTCTTCATATGAAACATGTTTATTTTACTTGTTGCTGAGATGTGCTACAAAATAAATTTGCCTTAAAACAACCACAACACTATTTTCCTCCTGCTATTTTGAATTTCAGTCAATTCACCCATTTTATTCGTCTGACTTAATGTTTATTCAGGGTATAACCGGATGGGTTGTTTACACCTGTGAGTGTGCTTGCAGCATGTTTATCTCCCTAACATAGATTTGTGACACATCAATGGCCTAAAAACCAGAACAGATACTAGAAGCAAAGGGGCTGCGCTTTGGCATCGAGACATCTGACACATCGATTTGATTTCTGTGTAATCTTCATGCTTCCACAGAGTGGATGTTGATGAAAGAACTCACAACCTATCCCCACATAAAAAGTAGCTTCTGTAATCCTAAACCTAAAAATGTTTCCATAAACGGTATAAAATGTGACCAAATAGAAGCATTTTTCTGACGTACGTCTGTATCGAAGCTCGTAAAATCTACGATTTGTTTTCATTATTTTAGTTTTTTAAAAGAAGTATACACATTTCTTTGAATGGGTATACACAAGCACTTTGATACAATCAAATTTTACATCGGTTAAAAGGAAAAAATCTAGGATTTTATTTTACAATAAATGCCCATAAATAACAGAACATACCTCAACTCACTATATGTTTTAGTTAAAATATCAGATTTTTTTCTCTTTTTTGTTGTTCTTTTCACTTATTTCATATAATTTATGAAGGGGATTTTGGGAAACTAAACATGCCTCACAATTTGTACATAAAGTACAGAGACCGGTTTATTTTTACATATGAAACTGAGAAAATAATGCACGCATTTGAACGACAAACAGAAATCAGCTTTTTTAAAAAAATAAATAAATACTGGTAAACATGTAGCAGCTCAAAGCAAATGAGTTCTTGATGGCGTTTAAAAAGACAACAGAAATACTCTAAAAGAGCTTCAAGAGGTATTTTAATTATTCAGAAAAATAAATGGATGGTTTAAATTTCTCCAGTTTGAGAGAAATGCATTGCGATGAGGATGCAAGCCGCATGCCTCAGAGATTTCAAACATTGTTTTTTGTTTTTTTTGTTTTTCTTGCTGGTAATCCTGGCTATCACAAACATTATGAGCTGTCCACGGTAGAAACGTTTTTTTTTTTTCTTGTTTTGCATCAGAGACCTAATTTGCGCATTTCTGTATTGACTATATCGAGTTTGTATTACATTACAGCTCATTCAGGACTAAAACAAGGATGAGCAAGAAAGCTAGGAGGATTAAGTAAAGTCTGGCACAGACTCTGATAATAAGCAACACAAGGAAAGTGAAATGAAATGGAGGCAAGCAAGGAAAAGGAGGGAAACGGTTAACCACTGGGGGAGTGGAGTCGTCACTTGAATATAAAGTTTTATGATTTGAGTCAACGGAAACGGTTCTGACCAATCCGTTTCACCATTTGTTGCTAAAGTGTTCAGCTCTTTACTGCAGTGCTGTGTAAAAGTGTTCACCCTTTTACAGATTTCATCTGTTTCTCCTTTTTCTTTTTTTTCTTTAGTAGTTGACCACCAGAAAGGTTCCAGTGAAATAATTTTACATTTGCAAGTCTGTTAAACATCAGGCCTCACATTTCAAACGTTTCAGTGTGCCACAGAAGAAAAACAACTCTTTTATGGCACAATCACGTTTTGCTGCTTTATTTGTAAAGCTTCAAATACTTGAGCTCACAAAATGTATTAATTTCCAAATGAAAATGATTACATTTCTATTAAAAATGACCGTGCAGACAAGCATCTCCAGGGAAACGCAATGAATGAATAAATTGCAGCCAATATACAGCAACCTGTTTGTCTTTCATATACAACCGGAAATAGTTGTTGTATGGTTAGTTTTTTCGTATCTCTGAATTTGTCTCTATATAAACAAATCAAGTGAGTTGTACTGTCTCCCTAAACGTCGACAACACTTTTTTTTTTTTTTTTTGTAAATGTTAACACGTGTTCTGTAAACACTTAGCTGACATTTCTGCTTCATGGAAGCTCCCCGTCCGGAGCCGGAGAGTCTGGACACACAGGCTGAGGACCAAAGTACTTCTGCCTTGCTAATGCTTCTTGAACACACACACACACACACAAACACTGAAAAAGAGCGACATTTTTTTTGCACAAGCTGCAGCACCCTGTGGTATTTAAAGTGCACTTGGTTTTGATCACATATAGTACAATTTGAGAACCCGATATTGCCTCACGGTATCGTTCATAAAAGTATTGATTTTTAACTTTTCATAAGAGGACGGTGCATTATGGTAAGACGATGCCCGCTCATTCCGCGCCGTGATGAATGGTTGCGGGCAACTTTTGAATCAATTTCAGTTTCTGCTTTCTCATAACGTGCCTGTCTGCACTGGCAATTATAACGTGTTTATTTCAGGCTTTGCATATCTAATTTTGTCATAAATAAATTAGTGCTATAGTTAATATAATCCATGAGTAATTGTTTGGCACCGGATCAGCGCTGTCAGAAAATCATCTCAAATGGTTTACAGCACAAAACAGGAGAGGGTAGAATTACTGGGTAAGTCGTTCTTATAATCTATAGCGGCCAAAATATTTCATTTCTCACCACCAGCAGCACCTTAATGTTAATATTTAATAGCTTTACAATACCTCAACCTTTAAGAGCAGATATATATTTTAAGCTGGGAAACTTAAACATTTTCAAAGTGTGATGTTGGGATCTTGGGTTGTTTTGGTGTTTTATTTAATTCTAGTTCCATTATTATTGTGTTATTGCAGTTTCTTAAATTGAGTACATCAGCCTTGCTTCTGTTTTACTTTAATTCAGTTCTTCCTCAGTGGTTCTAGTTTGCTTATTTATTCCTTGTGTCTATAGTTGCATCTTACATTTAGGTTCATTTTCCTAGTTGCCCTGATCCCTTGATTCCTGTGCATCTAGGCTTGTCACAATAACTAAAACAAACTCAAAACTTTCCATTGGCATGATTTATCGCTTCTCTATCTCTTTAACCAACAGCTGGTTGATAAAAGTCTTCAATGTGGTTGTTTGGTCAATTTAGTTTACAGAAACTTCAAAACTAATTTTCTTATTTTGGGTTTCAAAATGTCTTCCAGTTCCAGAATTTAAAGTTAAGTGTGATCTTTTAGAATCTTTTAGAATAATTATTATTATTTTGCCTGTGCTACTATATTACTTAAAAATGGTCTCAAAACAAGAATATTATTGCTTATCGCAATAACTTCTGAAACGATTTATCATCCAGTAACATTTACAATATACAGTGGAATGGAAAGTCCTTTTATGATCCGATTAGATTCCTTAGAAAACATATTCCTGATAGCCTCAGCTAGGGTAAGGGTTAGGGTTAGGCTCCAATATGATATTAAGTCTAAGTTAGCACAACAAACTATTTAAGATTTAAAAACTTCATCAGAATGTTCAGTAACAATTTTCTTATCATCTTCACTGTAAGGTTAGCCATGTTAAGTGGGCATAATTGTGTCTGTGTACTAATTATTCCTTACCAGGAATGTTTTACTATAACTTTCTCACGTCTTGGCAGTGATTGGAGCATTAAACATGCTTATTACTTAATGAAGCAGGAGGAGGGGCAGTTCATTCTTCAGTTTGCTCTGTTGTCTGGACAGCAAAGCCTGAACAAGAGATAATTTAGTTTACATCAACTAATCATCTGTCTCTCTCTGAATGGGATGCTGTAGTTAAACAGACTCTGAAATATCATGAATTAAGTTACGTCCTCGTCGGCGAGGTCCAGGTTATTCACGTTCACGATCACGTCGAGGTATTTTGAGACGTGAATACAGATATTACTACTTTATGACACACTCCAATGGCCAACACAAAGGGAGACGGGTGAATGCTTGTCCTTATATTCCGTCCCTGTGATTACAACAGAGCTGTACAGCAGCTCTGCAGCCAGCATCGGATGGCTTAATCAGGCCATAAAGAAAGCCTCTCTTATAGATGCTGCGCTCTGCATTTCATCAGCCCCTCGGTAGGGTGAAATATGCTGCTTCTGAAGGTAATGTGCCCTATCTGTGTCCAAGCAGTGGCACATTTATCACCGCTTCAGCTCTTTACAATCAATCTGAGTAGCGATGATCTGACTCATGTTGTTTAAACCCCAGCGAGGGTCCTGTTGTGAAACGCAAACAAAGGAGCACAGGGTGGCAGAGGGACAGGGGGGGTGGGGGAGGTAGAAGAGGAAATATTTATGGTGGAATATTCTTTTTGCCACCAGCAGCTGGAGGTGAACTATTTGAAGGCAATATGTTTCAATTTTCTGTGAACGAACCCCTTTAATCCATCAAATTTTAGAGGAATAAAATCTGATACCACTTGATATATTGTTCTCTAAAACAATGCTAGAACTTAAATCATGCCAGCAGCATTTTCATCTTTGATGAAAACTACCAAGCCGTATCCAAACTACTGAGCCAGACGGGCCATATTTATACCAAAAAAAACAAATTTCTCACAGAACAGTAATTAGCCAGTTGCATTTAATGAACCTAATTAGCCACATTGCAAAATTGCATTTTAAAATATTGATGAAGAGACACGTTCAAGATATATGCAACTATGATCAGCAACATGCTGAATTATAAATGATCTGTTGCGGCCTCAATGAATATCCAACACAATCTGAATGTATGTCATCAGGTTTGTCTTAAGTGTGCATTAATCCAGAGTTTCAAACCTGACCAATCTGATTTTTTTTTTCTTAATTACGGGGTAAATATTAGTCTGTGTGCATTACCAGAAGGACCAAACTCAAACTCAACTATCCGTTGTTGTTTTTTTTCTTTTTGTTGCAGATTTAACACACCTGTTCAATATGAGCTTGCTTCCATGGCAACACATGACCAAGTGACCTCAAAGACAACCAGAGATTACAGAGAAAAACATACTCAAGTTAAATTAGTAAACTGATCAGCCAGTAGAGTAGAACACGAGTAGAACAGGTCCACAAAGATCAACACAAATCAAAAGAAATGTATTAATTAATTAAATTAGTTTTGAACATAAACACAGCACCTGTTAGTGATGAGGTTAGTCTTTCACTTTGACATTTACCAAATTACATCCTTCAGCAAAAGCCACAATTGGATGAGAGATAAAGAATCAAAAGGATATCAGAGTCAAATCAGGAGAAACTCGTAAAAAGTCCTTAGCATTTTATATACCATACATGCTATTGTTTTAAAGATGGAGCTAAGATTTAGATGAACGAAGTGTGACGTTACATCTAAATCAACCAAACAATGGCTTCATTGGAAGATATTTTAAGTTTTGTCAATTCTATAAATTTGAAAAGCTTGTCGTCGAGACACGTCTTCACAGTAAAAAGGAACTGAAGAGCTTTAGTAAGGCAGAAATGACTTTTACAACCCAGTTAAGATACGGGGTGTTGATAAATGATGCTTTTTGCCATTTTGTAAAGTCATTGAAAGTAATGCTTCCCCTATTTGAAATATAAATGGACGTTATGTTTTGCACTGCATAGCTCTGCTGCTGCCTTGCAGGAAGAAGATGGCCGAGTTTGAAGCCTGGCGTCTTTCTACCAGGTTCTTCTCATACTTGTTAACTCCAAGCACCTCATTCTCCTCTCAAGGTCCCAAACCATAACTGTTAGGTTAATTGGCCACTCTAAAGTTTCCCTTAGGACTGAGTGTGTGTGGCGGATGGTTGTTTGTCTCTGTGTTGCATTGTGATGGACTGACGGCATCTCCAGGGTGTCCCCTGCCTTTCACCCAATTATGGCTGGTGGACAGGCACCAGCCCCCCACAACCTGCATAGATCAGCGGGTATAGATGATGGATTTATTCTTTTGTTGAATTTCTGAATGAATAAAACTGTGTTTGTTGTCTTTAAATTACTAAGTTGACCCCTATCTATCATCAGCTCCATATCGTGTCGCTTCTTCAATGTATATTGAGCTAAATATTGTCGGGAGGCTTTTGTCCTCAAACTCAGAATAGCCTGTGGTTAGAAAACCCACATATAAAACAACAGTTGCACTCATTTTAACGTGTGACGTTTTTTTAATCTGCTGTCTTTGATTAATTAAATTCAAATTGAATTAGTCTTTTAGTTTTGTGACTTGGGTGCAACTTGAGTCATCGACCGAAGTCGATGTTTCTAACTTCATCACTCAGTCAAATGCCTTTTCTGTGCTTTTACTCTTCACATTTCTTGACGGTGACACGGGAGCGAATGTAACCGTCACGAGCAACGAGTCCAAACACAATTAAAAAGGCGGTGGTGTAAGAAATGATAAGCTGTGCCCCTGTTGGCAACGAAGGCTGGCTGTTAAGCTCTTAACAGTGGCAGGGTCTTTTGTTATGCTCAATTATGAATTATGCATTTTAAAACACGGTGGGAAACCCTGACATCACTCCTGTGTGCTAAGTGCCAATCACAGTCCCCTCCGCCATAATCTAGCCCCAACATGATGGTCGCAGTGACACATCCCACCCTACAGGTACACATTTTCTGTCAAACCTCAAACAAGCGGATATAAATGGTAAAATAAATGGTAAAATAGTAACGTTGCAGTGAAATATGCTTTTGTTTTCCCATCCTGTCCTTTCCCTGCCTCTCTCCACAGGCAGGATCTCTACATCTTTCCCCTCTTCCTGCGTCAATATGATTCCTTTCCACTTGTCCTGCTCACCACCATCTCGCAGCAGTGGCTTAGAGATTTTGATTGCTTGTTGTACCTTGACTTTCCCCGTCAGTGCCTCTCAGTTACCTGTGCACACTCTTCCTCTCATGTACCCTCAGGTCCCTTGTCTCTCTTGCGTTTTTTTTTTTTTGACTGTACACTCCCTTTGCTTCCTTCTGCTCTTCCTCTCCATCCTCCGCACACCTCAGTGCCTTTGTGATGAGAGTGACAGGCTTTACAATATGTCGGTGCGGATCTACCTCACCTTTAATATTTCAATATAATGCCAATGCGGGACGGTGGAAAACCTGTGGGATTTGCCGGCGGAAGCGCATTCTGTCTCTTTGCTTCTTCTCTTTCTCTCTCATCTGCCCTTTTCAGTCAAGACAAAAGGCAAAACAAACAGGCACAACTGGCAATTATCATACACAAAGGACAAAAGAGGCTTGATCCGTGTTTCCTCGCAGTTGTGGAGAAAAATAAAGTCATGGAGTATGTTGTTTGAGCTGTTGTTGTTGGCATCGCTAATAACAGAGGAGATCAATCTAGGAACATGTTTAAAAATTAATCAGATCTAAAGACTTGGGGGAACACTTTTAAAGGTTTCAGGTGTCTGATATTTGGAGGTAAAGAATTCAATAAGAGATCTTATTGAATACTAAAACAACCTGCAGAGTTGCAGAGGGAGAAAAACTGTAGACTACAAATGCCTCTGTGCAATTTTAAAATAATTCCATTGCAAAAGTCAATGGCTGTGTGACTTTAGAGCTTTGATTTGAATGTGTCGGGTAATAACATTGTTTCAGAAGGTTCTGGTATGTCTTTACCCAGGCAAAGTTTATGATAAGATACAAATAAGGATCCAAATACAATAGAAATATGAGAAAAACATGAGCTACCAGGTCTCAAAGCAGTGTGCAGTTAATAAAAGTTGAGTGTCATTCAAATATGTTGAATCTTCTGTAAAATCACTGAGTACAATTTCCCCAAAACACTGAATACATAGCTTAAAGGGTATGAGCCTGAAAAAAACACTAATGTCTCCTCTGATGGATGATAGATGAGTGAGATCCGTCATGGCTGAACTCTGAATATATTTCGTGTAACTGTTTACATCCGTCGCTGCCTTGATATTTAGTAACTTAATAAGCCTAATCACGCTCTGAGAACATTTCTAGTTTAATGGAAACCCCACAATTGCGAAATTGTGTTTTTTCAACATCAGCTGAATATTGACAAACATTTGTGCACATTTGTAGTGGAAGCGCAACTTATGTTAGCATGGGTGCTAACCTAGCATAACTTATGTTAGCACCTGAGCCTTCAGGTGGAGTTCAGCGTGCTTGTCAAATTTAGGCAGAAAATTATTCTGTATGTTTCTCAGAAAACATCTTAATTAATGAAATCCACATAAAACTGTTGGGTTGTAGCTTATTAATTAGCAGCTCCCTTGTGCCAAAGAAAGGAAACGCGGGAGTGAGGAAACTGAGAGAGGAGCATGTTAGGTCATTGTTTCCATTTTTATGTTCAAAAATCATTTCAAAAGCATCCTTTTAGTGAAGACATCCTGGAGCAAATGCCAATTATAGAGAAAATTAGTATTTATCAGGGATTTATCTGGCAGCATCTTTCAGCCAAATGTGGTTAAATCCCCCAGAGGAAACTCCTAATAACAGATGATATCCACAATAGATGACTAAGCACCGTGACTAAAGAGCATATTTTCTTTTCCATCAGTATGTTGCATCTGCATGTCTCAATATTGGGTTATTGCAGAAATCTTCATTTATTTGCTTGACATGTGATCTTATTTTCTTTTAATCACAGCTGCCAATGCAGATTTAGTGACGGGCATTGGAGATTAAGCTGCCTCGCAATGAAATAACACCGAAAAAAACAAAACAAAAAATCAGCTTGTTTGTGTGTGTGTGCATGTGTGTGTTTGTGTTTAAAGGGATGGACAAAAACAGGCTGGATATGAGAATGAAATACTTCTTACCTAATAAATAGTGGTTGAGTTTGAGATGTTTGGATTGTTAAACTAATAGAGCATTCATACTCACTGAAATCTACTTTATACTTGTCTTCAGTACATGGACTGATACAAGGTACTCTGGTCAGATGAGGCCAAATCAATCTTTGGTTTATATGCAAAACATTGTTTGTGGCAGAAAACTACCTCTGCACATCAAACTGAGCACATCGTCTTCATGGTGAAAAACGGCAGTGGTGTTTGGAGGCGTTTCTTTCAAATAATATTTAAAGCTCATACAATCAATCCAGAAAGAAACCAGATTGAGTGTAAGATCTCTTGCGAAGAGGAATTGGCGAAGATCTTCATTTCTAGATGTGCAAAAGTGATTGACTGATACTCGCATTGCGTCATCTGTCCCTGCTGTCACAGACCACAGACGATGTTGAATGGCAACTGTTTTGTTTTCCATTTTTCATCCTTTAAATGAGTTAACATGTTATCCACTGGACAGTCTAGATGTTCATTTTCAATTCAAATGATTTTTATTAGCCTAACTTTCTAATTAACTAGTTTGAGTGCACACACTTAGTTACCTTTGTCAGCTTTTAAAATAGCTGACAAAGTTATTTGTCATAACTAAAGTATGCAAGGACATTGTTGCATACTTTAGTTAATATGCAACAAATGAATTTATTTTAGTTTTGAGTTACCGTTTCTGTTTTTCTTTTTGCTTTTTGATGCTAGTTCTCTTCCAGTAGTATTTATTTTATTTTAAAATTACTTAGTATCGTTCTGATACTAAGTATTTGTTTACTAATTAAGTTTTTCTACGTTAGTTTGTCAGTCATCTGTGTGTGTTCAGTGGTCTGATCAGCTCAGTTTAAGTTTCCCTCATGTCTCGGTTCTGGAGTTCTTTGTGTTACTACCTGAGTTTGAAGCCCGTTATGTAGACTTCTGTTTTGGGCCCAATGTATCACTTTTTGAAACTTTTTTTTCTTCTACTTTTCTGTAATAAATTGAAGAATCTTTTTGAAATCACTCAGGGTCTCTCTAGCAAATCCCTGACACTCACTCAGGTCAGCACAACACACACACACACACACAAAAACCCATGAACGTTCTTGTCGGCTTTTAAAATAAGACATTTTATCATAGCAGCTGCTATACCAACATGAACTACCTCAGTTCTGCACTGAGGTAAGAAAACTTTCTTTGCCATGATCCAACCAAGAGCATGCAAAGACCTTTTCTGCCTCAGACATAATGCGAGTCTGCTGTCTGCGCTCAGCTCTGAGGGAGAAAGGCGATAACCCTGTCGCCTTCCCTGCAGTTCATTTAGACACGATCTTGATCAATGATTTGGCTCTGTATAGACTGGGACTGCTGTTCCTAGGCGTCATTGCACTCGTTTGTGTAGTCTATCCCCCCCAGCTCTTATATCCCTCCACACACTTCTGAGACCTCCAAGAGGCTAGTTAGAAGAGTTAAAAGACTTGCCGATTGCCGATAAGGACATGCAGCCTCTCTTTTTCTTATATACTCTTTTACCTTCCTTCGGTTTCAGACGTACTCTCTGTGCCGGTGTGAGTCACCTTATAAGACAGGCTGCAGCTATAAAGCACCATTCGCAGTCACTCAATTGTTAAGTGATCAAGCGCTGAGATGACATCATTATGCGCTGAAATATTAGCCGAGCCTGACACTATCTGCCCAGGCCCCGCGTTCCTGTCATTTCTCCCGGTTTCCTCTTTGCATATTCATTGACGGTGTAATCTCCTCGACGTGCACCCGAGGGAATCGAGAGGATAACCTCAGGAGTTCATCTGTGCCAGTGTTTATCTAGGCCCCTGCGAGGGAGTGGGTGTTTGGGTGCAGAGTGGACGAGGCCGGACTCATCTGCGTGTGTGCATACATGATTTACGCGTCTTATATGCAGAAAGGCAAAGCAGAGATGACCTTCCTTGAAGTCGATGCTCTTCTTTGATGCACTAAAAAGTGCTTTGCAGGCCCTACAATGACATGCAAAAAAATGCGCTACATTTTGTAATGCACACTGCTTTAAAACAACAAACTTTGTGTTTTTTTTTTTTTTGTTTTTTTTGGAACTTCCTAATCTCGTTATGGCTTTGCAAGTTACAATGGTGGTGCTCTGTTGCAGAACAAGAACTACCGTGAGATATTTGGAAACATCTGTTACAGAGTGCTGTGAATCGGTTCAAACATTTAATCAGATTACTCTGCAAGTAATTTAAGAAAAATGTTTGATTTTCTCAAGCCAAGCACATCTGAATAATCTGTTTTCCAGGTTTTCATATTCAGGAAGATTTAAAAGAAGCCATTTTGATTCAAATTAGAAATGTTAACTATAACATCAGAAGAATTATTGCTGAGGATAACTCTGTAACAAAAGTAAGAATGTGCAAAAAACATTTAGAAAACTGTTCACTTGATCATCTATAATATTTTTGCATTTTACACCACTGTTTTACCTTTCCTATAAAACATTTATTCATGTTCCATTCGCCACACCAGATAAAATTACCAGTGACATATCCCCTTGTCCCTCCATTTGCAGAGTAAATAACCATCAACATCTGAATAAATAACCACCATGCCAAGTATTTTAAGGTACAGAAAAAAATTTTCCCATTACCCTGTGATATTATTGTGACCTGAAGTGGTTTAAGATGACAAAAATCCACTTTCTACTCAGCTTCTACCAGCCTGTCTGAATTTGTGTTAAGGATATTACAGTTATTGTTTCTACAATCATGAGTGTGACAAAGAATAAAAAAAAATACCTTGGTACATATTAAATCTGTGTAACTCCATTTCTATCTTTTAAATCAAAGAATTTAGACAAGTTGCCCCAACTTGAAATCACATAAGTGAAATTCATAACAACGCAGAGATCAAATAGGCAGCATTTTATTAGATTTGTTGGAGGATGTCTGCAAGAGCACAACAGTAATTATATCAGTAATGGATGCTTTAAGTACCTCCTAACTAAATCTATTAAACTACATGAGAGCTTGTTATGGGGCTGATTGTACCTGCAGTGCTTCCATGGGTTTTGACAAAGTGAACATGTTTTCACTTCTCAACCTTTACCCTGTGGCTGAATCAATAATTATTTCGATGTTAGTTGTTAAGGAGGTTTGAGCAGGAAATGCGACAGTGCGTACTGCCATTAAGCCCATGCATACGCATTCCAGATTATTAGTGGCAATGTCAGCATTAGTGCTATAATAATGCTGTGAATGCAGGAAACGGAGACAGCATGTCATTCCATTCCCAGCAGCAAGGAGGCGATGCGTTCCTTCTCAACATAAGGGGATATCAAATCTCTGTTGGCAGAACAGAATAATAAAGGTAATAGAAAACTTGGTGCCAGCTGAGAGGTATACATATCTTTGTACCTTATTTTTTTTCTTTTTAATCTGATGTTTGTGTTCCTCACTTTTCTAATGCCACTCTGGGTAACTCACCATGTGGTCAACATCAAGAAATGTGACTGACCACAAGTGTTTCCCTTAACTGTGTTTTTTTCTTAAATCAAAATATTTCCAAGCATTTGAATTTGTCAAGCATAAGCTGTCCCAGCCGTCTCTCAGGCAGCTGGCTGGCAGTGTGCAGCAGCTCCAAAGGAGAGTGGTAGACACTATTTCATTAACACTGAGCAGACAAACATATTATAACTAAATAAGTGAGACTTTTAAGGGTCAGACTTTTAGGGGTCATCATGTCAGAATAACCTTCCATTAGTCGCAGACGTAAGCATTTGTACATCTTCCTTGCAAGTGTTTGTGCCTCCAGCAATGATAAAGTAAAGGTTCCTGACAGGAAATATTAATGTGATGCTAAGTCGTGTTTTTTGTGTCTTTTCACCGTCCTAAATGGCCTCTCATCCCTATTTATACGCTTCTGTCCTGCTGGCATCTACCGCCCATGTCTACACACAACGTCAGTTTAATAAGGAAAGCATAAACAGCCTGCTATTATTCATCAGCATGGGACTGACCACATGTAAGGATGTCCCTAATTCATATTCAGAGTCATACTGAAGCCCACGGGCTTCTCCAAGATTACAGTCAAATACATGAGGACAGCTTAACTCTGCGAATTGTGAGCCAAAACCACAGCCTTGATCTTTGTTTGTTATGGTTCAGCTCACTTCTCCTCAAAAAGCTTTGTTACTATAAAAAGGCACTGGTGGTAATAAGTTATGGTTTTTAAAATGGGGTTGTGTTGCAAAGTGGAGTCGATATTGGAAGTCAAAGACGATGAAGTACCTGAGGGATGCAGAGGTGTCAGGTTCGGTGGAAGCATCATGTGTCCGTTGTCTGATGGATGGACATTGCATTCATATGCTGTAAACTTTTCCATATGTTCCAGGTTACAACCCCTTACTTCAGTATAGCTTATTTGGGGAATTATGTGGTAGACAACCACAAAGTAGAAATGGAAGTTAATCTGAATAATATATCTTTTTTTTATGTTTCTGTTTATGTATCTTTTAATGACTCTTCTTCCGCTTGTCTCTTCTGTTATCACAAATGGTAATGTTTTTTCTCTTGTCCTTAGCAAAAAATACGCCAGTCAAATTGGATGGAAAGCATCCGTGGGCATTGATTTTTCTTTCTTTTTTTTGGCAGAGTGTCTCAAGAGGATTTTGGTCTGAACCATTCTGACATATGAATGTGCTTTAGTCTGCAAATGCAACTTTTTTTTTTTTGACAAAAATGTTCTTCTGGTCACTTCTTCAACAATGTCGGATTTTTGGAGTGTATGACAAATGGTTTTCTCGTCAAGCTTCATTGATCGGTCAGCTTCTCCCAGCTGACCGATAAATCTCTGCAATTTCTTTCTTGCACTGTCAGTTTCGGTAGATGATCATTTCTTCCAAGGTTTGCAGTTGTGCCAAACTTCTTCCGTTGTTTGGATGATGGATTAAACACTGATCTGTTTGCTCAATTTTTTTTTTTGCTCAATTTCAAACTCCTGGGCTCTTCACTGAACAGTTTTATTACTTCTCAGACTTTTTACTTATGAGGGGACTTCTGAAGCCTGTTGGATGAAATGGATTCTGCTTCAGGCTACGGGAGTAAAGGAATAAAATTAAATGTTACACCTTTCAGATGTTTTGCTCAGAAAAAAGTTTGAAAACCACATATTGTGTCCCTTCCATTTACAATTATGTACTCTTAATTCTTTTGGACTATTGCATAAAATCCTAACCAAATATTTAGTTTTTCTTGCCGATTGCTCACATTGAGTGATCCTGATCCACTGGAGAATATAGATTTCATGAGCAAGATCCAAAAAAACGTATGGCCAACAATGACTACCATTGGTTTTATCTGCCAAGTTATCAACTTAAGGTGCTAAATCTTAAATGTATGCAGTGCTGTGCGATTAATTGTCAGCATTATGACAACTGGATAGCAAGGTCCAAGTGTGTCACATTTCACAGGTCAGTGGAAAGTTTTAATAAGAAAATAAACAACAAGGGAGAGGGAAGTGCATTAGCTATGCTAGCTTGACTTTGACAACCTCAACCTGTAGATGTGCTGCAGAATTTGATGTGATTTAGTTCAATTAAACAAAGCAACCCACACTCCAACTCTCTGACAGATCACCATTAGAGAAGGTGTTAAAATTAGCTAATCAACAACCGATGTGTTCAGGTGATCATAAATAATGGGAAAATAAACATCAAGCCTGAAAACATGATACTGTGATGGACTGAATGTTCTGTTCTTTGTGTGGGAACTGTTTGCCTGTTTTTTGGTTTTTTTTGGTGCTGAATTCTTATAGCCTTGTTGAGCTTTTTTGTCAGTCAGTTGCTATGGTTACAGCTCTGTGTATAGCACCTATTGTAGTTGACACAGAGAGCTAGAAAAAAGAAGAATGCGCGTGGCTTTGAGATATTCTTCAATGGTTTTTCAGCATTACTTTTCACTTTGCTGTGGGACCCGGCAGTAAATTAATAATTCCTACATTATTCCTCTAGGTGTCATTTTGTTAGCAGACTTGCTGTCTTGCAGAAGTGTGGCTACGGACGCCTATAAGTAAATAAGGAATTCATCCATATTATTTTATATGCAATCCCTGAAGGTTGTTACGTTTCATTGTCAATCACCAGGCTTTTCACATCTGCTTTCTAAACTGACGTGCATAAAAAGTCTTAAAGTCTGAATTGTGGTTTCTATTTGACAGCCCAAAAACCGTCAAAAGGCTTCCAGAGACTTTCTCGCTACATATCTGTGCCATCATTAAAAAACCTATGAGACTACTTGGTAGAATAAGATGTGACAGTGAGATTCTACGAGGAAACTAATTAGTTCTGTTTTAATGTGCTTAGATGGACAATTCTGCGCTTTTTCAAAAACCAAATCCATCTTTTTCTGTCCCTTCAGGGAGAGAGCTGTGATTGTAGGGCAAAAGTTTGACTCACTTCCAAGGCCTGCCAGCTTGCTGGGCTCAGCCGGTTGAGACTCGGCGCTTTACAATACCTCAACATGTCTCCGATTAAGGTAAAGAAGACAAACTATTAAAAAAACACCCACAGAATGTAATTCTTAAAAAAAAAAATTAAAAATCCTCTCTAATTAATCACTTGGGATTATTATAAACCTTTCAAACAGATAATTTTATTATTAATTCTAAGTTTTTAAAATATGTTCTTAATGTTTTATACATCTTTCCCCAGGCATTGTTTTAATGTTAAGGGCTGGAGCCATAATTGCCTCCATAGATACAAAGGAAGAACTTCATCCCAACATTACTTCTGCTTACCTTCTTTTATTGCACTCAGCTCACATCACTAATTAAGGCAGCTATGCAATGAGATGTATTCAGGTACGCCATGTGACCTGCTGGCTGCAGTGCTTTGATGAGTGCAATCTTCTTTCTTAAGAGGAAAGACCTTTTTTAGCACCGACTACCTCAGAGCTGTTCGACATGAATAGGCTAAACCTCATCTTTTTATTCTGTATCTCCCGTTTGTTTTGGTGGCATAACAAGATTTGCTGCCTACATAATATACCACCATTGGCTTCCTGTCCATCTGGTAATGTAGCATGTGTAATTTTATCTCCAGCTGATGCGTATAGTTTTCATGACATGAGTAACACAAATCTGATGTGCCATATTTACTGTACATGGTGGCATCTGCAAGTTCTATTCAAATGCTGCAGTCATAACCCAGTAACAACAATCGGTCTGATATAGTGGAGCTGATATATATTCACCACCTCACATTTTATACTTGTAGTGGCTACAACTGATGGTAGCTTGGCCTAATTTCTGATCAGTTTTTCTAAAAGTTAAATTACCCTAAGGTCAGATAATGTTTCAGGCAGCAATGATATAATTTTCCAGTAGCCCAACCAGAGTCTCTTAAATCTGCTAGAGAAACTGTACATGGAGCTAAAATCAGGGCTATGGCAAAGAGGCCTTCAAACCTTAAATCTAGGTTGTTATCACCAAAGATAAAGCGTCAAGATACTTGTTGAAACATGCAAAACTTTGCTAGCTGACTTTTAAGAACTTGAACGAGAAGTTGTAAGAGGCAATCTGGGACTTTATTGGATTGCAGTTCAGGATGTTACCCTTTTTTTCCCCAAGAGGTGAAACTGTTTATCAAAAATATCAGCTTTCTATTTAATCATCTGCAGTGTTTTTCCTAGCAGATCATGCGTGCCCATACTTCAGGCTTCAATATTCAGTGATGAAAGACATTTTATCCTCTATCCGTTAATGCAGACAGTCATATCAGACCTGCTTTTTTTTTTGGGCGCTGCCACGTTGTCGTTCCTCCCTGAACTCCACCACCCCTCCAGCTGAGAGAACAGAGAACAAGAGCATGAAGAATACAGTGAGGCTGTTGATATATACGAGCAAGAGAGGATTATCCATAAAATGCGCTTTCTTTGAGCCATATTAAATCACCTGGCATTCTGCGGCCAGTAGTTGAAGCCACAGGCAACTCATAATGGTATGAGTTCTCTGGCTGAAAGCTCCAGCCTGACGACGCTTTAATAATCTGCAGGCTAACACTCAGAGGAACTCAAGTACTCGCTTTCAGAAAGAGACCTCAATCTCCCTGACGAACCCTGGATATACAGGGGAAAAAATGGCTGCACGCTACAGATGAGGTCTGAAAACCGCTGTTATGCAGCACTATGAAGTAAAAGTGAAATGAGTGTAGACCTCCGGATGTCAGTTTAATGCAAAATATTTGGTGTGGACCAGTTAAAACCAGATATCTGCATGCGCCATTTAAAAATCATGAAATAGTTTCCCCTTTGTCTGACATGAAATCATGCTAAACGTCTAATTTTTAGGTCAGCCATAATCTCTATTTGCCGAATGAAAGAAAGGTTTTGAGAATTAATGTTGCTTTCCTCAAAGTCTAAAGTTGCCATGCTCTGACTTTACTGTACCTTTTAAAAAAACTTTGGAAAGCTCGGAAGATGAGGTTTTTAACTTCTGATGTTCGTGACACTGGAAAAATTAAAAGTAATCAATAAACTCTTCCTCATTGAGTGGATGAAGTTTACCAATGCAAGTAAAATGTTAGATCTTGAAGACATGCCCAGTTGTCATGATTTGGAGGAAAAAAACGGGATGCTTTCCACCAACCTGAGAATAAACTACAGGTGTTACAGCATCTTGTTGTGTGCATGTCTCACTGCAGGAGACGGTTGGACTTCCCAAAATAAGTGGCATAATTAGGAAAGTACAGAATCTGAATACATAGAAGCAACATCTCAGAAATGACTCGGAAAGTTAAAGTCACGGTCCTGGGGTGTTTGGGTTTCATCTGCGTTTGTCTTTTAATTTCTTCTCATCTCCGTCTTTCTCTGTAATTAATCCCAGCTGTTCCTTGTCCCCTTGATCACTCCTGCCTGTATGCATGAGTTCTTACTTGTGTCCTTGTTTCCTGCCGGACTCTTGCATCCACCTCTGCATCTGTTCAAGCTCTGCCCCTTCGTGTCCTCCAGCGCTGCAAGTGCTTCTTATCCCCAGTTCTCCTCCAAGTGTTTTGGACTTTTGATCAGACCGTCATCAACTTCCACTTCCACACTGTCGTCCGCCACTCACCTCACTACATACGACAGCGAGAAGTTAAATACAAATGGCTCAACCAAATGGACATTCACTCAAGCATAATGCCAAATTTTAAACCGGCTTAAGGTCAACAGAGTCAAAGTTTTGGAGTAGCCTGAATTTATTTGTGGAAAAAACAAAGCAGAACAGGATTAACTTAGTTATTGCAGTTCAGTAACTCTAACTTTCTAAAACTAAATTTTAACCTAATCACTTTTCATGCATCAAAAAATAAAAACACAATTCAAAGAACTGTCTTACACAAATTTTCACATTCAGTAATATTTTAATTCCAGATTCTAATTTCCCAAATTCCGATTTTATAATTTCAAGTATTACTAAGCAAACACATTCATTATTCTTAAAGTATTTAATCAAAAGGTTAATGTAATCAATTTCAACAGATCAAAAAATAGAAGAACCTATAGTTATTGTAAATGTAATGGGTTTTTTTTTGACACATGTCAATATGAAGTGATTAGTCATATAATGTTTGACCGATAGATCACCTAAAACACACATAACTTCATCATTTATTTCTGAATGACAGCTTGTAGCGCCTGGTTGATCATTTGGATCAGAACATGCCACTTTTGCAGTTCAGGTTAATTACATGTGGACAAAATTTAACAGAAGTTGTGCTGCTACAGGAGGGAAACCCAAACACAATTTTACCAAACACTAAGGACATGTGTGTAGTCATAAAAATGTCTTTCATTTCAGCATAAAAAAAGTTGTTAGATCGAACTAACCTCAAACATTTGTAGTGATTTAACATGAAAACTCGAGGGGGGGAAAAAAGTCACTGAGTTTTTAAAGCGTGCATGTAAATACCTGGCTTCATCTGCGGTTCCTTGCTTCTCAACATTTGATGTAGGGTATTGCTCACTGTAATCATAACCCCCAGGTAAAAACGAATCCCTTGATGACAAATAGCAATACGGCATTCAGGTCTCCTGAAAACATCAGAGTGCCTTTCATTACTTTGGCGATAGGAAAGTGGCGATGCTGTTAAGGCTTCTGCTGCTGACATTAAGAGAAACGGAACAAATGAAGCCCCGGCCAGCCTAATTGCATGCGTAGATGGGCTGCCTGTTTGGGAGAGAGGACTGCTAATCCTGCAGGGATATTACCTGGCTGTATGCATCTCAAGAGTGGGATGCATTTAATTTCTTCTACTGGAGAGAGGATTTGAGAGATCATAGGCTCATCAACGTCTCCCTAACAGTCATCAGGCCTGGGCTGCATGTTTTGGACACTGGTGAAATGTATTTGTTTAACCTTCTCTAACATCAGGACTGGCTCATCTGTGTGTGTATGGACAACGCAGTCATAGTGTGGCTTTAAAGTGTGCCTCTAGATAGCTGTTAAATTGATGTTAAAGGTGCTGTGTGTAACTTTTAAAAGCAATATATTTTTTTACATATTTGTTAAAACTGTCACCATATTGTAGACTGTATGCTATCATAAAATTGAAGCTGGTTCAGAAACAACCAATCAGAACCAAGAGGAAAGTATTGGTGCTGTCGATCATGCTCATGTATACGCTGCTCAATGTTCTAATAAGAGAAACAACTTACCGTTTCAAGAAAACTGTTTATTCGCCATCGTTGGTGCAAATTTTAACTTCACGTCAGATTCTGGACTAAGGAGAGTGTGATTGATATCGCTAAGACCCTCCCCTTTCTGTGATTGGCTGTTTCTCCAAATGTCAGTAGAACCAAAGGGTCTCTTTACTGCTCTGTTATTAGTGACAGGTTTAACGAATATGTTTTTATTATCATTTTAAAAATTGACAGGTAAAAACGACAACAAAAAAGTTGTCATGCTTTATTTCGATCATGATCAGAAGATGCAACAAATAGGTTGTTCTACTCAATATTGTCAATGTGACTGGTGCTGTTTCCCACAGTCACATTGCTCTAAAGCAGTACCAGTAGAGTGAGTTCCTCGGATGTATCACTGATCGTCTTACAAGTCGAATTGTTTGATTGTGGCCTGTCAGTTTGTTTCCTTATATCCCAGCATTTATTGGTAAAATTGTTTCCCCGAGATCCTTCTTGCACATTCTTCTTCTGCCAGAGGCCACCTCTGCTCCGGTACTAGAAATAAAAATAATAAAAGCGAAAGCATGCAAATCTGGAGCATGCTGCTGCTGTGCCGTCTGATTTGTGTGGTTCTAAAGGTGAGGGGTGTCCAGAGACATCCTGTCCCATCATGATCAGCGACCTGATGGTCTGCAGAGCTCTATCTGGAGCAGCGCTATTGTTTCCAGTTTGCCCGGTTGCCTCAAATCTTGCCCCTGTGTCGCCCTCTAAAATTGATTCACCGCCCTGCGCTGCCACTTCTTTATCCGTCAAACCCGACGAGTGGCAGCAGCAGCAGCTGCGGCCAGCCGAGCTCAGAAATAAACGCCGGCCCCATTTCCAGATTATTGCTATCAGCAGAGCCCTGCATTGACTCGGCTCCTCAGCCATGTAAAAGAATGCCACTGCATGTCCCCCCGATTAGAGTCCTATCTCACTAAGTTTTCATTCCCGGGCAATAAAATTTAATATACTTAGCTGTCACTCACGGGTCGTGTTGTGCTAAGAGAATACGGAGCTGGCAGTTTAGAGTCCGATAGAGAAAACAAGCTGTAATATTGCAGGTGTGGCTTATTTAGAGGCAAAGCTGTCGCTCGGAAAGAAGATTAATATCTGCAGTTGGGCACTTGATGTCAGTGAAGCATATTTACGACTACAGATGATCTGAATCAATCAAGTCAAGAATTGTTCTCTAAAAAAAATGAAAAAAAATGATGCCCCCGTCTCAGAAACGCATGATTTTATGTACAATAATGATATAAAACGCCGCTTCTTCATGGCATCATGTAGGTTTTGTCCAAATACTGCTGGTTTTTTGAACAGACTACATTCCGTTCTGAATGGAAAGTATTTGTAAGCTCATATCTGCTTACAAACATAGACTTGCCATATTTGTAAGCAGAATAATAAAGAAAGCCTGTCTAACTTTATTCATTCATATTTATTATTTAAAGTTCTGTATTACATAAAGATCATTTTAAAGATTTTATTTTCAGCCACAAAGTCCAAATTGGTACTGAAAGCGGAGTTAGCATGCAGTTTAGATTATTTTACCTTACATTACATATTAACACATTTAATTGAGAAATAACAATGAAATTACATGTTAATAACAGATGTGAACGCAAGTTTGGGTTGAAGTATTCCTAGTGAGAGCTCGTAAATTCGATCACATCACACCTACTCTTCACGAGCTTCACTGGCTTCCTGTTACCTATAGGATTCAATATAAAATTGCACTTATCACCCATCACTGTCTATATGGAACCTCACCGGATTACCTGAAGGGCCTCCTTACTTCACATTCACCTTCTAGACCCCTACGATCCCAAGCCTGCAATCTTCTCCACCTTCCTCGATCAAAACTAAGGACTATGGGTGATCGAGCCTTTGCGGTGGCGGCTCCTCGTCTATGGAACTCTCTCCCAGACTATTTGAGAGCCCCGCAATTATTGTCTGATTTTAAAACTGGCTTGAAAACTTTCCTTTTTAGACAAGCCTACCCCACTTTTAAATGACAGTTGTTTGTTTTTGTTTTTTTAAAATTGTTTTTGATAGCTGATTTTATGTTTTTAGATGCACCATGTAGCACTTTGAGATTTTTATTAATGAAAAGTGCATTATAAATTAAATTGATTATTATTATTATTTTCCGCTGTTGTACATGTTACTTAAACTTTAAATGCCTGTTAAATTTTCATCGCTGTTATCTGTTGGTAAATTAAGTAGTTCACTATTTTATGGTATTGTCTCTTGTCAATCAATTATAGTAAATTAAAGTAAATTATTTACTTCACACAGGAACCAAATGTTCATTTTTTTATTGATTACATTTTTTTTTATTTATTTATTTTAAATTCCTTTATTTAACCAGGTAAACCCCATTGAGATCTAGATCTCATTTTCAAGGGGGACCTGGGCAGAAATCTGCAGTGAACAGCAACCTGGTTACAAAACAATATTAATTAATACATATGCACAAGTATGAAACAATTTAAAAACAATGACAATGTTTAAAAGAATCTTGTTGTCTGTTTTTAAGAATCGCTCGAAATAAGTCCAGTGAGATCAGTTCTGACATCTTTAGTTCTGACTGGAGCTGATTCCAGGCTGAAGGAGCATCACACTGAACGCTTGCTTTCCTTTTTCAGTTCGGCAACGTGGAACATGCAAAAGAAAAATGTTGTTGGAACGTAAGGAATGGGAATTAACAGATCTTTGTAAAAGAGAGTTTAAATATGCTGGAGCCAAACCGAGTAGAGATTTATGAATCAGGATCATCAGGTAATTGTTTCTCCGTACACTTAAAAGAGGCCATTCAGCTTTTGCATACAGTTCACAATAATGTGTGAGACTCTGCTACCGGTTACAAACCTTAAAGCACAATGATACACAGTATTTAATGATTGTAGGCATTTGTTTGAAGCATTTATATATAACACATCTCCATAATCGAGAAGTGGCAGGAATGTTGCAGCTACCAATTTACTTCTAGCTTTAAGAGAAAAACAAGAACCATTTCGGTAATAAAACCCAATCTTAATTTTCAGTGTTCGTAGCAAATTTGCTATGTGATTTTTAAAAAAGAGCTCTTTATCTAAAATAAAGCCAAGATATTTATAATTACTGACAAACTCTATTTGTGTCCCTATAGCAGTAGTAAGTAATGGATGGATCTGAGATAGTGTCCTAGAGTGTGAAAAAATCATTGCCTTTGTCTTATCCACATTCAGAACCAACTTCAAAGTTTTCTCTGCCAATCATTTTTTTTTCTCTTCCACATCAGGTAGCATTCCCAAAATTATAATTTTTTTCCCCACTATTGAATTAATAAGTGAATACATTTATAAAAGAATTACAGACCATCAGTCTTTTTATACGGTGTTTGTAAAGATCTGGTTTCACCCGTATTTATATTCAAAGCCTGGAATGGATCAAAAGTAAGGCTTTCAATTGCCGTTTGCAAAACCATGTAAAATATGCGTCTTTATTTTTTAACACTATGCCATATTAAACTCACACAAGGTTGCATTCCTGCGTCCAATTTCCTCTAGGCATTTGTTCAGGCATCCGAGGTCTTGTTAAATTGAGAGGCCTAGCGCTGACTTCACCGAGGTGCACTGCATGTGAAAGCATAATCCTTTTTTTTTTTTTTCTTCTCAGGACTGTCTGGTTTCCTGAGTGCAAGTACAAGTGCCGAGGGAGAGTCTGTGAGCTGTCACAGACTGCAGCCACTCATAACAATAGTCTCCTCAAGTAGAGAAGTCTTCAAAAGACTCTGTGGCAAAACTAATGTGAGCAGTTATTTTATTGTTATGCCCCTGTGGTTCCCATACAACCGCGTACAGATGCCTAAAAAGCAAATCCGGTGTCGATGATGCAGATGGAGTAGCCGCAGCACACAAAGGACTTTTGATGACTAGAAAAAAACAAAGTTTCAGGAACTTTAAGCCCCTTTCAGGATTAGATCTACAAACACGGCTGATAATATGCAGAGATAAACATGGAAGTAAAGGAAACTTAAGTTTGTTAGCTTCATGCAGCTTGCTGACATGTGAAGCTAACATTAGCATGCTTCCTCTCTGTTTTGATATGACTTGTTGATAGTTCAGGCTGTGACTAGTTTCAGAGTAATTACAGGTGGACAAAATTTGAACCCCTTCTCACTCTTTCTCAGATGTTGTGTCCTTGGGCGAAAACCTTCCTGGTATTTCACCTTCCTTCTCCATTATTGGTGGTCAGATTCCTGGTGGCACTGACTGTAAGGCAGTCTCGCTTTTGTCAGTCTGTCTCTGGGTAGTTGTGTCTACAATGTAGCTTATTGTTGGCACATGCATGAGTGGATGAAAATCTGATTGTAGTGTAAAGCGCGTTGGAGTCCTCAGACTTGATAAAAAGCTATACAAATGCAGGCCTTTTTACACTATTAGAAATGTTCTCTTCCTTCGTTAACTAAGAATTTCGTAAAGTTTAATTATTAGGAGCATTTTAGCTGCTCTTCCTGCACTGACAGCTGTCTGGTCGCAGCACAGAGAGCAGATCGCTTTTCACAGGCTGCAAACAGGCGGCCAATACAGTCTTTACATGCCGTAAAAGTAAAATGTAGCAAGAGTTAAATTTGCTTTTTGGATTTCAATAACAGTCATTTGAAAAAGCCTTAATTAGGGCTAGACACTTTTTAATCAGGTCAAACAATGTAATGATGCGTCAAAAACAAAAAGAAAGGAAGGAAGAAAGAAAATGTGAGTTTTCTGAAGCAATTAAAAAGAACAACTAAACATTATCATCTAATGGTTTTGCTGAGTTAGACTGCTAAAATTCATCCAAATGCTTCACCTGTTGCAGTGCGAATATCGCAAAAAATCAAAAGAGCAACACCGACTTTAGCCGACACCAGTGATCTGCCCCAGCAGAGATACAGACGCACAAACCTCTCACTATGATTTCCTGGTAGAGAAAGACAGACTGCTATCTGTTTTGAGGACAGACGAGCAGAAGCTGACGGCTTCGAATACATTTGGACGCGGCCCAGAATTTGGAGTGAAAGCTGCCAGACAAGGATCTCCCAGAGCTTTTCAAATGCAAACATTTCAAGAAAGCGCGCCTGCCATGCAGGTCATTGTCACAGACGGGCTTTTTGTTCAACTCGCTCCTCCTCTGGGTCGTTCACTATGCATGGCCCTCAGGAGTTCCGCCGCATGCAAAAGAGAAGGGAACAAAGATGTGTAAGCTGGTATTTTTATCTGTTTGCAAGCCTCCTTTTTTTTATTTCGAGCAAACAAGAAAAAATAACTGAAAAGAAAAGGCTTTGCTGAATTTAACACTGTATTTGCGCGTAACCAGATTCTCACTTTTCCTGTGTTACAGCTGTTGAAAACGAGAAGAGCTTTCACTGCCGCTCGTTTGGTTTGGAAATTTTTCATATTCCCCCAGCGATTTGCAGATCCTGAAGCCGATTGAAATGACAGCGGATGCAGTGATGCCTTTAGTTCAGCTCCGGCACGACATTTCCCTGCAGTCGATAACTGACTTCCTGTCCTCTTTAATCAGGCGACACAGAGGAGTATTGAGCAGTCGCTAATGTCCTTCCGTGAGTAGGTGACATCTTTCATCTAGGAGTTGCTCGTGTCACGTTTCCTTCGCTTTTACGACAATGTTTTAAGTTAATATGGTTTACGGTGGAGTAACAGCCTCGCCACTTCAAAAATATGAGCTGTGGTGCAATGCAGTCAGCCGGCTAAAAGATCATGATGATTGTAGGTTTGAAAGCACTGACAGAAAATGTTACACTCTGGAGAGTGGAAGCATAATGACTCTATAACACACACACACACACGTACTAATCCTCACTGGTTTTACATTTTATTCTAAACATCAGTAAACTGAATTATGTTGCCGGTTCAGAATTCACAAATTTTTCTGTGGAACTCAACTCCTGATTGTTTAAATCATATCTACTTGCTGATTTCTCATAAAAAATATCTTAAATAGTGTAACGAAAATGCAGTGTAGATAGATGAAATACCTAGCGCAATGCTACATGCTAACAGGAGTGGTGTTTAGTGGTGTTGAGTTGCTGAACACACCTCTACAAATAAAGTGTTACCCATAGTTCATTAAGTTGAAGTAGCAAGTAAGGTCTTTTGACTGTTGGAAAACTGAACTTGTGCAACAATGATTTATTTACTTTATCATTTAGGGTTTGGATTTGCATCATGTTGTGTTCTGCAAATTTTTATTTTTTATTTTTGAGGAAGAAACTGCTTTGGTTGCAGGGATACATTTGCTCTGTCTGCTGCATTAACCGAGGCATCAGGACACGAAATCATCATCATCGAAAGAAAGGTCAGTCAAATCAGGCAAATGAAAAGAGTCACCTTGAAGGAAAGCAGAGAGCCTGTGGCATGTGCAGGACAGGAAGAGACAGGGCCGTCTGTGCACAATGGGAGGAAATGTGTGGGTCTGACTGCTCACGTTGTTTATTTGCTGATTACAAAGCATGGCGGAACTTCTTTCTGTCACTTCATTAACATGACAATACAGAGGGATTAAAAATGACTAATGCAGCTGATCAGATACATTTAGAAGTCAGATGTAACAACACCAGAGCTCAGCCGCTCTCACCGCGTTACAAACTGTGCTGTTTAACTCTGTGTGAAATCCTCCCGAGTCCGTTTATTGAAGCTCAACGATCCGATCGAGCTCGTTCCTCCACGATTCCGCCAGATAAAGACACAAAAGCGAAGCTTGGAATATATTTGACTATAGATTTGTTTTTTTATTTTTTTATTTTATAGTGATTTGTTTTCTCAGTTTAATATCACAAGAAAATAGTGGAAAGGTTGAGCAGATAATAGCTGGCAAATTTGTTCCCGTTGTTGGAGCCACAGAGAAGCTGTGAAGCCCTTTCAACAAGGGGATTCATTAAAGCAGCGACTCATTTGGTTGTTGGCGAGGTCTCATTATGTGAGGTGACAAAGGCTGCTGCTGTGTTTGTGGAGTCATTCGGCATGTTTCCACTGCAGTGGGGCAAAATAACTCAAAACACAACAGGCTGTGAAGGAATTATATCATGCATAGAATATAACAGCTGTATTTACCAAAGCTTTTTCGTTGACATGTAGCCTCTCATTTCAGAAGTCTTTATTGACTCTGAGAAAAAAACTTAAAATAAGTTGAGCAGTGGTTGGAAAACTTTTGACAGCTTGTCCCGCTTTACTAGATTTGTCATCCAAACATTTTTGAACATCTCACAGTGTAATGGTTGTCACCGGTAAATGGTGGAAGAAGATTTAATATGAGGGTAAATAAAAGCCAAAGCAAATGTGACCATGAAGTTAAAGACAACATGGAATCAGTGAATGCAAAGTCATCACATCATAGACTCAAAAGTATTCATGCTTCTGGCAGATTTACATTCAAACTGATTTTCATTCAATTAACGTTCAGACAAAATGCAAATTAGGCGTCAGGAGCGTCTGGTTTACATTCAGGGTCTATGTGAACATATGTCGACATGGACGTGGTGCATTTTGTGCGTCTAGCGCCGTGCGGTAGAAGCATTTCAAGCGTTCTGAGCTTTCAATGTGGGTCCAACGTGTCTAATGCAGCCGGTGCTGGAGTTGGATAATGTGGACTTGCGCCCTGAACGCGGAGCTTCAACCAGAAAGACTTTGCTATATGTGTCACTCTCAGTTTCATCCACCATTATACAAGGAGACTGGCAAAAGAAAACAACGGCTCATTCCAAGTCATCTCTAGAGTGATTTTGACGCGGGTCTGGAGCAAAATGTCAAGCGTCTAACTTCAGAGTGCACACACATCCAACTGGAAGTGTCGGACGTGTTTTTGCCGTGCGAAACACGACACAGGATAAGACTTCCTTCACACTAGTCCTGTTTAGTCCACTTTAATCAAACTCTTGTTCGTTTGTGTAAAAAGTCCGGTTTGTTTGGTGAGGTGTGAAGGTGCAATCAAACTCTAATGCACATTTGTTGCTAGGCTGGTCTGCCTAGCCTCCAAAGATGATAGGGAAATCCTACAACCAGTAGAATCTGATGAGACTCCATTTTTGTTGACATTTTATGAAAAGGAAGTTGTGTTTTTGGATACAAACACATTTTCTTCAGAGGTTTTTATATCATTTTCTTCTGTGGTTCTTGTTGCGGCGCCACCACATGCAAAGAGGGAAACAGGCTTTTCAGTTATTTGAATCATTTGACACAGAGCAGTGAGAAAAACCACAACTGAAAATGTAACAAATGCTACAATGCCAGACCGTCAGGTATGAAAATACCTTAAGATGTTTGTATAAGTGACACAACCCAAAAGACAATGAGCAATTTTTAAAGAAAACAATAGGAATTCTTTAAAATGTCTCATGATTAGCAGCTTTGTGACCACTGGTGTTGACCACCAGCCCCATGAAACCTGCAAGGATAAGTTATTACTAAAATAGATTTTAATAATGCTTTTCTCAACAAAAAACTGAAACAAATAATTAGCTTTTCTTATTGCAAGTAATAAAATGGTGATTGCACATAACAAGCAAAGCCAACAAGTGCTTATTCATCACTTTGTTAAAAAAAGAGAGATCTGCGCTGGAATGTTTTCATTAAGGCTGGTGCTGACAGCTGCATTTGACCCAGACTAAGAAATACAATTTAACCGGTTTCAGCCAAAGTAAGAATGCTGAACTGAAGCATTTTGTGTTTCTTGAAAAAGTTCCTATTAGTCAGAACCAAGCACCATTAGGAGCCATTATCATTGATAACAAATACCAGGTAAGTTGCTGCCAGGATGACACGGTTTAATTAGAATTCCAAAGTGAAACCCTGCTGCATTTGGGTGCCCTGTGAATAATTAAATACTTCTTCACAGTGCACTCCTCTCTTTTTATCTGTAGTTTGTGTCCAGACTTTGAGTTGGTGGGATTTAAGCTGACAGCCGGCAAAATTCAGTACAATTTTGACATTCCTGAGCGCTGGTAGGTAAGATTCAGGTTTGATCCTGGAGGCGAGATGATCGTGTGGTGGTTAGTGCTTTCGCCTACCGGTCAGTGTCCAGCTAAGATCGTATGGGAGAATGTGAAGGTTAACTGGGAATTAAAAATTGATCAAAGAAATATTTGAACTACACTCAGACGTTTTTTTCCGAACTTTCTTTTATTCTCTCCTCAGGTTTCAACCAAAAACTTGATGAATCTGGTCAAAGCAACTTTTAGCAGCGTGCTGATGGAAAAGCACAGAAGTGTGGTTCCAGTGGTGTAGTCTTGAGTAGGTTTTTTTTTTCTTTAAAGGTGGTTGGACACATGCACAGAGAACACATCCATAAACCAGCTGACAAAATATCTCACCACAGGTTTGCCAGAAGCAAAATCCTCCAGCATACCAAGAAGCCAAAGGGTAAAATCTCAGACCAAACTGGAGCTGCCAAATCCCTCCGGCAACCAACAGCAATAAAATAACATTTTTTTTCCTGCAAATTAGTCAAGAAATTATTCATTCAATTTAATCCACGTTTATTTCACCAAGGAAAGAACAGTAAACATTGTTTTATGCTAAAAACAAAGCAACCGTTGTGGTTAGCTTTTCTAGCTGGAATGCAAACCCAGTCCTGATGTCCTTACTGTTCATGAGGTTTTTGTCACCCAAAGAATACATTTCTATTATAAATTTTACCTATAAAGTAAAAAAAACATGATATGCCAATACAGAGATACTGTAATTACTGAAACATACATTTATTATCTGGCCATGTTTGTTTCAATTTATGCACCACAAGTCTGCATCCTGTGAAATGGGAGAAAAGACAATTAACAGTCTTTGGCGTTGGGAAAAGGCATCATATTTTTACGATAGATTGTGTAACTATGTATATTTTTTATCCCCCATGTTTATGAAATTACTATCTGGGGATAAAACTTAAATACTTTGAGTACCCCAATTGGGAAAATAATGTTAAAAGGGAGCTGATCAGAATATAGGTAGAGCTATCCATCAGTTGGAGCCACTCCGATCCAATCCAGCGAATCTTTCTTCATCAGTGAGGACAGAGCGTTGGCATAAAGTGAGCAGATCGATACTTATGAGATGTGGGACCCTGTTTTTAAGGGTCAGTGTGGGTAATGTTAAATTGTGTGGTGAATGCTCATCAAAATGAAGATGACTTCAAATGTGCAATATGCATAAGCATGCTATGAACAAGCTTATTGTTTTAGCATCTGAAAGATAAAATATAAATTAACATTAGTTTGTCTTGTCAGACAGAAAGTTAATCATTTCCTGTATTCTTTAAACTTCCTTTATCAGTAAATTTGACCATGTTGTTAAAAATACTACATAATAAACAACTGTTTCACTTGTATATTTCCTGACTTTCATGCATTCACATTCAAAACTGCATTTGCCATAGAAATAGGCCGGTTCAGAAACAAAGACAAAATGAATATACTGATTTCAAGGAAGCATTATTTAGGTATTAGTCAAATTAATACGCAACATTTCACATGGTGTTTAAGAGAAGCGTTCGTTATACAATTTAATTTATTTGGTTTATTTTTGCAGGCACCAGTGGTGTTGATACTATAGATAAGGTACAGAAGCTTATTTACAATGTTAGTTACTGTTTAGAGTCATACAACATTTAAAATGCAAATGTAAAACCTGCATGAATAAGAATGCTGAGGCTTCCCGATGTACTGTATATTGTTGCATTTCCAATTGGTTACAATTCTGACAAAATATTAATTATTTTTAGCCCTGAGAGAGAAACAAAAATAAGACAAAGCTAAAATGGGTTTTCTTTATGCTACATTGAATTGAATGATTGAGGCAAGGCGGAAACTTTCCATGTCCCCCGCCCCCCATCCAGCTCACCTTGAGCAACATTATTTTTTGAGACGGAAAATGCCAGCATGAGTTCCCATTGATTTATTGCATAAACACAGGTTCACAGGGAGTGTGCTGCGGCCCTGCCTGCAATTTGCCTCTGTCTCGTGCCAAACAATGCCGGAAAACAAGCCAAGCTCCAGGGGGCAGGGCAGGGTAACGCTGAGGAGAGGAGAGTGGGGGGCGAGTTTTCTATAGCCTTTAAAGGAAACTTGATCTGGCTGAGTGTTTCCTTATTATGCTGCTAATAAAACAGAGAAAAAGCAGTGAGTGGCGCTCAGACCCTTACTTACAGCTTATTAGCAAGATACAGCGGGGCATGACATAGCTCCATGCTGCGCGGCCTGCCATCCCCACTGCATCCAGGGACCTCGACGTACAACAATCCTGTCATCTGGAGCATATTGTACGTCTTTGCACTTTTCTTCTGCACGGTGTGGCAAACGCCTTACTGGCTCTCCGGGGACGGAGAATGGGCAGCTTTAACTAAATGTCCTGTTCAGTGGGCCGGAGTTGCTATTTAGGAATGGAGTGTAATGTCCCCTCAGGCACTTGCTGCCTTGCCAATTAGGGGACAGAGCGAAGGTACTCTGCACTGCTATCTAAAGCAGTGCAGAGCATTGCTTTAGATAGATGATGTAATCGTTTGGAAATAAGTACGTAGTGAAGTGGCTCTACCTGAGGAGCAGCGACTTATACAATGGTGCGGTGGTGTTGCCAAATAACCTGGTCCTGACTGGGTGAAGCTTCACTGCAACCACATACATCCTGATGCAGTTCTTCATATTGCATAAGAAGGAAATTTCATCTCATGTTGGAGTTTTTTAAAACTTTTATCTAATTTAGCTCATTGATTGACTCAGATCAGCCTCACACTGCCTTGTAAAGTCATTATTCTCACCCCTTTTTATGTTTCTTTATGTTACAAACCCAATCTTTAAAGTTAAACGAGATGAATCAAAAGTATGAAATTATGTTTGGTTTTAAGTAATTTTATGTAAAATCCTCTTTTGTGAGCTTTACATCACTTTATCAAATTATTGCCTCATCAAAAACATACATGGAGTGTTGCGTTGATTCTTTCATGCATGTTTGATAAAATCCTTTAATCTCCCATGGCAACCATTCGGGTTGGAAAACGCTTGGTGCAACTGCAGGTTCCAAGCCGAGCTTCTGCATTACAGAGCATCGCTCTCCGACGTCTCCCTGACTCAGCTCCTTCAGACTAGACGGCAGCAATTAGCAAACATCTGGTGGAATTGCGCATCTAACATGACCTATTTCTGACGATAGACGTTTATATGTGCTTGATAGAAGAATGACTTCCTGAAGGATTGAGGGTTAGAAAGAGAGCTTCTTAAAGAGACAGAGACTCAATTTAAAGGTGTTAATTTACAAAGTCAAATTTCTAATAAGTCCTGTTTGATATGCAAACATTTTAACACAACTGAAGGCGATACAAGTACTTGATTGTGCTATGAACTGACACTATGTGGCTGGAAAACGCATAAAACATAATTTAACAAATAATGTTTTGTACCGTACCAAGCTTCAGCTGACTTGTGAAAGAGAGTAGCTCAAAATGTCAAGTCTCTAGATGTCCATTCCACTTCACAATAACAGAGTACACTGGAATACATCTGTATGCTGTAATCGTGGCCTAGTGCTTTGATGCCATTCATAATTATCTAAAGTGGCGAAAAATATCCAGATGGTAGCTAAAATTCAATCTTGCTACAGATTGATTTTGTTAGCGCTTTACGTTTGCCGCGCGCCCGTCGCTTCTCATCCAAAGTGAGGCCAAAATCAGATTTCCCCGGCTCTGATAGTCAAGGTATAATCTCAGGAAAACATGAGAGATGATTCCACGGATATTCTGTCTGTGGAATCATCAGGCGACAAGGAGCAGCTGATCTTTACCAACACAAAGTCGAAGCTGGGACACTCTGAGATGCCCTGTTTATCTAAGTGCTTCAAGTGGCAAGGCCACGTTTGTCATAGATGCTTTGTGATTTGAAATGTAAGCCAGGAAAAGTAAAACTAAACATTTGTATTTTGACTTTTTTTTCCCCAAAGATTATCATTGCTTGCTGCAGATTTGACTTGTAATATGCGGTTATATTCAATAAATTAGAACATGCGTCCCAATGAGTCTCGTTTGTCGGATTAAAAGTACCTTTTGAAAATGGCAACCTTTAAACACACTTTTCATTTATCCCATGATTCTGTTTTGAAAATCGTTTTTCTATTGGTTTTCATTAATTTAGCTGAAAATCATAATCATCAGAAATAAAGGTTGTCAAACATCCAACTGTGTGTTTCTGTTTTACTTAGAGATCTTAGGGTTAAAATTCCTAAAATAAATTGGCTTTTCAGTTAATATTCTAATTTATTGGGTGGGTTTGTATTAAGAAATGCTTACATGTCGTTGAAGAAGATTTTATCGATTGAATGACAAAATCTAACCATCAGGACTGAATCTCTGAATTTTTGACGCAGATTTAAAGCAACAGATATTCCTCTGCAGCGACAGGCGATCAATCCCAGCTCCGGTTTACACAAACAGAACCGGGGAACTTACTTTAAATCATATATAAATTCTGTGGGCGAAATCCTTTATCTGTCCACTTACGGTCTTTAATTTCACAATTCCATCTGAACAGTGGGAAGGCTGTGGACGGATCAATGTGTGCAATTAGACACACACAGCCTTGCAATTAGCAGTTGTGCTAATGTGCTTTAATGGATTTTCTGATTTGGTTGGAGGAAAGCAATACTGTACAGCTAAATCTCTCACCGTCCGCCCTCAGTCAGCGGCTCTCTGATCATGCAGCTAGGTCAGAGTAAAGCACAAAGTAGTATCGCTTTATTCAGAAAAAGATTTTAAAAAAGGCTTGAAAATCTGTTTTGCATTTTATTGCGAGACCTCGAATTGATTTAAATTTTTAAATAAAACGTAGAAATTCCTCAAATTATGTCGACCCTTTGGGTCGTCCATCTGTCTGCCGTTAAAAGTGACAATGGCACGCTTGTGTCCACTAACCCTGCCAGGATGTGATTTTCTCCGGAATACAAAAGACACAACGGGGACGAATACAGTGCAATTTTGCTGGTGCAATTGTTCGACACATCCTTCTGAGCAGGGGCAGATGTGATCTGACCCGTCAATAGGATTTCATTTGAAGCAACACAGTTGATCTGTCGGCCATCACAGGGGATCACTGACCTCATGAAGGGAAAGACTCTTATGACTAATGAAGTGGTGGCTTTCCAAAACATTTAAGTTCATGTTTGTACAGTATAATTCAGAATTTTCTTTCTGAAAAGAAAATTCAGAATTTTCAGAATTTTCAGAAAATTCAGAGAATTTTCTGAAATTTTCAGAAAAAAGAGTTATCTACAGCAAGAGTTGTAGATAACTACAACTCTTGCTGTAGATAACTCTTGCTGTAGATAGCAAGAGTTATCTACAGCAAGATAACTTGTTGTAGCTAAAAAAAACTACAACTCTTGTTATCTACAGCAAGAGTTGTAGTTATCTACAACTCTTGCTGTAGATAACTCTTGCTATCTACAGCAAGAGTTCAAAAACAACATCTGGTGGAGTAACCATGAGGTTTTAAATGGGATTCAGTTCAGTAGTTTCCAAAGCTGTATATAAATTCAGCTGTATATTAGTGTTTAAAAACATTTAATGCAACCCACCATTTTGTTCATTGGTTCCGTATCAAACAGATCCACAATCAAATCAAAAATAACTTCCCAGCAACCTTCTGTTGCTTGACTCATAAAACCTTTAAGTTATTTTATATGATTGGTTGTCATGGCAGTTGTTAGCAGACACACAAGGGATGAAATGTGATCCACTAGGTGGCACCATTTTGCACGTGACGAGTCGCATTCAAAACAACCACAACACTCAATGTGGTTTTTGTTTCCTTTAATGCCTCTGTGTAATGTTTTGTGTTTAAACTAGGTTTTGCTCTTTGAGTGTTTGTGCATTCTGGAAGAGTGGTACACATTCAGCAAAATATTTTTAGGAGTTTATTTTTCATGAAGTCAACAATTTTAGTTTGATTTTTTTTTTTAAAGCAGTGGAACAAAAAAGTTATTAGTCTAGAAAGATATACTGTGACGTCCAATTAGAGGAAGACAAATTCATTTTGGCTTTTTTTTTTTCATTTTCATTACAGTTGTCAATAGGGCTGTATAATATTATCAATTTTGCGATATATATCAATATTTTCTTTAATAGAAAAAAAATCGATATTCATCCGCAAGTATCATAACATCCAACTGTCACCTTGCTCACTCATTGCTTGCTTCGCACCAGGTCATCAGGCTTAGAGTGATTCCTTCAGATGTTAAGTGTCAAGGTTAAAAAGGTATCAAACTATTCAGAGCAGGTACTTGGTGCATTTTATTTACTTTACAAATGCATGTCAGCTACAGTTTGTACTGTTTCAATTAAAAGAAACATGTTTTCTCACCACTTCTTTGATGAATTTTGTTCAGCTGTTGACTCTAAGTCCGTGTCCAACCAGAGCCAGGTATTGTGTAGTTGGTGATTTTAATCAGTTTTCAGTTAAATTAATTCAATCCAACTTTATAACAGTCACAAAATGTCACCAAAATCACTCTGTCCCTCTAAAGTCTTTCAGAATACCGCCAAAGTGTATTGAATTGTATCGTTTGCTGAATATCGCAATATATATCACATCGTGAGCAGAATATCATGTATTGTATCGGGAGATTATTGTATCACTACAGCCCTAGTTGTCAATGTGAACGTGTTGACACATGCAATTACCTATTCCTAAGCCCAACCAGCTTGTAAGTTAACGTTTCTAAATTACGTGTGAAACAAAACGACTTCTTTAAAACCTTGAATATAAAAACCTGGAAAACTGAGATGTTTGGTTTGAGACAACAAAACCTTTTTTTGTCCATTTACATTTCAAGCTTACAAAGTTAAGATAAATCACAGCGCTAGAGTGCAATTAGTTAATGTTATCAAATGTTTTCATCATCGATTGAAGGCTCTAGTTTTCATCTTAGCAACGTTGTGTCCTTAAAAGTTCACCGGTGCTCATTTGCTTTTCTGGTTTTCCACTCAGAAGAAGGTAGCTAAAAAAAAGACAGCAGCTACCTTTCATAATATGCGGCATAACAGCTTTAATGGCGTGGCATAAAAGGTTGTTTGTATGAGCTTTTGAGAAAACTGAGGATTGATTTGGGATAAATAAAGCTTTATCGGCCACTGCTGCTGACCTGTACTGTATTATCCACACTATTTGTGTCTGTTTGTGTCTGTGTGTGTCTGCAGCTGTCTGTTCAGATTAACCCTCCTCTGTCAGGCTCTGACTAACAGGTTTTCCCCTCCTCACTCTCGTCTGGTGAAGATGCACAGCGCCCTAACGGAAAGCGAACACTGCCGTCTGTCCCCTGAAAAAGCATTGATTTTTAAATGTATTTATTTATTTATTTTTACTTTGCAGCGCCCAAGGTCAGCTCCGAAGAACAAACCGGGAGGATCTTATCACCTCAGAAGAACAGGCCCTCCTCTTGAGTCTATTTATCGAAAGAGAAAATAAACACAAATTAAGTTGAGAGGGCTCACTCTCTGACTTGGTGTCACCTTAGGAAAGCGATAAATAAGTAAGCACTCAAATAGCACGGAGATTTGAACGAGAGAAAATCGCTCAGCGTGTCACGATATCGCATCGTTTCTACATTTTGCCACTCCTGGCGTTCGTAAGTGTCAGTGTTTTCAAATTGCTCTGTGTTTATCTGCTTGTTTTTGGGGGTAAATAGGGTTTATGATTTCCAGATTCATTTCTTAGAATGCTAATCCAGATATATGGACAGCCCTAGCCGTAAGGAAAAAAACTAAAGCAGGAATTAATCTGTAGGTTATGCAGGATGTTTTCCTGCAGTTGTGATATGTCCTTTTTTTAACATCCACATACAAATCTGAACAAATGACCAAACTACGAGTATCTTTGGCTAATAAGATTGATCCCGTGTCTGGGGGGGAAAAAAAGTCTTTCTGCATATTAGCAGCTTTTTGCCCTTTGCCACATGTTGCGTGCTTACTGCGCATCACAAGAGAATTATACAGCTTTCAGGGAAAATTACAGAAGGTGAGATTAAATTTTTGTTGGATTTTTAATGGTCTGTGATCAAATTGGAGACGGTCAGCCATACTCATCCTGATTTAGTATCGACAGAAACAAAGGTGTCAAGAACCTTTGCTGAGAAGCTGTACGAAAACAACTTTGAAGTATTTTAGAATTGAATAGGAATATTAATATTACTCTGTGAGATTAAGGATCTGGTCCACTTCACCAGCGAAGCTGGGAACTGTTTACCTTGATAGTCGCTTTAAAAATCCTTCTTTTATATTATATCAGGGGCGGCACAGTGGCACAGTTAGTAGAGCTGTTGCCTTGCGGCAAGAAGGTTCTGAGTTTGATTCCCGGCCCGGGTCTTTCTGCATGGAGTCTCCATGTTCTCCCTGTGCATGCGTGGGTTTTCTCCGGGTACTCTGGTTTCCTCCCACAAAAACATGACTGTCAGGTTAATTGGCCTCTCCAAATTTTCCCTAGGTGTGTGTGTGTGTGCATGGTTGTGTGTCCTGTGTGACTCTGTGTTGCCCTGTGACAGACTGGCAACCTGTCCAGGGTGACCCCGCCTCTCACCTGGAACGTTATCTGGAGATAGACACCAGCAACCCTCCCAACCCCATTAAGGGAGTAAAGAAAATGGATGGATATTATATCACTCATTTGTGAGTGTGCAAGGTGGATTTTTGTATCCAGTTGCAGCTCATACTTTGCCAATCTCCCCTAAAGCTTTGATCAAGATTTCTCATGGTAAGCCATCTTGTTTGTACCTTTTTCTTCCACCAAACTTTGCATTAAAACAGTTGGAGTCCACATTAACACTAAAGCAATTATCTGTTTTTGTTTGACAATAACATTGACAGTCACCATTATTCTGTTATGTTCACTTTTTTTAAGAGAATTAGAGAAATACATTAACTTTTGAAGGATTTTCTAGTTTACTGAAGTGCTTCTGTGGACGCTTTGAAGCATTCGCCAACATCCATAGTCATCGTCTAAACAACTAAACACCAATAATCTATAAAACGGTGTTCGAATGCCGTATTTTCTCCTTGGAGACGTTTTCCAACATTTACAAGCTCCACCAATCAGCAGCTCCGTATAGATTAGCGATACAGTTTGTGTTCAACACCCATAAAGTCAAACCCCCACCATTTCAATACGATCCACTCGTATAGCTTTTATTTAGAAAGTGCTCAGGTGTTCTTCCCAAAATGTCAAGCCATGCCTCCAAAGACTGACAGATCAATCTTTTTTTTTTTGCAGTGTTTTTTTTTCTTTTCTCTTTTGTCTCCAGGACATTGCAAAGTCTTACTTTCAAGCTGTTTTTTGAAACTCTGAAGAGCTTGGATTTCTGCTCAGAGTTTTTAATAGAATGAGCACAGACTCTCCTCAAATAACTGACATTATAAGAAAAAAAATGACTATCACCAGTTTGCAAACTGCATAATGCGTCTGTCAGGGAGTCAGCATTATGACCCCGTGCTGCAGCCATAATTCCTGTCATGTGCAGGTTGTACTTAGTAATTTAATCTAATTGCAGGCTAATGTAACAGATACTTGTGAAGCATATGGGAAGGGAATGAGTAGGGGAAGAGGGGGGTGGGGTAATTAATGAGCTGATTACCAGGAGTCTGAAATGACAGGTCAAGATCCTGATTGGTCGAACGGAAGAACGGTGGGTCTGAGATGTTTTCGGGACAAATTGAAGGAAACTCCTGGAGCTGAAAATTTTCCCTCCACCCATTGTTAAAACCTTTCCACTGATAAGCACCGGCACACACACACGCACGCATACACACCCACACACACCGTTGTCCGTGCTGGAAGATGTCAAAGCGCAAAACAAGATAACACACCCTTGGAGGAAGCGTCCAAATGGATCGGTGCGTGAAACCCAGTTTTTGCTCGAGATCAGCTCTGCTTGCTGAGAGAAATCGGGGGGCGAATAAGGAGTTGAATAAAAACTGTGTGTTATGACACACCGGCATTTACAGATGCGGGCTCTGTGTCTGGCAGAGAGATATCAAAGTAGCACAATATTGATCCCCGGGAACTGGGATCAATATGAAGCCATTGCTCCTTAGTATTTGTTTCTCAGCCGCCCGCCTTCCTCTAAAATGGGTGATCATGGCTTCTAAAGTGATGGCTGAGGCCGGATGCGCTCCTGTGTGTGGATGTCTTCTACACTCTGTGTACCTGGCATATACACAGATCAGTCCAGCTTAGACAGATGTGTGTGTGAGACGGCGTCCTGGTGAGCCTGTCCATTGCAGCTGCCTCTCCCATAAGGCCATGCACACTGACCGCTGATGGTGCAAACATCCAACAGTTGCTTCACTTTTAGCTGCTCACCCTAATTTACATGCATGCAACTTTGTTCAGTTCAAAAGTATTTTATTGAGGGGAAATTTAAATGTTGTAAATCATATTGCTTTGAAATTCTTTAAAGAGTTATTGTAGATGGTGGTGGCTGTGGGGAGGTAGGATCTCCTGTAGCGGTCTGTATTGCAGTGAATTTGAAGAAGCCTCTGACTGAAGACACTGTGTTTTCCTACAGTCTTATGAACGTCACTATAGCGCTTAACATTAGATTATGTTTCTTCTTTTGCTTTTTTTTCTCTTTCTTTCCTTTGGTTTGTTATTTTGTTTGTATTTCCTTTTAACTTGTGTAAAGCACTTTGAATTGCCTTGTTGCTGAAAATGTGCTATATAAATAAAATTACTTTACCTTACAGTCATTTGCAAAAGTGTCTTTAAACTGTTTCCTATTTTGTCACAACTGCAGAATTTTGCATACGTTTGTATTTTAATATTAGGATATTTGTAAAGTGGGAGAAAAATATCACATGCTTGAAAACATCAGACTGCATCTATGAAGCTTTTTGTTCTCTGATTTTCTGATGATCATATTTATTAACACAGAGATTGAATAAAACACATTTCACTCTGCACTGAAAAAATGAGAATTAAGGGGTCTTTCATTTTGCCCAAATAAAATAAGTTAATACTACACAAGATAGTCATGTCTCTTGTATTTACACGACTGAATAAAGAACCATTTACTTAATTGTCAACAATAATGAAACTACAAATTTTTCTTATGTTGGTTTAACGTAATTATATTAGATTACTAACACCATTGTAATCATGTTTTATCATCACCGGAAATGATGCAATATATCCAAATACACTATCGAATATGATTGACAATAATAAGAGCGGTCTTTTGAATCTTAGCCAATCAGAAGCCAAACAAGATAATTTTAAAGATTGCCGCCCAGTTTCCGACTACTCAGCCACAAGAACGTTTAAGATAAATCTTTAGCGGAGCATTGATTAGGTAAGTGATCTAATTACACAGTCCAGTCACATTAATGTGACCACCATGTACTTTCCACTTCAGAGTTAAATAACCAATCACAGAAGGCAGGTGGCAGCACAGTGCAGTTGAGCGTATATAAAGGGTGTGTGTGGGCTTCGGAAAACATTTCAATCGTTGGCGTAATGCAGAAACGAAGCGATTTATCCGACGTCCAAAAGGGCATGATCATTGGCTTTCGGGCCAAGGGTGGAAGCATTTCCGAAACGGCTGAGTTTGTGAACTGTTCGCGTGCCGCCGTGGTAAAAGTGTACCGTGCATGGCAAAATGGGACTGTCCAAAATCAACGACGTGGCAAATGTGGTGCACCACGGGCCATAGATGACAGAGGCGAACGACGGTTGCGGAGATGCGTTCGGGCAGATAGACGGGCTACCGTTGAGCAACTGACCACTAAAATGAACCAAGGGGCTACCACAAGTGTCTCCCAAACCACTATTCAGCGAACATTGCTGCGTCTGGGCCTCCGAAGCGGACGCCTGGTTCGTGCACCTATGCTGACTGGTGTTCATCGACGACGAAGGCTAGAATTTGCACGCCAGTACAGCAGCTGGACGTCCACTGAGTGGCGACAGGTAGCGTTTTCAGATGAATCGCGTTTTATGCTCCATCGGACAGATGGACGTTGGCGTATAAGGCGTGAAACCTCTGAAAGGAACCACCCTGCAACCATTGCAGGAACGGTCCAAGCTGGAGGCGGGAGCTGATTATTGTGGAAGGCACGATGGATCAATACAAGTACGCATCTGTCCTTGCGGACCATGTCCACCCCTACATGCGCATTGTTTTTCCTCAGGATGATGGCATCTTCCAGCAGGACAATGCGAGGTGCCATACAGCTGCCAGTGTACGTGCGTGGTTCGAAGAGCACCAGGATGAGTTTACCGTCCTCCCCTGGCCAGCAAACTCACCTGACTTAAACCCAATCGAGCATCTGTGGGACCATCTCGATCGAGTTGTTCGCGCCATGGATCCTCAACCGCGTAATCTAGCGCAGCTGGCCACGGCATTAGAGTCGGCATGGCTCAACATCCCAGAGAAGACCTTCAGGGACCTAAGTGACTCTCTTCCTGCACGTCTCGTAGCAGTTCGCTCTGCGAAAGGTGGTTATTCTGGCTTTTGACAGATGGTCACATTAATGTGACTGGACTGTGTATTATTTTTTTTTGTAGTTGGGAATTTTTCCACAAGATTATTGTCTTGTATGAAAACTCATTGTTAAACTGTCTGCATGTTCTTCGGTTTTCATTTTGCTAGCTATTCTTAGCTAGCAAAATAAGAATAGCTGTAGCTAATAGCTGTAGCTGAATACAGAAGTACAGAACAGTAAGCTATAGTTCATCCAAGTTGTCTACAGAAAACGGTTGCTACCGATCAGATTTGTAATTTGTGTGCTTGGGAGATATCAACTAGATGGTTTCGATAGTTTACAAGCAGTGAAGTGCCAACCGCGGTAAAGCTAGCGGGTGTTATGCCCAGAAACCATGCCTGCCAAAACACCTGCTCTGCGACCAGCCGGCCCAGCACACTATATACAAGTGTGCGGCAGCTCAGCTCTACTTCCAGTCAGAACCGAATGGCTGCTCAATGTAGAATCAACACAAATATGCAAATGATGGTTGAATCAACATTGATATAATGTCAGTTATGGTTGAAACCCTAACGTTGATTCAATATACAAGTCACCGACCACTTTCAATGTTGTTTCAATGTCAGTGTTTGATTCAATGCTTCTGGCTGACATAGATTAATTGTTGTTTTAATAATTCTGTGCTATCTGGGTATGCCACATATTTACCCATACTTTCTTTCTTTATTACTTTTTACTCTTATGTAGAATAATGAGCACAACATATCATGTGTCTATGTCTGAGGAAGTTTACTATAGTGTTCTTTGCAGCAAATAATAGCAGATACATTCAACACATTGCTCAGTACATTTTATAGACATTTAAATGAGAAAAAAAAATGAAAGTGTCACAACAGTAATGAATATTCAATACTGAGTCACAACGACCTCTTTGAATGGCTCGCTGGACAGGTTTTCTTTTTCTTTTTTACATTACTATAACAAAACAAATTAACACCACAACATTTTACTCAAATATTTACAGAATACACAGGAAGCCCACGTTTAACCCTCTTAAGACTATAATTGTAACTGGGCCGCCTGGTACTTTTCTGATTTTATGGCTGTAAAATTCTCAAAAAATGTGCAATGAGTCTGAATTTTTGCTCTTTTTTCCAGAACATCCTCAGCTTTCAGTATTTGGTAGTTATTTAACATTTCTGTCTATAAAAAACTGTGAACAAACAGTTTAAAGAGAAAAAAAAAACAAAAATCGGAATTGAAACTTTCAGGTTTATTACTGAACAAAAACTTCCAGATGACAGGGGCAAACAATTTCAGATGAACAAGTTCAACTTTCAACTATATTACATAAATGCAGAGAAAACTGTGAAGCCTGATCTCCAATTTACAAGTTTTTAGGCCTGTTTTTTATTAAATTATTTCAGGCGTTTTTGTGGTGGGCTCTAAAGCAGTTTCTCTCCAGCTGCAAACAGAATCCCACTCTGGATCCATCCATACTTTATCTATCACACTTCAGGTTGAGAGGGTGCTGGTACCATCTCCAGTGGGCAGGAGCAAGAGGCAGGGGACACACTGGACAGGTCACCAATCCCTCACTTGGCTGATTTGTTGGGGTTTTTTCCCCACAATTCATCTTTTGGCAGAAACAAAGTGGTGATGATTTTTTTTTCTTTTTGCCAAAATCACTTTAGGTAAAAATATTACTCAGGGCATTATTTTTGGAAGACCACAATATTATTTTCAGCATAGTAAATAATTATTGCACAAATTATGCAGGAACCAATATGGATCTAACAGTTAGCCAATAGCTGTGCAACAATCATATGACTAACGTTAGCCTGTACAATTCGCTGGTTATGTCTCTCATGTTCACTGCCTTCAGACATCAGCCTTCTGGGACTCTTTATCAGTCTGGTGGATTTTGTTAGACATTTCCATAATTTTATGCGTGATTTCAACTCGTCCTCTGCCGTTTTCTCTCTCTCTCACCGCTACTCCACTAATGCAACACGAAGCTCCGCAGGGAAATTTCGTAACTAAAATATTTACTCTAATATCTGCTGCAACTTGCACATGTGATACACCGTTGAAAAGCTTATTTTATGCACTTTCTAATACTTTTTGAATTATTTGAATGCGACCAACCGTTCAGGAGTTACGATACAGAGTAGGTTGGGTGACAGATATGACACAACGGAGAATCTTGTGATTGGTCGAGCTCATATCAAACCTTCCGGGGTGACTACCGTAATGTATCATATATGGCCTGAAAGCGCAATGTCTCAGCTTTTCTGCACTTTTGGAATTTTTTTTGATATGTTGGAACGGTTCAGAAATTATGGTAATGGGAAGAGTACAAGCCAAATCCTGTCGGCACCGACAGGTTGGTCGTAAGAGGGGTAAACAGCAGGCACAATCAACCGGAGTGAAATTTCTCTCTCTTTTTTTTTGTTTTTTTACACAAAAAATGCCCTCCAACTTGTTGGTCTCCAAAAATCACCATCCGGGTCACGGCACCAAGATGTAACCCAGGCTTTCCCTCTTTGGATTTGCAGCTGGTGGAAGACACCCTATGGGCTCTGCATTGTGTTTTATTTTGTGCATGAAGGTGGGATGTGATCTGTGCAGAAAAGAGGAGTCGGACACAGCAATCTTAGTTGTGGGGAGACCTTGGCATGTTTATTTCGTCCACCTTACAGGCAGTAAACACACTGTAAGGAATACAGCAGTTCGCACACAAAAATCCCCTGCACTATGGTGTCCGACAGGACAAACATGCCAGAATTGCGGTGGTACCAACAGCACCCTCTTTTGGGATACTTGTGCACTGCTTTACATTTAAATGGGTTCATTTTTCAGAGGGATACACAGTGAGGGTATCGTGATTTTAGTAATTACATGAATGTAAGAGCGATTGTCTGTTAGCCTTCCATGGAAGCGGGCAGCAAACAGATGGAAATAAAACACCTTTTAATATAAGTTGCTGCTTTGACATGATCACAAAACTGCCAAAACATATGTACAGAAATACCAGAAAAAGTTAATCACAGCAACGTCATCAGCCGGTGTAACACTGAACTGATGCGATGAAGCTAAAGTAGCAGGAGAACGGAGCTGCGCCAAGAAGCTAACAGACACTGAGGAGAAGGAGAAGAGCTGCCATCAATACAGTTGCAGCCAAACATGATTTAATGTTACACAGTACAGTTTTACCAAGTTGCTCAAAGTCAAAACTGGCATTGTTGTGCATTTAAGGTGTAAAGTTTACCTTCGACCAAACGCCCCCTAAAGTGGTCCACTTAACAAAAGTGAATGATTTTTGGGAAAAAAACCAGAGCGCCTGGAGAAAAAACGGTTCTTGCAAATTTAATAAGTAAAGGTCCTGTCCAGAGTCAGAGACCTTTGAGACATTGTTGTGCTACATTCTAGTCAGTACAGGACATTAACACTTAAGGGCATATTTGTCTCACTTTTGTGACAGATATGCACGTTTGACATGACAAATTAACTTTAGACCGGAACTGGTAATACATTTTGAAAGGTACTGAACGGTTCCAATATTGAGAAGACAAGGTCATTCACAGCAAAGTTGGGACTCACGCATACATATTCATTGCATATATATGCACCCACAAAGGATAAAATTACTGTTTTTGAAATATTTCTTAGGAAATAGTCTGAAGATCTCAAAGGATTTTGAAAGAAACGCCTAATAGCAGAAGACACTGCACCCTCATCAGGGTCGGTCTCTCCATCTCGGTGACCTCCAAGTTGTGCTGGTGTGTTTTGCCGCCTGATTTGCATGTTCTCCTGAACTTCAACATCTTGTCCTAATCTGTCTTCGTCCTCAGTTCCTGAGAATATGATTTCCAGAGATATACTATCTGCTAATTCCCAGTTCTCAGGTTGTGCAGATGAGGTCGAAGGCTCTATTATATCATGGTGGGCATTGCTATTTGCTAAATAATAGATTTCTTCACAAACACTCTGTTGCTCTGAAGACAGCTGGGTGATTTCTTCTTCATTTCTTTCCTCCATATCTTGTCTTTGCTGGATGACATCAACCTCTGAAGTAGAAATCTGTTCTTGGTCAGATTCTGGAGCTTCAACATCCATAGATATTATAGATTTCTCCTCCTCGTACATAGTAATTTGAGGATACTCAGATTTAGTATCCTCAAATTTCTTTGGTATTGCAAAAGAGGTGTCCTCCATTTCGTGGATCCTGTTTGTTTTCCTAGAGTCAATAGGGTGCTGTTGATTAGGCACATCATGATCATCTTGTTCAGCATCAAAAAATGAAAGTCTTGAAAAGGCTTCTAAAAGGCTTTGAACCTCACATTCAAGTTCATCTGCAGATCTCCTCGCTGCTTTGATATTTTCATTTACATAATCACTGTCATAACTTCCAGATGAACTTGAAGTTTCAACCATAGATGTCATGTTTAGTATTGCATGCAATTTCAGGAGCTAATCTTGCAATTCATTGTATAGTTTGTGGTAGTAGTCCTTTTCTTCCCTTTCTCTAGATAACTCTGTATCAAGTTTGGAAATTCTCTGGTGAAGGGAAAATGGCATGTTTTCTTCAGCTTGTGGTCGACACAAACACTGAGATTCTTTGCTTTGTTCTGTATCTTGTGTTTTATTCAGAGGGCCACCGCCCAAAGTGGATATTTGTTCTTGATCACATTCAGGAGCTGTGATGTCCAAAGATCTTCCAGAGGTCTTTGAATTAGTATCCAAGTGTATATAACGTGTGTCTCTCACGTCATAGCAGTCATAGCAGCAGAGGTATCCAGTTGTGCAGGTTGTGGAGCATGAGTTTCCACTCTAACAGTAGAATCATGTAAAGTAGGCACATAGGGATCATCTTTTTCAGTTACTAAAAACGTGCAAGATGTGTCCTCTATGTTCTCAGTCCTGGTAGAAATTGTTTCAATTGAAATTGTTTCTTCGGTCTCTTCTACAATCATGGCTGTTTTTGCCGTCTCTTCAGATTTCAAAAGGAAGTTGTCCCACTTTGCACGCAACTCCAACAGCTCATGATGTTCTTCATTATATAGTTTTTTGTAATAGTCCTTTTCATCCTTTTTCTTAAGCAATTCCTCCTCAAGATAATCATTTTTGATCTTGTAATGGTCCTTTTCATTCTTTTCCTTAAGCAATTCCTCCTCAAGATCATCATTTTTGATCTTGCAATGGTCCTTTTCATTTTTTCCTTAAGCAACTCCTCCTCAAGACCGTCATTTTTTTGTTGAAGGGAAAGTAGATGAGTTATTTCTTCTTTTGTTGTGCACACATGATGGTCATAGTCCTCAGACACAGCAAAGTCCTCAGAGTTAGTATCCTCAAGTTATTTCTGTGTTGCAAAAGTCATCTCCTGTGGCACGTATTCAGAAACAATGAATTCCATGGTGTCACTAGGGTGCTGTAGGTAAGGCTGATCAGACTCTAAAGGAAATGTCATGCTAAGAACTTCTTTTGAATCTGCATCTTCATACTCATCGTCTTCATAATCATAATTGTACAGTTCATCTGAAACATACAGCATTTCAGATCACTAGCTTTGCTGAATATAATGCCTTTGCTTGGCAAGTTCAACTTAAAAAGCAGAAATCTGTTCTGGCTTAGTGTAGATACTGCTGTTATACTCTGAGTTCACTGTCGAAAGTTCAAACTGTGATTGAAGGTAATGGCTTCTGTAATGGTCACTTTGGGCTATTCCCGTCAAAGACTCTTCACAATATCTCGGTTCCCAGGTAAATGTCTTGAACAATTCATGCTCCGGCACGTACAGTCCATATGGTTCAAAAGACAAAACATCTCTTGGATTCAGCTGATTTTGTGTCTGGTTTTCTTGTTGTTGAAAAAACTCTACTTGAATGTAAAATTCATCCAAATGCTCCGACATGTAGAGTCCAGATGGTTCTTCCTCTGTTTCTGCAGCACACAGAAACGTGTTAAAATTCCTTGACTTTGCCATGTCTAGGTAAGTCCTGGCATACAAGAAAATTGTTCAAAAGATGAATGGTTCTTTGAGTTTTACTTTGCAAAATAATTTGCTGTTAAAACAGCTCTGTTCGCGCTCCAAAATCCGGAAAACTGGCAAAAACTGGCACATCGTTTGCGTCACGCCATCGAGTTGTCGATGTTGTCTACTGCAAAGAAATCTGCGATGGACAGACGGACGGACGAGTTGACCTACAGAAAATTGTTCATGCTTTTGTGTCATCTATTCTGGAACTGACTGTGGAGGTTTTTCAAAAGCAACTAAAAGCTTTTTCATTTTCTCAGGCTTTTTTACATCATGATTTTATTGTGTTAAGCTAAGAAGATTTAGTATTAAAAAAACAAATTTAAGTTTGAAATGTGCCTTCCAAACTTTAGCATCTGTGAATTGTATGCTGATGTTTGTCAGTACATTGAGTTTTGGTACTCTGGTGAAGAGCTTAGATTTTTTTATCTGTAAAGTTACCTGCTGGATTTTCAGTTATCTCACTCAAGATTATCTTTGTGTGTTACAGGTTTAGGTGGTGCTGGTAATGTCTTTGATTGTGATTCTTTGTTTAGCTGAACTCGGGTTTTTGCTTTTCGGACGAAGCTATGGTGAACACGTGCTTGGCATGTTTGTGCGGCGCTTCTTTGTTTGAAGTAGCATCGTTGTGGGGCTAGCATCTAGCCATTACTACGTTGCACGTGTGCTTAGTTCCCTTTGTTAGAGCTAATATTGTTAGCTGCACGCGTGTCTCCCTTCCCTTGCTAGTTTCTTGGTTGTATTTAGTTCTGTTAGTTTCATTTGTTGTTCTGTTTAATAAATGTCGTCATGCCTTTGCACGTGGAAACCGAGTTGTCTTGTCTTGTAAGTTCAGCTGACACAATGATCACATTCAATGGATCCGGGCAGAGAAGGAAATACACGAGTCAAAAGGTTTTTAAAGTTTTTAGAGATTTTCTTCTCTTAACAATACCTACATTGTCCATGCACCTTTAAAACATGGAATGCACTTATTGTCCATCAAAATAAATGTTGACCACTGCAACAAAAGCTATTTTCTGTTGTCACCTTTGGGAATTTGGCATCAGTGTGGGACTATTTTGCTCACATATATTCACATCTAAAAAGAAATGAGACACTTACTTGTATGTTCCTAGGCTGTAACTTTAAAACAAACGTTTACTCTACATTTACGTCAGACAAAAACCGTAAACATAGTCACTACACTGTGCTTGATTTTAAACAAGGCATAGTTAAAAGAGAGACCCCTTCTGCAAATGAATTTGAGGGAAATAAGTCAGTTCATAGAGCAGTTGGATGCCATTGTTCCTTCATACAGCCCGTGTCATACTGAGGACTTGGAAAAACTCAGAGCAACGATTTGCAGCTGCTTTGCTAAAACTGGAGCATTTGGTCCATGTGCCACGCAGAGCTATTGATGCATTTCTGGAGGAGCTGTATCATTTGATTTGTACTGCACCCATACCATTGTCCTGTGACATTGTAACAAACATTCTGAATCAAAGAAACCTACATGTAGATAAAGTGGTTGTCACAGAGACTGTTAATGCAGTTTGTTCAGGCAATCCTGTGCCACTTTCCATACAAAAGGGTGGTCCTCTAAGCACAGCATATTGTTGTAGAACCTGTTGAACATATTCTTGATGTTAAAAATAAACAAAGCTTCCAATATGTACCATTACTGAAGTTGTTACAGCAGCTTTTGAATAGAAGTGATATTGTTGATGAAGTAGTTGAATCCCACAAAAAACAGAAGGACACAAATTCTACTGGTTCATATTGTTATCGGAAATCAAGTGATGGTTCCTTATTTAAGGAAAATGCTTTCCTTTCTGGAGAGAAGCTAAGGCTTTCTTTACGTTTTTATGTGGATGACTTTGAAGTGTGTAACCTACTTGGTACCTCACGGAAGAAACACAAGCTTTGCGCCATTTATTGGGTTTTGGCTAACGTTCCTCCTGGATCTCATTCTTCCTTATCATTGTTAAGAAAATATATTTAAAATATGCTAGTTGTAAAATGTAACCTGATTTAATGGAAAATGGTCTAATAATAGTTTTGGAATTAGAAACTTATTTTGGCTTATTGACATTTACTTTTTTGGTCTAGAGTGAATTGTCGTATAAGGTTTGAAATTAGTTTTTATGTCAGGATATCACCAGTGGAAGTTCCAGCTGTTTCACAGTAATTTGTGAAAGGCCATAACCCAACGGGGGATCGGAGACATCCTGCTTCTAACTTATTTAAAACAAAAGGAGAAGCCACGTTTTTGTCTCTGAAGGAACTGTAGGGATTTTCCGAGTTTGAAAGGGGTCAGAGACAGCTTTTGGTTGGTCGAGAGGTGTTGCACCTTATTTGAATAGAACACACCTACTAGTACAAAACCTCTTGCACAAAGAAAATGAGCCAGAAATAGTCAATTTTAGCACCATGGGCTGACTGTTTCTCCGAAGACGTCTTCGACGTCTTCGTTTTTCCTCTATCTGTCTCATTCTATCAGGTGACTAATGTGTGACTGTGTTTTCTTTAATTTTTCTGTCTTGTGTTATACTGTCCACTGATTGGATTAAACTCTGAGCTCCTGTGACGTCAACACGTAGCGTGCGTCTCTGTTTTGTGCCACACGGCTGCGGCTCCGGCTTCGGATACGAGAAAGAGCCTGGGACCAGAGGAAAGCCCGAGCCTAGTTGTTTTTTAATAGTTAATTTGGTTTTCCTCAACATCATCCATCTATTTATCAGTGTTATGCAAAACAACAGATGTAAAAACCTACGGTTATGACAAAATATTGGAACCTCTTCTACAGGATCTGACAAATCTTGAAGAACATGGCATTTATGTTCCACTTTTAGGAGAGTCAGTTAAAGGTACAGTCATAAGTGTAGTTGCAGATAACCTTGGTGCACACAGTGTTGCAGGATTTACCGCCCAAGTTTTTCTGTGGAATATTATTGCAGATTTTGCACAGGTAGAAGCAGTGTTATTCAGCTACATTCCGTAGCATCTGGTGTTTTCCAGCTAAGAAACAAAGAGCTTTACCAGGTCCATGTAAAAGAAGCTCAAGAGACAGGTACAAGCTGTTGTGGCATTAAAAGAGAATGGGTCTTCTCAAAATATCTGTCGCACTTTAATGTCATTTTTGGTTATCCACCTGATCTTGCCCATGATATTTTTGAGGGTATAATCCCAATAGAGTTGGCTCATTGCTTGACAGACCTCATATCAAAGAAGTTTTTCACATTAGCCGACTTGAACAATGCGTTTCTGAAGTTCCCCTACCAATGGGCAGACAAGACAAACAGACCTCATGTAGTGTCACAAACCTTCTGTAGCACAAAAACTGTTGGAGGAAATGCACACGAAAATTGGAGTTTGCTTTGGTTCTTGCCTTTTTTAGTTGGATGTGTCTGAGGATGAGCCTGCTTGGCTTGTTCTCATGGATCTGAAGGATATAATCGAACTTGTTTCTCCTGCTCATAGTGATGACTCACTGGCTTATTTGGAAAGCAAAATCATAGAGCACAGACAGAGATATCAGGCACTGTTCAATAAGGGGTTTTCTCCCCACTGGGAGCTTAACACCGCTGAATATGACAGCCAGCCAATCAGAAAGCGTGGATTCTCCGCCTGCTTTCTGAGGGGAAATTACTGAGGGGAATCCCAAACAGCTGAAACATGGCAACGCTAAGCCTGGGCAGGACTAGCAAAGCATGCCGAGCTGCCATGCTTATAATACACTGGGGGAAACCCTGGAATGGAACTGTACTTATTCCAGGTCCAAAGTTGAAGTCAGCCATACTTGATGGTTTGGTTCAGGAAATACTGCTGTACAAAGTGTATGTCAGTGATAAAGAAATGGATCAAGTTGCTCAGAGTTTGAGCAAAAAGCATCCCTGTCTAACTGAGAGATGCTCCAGCACTGGCTACTGAGCATGGAAAATGAACTTAAAATATAAGCGCTCCAACTGTCAAACCCATCTACGAAAACTAGGGTGCCCAGAAGTGACTGTGAACTCTTTAAAGAACAAATCCACTGGAAGATGCAGTTCAGCCTTTGGTGGCAAAAAGAGCAGAAGTGAATTTTTGTCCACCATACCCCTCAGAGCAGTGTTTCTCTTGGCCCAGAGCCCCCCTAGGAAACAATTTCTGCATTCTGATTATTGAAATTTAAAAGTGCTGTGTTGTTCTATCACCCCCGTTTCATACCGGACCACTTACAGTGCCAGTGTTAAAGCTATAAAATGAACGCTCTCTATGGTGGTATCACCCATGGAGGGATTTCTTTATTTAAATAGGTTCATTTTTCAGAGGGATACACAGTGATTTTAGCTACCAGTAGCAGGAGAACGGAGCTGCCCCAAGAAGCTAACAGAAGCTAACAAACACTGAATAGAAGAGCTGCCATCGATACAGTTGCAGCCAAACATGTTTTAATGTTACACAATACAGTTTTACCAAGTTGCTCAAAGTCTAAACTGGTATTGTGCATTTAAGGTATAAAGTTTACCTTCGATCAAACCCCCACTAAGGCATCCCGTCGCCCCCCTTTTATAAAAATGTTCACCAGTGCCCCCTGCCGTCTGAACGCCCCTGGGGGGCGGTACCGCCCATGTTGAGAACCGCTACCTCACAGGAAACTCAGGAAAGTTTAGAGGCGATGCAGAATGCTTTACTTTTGGAGACAAAGAAGAGGAACAACCGAGACTTGGTGAAACGCCAGATGGAAAAAACATTTGCATACAGGAGACATGAAGTTGTTCGTGATGCACCGATGGTGGAGGCTTTCATGTCAAGATGGCCTGGTCTATTTGACATTCGAGAGGTATGGCCTGACTCATACATGTTTTTTTGGATACTGTGTTAATCTAAGATGTCTAGGCACATTTACTTCACTGTTCACTTCGGCAACATGAGTGATTGTGGCCTTCTTCCAGATGTTTGACATTTGAAAATCATTCCTTTGTGCTCATTTTTTCAGATAAACGCTGAGTTTAAGAGAATTACCACCATACCACTTAAGTCAAAGTTCTTCTCAACTGGATCTCCACTTTGATTACTCCTGCTTATTTTAATTTAAAACTGTACTGTAACTTTGTTAGTTTCTATCTCCACTATTAAAAAAACCATTTGTGTAAAGTACATTATTACAAGGCTTGAAAAAAATTCTAATTCCAGTAATTTCCCTCAGTGTGAAGATGTTGATGCTGCTGGGGAGTGTGTCATTAAGGGAGTCTATGGGAGTCTATGTATATGGGAGAAGATCCAGCCAAACTCATCCATGAGTATGAGGTATGTATCTTAATTTGTATTTACACCTAGCGATAGATAAATCAATCTAAATATAGAGATAGATTTAGATTTGCATATAGTTATATCTATCTAGATTTAGATATCTCCAGATATCTAGAGATAAATCTATCTTCACATGGATAGACACAGATGTATGTTTATTTCTACATGTAGGTATACTTAGATATCTATATTCATTGAGATTTATATTGATCTACACAACCATTTAGATTCATCTCTGTAGAGAAGACTAGAGATATCTCTATCTAAATTTTTCTCTCTCTCTCTCTCTCTATATATATATATGTATATATATATATATGTATGTGGGCTGCACAGGAACAGGCCCTAAACACCAGAGCAATAGAGGCTCAGATCTACCACACCAGACAAGACCCAAGGTGTAGGTTGTGCAAGGAGGCCCCTGAAACAGTCCAGCACATAACAGCAGGGTGCAAGATGCTGGCAGGGAAAGCGTACATGGAACGACATAACCAGGTGGCGGGCATAATGTACAGGAACATCTGTGCAGAATATGGACTGGAAGCCCTGAGATCGAAGTGGGAAACACCCCCAAAGGTGGTGGAGAATGACCGAGCTAAGATCCTGTGGGACTTCCAGATCCAGACAGACAAGATGGTGATGGAGAACCAACCGGACATTGTGGTGGTGGATAAAGAACAGAGGAAAGCCGTTGTGGTGGATGTAGCAATACCAAGTGACTACAACATCAGGAAAAAGGAGCATGAGAAACTGGAGAATTACCAGGGCCTCAGGGAGGAACTGAAAAGACCTGGAAGGTGAAGACCACAGTGGTGCCTGTGGTCATCGGGGCCCTCGGGGCAGAAACCCCCAAACTGGAGCAGTGGCTAAAACAGATCCCAGGAACAACATCAGACATCTCAGTCCAGAAATGTGCAGCACTAGGCACAGCCAAGATACTGCGCAGAACCCTCAAGCTCCCAGGCCTCTGGTAGAGGACCCGAGCTCAGAGGATGAAAGAGAGAAAGACCACCCACAGAGGGTGAGAAGGGAAATTTTATATATATATATATATAATATATATATTATCCCAAGAACTAGATACAGCTAGGTTTAGAGAATGAGAGATTAACTTGTCATTTCTTCACATAGGGTGTGGATGAAGCTACCATTGAAGAGGCTATTGGAGCCACCACCATTGGCGTTTTTCATCTGAAAGACTGTTCTTCAGCAGATGAAGACATCGGGGTTGTTCTTGAAGGCATCAGAGTGGTGTCCAATTTGGATAGTGTGCCAACAGCTGTTGTAATGCTTTTTGGATTGATATATGCACTGAACCTCGCCTACCCTGCTGACCTTCGCTACACTTTTGAGGTGTTGCAGAAAATAGTAAAGGAAGTGGATGGAGGTAAACTGTCCAACAAGACATTGTCGCTTAAAAACCGCCTCTATGAGTGAGTAAATAGAGATTTTCTCATGTTTAATTTAGTGATATTCTAATGTTCAGTTTTTGTATTTTTTGATGTATTTATTGCAGCACACATTTTTTTTTCTTTTTTTTAATAACTGTAGAAATATGTTCACCTGAAAGACTGGGCAACCTTTTAAGTTCCAGTATGTAATGCTAGTTATAACACTACTGCTACATGATGTAGCAGTAGTGTTGACAAATATGTTAAAGAAATTTGCTATGAAAGTTACATTCCACTGATTTAATGTCATGTAAATTATATGTTCAAAATTGTTTTAGGAATTTTACATACTTTTTTCTAAATCATTTTATCTTTTATATTAATATCTTAAAGATCAACTTTTAAGCTGTAGTGTTTCCCTTGCAAAAAATGTTTGTTTTTACACATTTGTTTAGACTATCACTATGTTACTACTTAGTAATCACTAAGACATGTGACTAATTGGTGAAAAAAAATTAACTGTATCCCATATAGACATAACATACTGATAGTTTTAACAAATATGTTAAAACATTTTATAAAAGTTGTGTACTGCAACAATAATGTCATGTGAATACATGTTCAAAAGCAGTTTGTAGAAGTTTGACATAATTTTCTACATAATCTTGCATATCATTTATAGAAATATGTTCCAGGTTAACCTGTAACTATGTAACTCCTAAAAATGAGGTTCCTTAAAAACATTTGTTTAAACTTTCCCTCACCATTATAGTAATGCAACAGACATATAATCAGACGATGTCCTGTGAGTACTGGCAATGATACAGGAGAGGACGCTGGCGCTGGATGTTCGCCGCTTCTCTTACCGATTCTCCGCGTAAATCAGGTCACATCGCGTGACTTAGTCGCTCTGCTGTCATTTTCTTTGGCTTTGGATTCTTTCCTGCTCCGTCAAGTTATGCTGTGGATTTCACTACACTGCTTGAAGACTTGCTGTGGAACCGTGAGTCTGCTGTTAGCGGTTAGCTCGCTGCTGTTAGCGGTTAGCTCGCTGCTGTTAGCGGTTAGCTCGCTGCTAGCCCCTTCCGGCCGGACTGGCTCGACGATGCTGTCCTACTCCGCCTCATAGCTGCTCGAACTCAACCACCGGTCTGCCCCTCCTTGTGTTTCCATCCTGAAAGGACTCGGCCTCCCGCGAAGACCTCGCTATGTTCACAGAGGCTCTCGGAGGAACTTTGTCTATTTTCGGCAGGCTGGGTCCGGCTCCATGGCTTCCTTGTGGTCGGCCGGACCTTCTGCACATCCATTACGTCAACAGAGCGCCGCACCTGCAGTCCCTAATGTGGCAGGAGGTCCACGTCGCCCGAAGAGGCAACAGAAACGTGGAGTGGATTCCAGTTTGTTGAGACCTTTGCAAAAGGCTTCTATCCCAGCCAGCGTTAAGATGGAACTTTTCAATGTTCAGTCCTTATCAAACAAATCTTGTCTGATCCATGATCACATCCTGGAGAAAAACCTGGACCTCATGTGCCTAACGGAGACCTGGCACAAACCGGACATTTTTAGCTCCCTGAATGAAGCCTGTCCCTCAGGTTACAGCTACTTGCAGAGGGCCTGTCGCTCAGGCCGCGGTGGTCTGGCTGTTATCTACCGCAGTAACCTAAAACTGTCTCAGCTGGCTCTTCAGGACTTCTCCTCCTTTGAATGTTTGGCTTTTAATCTTAAAGCCCCGTTCCAGGCGAATGTTACTTTGCTTTACAGGCCTCCGAAACCACATGTTTTATTTCTTTCAGAGATGCATGACCTTCTCACATCTTTTTGTGCCTGCTCAGTGAAAAATGTTATTCTTGGAGATTTAAATATTCACATTGATGACTCATTTTCTCCTTTGTTGGGAGATTTTAAGTTTCTTCTGGACTCGCTCAATCTCATTCAGCATGTTGATGCCCCCACTCACAACAGGGGACACATTCTGGACTTGGTGATCATGGACACTATAAGCATTAGCAACTTATCCGTTTATGATTTGGGTGTTTCTGACCATAGTGTCATCTCATTAGACATTCCCTCAAGTTTGTCTGTTCCGGACGCAAAACGTTTTATTCAGTTCCGTGATTTGAAAAACATCTCTGAGGCTCTGTCCTCTGACCTTCACTCTCTGTCTGCTATTACTCACCTATCAGTCAGTGATTCTGTGGATCATTATAATCAATCTCTCCAGGAGCTTCTGGATCTCCATGCTCCTCTTAAGTCAAGGCTGGTGTCTTTCTCCCGCTCAGCCCCTTGGTTTACTAATGAGTTGCGGAATATGAAAACCGCTGGTCGCGCCATCGAGAGACGTGTAAAAAAATCAGGTCTCTCTGTTCATAAACAGGCATACAGGGAACATCAGGAAGCGTATGCTTTTTCCCTCAGACAAGCGCGATCTCAGTACTATTCCAGCATTATCAATAGTTGTCCGGGAAGCTCTAAACAGCTTTTTTCTACAATACATCACCTCCTTAATCCCCACAAACAAATCTACGCTGAAGATACGACTCAACAATGCAATCTGTTTCTATCATTTTTCAAAAACAAAGTAAACACGATCAGATCTCAGTTTTCTGGTGTCTCTGATCCCCGACTGGCCTCTACTTCTGTGCCTTTTGGGCTGAACAGCTTTGATGATGTTGCTCAAAGCGAGGTAGAGACCTTCCTTAAGGGAATGAAACCCTCTTTTTGTGCACTTGATCCTTTTCCCTCCTCACTTATAAAATCAAATCGGACTGCGATAAGCCCATTAATTACTCAAATTATAAATAAATCACTGAAATCCGGTCATGTCCCTCTGTCTCTTAAAACTGCCATCATCAAATCCCTCCTAAAAAAACCCACTCTGGATCCTGAATCCTTTTCCAATTATCGTCCTATTTCACATCTTCCTTTTCTCTCTAAAGTGCTGGAAAAGGCAGTTGCTCCACAACTCCAACGCCACCTTCAAAGAAACTCTCTGTACAACAAATTTCAATCTGGGTTCCGTCCTGCTCATAGTACTGAGACCGCCCTGCTAAGAGTTACAAATGATGTTCTCATGGCTGCTGATACTGGCTGCACTTCCATTCTTGTCCTCCTTGATCTCACTGCTGCATTTGACACCGTGGACCATAACATTCTCCTACGTCGTCTGCATGTGGAAGTCGGTCTCGGTGAATCTGTCCTGGATTGGTTTCAATCTTTTCTTTCTAATAGGCTAGAATGTGTCTGCCTTGGCAACTCCAAGTCCCAGACCGTTAGTGTGTCCTGTGGCATCCCGCAGGGGTCAGTTCTAGGGCCTATGCTTTTCTCTCTTTACTTGTTGCCTTTAGGTAAAATCATCAATCAGTATAACATTTCATTTCACTGTTATGCGGACGATTTGCAACTGTACATTACAACGGGATCACCTTCTACTTCACCTCCGCTTACTGCACTAACGTCCTGCCTGGAGGAGATCAAGACTTGAATGAACCAGAACTTTCTTCAGTTGAACTTTTCCAAAACCGAGGCCATACTGATCGGAACGCCTCACCAGGTTCAATCCTCGACTCTGACCAGTATTTCATTCTCTGGACAAGACATTCCCATTTCCTCCGTTGTTACAAACCTTGGAGTTCGAATGGACTCTCATCTCACATTTGAAAATCACATTAAGCACCTGTTTAAAACCTGTTTTTTTCATCTTCGCAATATTTCCAAACTTCGTTCATCTCTCTCCCGCTCGGATGCTGAGACCCTCATCCACGCCTTTGTCTCCTCCAGACTCGACTACTGTAACTCGCTGTTCATTGGAGCACACCGAAAACACCTTCAGAGACTTCAGTACATTCAAAACAGTGCTGCCAGGATCCTAGTGAGAGCTCGTAAATTCGATCACATCACACCTACTCTTCACGAGCTTCACTGGCTTCCTGTTACCTATAGGATTCAATATAAAATTGCACTTATCACCCATCACTGTCTGTATGGAACCTCACCGGATTACCTGAAGGGCCTCCTTACTTCACATTCACCTTCTAGACCCCTACGATCCCAAACCTGCAATCTTCTCCACCTTCCTCGATCAAAACTAAGGACTATGGGTGATCGAGCCTTTGCGGTGGCGGCTCCTCGTCTATGGAACTCTCTCCCAGACTATTTGAGAGCCCCGCAATTATTGTCTGATTTTAAAACTGGCTTGAAAACTTTCCTTTTTAGACAAGCCTACCCCACTTTTAAATGACAGTTGTTTGTTTTTGATTGTTTTTTATTGTTTTTGATAGCCGATTTTATGTTTTTAGATGCACCATGTAGCACTTTGAGATTTTTATTAATGAAAAGTGCATTATAAATTAAATTGATTTATTATTATTATTATTATCTGCAAAAAAATCAAGCTCTGTCTATCGCTGACATGACATTGCTATCAAAGTTACATACTACAGCTTCAATTTCATGTTAATAGAGGTTTAAAAACATTAAAAATCTGTAATACTTTTCTATATCAAATGTTTTATAAAGTTTACTTGTTATATGTTATACACCTGGACATGCATTTGATATCATTTCAACTCTTAAATAACGTAACATGTTCATAAAAATTGTATTTTAAATACTCAATTTAATGTTATCTCTCCTGAATTTAAAATATGTTAAATAAAAAATGGTGTGATTTCAATGTTCATTTAAATAAAGCTTAATTGCTCAGTAGCACTCACTTTCTTTGTCTTTCTTGTCAGTTTCTTGAATTTTTTACAGTAGAACGGTGTATAGATAACTTGAAAAAATTAAGTAGGATTTAAAGCTGTAACATGTGTTCCATTAACATGATAGAATCGTGTTTGCACAACACAATTTCATTGAGTAATACTGACAAGGAAAAATAAGCTTGTGTTATTCATTATAATAGTGTTGCTGAGACATAAAAAAGTTATTGATAATACATAATATATTTACATGATGGTAAGAGATAAAATGTTTGTAGTTTTAACTTAATATTTTCAAGTAATCTCATGTAAATAAAATAAGTTGATTTGACAAGCTACGTATTTGAGGGAAAGGGAAAATATGTCTGTTCTACTTATTTGTATTGTGTGGGACGGATGTACACAATAAAATTAAGTAAACTGAACAGATTTTTTCTTGTTGACTTCTGACAGTTGAGATGGATTTTTATTTTGGGGTATTTAAATCAAGGAACTCTTCAGATTTTTATAAGTAAAAACATTTGAGAACTTTCTATCATTCTCCTTCTGTTACGCGATTTATTTGCAGTTTGTGGTTTATTACAAATTCCCAATGAAGAACTTTGAAATTTGTTGGTGTAATTTAAAAAATATGAGGGAAACATGTGGCTATGAATATACCTATACAATGTTATGCAACAACATTGTTTATTATTGTCTACAAGAGCTTTCAGAATATTTTTTTCACATCTTTTCATTTGGTTTGTTTAGCTTATTACGCTGAACAGTCGTACACATAACAGGAGGACGCAGCTCACGTTGTTTCTCATAACCTGTGTGGTTTGTTCTCATGCAGATGTGACCGAACCATGTTAAGATCCATATCTGATTCATCTGCAGAACGCATCACATTTCTCTGACTGTAGATACTCACACACACACACACACACATCTGAGGAATAAAAGAAAGCCGTGGCCGCCGTCTCCTTGGGAGGCGGGTGTTGGCTGTGTGTCTGGACCTGGCAGCGCTCTGGCCAAAAAGCCTGAGAGGAAAATCAACAGCTGCTTGTCTGTTTGTTCTGCAGCACCTGCAAACCCCCTCCTGCCAGCTGCCTCGGTCTGTGTTTAGCGTTGGACTTATCCGTCCTATCGTATATTTACACTTTGCCTTTGCCTCGTTGTCCGTGTCCCACCGAACGGGGCCAGCTTTGATATTTGGCTCTCTCTTTTTTTTCCTTTTTTTGTCTTTTATAGATTATGCCGCATATTATTGCGTGTCTGATTCGCCACGAAAATTGCATCCAACAGCGAGAAAGCGAGCGCTAAGAATGCAGAGTGGGTGTTTGCCACGGAGAGCTTGGTCTCTTTCCCTGGATGTTTGCCTCTCTTTGATTACTCAAGCTGAAACCATATTGGCCATTTCCCTGTTTATAGTTTGGAATAATGAAATCCATATTGTGGATTCAAGTGCATGCAGGTACAAACGCCCGGCTAACCCCAAGTCATCACACACAGGTATTTACAACGGTTTGTCAAAGTATTCACATCCCGTGAACTTGATTTACATGTTTTGTTTTTTTGTCTCATCACAGCCACCACTGGCTGTAGTTTTACAGGATAAATACAAAAATTGTCATAGCACAAAGCTATCACTAGTGTGTCCTTGCTGCACCGAAAACTCTTCAACACCAGTAAACGAAGAGCATAACCCACGAAGTGAAATTAGTCGTACCGCCTCTAATCAAAGAAAAATCACTTTAGTAGCTTGAAAAACTTACTATGATAAGTGGATTATCAAAATACAACAGAAAATGCCTTTATATTTAAAAACCGGTACAGCTTTAAATTTATTAGACACCAGCTTCTGTTAACATTTATGGATAAAGGTTGCTAGTCATTCATGGGTTTCAGTGCTGGAACGTCTTTCAAACTGAACCAGTTGTTTCATAGATTTGAACTCAAACGACATTTTTTGTCCATGATTTCCTTTTACTTCATAGAATCCATAATATCTAGTATATCTAGTATATAGGATTCTAGTGTCAGAGAAAGCGAGGTAGTCCCACAGCATCACTGAGCCGCTACCATGCTTCATTGCAGACATGTTTGTTCTTCACCTGCTGAGCTACAGGAAACTATAGCTCCAACTTTGATTCATAATTTCACTGCAGCTGTATTGTGAGATTAAATCACGTTCAGGTGAACACTGTTTACAAATTATGTGGCTTTCAAATGCAGCCGTTTGTTGTCGATTTCATTTAGTAATGTCAAAGTAACGTAAAGCGAGCTAAATACAAACGCTTGCCACTCTCTCCAGATTTGTATTTATGAAAAAGGAAAACCACGGATCCTAGTTTTCCTTCAACTTCTTATGCATGCGGGAAGTGTGTGTGGTTTCAGTATATTCCTCCAAGGCGCTGCAAGTAACTTTCCGTTTGTCCTGCATTTCAATGACATTCTCTTTGTCATGTGGTAAACTGGGCAGAGTTGAAAGGCACAAACCAGCGGCATCTTCCACCTCCTCTCAACACCAGTGCTTCCTTTGTTTGGTTTTCCCTCTTCATGAAATTGGATACAGTTCCTTCTCGTTTGTCCTGCGTCTGTTGTTTTTTTTTTTTTTTGTTTTGTTTTTGTTTGTGTGCCAAAGATCTCTGAATCGGAGTGGAGAGAGTCCCACGGGGGCTGAGCCAAGCCACAAGCAGCTGTGCTCTGCCCGCGTTGGGGAAGGTTCTGAAATGATAATGAGCACTTTGTGTTCTGCAGTTACAGGACGGACATTGAAGATGTGCCATAAACATCTTCTCTGATATACGAGTGGATTGAGATACGGGTAAGCTCTGAAAAGCAGAGACGTAGGGTGTCGAATTGACATTCTGATGCTGGTTTTGTACTGTGCATTGCGCTTGTGTTGTTTTTTGTCTTTTTAAATATATAATCATTTAAAATACAGAGCAACTGTTGCACACAGTTAAGAGTTTTAAAAATGACCACGAAGTAGGAGTTTGTGGATTAAAATAAGCAAAATAGCAAATCTAAAGCAGGAGACCATAAATTTGTTAACCATATTTAGTAACTTTATCTTATTTGAATCTACGGGCTCTGGAGTGTAAAATGTCTCGATGCAAAAAAAATTTAAATAACAAGTAAATGTTAGCAGATTTTGCACCTTTACCAATCAAATTTTATATAACTCCATCAGCAAAATAAGGGATTTACATCACATTCGATCATTTATTGTAATTTTTACTCAAATGAAAATCTTACATCTGCCCATGCCTCGTTCAATGGTGTTATTTAATCTTTTTTTGTTTGTTTTATTAGAACAAAAATAATTTAAAATAAACTTAAATTCACAGATTCACTTTAATTATTAATTTTAATCCTAAGAGGACATACCACACAGAAAAAATACGTGTATAGAAATATATTTATTAGTTACTGTTGAAAAAGGAATAATTTAAGTCAAATTAAAAAATACAATTCGGTTCTTTTCCTTTTTCGAGTCCCGGATCTCAGCGGCTGTCTGGAGCCCACGCGAGAACACAAGAGGCGTACGCAGCGTGTTGACGTCACAGAAGTTCAGAGTTTAATCCAATCAGTAGACAGTATAACACAAGACAGAAAATTTAAAGAAACACAGTCACACATTAGTCACCTGAGAGAATGAGACAGAAAAAGATCGAAGACGTCTTCGGAGAAAGAGCCAGCCCAAAAGGAGCTAAAAAAATGGCTTTTTCTGCCTCATTTTCTTTGTGCAAGAGGTTTTATACTAGTAGGTGTGTTCTATTCAAATAGGGGGCAACACCTCTCGACCAATTAGAAGCCGTCTCCGAGCACCCCTGAAAACGGCACCTCCCCTCAACTCTGCTCGAATGATCAAAGAAACGTATTTGGAATTCCCTGCCTCAACTCAAACAAATAAAGGCACATTTTATAAGCTTTTAAACAAATACTTTTTCGGGTAAACTGCAGGTCAATAGTTCACCATGCCAGATGTTCACTGGAGATTCCTTTTTTCCTGAGACCGGAATGTGGCCCTGCTTTGAAATGCTTTTCACACAGATAAGATTGTCTCCCTTGTGTGGTTTTATTATTTTACAACCTCAGTGACACAAAAACTCCTAACTTTAAGTAAAAGATAGAGCTAACTCAAACACTAAAAAATGATTATATTTTCTAAATGCTAGAAACGATTATATTTCCTCAACATTACCTTAGGTATCGGATGACATTCGGTTGTTAATGAAAAAGACAGACTATGCCCTAAAATCTTTTCTTAAAAATAAAAGGACCACAGATTGGCTGCTTTTTAAACGTTTGAGGAATAGATTAGTTAAAGAAATGTACAAATCTAAAGCTAAATATTACTTAGATGTTTTGTCAGAACCAGGAGGGAATGGTAAGACGATCTGGAAACAATTAAACAGTTTACTGAATCCCAATGCACGTACTAATTACAAATATGAACTTGCAGTAGCAAGAAAAATCATAACTGATTCTGCTCAGCTATAGCAACAATGTTTAAAGATTTTTTTTCTTCTCCTCAGTTAAAGACTTGGCATCAAAGTTCCTACTTTCCTAATTTTATAAACTATAATCTTTTAAAATCGATTTGTGTTTAAATGCATATGCATCTACACCATTAAGCGACTTCATACAGAGACTGCAGGCCAAACAGCAGATCTACTAGAGCAGCTTTAGATGGAAATTGTAAGGTCTCCTTTTGAAGAACCACTTTTGCTCAAAGTGCTCTGTCTGTGAGAGGATCTGCAGTTTGGAACTCACTTCCTGTTCATTTAAAGTCCGTAATCAGTTTTAATAAGTTCAAAAAACAAACAAAACTCTGGTTATGTCAAAAACAGAACTGTATCCATTTTGTATGTTTTATGTTTCACTGCTCTTTTGTAGATGTTAACATTATGTTGTGCTATTTTATTTATTTTATGACTTCACTTCAATTTTTAAAAGGTACTGTTTAGGGACAAGTGCTGCGAATTAGCTGTTGTTATTGCACTATGACTCAAACATGGGACTGCTGTTCTGTTCAGTATAGTCGGTCCTCCAGGGCCGACATGCAGCATGTTTTAGTTCTCTCCCTGCTGGGAGTAACAACCTTTTCAGGTCAGTGTTCTTCTTAGACTTTCTATTGCCATCATTGGATCCAGGTGAATTAAACCAGGGAGAGACCTAAAACATGCAGGACGCCTGTGTTCTGTCTTTATCGATGTGTGTCTGTCCCTATCAAATAAACTTAATTATAATAATAAAAATGTTATTTATTGTATATGTTTTTTTTTCTTTTCTACTCTTTAAAATAGAAGAATCAAGAAGAAAACTAAGAATGCATAATTTTTGTTTTCGGTATTTAAATGTTCAGGTAGGAACTCTAGTGCGCCACCTAAACTCAACGAGACTCCCGTTTGCTTGTGGTCATTGTAGTCCATTTTGCATCGCGTCGCCTTCATCCTGCTGAATAAAAGAACTACAAGTCCCAGATTCGACAACGCGGAAACGCCACGACAAAGTAGTAGCAACAAACGACGGTAGAAAGAGGATGTCTTATGCTGGAAAGAAGAGAAAACTAGATAAAACCCGACAGGACCGGGTTTATTTTGACAGCTATTCTGATGTGACGGTCCATGAAGAGATGATAGCAGACTACGTCCGGACCAACACCTACCGGACGGCCATTTTAAAGAACAGTGAGTTGATAAGAGGTAAAGTAGTGCTGGACGTCGGGGCAGGAACCGGCGTTTTAAGCATCTTCTGCGCTCAAGCCGGCGCTAAGAAAGTGTACGCCGTGGAGGCCTGCTCCATAGCCGAGCAGGCGGCGGAAATAGTGAAGCAGAACAACGTAGAGGACGTAGTGGAAGTCATAAGAGGGACGGTGGAGACGGTGGAGCTGCCGGAGAAGGTGGAGGTGATAGTGAGCGAGTGGATGGGCTACGCGCTGCTGCACGAGTCCATGCTGAACTCGGTGCTGTACGCTCGCGACAGGTGGCTGAAGGCCGGCGGACTCATCCTGCCGAGCCGAGCCGAGCTCTACATCGCCCCCATCAGCGACCCGGTGGTGGAGGACCGCCTGTATTTCTGGTACACCGTCAAAGAGCAGTACGGCGTCGACATGTCCTGCATGTCCAACTTCGCCCGGAGGTGTATTAAGAACTCGGACATAGTGGTGAGCAACGTGGCCATGGAGGACGTGCTCTCCCACCCAGCGCGCTTCGCCGAGCTCGACCTGCTTTCGGTGACGGCGGAGGAGCTGCGGACGGTGAAGGGCCGCTTCACGTGCGAGTCGTTCGGCTCGGCTGCGGTGAACGCGTTCTGCGTCTACTTCACGGTGACTTTTCCCTGCCCGGAAAAGCCGCACTCGCTCGTTCTGTCCACGTCTCCGTTCTACCCGGAGACCCACTGGAAGCAGGCGGTGCTGTACCTGGACTCCCCCGTGGAGGTGGTGCAGGACACGTCGTTTAGCGGCGAGGTTAGCATGTTTCCCTCCGAGGACAGCTCCAGACACATATGTATCCATGTGGACTACACTGTAGGCGAGCAAAAACAACAGTCCAAGACTTTTTCCATACCTGACTGGACCGCCGAGCCTCAGCCATAAGTGGGGGGTTTTTAGCATGAACTCGCTTCTTTGCCCAAACTACTTTTGATTTGTCATATTTACTGTTCTACTCACTGGATTGATAAAGTGGTGAAAGTATGACTGCAACAAACCTGATGCAAACCATTAACATTCAATGTTACATATGCTAAAAAAATCTGTCAATTTCTGATATTTACTCATTTCTTATGGCTAAAGTACTACAAAATATATATGCATTAAATTTTATGCAGTTGCTACAATTTGATTTAATCAGCAGTACAGGTTTTATTCAAACATCGCTGTTTATTTTAACCCAATAAAATGTTGATGAATAAAGTGATACCTGCCTGATCTTTGTGTGTAAATTTAACCTTTCAAAATGGGTTTTTATGAACCTTAAGAGTTTTTATGCTGTGCATGCATCTACAACAGGAGGCTGTTTCCTCCATTTGCCATTTTCCCAATTTTATATAGTTTTGAGAAGGAACAGTCTGCAGTGAGTTCATCTGAGTTCAGCCCTGCCTATGGGATGTTTCAGAGCTGGTGGCAATTGGCTATAAAAAGCAACTATACTCTGTTTACTGTGAAGAAATGGGGGTATTTAAAACAGCACCAAAAGTTTTCGGGCCCCTTCATTTTTTTCCAGATTTCATGTGTTTTCCTAAAAAATCACTCAACTCTGGTGGTGGAGGCAAAAATTGACTTCATGTAGGCATGGACACAGTCTGACAGATTTCCAGCTGTAATTGCAGTAAAATATATATTTTTTATAAAGTATTGTTTCAGTGGTGCTGAAGTAAAAATATACATAACTGTTTAAGGAGATGGATTCATAAAATGGGTCGGAGGATTTGCCGTTAAGTCACGATTGATTTCACTCAATGGCTGTTCCATCCAGAATGGAGCTGGTACATGTTATTCCTCACTAATACAAGTTTGACATCTTGTAAAAATGAAGCTCCGCAGACTCATCTCATCCAGAGGACACCAACCTTTATGAAGCAGACTGACAATTTTGCACTTGAACCTACTGATGGAAATTTGTCCAGAGCCAAAAACTGAAAGGGAAAAATCTGAATTTGAATTATTTAATATGCAACCTTTCTTTGCAAGATCTAAAATCTAATTTTATCAAGTTTTTAGGTTTGAGAAATAAAACTCTTCTGCTGCACGAATTTTAATAGAATAGGGCCATTTCCATTACAAAGAAAAAACTTGCTGACAAAAAAATAAGACCTTGCTTGTAATGTTCTCATCGTAATTATTTTAGCTTTTGTTCAAACATGAACGTAACGTTTAATGGCTGCAGTTCTCTGTTCTACACAATGCATTATAGAATGCAGTTCTCTGTCATTTATAAAATATGTAAAGGCAAAAAAATCAGTTTCACTTGTAAGAAAATCTCTAAATCAAATTCTCAGATTCAGTGTTGTGAATGCATTACAACATGGTCTCAGGTTAGACAGACTATCAATCCTTCACTTTACTTTGAAACGCCAGCCGTATCGATGTTCATCCAGGTGGAATAACCAATCATATCAGATGATTGTAGTTGTTTTGAGTTGTTGGTCCTGTCTATGAACATAGGAAAACAATATGCAATAAATGTTAATTTGAGTTCATAATTTGTGTCTAAATGAGTATTTCATCCTAGTATAATCGTGTTTTCCATTCAGATATACAATTACATCTTTTTTTCCCAAAAATAAATTCAAACAAATAAAATTCCACTGACGTCCTGAGACTGTAACCGTGAAACGTCTGGACATGAATCTCATCTTACCTTCTGCTGGGAAAAAAGTGATCATAACTGTAATGTTGGATCAAACAGTGTTCAGCTATTTCTGTAGGTGCATTATTATTTTGTTCTTTTGCAATATTGTGTTACTCGCAGGTCGAAGGAAGGACAACATGTTGTAACTGCAGCAGACAGCATGAACGCTGACTTAAAGCCAGGTTGCATTTTTTTAAATGGCTTTTGTCGCCTTTAAAACTTCTGAACATAAGAACAGCTCTGTGGCTAAAGGTCAGAAACAGATTTGGTGTTCAAAACATCCTACTCTTTTTTTTTTTTTCCCCAACTTCAAAATTAGCAAATTAATATCTTAAAGTAATCATGATCTGAAGTCCACTTTCTGTATTTCACTTTGAGCACATCCATTATTTATCTATTGGGGACAAAAAAATGCAAGCTCAATTTTGGTATTACTATTTGATAATTTTACCAAGTGGAAGCATATAGTAAAGAGAACTGTTCCAAGTACTAAACCCTGTGGTGCTCCACAAGTAACGCCTGGAGCGTAAATATTTATCATTTGCCTAAGCAGTCTGGAATCTGTTGGATACATGCGACATCAACCAGCTCAATTCTGCTCCTTTGATCCCTACAGCATGTCTGAACCATTCTGAGATAATTGTGTTACCAATTATCAAACTCTGACAGTTTGATATAGACATAATTCTCTTATTTGAGGCAATGAGAATGTCTTGGGTGACTTTCATAGCCTCTGTGCTGTGACGGTTCTGATACCTGACAGAAGCTCTTCAAACATATCATTACTGTTTAAATGCTCACATAAACCAGTAGCTGCTATAAAAAAAAATAAGATTGATAAAGGAAGCTTAGACATGGGGTCAACAATGTTTTTTTTTCAATGTAGAGCTTTGGTTCTAACCAAGGAACAGAATTGTATCAGTTTATGAGGGACTGATAATATGGAGTATGGCTGTCTATTTGGCATGTGTTTTGTTGATTTGCAGGTAATAAATGATAGTCTCTTGAGGCATTTTGTGAAAGTTATCAAAAGTACTTTTGAAAGCAATCCTGTTCTTCTATAAGCAAAGAAAGACATCCACATTATCTGGTTTGTTCCCAGTGTTGGCTGGACGTGACCAGAAAACCCCGTTGACAATAATCCTTTTGTCAGAGCCATGGATGTTGGGAGGTATTTGACTGCCAAAAATCCAGGATCGCAAGACAGTCATGGGGATGAGCGCATCTTTGCTTTTTGCAGCACATGTTCTGTTGGCATCTTTCAGTAGTGACCATCACATAGGTGGATTTGGAAATCCATCTGAACATAGGCATGATTTTGATCTGTTGTGAAGGAGAAGCTGAGCCACATGGTGACATTCTCATTGTCTGTTTATTCTGTGGTTCATGACCAAAATAGAAAAAAAATAACCAGATGCTAGATTCATGTCGCTTCAATGTGCTTTCACTCTAAGCCCGCTGCTCTCGCACATCGGAAAGAGTCAACTGAGTTGGTTCGTCTGATCAGGATGGCCCCCCTGGGAGCCAGATGTAGGAAGTTCTGGAAGGGCCACACATTCCTTCTGACCTGGGAGTACCTTGAAATTCTCAGAAATTAGCTGAACCGTGTCACTGGCGAGAGAGATCGCAAAGTTTCCCACCTGGGATAAGAGGATGGATGGATGAAACCCACTCCAACATCATCTGGTTTCAGAAACAAGACTTTTCCCTTAAGACAATGTTTCTCATTTCTGGTCCTCAGGCCCCCCTGTCCTGCATGTTTTAGGTATTTCCCTTCTGCTACACACCTGGAAGGAATCTGTGGTTGATTAACAGGTTTCTACAGCACTTGATGGTCATGCAATCATCTGAATGAGCTGTTCTGGAATAGAGGCCCATCTAAAACATACAGAGCAGGGGGGGGCTGAGGACTGGGATTGAGAAGCACTGCCTTAAGACTTTGTTCTGAACTTAGAAAGGCACCTGAGTCCTTTTGTGTAAGTTTTTGTTCCAGACAGATTCTTTAACTTTCCACTGAGATAAAGTTATTTAGTTGCAATCTGCCTATTGTTTACCTGCACTGACTTAATATCTTTGCAAGGGTGGGGAAAAAAGAAGACCATCAGGCAGGACAAAGGAAGGTGGCCAGAGAATGGAAATGTCAACCGCAGAGCATGCAGCCACTGACAAGTGGACAATCCCACTCTCACATGCATGGCCACTCTCCGCTGGTAGATTCTAAACTAATTGTGATCCATTCCTGCCTCAAATAATTTGGAAACCATTAGAAAGAAGTGTTGGTACTTGAAATGGGATTATTTGTGTTGTATCACACAGCAATTTAGAGACCAATCGATAGGCTATGTGCTTAATCTAACTGATTTCAACACCCATTGTTCACTGGACAGCCAGAGAACAAGACGGGGGCATCTAAAGAGGAAGAAGTGCAACAAATAATGCTCTCCTTGGATTTCTTCTGTTTACCTTCTCTCTTAAAAGATCAAGAATTGGGGGGCTGTGGTGGCGCAGGGGCAAAGCACAACCCACGCACCAAGTGCCCAGTCCCCACGCTGGTGGCCACAGGCCCAATCCCCAGCCTGGCAACATCCACCGCCCGTCACATTTGTGTAATATACAAAGTGTGGTGCAACAGTAAATGACCCATTTGTGCCTTCAGCTACATTCAACATATTGTGAAGATATTTCTACACTCGTTAGAAGTACACAACTATAAGCTTTAAAAAATGTAAAGACAGTCACATGGTTTATAATTTGTTGCTACAATTTACTCTTTGTGTTCTTCTATTAAAAACAAATCGGGGAAGATTGTTCTGCTGGGTGTTTCTTCCAGTTTATGGAGAGAGGTTCCTCTCCACTGTCCCCAAATGCTTGGCCAGAAGTTTGAAGATGACTGCAAATGGAGGTGGAGTTTCCACCGATTGAATCAACACAACTTTTCACAAATTGGGTGTTTGAATTTAATTTATTTTTTGATGTTACCGTGTTATTTGGAGAAATTGCTGCTTTTACCTGGAATGTAATAGAATGCACTGATTTGAATTATATTTCGATTGACCTGGATTATGTATAGTTTGCCTTTTAAAAATTTTTAGGAGGACAACGCCTGTCGGGTATGAATAACCTTGGCTAAGTGTAGTCTTACAGGGTTCTCTAAATCTTAAACAAAAGCTGTAAAAAATAAAAAATAAGCATCTGTCATTTATAAATCAATTCCCACTGAAAGCTGACTAGACTCTGGTTGCAAACAGTGTCTAATCACGGCCTCTCATTCATCCTTGCAAGCTAATAACGCCACAAATTAGGCAACGGGATTCAATTCCCACCGTCAGTTACAGTAACCAATATTTCTGTCAGCATTTCCTGCGAGGACAAATTAGCGATACGTTATTGACAAAAGCTAATCTGGCCGCGCGGCAGACCACACTGTTCGTCATCGTTATCGTTAGCAACAGGAACTGACCCCCGTTTCCACTCCTCGTCCCCTCAAAATAACTCCAGACCGGAGCACCGTTTGTCCCCCCGCCTGTTTATTCCCGGAGAGAGTAATAGGAGCGAACACTTATTCAAATGAGAAACAGAACCGGTATTTATTCTGGCCCTGAGCTGAAAAGCTCGGTTGAGGAAGCCGCAGCCTATCAGAAAGCATCCAGCTGAAAGCACCGAGGCGTGACTTGGTGGACGGATACACACGCACACACACGCACACGCGCGCACACACACACATGCACACACACCGCGCGCGCACACACACACACACACACGCACGCAGCACACAACAACAAGGATGGATTTGGTTGGCGCCTGTTAAGAAAGTAAATCCCAAATCGCACAACGCGGCACGTAAATCTGAACGTAATGGCCTCGACTCCCAATCAGCCCGAGGCAGACGACGCTCAGCCCGCGAGCGAAGTACAAATCCAAACTGTGCGCCCTGTGTTTCCTTCCCCCCCCCCCCCCCCCCCACTAATCCATTTTCAATCATGCCCTTTTTGGATTATACCTTCATGTAATTCTTCTCAGGTATTGTTTTATAACTTAATATTGTATTTTTCAATTTGGGGTGAGGTGGGTGACGGATCAGGGGCGTGGCGCAGGATTGGATGAGCAGCGGCTGGTCTGGAAGCGCCAGATTGGGAGCTGCGTGTCAGCGGAGAGCTGGAAGGAGTCAGATAAACCGCTTTGACTGGGAGTCCAAGCAGAGCCGGAGCAGAAAGGTGGTAAGAATGACCCGATTCGGTCTCTGTGAGGCGATCAGCCTTTCACTGCGAAACGAAAACTCCCAAAACCAGCATCTTCTACCGACTGTCTCACCTTCAGCTGAGGGGTTGAATCGTTTTCCTAATCTGTAAAGTCAAACGCTTCTTCTCAACTAACCTTTTACCTCTGCCCACGTTTTGAACTCACAGAACCTTTTGACCGTTGCTCAAAATGTGGTACATGTTTAATCTTTTTTTGTAATTAAGCGCTGAACTGAGATCAGACACCATGTCCAATGATCTATTTTTAAAAATTCAAATCTTCCTTCCACCTCCAGCAATAAATGTGATTATAAATTAGATTGGAAGAAGTCATTATAAAAAGTTACAAAGTCAAGTCTGTGAATTCGTTTCTCTTATTTCATTACGCTGACACACACACAAAAAAATCCCTGAATATGGAATCACTGTCTTTCATAAACTCTGGTTAGGAGAACAAGAGGCAGCCTTTTAAACCTTTGCACACATTGTATTCAGCTTGAGGTATTCAAATAAGTTCGATTAGATTAAGGCATTAAAATGGACTCATTTACATTTGGCCACACCTGAAACACTTTGCTTTGTTTGGTACAATTGGAAAGTCAATAGAAAACAGCCAAGATGTCAGAATTGTGGAGCTGTGCAAGTCTGGTTCATCCTTGGGAACAATTTTCAGATACTTAAGGCGTCACATTCATATGTTGGAACAGTCAGCACATAGAGACAAGATGAGGATGCCCACCATTATAAGGCTCAAGAAGGAAACGGGTTTTATGTCCCAGAGATGAGCGTATTTTAGTCCAAAGTGTGGATGTAAATCCCCCGAAAACAACAAAAACACAAAAAGAAAAACAGAAACATTGTGAAGATGCTGCTAAAGTTTGACCATGATGACCATTGTTACATTTAGAGGGAAAATAGGGGCACTTGTACCATCTTAACTGTTTAGTATGGCAGTGGCAGCATCTTTGCTAAAAGTAGATGACATCATGAGGAAAGAAGATAAAGTAGAAATACTGAAGCAACATCTAAAGTCATCAACCAGGAAGGTAAAACTTGGTTGGTCTTCCAAATGGACAGTAACACTAAGCATTGCAGCCAAAGTGGCTAAAGGATAATATGGTCCATGTTTGGTCAATCTTGAAGTTGATGGGCAGATATGGCAAAAAGGTGTGTGAGTGAGGCAGCCCACAAACCTGACTGAGTTCCACCAGTTTGGTCAGGAGGAGCAAACCAGAACAAGCAACTGTGGACCGAAAGGAAAAAAGTTGGAATGGAAAAAATAAATGAAGACAATAGAGGACAACATTTTACTGCATGCATGCCATTTATCTGGCAGAAATTGTAACTCAAATCTAGTTGCTGAAAGACGACGGCCCAGAAAATTTGATCCAGAAAAGAAAAAATGTCTTTCACTAAAGTTATAAGTTCACTGGTAAATTTGAAAGTTGCACAACAGAGAAACAATACATTTCTCTATTGATAGTCTGGTAAGTCTGGTAGTTCTACGACGATTTCCCCCATTTCTCTACACATTGTTGTGAATGTCTTCTGTTTTTTTTTTAAATACCTGTGGGATTTTTTTTTTTCTTTTTTGAGAATTACTCCAACCACTTTTTTTCTCTTCCTCTTCACTGAATAATGAACACTTTCTTCTTCTGGATTAAACCAACATTACCCTCCATTGAATAATTGCAAAACTCAAATATTTACTGGAAGACAGAAGCCTGATCGCGGGTCTCTCAATCTTAGAGCCATCGAACAAACTCACTGATGGATCTCTAGGCTCATCCTTCACCGGTTCATGAATAGAAATCCTTCCTCTCATTCAGACATTCTCATTGGTGACCTCCAGCACATCTCATGTAAAACTATCCCTCCCTCTATATTAATACACCCTTACTAATTCATGTTTTGGTACTTCAGCCCGACATTGTCGCTTAGCTCCGTGTTGACGACCCCCGGCACCCTCAATACAGACCGTGAACTTTGTGTGTCTGGGCCTTGAAGGCATTGGGTGAAGAAAAAAAAAACGAAAGAGAAAAAAGAGCCAAAACATCAAAAGATGGGTCTTCAGAAATGTATTGTGAGCGAACGTTTTACAGGGTGTCTTTGTGTCGAGTCAATAAAAGGGGGATTAAATGAGCTCTTTGGTAGCCTCGTGTGGCGCTCTCCCCTTTCTTGTCGCCGAACGAATTATAAAAAGAGGTTCATGTCAGGCGAGTCGCCCTTGGGCTCAGAGAGGAGAGGCGAAAACGAGAGCGAGGCAGCTGAGAGGAGCCGTCTCCCCGGCTGAGGTTGTCTGCTTCCCATTTCCTCAGCCTCTCCTCTAGGAAAGAGAAGACGATGAATTAGGCTAGATTTGAACCCTGTCATAAACCAAGAAGATGTCGTTGGTGTGTTTTGCTTTCTTATTTGGAACGGCAAATCAGTTTACGTGCTGATTTTTTAAATTTATTTGCATATTTTGGCTCACATGTTGCTTTAAAAGCCTTCTGTAAATAGAAAAAGACGTTGGTACACATAAGAGACGATGACCAGGGTGAAAGCAGGGGTCTGCGGATTCTCTCACCACACGAGAATCAGACGTAAAATTTTAAAACATTTCTCCTTTTAAGATCATTTTCGAGGTTTGCTTATTGACTAAAATATATTTTCTTTAAGCCACAGTACAAAAGTCATGCGTTTTATTAAGTACACATTAAGGCAGCAGCTTTATTGAACGATAATGTCTTAATTTCTGAACACTGACTACTGTAACCTGCAAACAAGCTACAGAACCTTTACATTTTCTCATCTATATGTGACGCACCAACAGAAAGTAGTGCCCCATTGCAAAGTGTAAATGGGGCACTACTTTACACTACTGAAGACCATGCAAAAATGCATGGTCTTCAGTTATTTTTTCATGATTAAAACTCTAAAAAACATGATATGTATTTAGGTCTTGGTGTTCTCCTGCATTACCATGTACTCTACTCAACCGTTCCTATCTTCTCCACTGTGGGATAATGGTGCAATCAGGTTGACATGTTGTGGGCTAAAAAGTTCAAAGCTACTCTTATCTTCCACGTTCGTTGCTTCATGGACTGTGTCAAAACACAAACAGAGATTCTAATGCGTTGGCTTTCTTCTTGCCACTCCACATAACTCCAGATTTGTAACGTACACCACCAATAGTTGTCCTGTTGAAAGATTGTCTCACCTGGGAATCAAACCTGAAGAAAAAAATATTTAGTCTCTAAACCAGAACAAACATAAGACCCAGAGAAACCCCTGTTAGTTTATAAATTAAGGACTACTTATTCTTATTTTTATTGAATATGTGGAACCAATAGTTTAGTCTTGTACTTTTGTGTTTTTTTTGTTGTTGTTTTTTTTACCCTAACCTCTTTGTCTTTTGGTTTTGATGTTTTGTTTGTATTTTCTTCTAATTCACAAAAATCACTTTGAACTGCGTTGTTGCTGAAAATGTGCTATACAAATAAAATGTCCTTACCTTACCTAAACTATGGATCTCTGTGTCTCCTCCAGAGTTATGGTGAGGTCCTTCAATGCGCTCCTGATGAATGTTCTTCTTGCCCTTTTAGTTTAAGCTGACAACCATAACTTTAGAGGTGTGCAGTTGTAGGTGCTTCCATTTTCACATGATGAGCAGAGAAGTTCAAAGAACAGGATGCTGTTTATTAACCAAACGGTGCTTCATCTAAATGTGTCTGGTGTGTCCCAGGAAGCCATTGTTCACTAATGGTTTCTATAAAGTCTCTGAGGCCTTCACTGTACAGCTGAAATGCTAAAAAAAATGAATTAAAGTCTACTTACTAACTTGGTGTCTGGACTGGACTTTATTTAGGGGTGTCAGACTAAGGGTGGTTGTCCACATGAATTACCATTTAGAATTTTATTCATAATGCATGTTGAATAAATCCTCTTTACACTTATGTGCTGTTTCTTTTGGTCAATGACATTTCTTAACCAATCCATTGATGTTTCAGATGAATATTTTACAAGGAGTTGCATAATCTGGTTCAGCGATGATCTTGGGAAAAGCTGCTCAAAAGTCAAACATTCATTAAAACCCTCACAGGTTGAAGTGTCTCAGTAAAAGGAGAGTTTTATCCTCCTTCTCATCATCATCTGTATTTTTGTTCAAACATTTACCCAAAAAAACAGGACTTTTGAACTAACCCCCACTGGGACTAATGCCGCTTGACGCTCGTTATTGCCGCCATGTTGAACCGCCAACCAGCCGTCAAACCCATTCAGGATCAGTTGGAGGTTCGCGGCCTCGTTCCTGGTTGTTCTCAGCCGCAGATCGCGGGCTTCCGCCGGAGAACTGGACCCTCAGGCGGAAAGTCAAAGCCTGAGCGCCTCATTGTGTGTGAGAGCAGCGGGTCTGGTCACTCTGCTGTCTCTGAGGCGCTTTCAAGGAAGCCCACCCGGAATCTCTTTATTTCTGTTTTCAACCAGCATCTTTTTTATTATTATTATTATTATTATTATTATTATTATTATTATTATTATTATTATTATATTACTGAAATCGTCTTTTAGAAAACACACACACACACACAGAGACAGATACGCAGTAGGATTTTTTTCTCTCCCCCCAATCCACCTGTGTGTTCTGCCTGCAGGCACCGGGGGGGCTTCTCTTCCCTCCTTCTCTTCTCCTTCTCTTCTCCTTCTCTTCTCCTTCTTCTTTCTTCCTCTCTTCTCCTTCTCTTCCTTCTCTTCTCTACACGTCCCCCAGGAGCGACGGACACAAGTCGCCCCGTTTCGACAGAACATGTCCCGTTTTAAAGCGGATTTACTGGGCAGCAGCCGGACACGCCACGGTGCTGATCCAGACGGAGGGAACCACTGAGAGAAAGAGAGAAAGAAGGAGGAGGAAAAAACAGCTAAGGTGAGAGGCTCAAACTGTCCAATTTATTATATTACTATTATTATGTTATTAATCCCCGAGCGGGGGGCGCGCAAAGTTTTTGAAGCTCCGCCGTGACGCACGCCGAGTAGGTGGCCAAAAAAAAAAAAAAAAAAAAAATTGCGCGTCATGAATAGACGAAGTAAGATTTAAGAGCAGGAGCTTTCTGTTTGCCTCATCTCTTTATCTCCTTGTGTGTGTGTTTCTCTTTTCTCTTTTTTCTTCTTCTTTTTTTGTGCTCGCATCTTTCCATCCCTTTCTCAGCGCAGTCATCACCTTGGATGCTTAAGTCAGAAATCCGATGCGGTCTTCTTGACGCGCGAGTTGAAAGACAAGCTCGGTTCATCATTTGAGCGATGTTTATTTATTTATTTGTTTGTTTGTGACTTCATAGCTCATGAGTTTTTGGAGATTTATTAGAAGGACGCACAGCCGGCGCGCCGCGCAGCTTTCCACTGAATACGCTCCTCTGGTTTTCCCTAATGCCTCCCGATCCAATGAGGTGAGAGTCCTGCGAGCCTTTTGACCCGCATTAAACGGAGCCTGAGCGTCTGACCCGAGACCTCCGACACGCCGCGCCGTGTAGTGAAGTTGTCAAACTGTAAACCCGCCGCGCCAAGTGTCACGACCCGAGTTATGCTGGCGCTGCCACCTCGTCCTCCTCTCCACACTCTGTGATAATCAGTTAAAGTGCGACAGCGTGGAGAGCCGCAGGAAGCGGCTTTAGAGGAAGGAGAGAAGAAGTCTAATTAAGACGAGCTGAGGACGTGGCGCGTCAATCTGCAGGGGCGGTCCCAGAAAGTTCAGAAGCGGTGCCCACTAATCTTTGGGTTCTATGTTGAAGAATTTTGATCCACTTTTTTTGTGTTTGTTTGTTTGTTTGTTTTTTGCACACGCTCCTTCAGATTTCACATGTGCAAAGCTACTTATAGCTGTGTTTCCATCGTAAATGTGCACACAACTTTGACGATATTCCACTAATTTCAAAAAAGATACAATCTCCCAAGTATCTGTATTTAGAAAAGTGATAGAAATCACATGTGAATAAATTTGTTAATAAGTTTGTGGTCTTATCCACCTGCAGTAACATTTGGTTGTTGATCACGTGACTTGTGTGATGTGGAACAAAAGGGTTTCCGTTGCAGCTTGTTTTAATACACACATTTTGATAAATCTAAAAATCCACCTCACCCTAGCACAATTTTTAAAAATAAAAAACAGGTTTTTTGGGGGTGGAATTGGTGTTTCCATTAAGCATATTTACTTTTGTGAATCCAATTTTCTCATTTATATGATCAATGGAAACAGCTTAAAACATCATCGTATGTGAATGTGACTAACTGTGAGATGACACATGCTAAAATCACATACGGGACATGCAAAATATATAAAACCCACATATGGCACTCTGGAAAAGAATGAATTTTCTGAAACACAGAAATTCTCTTGTGAAGTTAATAGGAATTCACATGTGAACCTATGATATAAAATAACAACCCTGTAAAATCCCACAAGTGGAACAATTCTAGCACGTGTTTCACATGTGGGAATTACATAACAGTAACATGTGCAACACATGAAGGAAAACTTACATATGGAAGTTGTTTTCACATGAGAAGCACATGTGTAACTATTTCATAGGTGGAACATTTTTAGAAAGGGGACACAATCATACATGTGAACCATACTTAGGAAGTTTTCCACATATTAACATGTGAAAAGTGGAAAATTGTTTCACATGTATAAATTATATTGAGTCAAAACATGTTTAACACTTGGGGTAATGTTACGTAGACCACTCGTATGTTGGAGATATTTTCCAACGTGTTTCTCATGTAGAAATTAGAACATCTGAAACCAATTGAAGTTTTTCCACATGTTAAATGTGTTTTTCCACATCTTACAGATTTTGCTGACATTCTTGCCTTGGTCCTAAATATTTAATTTAAGGGCGATGCTTGGACTCTGTAGCTGGCAATATAAAGGACAAAATGAGACAACTGTGACAAATCGATTGAAATTTGTTTTAATTTGAAAAAAACTAAACTCATATTTTCTATGGGTTCATTACAAAAATTAAGCAATGTTCAAGCATTTATTTCAGAAAACTTGGGTGCATATCTTGCAGCTAATGAAAATTTAAACATAACTTAAAACAAAAGTATTTTTATTACATTAAAAAAAGGCTATGTTTTAGCCATGTCGTGGCTGTTCCCTATACCTTGTACTTTCTCAACCACATTTTGGTCCTTCCACTTAACTTTCCACTGGACACAGCTGTATGTAATGACAGCAGATCTGAAGGCTCGGCCACTTCGACCTCCTCTTGGTTTGTCTCTCATATGTGTTTTATGCGTTTGTAGACTGAAAATATCTTAGATGCATTTACTGAATCGGTATTTGACCTGCCAAACAAGGTCAAATCGTCTTTTAGTGTATTCTTCTCTTCCTTCTTTCATCCATCCATCCATCCATTTTCTGTACACCCTTGTCCCTGGAGGGTTGCTGGTACCTATCTCCACGTTCACCCTGAACAGGTCGTCAGTCTGTTTCTTCTTCTTTCATATAAAAGCAAATATTTGCGCACCTTTTAACGTAACAGAGCGTTTTAGCTCATCAACACGACTCAGACAAATGGGACTTTCTCTAATTTTCAGAAAACATACTTTTTTCTCCCTAAAAGCTTCATTATTCCCTTGAGCCTGCGGGGACGCGCACCTGCTTGTGGGACATTTAACGCATCTCCTGAAGTCCACTTAAAAGAGGTTCAACTCCTCCCTTCAAAGTTTCAACCAGGTCCGGATAGAGGATGGTGCTGCTGCTGCTGCTGCTGCTGTGAATGCGAGCCGCTCGGCGCTGGTTACAGTTTGAAGACGAACTGGAGGAGGTGGAGGGGAGCAGAGGAGAAGAGAGGAGAGAAACACCCTGTAGGTGTGCGCGCGTATGTGTGTGAACGAGAAGAAGAAGAAGAAGAAGAAGAGGAGGAGGAGGAGGTTGGGGTGGGGGGAGCTGATTGCGCTGAGCCTGAGCCTGAGCCTGGGAGCGCATCATCTAGGCGCTCGGTGTGCCACGGAGAGACGCGACCAGGACAAGATGCGGATCACCTCAGCATCCCAGACTAACTGCTGGGATTCATGTCCCCCGCAGCTGAGTGGCTGAAACCTATTCCGTGGGATGAAAATAGGAGGATCTCACACCGGCAGGTCAAAGTTTTTTCTCTCTGTAGTTGGATTTTCTTAATTCTTTTTTTTTCCTTCCTTCCTTCCTTCCTTCCTTCCTTCCTTCCTTCCTTCCTTCCTTCCTTCTCCCCTGGCGCCCGTGATGGAGCGCCACTTGGGAGAGAGAGGATGATGGACATTTTGGCACCTGCAGCACTCGTCCAGAAAAGCCCTCCGTCTCCACAACAAGGCGCGCGCTGCTGACCGAGCCCTCAGGACGGCGATCGCTCATTTGTTTTGAAGTGGAAGAGGGGCAAAAAAAAAAAAAAAAAAAAAAAAAAAAAAGATTGGTAAAAAAAAAAAAAGAAAGAAAAAAAAAGAGAGGTGTGAGCTGGGGGATGTTGCGCGCAGCGATTCCTCGGAGACCCGACGTGCGCACTCATCACATTCCCGCCGAGGAGCGCAGCTTAAAGAGAAGAGCTCCGGTCTGCCTGCACGGCTCACTGCCGCCGCTCGGAACTTGTTGAGCGGCTCTGCAGAGGGAACACGAACCCCGGGGGGGACGCGAGAAAGGTAAGTTCTCTCCTTTGTTCGTGAAGTTTGCGTCGAAATACGGCAACACCGTGGAGGTGGAGTTGAGGGGGGGAAAGTTAACCACACTCCGGCTTTGGACGCGTTTCTCCCTGCAACATCGAGCACTTTTGTGGTTTGGGGGGGGGACAAAAGGCTCGTGGAGACGAGGAACGGAAATTTGGAAATTGAGTGTTTCCATTGGGACGTTTTAGGACGCGCCCCCTTGTGGAAGCTGCGGCCGACCGCGTCGCTATTTACTATATTCACAACTGCTTTTGTATCAGCCTTGTGTGTAGTTATTGTCCACTGCTTAAAAATGAATCAAGTCAAAGATGCTTAGTTTTGCTGCTGATATCTTTATTTTACTTATTTATTCTTTTTGCTGTTAAGTCTGAATGAATTAGCCCTCAGGCAGATACTGACCTCAGCAGAAGCTGTTAATGCCTGACCGTTTTTTTTCTTCTTGAATGAAATAATAATCATAATTATTTTTTAAAGAGACATTGCCTGCCACTGTTATCATGGATACACATGAATACGCTTGCTCGCTTTGTGGTTCTCCGAGTCAAGGTAGAAAAAGGGTCGAAGTGTCAAATTCACATTAAAGTCAACCTACATCTCATCGGCTTCACTTTAAAACAGAATTTTGGAGATAATTCAATTTTAGTTAATAAATTTGCAGTTGAAGCCAAATCTCAAAAGTCTTCCCATGTTAAAGAAATTAAGTTTCTTTAGCTCATTTCTTTTTTACCATTTAGTGAATTGTTAAAGGGGACAAAAAACAACGTGGAGATTAACAAATGGGACTAAATATTGAAGTGAATCATTTTCTTGGGGCATTTAACGGTGCGCCCCCTTGTGGATTGACCACAAGGTGACATTGCGTCATTACACGTGGGCTCAGCCTCGTTGAAGAAACTATTCCCTTCACTATTAATAAAGTAGTTGCCTCTGGTGTTCATGGTTGAGTCAGAATTGGAGGCTGACAGTGTCTATTAAAACAAATCCTCTAAACACTCTAAAAAGATCATTTTGAAGGAAATCAAGTATTATCCAATATTATTTCTGAAAATGTTCTATAAAATCAAATTCTTTGGTCTAATTCACAGTAAAAAAATCTATATATATATTTTTTAAAATGACATTTAGGTTCTCTCATGATAAAGAGAGTTTTGGTTCCTTTCTTCGTTACCATGAGCAGATCATTAAGATGACAAAAAGATCATAGACAGGAATACATTTTTAATCCTTAAATGCCCCTCTTGAATGCGCCCCCTTGTGGAGGATGTAACCACATATGACTGTTTAGTACATATGTTATGCATAATTACATTTCTGCCAGGCTTATTAGCTCATCTCCGTTGTGTCATGAGAGCAGCCTGTTGTTTTGTTTTGATAGCCTATGCTGTTTTCAGCCTCTTTTTAAACTGAATTATGTCAAATATGCCTGGTTTTATTGCCTGACCTCAGGCAGATATTGAACACAGCAGAAGCTGTTAATGCATTCCTTTTATTTCAGCCTTGAGCCAGGTCATATATAACTGTTTTTTTTTTATGGATGTGTCTTCTACTGTTCAGAAAGAAAAGAAAAGAACAAAAAAAAATTTAAAAACCCCATCTTGCTCCTGGAGCTCACGGTTAAGCCAAAACCGTAACAAGAAAGAGTTTGGTTCATGTTAGAAGCAGACTGCAACAGATGTACTACACAGTAAGAAAGAGTTTTGGATATTCCTTTTCGTTGAAGAAAATCCATAAATCACATATGTACTCCGACGGTGAGATGAAACGGCTGTCTTTGCTGAGTTCATCCTCCAGCAATAAGGACATTGATTATTAAACAAATTCTCATGGATTATGGAATACATTTGGAAATGGAGTGTCCTCAAATCTTTGTCCTTAGGACCTTTCAGGATGTGCCCCCTTGTGGTACCTCTGACCACGCTGCTGCTTACTATGTACATAATGCATAACCATATTTTTGTCAATGTTAATAACATTTCTCAAACGAAGAATGAATAAATTAAATTCAGGTTTATAAACACTATTAACCTTCTTCACAAATAAAGTAAAACTGACTGAATATTATGACATCTAACTCAGCAGCAGGAGCTGATACATTCGTGTTATTTTAGCATTAAATTTGTTTTATCTTTAATTTTTGGACATTTTTTCTACTGTTGCCTAATCTGGAGGATGTTCAATATGTCACTGCAGCTAACATGCTACACTTTGTAAACCAATCTCGGATAGCGTGTGCTATTAGTAATTAACATAGTTTTAATAAGTGATGGTTGTTTATATTATTTCCCAACTATATCAGCTGTTTTAGGCCAGCAACAAGTCCTACCTAAACATTTTGATTAGAATTTATCTGAAGTTGGTTGGTGTAGTCAGCTGTTGTTCTCTTGGCTCGTGTGTCGTGTCCAGCGTATCTTTGATAACCTCCAGAGCTAATTTTAAAGTGTATGTTTATATGCGATGTGCTATGAATTATAATATCAACCTAGAATTAAGTGTGACGTCTGTGTTGGAGCAAGAATTAAAGTTTGAATCCAGTGTTAGCTTGCTTTGTACAAAGCTAATGCTAATGACAAGTGTGCTAGCAAGCTAGGTTTCTTATGTAGTTGCTGCTTGCTGCTAGCATGTCTTTGCTGTGGTTGTCAGGGAAACATACCACCTTATGAGAATATTATAAAAAAGCATATCACTATTTCAGCTATGTTTTAGGTCCTCATCAGAAACTAATTCTTATTTTTGGGGGGTTTTATGCCACATAGGAGAGACTTGTTGGGCTAAGTTTGTTTAGAAGTTACATAATTTAGCCGAGTACGTTTTTTAATTTGTTTTTCATTAACTAAAATTATTTATTTGTCATTTAGCTGTTAGACTTGCTGAATGTAAACTCAAAATAATGGATAAACTCCAAACTGACTTTTTAGTTTAATTGATAAGTTTTGTTTTGTTTTTCATTACTGTACAGGAAGAACCATATAAACAATTAAACTGCAACTCTGTATTAATTCAGGGTTCCAATTACATCCTATTAAACTATTGTTAAGCGTGTCACTTTAAATCCTGCGGCTTGTCTTTTTTTTTCTTTTTTTTCCTCCAACGATGGCAGCTACCTGGGTGATCACATCCTTCCGGGCCAACATGCGGACATTTCCAGTCTCCAGATATGTCACCGTGGTTGCAGAATAATGTGCTGGAAGCCTTTTAGGAAAAGTATCTTTTAATAATGCATAAGATGTTCCTGTGTCGCACAGAGAGGCATGCTTGGTGGCGAGGAGTGCCTGAGAGGGGAGGAGGTGGACCCTGGCTCGCCGTTTCATTGGGCGCCCCCGTTTCCCCGTGCGAATGCTGCTGAATGTGCAGCGGTCGGAGTAACTGGGAGGGGCCCCCGGGGAGCGTTCAGCTCGACTCAGGGCAGCCGAGTCACAGTCACCCTGTCAGAAGTGCTGCCCTCGCAGACGCAGGGAGCAGGCGGGGCGGTGGTGGAACAGGGAGTGACAGAGGTTTGTGGCAGATGCAGCTGGTGGTGGCGAAGTTGAGTCGGCTCGACTTCAGCAGTCAAGGACTCGCGTGCCTTCAGAGGCCCGACTTGTCTTAGGGGAGACTGATGCGCACAGACGTCTCCTTGGGGATCAGTGGGCTATGGCTTCCTTTTTTTTTCCCCCTCAAGAACATGATGGAATTAGAGCTCTGAAATATTAAAATTCAAAGTGAGAAACTTTGTAGATGAGGCTCAACAGTCCACCATCTTCTAAAGGTGATGGGAGAACTCTGGATTCTGGTGGTCTGTTTTACAGCCCAGTGGTTGCAAAGAAGTGTGGAAAAGTGTCTGTCACGATTCTGGGGTGTTTGGGTTTCATCTCCCTTTTCCTCTGTTGTTGTGTCAACCCCTGCTCTGCCCTTTTGTGTTCTCCATGTTCCCGGTTCTCTTAAAGAGGTAGTATTATGGAAAATTGACTTTTTTGAGCTTTGCATCACATTATGTTATTCCTTCATCAAAAACATACATGGAGTGTTGCCTTGATTCTTTCCATGTATGTTTGAGAAATCCTTTAAATCTCCCGTAGCAACCATTCAGCTGTGCAGAGCATTCAGGAGGACCTAGCTCTGCCTTCCAGGACGAAGCTCCTGCTTGGAGCTGCAGTTTCCAAACCTCCGCCTCACAGAGCACTCCTCCCTGTGACCCCCCTCCTTCGCCTCCCTCAGCTCCTTCAGACTAGCCAGCAGCAATTAGTAAGCACCTGGTGGAACAACCCATCTGCTGAGCTCATTGTAGAAGCTACTTCTCAGTGAAATGCGGATAAAATCACTGTTAAAGGGTTAATAGTGGAGCCAGGTTGTGAAAGAACAGGAGTTCTTAAAGCGACAGAGATCTAATTTCAAGGCATTAAATTATGAAGTAAAATTTGTTTTAAGTTGTATTTGATATATAAACCATTTTTATAACAACAGAAGGCCACTTCAATGGCATTATGTGTCCTGAAAACACATAGTGTTTAACAAGTTTAGACTGCCTCTGATTTAATGGAGGCAGTCCATCTGTCTCCGTAATGTTGCTTTATGGGTCCTCCTCAACATTGGCAAGCCATGACATATTAAATATTTTCCACCTCTGAAAAAATGTGAAAAATTCTATCTGCAGGTAACAATAAATGTCGCAGAATACATGTGATCAATATCAATTGATAATACATCTGAAAGAATTTTCAAAAATTCCACTGAACTCCAATCCAGAACCGCACTGCATTTTGGGGGATGTAGGCAGAGAAAATACTTTAGCTGCTCGACTTTTGGCTAGCTAAGCAAAGTTGGTGGCATCAACTAACTCATTCCATCTTTGATACCTAGCAACAATCTGTTGAGCATCTTGTGCAGCAGCAGTTTAAGGTTTTTACCTCACAGCTGCTTAAAAGTAAAAAACAAAGGCATGGAGTGAAAACTGTGGCTAAGAGGAGAGGTCATGTCATATTTAAGTGTTTCAGTATTTAAGTCAGTAAAAACAAAAACACAACAAAATAATTATTGAAAAACATATTACACTGATTGTAATACATTTTCTAGCCAAGTTGCTCAGCCTTACCATCCGTTCATGCATCCAGTTTCTTGGGGGGTTTTGCATTTAAAACTCAGGAACTGTGAAATTGCCTTCTATTTTGTATATTAATGCTTTGAAAATTGGCCAAAACGTACCCTGACTTGGATTTTGACTTGGAAAAAAAACATGTAGGATCCCCACAGGACAGACTCACTGTTTGATATCTCTTAATTTAGCCTGTCCTTCCCTGACACGGCGCCTTCGCCAGCCGCCGGCTCTCCCACCCACCGTTTGCTAAACCTGTCGCCGTCATTTACAGATTACAGATCTCACTGATTTGAAGGCGGCATCGCTTTCCGAAGTGGAGTGTGGGGGTGTGGGATAGGGGGGGGGGGATGCTAAACGGCGAGCCGTCTCAGAGACAAACCCCAGGGAAGCATTACAGGCCTCCCGTGCATCGCTCCGCGTCGCCGGCCTGTGTGTTTATTCCCATGGACGGCCAGCGGCCCCATTGGCAGAGTTGTTAAAAGGCGAGATTAGGGATTCAGGAAATGCAGGCAGAGGAATCTGGTGAGTAAAGCAAAGGGAGCTGGCCGGGCGGCTTCTATCTTTATCCAGCTTTCATCTGTCTCTAACTGTCTGCCCTCCTGTCTCCCTCTCCATCCCCCCCCACCCCGCCCCCCCTGCTCTTGTTGCTCTTTTAGTGAGACTCTGGTGGGGAATATGAAACAGGTGGACTCAGAGAAGATGAAAGTGGGAAGAGACAGGACAGAAACAAGTTCAGAGATTGCCCTTGAAAGCGCATAAAAATGTGTGAAATTAAAAACGAAAGGTGCAAAAAAAAAAAAAGGAAAAAGAAATAGCCGTGATACCGGCGGCAACCGTGTAATTAATCCACCTTTCCCTGACTTAATCGGACTCGTTTTTTTTAAGTCATACCTGGCAGCTTAGGGATTTATTGGGAAGTAATGCGGCAGGTGGGAGGTGGGTGCCGCTCCCCCCCCCCGGGTCCTCCAGAGATGTGATGGAGATTATCATTTCACAGTTCACTGGATTTCATTTGTTGAGTTTTTTTTTAAATGAAAGAAACAGAAATAACCTCTTATTCAGAGAACTTTAAAAAATGGTGCAACAACCAACAGCGGGAGATGACGAGGAATAAAATCAAGCAATCGTAGGTAAACCCTAGAACCTAGTGTGAACCTAGAACTGATGAAGTGGTTAGCGAGGAAAAAAAAGACGGAGGAACCACAAAGGTGGGAAATAAAGGATGCGTCCTCTTGTTAATTTCTTTCAAATCAAATTTGATTTCTATAGCACATTTCAGCTGCAAGGCATTTCAAGGTGCTTTACGTAATAAAAATAAAATTAAATAAATTAAAAACAGCATGTGACATTGAATAAACAGTAAGAAAGAAAAAGAGATTTTGAAAAAAAAAAAAGGTTTTAAAAAGATAAAAACATACTTTTGTTACGGAATTTAAGCGCCTGTCGTCGCCGGACTCCGCCGTCTGTTTAACACGGGTATTATCCAGACCCCGTCGCCTAACGGGACAAGGATGAGTTTCTCTAGATTGCACTTTTACTTCAATTCCAAGATACTCAAAAGACTTTGTGGTTTGACTCCCGTTGGAAAGAGCAACTCTTCTCACGATTCAGGAAACTGCTGGGCCACGCTCGAGCAGCCTCAGGGATGAAATGAAAGGAGACGCCGGGTGGGGGGGAGGCGGAGCGGACTGAGGCAGACTCTGGCTGTTTGGGTTAACGGTGACCTCACCGGCCCGACAACGCTCCCCGGCACAGCTCCACCTGGGCCTCTAAAACATTCATGGGTTTAAATATAAAAAGTTGCAGCTTGCAATGCTGGCAGTCAGCTACCTCTCTGGTCCCCAGTTGTTTTCAGACAGCATGTGTGTGCGTGTGTGTGTGTACCTTCTAGTTTAGATGCATTGTGTGCATACACAAAAAAAGTATTTTTCTACTATTTTTGAAGTTGCACCCATCAGGATTTTGCAGGTGTTGTTTGAGGTCTGAACAGGGCTTCCCAGTTTTGTCTGATTCAGATTTTTTGTTGTTGTTATTCTAGGTGCTGTAGTGCATAAAAGACATTAGTGTGTTGAGGTTGAGGTTTTAATTTGTACAGAGAATTAAGGAATCAGAATCTTCCTTCATAGCTGGAGATAGCCACCAGCATCCCCCATGACCCCACTAAGGGACAAGGTTGTCATGGAAATGGATGGATGGATGGAATCTTCCTTCATCCACACAAAAGAGGGAATACCCTTCCACCCCAAAAAAGCAATCAAATCAATAGTGCATTCAAATAACTGTTTCCTTCAGTTGTCATTATAATGATGTGTATTTCAAAAATAACCTAAAAGAAATCTATCTTCACATCGTAGACGTATTTGACGCCTTGAAATTGGCCTCTGTCTCTTTAGGAAGCTTCTGCTCTTTCTAATACTCACCCTTCATTACGTCATCTTTTTCTCAAGTGTGCATGAATCAAATACATTTTTGATTTTACACCATCCCTCCCTTTAAGGTTTTAAAAAGTGAACTTAACTTAGACAGTAAAGTTATGATGGCTCAGTGGAATGAAATCAGCCTCATGCCAACGCACGTTGGTCACGTTTGTTCCCTACAAAGCAACTCGAACAAGCTAACTGCAGTGGAAGCCTCCATATTGGCAGTTTCTTCTTTGGAACGTAACGACAATTTATTGGTAGAATGCTAATATTTGCGTATTTGCAAATTTTTCTAAAATATTTTAAATAAAATGCAGCTTGGGCAGCTGGGATACCTACATGCTAGGTAGGTAAACAGCCAGTTCAGTGTTCTCTTTTCTTGGCAATGATTGGCTGTACTCCAAGTGGGAATCAAGAAGATTGTCCATGTTGTCCATGTTAGTTATTGCGGTAGTGCCAAGATGGTTTCCACTGTGCGTATTTATGTATATTAAGGTATATTTGGTGTTTGAACTCTTGAAATAGACAGTTAAAAGTGTTTTAGGGAGAAAAGGTTTAGCTTATGAGTGGATGTGGAGCCCATGCCCAATCAATCTCGTGTGTCCGATGTAAATGCGCTTGACCATGCAGCTGTTTTACACTTTTTTAGCTTCCACCAAAAAAATAAGTGTCTGAAATGAAGAAGGTCCCTTTGCACATAGAAACTACACTAAGGGTGCAAAAAAGGATCTCTGATGGAAAGAAGAGTGGACACTGCCAAACAATGCGCATGCTTTTTACTTTTACAAGCACAATTTACTGGTAAAGAACATCATTGGTGCCATATTTTAATGTGTTTAGTGTGAGCGTGCAACTACATGCAATTGGTGGCAATTAGGAAAATATCTATTCAACAAGTACCAAGAAAACGACTAGTACAGCACCACAGTGATTGTCTTTACACCAAAGAGGAACTGAGTCAAGTGGATTTCTCTAGAAAAGAGGAAGCAACAGACCCACAGCTGGTCAGAAGACGTGGTGAGGTAGGAGAGGTGGCCGGATGGACACTAGCAGAAACCTAGCACTGAACACGTATTTTGGGCTGCTGTATTCTCTGAACTTTACTTTTCAGAAGAGATCTCATCAGTTCTCGCTGACTGATTTGGCTAACAAAAACGCTAACATTTTTTGAAAGAAACTGATTCGTTAGCCTCTGATTTTATTACTATCACTCCACGTTCTTCCGCTTACTATTGGAATAAGGAATATTATTCCTGTTTTTTCACCTCATAGATCTCATAGGGTATCATAGATGTTCCACACTTTCATCGTTTCACTTCTGGATGGCTGCAGGTCTTCAGTAGATATGAGGGAATTGTTTAGAAATGCTCAACTTTACTGTTGACATTGCAGAAAATTCTGGTGTTTCATCAACAATAGTCATTTTCCTCTCATTTCAGACAATTCTTTTCCCATTAAAAATACTTATTTTTTTTAAATAAAACCAAAACGCTGCCTAATATCACAGTGAAGACATTTTGTCCAAATCTGCTTTTTTTTCTAAATTTGTCAGAAAACATACTTTAACACATTTTCTCAAACATTTATTTCAATTTTTTTAGTGGTTTATTGAGACAAACGTTGCTTTAAAAAAATATTGAAAAATCTTTTTTTAAAAATTAGATATACATAAAATACCTGTATTATTTTAGTAAAATTGCAATTTATATGTAATATTTCTGAGTGTTTTGATTTTACAGTGTTCACTATCCATTCAAAGAAAAGGAGAAACCATCTTTCTACAGATTTCTATAAATCTTTTTAAATGTTAGCTTCCCCCTCCATACTTCAAGATAAAAAGTCCAAATTAATATGTATTCATGACTGAGGAGAGATGAAATACTGCGCCCCGTAGGCATAGTTTTTCACCATAAGTGACAAGAAACATAGGTTTCTCAAGCTTTTAACGGCACAATTTTTCCCTGCCATATATGTTTTCGTGCTCGGAAGGATTCCCGTCTCCCTCCATCCTCGCCTCCTCTGATGTCCGCAGACCTTGATCGATGGTCCGAGGAAGAGGCCCGGCATAAAATAAACCCCTTTCTTCTCACTTAAAATGCACGTCCACACTTCATCCATCTGCTCTCCCTTTTTTTTCTTCTTCTTCTTTCCCTCACCTCGCCTCCCCCGGGGCAACGGAGGGTCATGAGCAGGGGAGTAATGATGGGAAGGGGGCCGCTGTGGCCAGGATGGTGCAGTGGTTACAACCTGGCTTTTTGTGATTGCGCTGCTTGTTATCGAAGTCTTCGCCAGCGCTTGTTGTCTCATTACCCGCGACTTGAACCGCTTTTTCATGTCGAGATGTCGCAATGCGAGGTGTGTGGCGCACGCACACACACACTTGATCCAGTCGTCTCTTTAGTCTCCTCCTTACCACAGTAATATTATGTATCTTAATGGGAACAGGGAGCTCTGAGCCAAGAGTTCCTCTGGATAATTGGCTGCTTCCTCACCTGCTGACATCTCCCCCATTGACATTCTTACATTTTACATTTAAGGTGCTTCATTTCTTCTCCCCACCTTAACCTCTGTTTTTTTCTTTCTCCTCCCTCTGTCCCTCTGACTTACACTTACTTTTTTTTTTTACTTTTTGGACTGATTCTACATTGTCATCTGTTAAATTTAATCCTGGCTCTCGGTGAACGCTCATTGTGATTCATGTGACGGACTTTTCTTGCAAGCGAGAATAAATGCGATGAAATTCTTTCATTTCATTTGAGCAGGACTTATGCAATAAGAGGCAATTGGAGGATATTCGAAGGAACTTCTTTTTTTAATAAGTGGGAATGCAATTGCTGTATTCTCACTTATTAAGATCCTGTTTACGTTTATAGCAAACTATAGCAAATTATACTAATTCAAATATCAAAATGTTCTGCTTCTGGAGATTTCTGCTGTATCTTTTGCTAAATTTTAATATTGTACTTTTTGAAATATTTGCGCTTTGGTGCCAAGTTCAGTCCCATTGGAATAAATTGAAATTCTACAAAGTTCTGCTAAAATCACTGCTTACTACTTCTGCGACTTCAACATAGAAACTCCATTATAACAAAGCAAAGGAAAGAGCAAAAGAAGATAAAAAAGAAGTATCCTCTGGTCCAATTCTTTTTCTGGGTTGAAAGAATAAAAGTCTAAAAAGTAGACTTTTATTCTCCTTTTTAGTTGTTTCTGGATTCTAAGTTTGTTCTAATGGCTGTTCCGAGATGCTAGATAAGTGTAAGTAAGTAAGTCCTCTGGACTTGTATGTTCAAATGTTTACTGTTCCTGTTCTGGAAGTAGTTTTTCTGGATTCTACGTTCGTTTATCAGCCTTTACAGTTCAATATGTGTTCAATATTTTAAAATCTGTTATTTTCTCCACTAACAACCAGAAATAAGCACAAGAGAGTAAATCTGATCAAACACCGGCCATTTATTTCCTAGTCATGTGACAGTGGATATTATTACTGATTATTACAAACAGCAGCTTTACTTATTGAGAAATAAGATTTTATCACAGATTAACTTCTACATAATAACTTAAATCCCCAAATAATTCAGATGTAAATCAGAAAATCAATCAACTGAAAATTTAAACAAAAAGATTAACTTGAACTCTGTGATTTTATGATGCTGGGAACATTTAGCCACAATACAGACTAGGGTTTTTGGTTATTTAATTGTGTCATCTATCCATTGCCTGTAGGCACAGGCATCCATGAAAGCACACAGTGCATACAGTGGATCTCCAGCGAAGACACAAACGCCATACAGCCTGTTGTTGAACCCAAATCCTCCACTAGAGTCACCCTGTCACAAACACAAAGCTTTTAGTTGTTATGCTGCTGTGATTATCCAGTAAAATAGAAACAATGTCTAAATTTTGCGCAGAAAATTGCTTAAAGACTTACGTACGTGAGACACGTCCTTCTTAGAGCTTCTCACACAGGACTACTTCTGGTAACCCTACCTAAAGTCCTTGTCTTTTGACAGTATCTTTTCCAACTTTTCATGTTCATCAATCTTAAACTCTGCACACTGAAGATCATCTGGGTGATTTTCAACTGTAGAGGAAAAACAGCATAAACATGTAAGACCTGTTGAAGTGTTGACACATTTTGCTCAGTATATGACCTTGTTACCTGTGGGTATGAAACTGCAGTGTTGTTACTTGTGTAAAATGTATTTTTTTTCACATTTGTATAATCTATGAAAAGCTTGATCTCTTTCACCTCCTCACTTTTTTTTCTAGTTACCTGCAGAAATGCACTACTCCCGGTCAAAAACAACCAATCAGAGTCAAGAGGAGGGTCTTAGCGCTGTCGATTAATGCTCATGCACACCCTGCTCACTTTACTGCAATGTGGGCTTACTAAAATTTTCAGGCTAGTCTCACAGTTTTCTCAGAACTGTGAGACAGCTTTAAGCAGTTTTTCTCAGACTTTTTGATTATCAAAACCTCGACTAGCTTGCTGAGTTCAGTTCCAGCAGAGAGTCTAAAAACTGATTTGAATCTGAGTCATCTTCAGGTAATAAGAAAAACAAGGTGAAACATGAACATTCATCTCACTTCTTTTGTTAAAGAAGCCAACTCGTGTTGGTCCATAACCTGCAAACTGAACCTTGGTGTCACTGAAACACAAGAAAAACAAAACTAAAAAAATAAGTCTAAAAAATTTGGTCGATTAAAAATATAAACCATGGCAGAGTTATCAGTGTCTGAAATTCATGTCTTTAAGAATTATGAGAATATTCAATAAGCTCAACTTGATAAAACCTGAGACTGATTCACCTTCACTGAAGAATCTACTGCCAGATTTCCAGCAAACAGCTTTTTGGTGAAGGCAATAAGATCCCAATATTTTAGTAGACTTTGTTCTCGGATACAGTTATGTGCTTGTGGCAGACCTAAAACCCAAATGTGCCAGAAAAGTGTGAAAAACACTTTGTGTTTCAGAATTTCTTTAGATAAAATTGTTTCAACTTGCTACTTTAAAGTAATTTAACATCTACTTAAACAAAACCTGTCTAAGCTAATCATTTGGACAAGTTGGTTCAACTTTGCTGGCTACACTTGAAAAAAAGTGAAATAGCTCTTTACTGTCATGCCCATTTTCTGCCAAAACAGATACCAACTTCAGCTGCTTTTGTAACGAATGATATTGGGCAGATCACTGAACCACTCTAGAAGACTCTATCAATACAACGGGAAGTGCTCCTTCCTCTTAGCTACAAAATAAAAGCCTCAAACATAGGTACAGCAGGGTTTCAGGCTAACAGCACTATTCTTTCATAACAAGAACTCCTAATAGTTTCAAGGCAAAGTCACATATTGACAGTAACTGAGCAGCTCTTTGAGAATGACTTTGCGGTGACGTAAATTATTGTGTCGTTTGGACAGCTTAGTTCAATATCTGTGGACCAGACCTGTAGAATCAGAATCCAATAACAGGAAATAGACTAGAAACTCTGTTTCACATCAAATTGAATCAACTCTACTCTGATATTTGCTTAAAGTAACATTATTTGTGCCACATATTCGCACAGTGTGTTGTCAATGGAGTCAACAGTTTAACAGTTTGTTTGGCCACTAGCCGATCAAACTGCTTGGAGGTTCTACACCTTCTTCTCCAGGTTTTTCTCTTTGGACTGCTATTATTCACTCTGAGTCAGGTTCATGTTTCACAACAGGAAAGCCTCACATAATTCCAGCCACGGCCTTGGCTATCTGGCTCTCTGCAGCTCGCTGCTGACACATCAGGGTGGCAGATAACTTCATTTAAAAGGTCAGTTTCAATACGAAACATAAGACGACCAATTAATGAAGCTATTCCAAAAGGAAGGGAATTATTAATGTTGTGTTTAAGATGGCATTTAAAAAAAGCAAAGGCTGACAGAGGGGAAAAATCAAGGGCATGACCACCGTGTGCCAGTGGCCTCGCTTGGTTGGGAGTTATAAATGGATGTGTTGCCGCGTAGGAAATAAATCACAGTGTGTGATATACTACAGTGGTCCTTCTTATGACCACATCCACCATTTACACCGCTTTGACAATGGAATGCAGTCACAGCCTGTTAAAATAAGACTTCAGGGACTAAGATGTTAAGAGCAACTTCATCTTGTTTTGATGCCTTTTAAGAAAAAAAAAAACTATAAATTTTTTTCTTGTAAAAACGTTAATACCCCTTGAATCTTTGCCATGCTACTGTATGACCTCAAATTTCAGTTTATTTTCATTAGGTTTTTAGTAGGGATGCACTATATTGTCTGCACGGTATTGGTATCGGCCGATATTAGCTGTAAAATTTAATATTGGACATCGGCAAACTAAAAGGTGTTGTTTGTTATGTGACAGTGATGCCAATGTGCACCGTTTGAGTGTTGTCATTGTCTTAGAGAGCAAATGTCATGAATAAATTTGACATTAAACATAATGCAGGTTAAGAGTGTTGCATTATTTTCGGCCTCCTTTTTAGCATTTGCATTTGGTAGCAAGCTAAATTCACAAAGATAATGCAGTATTTTAATTCAACAGTAGAGAAAGCCGTGTGGTTTCAGTAAGTAGGTACAGGGAAAAAATATTGGTATTGGTATCGGTAATATCGACCAAATGAGTTTTAGCATAACGGATATCGACCAAAAATCCCTGGTTTTTAGTGATGGACAAACACAAAGTATTCAGAATTAAAGAAAGTTGGATAACATGAGTTACAACAACAGCATTTTGGTTGATAAAGTATTTTTCTAATTTAAGCTGCGACTCAGCACTGAAACACTGAAGGGAAATGACACATGGTTGCTTAACATAAAAATGACAAATTCTTATTTGTATTTAACACAACACTTAAAAATCAAGTGATTGTTTTCTTTTACAAGGTATTCCCCTTTGGACATTGAAAGAAGCGACCTGTTGGCATGTTGTCAAACTTTAATGACGGACGCCGTTATCAGCCATGCATATGAACATGTGGCAGAATGGTTGCTGCGTCTTTATATTCATGTGTCAGCAGCACCAGTAGCAGGAGAACGCGTGCGAACGCAAACATGACAGGTTTTCATATCCATGCAGCTGCACGCTCAAATACGTCTCGGTGCGGCTTGTCAACTTTACGTCCGGGCCTCATGCCTTGTTAGGACTTGTTTTCATTTTTAATAATAATATTTTAATAGCTAAGTTGCTGACCTTTTAAATGCTTCATGAGAGGAAATGAATAAATAATTAGCAGAAGTCATCTCCAATTATTTCTCTGGCTGTGTGGAATAAGAATTAATCTGACTGAGGTAACCTGCAGTACATAAATTGTGCCTTTATTCGCCAAGATGGAAATGTGGATAGCAACATGTTCCAGGTAAAAGTGTCTTGTGCTTTCAGTGAACAGATGATTCCCAAGATCCAGACAGCTGATGAAGGCCTAGATTTAATTCAGTCCAGCTCTATTCATTGTGTAATTCACTTACATTGCTATAAGGTTAGTTTATTTTCTTCTATGTAGTTAAATTAAATTCATGTCAACCTAATTTTTTGTCATATTATGAGGTATTGAGGAAAAGTGATCTGTATATGACTATTGCTTAAAAACTTGGGCTTCTTGTCTGTTGATTCATACAATAATACAATATAAGAACTTCTATTAGTCTGGTCAATAGTTTGGCTGAAGCTGAGTAATATCTGCTTGAATACAACCTATATGAAGTTTTGCTCACCTAATTACTAATCAGTGTTTAATAGACAAAATGCATGCAAGCTATTTTTAGGTCCAACAAAATAACTAATTTTGTTAGATGATAAATTGTCCCAGAAATGTTTTTTTAGGCCATTTTCAAGTAATATGATTATGGCATAATAATGCAAGCACACATTTTCAAAGATTAATATCTTTAAATTCGACTGAACATTCCTCTGACTTTTCAAAGGATTTAACACAGGAAGAATGGAATAATTTTAAATGCTTCTATTTTCGAAGGGGTACATTTTTATAACCTTGTTGTACCTTATAACCTGCTCCTAGAGCTGGTTGCTCTGATGAAATCCAGCTCCCGTGAATGATGCTCATATCAACCCAAATCAGGATAAGTATCGAAACCTTTTCGTTGGACCAATGCCTCTCTATGAATACCTGTGTCTGATTTGGCCGTACAGGCGGATGCAGACCTGTTGTCTCTGTTCCAAATGTAACATACACATACAAGCAGAGGAGCAGTTTTGTTATATTAAACACTGAAAAAGTTGAAAGATTTATCCAAACCTGCTCCTCAGCACAATTCTGTCTCAAGGGGCTGAGGACGTTTCCCTCCACCTGGCTCGGTTGTCTCTCTGACATGCACCATTAACAGGGAGGTTTTATGCGGAAAAGCTTGGAAAGCAGTCTGCTTGTGAAATCATGTCAGCGAGTCGTGTAGACTGGCTTAGTTCTCCCAGACAATCTGAATACTTCTGCAAATTGGGTGTATATTATTCCAATGGCTTAAGTAGAGTCAAACGATAACTTCACTGCTTTCTGTTGTTTTGCTCGCACCGCTTTTGTCCTTTATGTTAAAGAGAACGCGAGCAGCATTGCTTCTGTCTTTGTGCTGAAGTGAGAAGATTCTCGGGGGTGCGGAGGCTGGAGAAAGCTGTAACGTTGTAGGTTTCGATGCTGCAGAGTGCGATGAAGGTTTGGTGTGAAAGCAGCGGGATCCGGTTTACCCTGATGGCCTCAATTACCGCTTCCTCCCGTGTTTTGATGGACAACAAACACCAACGTGGTACTTCTGTCTCGCACCCGTCCGACTTTCTTTTCACACGCACACCTCTGCTCCCCATGCTGTGGCCTGTGCTAATGTTGTCTGACTGTCAAAATCCAGTCCCATAAGGGAGGTTTCCTCACATTCCCCTCTTCTTCTGTTTCTCCGCAGCGCCAGATCGTCGCACGGCGACGCGGACTATGACTGACAGCCAGGGGAGCTGAGGAGACCTGCCACTCATTTTGCTATCAGCGTGTCACAGGGGCTCATCTAGACCCCTTCTTCCTCCTCGGTCTTCTCTTCTTATCTTCTGTAACCTCAAAGTCCTGGGCCTCTCTGGAAACTTGGAAAAACCCTCCTAGATCAAGCATTGCTCCCCCTGCCCCAAAGGGCATTTGACATGCCTCCTCACTGCGTTTAAGTCATCTGAAAAAGACGACTGCAACCCACTACTCTCCTCTGGTTGGTACATCTTCAGAAGGAGGCGCGCTTCGTCGGAAGGAGCTGAGAGAGGAGCAGTCATGAGGTTCCAGTTTGCACTGACCCTCCAGGCGATATGGACTGGCATGTGCCACGCAGCCATGCAGCACTACCCTGCAGCGTGGGGCCACTACGATGTCTGCAAGTCCCAGGTGTACTCGGACGAAGGTTTAACCTGGGACTACATGGCCTGCCAACCCGAGGCAGCAGACATGACCCAGTTCCTGAAGGTTACTCTGGATCCCCCCAACATCACCTGCGGAGACCCTCCGGAGACGTACTGCGCCCTGGTGAGTACGTAACCAAAACTGAACAGTCCTCTGTCAAGAAAGCACAGGGGTGGAGGCAGCTTTCTCATCAGTTTATAAGTGTTGTGTGTCTACTTGGCATGTTCTGACCCCACAGCCATGACAAACACTCTCAAAGGCCTGTGTGACTCAGATATGTAGCTGTGGCTGAAGGAATTGAGGCTGGTGCCCATTGACGTCATGTTCTGCTGTTTGGAGGGCTGTGTCTCAGTATGCACAGCAAATACAATCTGATGTTGTGGTGATGCCGCTGAAAACACAGGGAAATGTGACTTTACCAGCTGAAGAAACAAGCACACGCTTCAGTCACCTCCCTCACACATCACACACCATTTTCTCTCTGTTCTGTGAGTTTGTATTAGCACTTCCTCCCTGGGAAAACTAAGGACAAGTAAATCATGAATGACATCCTCGTCTGTTGGTCTATGTGGCTATTTGTGATTGGTTGAGGGTGGGGGTTGTGGGGTAGTGCTGAAGCACATTTGCCCTAATCGGGCGCTGGGTGACTCAGTTTGTAGGGCGCCCAGTGGTGTAGGCGCTGTCATCCATGACGCTGTTATCCTGTTTGATTCTTGGTTTCAGGCCATTTGCTGCATATTTTCCTCCTTTCCTTTGTTCATTTGCTGTACAATAAAGGCCACGAGAGCTTAAAAAGTCTTGGGGAGTCATGGGTTAAAGCTAATAATGCCACAATCAGGACTTTTCATACCGATCCATGTCATTTAACAACAGGCATTGGACGACAACAAGTTCCAGTTGAACGTTTAATTAAACTCCGATCAGAAATCAATGCTTTGTAAATTCCTTCAAACTCAGTTTCAATGTATTCACCTGCATTTCATGACCTAAATTAGTTTTCTAATTCTGCTCCACCTAACATTCTGGATCCTTCATCTGTTGGTCAACGGCAGATACATCGTTTACATGTCGTTTCAACACAGGGTTAACTAACATTTCTTAACTACCTTGGCAATGTTTTCCCACGGAGCCGTTTGCGTCAGGCGAGGCTAATGCTAGCACGTTTGCTCCCATGTTTTGCTATGATATTTAGGCTCTCTCAACATATTTCGGAAGAGTTCCAGTTGTCGGTGTGTGGATGAAACAGGTGCTGTATTAACTTGGCATGTTGCTTTGAACTCAACAGAGCTCCAGCTCTTGCTAACACGATATTTGTTGACTGCTTATGCGTTGAAACGCTCAACTGAGCTAATTTCTTAAGTATCCCAAAACAAGCAAAGGAAAATCATATTAGGTCAAGTATTTAATTAGCTAACCGCTCGCTGGCTTCTTCTGGGCACTTTTCCCCTTGAAATTCACAGCTGGTCGCTTCGGATTAATCCGAAATGATGAATCCATTTCGGGCCGCAGCGTGTTACCAAGTCATCAAAGATTCCATCAGAGCAAGTGCGCTCCTCAACGGCTTTCGAGGGCCCTTTCAGATAAATCGGGAGATGTTTCAGGGAAAAGTAGTAACTTGAGGCGTATAAATAGACCGTCGCCATCAGCACAAATTCAGCTGAGAGGGAAAGATAGAGGAACAAAGAGGGATTAACAAAACACAGATGACAAAAAAAGAAAAAACAGCAAAAGAATGATCAGAGAGGCAAGAAGGAGCACACATGAGGGAGACGGCGGCTCGGAGGACTCTGTGCAAAGCAGAAGATGACTGAAGAACTAATATCTCCTGCGCAGGGGAGGAGGGATGCAGGCTCTAAAATGTGAATAATTCAACGTGTTTTGTAGCTAATGTGTTTTATTCATAGGACACATTATTCAGCACGACATCTCAGAGGCACTTCTCAAAAAATGCTGACTCCTGTGACTCCAAGGTTGGTTGAAGACGGTGGGTGGGTGGGTGGGGGGTGGGGGCAGCGCATCGTCACAGTCTGTGTGTGACCGCCTGCCCGGCACTTGACTGACACGAAGAGCCAGAAGCATTTCAAAAGAGTCGTTACGGCACTCGGAAAAGTCTGAAATATCGTGATTTGATTTCTGTGTTTTATTTTCTTTTTCCTCAGGAAATAGGAATCAGATGGTTGCTGATGTTTATCCAGGATTGTGATCATGTGATTGCTGCAAAGCTAATGTGACGCCAGGGTTTCTTTATGTTGAGCATGTGAATAAATATGAGTTGTTTTTTTTTACAGAGTTCTGTTGTGATCAGTCCATTGATTTAATTTCACGTACCGCTGGAAAAATAAATGCCAAAAAATAATAATAATAATAATATTGTAAGTTATTTCTTTCTGATATAATAGTAAAGACTCCTTCCTTATTTACTTCCCCATTTACTTTTTTAGTTTCATATTTCAAAGCCTGGTCAACATTTCAACACTTTGCTTTGCTAAAACAACAAATCTTATCAACTGTTTTTGGTCTAATATCTAGTGCAAATATCTTAGTATGTTTGAAATAAGACAAAACTAACTTACATTTAACTTATTTTGCAAGATATTGATTAAAAGAAAGTACTTGTTCTATTGGCAGATTATTAAACTAATAAGATATTTTTCCGTGTTATTAGTTATATATCCTGCTAGAGGAACTACTACTTTTTCACCAATGTAAAGGAATTATTAACTTAAAACAAGCACCTACATCTTGCTGAAAAGTTACTTGTAAGTTAGTTGTTGTTTTTTTTTATTTCAAGTGATCTAAGATATTTACACTGGGAACTAGCCCAAAAATATTTGGTAAGATTTTGTGTTTGTGCAGTGATTATGAAGTGACTGGACTCATCAGCAAGTTGACTCTGTAAAAGTGTCGCATTTTTAGAATGACAAATGTTAAGGAACTCTGGTTTCACTATTTTTGCTCTGCGGCAACGAAACGATCTAAATCCCGGCTAAACACCAGCAACCATCGGATTCCTATTTCTGGAGAAACACAGCCGAAACTAGGTTTGCGATTATTACCGCCATTCTCTTAACAGGCTGATGACGGTTTATTGAATTAGCGGCAGTTTGTGCTGCGCCTCTACACCGGCGGTCAATGCGATAGGAGGGCCTCGATTAACCAGGCGGCGGCCGGGTCCCGCCAAGCCATTTCCTCTCTCCGCTGTACTCCGTGGATCACAAATCACACAAGCATCAGTGAAATATGACCCTCCCTCAAAAGTCTCCCTGCACCACCTCGCCGCTTAGCCTCGGAGTCCAATCCACTGCGATTGCTTTATTTTTACCTCGGCCGGAGAAGAGCTGCTCCAGATCAACAAGGAAACAATTATCATTGATATTTCAGCCACTGCCGATCAGCTGCTGCAGTGTCAATAACGGTCGTATCATGAGTCGGATCGTTGCGCATTCGGGTAATTATCGTATTCTGGCGTTATCAGGGAAAATCATCTCTCCGGCAATTGATTTTAAAAAGAAAAAAAAATGTTTTTGCGCTCAGAGAGGACGTTGCTGCCTGGTTTCTACTTCCTGGAGAGCTGAAGGTAACGGACACCGAGGTCTGACAGGAGCGAGGCAGGGAGGGAGGGAGAAGCTGGAGGGCGTGGCGCTCAGGTTGCGGCCTCTGTCCCAGGGTCGCAGATAAAGGAAGACAGCGTCACACACACACTGTACACTCACACACTCACGCACACACACTGCTTGCTCCAGTGAAGACGTTTTATTCTCCTTCTAGCCTGCTGACCTTTTCAATAGCAATAAGCTGGCATTCTCTGAACTCTGGCACATGAATCTGCCATGATATGAGATTTCACCGTCGCCTCCAGTTAGACTCACACTGGCTTTTAAATATCTGGACAGCTTTCGCAGCCGCAACCACCTCCATGGCTGACATTGAGGATCGAGAAGGAGGCTTTAACTTCGACGTTCGTGAATTGTTAATGGAACGTTTTCAAAAGTGAGCTGTTTGTTTGGGAAAATTTACAGCGAAGTATTAGGGCCAACCTAAGTTAAAACTGAGAAAATGATGAGAATAAAGCAGAATAAAGCAGGCTTACAACTTTTTTTTATCGGTTTTAGAAATAAGGAAATACTTAATATGTTAATACTTCAGAAACAGATTGTTATCCGTCTTGTGTCCTGCTACTCATAATAATCTGATGTTGTTTACTACGACTTTAATATGGTAATATTATAGCATTATTCTTGCATTGCAGCTACTTTATTCTGGTAATTTTACATCTCGTGTTAATATGGATTTATCCTTGCAGTATTGCTGCTTTATTCTCGTATAATTCGGATGTTATTCTCATAAGAGTTTATGCTCGTAATTCTACAACTTTATTCTGTTATTATTTTTTTTGTCAGATTCTAATAATCTGTCATAAAAATGTGCCAAAAACAAAAAAGAAAAAGAAGATTAAAGCTAAAGAGTTCTACAATAAAACACTGTTACTGGCTTGTGTTACTGCGGATGTCTTTGTTCTTGGCAGAGAAAGTGCAGTCTGTGTCTATATTGGTGGCAAATCTGATAAATCCTTAAAAGTCCATCGTGTTCCCCAGCCAGTTAGCAGGTAATGTGAAAAGAAAAAAAAACAGATTGTTAGAAGTTGGTGGATAATGTGTCCTTTTTTCCAGTTTTAACATTAATCAGAAATAGACAAACACACAGTTTTGATTCAGTTTTTATTCTCCGTCCTGTGAATAAAAACTCGTAAAATTTACGTAAGCTTTCCAAACAATCAGCTTTTCTCTACTTAAAGCTTTTTGCCCTCCTGCCTTTAAACGTGAAATTATTCTTTGTTTCTGTTAATCATGAGTGTGAAACTGTGTGAGAGTTTTTTTTTAAATATCTTCTTCACGCTGCTTTAATTCATGCAGACTGGTGGTGCTTTTAAGGCGAGCTTAATAAAAAGCATTAGCAGGGCTCAGCAGAAGTGTGAAATGGTTGTTTTCCTCCTGCTCAGGTCCAGTATCATCTCCTTTTCTTAAATGTATAATGAACCATTTTGGCTTAGTGTTGTACGTGATAAACTTTATTCAGACTTTTTTCTGCTTTAGAAAGGAGTTAGCTTAAAAAATGAAGTAAAAAAAATACTTTAGTTATGAGTAAATTCTGCTATTTTTTTATTGGGGCATTTGACAAAGACGGTGTGGAAATATGTCTGCTTTGGGACTCTAAGATGCATTTTTTAAGAACAAAATATCTAAAAAAGACAGTTATTACACAAATACACAATTATTTTTACCATCTAATTATTACAATCTTAGCTGGAGAAAAGCTCAACTGTCCTATCTTCCCATTTGATACAATTTGAACATCATTTACCACCAACTCTCTTAGCTGCACCAGTCAGAAATGTTGTGGCTTAAATTCAGTCTTCAGCTTTTGAAAAACCTTCATCTTGCTAACACCAGCACAATACAGAAGCAGGTTCAACACTTAAACAACAAAACACAAAAGCAACTTTGCTACATTAGTTTGCCTTCCTGTTATCTACTCAAAACCCGGCTGTCTCTCACCTGCTGGATTAACCACAGACGTATCTTTTTTAATGTGTTTTTTGTTTTGCTTTGGTTCTTACACAAACAACTTCTACACCGAAGGTTGTTGCGGTTACCGCGATCTCGTAGCACTTGGCACGATGGGTTTACTGCTTAAAAATCAGCAATCTGACTCAATTCTTTTGCCATTTTTATTTAATATTGCTTCCCAGTGAATACAGTCAATTCATTTTGGATTATTTTTAGATGGACACCAATTTTGCTGATGCATATGTACTTAAATAACATTAGATATGTGCATGTAGCTTATCTTTTACCAGTTCCCATGTTCCAGTTTTTGCAAGGACGAGCTATAACATCGTTCATAATGCCGCCTTCATGAACCTTCTAATCTTTCTAAAAGGTACCTGACAGGGGCTGGTCTTCAGGCTGCTGGTACTTCCTGTGGATTTACACCGTGTCATAAAAGTCTGACCTTTTCCTAAGCAGATCCTAATTGGAGGTTTTCGTCCCTCCTCTGTCCCAGTCTTACACAGCGTGTCACCACTCAACATGATCCACGCCGGCGTTTCATTGAGAAGCCAATGTGCCATCAGCAGGAATGACACGTCTCATTTCTTGCAGCAACACTTGGGCGACGTGAGGTCTGAAGGTTGGAGAAAAAGGACAATAAGACGAGACCTGTTTTGGTTTACAGCTCTGTCGTCTCGTCCGTGATTTTCTGTCAAACCCGCTCATGTTGCCGTTTTGGAAAAATCCAAAGCCTAAGCTTTCCTTTTCTACCCTAAGGGTTTGCTGCGTAAAAACAGCACACGATTTCTAGAGCAATTGTTGCGAGTAAACACGGCAGAGAAAAACTATTAATTAGCAGAACTGTTGGACATCAGAGGACCAAACTCTGAAAGCGTGAGCATTTCGTGGCTTTCATCTCAGCTGGACCCAACAAAATCAAATATCTGTCGTGGCTCGTGGCTGAGTCAAAGGACACGAACCAAAACAAATTAAAATGAGACAAATCAGAGTCATTCTCAACTCTTTTTTTCCCCCTCCATCTTTGTTTGATTAATGATAGCTATCTGGAGTCCCGAACAAAGGTGCAGTTGTTGTTTCTGCATAATTTACCAAGATGCAACGTTTGGGACTTGACTGGATTTTTTTTCCCTCAATATTTTTCATCTAATGCTCAAGGGAATGCTGTCTCCTTTGTGTGATTTAATTAGCCTAATCAACTCTCAGCAGCAAGAAGCTAACGCTAAGGTTGCCCACACTCATGATTCTGCTTGGTTTGATGGAGAGCCTCACTCTGTTTCATTGGTCCAATACAATGAAATAGAGTTTGAACTTTAAAGAAAAGTTCACGTATTCCAGCAAGCAAAACACGTTAAATTGTTTTTAAGTTTTTATTCCTGTTAATATTGATGGTAAAAAGAGAAAATTCTGCCCCTCTTTCTTTAATTAATCTAAAACATTAACTTTTCAATTATATTTTTCATTTCAATGAGCCGTACCTATATTTACTGCAGAGCATGTATGCTTAAAAATCTAAGTTAAGTACCCTCTAACACAAACCAGTCCTGAATTACCATGGCAACGTGGTCGGAAAACTTTTTCCTTTTTTTTTATACAGGATGTGAAATACGGAGGATGGAATACGCTGTAAAATAGTCAAACATGCATCAGGAAAACGAAGAAGAAATCTCTATTGTGCGAAATCTGCAGCATTCATCAGCCTTCACCGCCTGGTCTCTGTTCTCCTTTATCTTCCGTGCTGAGGATCTCTAATGGCCGCCGGCGCGCAGCAGCCAGCGCTACTCCGCACATCAAAATTTAGTGTCATAGCTGACAGCATTGCTACTGGTTTATATGCGCTATAAGCTATGATGGTGCAGCTGTCTTGGGTTAAAAATTGAGGGCCAGCACTCATCCTGCTTGCAAGAAGGAAGAAAAGGGGGAAAAAAATAGAACAAAACACGAGAGGATGGAAGTTGTCTCCTGAAGCAGCGCTCTTTCCACTGTTACTGACAATTTGCTATTTATTTATTCACTCTTCCATAGATTGTTTGTGTCTTTTGGCTACTCGGGCGTTCTTGACACCGCTCTGCCATGAAAGTTCATCGTAGCTAAATGTTGACCAAAAACGTTTGCTGAGGAAACACAGAGCTTTATTGTTGAGCAGCTCAGCCGATACTAATATCAGAGAACAGAGATTTTATTGTTCTCTTTGAACTGTTTGCACGAGGATTAGGACAAATCGATGAGGTCGCAAACCCCATCCTGCAATCCAAACAGCATTCTCTGAAAGCTTATGTCAGTGGTTCCCAAACTTTTTCTCCTGTGCCCCCCCGACCCCCCCAGTGGTTTCCAAACATTTTCTGCCCCCCCCCCCCCCCCTATGGATTACAGATGGCTGTCTGGTTGAACAACGTGTGTGAGGAATGAGGGGAGCAGAGGGGGACTCTTAGAGACTCCCGATCTCTAAGAACGAAGGGGGGGGTAATCAACATTTTTGGGGGCAAAATGAATGTAGGCCTACATAGCTGAACATAGACAACAACATTGGTAGCCTACAGGCTACTAGTCATCTTTTAGCTAACATTACCTGTATCCAACAGCTTTACTCAACTCAGTCGGTTAGTTTGGGGGAAAAACTGCGATAAGTTCTTTGCGTTTTGCTGGTTTGCTGTCATGATTCTAACACACCTGCGTATCTCTGCCCAGCAGCATCAGGTCTCCTTCACTGCCTCACAGGTGTAAACCCAGCGCGAGCGTCGTAGCGCTCATGTTGCGTTTAAAGGCGGCTCGGAAAAACAGGTTACCACATGTTAACAATGGATTAAACAGTTTTAACTGCTGATAAAAGAGATAGAGGACACAGATATGGGAAGTGTGGAAACCCCTACTGTATCAAATTGACATAGGAATAACAGAGAGTTGGCCATTCTAAGGTAAAAACCCAGCACATACAGCGTTCATGTTTTGTTTTTTTTTTTCATCCATACAGCTTCCCACGCCCCCCTGCAATGGCATGGCGCCCCCAATGGAGGCGCGCACCACAGTTTGGGAACCTCTGGCTTACGTGATCACATCAGTTGCACGATATATGAAGTATTCCTCAGTAGTCATGATTCTGTCCAAAGATAAAAGGAAATTGTTCTCTCCACTGTGTCAGATGTGCTCAAAAAAATAATCCTGGAGCATCGTGAGTATTTTTAGCATCATTAACAGACACAGTGTTAATTGCCAGATTGGGTCTGAGGACTGGAAATCATAGCAAACATGACAACTTTATATGTTTTGGTGAAACAAATTTGCTGGATTTGTTACAAAGCAGTAATTACATCCAGTTAACACCAAATACCTGGTGAAAGCGGCTCTGTGCTCACGCTCTTCCCACCTGTGTGCCCCTTCTTTGAATCAAGCCTCATTACAAGCTTTCACTTTGTAGCAGTTGCCTGAAACTCAGCTCCTGAACTGGGGGAATAGGCTGAATACCAGCGAACACGGCAGACGAAATGTCTGGGAGGCTTTATTTTACCTTTCTGACCAAAGATGAAGGTTAAAGTTAACTTCAGCTACAGGAGGACTTCATCACACTCTCCTCCAGCAACGTCCCGTGTCATAAAGTTTGCATGAGCATTCAGGGATGGGGGTCGGGGGGGGGGGGGGGTCTGAATTTTGATCATCGTCGCACTTCCTCAAAGCGCCTTCAAAGTCTAAACAAACACGGCTTTTGTCAGTGGAGCCACGGCAGGCTCAGCAGAAGTCCAATAAATAATTGTTTAGATAAAATAATAAATAAAAACCTCCCACCTCCTCATAATTGGTATGTTGAGACGTGGCTTTTGCGATGTCTGGGTGACACCAAGAAAACTCGTTTATTTATTTTTTTTTCATTAATTTTTTTCTGGTGCTGAGGCTGGCTTTAAATTACATTTTTATTATTATTTATTTATTTATTCTTTTTAGCTTTGCTTTGACATATCTGACAACAGATACTAAGGGAAGATATTTTTTGTATTTTTATTTTTACCTGTCTTACTTCCAGAATCATTATTGTCACCTCTTGTGATTATCACATCATTATCATCATGCGGTTGTCAGATTTAAGTGAGTTAAGTAGCAAATGAGAACACACACACACACACACATATATATATATATATATATATATATATATATATATATATATATATATAGTGCAAATAGAAGGAAATGTTTCCTCCCCGAAATGGGGGGAAAAAAAAGTTAGCAGAAGTGAAGTCGGTGAGGAGTTGGTATGCAGACAACATCAGGAGTCGCTCTGTGATGTTGCTGTGTGAGTGTGTGACTCGTCTATCTGGGCTCCATCAAGGCGTTCGGTGCTGCCTCGCCGTTTACACTGCCATAACAAGATAACAAGGGGCCCCCTTGACTCCAGCCTCCCACAGGCTTTGCTGCTGACAGTTCTTTTTTTTTCTTTTTTTTTCCCAAAGTTTTCAGCAAAACATTTCCTCCTTTGTCATAAACTACGGAGGATAACTTGGAATTCATAAAATACTCAGTTGTTGTTGTAATAATAAGATGAAGCCACATGTTGACTGAGTGTGTCGTGGAAAATGTTTCAATAGAGGAGCTGAGAGAGCACAATATTTCATTTATCACACACAAAAAAAAGGAGTGTTTATCCCTTTGTACAGATTTGGAGATCACCGGGGTGAATCCAAAGTGGAGTTTTCAAATGATGAATCGGTGGGATAAGTCTTTTGAAATGTTCGAACCGCTCTTCGTTCTTAATTCAGTCGTATTGTATGGCAAGCCTCAGCTTATCGGGTGCGTTGAAAACATTCAACATTGCATTTAAATTGGAATTTGGACGTTGGTCACCTTGAAAAAACGGCACCAAACGCCACAGTCTCATGTGAAAATGAAGACCGCCAATATCCACAGCTGTGGTATTTGTTCCAATGAGCATATTCGCTAATAGCTAAAGTCCGTTTGATTTGGTTGTTACCCTTCAAACCAAACCTGGTTAGTGTGTTTTGTAATATTGTCTCTCTGCACAACCCAATTATCCCTGAGCTGGAGACGACCACCAGACAGCTGGACAGCAGCCTTCAGGATTTACTGTTGGATAGCACAAATTCATAGTTTCAATCAATTAGGGTCCGGGTCCTGCAGCAGCATCAGACCGTCACATTAACACCACAAAATTTCACAGTTTGTGTGCTCTTCTTTTTCTGAAAAAATAAAAATAAAAGAAAAAATGTTCATTTTGCACCAAAAGTAACAAGGCAGAAGTTTTTATTGTCTCATCGACTTCCACTTCCATGTTCTTGTTTTCTTGTTCAGTTGGTATGAATTGCTTGCTTCCCTTGATAAAAGAATTTATCTTTTGACAACTACCTTGTGCATTCATTCAGATTTTCTTTGTACGATACTAAAAAAATACATTCAAGTTTGACAAAAAAGGAGAAAAAAATTTGAATGTCAAATACTTCATGTATTTGGGGGTTTTCCCATCCCCATCAGTTAGTATTGAACGTACACAAAGCAGCAACAATCTCAATTTCAGATTTTTGTTGCCTTACAAAAAACATACTAGCACCTTAGTGGGGCAGTATCATGTAAAATCGACTTGATTTAGTGTTACATCATGTTACATGTATGCTTGAGAGATCCTTTAATCTCCAGTGGTGACATTTCAGCTGTGCAAAACGCCCAGTTGGACCTGGCTCCGCCTTCCAGGCATAGCTCCTCCTTAGAGCTACACTTTCCAAGCTTCCTTACTTCCATATACGTCTATGTTGCAGTTTTATTTCAACTGAAGTTAACATGATTGCTTGCTTGCACAATAAAATGGAAAATGTATGATACTGCCCCTTTTTATTTCAAGTCACAACCACAACTTTCAGTGTATTTTAATGTCAACCAATGGCTTCCCCACTGTGAAATGTTGCTCAGTTTTCAAAATCTGTTGCTGAAAAGCAACTCCTCAGCATGATGCTACCACTATCGTGTTCCAGTCAAGTCCAGCGACAGTAGAGACACATTAATAATGGATCACCTTCCATCTCTGCAGAGCTTCTCAGCAACCGTTGCTCCTGACAATTCAACCAGAAATCTGCCATTGTTCTCGACTTATCGTACGCTGACAGGACACATGCGGTATATGAACCGACCCCTTGGGGGCTTCACAGCCTGACCTCTTGTGCGGGGATTTTATTTTCCTCCTCTCTATATTTTACTCGACAAAGGCATCTTTCATTCTTTATTTTATATTTTTTCCTCGCCTCCTTTTCTTTTCCATTGCTCTGTAGGCACTAAATCCCTCATGCAGTAATGGGGGGCTTTTGTTGCATTTCACACTTCATCACTCGTGGAAAATGATGGTCCACTCCCTGCGCACGAGGCTCGGAGAACAGAGAGAGGGGATGCCGCCTCGGGGCTTTCCAGAGAGATCCGTTGACTTTTAATTGCTCTTTGAACCTTGCAGGTGGATCCCCCCCCCCCACCCCGTTAGATCACATGGCTGAACACTGGTTGTTCCGAAAGCGCCAGTTCCTCTTTGGGATATGGATAATAAGAGTGAGCCAGCACAGACGAAGCCTAGGAAAGAAACGCAAGGCGCTCACAGTGAGAGCTGCTCAGGTTTTCATTCATTTTTTTTTTTTGCAAAGGGGCTTGTAATGTCAGTCGCACATGCTAAGTGGGTTCCTCCGAACAAAGCGACCTCGGTGATCTCATCTCTCATTTTTGTTGTCAATATTAGGGTGGAGGAGGATGAGGAGGGGGGTCAGCTGCCATAACAGCCGAGGCAGAGGCTCTCCATCACCTGCTCGGCGTTGCAAAGCAGCAGCGCCTCTCATCGCGCCCGGCACAATAAATATTGAACCCGCTTTGCGATGATTTTCTGCTTGCATCTGCCACACCGTCTGCTTCTATTTGCGTCTCCCTCGTACAGTCACACCACGGGGCTTTCATGAATCCTGAACTGGCATTCACGTCTTACTTTTTCAGGTGACTGTTCGCTTCTATTTTAGGATCTGAGCCACGGTATGGGCCATAATTAGGATTTGTTAAAAAACAACAAAAAAAAGATCCATAAGACCGAATCGGGTCACTCTAACCCGATTTGGACTGTTAACACAATTGGGCCTGCCATTACAGAGACAGCGGCTGTGTTGAAGTGCGGCACAAATAGCTACGCCGGCTTCAGAGGCGTCCAAAAATACATTAGTGTTAGCATCAGTTAGCGTTAGCCTCGAGATGTGGCAACAAAAACAATTGTGCCTTTCAGCAGCTTCATATGCGAATCTGCTGATTGCTGTTTGAGCCGATAAATAACCATGACAACAGAATCAATGCCGTCTGACAACTTTGCGGGTGATATGAATAGTCGAGGCTGTAGTTTCGCAATTAGGGATTAAACGCTGTTTTAATCACTCGATTTCTCCTCTTGGACGCATCTAGCTGTGTGATGAAATGCTTTTGAACCACTGCATACATCTTGATCCGGGGCGATAACGCTCACTGTGTCACCACTCAGCATCAGCGACTCTAACTTGGCAACAACCGCCATTCCAGGGAGACTGATGTTTGTAGGAGACTGCTATGATTTCTAGTTGGACTCTAAAAGCACATTTTATGGATTTTGCTTTCTTTTTGCTTTGATTGGCGTGCAAGAGCAATCTCTCTGACATGTTATCACTGTTTATCACCATTATATCCCGCATTGTTTTCTCCACTAACTGATCATGTACAAATCAGTTCGATTACAGCCTCACTTGACAATGACTTTTAATGGGGGAAGCTTTCATTGTCTTCTTTCTGGGGTAATCGGTGGACTATGTAAAAAAAAAAATCTCATTAGATGAGAATAGCTCCAATGTTTTGTTGCAGATCTAAGAATCATTGAAATAAATAAATAAAAATTCTCCACCTGGTAAATAAAGTAATAACTCTCTGGGGATTCATTTCATATCTTCCATAATGTCCGCCTGACAGTGTATAGCAAGAATGTCACAATATGCAAACATGTCTGTATATAAAACGAAGAATAATAGATGGAGCTGAAAGTTGTCTGCAGTGACGGAAAGCACAAAGTACGCTCCAATAATCCCACCGCAATTTGTCCAGAAAGTTTTCCTCCCTGAAACACAAAGTTCTGCACTGAACAGCAACTGGCTCGTAACATTTGAATAGCAAATAGAAAAATAACACATTTCAACAAGAACAAGATAGAGTTGTGTTCCCAGTTCATCACTGATTGTGACAGTAGCACATCTGCTAGTCTTGTTGGTGTTGATTCATACATTGAGACCAGTATACTTGTTGGTATGAGGTCAGAAACTCCTGGCCTTTCTTATGTGGAAATTAGCATGCCAAGCTGTCTCTCAGCACCGGTTGTCTTGAAGCCCTAAAATTGAAAAATGGGGGGTCTAAACAAAGAATGGATGGTAGGTGGTCAGGCTTTCTAGGAAAAGGTGAGGTAAAAAATCCCCAAAAAATGGTACATCCTGAACAGATCATCAGTTAACCACAAGACGACATTTAGACACTCACAGACACATAATCTTAGTTCAGGGCAATCGAAAACCCCATTTACCCAACTCTTTGGAGATGCTGCAGAAAGTTCAAATATCTGAAGAGCCCCACGGAGAACAAATAAACTCCAAGCTTCTTTAAAGCCAAAAGACTCCGGCAGACTGTGGCTGCCCAAACACATCACCTTGTGATTACCGGCCTTATAATTTATGAGAAACTCTGCAACACAATTCCAAAGAAGAAGCAGCAGCATGTGTTCATGTGTAAATCCCCCAGGTCGCTTCTGTTCTCTTTGTTTGAGGGGAAACGTGAAACTGTCCACCTTAACTCTGACAAGCCTGGGAGTGAGAGTCCTGACTGACGGCTCCCAAATTATACGATGCGTTTTGTCTGTACTCCACTGAGCACATGGCAAACTCTGAATCAATAGCAATGCTATCACTGATGGAAACTGAATACGGAATCTGAACTATGAGACACACCCGCCTCCCCTCCTTACCAACCACATACGAACATTTTTTTTCCATTGCTTATCTCAGGTAGTTTACTGCCTGGCAGATATTTGAACAGCCATGGCTAAGAGTAAAGTTTGTTTGGATGTGCAAAAAAAGAAAAAAGAAAAAAAATGGCGCCTCAGAAATTGTCAGTGAGATGAAAGCGAGAGAGATGATGGGGCCCACAGATGGAATTGTCTTCAAAGCACAGAGTCGGCAGTCTTTTAAAGTGATATAACACTCGCGGAGCATTTTTATGCTCCCGCTCACTCGGCTCGATCTGACACGGAGAAGAGGTTTGACATTTACTACCAAACATCATCCTAGATGACTCGTCATTGCAAGTGGCAAACGACGGGCTGCGTCGCTGGTTCAAACCGTCGGCACGCGACAAAGCGCACAAAATGAGGCGACGTCTCCTGCTGCGATCCGTGTTCAAACCCCTCGGGACGTAAAGGACCCCTGCATTAAAACGGGGCCTCTGTTTCAGCGGCCCGCAACCGGCCGAGCTGCTTTGTAAGCTGGAATCCGGCCTACGGAAAGCGCTGTCTTAATTAAAGAAGGGGAATAACCGCTGCAGCTATTTACACCTAACTCTGACATAAATCTGCAGTTATCGCACTGGTGAGACTCTCTCTCCCCTTCGCCCCCCCCAATTTAGGATGTACCCGAGAGCTTTTCCTTAATAAGCAGTCCTGATTAAGCCAAGGCAGGAGTCTCTTTCTGGCGGCGGGGAAAAAGGATATGAGGAGCAGAATATACCTAGAGGGGAATGCCATCATGGATATTGAGGTGGTTTGCACTTTATCATCTCAAGTGTGGATAGAGGGAGGAACTACCTTACTGGGTGAGGACCTGCTGTGTCTGATGGGTCCAGTGATGCAGGGATGCTATGGGTATCTCAGCCTGAGTGTTTGCCTCAGTCCTTTAGTTAGGGAGCTGATTCTTTTTCCCCCATTGGTGTTACATTGGTTTTCATTCCCCTTTGTAATGCCTGTCTCTCTGAGCTGTGCAAACATATGTGGCAAATATCTCTCGGAAGCTGCCAGCATAGTTGTTAGAGATAAATAATGCGGCGAGGGTGAAGAAGGTAATCTGTTCATTACAATCAGGACAGTGAGCGACGGAGAGGATCTGCATGGAAAACACACATCACAGGCCTCAACTGAAAGGATTTCTTCGGAGCCGTTGGGCAATAGCTAATTGTCAAAGACATGCATTGTTGCTACGTCGAAGGCTCTCTGTCAGCGACATTCAGGATGTCGTGAGACTCGTTTCCTCACGACAAAACACAAAGGCAGCAAGCCGAGCCGCCAAAAGCTTTGAGGCTCATCTGGATTCCTCTGGGTCTCATCAACATGTTACTTTACTTTATGTCATAAGATGTATACCAATACATGAGGAATACTGAGAGGCAAATCATTCACGTAACATGACAAGTGCTTGTCGTGTCACGTCATGTTTGTTGGCTTGCGTTGTGCAGCGTAGAGGTTAGGTCTAGAAGTTTCCATGCACTCATTGTCACGGACATCCAGTTTGGGCTTTTAATTACACATTTGAACGGTTTCTTTTGGGGTGTTACAAAAGGAAACTTCAATGAAACGTAAAATAAAGTATTGAATTCTCAAGTCTGATACAAACATACAACCCCTAAAATGCAGCTTATCGTCTCTTAACAAGTTAACATAGTATTAAGCTGCTACCATCAAAATTGGTTGAACTCCATTAAAAACACCAATTAGGATGTTTTCTTGGCGTTGACATGGCATCTAAGCACATCCACTCTCAAATTAAATGAAAAGGATTTTCAAGAGATTTTCAAAATCAATCCAAAAATTCCAAAAGTCTATCATAAACTACAAGATGCCAGAACACAAGCGCCGTTTGTCCAGAGTCGAGCCTGTTTAGGATCAACATAAATGGGAGGGGATTTTTAACGGCCAAGAAAAAACAACAAACAGCCGGCAACAAAATTGACACTTTTGTGCTTGAATTAAATTTGTAACTACTCACAAGTACAAGCCAAATGTCGTCTGGAGAACAAAAAAAGGTTTTATGGTCAGATGAGACAGATCGAGCAATTTGGCCACAATGTCCCGTCTGGAAAAGTTCAGAGGAGGCTGAACGATCTTCAAAAGCACCAATTTAAAGGAACTCTGCCGTTTCAGATAATAATAGTCATCAAATATTCAAGCAGAACCATTCACGGATGACGCTTCTTTGCAATTTTCTAAGGGACTTTGAGGAAAACACCAATTAGGATGTTTACATAGTTTTGAGACTTTGTGGATAAGAAGGTGTTCGTAATCCAGACCAGTTCAAGGCTGTAAAGCCGTTTGTTGTGTTCCCTCACAGTCCTGAAATTGATCTTTAAAAGCTTGAAATTACAATGCTTGCAAAATAAGTGTTCAAAGAGCTGCACTGCGTTCATCTATAAAAACATATTGAGCGTTATATCCTCCCACATGTTTACTTGCACGCATGCAAACGTGACCTTCATCGTTTTATAGTAAGGTCAGAGCTGTCGTAAATAATGAAAATGAGCCTTCACAAACATCATCAGTCACATCGCCCTGATGTGCAGATTGTAAATCAACATGATTTATGGAGGATTATATCTCCAATGTAAGCTCTTTTCTTTTAATAATTAAGGATTTTTTTAATTCTTTTTTTTTTTGTCAAAATCCGCCGGCGTGGGAACTGTTGCTTTTGAGGAGCGGCTTTTACACATGGTTCAGGTTAGAAATTTGTTCTTAAAAATGAGTTGTATGTTTGTGAAATAATTGTGTAGCTATAATACAATGTTTAAACTCTGATGGACAGGCCCTTTTTTTAAGCTAATAAGAAAATTCTCAACAAGATATTTCCTTCAGCATCAGGCTCCTTAAGAACGAGCAATTGTAACTCGAAGGTTATAAATACGACAGTGTCAAACAAAATATATGCAGTTATGTTACTAAAACACGATTCACACCCTCAGGTGAAACAGACACTTTTAACCTCAGTCACACCAGTGGCTGCTTCTGGTGTAGGTGGGCCTAATGCCAAACATTTGGCTTTTTGTGTTTTCATAATTAAAATAAAAAGCTTTAACAAATCTGATCCTCTGTTTAAAATAATTTCTGTTACATTTTATCAGTATTTTCTCTTTAAAAAGACAGAGAGAAGCATGTAGCTTAGTGCCAGGAAAGAAAACTGTGATTCAGATACCAACTTCAGCTCCAGCAGCAGATTGACCATCATCTACTTAAAGAGAAACGATGTCAACAAAGTGACAATTAATACAGCTGAGAACATTTTAAGAGCTCTACTTATAAGCAAAAACTGTTGTTTTAATTAAATAAATATTAATAATGTATTGAATAGAAATTATTGTTGGTTAAGAATTTTTTATTTGGGATTTATTATTAAGATTGCAGAAGTTTATTAAATCTCAATAAGATTTATAGCACAGACTGGTAAATATTAATTAAGTATCTATAAAAAACTAACTCTAAAACATCATCTGCAAAACAAACACATAAGACATTCTTACTGCCATCCACACCAGTATCTGTGCTGTGTTGCAGGCGTGGAGAAAACAACCTTCACATTATGGACACTGGAGTGGAAAAAGAAAATTAACGCAAACTTCTCGCTTCTTCCTAAACCTTTTTTTCTCTACATCACTTTTTAGGCTTTGATCCAACCATTTTAAATGAATCTCCCTTCTTTGCTACAAAATAGATGTTGGAGCTTAACCTATAAAGTGGTTACAGTCTGACTGCTGCCAGGCAAAATCCCACCTAATTAAGATAATACATCGAAACGGAAGCTATCTTTAATCTCAGAAAGATGTTGTGGTTCACTGACGACACAGCCGTGATACTCTAGCTCTCCTAAAATCTTTCGATTCTTGTCTAAAATTATGACTGAAGAGGAGAAAGTTAAAAAAAAGAGAGAAAACCTCACTCGTCCTCATTTCCAGCTTCGTTTCATTCTATAAGTGTCTTCAGCCCCGGACTCCTTTGAACCTTTGTGAGTTGCTCTGGGGGCTCAGATCATGAGAGCCAGCATGTCTGCGGGTTTGTTGGTGTGTGGGACTGACTGGGCATCCGGGTGCCATGTGGCACCGAGCGACTCGGCCTCTGCTCTGCCAAGAATAAGGACACGGCGCGAAGCGGCTCGCTGTGGCAGCCTGTGGCAGCCTGTGGCAGAGGTGTCAAACTCACTCTCATTTCAGGCCAAATCAACAATACGAATGTTATTTTTAAAGAACACCTACACGTTGATAAAACCCACTAAATGTCAACAAGTAGCTGTTTGTTTCAGCGTTTCTTAAAATGAAATCGTATTGAACGTCTTTTCGCGCTGGTCAGGATTTCGTGAGTGTATTTTTTTGTGTGTGTTTTTTTTTTTGGCAGTCAAAGTCATAGATTTTGCGGCGTTAGTTTAGAAATATTTGTAAGGAATTTTTATGATATCTGTGCTAATGTACGATGTTGAACGTGAATTTTTATTAATCGCCGTATCGATCTCGGACTATGACTTGACATTAAGTTTGGCTGAGGTAGCTGTCGCTTAAACCCAAAAGTTTTTAGCCAAATTTGAGAAAAATTAGCAGCAAAAATCAGAAATATCTGCAGATTTTGTGTGAATTTTGTGGGAGTTTTGCAGATTTGTTGAAAACCTGGAGGGACTTATTGATGACTTATGCTCATGAAAAGCTACGGCGGGCCACATTTGGCCCCCAGGCCTTGAATTTGACACACATGTAGCCTTTGAGGATCCGAGATCCAAGAGATAAGGACACGGGGCTCAGATCATGAGAGCCAGCATGTCTGCGGGTTTGTTGGTGTGTGGGACTGACTGGGCATCCGGGTGCCATGTGGCACCGAGCGACTCGGCCTCTGCTCTGCCAAGAGATAAGGACACGGCGCGAAGCGGCTCGCTGTGGCAGCCTGTGGCAGCCTGTGGCAGAGGTGTCAAACTCACTCTCATTTCAGGCCAAATCAACAATACGAATGTTATTTTTAAAGAACACCTACACGTTGATAAAACCCACTAAATGTCAACAAGTAGCTGTTTGTTTCAGCGTTTCTTAAAATGAAATCGTATTGAACGTCTTTTCGCGCTGGTCAGGATTTCGTGAGTGTATTTTTTTGTGTGTGTTTTTTTTTTGGCAGTCAAAGTCATAGATTTTGCGGCGCTAGTTTAGAAATATTTGTAAGGAATTTTTATGATATCTGTGCTAATGTACGATGTTGAACGTGAATTTTTATTAATCGCCGTATCGATCTCGGACTATGACTTGACATTAAGTTTGGCTGAGGTAGCTGTCGCTTAAACCCAAAAGTTTTTAGCCAAATTTGAGAAAAATTAGCAGCAAAAATCAGAAATATCTGCAGATTTTGTGTGAATTTTGTGGGAGTTTTGCAGATTTGTTGAAAACCTGGAGGGACTTATTGATGACTTATGCTCATGAAAAGCTACGGCGGGCCACATTTGGCCCCCAGGCCTTGAATTTGACACACATGTAGCCTTTGAGGATCCGACCTCGGACGTCCCTCCCTAACCAGGCCGCTCTGGCCGAGAGGAAGAGCTGATTGCTTTGGTTATGTAAGGGGCTTAACAATCTGAAGCACTTTGCATCATTACACCACAATTAGAGGAGAAGACGCTTTTTAATCTCCCATTTCAGATCAGTTCACACGTGAATGAACGAGAGAGACCGGAGTTAAACGTGTTAGACTGTTGTGCTGACTGGATGCATTTCCTACAGTAGGGGGGGTTTGCCAGTGAAATGTTGGCAGCAGTCATTAAGCAAGTCTGCAACAATAGGGCAGTGCCTGCTGGGAAGTGTAGGCGGAGGCTGGCATATGCTTGTTGGCGCTCACAGTTTTTTTTTTTTTTGCTTACCCCTGTTTTGGCTGGCCTGACTCGAGGGAACGTAACTGAGATAATCCTGGTCGCTACGGCGACGTTTTGGAGGGTTGCGCTGGCAAATAGGTCATTATGATTACGATGTCATGTTGATTGTCTAGTTTTGCTGCGAGTAAATTCAAGTTATGCTTTTACTTGATTAGAGATTGTAAATGTTTTTAAAATATATACATTAATCCTACATCTATGTTCTACCCTGGACATAGATGTATATAATCGAGAAAAGGTTGACAAAAAAATCTTTGGGTGTGGCAGTAGAAAATGGATGAACAAGTAACCGAGAACCTCATGAAGTCTCAGGGTAACTTGGATAAGATGAGCAGATACCTGCATTTATTTCAGGATGTTGTGCGTGACTTCAGACAATCAGAATGAGTGTAAACATGACTGTTTTGATGATATAGCATGTAAAAAAAAATAAAAATGTTGTCTGGTATCTCAAATCACCCCAAAGCTGCCATTTTGACCTTATTG